>FR989957.1:4043771-8843771 GCA_905404175.1 Anthocharis cardamines | reverse complement strand
TACATTTTTTAGGTGTTTTTATAGCGCAGTGAAATTGTAATCGGCATTATATAACAACATTAAAATACATAAAAAAGCACAACGCGCAACGTATTGATGCACATTCATTTTTGGATGAGCAATTAAAATCCGTAGCAAAACATTTTTTTACTTACCTTTCTATCATTAGTTTCATGACCGAGTATTGTGAACTGTGGAAGTTCCGCGTCTTCTACACCTCGCACTGGAGTGTCTTTCCAGTACATCACCACGTCCGATACGGTGTAACCATCTACATATTTAAATATACTGTTAGACTTTTAAGTATAAATAATTCCTAAGATCATTTCTAAGGGGGCCACTTGATGTCACGGGTTGTCTTGACAATTTATAATCACAGTGAAACAAGGGTTTCTTTTAAAGAATTTAGGTCAAATTTCACGGATTCATTCCTATTTAGCTACTAGCTAGCTGTCTGAAACTGAAATACAACGGAAATAAGAAAACGGAAGTTCTAAAATGAAAATGAAAACTGGAGGTATACTCAATGAATAGCTATTTGTCTTCTTTATCCTTTTTGAGAAGGGATGTTTTTCTATTTTACCATGCAATATTATCTGATATAAATGGATTGCGGTAAGAATATGGATAATACTTAATATTGATATATTATATACTAATAAATATATGTAATGTATATGGCATTACAAGGGCAGGAAAGGAAGGTGTAAATAATATGAAAATCGTTTATCGTCATTGGAAAGATAAAAATGCTAAATCGTCAAAATTACAATTGTGGGAATTGAGGTTTAAACTTTATTTTTTTAATAAAAACTAATATTTGTCATCTAAAGATAATATTTGTCATCTATTTATTTATTGAAAAATAATTATTTTGTTATAATTATGTTCTATCTACCTCTGCAAATTAAATAAAGTATTTCTCTTTTTTTGGATACTTTGTCGCTTTAGCAGTTTTACCTTTCCTATGACAATATAACAAGAAGGCTCGTAATCAGTCAATAATAAAACAAGGGAACAACAAATGCATAATATTAAAACAACTGTGCAACGTATCAAACAGTCTCCAAGACACCAGTGCAATAGCAAAGCATAGCTGAGCCGGTATATCAAAGTTATGGAGTCACACAGCTTTCAATCTCGACGGTGCAGTTCTGGCTGTCCAGGGGATAGTAGTGAAGGTCCATCATGCAGGCCAGGGTGGCGGTGAACCGCATGCCGTATGTGATGCTGCCATCACCGCCCAGTCGGACCAACTTGTTGCGCTCTGTTACATCGTGGAGGAAACTGCAAATAACATTTGAAAATGGAACCCTTCATTCGAAAATTTGAAATTATAAGGAGGACCATCAGTCTCACACAAAAAGTTGAATGGATCACTCTATATACTTATACGACCCAACAGACGTTGTTATGTCTGATCGTTGACTACAATAAATAAAAGAAGATATTCCTGTAACACTATCGCAACCGCGCCGCGGCCGGTACCGAGTCAAATTGTGGGGACACAATATTTCATCTAAATTTGTCCAGTAGTTTATGAGGAGTTTATATATATTTTATTAATTGAATGTGTTTTAGTATACTATACAAAAATAAGAATAACGTTAATCAAACCTAATATATATTAATTAAAAAAGGTTGATAAAGTTTTGTTTTAGCAAAACACAACGTCATGCATCCAGTTTTGGCAGTGAACGAAGGCTTTTAAGTTTTTAGTTATAAAATGTTTATTTTTATCATTAACACTATAGATTTAGGTAATGAATAAACCTCCCATTCAAATGCATAGTGTAAATGCAAACTTTACTTTACACGTGGTGATAGTGTAACTTTACTAACCTATTCTTATCATTGGCGAAAAATGTATCGGGAACCCAGATCTTATCAGCAAAGTCTCCAGACAAGGTTAAGACCTCGTCCGTTAAACCGAACTCCAACCTTTCATCCTTCCAATATTGGTTCAGATAAAGGGTTATAGTGTAGTCCTGAAAAGAACTTGTAATGACTATCAAATGTTGATGACCCGCTACTAAAAACTCAACGTTCAATTCTTGAACATTCTACATCATTTACTTCTATGAAAGAAAATGAAGATTACTGATTTATTTCTAGCTTAGCACCATTACGAAAATATTTTAAATATACATTTTTGAACAAATACTTATTTCATATAATATTTTGCATCAACTCAAGCTTTACAGTCCTTATAAATATACGATAAGATTAGTATGAATGAGTAGGAGGCGTCGGACAGTTGCGACAACCATCGATTGGTTGACGCAGCACTCCGCCCTCAGTGACCGACGCGGCTCAGCGATGTATGTATGTCAAGTGCTGGCCTTGCGCTCTTTCCGCTATTAAAAACTTAACGAACACGATGAGCGATCAAGAGCAACATCCTTGAATCCCAAAAGAAAAGTTGTTAAATCTCTATCGAGGTGCGTCTACTTACCCCACTTATATCTTTCGTATTTTCGGTACTTATTGATTGATTATACCAGTAAGTTAATACTTTATATTTGTACTCTACACTTAATATAACAATTTTTTTTTAAATATCTTCTATACAAAACCTAATGTAAAAAGTATTTGTTAGTGATTTAATGAATTTAAAGTTCTTAGTTAATCAATAAAAATTAATGTTTGAGAAAAATACGTATAGGTATTAATATACTTAAATAACACAAAAAATAATAATATGTCTTCTATCCACCGTGCTCTAATTACTGTAACCAATGTTAGTTCTTGAGTAGTTAATTATATATGTATGAGTATATATAATAAGAATAAGATAGACCAAGAAATGTTTTTCGATATCAAATCTCTACAATTTACACTTAATGACCTAATTTCTCTATAAACTTAGTGAAAACATAATCGTTATAATTAAAGGTTAACTTATGTTAAAAAACTTACCATATTTACTTCTGATATAGCATCAAAACTTGCGATAGTCAAATCCATGCCAACGTAAAGAGGATCTCCTGAAAGCAATAACGATTTATGCAGTATCATCTCGTGGGCCGGGCGAACCGCTGACAACTCACATGTTTACCGAACCAACTCAATATCTTTTGTATCACATCACATCATATACTTCAGGGCTTTCAATATTTCTTTAACAACGATATTTTTCAGAATCTTTCAGAATTGCCAATATAGTGCCGTAATAATTTAACAATGTACAATCTTCATAATATGGAGGTGAACTATGAATTAATTTCTATATTTTTATACGATATGCAACATACATTTTTGTATACGTAATACCCCTCGCAAAGGAAACAATGATAATGATATAATACTATAGTGAAAATTCTCTATAGCTTTTTTTTGAAGCTAACAATTGTACTATTTTTTATCTTGAAATAACATTCAATTGACCGCGTTTCACCTGACGATGCAGATGGCAATTCCGGTCTTTTGTTTATTTTATTTATTAAAGTAGGTACACGACATCATATACAATACAATTTTCTACATTTTAAGTTACAATTTGTTGTTCTAAAATATATGACATTTATGGTGAACATAAAAATTAACACAAAAAATACTCCCTAATTAAAAATTACTTTTGAAAAAGAAATAATTAAAAATAAAACTAATTATAAGCTACAAAAAAGTCTCAAAAAAGAAGATGTTATATAACGCCTTGTAGCTAACTTTGTAGGAATACGATGTGATGCAATCGAATTAGTAAATCATACCACCGAAATTAGGCCGTAGTCGAATATCATATCCATCTAGTATCCGTGACACGGTGTGTGTCACGTTTTCCATTCGATCAACCGTTACTTTGCGCTGGGCGCTGTCTAACCTGAAACAAAGCATTGTAATGCTAAGAGCAAATCACCCAGAGGGAACAGCGCGAGATCTTCTATCTATATTTTTTATGTAATTTCAAATGATTTCTCACACTGACAGATAGGCAATACGAGTACCTATTCTCTTGCACGTTTATCGTGCTAAGCCCTCATATTATAAAGAGGAAAGATTTATTTGTTTGTTACGATTTTACTCAAAACTACTTTACTGAAACTACTGGACCGATTTTAATAAATTTTTTCAACAATAGAAAGCTACATTATCAGCAAGTAACATGGGCTATTAGTATTTTATGTTGATGTACTATGGCTTACAATGGCTTGTTACCAGTAAGATATAATTTTGGAAAATAATTCTGTTTTTTTTTTGTTGGCAACCCTAATTTGCATTTTTATTTCGACTTCCCCTTTGTGCCATATGCCATATTTTAATAAAAAAAAACAATTACAAAAAAATAGCACGTTAACATCCAAGGTACATAATTATATATAAGGTATTGTAGAAATTTTATTTAATCTTAGGATTTATATTATTACACTTTTAGAAACCTCTCGCACTTATGTCCAAAGTTCAATAATAATAATAATAAATCTAATAAATAATCAGTTTCAAATTCTGTCTGTAACGGTTTTTTGTGGTATTTCATCCTTATTTAGAATACCTTTTCTTCAGATATAATAAAAAAGCTAAATCTACTTTGTAAATAACTACGTTAGTTCGAACTCAAATAATAAAAATATATTTAATTGGTAAATCATGGACAGAAACAAGACATTTTAATGAAAAAAGAAGTGAATTGCTTTTCGTGTCTCCTTGAACATTGATTACGGTCGTATCACAAGAAATCTGTTAAATTACACCTTCTGAAGACGTGGACATTTAAATGAGATTCCTCGTACAAAATTACCATTTAGCGTGAGGAATCAGCAAACTGAATGTGGAATTGAGTTACGGGAACGCTCGGGACAGCAATTAGTCCAATGGATTTACGTGTAATGCTTTTGAACAAGCTGCGGGCGGAGTCACATGATGATTTAAGATTCAATTATTAAAGTATTTACATAATGACAAAAGTAAAAGAGTAATCTTTACGAATGTGTCTATGAATAAATGAATATTTTGAGGAAATAAAATTTTATCACTGATTTAAAATAGTGTTTTTCATTTACACGATTATTTCATATAAATCAAGCTGTACTTATATCTTTTTATAAATAGTTTGTTTTAATAGGTTTGTTTTTTCCGTCGGCCGTCGGTCGGAAGTTTACTTGCCTTTTCCATATTCAGTTAGGAATTTTATTTATTTATACAAATATATTTTAAATAAAATTGCTACTATTGATAATACATAATATTTTTATGGAATCCATGAGTTTTAAATAGATTTCAGGGCGTATTTTATACAATTGTTTAGGCGATATCTGTTTTAAAATGTAACCGTCGATATTTATATCGTTATATCTCTCTCAATATTAATAAAAAATAAATACGATACTAATAACCACCAAAATTATAACCTTTGAAATACTAATAATAACTATCCGCTAAGGAACAGGATAACATATGAACAAAACTCACTAATAAATTTGCTAATATATTTTTTTGATTTTTTTTTTCTTCTTTATATAAATTATTATATTTTAGCACATCATTTTCAGCTTAAATAGGAATATAATACTTACTCAACTGGTACCAAGGTAAAAAATAACAGTATTAAAATCATATAGGCCGTGCTACGTCGCGCGTGCAGCCGACAGAACGCCCACGACCGCGACGTGCGACGCGCGATCATCGCACGACAGAAACGCGCGGCAATCGCATCGCGCGATCACCGATACCACTCCGCACACTCGCTACATTCATTTACGCCATACATAGCAGTAATGTTATCATGACAAGTTCGCGAAGTACGAATCGTATTGCAAGTTATTGCGATCTGAATCAACGGAGGAGCGATCACAACGGCCGTGGAGCGCGGAGTGACGTCGCGCCTGCGCCACCGCTTAACTACGGGTAAGTTCGCTTACTAACTTTGGAATTTCCCTCCTTTTCCGAATCTTTAGAACATAGGATACGTAAAGGGTTGCCTTCTTACCTCGTGCTCCTTAATATCTCATTCTTGGTATCCTTATTTGGAAGGCAAAAATATTTTAATAACACTCTTTTGTATTCGGTATTTATAGCTCCCACATGGCGACTTGTATGTTAAACGTTCATATTAACAGAATAAACAATACCGCAATTTTTAATTCCCTATCCACGAAACATTGATATTCGATATATTTAATTGTAATTATAGTCTAAGATCCGGGATTAGAAAAATATACCCTCATCTGTTAATTAGATGAAACAATTTTTAATAGGCTGATTTCAATATCATGAACTTATAAAAACAACCTCTGCCATCATAAGTCTGCTGCAATTAATAGTAATTAATTAATTAACAACTAATTATTTTTTAATTTTTACTTTCTCATGTTAATAATTACATGTAATAAGTTAAAACCGTCAATATTTTATATTGTATACCTCACTGTAGTAGGCACCCATCTCTATGATTGCTATACTTACCTGCAGCCAGGTGAGAAAAGGTAGGTAAATGTAGCTTATTTCCCACTCATGTTAATTAAAAAATCCAAATGCAATAATAAACGGCGTCGAATTCTAAACAAAATAATGTTTTTCTAATCCCGGATCTTAGACCATTACCGAACCGAACGTTTTTTTTTAAGTGACTGAACTCACATCATATCATACATATGTAGCTAGTGGGAAAAGCATTAGGTAATATTTTTTTTAGGATTTTATTTTATTAATAATGTAATATAAATATATAAATAATATATAAATATATCAAAATGGGAACTAAGTTGAAAACTATTCTGCTTGATGCGAATCAAATTCGACTAGTATTGAGTCGAATACGGCATCAAAAAGCATAAGCTCACTTTAATTACCAAGTCTGTCTATCAGACTAGCATTGTATTTGATTTTAGACTGAAATCCGTGTACGCTATAATGTATGGAAATTAAATCACGAGCTGATTTTCGTTAAGTCTAAGTTCTATTTTATATCACACTAGCGATCCGCCCGGATACTACGGGTACTATACAAAAAAAATGTAGCTTTCTATTGGTGAAATCGGTCCAGTAGTTTTTGAGTTAAATCGTAACAAACAAACAAATCTTTCCTGTTTATAATATTGGTATTGACTAGCAACACGTCCCTTCTTCACGGGTGCAATATATGTACTATACACAAAAAACCTATGTTACTCGTTGATAATGTAGCTTTCAATTGGGGAAATAATTTTTAAGATCGGTCCAGTAGTTTTTAAGTTCATTCGTTACAAACATACAAAAAAAAAATCGTTCCTCTTTATAATATTAGTATAGACTAGTTGTACCCGGCATTGCTTTGCAATTCCACGTAAAGTAGAAAAGTTTTTTTTGGGCCAGGATGCTTCGCGTTCGTATGCAGAACAAGTCACTAAAGTTTCATCATAATTCATAGTTTAGACATAGCATAGAGGACAAACATACATTGATTTATATTTATATAGATTATAATACTGCTAATGAAATATTTAGTTTTTTTCTGATATCAAGAAAGTTTAAGAGTCTTATAACGTGAGATGAAAGGCTCAAAGAGTGTGAGAATAGAAATCTGGCTCAGAGCTTTTCGATTTTACCTCAAAAATATAGAAAATACCGAACGAATTTCAACTGGATCGCAGTTCACAAAGAAGATTTATATTCGAATGTCTCGGGTATTTGTGCTATTTAATCTGAGATACCACTTACTTGTTTGATCATATCATTCTCAAGTAAAGGAAAGCTTAATAATATATTATTATTGTATTTTTTTTAAATAATTTTACCGTACCGTTTTTACACAATGTACCAATTTCGAAAAAGTGAAATTAATTGGTATGTATCTCAATAATTCTTTGGCAATCTTCTCATTACGAATGGGTTAGAATATGACTAAAAGCTATTAAATAATGATTAACACAACTGAATGAAATTATTAAGTGAATTTAAAAAAATACTCATAAGAAAAGAAATCATACTCTGAAGCCAAAACAAACCTTGATAGAAAAATCTATAGAGAACATTTTGATGACCCAGATCTTGAAATTTGGGTCGAACATATATCTAGCAAGAGAAAAAAATATTTAACCTCTTAAAAGAAAAAAAATATTTATGATAGATTATAAATTTAAAATTACCCATGATTTTAGTTCATTCAACTTTATGAAGGGTTTCAAATTTATGTTACTTAAAATAATATCAATAACATTAAACGCTTTTGTATCTCTCTCTACTTAAATAAAAGAATTCGTCAAAATTTGATTCTTTTCACCATCGAATCTTTTTTCCCTATGATCTCTGATATCAGCCTTACGTGCCGCCTGCACAGGCTTCAAACATCCACCAATTTCTCAAACTCTGGTCGATAAGTGCTCCAAAATTGAAAAACACTTAACCATCAACCTGGGAATCGAAACCGGAATGCATGGGTTAGCGGAATCTGAAAAACATAACATTTACAAATTTTATTATGTATTAAGTTGATTATTCTCTACCGTTGTTTAGGCTTTTAATTGTTCGCCTTATATTATAACACTGCCTTTGCACTTTTACCTATTCTATCATATCACGGGTTAACTTTGAAACGTTTATAAGGAAGAATGTGTAACGATAAATGTATGGAATCTTTAAATAATGAAGGATCTCGAATAACATAAGCTTTGCAACAAAGAGAACCGTCAGTGAGGTGCTTACTCAAGATAATGTGGTCATTTAAACGGCCTTCGTTGTTTCTCCGCAAAGCCCAGCCCGCTCGCATAAAATGTTTGACACGTCAACTATTTATGATAAACCTCAACTAAAAGTGAATTTCCTTGTAGTGGAGTATGGGGCACACATTTATGCATTGTATTTCATAGCTCAATATGGTTTAGTCAGGTTAAATTAATCTTCTGGTCTTTTTTCGAATAATACATGTTATCTCTGGAAATCGTATTTAGAACCAGGAGTGCGAGCGATGTACATATATGTGGTAATAGAGGCGATAAAGGTAAAAGTATTTGACGGGTTTGATTATTCCTTTTTTTTACAATTTTTACCATCTTCCTCAAACGATCCTATTTTTACCTTAAAAGCTGGAAACGCATCCTCAAACCGTCTGAGGATTGTCCATGATATAGAATAATAATAATGGTAAGACTGGTGAATATTTAGCGCTAACTGCCAAGTTAATGTGTATATATTTCGAAATATCACTGCATAATTTCAATGTTTAGAATACAATATGAAATTAAATCAATAACTGAATTTTTAGATACGATTTTAAATCATCAACATACCATTACAACAGACCTAATATAAGTTTAACATAAATTAATTTCTACAGACAAATCACTTGAATCAAATTAAAATAAATTTTAACCCTCTGTTGAAAGATTCTACGACATGGTAATTGAAATTCTGCTTGAGCTAGGCGTGATGAAATTTACATTTTAATCCATTCTCAAATCTGTTAAACCTAATCTCAATTTATGCTTTTACAGAAAAGTAGAACGATGCATCTTTCTGAGTATTTGTTATTAAAACATATTAGCAACACGGCTTCGCATGGATTCAATATAGATATTATGTTACTCGCTAATAGAAAAAGAAGCTTTCTATTGATGAAATCATTTTTAAAATCAGTTCAGTAGTTTTTGAGTTTATTCGTTACAAACACACAAAAATACAAATCTTCTATATAATTTTAGTGTAAATCTTATAACCCGATATTAAATCAAGCTAGCTTTAATATTAATGAGACTGTATTTGTAGATATGATATGTATTAATAGAAAATGTCATTTCTCTAATGTAGCGCTATTTAGACGCAAAAATTAGTTGCACTGTGTTCTCCCGTTACCCGTAGCAATCAGTTAAGCTCTCGGGATTCCGTCATTTGTCAGCCATTGTTTCGCTCAAGACACTGCCATGACTTTGTGTAATCAATACTCTAAAAATGAATACTGTGTCAGCAAAAATTAAAATTCATAAAAAGCTATTTTTAACTTATTCAATAAAAAATTAACATTTATGAAATATTTAAGAAGGCCTATTAATCTCTAATCCGAAAATAATACGTTGCTGCACGTATTGCTTAATGATTCGCGTTATTTAGTTCACAACTTCATACTATGTCATTGAAGGGGTTCTTCAAGATCACGAGAATATTCATATAAAATACGAGTACATTCACTGTTCTGTAACTGCTTGAATAGAACGAGTTAATCTAAATTCACGGCCGAGAACTTGAAAATGTTCATATAATTTAAGACCTGATCTGCACTTTTTGCATTCAAAAGTATGCTACTTACCCAACTTTCTTTCTTATTTTTTCAACATATGCTATTAATGAATCGTAAATATTATAATCAATTTTATTATTATAAATTTATGATATGTAATAATAATAATTATTGTTTTAAGTTTAAAAAACTAAAATGGATGGTTTTAGTTTTTTAAACTTTAAACCAAACCCAATGTTTGACTAAAAAAAAAACGATTTAGTCAGAAATCAGTTTATCTACATATTTAAGGTAATTTTAACATTATTTTATATGAGAATTTAGGATTACGATGGCATTTAAATTATAAAGATTGTTGGCGCATGCGTATTGTATGGGATCACGTACTCTCGAGACAGGCTCTGAGGGCGCGAACATCAACAAGACGTCCAATATCTCGTAGTTCGAAAGCGCCCTACACGCGCAATAAGAAAAAACTAATATTTGCTGTAGTTTAAATATAATCGTATGGACAAATATCATGAAGGTCCGAACATTGATAGCAGTTACAGTAATCTTGAGGTAAGTTATTTCCATATCTTCTCATAACTTTGTCGGTACATACGTTAAAATCATTCTAAAAATTAGAGGAATTGAAAGTTGCTCGTAGTAAGTCAGTAGCTGTTAACTAGAAAAAAAATAGTTAAAAGTTCATTTATGTTTTGACTCTTGTAGAATTTTGTGTCAGTGTTTGTAAATACGAAAAGCAATACAATTGTTACCCTCGTCAACTTCATCTTCGCTGACGTTTGGATTTTTTTCATGTATTTTATGTGATATCATATTACATTTTCACGTCGATATTTAAGTTTCTACATATAAATTAAGGTTTAAAATAATTTATATTGTATTTTTAACGCGAATCACATATTTAAATAAAACACTTTAAACCCTGCCCATGACCACATTTGCTGATAATATAAATTGCTTTTTAATCCGGCATAAAGTATTTTATTTAAATTGAGTTATTTTGTTAAGAACGTTTATTGAATCAATCGTATATAAATATAATCAAGATAGTTCTTCGTTACCATCATTAAGATTAAACATCTAATATATAAAATTCTCGTGTCAAAGTTTTCGTTGCCATACTCCTCCGAAACGGCTTGACAGATTTTGATGAAATTTTTTGTGCTTATCCGGTATCTATGAGAATCGGCCAACATCTATTTTTCATCCCAGTAAATGATAAGGGTAATCCACCCCTAAATTTTTTTTTTTAATTTTTGGGAGAAATTTTTTGTTTTTATTTTTTTATAATGTGGCATTAAAAAATACATACAACCCTAAATTTTTACTTTTTTATCACCAACCCCTAATTTTTAGAAATTATTTACATGACAAAACAACGTTTGCCGGGTCAGCTAGTGACTTATAATATTAATTTTTAAAATTTGCTTACAAATAATCTTTTAAACAATATATTTTGTATTTAAGTTAGTCGAGAAATAAATTAATTAATCCATATATAGGTATACTACTATTCCATATAATAATATATTTCCATGTATGTTAAAGCCGATCATACTTCATCATAATGTAAATTAACATGTCTACATTAACTGAGTACCAACCAAAGTTTGCAAAACCACATTTTTCTTTTACAGGCATCAAAGTAAAACTGCCCAATTCGTATCTCGTTGGCTGCGGTTTCATTTGGCTACATTTTTATTTATGTTTTTTTTCCAATTTCCTTTTAGTTAGGTATTTATAGTAATACTACATACAGAGCTGGTATATGGTTTAAAGTTCTGCCAAAATTATAATAGTAAAGAAAATGAACAATGCCGATCCGAGAAGAATGAACGAGGCCTACTTTATGTTAGTCTTTTTATAAAATGCTTTGCCACTTAACATCAGATGAATTCATGGTCGGATCGAAGAGAAGCGTATTTTGCATACTATATAACAGCTATTCAAATAACAATAAGAATTCGTATAACAATTTGAAAGAATATGAATTAAAATCCCCTGCCAGTAGTGAATCAGTAAACAATTCAAAACTTTGCATATTGAATATCAGCGACGGCATTACCGAGGTACTATGGAAATTGAATTTTCTGAGTGTATCTGTAACTTTTTGAAAATAAACAGCGACAAATTGTGGTATACAACATTTTCTTATTTTATTATTGAATTATGTTTATATTAACATAAAGTTTTTTAAGACAAATATTGAATGCGGAGTGTAAGACACAGGAACTTAAGCACCAGCTACTTTTATACATATTAGAATATGTATAAAAGTACCGCGATCGGTAAAAATAAGTTTAAAAAGTATCTACTAAAACATTATCTGATACAATGACATCAATTCGGACTAAGACGGCAAAAAACGACAAAATTGCACACAGTGGCGTAGCTAGGTGCAGAGAGAAAAAAATCGCAAGGTTGCGATTTTTACAAATTAATTATTTTGACAAAATTAATTATTTGCAAATTATTATTACTTATAAAGGACGTTCGGCACTTCCATTGTTATAATTTTTTCTAGCTTCAAGTGCTGCCTCCCCCTCTTTCTAAAGCCCAGGAGGCCCTCTCTGCTTCAGGGCCCCGGTGCACTGCACCACTTTGCCCTATGATAGCTACGCCACTGATTGGCCAACTTTCTTTTTTTTTTTGGGAAGATGTCTTTTGATTTAATATCTATTTATTGCCTCGTAATTGTTTCCACGAGACTTTTCTTTCTACTCCCGTAGGGCTGTAGAGGTGGAATTTACAAAAAATCACGAGAAAAGGTATTATCAAGTTTTAAATATCAGCAATTAAGGTTACACGTTGATAGTCAGTACGTTTTTCCTTTTTAAACATATTCGACAGACTTCATGATAATATGTGCTACTTCAGACTCATTAATAATGAACAAAGGTTATGCTTGACTCAAGATGGCTTCCGATGAAAGTAAATAGATATGCAAATACTTTTTTAACATAACCCTACACTTTGAATAACTTTATTTCAAGAATGTGTGGTTCAAAAAAATATGATTACATTATTCGTCAGAGACGTAACAAAAAATGTTCGATTGTGTGATATTAAATTCCGAAATTGATAAAGGAAATACTGATTTCTTATTATTTATGTGGTAGGCTTTGCGAAACATGATTTTATGGAAATATGAACATATGAATCTTCCTTCCCTATAAATTTTCATGAAAATACTTATACAATTTTATTCTCGTCATATTCCTTTCCGAATAAGAATATGGTCCCACATAAGAACTTAATTATATATAAAAAAAGTAGATTTTTGAAAATTCTTAACTATCAAAATGCCTTTTATACATGCAACTTTTTCATAGTATTTAGTACGTATAAACCAAATGCGTAAATGCACCCCTTACGAATTCTTTCTATACAAGATTAGGCTAAACCATTAGTAAAATTTCATATAATTTATATATATATAAACATTCGTTCATATTTATAAAACACAGTAATGCTTAGCGTTATCTCAATTTAACAAAATAAAATATCTTAATTTTATCTCGTGAATTTTCAAACATATGTAGTAGTCATGTATCTGTTTTTATTATAATTTCTAATATCAACTCCAATCCGATCAGAGTGAGTTTGAAATGGTTCCCGATCGTTCATTGTAGTCAGCAGACTGGAACCTAGCCGCATACATTTGATAGATTAGGATGGAGCGATATTGAAACGCTAAGCGGAAGCTCTCGCCAACCTTCTCCTGACCTGCATACAACATGTTAACAGGACTGTTTAACTTAAAATGGAGGTCAACGATAAATTTTTTGATCTCTAAAATTCTAAAAGTATTAATAAATGTATATGCAATAGAGAAACAGATTCAAAAACAGTAGATATATAGAATGTAAGGGAACGTAATGATTGAACTCATTGGTTTCGTAGTAAATATAATAAATTATTTAGCCCATCATAAACAACTGAAAGGCTTTTAATATCCCTTGATTACTTTTATATTACGCTTCCGATGAGACATCGTTCCTAATTGGTAGGAGATAAAATAATAATATCAGTTCCGTTCAAGAAATAGTAGAAGAATCACGTCTAAAACTATTTTATATATTTGATTTTGTATAGAAAATCTAATTCATTACCATGCATTAAGCAATTTTTTCGCATTTTATCACCCATTTAAAAAGTAGGCAAGTGAATTAATAGTTTCGTAAAATTTATATTTCTATCCTGAGTTTACGAAGAAATAATGGTTTTATGTCTAAAATATATGTATTACTTATTCCTTAAATGTATCACATTTGAGTGTGTATGTAACTACATGAAAGCTAGAGTGTTGCATAGGAATTCAATAAAATGTTCGCTATCTTTTGCCCGCGAGCAAATCACTTTCCTTGTGCTTATCACTCTCACGATGTCTATTCAAGGAACCTTTCAAGGGCTCTACCCGTATACATTTTAAGAGTATTGAAATTTATGAGCTTCCTTTGAAGGCTTTTGACATCAATGTGACAAATTTTCCAACCAAAAAGAGTTTCAAAAGGAAGATTTTATTTAATTATGCCTACGGGCAATACGAAATATTAATATTCCTGTGTACTTAAGAATAAGGCTTTAATACGGTATTATTCGTACAATAAATAAATCTCAACTGGCCACGTTTTCGTGTATGAAATCCAAGCAGTTTTTTATGACACGTAATATAAAACTCTTAAATTAAGTTGGAAAAGTTTAATGTATTTTGAGGATTGTGTTCCTATGTATTATTTTAAATAACTATACGCTCCAGATTATATAAATAATATAAGCAAAACAAGGGTTACCATATTATAATAAACTCATTTTAGAACGAACTTGATTAGAGTTTATTCTTCAAAAAAAAACATAACTTTGGCTTCACTTGCATGATTAATTGGAATGTTTTCCCGGGGTAAATTGCATACGTCCTTTTCTTAATTGAATCAAAATTAGTATAGCCTTTAAAACATAACAGATATACACACAGACTCACCACTAAATAACTTTCACATATTGTAAGTCATTAGTTTGGAGTATGCATAATAATAAAGAATGATTGTTATAAGTTCACCTACATCCCAAACGCAAAACTTACCTACCTACTAGAAAGTTTTAAATAAGATGTATGAAATGACAGACGAGCGTATCTTGGCTCTGACACACTTGATGGTATAACGACATGATACCCGAAGTGACCAGATTTAATAGACAAAATAATAGTTGAACAAGTTTCCAAGAAATATAGATTTATTATATTATACAACTATTTAAAAAATGGTCATCGGTTAAAAAGCACCGCTAATTTACAATTCATACTCGTATGTACGAGTATTTATTATTTTTTTTGAAAATGAGTGTGTCATTACCATGACTTTATTCGCAAACTATCCTACAAATTCTTTTAGAAATACCTGTCCTTAGCGTATATCGTTTAAAGTTTAAACAAAGAAATATGGCGTTGAATAATATAACAGTATTTTTTACTTCAGTTTTTATAATCCCCTTATATGATAAATTTCTCATCTAGTTTGTAGCTGGTAAAACCAAGAGGCTTAACAAACTCATTTAAAATATAAATCGAAAACAAGAACTTCCATTTTGAAAGCGAACAATACCAAAAACCTAACTTGGCATATTACCTGCAATGCAATCTACTTAAAGAAATTGAAATATCTTGTATTAAATAGCTTTTAACTGAAGTCGTATTCAAGTCATTTTGGTCATATTTACGATTATATTGCACTTACCACGGCAAAAATTTGATCAAAGCTATTGATGAACATTTTATGTGTTTATATGTTAATACTTTTTTTATAGGGATGCTAATTAGTTAATAGATATTTCGATCAATCGTAAATTTTATGAAAATTTAAATAATAATATAAATTTGTCGATCTTACTTGGTCTATGTACCGAAAGTACGAATATAATAGCCAAGGATTGGAATTCACTACCGTCGTCTGTTTTTCAAAGAAATATGACATTGGGATTTTCAAGTCAATGGTAAAAGGGCTTCTCATATGCAAGCGCGATTTACCACCTTAACTTCCATCAATACTTAAGATCGGGTGATGGCAAACAAATGCTAGCCTATTTCAACATTCAACAAAAAACGTTATACCTAGAGATTTTTTTTTAAACTTAGATATAATCAATTTCTGGTCCAACACATCATCAGACTGACCGGTATCAATACATAAGCTAACTTGACACACTGCCAATTATCGAGCGAAGATGACGAGTCAATGTCAACAACGAGTTACTCATCTCATTATTGTAAACGATTAATGACTACTCTAACTAAGAATACTATACCTACTGCTGACATAAATAAATTTTAAAAAATTGCTGCTGGACGCTGATTGCTAATACCGGTATCATTTCAACTATGGCAAAATGCGCTCTAGCCTTCAATATTAATAAAAACTTCTAAGAATGTACATATTATCTCAAACGTAAGTGGGATTTACAAAATATCTATTAACTCTTTGATTAAAATAATCAAAGCATTAACTATAGTTCCTTCAGTTTGTACGAGTGCAGAGTGTCATTTTACTTACTACTTTATTTGAAATGAAGATATTCTAGATTTCTAGAGATTAATACAAGTTTAAAAATACTTTAATATTATCACCAGAGTCGGAACTTTACAAAGAATCGGCGGTATTTAAGAGTTTTTTAATGTAAGCATAAATATTTTTTTTTATGTTAGATATCGACAGACGAGCATGACGTTCACTTGATGGAAGGTAATAACTCAGCTACAGAACATCAGTCAATGCGCTGTCAACTTACTTTTTACTTCGAGCATTCCGAAATCCATAGACTGAAACCGAAACGTGCAATGTGCACTTCACGGGGTTTTTTCCGTCTATGAACGGTGGTTCGTTATCCGGTCGGAATTTGGATATTCCTCCCACCCGTTCAAGGCCAGAAGTTACCAGACGTGGCGAAAACATGCTTACAGAAAATTATAATGTCGTCCTGGTAGGATTCGGACCCACGACCCATCGATGCGCACGGCTACGGAACGCGCCAACAAGCCCGTCAAAAAATGATAAATGCTTATATTTCTGGGTAAAATAAGTTCCTCCAAAGTAAGATGCCATCACCAGGTTCCACATTCCATTCGTGAGTGTCCAATTTGGAATAATGTTTTGTACGGTAATATTCCTGAAGATTGCTACGAAGTAGATGGAATACAAAACAATTTTTATATTTTTTCTCCTAGTTTTGTTAAGAATTCAACACAAAGGTTCATACACAACACGTATAACTATGACGAGACTATGAATACTGTCAGGGTCCCTTAGCTGAATGCAGCGAGAAGCTTATAATTGTAACCTTTGTCTCCATTCTCTCAGAAATTGAATTTATTTTTATCCCTGAATTTTACACAGCTCATAAAAATGTTTTAAGAAAACATTCAACAACAATATATTCATAATTTTGGTTGTCATAGCTTTATTGTATATTATAGCCCTACCAAGCCTGCGTAAACACTTACTCGTACATACTTACAAAACCTTTAAATATTAATATTATTCTAGCAGCAATAATGTAGAATGTAGGTAATGATAGAATTGAGTTCTTTAAACAGGTATCCCTGATAATGACAATATCCAATAAAAAAAATTTCTATACAAATTATTGACTTTTTACTGTCAACCAGAATTCAAAAATATTATGAAATAGTGAAAATTGTAAAAATATGTCTTTTTATTCGATTAAATTAGAATAAAAAAATGCAAACAGACAAAAAAACACGTTTATATAATGAAGGAAATTAATATGAATAATGAAATATGAAACTATAATAACTCAGCTTCAAAAATGTACCTATACCTAGTTCAGTACAAAATATTCTGCAAGCCGCTCTGTGACATATTATTCAAGGAAAATATGATTAAAATACAAAAATAGTTTTTTTTATTATAAAAATCCGAAAAATAAAAGAGATACCTCCATATAAATATAAATATTTGTCATGAAAAAATATTTTAAGAAGCCATTGCCACAAATAATCATGTAATCTCAGTAATTGTTGAATATCATGAATTGAAATCGGCGATGGACAAAATATACTGACTCAGACAAATGTTGGATTTGGATGCGATATTGGAAATATATCTACCGTATTTTGGGCATGCTTTGATGGCGTTAGGATATATCTTAGAAGAGGTTGAAAGTGTACAGTCTCCGGTCCCAAGTGCCGTCGTACTTATCGGTCATCTGTGTGTTCTGACTGATCCACGAACCTTATCAGATGAGCACCAAAGCGTCAGAACAATAAATATAATATTTTTGATAAGTAATTTACTTGTATTTATATATGATTTTATTAAAGCCCTCGAATACAACATGCCGCGGATAAATGATCTTGATCAATATATGGGATAATGCGGAATTAGAATCTCAAATAAAACTTAGTTTCAAAACTAAATGAATGACACAGATTCGAAATTTTGTATCTCCCAATAATATATAAGAGATTATAAACTGGTGTAAATAAATCTGTGTATTATTTGATTTTATTATATCAACAGGAATGACGAGAAATCAAACATTAATTAGTTTCACCGTTATATTAGTTGAAGAAAAATTAAATTAGTATTCGATTACTGCACGGACATTATAATACCTACAATTCTTTGGTTTGTTTAGTAAATTCCATTACCAACAATAAAGGGAGCAGTAAGATTTTTAGAATCTTAACTAGATTGACTTATTTTCAACATCAGTCAATGATGCGCTGACGACCTATTCTTTACTTCGAATATTCTGAAAATCCATAGACAAACTAAAACGCGCAATATGCACTACACGACTTTTCCATCTATGAACGGTGGTTCGTTACCCGGTTAAAATTTCGATATTCCTCCCACCCGTTTAAAGCACGAAATGACAAGACGTAGGTGTACGATTCATCGGTTCTACCCAAAGAACTAAAGAAATAACTTTGAATGTCTCTATTATTTTTTAAAAATCAGCCGGAGATATTATCAAAAACATTAAAATCCCTTGTTATATCTAAACCACAATGTCAAAACGTTATCAGAGAGTGATTTGACAAATTGTGTGCTTCGATGAAAGCAAGAGTACTTGCGGCTGAGAGGTTCTTGCCAGCAATGAGAGCACAAAATCGCGGCTTTGTCGCTTCCCTCAACTGAAAGAAATAATTTATCGGAAGTCATCTGTTTGTATTCTCTATTTGAAAATGTTTACTCTACAATAAACAGAAAGTTCATCAAAATTCATCACTATATTTTAATATATAACTAAAATAAGCGCGCTACGCTAGAGCTACGATAGTGCTACAAGTAGCGGTGAGTGAGACCTTATCCGACCTAACCTGAGTGTTGCTTAGCTAATGGCTGAATATTCAAACGCTAATCAACATTGAAGTGTAATTACAAGTAATGATGTCCTTTTCATTGACGTACCTACTTAAAATCAAAGATAGATATATTATATTGACGGGCGCATTGGCGCATTCGGTAGAACACCTGCCGTGTGCATCGATGGGTCGTGGGATCATATCCCACCGGGATGACATATTTATAATTTTCTGTAAGCATATCTTCCCCACATCTGGTAACTTCGGGCATTGAAAGATTGGGAGGAATATTGAAATTCCGACCGGGTAACGAACCACCGTTCATTGATGGAAGGGCCGTAATTGCGCGTTTCGATTTCAGTCTATGGATTTCCGAATGCTCGAAGTAAAAGTAGGTCGACAGCGCATCATTGAATGATGTTCTGTAGCTGAGGTATCACCTACCATCATGTGAACTTCTAGCTCGCCAGTCGATATCTCACATAAAAAAGAAGCTCCCAATTTTTATTATCTTCTCAGTATTCATCGTTAAACCTCTCGGTGAACGAATGGATACAGTTTTGATCTCCGCTAACCTATTTCCTACCTAAAAATAAATAAACATAACGTCACTTGCACCCAAATTACAAAGAAAATAAAATATGGCATTGAGATTTTATTTTTAAAGATTAATGGAGAAGAATATTGTACTAAGACTTTAATGTATCATTAATATTTTTATAGATATTGGTACAATGAAGAAGATACATTATTATTCCAATTATTAATTATAAAAGATTTTATTAAAAATATTTTTGAATAAATATAGAATAGAGTTCAAATTTTTCCGTTAAAACACATACATATGTCTCTTGAAACCTGATGGACTTCAGTAAATCACTATAGACCTACTTTTCTGCATGGCTTGTATAAACGAAACATTGAATACTTGAACAACATCGTCAACATGAACACCAACGACATCGGATTTCTGACTTCTGTACATATTAAAACATATTAGATAGGATAGGACTCGAACCCCTGATCCATTATGTAAGCAGCCAGCCTAGCATAACAACCACGACTAAATTTTGTCGACCGTTTTCTCGTTTTTCAATCTACTATTTCCTTATGTCTTCCGGATCTAACATGACACACTTAAAACTCGACTTCTAATGTCCAAAAGTAGCGATATTTGTGGACTGAGATATCTTGTCGATGTCGAAATATATCGAGATATCTTAAATCTTAGTTTGTCTTCACTCGTCCGCGAGATATCTCTTGTTGGTCATGCTAGACTGGCAGATGTATGTATCTAAAGAATTAACAAGCTCACCAATAACTGTTACTAAAAGTTAAGTTTATACAAGTTTGCTTATACATAAACTTTTCCACTAAAAATAGATTAAGTTACCGAACGTATGTGTAGTCGTATTTATCACGGCTTGTAAGGCTTCACTAAGCTCTCCAAAACTTTTCCCGTGTTTTTCTTAGTGAAATTATAAGATATGGGCTTCAGCTTCTTTAACTTTGAATCACCGTGACCGTTATTGGCATTAAATAGCAGTTCTTAGTTTACCCTTTCATTTCGGTGTTCGGTTGGATTCGGTAACATGAAACCTTTGAACTAATTTTAAAACTCACATAAGTATATTATATAACAAACCTCGTTTATAGATTTAAATAAAATACTGTATACCGGATTAAAACTCGTATTCGATTCGTTTTAGATTTAAATGTGTGATATTCGCGTTAATAAAAGACAATATCTCGTTTATAGATATTATCAGATACTTATATTTATAGCCTTCATTCTAATTTTTTTCGATAAAATGAATTCGGTATTTTCAGCAAAACTCGCCTATTAGGGCACTTAAAATCATAAGTAGGTGCTCAAAGACTTTGAGGACCTTTAAAAATATTTTTTTTTATATTTCATTGAAGTTAAAAAACATTTTAGGAGGACCGAAACACAAACTTAACTTTATAAAAACACAATACATGATTAATTGGTTGACTTTAGGTTTTGGTAATCATCGATCATGAAGTATAAAAATTATTATAAAATAATCATTATAGATTATTACAATGGAAATTTCTAGAAATAAAAAATGTACTTTTTGTACGTAAATTGTACAGAAAACTGTACGTAACTACTGTACCTATTGGTAGCGCAATCATTCCGATTCTCAGTAGTTATAAGAAGCAATCACAGCGTATCGGAGTCCAATTTGAATTACGAGAATTGGAACACTGATGAACGTCTTCAACTATGCAATCGATATATAGATATATACATAATTATATCAATACCATAGAGTTATATCATGTTGATGAAATCTTGATTACCTAATATCAGTGGCGTAACTAGGTCATAAAGGGACTCGATTCTTCGTGACCTAGACCTAAAATCGCACCTTCAACGGCTATTTCTCCAACTATTGTAAGAAAACTAATTATTTGCTTTAATATTCGGTATCTTAAAAAAATTGTGATAGTGGAATGGAATTCTCGATGAAGTTACGAACACGTGAGCGTGGGCTGGATTCAATGTGCTAAGGTCGCGACGTACTGAACTAAATAACACTAAAAATTATACTCGTATATGCTTATGAATTACCGTCTTCAGAGTTTCCAACTGATTACGACCTAGTTGGTTTTAAGATTATTAAAAGGTCGACAACTTATAAAAGGCCCACAACGCATTTAAGACATCTTAGTCATGGATCTCCATGAGTGGTGGTGATGGTGAACTTACTTACAAAAAAGAATTCTTTTATTTTCTTTTAGTTCATTTAACATCTTGAAAAAGTAAAACACTAAGTGAGCAGTTTCGAAGTTTTCTAGCTGTGAAAGCTCGCAGAGCGCCACCTCCCCTTTCCAAAGCCCAGGGGCCCTTTTAACTTTGGGGCCCTGGTGCCCTTCAACTCCTTACCCTAGCTAGCTATTATCTACTACTATGTTATTCATACGTAATTTAAAGTACTAAATGGTAATTAAAATTGCCAGGAAGACAAATCTAAAGGTTATCTATCAAGGCAATGTAGCAAGGTACAAGTCAAGAAAATTTCAGTTAGAAATCTGTTAAAATTTATAGAGAAGATTGTATTCATGAATAAATATACTGTAGCAACCCCCGGTGTTGTGGTACTATCAAGGAATTCCTTTTTAACATAATCTAAAACAAAAAAGGTCTGCCATGGACCTATATACATTTTGCCACCACAGATTTTCCTTTAAGGTAGGAAATAACGTGCCTTTTATGTTACTGCTTTACAGTAACGTATAATGTTTTTTGGACATTTGTTTTTTTACATACAGTGAATTCGCCAGTCCCATCGTGCGGCATGGGGCAGACCCATTTCTGTGTCTGTTTCACTGATCATTTTTCTTTACGAATGATGCGCTGTCGATCTACTTTTTACTTCGAGCATTTCCGAGAGGTTTTTCCATTTATGAACGCTGGTGGAAAACATGCTTACAGAAAATTATAAACATATCATCCCGGTGCGATTCGAGCCCACGACCCATCGATGCGCACGGCAGGTGTTCTACCGAACGCGCCAACGAGCTCGTCAAAATTAATCATAATCAAGAAATCACTGGATCAGTAAAAAGTGAATAAGTGATATTGTTGCTTGGCTCATTTAGAAAACCATTGTTTCTTATTAAATCATTTCCTAATACCATAGTAGAACGGCAGTGTGTTAATATATAGGAATTGCTATCGTAAATAATGTTTGTTATGGGAGATTAAATGAGATTGGTGCGCTACTTTTATTATTATCGAGGTCCGAGTTGAGGAGACATGACAGATGAGAGCTACGACGTTGGGATGAAGCTTTGATTGATGAGTTTAATAACTTTTTAAACAAAAATAACTTTTTCAACTTAAATTACACAACTCAAGATTAAGTATTATTACATAATTTTATTATAAGTATGGGCTAATGAGCTAAAGAAATCTGGCATCTAACCTAAAACTAACATTTCCTTTATTTAGTAGAAATAATAGTAGATCGATACCAAGGGAGCAAACCACTATTTTTATGGCGAGAGTGTATTTTGAATCCAGAGTGGAGCGAGGTATTCTAGAGTAGAATCCTGGGATTCTTAAATAGAATCCTGAACGCAACGAGGGATTTAAAGTACGTCACTCGAGTTTAAAATAGTGTTGCTCCCGAGGTGAACACTCTAATTTTTATCACTTCTATGAGAAAATAAGTAAGTGTAAGTCATGAAGTAGAATTACGTTTACTTATCGACATACAGTTAGGAAAAATAAGAAACAGAAATAATTAGATGCTAATGTTTATATTTGAACAATTATGAAAGAACTTAAAACCGAACAAACAATAACAAAAGCTTAGATTATTTAATAATCAAAAAATAAAAGAAATAATGCATTTCGCACGTTTAAACTTTTTCAGAAGCCTTTTTTTTTAATTTGGTCCCGGCCCTGGTTTTTGCCAGCCAGTAACGTTTTCATAAAATGTGCGTGGTCGATCTCTTTCGTAATTGAAAAATTTACTAACAACATCCATATTCCAAATTCAAATCACTTTTACTCCCTAGGGATTAAAAAGCTATTTTGCCCCCTGTTTGTAGAGAACCAACTAGCTCTTTTCGAATAGATGTGATAAAAATAATATTAATGTCGAAATCATAGTTTCTGCACTTAAATTCATGTTCGTATTTGTTATTTAATTTTATATTTTCTCATAACAGTTCACAAGTTGATGCGAAGGGAGCGGTTTTCTTGACAACTAAAAATGGAACATTTCCAATATCGCTGTCGTCCTTAGAGTCTCACGACAGTTCTACAGAACACATCAGTCCGAATATTTTCACAACCGTTAAAAATCTTAATGAAAATGAAAGCGTACTTTGGCAAGAAGTCTCTGAAGAAATTCTGTTTTCGAATAATTTTAATACCACCGACAGCTATACTAATTCAAGTGACGTATGGAAGTTGAATCAGAAGCGAAGCATTAATGATGCTGTCTCGAAGAATATTACGGTGGTATTGGAAAATTTATTGAAGAATTATGAAAAATCTCAGTTACCGACGCATGGAAAAGGTGAACTTAGAATATAAACTGTTGACTGAAATATTTTTAGAGATTCCATTGATTTAAACTTAACAATAAATCTTCTTTTAGGTTATCCTACAGTAGTTCAAACAAATATACTTATTCGTAGCATGGGACCAGTCTCAGAACTCGATATGGTAAGTACTTATCGAAATAAGTTTTTAAAGAGCATATGGTTTAAGGTTAAAACTACACCATGTTTTTATTTAATTTATCAAATATTAATAGGTAAGCAATTTTCAGGATTATTCAATGGATTGCTACTTCCGCCAATACTGGCGAGACACTCGCTTGTCGTTTCTCGGTCCAATAAGATCATTGTCGCTTTCTATCAAAATGTTAGAGAGGATTTGGCGACCTGACACGTACTTTTATAATGGAAAGCATTCCTATGTCCATACAATAACTGTGCCAAATAAATTACTGCGAATTAGCCAACATGGAGATATCCTGTATTCAATGAGGTAATATATTCAATGTTTTAACTGCAGAAGTGGGTTTTAGCTATTTTGGGCACAAACCTATTCAGATATTGAGTTTATATTTTTAAAATTATCTAAGTCTGGGCGTAAGTCACGGATTAAATACGTGATGGAAAAGTCACCGTTTTACAGGACAATTAATCTCTAGCAAAAAATAAATGTCGCCACATTTCGTTTTCTTGACGCTTCAAGAGGATAAAGTAGAAAATTAAAAAAAATGAATAATTGTACCGTGGTTGGAGCTTCATTAATTTTATCGTCGCTTACAAGAAAGTCCACGATTTTAATTGGCAGCGTGAAGAATGCGCCCACTAAGGTTTCATAGCTGATTGCTTCACGAGCATAATATGATTAAACACTAATAAAAGTTTAAGTTCCACTTATTTCAATATTAAATTATTAAATACTAGCAACGCGCCCCGGCTTCACACGGGTGCAATGTAGATCTACTATACACAAAACATCAAACTGATAATGTAGCTTTCTATTGGTGAAAGAATTTTCAAAATCGGTCCAGTACATTTTGAGTTTATTCATAACATACAAAAATACAAAAAATCAAAAATACAAATCTTTCCTCTTTATAATATTAGTATAGATTACCACTAAAATCAATATATTATTATTAATAAATACCAAATAACAATGTTTCTGTACTCCATTACAACTTTCAATAATAAAATCGTGTTTCAACAGATTGACTATTAAGGCCAAGTGTCCAATGGAACTTAGAAATTTCCCAATGGATCGTCAGTCCTGTCCGCTTATCCTTGGAAGCTGTGAGTATTTCATTCAAGACCCAAGAGCATTCAAACCCTATCGATTTTTGATAATCGCCGATCAACAGAAGGAGTTACTAGAGCGTACGAAATCCGTTTCAACACAAAAGATGCTATAGTGAAATGCGCGTTTTTATAAATTTTGATACGACTTATGTTTTTAGCTGTTCGGTTAGTAATTAAATAGTTCGCCAGATTCATTTGGGAATCTTATTCGTTTTTCAGTTTTGAAGATAAATAATAAATGATTTGTGAATATATTTCAGTTTGTGGATACGTGTAACCGATTTAAATTATCTTAGACATACATATTTTCATACTTAATTTTTCAATGTAATTATTTAAAAAAAATTACAGATGCATACTCAAACCAGCAGTTGGTATACCAATGGCAAAATTCCCAGAGCGTCAACTTTGTTCCCGGGATGACTCTATCTCAGTTTGATCTCATAAGCTTTCCTTATAGAAACTTTACTTTTACAAGACGGGAAGGTAAGTTATTTATAATATTAGACATCTGCCTCTTTTATACTATTATTAGGATAGACTATGATATTTGATAATATTATTTCTTAAAATTATATGCAAGTGCAAGTGTGGAAAAGTGTCCATTGTCATTTGTTTTATAACTTTAAAAATCATTATTCTATAATAATTTTAAAAAATCCGTAAAATTAATAATAATTAATGTACCTACCCTCTTAATAATAAAAGCCTTCGATTACATACATATTACATCGCCTGAATAAATAAGAATGAATCAAATATTGGCTGACATCTCCCTCAGCAATATTAGTAGTTATTATGGTTATGATTTTCCTGTAGTTTTATCTGAATAAAATGCATATTACATAATTTACTAGGCTGCGAATTGTTTTATTCGGTCGCCGTTACTAGGTACTAGCGGACCCACAGAACAGAAGAATTTTTCCTGTTCTGTGAGCGGACCCTATAGACGTTGTCCTGTCAGAATTTCTAGATTTGAATGTGCTATTTTCCCACTATTATTATATAGATCTGCAGTGGACATCAATTATTACAAAAAAATCTATAAGTGTACGTGACGCCAACTCAATTGTGGAAGATAGTGGAGTTCTGAACTTAATTTATTATAGCGTTAATTTTCTGCATATATTTTTTTTAATAATTTTCGTTATTTTAATAGTCATTCTGTTATTCGGGACAAAGACGAATCCAAGAATGCAGCCATTCTTGAGTTATAAATGGTGAAACTAACACCACTTAATTACTTACTTAATAGGCTTCGGATAAGAATGTCTTGTGTCTGTATATAATATGTGTAGGGATAAATACATTTCATTCATACAATTCCATAAAAAAAGCGCAATCATAAAAACATACATCGATATGGAAAAAAATATCAGCACATATTTGGTATAAAATGATTCTGACAGTGGTTTAAATTCCAATATCGGTTTCCTCTCCTCATAATAGCTTACACCCTCAGCGCCTCACTAATCACGAGCGAACTGGCGAACGTTATCCGCTTACGGTTTAATGTGTTTCCAGACATTTGCACACCGTTATGCTGAATTTGCACTGAATAAAACAAACTTAATTGATTTTTAAATATTATTTTATTAGGCTGAATTTTTCTTAGAATTAATTTTGGCGGGCTCGTTGGCACGTTCGGTAGAACACCTGCCGTGCGCATCGATGGGTCGTGGGTTTGAATCCAACCGGGACGACATGTTTATAGTTTTCAGTAAGCATGTCTTCCCCACGCCTGGTCACTTCGGGCATTGAACGTGTGGGTGGGATATCGAAATCCCGACCGGGCCACGAACCACCGTTCATAGATAGAAAAACCGTGAAGTAGGTACACATTGCGTGTTTCGGTTTCAGTCTATGGATTTCCAAATGCTCGAAGTAAAAAGTAGGTCGACAGCGCATCATTAACTGATGTTCTGTGGCTGAGTCACCTACTATCAAGTGAACCGCATGCTCGTCTAGCGATATCTAAGATTATCAGAATGGATTAAAATCTATCTAGACTTGTGTGGACTTTGCAAACTATTCCGTTCTGGTTCATTACATACTCGTTACTTTAAAAATTAATGTATATTGGTCTAATATAATAAATATATGAACTCTGTATAACATATGAAATGTGAATTCCGTGCAGGTGATTTCTCGGTGCTACAAGTATCATTTAATCTTCAACGGCACACAGGATATTTTCTCATCCAAGTGTACGTGCCCTGCATACTGATCGTTGTACTCTCCTGGGTGTCATTCTGGATACATCGAGAGGTGGGAAGTCAGTTTATTTCAATTATAAAAATAGGTTAAGCTCCCATTATCAATAATATCACTCTATCAAACTTTATCAAATACATTTTTACTTCGTTCTTTCTTGTTCAAAATCTACCAACGATTCATAATGTGGCTTCTATCAAGAAGAACTAGCAAGAAACTTGATAATTCAAGATTTTAAGAAACGCGAAAAAAAACCAAAATTCTACTCTTAGATTAATAATAAATAATTATTGGTCTCCGCGCGCTACGACTAGATACCGTCGGCCTTGAAAAATGCGTACCACGCCGAAGCAAAATGCCGTATTGCGTAGTCAAACTATAAAAATAAAAATAACACTACAAGAAACAATATAGATACTGGCATCACATACCATCAGTAAGTATTGTATAAATCGTCATAAATTTCACAGTAAAATAATATAACCCTAAAATCTCAGTGTTTTACACACACTACAATATCCAGTCGTAGCGCGCGGACACCATTTATTAATCTAAGATTCTATTCTTGCTCAATACTTTTTAGGCTACATCGGATCGAGTCGGCCTAGGAATAACGACCGTGTTGACTCTGTCCACAATAAGTCTGGATTCAAGGACTGATTTACCAAAAGTGCGTTACGCAACTGCTCTAGATTGGTTCTTATTGATGAGCTTTTTCTATTGTATAGCAACGTTGCTGGAATTCGCCGGAGTACATTATTTTACTAAGGTACGTGGTAGATAAATTGATGGCGATTTTCACTATTGTTCTGTTATTTCCTCACCAATTTGTAGTTCGATTTATTAGAAGTGGTAACCATTATATTAACAAAAAATGATAACAATTATATTATCAATTCTCAAACGAAACAAAATGCGATTTATTCATATTTCATATATTTCTACCCAAGTGAGGTAAAGCATACGAAAGCTAATGCTATTCAGCAAACGTACCTATATTAATAAAAATCGTGTTTTAATCCACTGTTAGCTTTATCATTTAATATTGTCTTTTATTAACGCGAGTATCACACATTTAAATAAAATACTGTATACCGGATTAAAACGCGATTTATTATTTAAGTTATTTATCCCGACGTTTCGGATGCTTTTCAGCAACCGTGGTCGCCTGCAGTCTCCCGCGACCACGGTTGCTGAAAAGCATCCGAAACGTCGGGATAAATAATTTAAATAATAAATCGCGTTTTAATCCGGTATACTGTATTTTATTTAAATTTATCATTTAAATTTGTCCAAAAAATCCTGTATTCATATTCAACCTGCATATTCCTACTACTTTTTATCAATAGTTAATAATAATAAATATTATTGCACACAAAAAGCACTGAAACAATAATATATACATACAAAAGGGCGACGATATCGCTTAGTAGCGATTTCTTCCAAGCAACTTCCAAGTATAATTTTTACATACATATAAAGGTAGGTGATGTCAATAACAGATAAAAATTAAATAAAATCTAATTAAACGTGACATCAAATTTGAGAAGAAAATATAGATAAGTAAATAAATAACACAACACATCCTTTTATTATTAAACACATCATCATAAATCTGTTAGTACATAATACATATCCTTAAAAATACTTGATGTAATTATCACTAGGTGGGTTCTGGTGAAATAGTAATAGATGATTCGGAATGGGAGGAATTAATTGAGGAAGTTGGAGGTGACGCTTACGCAGCTCGACAGCTGGCGGTTAGACGACGGAGTTCCGCTAGATCTGGTAATAATTACGTAAGTATTAGAAAATTAGAGGTTATTAAAAATTAAAAAAAATATATAATGCGTCTAGGTCCTGGATTCGAATCCCGGGAATACAAGATAAAAAATATTTCGGTCGATCAAGCCTGTAAAGAAAAATTATCAGTGTAACAGATACAGACATGTGTCTGCCCCATGCCCCAATATTGGCTTACTTTTTTTTAATTTGAATGAAAAAAATCTGTCTTTAGTATAACAAAGGCGATGGAAATTTTATGGGCAAAATTAGTTACTCTCTTTTTTAAAATGTAGAGTCTCTCATTTCCGGCGCAAAGCAACAGCTCTGGAGACAGTGACCTCCTTCAGGCTCAAGAAGAACAACCGTCAGTTCGTCTTACTATGGAGAGGACCACTCAAACCGAGAACCGTGTCCCTCGCTGGAGACAGTTGATGTACTGCTTGGCGGGAGACGACCAGTACAGACGTCAGAGGCAACGAGAAGCTGGTAAAATATTTATAAATAATATCCTAAAACTTAAAAGATTGTTGTCTGATACGGTTCTATTAACAAGACCACACGATTAATAAGGATTTTTATATGATATATATCAACAGACGGGCACGAGGCTTAGTTGTTGATAAAACCTCAGCCACAGGATTTCAGTCAATGATGCGCTGTCGACTTACGTTTTACTTTCAACATTCGGAAATCGATAGAATGTAAACGAAACGCGTAACATGCACTTCACGGATTTTCCTTCTATATTCAATCTCGATTTCGATATTCCTCCCTCCTGTTTAATGCCCGACATATGGAAGACAGGTTTACAGAAAGTTAAAAACAACTTCCAGCGGGATTCGACTCCGCGATGCATGGGAGTGCAATGTAGTTGTATCCAACAAGCCCGTCCGTTCTTATTATAGCACCTTATCATAATAATTTGATTTGTATCATAAATAAATATATTTTTTGGACTGAACTAAATTTTTATATGCATCTCATTGCAAAAATTGCTAACGTAAGTAAGAGGTGTGCATTAACCTGACAATTCGTAGAGTTATAAGCTACAAAAGTAATATGGCCGCTACGTATTCTTATATAACCACTAAAACTGCTCTACACGTTTACATCATCCTGAACTAAATATATTAACCACCTCCTATTTTATAGGTAACCGAGGGCACATAAACAGCGTATCTCACATTGACAAGGCGGCTCGAGTGCTATTTCCCGCCTCGTTTGCTTTACTCAACCTCTTCTATTGGATGATATACGCCTTCACTGATGACGACTTCGCCTGGAGCGACAACCCTATTAATAGAGTTTAAAAAAACCCTTCAAAAACCTATTCGAACCTTTAAGAGATCCATCATTATTTATACTTAATATCTATACATCTTTGTATGCTGCTGTTTAAAATATGTATTAATAATTATAGTCAACAATTAATAATTATTAATGTTACATTGGTATTAAGAAAAACAAATTAATCGTATTATAATAATACTATATACCAAACATACATAGAAGTTATATAGTGCGTATTAACAATACGAATTTAAAACATTTGCGTTGAACAAAAGTAGATCTCAATGTAAATTATTCGACTAAAAGCTGTACCCATTGTTAATACGCTTAGAAACAAACCCCGTTCAGTTTTGTTATAATGAACAGTGGGCACAATGGAAAGCCAATGACTGAAATACAATACTTACCTATTTCGTAGCTTTTTTTTCACGTACTTTTAGACATGGGTAACTCAGCGAAATTCCCCGCGCCAACTCAGCAACTCAGGCGCAGTGTAGTGCGTCGGCTCCTTGATTCAACTCAAAATTGCGCCACGACGCAGCAAAATGGGACGCGCATAGCGAGCAGTGAAACCTCCTAAACGCACGCAACCCCACGCTCATACTCTCATAGTTCACTCAGTGAGTGGGTACTGCGCCGTGCGCCAACACATTATGAATGTGCGAGCTGACTCACCCAGCGCACTGAAGCGTACCGGCGCAATTGCGCGGCGCAGCGCAGTGTTACCCATGTCTACGTACTTTCTTGGATAGAAGAAAATGATGATAGTTATGTTCATTATAACTTTCAAATGTTCTCTATCATGTTTTAATTTTAATATTTCCATAAATAATTACATATAACTTAAACGTCTGTTTTTCTACACTAATATTATAAAGAGGTAAAGTTTGTGAGTTTTTAGGAGTTTATCTCAGGATCTATGGATTTAAAAAATTTTTTTCTTGTGTATAGTACATCTACATTGCACCCGTGCGATGCCAGGGCGTGTTGCGAGTATTCTATAAAAATGTTAATCACTTCAATGCGTCCAATGTTTCTTTCTACAGATATTGTGCTGTAAGTAGAGCGTAGTATATTGCTTAATCTGTATCGAAGGTAAATAATAAAACATATTCACACGTAATTATTTTATTCGCTGTAGAGTTTGGAAAATATAAAGTCGTAGATAATAAACATAAAATATAAGATACAAAGTACATAGCTCGTTAGTAAAGAGCAATCGTTTCCGATTTGTGTAAAAAAAGGTAAGTTGTAAATATCCAAACGACACATTTTGATCGCAGATGTAACTAAAATAGTTTATTTTTACCATAATAACACCAGAAAAAATCTCTCCTCCTACAAAGGTCTATTCCCAAAAACAAATTAATTGTTTAAACGATTTTTTTTTAAATTGTCTATCAAAATGTGTCTTCTGGAGATGTAGAAGATAAAGAGAGCTTATATCAGATTTGGTCCAACATTCAACGAATACAATGACTCTTTATAAAGTCTGATGGCTACTCAAACACTAATCAATATTAAGGTTTACCTGAAAGTAATGCTAACTATTTCTTTTCCATATATAATATGAAAGATAGGAACATATCACGTGACCCAATATTTGATTACTGCTTTAATATACTACCGTGACCATTATAAACTCCCAGAAATTCTTAGAATTACAGTAAATAGACACTTCACAAGGCATTTGAAATTCAAGTGGAATGTAAGGCTTTTATCATAAGTTTGAAGATCTACATAGATGTTTGAGAATGTTATGAAATAAGCAAGTATACATTTTTCGATTATTTACATCGGCAATGTAAGGATAAAACAAGATTGTTTAAAAAAGTTTTTTTTAATATTCGCTGAAGCCCAATGACAGGACAAGGCTTGAAAAGAAAGAAGGTACAAAAGAATTTAGGACAAATATTAACTTGCATATTATAGAACATATATCGTACATACACATAATTAAAATATTCACTTTAATCACGCTAAATGTACAACACAATCATTATATTTAATATTAAGTGTACGTATACTTATATGTTAAAAGTCAGTTAGTTGCCTCATAATATAACAGAATAAAAGATAAAACACAATCACGATATTGCCATATAAAAAATACAAAGAATAAATAGAAATAAACAATATCTGTTAAAATATAATGGCAAGAAATTTTATAAGGTTTTATAAGATAAACACTTAGGCCCGTATTCCAAGAAGTCACTCAAGTGGTAATCTATTCTTGAGAACTGTATTGACAAAATTGACAATATTGTCAAAATTCTATAGAGATAAAATGGTTTGACAAGTCTCAAAACTAGATTCAAAACTGAGACGTCTTGGAATATGGGCCTTTGTTTACTGAAGAAAAAGGTAGAAACATTTCCGCATTTTAATAAGTTTGAGGTTACGATATCCAACTTGAGTTGGACTTTAATAAAAAGGTTTTAATTTGATATTATTGGAGCGGAGTGAGCGAAGATGAAAAAATATAGTGTCTTAATAAACTTTAGCAAATTACTGAGGGGCATACCCGAAACTTTGGTAATGTTAATCCCACTCCAGTATGCTGCTGCGAAGCGTTATGGCTAGCAATTAGTATAACAATGGCTTTTATATTAATATAAAAACACTTAAATAAACAAAGCGTAACAATTATATTGGACAACTTATAAAACAAATATAAATTAAGAAAGTATCACAATTCGATTATAAATATACTATACAAATTGCATTAAGGTCTGGCAGCGACCTCTGACGTTTATGGGCAATGGTTATTACTAAATTTGATGAGCTGCATTCACGTTTTCCCTAAACCTTTAATATTTCTGGAATATTACTTCATAGTGTAATATAAAAATAAAACACCTAGACACCGCAGCTGCCATAAGAATGGTTGTTAAATTTGTTACTAGAATAATTATATTTTCCTATTTTGGCTGTAATATCGTTACGTACGTAAATTGTGTGTAGACTACTAAACCTTACGTATAGATCAATCAATATAATATCTGAAGTTCGTATATTGCAATTGGGTCAACAGTTTTTTTTACATATGGCAATTAAAGTAATATTTTTATTACAACATATCCCCAATTAAGTCCTACAGAAGAAACAAACAGATCACGATTAGATCTATTAGGCTTAAATCTTTACATAAGTAATCATCTTAGAACTAGAATAAATATTTCTTTCTCATATAAATTTCGTTTTTATCTCTTTATAATTCAATTCCACCAAATATCGTCGACCTTAATAATATATTTTAGAATCTAAAATATATAATTTGTATATATTTCTCGTAACGCAATATAATTTTTTCACTATTTACAAATACCACAGAATACGAATTGTTTGAATATATTTGCAGATATATACATAGACCTTAAATATTTTTATAAGCTATTAAATAGTTCAGTACAAATTTTAAATAAGGAATAGTTAATTTATGAAATCCAAAAACGTGTACCGCAGACTAGAACACTGGTCACAAAAGCCATTACATGAATATTCTATAATACAATATAACCGTTAATGACTTTCAAGCACATTCATACACTAAACTTTATGTATATTACGATTATTGGTAAATATTTGTCACTTAATCTCTGACATATCAAACAATAAAGTTATCATTTTACGCAGAGTATTATTAATATTCACTTACAATCTTACACTAAAAATAAATAAATTTTAACACCCTATAACACACTAATTAATTAATAATAGGTATAATAAGATTACAGTAAATATAAATAGTTAAATCACAGATTCTACTTTTCTTAAAAGTTACACTTCTAGCTACGTATCCTTCTTACCGATTACAAGAAATACATTCATATTGTCTTTACCTTTAACGTATACGCTGCCACGAGGCTCGAAATCATATCTCATGGAAAGTGTTGGAACACAGGCCTCCCCTACCTGGATCCTCTTAGCGACACCGGTTGAATCCATCCGCGACGCAATGTTCACAGCGTCCCCCCAAATATCATAATACAACTTAGTTGTCCCGATTACACCCGCCGTAACATCGCCAAAGTTGTATCCTATGCGAAGAATAAAATCGAATTCGAGTAAATCTTGATTAAAATTGTCAACAACTTTCTGCATCTCTAGAGCGAAATCCATTAATTGGAATAGATGTTCGTGAGGCACTCGTAGGGATTGTCTCAAGTCGGGATTCAAGCCGCTAGCTGCCATAAATGTACTGCCGATAGTTTTGATCTTTTCGACGTGTTGAAATTCCGGTCTTTCTAATAATTCGTCAAAGTCAGCGATAAGTTCATTGAGAACGCGTAAATATTCTTTACCCTTTAAATATGACTCATCGTACATTTCATTAAAATTGACTATGCTCGCGAATATGATACCCACGTCTTTATGATTTTCAGAGTATTTTGCCGTATTTTTTAATTGATCGGCGACGTGTCGCGGTATAATATTATGCAATAACCAATCCGCTTGATTCCTCATAGTTTGAACTTTTTGTTTATCGCGATTGGCGACCACGTTGCTATAGAAACTGAGCCGATAGCTTATCTCAAATTCTCTATTTAAAAACCAAACCAAAATTAACAACAACGCAACGTCCAAATAAAGCTCTTTTAAATGCATTTCATGTTGTATTATATTGAAAATATTTGTACTGTTGCCGCCTAACAAATCCTCAACGAGAATGTCCGTGATATTTGTACTATTTTGAGCAATATAGTTTAAGCTTGGCGCTATATTAATATCAATCGAATTGTAATATTGAGTATTAACTTCACGGCATCCTAACAGAGCTAAAATAAGGAACAATCCCGCATATAAGGACACCAAAGCATTTTTCACGAGCCAACTCATCTGTGTGAAATTACAAAAGTGTACTATGCACACATTCAAAAGATACACATAGAACGATTGTCTTCCCTTTAAAATGGTCAACGTTGTGTTTTGACAAGAGAAATTTAAAAGTACCGCTAGAATAGGAAGACTAATTAGTAAACTGCCGGACAAATGCCACGGATACCAATTCGACAATTTCCTAAAAACTTTAACCGATCGTCTTAATGTATGAGTTATATCTTCGGGATCAGTTTTCGTCCTCCACTTCAAATAGTGTCTGTATATACACAGGGACATAGCGACTACCTCAATAGCTACGAATGCAATAAACCAACCTATAGAAAAGCGCCATTCCTTATAAACGATTAAAATGGACGCTGCCACGATTAGAAATATGATCGATGACACAAGGATGTCTAGAGCAGTATTGAACCGCGAGGTAGTAAGTGTGGGGGGGAAATCTTCGCAATCGTCGCTCCTGTGGGCTTTATCCCGATAGTGTCTCTCCATATCCGATGTCTTGAAGAAAAGTGTCAGTCGATTCAGCGGAGGTTGGACGAAATAGTTGATCCCGGATCTTGCGTTGTCTTGAACACATCGTATCAGCTGAAGATCAGATTGCTTTCTCAATTTCTGTAATGACTGGACTTGCTCGTCGTTTAGCGGAGGCGGAAGCTTTGCCCTTGAAGGCACATCCAGTGAAGACTGACTCGAGGTATAGTACCCGGATACTCGCTGCTGCATTATATCAACTTGGGACGTTGCCAACGAAACATGATTTAACACGAAAATCTGAAAAAATCATGTGTTTGATAAATACGGATCAGATTTGTATTCATTATGATTAAACATCTAAATATACATTTAAGAAGTTCACGCGTAGTGTAAATATTTGTATTATTAAAAGCTTTTCTTGGTACAAAAATAAATATTATAAATTGTGCAAGAACGTAAACGCTAATAGACAAAAGCAGACGAGGTCTATGGTCTTATTTATACCTAAGGTTAGTAAAAAAATGTATATTGACAATATTTATCAATTTAGCAATTATAAGCAATATTTTGTAAATGAAAAGATTTTGATGAAATAAACAAATATCAATAGGCCCAAACAATATAATATACACTGTAGGTTCACTATATCACTACGTATATAAGCAAAAATATATATATTATATATTTTTTAGCCCTTTACAAAGATTTCTTTCCAAAATCTTTTTACAGTGAACCGTATAGAATAAGCAACTTCGCCACACTTTAATAAGTAAATAGTTGCACAAATATTTTGTATAGAAACTCTAAACTGACTTCGTTAATAATCATGACTTTTTGTATGGAAAACGAACCACCTTAAGGCATCTAATCTTGGACTGAACGTTTTTTTGTCCTTCTAACCCGTAACTGACAGAAAGTCTTCCAATATATATTATATTGATATGAAGCCTATTATATCTTTAGCTTTGGTTTTTATTAAAACTTTTTAGGCTAAAATTGTGTGTTCTCTTCCCACTATTGTTGCAAAAAAGCTTCCCAGTTACAAATCTTACCTAGCTTGGACTATAATGTAAATGAGACAAAGGACCCATCATGAATAACTTGCGAGAAAGTATTCGTAACGTCATTCTATCAGTTGTATGAGAAATTAGTTGAAATTGTAAACAAATGACAGGACGATACTTTTTGTAAGTTGTTCATGCTTCGACCTCAATTGTTGCGCACCTACCTGATACCTAAGTCACCGCTAATTATTACGATTTTTAAAATTCTTTCACCAATAGAAAGCTACATTATCAGCGAATAACATAGGCTATTTTTGTGTATTGTACATCTACTTGCACCCGTGCGAAGCCGGAGCGGATCGCTAATGTAAAATATATAATATCAATTACCTGTTGTTGTATACTGGATCTTCTACTATTACTCCTGATGCCGGAGTCCTTGCGGCTGTTGACAGACGGGCAGAGGCTGACGATATCATCGGGCAGCCTCACGTGCTGGTTGGGTATGGGCAGATTTAATTTACGATCTTTCGGTCGAAATAATTCCCCTTGAGTCGCTAATGTTGAGCTACGCGCCCTACTTACGGGTATCTGCTGTAAATTTAGATCATAATTAATAATTTTAATAAAATTAAAAATTCATAAAAAAAAATAAGTATCAAATTGAGAGTATTCCTTTTTGTCAGTGATTTATTGAAATCGAAGATATTATGAAATTTGTTTGTTTGTAACGATTTAACTCAAAAACTACTCGACTAACTTTAAAATTCTTTCACCAATAGAAAGCCACATTATCAGCGAGTTACCTACATTACATTTTTTTTAGTACATATGTATACATTGCACCCATACGAAGCCGGGGCGTAGTCTAAAATAAACTTATGATTTAAGCTCACCTCCACATTCGGTCTTCCATACTGAGATCTATAGCTGCTACTTCTTGCGAAAGGTGACATATTACTTCTAGATTGGCTTAAATATGAGCGAATATCGATTATTTCCTTTTCGAATAACGCTATCTCTTGGGTGCGGAGGTTGTTCAGTTTACTGCTGCTTTGCACAGGTTTGCACTTGGTTTCATGAGATTCAATAACGATGGGGACTTTATGATAACCGTTAATCGACTGTAGGGGTCCATCACCGCTTTCCACGAAATGTATTGTTTTATCACTATAGTTTTGCTTTTTCATTTCGTGTAACGGGGTGTCAGAATGTTTTCTCAAAAATTTTGGTACCTTCCATTGTTTTATTTTACTTGTGTACTTCCCACAACTTCCTGAAATAAAAATATTTTTTTTTACTTTAAGATTTTAACACTAAACTTCACTACAGTTAGAAATTTACAGGAAATCAATATCAGGTAAGTAGGGGGTCTACCCAACACGGAAAAACATGGCAAGGGGTCTACGACACAAAAAAGTTTGGGGAACTCTGGCCTACGCCCTAGTTCGACCACTCCCGACTCTTCCACTCACACCAAATTCATAAATCTTTTTCATTTCCCTACTTTCATTCATCCTCTCTACATGCCCAAACCAACTCAACATGACACGTTTTACAATATTATTGTCAATTCAAAAACCATGGAATAAATACTAAGGCCCATATTCCAAGACGTGTCTCAGTTTTGAATCTAGTTTTGAGACTTGTCAAACCATTTTTTCTCTATAGAATTTTGACATATTGACAGTTCTCAAGAATAGATTACGACTTGAATGACGTCTTGGAATACGGGCCTAAGAGTATTCCACTAATTCGTTTCACATATTCTCATCTCGCTAGAATACAATTATGCACTTGTTGGTGTGTTTTCGTAGTTGTAAACGTGGTCGCATTGTCACAAATGCTTCCGACATATACTTAACTATATATAGCAAAATAAATATGTATCTATGTTGGTATATATCAAAAAATATCACTCAAGATAAGAAATATCAAAATCAAACATGCGAAATCACACCGAAATCTTGTCTACTTATCTCGAACCTGTCACAAATCTTATTATACAAGCTACTGATCGAACAACCGCGCACGCAAATGCATGACTTCAAATTATTTTTATTATTAGAGAGATTATCTACGCTTTGAACATCAAAATTATCCGATCGGGCTGTGTATTTATCATTACAAAGTATCGTAAATTTAGTATACTACAGCTGGCTAACGTAAATTTGCTACAGGAAATAATAAAACTCAAAGCTTTGATTATTGACAATAAATAATGAAACGCTTCCAAGAACCTTTCATCAGCGTTTACTGAATTATTTTCTGAAGAACACGTTGTTACATAAAATTAATTACGATATCCTGCGCTTCAATGCTATATGGCCCAGTTTATTGACACAAGAAAATAATTTTTCCATTCTCATATTGAACAACGCCCTAGCGACGTGCCCTGATTTTATATTTATGTATAATTTGTATGAACAATTTACTGAATCATTATATAATATCTTATATATAACGGGACTTATCCAATTGAAGAGATTGAACATACAGGATTATTGGTGATTCGCTTTCATAGAGATAGCAGGACTTATTAGGAATAGTCGAAAGTGATATTAAATAGCAATGTAATATCTCATTTACCCTAAAGATTGACTAAATAAGATCAATGTTCAGTGATAACGCTGCCTATAATACAGTCTTTCTTTTTATTTACAATATGTATTAAAAATAATCTTATCCCAAACAGATAAAAAATTAACATTTGATGAAAATATTACTCTCCTAACGTAGCTAAAAATTAAGATGCTTTTAGATTCAGATTGATATACATATTTCTATACTAATATTATAAAGAGGAAATTTGTATGTTTGTAACGAATAAACTCCAAAAGTACTTGACCGATTTTAAAACTTCTTTCACCAAAAGCTACGTTTATGTACATTTATGTACATTGCACCCGTGCGATGCCAACAACGAATCAGTAAGTAAATATTTATTTCTCATAACCTTTAAAGCGCTAAGGAACTCGATAAATAAAAGGATAGTACGCTTATACGGGAGTTTAAATTATAGGATGCTATTACACCTGGACAGACCGTGGCGAATGACCAAAAACCCTGCATTAAACGTTATATACTTAATATATATGTATAAGAGAATAAATCATAAACAATGTGTAAAGAGAAAATACATATACAGGCGGTCACTGACAGACAGTCATACGAAACATTGACTTACGAGCGGACGATGACAGAGCATTTGCATATAATTTACTATTGTTCACGAATAAGTATGAAGCAGCGAAGTAGTAATAGATTTTCTCATAACTAAGACATTAGTAATCAAGATGCAAAGAGCATCACCTTCTGGCTATTACAGAGTCACGTTATATCTTATCTGCGGGCTACGACTTGTGCTACTGATAACTAAGGCTTCATAAATAAAAGAGCGGTCTTGTTTCCAATAAGTTAATGTTGATATTTAAATGATTTAATGGTCATGTCCCTAATTATGAGTCAATGTTACAATTTTTTGCGTGAAGAATAATATTTACTTTTACGAATGATAAAAATAAATATAAGCTCGGTAGAACTCAATAAGTACATATTTATTTTTAGAACAGACCATCGAGGCTCGGGTGTAACTATACTACTGGGAGTTTGAACAAATAATGGCTAAGCCTTTATCAGATTTCCGATAATGTGCTAAGAACGTTCTCCGTCTCGACACTTATCGTGTTTCATTTCATCATCAAAAAGTGCAATTCTTTATTTTGTTTCGACTTCTAATATCCAAAGTTATATGAGAACACTTAGTTCACAATAATTTAGAACTTAATATATACATAATACATATAATTATGAAAGAAAAAAAAATGATCCTAATTAAACAAGTTTCTTTGTTTATTCCATAAGTTACTCCATTCATAATTCCACATTCTCATACGTGAAATGGTCTTGTCTTTAATGAATATACTTTTTATATACCATGTATTTATTACGAAATATCACTATTATAATTAGTACAAATAAACCACCTATACTCACCGACGGACGTTGGACTTTTTGATGAGTTGTCGTTTCCATTAGTGAATTGTTTGTCCCGTTTATCATCTAATTCAGTGTCTGAATCCAAAATACTCGGTAGAGAACTAGCCTTATTACGAAAACTAAACGGACTCGGAGAAAGGAAATTGCTGGAGTATTTGGCATCAGGTTTGTTTGGCTTATCGTCACTCGATGCATCGCTGGTCTTGGTGGAGACGGGCAAGGGCGAATGACTGATAGAAAGTGCCGATTGCGGAGAAGCAGCCGGTGATATAATGAGGCGCAAGTTTACTGGATTAGAAGGGGTGAGGCAATTGTCGTGGTCGAACGGAGAACTCAGCTGACGGCCTTCTATGAAGTAGGTTTTATGACCTGGACACATTTTAGGTATTAACAAAACATAACACAATAGATCATGCACCAGTTATATTTAAATAAAATTCATACCAAACACTTCCTCGCCTTCTTCTAACACGTAGGAACCTCCAAGGAATTTACTCGTTTCCTCAGACACATGCACGCGACCAGGCTTTCCCGAGGACTCCATTTTATTGGCTAACGTAACATCGTTGCTCCAAACGTCGAACTTAAACCTGCGTGTCCCAACTATCCCGCACAGTACAGTTCCCGTATGGACTCCGACTCTCATATTAACGCCTTCGCCGCGTTCCCGGTCAAATTCTTGAATGGCTTCTATCATACCTAAAATAGACGAGTCTATAAATGTCGATTAAAATAACAAATATCATCCTTCCTATTTTACACTCCTAGTTACATAGGTATATCATGCTAATGCTCACAATGCACACGTTATTTCGTATGATGTAAATACTAAGATGATCTGGGGATTAAAGAAACATATGTATGTAACAAAGATCGAGGTCAAACGAGCAATTTCGATCGTAATAACGACCGATATATCGATAAAATTTTCCATGCAAATAAATATAAAGTTGCATTATTTAATGATAAAATTATATCATTTTACTTACCTAGCCCCATTTCTACACAGCACGTTGCATGGTCGGATCTCGGTTCTGGACATCCAGACACACAATAATAACAATCACCGAGTGTGGAAATTTTTTCACATCCATGGATGATACACAACTCATCAAATTTTTCGAAGAGATCATTTAATATATTAACTAGCTCCTCAGCACCTTTGTTACTGGACATTTTTGTAAAACCAACAATATCGGCAAACAAAATGCTTACATTATCCATTGAGCTCATATTAAAAGGTCTAAATAATGATTTAATATCAGATGCTCCAGGGTTAGATGTTCTGGGTTGAAGAGGATCATGGCTTTTTGATATAGTTTCTGTGTCTGTTATTTGCTCCTCCATCAACCAACTGGCTAGTTTTGGTGGCATAACAGAATGAATCATTTTCTCTTTCAACTGTTTCTCCATTTCTAGCTGTCTTCTGACAAGTAAACTTTGACCAACTTTCATAAATGTACCCCTCATTCTCACAAAAGTCATTAGATAAATATGTATGCCAATTATATGGACACAAAAATGAAGCAAAATTCTGACCAACATTCCAGGGTACTGCCACTCTTGTTCAGATAAATGCAAAAACACATTCAGAGTCTCAAATGCTACAGAATAGAGTAGTCCTATTGTCACACAAGCAAAGAGGGGTAGTGGTGTTAATGTGTATATTATCAAAAGAATTTCAATGCACATAGTGAAGTGCCCTGATTGGCTTATATCAGCTACCAGGGATAAAGTTGGATCTGACTGTGTGGTCAGAGCTATCAAAGACAGACTCAGAGAACATAGAGCGAGGGCCATTATTAATGATAATCTGAATGTGTGTGCTTTATATATTTGGGTAAATGTAAGAATGAGCATTACGGATGTAATTAATAATACTCCTGCAAATATTGAACATAAAAATGGCCATTTCACTTTTACACCATTCAAGCCAAGAACCACAAAGTAGATAAACCATGATATAGAAAATATTAAAATGTACAAAAGTGCAAATCTGGAAAAAATTTTTTTTTTTTTAATTAAAAACAAAAAAAATATTTAGAATGCATAAATATATCAAAAACAAATTACAATAAATTAACTTACCTAAATCTTAATCTTATCTGTCTAAAAGAACTACTCCGGTACTGTCCCTCAAGTATTTTAGAGTCAAATCTAGGGTTCCACCATGTTCCTGGAGCAGCCCTTTCAAAAGCAATTGGTATGGCAAAACCACAACAGTTTGTAGTAGAATTATTATGTGCCAAGTAAGCTTGTACATGTGGTGCCAATCTAATCTGAGCATCTTCTCCTTCAGAACACTCAGCATCATGCTTTGATTCAAAATGCTCAGACCCTTCATTACAACTCATACAGCCACTGTGAGCACTCATTGTGTTTTATTCATTTAATCTACAATCCATCCTTCACAAAACACATATTTGAGTTATATTTGTTTTGAACCTGTTTGAAGAGTAAAATTATTCTATATTCATTTTAAAAGAATTAGCAGTTATGTAGCGGCGTCTAGCTCTGTAATCATTTTGATTGATATTTAGGTCATTAGAGTCATCACTAATGACCAAAAAATGTAAACAAAGATATATCAATATTATATCCATGTTTATGAATGGTAATCAAAAAATTTCACTTTAAGTTTTAATATTTATTCATCAGTTTTAGTTGTCTAACTAAAACTTCAGAAGACAGTTCTGAACATATGCCTAAAGATGTGTTAGAATAATAATAGTGATAATAATTAATTAGTGCTTGTTATATGATGTGATATATGTTATAATGGTGTGGTAGTTATTTATTCAATTTGCAATATCATAAGAATATTTTAAGTTATGAACACCAACAAATTTCATAAAAGTTTCATATCAAACTCATTATTTTTTAAGAAGCTTTATAACAAAAATCTTGACTATCAGTAATTCTTATAGGAATGATATCAGTATTTTCTTAATCATGGTGGAAAAAGCATAAAAATGTACTCCACAATTTAAAAGAATTCTGCGAACTTACAGACAAGACTTTAATAAATACATTGTTTATATTAATTAGATGTCTGGGCTTTTAGGAGAAATGTTACAGTCATGCTGTTTGAAATATATTAAATGTAAAAAGTTTAACAAAAGTATACATATTGAAGCGGAATAAATAATAATTATTGCTGTATTGCATATTATACTCACCATTTTAAGACCAAGGTTAAAGTTTTTATAGTACAAATCACTTTTACAACCACACTGTCAACAATACTTTAGAATTAGACAGTCTTTTTTTCAACATATCTTTAAAATGATATTCAACTAACTATATCCAAGCTGAAAGGCAAGAAAATTATTCATCACTAGCGAAAATCTTAGACCCTGCTGCAAAGTCGCAAACTACTCAACAAAATTCAAGAACTTAGCTATACTAATGAGATTGACTTTGACAATGACATTTTGAGTTGCGCATGCGATAAGATATCTTATAGGCAAAAATAACGATTACCGTAAAACGAGATGAAGAGCGATAAAACGAGGAGTGATTTTCGAATTCGAGTTGAGTTCTACGTGGTTCTACGCAATAAAATGTACCTAACTTCGAACAATGATTTTTAAGCCGCGTTTATGAGTGGGATGTAACAGGTAAAAAAAAAGGATCATAACTGTTACGCCTGTTCCTGTTCTGATATAAGCATGAATACTAAAGTGCTTGCCAGATAAGTCTGCGCGCGACGGGTGGCGTATCAAATATTGCCAGCTATGGAAAGCAATCTCTCAACCACTAATGCAACACCAAAAAAATCACCGGCATTCTGAATGGTAATTCGTATTAGGTTACTAGGTATACTTAGTATAAAACAGAAAACAATTTATAATTAGATGTCACTTCAAATTCACTACTAAATCTGACGTGATGTTACAATTTTATTTATAAATTTAATTTTTTAGGGTGATGAATAATAACTACATACTACATAGAACTAAGTGAAAATATATGTTTTTGGACTTGTTGCATAGTTTAATAACAGAAAAACCTCTTATTACGAAATATATCTACAATTAAATAAAACAACACCAAATTATATATATATATATATATTGACAGGTAATGTTGTTTTGTTGTTGGTTAATGATTTAGTTTTTTTAGGTCTATAAAGTAAAATATAGTAGAACATCTTTAAGGCGAATTTTGAAAAGTATGGGGTACGAATTTTTTCATTCATCCATTGTATAAAATTCTTGGCGTTCATATCATCATGATAATAGCTCGATTTTGATTGTGATTTAAATAGTAAGAGCCCATTTTCAACAAACCCCGTTTTGCCGCCGGCATGGGCTATTATCCATCTTGCACCAGCACTGTCTGACGTCAATATTCTAAACGATTTTTGCGCATTCTTCGAACAAATTTGGCTCTCCACGCAGCAATATCAGTACGTTCCATTAAAACTTTTCGCTTAGACTGACACTTTTTATATTTGTACCCCATACTTTTCAAAATTCGCCTTAAAGATGTTCTACTATATTTAAAATCAATATCAGCCTTTAATTGATGCCACAGATTATTATTGATGGTCAGAATTTCCTTTTTGACCACATAAAATGAGTGTATCATATGTCTTATAGCACATTTGTCGAAATCGTCTATTTCCGAAATACCACTCTTACGGTTTCTTTTTTTTCCTGGAGTCACAATTTTTGATGATGAGGCTTCAGCTTTATTACCTTCTTGAGTTATTTGAGTCACAGTGCGTTCAGAAACACCTTAAACGAACTAAAATATTAACCAACAACAAGGTAAAAATATGTATCGTATAAAAATACCCCACATAAAGACATATTAACCTGTACTGGTCACCCCAAAAATTACCTGTCAAGTAAGCAACACGGGCACGAACTTTAAAAAATGGTACAATCGGCCCATTATTTTGCCGTTCTGCTTCACAAGCACGTTTTACCTTTAATATGACATCTCTGCCAGCACTTTTTATAACCTTAGGCATGATGATTAGCAATAAAATCGAATAAAAACACCACTGCTGCACACTACTTCCGGAAAACAATATGACGGAAAGAAATTTAGTTCCAATTTTTGCCGCGCGCAGACTTATCTGGCGGGCACTAATACCGTCTGAGCCTAAAAGAACTATGTCGTACACATAAGAAAAGGAAAGAGCTTGTGAAAACTGTATACAGGAAGTCACAGTAAAATAGTAACATTTTTCATCTAACTCTAACTTAGGTAACTGGTATATAAGCGTAAATAAAGAAAAGTTTGTGACTGTTCGCTGTCGCCTGAAGGATTTTATGTTCTTGTGGAACAATAACTGTTTTTTCAGTATTTACGTTACAGTCTGTTATTTTATTATAGCTGTTACGATAAATCTGCCGCACTCCTAGCCAAAGTTCAAAAGCCAAAATTCCAAAGTTTGACCCGATGCAGGTGGCACCACACAGTGATGCCAACTTGGGGGTTTCCCCCCAAATTTAGGGGGAGTCAAGATGTCTAGGGGGTATTTTAGGGGGTACTTTGTTCAAGAAATTTAAAAAAAAACGCTTGAAAATAATATAAATATCATTTTATATTAAGCCTCGAACCTCGAATTTCATTGTTATCATCATTAATATTATTAGGCCATGCGTCATACTCGTGAACGGGTGCTACTTGTGGTGACAGGTCGGACTTGAATTCGTGTATGCGGTGATATTAGTTATTTCGACTATGTATTTGCGTGTTGTTCCCACGAGAATGTAAGTGCGTGCTCCTATTTCACCATGCCTACTGCTGATAGAGGACAAATCTTTGTTTTTTTCTGGTTTATATTTTTTTATTATTATAGTTAATTACATAAAGATGTCATGTGGAATATGGTGTAATGGTTGCAGCGCCTTACAAATATTTTGTAAAACATAAAATTGGCGATTAAAAAGAGTGACGAAGAGTTTCTTGCCAGTTCTTCTCTTCCGTTCTTCGCCCTTGATTTGATAACTGGCGGTAAATGTAAAATTAGAAGCATTTAATATGTACTTTTTACTGACGTTCATAAGTGTACATTGTGTTACGTAGGTGAATAAATGATTTTGAATTTGAATTTAATGTAGGTATGTCAATCTGTAATATGCAGTATGCACCCACATAAAAAATACAGCTATTTTATACCACCTTCTTGAATGTATTTAATTCATTTTTGAATTTGCCTCTCAATCCGAGTGTACGAAAAAAACTTTTTTAATCGATATTTAGTTATATTAAGAGTATTTGATGTTGGTCCTAGGTATAGATGTGAGGCCGGTTTAAAACCATTAATCGGTTTAAAATGAAAAAAAATCGTTAAAACCGAAATAAACCATTTTTGCGGTTTAAAACGGTTGGTATTGATGACTATGTTTCTTTTAATTATAACTAATTTTTCCTGATTTTTTCATAAAAGAAGTCCTTTTTAGGTGTCGCTTGTGTCTAAAAAATATTGTAGTTCCAACATTATCCGTGGGACTTATGTCTTGGAACCATCAGTGGTCATCAGCGCATTTTTAGTTGGTTTTGGATTTTGGAACTATAATCTAACAGCTTATAGATTGAGTAAAGCCCCATATGAGATATTCCTCCTTGTCTCTACCCTCCATACCTAGGGGCTCAGATTAAGTGCCTAGAACAGGGGAACATTTTGTAGAGTTGCCATCATTTGATCATTATCACCACAGAGTACTTCGTATATAATTATTAAAATATTTATTGTAGATTAAACATAATAATATTTATTATAACATAATAAATTCTTGAATTTATTGAAGAAAAAGTTATTTCGTATTTCATTATTTTCTAGTTATCCTCATATTATAATATACCTTTTACGTAAAACATTAAATACCTATTACCCTTAAACATTTTATCGTAGTTTATTTGAGTAGGTATTAATCATCGTTTAAATTAAACAATAATATATTGGTTTATTGTTTAAGTATATAATAATAAATGTGCATTGGGCATCTAAAATAGTAAACATATAATTTGATCTCCCGTTGCCAGGCATCCGGATAAAGACGGTACCTGGCATTATTTTCCCATTCCCAATCAAAATGTAACTAAAGTTGAGATTTTATTTTCTTTCTACTATATACAAAATATCATGATTGCTAATATGTTGGTTGTAGATGATAAAAGCAAAAGACGTGTTTAGTTATACAATAAAAAAAATTTTGGTAACATAATTATTTATTTGAATTATTATAGTATTTTTTCCATGGAATAGTAACATGCCATTCGCTTAAATTATTTATGTCATGTTAATAATCTGAGGCCATTCCATATTTTTGATAGATATTACAATCAAAATGTTATTTACATCTACATACTATCTTGCCCAAGTCTGAATAAAACATAATTGAGGTAGGAAAATGGAAACAATGCATATTTTTTTAAATATCTATTTTGTAAAAATATACTTAACATTCAAAATTCATTTATAATAAAACAACTAATCAAATAAATGAGCTTTCTGAGTATAACAATTTAATACTTGTAATGGAAGACATTAAGAATATAATTTAATTTTATGAAATAAGTTGATTTAATAATTCACAACATGTAAAAGTATACTTTAAATAACAAATCACATTTATAAGTGCAGCACCATATGCATAGCATGTTATTAATTACATAAAAACTTATATTTTTTCAAATCTTAGATAATTTTATGTATCTTCAATTAAATAAGCCTGTTAATATTAAGAAGTATTTAAAAGAATCATATCAAACTAATTATTAACAATTAATGAATAAGTTCATAATGTAATATCAAATAATGTGTTCAAATAGGTTATTTAATATACTTAATCATTGTACATTCCATCTAATAGAAAGTCCATCCTTTTATAATGTCGGTTTTTCCAAGCTTCTTGACCTCTCATTACAACCATATAACCAATGACCGCAAACATTGGTATAACTAATATTGTTATGACGACAGGCATTATTAGGTCAGGATGACTATTTTCATTAATTTTTTGTACTTTTGGATCCAGTTTATTCTCAAATTTTTCACCCAATTCATCTAAAAGTTTTGATGATAACACAGAAGGTTTATGAATTTTAATCTTGTCCAATTTTTCACTGTTTAATACACTATCACCACTGTTAGAAATAGGAATTGAAATATTGGAGGGATTTGTTGTATTAATTAATGTATTCATATTCTGATATAGTTCTGAATCTTCCTTTAGATCATATTTTACACCTTTCCGTGGGACCACAGACTTTTCTTTATTTTTTACTAATTCTTTGTCCAAACTCAAAATCATGGGATGGCTTTCTTTAGATAATGTCACTGATACATTTGAAAGAAGAGAGCCACCTTCACTTGCAATTAATAGTTTCGTTTTATTTTGATCTTGTAATTTTTGTGGTAATTCCACACTTTTAGAAGTATTATTAACTTCTAAAGGAGGGACAGAGCTCGGATTGGTATATGGAATAATAAATAATATGCTATAAATAGACAAGTAAATATACATCTTTGGTGTCAAAATAGATATTGCTTTTATTAAATTATTTTAAAAGTCACTACATATCTTGTTCTAAAACTTCGCATAAAAAATGATAAAATTAAAGAAATTAAAAACCATAAAATAAAAATAATAAAAAAATACGAAATTGAGTTGAGTTTACATTGAAATAAATTCGTAATCACGGAAACGTCATTCGAATTTCGAAAGCGACACCTGACAATTGACAAATGACAAATCACAAATTCACAAAGCCTTAAGCCACAGACTATTAAGAAAAGTGGAGAATAATTAAACATAAATAAGTACAGCTTGCATAATATTTGTATACTATATAGCGCTGGAAAATCTATACATATAATAAAAGTGTAGAGGTCGAATGTCTGTACATAGAAAACTGAAATAGTTTGATTACTTCCCCGCTTTCAATATGTTTTCATGGAATAGTAGGATATAAATATATAATATGAATTACTTTGCTCAAAAGCTCAGCTTAAGATGATGCCCACACGAAGGAAGTCGCGGGCATCAGCTAGTTATTAATATTTGAGCTCCAGTTTATAAATTAATAAGTATCAGCTTTTCTAGGATCTATTAAAGGATTTAACAAGAGCTGAGAATAAAATTTGACTATCTAAAATTGAAGAAAATCATAGAACTTTAAATCTTCAGCCTTTTATGTCACTACATACTATAAAACAAAGTCCTTCGCCACGTCTGTCGGTCTGTCTGTTCGTGATATACTTAAAATCTAAACGGATTTTAATTCTCTTTCCACTAAGAGAAACAGTGATTCATCAGGAAGGTGTACGTATATAATTTGTGAAGGTTTTGTGTAAATTGGTTGAAATATAACGGAAATTGTTGGAAGAAAAGTTAAGCCGTCTGGGAGCTTTCATCGAAAACGCTGCCAAGCCCCTTTGAGATATAACAAAACAATGTAAAGAGGGATATTCCTCATTTATAGACCTACAAAAAGGCATATATCTCTATTTTAAGGATAGCTTATTATACCCATTCTTCTAAAAAAAAATGGTCACGTACTATGCGATAATTGTAAAGCTATTTAGACGGATTCAGTATTAATACTTATCACTTAAATAAGTGTAATAATGATTTATTTTAAGCATTTCATGCACATTATTATAATCTTTTACACCATATAATGAATATATTAAGAGTTATCACAAAAATTAATGCGCGCGTAAATATCTAAATTCAAGCGCATTGCTTACACCGATATGCAATGACAGGACTCGATTGATGTGATCACCATCAGACAATCACCCTACGACAGACAAAACATGTAAGCATTATATTATGTTCTACTACCCGTGCAGAGCCGGGGCGCGTCGTTAGTAATATATAAACGTTATTCGCAAGGAATGATCACCTCCGTGGCTCAGTGATAAGCGCGATGCGTTTAGCATTGGAGATCCTGGGTTCGAATTCCGGGGAAACAAGATTAAAAAAAAATGTTTCAGTCAGGCAGGGCACAGAAGGCTGATCTTACTTGCCTGTAATGAAAAATGATCAGTCAAACAGACACAGAAATGGGTCTGCCCATGCCGCATTAAGGGACTCGGACTCCACTTATTCGAAGGGCTATGCGCCTATATGCGGTATTAATTGTTACGTGACCCACTTCAAACAACCTTCTTTTATTAGTCTGTGCTTTCTACTCATAATAGGCCTGTTGAGTACATGACAGTGACAGACTATTGACATTTGACAAACCTGACTTTCAAACGACATACAATTTTCATAAGAATTAATTTAAGAATTTAGAATAAGAAATAAGACTGTTATGTGTATAGTGTATACACTACGTCTTTATAGATACCTAATTTATTAATAAATATACATAGACCTGTACTTATATATAAATTATCATTAACCATATTAGATTTCAACAAACAAAATAATCATGCAAATTTGTGAGAATCGACATACAAAGACCGAATAGAGGGCTCTAAAAGATACATCTAAAATGCGGACCCGTAGTAATTCTGGAGTTCGCTTGGATTACTATCAGAGAATTGTGCATAAACTAATTCTAGATCATCAGCAGCCAGTTACTGGCTTGTTTCCAGCTAGCCCTCATAATGATCATGCATGGATAAGAGACAATTTGTACTGTATATTAGCAGTATGGGGTCTTTCTATGGCATTCAAGAAAATTGCCGATCAAGACGAAGACCGCGCAAAAACTTACGAATTAGAACAAAGTTGTGTTAAACTTATGAGGGGTAACTATTTACTTTGAAAATTTTTTATGTGAGGGACTGACAGACAAGCATAAGGTTCACTTGATGGTAGGTGATTCCCAGCCACAGAACATTAGTTAATCAAATCATTTATTATTATAGTTAATGCACTGTCAAACTACTTTTAATTTCTAGTATTCGAAATTTATAGACAAACCAAAATTTGCTACCTGGCCAGAATTTAGATAATTTATTACATGCATTCAAATTGTCTTAATGATATTTTATATCTAGTTACTTTACTTTATATCTCTTTTAGGACTTCTTATGGCTATGATGCAACAAAAAGAGAAAGTTGAGAAGTTTAAAAGCACTCAAAATCCCTTGGATTCTCTTCATGCTAAATATTCTTCTATAACTGGCCGCATAGTGGTCACAGACACAGAATGGGGACATTTACAAATAGATGCTATTTCCCTTTACCTTCTTGTTCTTGCACAAATGACAGCTTCTGGATTGCAAATAGTTTTTTCATTAGATGAAGTAGCATTTATACAAAATTTAGTTTTTTATATTGAATCAGCTTATTGTACTCCTGATTATGGAATTTGGGAGAGAGGTGATAAGACAAATCATGGCTTGCCTGAACTAAATGCCAGTTCAATTGGTATGGCCAAAGCAGCATTGGAAGCTATGAACGAATTAGATCTTTTTGGGGCTCGTGGAGGTCCATCCAGTGTAATTCATGTATTAGCTGATGAAGCACAAAAATGTCAGGCTGTTTTGCAATCAATGCTGCCCCGAGAATCTAACAGCAAAGAATTAGATTCGGGTCTTCTCTCAATCATAAGCTATCCAGCATTTGCTGTAGATGATCCCTATTTAATTGCAAAAACTAGAGATACTATAGTTACTAAATTGCAAGGAAAATATGGCTGTAAAAGATTCTTAAGGGATGGACACAAAACACCAAGAGAAGATCCAAATAGACTTTACTATGAACCTTGGGAGTTAAGGATGTTTGAGAACATAGAATGTGAATGGCCCTTGTTTTTCTGCTATTTAATAATGGACTATTGCTTCCAAGGTGATAAGAATAATGTATCAGATTATATGCAAAAGTTGGAAATGATTATGATAAGGAAAGATGATGGTATGAAGTTGGTGCCTGAATTGTATTCTGTGCCTGCTGATAAAGCACATTTGGAACAGAGTGAGCCAGGCAGTCAAGAGAGAATTCCTCTTGGTAGATGTCCATTTATCTGGGCACAGTCATTATATATTCTTGGAAAGTTATTGCAGGAAGTAAGTGTGCACAGATTAGTAAAGTCATTTCCTATTTAACTAATTTTCTATTACAGATCATTTTGATGACACTTATAAATATTGCTTAATTATTTTTACTTTATTAGGGATTTCTAGCTGTGGGAGAGTTGGATCCATTGAATAGAAGGTTATGCTCTGAAAAGAAGCCAGATGTGGTAGTACAAATTGTAATTTTAGCTGAGGACAATGAAATAAGAGACAAATTGCTGGAGTATGACTTGCATGTTCAAACTATTAATGAAGTAGCGCCTATTGAAGTCCAGCCTGCCAGAGTTCTAAGTCACCTATATACATATTTAGGTAATTACAGATTTTGTTTATTTAAGCTGCCATAGATTCAGATTTGAATATGCATAGCATAAATTTTGAAATTAATAATTGGACCAACTCATTTAACAAGACAATGGAGCAGTATGAAAATGACTTTTATTTCAGGTAGGAACAAAAAATTAGGCCTTTCAGGTAGAAAATCTCGAGATGTGGGAATTCTTAGCACAAGCAAGCTATATTCATTGAATGACAGAATTTTTGCTTTCACCCCACAGGTAAGTTAATCATATAGAGATAAGGTTTAAATTTATTATATTTATTTTTAACATGTTGATTACCAATATTATGTTTTGTTTATCAGTTCTCTGATATGAAGCGTTTCTACATTGCTTCTGATTATGAGTTGATGGTAGACATGCTCAAATCTGAGATTTATTTCTTGAAGTCCTCTTGGCAAAATCTTCTGGGAAGGCCTCTTATTGTTTTAACTTTGAATCAAATGAACTTAGGTATTTATTCCTCACCTACTTATGTTTGCTTGTAAAGTGTCCATTGTCCTTTGTTCTAAAAAAAAGTTATTAACCCATTAGTGTTTTAAATGGCTATTAATATGAGGTTTGATGAGACTAGACTGTGTTACATTAAGTAGTATTTTCACCACCAAATATTTAGTTTATCACTGCAGAGGTTAACTAAGTTATCAGGTTAATCCGTAATGGCGACATTACAATCCCGCATGACTGCCCTAGAACTTTGACTACGAGGAGTACTACATGACTCGTGACCCGGCGTTGCTCGCTAGCACGTTTACGGCGAATGTGGCTTTCCTTGGCATGAGTTGGAAACAAATGTTGGGAAGACCAACAATTACGTTACTTGCCACACAGTATTTATTAGGTACATATCCTTTTAATACCATTTAGATGTGATAATTATTATATTATGACTTAGAACTGATATTTTTCTTTCTCCTAATTAATACAATTATTTTTTATTTCCTTATCAAATGGGCAAGTAAATACCTTATTTATGGGGGGTGCGGTTAAATTTACTCTTATTACTAACTTTTGCATGCATAAAGTGAAAGGTTTGGAAAATGTATTAGTACCAACAATGATATTAATACATTTGAATGTTTTATAAATATGTATAGAAAAATGTTCTTCGCATTACTAAGAATAAACTTACGTATTTTAAATGCATGATTTTTCTTCGTCACTAATACTGTTTCAAACCATGGTATTGACATTCTCATCCATATTTCATCAAATACTAAACAAACAACAAATCTAAATTCTCAGACATAATTTGCCTATAAAGTTATTTTTATATTGTGCTTTATGTCTCATACCTAAACAGCTATCTTTTTTCCAACTTTGTCGTTTTCTTATTTGCTACCTTTATTTTTTATGGAATGATTAGCTACTCTAATTATCTCTATGGCAAAATCAAAAATATTTCAGATCATGGCAAAATACCAATGGCTATGATAACCACAATGAAAAAGTTAAAATCTGGCTATATAAATGGTACTAGGGTGACTCTAGGCAATCTTGGCGACTTCTTGAGTACATCGGCTATCACGAATCTCAGTTTTCTGGGAAGTCAGGAGGATGGATATCCCGATAGTAAGTACTAATATGTAATCAAATTTGAAGATTGAAAAGTCTTAATTAAAACTAATAAATACAAAAAGGCGAGCCATAAGAATGCTCTTTTTAGCTAATTTTAGACTCATTAATATTTAATTTTAAGAACTCATACAAAAAAAAATACCTCAGAAGAATATTTAATATAGCTGGTGCCCATGACTTGGCATCTCTCAATTATCATTAAATAATAATATATTTTATGTTGCTCCAGATTAAGCTTAATCTTTATGAAAATTTCGAAGATTATCGTGAGCAAACAAACGGACAGACTTTTATGGATTCTGTTCCTTGTCTGTTTTATCATCTCTCCTTAATTTCTGGAAAATATATTCAATGTACAAAATCTTCGATTCTACTTTTTTATATCGATGCCTGCAACGTAAGTTTAACCATTCCTTAACAGAATACTAGAGATTAATGTAGCCCACATACTACCTTTTATACAGTTGTGATTTACCACCCTGACCGCATCACCACTTCAGCCGGCCTAGCATGAAAACCGCGACAAAATTTTGTCGACCGTTTTCTCGTGTTTCAATCGATTATCGCTTTATTTCTTTCGGGTCTCACATTACACCTACACATAAAACTCGACTTATAATGTCAAATGTAGACATATTTATCGGTTGAGATATCTTTTCTATCAAAGTTGTCGATGTCGAGATATTATATGTCTAGATATCTTATATTTTAGTTTGTCTTTACTCGTCCGCAAGATATCTCATGATGGTCATGCTAGGCCGGCTGTTGGGACCGTGGACAACTGTCTATAGTTAGATAAAAAATAATTATAATGTTTTCTTATCAGAATTAAACCCGCAAGTGCAGAGCTACCTAGAAGAGCACCTACTCAAGTCGTTCAGCAACAAGTTCAGCTTCCTGTCCCGGCCGGCCGGCCCGCGCGGCCGCACGCTGCGCAGGCGCATGTCGGTGCGCGGCGCTATCAAGAAAACACGATCTATTAATGTTGATTGTAAGTTTTCTAAGTTTAATACAATAATATACATACATATGTACATATTAAACAAAATAGATATTCTATCATTTTGACGGGCTCGTTGTCGCGTTCAATAGACGGTAGACCTGCCGTGTGCATCGATGGGTCGTTGGTTGGATTCCCAACGGATGACATGTTTATAATTTTCTGTAAGCATGTCTCTACATCTGATAATTTCAGGCATTGAACGGGTGGTAGAAATATCGAAATTCCGACTGGGTAATGAACTACCGTTCATAGATGGAAAAACCGAGAAGTCCATATTGAGCGTTTCGGTTTCAGTCTATAGATTTCCGAATGCTCGAAGTAAAGAATAGGTCGACAGCGCATCACTGACTGACTGACTTGCGGTATCACCATCATCAATATCTAACATAAAAAATCACCATTCGTGGTGAAAGGAATTATTGTTCACACTTTCACCACCGCACTTCGCAACACAACTCCAATTAACAATATAGTTTTTTCTGAATCGATACGACTTGGGAATCTAAGGATCATTTTCCTTAAAAGTCGGCAACGCACCCGCAAACCTTCTGGTGTTGCGGGATGTATATGGGCGGCGGTGATCACTTACCAGCACGTGAGCCGCCTGCCCGTTTGCTCCTTATTCTATTAAAAAATCCACCTTATCCACCATCTTGACACTTGGAACCTCATTATGGAATCATCGCCGGCGATTTTACTAAACCGTTACGACTTGGGGATTAAGAAAAAGTATATTTTTCTCCTCTGGAGATTCTCTGGTGGAGCTAAGGTGCATGGGTGTTCGTTTTCCATCCATATCCAGAGAGCTGCGTGCTCATTCGCTCCCTATACTATAAAAAATAATGCCAGATTATTCTGGCTTATACAGGAATTCACGATTTTTTTAATGAGCTAAATTGATTCATTTTGTACATTTGTACTTAAAATGGTATTACTTTTGAAATAAGAGAGAGATAGTTATTTGTAACATGTAAGTTAACAATGTTGACTAAATATAAGTACATATTATATATAAGTACATATATAAAACACAACACTATTAAACTTAAAAAACAAAATAAAAACATATATCAAGGTAACGTACCGGCTGGCACTCAGGATGAGACGGACAGGAAACTTGTCACGCTGATTTTTAGTAGCACTCATACTTAGTGTCGTAAATAATTATAATAATCATCATCGTACGCGATAATTTTTATAAATGTCTAAGTAAAAACAATAACAATTTATTAAACATATTAAGATATACGATATATTAACAAAGGTCAAAAATACAGACGGCGAAAACAAACATACTTTTATATCTCGTTGCAACAGTTAGTAGCGCTGTGATTTGTTTTTTATTTATTAAATAAAGATGTGCAAAAGGCGAACTTAAAGGAATTTCTGCCAGTTTTTTGAAGAGATTTATCGATATTAGATATTTTTAACCGACTTCAAAAAAGGAGGAGGTTCTCAATTCGTCTGTATGTTGCTTTTTCTTTTTTCTATGTTTGTTACGATAACTCCGCAAGTTATGGATGGATTTGGATGATTCTTTGGTAGGGGATATTTCAGAGATGGCCCCATATATTTTTGGTATCGAAATTGGTATACGATGTTTTGGTTTGTGGTTCCTTTCACGGCGCTGTCTCATTTGAGCAGCACGTTTAGTGGTAGGTTTACTAATGTAAGGATTAATGAACTTAAGAAATACACTTCCTACAAAAATTTCAAAATAAAATTATTTTTAAGCAAAAAACAAAAACCGACTTCAAAACTACGACTACATAACTACAACTATATGTAGTTGTAGTTTTGAAGTCGGTTTGCTTAAAAATAATTTTCTTGTAAATGTTTATAGCGGAAACATTGGGAATGGAGGGAGAAAACGTTGGACCGCAAGGGTTGTTGGAGAGGAAGCCTTCCTGGCTCGAAGCCGACCCCATGTTCGGACGCAGCCCTTCACCCGAAGACCCCAAGAAACGAGCCTTTACTAAGTAACTTAAAAATCTATATTGTATATACTTCTATACTAATATTATAAAGAGGAAAGATGTGTATTTTTGTATGTTATGAATAAACTCAAAAACTACTGGACTGCTTTGTGTATAGTACATCTACATTGCACCCGTGTGAAACCCGGGGCACGTTGCTAGTTAAAAATACTTTTAGATGCAGGTCAAATGTGTGCTATTTTGAATTTCTTTATTATATTTTTTTAAATATAGGGGCACATCGACTACAACTTTGGCAGTGACACCGACCATTGAGATAACTAAAGAAAGCTCGCCTTCACCGCCTAAAGACGAAGGTAATCCTTGATATTTTTAATATTTATTGATATTACGCTTTTTTTGGTTATGAAGGATCATGTTTTCCCTACGTCTAGTAACTTCGAGCGTTAAACGGGTGGGAGAAAAATATAACTGTTCTCATTTTTATTTCTGCTATCTTATTGAGTTTACTGCCGGCCTAGCATGACCGCCACGAGATATGTCGCGGACGATAGAAGACAAACTAAGATATATTATATCTCGATATCGACAATTTTGATAGAAAAGATATCTCGATCAACAAATACATCTATTTTTGATATTAAAAGTAGAGTTTTAAGTGTAATTTTCATGTTAGACTTAGTTTTTTTCATAGTTTTGTTTTTATTGTTATTTACATCCTCACACTCACATTCACACACCACACATCCTTACTCACCAATTCACAAACTTATATGGATAGGTTTTCTTTTCATCTTTTTTATCCTTTCTTGTAAGTTTGCTTTTATTATTAAGTATTAGTATTTTTCGTTTTTGTCTTAAAATATTTGTAGTATTTTGTCACATGCTATTGAATTATTATTAGCATTCCTTTTAATTGGCGTATTTACTCTGTTATTAGTTTTGATTTACTCTTTAAATATTGTTAGCTGTAAGGAGTCATAAATAAATAAAATAAATAAAATAAAATAGACCCGGAAGAAATAAAGAGATAATCGATTAAAACGCGAGAAAACGGTCGACAAAATTTTGCCGCGGATGTCAGGCTAGGCCGGCTGGTCATGAATTGTTGTAGATACCCTTCTTCCAATTTCTGTACTATGGTTGAATCCGCGTCATATCTCGTGGCGGTCAGGCCGGCTGCTTTCAATCAATGATTCGTTTTACAAATATTACAAATATTTTGTAAAACAAAAAATTGGCGATTAAAAAGAGTGACGAAGAGTTTCTTGCCAGTTCTTCTCTTCCGTTCTACGCCCTTGATTTGAGAACTGGCGGTAAATGTAAAATTAGAAGCATTTAATATGTATTTTTTACTGACGTTCATAAGTGTACATTGTGTTACCTAAATGAATAAATGATTTTGAATTTGAATTTAGTTGTGAACAAGAATGTGGTGATACGCAACCGCACCGCGTCCGAGAATCAGAACTTGGTGTACGCGGAACAGGAGACTGATGAGCTGATCAGCATGTTGCGGGAGACGGAGAGCCTGGACGAGCAGGGGGACATCTTGCAATACCTGGTCGATACGCAGGGCTTGGACTTCGGTACCGGTGAGTTCATCATTGTAGCGACATCTACTTTATTTTGACGGGGTCGTTGGCGCGTTCGGTAGAACACCTGCCGTGCGCATCGTGGGTTCGAATCCCACCGGGAGCACATGCTTATAATTTTCTGTAAGCATGTTTTCCCTACGTCTGGTAACTTCAGGCATTGATCGGATGGGATGAAGGGTAACGAACCACCGTTCATAGATGGAAAAGCCGTGAAGGGCATATTGCGCGTTTCGGTTTCAGTCTATGGATTTCCGAATGCTCGAAGTAAAAATTGGGTCGACAGCGCATCATTGACTGATGTTCTGTGGCTGGGGTGTCACCTACCATCAAGTGAACCTCATGCTCGTCTATCGATATCTGACATAAAAAAACGTCTCCGGCTACAATCAATACGAAGACGTCAGTAATCCTGAATCGCGCTATCTAAGTGTTTCTGAGCGCTGAGTGGGGTCTTACGGCCCTCTTCGGAACAAGTCGTTTCGCCTACTTACACAAACAATACTGAAACGGGAAATATAATATAACATATATACGTACATAATATTATATGTGAAATAGCTCTGTTAAATTAAAGGAAAGTTAAAAAAAGTCAGTTAAATTCAACTGTTAATGGATTCATATTATGTGTACAAAGTCAAACAAAACCTGGGAAATTGTATTGTAAATATACTTTTTTGTTCTATACGAAATTGAAAAGCAGTCAAACTGACTTCTTTGTGCAATCTATTGTTAAAATAAAAATATTTCCTCAAGGAGCTAAACTCATAGAATTTCAAAATACTCTTACTTAACTCGCTTATATAACCTAGCCGATTTGACAAATAAACGCTGTCATTTCATTACGGAAATCGAAATAAGAGATTAATAAGCCGTATATTTTGCTATAAAATAAGATTATATTAAATATCATAATGAGAGAATTATTCTCCTTGTGTCTCTCAAAATGGTACTAATCTAAGAACCAACCAACATTAGTGGCCGATTTTAAAAATTGATTCCTTTTTAGGAGTTCTTGAAAACGGAAAAACCGTTACCGTTAAAGATCTACTTAAGGTCTTATACGAGAAGGCTTGTTCCCAAAAACTCTGGGGTCTCGTGCGTCACACCGCGGGAATGTTGGGAAAACGCGTCGAGGACCTTGCAAAGGCCGTAACAGATCTGCTCGTGCGACAGAAGCAGATCACAGTAGGCATGCCGCCTAACAACGAGTATACTATAACCGCGCCCTTGCCTGAGAATGAGTTGCGGCAACTGATACATTGCGTGAGTATTTAGTACATAAGGATTGACTTGCTTTAACGTCGCTATCTAGTTTGTAAACCATTTATTTTATAATAAGAAATATTTGACAAAAACATGGTACAAGGGTTTAAATAAAATACTTTATAACGGATTAAAACGCGATTTATTATTTGTGCGGACGTTTCGGATGCTTTGTCGAATAATAAATCGCGTTTTAATCCGTTATAAAGTATTTTATTTAAATGTGTGATACTCGCGTTAATAAAAGTTAATATAATGGTACAAGGATGCTGAAATTAAGATACAGTAAGGCAGCATAAGCCACTAAAAGCATGAATTTTGTATTTTAGACTTAATATTTGAGTCGTATAGAATCAAAGGCGGCTATCTGACATTTTTGGTCCGGCAATCTACTAAAATAAAATAAGTTCTTGTCGTTTAGACTGTTATGTTTTTTTATATATTTGGTTTTATCTTTAATTGTTTAAATTAATAGATACCTTAAACATGCAATGAATGATACCTAATACAAAAATAAAGGAGAAAAACGTTTTCTTTTTTAAATTTCTAACAATCAGCCATAAGTCAGATTTGATTCTATACGACTCATTTGAATCACAATCATTCTTTTATACTATAAAAGTCATTGAGTCATTTTCATAGTCGGTCCCTAAAAACATTGTTTTAATTATACTCTGTACTTATTTTTGACGTGTCTTAATTTCTTGTCTGATAGCCTTAGGTGTGACTAAAATACTGACTGAAAATCAATGTAATAGGTTTTTGTTGTGAGAATAAAGCTTAGCACATATTGTTACTGTCAAACATTTATATTTTCTATGTTTAGCTTTAAGTTGATTTTAGAAATGTTAAACTTAAAAGGGTGATTGAGAATGTGTATCAGATTGCCGTAAAATATTTAGTTTTATCAACTGCTAAAATTAGTCTTCTATATATCTTGAGTGCTTAGAACCAACTGGCATTAGCATTATTGTTTCTAACAATCTCGCAGATAAAGGCAGAAAACCCGGCCTTTATTATATCCACGACAGAAATACATTAGTTTTTTCTAATTGTAAAGAATATTTAATTAGCTTATTGTGGCACCTTGAAGGCGTGCAACATCTTCTAGGTCATCGTTAACACTTAAAATACATTTTCATGCAGACTTTGCGACGTGATACTAAAGGAAATAAAAATCAAAAGGTATAAATACATAATCAATTTTGGACGGGCTCGTTGGTGCGTTCGGTAGAACACCTGCCGTGCGCATCGATGGGTCGTGGGTTCGAATACCACCGGGAGCACATGCTTATAATTTTCTGTAAGCATGTTTTCCCCATGTCTGGTAACTTCGGGCATTGATCGGGTGGGAGGAATATCTAAATTCCGACCGGGTAACGACCACCGTTCATAGATGGAAAAACCGTGAAGTGCATATTGCACGTTTCGGTTTCAGTCTATGGATTTCCGAATGCTCGAAGTAACGCATCATTGGCTGATGTTCTGTGGCTGAGGTATCACCTACCATCAAGTGAACCTCATGCTCGTCTGTCGATATCTGATATAAAAAAAAGAAGTAAATAATCAATTGTTTTAAAGTCGATATTTTCAACGGAGAGTGACCGAAGTGACCAATACCAATATGTCTTAATATGTATAATTTTTCTAGGCGTATGGAGACGACGAGAGTACAGCGATGTTGACTCAAGAGTTGCTGGTGTACCTCGCAATGTTCATACGGACAGAACCGCAGCTGTTCCTTGAGATGTTGCGGCTGAGGGTCGGACTTATTATACAGGTTCGATTAATTTAATACTTTGCTTGATACTAAGTGGGGAAAAACGAGGCCAAAAAAATATGGATTGACTGTGTGAAGAATTTAAATAAAATACTGTATACCGGATTAAAACGCGATTTATTATTTATATTGTTTAAATTATTTATCCCGACGTTTCGGATGCTTTTCAGCAACCGTGGTCGCGGGGAGACAGAAAGATCTGTCATCGTATATATATCAATAATAAAAAGCGTTTTAATCCGGTATACAGTATTTTATTTAAATGTGTGATACTCGCGTTAATTAAAGACAATATTATGTGTGAAGAATGATAATATGTGTTTGAGATGAGTGACTGATGATATGGCGAGTGAAAGGAGAGAATGGAAAAAGAGAACATACTGCGCCGACCACAAATAAAAAAGGGGAACAGGGCAGGAAGATACTAAGTGCTGCTGCACATTAAGCCACCGGCGGCCACATATGGACGTTGATAAGCAATACAGTATCAACCAACAAAATTCTAAAGTAAATGTTGATACCAATCGCTTCCTTATGAGCTGATACATATTTCCAAAGTATTTATGTAAAAATATAAAAAAATAGTTGTCACGAAACCCTAAACAGGTTTAGAATGATTAACAATAACGCACTAAATCCTATAACATTGATTGCCACCAAGAAACACGACATACAGTAATTGAAATAATAATAATTACAAAAATTCTATGAGATCTGTTATTTTTGACAAGAAACTTAATAAAACAAAGTTGAAAATTGAAACTCAATTTACTCAAACCTGACATTGTATTGCTTATCAGCATCCTTATGGGGCGGGGAAAAGGCGACTGTAGCCGTGAGGGAGTGGGCGTTAATTCAACAAGCTGCTTTTATATCAGCTTTTCGTCGTTGCGCCTGCCAAATTCCTTGTTTTTTTTTTTTTTTTTGTTTTTGCACAAAAAATAATCTTCGTTTTATTCTCTACGTGTTACTAAAATCATTTTTGTGATATTCGAACTAGACATGAGTTTAACTAATTCCATATGTGTTTTGACCGGTAAGAAAAGCTCCGTATGTTAATCAATAATACGTTTTTCGTTGTCTCCCAAAACTATACAAAAATCACATATGGAACTTGTCAGGCGCAGCGACGTTTTCTAATGTTAACGAATTAGCTGCTTTTCGTTTACCGCAAAAGCCGTTAAATACATTATTTGTTTCATTCAACGATTTTCGAACGTAACGCGCGGATTAGTTCAACGAACATTCAATGCGTAGTCGCTAACTGCATACCAGCTCATAAAATTAGCTGCTTTTTTAATAGGTTATCAGTTTGTAATTAGCTGTTTCATTTCGTTAACACAAAAACCGTCAACGACCCACCTCTAGTCGTGTGCCGCCTGTTATACTATATTTCGTTATTATAGCTAATAGCTAACATTTCCAGGTTATGGCGACGGAACTATCTCGAACTCTCTCCTGCGACGGTGAAGAGGCTTCCGAAACTCTGCTCAATCTATCGCCGTTCGAGATGAAAAATCTCCTTTACCACATACTAAGCGGAAAAGAATTTGCAATCAATAGCGGTATGTATATTATAGGAGCATAACCATTTCTATTCACGACTTTGTTTTTTTTCGGAAGTAGATTAATAACTGTTACCTAAACTAATATATTTCTCCTGTTATTGCACCTACACAAAGGTAAGTTTTTAAAAAGCGATAAAAAAATTAAAACATGGTTATTTAATTTACTAGCAACACGCAATGTAGATGTATAAAAATAGCCTATAGAACTCGCTGACAATGTATCTTTCTATTGGTGTTAAAATCGGTCCAGTAGTTTTCGAGTTCATTCGTTACAAAAATACAATCTTTCCTCTTTATATAATTAGTTTATACTTTAAGTAGATAAAGGACGACATTTTTAATTAAAATTTCCTTTGCAGCGAAATCACTGTTAAATACTGAGAACAGATATAAAACGGAAGGCGAGTTTATTTCGTATAATAAATAGTGTTATTCTGTGCCTAATATTTATGTACACAAATCCCTCTGTATGTCTAACTGAATGCCTTTTGAAGCCAGTATGTTTTGATGAGAATACATAAATATTATATCTGTCCTAGATACCTATCATACTTAATAATGTGGCTATAAAACATGTATTTACAAATTAGGGCGGTCGCACTTTGGATGATTTTTTGTACGAATTGTACTCGTACGAATGATCCCAACTCTCCGAGTACTGCCTCGCACTCTATTCGAACTAGTCGTGCCTATACGCGCGTATAGTTCCGACATACGACATCAATTCCAAGTTGCTCGGAGTTTTTAGGCATTCGTACGTTAAATTCGATATAGATATAAAAAAAGTCAATAGTTAGGTCTTGCGAAATTGTATTTAGTTAAAGCTGATTGTGGCTGAAATATAATCAAATGTATCTTTATTCATGCGAAGATAACCATGAAATAGTGATGTTATCTGTTACGGTTCACAGCCACATAGCATTTCAACGGAGAAAAACCGAACCAGTGTGCGCGTTCAATTCGTACGTTTACGTACGATACAAATTCGTGTCCAGTGTGCAACCGCCCTTAACTTCGCGAACTCATGATTGCCTCATATTGTATAAACCATTTTTTTCGCGGCTCGCAAAAATTAATGCAAGTTTTTTTTCCGCAGGTCGTGGTAACTTTTCGATAGTGAGCAACAAATCGAATCGCTTCGGGAAGAAATCACAGATTGTACTCGAGGGACAGAATCTTCAGGGCATCGAAGAGAGTAAGTTGACTCGTATTCTAAGTCACGACTTGTCTAGTTTAAATAATTGTCAACCATTTTTGACTAAAAGTTTGACGTATTGACAGTTCTCAAGAATAAATTTCTACTTGGGTAATATTGTTCCCTTTTTTTTTATTTAGGGTCAGCGCAGTATGTTCCCTTTTTCCATTCTCTTTCACTCGCCATATCATCACACCTCTCAAACACGTATCATTCTTCACACAGTCAATCCAAGTTTTTTTTGGCCTCCCTCTTCCCCTATACCCATCCACTTTCATATTCGAAACATTTTTAGATACATGCCCTTCATCTCTTTTCATAACATGCCCCTACCAAGCCAAACGATTATAGAATAGAATAGAAATATTTTATTCAATAAGTCACCAAAATACAATATCAAATCAATAACAATTTCAAAAATACAACTAAACATATTATACTGTAATAATTGGGGACCTCCGAAATGGAAGACCACTCAGCATACGTTAGGGCCAGATACGACCCCAACATTGATTTTCAGTGGCTTCCAAGGTGCTACAATAATACTATTTGTATGGTTTTTATTGTATTTTAGCACCAACAGTCGAACCGGATCGCCAGGGGCAATGGCTGCGACGTCGCCGACTAGATGGGGCTATGAACCGGGTACCGAGGGACTTCTACCCGAGAGTTTGGGGTGTTCTAGAGAAGGTATATTTTTTTTTATGTCAGATATCGACAGGCTGAGGATGAGGTTCACTTGATGGTGATACCACAGCCACAGAACATCAGTCAATGATGCGCTGTCGACCTAATTTTTACTTCGAGCATCGGTTTTGGCAAAACGCGCAATATGCACTTCACGGTTTTTACATCGGAATTTAGATATTCCTCCTACCCGATCAATGCCCGAAGTTACCAGACGTGGGGGAAAACATGCTTACAGAAAATTATAAACATATGGTCCCGGTGGGATTCGAACCCGTCCGTCTGTTAAGTTTTTCATTTAAAATCTCAAATTCATTTTTAACATTTTCAGTGTCAAGGCCTAGTAATCCAAGGAAAAATACTGCAACCAAATTTGACTCAAGAAATGACGCCCGGAGAGTTGAAATTCGCTTTGGCGGTGGAGACTGTCCTGAATTCTATCCCACAGCCCGAATACAGGCAATTAGTTGTGGAAGCTCTTATGGTATTAACACTGGTTGTCGAGTATAAGACCATAAATAACTTGGGTGGAATGATCACGGTTGAACACTTGGTGCATAAAGCCAATCAGATATTTTTGGAAGACCAGGTGAGATTTTTTAACGTACAATAAATACACTTTTTTTGATATGGGAATCGAGGGAAATTGCGCCTTTTAAATTGTATTTTCATCCAAAATTCGTTTTTGAATATATGAAACATGTATTTAATACTGCAGGAGTGCAATGTAGCTCGCTGCAAAAAATAGCCTATGTTACTCGCTGATAATGTAGTTTACTAATTATGAAATTATTTTAAAAATCGGTCGAGTAGTTTTTGAGTTAATTACATATATATACATCACGCCTCTTTCGCATTGCGGTAGGCAGAGATCACGGAATTCCAAGCTCCGATCCTTACATACCACTTTCGCTTCTTCTACTTTCATCAATGCTTTCATACACACTCGTCGGTTACGACTTTGGAAAAAATGAGGATTTAACTCGATCAGATCGGTCTGATCGAGTCATTCATATCATTCATTCGTCATTGTGAAACGTCTTAACATTGGCCGTGCTTGAAGAGAACTAAATAAAATAGCGTCTCACATATGAAGTGAGCCGCTATTTACCGGAACGGATTTTTTGCGTCGACCCGATATCTAGTATATTGTTGATCGAAGAACGAAATATAAAAATAATTGGTTGCATAGATGCGCTGTAACGGTGACGCGACACTGTGCTGCGCGAAGGCGGGCGCGGCGGTGTGCGGCGGCGCGGCGGGCGCGGCGGTGGTCTGCGGCGGCGCGGCGGGCGTGTGCCAGCTGCTGTACGACAGCGCGCCGAGCGGCAGCTACGGCACCATGACCTACCTCGCGCGCAGCGTCGCCGCCCTGCTGGCCGACAGGGTGCCGCACGACACGCCCATCGAGTGCACCATTAGCTAGACCACAATTATTAGACATGGGTAACACTGCGCTGCGCCGCGCAATTGCGCCGGCACGCTTCACTGCGCAGGGTGAGTCAGCTCACACATTCATGTGTTGGCGCACGGCGCAGTACCCACTCACTGAGTGAACTATGAGCGTGGGGTTGCGTGCGTTTCGGAGGTTTCACAGCTCGCTTTGCGCGTCCCATTTTGTTGCGTCGTGGCGCAATTTTGAGTCGACTCAAGGTGCCGACGCATTACACTGCGCCTGAGTTGCTGAGTTGTCGCAGGGAATTTCGCTGAGTTACCCATGTATAACAATTATTATTGGTATTATTAGTGGTAATTCCACTATTTTACAATTCATTTATTTGAATCTTTGAAAAAATGACGTTTGATGCATTGCGATTGGTCAAAATAAAGCCATGTTTGAACAAAAATAGAAAATTATAGAAATAATTTTGTAGTATTTTAAGTAAAGAGAAAGACGTTTGAATTAAAAGATTTATATTATGTATATTTTTATTTTAATGTTAAAAATGTTTGAAATTTAACGACACATTGGTTTGTTAAACATGAATAATTCTACTATTGACTAGGGTTTTAGCAGTCACATTGTAACAAGACAACATATTTTTGTTTTTTTGTATTAAGAAGAACAATCATTTATTTAAAATACACACACAAATAACAAGAAATTGAAAACAGAATTTTAAAAAAATAAAATAAAGATATATGTGTGGTATCTAAAAAAATAATAATAATATATTATTCTTAATTATAGACTATATCGAGATTTTTAAGACATGTTTACTAATAAAATCTTTATGTAAAACCTGCATTCAAATATAAATTTATCAGAACTGTTTTATATTACTCTCATTATGGTGATTCTGTGTGGTATATAACAAACTTTCCAACTACTTCAACAAATAGCAAGAAAATGTGTACTTGTTTTCAATTAAATAATATGTAACAAAAGTACTATAATATTATTTCAAACCTTGTGTCAATGAAAATTTTCTGTTTCAATTTTTGTTAGATTAGCAGTTTTGTTTGAAAAGTAAATTAATCCTTATATAAATTGTTTCAGGCCTTAAATGTATTAAATAATGTTTACTGTTCTATTTGCATTTTCATTTATTCCTATAATAAAATTTAATATATTTATAAATAAGGTTTTTGGAAAATCCCCATATCTATTTAGCATATCCCCATATCAAATAATTAAGAACATTTTGCTAAAATAAAACTTATCAATTGACGTAATTACGAAAATTATAGAAAATAACATAAATAAACCAAGGTCTTACAAGGTCTCCCCATGAGATATTTGTGATAAAAATATAGATGCTAACTTAGGGTATTGGTCTAATTGCCTATATTTTATGGGGATGCATGTGCTATTTTTGGTTAAATAAAATGTGTTAAATATCTATTTATTTCCAATTACAGTTTTCAACATCAACAATTTTAATTATTTTAGTACTACATTCTATATCTAATTCACTAAGCTTCATCTTTCTTTCCAAATGGATTCATCTTGGACAACCATGATGTAGTTGATCTGAAAAATGATTAATATTATAATGTGTGAATAGCTGGCTGAAAAGAACATCCACCAACTTCCCAACGGGTAACTGAACAAAAACTAATTCATGAACAAGGAAGCAGCATCATACAAACAACAGCTAATCATGGCACTTACGACATTTCATCAGCGGAAGGCTTTGCTTCAATTCCTGCTGCTTTTAGTTTTTCAACTAAATTCTGTCTGTAGACATTTTTAAGTGGGACAGGTCTGTTTGCTGCTTCTTTTATTTTTGCTACTTTACACAAAGCTTCATACCATGTCAACCCATACCATTCAATTTCTTCAGGGGTATACTGAAATAGTAAGGAATTAGCTTTAATGCAAACATCTAAGAATATATTATGAATAGGTTATAACAATTATCTACTTACAGATGACAAGTAGGTTTTATATTCCTCATAGATTTCCTTTTGCTTAGTTGGATCATAAGCGTGCCTTGGACATCCATTCATGAGCTCAATTAGAATTTGCTTTTTTAATTTCAAAGCTAGCATTGAGACCAGATCACAAGCAGGTGTTTTAAGTAAGTAGTGATCAAATCCATAATGGTCATTAATAAGCTTTATGGTCCGATCAGTAACAGTAACAGAGAGATGGGTGTTCAAGACCTCTGATTTAACTACAGTTCTCTTGAGAACAGGCACCCAGTAGTGTGGCACTCTGCGTTTTGTTGGGTCACGCTTTTGAAACCCTGTTGTTAAAGAAAATTAATCTACTTAAATAAGACAAGAAGAACAACTGCATCAAAACTAAGCAGCAGCATTATTAACTTTAACATTACAATTTGATTGTTTTTGTCATTATAGAAAATTTATTTCCTTTTAAAACTAATTTTACTTTCAGAACTATTTAACAAAAGATTATTAAAAGTTCTAAGATAATAAATTATAGGTATCTTACACAATACATAAAAAATATAAGTATGTAATTTAATAAAATAATGTCAATTCAGTGACTGTTACCAAAATATACAGCCATAGGAGCTTTGTAGTAAATAACAATTTAATTTTATATTTGTAATGACATCTAAATAACAAGATCAAATAATGTAATATCACAACTCTAACCTTTTACTATTGCTTCTCCACCCCATATTCCCTCATGAATTTCTAACGGATGTTTTAGGGGTATCGAAATATTTTGCACTGGAAGGGTTTCACCAGTAAGGTCATCCCTCTTCCATTTGCTATCTTGAGGAATAAAGTGGACAGCTGCTGGCTTGAGGACTTTCCATTCACGCCAGAACTTCTTATAAGCAGCAGGTAGTTCAGCTGCTATGCCTATCTCAAATCTGTTTTTCTTCTTAAATGTCTTGGACAAATGGCGTGCTGTCGCCTAATAATTTAAAATGATAAACAATAAAGTTACGATAAGGTCACACGTTTTTTAATGTCAACACTATGAATGATGCAACAAAAATCTTTCAGTGATTTCATTTATATTAGTTAACACTTACCTGAATACGAGAAGTGGCCATTTAATTAATTTTCTAAAAATGGTATCATGTAACCACAATAATTTGCTGAAATAATCCGATTCGCAAAATCTAAATAGATATCTAGATAATAAAAAACTAGAATCTCAATGTGTCAGAATTGGCTACTTGACAGGTATAACAATAAAATATGTAATCTACTGGATATGGTAGTTTATTTGTTAAGGATAATTATTCAATATGTTTTTTGCATTAAATTAAATTTTAAATATTTTATTTTTGCAAAATAAATTTGCGATTTTTTATCTGTCGACCAAAAGTAATGAAACGGGGGCGGCCGTGATTGAACATCGTATGATGTCATTGCACATGTAAACAAAATGTCTGATAATTAATATCGTGTTATTTCATTGTTTTTATTGAAGCTAACTTGTGAAAAGTTTCACTAAATGGAGCCAGGATATATAAAATCTGATAGTGCAAATATATCCAAAGTATAATTGTAGTGAATTTAAAGTAGCAAATTTCTTAGTGCTATCCTAAGTTCTGCAGAGTTATGGAAAACAAAAACTTCCATGTAAGTACTTACTTGAATAAACAAAGTAATACACCATTTAATAATAATAATCGATAATATTAATAATTTTTAGGCTATAAAAGTGTAAATAGTTATAAGATTGAGGAAATGCTTACATACATACGAAGTGTTTTTTTTTTTTAATTTTAGATCTTCACAATGATGCTGCAAACATGCAGCGGCTTTTTAAATGTGGACTCATACAAGTGAGGAGCCAAGTTGCACTGCCACTGAATGTTATTGGAAAAAATCAAACTACGGGCACTAGTACACTGAAGTACATATTAATTTAAAAAATGGGTACAGGAAACAGTAATAATTCCTTACATACCTGACAAGACGGAGGTTATATACTTTATAACATAGAAATGAATAATAAAAATTGTAGAAATGCCAAATTCTGAAACATTAACATGGTTATGAAGACAAAACAGCGCTCTTATTATTTGAGCTCCAGATTTAATACTGAAAATCTGCAATGTGAATCTGAATGTCTGCCTGTTCATATTATGTGAGGAGTATCCTATGATAGCAGCATTTCCTGATGAGATTTTTAATGGTGATACTGTAATAATAATAAATTATCCGATTGATGATATAACAAACATTTATTACCAAGTATTGATTGAAGATTTGGCTAAATACATAGAAGATTTATTGTCTGAATTAGTGGCTTTTTGAAACAAATTTATCCATATCAATAAAAACACATGAATCATAAATCATAATAAATAGTGTATTTTTAATTTCCATTTACCATTACTGATTAACTACAGGAATCATTGTTCATGCAATAACAACACAATCTAGATATTTTAATAGTTTCTTCCTAAGTATAGTATGAGGTTTTAACAGAAAATTCTAGCAAATTTGTAAAAATCTATATCAATATGAATCCTTAAACTTGCTACCTGGTTTGTTTTGATAATTGACAGTTAGATAAGACACAATCCTGTTAAATTATTCATTTTTTGCAGTAATAGTTCTTCTATATGTTAAAATCCTCTGTCGGCAAGTTCTAAACAATTTAATGCTAACTTTATCCACTGCTTTCGACGTTTAAACATTTAATTTGAGATTGACACGGCACACGTCTTGAACGTTGTAAATTTTACAACTAGGTATTTTAATACTATTAATAAAAATATTTGTAAAGTTTCCTCTCAAATGTGCTGAGAGTTTTGTTTATATATGTGCTGCGACGTCATCACTTAAAAGTGTCACGTGAACCGCAGTTTTCGCGCGAAATTCAAATTAATGAAGGAAAAAATATTTTTTAAAAATTAAATATAGCTTATTTTAAGAAAAGGATGATTGTGGAAGGCATAAAATGAACATTTACACATGTTTAAATACTTTTCCGAAAACTGTCAAGTAGCCATTTACGTCAATTTTTATATAGATAATACATATTTCTTGGTTTTTATAAGTTACCAAAATATATGTATTTGGCAAAATTTAAATTCAGACGCACGTCCATTTATAATCTTAGGGTTGACATATTGAAAATTGAAATAAATAAAAATCAATTTCTGTAGCCCTAGTATGAGTTTGCAATCGAGCTAACATTGAGCTAGATAGCTAATATTGTCATTTTTGACGTTTTAAATATCGTATTCTTTATTAATTTCATAGTTTAATATTAATTCATTTCCAATACTTAAAAAAGAATAAGAAAAGATAAAATGATGTCTAATCACACAATTTCCAGCCATTTGAAGTGATGACGGACTTTATGGAAAGGTAAGAAGCAGTTTATTGTATAACATAGAATATAACCTAAATTGTAAACATAGTTCCAATAATTTCACAGAAAAAGTAATTTAAACAAATCTGTGTACGGCCCAAAGCGGGAGACTAGTAGATAGGCGATACGCAAGTGGGAGGAATCATCCGGGGTGCTTAATTTAGATACAATCGATTCAAATAAAAGTTAATAAGTTTTTATGATTTGGAATTAATTGTCAAATAAAACGAGAATTATAATGTGGGCAACAACTTTACAATGGAATATTTTGACAAAATAGTTGCAAAATACTCTCAATACGAGGATGCAATCAAAATCATGATAGAAATTTTATATTAATTATGTACAGACAAAACAGAGTGGATTTTGATGTAATTGCAAGTGTTTAATAGCATTAGTTCCAACTTTATGATGGAGCATGTTTTGAAAATATTGAATTTTGAAAAATGGTGCTCTGTATTATATAATTACACAACATATTATATTACATTAGAAACACTATTACTAATTTTTGTGTGTATATTTTACTTATATTTATTTTATTGATTGCTTTCCAGCAGTGAAGAGTGGAATAAACTTGGCGGTAGCAGCCAATCCGCTCTTTTCCCCTCCTCTGAAATATTGTAGATTGGCATTGCATCGCATGATTTGAAAATTACTCTCCTGAGGAAGTAGAGGCCTGATTTTGGAAGCTTGCAGATGAAAGCTAGTTGCATATTCCAAGTATAACAAATAATAAATGGAAAATGATTTCTCATCTGAAGAAAAAAATGTATAATGTGTGATATCAGCCAGTGAATATAGAATAATAAAATAGTATAGACTGTGGACCTTTATGATAGTGTTTGTAATTTTTCTAGTAAATCAATTAAAACAAGTATAAATTAAATTGGTACTTTTTATTTTGACAAGTAAGAAGTTATATTTTTAATTGCTTATTTTAAGAGATAGACTTAATTCTGGTCTAAATATACTATTAGCTAGTTGATTGAAAATTTTGAAGTAATGCTAGAATTTCCACTTGATGAAGTCTGCATAAAAAAATCCATAAAAATAATTGATCTATATTTATCTTATTTTGGTCACATAACATAACATTACCTATATATACTAATATAATAAAAAGGAAATATGTGTATTTTTGTATGTTATGTATAAACTCTAAAACTATTGAACTGATTTTAAAAATTCTTTCACCAATAGAATAGAGTATATCATCGAGTAACATAGGCCATATTTTGTGTATAGTTCATGTAATGTAGTTATATACATATAAAGATTTAAACAAATTAGTTTCACCGGATAAATTGCAGTTATGTAATTAATATCTAAGCCTAAGGTATCAATATGAAGAAAAGGTCTAATTATGTGTGAAGTTTTAATATTATAATACAAAACTCATAATAAATATCAAGTTCATTTTGTGGTGATCCTATTATAATTTTTCTTTGAAGTTGAAGTAGTAATTCATAGTAGGTATGTGTATTATATTTAGAACTATTTTTATTGATATTTTGACATTAAGAATATACATGAAAATTTAGATTATTAAAATTATGCTTAGGGGAGAGGGGGGCACATTTGAACACTTCTTAAGTAAAGTATAAAATTTCTCATATGGCATTGTTTATCAAGATTTATTCTCTTTTTATACTACATAATAAAAATGTCATTTATTTATTTTGACTTAATAAAGTAAGACAATTTCAATTTTTAAAACAACACTATTTGTTCAAATATGCCTCATCCCTGGGGTACATTTGAAACACCTAGGGACAGTTTATAAAAATCAGGAAAACATGAAGATTATGTGACTTAGAGTATAATCAACACAATAGTTAAGCTATTTGCATTTTATATTATCATTGTGCATTGTCATTTATTTCATACACTAATTGTTAATTTGATAAACTACATAAAACTTTAAACAGTCTGGGATAGTCTTGAACAAGGGAAACAAACTTATTAATTTTTTTATAATATTAGAAAGTAATGATCCTTATAATATCTTAAAAATATAACAATCTTAGGAAGGCAGTTTAAAAGTGTCAAATAGGAAATAAATAATCCAAATGGCCTTAATGGCCAACATAAAATAAATATTAATAAGAAACAATTTCCATATTAACGTAGTTAGCTTAAAATTACTCAAGTCGAATATTGAAAGAATTGAATAGAGCAGCTGTTTATATGTGAAGTTCCTGCAGTAGGACATTACTTTGGAAGTTTCTTTAGAATATCCGTGATAGTTATGAACGATTAATCTTTTTTGTCAGGATGTAAAAATTTAAAACCGAAATTCTTTTATTTTCTAATATATTCGTCATTTCTTATGATAATTGTTTTTTTTTTAATATTTAGTTTATGATTTTCAAACAGTTGCAAACGGTTGCCTGGAAGAAATCACTACTTAGTGATAAGGTCACCATTTTCACGCTACTTTGTTTTGTCATTTATTTTGTAATTTCTTACCATTATGACTAAAAACAATATCAAATGAAGTTATTTAATTATATTTACCTTTAATTTTCTAAAAATAAATATAATATTTGTTTATTTAGCTCGGATAATTTTTGAACATTTTATTTAAGTGCCCCAGTGATTTTATTCAAATTTGCCCCAATACCATACTTCAAAAATAAACATTTCTATACGATAAACTAATTTGTGGTCAATGACTAAGTATATTATATTGGAAATACTTTGGCTATAATATATGCAACACTATAATATAATCACAACTCGAAAATAATACTTACTTTGTTAGTAATTTGCTTACAAGCATGGACCTAAAAAATTTTTTAGGTCCATGCTTACAAGTAAAAAAAAAATATGTTTATTTTCGTCTCCCTAATGTTACCGGTGAATTTTTCTTGAAATGAGACTTACATTGACGATGGTTAGGAACTGACAGACGTGTAGGTTGGACTTACCAATATTAAAAAGGTTTTGGAGATTAAAACTTATGTACACGCGTTAGAAGTTATACTTCTTTGGCGTCTGAAGAAAAATTTTCAAAAACAAAACTGCAGTAAATATCGAAGAAAAATGTTAAAATCAATCATATTCTATTCTGTAGCCAACTTCATCATGTCGTTTTTTTTGGGACATCGCGCGCGCGCAGGTCATGAATTCACTCTCATCCAAAGGCGCCAAAAGAAGTATAACTTCTATTCTGTAGCCAACTTCATCATGTCGTATTTTGGGAAATAGAGCGCGCGCAGGTCATGAATTCACTCTCATCCAAACGCGCCAAAAGAAGTATAACTTCAAAAATAAAAAATGCGTTCATAAATCCAATAATTCAAAACTGCCCCCCTCTCCCCTACTATTTGGACATTTAATACTCATATATTTATTGAAGTATAGATGACTATACTTCCTGCAATAAAAATAAGTTCTAGGGCAAAGTTTGGCTTGAATAATCTAAAGTGGCAGACATTTACACACCCCGCAACTGCGGGAATATTATGTAAATTGTAAAACTAAAGTGTGTTTTTAGTTAGTCTATGTTATGATAGGTTTTTTTACTTTTACTTCACAACTATCCTTTTTAAATATAATCTATTTCTTTGAAGACAACATATTTGTAGACTTCTAACTTTTTAACAGTGATGATGAATTCTTATTGTTTAGAAGTCGTAATTGCAACTTCTTGATGGAGAATGTTTTGCAAATATTGAATTTTAAAATATGATGTTTTACATAGTAGCAACAAATGTTACATTAAAAACACTATCTCTTATTGTTGTGTATAATATGTTCTCTATATTTACCTGATTGCTTTCAAACAGGGGAAGAGTGGAATCAACATGGCTCTTGCAGCCAATTCACTCTTTTCCACTACTGAATTTGAAAGCTTGCAGATAAAAGCTAGTTGCATATTCCAAGAATAACAAAGAATGAAGTGGAAAATGATTTCTCGTATGAAGAAAAAAATATGTATTATATGTGTGATATCAGCCTGTGAATATAGGCAGTGGATCTTTCTTATATTGTTTGTAATTTTCCTAGTAAATCAATTAAAACAAGTATAAATTCAATTGTTTCTTTTTATTTAGACAAGTGATATAAATATATTTTAATTGACTATTGTAAGGTTTAGTCTTCATTCTGGTCTAAATATACTATTGGCCACTTTTTTTTGCACAATTGCATATTAACTATTTGCATCCCAGTTTTAATGGTGATGAATTATCTAATGCTGGAATTTCCATCTGAAGAAATTCTTGATGAACTGTAAAACAAAAACAATATTTTAATAATAATAATTAAATATACCTAAGTCTTAATTTATCTAAAATCAGACTCCTTACCCAATTGAATGCAGTCATTGTATGTATACATTAAAGAGGCTTTTTCCCCAAATAAATGATTCATCATGATAATAATAGATCTTAGATTTCTTTCCATAAAAATAATTGAATATGAATATATTATAACTAAATTTTTGTCACATGACAAGATTAGAATATCAAGTTATTACCTAATATTATGTATATATAAAGATTTAAACAAGTTTCACTCCATAAATTACATTTGAAGACAATGGATGAAAGGAGCTATGTAACATTTTTAGAACTTATATTTTTTACATTGAGTAAAGATGTTGTCTCCATGTATAATTATTTTATGTGTCAAATTTAGTTATTAAATAAATAATCAAGAAAAGCTAATAATTTTTAACAGTGATGATAAATTCAATAGATAGTATGTAGATGTATAGATGTTACTTTTGTAGTTTAGAAGTAATTTGTTAGCACCTAAAAAGTATATAATTCAACTTAATTTTGCTTGTTTTATACCTGGCTTCAGTTGTAGAAAGGAATCACAATATTTTATTCTCATTAATCCGGATGCCTAAGTGTCTGTCCCATGAATTCACTCACATACAGGCTAACTTCCTCCTGAGAAAGATAATTAGTCAATCTCACCACCCTCTGATAATCGCTTTTGGCGTAAAAAGTCACACAGCACCTTAAAGAGAAATAGTGTAATAAATAATATGAAAGATAGGTTAGGTTTAAAGACAAGATAAATTATTCATAATAACAATGTACATACTTAGTTTGTTATGCAATGAAACTCTTAGAGAGCCTCGTAGGTCCATGTGTATTTCTAAAATTTCGCAAAGAAAATCAAAGGCGTCTTTTGATAGCCGATATCTTTGCACAAAGTACATACATACTATATCTTTGTTTGGTTATAACATTGACTTATATACATATAAGTCAATGGGTTATAATTAAAATTTCTTCTTTAACGAGAGAAATTTATTATTCGTTTCGAAGATCACTTTCTGCAGCTTTCACAATTATTTTCTAAGCGAAAAACCTACACGGAGTCATAATTTCAAGAATGTTTTGTTCGTCTCACTGAAATTTATCCGTCGTGTAAGAAAACTACACGATTGATCGTTTTCGTTGACGATTACTACGGTCGAGTCGTCAAATGTGTAACCACAGAATACTATTACGTGTGTAACTCATACTGCCAAATTTGCAAAAACAACGCGAAACTATTCGAAAATTATTTTCGTTTAACGATATACGATTATGTCAAAACTTATGGTAGCGTTTTTAGTTCATGATAGTAACCGCAAGGGGCGCTGAATAAAAATGTATGGAACGAAACGAAAACTATAAAAGTTTTCGTTAACTATCAAAACTCATACTAGGGCTACTGATATGCAGTATGACGTATAATCTACATTCGAGGTATGCAGATGATCTTCTTTATTTTAATATCTGTGCTGACGTGGATAAAAAAAATGGCAAGTGATCGAGTGCCAAGTGGTTGCAAAATATTTTGATTCCGTATTTTTTATTGCATCAGTTCTCATTACCTTAACTTTTATTACAGTACAATAATCATCAGTTTTATTGTAAATTAAGTCATTTCAGTATTCATGTTTTTAACAGATTGTCAACGATGTCTGAAAATAAAAACATTGATAGTCCTATTGAAAAGGATCAAGCTGAGATCGATTCTAATTTAGCAGCATCTCGATGTGATGAAGCCAGTGTTACGAGTAGAAGTAGTGTTAAAAATACTAAGGTATGTTTTTGTCTGGTCCGCTGATGCAAAATAAACTACATTTTAACTTTTTAATGGCATGTCTACAAGAGAGAAAAGAAAATTCGATCTTTGATAGTATCAAAAATTATTACCTACCTTATAATATGATCAAATTGAGCAGCAAATTTAAGCTGGATGCAGTTTGATAGTTACAAGCTCTTATTGTGTCCATACTGGATGTCCCTAAGAATGCAATATGTTTTTTTATTGTTTTCTCAGTATTTAATCCTACATTTCGATATTTACTTTCACTAATTCTACAAAAATGAGATTCAAATATTTATATTGTGTTTAGCTTACAACCACAGCAGAAAGACAAATTAAATTTGAAAGAGCTCAGAAGTGCTTGGAAAATGCAGCACTTGTTTCAAAAAGGATCAAAGAGCATAGAAAAGCAGCAGCTGAATTATTGGGTCGGCCATTTGGTAAGAGAATATACATGAAAAAATCTTGTAGAATGGATTAGCATACATTAATTAGGTTACAATCTTCAAAATAAATTTTTCTTTACAAGAAAATATAAATTGTGAAATGGAACTTATTGATGTATTGTTAGCATTCTACATGGCTTTGTTTGCTTAGCATATTTTATGATTATTCAATGTAATTTTCAACGTATCCGTAGAACAAAGTCGGATATGATTATGATACCAAGTCCCCTTTTTGTATTTGTATGACTAAACTGACCGATATAATTTACTAGTAAAATCAAAATTCAGTCAAATAATGGTTCATAAAGTTAATTTCACCAAAAAATAAGGTCAAATGTAAAATAGAGCGTCTTGCAGATGTAACGTTGTTCTACGGACAAGTCGTTTTAGTAAGAAATTGCTTCTGCCCATCATATGTGCCTTGATAAAATTAAAAATATTGTTAACCAATCTTTGTAGCTAACTTCATCTAAATACCATCATGAAATTAGACTTCAACTTTAATTTACTGAAGAATATCATTTACAGAAGACGATAATGCAGATAGTCAATCAGAACTGGCATCCGCCGTGAGTGAAAAAACAAGCTACTCTGTTGCAACTGACACATCAACACCTTTATCTGTCCAAGATGCACTTAACAGTAAGAGTTTATCTACAATAGCATAATTTTTCAATATTAAAATAAGTTAAATTAGTTACACATTCTGAAAGAAGTTGTACAATTCTTGAGTATAATAAGTATTTTATTTCATACTAGCAACGCGCCCCGGCTTCACATGGGTGCAATGTGGATGTACTATACACAAAACATAGCTCTATGATGATATATTACTCGCTGATAATGTAGCTTTCTATTGGTGAAAGAATTTTCAAAATCGGTCCAGTAGTTTTTGAGTTTATTCATAACTTACAAAAATACAAATCTTTATAATATTAGTATAGAAGTATAGATATCAACTGAAATTACAGCAAGTTCTATTTTAGGTATTAACAGACAATCATGAGGTTGATGGTAGGTGATACCTCAGCCACAGACCATTAGTCAATGTTATGCTGTCAACCTACTTTTTACTTTGAGTATTTGGTAAAAGTACAAATGAAATGTGTAAAATTCCAATTCCTATGAGAACCTCTAGATTAGTTTACATTACATCAGTTTATTTCTGAAGAATTGTTCAGATTATAGTCACAATTATAGCATTCATTGTGTAATTCTTAAATGAGTTTTATGCAACATAATATTATGATAACACCTCTTTGATTCTACCTGATGCTAGTTGATATAATATCTATAAAAAATCACATTTCTTAAAGCCTTATTAAGCATCTAGTATTATTAAGCATCTAGTATTGTAGACCCATGTCTACAAACCCAATGCTCATTTTGGTTGAGGTTGGATCATTTTCCTCTACTAAATTTAAAGTACTAGGTTGTAAATTCATTGCACATTTTATAACACAAAATATTTAGTTCCAGGGATTAGTGAAAGCTTAGCAAATACTTTAAAGCAAAAAGAAATCTTAATGGAGAGGATTAAACAATACAAAGAGATAAGTAAGAGACCGATGAAGACATTACCTCTCAATAAAAAAGAGCTGGCACAAGACAGTCCAGTATTGAATAAGGTAAAAATGGTTCCTATCGTGTTATCCATTAAGGCCACATTTACACTATGCAAGTTTCTTGCCTGTTGCATATAAGTTTATATAAACAACACGTAAGATTATTTATCGACCTGTCATACAAGTTTTGTTTCAATACTATTCTTGGTGTAAACAGAACTTAATATTCACATGTAAACAGTTGCTTACAATTCTTGGATGTCAATTATAGCGTTTCAATCTTTTCATTTGATTATTGCTCTTGTATGTATAAGAAAATGGCATCATGTAAATGGACCTTTAATAGGGAATATGCATATTAATTTTTATTTGATATATTTTCCCTTGAATCTTTATTGACCAGATATTATGCCTAAACAATTATTTAGTTTGTGTTTAATTGCAATCAATGTTAATTCAAAATGTGTAAAATAAGAGAGAAATTCAAGTTTACAAAACACATCACTATTGGTTGAAACAAAAGGTGATGTCATGTTCCATGTTCTGTCATGGAAAATGATAGTTTTTTGTTTGTGTGCTTGTGGTTTTTTCCATTAGCTAATGCAAGTTTAGCATACTGAAACAGGGACTGAAACCGGTTAATTTTTATTTTCCAAAATACGTGTCAGACTAAGATACCGTGATATTACTTTTAAAGAGTAATACACACTTAACTTACCACAGTAATTTTTTTCAGTAAATATGAATAAAAACGAAAGAATATTAACAAAAACCTTTATTATACCGATATAACTCCCATAGTAAATTAACCGGTATTCAGTCCCTGTACTGAAAGTGGTTTTGTCATACCATAATCGGAATGGCACTCTATCTCTCTAGTTATGGAGGCATATTTCGTTTTTGACACTAATATATGGGGCAATATTTAATATACTTCATCTCTTCTCATTAGTTTACATCATTGTTTTCGTACTTTGGCATCTCTTAAAACAGGAAAAAATATTTTATTGGGTGTACTTCTTAATGTTCTTACACTTAGGTACAAGGCAATACCTATAAAATTATTTTTTAGTTTTATCCATTGTCTAGTTAATTACTAAATAAATAGTAATTACAACTGAAAATCGAAATAAAATTAAATAGGAATGTGACGTCATCCAAAGCCCGCGAAATAAGGCGGCGCAGATTAAATTTTATTTGATGTTTTCAATGGTTTTTAAAAAATCGCCAAGAGTATTTATATTTTTATTAGGGTAGAATGATGTAACAAGTGTATAAAAATATAAAAAAAATGCATGCATATTCCCTATTACCCACCATACACAAATCAGTTTTACATTTGTTTTGGAAATGATGTATATAGTAATAAAGGTATAACAATAAATTAATCAAATGAAAATATTTTATCCTTAGAGTTTTTTATGTTAAATACATTAATTTAACCAAACTTTTTCATTAAATCAGAAAAAGAGTATTCTTTTCAATAATTAAATTCATTTCAACAGAGTTCTGACAGTGAAGTTTCCAAGTTAATGAATATTGTAAAAGATAAAGAAAATGCATTGAGCATCATGCAGGTTAAGCTGAAAGCAATGGAGACAACAATTTTGGATTTACAGGAAAAAATTAATGAAAAGGACCAAATCATAGTGGCAAAAAATAAAGCAACAACTCTTATATCTGACAGTTTAACGAAAAAAGGTTTGTAGTTGATTCTTTTATTTATTATTGATAATTTATATCATTATGTTTATTATATATTTAAATTAATAGTAAAAGCTTTGTTTTTCTTACAGAGAAAGATACTTTAAATTTGCTGGAAGATACTAAAGAGCAAATGGCTAAAATGCAACAAAACTTTGTAGCAATGGAATCTGAATGGAAGGAAGAGAAACTCAAACTGTTGGCAGAAATAGAAGACAAAAATGAAAAACTGAAAAGTCTCAATGAAGCAAATACAATACTTGAAAACTCACGATTTGAAATAAGTATAGCTCACTCTAAGTTAGCTGAAGAATTGGATTTGAAAACACAAGAAATTATTAAATTACAGGAAACCATCACTGAATTGACTAAAACACCACAAAATATTGATAAATCTGATCAATTAGAAGAAGAAAAGGGTTCTAAAGAAATAGCTGATATGACAGAATTAACAAAAAAAATCGAATTTCTGGAGCAATTAAACTATCAGATTCGGCAGACTAATAAGGACCTTGAGAATCAGTTGTCTTCTTTAAGCAAAGAGTCCAAATCAAGTTCAACCGCAACTAGTTCTCCGATTAAAAAGGCTAGTCCAGTACCAACTCGTAAAGGTAGAAATACAGCTTCGAAAATGAAATCTCCCTGGAGTAAGCTATCATCTGAGGCACTTAATCAAGAGTCTGAAAAGAAACAAATTAAAACAGACATTACTAAATCAGAAATGCTTTTACAAGCACTCAATAAGGATATAATAGACAAAGAATACATAATATCTCAAAAAGAGGCTGTTATAAAAGAATTGCAACTTTGTAATGATCAAAAAGACTCCCTTATTAATGAACTCAAATTACAAAAACAATATGTAGTTGACACAGTTGATGTAGGTTTATGTACGGACACTAGTGATCACAAAGATTTACTTACTTGTGAACCTGAAGTTGAATCACAAGATGTTAAAGATTTGGAAGAAAAATTAAAGTCAGCACAAGATCAAATAATATTATTAAATGAAGAAATTGATGTTGCAAATAAGAATATGATTAAAGTCAAGTCAAACTTTAAGTTAAAATTGAAACAGATGCAAAAAACTATCGATAATTTCAGTAAAGTTTCTGACTCAAATGCTGAGATTGTGAATCTAAATGAAGAAATTCATCAGTTGTCACAAAAGGTGGCGGAATTGGAAGAAGAAAAGGGTAACCTACAATTACATTTAGTGGATTACGATAGTGGAAGATGTAAGTATTTAAATATTAGCTTATCCAGTGGTGCTGGAGTTGGTAGGTCTGTATATGCATGAGGTTTACGAAGTAGACGCAACATTTAAATCTATTCGCGATACCCGTGGCCGTCCATAACAAACTTAATGCACAGCTCTGAAATCATGTGAGCACTACATGTAATAAATACTGTTAAACAAAATTTAAAGTTATATTTTTAAATAAAATACTGTATACCGGATTAAAACGCGATTTATTATTTATATTGTTTAAATTATTTATCCCGACGTTTCGGATGCTTTTCAGCAACCGTGGTCGCGGGGAGACAGAAAGATGACAGTTGTCTGATATTTGAAATGTCACAAAGTTGCCATATTTACTATAACTTTGTGACATTTGAGACATGAGACTACAACGTCGGGATAAATAATTTAAACAATATAAATAATAAATCGCGTTTTAATCCGGTATACAGTATTTTATTTAAATGTGTAATACTCGCGTTAATAAAAGACAATATTAAGTTATATTTTATTATTTAATACTGCACTTTCAGATTGGATAATAGTTTTAATAAATAAATCCTTTCGAATTTGGTGATCCTAACCCAGTTGTTAAATAACCTCCAATATATTTTAATTGTTTCAGTGACTGATACCGACGTTTATAAGAAAATGGTAGAAATGGAGAATATAGCAGAGGCTAGATTAAAATCAATAAGCTTATTAGAGACTCAAAAGTTTGATTTAGTACAAGGTAATTTATACATGCTTATGTTTATGCTGTCAATCTAAGAATATGTTTTATTACACTGGTCTTATATCTGCGATTCTCAAGTGGTCTAAATCGACCCCCAGAGGTCAACACTGATTACACTTTCGAATATTTGATGTTGATGAAATAGATTTTTTTTATAGAAGTGGGATGTACATAAAAGACAAAGACAGGGCATAGGGGTCCACAAGAGGAAAACGTTTGGGGACCTTCAATTAATACCCATATAGTGTATGGAGTCTAAAACAAATATAGATAACACAACATCTATAAACCTAATAAATTTGATTATAGATAGTATGCAATACATGTTAACTTTCATATAAAATTAAAAAAAAAATTAGTATGCAGTAATTAATTTTAAATAAAAAAACACTTTTCTAAAGCAGATAAACTTAACATATTGTTGGCTTGAAATTAATATGGTTAAAAAGTTCAATATATAACATGCTAAATGTATTATATGATGTTAATTCATAATCAGTATTTAAAACATTACTTTAAAAATGAATTCATTTCAAAATAACTTTATGGAAATACATGATTCATTCATTTTATTGTAACTAACATTTGGTCCATCCCTAATTTACTATATAATATATAAAAAAATACAAGTTCGGGCTAGTTTCACAGATACACTATATTTAATTAAATCTTATAAAAACACCATTATCTTTTTGGCTTTTTTATTATTTCATTAGTGAATTAGTTTTCATTATTTCATTACTAATGGTGTGTTTTATTTTAGAATTACACAATTTGCAACAAAAGAATGCTGAAATGGAAGACAAATTAGCTGACATAACACAACTTCAGAATGAGCAAGTTTGCTCTGAAATAAAATCTGTTCAATTAGAGGAACAAATAGATGAACTGACTTCTGCCAAAAAGGAATTGGAACTTGTAATTGAAAACCTAAAACTCGATAAGGAACAAGCTGAAGGTAATATTCGAATACTGCAAAATGAAAAAGAAGATTTAATACAAAAATTAGAAAATTGTGTACAAGAAAATATAGAATTAACTGAAAAGCTAGAAAAATTAAGTGCCGAAAAAGTCAGTTCAGCAGAGTCAATAGAAATTGTAGAATCTTTAACTACCCAGGAAAAACTAGAAATAGAAAAATACAACAAAGGTATTGAAGGAGAAAAAACAGATGGTAATAGTTCTGAGAATAATGGTGTATCAAGTTCTTTACAAAATATAAATATAGATAAATTTGTTCAAGAAAATGCAGAATTAAAAAGCAAAATAGATTTATTTACACAAGAAAGGCAGGAAGTAATGGACAAAATGAATAGAATTTGTTTAGAAAATAATACTTTACACAAAAATATTGAAGACTTAGAAGATCGATGCCATGACTTGCAGAAAAATATTGATTTGTTAAATAATGAAAAATTAGAATTACAAAGTCTTAATAAAGAATTAAATTCCCAAATAGAAGAGTTGAAACATGAGCGGATGGAAATAATAAAAGAAACAATTGATATAAGACCAATAGTTGCTGAAGATTTCGTAGATAGTCCTCAGACTGAAATTCAACAAGATGACAAAGGTGCTGTTGATAAAGGTGCGAAGGGAGCGAAATCTGTAAAACAACTGACTAAAGAAATATTAAAATTAAAAAATATTGTTAAGGAAAGAGAAGATGAGATAGCAGATTGTCATATGAAAATACTCTCACTTGAAGAACAACAGCAAAAGCAAACTGAGCTAATGCAAAGCATTGCAACTTATGAAATTAAAATCAAACAACTTTCTGAAGATAACACAAGACAGAACGATAGAATTGAAAGTGATAAATCTGAACAAATACAACTTAAAGAAAAAATTGAGTCTTTGCATCTTGAAATTCAAAATGTTCAAAGGGAATACAATATGGCTATCAATAGTCGTGATTCTAAAATTCAAGAATTAGAACATCTACTAGGAGACTACGAAAAACAAGTATTTAGTTATAGCAATACGTTACAGCAAAAGGAAAAAGATATAAACGAATATGTCAATCAAGTAACAAAACTTAATGATGTCTCCCAAAAACTTAAATCAAGAATAGAAATTTTGGAAGAAGAAAAGGCTAACGATCAAAATGTTGAATTAATAAAATCTCTGAATAAACAAATAGCTCTTTATCAAAATGCATTAGCGGATTGTGAAGAAAAATTAAGAATACTTGAAGAAGACAAAGTCCAATTATCATCTTTAAAATCAAAACTAGAAAGTAAAAATGTAATGCTTGAGACAGAACTCACAAAATTAAAAGACACACTTAGTGAAAATCAAAATCTAGTTGACGAATTGAAACGTCAGCAACTAAAACAAAAAGAAGAGTATTCAGAAATTGAGACACAAGCTAAAGAACGTGATGAAGAAATTCATGAAATAAAATTGCAACTACGGAAAGAGTCTATTGAGAATGAAAAATTAAGGAATTTGTTGCAACAAAAAGAAGATGAAGTTATTCAAGCTACACAACAATATAAAGAGGTGAAGGAAAAACTCGATTCTGTAAGTCTTGATCAAAACGATCAGTGTAATGCTTTAGAAAATAAAAACAAAGAATTAATAGAAAAGTTAAAGAAGTTTGCTTTAAGTATTAAGAAAAAATCTGCAATGTATTCTGAATTAGAGAATCTATATAATGAATCGCAGAAACAACTTGAATATAAATCAGAACAATATGAGCAAGCAATGATACAAGTAGAAACAATTCCAGCATTGCAGGAGAAGCTGCAACATGCTCATGAAGAAATCAGCAGACTATTAACTGAAAAAAATGTATTTGAAGAAAAATATCGAGATGCACAGACAGAATTGTCTTCTTTACAGCAGAAACATGAACAGGTAAAAGAAGAAGTTATGAGATTAAATAACTCTTTGAATTCGCTAAACAAAGACATTAATAACGCCCGTGAGGAAAACCTAAATTTAAACTCCAACTTAGAAAGCCTTAACAATAAGCTTGTCGAATATGAAATAGAGCAGAAAAACAATACTAATCTTTTGACTAAAATTTCATGTTTAGAAGATGATATAAATCAAAAACAATCACAAATTTCAAATTTAATGTGTGAAATGCAAAATCAGGAACAACATTTTAATCAACTACAATTCGGACATAATGCTAAAGTTCAGGAGCGCGACATGTATATTGAAAATTTACAGTTTGAAATAGAGAGATATAAAAACAGAATATGCCGACTTGAAGAAAGTATTTCTGTTATGGAAAATAGACGACAGTCTCTAGAAAGAAAAGCTGATCAACTGGATACTCAATTACAAGAAAAGCAAAAGTCTTACAGTGAATATACAACCCAAGAAGATGAACTTGTTTCCCGGCTGGCTGTTCTAATGGATCATGACAGAGTTCTCGAGAAACAACTTCAAGAAATCGAAAATGATAATAGAGAACTACAATATAAAGTACAACATCTTAATGAAGATTTACTAAAGTTACAGAAATCGCATTTGGATTTGCAAAATTATTGCAGTACATTAGAAAGTAAATCTGCTAGAGTAGAATCATTGGAAGCTGAAAATAGTTCATATGCATTGAAAGTTGAAAGTCTTGAAACTAATTTAAAAAAACTGAACAATGAACACCAGCATATTTTAGCCCAAAGAAAAGTTGAAATAGATGACTTAGAAATAGAGTTTAATACTCAAATTGAAGAAACTATAAAAGAAAAGAAAAATCTTAGCGAAAAATATGAAAGGCTTAATGAACATGTCAGAAAATTAGAGTACGACATTCAGGAGTACAGAACCACTATTGAAAACCTTCACATTAACCTTGAAGAATTATCAAGTCAAAATAGAAAGCTTGTTGAAAAATCGAATATAGAATTTCCGGTTATTCCAGATTACACTGAACAGTATGTTAGTGAAATCAACAGGTTAAATGCTGTTATAAATAGCAAAAATAATCAAATTAGTGAAGAACAAAGTAATTTACAAACATTACAAGTTCAAAATAACTCATTGAAATCAGCTTCTAACAATAAAGTTGAAGAATTATCAACGAAACTTGCACAGACTCAACAACGTATGGAAGATTTAGTAAAAGAGATTGAAGACTTAAATTTCAAGAATAATGAACTAAATGATTTATTATCTCAAAAAGAAGATCAAGTAAAACAACTTATGGAAAAGAAAAAACTTGTCTTTGAGATGAACATACCTAAAACAGAAGGAATGACTATTTCATCAACTATTGAAGAATTAAGTGATGAACAAAAATATTTGTCAGTAGTGCAATCACAAATACTTTCAGATGTTGAAATAGCTAATCAAGAAAGAGATACCATTATAAGAAAAGATTTAAAAAATATTGAAAAATCTTTACAATCCGTTCAACAGCCAGAGGGTTCAATAGAACCTTTGATTGTGTCAAAAAAAGCTTACATATGTTTAAATGAAGACGATGATAAGTATAAAGATGTAGATCCGTTCAACTCTGATGAAGGTTGGGGATTGGGAGAAGGTGAGGAAACATACGACGAAACGCCTAGCGTGAAACAATTAAATCAAGAAATTGAACGTCTCAAGGAAGCTAATGAAACTTTAAAGAAAGAACTTGATGGATCAAATAGTAAATTATTAAAAGCTATAAAGAGACTCAAAGAATTGAAAAATGCAAATGAAATGCTGACCAATGAATTAAAAATATCGAAACAGATTGCTAATTCCTCATTGTTAGATATCACTATTGAAAGTGAATTATCTAATAATCTTAAGATTTTGGAAAAAAAAGTAGAAGAACTCAACGATATTCTTAATAAGGAGAAAAAAGATAAAGAAGCTCTTAGTAAACAAAATGAAATACTTAAGAACGCCAATGATAGATTGTTAGAAATGAAAGAAAAAATGGATAATGAATTAGAGTTATGGAAATATAATTTTCAACGAGCAAATGATAAAATATCTCGTCCGGAACTTCAAAATATTACCCAACTAAGTTCTGAAAAATCTGTATCAAGAACGACAGATTCACACCTTAAAGAGGAATTATCAAAACTTGAAAAAGAGAATGATGAATTACAGGGACTTGTTGATAGCTTAACAAGTAAAAATAAAGAGCTTTTAGATGAAGTTCATAAATTAAACGGTGAAATAAGTAACCTTAACAACAAATGGTCCGCTTTCGATGAAGGCGAGTTAGAGAATGTAAGGCAAGCAAATATTGATTTAAGTAATAACTGTAAGAAATTGAATGAAGATTTATCTCACTTACAAAAGTGCTACTCAGAATTACTAGATACAAACGAAAAATTAAAAGCATCTTGTGAATCCCAGCAAACAATGGAAGACGATACTAAAAAAGAATTAATGCATCACAATTCAACATTACTTACGGAAATAGAATGCCTCAAAGCTGAAAAAGAAGAAGCTTTTAATCAGATTAACTCATTAAAATGTGCGCTTGAAAATGCTGAGTTACGGTTACAACATGAACTACAAAATGTAGTACAGTTAAAAAATATAGGCACACTTTCTGAAAAATATGAAATTGTAATAGCAGAATGTGAAACTTTAAAATGTCAATTAGAAAAAACAAATGAAACAATTGAGGATCTGGAGACTAAAAATAAAACTTTATTGCAGAATAATCAAGATCTTGAATCAAAAATACAAAAGCTTAATTCAGAAAATGATCAACTTTTATCAACAGTCACTGAATTACGATCATCTATATCAAGCGCTATGGATCAGCGGGGATTTGAAATTGCAGAATTGTGGAAACAACATTTAGCACAAAGAGAAACTGAATTCGAATCTATTCAACAGGATTTAAGAATGCAATTAAGTGCTTCTGAAAGTAAATACGAACAGCTTCTTGAAAGTGTACAATCTTCTACACAAGATGACACTAATAAAATATTAATTTTAGAACAGGTTACTTCCCTTCAAAATAAATTACAGGAAAAAGAAGAGCATCTTAATACTTTACAAGACAAATATGCAGATGTCATGCATCAGTTGGATATGTTGCGGTCAGAGATGGAAGATGAAAAGTTAATGCATGATAACAAACTTCTGATTCAACAAGAAGAATATGAGAAAGTAATAAAAGATTTGAGGAACGAGGTTCAGAAACAGTCTGAAGAACATGAATCTATAGCTACTCTTCAGATTGAGCTGATCGCTACGAAGTCTGTAAATGAAAGCCTCAATCAACGTATTGAAGAAATTAGCAAAGGTTATGAATCGAAAATATCTGATTTATTAAAAGAAATTCAACAAAAAGATAGTGAAATATTTCAAAAAACACATGACTATACAATAATGCTCGCCGATAAAAACAATGAATTTGAAATGGTCAGAAAACAACTGCTAGATTACGAAAAGAAAGTTGAAGATTTAACTTATGAAAAAGAGTCTGAATTAGCAGTTCTCCGACTAAAGATGCATGAAAACAGCGAGCATTATCAAAAAACACAAAATGAATTCGAAGAGAAGACAGGCAAATTGTCAGAGGCATTAAATGATAAGATCATTGAATGCACAAATCTGAATAAGAACATCAGCGATTTGAATAAAGTATTAGAAGAATACGCTAATAGGGCAGCTGAAACGCAATTAGTTTTGGAAAGTCAAGAATTAGAGATAGTTACACTTAAAGATGAAATTGAAAATATGAAAACTGCAATGAGGGCTGCAACTAATAAAGTTGAGAAGCACGTTTCATTCATTTCCGAACAAGCCAGTTCTAGCGATGCTGGAGAGACTAGCCTTAATAAGGAGTTACTTAACGCTGTTCCTAAAGCTGAATTAGACTTGGCTTTATACATGCTCCATCAAAGAGATGTGCGCTGTGAAGAACTCACAATGGAATTAACCCAGTTGTTAGAAGAAAGAGATACATTACAACTCCGCCTTTCTGATAGCTTGCGTTCGTATGAAGATCTCAAGTTACGTTACGGGTCTGAAAGTCTCGATACTTCTACCAGATCAAGCCAAGATACAATATCTGAGTTGCCCAGCTTCAGTATAGAAAAAGAATCGCAGTTCGTTGACATACATCGCTCGCAGGCGTCGAGGAGTAGTAGCATTAGTGAGCCAGATGGACAGAAACCTAAATTACAAGCTCAGTAAGTATTTAATTAATTGATCTTGGTTATAGGTTTGTGTTACCATAAAGTACTTTATGATTATTAAGAGAAATTATTGAAAATTAGTATTCAGAGTCAACAGTTCAAGCAATAAAATTATTATATTCTCTAATTACTAGCTTGTATATGGAAGTAAACATACTTTAGAGGTCGGCAACGCAATAGTAGTATTGCAGATATCTGTAGTAACAGTGTTAATAGACCAGTGTCGATAATTTTTGAAACCAAAAAAAATTACAGTAGGATGAAACCCATTAGAAAAGGAGGGGAATATGATCTAAATGAAAGGAAAAATAAATTACGGTCGATCCGAGTTCGGGAAGTGGAAGTGGGGGGGGGGGGGGGGGTTTAAGGGTAAAAAACGGTTTATCTCGTTTACACCGTCAGAAAGTAGAGATTTCAAGGAACAAAAAGCGCACCGACTTTTTTAAAAAAGCTGATATTTTGACGTCAGAATTTTCGATTGAAAATTAGGGTGCTTTTTTGATATTAAGTTAAAATAAGGCGAAAAAATAAATATTTTAAATCAAATAAATTACAGTGTATTTGGGACATAATAAGGTAAGTTTTCACCAAATTTCGTAGAAAAAGATTTTTTTTTGTAAAAGATAAAAATAAAAAACCAAAAACTTGGTTTTTTGAATTTTTCACATACATTTTGAGGTTATGTGAAAAAAGTGTAAATACAAAAGTTGTAGATCTTTTTATTACCTACAACTTTGCCATTTTACTTTTTTCCATAGGACTTGTAGTTTTGCCGGAAAACGAGATAAACCTTTTTTTACCCTTAAACCCCCCCCACTTCCACTTCCCGAACTCGGATCGACCGTAATTTATTTTTCCTATCATTTTGATCATATTCCCCTCCTTTTTTAATGGGTTTCATCCTACTGTAATTTTTTTTCACTTTTTACCATTTTTAAAGGCTTCGGCACTGGTCTATAACCTTAATGTGAGCCTGCCTATTTACCTCAAATTCCAATAAAAACACTCATTCCACTTTTTACTTCGAGCATTCGGAAATCCATAGACTGAAACCGAAACGCGCAATATGCACTTCACAATTTTTCCATCTATGAACGCTGGTTCGTTACCCACTATTAATTTCGATATTCCTCCCACCCGATCAATGGTTGAAGTTACCAGACGTTGGGAAGACGTGTTTGCAGAAAATTATTAACATGTCGTCCCGGTGGGATGATCTGTGGCTGAGGTTTCACCTTCCATCAAGTGAAACTCATGCTCGTCTGTCGATATCTAATATAAAAAAAAATAGGTGGTGACGTAGATGATAATGTCCGCAGGCTCTCCGAGCTGCGCAGTGTGAAGCACAGCCGGGACGTGCGGCTGCGGCACGAGAGCGAGCAGCGACAGCTCGGTATGAGGCTGCTGCAGCGCGACGTCGCCAACCTCCCGCCCGAGGCCGTTGAGCAGCTGAACCAGGCGCATCACACGCTCTGTAATACATACTCTTATACTGCTTCTTATATGCTAACGTTTGTTTTTCAGCCCGCATTTTACGATTTGTTCGTGCTAAGGTGAAGATTCGACACCAGCTTTTTAATCTCACATGAATACTTTTTTATTTTGAACGAGACGACGTAAACCTTCGTGGAAATGCTGAACCAGGCGCACACACGCTCTGTAATACATACGCTTATACTAGCTAACTTTCGTCTTTCAGCACTCATTCTACGACTTTTTCTGGTCCGGGTGAAGATTTGACACCAGCTTTAAGTATTTTAGTTTCATTCACATAAACACTTTCTTTTTTATTTTGAACGCGACGACGCAAACCTTCCGCCCTTCAAAATTCTGAACCAGGTGCATCTCACGCTCTGTAATATATGTATATACACTTATACTAGCTAACGTTTGTCTTTCAGCTCTCATAGTACGATTTGTTCCTGCCAAAGTGAAGATACGACACCAGCTTTAAGCATTTTAATCTAACTTACATGAACACTTTTTTATTTTGAACGAAACGACGCAAACCTTCCGCCCGTGGAAATGCTGAACCAGGCGCATCACACGCTCTGTAATACATATGCAATATGCATAGATAAGCTAATGTTTCTCTTTCAAACCCAGTTCTACGATTTATATAATAATTTTATCAACTCACGAATAACTCACATAATATAGTAAATATTTTTACGTAAAAAGTATTTTGGGATATTTTCAAAAAATAGCCTCTTTATGTAAATATATGCAGTTTCTGATATGTTTTCTCATTTCTATGAACTCATAGAAATGAAAACACATGTTCCAGATTTCGCCGTGGGACTTCATTCGTTGCGTCGACTCTAGTTGAAATTGTATACCAATGACAGATGATGAATACAAAGTTATTTGTGGATGAGCCAGTATTTTTGGGTTATTGTTTATAATCAGAAAGTAATTTTAATATCAATTTAAAATACTTTTTTATTTTTTGTTTCAGCTCGCGACGCCCAAAGCACTCCGACCGTCCTGCTAAACTGGCTTCGAGGAAAGAGTACTCCGAAAGTTGTCCACATGTAACTTGTATCATACCTATATTCTACATATGTATGTATATGTAATATATTACCATCTGTAGCCAATAATATTTGTTTCGTTAAACGAAACGGAAAATGTATTGTTGCAACTTAAAGGATATTTAGTTGTTTAATTTGTTTCCGAATTTTAATTAAGGCAAAGGGTATCTTTTTATTTTAATGAACATATGCGATTAAATAAAAGTTTGTGTCATATCGATAATATTATGTGAAGATAAATATTGTCCTGTTGATGTCAATGTTAGGCGGGTTTCATTGTCCTGTCAATGTCAATGTTAGGCGGGTTTCATTGTCCTGTCAATGTCAACGTTAGGCGGGCTGCAATAGAAAGTCGTGTCATTTGATCTAGTGTTGCCAGTTTCCACTACACCCAGCACAAATCGATAATATTTGTTAATACAAATCACGATAACTCTTGCTACCGTACGGCAATGATTATTGCAAATCAACAATGTAGAATTACTAAATATTATATATTTTCTTTCTATACTAACAAATTGAAGTCCATTCTCGTATTGGAAATTTTATTACGATATAAGCTATGTATTTATTACAGTATACTACGCTATATATTACGTGCTTTGATTTTTTATTTTATAAACATCTTCCATTGTTTGTCTGTCTTTATATGTTATCTTTCTGTGTTCTGTCTGTTCTTCATACATGCAGTAAATCATGTTTTTTTTTAACTCGTATATATTTAACGAAACGAAATGAATCGCCACGAACGTACGATGTTAAACTATTGATTCCAATGTTTTATTTTATATTGTTTTTAAATTTAAGAAGGCTAGGCAATAACGTTTTGTTATAATTCCAAATAAAATAATATATTTGAAGTCGTTTGACCAATAATGAATGTGAAGTGTAAACATAAATGGTGCCTTTTATTTCGTTGGTTCAAAGATAAAATTCACTGTCATTTTCAATTTTTTTTTTGTCACTATTGCTTATTTTAAGCGTAAAGCTATGGTAAGAAGAAAGCACTAATAGCGTATTGTGGTCCAAAACAAAACTATGAAGCGCAATACGCACTTAGTAATTTGTTCTTATCGTAGATGTTCGCTTAAAATAAGCAATAATAGCAAAATTTATTTTTATTCAAAATTACACTTAGTGAGTTTTACCTCTGGACCGACGATTTCATTCGGGGGATATATTATTTTTTGTTAAATCGACACATGCTTTCATGTATATATTATAAATTAATAATGTTTAATCCAAAGTGATTTTGCAGCATTTGTATATGAAATTGTATAGATTTCCAATTAAATGTTAATTGATTTAAATGTGCCTTTTATTCTCAAGGATTTCACCCAAAAATGATTTTTTTTTAATTGCATTGGATGCATCTTGCACCGGAATTAGTGCTCGGTATAGCATGGACTTAGCTTCAAGGATAACGGATTCAGCCAATGACGAACTGTTTTGATTCTATAACAAACAGGATCTTTTGACTGAATTACCGTGGAATACTGAAACGATAATCATTTGAGGGCTTCTTAAAATGTTTCTGTCTTTCATTTTACCTTCGTAATGAAAGAGCTAGAGATACTTTTAAGTACACCTCAATGTTGATTAGCGTTCGAGAATTCGGCCGTTAAAAACCTTCGCGAATATACGAGTATTATCATCTCACAGAAGAGACATTTAAAATTTACTGTAGAAAAGGATATTTTTTTCTGAGTAAAAACAATGTAATCAAACAAAAAGTTCTAACATATTGTTATAAAGGTTCTAATTAAAACTTTTAATGACGATATATCCCTGAATTGATTTCAAATATGAATATCTAGTTAATGTTTTAAAAACGAAGAATTTCACAAAGAAACAATTGTTAATTTTGAATATTTTTATTGCAGATTTAAAACATCTACCATCATAAAGTCAACGATCATTTATTACACAGAGCAACTTAAATGTAATCATCACAAAATAAAATACACGTTAACCATGTACAAAATTGTATAAAGATTATAATCTTTATAATTGAGACATCCTATAATATACTTAAACCAAATGTGCGATAGAAATATGTAATAATAAGATCACATATGTAAGTAGCGCCATTTGCTCTACCTACATTTTCATACTACCTTTTCAGTATCTTAGCATTTAGCAAACTTAAATTCTATTTCGTAACAATCTTATTCTATGTCAAAAGCCAGTCCAAAGCCAAAGCATTAAATAAACTATAGTGTAACGCGTATATTTTCCCACAGTTTTACAATATACAACAATATAATATTAGATAGTTTTTTGATAAACGATATATTTATGTAAATACCACAACCGACATAATATTTACATATTATTTCTCTCTCGTCCGTTAAACGAAGCTTAAATTGCAGATTAAGGTATAATGAAATAAATCTATGTATATTAGTTTTCTTTCTATGTCATTAATGTTGATTAAACAAAATACTTTTATAGTCATTTTACTTATGGCACCAAATGCTTATAGCATAAAATAGTTAATATATACAATTATTAAATAATGATATTTACACATGAATATCCCTAAATACTAAAAAGTCAGACATCTTATTTAAAAAGGATTCTATCAAATATTAATTGTTCAGTTGAGGCAGTGCAGTTTGCCACATCTGAAGCTTAACTTATATGGAAGACGTTGGAGTAATTTAAAATATTTCTCTTAAATGCACATAACTTACTCATAGCATTAATAACTAAAAGTAACATAAACATAACTAGTAGATCTTTAGATAACTAAAGTTAGCGGAATTCTAATTACGCCACCCGTACTTACAATACGAAAATAAATCATTAAAATAATATCTGTGGAAGCTATATCACATTTTAAAGTTTTACTTATATTTTCCATACCACAAAATAGAACCATTAAGTACGAAAATGTAGTTCTAAAGTCTATTGCATTTTACTTATTTCCGAAAGCCAAAGTTTTTAGGAACAATTGTATGGAAACTAATCTCTTAGTTCTAAATAATAATAATTGAATCACATGTTTTTCTCAGATTTCGATTATAACGATCTTAAGATATAACATAGTACTTCTAAGTTAACATATTATGACTGGAAGTGACTATGAAATCAAGTTTAATCAGTTACGTTAATCTATCACATTATATGTTAGGCACTTAAATACTACATCTTGTTGGTACAATGTCAAAGAGGAACAAAGATTCTACATTTTATTGTCTTATCTATGTATTAAACATATGTAGGTATACTAGGGTAGAGTCAAGGAGGAATTTCTCTGTATATTAGAAGTGTCCATAAAGTTATGTGAAATTAAGGTGGCGCTGCTGTAAGCTAATGACTGCATTTGAAAGAAAGCGCCTACAACTGTTAGAGTAGGACAGAATGAAACGAAGAAAGATATATATCCGGTCCGTAACGACTTTCAAAAATTTAGTTGTAAAGTAAAGTAATTTCTTACATTGATTAAATATAGAACAATTTTAAAAATTTCAGAATTCTTTTGAATAATGACGTTTTCAATTGCATACTCATTTACTTTATTTTTATAAACTACTCTATTCAGTACAACTACTTCTGTACTTTACTGTTTCCGTTTGGCATACTTCACTTCATTAATAATCGCCAATCACATCGTAGTCATCAGCGCCCTCTAAAGTTTTTAGTTGGTTTTGGAACTATAGCTTATCATGGACACTTTTGAAAGTAAAGCCCCATATGAGAAATTCCTCCTTGACTCTACCCTCCATAAGGTATACTAATTCTTGCAGCCCTTATTATAAGCTTATAATTTAACTAACCATTTGTTGCAATTGAAATGCGTTTCCGTGGTAATGCTATAATTATATTTATTTCTGATATAGTTTATGATTATTGAATATAATATACTTTACAACATAAAAGCGTAATTTATTGCCTTCCCCCGATATACCTTGAATATGGTGGATATATATATTATTAATTATAAGGATCAGTACAACAAAACCGGCATTACTGAAAAGGTACCTTTATACATATTATTAAATCAAATATATTTATTACTAACATACTATTTTATTACTTTGAATTGAAGATCTTCCTGCCACATTTTATATAATTTCAACATGTTATTGCCGATACGGTTAAAATATTAAATTTTAATTTTTGAAAGGTTTCCCTTTAAAATATGGCTGTATTAATTATGATTGAATTAATAACTTTGGTCGTTACAACAAATAAGCTTATATTATATAAGCTTATATACAAACTATCTATCTTTTAGGTTTATAGTATCGTTCAATTGTGTCAGGCAATCGTGAAATTTTTCCTATAAATAAAGAGGTAGATCGTAATTTCAAGATAATATCAACTAGAAATGAAAGGTGTTATCGTATTCCTTAAGATAATAAGTTGGTTCAGTGCGATGCCTCCGCATTAAAATGTGAAGATTTGAGGCTAATTTACAAGAAGCACTAAGGGCTTACTAAATAAAAACTATAAACTTCTTAGACTATACAATATACATGCAATAAGTAGGTACCTATGTTAGACACAATATGCAATTGTCAGTCTTGGTATCAGTCCTTGATCACGGATGCACCGTTTAAAAGTTCTAGTTTATAGTATTTTCGTACTAATGCACCGAAATTAAAGCAACAGCCCTCACTAAGACTTCCTTATCGGGAACCAGGAGTCATTGCGAGTTAAAAGTGGACATCTCTGACGTCAGTGGGGGTGGCGGCGTTATTCTGCGCCTTGTCCTGTGTGGGGGGAGGCGTCCACCCCGACGCCTCCCTGTTCTGTCCGTTTGGGACCGAGACGACACGCTCAATCAAACCTTGCACCAGTTCTTCCATTTGTTCGAGGCATGTTTGTAAGCAGTCCTGTGGCGAAAATAAATTCTATTAATAATAGCCCCTATAGCAGCAATTTTCTCTAATACCAATAATAAAAAAGTACTTACCAAATCAATACCAGTTAAGTCATGAAGACGTGAAAAATGTCCGTCTAGTCCCAGCCCTCGCAACGCTGCTGCAATACTGCACGCGGCGAGCGTACTTGCGGAGTATAATGTAAATTCATAATCTGAAACAACAAAAGTTTTATTTGTAATTTTTTTGTTTAAGGTCTCACAAAACTTAAGCTTAACTCACACCTATTACGTACTTATAAAATGAACACTAAATACGTAGTATTTAAATGATATAACGAATTTCTATCGTACAATACCAGAAAAATACTCTTTGTGTAAAAATATGCCTATGATTTAGAAAACAAACGAACGCTTTGCAGAGAGATATCAGTTTAAAACCAGGTCAGAATTTCTACGCGGTAAGTGCATAGGTACCTAAAAACGGATGTGAAACAAAGTTATTTTATATTTAACGAGCGTCTACTTATGTCATAAATAATAATTGCATGTGTATAGTTTGTGGATTTTCCGACGAAGCGCACCGATGGCTATGGCTTGCGACATTGTCAACACATTAGCCATGTACCACGGTGATGGCGCAAAGTAAAGGGGTATCGGGTAATAAAATGCGGCTCTCTCCTTCCCGCAGGTTGTTGGTCCCTGTCTGGAGAGTACAGCCTCAAAGAAGCCGGCATCCGCCCTCGCGGCCGCATTCCTCCGCTCTGCCTGCGCGACCGATTCACTGGAATATTTCTCACGAGCTTGCTTTGGCATAACATTATTAAACCTTTAAGATAGCCTAAAAAGGCGCTACCATCGGCCAATTCGGACCTGGTCAACTCGGATTGAATTGGTCAATCTGTACTTTTAAATGGTGATGATTGGTTTTAAATAAGGCTTGAGAAATAATTATTCTGATTAATTCAGGACATAAACTCTTTTAAACAATCATCTAATAGACGGACACTAAGAGATCAATGTGTATATTATTCGTAATAATTAAGGATGGAGCATACTGCATTAGTTTAATTACCCTGTCTCATTAAATAAATTGATAAAACAAGAGGAAAATTTATTCAACCTTGATAAGTCTGAAATCTTTATCTTTCATAAAGTATATAAATACGGACTTCCATTTATGTGGAGCTCGATTATTAAAAAATGAGTGACCAAAAAAGTTAAAAAGCCTCTATTGGAATTGAAGACTCGCGTAATGTCAAATTCTGAAAAGTATGGGAACGTAGATAATACGAACAGAGCATTCGAGAACTCTCCATTCTTTATTAAGCACATTCCTTTATATCGAACAACGTATGGATACCGAACACTCTTTCAGCTTCATTTAAAGGATTTTTTTAATTTGCAAGGCGGCGTATAACAGATAAAGGGTCTAAGGAAAGGAACAAAAACAACGAGAGCGGCCGCTCACTCGAAGCATTTGCATAATCTGATGTTAATCAAACATTGAAGCCCTACCGCTTCGAAGTTCGACCGACGACGACCGGTCCCACGAACGCAAACCCACCATGGCCACTTACGAAGTGGTAAACCTACTTAGTTTTGTTGGTGAAATGAATGTCGCACAAATTTTTGCGTATGGTACCGCAACCAAAATGCCTCCTGTGTACACTGCCTTCGTGCCCAACACTGTACATTAGTCAGTAAGTATTTAAATAATTTTGTATTGTTCGTAGGAGCAACGCACATTGGTAGCGATTTCATGCGCTATGACATAATAGTCGTATTAATATCCTTGTACATTTATTGAGGTACCGAGAGACATCATCGTTCCGGGCGTCTAATGTTCGACGTCTAAGTATTTGCAAGGTGAACGATCTCTCGAGGCCATAGCTAGGTATATTGTGTAGATCCCCACAATACGAATAGTACTAGTAGAGTCAGTGATTTGCTCGACTGTCGAATATTACGTGATCTAGACATAATAATTGGTAATAATTAATAGCTCTGAAATCTAAATAAAAACGACTGCATGAGAACGTACGTGGCGTTCCGCCCAATTATTACTTTATGGAGATTAATAAAAGTATGATAATGTATCTTGTATAAAACACCGCTGAATATGCCAGTACTAAAATAACCCATTACAAATTTAATATCCCGGCAAGTTATAACTCCACTGAGTAAATTGTGCCATTCGAATAATGATACATAATGCGGGTACGCGTTTGATACCGCGAAATGTAACTACCACTTCATGCAGGGCAGTTACCGCCAGTTAGACACTTATATATTATAGAATATATGGATAAACCTTCGTTAATGTCACCAATGTCCAACCAATGTCAATGCGTATCTTCTCGAAATCACTTAGGATTAGGAATTTACGCAGATTAAGCAGCGCCGCATTTTTTTCATCTACCACTGATAATTTCATAGTAAATTAACTGATTGTACTTTAAATTATATACGTATAGAGCACAAAAAATACACTTTGTAGCAGTTTAAATCTGCATCATTATTCATTAGGTATCTACTTAAAATGTTACGCTTAAAACTAGCTTAGGACAAGTGGTTAAATGTTAGTAAGGTGATTGTATTATCTGGTGTCTGACGAGTGAGAGATGATACCCGAGGAGCAAGTGAAATACAAGAGCTGGAGCGTGAAGTCCGCCAAAAAAACGACACGGTTGCGGCGGCGAACAACAAAAACCGTTGCATAAAAACATATGATCCCATGAGGGATGCGCGGGGGGCGGGAGTCCCGAGGCGTGCTGGAATGCGCTCGAGCGAGCCGCGTGGGAGGCGCTGGCCCCACACACGCGCCCTCTCTCTAACCCTCACTGTAAACAAAGCTATTCACATCTTACCAGCATCCCGACCAATTCTCCGTCCGTTCTAAAGAAGCCAACAAAAATTTGCACGCAACATTCTACAAGCTATTCGGTTAACACGACTATTCTTAGCTAGATAAAGTACCTCTCATCTGCATCATTGCGAAAGTATCGTACGAGCACTCATCTGACTGAATTTAGTATTGTACACATGACCTGACTACAGCTATCAGTTTCTAGCAATTGTTGATAACTCAACGGAGATAGCGTGTCGTAACTACAGCGTTGTGGCTTCACTGTGAGAGCCTCCGTTCATTGAATGGGTTAAAATATAATTTGGAATGCACGGCATCTGACGTAATGCATGAATATGCATCTGAAACGTATTCCGGTTTGAGGCATAGTGCTTGTTCTCTATTCATTTGTCGTGTTAGGTTCAGTAACACGTGACATCCACATGACAGACGAGCCGTGGGTACATCTAGGGAACCGAGTGCGACATTATCGTGACATGACGCGATATCGCGAATCAAGTTTATGATTACAGAGTACCGCCGTAAACAATGCCCTTTGATTGGTTTTGAGCCGTTACTGATATATTATGTGAGAAACAAAAGAAAGTTAACTTTACACGTTGTAGCTAGAACTATAGTTTATTATTATTGTATTAATAATAGGTTCTATGAGAAACTTTCTGATAGAATCTGGGGGCACGGTAGTGCCCCCGCCAAGTCGAGCAAAAAGCGGCACGGCCGTACTATACTTTTCTCGAAGTAGTTCGGGCCATTTTCGACCCCCTATAACTTCGTTGTGGATAAAACTAGAATCCTGAATTTTCAGTCACTAAGCAGGCATTGTATAATCTCGGTATATTTCAAATATCATTCTGTTTGAATTAAATTTACTAACACCACATTCTATTGTAAAATAAAGTTATTTGTGCTATGATTGGAGTTTTAGCTTTAGTTTAGTTACATGATAAGGAAAAGTGCAATATGATTTATTGTATTAATTGAATGACGTTAATTAAACAATTATTGTAATTGACAAATTAATGAGCTTTCGTTAGTAGGGTACACATAATGACCGAGTTAGCGGTTATAAGCCCGCGATAACTAAGTCGAATAAGACATTGCTGTGTTAAAAACCGAATTATGAGGAATCTATGGAGTTCTCACAGAACAGGTTCAGTGAAAAGTATTGTAAAGAAAGCTTACCTCTCACTGCTACGGTAATGAACGTCTGGGCGTGCCTCTGTACCATTTCACTGGTGACTCGACCGCGCAGTGGCAGTCGTGAGATTAGAAGCGGTAGAAAGTCGTGCGCCGTCACTCCAGCCACGTCCCATTTGAGTTTCGACAGCACGAGAAGTTCCCAACTCTGTTAACAAAATAATACAATACTTAAAAAAAATATTCAGCCTTCAAAAAAAGTTAGACAACTAATTCTTAGATTAAAGAGCTCAGCTAGTCTGTACTCTGTAGTTACACTGTATTTCAATTCAATGCAATATACCAATCATATGTATTGTAAATTAACTAGATATTACTTTCATATTTCTGCGTGCGGGAAACATATGATAGACATAAAAGTAAAGATTAGCAAAACTAATAGTTTGAAAGCCGATAGAACACAAAGAAGTGTTGGTGGCTAGTATAATAATGGTGCATTCCACTCGTCACATCCGCTGTATACCTAATCGTAAACACGCCGAGTTTCGCTTGACTTCCCGGAACGGAACGTAGGTAGTCCCCAGCACATTGTTGAGCGATCAAGCCTAATAAGTCAATAACACTATTTGATATTTTTATGGTTCTGTACGTCCTATGGAAAAACGGAATATTTACATAATTATGTACTGACGTGGCTGGACTGTATGTTATAAAGTTGATACATATACAATATACATAGTTTAAAGACCGTATAATGTAAATGAACACATACTGATTTAGAAGTATTTTTTTTAGAAATCTGGCAGAGTTTGTTTTAGTAAGAATTAACATTTATTAAAAAGTATGGGACGTTATATGTAAATATCCTTTATATTGTAGACGCAATAGATGGTATTATTAATTTTGACACTAGTAACACCGCGCCGGAACTGCTACTATAGAAAAGGACTTATGAGAAATAAATTTTAAAATTGGTACGTGGTTTTAAGTTTTTTTTATGGAAAACGTAGTGCAGAACTCTCTCCAGTCAAGTCCGGCTCACACTTGACGGAAGCATAAGCTCCCCTTTTGATCAACAAGTGGCATAAATGATATACCAACATAGAGTCAATAAGTACACAGTAGGTACACAGTACACAGTGTAGGTTTAAAATAATACAATTAACACCATAAGTATGGTTTTGCGTGAAATTATTTTATTGCATGATAAATGACGATCGATTTCTTCTGCTGACCTAGATTAATAAAATAATTGGTGTGATAAAGGCGACCTTTGTAAGCCAAATTTGTGATATGAATGGTGAGTTTTATGAATAAGTTGATTATTTTGTGTTCACTCACACATATTCACATGTAAGCGATGCATAGCCGTTGACAGATAATACTCGATGTTTACATAACTCAAACGATGGGGTCGTTCGGAGCAATAAACGCTGACTTTCTGTTCTGACCAAATATATCTCGAATGTCGATAACCATAGAGTTCAGATTTGAGTGTTGTATTTGTGAACTTAAGGCCTATTGATATTTGATATTCAGTACTTGTGAATGAATGAGGCTCATCACTGGAAGTCGCACGATATGAGATCTTGTCTCAGTGTGCGTCAACTAACCGTGCGGTCTAAGTAATCCGGTTAATGTGAAGGATATAATAATAGCTTATAATGCTTTCAAAACTAAAAAGAACAGGTGAGCGTAAGCGGTTAACGATGGTGGTATGCGGGTCGACCGCGAACTGAAAAGATTCCGTCTCGCGCGAGTCGCTATCATTGAAAAGCTTCGGAAACAATACACTCATAAAGCATTTACCGCAGACACCAACACTTAATATACCGTCCGGATATATAGATAATGTGTTAGTTTCAGACGCAGAATTGAGGTCTGAAAAATCATACCAAAGTATTGTTTTCAGTTGTTAAATAGTGGCGTGTGAAAGTACAAATGAACTCGAGACGTATGGAATGCGGCCCATAAATTTCCAAGTCGGTGTTCATTAGAGAAGCTGGCGCGGTAGCAGTTAGAGCCACGTTACAGCCAATAAAGCGAGCTATGCAAACCGCCCTCGCCGCGACACACTCTGAATTCCATACTCGGTTCCCATGCTTCATCCAATTTCATCGAACGCTATGACTGTTTCGTAAATAGTATCAAACAATAATACATTGCATTCTTGGAACATTGGATCTTGAAGAAGTCTTGAAGGAATTATTTTACCAGAGTTTAGGCATAGGTATGCCACAAACAGTGATTCGGTCGAAAGACTTACAAGTAGAATACTAAAGTTACCTCGAGTATGCAAAACGTGATATGCATAAAAGTACAGCTGAGATTACATAAGCAGTTGTCACATAAAATTCCTGAAAAGTGATGATTAGTGATTGTGGAATCTAACGTTGCGAAATACATTTTATGTCATGTCAATTCCAGAGTAATTAAATAGGGTTTATGTTTTAGATGGTATAAAACATTCTGGTGCTAATTAAACAGTAGGTTTAATTGGTTACAACTTACAATAGCGAATTGGCTATCGAAAACAGTAAGTAACAGCATTTTCTAGAATCTGTCTTAACCGCAAAATCTTAATTTTTCTCCTTGTATTGCTTGTACCCGCATATAATGGCTTTTATTCAACTGGTACAACATGGTCTTTTATTGCCGTTAAAAAAACTATTAGTGGCGAACTTTTTAAGTATAAAAAAGAGGACAAAACAAACTTGAATTTATAGATACTTAATATATTTATGACTTGTAGCTGATCACAGACTATATTTTTAACATTGATTACCAAAAAATTACAGTTATGTTTTACTATTAATTGAGGTAACATTATTTATAGGCGATCATATCTTCAATTTTCCTATGAGATTATAAATATATTAATTGATACAAGTGAACAAACATACCATAAATAAAAGCAGTCATAAAATGTTACCGAGTCAATACTCCTATAAAAGTAAGTTGAAAAAATGTTATTTCATTACTTGACTATTCATAGGTTACAGTAATAATTTCTGCAAGGATTCTTTATCGTATAAAAAGCATATTGATTTGAAGAACACGTAGATGGAATATTTATGGTTGCGCTTAGTATGGTGATAATATGAGTTGTTCTGGCTACAGTCGACGAGGTTTCTTTGGCAAGCAGCAAGGAGCCGAGCGCCTCGTCTGGAATGCGACTCGCCCAACCCCCGCCCCTCTCACCTGAGAATAACGACTGCACTCGTGGGAAACAATAGCAAGAAAGTACGACTCAAATTCAATACGAGATTTATGTAAGGAAAACTTGTTTTTTTTTCTATATAACATGGCAAGAAAACCTAAGTAACTACTTGATTAATTTATTTAGACTATAGCTATGATGTGTTGTTTGAATATTTTATCAAAGCTTTGCGAATAACTTAGCGCAGCCTGTTTCATTTGCGGCGGAAACAAATGTAACCGAGCCGTGAGATCTGCAAACAAGTGTCTTGTTATTTTATTCCTTCTTAGTAACTTCAGTTTGTCTGAGTTTTATGAACTAATTAACGCATACATTTTAGTGATAGGAAATGATTATTTCCTTTAAGATATTTTCATCCTTTCAGCTCACCGACATGAGACAGAACTTAATTTACTTTCGATCCTAACATCATGCAACACAAATTCTTGAAATGAAACATACCCAATATCGTTACCATATTATTGTCAATAGATTGGGGCTTCTATAATCAAATTATGGACTTACAATTAGTTAAAAATACGTAAATGACCTACATGAAATTATACCGTTCATTTTATCAATTTTCAAATAATAATTAAAAACCAAAACTAATTTCTCACTTCAGATATTTGTCATTCGTTAAAGTAATCGTACGGAGACACAAACGAGTTATTGAATTTTCTTTGAGCGGTGCCTAAAAAGAAAAATCAATTCACTGCGTATAACCTTATTCTTCAATTATAATATGCGTTTACGGTGGATGTGAGAGCGCGCAGGTTTTATGATCATGCCGAAGCGGCGTGCGATTCGTGAACCCTATATTAAAGCTATCTCGGTTGCTAGCTCTTTTTGCTCGTGCTTATGATTATCTACCTTAACAAACTCAGTACCAACCAATCTTTTATACATTTATGAAATATCAAAATGAAGAGCTTTCGCTGTAGATAAGAATATTTGGAATTAAGATTAAATTGGTGCTTTTAATAAAATTTAAAAAAAGGTTGATGCAGTTCAGGTAGCGAAATTTTCGTATCGATTTCTTTAAAGCTACGTTGTATATACGTAAAAGTGGGTCAGACTGATACGACTATGGTAGTATACAAAGATTCTGGGCAGACAGCGAATTTACATAATGATGTGCATATTAATTGCCGGCACATCCGCTGCTCAGACGCCCGTCATTCGTCTCACTTGGATAATCCAATATAAATGAGCATAACAGCTGTTATATGTGACGATATGCGCTTTAATTGAAATCAGAATATTGGTCAGAATAAGATTATAAGTAGCAATTCCTAAGATTTATCATACAAATGTAATTTAATTCAATAAAGAAAAAATCTAAAATAATATAAGGGGTAAATTTTATGCTTAGCAATGGGTCTACGAAATTTCGTAGAGCTTCTACGACGGTGCTACGCCGCTTAAGACTTTAGTACTTGGTAGTTGATACTTGTTTTCGTCAAAATAGGTAAGAGTTAGTTATAATATATTGCGATATACTCGATAGTGCATGTTGTCCTATGAGGATCCTAGATCCAAAAAGTAAGCTAACAGAACCTGTATATAACATTCATTAAATAATATTTTGGTAAACTCTAAACAAAACTATCTTCAAAAGTTCACAATACATATCCACATCTATTATACAGTATATTGATAATTTAAAACATTCTGTTAACATAATGTTGCAAAATTTTAAATGACGACTAATACATATGTATGTATTTAACATTCCAAACAAATTTATGATTTAATATTCTTGAGAGTTATTAAGTTATCCCGTCAATAAACTATTGAACAATGTACTTTGAACGCTCGTAAAGTATTCAAATTTATCTGTTAGTACATTTTCTCTTCGAAAAGCTGGCGCAGGCATTGAACAAGGTTAGTCGCGGTCGCGCAGCCGTGAGAAAAAATAAGCGGCATGCTTCGTCTGTAATTGGTCTGATTGAAACGCGGCTCTCGTTCGGCAGTTCTTCCGAGAAGCCTGTCGGCTCGTTAGGGGACACTGTCCGCAGGGATCCCCTCCTCTCAGACCCGCTCCCTGCCGCATTCTTCGTCTGAACCAATTTTGGGCCTAACTTTTTCCACCACTCGTCGAAATGATGTAATTCACATTACACGAATCAAAATTACCGATAAATCCATTCGGAGAATAGCCGAATTACCAATGAACATCTGATAGTAACACAACCTCATTCCCAACAGAAATGTCGTAGTCAGTAAAAGTCAAGTAGGTAAGTCAAATAAATAAGGAATGCGTTAAAAACAAACGAAGTAAAATGTATGACGCTCAAAGATGCGGCGTGCACTTATTATCTACAGGAGGACAACCGGGGCTCCGACGGGTGGCCGCGACGCCCGAAATGCACCGCGCGATACATTCGACGCAAATATGACACCATACCTATTCTACTTTATTATTTTGAAATCGAACATAATATATATATATTAATAAGTAATGCAAAGGTACATGAATAATATAAGCGATACATGAAGTTCTATACATAAGAATATATAAATAGATTAATGTAGACATCATTACAAAACTCTCTTCTTGACAAATATAAGTGAGTGTTCTCTGTAGCGTTTAATCAAACAGTTAGGGGTCAAGCTGGGTAATTATTATTATATGCTAAAATGTGAAAACTACTTTTACCAAAAAATGAAATTTAGAAACGAGGAAAATCAATTAGTTCTTAAAATTAAGTAATTAAAGCACCAATATGACAGCATGAACGTGGTATCAAATTGAAATATTTCAAGGACGAGATGACCTCTGCGCGTTATTTGGTACAAAATATTATTAAATATCACCAACATTAAGGTTAAAATTATGAGTATCCTACGGTGATATTAAATTAGATTATATAACATGAACATAATGTGCAGAATGGAGATGAGATGTTCAATGTCAGTAAGTAATTACAGAAAAATATTATGAATTAAAAATTGTTAGTTTAAACAATTATAAATACCTAATTGTTGAAAATAATTATTAGATTAAATTTATACAATTATAATTACCTAATTGTTGAAAAGAATTATTAGATTCTCCTATATAATATACCTATTAAATTATTTAAATTCACTTAGTATTGCTCTTATGAATGAAACCTATCTTCTACGGTTGCCTTACACAGAGAAATACCTGCCTATTTTATAATATTGGTAGAAGCGTCAGTTAGAGAAACTACTTCGATGCCATTTTACACAAATCAATGAATTATAATATTCATAATTATCAGCTGTTTTAACGTTGGGATATTTAATTACAATTCGCCTTTATACCGATTTGAATAATGAATAATCTATAATAAGAGGTGGTCGTAGCTCCGGTGGGCAATGACCGCATAATTTTATTCATTGAACATTGAAAGAAAAACTTTTAAACCACGTTTTAATGGTGCAAAGAAAATTTTAAATGTCGTATTACAAAGTGATAGTTGGTCACGTAACTAGTTAGAGCCTCGCCCTACTCAATGCTCGTGTTAATATAATAAGTTTAAAAACTAGACTGATAAGGCGACTTCCGCTGCAGAAAATCGACTGCGACTTGAAAAGTACCTACGATGATAAAATTTGAAACAATCCGGCAACATAAATGTACTGATATCGTTATAATTAACATGAAATGCATTATTTATGATTATACGATAAAGAGGGGTCATATCGTATTGCACAACATTTTTATTCAACAAATATGAGTTTTTAAAATTAAACTTACGCATAGATCCGTTAGAGTGACACTGTTGGCCGTGTAGAAAACCAACAAGTCTGCAGGTAGTCCTCGCGAGCTCGGTTCTCGTAACTTCGATGCCAGCAGCAAGCATGCGGTGCCAAGTAGTTGTAGTTGACTTTTTCCAACGGTACAGGTACTTAGGAAGCGATCTAAATAGGATATCGCTAAAGTGAATACTTCTTCTTGACAGTTCTGGTCTTCGCAAACCTGAGAAAGAAAAACTCACTGTAAAGTACTTATAAGTACATTGTGTCGGCATCGTGGCGCCGCACCCAGTGTCGTTTTTATCACACGGAATTCCTGATAACCTATATATTCCATAAAACTGTAATTCACATTTAGAGCGATAAATACAAGCCATGTTACTTTCCTACTTGTGTTTCTTATCGAAGCGGTTACTGTACGTTACTTCGCTAAACAGATGCCAACTTCAAGCGATCATTTATTTACCTACATATGTATTTTAAATTAGTATAAATAATAACCTGCAATAGGCAATCACAATAGTCACCCGAGACATGCGGTTACTTCTGCTGTTAGAAATTATTGTGGAAAATAGTTCTTTTTAACGTAATAATATCGCGATCGTTTGTCGAATTATATGTAAATCAAAGATATTGAGAATTCTGCACAGATTTACTTAGTATGTAAATAGAGAATGTCACGAGAGACGAATACAGTTCCTACATAGTTTCGCACGGTGTAATCTGAGGCAACGCGGATGCACTATCTACAGCTATTGTAGAATCGGCCACGGTACGTATAGTCCGTTCAGTACACAGCTGTTTATCCCACACTCATGAGCTCTGTCAGCTGATTAGCTCGTATCTCGTCAGAATGGGCCATTGTTCTGTTACCGTATTCAACGGTCCAATAAAGCGACGACATCATTATTATGTTTTTAATTGAATTAAAAAGAAGTATTATATCATAATAAAGCTCGACTTGTGGGAAAAATTTTGCTTTAATTATACAATATTTTTTAGCATAAACATATCACATAGCTATTAGGAAACCATCATGAGTACAAGATTAACATTCTGTAGTTAATTGTTACATTATATTAGTATGTATTAATATCTATCGGACCTTAGTATAGAATATTTATAAGTATACAAACATCCCCGGCTTCGCATGGGTGCAATGTAGATGTTCTAACATTTTTTTAAATCGGTCGAGTAGTTTTTGAGGTAAATCGTAATATATTAGTATATATAATTATATATATATAGAGAAGAAGGGCATTTTCTTTTTTGGGTCTACAAGATTATGTTAATAGTAATTACCGTAGTAAGTTGGGTAGACAATAAAATTATAATTGAGCTGAATCTACTTATGTAAATTTTATTTAGCTTATAAGATTGATTATGATTACCTCTATAAATTACATCCGGTTTATATGAGTTATTTGTAAATAAATTGTAATTAACTACACCTAGTAACCCAATCTACCTATATATATATATATATATATATATATATATATATATATATATATATATAAACTTTGATAAACTGTTTTTAGTAGATTTGCTAATTTTAGCTCGTTACATGCTTGTTACTTTATTTTATAACGAACTAAACTGAAATGTCATTGCCCTTTCAGGAAATGAAGTGTTTTTCGGCAGGGTGACTTGTAATTTGGTATGCAACAGGTTTAACGTTTAAATGGTGGGCAACCATAATGTGTTGGCAAACTTGGTAAAGTGGCAACGAGGCACATGGCCATGCGCCCGCGTCGCCATCGCGGGGATGACGTCAACTATCCGCGCACTCGCGCCGCTCCCACGTGGCCATGCTCAACGTTACAGCTGACTGCTCTCTACTCTCATATGACATTCACCTGATCACACTTGCGTTATCAATTGTGATCAATTAAAGTCTATGCTGTCTATCATCAATACGTCAGATAAGTTGCATTAATAATAAATAATACTTCAAAACAATTCGCGAGATAATACCGTGACGTTAATAATAATTGTGTGATGACAGTTGTATATATGTTGTCTACTTGTCTAGCGAAAGATAAAGCCGCGTCCGGCGTCAGCTGTGTGCGTGTCAAAATCAGCTGATTATTCAAATAGAACGAGCGACTCGCATCGGTCGGCGACCGGCATCGTTCCGCCCGGCCGCCGGGGGCCCTCGCCGCTCGCGCAATCAACAGACGCGGACTAGCTCTTATAAAGACTAAATTCAATTCATTACAACGTAATAACAATATCTGTTATTCATTATTACTTTTATGCATATTCTAATAAGATTCCTTTTTGAAAGTGGATATAATATTTATGATCAGCTGATCATGTAAACAATGACACCGATGCATATGGCCGTATAATCTTGACTACAACACAAACTGATCTACCTACCAGTTGCACAAGATTTTGTACGAAACACGTCCCTATTGAACACATAATAAACACTTATAGTAATTATTAGTTATTACCAGCGATCAATGATACCTATGTATTCCATATATCTAGATGTGAATCATCTGTGGCAAGTGCATACGAAGTTACGATAGTACCTACACGTGGCCGAGTGGTTAGCATGAGCGACAAGATGGCGAACGATCGGAGTGTGGGTGCGGCATGAGCATGCGGTGGCCCTTAGCTCACCTCTAACATCCACTCGGCGACCACTCGGCGCATATGAGGGGTGATTTCAGTCTGCACGGTGCCGAAGTAGTTGGCGGTGACTGCATAGCGTTCCTCCGTGCGCAACAAGTTGTCTAGAACGCGGCGGCGCAGCAGCACCGGGTCGGAGGCGGCGGCTGGCGCCGGCGCAGGCCCGGGCCTCGCCCTCTCGCTGCCGGGGCTCACGCGTTCCGCGCACAACAGCTCCATGCTACACCGCACAGCGGCTTATCTAGGGCTCGAGTTTCCTCGCGTTGTCGTGTCGAGAACAGCTGATCGAGCGCGCGAGTTAAGCCGTGAGAGTTGTGTTGCGACGACGGCGAGAGCCCGAGTCACAATGAGTCGCTGTCGGCGGTGCTAGCGACCGGCCGGCGAACATATGATCGGCGGGGCGCGGGGCGCGGGCGGGGCGCCGCCCGTGAGGCCCGCACGCAGGTTTCTCCCGATTCGAGCGACGTTCGAATAATAATACATAACACGTTTTCTTGCTCGCTCACACTCTATCCTGATTCTTGCTTCTCCTTCTGTTATTTACAAAATGAGCTGAATTCCATGGGCTGGATATATGTAGAAGGTACCAATAGGTACTTTTAAGGGCACATTTTTTAATAAGGCAATAATTTAATTTATAAGTAATGACAATGAGATTTTTGTGTACCCTTACGTGGCCGACCGATACAAAAAAAAATATATTTATGTAATAAGTCATCGATTTATAGGTAGTAATCTTACATACATAATACTTAATAATAACTTTTTAAATACCTACGATAAAATCCGACCTAGAGTCGCTTTTTAGTATCCTTTTACATACGAGTATTATAACTTTCCGCCAACAGAAACTGTCAAACTATAATTATAGAGCTTTGTCCTTTGATTATACGAGTATATATGGGTCTATGTAATCAAAGTTATAGAGTTTCATCAGATCATAGTTTTGTTGTTTAAGAGAATGAGAGACAATTTTAAATGAAATGAAAATGATAAAACACTATTGTACACCATAAAATATGTACTTTAATATGAAAAAACTGCTTCAAGAGATTAGATTAGATTTTTTACTGATCGTAAGGTCCTCATTTATTTCCATGTATAGGTACCTACCTAGGTACCTATTTCTTTAATATCATCAAAACGAACAGGCTGTCTGGCACCGAACGATGCTATTTGCCAGAGGTTGAAATTATGTTCTCAAATAATGCTACCTATATGCTTGTCTGCCGACATCTGAAATAAAAAACATCTAACTGAAACTTAATGTAACGATATTTTACATTTTTTTTATTTTGAAATGATATCATCACTCCCACTTGCCTTGTTTGAAATTCGCTATTCAAATTTCAGTAATTTAGTGTGTTGCATCAGAAATCACGACGTTGTCATTTTACTAGTACAAACCTGATTTGATGCCGATTCGTTAGAAACCTAGGGAATGCGTTAAAACTGTTAATTTTGTTGCTACGCGGTGGTTTAATGCTAAATGCTGTTGCCTAAATACCTATCTATCTCAGTGTTCAAGTTTTTAGCAACGGTTACATTTCTCGTTTTCATGTTAAGTTATTATTTTGTCAAAGTATTTAAGAAAGTTTCTTTTGTTTTATAAAACTCAAGGTTGTATTTTAAAATTTCTTTGTTTATATTTATTTATAAATACATAGTAGGATTATATCCACACTAGCAACGCGCCCCGACTTCACACGGGTGCAATCTAGATGTACTATACACAAAAATATGTTACTCGCTGATAATGCTGATAGCTTTCTATTAATGAAAGAATTTTTAAAATCGGTTAGGTTGTACTTTCTTCTATGTTCACACAGAATTACTAAACAAAAAAAAGAAAACTTTTTAAAAAAGCTATATAAACTTATTTTTGTTTAATCTATAGAAAGTAGCTAATTTACCAATTGTTTAAATCCGAATATCATTACAAATAGGTACACGTTTTACTATTTATCTTTAATATTGCAGTACTAATCATGATATAATCACCGAAGAATATGTTTTTTAAAAACGTTTTTATGAGTAAGCATTCTTTTAGGTTATTCTTGCAAGGTTTTCCATAGCAAAGGTGGCGTAATAGAGATGGCCGAAAAGTAGGTACCTAAGCGTTATCTTTACTTACCAAAAGAAGAAATGACACATCAATTAAAAACTGTTTTCATAGAAAAGATTTAATATATATTTGGAAATAGTAATTTATTTAATCCACACTTGCACCTAACTCGTAACAGTATATTTTTTTTTAAAAATTATGAAAAACTTATGATTTCCTAAGTTGAATCAAAGGTTGATTACATAATATTATAAATGAGAGCATGACATGATAAATAAGGTATATTATGCATAAATAATACATATTATATATGAACAAAGCACAATTATATTCAATCAGCTGTCTTTGTCAGCTGATTTTTGTATTTACAACAAATTATGCATTAATTGCATTTTGGATTAATCGCTTATTCAGTTAATTTCTAAATTCCTTAAATATATATCTGATTGGTTTCCACACTAACGTTAAATGAAATAAAATTGCTTAGCCAGAAAAACATAAAGAAACTAGAATGTCCTTTAACTAAAAATGCTCGTAATAGGTACTTTGTGTTTTTTGATATAGTTTCGACTTCATTTATTCCAAAACAACTAAATCACTGTTTCTGAAAAAAAAATGTATTTAATGAACAATGAAAGGGTAATAAGCTTCAGGATATAAGTAGGTAGGTACTCGTATTTTACTGAGTTTTATTGGTATTGGTAGATACAAACGAGCAAAGAACAATACCAACATTAGATGTTAATGAACTGTTGTTTGATAATTTGAAAGTTGCGTTACCTTTATTTCCAAATGTCAACGTCCACGTGAGGCCATCATCGCTGCCGCTGTGACAATATGAATGCAAATTGAATACCAATTTTTTGTTTTTCAGTTATAATTTGAAAATTTTCAAAGATAGCTAGCTCTAGAAAAGATAGAGAAAGATAGCTTTAGGATATTTTTCGGGCATTGAACGGGTGGGAGGAAAATCTAAATTCCGACCGGGTAACCACGATTCATAGATGGAAAAACCGTGAAGTGCATATTGCGCGTTTCGGTTTGTCTATGGATTTCCGAATGTTCGAAGTAAAATGTTCTGTGGCTGAGGTATCACCTACCATCAAGTGAACCTCATACTCGTCTGTCGATATCTAACATAAAAAAGGATATAATTATTTTGCAAACAACTAAATGACTCTGATAACAATAGTAACTCTTAATCATTGCTTGCCCGGCCCCTTCAAACTACTGAGAGTCCAAGATTTTTTAGTTTACTTAGTTTACTCGAGAATCGTGCACCATTATGCTTAAATCTAAATCAATCACATGAAAACTATGTCATTAAGAATTTCAAGACTTGAGACCTTTGACCCTGATCTCTGTTTAGAAATGCTTGTATTGAAATGAGCTTGAAAGAAAACAATGACCAAGATTCCAAAACACAGGCAATAAAGTGGAATGCTTAGTGCGAGCGGGACGCCTCTTTTTCTCAGAAGCACAAATATGCGACTTCGAACGCGGCAAAATGGAATGTTACCGGGACCGTTCGAACAATTGACTATCCGTTCAAAAATAGTACGTTTAGAGTGCTTTTGCTAATTTGTGCTGGAATCTGGCTTTTATTAACATAAAGGGATCGTCATTGAGTGAAAAAGTTACTATATCTTTTTGTAACAATGCAAATGCAATTTAAACCTGGATATATAGGTATTATTAATAGGAACCAAAATAATAAAGGTGGACTTATTGAAATATAAAGATTGTCATTAGTTTATTTTATTTCAGGATAAATGACTCTGCGTATAATAATTATGAAACACTGAGGTCATCCAGGGTTATACCATACCCATCCATATAATGAAATCTGAAAATATTAAGACACTGTTTGATTTCACAGAACATCATATCCTACACTGCGTTAATTAGGTTTCTTAATTATTATACAGATATTTAATAAATCGATTTTTATAAGGCCCCGTAGAAGCAGATTTTAACTTTGGTTGCTGTCTCTATAAATTTATAATAATATTAATCTCATAAATACTTTAAATAGTAAAATAGCGTTATGATCCCAAAATACAACGCACTCTAAAAATAATTTCTAATTAAACCGTCTACGACCACACTTGCCTTTGCCTGTCCTTTATTATACCTATAACAGTAACGTAAAACTATGTTACATACCTACTGTAATTTGTAACTTTCATTATGAAAAACTTAAATGTTGTACAAGAAAAGAAATACAAATTAAATTTAAATGTAGGTAAAATAATATATTTCAAAATGAATATATTTTTTAGGGTTCCACACCCAAAGGGTAAAACGAGACCCTATCACTAAGACTTCGCTGTCCATCCGTCCATCTGTCTGTCTCTCACCAGGCTGTATCTCACGAACCATAATAGTTAGACATTTTCACAGATGATGTATTTCTGTTATCACTATAACAACAAATACTATAAAAATTGAAAAAAAAAATATTTAAGGGGTCTTACCATACATCCATACAACAAAAGTGATTTTTTTGCCATTTTTATATATAATGGTACGGAACCGAACGTCCGCGAGTCCGACTCGCACTTGGCCGGTTTATTTTATTATTTTAACTTTAACTTTATTTTGAAACATATTATTGGAGCGACTTAAAGGGCATTTGTGTTTGTGAGCAGGATACTAGCAACCGCTTGGACGTATTGTCGAAGCTGGATTTTTCATTTGTGACTATGGAATACAATCCCGGGATCCCGGCCGTTTTCTGGTCTCGTAAATCCCAGGATTGTACTTGGCTAATCTCGGGATTACCACAAACAGGTTTATTTTGCATTTCGTAGTCCGTTGCGCCTTGCCTAGATTATATTAATAGCATTTATTACATAACGACAAAAACAACCCTTAGCTATGTCGTACGATACATACGTACTGTGTATGCATACTATGCACGTTTTTCAATCCCGGGATTACGGGATTTTTGATGTGTAATCCCGGGATAGTCCCGCATCAAATCCGTGTGTTTGTCGTAGAACTTAGAAGGGACTTCCCATCTCGGAATATTTCAATACAATGTCTTTAGGTAATTACCCAACGGGCCAACAGGGGAATCACCCGATAACCTCATATCATAATATTGTATACAAACTACGTCAAACAACTAACAATAAGTCAAAAATTGGATGCTTCTAAATTTCTTCTAAAACGAAATTCTAAATCGTTTTTTGTGTTGTCGTTTTGATTTCTTGCGAAAGTATAGTTTTTATTGTTTGATCTATTTTAGTTTCTTACTATATAAATTGTGATTAGTGTTGTGCAAAAATATTAAAAACTTTTTTTAAGAAATTACACATTTTTTTTCATTTGAGCCCAATTAGAAACCACATAGTCTAATCTGGGGCTATCCCGGGAGTGCGCATCAAAAATCCCGTAATCCCGGGATTGAAAAACATGCTCGGGATTGTGTTACCTATTTGTGACCCACAGATATTTTTAAAAATGCCGAAACTTTGGTAGTTTTAACTCCGCTCCAATATGTCACTGCGAAGCGTTTATGGCTATCACTGCGGCCACCTAGTATAATAGATCCTAACAAAATGTTTCGGAAGAATGCAATCCATGTAAGTAAGAAGTTTCTTCAACAGTTGTTGTTAAGTGTAAACGCGTAGGTTAAGGGCTGAGGCTCTACGCCTCATCATCAGACAGCACAAGAGCCTTTGCTCGCAGTAACATGCATATTCGTATATATTTTCAGGATTTCGGTAATATAAACAGAACCTATGATAATAATAATAATCTTATATCAAAAATTAAACCCTTAACATTGTAATCAGAAGGGGGCCTTTATGGTCCGGGAGCCAGCAACAGATTTTCATGACCAAGTTCCTCTCAAGCGGTAATTAGTAAAATGCATCAGAATATAGTATTATGAAGCCTCGTGAACGTCAGCTGGCGCTCGGGTGGGGGGATGAGTGGTTGTAGCCTCCTTCCTTAAGTGGAGCAGCTGACGGGTTTTCCACCAAGATACAGCCAGCTGACCTTTATATTTATCCACAGTTACATATAAGCTATCATCAGGTAAATGTTTGTTTGAGAGGAAATCACGGAAAATATATTTTTTTTTCATGTTCGAGACACCAGCTGACGAATAATACACTATGTTGTAAGCAGCTGATTATTTTTTTTCGTTGAGATATTGGATTAGCTACAATTTGACAAATTTTTAGCTGAGAGGAAATGAATGAATGTATTTTTTTTTCCTTCGTGCGTGGGACCGCTCATCCCCCCACCCGAGCGCCAGCTGACGTTCACGAGGCTTTATAATACTATACTCTGATGCGTCTGACGAATTATCTCTCGAGAGGAAATAATTAACCAAATTTGCACCTGGCTCCCGGACTATTAGGTAACGTCAGTAAAATTATATCAAGTACAGCAGATCTCATAAAACATATTAGATATCTTTTTAATTGGGTAAATCAGGAGGCTTATGAAAAACCCTCAATCGATCTGATAAGTGGATGAGTGGCATCATCTACCCTAGAATACGTTGTCACTTCGAAAGAGTGAAACACTGGTCGAACGAAAAAATTAAAACACCTTTGTAAGTAAAGCCTTTCTCATTATCAAAAGTGAATGTCAACGGTTATTTCGTAAATCCATCCATAATCCTGAATTTGAATAGATAGACATTCACACAGTGGGCCTCACTCAACCTCGCGGCATTCAGGGCCAAATTTTAAAAAGCGACTAGAGACGGCAGAGAACATTGACCTGGTAAATGTTTACTGTCCTTGGGCGGCGCGGGCTGCGGGCCACGTCCGGACTTACGTCACTGTGGAGGTGCCGATGGGTTTCAGTAGACTTAGCTTAAAATTCAAAACCTAGGTCCTTGACAACCCTTTTCAATTATTTTAAATATGATAGACCTATATAAGTAGCAAATTATAAAAGTACCTTAGCTTAAATTTTAATACTGTTGGTTCCATTAATAATAATCATTAGGCTGTCTTATCGAGAATATCTATTGATAAATAATCCGTAGATTACTAGATCTGGATAAAATTAAAATTCTATCACCCGCGTTGTAAAGGTCAATGACTTGTAGCGACATCTATAATCCGCTACAAGAATCAATACAAAGACGTCAATTCCTGAATCGCGCTATCAAAGTTTCTGTGCGCGCTAAGTATATATACAACATCTCGACATCAACCACTGGGGCCTTAGGGCCGGCCAGTCAGTGGTTCGACTGGTCGAGGATCCTCCCTTTAGGTTGGAGGAAGACCACACCTCCCTTCCTCCACATTGGTGACCCCGACGTGATTCAGCCACCTTCCTCCACATTGGTGACCCCGACGTGATCCCCTCCCTTCCTCCACAGACTCTGTATCCGGTGTTCAATGAGAACGCGACAATTTAAGCAAATACAATCTAGTGACGTTATTTTATATGCCTCGTCATAATTAAATAATAAAAATTAAGTGATTTCTAATGTTTTATCAGAATTAATGAGAGATCAATAATATACCCCGCCTTAGTTAGACGCGTATGTTTTTAATTACCTCGATACTCACCGATCAACATCAGCACGTCTTCATAAAGAACGACTTCACTCACCTTATAATTTCTAAAAACATTATCTATGCCTAGTTTCTTGGAAATAGGAAGATAATAAAGGATTGTGATAAAATGATCTGCTATAGACTAGACTGAACCTGTTCGGTACGCCCTTTTTGCTAATTAATTCGTAACTGTTATTCATTTAGGTACTCACTGTGCGAACCGTCTCAGATGCACTATGAGACAAAAACATGTTTAACATTAGAGATGTCAGAAGATGTGAAATAAAAGTTAAGGTTTGTCGCATGGGAGGCTCAGTGGCCGGCGCATAGCCGTGTAAGTACCTCTACTTGATCTGGTACTTCCACATAGTTAAGTGCGCAAGTTACAATGGCTCACACAGTTTTTGCTAGGCGACAGCGGCGAAGGTCGGTCGAGGCGAACCACGAGCGTTCTAACATTCCTTACACTATGAATGAATAGTTGCTCGACTGGTCGACTGGCGCATTATAAGTTACTTCAGATTAATTTGACAACAAACATTTAAGTTGGCGAAAACCGGAATGACACCAGGCACCCGCCCCGTGGGAACGGCCAAAGCGTTCGTCTCCGTTGATTGTCTGAACGACGCACTTATAGTGATGCTGCGATCATTGGGCTTTGTTAGTCGCACTCGGAGCCGCCAATTTGCTTCGCAACACGATTTTTTCTTCACAGTTCACACGTTATGTTAATTAAATTTTAGTTTTAATTGAAGCTGTTATTTAATGTTTTTTATCAAGTAATATTCAAACTGTAATATAATATTTAATGTTTAAACTGAAGCCGTCCAAGATTGTTCCAAGTATTACAACATAATAACAGGAAAATGTACATACTTCACACAATATTATTTGTAATAAGTAGGTACTTATTTTATATCCAATAAATATAATTAGTTTAGTTAATATAAAATAAATTAGATAGCTAACCGCATATGGTTGCGGATGTTCCTATCAGTTTCTCATTGCCTACATACTTAAATTGCAAGTACATGGGTATTAATAGCACATATGAATGTGTTCATTGAAATTAATAAGAAGACGAATACTAGGCCAAATCAGTGTATTGGTTAAAAAGCATAACTCTTTTTTTATGAAATCAAGATAATTATAAAAAAAAATACTTGATATAAAGTATAAATAAAAAGGTCTCAGGTACAAATATTCTGTATCGAGATTCCAACGCTTTCTAATTAAGCAAATCGTTGTCAGCGACGCGAGGTGATTGTAGCGTTTGTAGCGAACACCCACATTAGTCGGCTTCATAATAAAAATAAGGACAACATATTTCGAGTGAATTTTGTACAACTTACCTTTTTATATTGCCTTTTAACGATATATATATATTTAATGTAAGTATATTAGCTCCTATAAGATGTCAAATACATTGCAATACTTGAAAAGGCACGTAGGTGTCTCTCTTTATTAGTTTATGATTTTAAATTTTAACAGTCTATAAAATATGCACTTTATATGGATTATTAAAGCTCGGAAATAGAGCTTATTATTAATTTATCTAGTTAATGCAAGAATCCCCTGCAGGATGTTGAAATATTATGTGTTGTAAGGAATAATAAGTTATTTATAACACAATGATGCGGCCTTTTGACTTCCAAATATATTTTTTTTGTATGGTTTTTATGTAATTTCTGTTAAATATTTTTATACAGTAGAAAAAAAACTTCTCTCTCTCTCTTATTATTGTAAGATGTATTTTTCTGAAGAAATTTCATTTGTTATCTTGTTGTATTTTTTGCAAAATAACCTGTAATCCGACTGCAAGATGTAAAACAACGGTCGCTCACCGTTGAGAATTCGAAATTTGACCGTTGCAAACTTGAATCGTACATGACATGATGCTAATGAACTGCTACTTTTTTATTCCTGTATAAGATTAGTCAGCATTAGAGCTAGGAGAACAAATGTACGCCACATGACGGAGGTCAATTATGAAAAATATGTCTATTTAATAACATCTATGAACACAAGAAGTTAGTCATATGTTACAATGCTATTATTCCCGATTCGGTTAATAGATATAGCAAAATTACCTCCCAGTGATCGACCCTGAACCTTAAGCGTGATGTTTATCTTGTGGGTATCAAAACACACAATTTCGGCAGATGTTCGCCAAAAGATGCTTGATAAGTAAGTGGATAAGTATAAAAAATTATGGTATGTAGCTTGTGCGGGACTCCGAGGTCATATCGCGATGTTAGCTTGCTAATAAATAGGGCACTGCTCACTTTATATTCACGAAATAGTTCTTTAGAATTTTCAAACGGGTTTTGGGTACCCGTCGAGCAATTTATCATGTAATTTATCTCCATCTACATTTTTGTATTTCCCCTTTTATAGGTAGAAAAACAAAATTTGCGTAAACTAAAATTAATATTTTTGCTTATTTCGTATATAAGTCGCCGCTGTGTTGACGTAATCTACAAGGGATATAAAAATGACAGGTGATGCCTAACAGCTAATTTCAGTAATAAGCAGTTTAGTAAAGGATTTTTTAAGAATAAAAATCTACTTTAGGCACCAGTGCCGCTGTCCATGTATCATTAAACCAGTTCGAATTGGTTCGTCGAATGGCCTCTATTTTGAGAACACCCGCTGTGCTCTTATCAGAGCCCGATGCGTCTGTGTGCTATACCCATGTACCCCAACGATGTCTACACACCACGTCCTGTCGTTTGCTTTTTCCTTCGGAGCCTCTATTCTTGTCTACATTCCAGAGATTGGACGTATTTAAATAGTAATTCCTACAACTAGCATGCTATTTCAATGTTGTGATGCTTTATTTAATAAATACTTCAATTATAATGATTATTATTTTATTAAATCGTCATATAATATTTATTTAACAAGTTAATGGCACACAATAAAAAATAAGGTGTAGACTTATTGCAAAAGTGGCAATATTTTCCAGACTTCCTTTTAAATTACAGGTTACAGGAGTAAATGAAAGATAGATAATTGAATATCATAATTTGAGATTTAAATAAGCCAATATGTTACTAATTTTTTAAAGTATTATCTAAATGGTAATTCAATGATATGAATTGTGTAGTATAAAAGTTAGCGGTCGTAGTCGCCTTGAGTCGGGGCGTGCCAATGACTCGCGGGCCTTGAAACCGTGGTAGACTGAAATCGGGCCTCTTCGTTATCTACCCAAACTATTTTTAAAAGCAGGACATGAAAGGTGTATCGTATTAAAAAATCTATTTTTTTATTGACAAATAAAAAATGCCTTTGTAGAGGGTTTGAAATCTTATACATATAGGTATAATCCAAATTCTGAAGTGTGATGTTTAGATAAAACCAAAACTCTTAACGAGCTCTTTGGTAGTAACCAAATAATCCGACGTATACCTACCTAACATATATGGTAAAATATATTTGACACTCTTGTAAGAAACAGCGAATATGTTCATATTATGTTTAGTATTAATTGAAATTCAATTTAAAAAATAATGTCATAGTACAGAATCAACTAATCTTTTGCATGGTGATTAGGACCAGAGGTTCCTTAAAGTATCCATGTATGTGTTGGATCATTTAATGTTGCTTAATATTCCTGGCCCCTTATCAATGTTAGCGCGCCGACTCATGCCGGTCATATTGGCGGGCAAATGGGGGCGTTATCGTAACGTAGGTACTTAAACGGAACATGACGTACTGTATGTACTTATTTTATATGATTTTTATAGGAGAGAGGGATTTAGTTCTTATTATCGCAATATGTCACTAATTAACTAGTGAGGTATGTTGAAATCACCTTAATCCATCGACTTTTCAGGAATTATTTTCACCCGCGATATCAGCATCTAACTACTTTCTATAATGTTTAGTGAGTGTTTATACTTTGATATGAACTACAAAAAGTTTTTTTTACGCAGGCACAGTAAGGTCCTAAAAGGCCTATATTATACAATTGTACATTAATCTCTCTTTCTTTAGAAGTACATATATTCAGATAAATTTAGTAGTAAATGCGATGATTTTACGTTTTCAACTGACATAGAACATAAACTGCGAATAAAGAATTTCAATACGGTCCTTCTTTTACACCAGACGTAGTTTTGCGACGTATGGCTGAGTTGCGACAGCAACAAGTGTTACGATGAATTATGGGCATTAAAAATGTAAGAGACTGATTGCCTTTACCGGTCCTATGTAGGAAGTTAACAATTACGAGGGCTTTTTACTAGATTGCACGCTATTGAATCCTGTAAATATATTCACCCTCTTATACACTACAAAATAGATTCTACGGAATAGTGGTTGCAAATCTTACGTACAACTGTTATGATGAAAATATATTTGACATAAGTTGCGAGAATTATTGCAGTTTTTATCGTTATATGACAACTAATTAAGTAAGTTGCAAGTCTAAACTTTTACTCACATACTTACTTATTATAAAGAGGAAAAATTTGTTTGTTACGATTTAACTCAAAAACTACTCGACCGATTTTATTTCACCAATAGAAAGCTACATTATCAGCGAGTAACATATGCTATATTATTGTGTATGTCACATCTACATTGCACCCGTGCGAAGCCAGGGCGTGTTACTAGTAATTAATAAACTTTATTATATTTATATATACTATAAAAACCGTTGAACTTCAAAAAAGTTCAGTGTCTTCAAATGTTTTGTGAGACAAAATAGTCTCGGTTGCGATGATACAGAATTTAAAACGTGATACTTTAAGAATAAAAAATATTACTTATAATGAAAATGAAGGACATTTTTTTATTCTTAGGAACATTAATGTGAACGATGTGGGCGATACTGGCGATGTTGCATCAGTTTGAGTGTCTGCTTATTTACGAGCGCGAATAAATGTGGTCTACTGCAATATGTAGGTGGTGCCAAATATACGACTGCTTTTGATCCATCGACAAAAAAAAATCATAAGAATGACTAACTTTTATTATAGTACGTTTATGTAATCAAACGGACATCACTATTGCTTTTATATGCGTGATGGAATGCAAAGGTTTACTATATTTAGGAATGTTTACATAGCGATATCTCGACGATCCTACAAAAACTGACAAGAGCTGTATGGAGAATGCGTGCAAGATAATTAATTAAGAGCTATTAATCGATGATTCTGCTTAAGCATTCTGTTAACGGCATAGTATTGATGTGAACTTTTTCCATGGCTTCTCAATTTACTGCGGGCTGTGAAGTAATACTTTTATCGAAGGCTACTTTATGAATTTACGAATGTTTTAATGAAATTTATGTGTGTTAAGTAAGTTATTATACAGAAGGCAAAAGACAGTCACAGATTTTGTAAATAAATAACAGCCTCGTGGTGATCCCATATACCTACAATAAATCTCACAAAAATTCTCACAAATTAACACATAATTATGTTTTTAAAATCATCATAATATTATGCAAATACAAACTTGATATTAAACTATTTTAAAACTAAACTATTTTATCATTTATTAATAAACTGTTCAATCCTTAGATACCTACTAACTATTAATTTGAGTACAACATTATTTTACGCTCTCTAAATTGATCGATATGTCGTCTAAAATAGTTGCAATCCAGGCAACAGTAAAGTAACTTGCTGACTTCAACTTTTTATAACTGTTTAGGTTTATGTTCTAGGGTTTATTGACCGAAAACGGGGAGACAACTTAGACAAGCACTGCTTCCTGTGGGGCAAGGGGACCGCTCGCCAGTTCACACGACCCTGCAATGAGTTTTAATTGAATACGACCGTCCTAACGCAGGAAGCTGCGGCCACGGTCGCTGCGTTGGGTGACCTTTCTGCAGAATTAGACACATAACAGTCTAATTAGTTCTAAGTATCATGTGCTCATGCGTATTACTTAAGACAATTACGTCATTCATAAATATATCATTTTATATGAAATTTTTTGGATGATGTCTAATATTTCCATTGAAACTTTGACTTCCATTTGTTAATAAATCAGTCGATATAGGAAGGTAATTATTATTATTGGTTAAAAAATCAAGTCAGTAAAGAATGTCACAGAGAACGAACAATTTTATTTTTTATATTATATTATAAAAACATCGTTTCAGTTAAGTTAGTCGACGAGGAACAAAAAACCAATCTATAAGATTGTGTTGAATTGCTAGGGCGAGTCATCGCCCGAATCAATGAACGTACATTTATACAAAAAATAAAATAATGTACCAAAATAATTGTTGCCTACTTTACTATAGGATAAATTGTGATATAAAGTGTGAGTACCCGAGTCCCCTAGTGGGGCATGAGGCAGACCCATTTCTTTGTCTGATTCACTGAATCTTCTTTGATTCAGGCAAGTAGGTGATCAGCCTTCTGTGCCCTCCCCGATTGAAACATTTTTTTAAAAATCTTTTTTCCCCGGGATTCGAAGCCAAGATCTTCGGTGCTAATTGCATAGCACTTACCACTGCGCCACGCAGACGGCCATAGTGATATAAGTATAGGAAACCCGACCAAATCGTGATTATGTAGATGGAACATGTATTTGTTAGAAAATACCACGCTTGTAAAAAATACCTAAATGTTATATTCTGATTTTGTCTCTTGCGTACAGAAATGTCATAGTGTTCAGCGATTTTTTCTTATGATTCATATTATACTTACATAAACATGAATACTGAATTTCATTTGTATAAAATTGTGGATTTAAACCTAAATAAAAACTTTGGCATTGTTTCATGGCAAAACAGTAATGATTACCGAGGTGTTGTACTCTTTTATCGCATCTTAAAATTAATACTACAAAATAACTATAACAATGGTAATTTATCAATTTTACATTTTTGTGAAAGCACGAATTTCACCTGTGCAGCGTCAATAGCATAACAGTTATTCAAATTACTGCTCTACTTTAAGTAAAAGAGACGCTCTCCGCATTCCGCACGAGCACCGTCGCGTCGTGTTAAATAACAATAATATTTGATTAAGCACTATTATCAATTTCCGACAATGATATTAAATATATAAGAGATATAATACCAGGTCATTCAGTACTCAAGTATACTACAATCATATAAATAGTTTCAGTAGGTCTTGCATTGAAGTTTACACCGTTCGATGACAAATATTTGACTATAATCACATACAACACCGTCCCTCAAAAATTATTAAAAATACAAAGACATTTTCATAGTTGGTTTCACTGGTCGATCATATCGAACATATTTTTCTTGAAGGTAATGACGGTAAAGCTGGATTGAAGATGTTCGAGGTACATACTTAGTATGAATCTAGTTTTAATCAAGTCAACCAAACAGGTTAATATTATAGATATCGTTTAGATTTATGTTAATGTTATCTATCTATCTATTTAAGGCCGTACAGCCTATTGGGCCTTGGCCTGGTCGAGTATTTTCGTCAATGTTTCCCTAGCCAGTGCCTTTCTACTTCAGCATCTCCTTCAGGTCTTGTTCCACGTCATCTTTCCATCTCAGCTTTGGTCTACCATCACTTTCTCGACCATCAGGATGAAGGATCAAGCAAGCGAAGGGGAGTTCTTGTTTTCTCCATAAGCTAAACGATACCAGTCCATCGGAGTCTTCCTTACTTTATGGTTTTTATAAAGTTAGGTTCTTCATAAAGGTGGTAGGGTTCGTGGTTAAATTTTACATGAAACGAAAACTGTAATGGCGACATTCAAATAGAATGTACCTTTGCTAGTTACGGTTGTAACAATAGCACATTATTTATTTTATTTGTTTGTGTGATTGTTTCAACAGATGACAGCGAGATATTGCCTTGATGGAAATAATTTGCGGCACGATTCGGCCTTAGGCCCCTTCCAATACTCGGACCGCTGCCACGCGCACCATAGTAATTTTATGGACGTCCTAATTTGTGGTTTGGACACATCAAATTATTCACTAACATCCTCATACATAATAGCGCCTATTTGTTTTTATAATGGTGTTAATGGAGAGAGAAGTTTGGAAATGAAAAATAATATGAAAGAAATCAAGATTTCACAGATCGTGTTATGATTATATACAATAAATGTAATGCAATTTCTCAAGGAATGTTAAGGGATTAGTGCGAATATAATAAGCATACATCCTCGTTAGTTATGTTTGTTATCGTTGTTGTTGGACGAACCGCAGCCCGCAGGCTTCGAGTCTAAGTTTCGAGTTGCTTGTCGTGACAGCAGTTTGTTAAACTAATGGCGAAGAAAAAGAATGCCGCCTCCTATTAGGTCCGTCTAAACGCGGCTGTTGACTTGAACAATTTGCACGCGCGAATTGAACTTGTCTAAAGTTCGATGTATTGTTCCTCTTTATTTCCGCTTGGATACTCGCTCGATGTCTATTGGAAGTTTTTTAACGTCATCTTTTAACACCGTGAACGAAATCAGCGAACAATGAGTTTTAGAGATCCTATAATTTATTTTCGTCACATCTTCTGAATGAAATGTAATACAATGTCTATTATGTTCATGTTATTTATCTCATTCGGTAATTTGTCTATTTCCTATCTCATATTGTTTTTATTCCGAAGACAACGGTTAGGGCCTTTTACATTTATGAACATCGAGTATAATGTAACGTTACAGTTTACGGTTAAATAGACCACTTTTATTCCGAGAAGACGTAATTAGCGAAGATAGTGGCATGTGTAACGTCGTGGGGTAGAGTTCCGCAGATGGAGCCCACGCGACACAACGCCTCAAAAAAATGTAGACGCGATAAAAAGTCGAGACGACAGGCGTGAGAACGCCGACACGTGGCCATTCATGCATTTGATTCATAAATTGTATGCGCTAAGGGCAAGCATTGTTGATTATTCGCTCATGACCCCATCACAATAGAACGCTCTACATAGAAATATAAACGAGAGGAACTATAGTGAACTGCATCGAAATAATGTTTTATTGATGCAACTTTGTTCGCGTGCATGTGATATATACTTTGAGTACCTACTTTTAATTGTAATTTAGTGCTTTAACAAGTTAGTAGGTAATTATGCACAATTTTAAAAGGTAAAAAGGACCCAATTTCATTAATACAAACAAGGTACACTTATTAACAAAACAATTGTGGAAAAATTGTAAGATGTTTATATGGTAAAGGACATCCGAGTCAAATGCGCCGTTTCCGTTGAACCGCTGTATTTTGGTGTAATATAGGTATTATAATGTTTAAGTATTATTTCCATTAAGCGATTACATTATTGCTGTTATGTATGAAAAGATGATCTATATGGACATTGAAATCTATTAAGAAAGGAAGCGGGTGCCTGCCTATTGATGGAAATACTAATTGAAAATATTTTGGTAAATTAAGAATGGTTTAATTAATACTCGCTGTCCGCTAGTGTTCATGGTCCTACCTCTGCGCTACTTACTTACTAAAAATAAAAATGAAGCGCATCGTGGAATGTAGCAAAACGACTAATTCAATGAGTGGGTGGCGAGCGTGAGTGAAAAAAATATCTGACTACAGAAAGGGACTAAGTTAGGTCGTACGATCGCTCGGGAGCCTTCATTGTTGTTTCCTCCGGGATACAATCGCGGGCTCTCACGGCGCCCGCTATAAATCAAGATCGATAGAGGTCGGGCCGGACGCGAGCTATTTTTAAAATTGCGTGCACAATATACTGTTTAGGTGGAATATGATAATTGCAGGAGGCGCCGTAAGCCGACACCGACTATGGGATTACAGGGCGGCCGCCGAGAGACGAGACCCGTCGGTCGGAGGCCCCGAGCACCCCGTGCCTCATCACGCCTCGTTACATGCTGTGGAATTCACAAAAACACCAATAATATTAGATACATTCACGACACAAGCGCCACAATACTGTAAATTGAAAAATATGCTTTAAAACCAAGAAGGAAAATTCAAATTAGGTCCATGGTCTTGCAGCTACATCATATTTGAATTGTATCTTTTTAGGGTTCCGAACTAATGAACAATACTAAGCCTGACTGTCCGACCTTCACATGGCTTTCTAAACTATGAATAGCTAGCATGTTGAAGGTAATGTTCACAGAACATGCGTTTTGACTGGATAAAAAATAAAATATTGTAGGCGCAAATTACTTAACACATTCTCAAATCTCAAGCGCTGTTGGGTTTTTTCTCTTTGCTTGCTGTGATAATATCGTAAAAGCCTCTAAAGTCAAACAATCTACAATTTTAGATTATAATTAATATGTATATATAGTAAATAAAAACCGGACACATGTGTGTCAGACTTTTACTAAGAGTTCTAAATAGAGATATTTGTGATAAGTAATTAACACAAATATATTGTATGCTAAAGGGAAAATTCCGTTCACGAGATTGACTCACACTTGGCAAGACTATTTAGCCCAGGGTTGTCAAGGAGATGGATAGGTTAAGAAAAATATATAACAAGAGAACGTTTTAAACCGGTATTTATTTTTAGCTATATATCTTAGAATTGATAATTAATTATTACAGGAATATATTCACTAACTCTAGAAATTTAAATAAAATACTGTATACCGGATTAAAACGCGATTTATTATTTATATTGTTTAAATTATTTATCCCGACGTTTCGGATGCTTTTCAGCAACCGTGGTCGCGGGGAGACCCTGTCTCGTTTCCGGTATACAGTATTTTATTTAAATGTGTGATACTCGCGTTAATAAAAGACAATATTAACTCTAGAAATGTTATTAAATAATAAATATTAAAAATTAATTTTTGTTAATCAATTCATAACGAGCATTAAGATTACCATATGACAGACTAACAATGTTTTATTAAAAAATGTAAGAAACTAATTAGCTAAATTTATGCATGAGATAAAAAACTTAAAACTAATGTATTTATGAAGCTACGTATTTTTAAAATAAAGGTCTATGAATCAACCCTGTATAATCGCACGTTGATATGTAATTTTACGGTGTTTGAGGCAGATTTTAAACCATGAGGTATGTTAACAAGCGGGTTTTCTATATTTTTCAACGCTGCTTACCTGATTATTAGGGTCACGGTGACATGCATGAAACATCTTTTTTGTATAATTGCATTAACATTTGAATACGCGTCGGCGGGAAGTTAAACCGCTGACAATTACAAGGGAATGTTACCCAATAATGATAACAAAGCTATTATAGAATCTATGAATAATGCTTTGATATTGCAATTAACATAATATTTTTTGTCCAATCCTTTGGAGGTGGCCGCGAACAGGTACTCGATATGAGGGTGCAGAATTCTTTGAATGAGGCTTCTATTATACACGCCATACATTCAACATTGTATCTTCCGAGATTGTGTTTAAAGTTGAAATCTCTTTAAAAGGGATAAGGGCCGTTTGAATGTTGTTATAAGCTGTTGTACGCTTAAAAGTAACCTTGAAGCATATTATTAAGGTATTTAATCACTTGTTTCGGTGAAGGTGCGAAGGCAGGTTAAGCTACTATCAATCAGCAAGGCGCCATTGAGGGTTGGTCGAGGCTCGTGAGAAATCCTAAACACTTACCCGCTTTATCTGATAGATTTTTTTTTGTTCACCATCGGGTCCAGTCAATTAATGGATTGCGCCGTTACTTGGTTTATTTTTGGTACCTACCGGCAGCTTAGGCATTGGAAGGAACTAATTTATTTTGAACGCTTTGACAAGGTATAACGAAGTATCTTAACATAAAGGAATGTTACCAAACCTCACGTTATCTCTGATTATTATAAATGAAGGGTATAATGTGTCCTACGGGAGGCCGAATCGATTAAGCCTTCTCACGATTGCGTACCGATTCAAAATTGTCGTTAGGTTGTTTATGCGCATCGAATCTATTCATAACATTCACATGAAAAATGTATTTTTACTCATTTTAGTTGTTTTAAAAAGTAAATTGTTTCCCTGTTACATGAATGAAATTGACCTGTTCTGAGTTATATTAAATTGGTTGGTACTAAGCGTTTTTGAATTGAAGACAAATATTTGGAGTCGTCTGAGCGGTGTATCCTGGCGCACATGTGCGTTTAAAAAACTCTAGTGTTTAGTGTGGTTAGTGTGTGTGTTGACAGTGCGCATAGCTGCGGCAAAGATGCGCTCGCGCCGACCACCCTGCGACGCTGCCTCATCCACTCTTAACTAATTTAAACAACATAAATATTATTATCATCGAGTCCCCTGAATAAATATAATTTACGCTGCTATCAACAGACATAATTATTATGATAGATTGAAATGTAAAATTTGTTCATAAAATTAGAAGTACAATTACATAGCAGGTTCGGTAACGCAAACTTACAATCGCCTAGCCTACTTCCGACTGAAACTATAATTTATAATAATGATTATTAATTTTTTTTTATGTGAGATATCGACAGACGAGCATGAGGTTCACTTGATGGTAGGTGATACCTCAGCCACAGAACATCAGTCATTGATGCACTGTCGACATACTTTTTAATTCGAGCATTCGGAAATCCATAGTCTGAAACCGAAACGCGCAATGTGCACTTCACAGGTTTTCCATCTATGAACGGTGATTCGTTACCCGGTCGGAATTTCGATATTCCTCCCACCCGATCAATGCCCGAATTTACCAGAAAATTATAACCATCTCGTCCTGGTGGGATTCGAACTCACGACCCATTGATGCGCACAGCAGCAGATGTTCTACCGAATGCGCCGACTGGCGCTACCATAGGGGGATGTTTAGGACAGTGTAGGTACGACACATATGCTTATTTTAGTTATTATTCAATTCCATATAATAAATATTAATTTAAATAATTTTTTTAAGGATGCACCTATCTAGACACGATTTTATAACTATAGATAGTTGAATCGTGATCGTAATGAACGTGAAGATTCTCAAAAGATTCTGAAAACCATTTCACTGTAAACCTTAGTGGTTTTTTGCAATGTCTAAATTAATAATGTAAATGTATGTTTCTTTAAACTATAAATAAATAAATAAAAAAAACATACACATATGTATACCTATTATAAAAACGAGAGATAGCTAAAAATATTTTAAATCTATTATATATGAATTCTTCCCTCATAATAGTTTAAGTTTTTCATTTCGATTATAACCCTCACTATAAATTGAAAATATATTCGCTCAAAGGAGGCTAAAATGCAAAAATGCACTCTGAAATCCATACCGCCTAATTTTAATATCCGATACAAATTAGGCGAATACACACTAGCGTGAGAAATGCCTTATCAAAGGAAGCCCCCGATTATAATATTTAATTTAGTTGGAAAACGGTAAGACGCTAGAAGCGATACAGGGAATCCAAACGAAATCGTAATAGCGGCTTAATCTCTGATTAGATATCATCCCTGGGAAGAGACAACATGAAATAGTTCCTTTTATTGTTCCTTGTGCGATTGCTTTGTTAATGAAAAAAGTTGCCATTTTTTTTATAGAATAGGGGGCTAACTTATAGGTGGCTCACGTGATGATAAGTGATCACCACCGCCCACACATACATAGAATAATTTAGTAACGGAAGACCATTTTTAAACATTTCTATTAAAATTTAAATTAATGACCTAGGCGAGCGTACCTCAATCAGATTATGGATCTTCTTCAAAAGGTTAGGTCATCCATATTCGAAACCGATAAGTGGGTATGAGAGCGTGGTTGAAAATGTTGGAAGCGAAAAGAGTATGCAATGATCGCAGTAAGAAGTCCTTTAAATGGGGAAAATAGGATATGACATTTTGTCGAATATACCAGGAAAAAGCTGGGTAGGGCAATTAGTAGACAAAAAAGGCTTCTCCTATGGTCTCACCCCCTGTGACATCCGGCTTCCAGTAGACATGGGTAACACTGCGCTGCGCCGCGCAATTGCCTCGGCACGCTTCACTGCGCAGGGTGAGTCAGCTCACACATTCATAATGTGTTGGCGGCGCTGTACCTCACTCACTGAGTGAACTATGAGCGTGGCGTTTCGGACGTTTCACTGCTCGCTTTGCGCGTCCCATTTTGTTGCGTCGTGGCGCAATTTTGAGTTGACTCAAGGAGCCGACGCACTATACTGCGCTTGAGTTGCTGAGTTGGCGCGGGGAATTTCGCTGACTTACTCATGTCTAGCTTCCAGTGATGTTGATACATATATCAATAATTGATTAGAATTATTCTAATAACAGAGAAAGAAGGGCTAAAAACACTCGAAGACATTTTCTTGTGCATACTATTAATTAGATATTGTTTTATGTATATAAAGCTTTACATAAAAAATGTTGTACAAGTTTTATACTATTACAATCTAGCCAACAATAAAAAATTGCTTATGAGTAATTTACATCTAACTTAAAATACTACTGTATTACTTTACTTAAAAACTAAGATAATATCCAATGACTTTTCTTAGTGTTCATAATTAATTTTAGAGGCACTTTCATCATGTGTCCTTATGCAAGCTCTTAAGCTATTTTTTAGGCAGTTCCTTAACACTAAACTAGCTCAAAGGCTTGAGTATTCTCACCGTGAATACAGTTAGATGATTAATTTGATGAAATTAACTATATCTGACTATTAAGTACCCTAATACGACCTAAAGGGATTTCTTTGTTTCGTCTTTGTTATTATAGTAATATGTATGTTTTAATCGATATCGACCAATAAACATGGCCTTACATTGTTTACCTAATGAGTCGTGTCGAATGCATGCCATCTATTCTCACGACCCCAAAATGGTAAAAAAGGAATCCCAAATATTTTAACGCAATAGATGTAATATCTCTACCTACATAAACAACTGCCTTTCACTGTGAAAATAGCATTTTTATTTATGGAGTGTTATCATTATCATGTTTTTAAAACAAATGATGTTCTGCCTTGCTATAAGAGATATACGGTTCCAGTTTTTCGGTACATCCACATGTACATATAAATGTGTGCATATTAAGTAGTATTTTTCTTTCACAGACTTCCATGTTTAACTTCATGGAATATAAATACGTTTACTTTACATTCACGGAGAGAACGCAATAGAAACAAAATGTTACTGTACCGTGTGTACGGCAAACCTTAATAGGTTATGAAAATAGTATCTTATAACCTCTGAGTTACGTAATAGTGTGTTTTATTATCAATTTCAATTAGATTAAAGATAATAAACATTTTGATTGATACGTGCAAAAATATTTTTATTGTTATTTTAATAAATGATTATTAATTTATTACCTACATCATAATATACTGTAGAGTTTATATATAAGAATCATAACTAAATAAATTATGTTTTCATAATACCGATAATCTGTACCAAGGTAGGTAATAATAAATTTTGTTATTACAATTTTTAAATTTAAAGACAAGTTGCATGCAAGTTCCGAGATGCATTAGCACACATAATGCAACGTTTATTGATAAAAAGGCTGCCATAACGGAACAACGAAGATCAATAAATAAATCCATTCCTTGTAATTCTCACAGTTCGCCCCTTAGACTGTTTTGAACCTCATTCCATTCAGCTTTCATCTCGCTCCTGCTTCTGTTTGAAGCGATAACGCTTTCTCTTTCTGCAACTTTGAATATAACCGCCCTCGCTCGAGGTTCTAAGAATCGAGCTCGTGGCATTTTTTAGAACGCATAATAATTTGATCGGGAAATATTTATGGAAAGGGTGGTCGGACGAGCTCGGCGCGGCGGACGCGAACTAGTTGGACGAGTCAATTATCAGTTCTCCAGTGTCGGTACCTGAAAGCAGCGCAATGGGTGGTTATCCGAACGTGGACGATTTTAAGCTGGAATTTATGGGACACTGATAGACGTGATAGAAGATGGAATTTCACACGAACACCCTTTCCCAAAACCTCACATTAAGGATCTGACCGCTAATAAATTGATTGTATCTGAATTATCTTCTATAACGATACCTTCACTAACATTTCTTGTAGCACTTTTTCCATTATATAATAGATAAACAATGATTTAAAAATATATTGATTTTCTTAGAAGCGCGATTTTTGTAGTACTGTTGTCAGCTATTATTATTAGCTTGGAAATTGTTTTGGCTCGAATTCGTAGCAAGTGCTACAACGTTCGGCTACGAGTTGCGTAGCTGACACTAAATTTTATGACGTAGACGTGGCGTCGCGTGCGTCGCGGTCGTATGCAATGTTTCAGATACCACAATTAATCAATTTATTTATTAATAAATTTACTAACTTTGCATTGATTGAATTAAAAAAAAAATTAAAATAATATATATTGTAACATAATTTTGGTTATAAAGTGTGAAAAATCACTGAAGTTTATACCTACATAAGGACACCTTTTGTTACAATAATTGATATAAAGATACTTGTTTGTAACAAATTTAAATTATTGTGATTAATTTTCCTTGTACACTAAATTCTACGACTATTGCTGATAACTATGTCCATAGTCCAGTTATTGCCTCTGTCCAAAATACTTTAATATACGGAGTTACACCGTAAGAGTAAAACTATTCTCTGGATTTTGCTTCTTTGCAAACAAAAAAGATTAATAAGTCCAGGTGAAAACTCGATTTACATATATAAAATGAAAGTCCTGTGTGCGTGAGCCGCAAAATCTCACGCAAGCCAGCTATCATTGTGTGCATATGGACATCAATTTAAAAAAAACCCCATTAGGTGTGGAAATTGTGCATTTTATCTATATAATGGTATAAAAACACGGACACCGATGAAGTCCCGAAACTATTATACTACAATTATTACTAACTAAAGGTTAAGTTATTTTGTTTGCGTACAAAATAAGGATATATTTAGGTCTTATAAGTCATGCTCATAAGTTAAGAGTATAAATCGACTGGTATTAAGGTACATGCCGTAATTGTAACTCTGAGTGACCATAATTTTCTCAGGTCTTTCCTATAAAGGAACCATCTCATAATTATTTGTTACTATTTAATACTAAAAATACATTTTCAATTATTATATTAATATAAAAGATAACATAAATCTTTTTTTTTTTCATAAATTCATCGGCGTATCGTAGGTACTTGTATAGTGTACACTGTACGCAATGTTGTTTCCGGTTCAGTATACACAAACTCGCGTTTATTTAATTTAAATCTCTTCCTATATTAAAGACTTCTAAAACAGAACAGTTGTTCGAGAAAATCAACAGTGCATAATTACTTTATAATTAGTTATTATTATCGTTTCTGCTAATTTGTCACAGGGGCGTGTGTTCTTAAATGTCAGGGAGAGGGGTGTAGTTTCCGGTGCATGTGCAAGACAATGCCGTTGAATGGTTCATTAATAGCAATGTAATGAATGAGTGTGTAAACACATGTGCGACAATCGACCCGGGGCCCCCCGGCCTCTGACACATGCTACATTTACATTGTCTTGTGCAAAAAGGCACGGCATTCGGACACTTCGTGGAATATTGTATTTTATTGTTCAAGACATCCGATATTTTACCGGTAGTTCTTTTAAATGCATCTTATTTGTAATAACGGTTTATTTTTTAGCCCAAAATAATTTGGTCACTTATTAACTGTTTAGCTAATATTGTACGAATATTGTTTTATGATTAAATCTAAATTATACAAACTAGTATGTTAAAATCAGAAAGACATTTTATTGATATGCTGCACCAGGGCTGGATTTAGAGGAGGACATCCAGGGTCCCCTTTATTGCGAAAAAGTGGAGCCGCGCTAATAGAGACTTCGGAAAAAATTCTTTCAAATTCCCACGAGTAAACACTAGTAACCAACTTTTCCTTTGATATTTTTTTTTCGCTTACTTTAACCTACTGTACTATCTATACGTTTATAGTATTCTTAAATATTAAAAAAATCGTTAATTTTATTTGGCTAATAATTTGGAGCCAGTTCTCCTTTGTGGCCTCGAGGCCTTCACACCTCTAAATCCGGCCCTGTGTTGTACTTATTTTTTACGCGTAGAATTAATTTAGATTTTTTTATAAAATCGATTTGTAAAGCGTGGCTCACCATACACCGCCTGTTGGGGTGGTGTATGGTGAGGCCTGATGGTAAGTGATAACTGATAACCGTCCCTTGGACATTTGCAATGCAAGTTTGTAATATTGTCTTTTATTTACGCGAGTATCACACATTTAAATAAAATACTGTTTACCGGATAAAAACGCGATTTATTATTATTTATATTGTTTAAATTATTTATCCCGACGTTTCGGATGCTTTTCAGCAACCCTCATAATTTAAACAATATAAATAATAAATCGCGTTTTAATCCGGTATACAGTATTTTATTTAAAAAATGCAAGTTTGTATTGGCTCCTTCTTGAACGTTCCCAAATAGTATCGTAAGGGAAATTATGAGGCTTTTCTGATAACTTTGTAAATATAAAACGATTATTATGTACTCCTACACCGTGTTATCTATTAGACCACTGCAACTGTAACAAATTCTTTTCATATTTCAAATTACGTGGGTTTGGGTATTTGGTATGGCTTATTGTCGTCTTTAAGTTCGCTTTCGCTTCCTGTTCTTTTCAATAATATTTGTTTAGAAGCTAAAGTAAGGCGTAAAGCTGATACCTGCAGCACAATGAACAGGCACAAAACAATTGAGCGCAGTCTAATGCGACCGTTATTTGGTTATTGGTGCGACATGTTGGCGCCAGATCCGTGTTCTATTGTATAATATTTACTGCCTATTCAGTCTCAGGATGATGAGCGATTTGTCAATGAATAGTCTTTTACTGGCGCTTCCGTGAACCTGTTATTCTCCTCTGGGAATTCAGTTCTGGGATAAACTAACAAGAACCATCCGACATTTCTCATAGTTGGTTTTTTGATAAGACAACCATTTATATTTGTTTGCATATAATGTTCAGTTTATCACCAAATCGACGGCCGGATATGAACCGTCTCGCCGCCATTCCGATTCTTATCGTTGAATCCAATAAACTAATCTGAATTATTTACCAATTTATACTCTTACTGCAACAATAATCAGTTACAATTTTGCAAGCAATGGAAGAAGGGCCACGAGCCCGCATTCATTAATTATGAGATGACTTAATTCAGGGCATAAACAAGTTTAATAAGGAGGGCGGTGTAGTAATAGTGGTCACGTGGCAAGAATTCGCCACAATTGCCTCGTCAAGCGAAATTAAGGGGTCTTGATGGCCGAAATGGGGTTCTACACGATGTGATTATTATGTTACGATCACGACAAGCAATGGCATTAGTTTTTACTTGCTCATTGAAATGGATATGCCCGTATGTGGATTGAGTAACACACGCACGGAGGCTCGGCCCCTTTGAAATATTAATGTTTATGTATTGCACAAAACTACATATTTAGAAGTCCATAAATAAGCGTAGTCAATTATAGGCGCAGTCGCCCGTCGCCTTTCCCTGAAGGACCGAATTTTAAATAAATAATTGAAACTACGATATCGTGGGAATAGACTTACTTAGATACAACTTTATTAGACGTTAAAACTTTATCCATTTGGAGCATATTTGTTAACAATGACTAATGAGTTATCGTTGCAATGCTGTAAAGGAGTATGAGTGTGTAAGAGATGTGGGTTGTAGAATATACAATCAAAAGACGATAAAAATATATTTAACTAGTGGACCCCGCAGACGTTGTTCTGCCACAATTTTGGCTTCGAAATTATATAATTATTCTTAAATATTTTCCCGCTTTTCTGTTGAATTTTTTCCTGAATTTTCTTTGCTATAAACCTCACGGATCCCGAGACCTTTCCAACGAATGCAAAACCGGTTAACCGGTTCGTGCGTTCTGGAGTTATAGCGTCAGGAAGGAAAACCCGACTTATTTTTATATAGTAGATTTAAAAAAATGCATATTCACTCAGGAATAACAGAGATTAGAACATATAATCCAAGAAGAAAGAATTAGTCGCTACTCATTCGAGTAAGGTATAAAAGCGCATCTAGTGTGTATCAATTCATCACCTAGTTCCCATGACATTGCATTTCCCATGCAGTTATCACAGCCGTCAGTCCATAGGTCAGTGATTCTCGATAAGCGAACGGTCTCATTGTTAATACTGCATCAGTCACATACGGATGTACATCAAAAACGTAAACATTCACACCGAATTCCGTTGACGTAATCAGATATCTGAAGCCTGAAGAAGTTATGTAAACAAATATCATTAGAGTAGACTTTCTTGTTAAGGATGAATTGATTAAAGTCTTTGATTCTTCGGCCACTTTACCACTATTATTTTCGGGTTTTAATGATAAATTTATAGGGCAAGTTTATTGGAAATGAAAACGTTACACTAATTATCTATTTCAGGAGCAATAATTACCTAAGTAGCTGTCAAAAGTAACTTCAAGCTATGCTATTGGCTGATTTATATTAGTTATTCGGACCGGTTTTATACTATATTGTTGTTATTTGTAAAGAGCTTGAGGAAATAATTCGCCTAGTTGTAAGCAAAATGTTATCCAACAGTGCAATGGAAATATGTACTTACATACATATGCATATTTTAAATTATGGCGCTCAAGTCCAAATCGTAGTTGTCCTAATAGCCCAGTAATTAGGGGAAGCCCGGGCAACAAGCATAGTGTGGGTAAGAAGAATAATCGATTTTCCCGAAAATCTATTATATATGGAGTTATTTTTAATTTCTTAAATCATAACCCGTGTGGCCGCCTATGCCATGACAGTTCAACCAAAACATTGCGCGAGTGCATCTGTTGTGGAGATTAAAAAAAAACATTTTCATAGTTTTCTTACGATTTTTGTGAAGGTTTGTATACCAACTTTTTATATAACCAACCAGTTATCTGTGAATAAGTTTTATTTATTCAATTACATGTGTAGTTAAGTATACATTATGATTGTTACTTTTGATTTACCTACTAACAACAATTCACATCTTGACTTGTTTCTAATTTTGAAGTTTTGGGCAAAACGGATATGGGCAAAATGAATAGGTATCCGTTTTGCCCGAATTGAGTCTTAAGTAACAGACTGATATAGGTATACTTTGTTTTAGATGGTGTTAAATTATAAACACAAAAGTAAAATATTAAACACCTAAGAGCTGTAAAAGATGATGGACAATCAATTTGACCGCAAAGAAGTTTGGATTTTCGTTTACAACTTTGCAGAGAAACGTGAAGTTGACTTCGGGAGATTTACAACTGTTTTCAGTCCTAAATAAGAAGAACTGTGTATCTGCGTATCTTAAATTTTTATTTTTTGGGCTAACCCGCTCAGATTTTTTTGAACAGGTGTTTGATTATGTTACCAGAAAAATTATTTCCAATCCATTTAAAATGGCTATAACCTATAAAATTTAAGAAGGCAAACAAGGACTCAAGGACTTCTGAGTTAGCAGGCCCCAGAAAAAGTCAAAAATAAAAGTTCCCTTGACAAAGCGCAATACAGAAACCCTAAACAAGGTTTTTATTGTTTAGTATGCCCTGACAAATATACTGATCCACCAACGGAAGATTGGATTAAGTATAACCAGTGCACAAGTTAGGCGCATGAAGACTACACATCTTACTTAAGAGTTGGCAGCTACTTCTGTGATGAATGTGTAGACTGATCTTAACTATATCAACATATCCTTTTTGCCCGGGGGGGTCGGGCAAAACGGATAATTGATACTTTTTGTTAATGCTCATAATTAATATAGAAATTGATTAAGTTTTATAATTTTAAATATTATTTTTTAAAGATTATTAAACATAGTACAAAATAAAAGTACAAAACAGTTCTATTTATTATCGGATTGTAGTTTTATTTAACACTTTCCTTAACATATGCGTCTTGCCCGGGCTTCCCCTACTCGAATCTATTCTTTACATGTAGTTATTTATATCAACCCTAACGTCAAATAGTTTATATTTTGTCGAATATTCATAGATATATCCAACACGTCTTTTACATACAATGAATGAAAAATAGTATAGCATTCCCGATTAGTCAGGAATGTTTTAAGTGTCATAATACCGTATCGTACACATGAATATAGCTATTGTACTCGTATTACAAAGAATGTGGGTTTTACTTTGTAGTTTTCTGTAAACGTTATATTTCGCTGAAATGATTTGCTAATTAATAATTTTAGTATTTTATAGTCGTCAAATTCTAATAAAATCCTGCATAAACTTGTTTTTCCTTTGTCATAAGAAAAAGAAAGAGACTGACATAATAATAATAAATGCTTAATAGTCGAATACTCAAACGCTAATCAACATTAAGACTTACTTAAAGTTATTGCTGTCACTTTCATTAATAAATAATTAATATACATTACTAGCTAGTGGCCGCAATAACGCTCGCGTGGGCTTCATCATAAGCCAATATTCTGCAAGCTATTTGAATAATTTATGTTCCCGACATCCGATTTAACAAATTAAATTCTAACAAAAAAATATTTAAATAAAATACTGTATACCGGATTAAAACGCGATTTATTGTTTAAATTATTTATCCCGACGTTTCGGATGCTTTTCAGCAACCGTGGTCGCGGGAGACTGAAAGATGACAGTTGTCTTATATTTGAAATGTCACAAAGTTGCCATATTTAATTCAATTAAATTAAAAAATAATCTATTAATTTAGGTAACACAATGTACATCTATGAACGTCAATAAAAAATAATACATATTAAATTACTAATATTACTAATATTAAATGCTTCTAATTTTACATTTACTACCAGTTCACAAATCAAGGGCGTAGAGCGGACGAGAAGAGCTGGCAAGAAACTCGCCGCCACTCTTTTTAATCGCCAAGTTTTTGTTTTACAATCTTTACATATTAACGCCATCTATTCCTACGGAGTTGATATTAACGTCGGGATAAATAATTTAAACAATAAATCGCGTTTTAATCCGGTATACAGTATTTTATTTAAATGTGTGATACTCGCGTTAATAAAAGACAATATTAAAAAAATATTTTATATTTTTTTTAGATCTTTTTGAGAGAAACAATCTCGCCATATATTTTTCTGTAACTAACAGTTTAAGCACCGCCCACCGAAATAGCTCTCAGATATCAGGATTTTTTCAGATTTACTTGTTATTAATTATAGCCTATGTTATTCAAATGTATAAACAATAAACTATTAAGTTTCATCAAAACCCGTTCTGTAGTTTTTGAAACATCCTCACAAACTATATGCCTATATCCTTTATTTTTCAAGTAATAAATATAGCTTATGTTACTCAGTGATAACTCTTGAATTCGGTGCAGTAGTTTGTGAGTTCATTCACTACAAAAATACAAATCTTTCCACTTTATAATATTAGTATAGATTTGAACAACAAAAGCTTTTTCAATTTTGGTTACCGTTTCAGTGTTCTGCCTAAATAATACAGTAACTGAGTAGGTACGGAGGTAAGCGGCGGTAATAATAAATTAAAAGACTATTATAATATAATTTTTCATATAACTATTAATAATATAATAATATAATCAACAAAATATTTAGGTAATTATGTTTCAGGCGGTGAAGGCTATAATCGGTACCCTTACCTATCATAAGCGTTCCACCGTTTATGATTTTTTTGTATGAGAACATCATCAATAACTTAAGGAAACCGAAATTATTGAAGTTTTCGAATTCCTTATTTTAGAAGGTTAAGAATTTGTTGTCGATACATATTAGCGGGGGGTTCGATGACGATGTGAATTTTTTGTTTTTTTGGAATTTATGAAGGCCCTTCAAGTAAGTACCGACAATGGTATTTCACAAACAATTCTGAGTATTTCACATTTATGGTTATAAAAAACTTTGAAATAGTACTTACTAATTAAAGGTATTTCTCAAAATTGTATTAGTTTTCAATTTTAAAAAAAAACTTCAGAATACATATTAAAAAAATAAATATATATATATAAAAAAATCGCGTTTTCATTAACTTTTTAAATAATGTGTGAATCACATTTTCTAACCAAATTGTAATTTGTTTATTAATATTTTATAATTTTTCAAAACCACTTAACATAGAAATTTTAAAAATAGAACAGTTAATTATTTCATAAAAAATAAATTAAATAGTTCTTCATTTAAAACCCCAAACGTATTGACGTAATTATCTTATCGAGTAAACTGTAAAGCATGCGTTACACAAATATTTTCAATAGTGTGAAACAGGTGGATGTGATTTACTTGCTCAGCGAACACGTGATGAACATTACTCGCTATTGACAGTATAGAAACCACCCTGAACGACAATTGAGCGTGGGAGCATCGCGGGGGCATCCACTAATGGATGTGTAAAATCAACTTATTACTTTTGTATTATTGTTGACGATTTTTTGTTCACCTATCATACAATGGGACTAACCACATTGCATAATGGATAGGACTCGAATGCCCTACAATGTCCATCTCTGCAATTTTTTTGTAGCAATTGTATTTCTCCTAAGTATCTATTGCAGTGCTTATGCTGTTCGCATATCAAATGTTTCATTGATCCAATAAAGTACATAAAATTAAAGGTAATAGATAATATCAGTTTTAGTGAAGATTTATATGAAGGATGTTTATCGGTGACTTCTTGGTACGGTATAGTAAATCCTTTGTCCCATATCCGAGTATGCTATAAAGAATTTATTGTTTTATGAGTGGAATTTAAATACTGTTTTGAGTGTGTTTGTACAGTACATAGTAGATAAGAGAGGAAGAGTCGTGAGCGCTCGGGTGCAATGCAGTGCAGTAGGAATGCAACTTCGCCAACTCTCACACACCCAGAGTGAGTTGGATCTTTTTTAGAAGGGCGCGATTCTTAGAAGTGTCTTTAGAGCGGCCGGAGGCTGGCGCTCGCCGGCCATTGTGGCGCGCGGCTAGTTTTGATCTTATTGTTAATGGGACGCCAAGTTTTTTCGAAGGCTTCGGAAAAAAGGTATCATCGAACCCCAGCGGAAACGTTACGAACCCATGTGAAATAAAATATATATGTATACATTCTACGAAGGAGGTGTTATTTTAATCGTAGGTCGTTCTTTGTTGTTCTGGAATGTAGATGGCTTGTCATATTTTTAATGGGCTGTTTCTCAGGCGTTCTATGAAATTTGTGATAAGTCTGTATATTTAACGGTTGGCTAACGTATAAGAGAGAGAGAGAGAGGAATCGACAAACATTTCTAACGTCAATGCTCAGAAAAAAATCTCAGATAAATACGACATTTAATAGAAATAAAATAAATTGCTTTTCGGTAATTAGCATATCTTTGCAACTAAGTCATTACAAAATATATACTTTAAAAAGTTATTATCAATATAAATTATTATGAATAAATAATTATCAGATACCAAGTATTAAGTACAAAATGAATTAATTTACTGTTAACATAATAATTTTCTACTCAAAAAGTGAAAACCATTTTCTACTTGTAAAATTATCATTAATTAGTTTTTCCATTTGAATTCGTAACAGTTCGCCAGTTACTAATACGAATCAATAAAATAGCAACTAATCATTTACTAAGTCACAAATAAATTATTGATTGATAAACCTGATCCTCATTAGTTTACACATTCAAGAAAGAGATTAAGGTATATATGAATGATACGGGTTTACAAGGTTCCCTCCAAACAAGAGGATTAATTTCTGTGTGTGCGTGTGCCTTAAGGAATTCGAAGGTCCAATTACTAGCGGGCCGCCGTCCATTAACAACTTTATTTATAGCGGCATGAATAACTTGCGGCTTTTTAATCAATCATGTGGGATAAACGTAGCAACCAGTGACAATAACGCTTATCATCGCTACGGCGGATGAAAAATATGGAGATCAAAAATATGGAGATCAAAAATATGGAGATCAAAAATATGGAGATTTTTTTTTAAATATGTCAATGAGATCAACTATAAAAAAACCATGGAAAATATTATGCCGTTACGCAATTAGCATATTAACCGAGTGTTTGTTCCATAACAGTAAAACACGCAGTTAATTCTTTATCAATCTAACACAACGCGCAACTGAAGTAGGCCAACGTAAACTATGTTTGTTGTCGTTAGAGAAACTACTTATACCAGTATCGAAGTAATAATGTAGCGCACATTGTTTTTCAGATGATTTCAATTCAACTGAAAGAAAGCTATCCTATTTCCAAGATCCGATTGGTAAATGGTTCATTACTCAGGCTCAAGTGGCCAAAGAGACCGAAGACTGGGCCGCACGCACTTCCAAAAAACATCCCAGGACGTAACATAATATATCCCAAGCAGCCTTTTATTTATTAGACGAGCAAGCAACAACACAGCCGTGGCCCGGCGCGGCGCCGCGACAACTCTGCTTCTCGGAAACGAACACCGACGTGTCGGTTTGAGGCCATAGAGCAACACGGGCCACCGGCGAACCGGAGGGGAGTAGCCATACGCAGGCGTTCCCCTCTGTCGAAGTACAAGTCCAAATGGTCCTATGCGTACAATAAAACTAGTTGTAGCCGCACTTTTCACTAGACTAAATCCAGATGCGCGACTGAATCGACCTCCTAAAAAAATGCCGAATTGTTTGTGTTTCTTGTTGCCAAAAAATATCTGCCACGTCAAATTTACAAAAAGATAGCGTTACCTTTCATATGTAGGTATTTTTTAATCATATTATTACTATTTACTTCTTAAAAACTTAAAAAATTACAATATTATCGTTCGTGTTGTTTCGGATTTTTTTACCAACACAGGCCGCTCGCCCTCATACAATACGCGGATCTGTCGAGCGACTGATCCGAGTTTATTTCCGAGAAGTCGCTGTCACCGAGCGATAGTGTAGTTGTCGGATTGTTTTAAGTTATCGATAAAAATGGCAAAGGAGTCTTCTATACAGAGACAGTTTTGAGATTAAATTTTCTGATTCAAATATTATATTGTGAGCTTTATTTTAATATACATTGTTGAAATATAATATAATACTTACGCGCGTTAGCACATTTATTAAAATCACTTAGTGTAAACTTCAACCATAATGTTTTTTTTTTATTTCCTAAAAATCCAAAAGAGATGGAAAATTGTGGGCCCAAATGTAATAAGTTGCGATATGATCTAAAAAAATGTCAGATTTTTTATCTTATAATATAAAAAATCAGCTCAATTCTCAGTCTGGGAGAGGAGAAATATAGTTTTCCTGAGATTCTCGATTAATTGAATCGATTACACAATCACAAAAAAAAACCTTTGGTCAAGGTAATTAACTCAAAAGTAAATAAATGCACTTTAAATACAATATATTGCATATAATTACAGTTATGTTATTAAATAAAATATAAATTATTAATTAAAGAAAATCAATATACATGATTATCGATTAAAATCGATCTTTTATTTTAGTCTGTCGTTGGTATGCCGCATGACAGTTGTTTACTCTGTGCTAATTCGTTTCGTGTTTTCTACGTTTTGAGTCTGAGTACTTTCCCGATTGTCGTCATTTAGGAATTGTTACGATTTGACAACTACAAATATCATTGATCACAGATTTATGATATAAATGTCAGTTATTGATTGTAACATAACCTTACTTTTACTTTACTACTTAAAACTCCATCTTTAAAATAAATAAATTAAGTCGAACTTATAAACCTAATTTCCCTAACCCAGTTCTTGAAATTATCGATACTGCGTATCGACAGTTGTTGCAACTACGGCTAAAAGGACTTGTCAGTGTAGTTGCGCCATTTAATTATACTGTTATGACACGGAATGTTTAAATGTGTGTGTGAAATTGTTAGTGTATTTTTTAATTGTCACGGTGTGAGTTTCGTAGTGACAGACGATTGCTTGTGTGTGCGAACTTGAGTACGCACACATAGCGCAGGTTTCCCCCCGCAAAAAATGACAGATTGTTTGGTATCGGTAACGAACGCTATGGCTACTCCCCTCCGGTTCGCCGGTGGCCCGTGTTGCTCTATGGTTTGAGGCCGTTACATTTCCAAAAAAATGATATTTATGAAGAAGAAAAAAATCGGGATACGACTCGTATTTATCTCAAAACCGTGAGCTATGCGCTTTTTGTTTAAATCCCGATTTGCAGGAATCCGCAGGTACCGCCTAATACGTAAAACGCCACAACAATTTGTTAAACATGTTGAGAGCCTGGGTGTGGCTTACGGACATTACTAATTAGGAAAAAAAAAAGGAAAACGCCCCGCGATTGTTAGATAATATTTGTTTGCAGTAGATAAATGTTTTTACTATATTTAGGTATAACTGTTTACTACAAAATGAACAAGTAAATAAATATAGGTACATGATTATCACTAATACGTGCTAATCCGCTTCAATAACTTAGTAATGATTTGCATTGGCAATGAAGCTCTTATAAAATCTCAAACGATTTGACTTTGAAAATGAATCGTAAGCCTGGGCAAAATCCCGCTTTAACGGACTTTTGTATATAAAGTGTACTGCAACTATTACACTTATATTATTTTTATAATTAGGTAATTTGAAACATACTCTCACAAAAATATATATAAACAAAACAATGTCAATAAAAATACATGTTGAGAAACAAGAAATGAAGTTAGTATTGAATGATGTTTATTTTAATCTTATATATATGTATTAATGGAAATCATACAAATTTATCTCGGCCGTAATCAATATCGAGTCAGGTATACCTTTGAAAAACATTATTTGACATAGATATTCAAATTCTTAAGGATAGCTATTTGTCCATTGAATTGTCGGCTCTTTTCGTTTTCATTTTGATAAATATGTACATGAAAAACTTAAGTAGACACCCATAAATATAGCTTTGTATCCAATCGAGTTCTATTTCGAGTATCTTACATGTCCCACACAGAATAATTATAATAATTTAAATTTCAAAATACGGAATGTTGTTAATTGTCAGTTAACGAACTGAACACAAGGAGGATCGTGTGACGATAGGTACTTACAATAATTACTTTACAAATTAACTTTAATAACTCTACATAAAAGGTAGGTTAGAGTTCCTTGAAGGCCAAGACAAGGATCACCTGTTGATATATGGAAGAAAAATAATATAGCAGAAAAATGAAACGTTATTGAATGTCTCTTCTCTACAAAGTCGCTTTTCGCCGGCGCCGTCTTTTCCTCTGCCCGCCTAGCATACCATCAAGAGATATATATCTCGCGGACAAGTGAAGACAAACTAAGATATAAGATATCTCGATATATCTCGATATCGACAACTTTGCTAGACAATATATCTCGATCGACAAATATCTCTACTTTTGACATTAGAAGTTGAGCTTTAAGTGTAAGTATCATGTTAGACCCGGAAGACATAAAAAGATAATCGATAAAAACACGAGAAAACGGTCGACAAAATTTTGTCGTGAATGTCATGCTAGGCCGGCCGTACGCTTAGATTACGCTGTACTCAAACAACGCAACGGGTTTTAATGCGGTTGTTTGGTATTGTTTTGTGTTAATTTATTGAAATATGACGATAACTATTCAAGCTGTCGAAAGAAATCACCGACTTAGAGCAATATTATTAATCACTCCACACTGACACTACATCAGTATCTACATTGCCGTGCGAAGCCGGGGCGGAACGCTAGTGGTTAACAGATATACATATTAATAATTATAAAAGTTAGTGTGGATGTGAATAAAGCACTTCACTGTGAATATTATATTTTAGAAGCTGGTGGCGAGTTACAACATAGCATAGCAATATATATACATATGATAAGTATGTGCCAATTTTCATCGTGATTTGTCAAACGCCCTTGGAGTTTAGTGATATCATATTTACAAACATCCATTTTAAATATACAGATTAAATGAACATTAGAAAAGAAACACGGTTTAACAACGAATTGTAAATATTAGGCGTATAACAAGAAGGAAAGAGGCACCGTTAATAATTTTGTTTTATACGTATATAAAAACATAGAGATTTTGAATGATTCTTGCTTACAAACCTTTAGCCAATATTAAAAATCTCATAGAGCTAAGGTAATAATTTGCCTCCATTACCAACTGACTGTATTTTAAATGTGATAGTCAGTATATAAATAATTTTAATTACAACGAAAACGTAAGATATGATCTTTAGACGGTAATGATACACAATTCTCCAATTGCAAGCTATATTATACATTAAATACGGTCTTACAATACTTGAATTTGACACTCGAAGAATAGAGAACCTACGTCACAATAGATTGAAAGCTTTGACCGAATTTAAGCCGATTTTACCCGTGATTACCTTTTGACTTTTAAGGCTCCTTTTTTTCCTAGCTAAAGGCGATAACCGATGTATTTTTGAGTTAGAAATTAGTTGTTCCAAGTATAATTCACTCTTATTTTTACGAATTATGATAAAATTTGGTTTTGACAAGCTCTAAAGAGACGAAATATTACTATTAAGTCAAACGGGTCCCATAAGATAGGAAAACAATCTCATTCTGCATACAATATACATTCTACGTAAGTATATTACGACCTTGTCAGCTGAAAAGCGTCTAGGTTTATTTGTACCGACTGGGACTTTTTAAGCCTAGTTTTTAGTTTGCTAAATCGCAGCTATTCATTTTCAACTGACTGTTACATACCTATACGCTATAATAGGATGATGAAATATAGGGTTCAAAATCCTTCAAAACGCAAGTACATATAATAAAACTGCACTGTAGAGGTCGGATGTCTGTACATACTTTTGACGGGGTCGTTGGCGCGTTCGGTAGAACACCTGCCGTGCGCATCGATGGGACGTGGGTTCGAATCCCACCGGGAGCACATGCTTATAATTTTCTGTAAGCATGTTTTCCCCACGTCTGGTAACTTCGGGAATTGATCGGGTGGGAGGAACATCTAAATTCCGACCGGGTAACGAACCACCGTTCATAGATGGAAAAACCGTGAAGTGCATATTGCGCGTTACGGTTTCAGCCTATGGATTTCCGAATGTTCGAAGTAAAAATTAGGTCGACAGCGCATCATTGACTGATGTTCTGTGGCTGAGGTATCACCTACCATCAAGTGAACCTCATGCTCGTCTGTCGATATCTGACATAAAAAAAACAAATTTAAAACCCGAGTCCCCCTTGACTCGATTTTTAGGAGTAAGAAGAGAAATAGGACAAACCCAGATTTTTATACTTTTTTTGTTTCTCTATCTATTTGTCTGTTTGAACGACCTAATCTTCGAATATACTGAAACGATTTTCATGCAATTTATACAAATATATTAAGCAAAGCCCGGGGCAACATATAGACTTTGTTTCATCGAAATCTGTAGTCGGAAAGAAAGGTTATCATCATTTAAAGATTATTTTAAAGCCACCATATTAACGGATTGTAATGCAAACTGACTCGCGTCGAACTTTTTTGAATTATCAGATGTCAATAACAGTATGACATGTAAATGAAATATTTTGATTATTTCAATATGTATTCGTGGAATAGTGGATATGAATATATCATAATATGAAGAAAACTTGCTCAGAAGCTCAGCTTAAGATGAAGCTCACACGAACGAAGTCGCGGGCATCATCTAGTTTTTTTTAAGTTAGGTATCGACAGACGAGCATGAGGTTCACTTGATGGTAGGTGATACCTCAGCCACAGAACATCAGTCAATAGTCAATGATGCGCTGTCGACCTACTTTTTACTTCGAGCATTCGGAAATCCATAGACTGAAACCGAAACGCGCTATGTGCACTTCACGGTTTTTCCATCTATGAATGGTGGTTCGTTACCCGGTCGGAATTTCGATATTCCTGTCTCCCGATCAATGCCCGAAGTTACCAGATGTGGGGAAAACATGCTTAAATTAAATTATAAGCATGTGGTCCCGGTGGGATTCGAACCCACGACCCATCGATGCGCACGGCAGGTGTTCTACCGAACGCGCCAACGAGCCCGTCAAATTTCGTTAAATAAATGTTCATTTGATTTGGAAAATAATTTGGGGCCAGGGGCCTCCACTCCTTTGTTGCCCCAAGGCCCCTAAATCCGGCCCTGTACATCAATAAAGTAAAACAAAGTTATATTTAATGAAAATAATTGGTATATTATCTATTCACCATCAATATCAACATTCATTTGTATCTGAAAATATTTCTTTTGAAATCGTCAAGTATTGTAAGTATTGGTTCATAAAAATAATATGCAAAATGCAACTCACTATGAATCACTGTCACTCCCAGAGTAATCAGCTAATAATGACAGCCCGGAAGGCTTATTCTCTTTCACGGCTTCATTATTACTACTACTGCTTCTGTTTGAAGGAGTTGCCAGATTTCCTGTAGACTCGCTCTTTGAACTCACATCACTACTGACACTAGTCTCAGTTTTCTTACTCCTCACAAGATTAGCCAACGGGTTTTTCTTTGATATGACACCTATACTTTTGTTCCAAGATTCTGTTCTCTTCGGTACTACTTTGACGGGCGGATCTTCCAATTTTATATTTTTTGCAACGGGCTCCTCTGACTCCTCTTTGACATCTTCAATAATTTCTTCAGCGATAACTTTTTGTTTTGTTGTATTGTTAAATTTAATGGATCTGCAATAAATATTGTTTTATATAACAGGAAATAATATAATTATAACTTATAAGTTAGATTAATTGAACAAAAGATGACATCATCCACATGTTATATTGTAAAGGTTGGTAATCATTGATATCAATTAAAAAAGTATAAATATATTATTTATAAAATAAAAATAATAAGATTTTTTTTTCGTGTTTATAAAGGTTGTATCTATAAAATAAAAGCAATTCCAATAAATAGTCATCATCCCTATTGCAGCAAAACTAAAAAACGATTTAGATTAATGACGACCTCTGTGGTTGAGTACTTTATTAATTTAATTTTATTAAGTACTTTTTTAAAAATAATTAATTCAAGGTTTGAAATTCAATTTTATATATATTATCTATTCATTTTTATGTCCGATATCTAGATACAACCATGAGGTTGATTTGACAGTAGCCTCAGGCATAGTACGCCAATGAGCCAAAACACACAAGCACCTTTCCATTATGATGGTGGATTTAAAAATAAATTCCTACCCTTATTTTATGCTCGAAATGGAAGTATGTATATGGTTGTAATGGAATATGTTCTGTTCTGGCAGAAACCAAACAAGAAGAAAGAAACTCCAAACAGAGAAAATATGAAGTTTGATGATACACTGTTCTTTTTTATCTCAAAATGAAAATTGTAACAGTGACTTGCACCAAACTGATTCAGAATAAGAAGTAATAATCAGCACATATTAACTAACGGATATTGTTATGATAATATAATATGAATGGATCATATCGAGGGTTGAGTGCTTAAATTCAATAAGTATAAATAGTTAATAGAATAAATTCAATTTAAAAGTTTAGGTACATAATTACCTAAGATATCGCCGAATATTAATATTTATGATGTGGTATATTTTTTGTATATAGGTAATTTTTTTCCTAAAACTTTTTAAAATTGAATTTCATGTAAACATTAAATTTCATATTTGTTGGGTTTTAGCGCTCAATCCTCAATATATGCCTCTTATTTCTTTTCTTTTCTATAAAGTATAAACCATTGAAATATAATCAGAATTTGTAACAGTTCTGGAGTTACAGATTTCAATGACGGTAATAACTTACCATAACTTAATCTCCCATTATCTCTGTTTGTTTATTTAAAAAGTTTAATGACATTTTATGTCATAAAACAAAAACTATGTTTGAATGTAATTTATGTATGTAAACATTAAACTTAGGACACTATTGATTTTCTAGCATTTTATACTACTATTTAGGTGGTCTAAAAAAATATGTCTATGCAATGCTGCAGGTATAATTTCTTTATATTTTAAATAATAATTATTACTTTATAAATTCATTGTCCTCTTGTTCCTCCCTCGCTTTCCTCTGTTCTGTCGTTTCGGGCTGGTATTGTTTCAACATTCCTTCATAATCAACTGTCCTTTGCCGGCGATTTAATTCTTTCAACTCTTCAAGACTTTCTAATAGTTCAATTTCTTGTCTTGATTGTTCTGTTCTATACTCTGTAATGTAATTTAAGCTATATTAATTTATGTAAAATAATTTTCAATTCATCAATTTTGCAGGGCCTAATAAATAATTTTATATTGCCATAAAGAATCATCCTTTATTTGGATTGAATGATATTCAATAAATTGGCAATGAATTAAGAACTAAGTATAATAACTACCAATGAAAGTACAATTTTTCTGGTAATAGTAAGACAGTCACTCTTATCTTACAAATATAGTTCAAGATTTGAGTAAATATTAATTTTAGTATGTGTCGAGGATGTGGCACTGTTATTAAAATATGTGACAAAAATGTATGTGTATAAGTATGGGTTATATCTATGTAATACAAATGAGAAAGTCCAGTACAGACACCATCTTAAAAAAAAATTTACCCAATAGCTTCATGGGATTATTGGCTTCTTCCTCTTTTTGTTCTTCCTCCTCTCTTTTGGCTTGCTCCTCTGCCAACTTCAACGCCATAAAGTTTCTTGTTGCACCTGCTTCAATTTCATAGTCTGTGTTCTTAGGATCAGTTTTAAATGATATCTCTTGAAGACACCTGGTGCACTGCAAATGATAAATGAATTTCTTAGGTACATTTAGTATTTAAGCAAGCTTTAGTATAGAAGTTTTTTAAAGAAAATTGTATATTGAAACAATATAGTGTAGTGATTAAAAGTACCCTCTAAATAATGTCTTAAAAACCAATTCAAAACACAAAAAATTACATTAATACTCTGCACTATTAGTATAAAAATGTTGCATCTAAAATAAACATAATAAAAACATATATAATAAAAGCATTATTTAGATATTAATTTTAGCATGGAGTAGTAGCAGAATACACTGTAGCAGATTAACATAGTTTTAAGCTAACTAAATTAAAAGCACATATTTCCATTCATTTTTAGAACCTCATCAGAAAATAGTTGATTGAAGTCTTAAGAATAATTCCAAGTTATATTTCCATATTAATAATGGTAAAAATTTTCAATGTTTATAGTTGTAGTTCAAAACATAATGAACAATGGATGTGCAGTAATTTATAAAGATTTGATTGACACCTATGTGGGAAAAAATTGCCTTAGAATATCATAAAATTAGAATTAATGAATAACCAACTCTTGTTAATTAAATTATAAATTGATTTTGTATTAATACATTAATGTAAAACTTTGATGTTTACAAGAGAGCTACTGACTACCAAGTTTCTTGCTAGAAGTCTCTTCTTGTTAGAAGAACTGTCACTTCTACTGGTTCCGAAGTGTATGGTGTAAGATACATTTAGAAAACTCATGTTTTAAAAGTACTTTAAACTTATTAGAACTAAAATATGTTTAAGTTTGAATCGTGTTGTAACTCCACTTACCTTTATGTAGAATCTATAAATCCTTATGCCCAAATAATCTTCATTTTCAACATCCTCTTTTCGAGCATTGAACTTCTTTCCTTTGTAAATGTACTCGCCACAAGTAGCGCATCGCATGTTAAAAGGGGCCATAAGACGTACAGTGTACTGGCGGTTTTTCGCAAGTTTCATGCGAGGAATTTTCGATGGATCGAAATCCGGGGGATAATATTTCTGAAATTAACAAATTGTTTTTTATAATTTATTATTTTCGATAAAGTTTAGATCGTTATAATAAAAACAATACTTACATTTAACACTTTTCTTTCAGACATTTTAGGATATGATTATCTTATTCAAAAAAAAGTAATTAACTTTGATTTATAAGTAAATAATTCCGAATGATCTACACTCTACAGGAATTATCAAATAGGCAATCAACTTATCAAGTCAATGACAATTGACAGACGACAGTCCGAAATTCGTTAACCTTCAGACGTGACACAGACTTGTATATTATGGGTATGTTCCGATATGCACTGCGACCGTACAGTGTGACGTCAATTCAGTATACTGTGAAGCCGTTCCTTTATAGCCAGTTATACTGGTTACTATTTAAAACGGAACGCAATCCCGTATACTGTCAGCCGCATTTTTTGACGCAGCATTCAAATGAGTGTATTAAAGTTTTCTAGTACATTAAAAAAAACTGTTTTGGAGTACTGTCAAATTAAAAAATATATTTTAATTCATATTAATTGTAAAGTGAATTTATAATATAATAAAAGTAAGTACTTTTTCATTATAACTGTAGCTATCTTCTTCTTAATATATATAAATCTCCTGTCACGATGTTTGTCCGCGATGGACTCCTAAACTACTTAACCGATTTTAAATTAAATTGGCACACCGTGAGCAGTCTGGTCCAACTTAAGAGATAGGATAGCTTAGAATTTTTGACCATCTACATTGCACATTGCGGATCGCTAGTTGTTTTTAAGATGTTAGGCACTCGAGAGGTTTTGACTGGTCACGTGATCAAAGTACTGCGAGTACCTTACCTCGAAAACGCCAGTGCTCACAGTAGAATATGGCGGCGATTTATGACGTCATATATTTCCCTAGGGTACTGCGGCAGTATACTGGCAGTCCATAACGGAACGAATTTTTCAACAGTCATAGCACTGTGCAGTGCTCGCAGTGCATATCGGAACATACCCTATATTTAATATTACTCTGTTAAAGCTGTTTCGTAGAAAGTTGTCAAATGTCATTTGTCAGTTGGCACTTTTTTTTTGTCGGGAGTATGGAGGGTAGAGATAAGGAGTACTTTCTCTGTATATTAGAAGTGTCCATAAAGTCATGTGATATTATGGTGGCGCTTCTGTAAGCTGATGACTGCATTTGAAAGAAAGCGCCTAAAACTGTTAAGAGTAGGACAGAATGAAAAGAAGAAAGATATACATCTATCCGGTCCGTAACGACTTTCAAAAATTTAGTTGAAAAGTAATTTCATACATTGATTAAATATATAACAATAATTTTAAAAATGTCAGAATTCTTTTGAATAATGACGTTTTCAATTGCATACTCATTTACTTTATTTTTATAAACTACTCTATTCAGTACAACAGCTACTTCTGTACTTTACTATTTCCGTTTGGCATACTTCACTTCATTAATAATCGCCAAATTCACATCGAACCATCAGTGGTCATCAGCGCCTTTTTAAGTTTTTAGTTGGTTTTCGAACTATAATCTAACAGCTTATCATGGACACTTTTGGCCGTCCTCCACGTGGATCGTCTTTGAAGGAGGTGCGTCCACGTTTAAATTCAGCTGCCCACTTTTTAACACGCTTTTATTAGCTTGGGTTGTATATAACTATGTAACGGAATCTTTGAGCACGATTTTCACCGGTTTCTAAACATCTGATTAACTTGAAACTTTGCATACGTCTCAAGGACCGATGACAATACACTAATTTGATAAAATTATTCCATTTTTCAATTTGCAAATTATGATTTTTGTTAATTTATCTGCAGACGCGATGCCATCTATGCGACGATACGCGCTACTAGATGAAGCTGTCACTAGAAATTGATATTAAGCGGCATTTAAAACACTGCATTGTATAAACTATCGGTCACGCCACGCGCATTCTGGCTACTGTCACAAGGTGGCGCTGTACTTAATACTATATATTATTCCATAAACTTAATTTTAATAGTTTAAAATTAAAAAAACAAGCTATTATAAATAAACCATACTAAAAAGTAGAAAATAAATAATAGTTTAAAAAAAACTAAAAAACACGCTTTTTCGGTTTTTAGTTCGGTTTTTTATAAAAAGCGTGTTTTTTAGTTTTTTTTAATTATCGGTTGACATGGAAGGAGCAGAGTTCCCGTAAACATTTATCAACTTTGGATGAATTTCCTAAGGGGTGAATTCATTCACCATTTCACAAAATGAAGAATTTTATGACCGCACGATATTAAAGTTTATCCATTTTAACGAAATGCACTCAAGACCTTTACTGGAACAGTTAGTGTAAACTGTAAACCTAAGATTAAGTTGTAAACAATCTACCTTCTTGAGAGAATATGTTGAAGTTTTTCATAAGAGCTAATAAAAGATACTCCTAGGCGAGAGTTATAAATTTTACTGATTGGAACGCTTTCTCTATGTCAGTATAATTAGTAGTAATGTATTTAATTACGTACACGATGCTTGTAATCTAATATATACCATGTCACAATGTTAGTTACCGTACTCCTCCGAAACAGCTTTACAGATTTTTACCAAATTTTATATGCGTATTCAGTAGGTCTGAGAATCGGTTACTATCTATTTTTCATGCCCCTAAGTGATAAGGGTTGTAAAACCTTAAATTTTTTTTTTTAATTTTGGACGAAATTTTTTGTTTTTATTTTTTTATAATGTGGCATTAAAAAATACAACCCAAAATTTTTACTTTTTTATCACCAACCCCTGCTTTTTAGAAATTATTTACATGGCCAATCAACGTTTGCCGGGTCAGCTAGTTTAATATAAAAATGTCCTCCTACTTTCAGGGAGTTCATATGTTTATCTTAGCTTAACTCTTATCTGAGTACCTACTGGTGGAGTAGGTACCGGTTCATGGGTTATTTATAAAATGAACAATGGACGAAAATATGTTTTACATTTTCATTTTTAGTCGCTCTTTCAAGAAAAAGTATTTTAACTGGCGGCTAAAGAGATCTCAAAATCTATTACTGTGAAAATGAAACTTTATTCAAACACTACAATATCACATTTACAGAGACAGCAAACAAATATTTTCACAGTTTGTTTATTTTCTAAAGAATTCAAATTAAATTTCAATGTTCTCAAAAAAAGATGAATTTCCTGAAAAAGAAAACCTTTAGTTAAAAACATATACCTATATAAACTGTTTTTAAAAGGGTTCATTAAACATAAGTACTATGATGTTAAAAATTACATAGATTTATTTATATACAAACAGCTCAATTTGGAAGTGCAGTGTAAGTTTTCTTTGTACACAAATACAGACAGTGACAGGTGAAACTAAATAAAACACGATACGTCAACAAGGCGTACGTGGAAAATTATAAAGCCTTAAAGACATTAAATAAGTTACTATATTCTCTAAAGTATTCATTTATACTGTTTCAGTTACTTTACCTAGTAACTGAAAACATCTTAAGCAAATTCCTTATGGAAAATATAACCTGTCTTTCCTATTTCCACCAGCAGCGATCTCGTGTTCTAGGGCAGCAATTTTTTCTTCGTGACGCGTGCGCTGAGCCTGCGCTCGCCGCTGCTGCTCTTCTAGAGCAATAACTATTTTTTCTAGCCGATGAATTTGCTGCTGTTTAGTTTCCAACGTTGCAAACAGCTCTTGAATCTCATCAGCTTTAGCAGCGATCTGCTTGTTCACCTATATTACATATGATTATAAGTAAAATACCTATAGTTAATTTATTTTAAGTTGTATGACAATAACCAAGCTTGTGTGGTAAACTGAAAATACTTCAAGAAATCTATAATAAGTATATGTAAACGAGCATAGTGATACTCAAGTGTGCAATTTGCAGTGGGTAAATAATCTAAAAACGAGAACTTTGGGTGCTACGAAAACTCCCTGGTCTCTACTAGCTCTCTTCTGTTGCTCTGCTCTAAGATATCACCTTATTGCCTTGTCTCTTCTTATATCGTTAAAGACACCTCTAATTGTAATAATTTAAATGTTTAAAAATGTCTTAGTTTAAAAAAAAATCTATCGCCAAAAATAAAAGTGAAAAAAGCGCGCTCCTCACATCATCTACAATTTTCATTCGACGTTCTAAATCTTCTTGCAACGCGGCGAGCTCACGACTTTGCTCCGTCTCTTTATTCTTGAGCATGTTGATCAATTCTTCACGAACCTGTATCACGTCTCTTTAATTAAAAACATACTCGTCTAATGTAAAAACAAGATAAACAAAAAGCAATTGTTTTTTTTTATATTTGAATAATTGTTGCAAGAAGTAACCTTGATGACTCTTGCCTGTGCACGTGATGTTTTGTCCTGTTGTTCGAGTTGCTGCTCCTTTTGCGCCAACATTTCCGATAGTTCTTCATTCTGATGTACGGCATCAAGAAGACCCATTTTTAGGTTCATGATCTGAATAAATTAAATTGATAAACACAATTCTTATGAATATTAACTTCTGTAAAATATTTTTTTATGTTGTAGTATATTTTTTATATAGTAGGCCTGGTAGTATGTATTTTATGTAGTACCTGCTAATATCAAAAAATAATAATAATGAATGTTTATTTTTGGTTAATATTCAATTTTTCTTAAAATTGCTTAAGGATGATTTTCCAATTCTTGTTTTAGTCATCTCATAAATCGATAATTATGTATATGTAATGACTTATGACCGGTTTTTATATCTAACTAGCCTATACTACTTATTATTTTTTTGAATTCGCGCCTCGGGACGCGGTAGTTTCATGGGGGTTATAAAAAAGTTTAGATGCGAAGTCGTCCTGCCTTGCGCAAGCTTACTAAATAATAGAGAAGTATCAAAACAATACCTCTTGTTGCAGATCTTGATAACTTATGCCGTTTGGTGTTTCTTGGCAATTAGCAATAGCACGATTGTGAGCTTGCAAATCACGCACATATTGTTCGTATTGTATAACTTTCTGGTCACTGCAAGAGAAATGCAATAGTATGTATATTATGAAAAATTGTGTACATTTTTGTAGCTATAATTTGAAGTAGGATCTATTTATTTGTTGGGAAGTCGATAATTTTATTAACATTAATAGTATTTAATACTTACTTAAGTTTAATATTTTTTGTAAGATCTCGAATCTGTGTTTGCATTTTACTTATGATTTCTTCTTTACTTAGTAATTCTCCTGCCAGTTTTTGCTGTAAGCCGACTTTGTTGTCCGATTCCTAAGACAATTATATTTTTTTAAAAAACCTTTATAATCATACGTTTATCATCATGAAGTAAAACTGTAAAATGAATCTGGTACGAAACACTACAACAAAAATAAACTATGTAATTTGAATAAGACGTAATTAAATCTTTTCGTAATATTTTTTTGGTATATAATTACAGCTATCTTCGTAAGAGTCTCCAAGAAGCGAACTTTCTCTCTTTTACATGCTATCACTTCTTCTTCAGTTATACGTAGTGTATCTTTCGTAGCTTGTAATTCTGCCCATAAATCCATTTCCCTTTCCGTGGGAAGATCTTAAACACATATATAAAATTAAAATAATTTGAACTTTAATTTTTTATAATCAGGTTACTGTTTAGGATATATCGGGATATATTACCGGGATTTGGTTTATTTCTTTCAAATTCATTGATTTTAGATTTAAGCTCTTCAATAGTAACATGACTTTCTTTTAGGTTTTCTTGAAGAGCATTTTTGAATTCGATTTCTCGTCGGGAATTTTCTCTTTCTGCTTCTAAGGTTAAAGTTAATTCGTTTAACTTGTTATTAATTTCTTGTATATTTGATTTATGTTGAACAGTCATCGTCTTAATTTGTTCGTTCAAATCAGAAACTCTGTGAATAAAATAAAATAATAATAATATTTTAATTATCTCACTCTGTTTATTAAAGCATAGAGTTGAATAAACTAACTGAGCTTCCAGGGCATCCCGTTGTTGTGCAAGATGAGTGCTCGTTACTTCGCCGGTCTTAAGAGACTCTCTTAATTTTCTAGCTCTAGCTTCTAGTTGAACTTCACGTTGACGACTCTAAAAAATACAATATTTAAAGTAAATATTGCATACGTTGGTTCCAAGATAGAATTGAGCCAAGGATGGAAACCTAACGAAAATTTTTTTAAAGATTGTCGATAAAAGCTTGTTTTTAAAAACAGTATTTAGATTTTAGATCGAGGTGAGATAGAGTTGTACGTTTTATATTAATATTTTATCTGTTAAAACATTTTAGTAGTACCTGATCTTCTAAGCTTTTGACTGTGCTGGTAAGGCTAGTTATGCTGGCCTCGGCTTCACGGAGCTGTCGATCCATCTTTGAAATTCGAATGCGCTGCTGTCTTAGTTGAGCCTCAGTGGTTGCAAGTTTTTCTTTCATTGTCGCTTTTGCAGTTCGTTCTTCTTCTAAATCTCTACGTGTCTCCTGTAGGAACAATACATATATATTGATTTTGTTTATTGAAATTTACTGTTCACGCCGTTGTGTGTTCGTGGCGCCTCCTATTGTGAGATGCACGAACCAACAATCACTCTGAATCGTTCAATGCGCGAACGCCTCTGCGAGTGTTCTTCATGTTCGATTCGCGACACATTCGTTCGTTGACTTCTAACGCTTCCGCACCGCATCTTTCTTATTTATCGCATAATTAATTAATACAATCTCTTTAAATCAATTTATAACCGTGTGTGCTTGTGACTTGTGTAACCGAGCCGAGGACGAGCTGCTTTGGAGGTAAGTGCTATCCTTTAGAAGGTTACTTTCGAACACACACGGCCGCTTCTGTTCTAGCATTTTAAATTCCTTAAATATTCTATTTTCCGCATTCCCTGGTGGTGTCTGCTGCGCCACCATTTACTATGAAAAAACTTTTTTATCAAATAAAAAATTTCATTACCTCTAGAGCTTTTATTGTTTCACTTTCAGTGGGAATTTCACGTATTTCACTGACAACTGTTGTTCGGGTTTCTAAATCTTGACGTAAACGTGCAACTTCGCGAACCAAAGATTCTCCAACAGATATCAGAGTAGCTCTCTCTCTACAGGCACGTCTATAAAGGAAACAAAAGTAATAGTGAAATATATTTTCTTTTCGCAAATTTTTCATGAAAATGAATTTTGATTTACTTTGAGAGTAGTGTAATAGTGTGTACTGCATCTTCTGCTCGTGCCTTTAAGTCACGCAGAGCTTCACACATTTCTAATCCACGGTTGTTATAAGAAGCTATACGATCCAAAGCGTCACTATTTGCATCTTCCTGTAGTTTAAATTACACACCATTATATTATATACCCATAAACATTAAGTGTATTTTTTTGTGACATATAGCATATATTATAAATAATTAACCTCTTTCTCTAAATATTCTTTTATCCAGTCAATTAATTCTTGACGTGCTGTAAATGCTTGAAGACATAGATCCGCGAAACACGAAGGAATATTCATGGCTTTACTCTCTATATCCTCTAACGCATTTTCATCTAGATAATATTAAAAATTAGTAATCTTTATACATTCAAAGATATATTTTACACAAAATGTTTTTAAAATTTCTACATACCAATAGGAACAGTTGTGTTGAATAACTCTACAGCACCTTCAGTAATTGAAGGATCCACATTATTACGACATAGTTGGTTAATTTCATTTTCCGTCCAGTCAGCAACGTTTACTAGTACCAATTCAGAAATACCTTCTCCACTAGCTGATATGCCTTCGCTAATCATACGTTCATGTAAATTTCGCAAATTATCAAATACTTCTAATACTGCTTGCTAAAAATTTAAACAACTTATTAAATTAACAAAATAATATTAAATACAAACATGGGATTAGTACAATTATTAACAATACTGATCTCATATTATAAGATAGTAATAATAATCATTTATTTATTCATCAGGTGGGGTAGTGGTCAAACAACCGCCTATTAAATTATAAAAAAAACATTTAAAGTCATAAATTACATTCAAATTACAAAAAAAAGAAACTGCACGAATTAACTTAACTCTAATTAAGTGCTAGCCGAACACCCGTTGGGCCCTCAGAATTTAAATTTTGATTAAAACCTTGATAGTTTTGATCAATTGATTAGTTTTTCAAAACTCTGGCCTAAATCACGTGCATCTGGTTCTATATCATACTTACAATTCTGCCCGCTATACCTTATACAATGTAGAGGTTAAATCAGTTTTATTTCAGTTTGGTTCTTATTACTATCTTATTACCTGCTTAATATCGAGTTCCTTTTTAAGCCGATGAAATTGTTTCTGCTTCGCGAAATAAACAGCCCGCACATCAACATTTTCGTTTGAAGATCTTGGTTGATTTGATGCAATCGGTGTTACTGGTCGAGTAGCTATGGGCTTTGCCGGAGTTTTCGGTCTTGGGGCCATAACACTTTTTTGAGGAGTATTGGGACGACTATGTGGTGTGTTATTACGCTGAGCTACATTAATTGGAGTCGATGGTCGGCTCTGAATCCGTGGAGTTTGCGGTCGATTTGCTGTTGACTTTGGTGTCTGAGGTCGACTTAATACTGGTGTTTGAGGGCGATTTATTAATGGTGTTTGAGGGCGACTATTTACCGGCGTTTGCGTGTGCGTCTCATCTTCGTTTTCTAAAAGTTGAACATAAATATGTAGCTATCAGCTTCATGAATACACTAATATGTCTACATTTAGAATAAGTTCAAATTCTATAGTACCAGTAGGAAGCTCAACTTCATCTACTTCGGACACAACTGTATAATTAAATGTCTCTTCCGTGTTAATTTCTGTTAATATGATATGAATTATTGTAACAAGTAACAGCACATTATCACATTTTAAAATTCAGAAAATAAATACAAATATCGGTTTAAAGACACTATTAATTTACATTTTTTTAAGAATCTTAAAATTAATAAAAAGTGGTGGCTTTACCATTACTATTGTCTTCATTGTTCCGAGTATTATTTATAGAATTATCTATAGATATTACTTGTTCTAAATTCCTATGTACTTCTACTTCAAAAACAATGTTCTGGTTATCGGGCACCTAAAAATGAAATTTTATTTTCTGTATTACGTTTTCCTATGCATTACTTAGTACAAGTTGCGGACTCTTTTTCAAACACATGACTTATAAGCTCTCGATTTGTCTAGATTTCAATAAGATATATTTAGACAACTGTCTCAATAATCTTACGTAAAACATTTTGAAAGTTTATGTAAAAGAACTAAATAAATTAATTAATATAAATGATATTATATAAATACTTACTGTATCAGCTTTCTGAGAAGTTTCATGTTCACGGTTTCTATTTACCTGGAATATAACTTATTAAAGTATAGCAAATTGAAGAAGTTCGACGATAGATAATGTAATTTCCTTGATTTTTTAATCAATGATTGATTAATTAAATTATCAGTCATCGACCGTCGTGTATCTCTTAATAGTAGTTGAGCAATAATAATTACTTGCATGGCTTGAGAAGACAAGTTCTTATTGCAAAGGATGTCTGTTTTCAAAATTGTGTAATATATGACCTATGTAAGTAAATAAAGGTATATGTGATATAATTTAACCTTAATTTCAGTCTTCGAATCTGACTTGCCGCCACGTTGAATCGCAGTTTTTACCTAAGAAAAAGTAAGATTTATGAAGAATATTTTCGTAAGGAAGTTTATAGTTTGCTATTTCATCCTACTACTGCTGTAGTAGGATGAAATAGCAAACTATTAAGCCCAGTGTTGTTAGCATTTGTTCCAATTTATCCACGCTTCACGATCATACCGCAAACTACCATTGTGGTATTAAAGTAAGCGTATATAAATGCGGACAGCATTAATAAATTTGAAACTGTTTAAACTAAATATTGTCTTTTATTAACGCGAATAACACAAACTTAAATTAAATACTTCACACCCAATTAAAACACGATTCATTATTTATTAATTATATTATTTGTCCCGATGTTTAGACTGCTTTCCAGCAAACAGTCGCAGGCAAACTAAAATCAGTAATCCCGTCCGTTCCGGTAATTCTATTTTAATATGTGATGCTCGTGTTAAAAAGAAAAATATCAAATCATATCACCTGCCGGCCTAGTATGACAACCGCGACAAAATGTTGTAGACCGTTTTCTCGTGTTTTAATCGATTATCGCTCTATTTCTTTCGAGTCTAACATGACAATTACACTTAAAATTCGACTTTTAATATCAAAAATAGATATATTTGTCGATCGAGATATCTTTTCTATCAAAATTGTGTCGATGATGAGATATAATATATCGAGATAACTTACATCTTAGTTTGTCTTCTCTCGTCCGCGACATATCTCGTGGCGGTCATGCTAGGCCGGCTGCACTCGTGATAAGGGTAACTGTTATTATTAAATAGCTATTTACCTGAGACGTAACTGGTGATGGGGGAGACCTAACTGGCGATAGTCGCTGTGTAGCGGGTGTAGTCAGGTTTCTATTAGTAGCATTTCTTGCTGCACGCGCTGCTGAAGCAGCTGTTGGACGAGGAGTGAGACGTGGGGCTGCCGTGTCTGTAAATAAATAGGCTTGTCCAGACCATTTCGACAAAATATTTTGTTTTCCCTCGACAATGTATTCAAATTCATCTAAATCTGTTCAATCAGCGAAATCCCCTTAGGGTGTCTAAATTTTCTTCTGTTAAAGAAAGTACTGTAACTGAACTTTGACTTTCAGTAAAGTGAATATTGTATAGGTATGTTGATTAAAAATTATTTTTTCTGTATGTTTTTACTTCTATGCTGTTCTATATAAAATAATACCTTATTCTAATTCATTCGATTGATTTGATTTCAATTGAGATATTTGTTAACCGAGCAAGATGTAACGTATTGTAGGCGAATTATTAAATTATAAGGAACACAACTTACGAGGTTTATCTTTATGGGATTTCACTGTAGATGACATTGTTAATTCATCTGAAAAAGTCCAATTTAGGAGGCAAAAGCAACGTGTTCAATTTTGATACAATAATAATTGTTATAAAACCGTGAACTGTAGATAAAATGTCTATGTCATACTTGTTCTAATTTTAAACTAGACAGATTATTTACTTTTATATACATTCTACTAATTCCATGTAGATTTTAATAGAAAACGTTTATTAATTTGACCACAGAATAGATTATAAAATTACCAATTCATGTCATAGAAGAATGATCTCTTAAAAGAACCTTCTTGATAACGACGTCAGTATCATAAAGGTCGCGCATGTAATAATGACTGCGCCAGTGGATAGTTTTTGTAAATAATTTTGTATTATTATTGTTTGTGGTGAAATTTTTTGTTGTTTTGATTGATAAATTATAAAAATTATGACCTTAATGTTAAAAAGTTAATCATGTCTGGAGATCTTAATGCACAAGGTATCCTCGTGTTTTTATTTTTTGTTAGTCGATAGTTGTCTAAATTATGTTATTATATTTCTTTAAAATTATAAATACTATTGAGATTTCTTTGACTCAGTGGTAAGCGAGTTGCGTTTAGCAGTCCCTGGTTCGAATCCCAAGGAAACAAGGCTGAAAAAAATTGTTTCGGACGAGCAGGGCACAGAAGGCTGATCACCTTATTGCTTGTATAAAAAATGATCAGAGAACTAGGCACAATGGGCTATACCCCTATGCCACACTAGGGGCATTCACTTTAATAGGGAAAAAATAGTTTCGGATGTTTTATTTTTAAACAACTTAATTGAGTTTTATTAGTCCTTACTTACGTTACTTACTTACGTCGATTTGAATCCCATGAATTCTTCTAGGTAGTATGTTTAAATAAAATACTGTATACCGGATTAAAATGCGATTTATTATTTATATTGTTTAAATTATTTATCCCGACGTTTCGGATGCTTTTCAGCAACCGTGGTCCCAATAAATAATTTAAACAATATAAATAATAAATCGCGTTTTAATCCGGTATACAGTATTTTATTTAAATGTGTGATACTCGCGTTAATAAAAAGACAATATAAGGTAGTATGTTGCTTCTTTTGAGCAACATAAATACCATATGGTTTGCTAATTGTTGCCTTAGAAAATAGCCATTTTCAGATTTGCCAAGTCATCAACCTAAGTCCCGCATTCCGCAGCGTTTATCGCCTGGACGTCAACGTTGGCAATTCAAATCTAAAGGATACACAAATGTTGAAACGATGGTAATTTTTTTGTTTTCTTTATTGGTCAAAATTATTGAAAGACGGGCCATTATGTTTGAACAACGTTTTGACTACCAAATAAAAGCTGGGGAATTAAAATTGAGCACATAGGAAATTAGTATTATTATTAACGGGAGTATTTTTATATTAGATAATTTTAACCGGATTACGAAACGTCGGGAAAAGATCGCTTTAAATCATATAATTAATCGAGTTTTAATTCGATTAAAAGAACATTGTTTTTTTCCGTATTAATATGTTTTGTTAATTATTATTATTATCGTTTATTAACCATATAAATGGCTCGATTGTGGGGATTTCCTAGGAATTTATCAATTATTAATTATAATTTTACATATAGGTCATATTGACATTTAGATACCTATGCCTATACGTCTTGGCCACTAGTAGGTAGTAGAATAGTTCTGTCGAATTCGACATTTATATTATTTGATTTTGAAATTATTTTGATAATCTGACAGAAAAAGGTTGAACACACATTTGCGCCAACTTCTCGTCTTTCCGCCAAGAATACCACAAGGCCTCGCTCTGCTGAGGTAATTTGCTTATTTAACAATACATAAAACACTCAAAATGAAATAGGTACCGTAGAGGTCTTGCTTTGGCAACAATACTTTTCGAAATAATCCTCAAAACCCCAAATATTCCTGCTATAAACCTTGTCATAACCAACGTCAGTTCGCAGTAAATAGCAGAAATACGAATGTACTAAATCGACGAATTGAATAACTAAATTGACGAATCATGGGTTATTATTTTATAAAAATAACCATATGAAATAGCCTTAAAAACATTGCCGTTTTTTGGGCTTAACTATTGTTTGCTTAAGTATATAATATAGGATATTTTATATTTTCTTATCACTCAGCCAATATATTGTTTATGGATCACTAATTCAGTAATTATTAAAACAAGTGCCATATACTCTACTACTCATGTGCTGCTTACATGTGTTTTCTTATACTTTTATTTTATCTATTCAGCAAAATCGTCCTAACTCTGCAAATAAAGTAAAGGAAGAAGTGAGTCAAATCGAACATGCGCTACGTACACCCAGACTAGAGCGGGACAAATTGCTGCCTGCACAAAAGGTAGGTTAAAGATAAATTCCTAGGAAAACGCTCAAATATATCGTTATTTATTTATTTTACGATAGTTCTGCAGTGTTATCTATTCGAGTTCCAGTTACACTGTGTATCCATAACGCCTTTTGAACCCAATATTTTTATATCCTATATCTCTTTTTATATAATTGGTGTATTTTTGATAATATTAGATATACAATTCAACATTCAATACAGAAAAAAAAAATTAATGGACGCTGTAATATTTATTTACTAACCATATACCTAATAATAGAATAATAACAACCTTAGAACCAGCTGTTCCAATAAGGATTAAGAAACAATAAATGAGTAAAATATTTTTCAGAAAGTTTTGCAACAAACGACAAAGAGGAATACTAATGAGCGTCAGAAAGATGTCACGACGTCGAACAGAACTGCAAGGCCCATCATAACAGTGCCAAAGCAAGTGAGTAGCCGCGATCATTAATATTAGGTTTCTTAACTTTATTATATTTATAAACCAAAATGTTACTTTTTCAGAAATTACCAAGAACCCCATACACAAATAGAACATCTTCAATACTTCCTGACCAGGTCATAATTTGAACTGTCTTTTTACAATAGAATATCTTTATTGTATAAGACCAGTGACTCTCGTAGGATTCACAGCGTATCACTTAAAAATGACAGATGTTTTTCGTATTTTTTTTATGGAATAGGGGGCAAACGGGCAGTCGGTTCACCTGATGGTAAGTGATTACCGGCGCCCATGGACATCTGCAACACCAGAGGACATACAGGTTCGTTGCCGGCCTTTTATTTGACAAAAGAAAATATTTGACCAACTTGCACCTCCTATTTTACCCATTTGGGTACTCTATTTCAAAGGTTTCGGTTTGGCGTTGGTATGTCAGTCAGCAGTTCAGGACATATTCTTTGATTATATATATCTCTAAAGCTTATTTAGATACATGGGTACTTCTATTGTTATCGTAGTTAGCCTGGGTACGTCTTTACTTAAACTGGATTAATTGGGTTGTAAATAATGTTAAATTAGATATAATTTTAGGAGACAATAAAGAGATGCGAAGAATTGGAAGCACGTGATGAATTTGAGGACAACTATCCTATGAAGGGTTCCAAAAATAATTTTAATGACAATGATGAAGGTTTCAATTATTTTTTAAATATTTTTGTTAAATACACAATATGTATCTGAATATAAACCAAAATAAACTTATTACTAAACAAATTTCAGAGTCCATTACGACAAGAAGTGAGAAATTGGTCCAACTCAAAATGAATTGGCAAGAAAAAATAGTTCAATTTGAGAAGATGAAAAATGAATTGAATGACCGACAGGTGATTTTGTTAACTGATATTACTAGTCAGTTAATGGGATTTGGTTTGAAGCAACTTGTCAATCTATGAATGCCTATTAAACTTTTAACTTGTTTTTCAAAGCCCCGACCCAAAATCAAACTAGCGCCGGGTATAAATGAATTGCTGTTCCGTTGTGAAATAATAACAAACCTTAGCTAAGATTCCAAAGTTTTTTTTGAATAGAGAACCAAAACGCTTAGCTTTAGATATTTCGGTCAAGATTCGATCGAATCTTGCAATATGACACGATTAAAACAAAATAACACCTTTTTTGTAATTAATATGTACTGCTCAGTAATGTCTAAATGTTATATAAAAAAAACATGGTATACTTATTTATTTATTTTAATTTTGGTATGTTGTTGCTGAGTAAGTATTAAATTACGCGTCGCACCGAGTTATTTTGCAGTATTATTATTTCATGTATGTTAAATTCACTTGGTTTTAATTTATTTTTAAAAATATCACATGTCATAAACACTGCTCCAACAGTATACATCATTATTGTTGTTACAATTGAAAAGTGAATAAGTGAAAAAAATTACTTTATTTAATTTATTATTAAATTAAAATCTCAAATAGTATAAACTGCTCTTATTTTAAACAATAGAACACAATACTGCAAGTTTATGCATCTCTGCGAGTGACGCACCAACAGTTGGCTGATATCGGTCAGAAGGCTTCGCTGCCGACAACAGAAGACTTGAAGGTGATGAATGTGGCTAAAATGACCCCGGCCCAACTGCTGCAGCTGTGTGAAGAATCGAAACGATCGAAAGATGGTTGTAACTTATTTAAATTGAAAAAGTATAAAAAGAACCGAGATTATTTATCATAGGGTTCAAAAATATTCATTAACAATTTCCATAAAAATCATTTCAAAAAAGATCTCGTAAGTATTATAATAGTATGGAATCCATACTATGGATTATCAAAAATATTATGTCAGATTCATATTGCATAAAAATATATAATTAGTTTGTCGTTGTATACGATCTCCCTTTTTATTTTTATCACAATTAGATACTCAAAATTATTATGAAAATTTTGAAGAAGCTTTTCATTGCTTTTACATTATATTTTCAGATCATGTAATAAAAGATTCTCTAATGATTGACATGAATAAATTGAATAATATTCCAATGAAACTAGTGGAAACTTCTGAGCAAATTTTGATTCAACAGAAACATTTTACTAATTGGTTCAAAAATATGATTAATCAAGAAAAGGTATTATACAGCACAAGTTTATCTTCATAACTATTTGTTACAAAATAAGATTGAATTAATCGAATTATTTTTCATAGGAATGCAGCATAAGAACTTTATCGCAAAAAATTAACGAATTTAATGCTGAAAATGAAATGCTTAATAGTTTATTACGCACTAGTCAGAATGAATTCCTTAAAGAGATAAGTGACACAATGGAGTTTTTGAGGTAAAATATTTTCCATTCGTATTTGTATTTACTAAATATAAAAAAATATAAGATATAAAATATTTGAACGTATCCATTTTACTAAATATAAAAAATATAAGCTATTCCGGTCCATTTTGTATTATTCAACAATTATAGTACTCTATTTAGAAGCAAATATAACATAATTTAAATCTACTTCATTGCAGGAAGTGCGTAAATGAGACTGTGAGCAGTCAACTCCGAAATGAAAAATTAACTTATGAGTTGTCTGAATTAAACTCTAAAGTTACAGATCTTCGCAAACAACTCACTAATGCAGAACATCATAAATCCTACAACAACAAATTTAAGATCGAGGTTTATTATTTAAAAAAATTAAAAGGAAACGTATCGTTACTCATTACAATTATTGATTTTTTATTATTATTAAGGAACTCGAAAAGGAATTAAAGGAAGAGAAAATCAAATCTAAATCACTTCGAGAGCGTTTGTCCAGATCTGATGGCCAAGTCAAAATGGAAGGAGAAAGATCTGCAAATTTAGAGGCAGCTTTAAATCAATCACGATTCCACACACGCAACCTAGAACGTACTATTTTACAATTAAAAGAGCAGGTTTGTTATTTACTATAAAACTCTTAACTAACTTTTTAAAAATACATTTATTATTTAAAATTTTAATTAATTAACTAAACAGAACGAAAGACTACAAAGTGACTTCGACTCCGAATTAAACAAATTAAATGAATCAATCAAAGAAAACAGTGTACATTTAGAAGGTATTGCCGATGCTCGAGAAAAATTGCAGTCAGAGTAAGTTTCATAATATTATGACCAATGATAATATTATTATTATAAAGAAAATAGTACGCGTTTCCTAAATTTATATAAGAAATGGATGGCTGTGGATACCATACCACAGCAGCACTATTTTGGCTGCCCGTAAATGTATTTACGGACTTTTAAAAAAAACGGTGATCTATCTATAATACATTCATCAGTTTACTAATACGTCTAGTGTCTTAGTGTTCTTGTTAGTGTTGACAACGCATTGTTTAAGTTTTGCGCGGTAACACGTCCACTATTTAAGATTTATACATCCCCTATGCAATATTACCGCGTCTTTTGTTTATGGTAATATTGTTTACTTATTAACTATTTACTCTGTAGTTCACTTATCATAATATTATAATACTATTGTTTCCTTATAGTTTTATAAAATAATTGAAAAGTTTATTTATATGTCAGTCGATTTTTTTTAATATGCTTATTTATATTAATTTATTTAAACTACAATAATCACGAAACAGAAAAGAAGATTTGGAGAAACGCCTTGGAGAATTATCAGAACATTATAATGAATCTCTTAGTAAACTGAGACATGAATTGAATAGTAAAGTAACGCAATTAATTGAAACCGAAAAAAATAAAATTGTAGAAATTGAGGAAAAAAAGAAACTTCAAGGAATTGTTGAATCTCAGTGTGCAAAACTTGTAGAAGCTGAACTACGACACAAAGATCTCTCGAAAAAATTACAAGAATATGAAGATCTAATCGGTAAGTAGGAAAATAATATGTATGCATAAGTCTTTTATAATTCAAATTAAACGTTATATTTACTTATCTCTAGATAAATCTCATGAACGAGAAAGTAAACTGGAAAGTGTAGAAGAAGAACTTCGTAGTGTCAAAGGAGAAATTGAACAATATAAAAAACGTTTATTAGAACAACTCCATATTATGAAAGAAATAGAGGTGAGGGCTCATTAAATTACTAACATTGGTTGTTCAGATGAAAAAATATTGAGTACAATAAAACCATTCGCAAAGGACTCAATAACAGATTTGAAAATTTAATCGGAATATTTATTTTTATATGGATACACGATAAGTTTATGGGTGTAGCTAATAAATTTTCCTCCTCGTTCTTCCGTAAACCAGTTGAGCTATGACTCGAACGGAATGCCTTCTCTGTTAAATGTAATACTTCAATTTGAACAGCATTCTAATTAGAATTTAGGTGTTATTATTACATGAGTACCATAAAATGTATTGAACAGTTTTTAAGTGTAATTTATTGTAAAATTTATATAGCACTAAAAATAGAGAAAAAGCTCTCATACATCATTCACTTAAAGTCATCTGAAAGATTTCCTTGCCAAGTATTGTTTTTAATTGATATATGTTTAAGTGGAATGAAGTGACAAACAAAAATATTATAGAAATCTGCCTTATTGGTTTCCAGATAAAATTTAAAGAATCACGAACGCTTGAAGAAAAACTGAAAAACGACCTAAAATCAAAAGACGGTTACATTTCCACATTAGAAAAAAAGCACAACACATTAGAACAACAGCTGAAAGAAAGGTATTGCATATTTTTAAATTATAAAGTTAAATTTTTTAGCATATTATTAACAAGTACAAATTTCAGTGAATCAAAAATGGAATCTTATGAAGAGCAACTTTCTTCTCTTAAAAAGCATATTCTACAACTACAAGAATGTTTTGGTGACTACGAAAACATAAGTGATCTACGCGAAATGGTAAAAAGTGTTACATGACGTTTTTATTTCAATTATGATATTTACATTTATTGCGCTCTTATATAATACACATTTTTTTGCACTAACAGCTAAACCAACAAAAGGATAAAGTGCAAGTCATTGCTCGTGAAAACATTGAACTTGCTCAAACATTGGAGAAAAGAAATATAGATTTAGAACTACATATAGAAAAAGAGGCGAAGCAAGAACACGATATTAAACAGAGAGATGACTTAATAAAAGTACTCTCGCAAAAAGAGGAAGAACAAGCTAACATTATAAAGTTATTAAGAAACAATTTAGAAAATAGATCTCTCGTGGATTCTAATGTAATTTTTTTCTATTTTTTTAGTCCCAGCAATCCCGCAATCCATTTGGGAGCAAAGCTCCAAACTGAAACCTTTATAGCAGCTTCAAATTAAAAGATCCTGGAAAAATACACAAGATTCTTTAATATAGTCGCTCTAATATTACCGATAATTTCACCCGATTAGCGCATTTTCATCTGACTTAATTTATAAATATTAAAATTTAAACCTAAAATCTAAATGGCATCAAAATAAAATCACAATTTTTTAAAAATAAAGTTTCAAATCAGCTCAATTGCTATAAAGATAACAATCAATTATTTTATGTATAAGCTTTGTTACTGTATTAGTTTATTACTTTGTTTGTTACAGCTAAGCCGACAAATTGTCCAAAAAAATGAAGAAATCGAGGTACTTATTAATAATTTAGAAACTAGAAAAGACCAAATTTCACAGTTAGAGAAGATCATTTTAACTTTAGAAGATCAAAAACACAAAGCTAGTCAACAGAAACGAAAAGATTATGAAAAGATTAAAATACTTGAACGAAAACTTGAAGAATATAAAATTTGTGTAGAAACAAGAAATAGCCGTGAGGCTCCAAGCAAAAATCTCGACAGCTTATTTGACATCCTTGAAGATGAATTAGGTAATTCATTTGAACAGCAGTATAAAGCTAGAGATGATAATGAAAATAAGCAGATAAGACATATAATTGGAGACCGAAATAATGACCTAACACATGTCGGTTATCATGCAAAGCTGCAGCATCAGTTTCATCTAAGCGAACACGACAGCGATCAAAACAATACATTTGGAGGAGATTTTGTACAAAATAGTTCAGATTCTAAAAATCAATATAAAAGAGACAATTTAAATCGAAAGAAAACTAATACTCATATGGAAACTCTTCAATGGGCAACAGACTGCAATAGAAATTGTTTCGCTGCAACGTCTGGCACAGAACATAATAGTGTTATTACACCTTTAAAAGAAACCACCACGGAAAGGCTACCAAAAGAAAAACACATAACACGGAATTTACAGTTACTTGTACCAGATCATTTTAGAAACGACAGAAAATACAAAATGCTTAAACTGGCGAGTCATAGACAGTAAACACATTAGTGTTTAATTTCATAGTTTTGTATTTGTTTATAATTTATTTTGGTTTTTTAGCAACGTATGTGATGTTTTTGTCATATTATGCCACTTACTACATATAAACAAATGAACCAATGATACACCAATGTGTCATTGGTTCCTTTGTTATTTTTGTACTGGATTGTATTTGGATTATTTTTATCATATAGAAACACATATAAAGATTTTGACATGTACCACTTTATTTTTTCGAATATATCATTACAAGTTTTACAAGTTTCTATGGTTTTTAATAACATTAGAATTAAGAGTATTTAAAAAAATAGTCTGGAATCTGAAAGATAAAATTTAATTAAATATATATTATTAAAATTATGCATTTAGAACACTACATAATAGTTTATGTACAAACTTGGATTATTATATGTAATTCGAGGTTGAGATGTCCCCGTGCTATGCCGGGCACGTAAAATTTCTCGTTCTAATACTGCTCTTCGACGTTCCAATTGAGTCCTAACTCGACCCTCCCTCTCGAGTTGTAAACTTTGGGCTAGAACTGCGCTCTCCAGACGAATGACTCTTGAACGTTCCGCTCGCAATGCGGACCAAGTGTCAACCGCATAGGAACATATTGATGTCAAAGATCGTGATACCTTAGAACAAATGAATATTTATCGTTTAAACTGCCTAAGTACTGCCATACGTACTCAAGTTTATAAGTATAAGATTATATTCAATACACGTCGAGTAACTTATATTTTTTAAAATTGCCACCAGAATAAAATTACAACTTTACAATTAATATGGAATTTTTTAAAATACAATAATTGAGTGGTATAAAATCAAAGTGTGACATTTAAGGTTACATTTGACATAGTGAAAAAATGTATTCTTCTCAATTATGTGAAATTAAAGTTAAACTTCTTTTAAGTAACAATAAGAGGAAAGTCGAAAGATGGAAAGAAAATCTAACTAATTTTCTAGCCGCTTTTGACTTAACACGATTTAATACAGGAGGTTGATATACTTCAGGATAAATGGTGGCATCAGTTTCAGGAGGGTCAGTATGACCTTCGAGGTGTGCAGCTAGGTTCCTCCGAGCTCTGGTCATTCGCGCAAAGAGGTCTGCAGCGCGCTCATGTCGTTCTAGCATCAGAGCGCGCGACGCTGCGGCTGATACCAAGGCGGAACGCTCACGTGTTAAGGTTTCTACTTGCATCTGCATTTCCAATAGCTGAAACATTTTCTTTCTTGACCTTACTCAAAAAACTTGTCAATAGTTTTGAATTTATGTAGGTATGTATACAATATATTCTATCACACCAGCATCACAAATCTTTCTAGGATTGAAAGACGATTCATTCCTAACACTTTTATCACAGCCCGAGCTTGCTTGTTATATTAGAAATGGGGGATAACAATATAATTAATAAATTAATTTAACTATAAGTACATTTATATATTATTATTATTATTATACGTTTGATGGCTTAGCCTGGAATTAATTAATACAAGAAAATTGGATAATTGACAGTTCTATTTTTTTTTGCTGCTCACCTCAGTTTGCAAATCCTGATACGATATGTCCTTGGAATAACAATCATAGTTCCGCAATTTTTTAATTTCTAATCGCATAGCGGCGAGCTGATTTTCGTACTCAGTCATACTTTGTTCCCTAAAAACGAAAACGCTCACAATATGCTTATTATTAAAGTATTTGCGGTCTCGTTGGCGCGTTCTGTAGAAGAAAAGGTCGTGGGTTCGAATCCCACCGGGACCACATGTTTATAGTTTTTTGTAAGCATGTTTTCCCCACGTTTGGTAACTTCGGGCATTGAAAGGGAGGAACACCGAAATTCCAACCGGGTAACGAACCACCGTTGACGGAAAAACCGTGTAGTGAAGTGCGTTTCGGTTTCAGTCTATGTATTTCCGAATTCTCGAAGTAAAAAAATAGGTTGACAGCGCGTCATTGACTGATGTCCTGTGGCTGAGGTATCACCAATCAAGTGATCCTCGTGCTCGTCTGTCGATATCTAACAAAAAAAAAGTAATAATTAAATACAAACATAATTTTTTCATTTTCTTGTTGACTTTCAATAACTCTTTGGAGTGCCATTATTTTCTGTTCTCTACTTAATAATTCAGCCGCCAACTTATCATCTTTATCTGCTCCTTCTTCTTGCTAAAGGACACAATGAGCGTTCTATTAAATATTTTTGTGTTGAACTTCAGCAGAATAGAGTAGTAGTAGTATCTATTCCGAGCTATCTCGGCGGATCAGTTTTGAGACAACTCTATACTTAAAATATGCAGGACTTGTTTGACGGGTAAATGGTTAAAACACTGGCCCATAAAATAATTAATAGGTAGACATGGGTAACTCAGCGAAATTCCCCGCGCCAACTCAGCAACTCAGGCGCAGTGTAGTGCGTCGGCTCCTTGAGTCAACTCAAAATTGCGCCACGACGCAACAAAATGGGACGCGCAAAGCGAGCAGTGAAACCTCCGAAACGCACGAATCGCCACGCTTATTGTTCACTCAGTGAGTGAGGTACTGCGCCGTGCGCCCACTCATTATGAATGTGTGAGCTGACTCACCCTGCGCAGTAAAGCGTGCCGACGCAATCGCGCAGCGCATCGCAGTGTTACCCATGTCTAGGAATAGGTACATGTATATATGTAATATGTTTCAAAAGTAATATATTAATGGTTTGTATTTGTATTGTGGAGGATGGAAGGTGTGCTCTTTCTCCAACGTATGATGACTTTATCTATATATATAAAAGAGATTCCCACCTATATAGATACTCATCACGATATCTCTGGAACCATAAGGCGTAGCAACTTGAAATATGGTAGGAATATTCCTTTCGCCGAGTAGAGGTCAGCTAAGAACGGATTTTACGAAATTCAACCCACAATTGCTAGTAATTTATAATTTTCTTTCTTTTTTTTTAACGTTTATAATTTTCTGTAAGCATGTCTTCATCACGTCTGGTAACTTCGGGCATTGAACGGGTGGGAGGAATATCGAAATTCCGACCGGGTAACGAACCACCTTTCATAGATGGGAATACTGTGAAGTGCATAATGCGTGTTTCGGTTTCAGTCTATGGATTTTAGAATGCTCGAAGTAAAAAATGGGTCGACGGCGCATCATTGATCTGTGGCTGAGGTATCACCTACCATCAAGTGAACCTTATGCTCGTGTGTCGATATCTAACATAAAAAAAAAACAATCGTCTGCAATAAGTGATAAAAAAGATTAAAGATAAGCGACTTATCTGAAACTGTATGCGCTATTATATTACACAAAAAATGATACCGCAATCTTTGATAGTGAATTCAAAAAGCTCTCCTTATCAGCCCGCGATTGACGAAGGTCGTCTTCAGCTCGAGATAAAGCTACACGTGTCACTTGAAGTTCCTTCCAAATTTCAGTTTCTCTATCAGAAGGTTCACTTTCTAAAAATACATTCGAATCATAAAATAAAATGTCAGACTCAAAACTATAAAATATTAACAGTGTTACCCTTTGACGGAATATATTCTAAACAGCGCCTTCTTTCTAAATCAACAAGACGCATGGATCGGTCACGTAACGATCGTAATTGTTCTTCTAATTCTTTTACACGTCCTTCTAATTCCACTACATACGTCTCGGCCACCTTTCTGCCCTTTTCCTATTGAACAAATATTTCGAGATAACACAATCGCTTGAAATTAACTAAAACATTACAACACACAAATTATCATGGCAAATAATATATCTGTCGTCTATTCTCTGTCGACTATTTAATACTTTGTATAACTTCATGGCACCTGTTCTGCTACCTTCGCCTGCAGCGTTTCGTTGCGCAGCTTCTGTTCCTGTTCTCTAACCACAGCTTCTTGCTCTGCTGCTGCTGCTTCCTCTCTCAATTCCTTAACCCTAGATAATTATATGTACCACTTTTTAAAGTTACCAGATAACAGATAAATAAAACGCAAAATTAACAATATTACATGACTATTACTAGGTTATCTGTTGAACAAGTTTTTATTAAATAATTAGGTAATTTTGCGACATTTAGTAAAATAGCCTATACATATAACAGAGAAAGTTAACTTCACTAATTACTAACCTAAGTTCCAAAGCATCGCGTTGACGCGATAAAGCTTCGATCGTCATTTCTCCAGTTTTAGAAACCTCCAAAAGTTTCTTTGATCGAGCATCGTAACTAGTTTCCCGATGACGATACTGGAGAAATACATACATTTTATAGAATATTTATCAAACTAACACTTACTTAGATGGGCCACTTTACATACTCTTCTGTATTAATTTTGCTGTTACGAAAGCGATACTTATAAACAAAACATTCTAATTGCGCCATCTATTCCTACGGAGTTGATATTTACTGTAATTTTCTATATTATGATAATATTGGTCTTCCCCACGTCTGGTAACTTCGGGTATTGAATGGTTACGAGGAATATCAAAATTCCGACCGGGTAACGAACCATATAGATGGAAAAACCGTGAAGTGCAGATTGCGCGTTTCGGCTTCAGTCTATGGATTTCCGAATGTTCCAAGGTGAAAGTAAGTCGCTGTCGACATCATTGACAAATGTTTTGTGGCAGGAGTATCATCTACCATCAAGTGAACCTCATGCCCGTCTGTCGATATCAACAAAATAAAAGACAGTAGATATATAAGAATCTTACAAGTTGTTCTAGATCCTTGTGCTTCTTACGTGCTGCCTCAAGTTCAGTGCGCGTATCCTTCAACTGTTTCTCTAGTGTCGCAATGCGAGCCCGAGCCACGCGCAACATACTCTCAGCCGCTGACACAACTTCCTTCAACGAATCTCGTGCTGCTCGCTCTCTAGCTAACTCGTCACATATAGCCTGTCGGAAATAGTCGGAATGAAATCATTAATTGTTGTTAAAAATCACGATCAAAAAAGCAGAAGATTATTATTATTAGCCCCTTACTTCACGAGAGAACGTGACAGCGTCATAAAATGTGTATTTATCTCATTCTATATTATCAACGATACCTGCAATAATATTGCTATAAGAGATGGCAGTACTGGGGGGTTAGAACGCAAAACGCAAAACGATTCGACTGATCGTCTCGCTTCATTGTGATTGGTGTAGAGACTCTCTCGCTTCATTGTGATTGGTGTAGAGAGTCTCTAGAGAGTCTCTACACCAATCACAATGAAGCGAGACGATCAGTCGAATCGTTTTGCGTTTTGCGTTCTAACCCCGCTGACCCTTTACAAGTGCAGTAATCATGTATGGAGTTTATTTAGTTGATTTTGAGATATTTTTAAGTTTTTAATGTTAGCTTACTTTATTATTTGGCGTGTCGCCCGGTTGTTTATCATTATTTCCCTCCTCATGATTGTCTTTTTCCTTTTTCATCAATTCATCAATCTTCATTTGAAGTAAAGAGTTATCTTTTTGTAAGCGTTCTATCTTTTTCACAAAGTTTTCTCTATCTACCCATGGTACCCTTAAAAACAAATAAAGCTTCTGGGTCAAAACTTAATTCTTATTATGGAATATACATATAAGTAAGCTTTATTTACTTCGCCAAGTCAATTGAATACGTAATCTTCTCCTTTAAATTTTCAGCAGTTCCAGCAACAAGTCTGTGAAGGCGTTCTGTTTCGTTATCAAACTCATTATTTTTAGTTTTCCATTCTAGGTTCTGTAATAAATTCAAATTCGAACAAATAAGTTATAATAAAAATATATGAAAGAGATTTGATATAAAAAAATGAGGCAGTTGTTTTAACACGTCGAATAATGTACGAAGCTAAACAGGGCTACACCTACCAAAACTAAATGAACCCTACAGGTTTTACGTACTTATGTTCTGGAGATACTCAGACTTAATACAGCAATATTATACCTATACTACCTAGGCCTAGCCCCTCTAGCACGAATGATTGACGGAAAGTATTCGTAACGTATGCAATTTCAAATAATTTCTTATGATACGATATTTTCTCGCTTGCTCGCTACTTGATTCTTAGTTCACAAAAATCACTGAATAAAAATTGACCACGAGGATTACCTACCCCTGTATTGAAACGATATCGCAGCTCTAGCGGCACGCTGTATAGTAATTCATTGTTCACATAATATATATAAGAAAATGAACAGATTGAAGAAATACTCAGCTGTATGGTACGTAGCCCGATCACAGCGATGTTTGCAGCGAAGTAAGTTCAAAAGCTCAATTCGACGAGCCATTATCTCTGCTCCCATAGTCAATACCTGCTCAGGAATGGTCCCAAGTTGCGCTTGTAGTTGTTGTAACACTTGTGCTCCTGGTAATCGAGGTTATGTTTTTTATATTATATATACTATAAATATCTTCAGTATTCATTATTTGCCATCATTTTTTTATTATCCTTGTCTTCATAATTTTTACTTTTTATTATTACAGAATTCACAGTGGTTTACCTGATGGTAGGTAATCAGTAATCTCCACCGCCCATGAATATCCACGACTCAAAAATCTCAGATGCGTTGTTGTTTTGACGGGCTCGTTGGTGCGTTCGGTAGAACACCTGCCGTGCGCATCGATGGGTCATGGTTCGAATCCCACCGGGAACACATGTTTATAATTTTCTGTAAGAATGTTTTCCCCACGTCTGGTAACTTCGGGCATTGATCGGGTGGGAGGAATATCTTAATTCCGACCGGGTAACGAACATCCGTTCATAGATGGAAAAACCGTGAAGTGCACATTGCGCGTTTCGGTTTCAGTCTATAGATTTCCGAATGCTCGAAGTAAAAATTAGGTCGACAGCGCATCATTGACTGATGTTCTGTAGCTGGGGTATCACCTACCACCAAGTGAACCTCATGCTCGGCTGTCGATATCTGACATAAAAAAAAACATAGATCTTATGTGTTATTTAGGTAGCATATATAATAAAAATTCTATCCATCTATCGGAAAGGTTCAATACTAATAATTTTATTTTACCCAAGCAACCTCTGTTGTCAGACTTCAGTGGCGCTTCGAAATCATCTCTCAATAACAGTAGGAGGTCATGAGCAGGCCACCCCGACAATGATACAATTCTGATTTCACCCAACGACTCGTCACTTATTCCAGCTCGAGATTCTAATTCTTTTAAAGCAGCGAAATGTTCCAGTAAGGTATTCTTAAACATAACCAAAATCAATGAAATACCTTTGAACGGATAATAATTTAAATGTTTTGTATTTATCACTTCGAGCTTTATTGGGGAGAATATCGAAATTCTGTCCGGGTAAAAAACCACCGTTCATAGATAGAAAAGCTGTCTCTGATCACGTGTTACGTTAGCGTTATTTCCGAATAATCAAAATAAAAAGACAGCTCATCATATCAACGACCATTAATTGTAGTCATCTATTTTCGTAAAAAAGGCATTTAATTCGTCGATATTTCTTCTATAACACATAAATAAAATATATCAAATGGAGTTTTAATTTTAATTAATTTAAACATCCAACTAACCTGTTGGTGAAGTAAAGATTTCCGTAATTTAATAAATTCACGTTTTTTCGTAGCTAAAGCACGAAGAGCTTTTGCTACTAAGCAATGCGGCATTGCAATATCTTTATCTGTCAATAAAATAAAAACTGTAATTATTTATTGATTTTTTGGAGAAAAAACAGAAACAATCTAATATATAAAATTCTCGTGTCACAGTTTTCGTTGCCATACTCCTCCGAAACGGCTTGACCGATTTTGATGAAATTTTTTTTGCTTATCCGGTATCTATGAGAATCGGCCAACATCTATTTTTCATCCCCCTAAATGTTAGGGGTAGTCCACCCCTAATTTTTATTTTTTTATTTTTGGACGAAATTTTTTGTTTTTATTTTTTTATAATGTGGCATTAAAAAATACATACAACCCTAAATTTTTACTATTTTATCTATCTAATATATAAAATTCTCGTGTCACAGTTTTCGTTGCCATACTTCTCCGAAACGGCTTGACCGATTTTGATGAAATTTTTTGTGCTTCCCCGGTATCTATGAGAATCGGCCAACATCTATTTTTCATCCCCCTAAATGTAGTCCACCCCAAAAAAAATTTTTTGTTTTTATTTTTTTATAATGTGGCATTAAAAAATACATACAACCCTAAATTTTTACTATTTTATCACCAACCCCTGCTTTTTAGAAATTATTTACATGGCAAAACAACGATTGCCGGGTCAGCTAGTAGGTAATATAAATATAGACAAAGTATAATGTTTCAAAAACAGAATAGAATGGACTAATTTTACGAATGGTTTTTGCAACAGTCTATATTTAAAAGCCAACAACATTACAGTAGTTTAAATACATTATAAAATCTTACAAATCGCTATCAAAATTAAAATAATTACTTTATTAAACACAGCACAAATGTTAAAACAAAACTGAAAAGACAGAAATAATAATACTATAACTTATTTTTTTTTTAAATATTAATATTTAAATATGTTCTCACTTATACAGTAGTAATGACATGTGTTCATCTTATTCATTTTGTATTTAAAATAAGAATATCTATACATATAATAAAAGAGTAGGATCGAAATTACGCTTCACTAAATATTTTTACCAGAAATTAAGAGGGGTGATAAAAGAAGGGTAGCAGAATGCATAAATGCAATTTTTAAGATTCTTGTCTGTCTGTCTGTCTGTCCGTCTGTCTGTCTGTCTGTCTGTTTGTTCACGCTAATCTCCGAAGATACTGAACGGATTTTCATGCAATTTACACAAATATATTAAGTAAATTCCGGGGCAACATATAGGCTTTGTTTTATCGAAATCGGTTATCAGAAAGAAAAGTTATCATCATTTAAAAATAATTTTAAAGGCACCAAATTGCAATGCAAACTGACTCGCGTTGAACTTTTTCGAATTGTCAGATGTCAATCACAGTTTGATATGTAAATGAAATACTTTGATTATTTCGCTATTTCCGATATATGTAATCGTAGAATAGTGGATATGCAGGCCCATTGCGTAACTTCAGATGCGAGTTCGAATCTGAAGTTGAACGGATTTTTTTTTTTGTATTTATTTTTTTTTTTTTTTAAAGAATTATGTTATAAAAATAGAAAATGTATTACTGAAATATTATATGAAAAAGTATTTCTTATGAGATCGTTTATTTCACCTTTTCATCCATCCTTTCTCTACAGAATTACGATTATTCAACATTTGAGGACTGTCTTCGTATCTTAGAGGTTTCCGCATTTAGCACCGGAAACCCGAGTAGGAATCCCGAGAAAAGGGAATTTAAAAAAAATATCTCAAAATGAAAATGATCAATTAAATGAAATAAATATCGAGGTGGATACAGTATCTTCACCACTAATTAAATTTATAAAGAAAATAAGTAAATTTCTTTAAAGTCAGGTTCATTTTTTCAACACTGGTATTACTATAGAATTTTAAATCATACTTCGAACCCCAATCTCAACCACCATTAAACGTGTCGATAATATGATGCAAAAGCAACCGTCAATGACTAATTTGATAGCTCTTTCCCAAAATAAATCACCAAGTACAGAGGATGGAGGATATGTCATTTGAAGAAAGCTTGCTCAAAAGCGAACCCCACGCGAACGAAGTCGCGGGCATCAGCTAGTTTGTAATATTGTTCCAGTAGAAATCACTTCTCTTATGATATTAATATCAAATATATATAAATAATAATATATAAATTTTAATAAGTATTCAAAGTAATAAATAATAATTATAATCGCATCAAGTAGGAAGCTATTTTAATAAGGATAGTATTTAAACGCAAATCAAAAAATAATTTTCGCTCTCTCTCTATGCTGTCTCTAGATCTAATGGTAAATCTTTTTCATACATTACTACTATATATTTCATAGTACTCACCGGGTTCTTGAAACATGTTGTTTTGTGCTTTATCCATCATCGAATTTAGTTCTTCCGGAGCACATTCTTGACCATAATTATTATTATTAATGTGTTCGAGTGATTTTTTCTGCATTTGCTGTATTGTACGGATTTTAAAGTATTATTGTAATAAATAATTACGATAACTCTCTAGACACTATATGTATATAAATAGTACTTTCTATTACAAGAAATTAAACTTGACTTCCTTTTTTTATTAAAATTTAATTGTGCCTATAAATAATTTTATAGTAAAACAAAAATATATAATAAATTAAAATCTACTGAATATGTCTTGTACACATTTAAAACGCGTTTATCCAACTTAAACCATATCCATGGCTCAGTGATAAGCACGTTAGGCTTAACACTAGAGGTCTCGGGTTCGAATCCTGCAGAAAAAGATTTTGAAAATATTACGAGCTGACGGGGCTAGAAGAAGGCTGAACTGTAAATCAAAATGATCACATGAAACAGACACTGAAATGTGTCTGTTGTCTGCATCATGAGGGACGCGGAAATTCACTTACCTTATATACCTGAGTTAAACATTAGAATAATATGGAAGAAATTGTGTAACAAGTGACGATCTCTCACAATCAGAAATTGTATACATTGTAAATCATTGACATAAAATTGAATTTTACTTTTATTGTCTTTTATTAACGCGAGTATCACGTGGTCGCTGAAAAGCATCCGAAACGTCGGGATAAATAAATTAAACAATAAAAATCGCGTTTTAATCCGGTATACAGTGTTTAATTTAAATATTTTTTCATTGTATTCTTAATTTGACAATTAAGTAAACAATAGTAGGTACAATCATATAACGAAAAGACTTACTTGGGGGATTAAGCTCTGGCATCTTCTTTCTTTAATAACTTTCTTTTCCGCACTTGGACTCTAAAAAAACAAGGTTCGATAACTTCAAAAACCTGCGTCATGTCATGTCTGTGTCGTACGGGCCTTAATGCCTCGATTCAAAACCTGTTATTATATTATGTTTGAAATAAATAATATGTATTGATAAAATATTCTTGGAATCCATCTCAACCACCTTCTCAGAATAAATAATTCATCATAACATTGGTTTTAATCAATCTGCATACCTAACAGTATTTTAATAAAAAGACCTCAATTCTCTGAACTGAGCCTAAATAATGTACTGTGGTTTTGAAGGATATTTTAAATTTCGATGGAGGCAAGATTGAGGTATATAGAAAATTACTTTTAAATTAAATGTAAACTAGATTTATACCACGGTTTCACCTGCGTTGACGGTTGGGAATATTTCGTCGTGATCGTAGAACAACGACGTTCTGATTTTTTACGATTTTAGTTATATTGTATTAGTCATAACATGAAACTCCTTGACAGTTCTATATTGTATAATTTAGAACTGTCTAAAAACCCTTTATCAATAGAACAAATATAAAAATGGAGTTTGATAATTACTTAGTCAGATAGTTTTATGCAATAAAACTAAAACCGTAAAAAATCAGAACCGTCGCGGTCGTTGTTCTACGATCACGACGATTTCTTCGTATTATCTCAATCTCTAGGCGAAAGTCATCATACAAATAGACAGCTTCATTTATAGTATTAGGTAAGTTAGAGTGAGTGTATTTTCATTTTTCACTCACAAGGAAGGATATCTTACTGTACCCCTTAAGCCCCTATCCCACTGGCGTTATGCGAGCGTTAACGTTTCTCTAACGTCTGCGCAGTGTCGATAATGTCTATGTATGTATACTTAGTGTATACATTATCGACGCTGCGCAAACGTTGGAGAAACGCCAACGCTCGCATAACGCCAGTGGGATAAGGGCCTTATGCGGGTTTCTACTTTGATGTGAAATATAAAACATAATTTATTTCATCCAGGTTTTTATGATACAGTATGAGTAAGGTAACCTTCGTTGATAGTAATAAATCTAGGATTGTAACGTACCCGGGGTCTGAGAGAACTAGGGCTGAACGAATGTGCTCTTTTGTTCAAAGGCCGTACAGGACATTTCCTCTCGGTTTTTGCAGAACCTGTAATCATAAACAAATCTATTATTTTTTTGCTAAATAACAACCGTAAATATTAGTGAAAAGGGCAAGTTTAAAATATATAAAAAATAATATAAATATTTACATGTTTAAAAAGTATGCTTTGTGTTTATAGTCCGGGAGCCAGGTGCAAATTTGGTTAATTATTTCCTCTCGAGAGATAATTCGTCAGACGCATCAGAGTATAGTATTATAAAGCCTCGTGAACGTCAGCTGGCGCTCGGGTGGGGGGATGAGCAGTTGTAGAAAAAAATACATTCATTCATTTCCTCTCAGCTTAAAATTTGTCAAATTGTAGTTAATCCAATATTTCAACGAAAAAAAATAATCAGCTGGTTACAACATAGTGAAAGTATCAGCTGACGGCTTTTCCACCAAGATACAGCCAGCTGATCTATATATTTATCCACAGTTACATATAAGCTATCATCAGGTAAATTTTTGTTTGAGAGGAAATCACGGAAAATATTTTTTTTTTTTCATTTTCGAGACACCAGCTGACGTATAATACACTATGTTGTAACCAGCTGATTATTTTTTTTCGTTGAAATATTGGATTAACTACAATTTGACAAATTTTTAGCTGAGAGGAAATGAATGAATGTATTTTTTTTTCCTTCGTGCGTGGGAGGCTATAACCGCTCATCCCCCCACCCGAGCGCCAGCTGACGTTCACGAGGCTTCATAATACTATACTCTGATGCATTTTACTAATTACCGCTTGAGAGGAACTTGGTCATGAAAACCTGTTGCTGGCTCCCGGACCATTACATACGCCAAGAAAGGTGTGGCTAATTAAATATTAATAATATACTTAGCCTAATCATTATTATTCAAATTTAATATAATAAATAAAATAATCACCATACTTGTAATTTTCTAATAATTCGACGGATATTAAAAAAAAGTATTTTTCGCCAAATTAAAAATATGCAAACACGAAAGTTATATGGTCCAATTTTCTCAAACGGTATGTAAACATTTTGAATCCACTCGAATCTATTTAATTATTACTCGGTGAGGTTTAAATAACTAGCATCTGCATAATCAAGTAGGAAAAGAAGAAGAGACTGAGCTAAAATTATTTTTGTAGGAATGGGAAAACGTTAGAAAGATGTCGATGTGCCAGCCGTAAAAAGTTTTTACTAACTGCACCAATCTGGTCGTGCCACTATAAAATGGAATCATATAATAATTATATGTAAGCTTTTCTACCGGGACAGGAACCCCTTTGACGTTCACGTTTGGAAGATTATCCCAATCAATCAAAATATATACTATAAAAAAATAAAATAAGTGATATTTTTGACCATAATTGATGATTGTCGTCTATCGTTGACTTGGCATTCAGTATTAGTGAAGATAAATAAGATTATTTAGTTACCCGCCAAATATAATATATCATATTTAATACCTAACTCGAACAAAGTTAACTGTAATCTCAATTGAACCGATAACAATAATCGCCACAAAATTGTTTGATAAAATGTGTTTTATTATATGTACTACACGGAGAAAACAATAGTGTTTTAATATAAAATTTTATTTATGATTTATTCAACAATCTGATTCATAAAATATCCATTGGTTGGTAACAATTATAAAAAATATGTTAGTACAATGTCCTAATTACTAAACTGAGTCTTGTAGTCTGGGTCCGGTCTGATTTATAATAAGTGATTTGAAATGTATGTAAAATGTAAATGTAAGAGCGTTGTACATTATGCCTTTAAAACTGTAGCGTAGAAAATAATTAACTTTTTGAATGAAAAATTTATCCTTCTGATACCTTTCTCCAGGTTGTCTGGCAGAAATCGCTACTAAGCGATAAGGCCGCCCTTTGTACTGTATAATATAATAATATATCGTTGGCCTAGTTATCAAACTTCGTAACTCCACCGATTTTTGTTTTTTGATGCCATCTTGTGTAAAATACCGTAACAAATACGATGAAATCACTCGTATCTACTATTTTTTTTTTGTATTTACAAAAAAAAAAACTACGTTTGTTCACGGAATATTTGTTTTTTCCTCCTCCTGTAAAGTTTGACCAAATGGAGATACGAAGTTTAATAATTAAGCCAACGATATTTAAAATCTAATTTCTTTTAGCGTTGTGTGCATTAAAAAGTATTATAATTATAAATGTAGGTCTGTATGACCACGTGTTTTCCTGTACGTTAGAATCCTGATACAGACTTTTCATTTCCTCGTCTCCTTAGCGATTTTCCTGCATGTTCGTCGGCATAAGATGTTTTCGAACTTTTTTCAGAACATATTTAATCTCAAGGTCGGTATTTATTTACTTTGGCCGACGAACTCCGACATTCCCACGTCCATTTGAAAGAATCCTTCATTCATATTCATATTTCCCCATTATATCGAACCCAGGAACCTAATTACGCTTACCATTGAGCCATGGCACTCAATGTTAAAATAAAAGTAAATTATCGAGTTCGGAAATACAAATTAATTAACTTTTAGTGTAGATTGTAGAGCAATTGGCCAAGTACTATGATCAATTATTCGGCAATATATAATTAAGTACTTACTAGACATGTGTCGGCTATATCAAAACGTAGCTAAAAACAGTTACCGAGCCTGTAACTAACGTAGCGGCGCTATCATATCTCGTAGCCGTTTTCAGCTATCAAATATTTCTTTAACCGCGGCGAGTTCCGCTAGTTTGGTTGGTCAACGATTCTAAGTTGTCAACTGTTAGAAGTCAGTTGGTGCCGGCGAAGCGATAGCTAAAATAATTATGCTTTCTCTCTTGTTCTAAGCGAGCCTCAATATGCAAAAACGAGACGGAGCGAATATTCCGCCACGCGATCACGTGACATGCGCGTCCCGTGATCGCTGGTTCATTATAGCTCGACCTACAAAATGCCATACATTAAACTCTATGAACGCACAGATAAAGTAGTTTTTGGTTTGGCACTTATAATAATTTTAAAATGGTCATTCTCTCACTGAATATTTACGCGGCAGATTTGTTTTGATTTTAAAGCACATATATTATTGTTTCGAGTACTTGTTTAGTTTGTATTGCGTACGTAAATATAATTAGTTTTGAATTCATGTTGAGTTGAGAAAATTGAAGTAGTGAAATAGAAAGTACAATAAAAATTGTTGTACTTACTATAAAAATTGTGCTAGTCCTAAGTAAAGCGTGAAGGGAAATCGCCAATATAAATTTCAAAAAACTAAAACATTAAGTACATTTGGTTACTTCAAGTAGCTAATATAGTTAGATAGCTTTAATACTAACTAGCGAGGTAACCAACAATGCGTGATATAACAGATATAATAAAACACGGCGGGCGCAGATACCGATATTCGACAACGGTTATCAATACCGATATTAAAACCAAATAGCGGTTAGGTAGCGGTTACCAGAAATATCTGATAACGCCCATGTCTAGTACTTACTACTAGTGAATTCTTACAAAAAAAGGGTTACACAGATATTATCGCAAGTATTATATAAAATTATTCATTGATTTTCCACAATAAGGAACTAAAATAAAACTGAGAACTCCAATTAATAGTAGAGCCATTTTAACGGCCGCTTCATATGGTACATATATACATACATACGGTACACTAAAAAAATGTTATCTTGATGGAGTTAACTATAAAATGTATTTAAATTTTTAATTCAGTCAAGTTTACTCTACTTCATTACCTGCATTTCTATGCATCCTGATTTTTTTTTATACTTTATTCAGAATTTCTTAGCGGAGTTTATATAAAATTTTGTAATATTTTAGAAAAACTGTCAAATAATGAAAGATTGTCATGTGGACATAATTACCCACGGATGGCAAAAAAGAGTTTTACCTGTAGTTTATAAGGCTGTATTACGCATCCTACTGATGATCGTCATCTAAGTAAGTTAGTTGTCGATATTATTATGACTGATGAAATTATTAGTATCAGTATTTAAATCAGGCTTTTACGAGTACAAATGCATTGGTGTAGACCAAAAATACTTTTCTCTTTTCTAAATAAGCAAGCTTTGCTATGTTTGCAACGTAGAGTGGCTCAAATCGTCAACGGCCAAGCTCTCTCCGATCGGCTCGATCCTTTGGCAATATTATAGATCATTCGTTACCTTTGGTAGATACCTATTACAATATTCATCAATTTGCTAAAAAAAACTTATGAGAAAAAGGAAAAAATGCATTTTTGGTTATCAATTTCTCTGCACTTTTCTCGATTTTTGAAAGATCTCTGAAAGAATATCCGGTAATCCACTCGTCTGTCGACATATGATATAAAAAAATTTAAAGTTCCATAACTTTTCCAATAATGCATAAAATGAAAACGACCGAAACTGAGGTCACACCACACAATAGTGTTATAAATATAAGAAGCAGTTTCTACGCTTCTAAAATCTATCATACTGTTATCAAACCTACGTATAATACCTTCCGAACGGTTATCAATAAAACGACGGCCTTGGGCCTTGCAACTATCATCGCATATAACCTGTTATAACTACACTGCTTGTGGATCTTTACTAAAAACAAGTCAATCCTTGACTTAGTATTAAAAAAACTGGGTCAATAAAATTTGTGATAAAAAACAAGAATAAAAATACGTGCTCATTATTTTTAAATTTTTTCTTCCATTATAATAGATTAGACCTATTTGGTCGAATACAATATTTACAGTGGCGTAGCTATCATATGGCAAAGTGGTGCAGTGCACCAGGGCCCTGAAGCTAAGAGGGCCCGCTGGGCTTTGGAAAGAGCGGGAGGCAGCTCCTTGATCTATACTAAGTAATATTATAAAAAAGAAAGATTTCTTTATTTGTTACGATTTAACTTTTATTGCGATAATTTTTCCTCTCTACACCGGGGCCCTTGTCCACCTAGTTACGCCACTGAATATTAACAATCACCCGATATGGCTTCCCTTTTATCTTATTTGGTCAATACTGACATAAAAACGAGACATTTCAACCTGTTCAGTCCAACAAAATTTAAGATTTATTTGAATAAATAATTATTAAAATATTTTACTTTTCATATAACAATATTGAACGTTTAGCGATCACCTCTTAGGAAAATTGTATACAATCGAAAACCAGTCGATTGCGCAATTACAGTTAAGCGTACCTACACGTGCCCTATTTATTCAACAATTAAGTACCTACTTGTATAATATTAATAGAATTACTTTAATCTTAAATCGATAGTTATATTGCATTATTGACATACTGACACCTTTTATGATGCTATTCATTTTATAAACGATTTTAATTATAAAATGTACTATACAAAAAAAAAATATAATAGAGGAATTACTTCTGATACACTATAGGCTGTCCGGTGAAGATAATTTAGAGAACTATACAAATTATTCAACTGACCATTGATAGCCACATATGAAGGTACAGAGAATAAAGAAAATGCGCAAATGTCTCGCTGCTTATTTTAAATATCAGTTTTCCTAGTTGGGAATCGAACGTGTTTATTTTGAAGAATAATTAAAATACCCTATAATTTTGCGTCATCCCAGAGTGACAATGTGAAAAAGGACACTCAATTTTGTTTTTTTAATTCTGAGTAGGTTATTTCTACCGTTTCGTGCAAAACACGTGTCAGTAAGAATAAAAGCTAAACTAAGTAAGCCTAAGTCACCAAATATTTTTTATATTCTAGGTATGTTGCATATGTATATCTGCCACTGGAAAAGAATAATGTCAGGTACTTTGAAAAAAAGATATAAATAAAATATATGCCTAAATATCATTACCAACACTGGTCAGAAATCGGTTTTTGGTAGTTGTAAGCAAATAACTTAAAAAATTGGTGTATTATTGTGTATTATTTTTTTGGTTTGTATAGAATAACTATAAAGCAATAAAAAAATGAAAATAAAAAATCGTTTTTATTTGTAATTTACATTTGATGTAATAAAGTAAGTTTGACCAAAAAAAATAATCATTACCGTCAACTAAACTTGAAATAAAAAAATAATCCTGTTCGGACGCGCTAGCGATGTTTCTTACCCCTTACCCCTTTGCGTGATCCTCGCCCAGTCGACCAGTGAACAGAGACCGGGTCTAGCGTCTTGCAGTTTGTTGATAAAGAACGATGAAGGTGAGAATATTATGCGTGGTAAGTTTTTTTTTCATTACCATTAGTGCTATTTTGAGATATAGAGTAATTTTTGTTTTGATATATGGTGAATGTTAACATAATAACCTTCGAGTTTATGTAGTTTATGATCTTAATGCTTAACATTTTACAGTTATTTACGGAGTATTTTTAAAAAACTGCTAGAATATCATTACCATTACTTTCATTACCATGATTTACCATCAGCTATTTGAAAAATGGTAATGATCATAAAATGATGGTAATGAAGATTAATGTAACAACAGATTTTACTTATTCTAGATCAGTGATGACGAACCAATGGCTTGCGTGCCATTGTTTTGACAGGAATTTAGGTACTTATCTCGTCAGCAATTGTTTTTTCTGTGTCAGTAGGAAGTTATAGATTTCACAACTAAAATACTGTAAGTTGAATTGGGACAAAAATTGTGTTTTAATTCTGATTTCTATTCTAGATTCATAAGGAGCCATTTAAAATATGTGCTTTATTGCTGATGGCGATAGAATAGATTTATGCTGTGACGTCTATAATGAAAGATGCTTGAACAGAACTTGTGAGAGTTTTAGTAATTAATAATGTAGAGTTTGATTATGAGTATTGACTATTACGTAGGATTCCATATCTTTTAAAGTATTTTGAAAGTTTTTTGTTACACGATTGATTGTGAAATTACTTTTGAATGAAACTATTAAGTGAATAAAACTCAATTGAAGTACTTATATAATTGTTATTAAAAGAAAAACAAATTTTAATTACATTTTTTATTTACATTCTCATTACCAATAGTATTTTCTCATTACCATTGTCCCTCATATCATTACCAAATTTCTTTCCTCATTACCATATCTACGAAAAAAATTTAAAGCCCATTTTTGCCAATTTTAGGTATAATTTAATAATACTCAAATAGCTAGTTTATTTTTCAAGTAGCTATGCAATGGCACTGAAAAAAATAAATTCTATTTTTTTCTCGCAAATTCTTTCAATTTGCACGAAACGCGAGAATTACCCAGTAACGTTAATTTCAATCGTTAAATACTTTTTATGAAAGTAGAATTAAACCATAAAGGTTTATGCCTGTTTACATATACTTACGTAGGTAAATATCGTTTTTAATAGTGTTTTTTTCATTGATGTATTTTAAAATAAATGATCATAGCTCTTTTAACACGTTCACTGCGGCAATAGGTCGAATATACCCGATGCAAGATTATCCCGTGGTGCGGCATGAAAAATCTCTGTCCAACTGTTGGTGCGGGACAGATATCTCTCGCATTTTGTGGACTTAAAAAGGGGTGATAACGCACTCCAAGATCAACATGCTTCAGTTCTTAGGCACCTTATATAGCACTAGCTGAAAGTCTTCTAAAAATCTGTACGCAGTGAATGTGTTAAATATAGTTAGTTCAGAAATTCTGTATATGCAAGTGTTTAACATAATTTTAAAGTAAATATATACTTCTCCGTCACTACACTTTTGATAAAGTGGTCGTGGTTGACACGTTTGGAGTGATGGTACGCCTAATGAACCGGCATCAATTTTCAATTCATTTATAAACACCGGAGGGAAGGGAGATCATAGGCCCGGCCCATCTTGTTAAAACGTGTATGCAAAATTCGTCAATTAGGGTCAAACTTATCACGTTTTATGAAAATGTTGTTTACTTTAACTTGGACCTTTATCACACATGATTAAGAATTTTAAATGTTTTCTAAGGTCTTAATGCAAATTAGGTCGTTCTTTTTTACATCTATACTAATTTATATCTAATATCTATACTATATTTATTATAATAATAATAATATTATAAAGAGGAAAGATTTGTATTTTTGGATTTTTGTATGTTATTAATTAAAACTCAAAAACAACTGGACCGATTTTAAAAATTCTTTCACCAATAGAAAGCCACATTATCAGCGAGTAACTATTTAGCTATTTTTTGTCTATAGTAAATCTACATTACACCCGTATGAAGCCGGGGCACTTTTCTAGTCGATTATAAAATATTATCAAAATAATCGCGAGTAATTTTCATGTCATCAGTTGGTATTTTCATCCGCATAGAACACGCCGGCTGCGAACGCGAGCCGCCACCAAAATAACGACGTTCGTCCGTGACCTAAGAGATAGCGGCTAACGCCACATTTTAGGTGTAAATATTGTAATAGATTTTTTATAAATCCATCACGTTCGAATCACGTGTGAAATAATTATAGATTTTCTCACTTATTATGGATGAAAACGATTTTCGCACCCTGCCTGATACGCATGTAAAATTTTTAATAAGCACTTTACAATTACGTTATCCGTAGCTAAGCCATGCAACGCCGAAAGCAATTACATATTTCAAACAAAAGTAACTTAGATTCTTAATAATATCAAACTGTCATTAATAAAATATATACTTCATAATTGTAAAGTCTAAAAATAGAATACCTGTTGATAAACGTGTAACAGGCGACTCATTCAGAAATCAACAAGAGGTCTTTGACCTGCAATGACTATACCTCTTCTATCATCAACATCAGTTGCAAATTGGTTGCATGTTGCAAGTATGCAAGAGAAGTTAGCAAGTTCGATTGTTCGCTTATCGTATGAGAGGCTCATCGATAAGGCGGATTGCCCGTGCGCAGCCGTCAGTGGCCAGTGCCGTGATCGACGCCAGCGCAGTACTACAGTGGGTACGGCGCGGCGTAACGAGCGCGCGGCCGTCGTTATAGGCTACCATAATATCACACGTCCGTCATCAAAATATAAACAATTATATGTGCTCAACTGCCGACCTGTGTTTAATAAACTGTGCTATAACAAGAATCCGATTTACTTCAATTGTTTGTTTTAATTAAAGTTAAATCACGTATTATCGCCGAGGTGAGTTCTAAGTTTTACATAGAATAATATTTATGATTGTTATTTTGCTGTTTATTTATACGTATTGTTTTGCGTAGGCAGACAGTAAGTAGGTTCGTAGGTTTTTGACTTTAGCGAATTTAGAACGAGATCCAACTTCCTCTATGTGAATCTTAGTATAGTTTATTTATACTTTTTCTACAAACGGAAATCTAGGGTATCCGCCGACTCACGACGGTGTCTTTCAAGATCAGCGTGCGCGCAACCAACCGTTACTGACAATTTGGATTTAATTTCACTCTCCGTAAGTATAGTATCGTTACATTAGAGCTTTCTTTTCTTTTCACCGCGGAAGACGTGCATTTTAGGAAATATAAAATATGTTCTAATAAATTAAATGAACCTGACAAGTTTGATTAACTGGTTGGTTAGAAATGTAGAATCGTAGAATTAAACTAATTCAATTACTAAATTAATTAAAGTTATAATGTTATGCTAAAATAGAATAAATATTGTATAGAAAATCTTATGTGATATCTTTTAATTTTGATTTTCGCTCTATATATTATAATACAATTTTATATATACTCGTAGATTAATATCTTTATTTTACCTATCTAACGAAATACAGCTCCTTTTCATAGGTAAATAGATTCCTTCTTCATGGAAAATATTACATTTTATCACCTCAAATTATGGTTCGTACGTACTGCAGATGTTTGATATTTACTTATTTATCTTAAATATGACACAATAGTGTAGTTTATGTTTCAATGCGTTAGAATAAAATTAACATTTTGTTACTCATTATAACATTTATATTATTACTATGTATTAAAGCCAAAAAAAGGGATTTATTGAAGGGGTAAATTTACTTTATTTTAAAATAAATATCAATAAACAAAAGCGTCTTATGCTGATAAACAATAAAATCAAAAATTGTGAAAAGTTATATACCTACTTAAAAGTATGATGATAAAAAATATATTATATTACTTCGTCAAAAGTCGTCTAAAAGATTGCTTTTAATCGGAAACATATTGCCAAAAAAAAGGAAAATGTGTTTGCGATTAAATCGTAAAAAGAATTTAATCGCAACTCTTTAATACAGGCATCGTGTGAAAATAGCAATGTACCTAACAATGTTGTTAATATTGTCTTTTACTAACGCGAGTATCACACATTTAAATAAAATACTTTATAACAGATTAAAACGCGATTTATTATTTTTGCCGACGCGTCGGATGCTTTTCAGCAAACGTGGTTCGCGTTTTAATCCGTTATAAAGTATTTTATTTAAATGATGATGTTGTTGTTACATAATAGATTTTTATATAATATACATTTTTTGCCACAAAATAAATATAAACATAATAGATGTACAACCTGTAAATATTTCAATGTTGCCTTAATTAGGGTTTACGATACTCACCTTCGCAACAACATATAATAATAGTTTATCCTTTAGGTACTTCAGTTTCATATATTTATCTTTGTATGATATCGTTGTCTGACAAAAATCATCGTAATACGTAGCGATAGTTGCCAAGGGCGCAAGTTCTACTTAAAATCTTAAGTATGTTTATATCAGTAGGTACCCAAAAAGTAGGTACATGCTGTTACAACGCAGATAATAATAAATATCGACTTTCGTCTTTTATTGAACAATAAAAGCACTGTTATCTAAATTATATTTAAAATGATCAGTTTTTGAAACATAGGGTTATTAGGTAAAGTATGATTCCACGTTATCAAGAGTGTACAATAGGCTCATTTTTGAAGTATTTATTTGATTTGAGTGCTGTATTTAATAAGTCCGTCACGATAACAAAAATAAACAGTGGCGGTGACAGCAAATATGTATTTATATTAAGTATTAGATATTCTTATGTTGTATCGTCAAACATACCACTTCCTATATTGCGGTAAACCGTTTATATGGCCACGTCTGTTTGGATATCATTCATTCAGACATCTTATCTATATGGGGAATGCGACTGCCCCTGACCCATTTGAGTAGATATGTATATATATTATTCATGATTGTCATAATATCTACTCGTATATGAAATACCATATGCGAGTTGTTGATTGTGATCAATGAAATACCAAACATAGGTAACTCAAATAAGTTATTCCGCCACTGCTATCGTAAGGTATTATACTCGTATGTATGTATTTAGCATCAGTTAGAAGAATACTATGTAACTCTTAATATTTTCTTTTTATTTGTGACGATGACGAGATGATTCTTACATTTTCTTACACTTTTCACAATCATATACAGACCTATACCTACTGGAAATAACATCATTGACATACAAAACAATACAATTTTGTAGGCATATTCTTACGCCTTAACTACCATCTTAACACCCTAATATTATATACTTACAAGTATATAGTAAGTATATTATGAAGCTAAACAATGATCGCTGTTATTTATCATCGATAGTATGGATAAGGTAGTACACATATTGTGATTCAGATTAGTTAATAAAAAGGTTACGCACGTCTGCCTTCAATTGCCGGAGATTGTCTATTACAAGTTTGAACGCTTCCATCGCAATGCCCAGCTTGCTAGTTGCTACTTTATGCACTACTTCGAACCTTATTTTGTTTCTACTAAAACGGAGTGGAGCCGAGTGACCTCTAAATAACGAATCGGATGAATCAGAGTATTAATCAATTGATTTTTATTTTCATCGTGCAAAACATAGCTAGAAATGAAGCAATCCAAAATGTATGTACTTTGGTTATATCGTAGACTCTAGCTAGAACGCATCACCAGTTGTTAAAAAAAAATAAAGCTCCCATTCAAAAATTTGTCGTCACGTCGATTGTGTTTGAAATATAATTTTGACTTTTTATTAATAATTAATTATTATCGATGGATGGATCATAAATCATATTTTTTTTTTTTTTTTTTTATGTCAGATATCGACAGACGAGCATGAGGTTCACTTGATGGTAGGTGACACCCCAGCCACAGTACATCAGTCAATGATGCGCTGTCGACCTAATTTTTACTTCGAGCATTCGGAAATCCATAGACTGAAACCGAAACGCGCAATATGCACTTCACGGCTTTTCCATCTATGAACGGTGGTTCGTTACCCGGTCGGAATTTAGATATTCCTCCCACCCGATCAATGCCCGAAGTTACCAGACGTGAGGAAAACATGCTTACAGAAAATTATAAGCATGTGCTCCTGGTGGGATTCGAACCCACAACCCATCGATGCGCACGGCAGGTGTTCTACCGAACGCGCCAACGAGCCCGTCAAAAATAGACATTATCAATAAAATGCTATTTTTTAAAAATAAATTGATCATAGAAAAATCGCTCAAATAGCGATTTTTTTCAACCATTAACGATTTGTCGTCGATTTGTTTGAACATTCAAAAAAAAAGAAAACTTAAACTTTTGCTAAAATTCATAAAGAAACCTTATAAAAAGCGCGTACAACTGAGAAACTCTCCCGTTATTCAAGTCAGTAATAAATAAAAAGCGATATCAAAACGACAATAACTTACTCAGACGCAAAAATAATTTGAGATACTAATCAGAAATGCGAACTTAGTAACGATTCCGTAGTTTTCTATTAGTAAAATAAATAATTGTTAAAATCTGTTCTGAAGTTTCAGGTGTCCCTCTACAAATAAACTACCTATGTCATCCACTATGTTTCTCGTCTTTTTATGTAGTATAATATGTTATATATACTAATATTAATACGAGTTTAAATTTGTATGGTAATTTCTGCATCTACTGAACTGATTTAAAAAAATATTTCACCAATTGAAAGCTACATTATCAGCCAATAACATAGCCTATATTTATATTTTTTTTGTATTTATAACAACTACATTGCAGCCGTGCGAAGCCGGGGCGTGTTGCTAGTTTTCAAATAAAAAGGAAACATTCAAATCAATAATAAAATGCATTCTAATTTATTCAAATATAACCATTTTCGGGCGCCTGCTATATCCATTAATATTCTTCTCTAGGCAAATTAGGTCTTTGATAATATACTTATGCAATAATCAAATTCTAGAGTCGTATGGACACTCCGTATTAGGACGAATTCGGCAATGCCATTCCCTATTGGCGTATACGTGGAAGGCATAATGATTTAAATTGTTATACAACCAACTAATTGCAAAATTGGTGACATAATTTCTTTACACTTTTAAACCTGCAGCTGTCTTATTTGTAACGCCGTTTTGAAGATTATCAGTGGCATAATACATATTTCTACTTGTGTTTAACGTATAATTACACTGTAGCACTAAAATGTATTGGCTATGCCTTAAAACGGTATCCTGCTTTTAACAAAAATATTGTTCTTGCGTGGAAAAAGAGATTCCAGCATCTGTCGTTACAATTATACGCTATGATGAATTGACATCTAAATGAGATATTTGCCTTGTTTTTAATAGCTCCATCAGGGATAGAAGTTCCTCCATTCTGCAAAAAAAAATGTGACCAGTAGTTGTTTATCTTGTTATAGCGAAGCGGATCAAGTCAAGATGGCTATGAAAGAATATCTTCAATGGCTGCCACCCCCGAGGTCATTGCTGGCACTCCTGCTGGCGGTGACAGGATTCAGCGGCCGGCTCTTTGCTGCTCACGTCACCCACTCACCAACATTACTCGTCGACGCTTGCCACTCCTTATGCCGGCTAATTGGTCTCATCACTACCTTACTAGCATTCAAGGTATTTAACAAAGGGAAGAAAGCTAAACCACAATTACAGTAACTTATGATATTGTCATATAAGGATTGCAGACATTCGTGTTTACTTGTCTAAGAAACTTTCATTTCGATTTCTTCATTAACTTTTACTTCCTTCCTCAAGTGACTTACGATACTTATCTAACATATTATGTTGCAAAAAAAACCAGATAGAAAATAGAATATATTTGATATTTGATATACTCAATCATTGAATTTTGACTATTTTTGAATACGTTGCAAGATCCAGACAGAAGGAGAAAGTAAGTGAGGACAAAAAAAAATTAAAGAGGTTTTTATATGATTTTTTTTCATCCCGAAAATAATTATTTTTTATCCCGAAATAAATAACTCAGTATTTCCATGACAAGCCCTGGACAAAGTTAGTAACTCGTTAATACATGAGAAAGGACTGATTAAATAAATCATTATTGACATTGTTATTAGTTTAACTCTCAGTGTAATTAATAGGGTAAATTTGTTTATTTAGCTTTAATTTTGTTTAATGTCTTATTATCAACTTAATTATGCTTTCATAATACTTGCCTAATGTATTTATTGTTTATATATTTATTCATACTAGTGATCCGCCACGACTTCGCACGGGTGCAATTTAGATGTACTATACACAAAAAAAATAAAAAAATAAACCTATTTTACTTGCTGATAATGAAGCTTTCTATTGGTGAAAGAATTTTTAAAATCGGTCGAGTAGTTTTTGAGTTAAATCGTAACAAACAAACAAACCAACTAATCTTATAGTATAGATAAGTCAGTAACTCATTTACAGACTATTCTTTTTTTCTGGCATCTAGTATGAACGCGCTGACGAAGGAGCCGGTCGGGAAGGCAGACTTCGTAATACTTTCGGATGGGCTCGCATCGAGGTGCTGGGAAGACTATCAGTCCACGTTCTGTTCGCGTCATTTTCCCTTGCTCTGGTGGTGAACGCTCTTCAGCTTGGCGTCCATTCCTCCCATATTCAACCTCCGAGATATCCAAGAGTCATCTTAGGCACCGGCGTTATTGGCTTACTGCTGAATGCCATCAACTATTTGCTGCTCGCAGGTTAGTTTTTTCACATCACACTCGATCACGGAATCTTTAAATTACTGAAAAGTATACCTACATCCGTCTATAAGTCGATTCCTTTGGGCGGAAAAACTGAGAAAAGAACTAATATTTTATTGATATAATATATAATTATTATATGACTAATTTGGTCAATACCTTCTGAATATTATATTTTTGATGGCAGGACGCGAGCTAAGTTACAGCAGAAGACTGAGCGTGACAGAGGGAGGGGGAGTGGTCCTCAAGTCAGGCTCAAGGGAGCCAGTTCTTGCACATGCTCCTAGTGACATCGCTAGTAAGTTATCCAAACTACACCTATTTTTATTTTATTTTCTTTACTGTATATAATAAAAGATTAGAATTGACAAATCTCTACATTAAATACTAACGATCCGCCCCGGCTTCGCACGGGTGCATTGTAGATGTACACAAAAAGCCTATGTTACTCGCTGATAATGTAGCTTTCTATTGGTGAAAGAATTTTTAATATTGAACAGTAGATTTCGAGTTTATTCATAACATACAAAAATACAAATCTTTCCTCTTTATAATATTAGTATAGAGTATTTTAACCAGAAATTTAAAGGTGACGATAAAAGATTTTTCCATTCCATTTCCATTTTTAATATTTTTGTCTGTGTGTTTGTTCACGTAAAGCTTCCAAAGTGCTGAAGGATTATCTTATAGTTATCATAGGTTGATTAAGCTTATTCCCGATTTACATTTATAAGGCTTTGTTTCATCAAAATCCGATGTCAACAATCATTTAAATATTATTCACTTGTAGCAGGTCCAAAGACTGAAATCTAACTGCGCTAGATGTACTTCACGGTTTTTACATTTATGAACGGTTATTTGTAACCCGATCGGAACATTCCTCCCACCCGTTCAATATCCAAAGTGACCAGACGTAGGTAACATCTATATATAAAATGTCTCGGTGGGATGGGATCCCGCGATCAATCGGAACGCAAGGTGGGTGTTCTACCCAACTCGCCAACGAGCCCATCAAAAATGAATTATTTATCGCAACAAGAGCTAAATTATGCTATTTTTAAATGTATTATTAAATAACCTTGATATTCAGGTAGTTTATTTGTGATGGGAGCTGGATTAACATTGGAATGGGAGCCAAGCGTGGCCGGTATAGCTGATCCGGCGCTATCAGCGTGCGCCGCCATACTCCTCGTCACTATTAACTATCCTTTCAGTGAGTATAACCAGAATAGCGACATTCATTTTACCACTTGATCTTGCTCGGAGTCTTAATCTCATAACAGATAGATTTTTATTTTTTTATCTCAGAACTCCAATAACGTACGTAATACAACGTTACTGTAATGAACTTTTTAAATAGTAATAATTACAAAACTAAAAATGACTTTAGAATTAAAATAATATTGTAGCTTTTTTTTATGTGGTACATTATTGTCGAGGCGGAACTTAGATGAGCGATCCGGACGAGTTTTCTATAATAACGTGGCCGGCAATCGCCTTTTTTCGCTCTGGCTTATAATATATGTGCTTTTCTCAAAAAAATGTAAGAAAATAAATAAATTTTCATAAACTGATTAAAAATAACTATCAATTAATTTTGATAAAAAGTTGTCGCTTCTGATTTTAAATTGGGTGAAGTATTTTTAAAATACATACTACATTTCTTCGGACTTACTGGAACTCATTTTTTTATTTTTAAAACTTGTTTGTTAATTTCATAAACTTAACAAAACAAAAATATTAATTATGGGAGTACCTATTTACTATTTAATACGTTTTCTCGCCAGTTATCTTTTTTTAGAACTAGAAGATAATCCTACTGAAATGTCAAACTGACAGATTCAAAAGCTTTATGAAATTTAATAAAAGAACGGACTAAAGTCTCCAGCAAAGGATTTTGGCAGTTTATTGGCAGACAAAAAAAAGTCTTAAAATTAAATTCAACAAAATAAAACAAAATTATAGTATTATTGCCTCATCCCAACCTACTCGTACGTACACGTACCTCACACATTTTTGAAATGCCGCGGCCGCCGCGCCGCGCCGGCCGGTTCGAATTCTACAAACAAATCTGCGGGTTCATTGACATACTTATCCATACCTAGTTATTATAGTTTCTCCTGCTACACCGTGATTATAAATTTATCACTCATCGGTTTATTAATTACAAGCTAAATAACAACTTTATAACATGCTATATACCTTAACACATTGTTAAATAGATAAAGTGTCTATATTTTTTTAAAGAAAAATAGTATCATTATTTTATCGTCACGGTCTATTTCAAACTAATTATGTTGCCAGATGAAAATGTAATAAAAAGTACCTACTCAGTGTCCAATATTTGTTTTGTAACGATTCATAATCCACAATATAAATCGATTAAACTTTGAGTAATCAGCAGCTCTTTAAAATATTTTATTATAACAAGAGATATTGCATAGGTTTTTACTTTTTAATTAATAAGAATAACAATTAATTAAGTTACCAGATGCAATCATCTTATTCTTCTTCTTCCTGCCCTGTTCCCTATTTTATTTGGAGTCGGGGTGGGTTCCATTCTCTTATTTCACGATCATTATACCTCTCAATCATATCATTCTTCTTATACACATTACACCCATCCACTTTTTTTTCATCTCTCCTCATAACATGCCCTTACCAAGCCTAACTATTAAAAAAATATTATATATGCAATTAATAAAAAAAATATATTTCAGACAGTTCATATTTAGTATTAGTATAATACAGTTTTAGTAAAGACGTCCTATTATTCTGTACACCAGTGAGATCCGCCGGCCTTGTCTTACTCCAAACGGTGCCGGAAGGTCTTGGAGCATGTGAACTGCGCACCGCTGCTCTGCAGGTGCCAGGAGTACTGGCCATCCATGAGCTTCACGTATGGCAACTCCATCGTGACCGCCTTGTTGCTACTGCCCATGTCTCTTACAACTCGGAAGAGGTAACGTAAACACTACGACAGGAGGCCTAGTACAAATACAAAATACGAAGTTTCGGCTGACGGATGGTAAATTTTCCTATTACGAATCCGATGATCGATCCGTCGTTCGCAATGTCTTTCATTGGATATTACTATGATCGTAATTATAATCGTAAATAGAATTGAAAATGTTTTCTTAATAAGTTAAAAATTAAAATACGAAGTTGTTTGTTCTTTCGTTTCGTTCCATTCGTTGCGTTCGATTTTGGTAATAGACCTACAGAATTTAAATTGGAGAAACATTTCTTTCTCAAAGCAACATTTAATTTGGTAAATAAGTAACTAATGATTATTACAGAGCAATACGAAACACAGCGTTGAGTGCACCGCAATATCAACAGTTATTTTAATAACTGTAAAAATTGATACATCTGTATAAAATTATTGAAATTGATTATCGGTAGTTTATTGCTAACAATTATATAAATATTATTTTCTTCGTTGATTTTAAATGTTTACTTTACAGGACTTCCTAAAAAGTTCCAATCTTGTTGGTGACGTATTTAAACGTCACGGTATCAGTCTAGTTACACTGCAGCCAGAGTTTAGCCTCGCTTCAATTGCAGGTACAGCGATATCCTTATTTTAACATGTATAAGTTAATATTTATAAGTTAATATTTATAAGTACAAAAACAATATTCTAATCTAAGTACAACAGTACACGGTGATCGTGATTTTAAAGCAAGGAACGTGTCATAAAAATACTACAAACATGCCATGTTTCAAGTTTAGTAGAAAAATAATAATTTTTGGTTTTATATTCTATTGGCTCCATTTTTATACATAATAATCATTATTATATCTAATTTATTAATTTATTTTATCAACAAAACCAAAATATTTTTTTACATTGTTTATGTTTTTTTTTAATAAACTACGACAAATTTTATGTACCGGAGCCAACTGTATGTTGAATTTTTGACAAAAAAAATTTTTTGTCTTCATCACATTAGAATTCTAGTAGATCTTCAAAGGCATAGCAAATATGTTATACCAACGGTCAATTAGGTTTGTGTTAGGCGAGGATCGATAGTCGCTTTAATGGGTCGTGTAAATATAGGTACATAATTACTGGCCCTATCTTCGCCCGAACACGGCCTGACAATCTACCCTGTATCTAACTAAATTACCTGTGGCCTTTGAAGTTTGAAATACATAGTACATATGTAGGTACTATACGAATATAAACTAATTAGAAACTCTGAGTGCATCCACATTATCAGGAGCCAACTAGAATTGCTATTACAACAATCCAATTTCATTTAAAATCGTTTCAATAATTAGAAACAGCGTTTTATTTTCACTACTATGCATGTCTTATTTAATTTAAATCAATAGTTCTAATCGTGATTGTGATATGCTCAATATAATATATGGTTTTACAGGTTCAGACGATGAAAAGAAGCTTCTGATAGAGTTAGCCAACGCATCGTGCTCGTGTCCGTGCGCAAAGGAGTGCACAGCACCGCGTTGTTGCGCCGCGCCACGGAAACCACCCATTACTCGCATTTAGATCTTTAACAACCTTAATCCGTATCGGAGAAGCTGACATTTAGATAGCTCAGAATTTAGATTTTGATGAATTAAATCTGTAACGTAGCTTCTTCGCCGACGGAAATTGATAAATTATGCCGCTCGATTAGCGGGGAACATAAAAGCTCACTCTATTAAGTATGTTATAGTGCCTACAATATTTCACATACACATGGAAACATACATAACACTACAAATTATCAGAATTGTATAGACATAAATAAAAAATAAGCTCTACAAATAAATTGCAAACAGGGTAATATAGGGTGTGTAGGTTATGTGAAAATTTAGTGTTTAATATAATATATACGAAACTAAGAATGATAATTTATATTTAAGACATATGGTAACAAAATATAGAAACCAAAGAAGCTAACGAGCTGACTACTAAGTCCTAGTTCAGGCATATTGTCAGTAAGTAAATTAGTTTTGTAAAAAAAATAGTAATATTGTCTTTTATTAACGCGAGTACTATCACACATTTAAATAAAATACTGTATACCGGATTAAAACGCGATTTATTATTTATATTGTTTAAATTATTTATCCCAACGTTTCGGATGCTTTTCAGCAACCGTGGTCGCGGGGAGACAGAAAGATGACAGTTGTCTGATTTTTGAAATGTCACAAAGTTGCCATATTAACGCATCCGAAACCTCGGGATAAATAATTTAAACAATATAAATAATAAATCGCGTTTTAATCCGTAATACAGTATTTTATTTAAAAAAAATAGTGTAAAACCTGTCTCAAAAAAAATTCACAACAGGGTGAGTGATATATTTGGATCGTTCACATTAGTTGTTTCACCGTAAAAAGATAGCCTCGATCGTTCTTACGAGTTTTTACGGAAAATACAAAGTTAGTATCCCAACTTTTTCTTTGGGTTACGAAATTGCTTACCGTGCTGTAGTCGTATTAATGGAAGAAAGCGTAGAAACCAAACTACGCAAAAACATATCGTCATCGAGTCACAGTTAATTAAATGATGCAGAAACGATCCATTGTTATGTGATCGTCGCAAATTAACTCATTGTTGACTCCCAAGTACTTCACAATACCTTTCATTTTACCTCCGATAACAAAGGTCAAACTAACATAAAATTATATGTATGAATAAATTACAAACCGTTAGCGGTGTGTCAATGACCTTCGAAAAAAAAGTTTTTTGCTCAAAATACAATACGAAAGTGATTTGTAGTGTATTGCGCTTGCATTAATCTTGCCTGGATGTTATTTTATTTTTTAACGTTCGAATGCTGGTATCTCTACCACGTTACGGATACATTGAACACACATACACACGAAACAAGAATGTACAAAGGATTTTTGGATTTTTGTAAAAAAACTTAAAACTAAGTTTTACAGTTTAAGCGCAGCAAAGGACTTGCTTCGTACGTTTTTTGTTATTAAAAGCATATTAAAAATTTATGTTAATAATAAATTAAGTTTTAGGATTAAGAGAAGTGTGAAGTTGTAACTGTGATGTTCCTAGACAGTATTATAGGAAACGCTAGAAGTTGTAAGTTGACAGAGTGCCGAAATCATTTTAAGTAAAACTTATAAGTTGTGTACAAAGATTTGTATAAATATATTGTATTTGTTGGCTCTTTATTAATATAATAAATGTAATGTTAAAAGTGTGCTTATCATTCTTAGCCTATCGACACTAACGTACTATGTGGATACTAGTTAAAAATAAAAGTTATAAGGCGGAATACTGAAATGGTTATCATAGTTGAGAGCTAGGTACTTAGGTATTCAGCAATGAGGCCATTTTGAGAAACACTTACATGACACTGGGCTATTTTTGTATATAGTTAATTTGCCAATGACTGAGAATTTTTATCAATTTTATATTTATGTTCCAATACCGGTAAAATTGAGGTGCATCCGGGGACGCTCTCAGTCATTGGAAAGAGTGAAAGGAGCGTTCCAAGACGCTCCCAGTGGCTGGGAAGAGTATCGATGAGCGTCCAGGGACGTTCTCAGTAAGGAATAGTTTCATGAAAGTGACAGAAATACTTTTAAGTAAGTTTCGATGTTGATTAGCATTTGAGTATTAAACTGCTACTAGGATATAGAGAGTTCAATAATGATCTATCACTGAACTCAACTAATAATAATTATCCTTAACAGTACCGTTACCTTTTTTATGTTTGATATCGACAAACGAGCATGTGGTTCACTTGATCGTTGGAGATACCTCAGCCACAGAACATCAGTCAATCGCCTACCTACTTTTTACTTCGAGCATTCGGAAATCCATAGACTGAAATTCGGTTCGGTAAAAAAGCGCAATATGCATTTCACAGTTTTTCCATCTATGAACGGTGGTTCGTTACCCGGTCGTATTTTCGATATTCCTCCCAATATTCAATGCCCAAAGTTATCAGACGTGGGGAAGACATGCTTACAGAATTATAAACATGTCGTCCCGGTGGGATTCGAACCCTCGACCCATCGATGCGCAGGTGTTCTACTGAACGCGCCAACAAGCTCGTCAAAAAACTTCGATCAACAATTTAATACTATGTCAATGTCAAAAAACTTTAAACCCAGATTTGAAATAAAACCAAAACTCTGTTTTAAGATTTATTAAGATTAACTTTTAAAATGTCTAATCAATCATCTACCAATGTATTTAATACCTTGACAAGGTGACAATTTCTTCCTACCACTAAAAGAAGGAAACAAAATCTACATTTCTTGTATACAATGTAGAAATCGTGGAAACTGCTATTCATAAACATTATCTTCAACACTATATGTGTCTGTGAAGTTATTATTGGAGTTTATTTTACAATGTCTCGGTCTACAAATACGACTTTTCACTACTTTGTGACAAGGTTTTCCATATCCGGAGGCGGGACGCTGAAAAAAAAAAACAAAAAGCATGTGCTGAAGCCTAAAATAGATTTATACATGTGATTTATTGAACTAGAAATTGGCATCAGTTAGTTTAACACAAGCTATATCTAGCTATTAAACAAGGAGGTCAGTGACCCCGACAATTCGTAAATTGTTTTTCAAATAAAAGAGTTCTTTTATAAATACAGTAGAATCTGACTAATCCAACACTATTAAAAACCTGAGAGTGCGCAATTACTGGAATGTTCGAATTACTGTTTAGTATAGAATAATTCATTATAAATAAACAAAAACATTTCATAAAGGGAATACAGTATATTTGTGTTTATGTTCCACACGTTTTTTTTTATAATTGTAACATCTCAAAATTAACTAATTACATAGTGTTGAGATAATCCTTAATTGGGGTCTGTTTTTGTGCAACTTATATGGGGAAAGGGTAGAAGGGTACTGGATAATTGGACGTGTTAGTATATTGAAGTGCCGGATTTGTGAGATTCAACTGTAATTGAATTCATTAGTCATCAGATTTTACATTAAATTACAAACCAACCAGTCAATATAGAAAACTAAATAATAAGCATTTATATTTGGACTCCGTGGCTTAGTGTTAAGCGCGATGCATTTAACACCGGAGGTCCCGGGTTCGAATCCCGTGGAAATAAAATTTAAAAAAAATTGTTTCGGTCAGGCAGGACACAGAAGGCTGATCACCTACCTCCTTGCCTGTAAAGACAAATTATCAGTGAAACGGATTCGGGAATTCACTTATATATTTTAACACATTTGATTTTTTTATTCGTATAAACCAGGGACTGAAACCGGTTAATTTTTATTTTCCAAAATACGTGTCTGACTGAGATACCATGATATTAGTTTTAAAGAGTAATACACACTAAACTTACCACAGTAATTTTTTTCAGTAAATATGAATAAAAACGAACGAATATTAACAAAAACCTTTTTTATACCGGTATAACTCCCATAGTAAAATAACCGGTATTCAGTCCCTGATTTAAACGTTATTCCTTTGTTTACCTTGACTTGTCTATAGTTGAGTTTTATAGCAATATCACAGTCCCCAAAGCAGTCGGACCAGCCGAGCCAAGGACCCATCTCGCAGCTCACATCTTCTGTCCACCATCGATATACACAAAATTGTTCTATTACTACTAGTTTCATGATTTTTTGTAGTGTTTTTAATGTATAAGTAAGAGTAATATAATACAAGATTACTAGCGATCCGCCCGGCTTCGCACGGGTGCGAGGAAGAACATAAAGAAAAGAAAATAAAATATAGCCTATGTTACTTGCTCATAATGTAGATATCTAATGAAGAAAGAATTTTTAAAATCGGTCGAGTAGTTTTTAGGTTAAATCGTAACAAACAAACTCTTTATAATATTAGTATATAGGTATAATTTCCCATATTAAAAAAAATAGAGAATAAAAATCATTGATGACCACCATAGCACAGTGGCATAGTTTAGCACCAGAGGTTTTAGGTTCGAATTCTTAGGAAACAAAATAATTTAAAAAAATGCCGGGTGAAATAGACACAGAAATGTTTCTGCCCCACATTAAGGATTAATAATCTATTAATAATGAATTATTCGAGTACTCGAGAACTTATGGAAAAATACATAAACCAAAAGAAAATAGTATAAAACTCACCAATTCGCGGTGAATCATTTTGCAATACCTCATTATCTTCAACGGGAGGTGTAACTTTTAATTTTTTAGTACTCGCCTCGGCAACAGGCGGAAATACTAAAAGCAAAAAAAAAACATTTTAAAGACGCTTAAATAAAAATAAAACTATAATACAGCTTTCGGTTCAAATATCATTTATAATAGTATAATATATATAGTGCATGAGCGCATAAAAAAACATATGCGATGGATTGAGAACCTTTACCTTCTTATGGAAGTCGCTTAAAGAGTACGCTCGTATGCGTATGTTATATAAGTGATCGCATACACAAACATCACTAATACAACAAAAATAAATCTTGCGTACTTCAACAATCAAATGTTTTCCGAAAAACATCCTGTTCTATATTTAATTGACCGTTCTATACATCACTGACAATTCTATACAATCTATACATCATTGACCGTTCTATACATCACTGACCGTTCTATACATCATTGACCGTTCTATACATCACTGACCGTTATATACATCACTGACCCTTCTATACATCATTGAGCGTTCTAAACATCATTGACCGTTCTATTCATCACACAGCAATCGGTCTCACCAGTACTAGCTGTAATATTCCGTCCGGTGCAGGCGCGGTCACACGACGCCTTGTCGCGGAAGTTATTGGAGTTGCCGCCACAACCAGTGTAGCCGAAGGGCTCGCACACCCCACTCGTGTTGTCATAAAACCAACGCTCCTCATACGCGCGGCATGGACCCACCGACATGGGCAGCTGACACACCTCTGATAATATTATCAAGACAGAATAAGAAAAATCATGAGATAATGCTGATCTATAGCACAAAAAAAACGAAAGATTTTAGTACAGGTTTGTTTATTTGTTGGCATGTGGCAACGCTCTTTTACGTTTTTCACAGTCTCTCACTGGAACGCGGTCCGTTGAAGATAAAGCATTTAGAAGATTTATGCTACAGATCGGGTATGAGGAGGATTCAGGATCAGGCTTTATGCTATAGGAAATAAGTGGGCATTGTTTGTAACAGTTTGTCATTCTGAATAGAACTGTATATTTAACTCATTTTCGCTAAAAATGTCGGTTACGACATATAGGCAGTTACCCATAGATAACACAGGTCAACAAATTTAAAAAAAAAAATTGGTGCCGATATATCGCTGGTAGTTTTATATTAGGTGTGCATTGGCAACACTAAAAATATTTTTCGTTTTTTTTTCTTACGTGTAGTTTTGGACCTACCCTCAGTTTTGAATAATAACTGCAATTAGTACTTTCGTGTGCGCGATTTTCTATTTTATCAGTACATATATATAAATAAATTTATTTTTTTACAATGTCTTCATGGCGAAGAAGTTGTCTCAATAATCCAAATGTGTTTTATTACATTTGTGGTGAATAAACAGTCAAAAAGTTCAGAAAATCTATAACAGAATTTATAAAAAGAGCTTATTTTTCTTATTTTAAGTTGAAAATTGTGCATGAATTCAAACCTTGGATACCCCAGATTGTTTGTAAAATGTGCTATGAACACTTGAGACAGAGGGTCAGTGGTCAAAGAAACCGTATGAGGTTCGGAGTACCTATGCAATGGAAAGAACAAAAAAATAACTACGATGATTGTTACTTCTGCCGTGTCAATTTGCGTGGCGTTAACATTAAAAAAATGTTTTATCCAAACCTGGAATCTACAAAAAGACCCTTTCCACATTCAGAGGAAGTACCTGTTCTAACATTTTGTTTTACCAGTGAACCATCAGTTGAAGAAACCTGTAGTAAAATGAGTAGCGACAATGATATCGAAGGAAATGCGTCTATGGACCTTTTACTCAAGAAGAATTAAATTATTTAGTAAGGGACCTTGATCTATCTAAAGAATCTGCAGAGCTATTGGATTCTAGATTAAAAGAAAAAACTTGTTGGCATCAGGGACAAAAGTCACTTTCTATCGTACAAGAGAGCAAGGTTTGCTCCCATTTCCTCTCATCCCATTTGCTAGAAAAATTTAAAACTTAGGATGTAATATGTCCATCAAAGTGCACTACCTCCATAGTCATCTTGATCAATTCCCAGAGAATCTTGGATCCTATAGTGAAGAACAAGAGGAGCGGTTTTACCAGGACCTAAAAATTATGGAAGATAGGTACCAAGGCCGATGGGATCAGCATATTAAGATGGCTGATTACTGTTGAGGGATGCAACGTGATTGTCCCACTACACTTCATTCACGAAAGACGCGGAAAAGAAAGTTTTTATGTACGTAATAACGTAATAAGTGCTGTTTTTGATGTTATTTTGTTGATTTTTTTAAATGTCAATATCTATAAAACTATACGTAGGAAATCAAAATTTGCGTTATTGATGTAATCAGTAAAAGGTCCTTAATCAAAAATAAAATACAGCTACTCGGCACCAAAATCAGTGTTGACCAGTGTAATATGGTGTTTGTTGCTAAGCGAAATTTTGCATGATTTCTTTCCAGAAGTTTCGTTTTTCGGGCTATTTTTGTAGAGTTATAAGTATGCAGTCTTAACTTTCTAAATCATATCTAAAGAAAATCTAAACATATACCTCAAAATACATGTTAGTATGAAATATAATTAACTTTTTTTTTAAATTAAACATCTCAGAGATTTAAATTTGCAATATGTTTATAACTAACCCTCCGGCACTTCAGTCTCGCAAGACGTATCGTCCCCGTCACACAACGCCTCCTGCTGCGTGAGCGTGAACTGACAGCGATCAAGGTGTTCCTGCACTAGGAGATCTACGTTCGGATTGTCACTTGTTACGTTCTCAGCTGGGACCGCCTAGCAAACAGTCATTAATATAAACATATCGGTTATCTTAATCATATTAAGACAGCCTTCGAAATCACCTTCAACCGGCCTAGCATGACAACCACGACAGAATTTTGTCAACCGTTTTCACGTATTTTAATCGATTATCTCTTTATGTCTTCCATGCCTAACATGACACTTACACTTAAAACTTGACTTCCAATATCAAAAGTAGAGATATTTGTTGAACGAGATATATCTTAGTTTGTCGCGAGATATCTCTTGATGGACATGCTAGGCGGGCAGATAAGGCGCAATTTTATATTTCAACGGTAAGCGCAAGAGAAATAGCATAAATCTTGTATTTAGATGCGATGTAACATTCTAAGCACCTGTTGAAGCAAGTCACAAATTCGATAGCTTAAGCCCTCGTTTCTCATACCGGGGTTAAGGCCCCTGATGTCCCTCCTTAAAAATGAAACACATTTGTTATTAAAGAGTGTCACATTCTGGTTAAAAATTAAACCTGTACTGTAAGCTTTCAATGGATAAACGTATAAATAAACTATTATTATAATTTTATAGTGAATGATGAAAGAAAAGGCACGACAAGAATGATTGTGAATTAGACATAAGTCTGTCGGGTTCCGAGAATACATACCAGATTCTGAAAGTCAGCGAACCGCTGATTCCAGTCACTGAGCAGTCGCCTGGTGAGCAGAGCCTGCACGCGCGGGTCCCGCGACACGTACAGGCGCGTGCGGAGGCGGCGGCCGCGCCCGCACCGCGCTGAGCACGGCGACCACGCCCCCCACGGTGTCACTGCGCACTCACCGCGGGGATTGTCCTAAAGTATGATGACAAATGACAAAAGCAATAATCGTAGACCACGTTGTCACTTAAGATCAGGTGAAACAGTGGTCAAACGCTGATCTAATTCTTAAGTTTAAAAAGAAAGCTATAACCTCGTAAGTTCTGTGTTTTTAATTAGGTGTAATGTATTTTAAAAAGTACTTCAAACCGCTACAGAATCGTTTATTTAATTTTTTGTATATAAAATAACAACACTATATTGTGATGATGGAATCTCACAAAATACCTACCTAAAGCACCTACCTTCAAAATGTAATGTATGAAGTATACTAGTGTCAGGACACACGAGAATAACACCATGCCACTTCACGCGACTTTGAGGATTTTACCTAATTCTATATTGTGGCACTTATGCGAGCCTCTGAGTATAAACCTTCGATCAACAATACACTAGATATCGGGTCGACGCAAAAAATCCGTCCCGGTAAATAGCGGCTCACTTGAAATGCGCTATTTGTTTTATTTCGCTTCAAGAACAGCCAATGTTAACACGTTTCACAATGACGCAGTGTGTCTTCCAATAAAAATAAAAACTGCCAAGCCATTAGACGGAAGGAGTGTTGATAGTTTAAAAGTTTGGCCATCACTAGAGGAAGAGAGATCAATAATAACGCTTACATTATTTTAGTCGTTATATACATAATTTGACTGATTATTATTATTAAGTAACAGAACCAAATTCAACTATGATTACCAAATAATCAAGTAGTACTTACTATGTAGAACCAGTCATAGTTGGTTGAATTTGCAAATGCGCCAGGGGCTCTGTAAAAAAAAGATATGATATAATAACGTATCACATTTAACCTTAAATACTTCAATGTTGGTACTAACTTAAAGCAAGGTCCAACTTCGCAAGGCATTGCCTGACTCAAGACGGTCCTAGCCCGGAAGCCGACATGACAGCGCTTATAGGCTCGTGGTGCCAAGTATTGCCTGGTTCTGGCACGCACCCCACACCCTTCACACGGCGACCACTCAGACCACGCTGATACTGCACAAGGGCCAGTGGATTCCGCAGGATCTGACTCGTATTCCGACTGAACCCTAAACAGCAGACCGGTTATTTGGATAACTGTTTTGCTTAGAGTACAAAGCACAAATTTTATATAAAACTAGCAACGCGCTCTGGCTTCACATGGGTGCAGTGTAGATGTGTATTACACACAAAAATAGACTATGTAAAATTATATTAATATTGGTAAAAGAATTTTTAAAATCGGTCCAGTAGTTTTTGAGTTTATTCATAACAAAAATACAAACCTTTCCTCTTTATAATATTAGTATAGATATACAATAGATGTGTTTATGGTTTACATACTGTTGTGAATAATGTCAACGGAATCATTTTGAATTACAATTCAATACATAATTCAATTAATGGCAGGGGCGGCAAAGGCAGAGTTGGCCTGACTCTAGGGCGGCTGAACTCTTTGAACTTATACTTCATCGTTTAGAAACTCAAAATATGCCAGACAAAAGACAATTTATGAAAAACACTTCATTGTTAGGTACTCTCAAATAAAAACGGTATGTATCAATATCTAACATCATTTACAGAGTTTTCTTATTCTTTAATTATTATACATCATTCAATTCTTCGTGCTTTACTTGAGTAGGGTTCCGGCAATCTTCATATTGCGGCCAGCGTATCCTAGCACGAACGACTATCGACAAAGTATTCTAATCGTCAAACTGTCAGTTGTATGAGAAATGATTTGCATACAAATGACAGTTCGACGATACGACCTTTTTCGATAGTTATTCGTGCTAGGTATGACTAGGGATACGCAAAAAGTATCGATACCTCAGGGTATCGATACTTTTGTTACGATACCAAGTACTTTTGGAATCGATACTTTTGTTCCGATACTTTTGAGGTATCGATACTTTCTCAAAGTATCGATACTTTCTCAAGTATGTAGATACTTTCTGAAAGTATTGATATTTTTCTACCCATTTCTGATATAGAAAAGGAAATTTTTTTAATCGATATTTTAAACAAAATATTTGTCACATTACTACTAAACCTAAGATATGATTCGGGAATTAGTTGTTAGTGACCTTGACTGCTAAGCCGGAGGTCGTGGGTTCGATTCCCACCCAGAACAAATATTGTGTGATGAGTACGGTCATTTGTTCTGTTTTTGGGTGTTATTTATCGATAATATGGATCTATTTAAAAATATATATAGGTATGTTAAATATTTATATTATATTATTAACACTTCATAAAGTTTTTATAAATGTATTAAAAAGTACTCGATACCTTGAGGTATCGATACTTTTGTTTCGATACTTTGTTGGTATCGATACTTTTGATACGATACTGGTATCGAGTAAAGTATCGATACTTTTGAAATTTTGCGTATCCCTAGGTATGACACTAATTGAGGTAAATTAAGGGCCTATGTCGATGAGGCTCGCAGGCCGACAAATCGCTCTATTGAATGTGAGCGAGCGAGATTGAAATAATTACTTGAGACATGTAAAAAACAAAGATAGCTGTAGCTTGAACGCGCTCGGAATAAAACAACGTATGTCCCAAAACTAATTCAGTTCATAACTTTACAATATTGTAATATTGTAAAGTTATGAACTGTATATAATATATGTAACAATACTTTATTTGATTAAAAAACGGTTTTGAGTAATCTTAAAGACAATTGTTCTACATCCTTTAAAATAAATAAAATTAAATAACTCTTTGCCGTTATGCCTTGGCATCCAAAAAAGTGTAAAAATAGACATAACTTCACATTTTTTTTCTATCGAGAAAATTTCATTGAATCATGTTTTCCTTTTGAGCGACACTGCAAAATATAGTCAAAAAACAAATCCCAAAATTTAATATCCATAATCCACAGCCTGAACAAGTTACACGTAATAGAAAAACCGCATTTTTCTCAACATATCCTCTTAATCACTTACAGAATTTCCTTATATTAAACATTAATTTAATTATTATATATCATTCAATTCTTCATAGTAGTCTAAAGCTTCACCATAATATATCACCAAGGTGGAGGGGGATAAAAAGTTGCTTAAAACATCACGTGATTAATGGACACCCCTCAACAACTTTTCCTTTGAAATATACTGTTAACATTAAAATAATTTGGGGCCAATGGAAGGCCACTTCTTTGTCGCCAAGGCCTTCACACCTCTAAATATATATACTACACCTGCAATGTAGTCTTGGTCCTTGGCAGGGTTGGTAGTCCGTGAGGGGGGTCCGACAAGCGTCCGTTTGGGCCCGCGTCGGCCACAAGTAATCTCTCTGCCGGACCGCGCGCCCCTCGCCACACGTCACGCTGCAAGGACCCCACGGACCCCACGCGTGGGTCGCACAAGACCCACCACCGCTACGTACTGACCCCTCGGGGGCTTGTTGATTACCAGTATCTAATATAGATTTACGGAATGAGCCAATTTAACTTATTAGAAAATTGATTTCTGTAAGGCGGAATACTGAAACGGTAATCAAAGTTAAGAGGTGCTTAAAATGTTCCTATCTCTCACGTCATAATGTACGTGTATAGTAACGAAAGGGACAGCAATACTTTTAAGTAAGACTCAATGTTGATTAGTATTTAAGTATTCGACCAATAGACGAGTAAATAAAAATAAAAAACACTATTAATATGTGTTTTTTTCAGTTAAGAAGAAGAAATAAAAGAAAGAAATTTTGCATGGCGATACCTTATATCTCCGTTCAACATCTTAGATACTTTTCTTCCCAGAAAATTAAAGAGTTCCCAACATATAGGTTTCGTTTCATCGAAATCGGTTATCGAAAAAAAAGTTATGTTAATATAACGAAGTCGCTGGTATCAGCTAGTATCTTATTAATTATAATACCTACATCAGGTATTGGTACTATTTCATCAACTAGACTGAAAATACGCTATATGAAAGTTGTGAAAAAACTACTTCAAGACTCGAAATTATATCGTTTAGATTAGTGTTTCACTTTTTTTAAGATATTACGTCTAAAATACAATTCAATAGTAAACAAAATCGACCCAGTATGTTTTAATCAAAAGTCAAACTTCTACACTAGATTTTTATTATGAAACGTAACTAAAGACTAAGGACTAACTGATTTATGATTGCTAATATTATATACACACTGTAATACTATTTAAGCAATTCACTAGCCACGTTCCTCACCTGTAGGTTCGCAGCCTTTTTCATACAAACGCAGTCTATTAAGTCTTAGCCGCGCGAAAGGTCTCATTTCGCCCGTGGAACTATAGAAGGGCGAGCGAGCGTCTCGGGGCCATTCCGGCCTTAGAGCTCGCACTGGGGACGGAGGTACAGTTGGACTGCGCCTCGACTAATAAGTAAATTGTATGTTTTTGCATGAAAAACTTTTTAAAGATTAGATATCGACAGACGAGCAAGCGGTTCATTTGATGGTTGGTGATAACCTCAGCCACAGAACATCAGTCAATGATGCGCCGTCGACCTACTTTTTACTTCGTGCATTCGGAAATCAAGATTGAAACCGAAACACGCAATACGGCTTTTCCATCTATGAACGGTGGTTCGTTACCCGGTAGGAATTTCGTTATTCGTCCCATCGTGTGGAGAAGAAATGCTTACAGAGAAATTATAAACATGTCGTCCCGGTGGGATTCGAACCCACGACCCGGCATCGGCGTGCCTGTCAAAATTTAATAATATTCATTTATTTATCCATACTAGTACCGATACTGGGATACCCTGTTGTGGTTGGCCCGTTTCTTCAGGGTTCTATAGGTACTGTAAGGTGGTAACACGGGAGAGAAATGATAGGCACGACTGCTGAGTGAATACTGCCTTTAATATCATAAAGCATTCCTATAAATAAGGTGTACAATATATTATATGTTTATATATGTATTATATTATCTATCCTTACATCTCATCTCCACCCTATTAAAAAAATAAAATAAATTACTATAAACATTTATTTTATTTTAGTACATATTTAGGTACGAGTATATTAATACATTAATGAATATTTAATATTTAATAAATAATAGAACAATGATTAACTAACAATAACATTTTTCCCTAAACAATTTTTTTTTAAAAAGTTATATGTTTAACATTAATCTGGTAATACAAAAACTTATAACAAAATTCCTAATAATAATTAAGTAATTGGTTCAAAATACATTTTTGTCCTATTTTTATGTACTATATAATTTTTGTTATCTTTTATAATTTCTACATTGGGTGAACATTCTCTAATCACTTTGTATGGACCTGAATATATGCTTTGAAACTTATTTCCAACCTCATTCTTTACTAAAATCAAATCATTCGGCTTATATGTCACAGGGTTAATATTACGATCATACTTTGTTTTCCTTTTTAATTTACTTGTTATTAAATTATCCCGTGCTTCTTTTTGTGACGTCTGTAATCTAAATTTTAATTCTAAAGGATAATTATCCGAATTGTATAAAGGTTCTACTTGTTCTGATTGTAAATTAGACGGCAAAGTACATTTTTTACCGAACACCAATTCAAAAGGAGTAAATTTAGTCTCTGTATGTACCGTAGTATTATAAGAAAAACACCAAAATGGAAGCCATGTGCTCCATACATCCGAATGATTTTCTGTCTGTATTCGTAAATAGTTACCCAAATGTTTGTGTGAATTCTCCAAAGCACCAATACTTTGATGATGGTATGCAGTAGACTGCATCTGGTTAATATGTAAAAGTTTACAAACCTCTTTCATTGTATTTGATATGAACTCTGTTCCCCTATCTGTTGCTATCTCTTTTGGAATACCATACCTGAGAATCCAATTATTTACAAAGCTTCTAGCTACTTCACTCGAGCTTTTTGACGTCAGTGGATAAGCTTCAATATATTTACTCAACTCACATTGTATAGTTAAAATATACACATAATTATAGCAATCTCTATCTAACGGCCCTACTAAATCTAAATATATTTTTTCAAACGCTGAATTTGCCGTTGAACTAATTGTCATAGGCTCTTTAGTGTGATGTGACGAATGTTTTTGTTTTTGACATTTGTCACACCTTTTTACAAACCCAGTAACATCAGCTTCTAATTTTGGCCAGAAATAATATTTCTTTATATTATTGACCATTCGTCTTACACCTGCATGACCACTAGTGGGCAATATATGAAAATCATTTAAGATCACACGCTGATCATCTTTATCAGTAATTCTTTTTGTATCCCTTAAAATACATATACGTGGTCCGGACCAGTTACCTATGTTCTTAACTTCTTTAACTAATTTTTCCACAAATGTATTATTTTTCTCATTCTTAATGAAGTATACTTCTTTTATATTAATTTTCCCACAAAATATATTCAGCTCTCTCACAAATTCGTCTGGCGATAGTTGCGATCGAGAAGCTAAATTAATAAAAATAGTATTCATTGCGGGTACATAACTCAAACATCCCTTCTCATGCGTAATCTCTTTCAAATTACGATATCGATTTAATTCAAAAGCGCTTATAAAACGTAATTCCGTGAAATATTTCGGTTTATTATATATTTCTATAACTTTTGGTTGATCAGACCAATCGTTTCTAAAAATAATAACATCCCGTTTTTGTTTAGTTTCACTGAGCCATAATGATAGAGTATTATGTTTCATATCTATCACCGCTCCATACTTTCCTAAAAAGTCCTGCCCCAGAATACCATGCGACTTACAAGGTAACGTATCAAATACATAAAACTTATGACGAATACTCTGCCCGTGTATTGTCAACTGTAAACATACATATCCGATTGCTTGAACCTTACCACCTATTCCATTTATGGTTATGTTTTCTTTGTTAATTGATATATTAAATTCTAGAACATACTCATATTTTATGGCCGAAATTGAAGCTCCTGTATCTATGAGCCATTTAAACGCGTGTATGGTGTTATAAAATAATTCTATATGATAGCTACTATCGCTGGCTAATATATTATATGTTGTAGGCACGAAAAAAATCATTTTCAGGATTGGAATGATGTGTCGATGAACTCGACTGAGGTTGTGAATCATCCCTCACTGCTGTCCTAATTTGACTCCTAGACTGACTACGACCTGTATAATTATTATTATAAGTTCTACCTCGATATTGAGCTCTACCCCGAGGCGCTCCTCTCTGTGGCTGAGACTGCTGGAACCACTGCCCAGTGCTGCCATGTGGCTGCTGCCAATTATTTCTGAGGCTGCTTCGCCAACGCCCAGCGCTATACATACCTCTCTGAGTATTCTGATGTAGTGTATGCCTGGAATTGTTTTTAAAGTATCGGTTATTACTATGCCTTAGTGTTAACACTTCAACTGCCGAACTTAAACCTGAAACGTCCTCGTCAATTGCAGCTTGAATCGCATCTTTCAAATTCTCAAATTTCTGAGCCGTAATAATCGTGCCAATCCTACGGTTTCTCAATCCGTCGCTGAATTGTCGAATTGCCTGTTTCTCATTTATAGATTTTAAAATATTAAATTTCTCAACATTTCCCTCGGACTGGGAAATTGTAAGATCAACAAATAATTCAGATAAGGTTCTCCCAAAAGCATCAATAGATGTATCATTCTGTTTACAGTTTAAAAATTGTTTTAGCAAAGCATTGGTAGATTTTTTCGGTAACAATAATAGCTTCATATCATTTAAAAGCTTTGATACGGTATCATAATTTGTCGCTAATTTTAGCTTAGCAGACTGCGACAACCTACTTTTCAAAACAAAAGCAATTAAATGAGTCTGTGACTCATCGTTGAGAACCGAACTATAGTACTCTATACCATCTATTAGCTGTCGTAAATTGGGAATTTCGTCATTCATTATTGGCAATAAGCTCAAAGCTACTTTCAAATCGAATTTATCCATTGTTAAAAAAAAAAAATAACAATAATATCTGACAACTGACACAACTGAGTAATTTACTTATACAAGTGTTAATATCCTCACAATATTCTTCTAAATGGAAAATCCCATCTTCATCAAGCTTTCACTATCAATACTTTCTATATAGTTATTATATTGCTCTTTAACAAATGTAGCTTCGTTTAGCTTTTTCTGCAATATCTTACCCTGTCGTCTTGAGGGTCCTATTTTAATTAAATACTGTCTTATAATTAACAAATCATCATACAATTTCTTTAAAAATATTTCCATGGGACCGTTATTCTAAAATAAGTCAATTAATTATCTAAAGAGAGAAAGAGAAAAATAAAATTTATATAATATATTCAAAAGTATGCATCATACCTGTTTGGCTTAGAACCCCGGATCCTCAGCGCATGAAAGAATATACTGTAAAATTTTACACATAATATTATGATTATACATTATAGGGTACATTAATTATGATAATCATCATCATTTTTTTTTTATTCTTAAATAATAACATTAATTATATTATATTAAAATAATACTAATAGTCCACTAAATAATGTCCGACAATACTCTGATGTACCTCCAACGCTTAACTGCACTTCACTTCACTTCACTTTTACTTTGACTTTTATTCTTTATTTTAACACTATACTTTACTATCCTCTATCTTCAAATCGGGGTAAATCTGTCGTCGTCGAAGGGAATTCCGACGCGTCCTGCTGCCATTCGCATTCAATTCGACCTGCCGTATCCATCCCAAATGTAATTTCTTGTCATATTGATTTGAGATAGAAACGGAATTCCTCTATTAACGCAATATTTGTGCCCCCAGCTGCATTTTGCGCAATCACAATTTACTCTTCTTTAGAGTGTTGCTTCCTCATTCTTGAAGCAAACTTCCAGCACATTCCTGTCACTATTAAAACTTTTTAAAATATCCATTTTATTAATCGAATATAACATTGTTCAAAGAACACAATGTTTTTAATTCTTTGCCCATATATGTAAAATCGGTCGGCGACACGGCGACGCCGCGCCGCGCGCCGCCCGCGCCGGTGTCAAAATACTCGCGCGCGTGTAACTACGTTTGGCAGGGTCGCCATGTAAGGTGGTAACACGGGAGAGAAATGATAGGCACGACTGCTGAGTGAATACTGCCTTTAGTATCATAAAGCATTCCTATAAATAAGGTGTACAATATATTATATGTTTATATATGTATTATATTATCTATCCTTACATCTCAGTACATTAAAAGACAAACAATGAAGAATCTATAAAACAAACCTTTTTTATCATTAATAATATTCCCGATAAGTGTTATTTGATATGTGTGATCGTGTTATTTACATTTAAGTACATATTATATACTTAGGATATGGACGTGAGAGATGTATAATCGATTTTATTTTATTTTTTCAAACAAGACTACGCAAAAACGTCTGATCTTTATCGTCCATGTTTCGGATTTAAATCTCAGTTAAAGATGTGATTCTGTTATTTCTCTTCTCTTCTCTCTCTCTCTATCTCTTTTCCCCAATTCCATAACACAATCCGTTTAAAGATTTAGTTAATCAATAATCGCTAATTATTATTATTAACAATTTTCAGGTTTGTTTTCAAATTCTTAATTCAAATGCTTATAAGTTTTTTTAGTCTTACTTTACTGCATGTTGTGCCTTAAGGTTTTCAGATTTAAATCTTATATTATTTAAAATAGTTTTAGGAATCAAATGTAACATAATAAAATACATTGAACCTGTACATCACGCATCTTTCCCATTGGGGTAAACGGAGATCACGGAATTCCATATGCTTCAATCCTTGCATACCACATTCGCTTCTTCCACTTTCACTTGTTTTATTATGTTATTCTTATCTACATATAGAATACTATTTCAAATACAGTGCATACATACCGTATAACTGATACCATTATCAGTTCCAGTATCGTAAGGATAAAGAGGTAATATGGCGGACCTCCGCCAAGTGCAATTCAAGTTACAGAGCTCCAGCGCCGATACACCCACTATCCAATCAGGTGATGGCGCGAGCTTCGATGCCAACGACACGAGGTGGTGTTTTGCGTCCACTCTGAACACTGCGAAGGTGCTGGGTATACCCGAACCGATCACTTGTTGCCAAGATATACCGCGAGCCTTGATTATCGTGCGGATATGATCGCTCTACAACAATAAATATGTATATGGCCCTCCGATGTATTGCAGATTTGACAAACACTGTATAATACCTATACCAAATATTCTGAAATCATCTAGTTACTTATTTATATAACGCTCGAAACAATGCGTGTCGATTTTATTTTTAGTAGGTGTTTATGCTGTACAGTGTACACTGTACAGCCCGCCTAGCATGATAATCAAGAGATATCTCGCGGACGAGTGAAGACAACCTAAGATATAATATATCTCGATATATTATATCTCAACATCGACAACTTTGATAGACAAGATATCTCGATTGACAAATATCTCTACTTTTGATATTATAAGTCGAGTTTTAAGTGTAAGTGTCATTTTAGACTCGGAATACATAAAGAGATAATCGATTAAAACACGAGAAAACGGTCGAGAAAATTTTGTCGTAGTTGTCATGGTAGGCCGGCAGGTCTAGTTTTGTTTTAAATAGCAGGACGAGGTAACTAAGACGCAGAATAATTATTCTTTCACGTAATTGACCAATAATGGTATAGCATATTATACATTAGTTTACATTCATAATATCAAGTGAGTATTTTGTGTTTTCTTGAATCATCGAGTATATCGCATAGTGTAATCTGTGCGTAATACTCGACCACTAGTCTGTACTTATAATTATTGTGTAAAACCCCGCACTGCGCTTATCTCCCCAAAACCTTAACTGAAGGTACTCCTTTCAAACTTTAATCTTACTTCGACAAAAAAATAACTAAAAAACTACCAAGTTGTAGTGTACCTAGGCGGCCCTAACAAGAGTCCTTTCGCACTTTCCTAGTAACTGTAAAATTACCTCTGATTTTAACTCCTTCTCTAGCGTAGTAGTGGTACCATCATCAGCCAATTTTCGCAAACCAGCCGTAGCCACGCGCCCTTCCTGCCACACGCGGAACTGCGCCGTATGAGACGCGCCAATTACGTCACCAAAATGAGCCCGCGCCGATTCCGGTGGAAATTCTCTTGGATGAGTGTTTCGAGACCATAGACCCTCAAATGTTACCTAACAAGAAAGTTATGACCTGGACTTTTTAATAATTACCCATATTTTTGTTTGGATAGACCCTTTGAATACACCTACTTAAATAACAACCCTGCAGTGTCTCGTGCTATACAGCGGCTTTAATGTATTTATATAAAAAAGCGTTGCGGTATTTTTTTACATATTATGTTGTAGTATAAATGTAAACTTTTATTCACACACCGACAAAGCTACCAAACAACGCATTTGTTACCGACTTTATTTACAAATAAATCTAAAATCCCACATGAATCGTACTACAAAGGTTTTCTAATTAGAGTATTTCATTTGTGGAAATTTAAATTATTGTTGTATTCACCCTTAAATCCAACCGTTACCACGCTTTTTATAAAGCGTTTGAATAAAAAATATAATAAATAAGTCGCTTTTAATATGTATATTTTGATAGTAAACAATGTTACTGTAGTAGTAAGCCTACATATTAACTCTATAATTCAGTGACATTTTATAATAATTAGCTCCTTACCTCATATTTAGCTTCATCGCAAGCACAGCATGGCTCCACAATCGGTGGTTGTCGATCAGGAGAAGTTGGTATCGCGGGAGCCGGGCACAACTTGCGTGCGAGAGTTGATACGTCGCCAGAGTCGAGCTGGAATGCGCGAGCGCACAAACGGACGCAAGTGTCCGGCGAACTGGACGGTGCATTCCATATCACCTACGAAATTATTTCTATTTTGTGACTGGATAAAGTGTCGTGTTATATCTGTTACCACTGTTGCCAGACATGAAGTGTCGTTACGTGTTACGATTGAATTATCTGCAGATTTTAATTAATTACAATTACACTAAGCACACAATACACGGTACAAAATGATGAGTACCAAAGACCAATCGACATACTTTGATTTTGTTGTTTTATTTCGACTTCAATCATTGTGGTTACTCCTAAAAAACCAGTCATCAATAATAAATATAAAGTGTAACCTATAGACAAAGAGTTCTAAGTTCCAAAATACGAATGAATTTGTATATTTATTTAGCGGAAGTGGCCAAGTATATTTCTTACCTGTATTTCAGTTTTAGGATGTGATGTAGCGTTATCCACGGCCGGCTTACACAACTCATGAGGCTTTGTCTGTGCATCGTATGCCTGAAAGCTTCCGGGCGAGCCATTACTTAATGTGATATTGGTGGAGTTTGAGCTTGAGTTCAACCCGTGATCTAATTCCGCCCAAATTATGAAACCTACGAAAGGAGCAGGTCCTTGACCACTATCTACGCCTTGAAGTGATACTGAAAATAAAAAATATGCAGGTCCTAATTTTAAAAAATATAACAATAATAGGGCGATGCATATTTTGACTATTATGAAAACAAAGGTGGACTGTTGAGCGTTGAACGTAAAGTTGGTTAAACGGCAGTAGACACTAGAAATGAATTAAAATTGAAAAATCAATTATTTTCAAGTTGTAGTGTACACAACAAAATATAGGGCCTCTGGTAATATTAGGATTTACGACAATGCGGTTTTTTTTTAAACTTCTGTGAGGTAAAAGTATTTTGAAATAAAAGTATTATCTGTAGCCCGCCGGGGCCCCCTTTAATCAGCGGGTCCCATGCGTTCGCATTGGCTACATTGGCATAGCTACGCCACTGCTACGAAATTAAAGAACAATACTATTGCTATTTCACTTCACAAGAGAACTTGACGCTATCCATTTTGTATAACTATCTTAATCACAATACGGTCCTAGAACTCCTACATCCATTTACCTGAATACAGTTCACCAGGAAGGAACAAATCCGGGTCACCAGCTACAGCCAGCTTATAGTGCGAGTCGGCTGGCTGAGCGTGGGGTGGCGCTCGTTCACACAGCTCCGACATCATGACCGAAGAGATCAACGTCGCAAAAACAAGAAGATACATATTGTCTCCTTTTTTAATTATTTAAAACTGCAAAACAGATCCGGAAAGGAAACTCCACTATGAATTCAATTAATTTTGTAGATAATTAATTAACTTATATATAAGTTTTACTCATATTTAGATATGAGTTAATTGCAATTACGGTTTTTATTAAAAATGAAAATATTTTAATTTTTGTAAATTCTCTGAAATAGTAACACCGGAAGCATCAGAAGACCCCAAATGTAATTATATACATAGTAAAATAATTTTTATTTTCGAATCATTAGAAAATTAACATCTAGTTTGAATATTCAATATGCACTTTAATACTGATTTTAGATATTACTCACAAAGTAATTTTTATTCATAATATTTAACTTAGATCCTCAAAACAATTCAAATACTATAACAGAATCTCATTAAAATGCAAACCTCTTCAGGTAAATTAGACATACCGCGACCCCCGGTTTTCAGGTGCACAAAGAGCACTAATCTAATAATCCATCTAGCAAATACTTATGACCTTTGCTTATTACTTAACAAAGTTCACTGACCTATGATGTATGTATTCATTATACGGGATTAAGAAAAGCGATAACGGCCGAACAATAGATTTAATTAATTCAAAAAATCTAATTGAATTTCTTTGTTATTGTATCGCAATATAGCGCGCGAAACCACCCTCTCTGCGAGACTCGCGCCGAGTTACTGCGGTTTCAGTTTCACCCTCTGAGCTCTGCTATTAACATTACAGGAGAACACAAGCGCCGGGATTTATTTACCTTAATAGATTTTTAGGGATGTAAATTGCGAAAGGCGAGTTTCATTTATTTCAGTGTTGTCCGATTCGTAGGTCGCTATGTATTATCTGTTATTAATATGTATTCGATGTTAAAGGATTCATTGCTTTACATGTCAGATATTTCCAGACGAATATGAGGTTTACTTAGTCATATACATGTTAGTTCCCCCGCCACGTGATATCAATCAATGATGCGAAGTCGATCTAAAACTTCGAGCAGTGGGAATCTATAGACTGAAACCGAAACGCGCAATCTAACATCACGGCTTTTTCAGCTATGAAAAGTATTTCAATATTATAATTCTTTAATTTCAATAATCAAACGGTGGTTTTAAAAATTCAATTTTATTTCAACACACACAGCGAAGACTACAACGAAGAATCGAAACATAAAATCGGAGGCAAATATAATCCTGTTAGGCTAGCTTTTTAGAAATAGGTCACTCTTTGACCCCGTAGGTACCAGACGATGGTACTTATATACCTACAACACTTAAAGTGAGAAGTGCATCTTCACAAATGCAGAGCAGAGCAAACTCGCCACCACGAATAAACATTCATAAACATTTATTTCAGAGTTCTAATTTAACTCACTCGCCGTTTTGTAAGCGTTCGCGGATATGTTTTTTTTGTACTCTTAGTATTCGGTATTACTTCGGTATATAATACATTTATTACTAGAAAAATAACCATATTTAAGAAAGCGCGTTTCTTTGAATTCAAAAAGTTTAACAGGATTAGTCGATTTCCATCTATTGCAATGATTTTTGCCAATTACAGCTTTCTAGTGAGAACTCATTATATAAGCTGATATATCAAATCTCAGTAATAGATGTAAACCTTCCCGTTTTTTTTATATGTACAATGTACACGCAAGTAAAACACAGATTACTTTTCTGCTAAATAAATAATTCAAAGGAGTAAGGTATAAAATAATAATTATATAGACTGCGAATATGTGTATACAATTTATTTTAGGACACATTACATAAAATTTATAAATACATGAAATGTAATTAATTTAGTTATCTTAAATAATACATTATGCATACTCTTACCTTACAAAAATGTTTATAATAAAAAGTCACAAAATTAAATATTTTTAAACAAAATCCAAATATAAAGTCTAGCCAAGAGGTTGGTTTTTGTACCTGAATTTGCACATATTAAAACAAATGAAATTATTGATTGAACTTTTTATAATTATTTATCATGTCGATGGGGCATATTACTGTGCGCATAAATATAGGTTAATAGAAAAGAGTAAAACGATTCATACTTCTCAATGTACATTGTATCTCACCAATGCAAAGAGAAGTTAATCGAAGAGTTTCCCTTTTTAAATCAGTTGATTAGGGTCGGTGACCCCACTCCGCTCTATCAGTGAAAATATTTTGGTCACTGTAAAAAATTCCACTGCGAGAGAAACGGACTCCATTTAACTGTTAACTGTCAACTACATAGTAGTACTTCAAACAACAAAGAGTCAAACGAAAATTCATTTCTCGGATGAAAATATGAAAACTCTTACTTAATAGAAGCTAAAAACTCTATTTGGGCTAAACAGAGTCCGTTTTTTCACACTATGGCTCGCCCACAGTGTAAGTCACGCATGAAACATCACTAATGTAAGTTAGAATTATTGTACAGTAGTTACGAAAAAGGTGTTTCATATTGTTAAATATTATTACATTATACCTACTAGTAACACTAACTTGCCGAATAATCAAGTTGGTACTCATCCTAACAATTCATGAGCCCTTAACTATAGTAATAATCCTATAGTAAACACAGACTTAATCTAAAAATGCAGAGAATCTAGATGATAGAATAGTCGACTTATGCGCTCAATTGATTTCTATGTCAATACATATGACAGTGAAATTTAGAAAAATATAAAGGAATAATATTATGCATAAGTATGTATTTCAATTCAAGGAGCGAATTTTCCATTCCATTAAATAACAAAATATTTTTTATCTATTACTAGTTGAGCCGTGCCCACTTCGCTGGACAAGGTGAAAATTTGGGGTTATAGGATCGGGATAGGGACACCCTAATCACCTAGCGGTATGAAATATACTTTACGACCTTCATTCCTACCAAATATACATAAAAAAGATCATAAAAATCGGTCGAGCCGTTTTGGAGGAGACGACCATAAACACCAAGACACGAGATTTTTATATATTTTTATTAGAATATCATTCAAAATATGTTCCTAGTCATTCCTGTTATGTTATTAGCTCTAAGAACGAGGCGTGTCATATGGACACAGAGACTCGCTTGTGAATGAGCGTTATTCCCGCTAAACGCCTGGTCAAAAGGGTCAATAAGGGTGAGCAATTCGACTATGAATTCGCCCCAACAATGCCTAAACATTTGGTTTGTAGCTCGTTTCGTGTAAAGTAAAGGCAGCTTTGTTAAACATAAGGATGTATCAAGAAGAAGTGCCTGTTAGGTCAAAATATTGCTCAAAGACCGCGTAACTCTATGGAAACTATATGCAAGAGCAAAAATTGTAGTTATATCGCCATTTCTAATTACGTACAAAATTATAACGTTGATATCATATTTTAAAAAAATGTATTTTTGAAGTTATACTTCTTTAGGCGATTAAATGATGAGAGTGAAATTTTAAGATGCGCGCGCATCTTCGACACAAAATTAACAGTATGAAGTTGTCTGCTTAACCGCTCATTAAGTCTTTATACTTCTTTTGGCGCGTTTGGATGAGAGTGAATTGATGACCTGCGCGCGCACGATGTGAAGTTGGCTACAGAATAGAATTTGATTGATTTTAACATTTTTCTTCGATATTTACTGCAGTTTTGTTTTTAAAAAATTTTCTTCAGACGCCAAAGAAGTATAACTTCTAACGCGTGTACACACACGTACCTTTTTTTATAATATGTACTACTTTTTTTTATAATAACATAGATATTTATGGTCTATGTACTGTGATTCTATCTGGAGCCAACTAATAAATGCTAAGTTAAAATTCACATTCAGCGATAGTCAACAGATGTTTGACACCTCCCTATAAGTTCATTGAAGACTAATTAACTTTCTTAATAATAAAAAATCAGTATTGCACAAGCCTTATTAATTTACTTTGAATAAATATATTGTTAATTTGAATTACATTAACCTTACATCTAAATCTGAATAAATTAAGACTGCGGTCTATTGGGCGGGGTCTCCCTCATCTCGAGGACGTGTTCTACGGGCTTGGGCTTTCCGTCCGGGCCGATCGTCGCTGGCTTCACGACTCCCTCAGAGACCATCTTATCAAATAGATTTACTAACTTCATAGCCTCGTATTCTTTCTGTAAACATACAAACTTGCTATTTACATGTCACAATATATTCAAATTCAAAATCATTTATTGGGTAACACAATATACACTTATGAACGTCAATAAAAAATACATATTAAATGTTTGTAATTTTACATTTACTGCCAGTTCTCAAATCAAGCGCATATTGCGCGTTTCGGTTTCAGTCTACGGATTTCCGAATGCTCGAAGTAAAATTAGGTCGACAGCGCATCATTGACTGATGTTCTGTGGCTGAGGTATCACCTACCATCAAGTGAATCTCGTGCTCGTCTGTCGATATCTGACATGAAAAAAAAAAGCGTTCGTATCGTCGAGCTGTCAGTGGTATGAGAAATCATTTGAAAATTCATACAAATGACAGTTCGATGATACTAATACTTTTTCAGATTTCTTTTTCTAACTTACCATCCATACATGTATCCTCATTTCCCCCCACTCTATAAAAAATAAATTTCGAATTTATATCCTACAATTTTTACCTGTTCTTCAGTCATATTTTCAAAGGGATTAATTCGGGGTGGTCTAGTGCATCCCACAACTGGGTCTATATGGGGCTGAGCTTCCAAGTATTCCTCGGTATCTGAATCTTCACTACTGGAGGAGTATTGAATGGGACCTTTTCCGCCACACATCAGGCCTTTTTGGGCTAAGTGCCCCGCGGCGTTACCAAAACCAGTGTATTTCACCATACGACCCACTACAATGAAAGAAAATATATAAAATATCTGTTTCTAAAACCAGTTTGTTTCTTTTTTAATAATGATTTTATACAAATTTATCGCCAAATAAACTTCATACTTAGGGATTCAATGTACTAATAAGAAATAATAATATATAAGAATAATATCTATATTATTATTTCTTCCCTTCAATATCTTTTTGAGTTAGACATGCATTAATCGAGTTGACAGTACCTAAGTTTACATTACATATAAACCTCGGTGATTGCTAATGCAATTATAATCCTAAAATTTAAACTTAAAATAATATATAATTAACAGTTATTTTTAAGGGTCTTAAAATCTTAAATTTTACATTAAATAGGATCAAACATGATCTATATTATGATAGTGAAGACTTTTCTAAATTAAGTTCATAAACATACCTTTTTCTTTACAAAGAATAAATAAGAACTCGGCCACAAGATCCCTGACAGATGTGACAGGGGTAGTAAGAAGTCTGCATAGTTGATTGCGTAGTGTATTTCCCTTCTCAGGTGGTTGAGATACATCTCGCAAGGGAGGAAGGACTGTCAGCCGTAGGTACTTGCGATGCGCGCGGACGCTACGGGCACTCTTGTTCAATACCGTTAAAATGGGGGATAGATTTTCGTATTGGTTGCCTGAGGTCTAAAAGTAATTTGAAAACAAACATATAGTATTTTTTTTTCATAATAAATTTAAAATACATTGAGTTATTTCTAGCAAACTATAAATACAAAAAAAAAATCTGTGTAGACTGCCTCATTCTCAGCGCACATTGTCTTAAGCACCAGAGATCCCAGTTTTGACTCAAGAAAAACAAGATAACAACAAAAAAAATTGTTGGTAATGGTAAAGACTAATTTAACTACTTGTCTGTGAAAAAATTTTTTTTTAAATATATGACAAACTTACAGTCGTAATAGTTAATCTATGTTGCAATAACTGTAAGAGAGCATGCACTGCCTCCATATTTTTCCCATCATATACATGTTCTAAGCTCTCTTCTTTACTGCACTCAGGAGACAAATATTGATAAAATTCTGGTGGTACACTGTAACAAAATAAATGTATTATGTTCAAATTGATAAGAAACAATTTGTGAGAACTGAGGTTTTTTTTAATTATATTAGTTTTTACTTTGAATAATCTGTGAAGAACTCATTATTTCAGTAATACTACAGCATATGCATGCAAATATTACAGTTGGCACAAAAGTCAAGAGAAAACAATAAAAAAGAAGTTTCAATACTATTTGGTCTGAAGGTCCATCAGTTTATAGTTTTACCTCAAAAACAAACCTTGTCAATAAATTAGCAATGTTACAATGTAACTCCATCAACTTATCCCAAGTAGTTGTTTCAGCCATCAGCAAGGCAGTGAGAACCGGCATTAGTTTCAGACACAAAGCTTCCTCTTCTGTACTGATTGATTCCTCAGTCCCAGAGTGGTACATCATATTAAATTGGGTCTTTAATATTTCACAAGCTATAGCTTCTTGTTTATCCTATATAAAATACAAAAATAAACTTTTATAGAAGTCAACAAAACAAGTACTTAATTATGTAGATTTTATACTTACACTAAGTATTACTTGTAGCCTTCCCACATCTCCTGCGCTTTCAACTCTTGATTCTGTAGCTTCCAATACAAGCTCATTTAGACAATTGATTAAATAAACCATTCCATGTAGTGTATTTTTTATTTGTGCTCGAATATCTTGTCTCAAAGCAGTCAAAATGAACAGTAGTTTCATGTCAAAGAGCATAATATCTTCTTTGAATGGTATTTCTTTATATGAACGTAATCTTGCAACAAGTCCTTGTGCTATGCTAGTGTGGGCACATAATGCTCTAGCAACTTCACTGTTGAAAGCAACATTACACAAACATTTCAAAGATTCAACAGTAATCTCCTTGCTCAGCATCACATTTTCTAGTATGTCTTCACTTGAGTCAATAAAATTGTAAAGGCCTGCTTTTTCTATTAAAGTTATCATCCATTTCTCACAGATAAGATTTTCAACTTCACATTTGTCACGACTACAAGATAAGTAAGAATGATGTATAAAGAACATAAAAAAGAAGTTATATGTTTTAGCTGATAAGTATTAAATAACTCACCTTAATAATCTTAGTGCAGATAAACAGAAAATATGAATACTTTCTGCAGATTTGTCCTGAAGGTGTTCAAATAGGGCTGCCCATAGGGACACTCTCATGTTATTCTCTGAGAGATATGGAAATGCAAATTTACTTTCATTCTGTAACAATGATATTAAAAGTTAATAGTACATTTTAATTGAAAGATTAGCTATAGGCTTATATTTATTCATTATATAGCTTGTATTCAAAGTTGCAATATGGAATATTATGCATAATAAGGAAAACAAAATATAACAACATACATTCTTTAGAAATGTTTGTAGGACTTGCGAAACCTTAGTATAGTCTTTACTACTTATAATGGAAATTTCATTTTCATCCATTTTGAATAAAAAATATTTATAAGTTTAAGTTTATCAATAATAAACTGAAATCTTAATATTATTATTTATTATTTAAAAGTGACTTTTCACCACAGAACACAATACTCAAGAGCTTTTCACTGACTACATAAATTAACAATATTGGTTATGGTATAAACTAGGGAAGGGCATCAACTATCGATATATCAAAATATCGATTTTTTTTAGAAAAAAATCGATAAATATCGGCGATATTTTTAATTTTGAAATATCTATAATCGATATTTATTTCCGAATATCGGATTCGATATTTTTTGAAGAGCTTTATTATATTTTATAATAATAATTATTTATTCTACTAAGAGCCGGTCTCACCGCTTGCTGATAAAGTCCCGAATAGCCTATTCGGAACCTATCTGCAAGATAAACTACAAATTTCGGTTTCACAAGTCATGAATATAAATATCTGGCAGATAAAGTTGCTGGTAACTTAACAGCCGATTCAAGTGGATGTTAAAGTTTTTAACTGGAAGATAACATAAAAATGGAGGGAATAGAAATAGTTTTGGAATATTTTTCAGTATAATAAATTCTACTAGCATTTTCAAATTAACCAGTGTAGACTGTAGTCATAAGATGGATTTATTTGAATTTTTATTGTTATTTTTTTTCACGTTCGAATATTTTGACAATTTTTCAGGTAATCGCGTTTTGAGATAAAAAATATCGATTTATCGAAATATCGATACGATATATATCGATATATTTTAAACATTTTCCCATCCCTAGTATAAACTATAAATTAGAGATGTGCCGAGTCAGGCTAACTCAAGTATATACTCAGATTAAGTACCGGTAACATAGGTCATAGACTAATAAAAGGTTCTCAAGTAGTAAGTACCTACCGCTTCGAAATACTTACCTAGTAATTACTCACATTTAAATAAATACATGTACATTAATATAAATGTGTGTAACTCCCGTTTATAAAGGACAATATTAAGTACTCACATACTCAAGTACCTACTCACTACTCAGATTAGGTATAATTATGCTATAGACTGCTAAGAGATGCTACATATTCTAATCTGCAACAAAACATTGTCATTATGACAGATGTCATGGGTTGTATTTGTCAATTGACAGATTTAAGATATTTGAATTTGAGTTGTGATGGAAAAAAAGGCGGGAAAGTCATCAATAAGTAAAGGCGCGCTCTTTTTAAAATTAATTTTTAAAAATATTTTCTCTACTTTTGTTCTATTTCAAATACGTTACTAAGGTTCTACTAATAAAGGTTTAGTCCAAAATAAATAAAATGACCAAAAAGAGACGGTGGAAAGAAAATCCACCAGACCCACGGATCGGGTACTCTTCGGACTCAGACTCTGGAGAATTGGATAATGCTGACAAGTACTTAACTTATAAAGTTAAAGGATATGTCCGCAAGTATCCCGAAGATATTCCGCAAAAGGACTTGGTTGTGTTCTTAGCACATAAGGAGGAAGGCAAAGTATTCAACGACAGGGATCGTATGGCCTTGTCTAAGGGCATTCGGGAACATGGTGTGTCTGGAGTTATGCATTTGCGCTCCATCAACAAATATAAAGTCGGTATAAGTTTTGATTTACCAAATAATGCTAATATGTTTATTCAAAATAAGAAATTATTAGATCATCTTACATTAATAGCCACAATACCAGCTGGAGGTACCGAAGTTACTGGAGTTCTCACTTCAGTGCCAAGCGATATGTCTAATAAGGAAATTTTTGGTCTGATAGGCAGCTCGAAAAATGTGGTACAAGTAAGGCGTTTCATGCGCAGAGTCAGGGGTGACAACGGAGCAATAACCTATGCTCCTACACAAACAGTTGCAGTTACCTTTGCCTCCCCCATCCTTCCAGAATATGTTTATTTAGATTTGTGGCGTCAGAAGAATCTTCGCAAAACAAAATAATATTGAAAATGACGCAGCAAATTCAGCGCGCGAGTGGTGCGCTGTACCACCGCCTCTTCACCCCGCGCCCCGCCGCCGCTAAAACAACTTTCTAAAATACTTGGTCGCCGCGGCGGGGACACTGCGCGGCTAGATCTCACGGCGAATGCATGTCATATCTTTTGCTCTGTACTCTGTTTAATGTGCTCGTAAATTCGTATTTAATAATTAATTTTTATATCAAATAATATTGTAAAATCGTAAATACAGTTGTTATAATATGTGGATTAGTTTTTGATTTGATATACCCAGTAGGCTATCCACATAATTGGTGACCCCCGACGTTCGAGAACATTCGAGAACAAGATGGCGCAAGAAGCTTCTACAGACAATGAAGTTAACAAAGTTGGAGTGCGGCTACCTCCGTTTTGGCCAGATGATCCCGCATTATGGTTTGCTCAGATTGAGGGACAATTTTATTTAGCCGGAATAACATCGGATACGACGAAGTTTTACCACATATCCTCTCAACTGGAACAACGATTTGCGCAGGAGGTAAAAGATATTATTAAAAGTCCTCCCTCGGAAAACAAGTACCTCAAATTGAAGACCGAGTTAATAAAAAGGCTTACAGCTTCTCAAGAAAAGCGTATCCAGCAGCTTTTAGCTCAAGAGGAATTGGGAGATAGGAAGCCGTCTCAATTTTTGAGACATTTACAGAACTTGGCAGGTCCAGCAGTTCCAGAGGAATTTCTACGGACATTATGGACAGGTCGGTTACCATTAAATATTCAAACAATAATAGCTTCACAAAAAAGTCTCAGTTTAGAAGCAATTGCTGATTTGGCAGATTCTGTTCACGATATTGTACAACCCTCCCAACAAGTTTGCACTTTAAATAATAATATTAAAAATAATGAAATTTCAGAATTGAGTAAACAATTAGAAAGTTTAACGAAAGAAGTAGCTTCATTGAAAAGTAAATTCCATAAACCACGGCCACGTACCCCATCACGTGACAATAATCACCGTCACAGATCTAGATCGAGATCGAGGTCTAGAAATTTAGATTTTTGTTGGTATCATCAGAGATTTAGAAATCGAGCACATAAATGCATTAAGCCATGCAATTATAATTCACAGTCGGAAAACGGCATGAGCAGCCGGAATTAGCGGCAACCGACTGCCAAATTTCACCAGGCCGCATTTTTATTGTGGATAAAATAACTAAAATGAAATTTCTTATTGATACAGGTTCTGATTTATGTGTTTATCCACGCAGAGCATTGAGAGAGCATCGAACGAAGACTGACTACCAGCTGTTTGCAGCTAATGGCTCAATAATCACTACTTATGGTTGGGTTCAGATTCATATTAATTTAGGATTGCGACGTGATTTTAAATGGAGATTTGTAGTTGCCGACATTTCTAAACCGATAATTGGTGTTGATTTTCTTTCTTTTTATAATCTGTTAGTAGATTGTCGTCAGCAACGCCTTATTGACGGATTGACATCACTCGCAGTTTCAACATCAATTGAAAAGGCATCTGAAAGTGACGTGACTTCTATCAAGGTAATTTCTGGAGATTCTATTTACCATCAAATCTTACGTCGGTATCCAGATATAACGCGCCCAGCAGGTACTTATAAGGAGCCAAAGCATAATACCGTGCATCATATTCGGACAACACCAGGTCCGCCAGTTTCATCTCGACCTCGTAGACTTCCTCCTGATCGATTGAAGGTTGCACAGAAGGAGTTTGAAGATATGCTACAAGCTGGAATAGCACGCAGGTCAGATAGTCCATGGTCTTCTCCTCTTCATTTAGCTCCCAAGAAGGATAACAGCTGGAGACCTTGTGGTGACTACAGAGCTTTGAACGCGAGAACATTGCCCGACTGCTATCCAATCAGGCATATCCAAGATTTTACTCATTTGATAGCAGGTAGCACTATATTTTCAAAAATCGATTTAGTAAGAGCGTACAATCAGATACCGGTTTTTAAAGACGATATACCGAAGACTGCTATTACTACACCGTTTGGATTATTTGAATTTTCATATATGACATTTGGTCTTCGAAATGCAGCGCAAACATTTCAGCGTTTTATTGACGAAATGCTCAAAGGATTTCATTTTTGTTATGGATACTTAGATGACATTTTAGTATTTTCTCAGAACTATGATGAGCACCTGGATCACCTGCATCAATTGTTCCAGAGACTATCAGATTATGGCATCTTAATAAATTCCGCTAAGTGTGAGTTTGGTGTATCAAATATAACTTTTTTGGGTCATAAGGTTTCATCAACTGGAATATGTCCGGTGCAAGAGAAAGTACAGGCAGTGATGGACTTTCCAGTTCCGAAGAATATTCAAGAACTACGTCGATTTCTGGGTATGTTTAACTTTTATAGACGTTTTATCCCAGGCGCATCATCTATCCAAGCTCCACTCAGTTTAGCTCTTGCCGGACCCAAAAAGAAAAGCAAACAAGCTATTGAGATGACCCCAGTAGAAATGGAATCTTTTAACGCATGTAAGTTGGCTCTTTCTAAAGCGACCACTCTAGCACATCCTAGAACTGATTGTGATATCGCAATTCATACGGATGCATCAGACAATGCGATTGGGGCTGTTTTACAACAACGTGTGAATGACACCTGGCAACCTTTAGCTTTCTTCTCACGTAAACTTAAGCCATGTCAAGTTAAGTATAGCCCATATGATCGAGAGCTTTTAGCTATTTATGATGCTATTCGATATTTTCGTCATATGCTAGAAGCAAGAGTTTTTGCCGTTTATACAGATCATAAACCACTTACATATGTTTTTAATTCAAATCGAGATAAATGCTCACCTCGTCAGTTTCGCTATTTAGATTTTATATCTCAATTCACTACTGATATCAGGTACGTGGCCGGTACAGATAATGTGATAGCCGACGCACTGTCTAGAATAAATGAGATCGCAGATGTAATTAATTTTGAAGAGCTTGCACGAACTCAGGTTACAGATACTGAACTGCAAGAACTTTTAAAGAAAGAAACTTCACTTAAATTAGAAAAAGTAAATTTACCAAATTCTTCAAGTTACATTTATTGTGACGTATCAATGGCAAACTCGAGACCTTTTATAACTAAGAATTTACGAGAGCAAGTTTTTAATTATTTTCATGGATTTAGTCATCCTGGAGCCAGGGCAAGCATTAAATTGATTTCCCAAAGATTTGTTTGGCCTGGAATGAAAAGAGATTGTCGCCGCATGGCAAATTCATGCACAGAATGCCAACGTAATAAAGTCTTCCGCCATACTTCCTCTCCTTTAACTCCTTTTTCAAGCCCAACTCAACGTTTTTCCCACGTCCACATGGACATCGTGGGCCCGTTACCTTATTCTTCTGGTTTCAGATATTGTCTCACGATCATCGATCGCTTTACACGTTGGCCTGAGGCAATTCCTTTACCAGACATCTCGGCAGAAACGTGTGCCCGAGCTTTCATCTCCGGCTGGGTTGCACGCTTTGGCTGCCCTGAGAAGATTACGACAGACAGAGGCAGGCAGTTTGAGTCCCACCTGTTTCACAACATCGCTGCCCTGCTAGGCGCAGTGCATCGCCCAACTACAGCCTACCATCCAGCAAGTAACGGTATGGTGGAACGTTTTCATCGTCAGTTGAAGGCAGCTATCATGTGTCACAAAAATAATCAATGGTCAGAGGTACTTCCACTTGTTTTACTTGGTATACGCAGTGTGTGGAAAGATGATATTAAATCCTCTGCAGCTGAGCTGGTTTACGGAGAACAATTACGACTTCCTGGCGAGTTTTTCTCTTCTAAAGCTACTACTATCACAGACTTCACTGACTTTGTTTCACGCTTACGTAGCTACATTAAAAACCTTGCACCAGAGCCGGCGCATTGGCATTCCAATAAAACTTTCTATGTTCCTAAGGGCTTAGACACAGCTGAGCATGTTTTTCTTCGCAAAGGGCCTATTAAAAGATCGCTAGAATCGCCTTACTCCGGTCCGCATAAAGTACTGGAACGAGGGAAGAAAACCTTCAAGATCGACTTGTGTGGTAGACATACCTATGTCACAATCGATCGCTTAAAACCTGCTTATTTGCTTAATAATTTACAGAATGAAGTTCAAATTAATAACAGCAAGTCGTCAGCAGCGGAGCCAATCAAGACAAGAAGTGGTCGTGTGGTTCGTTTTCCTGACTACTATCGACCGTAGCTGGCTCCGGTCTCGGTGGGGGAGTAGTGTGGCGTCAGAAGAATCTTCGCAAAACAAAATAATATTGAAAATGACGCAGCAAATTCAGCGCGCGAGTGGTGCGCTGTACCACCGCCTCTTCACCCCGCGCCCCGCCGCCGCTAAAACAACTTTCTAAAATACTTGGTCGCCGCGGCGGGGACACTGCGCGGCTAGATCTCACGGCGAATGCATGTCATATCTTTTGCTCTGTACTCTGTTTAATGTGCTCGTAAATTCGTATTTAATAATTAATTTTTATATCAAATAATATTGTAAAATCGTAAATACAGTTGTTATAATATGTGGATTAGTTTTTGATTTGATATACCCAGTAGGCTATCCACAGATTCTTGGCGTCACGAGGTTAAAAAGTATATCCCTCCAGTTAAGCAATGCCTCAAATGTATGAAATATGGACACATAGCTAAATTTTGTCGCAACTCTGAGGTTTGCTCAATATGCACATTAAACCATAACTTTAAGAACTGCCTAACCGATTCACAAAATGCAAAATGTGTCAATTGTAACGGTAACCATATCGCCATCTCCATTCAGTGTCCTTTGAAAAAACAAAAAATTGAAGAAAACAAAATTAAAACAAAGAGTGTAAACTATTCTGAATTATTTAATCCAAATGCTTTTCCAGCTCTTTCTGCTCGAACCTTAGAAGTACAAATAAACAATTTAATGAAATCTAACACATTTATCAACACTTTAGTCGAAACAATTATTAAAATAGTCAGTAATAAAGATATACCAGTAAATACAACATCAATTAAAGAAGTATTAAAATCTACCTTAAGTAACAAGTTCCCATCTGCCTCATAATGGATTTGTCATATTTAAATATCATTCAGTGGAATGCTCAAAGCCTCAACAGTAATAAACATATATTAATTAATTTCCTCTATACACATAATATTGATATAGCTATAATTAGTGAAACATGGCTTAGGCCTGAACAAACTTTTAAAATAAGTAATTACAACATAGTAAGGAATGATTGCGGTAACATACATAATGGAGTCGCAATTATAATTCATAAAAACATAAATTATACAAAAATTGACACATATTTTGATAATTCATTACAAAATATATGCATTAAAATAGCAGTTCACAACAAATACTTATATATAGTAAGTTTTTATAGTCCTTTAATCTCAGTTCCTGTCTTCAATAAAGATAAATTTGAGCAATTATTGAGGTCTATTCCTCAACCTTTCATATTTGCTGGTGATTTTAATGCACATCATACTTCTTGGGGATGTAACTATGACACTCCACGAGGACGTAAACTTTTAGATGTCTTCGATGAAAACAACTTAGTTTTGCTCAATAGTGGTCAACCAACAACTGTAGGTTCTACAACATGGCGTCCCAATGCTCTTGACCTGACATTGGTCTCTTCATCTCTTGCATGTAATTGTGAATGGAGTGTAAATGATAGTCCTCTTGGTAGTAGTTATCATATTCCTGTTTTAATAAAAGTAGTAATTAGTGAAAATCATAACAATAATTTGAATGGGGGAAATTGTTCTAATGCTATGCATTTGCCTCTCTATCCCAACTATAAGTTAGTTAATTGGCAGAAATATAGCAACCAGGTTGATGATTTGTTAGTTGATCTAAAAATAGATAGATTAAATCCTCTTGATTCATATTTACATTTTTGTACAATTTTACGCAAAGCTGCTTCTAATTCTATTGCAAATAGTTCAAACCGCAAACCTACCAGTAATACCATTGATTGTTCTCTTTTTAAGAATAAAGGTAAAAAGTCCCCTCTCCCTTGGTGGAATCAAAAGTGTACTGAAGCTGTATTAAACTTCAAAACTGCATATTTAAATTTTAAAAATGATCCAAAAGAAGAAAACTATATCCATTTTAAAAGACTTAGAGCTGTAAAAAAGCTTGTCATAAAATCAGAAAGACAAAAAAGTTGGTTTTCTCTATGTGAAACTTTTAATAGGAATACACCAATATCTGTCATATGGAAATTCATGCGTAAATACAACAAAACATATATTTCCAATAATTGTGACAATGATACATGGATATTAGATTTTTTGCAGAAGTACACACCAGACTATGTATCAAACACTATGTCAAATCACAATAATAGCAACATTAACTCCAGTAATAGGTTTCTTGTCAGTCCTTTCACAATTAATGAATTAATATCAGCCATAACCTCAAGAAGAGATACTGCTTATGGTCTTGATGGAATACCCTATATTCTACTTAAAAAAATTAGCATTGCCAGTTTAGAATCATTTCTAAATATATTGAATTTAATGTGGGATAAAAACATTATACCAGAAGAATGGAAAAAGGATTGTCTTATACCAATTTTAAAACCAGACAAGCCTAAGTTTTGTCCCGATTCTTATCGGCCCATAGCACTTACTTCCTGTGTTGGTAAATTATTTGAACAATTGTTAAAACAACGATTAGAGTTTTACGTAGAAAATAACAACATATTACCTTCCAATCAATTTGGTTTTCGTAGAAAATTTTCTGCCAGGGAAAGTATTTGTCAACTACAGCTTGATGTTCGTAACTCTTTGTCGGATCGTAAAAATCTGGTAGCTGTATTTTTTGATGTAGCAGGTGCATTTAACAGTGTTAATATAGATATTCTTTGTCATGAATTATTATTGTTGGGAATTCCTGCACAATTTACAAATTGGGTAAAAGAATTCTTAACCAATAGGGAAGTATTTGTTAAATTAAATAGACATCTTTATGGTCCTAGACTTTCATTCAAAGGAGTATGTCAAGGAGGGATACTATCCCCACTTTTATTTATATTGTACATTCATAGATTAAATATAATCCTAGGATCCCAAGTTAAAAATCTCCAGTTTGCAGATGATTTCGTTATATACACATCAGGGAAAAATCAGTCGGAAGTAGTTCAAATTATTAACAATGCTTTGACAAATCTGTACAAATATTTTACTTACCTTGATCTTAATGTGAATCCATCTAAGTCTAAAGTCATTGTATTTGGCAAACAATCGCGTGACATGCCTACCATACTATACAATTATTATTCTTTGCCGGTCTCGCTTGAAGTAAAATTTTTGGGAGTTATTTTTACTCATAAGTTAACTTGGAATAGTTACGCTAAGCACATAATAACTAAAGCAAATAAAGCCTATAACATCTTAAAATCTCTTTCAGGTTCATACTGGGGCGCTGATCCTAAAATTCTGTTGTTGTTGTACAAATCATTAGTTCGTAGTCATTTTGAGTATGGTTTTTATTGTTTCGCTGCAGATACTAGTGTTGTAAATAGTTTAGATCTTTTGCAAAACAAATGTTTACGTCTAATAACAGGAGCTTTCAGAAGTACTCCTATTAACGCATTGCAGATTGAATGTAATATCCCACCGTTAGCCATTCGATTCAACTATTTAAAAGAAAAATTCTTACTTAAACTTTATAGTGTATGTGGTAATCCCTTTTTGATCAATCTGTTACACTCTGCATCTCAATCAAATCTTAAATCATTTTATATGCTGCAAGGTCTTCAAAATTTCACTGATTTTATAGAAAATACAAACATTCATCAATCTAAGCATGTTTTGCCATGTTACGAGGGTTCTTATAGTGATAAATTTCCAGCAATTAATATAGTTATAAAGAATAAAGAAGATTTATTTTCAAAAGAAGAAGTAAATGCAATGCTATCAGAATGGTTAGATCATAAATTTATTTATACTGATGGATCCAAAAACAGTGAATCCGTGTCTTTTGCTATTTATGAGCCTTCCTCAAAAATAGGCATAGGTCAGAAAATCAATAAAGATGCAAGTATATTCACAGCGGAAGCTGTCGCTATCTTAAGTGCTTTGAAACATATCGAGAATTGCTATATGGAGCACACAAAATGGGTTGTTGTAAGTGATAGTATGAGTGTTCTTCAAAATTTAGCAAATAATAATCTAAATGCTCATACTAATTATGTTATATTCTTAATAAAACAGTTATGGGTTGAACTAACTCATTTAAATGTAGTAATTAATTTTGTGTGGGTGCCTTCGCACATTGGTGTTCAAGGTAACGAACATGTTGATTACTTGGCTAAACAAATTGTAAAGTCAGGAGATTCTCCTATTAATATGAGTATTCGTATTCCTTATACAGATGCAATTAGTTTAATCAAACAGCGGATGTGCCAAGCATGGGGAAAACATTCATATTATTGCACAAACATTCAAAACAAAGGAACTTGGTTCGCCGGTCTCGATGTCCAAATAAATTCTACACCTTGGTTTTGCAAGCACAAAATATTCACAAACAAGAAATTTTATACAACTATTTCTCGCATGCGTTTTGGTCATTGTCGTTTAAATTACCATCTTCATCGTATTAAAATGGTTGATTCTCCATATTGTGTCTATTGTCAATCATCAAAAGTACAATCACTACATCATATCTTCTTTGAGTGTTCGTCTTTCAACATTCAGCGCCTTGTGTTGTCTGATGGGCTTTTAAAAATTTACAATAAAGTTGAAAGTATCCCGCATTGCATTCAGGAGTTACTTAAAAATGCCTCAACTTTTATATTTTTGTACAGATTTGTTATTGAAACTGTTAACGATATTTAAAATTATATTTATTTACTCTTTGTTTTAGTAGTAAAAAAATAGGTTATTAAGTTAGTTATAATATTAAAGCTGTAAATATAGTTTTTCTAGTAAATAAGTCTTTTCAGAACTTTTAAATTAGATTCTCTGTCACCACTCTTCGGAGTCCTGATGGACAAGATAACGGGATTTGTAAATGGAAATGTGCCTTTTCTACTCTTTGTTGGGTGGTAACAATTAAAAGAATTGTACGTACGATACGTATGTTAAATCGGATTGAACAAAATGAATTTTACTGAGATTTTAAAATTAAATGACATACGTCAGACTTATGGCCGCGTGGAAATAAAGATATGATAACTATATTTTTACGTAAAATACTGGATATTGGAAGATTCCGTCTTTGTCGGAGGTCGTCATTAATTAAAAGAAGTACTATATTACGATACATATAAAGGATAAGAAACGTAAGACATAAAATAATAAGGAGAGATAAAATGGGAAAAAATAACATAAGACAAGGCGGTATGGTCGAAAGACTTTAGCCTGCCCTATGGGCAAAAAAAAAAAAAAAAAAAAAAAAAAAAAAAATTGAGTTGTGATGGAAAAAATTCAAGAGAGGCGGGAAAGTCATCAATAAGTAAAGGCGCGCTCTTTTTAAAATTAATTTTTAAAAAATATTTTCTCTACTTTTGTTCTATTTCAAATACGTTACTAAGGTTCTAAAGTTAAAGGATATGTCCGCAAGTATCCCGAAGATATTCCGCAAAAGGACTTGGTTGTGTTCTTAGCACATAAGGAGGAAGGCAAAGTATTCAACGACAGGGATCGTATGGCCTTGTCTAAGGGCATTCGGGAACATGGTGTGTCTGGAGTTATGCATTTGCGCTCCATCAACAAATATAAAGTCGGTATAACTTTTGATTTACCAAATAATGCTAATATGTTTATTCAAAATAAGAAATTATTAGATCATCTTACATTAATAGCCACAATACCAGCTGGAGGTACCGAAGTTACTGGAGTTCTCACTTCAGTGCCAAGCGATATGTCTAATAAGGAAATTTTTGGTCTGATAGGCAGCTCGAAAAATGTGGTACAAGTAAGGCGTTTCATGCGCAGAGTCAGGGGTGACAACGGAGCAATAACCTATGCTCCTACACAAACAGTTGCAGTTACCTTTGCCTCCCCCATCCTTCCAGAATATGTTTATTTAGATTCTTGGCGTCACGAGGTTAAAAAGTATATCCCTCCAGTTAAGCAATGCCTCAAATGTATGAAATATGGACACATAGCTAAATTTTGTCGCAACTCTGAGGTTTGCTCAATATGCACATTAAACCATAACTTTAAGCCTAACCGATTCACAAAATGCAAAATGTGTCAATTGTAACGGTAACCATATCGCCATCTCCATTCAGTGTCCTTTGAAAAAACAGAAAATTGAAGAAAACAAAATTAAAACAAAGAGTGTAAACTATTCTGAATTATTTAATCCAAATGCTTTTCCAGCTCTTTCTGCTCGAACCTTAGAAGTACAAATAAACAATTTAATGAAATCTAACACATTTATCAACACTTTAGTCGAAACAATTATTAAAATAGTCAGTAATAAAGATATACCAGTAAATACAACATCAATTAAAGAAGTATTAAAATCTACCTTAAGTAACAAGTTCCCATCTGCCTCATAATGGATTTGTCATATTTAAATATCATTCAGTGGAATGCTCAAAGCCTCAACAGTAATAAACATATATTTAGTAATTTCCTCTATACACATAATATTGATATAGCTATAATTAGTGAAACATGGCTTAGGCCTGAACAAACTTTTAAAATAAGTAATTACAACATAGAAAGGAATGATTGCGGTAACATACATAATGGAGTAGCAATTATAATTCATAAAAACATAAATTATACAAAAATTGACACATATTTTGATAATTCATTACAAAATATATGCATTAAAATAGCAGTTAACAACAAATACTTATATATAGTAAGTTTTTATAGTCCCTTAAACTCAGTTCCTGTCTTCAATAAAGATAAATTTGAGCAATTATTGAGGTCTATTCCTCAACCTTTCATATTTGCTGGTGATTTTAATGCACATCATACTTCTTGGGGATGTAACTATGACTCTCCACGAGGACGTAAACTTTTAGATGTCTTCGATGAAAACAACTTAGTTTTGCTCAATAGTGGTCAACCAACAACTGTAGGTTCTACAACATGGCGTCCCAATGCTCTTGACCTGACATTGGTCTCTTCATCTCTTGCATGTAATTGTGAATGGAGTGTAAACGATAGTCCTCTTGGTAGTAGTTATCATATTCCTGTTTTAATAAAAGTAGTAATTAGTGAAAATCATAACAATAATTTGAATGGGGGAAATTGCTCTAATGCTATGCATTTGCCTCTCTATCCCAACTATAAGTTAGTTAATTGGCAGAAATATAGCAACCAGGTTGATGATTTGTTAGTTGATCTAAAAATAGATAGATTAAATCCTCTTGATTCATATTTACATTTTTGTACAATTTTACGCAAAGCTGCTTCTAATTCTATTGCAAATAGTTCAGACCGCAAACCTACCAGTAATACCATTGATTGTTCTCTTTTTAAGAATAAAGGTAAAAAGTCCCCTCTCCCTTGGTGGAATCAAAAGTGTACTGAAGCTGTATTAAACTTCAAAACTGCATATTTAAATTTTAAAAATGATCCAAAAGAAGAAAACTATATCCATTTTAAAAGACTTAGAGCTGTAAAAAAGCTTGTCATAAAATCAGAAAGACAAAAAAGTTGGTTTTCTCTATGTGAAACTTTTAATAGGAATACACCAATATCTGTCATATGGAAATTCATGCGTAAATACAACAAAACATATATTTCCAATAATTGTGACAATGATACATGGATATTAGATTTTTTGCAGAAGTACACACCAGACTATGTATCAAACACTATGTCAAATCACAATAATAACAACATTAACTCCAGTAATAGGTTTCTTGTCAGTCCTTTCACAATTAATGAATTAATATCAGCCATAACCTCAAGAAGAGATACTGCTTATGGTCTTGATGGAATACCCTATATTCTACTTAAAAAAATTAGCATTGCCAGTTTAGAATCATTTCTAAATATACTGAATTTAATGTGGGATAAAAACATTATACCAGAAGAATGGAAAAAGGATTGTCTTATACCAATTTTAAAACCAGACAAGCCTAAGTTTTGTCCCGATTCTTATCGGCCCATAGCACTTACTTCCTGTGTTGGTAAATTATTTGAACAATTGTTAAAACAACGATTAGAGTTTTATGTAGAAAATAACAACATATTACCTTCCAATCAATTTGGTTTTCGTAGAAAATTTTCTGCCAGGGAAAGTATTTGTCAACTACAGCTTGATGTTCGTAACTCTTTGTCGGATCGTAAAAATCTGGTAGCTGTATTTTTTGATGTAGCAGGTGCATTTAACAGTGTTAATATAGATATTCTTTGTCATGAATTATTATTGTTGGGAATTCCTGCACAATTTACAAATTGGGTAAAAAAATTCTTAACCAATAGGGAAGTATTTGTTAAATTAAATAGACATCTTTATGGTCCTAGACTTTCATTCAAAGGAGTATGTCAAGGAGGGATACTTTCCCCACTTTTATTTATATTGTACATTCATAGATTAAATATAATCCTAGGATCCCAAGTTAAAAATCTTCAGTTTGCAGATGATTTAGTTATATACACATCAGGGAAAAATCAGTCGGAAGTAGTTCAAATTATTAACAATGCTTTAACAAATCTGTACAAATATTTTACTTACCTTGATCTTAATGTGAATCCATCTAAGTCTAAAGTCATTGTATTTGGCAAACAATCGCGTGACATGCCTACCATACTATACAATTATTATTCTTTGCCGGTCTCGCTTGAAGTAAAATTTTTGGGAGTTATTTTTACTCATAAGTTAACTTGGAATAGTTACGCTAAGCACATAATAACTAAAGCAAATAAAGCCTATAACATCTTAAAATCTCTTTCAGGTTCATACTGGGGCGCTGATCCTAAAATTCTGTTGTTGTTGTACAAATCATTAGTTCGTAGTCATTTTGAGTATGGTTTTTATTGTTTCGCTGCAGATACTAGTGTTGTAAATAGTTTAGATCTTTTGCAAAACAAATGTTTACGTCTAATAACAGGAGCTTTCAGAAGTACTCCTATTAACGCATTGCAGATTGAATGTAATATCCCACCGTTAGCCATTCGATTCAACTATTTAAAAGAAAAATTCTTACTAAAACTTTATAGTGTATGTGGTAATCCATTTTTGATCAATTTGTTACACTCTGCATCTCATTCAAATGTTAAATCATTTTATATGCTGCAAGGTCTTCAAAATTTCACTGATTTTATAGAAAATACAAACATTCATCAATCTAAGCATGTCTTGCCATGTTACGAGGGTTCTTATAGTGGTAAATTTCCAGCAATTAATATAGTTATAAAGAATAAAGAAGATTTATTTTCAAAAGAAGAAGTAAATGCAATGCTATCAGAATGGTTAGATCATAAATTTATTTATACTGATGGATCCAAAAACAGTGAATCCGTGTCTTTTGCTATTTATGAGCCTTCCTCAAAAGTAGGCATAGGTCAGAAAATCAATAAAGATGCAAGTATATTCACAGCGGAAGCTGTCGCTATCTTAAGTGCTTTGAAACATATTGAGAATTGCTATAGAGAGCACACAAAATGGGTTGTTGTAAGTGATAGTATGAGTGTTCTACAAAATTTAGCAAATAATCATCTAAATGCTCATACTAATTATGTTATATTCTTAATAAAACAGTTATGGGTTGAACTAAGTCATTTAAATGTAATAATTAATTTTGTGTGGGTGCCTTCGCACATTGGTGTTCAAGGTAACGAACATGTTGATTACTTGGCTAAACAAATTGTAAAGTCAGGAGATTCTCCTATTAATATTAGTATTCGTATTCCTTATACGGATGCAATTAGTTTAATCAAACAGCGGATGTGCCAAGCATGGGGAAAACATTCATATTATTGCACAAACGTTCAAAACAAAGGAACTTGGTTCGCCGGTCTCGATGTCCAAATAAATTCTACACCTTGGTTTTGCAAGCACAAAATATTCACAAACAAGAAATTTTATACAACTATTTCTCGCATGCGTTTTGGTCATTGTCGTTTAAATTACCATCTTCATCGTATTAAAATGGTTGATTCTCCATATTGTGTCTATTGTCAATCATCAAAAGTACAATCACTACATCATATCTTCTTTGAGTGTTCGTCTTTCAACATTCAGCGCCTTGTGTTGTCTGATGGGCTTTTAAAAATTTACAATAAAGTTGAAAGTATCCCGCATTGCATTCAGGAGTTACTTAAAAATGCCTCAACTTTTATATTTTTGTACAGATTTGTTATTGAAACTGTTAACGATATTTAAAATTATATTTATGTACTCTTTGTTACAGTAGTAAAATAATAGGTTAATAAGTTAATTATAATATTAAAGCTGTAAATATATTTTTTCTAGTAAATAAGTTTTTTCAGAATTTTTAAATTAGATTCTCCGTCACCACTCTTCGGGAGTCCTGACGGACAAGATAACGGGATTTGTAAATGGAAATGTGCCTTTTCTACTCTTTGTTGGGTAGTAATAAATAAAGAATTGTACGTACGATACGTATGTAAAATCGGATTGAACAAAATGTATTTAACTGAGATTTTAAAATTAAATGACATACGTCAGACTTATGGCCGCGTGGAAATAAAGATATGATAATAACTACTTATATTACGAAAAATACTGGATATTGGAAGATTCCGTCTTTGACGGGGGTCGTCATTAATTAAAAGAAGAAGTACTATATTACGATACATATAAAGGATAAGAAACGTAAGACATAAATAAGGAGAGATAAAAGGGATAAAAAATAACATAAGACAAGGCGGTATGGTCGAAAGACTTTAGCCTGCCCTATGGGCAAAAAAAAAAAAAAAAAAAAAAAAAATTGAGTTGTGATGGCTGATTGCTTATTGCTGAGCTCTTAGCTTTCAGCCAAAGGTTTTATAGTATAAATATAATTGTTTCAGGCCAAAAATGGCTGCAATAGCTTTAAAAGGCCAACTGTTGTCGAAAACTATCCGTTAGTATATGTTACTTATTCTGTTATATATATTCCAATTGATCTCTTACATAATTTGACGTATGGGTGTGATGATAAAAATTAAGCCAATTATTATTATTGTTTTTATAACCAAAATTTATTTTCTTTTATAGCCAAAAATGGATCAGTTAGCATTATCTACATCAAGACATCATCCTACAGTTCTGATGCAAAATTTAACCTAGCTGCTTATAAACGAGGAACTGGAGGTCGCAGCAGCTTCAATGGTATCGTAGCTACCGTGTTTGGTTGCACTGGCTTCGTTGGTCGCTATTTGTGCAACAAGTTAGGCAAAATTGGCACCCAAGTATGTTATAAACAAATATTTCTGTGTAATTATCAAATAAACATAGATACTAATTTTTTCCTATTTTAGATGATTTTACCATACAGGGGTGACTTCTACGATGTAGCTAGATTGAAAGTTTGTGGAGATCTTGGTCAGGTTCTATTCACTCCATTTGATATTCGGGATGAGGAATCAATTGCCAAAGCAGTGCAATACTCAAATGTTGTTATTAATCTTGTTGGTCGTGATTATGAGACAAAAAACTTTAAATACATGGATGTACATGTTGAAGGAGCAAGACGTATTGCAAGGTATGCTTTTTTATTTATTTTTTATTCAACTAGACTTTAATAATATATAAGTATTTATTTAATTTTTAAAGCCACTAGTGGTTCAGAATGTTACTTATACTGACAAGAAACAGTACTTAGGTACTCCTCTTAAATATCAAAATTTATACCATTGTTTTATACTAATTCAAAAATGAACAATTACAACTATTATGTATAACAATAATGGAAGTATCCTACAGTTGAGATATAAGCTACAGTACTCCATGCATTTCTATCTTCTAGGTACTTGTTAACAGCATAATTATCTAGTAGATATTTTATCTGCTAAGTTTATAGATAAAAGAAGTTGCCTTAGGTAATAGGACATTTTTTATCTATAAGTTAAACAATATAATATAATGTCTGTTAGCCGGGAGCATGAAGTGCCCCCACCAATTTACTTTTCTCGAAGCCATTCAAGCCATTTTCATCCTCCTGTAACATTTTTGTGGAATAACCTAGATGCCTTAATTTTCAAGCTCTTAGTCAAAGAAGTACATATTTCTGCTAGATATATATCTAAATGACGTTAAATTTGAACCAGGAGTCTAGGAATTATTTCAAGTCAAAGTTCCTTGATTCTGTTGCTGACTATCTCACCAATCATCAAAATTCTTAATTTTGAGTCCCATTTTCTAGATATACAGTCTAAATATAAGTGACTTGGTAATATGGTATATCTATATTGTAATAAATAATACCCAAAAAGAAAAAAATGATTACTACTTCTTAAAACAAATGAGATCCCATCAAAAACATAAAATGTGCCAAAATGCACAAGTCTCGTAGCACACATGCCATAAAAAGTTGTGCTATCCAATGTTAACCAAGTTGGTTAATTCAATAAATACCTATCTATGGGAGCAGCTATCCATTTGTCATTAATTGATACCATGTTAGTTAGCTAACAAAATTTTATAGTAACCATATCAATATTTCATTTTTTTTATAATTAGGGTGTAAGTGTATGTATAAACTTATACTGTATTGTATTATTTTCAATTTATTGATGTATATAGTAAAATACATTATCTGCAACTGTTTTATCACATACTTTATACAACTTCCTCTTTTCATTACTAATTTTTAATGAATGCATTTTAAAAATAGGATAAGCCGTGAAATGGGTGTAGAGAGATTCATTCACCTTTCTTATTTGAATGCTGAACGTAATCCAAAGCCACTTGTAATGAAGAGTCCATCAATGTACAAGATTAGTAAATACATGGGTGAATGTGCTGTAAAAGAAGAATTTCCAACTGCTACCATAATCCGTGCCTCTGATATCTATGGCTCTGAGGATAGATTCTTGAGGTAAATATATGTATAATTTTGGTGAGATTTGTTTCATCATTTTATAGTGACTACAATGATTAACCCATTCAATATTATGAATTCAAAACAATGTTAAATGTTCTAGCCTAAAAATATTTGCAATTTTAGTATTTTATCCCAATTTCTATCACATAGAAGAAAGTTAAGTAGTTATAAGATGAATGTTAGTTCCAATGATTTTTTTTAAACATTAATAAACATCATTATTCTGTTAAAGTTTATATATTTAACCTGTTGCAGTTTATTGGCTATCTATTATATTGTAAATATATAATTTCAGGACCATTTCATCGGTTTGGAGACGTCATATCCAGTATATACCATTGTACAAAAATGGAGAGGCTACTATCAAACAACCAGTCTATGTGTCTGATGTAGCTCAGGCTATTGTGAATGCTGCTCGTGATCCTGATACTCGGTGTCAAATTTATCAGGCTGTTGGGTAAATGTATTCCCTATAATAATAAGAATAAGGCCTTCAACAAAACTATCAAAGACTGCAGATTTTTTCTTCAGACTTTATTCACAACTAGCAATCCGCCCCGGCTTCGCACGGGTGCAATGTATCAGATCATGATAATAAAATCGGTCGAATTGTTTTATATGGATAATTTTCCCCGTTTTTGCAACATTTTTCACTGATGCTTTGCTCCTATTGATCACAGCGTGATGTTATATAGCCTAAAGAACATAAAATAATTTTTCAATTCGAACCAGTAGTTCCTGAGATTAACGCGTTCAAACAAACAAACTCTTCAGCTTTATAATATATATATATTATTTAGTATAGATAATTCAAATTTAGAATAAATTCTAAAAAATAAGGTCTAAAAAAACTAAATTTGTTAAAAGTTCTATATTAATATTACTATTATTTATAATTACAGAACACTATTTTTATGATAAGTTATTGTCATTATTTATTATGAATTAGTACTTCATTAATTACTGTAATTATATTTTTCAAATTTTATGTTTCAGATGCAATAGCATATTACATTTATGTGCTTCCAAATAGTTATATTAATAAATTATAATACAATATAAAATCATTTTTACAGACCTAAAAGATATCTTTGGAAAGATCTTGTAACATGGTTCTACCGCTTAATGCGCAAGGATGAACGCTGGGGTTTTGCTCATTATGACATGAAGTATGACCCTATTTTGTTCCCACTCAAAGTAATGGCAGCCAATCGATTTTCACCAGCTTATCCTTTTGGTGGTCTACACTGGGAAGGACTTGAAAAGGTAAATAACTAATAATCTAATTAATAATATGTTAAAGTTTTTCCTCTTGGCTTGAGATATTTCTCTCAGACACACTCTGGACTATATCTGCACAAAAATTTACTTCTGTACCTGTTATACTGCAAAAGCCTGACTAATAATAAACATTTAAATTCTATACTAAACACAAACGTACCATGAATTTGCTAGAGATAAATAGATCACTTTTTAGCTTAGGCTAAAAATGCCTTATGCTTTAATTTAAACATCTTAGTTAGATGTTGAAATTAAAGCATACACTAATATTCTGCATTAAAATTTACAAAAAATTTTTTACTACAATCCTAGGGTTCGCACGTGTCGCCTTTTTAATGATGAATGATAAAATTATTTTTAAACAAAAAACAAAAACCGTCTTCATAACTACAACTACATATTATAGTATGTACAAACTTAAAGTTAAAAATAATATTTTAATTACTTCAAAACATTATTTATTAACAGTTATTTCTGAAGTTGGTGCCACCCAACCGATGCCGCTCCGTACCATACGAAAATTTGTTGCAAAAGCAGGATTAAACAGTCCTTGGTTGGCTGGCTCTGACTCCAATCATCCAAATCCATCCATAACTTGCGGAGTTATCGCATAACAAATATACAACAAACAAATCATTAGTATAGTAATCACGTAGTGCGGTCAGGCCGGTCGCAATATAGGCAGGGAGACAACTTTTCATTTGGACACTATTCAACACTACACGCAGTGGCAGGACCATCTTACAAGCCCAAAAGCCCGACTTGTCGGCTTTATCGTATTATATTATATTATATATAATTACTTAATCATATTATACATTTTATATGACTTATCTAATTACGTTAAGGGCCTTATTATTTTTCTAATTATAGTTACATTAACAGGGTAAGCCAGGCATTTGGGCTTGTATGATGGTCCCGTCACTGACTACACGCACATTCATATGCATTAATACCTTGTAAAAATTTGTAGAACATACTGTATCTTTTATGATAATATATACCTCAGTATCCCTCAGAATTAACATTTGAATTCCATAAGATTTAAAACAGGCAAATATTTTGATTATCAACATTTGCATATCCACACTTATTTATTTCAGGAAAGTACCACTGATGTTGTTGACCAAAATTTACTAACACTGGAGGACCTTGGTGTAACCCTCACACACATGGAAGACCAGGTCCCATGGGAGTTGAAGCCTTTCAGAGCTCACTTGTATTACATTGACCAAATTGGAGAATTCCCAAAACCACCTCCACCACCAGTCTATGCTGCCTAAACTGATGCTAATCAACATCTGTAGATATTTTCTTAAAAATATGTAGATTGGGCTTCAATAAATTATTTCTGTTTTATTTGTTGTTTGCATTCAGTCCCATTCAGAAAAATAAAGCATTTTGATTGCCTTCAGAAAAAGAAATCCCTTTCAGTTAAAATAATTCATAGGTTATATTAAAAAACAAATAAGTTTTGTTAATTTTTATTTATTAAACTTAAATTAAGGTGCGGGCCTGCCACGTCCATATCCTCCTCTCTGAAAGAAGAAATACAAGGTTATTTATTATATAAAAATACCTAGACAAGTCATTGACCTTTTAAAAAATTAAGAAAATTTGCCTTAAAAACAGCAGAGACAATACTCTATTCTTTTATAATGATTACATTAGATAGTTGTGGAGTAGAAGGAGTTATAATTTGTCCAATTAAATAAGTAATAATTGGTAGCAATTCAATATTATAAAGAAAAAGACAAAATTTTACAAAATTGCTTGATCTCTGTTAAACAAATCAAACAATAAAGTAAGAATTTTACTGAAATGTTTTCTATTAAAATCAGTATAATGAAGTTAACTTACAAATTCAAGATCAGCTGAACCAGGTCCAACATCTGCCTTCTTATCATGAGGAGCACCAGGTGTAGTTGGAGCTCGTCGGTAAGCAGATCGGTCTTCTACAGAGCGTGCAGGGGCATCTGGGCGACCCACAGCTCCTCGGCGGACTGGCTCTGTCCTGACTGACCGTTTGAGGGTGGCAGGCACAATTTCAGGTGGCAGGTGAAGGAAAATCCTAAGGTACTCAATACCTTCATTGGTCAAGTACCTGAAAATAGAAATAGAATATAAAGTTAAATTCAGATGTTTAATGAAGTTTTTAAATCAATTAAGTCAAAACATTCAAATTATGGATAATATATAATCTGGCTTGTTAAAGCCACAACATGATCACTTTATAAAGTTGTTTTGTGTTAAGTGCACTTTCATTAAAATGAATAAACAGATTTAAATGTAGCAGGCATGTTTTGACAGTCTAAGAAATATAATATTGTTATAAAATAAATCTTATCTTTGAAGCTTTTCACAAGCGTTTAAGTCACTACATCGAGGATACTATAACTCTAACATAATTATAACAAAACATGCTGGGATGTTTACATTTAAAAAATAGCATACTAAACTCCGATTGAATAAATTGATATTTACTTTAAAATTATCTTTCCGGATGAGTTTTTTTTAAACTATTTTATTTTTAAAAACTATATTATTTGTTTCTTTCATATTGAACGGTATTGGAAGTGACTACTAAACACTTTAGTGTTAAATCAGAGTTGGTGGATAGAAGATATCTTAAACATGATAGGAAACATTTTAATATCTTCAAAGGTGGTATAAGACCCATATTATAGAAAAAAGTTTATCCTTATTGTTCCAAACAATGGACACGTCCACAACCATATTGTGAATCTTACCAGTAGAAATGTCTCCAGGCGAACTGTTCCTTGACATAACCTCTTGATTTCAACGATTGCATAGCTTTAATAACCTGAAGGTTGGGGATTTTTTCCAAGTCCGGGTGTTTGGGAGCATGATAGTCTTTTTTAGCTACCATAACACCCTCTTTGAAGAGATACTCGTAAATAGAAACACGATTTTGTTTTGGCATCAACATCTTGATACACTACCTGCAAAACACATATATTCGAGGTTAACTATGAAAAGTCGACACAACACACGACTCCTTAGAAATATTTGAAAAGTAATATTCTTTAGACGTTTTCACTTTAGTTTTATGTTAAGTAATCCATAAATTTTAAATGATTTTCGAAATAATATTGGCTTTTTAATCATTAGCAATACCTTCCGTGACTTTTGACAAGTAAAAAGAGGGTGACAGATAAATAACCTTCATATGTAAAAAAAAATGACATTTCTATCGTGTTTCTATCACTGTCATTTCTTGTGAAATCGGCAACCCTTTAGAGTAGGAACTAGATACCACAGATAAATAACATCTATAATGTTGTATATTATTATTATTGTTATCATTTAACATTTTCTTTTGTTTTTATCTGCTTGCATATAAAAATACGACGTATTTAAAATAATATAAAACCGTCGTATTACGTTAAGATTAGGCTATTTGATATTTGAAACAAATTATTTGTTTGGTTGTAATACTAAACAATATATTTTAACAAACTGAAAACTACACTACTCGAATGCGATATTTTATTGCAATAAATATAACTACTTTACGCAGATGTGGGTGAGAGCATAGTACATATCTAGTTTTATTAGGCAGAAGAATGATAATTTAGAGATATAAGGTGCTGCATTTTTTTGCCTACTGAGCCTACCTCCCCAACGATTAGTCGGTCATGATGTTGCTTAACTAAGACCATTCTTCGCAACTTTCATTCTTCCTTCATTCATTTCAAGGTGATGCATTGTAATCATACATCTAACCCATGCTTACGATTGCATGAGCATACCATATTGAGCATATTGTGTCGTACCTCCGCGTCCGTAGGCAAAGATAAAGTATACCATAGATTTGACATGGTAATAATAACACCGAGGGTATACGAGATATCCTTATATTCATAACAGCAAGAGTGACGAAGTCAGAAATAACATTTTATATCTCTGTCTGCGTATCACTTTTAGCTTGCTTGGCCTTGACATTGTTTGTGCCCAACAATCTTGACGTTCCTCAATTATTATTGTGAATTTATTCCGCATTCGATAGCTGTTAAACCTGTGATTTTCTATGGTATATCTAGTGATTACGTGAAACTACGTGTGTTACGTTACGTGAAACAACATGGTATAATACACTGCAGTATTATTATTGACTGTAAAAACCGTAGTGAGCGGAAATAGAAAACATAACCATTCATTCGTAAGTTTACAATATTTACTGTATATTAGTACGAGAGCATATGAAGTATGTTCATTAGGTTCCTAATCATGTAATTTGACACTCAAATTAATTTGACATCAGCGTATAACCGTAGAATATTTGCAGAAATAAAAAAGTTATTTTTCGACAATAACCAACCCAAAATCCGAAGTCATATAGGTTAAGTTCTCGGGTGAGTGGTAAAAGTGGTACATTACATACCTACTCTAAATGGGTGTTTTGATCGAAATTATCGCTTAGTGGAACGCACTCTCTACAGCAGCGCGTAACGTCAATTCTTAACAATGACAAATGACAATGCCATTCGTCAAATTGTCAGTGTAAACCTCAGATTAAGTACCGTCAACCGTGTACCTACTGTAACTGTAAACACGTAGTATCCCTTACTAGTCTGTGCTGTAAACTAATCGACTTTTAAGAGACGCTGACGGCTGATTAGTAGTAATGTGTTTTCTTGGAATTAGGAATACTTTACTTTAGTAAATATATGGTTTATATCTACTGAATCACAACTTTTGCCACCTAGACTTAATCAAGATGGATTTCCAAAACCGACCCGGAGGGAAGACTGGAGGTGGTGGCGTAGCATCATGGTCCGAGAGCAACCGTGATCGGCGTGAACGACTTCGTCAACTTGCTTTAGAGACTATTGACTTAAATAAGGACCCTTACTTTATGAAAAATCATTTAGGTTAGTACTCCTTTCATTGGTCAAAATTAAACTAAATCAAATAGATTTAATCATATTTTTTTTATTTTTCATGTTGTAGGTTCTTATGAGTGTAAATTATGTCTTACTCTTCATAACAATGAGGGGAGCTATTTAGCTCATACACAGGGAAAAAAACATCAAGCTAATCTAGCTAGACGAGCTGCTAAAGAAGCTAAAGAGGCTCCACAACAATTAGCTCCTGAGAAACCAAGAATCGAGCCTAAAAAGTTTGTTAAAATTGGTCGACCAGGTTACAGAGTAACTAAACAAAAGGATCCTGAGAATGGACAACAAAGTTTACTTTTTCAAGTAGATTATCCAGGTAAAGTTGCTATTCTAATAGTATAATAATACTATGAAAACTAATAAAAAATCAATTTAATTTCTTTTTTATTTATAGAAATTGCTGAAGGTGTACAGCCAAGGCATCGCTTCATGTCAGCTTATGAACAAAAAATTGAGCCTCCAGACCGCAGGTGGCAGTATTTATTATTTGCTGCAGAGCCTTATGAAACCATAGCATTTAAAGTGCCCAGCAGAGAAGTTGAAAAACATGATTCTAAGTTTTGGACCCATTGGAATAAGGATACTAAGCAATTCTTTTTACAATTTGCTTTTAAATTAGAGCCTTTGAGATTGCCTCCACCTCCTCAAAAAATGTGGGAAAATCATGGGATGCGTCTGCCACCACCTCCTGGTGCACCAATGATGGGAGTGCCACCACCACCACCATTAATGCCAGTGCCACCTCCACCGCCTTCAATGTGATTAAGTAATTAGTCACATATAATAAAAATAATAAAATACATTTAAAAGATTTTTTTTTTTACATTGTCACAGTTGTAGTCACCATTCATTTTTTATAAAAAATATGTTATAAGTTGTAAGAGTCAGATGGACGTATCACTCTGTGGACGTATCTAAATTTTCTCAATTTTAAAGGAGACTTAGAAATACTATGACAGTCTGCCACTTCATATATTACCAGCTTTTTAATACAGATAGTAAATATTTATATCGCCATAATATCAAAGGTTTAAAAAAGAAGAATTATTTAGTTACATATTATGAAGAAAAACTATTTTTGTACATACATTCATCTGATTCTTTTACCGCAATTTTAAGGAACACATTTTGAACAATTTCAAAAACATGGCTTATTCATTTTCAATTCTTTACTCATTTTTTCCATTTTGTTTTTTACTTTACTTTTACTGTAGATAAGATTAATATAGTGAGAGAGTAGTAGATTTAGTTAGTGTGTAATATAAATATACTAGAAAAAAGCTACACAATCCCTAATCAACATTATTTTTATAATGCTCTGTTTCAAAATTATATTTATTAGAAATAAAATCAATCATGCTCCTCTGTCTAAACCCTCACTATACCAGTTGTCTAATACACATTAGATTTTAAGGGTTTTAAATTAATATTATTTAACCAGTGGGGTTTACATAACAGTGTAAAGGGGTCTACAAGAATAACTAGTTTAGAAATCTACGGTCTAATGTAACTATTTGTTCTGTTCTTGACAGAAAAAGGACGTCGAGCCAGCTTTTAAATAAAATTGCATTGAAAGTTAGGTTACGATAGGCCGAATGGTCAAATTATTAAACTTTATTCTCGTGGCGCTAGTTTCGAGTGGGAAAAATTACGGAATATACGAAAATATTATCTGTCATGCTGTAGAGTAAATTGGTTTTGGTTCCAACTTCCAAGGAACGTAATAAGGTTAGGGATAGCTCAGCTCAGCTCAGCTCTTGCAATATTTTCCTATTACTTGCCTACCAGAAAGATTTACACATCCCGATATTATGATGCTAATAGGTACCTATCGTGCGCACCGATGGGGTTCGAATCCCACCGGGACGACATGTTTATAATTTTCTGTAAGCATGTTTTCCCTACGTCTGGTGACTTCGGGCTTTGTTCGGGTGGGAGGAATATCTAAATTCCGACCGAGTTCAATCACCACCACCGTTCCTAGATGTAAAAACCGTGAAGTGCACATTGCGCGTTTCGGTTTCAGTCTATGGATTTCCGAAAGCTCGAAGTATAAATTAGGTCGACAGCGCATCATTGACTGATGTTCTGTGGCTGAATATCACCTACCATCAAGTGACCCTCATGCTCGCCTGTCGATATCGGCCTAAAAGTCGCTAATTTTCGTTTATCACTGATACCATTGAAACTAAAATAAAAAGCCATTCGTTCTAAGTACTCTATAATATGTAGTCAAAAATTATACAACATTTATATTTATTGTATTTTTAAAAACCTGTATTTATTTATTTTTTCATAAAAAAAACATTTCAATATAGTATACAAAAATTTAATTTCTTGCTTTCCTGTCAAATCCAGCAGAATTTAATGAATGTATTGTTTCAGTGTCGCGAGTTGCCGCTTGAGTCCATTCTGTACCCAGTGCCGGCTCCCTTCAGCAACAATGTACAGTCCTCGGAGCCATACCCCAAGGTGCTGGACGCCGCCAATCTTTTTAATAGGTATTGCTCCCTTTTACACAGTTTTAACCAGTTAACTAAAATATGGCGAGGGGGCCGATGGCTGGCCATGCGTCATACTCGTGAACGTGTGCTACTTGTGATGACTGGTCGGACTTGAATTCGTGTATGCGGTGATGTTAGTTATTTCGACTATGTATTCGCGTGTTGCTCCCACGAGAGTTTAAGTGCGTGCTCCTAAACGTGCACCATGCCTACTGCTGATAGAGGAGAAATCTTTGCTTTTTTATTTTTTTCTTTTATATTTATTTTTAATATAGGCAATTACTTAAAGATAGCATGTGGAACATGGTATAATGGTTGCAGATCCTTCAAACATTTTGTAAAAAAGAGAGACTTCGATTAAAAAGAGCGGCGGTCACTAGCTAGTCCTTAAATAGTACCAGGTTATATGTTCCAAGGTTTTTAAGAATAAATTTTCTAAAAGTATGGAAATTTTATAATTATTATATAATATAAAACATAATAATGCATGATTTATAAAATAAACAATATGAATAGAATATTACCAATCTCAAAATAAGAAAATTACAAAAGATGTAGCTGCATTCTCTAAGGCAATCAAAATTATGATTAATAAGTTAAAAGTATTGGTGACACTTTAATTAACATACACAATATAAGAGACAGGTACATTTTTACTCTCAATTTTGTTTACAATTTCAGTATTCAGCTGTAAATGTTCCGATTTTTAACCCTAATGTTATTTTTATCCAACCGAAATAGAGAAAATCCTCGACCGCTCTGCAGCCGTATAGGTATGTTCCCAGTGGTAGATTTCGAGAAGTTGTATAGTCTCTCTTAGTTGTTCGACGAAAATTCATTAGGATTTAGAATAGGTACATAACATCCTTATGTTAATAATTTTAGGCTTAGATTATAAAACGTTTAATGCTGCCCAACCATATAGTACCTACGGTCTACGGATCATGCTTATTGTTAGAGTTTCAGCAGTTTTAAATTTAAATTGAAGTCATAGAACTTTCTTCTAGTTAATACTAGACCAATGGAGACATAAGTATCCCCAAACAAATGGGACAAAGGCCTGAATTTTAAATTCTTAATAAAGTTTAATTTTTAAGTAAATAAAACTATACATTTGCTTTAGAAAATAAAACATGATACAAACTTGGTTTCAACACGAGACGACAGATTCGTGTAAAGGAACGTATTGTAACGGTTTTTAGAAAAAAAAAAAAAAACAATGGGCAAGTTTCACTATAGGCGTTCGCGCGCAATCAGTTGCGCCTTACTAAATCGTCAAGAAAGTTATGTTTCCATCGCAGAGTACATTCATTTTTATAGTTTTCTACTGAGTTATTTTTTAAAATATTTTGGAAACAATATAAACTGTCATTAAACATAAATTTATCATCACACGTTGCATACGTTAGCTATGTTTTCAAAAGCCAAAAGATTTGAACCAATTGGTTAGTATAAATAATATTTGTTATTTAATCTGAGGGCATATTCCAGTCCCTATCTAGAACGTAATCAAAAAGTTTCTTAAAACGAAAACCTAATCTCATTACTGTTTCTGCATATCAATTAATATTTTTTCTTCATGTTCCTGCTATTACAGGTATAATTTTATATATTAAACAATGTTGGCTAAGATCACTAAATGGTATGAATTTTACTGTATTGTAGATATGTGGTATTTAGGATGTTGTGATGTCCTCTAACCCTCTTGACATACTAACTTTACTTCATACTAGTTCTTAAGAATTTTTTAACATTTAAACATTATCAAACATAATCATTATTTTTTAGCTCCAGTCAAAAGCCAGCCAAAAGTATTAACCAAAACAGAAGTGGAGAAGCCAATTAAGAAAATACCTGCTACTCCTCAAAATAAAGCGTCTGTGTCAACTCCATCTAAAAAAAAATTAGACACTCTGTCCCAATGTAGTTCCATACAGAGTGTTAAGTCCTTTGTGACGGTAAGTTGATCCCTTTGTTATATTAAAAATTAACAGGTCATAATTCATTTTTTAAGCCACATGTTGAAATTGATGTATTTATCCACTTTCCACTAATTTTGATTTCTGGAAAAGTTCACTGTGCTACCTTCTGTGTTTTATGATGGTTGGGATGATTTATGAGGTAAATCAAACCCGCAAACTATAACTATTTCAGTTCTTATGTGATTATACTGATAACTGAATTCCCATAAATATTTATAAACTTATGTATTATTTCACAATTTTTTTTCATTTCATAGCCAAAACCAATTAAATCTGTGACAAAAAGTACAACTATGAAAACTTTGCCAAAACTTCATACCAAAAGTGTAACCAAAACAAGCAATGCTAAACTACAAGAAGATCTCATTAAAGCCCATGAAGCTGAAATAAGGTATGTAATTTTTATTGATAATGATTATAATCATGCAACTTTCAGTCTTATGATACATCATTAAATCTCTAATTTTGCTTTACATAAAGATAATTATTAAATATTGGATTAAATACTCAATAAAAGACAACATTTTATTACAGAAATAAAGATTACACAATCATTGAATATAATAAGCAAATCCAGGATCTCAAAAATGAAATAGCAAGCCTACAAAAAGTTCTTAAACAAGTAACTAATGGAGATGTAAATTTAGAAAAATTAACTGAAAAATTTAATGATATTAAATTACACAATGAAAAGGAAATTGAAACGAATGATTTAAAGAAACAAATTAGTGATTTAGAACAACAGTGTCGCTTATTGGGTGATGAAGTAAATCATAAACAGTTAGAATTAGCATCTCTTGAAGAATTAATTATTATAAGAGATAGCTTATGCTCTGATTTACAAAAGAAACTTACTGATATGGAATCATGCTTAGAAGAAACAAAACAAAGATTAGAGATGGTTAAAGGTCATCATGCCTTGGCTCTTGAAGCTAATGAAAGTATCCGAAGAGAATACAAACTTGAATTAGAAACACTTAAAACCAAAATAGAAGAAGAAAAACAAAGCATTATTAATAAATGTAAGCTGGAACAAGAAATCACTAAGAGTAAATACAATGTGGCTATAGAGACTATTAAAAATGAAATATTAAAAGAAAGGGATGACAAAATTCAAGACTTACAAGAAAAATTAATCAATAAAGAAAAAGAAATGAGAGCTAAGTTGGAACAGATGGAAGAAACTACTTGTGAAAAATTGAAGTTATGTGAAATACAATTTGAAGAACGCAGCAGGAATATTCAAGAACACTGGGAGCAACAACAGAAGGAACTAATAGAGTTAAATAAAGAGACAAAAGAACTGACATTTACCTTAACTACTACAAAAGACCTATACAATTCATTGCAACAAGAATTTATCAAATTAAAAGACGAAAATGAGACATTAAAAAATGAAAAATTAAACACCATTAAAGAAATAGAGAACTTAAAAGAGGAGACTAAATTGAAAACTATTGATTTTGAAAATGAAATAAACAAACTTGCAGTTGATATTGATAAGGCTACCAAGGAAAAGCATAAATTTGAAATGTCCCTTTCTGTGACGCGAGATATCGTCCATGTGCTAACTATGCGTTTACGAGAGTCCGATAATGAGTTGGAGCATTTGGAAAATCAGGTACAAACATTGACTAACTCTAAGGAAGTTTTGGAAGAAGAGCTCACTTCTCATAAGAACACTTTAAACAATACTTTATTGGAATGCAATGAATATAAAGAGGCTTTGGTGAATATACTGAAATCAAAAGCAGCACTTGCCAAAGAACACAATCGCATCATGGAACACAATGTGTCTTTAATAGAAAGCTTACAGAATGTAGAAAAGGAAGCATACCGTGAATTGGGATCTATCAAGAATGAATTGATTGAAGATGTTGAAATAATTAAAAAAGAATCAAATTCACAAATAAGATTGCTCCGTGAAGAGGTAAAAAATTATGTTAGTTATTAGATGTGTATGTCACACCAATACATTGCCGCGCGCTCTACAGCTCAAAATTAGAACTACTTTTTCTGTGCCAAAAGTTTGTATGGGCCTGTTCTTTTTAAATGTATTATTATTAGTATTTTATGTAGTGTCATTTACCAGGTTCTATCCTTCCAGCGTCGATATACAGGGTGGATAGAATCAATTTCACAAATAAGATTGCTCCGTGAAGAGGTAAAAAATTATGTTAGTTATTAGATGTGTATGTCACACCAATACATTGCCGCGCGCTCTACAGCTCAAAATTAGAACTACTTTTTCTGTGCCAAAAGTTTGTATGGGCCTGTTCTTTTTAAATGTATTATTATTAGTATTTTATGTAGTGTCATTTACCAGGTTCTATCCTTCCAGCGTCGATATACAGGGTGGATAGAATCAATGGGATAGCTGGAGGGAAACCACTTTAAATCCTTGAGATAGATTATTTTACTTAAAGTAAAATTCCTCTTTTTTTAAAAGAAACAAAACTACATCAAAGATTTTCTAAAATTAGCTTGTCTCACCCGGAAATCGAACCATCAAAAAAATCAAAATTTCAACATTCGCTATTTTATTCGGCGGGCGAATTTTAGAAAATTTTTGAATGCAGTTTTGTTTTTTAAATAAAGGAATGTTTCCCTTAAGTAAAATAATATATCTTAAGGATTTAAAGTGATTTCCCTCCAGGGCCCATTGGTTGTTTCCACCCTGTATATCGACGCTGGAAGGCAAGAACGTGGTAAATGACACTATTACTATACTAGCAAAGAATATAGATGTACATAGAAGAACAGGCCCATACAAACTTTTGGCACAGAAAGAGTAGTTCTATTTTTGAACTGTAGAGCGCGTGGCAATGTATTGTTTCTTTATAAAAATAAAGGAATTTTTCCTTTACGTAAAATAATCTATCTTGTTGTCTGTTTAGTTTAGGTAAGTTTTTGTATTGTGCATTCTACTTTAGTCTGTGTATTAATTTCCTATGTCTATACTTCTTGTTACACACTCTTTATTCTTATTATTTTCCTCTCTATTCTTTCCATGCGGTTGCTTGGAAGAGATAGCTAAATAGCTCTAAAGCCGCTGTCCACTTTCTTTTTCCTATTATGTATGATTAATTTTGTGTTGTTGGTTTTTTTATTTTTTTTTTGTGTGACAATAAAGAATATTCTATCTATCTTAAGGATTTAAAGTGGTTTCCCTCCAGGGCCCATTGATTCTATCCAACCTGTATATCCATCTGATATGAATTTAGGTGGAAAAGAAGCGTATGCTGTGTGAACTGGCGGCGGAGCACGCGGGCCAGGCCAGCGCGGCCGCCGAGCAGTCTCGCGCGCTGCTCGCGCACGCCGCCGCCGAGATCGCGCGCCTCGAGGGCGACAACCTGTGCCTCCAGCAGCAGGTACGTTCAGCTGACCTATACCTCTTGCATTATCTATATCTATACATATTATAATAAAACTGTAGAGGTGAAATATCTGTACATAGAAAAAAAAATGCTAAAAACCGAGTCAGGGGGATGTAAGCAGTGCAACAAAACAAAGCCAGATTATTTTAAAATTTTTTGTTTCTCTGTTTGTCTGTTTGTACGGGCTAATCTCCGAAGATACTAATTCGATTTTCATGCACAAATATATTAAGCAAACCCCGGGGCAACATATCGGCTTTGTTTCATCAAAATCGGTTTTCGGAAAGAAAAGTTATCATCATTTAAAGATTTTAAAGGCACGATATGAACAAATTGAACTCGCGTCGAACTTTATCGAATTATCAGATGTCAATAACAGTTTGATATGTAACTAAAAAAGTTTGATTATTTCTCCACTTTCAATTATTGAATATATTATAATATGAAGAAACCATGCTCAAAAGCTCAGCTTAAGGTGAAGCCTACGCGAACGAAGTCGCTGGCATCAGCTAGTCTTATATATATAAAAGAGATTCCCAGCTATATATTGACTCATCACGATATCTCTGGAACCATAAGGCGTAGCAACTTGAAATATGGTAGGAATATTCCTTTCGCCGAGAGGAGGTCAGCTAAGAACGGATTTTACGAAATTCAACCCACAAGGGGGGTTGCGGGGGCAATTGCTAGTCTTTTATTATTTTTTATAAGAGCTTGTGTGCGCAGAACCTCCTTAGGCATTATTTTTTTTCTACTATACTAAAATAACGATAACTTTTCTTCCCGACATCAGATTTCGATGAAAGAAAATTTTTATGTTGATGAAGGTTGTGATTCAATGTGCTACATAAAAACTTACTTTTACTATTTGTTTAATCAGACTTAGGCTTTAAAATGAATATATTGTCACATATCTATACATATAATAAAACTGTAGGGGTCAAAAGTCTGTACATAGAAAAAAAATGCTAAAAACAGAATCAGGGGGATGTAAGAAGAGAAATAGAATAAACCCAGATTGTTTTTTTTTGTTTCTCTGTCTGTTTGTACGGGCTAATCTGAAGTTGCTGAACCGATTTTCATGCAGTTTTCACAAATATATTAAGCAAAGCCCGGGGCAACATATATGCTTTGTTTCATCAAAATCAGTTATCGGAAAGAAAGTTATCTTCATTTAAAGATTATTTTAAAGGCAACAAAATCAACAAATTGCAATGCAATCTGACTCGCGTTAAACTTTTTCGAATTATCAGATGTCACTAACAGTTTGATATGTAAATGAAATATTTTGATTATTTCACCACTTAAATATTTACGTGAAGCCTACGCGAACGAAGTCGCTGGCATCAGCTAGTAACGAATAAATTAACACTGACAATACGGAAAATGATTTCAGATTAGGCAAAAATACAATGAATTCGATATTTTTGGTATTTCAGATACAAGACCAGCAGTCGCTAGTGGTGGAACTGTCCCTTCTTCGTCAAGAAAATGAAGAATTAACTCTGAATATCGCGAAGCAGTCGTCTCTGCTCGACAAGATCAAGAAGGACGCGGATCAAGCCCACGCCAAGCCCAAATCGCCATCGGTGATGCGAAAATCCCACAAAATTGGCAAAGAGAATGTTCAAACTATTATCTCTCCGCTTAGGGAAAGAAACCATTGAAATTATTATTGAAGTTGTTCGTTGGATTATTGTTTTGAAATAAAAAATCATGTTACTGTTCGTACATATCGTTTTCTACTGTTTCTATTTATTATTTATTTGCAGCATGTCGTTTTTGTCATATTTAATGAAAAATATTCGTAATGAATATTTATGTTTAATTTTTAATAAATATATTTTTGTGATTCAATTTGTTTGTTTCTTTAATCCATTTAGTCCATTATTTAATTACAAATGTATTGCATAACCATGACGGGCTCGTTGGCGCGTTCGGTAGAACACCTGCCGTGCGCATCGATGAGGTTGACGTTTAAGACATTTTCGATTCGATGGGTCGTGGGTTCGAATCCCACCGGGAGCACATTCTTATAATTTTCGGTAAGCATGTTTTCCCCACGTCTGGTAACTTCGGGCATTGATCGGGTGGGAGGAATATCTAAATTCCGACCGGGTAACGAACCACCGTTCGATCGTATAGATGGAAATGCCGTGAAGTGCATATTATTGCGCATTTCGGTTTCAGTCTATGGATTTCCGAATGCTCGAAGTAAAAATTAGGTCGATAGCGCATCATTGACTGATGTTCTGTGGCTGAGGTACAATCAAGTGAACCTCATGCTCGTCTGTCGATATCTGACATAAAATTTTTTTCATTTTCTAAATAGTAAACTGAAGTTTGTATCAAGGCTTTTGCTCTTGGCTTCTGCGTGGATCTCTGATCTAAAAAAGCTTCTCTTCACTTATTTCAATGTCTTGAAATAACAAACTTCCAACCCACCCAGACCTAAGCAAGAGCCTCCCTACCCACCCCCTTAGACTTTGGCCTATTATACTGAATGTCAAACATATTATCATTGATAACCACAGAACAGATTTTCCTGTACTGTGTCGATAACACTAACAAGCAAAGTTTACTGCACCTCAAACAAAAATTTGCGACGAGGTGCATATTTTAACAGGTGAAATTAAATCGTTGGATTTTTCGCTGATAATGAAAAATAGATAAGCTAAATGTTTAAACAGCAAAGTTATTCATATTCATAAAAATTATCTATACTAATATTATAAAGATTTGTACATGTTTATTACGATGTAACTCAAAAACTACTCGGTCAATTATAAATATTCTTTCACCGTTAGATAGCTACATTATCAGCGAGTAACATAGGCTATATTTTTATTGTGTACAGTACATCTACATTGCACCCAACATTGTGTTTTTATTATATAATTGTGTTTTAATCAGGTTATTTTTTCTATTTAAATGAGTTATACATTCACAATGACATTGTATAGGATTTTATTAGTGTCACGCTGAATGAATAATTTCAATAAGACACAATAAATGAAAGGAACAAGGCGCCAATCTTAAACATTTATTTCTGAAATATCATCAATATACAAAACGAAGCGACGCTATACGAACTACTTAATTAACACAATTTAATCTTATGGATAATCAGACGAGTTTGGTATCGAAGTAAATGCGTTACAAACATGGTATAATGAGATACTTAAAATACAAATCACACTAAAACACTTGTATTAATATATAGACTGCGTAGTGCGTTTTTGTCACACATTTGGTTAAAATCTTATTTAAAAAAAAACATTGGCATTAAAAACATTATTAAAAAACGTTAACAGTTTGCTTTCAAAAAAAAAAATTTTTTTTGAATGGTATTGTAGCAATTTTTCTGTATTCACTGTTTCCGTCAAGACAAAATATTGATAATACAAATTACGAGATATAAATTCCATTAGAAATGCTAAACATTAGAGCTAAGGAGTATTACAAATGCTATATAAAAAATCACTCTTTGGATAATCAGACTTCAAATTAAATCACAATAACATTTTTTCCATGCAAAAATGTTATCTTACATGACTACTAAATGGAGTTAAGAATGTAAAAAAAAATACTTAAAAACTTACATTATGAAAATCTTACGAAACTAAGTTTAAGCTTATAATAATGGTACATGTCATCAAATAAAATTAATTTCAGACTTTAAAATCAAATGAGCATTTAAATATTACTGGCGAAAATGTATGTAGTAATGAGATCAAATATAATCAGATGAATCACAATCAGTCTTTTATTGAGTATTATTTTTATCAAAGTACTGCGTAATTACCAGTTATTATTCTTAATTTACGAAATATCTTGTAGTCATTGCTATAAAAGATTATTTTAGGCCTTCTCTAATAATTAAAGATCGATGAATCACTAGTTATAAAATAGAGATCGCGCGGTGGGAACTCATAAAACGAACGTGCATCGCAAAGAAAAACAAAATGTCACTTAGTACTAGATTACAATTAACTTGAGTTGGACGCTGTTAAGCAATACACAAACACAAAATGATAAAAATGTAAATTTTGTTACCAATCGCTTCCTTATGAGCTGGAGTACATATTTCAAAAGAGATAAATATCATTTAAATCGTTTTTATAGAAAAAAAAACTTGTTTAGAATATTTAACTACTATAATTGTACTACTTTGTTTGCTACAAAGAAAAATGTTATACATTTAGTGTAATAATAATAATTACAAAAAAACTATTATTTCTGTTATTTTTTAAAATACATTTAACAAAACCTAATTAAAACTCCAAACTAAATTTTCTCAAAATGGCAACCAGGTCGATACTGTATTGCTTAATTATCAGCGTCAAAATAAACACGTGTACGAATAAAATATCTAAAAAAACACTTGTCACGTTCAGTCGATATGTGCGTATCTCGGGACGATGTCCTCTTGTATGAGCATGTCGCAGGCGGGCAGGCCGTGGTGGGGCAGCAGATCTTGCCCCACCGCCACTAGCCCCCCCTCCGGGCCGGGCAGGCGGCCGTGCCACACGAAGTAGTAGAACAGCTGCTGCATCGCCGACATGAAGCGTCGCTGCTCGGGAACTTCCGAGTCGAACGTGCCTAATATCGCCTCCACATCCGAATCTATCCCGGCTATCTTCAAGCCTTGTCCCCCCCCTCCCGCACCCTCCCCAAGAACCACGTACAGCGGCGCGACTAGACGCATCCTCGCCAAACTCACCAACGGACACAACGTCCGCACCGACGATATCAACTCCACTAGACCTTCGTAAGTCTTGTTGAAGTGTTTGAACACGGCCGCTGTCAAGTTTTTCTCCCCGATGTAGCTATCGTTCACCATGCTCTCGACAGTCTCAGCCGACCAATTGAGGTGTTTCATTCGCAACAACTCTGAATGGCCGGAGTGCTGGGTCGTTCCGAACACCATGGGTTTGAAGACTTTCTCTTTCCCCTCTTTCTTGGCTTCCTTCTGCGCGTCCCAGCTCTCGTACGCGTGGGTTCTCAACAGGTCACCGTCTAGCACTAGCCAAGAGCGTTTTAGTTCTCCATCTTTAGGCAGAGTGTCCACGGTGTTGCCGAGCCAAGTATCAGGAGTGGAAGATAGAATTTCTAGAGGAGACATGTTTCTCAGGCAATCGATGTCGTTACATTTACTGATCTGTTTGAACTGCTCGTTATTCTTCTCCGATAACTCTAACGGTTCACCTGGGAAAATAACTGATGCGGAGGACAGCCAGACCCGAGAGTAGAGCTTCTGAGCCTTTTTAATGGTCGTCAATGCTGCGGTTAATGTGGCTCCAGCACGATGTCCCAATAGAGTTACAGATTCCGCGTCACCACCAAAATGTTTAATATTGTATTTTATCCATTGCAAAGCGACTAATAGATCACTGAGAGCATAGTTCCCTGATGTGGCCGGGTATTTGGAGTTTGATATAATGTCCAGGGCCAAAAATCCGAAAGGTCCAAGACGGAAGTTGGGACGAACAAAGACTACTTCTTTGGTCCGGGCGTACAGGGCGGAGGGCTGAGCGGGGCTGATCCCTCCAGCGAGCGTGTTGGTCCCGATCAATACGACAACAGGAAGGGGCGAGTCGTACCGCACGTGAGGGGTGACGATGTCCAACGTCAAGCAATCTTCCTCACCGATTATGGTCCCGTTCTCTAGGAACTGGAGACACCTCGGTCCAGGCTCGTGAACGTCTAGAGTGTCGTTCCAGCACATGGACAGGTTGTTGAGGGGCTGCGCGTATGTAAACCGTCTCTCATAGACGGGTGGAATTGCGTAGGGAATGCCGTGAAACTTGTAAACGCCTTCGTCCAGAACACTAAAAGAAAATATTAATAATTTAAATAAAATAACTTCACTGGATTAAAAGGCGATTTATTAATTTTATTATTTATCCCGACTTTTTAAATGCTTTTCGGAAAGCCGAACATACTAAAATTGGCAATCTTGTGGAAATTTAAATCAGACAGCTGTCACATTTTAATCTGCCCATGACCATACTAGCTGAAAAACAATCGTATCGTCTGGATTAATAATAATATGAATAAATCGCGTTTTAATCTAGTAAAAGTTAATACATTAATAATAATAATTTTCTAAATTCAGAAGTTGAAAAAAATCCGACACTTCTTCTAATAACAAAAAGTGCCTATAAAAACTTATTTACCAACTCAAGCAACAACAAATTATATTGTAATATAAAATAAAACTTACCCTTCAACTAAGCCGCATGTAGTTTGCGTGGTTACATATTTGCCAAGTCTGAGTGGTCGTTCTAGAGGCGGACCAGCGCGGGCGCCGATCACGATCCCTATGATTACAGCCAGTACGACAAGCAACACTATGACGCACACCACTATGTCATCTAGTGGAAGAAAAAAAAAATTTATAGATATAATAATAAAATGGCAATATTAAACAATTAAGTATATCTATTTCTTATAACTGGAGCTCTACCCGATCAGAGCAGTATTGGAGGAGTTTGTGATGATAAAACCAGACTTACAAGCCTTGAAAAATATGAAGATTCCAAACTGCATCTTCAGCCGGGCTAGCATGACAAGCGCGACAAAATTTAGTCTACCGTTTTCTCGTGTTTCAGTCGACTATCGCTTTATTTCTTTCGGGTCTAACATGACAATTACACTTAAAACTCGACTTTTAATATCAAAAATAGATACATTTGCGAATCGAGATATCTTTTCTATCAAAATTGTCGATGTCGAGATATAATATATTGAGATATTTAACATCTTAGTTTGTCTTCTCTCGCGCGAGATATATCTCGTGGCGGTCATGCTAGCCCGGCTGTTGTAAAGTAAGTATGTAATAATGCTGCTCTGAGAATTGTGGTGAAGCCCCAAAATTAACAAAAATTCAAAAAATGAGCTTACCAATAATAAATTTCTTCTGGCGAAACCTTTCTTTTATTGGCAGTCTTTCAGCTACTTTACCTTCTTCAGGTTCCTACAATTAAATTATTACATTACATATTTAACATTAGTTTAGAAGACATTTAAGAAAGATATACCAAGACTGATTTTTGTAGGTTTAGCATCCCTCTAAAATCAGCCACTACCCATCTGATTGAGCATCAATGAACCATAATTGCATTAGGCTGTAAGGTCATTTGAAACTGTTTGGGGTATGAAAATGAAAGTTTCTGATAAGTGTGAATGAAATGCACATCAAGTTTACAAAACAGGATAATAACAAATGGTTTACCAGTTACTTTGTACAGGTTGTAAAAGGCTCAAGTAATACTACACTAGCCACAAGCAAAAGGCTGCAAAGTGTTTGTGTCAGTTTGTCAACACGGATTGATATATTATTAGTTACTGTATTTTGATAAATCTGCTCAAATGAGAAAACAGAGTGTTTTTTTTTTAATATAGACCTTTAAATTAATATACAGGGCCAGATTTAGGGCCTTCACTTTACAAGCCCAGGGCCTAGATAATGGAAATCTTTTAAATTCCCACCAGTAAACATATATATTTGTTTATTTTCCCTGTTTTACCTTTACCTACTGTACTTTCTACAAACATGATTATATTGTTCTTAAATAATTTGTTCATTATATAGTTCAAACTGTTTATGATGACATCGATTAGAACAACATACCGGTTATATCGACCAAAATCAAAGGTCCCAACTTTACTTTATACTTCGAAAACATCAACAGTTGTTACAATTATCAGTGTTTACAACCAAATATGAGTAGTCCCTTCAAATTCTTTATAACAGATTTTGACTGTATTTGGAAAATAATTTGGGGCCTCCACTCGTTTATTGCCCCAGGGCATCCAGACCACTAAATCCGGCCCTGTTATGATATATTGAATTTAGGTATTGTAAAACCTTACAACACTTACTGAAAATTATTTGAATAATGTCACTAATATTAATGAAATACTAGGGTCTGTTAGGTCAGTATAAAAGGACTGCTCCTATTTCACTATGGAAACCACCGAGGCTTAGAACTCTGTCCTTGGGTTTATTTTTACTCTGAACAATAGAACAATTTTTTCTTCAAGGTTGCAATATGCAAATGAGCATGTTTCAAGCAATTGTAACTTAGACTTTATCACCACTTTACAATATGGTAGAATAGTGGCCAAACATTGGCTGACAATATATAGTTAAAACAAAAAAAAAAACTATTATATAATTTATTATTTCTATGAATGTTTTGTTTTCTATACTAATATATAGAGAGGAAATATAAAGAGAAAAAATTCGTATTTTTGTATGTTATGAATAAACTGAAAAACTACTGAACCAATTTTTATTATTTCACCAATAGAAAGCTACATTATCAGCTAGTAACGGACTATTGTGTATAGCACATTGTACCCGTGTGAATCCAGGGCTAGCTAGTTTTTTTTTATCACTATACGATTATATTTTAACTAGAGTGCAGTAGCCTATAATACAATCATATACTAAGTTTACAAAATATTTAAAAGGTTTAATTGAAATTAACTTACAGCAACATCTAATTTTATATTTTCCATTCCATCATTAGGTGTATCCAGTTTATCTTCCAAAGTTTCCATGGACGCCAATGTGGCCTCTGCATTCTTTCTAGTTTGCTTGTTAAACATTTTGGGATATTTGAAAGAGAACATACCAAAACTTCGGCTTTTATCAGCATTTTCATCTGAAAAATAAAGCATTTAAAAAAATGTAACAAATAAAGAGCTAAAACACCATAAATCCACTTATCAGAATATGGAACATTTCATATTTAAGGGGGTCCTCTAGTTTCTCGGGTCGAAAAAATCGATTTAATTTTTTTTCCATAAATCACACCTACAACATGTGTAGAAAATGTGTACCAAAGGAATTTTCGATATTCGAAGCGGTTCACAAGTTATGGCCCTGGAACGAAGAAGGTATACGCGCTGGGCTGCTCCGAAAGCCGAGCGGCGCTGATCATTGTATTGATATCCCTAAATCTAACTTCTGCCTGAACCTTTTGTGAATTAGGCCCGAGTAAAGGGGTGTCGAGACCATTGATAGACGCTTTCGAATATTGACTACGACGCCACGAAGCGTCGGTTAGTACAGTTTTGCTGGGGCAGTTGCGAAGCGTATTATATTTTCTCTTGTGAGTCGCACGAAGATGATTTTTTGAAAATAATTTTCATAATGTTAAAGAAAGGAAGTAGAGACGCCCCGGCTCGTTTCGATCGATAAAAAAAGCGAAAATTCGCAGGCAAAAGCCACACTTTTGAACACGACAAGTCGTTTACATCGGCGTCAGCGAAGAAACTTGGTCAAAATAATTTTTTGTGAACGTGGAACAGACCTTTTGGTATTGTATTTTGAATTTTTGTGAGTATATTTTCAAAAATCTCTTCGTCTGTTTTTTGTAAAGAGTGCGAAAGTACGGTGACTTTCCATCAACGTGATATATACGAAGATTGGGCTTTAAAATTTCCATAGCGTGCATTCGAACGAAGCATTCGAATCTATCCTGAAGACCTTCGAAAGCATGGGAGTGAAAATTGGCACACAGGCTAAAGGTTATGTTCAACAGCATGATAACTGTCGGATCGACCGTTCAGAAAGGCGCACGAGTGATGTTGTAAAACAGGCCCGAATTGTGAAAAGGGAAGACGGAGCAGCTCTGCGTGACTTCCAAAAAGTAGAGGAAGGCCTATTGTATGGTCCAGGCATAGCAGATTGACGGTGAGATGAAATTATTAGTATAAATCACATGCGCGAACTTTTAAACGCGTTTTTCTCTAAACACCATTTTTCGAAACGGTGACCACGATATTTCAGAAACTACTACACCGATCTTGTTCAAATTTATACTGCATCGTTAATATGTTATAAGCCAGCGATTGAACTAGGATTATCATGATTGCTTGTATAGTTTTTTTACTACGAGCGAAAAACTTAAGAAAAAAATAGTAAAAAATAGAATGTAATTTTCAAAAGAGCATAAAAAAGTCAATTTTTGTAATTTAGAATTCATTCTAGTTCAATCGCTAGTCTTAAATATGAAGATTAAAATGCCGTTTGGTTTTTTGATTTCAGATAAGCAGAACAGCCGCAATCTTGGTCACCGTCAAGCACCTCTTTTACTTGATGTCTTCCTGTCGGCCGCTATAACTTTTAATTTATTATATATTTTGACTTCAAAAAATTTATAAAGCTTATTTAAATGATAATAAAGATTATGCAAAAACAATGAGATTGATTATTTCGATGGTTTGATCGTAAAAAATTATCGAAAAAGACGTAAAAAAACAGCCGAGAAACTAGAGGACTGCCTTAATTTAGCTTATGGAAAATCCATACCAAAGTTATATTTCTTCTATACATTGAATGTATTTTGAAACAAAGAACTTACCACTTTCGTTTTGGGACTTCTGCAAAATACTTGAAAAGGGACAGCTTTGCAAAAACTTAAAATGATTCTTTGAGTTACTATCTTCAACTGTTTTCTCCTGACCTTTATCTGTTTCAGTATCTTTTTCAATGGTCTCTTCTTCCTGTACATAAATAAACATGCATTTAATATTAATTATGTTACAGCTATGCTATTATACTGGGACATTATGTGAAACCATAAAATATAATTTAATCAACTACTAGTACTTCTATATCATAGGTGTCATACCTTTGATTTGTCTCTATCTGAATTTCTTGTAAAAAAACCTGGCATTTTGATTGCGCCGATAGGAATAAACTTGGGTTTAACCTCCCGTCCTTGTTCCGTGATTTCCCCGGAGAGTGCCGTCTTGACGGGGCATCCGTCACGCCTCAGTTCGACCTCTTCCTCAATGTTCGCATCAGTTTTTAACATAACTTCTTTTTCTTCTGCCTCGATTTGCTTCTTGTCCAATGTTTTGTCATCGTCGTTTTCAACTTTATTTATATCTATTGTACTCATTTTGAAGATTCATAAACGAAATCACATTAATGTATACCTGTTTTATAGATAGTACAAATAAGCTTAAATTCAAAAACCAACAGCAACAATAATCGTTTTTGATAAAATAGATCGAAGAATAGGGTATTTAATATTATAGATGACAGAATAAAACTAATCCTTACGTAGTACAACGAGCAGAATCAAACGTATATTAGTTGATTTTAATATCACATAACTGATTCAATTCACAATAATTTAAAGAGATAATCCACATTTTATAGAAGTTATATTCCTTTATGTTTTTGAGCTTAGAAAATCATGAATTCAGCGGGAAGCCGCGCAGTTCGCCGCTTCGGTCGATTGATTTTTTATAGCGCAGGTGCACGGGCGGCAGGGATGAGGGATGAAGGAAAACCATAGACAATATAGTTACATAGTATATTATACAACATTTATAAACTACCGCATACTGCATAGTGTAAATGAGCGACGCTGTTATTGTACCAGTAGAATTGGCTACTTGACAGGTATAACAATAAAATATGTAATCTACTGGATATGGTAGTTTATATGTTAAGGATAATTATTCAATATGTTTTTTGCATTAAATTAAATTTTAAATATTTTATTTTTGCAAAATAAATTTGCGATTTTTTATCTGTCGACCAAAAGTAATGTAACGGGGGCGGCCATGATTGAACATCGTATGATGTCATTGCATAATGCATATGTAAACAAAACGTCTGATAATTAATATCGTGTTATTTTATTGTTTTTATTGAAGCTAACTTGTGAAAAGTTTCACTAAATGGAGCCAGGATATATAAAATCTGATAGTGCAAATATATCCAAAGTATAAGTAATTGTAGTGAATTTATAGTCGCAAACTTAGTGTTATCCTAAGTTCTGCAGAGTTATGGAAAACAAAAAACTTCCATGTAAGTGCTTGAATAAAAAAAGTAATACACCATTTAATAATAATAATCGATAATATTAATAATTTTTAGGCTATAAAAGTGTAAATAGTTATAAGATTGAGGAAATGCTTACTTACATACGAAGTGTTTTTTTTTTAATTTTAGATCTTCACAATGATGCTGCAAACATGCAGCGGCTTTTTAAATGTGGACTCATACAAGTGAGGAGCCAACTCAAGTTGCACTGCCACTGAATGTTATTGGAAAAAATCAAAACTACGGGCACTAGTACACTGAAGTGCATATTAATTTAAAAAATGGGTACAGGAAACAGTAATAATTCCTTACATACCTGACAAGACGGAGGTTATATACTTTATAACATAGAAATGAATAAAAAAATTGTAGAAATGCTAAATTCTGAAACATTAACATGGTTATGAAGACAAAACAGCGCTCTTATTATTTGAGCTCCAGATTTAATACTGAAAATCTGTATGTCTGCCTGTTCATATTATGTGAGGAGTATCCTATGATAGCAGCATTTCCTGATGAGATTTTTAATGGTGATACTGTAATAATAATAAATTATCCGATTGATAATAAAACAAACATTTATTGCCAAGTATTGATTGAAAATTTGGCTAAATACATAGAAGACTTATTGTCTGAATTAGTGGCTTTTTGAAACAAATTTGTCCATATCAGTACCAAATAAAATCACATGAATCATAATAAATAGTGTATTTTTAATTTCCATTTACCATTACTGATTAACTACAGGAATCATTGCTTATGAGATAACAACACAATCTAGATATTTTAATAGTTTCTTATTAACCCGGCGTGTGTACACTATATTTTTCGGTGCACGGTGTGTATACTGGGTACTTTAGGGAACAGTCGAGTTTAAACGGTTTTGTAGGCTTCCAAAAAATCTGAAAAAAATCTGGTTTACTTATTGAAATGTCTTCTACATGGCCCAGCAGCTACGTAACTCAAAAGTTAAAAACCGTTGTTAATAAAAATAAAACAATCGTCTAAAAAGTGGGAAAAACGGAATTTTGTTAACAAATTCGTAACTCTACAATAAAAAAATATAAAAAAAAAACGGTTCTAGTATTTTGTAGCTCAGACTATGAGCTTTCAAAAGAATCTAGTGTTTTTTGTGTGGGTTGCGAAAAGTTGAATTATTTAAACACCTGAAAGTGGGGAATATTTTATGGATTCATGCATATCATAAAATAAACGAAAAGGTAATTTTACGATACAAACATGATTTTTTATTATTCAAAATACAAAGAGATAATATATTAAAAATTAAAGATCTAAAAAACCGAAATTACTCTGCGCAATTGTTACAGAAATGGAGTCGATGGTCCTCGCAAACCGGCGTTTCGCACAAGACGCAACAGTAAAGTGTTTTTTTGTTCTCTTTCCAATTACAGACAGAACACCTTTTCCGTTTTTCTAGTTTTCCCGTCGTTAAGGGTCCGCGTTCATCGACTCCGAGAATATCGGTAATGAGGTTTTTTAATATTTCTCCGTATGGTGGATTTTTGTAAACGAGCCTCTAAATGTGGCTTCAACATACTTTGAACCAATTGTTTAAAAAAAGTTTTTTGTGGAGGTTCGAAATAAAGCCGCAGCAGCATTAAATACATGCAACATTAATTTCAGTATAAAAAAAAAACTGAAAAATTACGAAAACGAAAAATAAAACACCATTCACTTACCTTTGAAAATACTGACGCGGGGTGTACACTGACCCTTTCAGGGAACGGCAGCGACTTACACTCACTGGCGTTTCTAGATAAACCGCCGGAACCGGCGGTCACTTAGGCATTTAGTCTCTATTACTACTTAGATTTTTTAGGGAGGGTAACCGAAGCCTGCCCTTTATCGGCAAGAAAGAATTTTTAGTTCGAAATTTCGACTGTTCCTTGAAAGACCCAGTATACACACGCCGGGTTAAGTATAGTATGAGGTTTTAACAGAAAATTCTTGCAAATTTGTAAAAATCTATATCAATATGAATCCTTAAACTTGCTACCTGGTTTGTTTTGATAATTGACAGTTAGATAAGACACAATCCTATTAAATTATTTATTTTTTGCAGTAATAGTTCTTCTATATGTTAAAATCCTCTGTCTGCAATGTAGACACTAAGTTCTAAACAATTTAATGCTAACTTTATCCACTGCTTTCGACGTTTAAACATTTAAGTACGTGGATAAATAAATGTTCAGTACATTTAACGGTTGTAGGTATTTCCACACATTGACACGGCACACGTCTTGTACGTTGTAAATTTTCCAAGTATTTTAATACTATTAATAAAAATATTTTTAAAGTTTCCTCTCAAATGTGCTGAGAGTTCGGTTTGTTTATATGTGCTGCGACGTCATCACTTAAAAGTGTCACGTGAACTGCAGTTTTCGCGCGAAATTCAAATTAATGAAGAAAAAAATATTTTTAAAAAATTAAATATCGCTTATTTTAAGAAAAGGATGATTGTGGAAGGCATAAAATGAACATTTACACATGTTTAAATATTTTTCCGAAAACTGTCAAGTAGCCAATTATCGTATTCTTTAGATCTTCTTAACTATTTAAATTTTTAATTAAAGAAACATTTTAAAACTAAATCCTAGTACAGTGATGAGAAATAAATTGATTTTCTTTATGTTATATGAGCTCATGTCGGTAAATTAGTAGGTATTCGGTCAATGTAACAAAAATATTTGATAATATTGCGCTATCAGTTTAATTCTCAAATATTTTCAGAACTAGCAAACAGCTTCAAGGATTTTTCAGGGGAAATAATCCAGAGTTCTGTAAAGAATATAATAGACGTAAAGCCGGTTTAAAATCAATCCGTAGAAATCGTTATTTTCGTTCCGTTTTAAACTGAAATAAACCATTTTTTTATTTAAAACGGTTGGTGTTAATAACTGTTTAATTATAACAACATTTTCTTGATTTGACCGAGAAATATCAGAGTACCTTAAAAAATCGTGCATTAAATGAAAATTAAATAGACGTGATATCTCATTATACTATTTAGTTGGGGTTTAAAACGGCAACATTTGTTTTAAAACGTTTTAAATCGGTTTTACATGATACATCTATACTTTAGAGTTTAGACTAATCCATTCATGTAGCAGACGTAAGTTATCTCTTACTTACCTATGTGGTGAAAAAGGGATGATAAAAGGAAAATGCTTGTACTTAATCTGAGAGAAGATGGGTTTAGGGTAATAATAACGAGTTATGAGAGAGACTATGTAATTATAAGATAAACATACATACGATAAAATATCAATAACTTAACATAAATAAAATTAAAAATGCCATGAAATAAACATTTATTCAGTAAAATACATTATAATATTTAATGTTTTTCTAATGCCTTCACTAAAAGATCATTAATATTTGTGATTAGATTCCTTGGATCCATAACTAATCCGGCTGTCACCATGGCGTTGGAGAATAACTGATTTGCAACCATGTTTGCTAGGTCCTTATCACTTGATATGAGTTTATGAAGTTTCTTAATTATAGGGTGTCTGAAAATAAATGTTTGCTATTATACTTTTAATTTTGAAATCATAATTTGGTGTGCAATAATTATTAAAACTGACATGATAAGCTCATACATTTTTAAAATACTTAAACTAAAATCAGTATTCTAGAGGAATAATTCGAATAATCCACTGTTACATATTTGTTTATCATGTAAAAATGTCCAATCCGAGCAAGAGAATATTATTGAGTTTCTGCGCCTTTTTACTGGATTAAAATATAATATAAATTTATTATTTAATATTTACTGATGCCCGCGACTTCGGTCGCGTGGGCTTCATAAATGATGATAACTTTCTTATTTCGATGAAACAAAGCCTATATGTTGGGAACTATTTCATTTTCCGGGATGAAAAGTATCTAAGATGTTGACCGGGGATATAAGGTACTACCATGAAAAATGTCATGTAAATCGGACCACCAGGTTCAGAGATTAGCTCGTACAGACAGAGATTTGTTCTATTTATCTTCTTTCATCCCCTGACTCGGTTTTAAGCATTTTTTTCTATGCACAGACATTCAACCTCTACAGTCTTATTATATGTATAGCTATTTATATTATATAAATCGCGTTTTAATCCGGTAAGTGATTTTATTTAAATCTAGTACTTCCGGTTTTAAAGGGTTAAACCAAATATAATTATCTTACTTGGCATTTATTTCCAGTTGTGGCCTCAATAGTGCAAATCTGTTTTCTTCGCTAAGACTCTGCGCCTGCGTTCTGATAAAGTGTCGTGCGGCCGCCATCTCCGGCACTATTATAACGCACGGATGGGAGTCTAACTTCTGTGTTGTTCGCACCTCAAATACTTTACCAGCTAAATGAGACTTCAAGTACGATATCAATTCTGATACTTGTGTCTGTTGTAAGTTATCACTACCTAAAATAATAATTTACAGTCATTAATAGTAAAAATTTTTTTTTTTCAACATAACAGACCTAATATTGTCTTTTACTAACGCGAGTATCACACATTTAAATAAAATACTGTATACCGGATTAGAACGCGTTTTATTATTTATATAGTTTAAATTATTTATTCCGCCGACCTGTCTGCCCGTGACCACGGTTGCTGAAAAGCATCCGAAACGTCGGGATAAATAATTTAAACAATATAAATAATACATCAAGTTTTAATCCGGTATACAGTGTTTAATTTAAATTAAAATACCTGCATCAAGGAAACTATGGCTATAATAATTATTATAAAACCTTTTATATACAAATATATATAATATCACAAATAGTCTAAAAATAAAAAAAATATTAATACTAAATCGAATAAAAACCCTTTACAAACAGAAATTTGTATGAGGTGGTGGGATAACGGTAATGGACAAGTTTACCGTTCAAAATCAAAAGTTTTTTATTTCAAATAGGCCTTTGCAGGCTCTTATGAAACGTCTAGTTGCACGGTTCCAAAAAGTGGGTCTCATGGAGAAGAACCGGCAAGAAACTCCATGGACACTCTTTTCAAGAATGGTTTAGCTTACAAAGACTCGGTTAAGACGTTGGTTACAAGAACTTATACCCTGCGAATAAGGAGCTATTTCTGTATAATATAGAATTTGTTAATAGACTGAATTATTAAAATATTAATAACTATTATCATATAACGTTTTTTAAATTACCAATGATTGTGTCACTGCTGTCGGTGGGATCTTTTTGCATGTCATTTTCAACAGAAACCAGACTCCTCCCGGCGAATTCTTTCAATTCCAATAAAACCAGTTCATCATACATCTCGTAGCAGAACAGAACTTCAACATCTCGCTTCTTGAGAGATTCATAATATGGTGATGATTGTGCTAACTCACGACTGAGAACATAAATACATTAGATTTTATTTATTTATAGAATAATAGTAAGAAGGAATACTGTTGAGTAATTGCATACTTTTGGATCTCTTGTAATTAAGTATGGAGAGCTTAAATTCTAAATAAAGGAAATTGGAAGTTCTCCACATTCACAAAAAGTTTCAGGAAATAGTTACATGAAGAGCAAAATATAATATACATTTGAGCTCCATAAGTTTAAATAAAATAAACTATTTTTCGATTAGCATGTACTAATATATACAGTAATATATTGAATTTAATGAGTAATAATTTATCATCAGAAGTTATTAATACTTAGGAGCCTAATTAATGAGATTGTCTTATTCATTTTACCTGGGTGCTGCCAAGTAGTAAATATTCTTCTGATCATTTTTCTGCCTTGTACTGTACTCTGCAAGGGATGTTCTGACTCCGCTTTCTAATTTAGAAGATTCAAACCTCAATAACTTTGCAATTTCTTCCTATAACAAATAAAAAATAGTAGAAAAGTGACACTAACACTTCCCTGTCTACCATATGCCATTTCTTCCAGGTTTGTAATGTAGAATAGAAAGTTTTTCTGACAGATAACAGTGTTGTAAAGGTAATCTATCTATAGCCATCAGTTAGTTGAATACAGATTCCAGTTATTATTAAACAGTAATACTTAATATCATGCCCTTATGGTTAAGAAGTAATGTTATTTGTTTAAAGTTTGTTTAGGCTTTTGGAATATACAAAGTTACAGACATTAGATATATTCTAGTGTCTATTTAAATCAGCAAAATTTCAAATTCATTATTATTTTCTCACAGCAACATACAAAATCATACCTTCTCAAGGGGGCTTTGACTAGTAACAATTCCTTCTTTGAAAAATAATGAATAGTCTTTGTAGAAAGCATCATATCCAACAGGATCTTTCTGAGCATTTTCAACCATGAACTTAAGGAAACGATTTGTTAAAACGTGGCGTAGTTTTCTGCAAACAAATCTCTAATACATATATAAAAGTATAAGATATATTTAACACACAGTGAAATTAAAAAAAACAAGGTAATACTCACGCTATCAAAGCACTGTTTTGCAATAATTCCCTACTAAGATTAAGAGGAATGTCTTCAGAATCCACAACACCTGAAATATTAAGTTTTAGTATGATAAAGTGAATTCACGAGTGGAGTGTGGGGCAAATAATTAACAAATTTTTGTGTCTGTTTCACTGATTAATTTTCCTATATAGGCATTAGTAATGTGACGGACCATGAAAAATGTATACATATGTACCCGAATATGGATATTTAATGTCAAGATATGGATATTAACTTTTTTACTAAATCGGTGTATTACTTATTTAGTTTGCAATATAAAGGTGCCAAATATTTGAAAATAATTCGAACGGAATTTAATAGTTTTTCATTGTATTGAAAATTAACAAGGTAAAAGATCTGATAACGGATATGGATCTTTCTTCTCCCTTGGATATAGATAGGGATATCTGGCACAACACTAATAGGCAAGTAGGTAGCAGACTGTGCCCTGCCAGACTGAAAAACATTGTTTGCTTCCCTAGAACCAAATACACTCAGTGCTAAACGCAATGTTTACCACTGTGCCTCATAGGCCGTCATTAGTATGACTGCTTAGTAAAAGATTTGATACATTACCTTTCACAAATCTCAGCCATTTAGGAAGAATATTTTCAGCCTTGCTTTTAATCAAAATTTTCCTGGAGTATAAGGCCACTCCAACATCTGAATCCCTTGAGAGTTCAAAGAGACCTGGTTTTCCCTCTGGTACATATAAAATAGACCTGATACTTAATGGTGCATCGGTTTTGTAGTGAAGTGTGTATCGAGGCTTGTCATAAGAGTTGCTAACAAATCTATAAAATTCCACATGCTGTTCATGTGTCACTTCTTTAGGCTCCATCAGCCAAAGAGGCTAAAAAAGGAAGGCAATATTACATAACTATTTACATAGGAAATTACATACGTATTATGTTAGAACATTAATATAATATAAAGGAAATCCCTTATCTTAACTATCACCTGAGTGTAATATATGAATTAATCATATATTATACCCAGGTGATAGTTTATTTCCATTGAAAGTACACAATGCATATAATATACATAAACTAATGAATAGAGTATTTTTTAATATGCACTAAATTTTTTTTGATATAAACAAACCTTGATAGAATTCACTTGAACATCATTTAAGTAAATTGGGCTGCCAATGAAGTTGCTATATTTCATAATAATGCCTAAAACAAATGTAAAATAGTGTTAAGTGAATACAATAATGTTATACAAAAAAAATTATATATAAGGTATGCAACACACTTCTGACTTTTTCTTCATCTGCAAATTCTCTGCAATCTGTTTTAAGGTATACTAATATTTTTGTGCCAATTGGAGCATTATCCACTTCCTGGATTTCATAAGTTCCAGAGCTGGAAATGAAAATATACATGTAATTCTATTCCACAATTTTAATAAATTTATATCAGCAATTAACTATATATTTTATATTATATTAAAAATGAGATAAATGGAATTTTGCATGAATTATGTTTTAAACAAGCGATAACACAAACAAGTTGTTTTTTTTTATTCTAGATAATCCATACCCATCTGAGCTCCATTTATAACCAGGTGATCCAGCTTTGCTACTTCTTGTAAAAACTTCAAGTTTATCAGCAACCATGAATGCAGAATAAAACCCAACACCAAACTGTCCAATGATTGTATTTGCCTGGTCTGCACCTTGTTTCTTTATCTCTTCTATGAATGATTTTGAGCCTGATCTAGCAATAGTACCTAAGTTCTGAATCAACTCTTCTTTTGTCATACCAATACCAGTATCCTGTAATAGCATTATGTGTATAACATTTTTTAAAATTGAATAAGGTTAGTATACTTTTTAGTTGCCTTATCTGTCTACATTAGGCATACAAAAATTGAAAGGAATTTCAATTTAATGCATACAGTTAATCAGACCATCATTGGTTGATTTTCTGTGCTTGAGATATATATAACCATCAAGTCACTCTTCTTAAATAAAGAATGATTAATAAAAAGTATAACAATATTAAAAACAGTTACCTGGAATATTAAAGTTCTATTTTGTTTATCTGTAGTGAGTCTTATTTCAAGAGGTCTATCTATGTTATCCAATGGAGGAGCATCTGAGCCAGAGCTGACACTCAGGTATCGAAACTTTTCTAATGCATCACTTGCATTTGAAATAAGTTCTCTAATAAAAACCTATAACAATAAATAATAGAACATTCACATTTATAATAATAAATAAATATTTGTTTAGAAAATTATGGCTTTTAAAAGTTTCTGGCTTTAAAATTTGTAAGTTTCTGGCTGAACTTTAAATCAAACTAAAGAAACTGTCCAAACTGTGTCAACATTTAAAAAGTCCTTGCTTCCTTATAAGTAAAGGAAACAATAAACCAAATGTTTTCAAATTTATAATTTTTAAGTAGCCTATAAAATGGTGCAAGGTACCTACTTCTTTATCAGAGTATAAAGATCTGGCCACAATATCTAAAAGCATACGTGTTTCGGCTTGAAATTCTTTTTTTTCTGGACTACTCTTAGATTCCTCAGTTTTCTGATTAGATACAGTACTGTATTTAGCGCTATGAATGACTTTTTCTGAAAAACAAATGAAGGTTAGATGATCAAAAAAAATTTCTGTGCTATGAAATAATTTTATGAATAATCTCACCATTGTGTTTTTTTATCAACACTACAGATCCATTAATATGCCTTGAATTTTTTAAGTTCTGATTTAGTAAGCGCCGGGCTAATAAAGTTGAAGTTAATCTGGCTCTAAGTGCCGACATTGCAATTTGAAACTATATTTTCAGACTTCAGTAAATATTATATTGTCTATGTAAGCTGTTTTGACAAAAAAATCTAAATTACTGTTAACTGTTCTTTTATTTAGGTATAATTTATTATTTTACTCAAGTTTTATGCAGTATTCACTATTCACATCGAAATAAATAAATCTGTGATTTTAGATCGCACAAAACAGATTCCATCATTCCACAGATTACCTATAAGAAATAACAGCATAGAATCATAGATTATATATTTATTGGCATAGAATAAGGTAGGTAACTATAATATTATATAGAATACCTGACTTGGCCAATGGCCAGATTCAATAAGCCGTTTAATGGTGGCTGTACACTCTCGTCGATGCACCGCGAGCCATGAGCATGACGAATAGACATGTGTAAGTAATGCGATTAATACATTACATGTAATATTACCCTACCACGAACTGTAGTATTACATATTGCTCGACAAACTCATGCATCACATAACACACTAAACATGTCTTGACGCCACAGCCACAGAACAATACGTCGGCGTCAGCAGAGTGAGATAGCTGCCAACGCAATTATAAATACTGTTGCTTAATCATCATATTATAATATATCTAGACCACACTTATCCCCTAAATTGGGTGACCTCTATAATTTAAAAATTTTAAATTATTTATTATACTAAATAAATAAACCCAGACACCCGATATAGTTATGAACTGTGTTTCAAGAGTTAAAACTAGTCAACTAATCCGAACATAATGGTGGCGTATTTCATGTAATGTTATAACATCTATCCATTATAAAATACATTCCAACATTTCTTTACAATGATACACTATTTGATAGGTAGCCGTAACATGACGAGTTATCTCAGGTGATGTTTGAAGTGATGGTGCAGGGGCAATGTAATGTTACTCGGTACGAAATGTAATGCCATGTGATATAATTTTTTAATGTACCTACTGTATTGAGCTCAGATTAAGTACCTATAGATGTAACACTAAAATATTAAAGCGCGATAGCAAATTACAATGTGTATGTAAAAAAGAAGGACAAAACACAGATGTTTTGTCCCCGTCGGCGTGGCCACTTTTTCTTGTCAATTGTGACAAATTTCTTCGGCGCCATTTCATCATGTGCGATTTTTGGTGTTTGTAGTGATTTTAAGTAAATGTTGATTCTTTTTGAGACATATACTCTGTTAATTAAGGTTTCTTAAATGTGATAACAATAGTAGGTTGTTGTGTTAAAGGCTGCAAAAGCCAAAGTGAACGAAATATAAATGGAATAACAATTCATTCGTAAGTATATGATTATCTCTTTAATTTGGCAAAATATTACTATGTAATGGTTTATTATGTTTTTCTATAGTCGTGTTTAATTCTTTTTGGGTAACTTATGCTTATTTTTCAATATTTAAAATAATTTAAGAAAATATAACCTAAATGTTTGACAGATTCTGTGTTGCCAAATTACACTTTTTATTTTCCCAAATTTTCTTAGGTAACTAATTAATTAAATTCAAAATAAAAAAAATAGATAAATAATAATTTCATAGATCTTAAGATTTAAATATCAAGTTAACAAAGATTTTTTACTTTCAGGTGGTTTTCAGTAACATTCAAAATATTACACTACTAGAACAGTCTGAATCTTCCAAAATAATATGTAATGAAACCAATATAAAACATGGGTGAAGAACAAATAAAAGCAGTATTAAATCAGAAAAGATCAAATCGACTCGAAGAATGACAAATATACAATGCGTGAATCTAAACGCATATTATTTAAATAATTTGTTTCTTAAAAATATCATATCAGAGCTGAAGTTAATAATGTAAATAAAATTCTAGAACATTGATTAACAATAAAACACAGAACCGGATAATTCTAGTTTTTTTTAAACATGTCTTAACAAAGAAATCACTTAGAAAGTTTGCATTATATAAGTCTATAGTTTGTGAGGAAGCAATTTGATTCATACTTACCTCATACTAAAAGACTGGAGGTAATATAGAAGTAGAGTACCGAAATAAATATGCACTATGATGAGTATCTATATAGGTGGGAATCTCTTTTTTATCTATATATATAAAAGAGATTCCCACCTATATAGATACTCATCACGATATCTCTGGAACCATAAGGCGTAGCAACTTGAAATATGGTAGGAATATTCCTTTCGCCGAGTAGAGGTCAGCTAAGAACGGATTTTACGAAATTCAACCCACAAGGGGGGTTGCGGGGGCAATTGCTAGTATTATATAAATAAATAAAACACACATCAACTTATCACGCACTTAATTTGTTATTACAAAGTGTTTTGGTGCAATGTTAATTTATTATTTAAAAAAATTCCGCAAATGGATTCATAATAATTATTTAAGCATTACACCAAATCACACGACAATTTTACCCAGATATGGGTAATTCTTTCTTATATGACAACACGGTCTACAACTATGTCTGTCTCATGTGCGGCCACGCCAATGTTCCAGGCTTGGTATTGAGCATGTCTAATGACGAATTCGTGAGTCAGTGTTGCCAGCTGTGTCTTGTCAAAAGTTATCTAAAATGGAAAAAAGTAACCTTTTAGTATGAAAACCTTTTTTTTTGTATTTACAGAAATATGGATTATTTAGCCATATTGTCCATTTTAAGTTGCATTTAAAATGTAATTTTTTAAACACCTGAAATTAATGACAATGGAATGTACCTAGCCTGTCAAATTCCCGATTGAAAAAAAATCTTATAAGAATCATTTAAAAATGTTTTGTAAAAAAATTCTTTCGCCTTCTTTATCTTTATCATATTTTATTTTAGTATTGAGCATAGCTTTTGTTCGCTCAAATATTGTCGCATTTTTGACTGTTCCTTTGGTAGCCATCAACGCTGAAATCGTTTCAGTGCTTAGTCTATTCTTTTTGTCACATTTTACTAGCTTGAGCTAGCTGAAAATGCGTTCAACGCAGTGGCGTATCATAGGGCAAAGTGGTGCAGTGCACCAGGGCCCTGAAGCTGAAAGGGCCCCCTGAGCTTTGGAAAGAGGGGGAGGCAGCTCTTGAAGCTAGAAAAATTCTCACAAGAATTTTATTTTTTTCAAGATTTTAAATGAGAATTTATAACGCCGATAATGGAAGCGCCCTTTATTAGTAATCATTTACAATTCATTTTGTGTAGTTACTGAAAATTTGTGATTATTTCTTTGCACCGGGGCCTTTGTCCACCTAACTACGCGACTGGTTCAACGCTGGCGTACGAAAATAGTAAGACCAACAAAAGCATTTTTTTAGTTAGGGAATAACAGCTCTCACTGCCTACGAATAAAGATTTTCTTTAGCTTACATTGCGTAAGGTTTCAAGGTTTCAGGTAAGAAATTAAAAATTAAATCTACAAATTCCACACAATCACCTAAAAGTAACCTTTCGATTAGTGTAACCTAGAAATAACCTGAAAAAGTTAAAAATCATCTATAAGGTTACAAAGGTAACCTTTTGGCAACGCAGGCGAGAGTGTACAGTGCTATACTCGCTTCGTCTCTTATTGTCTCGCCTTGCCTCGTCTGATCTCTATTCCGAGTCGGTTTATGTGCACGAGTCAAAGGAACTCGAAAAAAAAGGGAATCGAGAAAATCACAAATTTCAAATTCAAATTATTATTATTTGTCTGTATAATAAAATATACTAAATATTTGATAGGAAACCATATTATAACAAACTACGTTCAGACAGTCCTCGACCAAACTGGATAATAGCGTTGAAAATTAATGAACGTTGAAAATAATTTCACAATGATTTCATGAATTCAATAAACAAGTTAATACAGTATTATCTGTTGCATGTAATTGGTCATTGTTTAAATTTTTCTATTTTCACATTACTCTATTAAACATTAATTTTACATAAAAAATAGCCGAAAGCAATCATAAAAGGGTAAAGTGATTTTTCATAATTATACATGCTTTAAAAAAAGTCATCGGACTTATTTTCCTTAATTTCCGTATATTTACTACATCACTAGTTTGCGTCAAATTTAAAAACCGAGTCGAGTTGCCGTGCGGCGTCTCCCGTCAAGCTAGCTTCAGTCAGTTCTTGTGTTTGTGAACTTGTGGGCGTTGAACTGTATAGTTGTTATTAAACCTTGAAGTCGTTTTTCAATAGTATGAAATAAAAATACACAATTTTATTATACTTTTGATTTGTAATCAGGTTCAGCATTTTTAAAAGCAAAATATTTGTGTAGTGTTATTAAAAATTGTTTCAAAAACTTTTCGTAACGATGACTGTACGTGACTTAATAACAAGTTTTGTTTTAAAATATTTAGCCTGTTAAATCATATATTTACGGCAATAATGTATTATCATATATAGCTTAATCAGTGTTTCTTAATGTGACTTTCAAAAGAGTTTATAAGCTTCAGAGGTTTGCGCGAGTGGAGTGACTTGTTAAGGTGTAAACATGAAAAATGTGCTTAGAGTATACAGGACGAACTGTTGTTATTTACTCATAGTGTTATCGCAACTGCGCTGCAGTACTTGATTGCGGCTAGGTTGACTTGAAAGGACAGACGATGATTGATCAGAGGTGAAGTGGTAAAGAATCACCGTGGAGCATCTGGTGGGAGGCGGTGGCGCGGGCGGCCTGCTGCCCGGCGCCTCGCCCGCCCAGCACCCACCTAACATGTTGCAGCCCATGGAGGAAATGATACTACCACCAAAACGCCAAGCTGTTGTTGATCGCCTCAGGTATGTTGTTTATCAAGAGATATGAGATTTTGTTGTGAGTACTTATGTTTATATTCTTGTTCAGTACTAAGTGATGGATCAACAATATCATAGCTGGAGTAGCAAAAGTTATGACACATATATGTAAATTTGAGTACATGTTCTAGGGGTGAAATGCAAAAAAGCAGACAAAAAATCTATAAATTATGAAATAATCATCAGTTTTGTTTGAGATTGACAAATAATTATTTGAATAAATGTTTAAATAGAAGTCACAAATTATGTATGTTTATTATTAGATTATTAATATAAGTCTTGAATATTATTTTATGAATAATTTAAAAGAAATGGTCATTATAACCAGTAGAATGTTCTTAAACCATCAATTTTTTTCTTTTATTCTCAGTCATGGAATAATTAATTTAACCAACTGAATAATAGAGGTAGTTTTATTGATTCAATCAATTAACGTTGAAGTCAATTGAATAAGATATAAACTGAATATAGTTTGATTCAAAAACCATGCAACCATAGTCAAATCACTGACCACACAATGATTGTGTGTTGTAGATTAAAAGGCAATTCATCCATTATCAGGCAATTACTGCATTAGATTACCATATTGTTTAGAGTCTACCTTAAGTCTACATCTAATAATCTCCTTGAATCATCAAAACATTGACAAGTTGCTATTCAAATTGAAATTCAAAAAGCATTTATTCACTAAGGTAACACAATGTACACTTATCATATATGTATATAATGTCAGTAAAAAATAAAAATTAAATCCTTCTAATTTTACAATTACTGCCAGTTCTCAAATCAAGGGTAAAGAACGGACGAGAAGAACTGGCAACAAACTCTCCGCCACTCTTTTTAATTGTCAAGTTTTTGTTTTTGCAAAATGTTTGTAAGGAGCTACAACCATTAGCTGCACTATGCTCCACATGACATATTGAAGTAATTAATTATAATAATAAAAAAATAAATGAATAAAACAAACAAATGTTTGTCCTCTATCATCAGTAGGCATAAAAAGTTCAGTATTCAACAAGAAAAAGTTTTGCTTAGAAGAAACATTCTGATGAAGTTCATGTATCACTATGATTGATATGAACATTTTAATACATTGTAATATTTTTATATATAACCTATTTAAACAGTACAGAAGAGTAATTTGAATAATAATAGTACATTATTATAGTAAACAGATAAAATAATTGGTTAAATTTGTTATTGAATATAAAGCACAGGTGGCATGCGCACTAGTAATACTAATATTGCATCAAATTGTTTGCTAAATATAACTTTGCAGTTTGTATTGCATACCTGAGCAATGTATGTAAACCGTCTGTATATTCTATCAGCATTCAGCGCTAAGATTTACAGTTATACAAACTTATTCACACTGCATTGTTTTTACAGATTCATAAGATTCATATAGAGGGAAAAAAAATGTTTTAAAAACATTCACCATGGTTTATATTGATGGGATAACTAGAAAACAACTGAAGAATTTGTATCAAAATATATTATATTATTCTGTGATAATTTTCGTCTTGGAAATATCTCTTTAACTGTTACTTTATGTGGTGACTGGTTTCTCATTTGTCCTTCCTTTGATTTAAAAGTAGCTCATGAACTAATGAGTATGATTGTAGCCTACAAAATAACATTTTATTTAATCTATAACAACATCAAAGGCCTTACTGCCATCTCTTATATTGTATTTTCGCAGGAATATTTGATGATAGAATAAAACAGGCATAGATTAATAATTGGTCTCCGCGCGCTACGATTTGATACCGCGCTATAAAGAAAAAGCAGGTTCCTGAATGAGGCAACTCAATATTGTAGTATGTGTAAAACACTGAGATTCGTTATATTATTTTACTGTGTTTATGACGATTTATACAGTACTTACTGATGGTATGTGATGCCAGTATTTTTCTTGTTTCTTGTAGTATTATTTTTATAGTTTGACTACGCAAACCGGGATTTTGCTCCGGCCGCGGCGGTACGCCGAATTGCCGCATTTTTCAAGCCGCCAACGATATCTATTATCTAGTCGTAGCGCGCGGAGACCAATTATTAATCTATGAAAACAGGGCTATAAAAAATATCTATGATGTTCTCGTCAAAGTACAAACAGTAGCGGGACTACCATACAAGCCCAAAAGCTTGCTGAAAACGAAACGTCGGGATAAATAATAGATCGTGTTTAAATCCGGTATAAAGTTTTTTATTTGAAGGGCATTTTTTTTATGGTTGCAATAATAGGGTAAGCCGGGCTTTAAGGCTTGTATAATGGTCCCGTTACTGGGTACAGGTATACTGTTACTGCTCATCTAGAAAATAGTATTTTATGTGAGAAATCAGTTATGTGTAGGTATGTTGTCCATGCAGTTGTCGCGGTGAAAGTAGTTAAAATGGAGTGCAGATAAGATTTACGTCTCGTATATCATGTTGAAATCGGGTGAGCTTACTACGCATATCGCTCATTGAATACAAAACTGCCACAAGTCAAACTACACTTTTTTACAGAAGAGCTTATGAAAGAACAACAAACGTAAACATAAGCCCTTTTGTAAAAAAGTGTAGTTTGACTTGTGGCAGTTTTGTATTCAATGAGCGATATAGTTACTAAGCACACGATCTACAAAATGAATTATAGATCTATACCAGAAAAAAATGTCGCAAAATTTAATTAATAAACTTTGTAGTTAATGACTCACTTGCAAAATCATTGGAAAGAGATCCTCTAAATGATGGTGAAAACCGCATTAAAATCCATTATCTAGTTAAGAAGACCCACTGTTTAAACAAAATATCAAAGATAGCGAATTTAACTATAAAATAATGATAAGAAAATAATATGGACCTAGTTTAGCAAAAAGGACCCATTGCTGGTTGGATACTTTTCGCTAAACTACGTCCATATAGTATTTTTTGATTGGAATTTTCAAAATATACAATTTATTCTATGACACTAAGTTCCTGAAGTCTCAAACGTGAAGCTGAACAACAACAAAAAAAACAACAATATTTTTTATACCAATAATTGTTGTATTCGTATATATTACGTTCGGATGTATTTATAATGTTCAAGCTCTCTTGATTAGAGTCTTTCTTGATTTCTTCAAATATCTTATCTTTAGATAGTAACGTTTTAAATAACGAAACACATTTTACACAGGAATAAATGTAAATAAAGTAACTTTTACCGGATTAAATAATATAAATTATTTATATTAACGTTTCGAATGCTGTTTGGTGATCACGGGCAGACTGAAAGGTTGTAGTTATTTCATTTAAATGTGTGGTACTCGCGTTGATACTTGATGGTCGACAATATTTATAAAGAATAAATATATTATTATTTTATAATGTCAGTGATGTAATGCTTGTGTCGTCTTTGTGTTGCGCTTGCATTAAACTACATATAAACTGGACTTAGGACAAAATTCACGAAAAATGCGTACTGATAATTATCTCTATAAATGTGCTTAACATGTTTATGATAAGAGAAAAGGAAAAATTATGATTAATGTCTTATTTGATTCCAATTCAGCTTAATTTTGCTTGAAACAAATTATGTATGTATCCTTTTACGAAGCGTCAAATGACACAGCTTCTAGTGAAGACAGCTGTGAATGGAAAGGATTGGAGTATTATTTTAAATATTTTTTTTTAATTGACTATAACTTTTTTTGATTTATAACTTTAATGGATTTAGATCCATCGTTCTTATTAAATATTATTGTTTATTTAAAATCTGAGCGAAACAAGGTTTTTTAGTGTTTCACTGTATACCTATACTTAAAAATTATTTATAGCGAATACGCACTAATTTTCGCATTAATAAATATATAATTTATATTAAATTTTTAAATGAATATATTGCAAAATGGACGAAATAAAATATATTTCAAAATTTTGCGCAAGATGGCGATTTTCCGAACCTAATTTATTTAAAAACTAGTTTACACTATTTTGTTCCTGATTTTTTTCCGTTATTTTAATAGTTATTCTGTTATTCGGGACATATACGAATCCAAAAAATAAGATATTAAACTCGGTGCAGTTGTTCTTGAGTTATAAATAGTGTAACTAACACGAATTTGTTTTATATATTATATATAGATATAGATTAATATTATATTATGTCAATGTGTGATTGCTGTTAATTCGAGACTCTAATCTTATCGACGTCTCGTATAGCGTTCGACGCGAGCGACGGTCACTACGATTGGTCAATGAACTAAACAAAAATACTAATTATAATATGTTAACAATGCGTATTCAGCTTGTGATACGCTTGGAGTCAGTCAGTCCCTCACCCTTCAAGTAGAAAGAAGCTTATCGAATCACTTTCTCTGCAACCTAAGCAGACCCCTTTCGACGATGACAAAAATTAACTAACTAATGAGAACCATAAAAGCGTGGATATGTCGCTGTTGAATACTGCAAATAATAAATAAGGTCAGCCGTGCAAATCCTACTCCATTGACGGTTCTTATTACTAACACATACATTATTAAAATATGAGAAGAATATAATATGTTAGGCTTCTAATACGAATGGCAAGTGCCATTCGTTTTGGAAGCCTTCATTCGATATGCGATATACATTTCGGGTTGTGTTATTTAATTGAGGTAGTGGCCCTACTTTTTTCCTGCATTTTATAAGACCAAATGTGATAAAGAGTAGCGTGGATATAAAACACTATTTAGACAGTTATTTACGAATATAATATAATTTGAAATATATAGTACTGTGTATATTTCAAATAATTTATAATTTTGCGAAAATCATGTAGCTTCTCTGTATAGCTTGAAATGTCGGGACACACAATATATCGCTAATTGAAGGTATTTTTATTTAAAATAAAACAGAAATTAATGTTGGTATTAATCGTACAGGTACTTGATGCACAGTTGCTATGTGAAAAGTGTTATGTGTGACGCTGGACGTCGCGTTCGCGTCACCCATCTATAGGTACATATAATAAAACTGTATTGGTCAAATGTTTGTACATAGAAAAAAAATGCTAAAAACCGAGTCAGGGGATGTAAGAAGAGAAATAGAAAAAAACCCTGATTTTTAAAAATTTTTTGTTTCTCTGTCTGTCTGTTTGTACGGGCTAATCTCCGAAGATACTGAACCGATTTTCATGCAGTTTTCACAAATATATTAAGCAAAGTCCGGGGCAACAATAGGCTTTGTTTATCGGAAAGAAAAGTTATCATCATTTAAAGATTATTTTAAAGGCACCATATTATCAACAAATTGCAATGCAAACTAACTCGCGTCGAACTGTTTCGAATTATCAGATGTCAATAACAGTTGGATATGTAAATGAATTAGTTTGATTATTTCGCCACTTTACTATTTACGTGAAGCCTACGCGAACGAAGTCGCTGGCATTAGCTAGTATTACATATTATACCAAGTTAACCAGGTAGTTTAATTACCTGGTTAACTTGGTATATAATGGTAATTTAGACGGGCTCGTTGACGCGTTGGGTAGAACACCTGCCGTGCGCATAGATGGGTCGTGGGTTCGAATCCCACCGGGAGCACATGCCTATTAAGTAATTTTCTGTAAGCATGTTTTCCCCACGTCTGGTAACTTCGGGCATTGATCGGGTGGGAGGAATATCTAAATTCCGACCGGGTAACGAACCACCGTTCATAGATGGAAAAGTCGTGAAGTGCATATTGCGCGTTTCGGTTTCAGTCTATGGATTTCCGAATGCTCGAAGTAAATATTAGATCGACAGCACATCATTGAGTGATGTTCTGTGGCTGAGGTATCACCTATCATCAAGTGAACCTCATGCTCGTCTGTCGAAATCTGTCATAAAAAAAAGACCTACTCTGGGTTTTTATTTGATGTACGGACTATTCTGCTAAAAAGAATCCAATTTTTTTTTTCAAAATGCTAAGTAGGGTTATTTAAAAACAAGCGCTTATGTTTCACGCCTTTTTATTTAGGTACGTGCTTATTATGTTGTTAAGAGCGCTGATACCGAATCCGAAATCAAATGACGTGTTCAGTTGATATAAAGAATAAACTTGTTATATAATGTCTAGGTACGAGAGATTAGGTAATGGTAAGAATACATGTACGGCCGCGTCGCTTTAAATATTTATATTTTGTTATAGTTGTATAGAAGATCTAAAATTCTATGTACCAATAAAATAAGTTTTTTTTCAAGAAGCTTGGGGCTTGGTATTCTCTCGATAAAACATACTTATGGACTACATGAAAGAGACTAACTATTATCTCGTGTGTATCCATATCGTTTTGTCGTTTGCTAATTTGGTTAGAGTTTAGAACTGTAGTTATGTATACGTATTAACTGGCTACTATTATGTATTCATATTTATTATCGACTCTAATAAATAGTATACACTTTTTCTTGAATATTTATGAAGCTCAAGATTTACTTTATGGAAAAGTTTTTATTTAAATAAGTATTCGTAAGTATATTTTAATATGTATTTCGATCATAGCGCAGTTGACGATAATAATTTATCGTTTAAAAACTAATATTTTGAGCGTATAAATGAAAAGCTAGTAGACGTGTCCGCATTAACATTTGCTCAAGGTGACCGTCGGAGTTGCGGCTGACTGAGCATCATATCGTCGTTTGAAATACTGTTGTTCACTGCATATCGTGTGCGATGTACCTCACCTCGGTCTTTATCTACCCTCAGACTTCAAGATCTCACAAATAGACACGTCTTTTTGTAATCCCGCTTTCCACCAGGGGTAATAGTTAAATGTCTATAATATTAAACTATACCTGATTATATAAAAAAAAAAAACATGCGACTTTATAGCCATAGGCGGATAACCCATGAGTACTGTTCAGTTTCATCTTCTAATATATAAAATTTCCATGTCACAATGTTAGTTACCGTACTCATCCGAAACGGCTTTACCGATTTTTACCAACTTTTATATTATGCGTATTCAGTAGGTCTGAGAATCGGCTACTATCTATTTTTCATACCCCTAAGTGAAAAGGTGTTCCTATACTGTATGTTGTTTTAGTAACTCGTGTTTTGCAAATTTCTATTTCCCTACCTACAATCAACAAATACTATGTCAATGTTCCCTACAGCTTATTTTTAATTGTTTGTAATATCTATTTTAAGCCCTTATTTTTTTATCACAACTGTTAAAAGCCACTATTGGCAGTTTCATAAACAAAATTATCAAGCCGCTATATTATATTCATAATAGCTGGTTTGTTAGATCGAAGGTGGTAATACAAACTGAAAGGATGAGTTAACTATGGTGTTTCTTGTTCGTCTGCGTTGGTTGCGTACAAGACCCAGGCCAAATTTAAGCGGTCTAGGTAGCTATTGGCTCAACACTGATAAGATCTATCGGCTATCGCCAACTTTGCAAAACTTTATAATCTATAACTTTCCATATTTATTTTCGTATTTTTACGAATAAGAATAAGTGCATTTTAACTTTCATTCTTCTTTCTTTCCAACGAACAATTTGTAACATGTTTTTTTATTCACAGGCGAAGGATAGAAACATATAGGCGCCGACAGTCGGAATGCGTGCCAAGGTTCGACCAGTCGTTCAGCGGCGCTTGTGAACAGCAAAACTTGGAGACGAGTGCACTCCAGAAGCGTTTTCTTGAGGGCAAGGCTAAGCGGCAGGCGAAGAAAACTGATCGAAAACCGGACTTGCCGTCGATAAGCAGCAACTTGCATAGCAGCGTGCATGTGAGCTGTGTGAGCTACTTTACTTATCATTTTTACTTTTCTTTATTCATTTTGCACTGTTTTTCTTGGATTTAGACAATTATTTTTTAAAACAACATTTTTTAATTTTGAGTTTTTTCACTAGTTTATTTAATTAATTACGTTCCAAACAAGAACGTTCTTTCTATCAAGCCGTTGTTGTTGGTGAAGTATTTGGTAGCAGTTTAGTTTACATTTATTTGCATAGTATTGTTTACTTACACGTATAACATTATCATCGCGACTAAAGATCCAATGGAGCAATTATTGATAACAAATAGCAATACACGTAACATTCCGTATCGAGTGGTACACGTGAGTCAGTAGGAGTGTGCACGTGTTGTTATAGTGTGTCATAGTAGAGAATGTTGCAGAACTAACGATGCACTCTTCTAATGATTTGATACAGTAACGTAGAACCGGAATTACAATTCATTGCGATCCAAGTCCAAGCAATATCACCTGTGCTTTGTTTTATACGTACGATTCTATTAGGTAATCTAAATTGAGTTCTCGCTCTGTATTCAATATAACTCACTCATTTGTGTTGCGTTACCGACATTACATAATCTTTTGTGAGCAAACGTCTTTACGTTTGCGTATATTGATGTAGGTACTCTTCGTGTGTCCGAACTCATTCCGAAGTTTGTAATTCATCCCTATACTCTATAGCCTAAAAAATTAGATGGCCTACATGTTTAGTGACCATCCATAAATTACGTCACACGAATTTTATGATTTTGTCATACCCGTCCTTGTCACAAGTGGTCATCTACCCCTCTGGTGTCTATAAGCCTAAAGATATTTTTAAGCAGGTAACATTTTTAAGTTTTTCGTTATACAGTTTTTAATTTTTAATACTCATGTTGTGACGTCACGACACTTAGGACTAATAATAACACGATTGCACACTACATTGCCTCCTCCCCTCCCCTCAACGTGTGACGTAATTTATAGATGGCCCCTAACCTTACAGGGATATATTTCAAATCGATTCGAGCAATTTTACCTGAATCATTATAACACTTCAGTTTTAATAAATCATCGAATGTAAGAAGCAGGTGAAAGACTGAGCCGTAATTATTAATTTAGCAGCACGTGTTTGTAGGGACAATTGAAATTACGTCCGGATGTAACCCGGCGTCAATTGACTTGCCCTCTGCCATAGCATCCAGTGCTTCCTCCGCGTACACACTGGCATTATGAACCGTATATTTTTGTCCGTATTATTTAGCAATGTCTTTAATTACCTCTTTGATTATGTACTTTACTCATTTTAATATCTTAACAAGCCATCACATGTATTGTGATCCTAAATGTTCATGCACATGCGCTTATTTCCTTCCTTTTTAAAGTACGTTATAATCTTGACTGTACTGGTCTTTAAATTGGTATGTAATACAGATAGATACCTATTGCATACATTCTATGTATAATATCTGGTATCTGTTAGAACTTACCCGATACCCGTTACCCGTCTCTACAGGTACCTGCTGATATACTATATTTTAATATACAATAGAATAAGAGTTCAACAAATCACTTCACTCTTGACTCATTATTATAAAAACACTAACCAAGTGTGAGTCGGACTCGCTTGGTGAGAATTCCAAACAATAAATAACCTTAACAAATTTGAACCGTTATCCGTGAGGTCTGTAGGTTTATTAATTTCGGACTTACTATAAAATATATTTTGAATTCCTCATATATTTGTTGCACTTGATTTTCTTACTTGAACTCCAAATCCCCTATCGTTAGAATTTGAATATTTGCACCGTGCAACTATTATTATCGATGTATCAGATCGAGGAATTAATATTTTCAACATTGGATGTGTAATGGTATTCCTATTAGTATGTAGGTACTTTGTTCGTCGGTTCTTGCTCTGATGACACATACATGAGTCCTTCATTGCTTAACCTGTTCCAAAAAGGATGTTCTATTGCGAACATTAGGAACCGAAAGGTTATCACATGAATAATTGAACAAATTCACATTTTTTTTTCTTTTTAATGGGATATATGCGTTTTTATTTGAACCAACGTTTTGACCGTTGACTTAACAACTTGACTAAGCAAATAACTCGTTGGCACGTGCGCCATTCACTTATCTTATTTTTCGACGCGGTGTGGGTTCGAATCCCGCTGTGATGACTTATTAGAATTTTCCGTTAACATGTTTTTCTCTACATTAGGTTACCTATTGAAATTCCGATCGGATAGCGAACCATATTTCATATATGGAAAATCTGTCAGCTGCGAACAGTTTCGGAGTCACTATGTATTTTTGAATGCTTGGAGTAAAAAATAGTTCGCCAGAGCATCATTAACTGATGTTTAGTGTTAACAAGGTAGCTCGTGTGCCAGTATTTAATATTTAAAAAAACCGTTTGAATAATGTTTTTTTTTGTCAATAATAGCCCATGCACACGGTGATTTTGAAAGTAAATTGTATAATTTGTATATTGAAACGTGCAGTGTAGGGCTGAGCAGTGTTGTTGTGTAAACTGCGCAATTTCGCAAGCATCGCCTCGCATTGTCTCGAGCTGAGCTCGCGCCGCTCACTATTAGGCCGAGAGCTCTTGTACCCATTTAGTATTACTTATTACCCGTAAGAAAAGCTGATCAAGTCTAATATTATATTGTTTGTTTATTTGTTTGTTACGATTTAACTCAAAAACGACTGGTCCAATTTTAAAAATTATTTCACCAATAGAAAGCTACATTATCAGCGAGTAACATAGGCTATATTTTATATTTTTCTTAGTACATCTACATTGCACCCGTGCGAAGCTGGGGCGAATCGCTAGTTATAATATAAAAATAAATTATTAATACGATGGTCTGGCAAGCTATGAGCCCTGAACATATTCTCTAGTTTTTTAATAAATAATTTTTAATTAATTATTGTAAGCCAATAATGAAATGCCGAAACACTTAAAATTGTAAAAAATTAAAATTGCCTAGAAATATTATGTAAGTTGAATATAATAGAAAACGATGTACAAGTATGGATCCAACATTGTTTTACAATATTTCACGGAGCTCTATAAAATAACATTATTATTTAAGAGTTCAGGAGCTCTCTGAATACTCGTATAAGATGGCCTTCGGCTGAGCGCTCTGTGCTGTTGTTTCCTATAACCGTAACCTAAGCTTAAAACTCAAGATGATTTTAAAGAACTAGTGTTAGTATTTTGTTCTATACTGACATAGATATTCCAGTATTTTTTTCCTACTTTATGGAAGTCGGTTAAAATATATCAAGAGCATAATATTTTAAGACACATAATGGTTAAACACAAGGACTGAATAACCGATTGATATGGGCTACCTTTTTGAAACGGTACCCATATGAAATTTGTCATAACGATACCGATTCAATTCAATACCTTTATTTCGGTATGCTTTTAAAACGGTTTAAAAGGTTAAATATCGGTAGCGAAATTCCAAAGAAAACCTAAATCTATATGTTTAGGTTTCTCACTATCTATAAGTAAACATTAAAATTTAAAACGTTCCATGCGAAGTAGTATATAAATAAGCGCGGGAAATCTCTTTCTTGATGTAACGATAATAAAAACGCGTTCAAACTCTGTCTCACTAATTCAAGTCGCAACTTGTCTCGGGCCACGATAGGTTCAAGGTTAATTATTTAGGCTACCGAAATATAAAAGGGTTAAATAAAGGTACCATTTAAAAAGGTTGATATTTCGATATCGTATTTTATACCGGTATTATTCCGGTGAATTATAAAGGTTACGGTACCCCATTCAGTCCTTGGTTAAACGTTAAACAGCCATTGTTTCTGTAGGTAGATACTGGTTTAATCAAAGATTGCATTCACAACAACTATAACGTTATACAGCTTATATACGGCATAAAATATTATGTTATCGCTACTCGCTGCCATGTAGTTACAAAATGACAATGCGTGATCGTGTGCTCTGTATTAAGTTTATTTACATCGATGCTTGGCGGTCAGTGTCTTTATATGCATCGTTCTTGTTGGAAGAAAAGACACACTATTTCCCTTATTTTATTAAAGGTTGAAACCTGAGACATCTCTAGGATATTATTTAATTAAAATAAATATTCCATGCTATGCCTATCCAAGGTAATCATTTTCTTCCTTTATTACATTCATGATTGCGGCACTACAGTTGAATCAATGTCTTTAAATAGCTGTCGTTGTGGGAGCTAGGGCTGCATTGGGCGAATGTACGCGTTATGTGAACATTTTGTTTACTTCGCGTATGCTCGTGTTATATTTGAACATGTGATCCCTATAACTAAACAACGTCTGATTTATATTTTTAAAAACTTGAAACTATGTGTTTTATCATAATCATGCGAATATTTCATGATGTTAATTGCAGAATAATATTGGTAACTCCATAACATATTGAGTCAATTTCGGGCTACTTTCGAGAAGTGCCAAACCTCTTATTGCGTCCTCTGGATTGCGTCGTTTATCTTACGAATATAATAGCTATATGTCACTTCGTCTATGTCAGAAAATTTACAAAATAAATATTTTATTAAAAAACCATAGGTCATATTATATTATAATGATTATTGATATTGGGAGTGAATCCTAATTAAGATATTAAAACGTTTATAATGATCATATCATTGGTTTCTCTGCAGTCGTGTGTTTAAATAGTTAAAAAGTTCCACACGACATATTAGATTTTTTAACGAATTAAACTTACTAAATATTTCACGAACAATCAATTGGCATCTTAGTAACATTTACGGCAAGATTCATAATCAAATCAATAAACTATATGTGTAACTTATAATAATATTTTTGTTGCAGCAACAAAAATTTGGATGTGGTGATTATGAGCCCCCTGCAAAATTACAATGTGGTGGCAATACTGGCGGCAACGGAGCTGGGGAAGCTCTCACCAAATTCTCCGTAGAAATAGTGCAACAGTTGGAGTTTACAACTTCTGCGGCAGACTCTCAACCGCAGCAGATATCCACAAACGTAACAGTTAAAGCTCTCGCCAATGCTGTTAAGACTTCCGGTTCACCGCCACCACAGCAACCGCCACGAATCCCGACGCCCCTTGATTGTGAACGAGAATGCAAAGCTGAATGTAAATCTGAAGTGGCTGATGATGAATTCGTCGGTCTCGATGAGTGTGCAGCCGCTTTAGAACGAGATGCGGCTTCAGCTTTTCCCGGCTTGGCGGAGTTGATAGGCGAAGATGACGGGGATGACACCTTTGAAGATCTGATTTCGGAAATATCAGAATATCCTGAATTTATGAAGGATTTCGATCTCGATGCTGGAAAGATGAACGGTGGGAGTATCGGCAGCTTAGAACCTTCTGAGGGAGAGCCAGCGCCGAGGCCGTACGGTGCTGGCGAGATGTCTCCAGCCGCTCAGACGCTTAAACATATGGCTGAGCAGCATCAACAGGCCACTGGTGGGGACTGGGCACGGTATCGTGGCTACGGCAATTACCGACCGCGACCTACGCAGCCCCCTATGGACCATTTACACATGTCACAACAACAGCAGTTACATCTTTCACAACCGCATCATAATCTGCAGGTGAGTTAGTAAAAGAGAGTTTTGACCAATTTATCTTATTTGATTAACAATTTAAAGTAAATAAGTTGGATTATATTCTTCGCGCCAAAAAACTTTAAACTTGGATGAGATCATAGCGACTGCAAAAGTTGTGATAATATTTTTATTCGTGAACGGTTAATAGTGTAATAAAACTGCATTATTGAAAAATATCATAGTGCATTCGTTTATTAAGTAAATGTTAGTATTTTATTGGTTAATTCGTGACGTGAAAGGACATAAAAAACATAGGAGTCTGGGGTATTATCGACCGGGTGTAGCGTGCGCGCGCTGCTCGTCCGCTTGCAGACTGCTGCGAAGGGTTGACGACGGGTGTGACACGTCTAACCGTGTCGTCTTCTTCTAGCGCTAACCCACGCCCACTTGACTAAATTATGGTCTTAGAATTCACAGCTCTGGAATAAGTGCTAATGAACATGTAGCGATTTACTATTGATTAAAGACTCACTATTCCGATGATTACTAAATTAAAATAAAGTTTTCTAAATTTAATTAAAGTTTAATTCTGTTGATGATTTAGGTACGGTAGGAAACTGAACTAAGAAAGTTACCCATATATTTCGTTAGCGTATTATCTCTGTTTACAAATAGGATTCGCGACTACCAGATGTGTTCGACCACATGTTTTAATATTTGAACTTTAAATAAAGTTCCGTTTAACAAGTGAAAAAGTTACGCGCTCTATTTGATTCACAGATAAGAAGGGACGCGGTCGCAACAATAGGGTGGCAGGACTGGCTTAACGTCCCGAGTGCCTTCACTTATGCTTACTTGAAGCTTGTAGGATTTTCGAGACTCGCGTGATTTTAAAATACAATGTCATGTAATGTAGTAACCAATTACTCTGATATGTTTAGTAATGTGCTATATTGTGTAGTACATGATTATAATCTCTAATTCACCGTATTTTCGACCATAGTATTTTTTTCTAGTAGTAGGCAACACGTACTCGTGAATTAGAAACAATAGCAAGTGCATAATAGGTATAAATATCCGATATTTTTAAACGATTTAGAAGAGGTTTACATATGAGCACCGCTGCAGATGAGTTCCTTTCATAACTCTCAATCTGTAACTTGCAACACAGAAGTGAGACAATTGAAAGAAAAATATTGCGCTGATTTTTGTCGTTGAAAATTATCAACAGTTACGTGAACACAAGGAACGTTAGTTTGTATTAGATATTCTTAGTTCCCGGTATATTGTGTGGAACCGGTCCTCACAACAAGAACTTTCTAAAGTGTAACAATGTACGATAAGACGTTGCGAGTCGCGACACGGGCGATGACATCGGTATTATTCGAATGAAATAAAAAAGAGTCGTCTCGGTGCGATCACTTCCTGCCTCGAGAACACGTGTCCCCACCCATTACTATCTCACTATTCTCTTAATTAAAAACACTACGTACTGGGCGTAGTCCTTACTCAACTAATAGGGTTATGGACCAAAGAATCAATAAGTTCTAAAATGCGGTTCTGTTAGCTGAAAACTACATATAATTATGCAGTTGTAAGATGGATATTTACTAATTTGAATTTTTGCTAAAACTTAGCCTTAGACGAAAGTTAATTTTATTCCTTTTGTAAATTAACCAGGATAAAAAACAATTATGAATTGGAAATACACTATGTCACAAGTAGATTGCCCCAAAAGTTGTCTATTGGGGAAACTTATCTAGGATAGACGCTGTACTAAAATTTTTAATCTGTTCAATAGTTTATGCAGGCGCATATAAATTGTATTCTAATATATATCTCTTTCAACAATTGTGTCTTTTCTCATCCTCAAATAAAAAGCTCATCAGATTACAACTGTTAATTTTTTTTTACTTTTTTAAAGACATTTTCTGCCAGTTAACCTTGGCTAAAGCTGTGCAGTAGAAAAAAAACATGTTTTATAATAATTATTAATTACTATTTTAGATTAAAATATTTATAAATATCCAACAATGAACGTCAAACAAACTATAACATCATAAGATAATATCGATGGTACAGTGATCTAAACCCAATAAGATAGTCGTAAGTTAAATTCAATTTTAAAAATTTAAGGAGACAATTACCGCCAAATATCGCCTTCAATAATTATATTCGTTATGTGATATATTCTTTGCACATTATGTAACTTTTCCCTAAACTTTTAAAATTGAATTGAACTTACAACTTTTAATTTCATACTTATTGGGTTTCAGCACTCAACCCTCGGTATTGCAATTTAGAAAAAATGCAAATTGGTTAATATTATACAATAAACATACGTGCAATGATACTTATTCCAGATGTATTTACTTATGCATCTTAAAATTTGTTATTTAGATTCTTATGGTTGAACCAGTTTTAAGAGGCCTGCGCGCCGTAGACTAATGTTTCAGGTTTATTGTGGTCTTATACTATGACGCATAATGATTTGCTTGTTTTTTTTTTTATAATTTTTTAAAGAGGTAATAGTTTTTTTATGGGTTCTATATAGGATAATATAGGTAACGTAACACAATAATTGTGTTGCAATAAATAAGTCACGCTAAACTCGCTGCTCTTGTTCTTGTCGTCAGTTCTTAATCTATACATATAATAAAAGAGTAGGATCGAAATTACGCTTCACTAAATATTTTTACCAGAAATTAAGAGGGGTGATAAAAGAAGGGTAGCAGAATACATAAATGCAATTTTTAAGATTCTTGTTTAAAATAAATAAGTTTGTATCTTATTTTTTCACAATTGAACCAAAATCGAAGATTTTTTACAATAAAGGGAGTCGTAGGTAAGCATTATATTAAACGTGATTTGTATTATTATGCTCTCTTATGTAATTTAACTTGTTGGATGTATGTGTTAGTGTTTATTCACCGTTAGACCGACCGTCAAACAATAGAGAGTTAACCTTCATTATTTAACCAACTTTTATGAATACTAATACTTTCAAGAATACCTAAAATTACTGTTTAATCATAAAAACTAAATCTATAAAATGTCCTCAATTAATTAATGGTCCTTTGCTTTTTGGTAAAATCTATATCTATACTTCTATATTATATTATACTGTAATAATATTATAAAGAGGTAAGATTTGTATTTTTGTATGCTATGAATAAACTCAAAAACTTCTGGACCGATTTTGAAAATTTTACCACCAATAGAAAGCTACAGCGAGTAACTATGTTACTAATGTTACTGTAACTATGTTACTAGTAACTATGTTGCTTATGTTTTGTGTATAGTACATCTACATTGCACCCGTGTGAAGCCGGGGCGCGTTGCTAGTCTCTAAATAAATCTGGATTGTTGCGCTACGTTTCTTTGTCCGAAAATAGCATTATAATGGAAATTTTACTTGTCAGTGTCAATAAACACACCCCATTATATAAAGGTAGCAGGTATAATAATAGATTTCAACTTTGACCCGTGCATGGTGGGCGTCTGTGACGTTGTTGGTTGTGAACGTTCGCTATAACTTGTACCGTTAGCTTGGTCCCGTGACGTCAGAGAGTCGAGGATTAAACCGTCGTCTGTGGGGAATAAGATTGAGGCGTTTACATATTGATAAATTTTGTTTAACTTATCCATGATGTCAAAATGTTCACAGATAAGTTGTTAAAATTCCAATTGATTAAAATTTCAATGTACAATTTCCTATTCGAAAAAAATTGAAGAAACAGCATGGATGCGTAATTATTTCATTTAAAGAATATTTAGAATGTATCTTACTAGATAGCCGATACGTTCTAATATGAAGGTTATCCAAGAAATGTAACGGGAAACATACAAGCAGAGCAGTATAGGTGTATGCAGGTTTCGTTTGCACAGTGCACTATCCCGTGGCTGCATTCGTGATAGCAAACCTCGGGCGCGCGGAAAGCCGATGTGCGACTAGATAAGCGGTGCATGCCGTTAGATCGTCTGGCTGTACAATACGGCTTAGCGGCTATTACTAGACATGTGTAACACTGCGCTGCGCCGCGCAATTGCGTCGGCACGCTTCACTGCGCAGGGTGAGTCAGCTCACACATTCATAATGTGTTGGCGCACGGCGCAGTACCTCACTCACTGAGCGAACTATGAGCGTGGCGTTGCGTGCGTTTCGGAGGCTTCACTGCTCGCTTTGCGCGTCCAATTTTGTTGCGTCGTGGCGCAATTTTGAGTTGACTCAAGGAACCGACGCACTACACTGCGCCGGAGTTGCTGAGTTGGCGCGGGGAATTTCTCTGAGTTACCCATGTCTAGCTATTACGCATATTATATTGACCGTCCGTGTCGACGAGTGGCAAAACTGTGGAGAGACGTGCGGGCGGTGAAACTGGTTTACGGCGTCCGGTGCACGGTGGTGTCGATGTGTGAATGTGTTCAGGTCTCCGCTCACCACTGGCAGCTGTCACCGAGACGTTCCAATTCTAAACGAATGTCGCGTTATGTTCTCCCAATTTACAGGAAGTGCGATAGACAATGTTAAACCGTTGTCGTAAGACATGTCTCATAAATATTTACCACGTAGGGTAGGTCTGTGACGGATACGGTAATACGCATGGATCTGCCGCGATCGGCGAAAGCGCTAGATATCCCAATTACCCATAAAGATATCCGCTGTAACAGGTTTTACGTAGCAGAGGCGATTTAAAAATAAGTATTTGTAAAGAAGTTTGCATAGTTATTTTTAAACGTGTAGGGAACGACTATAATTATTGATAGAACTTAAATAAATTGTTTGTACTGCGATTGGAAATCAATTTTTTTAAGGATATCACTATGATGATAGTTATGAACCGTATTGTTATAATATGTCAGTTTAAATGTCATATACCATATAAACATGTTTATATCCAGGTATCAGCAGCACAGCATATGCAAGTAAGTGGAGGAGGTGGACATGTGTCAGCTGCTGCTCAGCAAGGCATGTACGCGACGTTCCACAACCAAGGCACCCCATCACCTCAACATCATCAGGGTGAGTTTTTAAGTAAGAACTTACTCCAAACTACATTTATCCATTTAGACAGTTATGACCGCCTCTGTGGCTCTGTGGTAAGTGCGTGGCTTATTGCACCTGAGGTCCCGGATTCGAATCCCGGGTTAAAAAATAGTTTCGATCGGAAAAGGCACAGAAATCTGTTCACCATCACTTTGAAAAATGATAAGTGAAACAGACATAGAAATGTGTCTTCCCCATGCCCCACTAGGGAACTCGGAATTGACAGTTTAAACTGACTTTAGAGCCCCAAGTAAGAACAACTTGCAAGAAAGTTTTTGCATCATCCCTTTATCATTGTTTGTGTATACAATATCAACAGATTTGTCATACAACTGACGGAATACTTTCTCGGAAGTTGTTGCTTTTGTCTCAGAAAGCTACACTATTATAAAGAGGTGAAAATGATTTATAGGTATCTCTGGAAATAATATACGTGTACGGAAATCTTTCACTAATAGAAAGCTACACCACATTATCACTGATTAGCATAATTTGATTTTTATAAAGTAAAAAAAGGAAGAAATAATTACAAGCAACTAAAATTAGAAACACTCAGAGGGTACACGGCACGTTTCCAGCGCTGATTTTCAGTAACGGTCTAGTCAAATAGGTACCTGGTATATATTAGTTTACAATTTTATATTAATTGTTTATGAATCGGATGTTTTTATCGGTGCAACTATCGAGTTTACGTGAATGTGATGAAGTAAAACAATGTTGCTCTTAAGTTAATATATTATACAAGACGCCTTTATTTTATACTCATATGTCCTACTGTTATAAAGGGTTTAATTAGGGTACGAGTGACATCGGAGAGGTTGCTAGTTTTAAAATAAATAGGATTAAGTACGTACTAACATACCCGAACTTTGTATGTATTTTTATATTGATTTATCAATTGTCATATTCTAATCATTATTGCATTTATATAAAAATATGCTCTTATTTTGACGACTGGTTGGAATATTTCAAAGAACCGATTATACTGCCGTCTTAAAAAACATGCAGTAACGTATTTGAATTTTGAGGTTATAGGTATAGGTAGGTTATAGTCAGTAAATAAAGACTCACCTATTTTTTCTACGTTTTAAATTTACTCAGAAACGTAATTTTTCCTTATAGAAAAACGTATATGTATATAATATCGTCACTGGTTATTTCCAAGCAGTATTAAGTGTATAATGTCGATAAGATTAAGACTACAGACAGCCAATATGTATCCGTAGTCCGTACTCCGTAGGCAACCAACTAAAGTATTGATTCAAGTGCTTACTATTGAAAAATATATTAAAATCAGTAATCGCAAGGCGTAACTAATCGAAACTACGGTTACGTACTACGTGGTAGATACAGTGATCAATGTCATACGCTCTCTTGAAGATTAATGGTAAACAATTTTTTAACGTTTTTATTTGTATCTAACAAAAAGCCTTTGAAAAGTAATTGTTTCGTAAAAAAATATATTGAAAGAGAAACTTTACAATTCAATGTAAAGTACATACATTTAAAACTTTTATATTATGTTGAAGTTATAGAGTTCAAATACAAATTAGATACGTAATTAAGCCAAGTGAAGCATACACAATAAACTTAACCATTATGTGTGTACCATGTAGGCAGAACTACCTATAGGTATTACATTGTAAAACGTCGCATTCTGAGTTTATTTTTCATAACACCCAGTACAATGTTCGAAGGGGTATGTGTCTGCTAGCGTATGTGTTATAAGGGATATTCAACCTTAAGCCGAGTTAATAAGTGATATTATGTTGGGAGATCGATTACTGTGGATGTTCAGTAGATGTGAGTGAGGGGGGAGGACACATCTGAGGTTGACGATCTGCGGGAATGCGCCACGCTTAACACTTCAGGGATGTTATATTGTTATGTGCAATATATTATAACAAGTATAGTTCAATACTGTCAATATTAACCGATATAACCGAATGAGTATCTTAGGAACTAGCTGGCGGCTTCGTTTTTATGCAATTATCTTTAAATATGCAGTATTTCTTCCCGACATCGGCTTTGATGAATCAAGCTGATTTTGATTCAGATGTAACCAGTGAAAATCAGAAAATGATTTGCCCTTCCTTTATCATCCCCTCTCAATTTCCGGTATATAAAATACTAGCAACGCGCCCCGGCTTCATAAATGCGCAATGTAGATGTACTATATACAAAATGCATGTGTTACTCGCTGATAGTAGCTTTTTATTGGTGAAAGAATTTCTAAAATCGGTCCAGTAGTTTTTGAGTTTATTCATAACATACAAAAAAAATCCTCTTTATAATATAAGTATAGATATCCAGTAGTCGATTTCTCAGTCTTAGTATACATATTATATAGATTTATATATATAGTGAGTAGGTATAATATAAGTGAAGCCTGAATAACTGTAATGTGGATTTTATGTTTTTACATAATATAATGAGACACAAAGACAGGGAGACTTCATCCAGGTCGCGTTTCATATGTATAAAAAATGTATTCGCATTTTTTCTTCGTAACGTATGGTATCGTATAATATGTTATAAATAATTATCCATAACATAGTTTAAATACAAGAAAATGAAAATTAAAACGTGAATGAATACAGCGACATTAAAATTATTTCTGAGATAATGTCTAAGTAAAACTTACCGAGCTAAATACACAAATCAGTTTTCTATTGTGTAGGAAGCGTAACTTATAGATACGGAATACGGAACAAATGTGGTAAGGAAATCGTGTTATTGCGTAGAGTTTTCATAGTTGTTATCAATAATTATTATTATAACTATGATCCTACGTCTTATAAACTACTTCAGTTATTAGTAAGGTCGTATGTAAATATATAAACAACCAGAACATATTATGCATCTAAAGAAAATTATTATGTTTAACTTCTACTACACTGTTGTGTCAAAATAAAATCGTATAAATACTCACATTATAGTATTTTGTGTCCTTTTAAAATAGTTAATTTAACAAGATTTAATTAAAATCAATCTTCTAATACAATCCAAAATGCCTTATAAATTGACACAAATTCTTATAGAAAAAAAATCTTGCCTTTAGCTAATTTCAATCGTGTTTGGCTAAATGGTTTATTCTAGCCATTAGGATTTAGGTACAAACTCCACTCCACTCCACTCAAGTCAATTTTATCGACCAAATTATAAAATTGTAAAAGACAAAGTTCATCTAAATGAAATACTAAAAGCGAAAAATGAGTCAATTTAAGTAAAAAAATAATAATAGCTATATGCTCTAAAATATGGATTGTAAAAAAAATCAAGATAACAGAAAAAAAATATTATAATTCTGATACTGTCCTGAATAAATACGTATGGTCTCTACAACAATTTTCAGCGACTAATCATTTAAATATTGCTTATTATTGTACGATAGTATAAAATTGCAATAGGTACAAATGGACCTTGCATTTAGATCTATGATAACTCAGAGCTGTCATAAACACATCCAGATTGTGCCAATTATTCATATTTACCAATAGGAATAATGTATGCGAGCAACAAGTGAAAACTAGATTTATGACGAACATTGTGAATTATTGAATACCTAAATAATGGGTTTTAAACATTGGATTGTAAAAGAATTGAAAAAGATGGTAGAAAACAGATTCTCACACTAGGCTACCCTTCGCAATTTAAATAAAAAAAAACGTATTGTTTGTACTTGAACTGTAGTGAAATTCTATTAATGAAAGAATTTATCACACTGATTCCGATATCTAGACCAGTAGCGTAGCATGGGGAGGGGGGGGGGGGGGTCCACTCCGGGCGGCACTTTGACGGGGGCGGCATTTCACAGGTAACGGTAAAAAAATGACTTCCATCAACGTTATTTTTTAAATTTTTTTTGTCAGTATATCACCGTAACAGAGCTTCTCTTTAGGTTAGTGTTATTCAATAAGAGTACAATTTTTACCACGCCACAATCTTTTATAATCAATTATAAAAATAATGGGGCGGCAATTTGGGATCTCCGTGCTAGTTACCTATGCTCACATGTATACATGTAGATCTATATAAATTAAAGTATGAGATAAAAATCTTTAGAAGGTTATTTATCATAGAGCCGTGTCAGTTTTCGATGCGCTAAAATCTTACCCGCATTGGATATCGGGGAGTGCGTTTCCTCCTCTCTCTCTAAGTCTGGATAAAGCTCAATCTAAATGCATAATTTAAACTTCATATTGGATGGCGTAAAAATACTAAAGCAGACATTGTATATGGTTATATTATTATATTTTAAAGTTGTCCAAAATACCCTTATGTTTCTCCGAACCCCACAGTGCCACAAAGAGCTTCTATTTTAATGTTCCCCATGTCACCGTGATCGCCATCTTGAGAGGGCACTCATAAGGGCGACATGAACTCTACGGTTTAAGTTATGCCATCGGATATTGTCTGGTATTAGGATTTGGAGTTATATTAGTGTTGTATTGTTTTTGCAGGCAGCGGTTGCGATTCGTACAGCGTGTCTCAGTCACAGAGTATGAACTTCTCTCAGGGCATGCGGGCGCGGCCCGCGGCACCTACGCAACAGACCGCCCCGGGACCGCAACAAACTCTCGGTAAATATGATATCTGGATGTATATCTATGGCTAACAGTCAAAAAGGGATAAGCGACATTTTTGGCAAAATAGACTTGGTAAAAATGACTTCCCTTTTTGGCTTTTCTTTATTAATATTTGTCTTTATTTACTGCGTAATTTGCTATACGTTTCATTTATCTACGACATGCTTATCGCCCATATATTTAATTATTTATATTATTTTTTTTTGTTAATTCCGAACTTTAAATTACTGTCCTGTAAATTTGGGAAAGGGCGGTTATCCCTTTTTGGCTATTAGCCATGGATATAGAATGCTTTAATAAAAGTGAACTACCTAATCGTTGAATGGAGACACTTCACACTTTACTCTACCTTCGTTTTACCAAAGCAATTAGTCGATTTCGTTTATGGCATTATGTATCCGTGCAACATGAAATAGATTTTTATACCGAAGTTATTATATAAAATACTATTAATTTTGCGCAATTGTCCGAATTGGGCGTTTATGATGAATACGTCTATGAATAATTGGCTGCTTTCGCAAATAACCCATGTATTCTTATCGTATTGTGTACTTCTGTAGCTCAAACAATTTTATGCTATAATGCTATCGATATTATTATAATAAATATTATTGTGTTATTCGACTTCAATAAATCTAAGTGGAAATATTGTTTAAGTGTCTTTATCAAAATCATTATATTTTTAATATATTGTGGTTTTTTAAATAAAATACTGTATACCGGATTAAAACGCGATTTATTATTTAAATTATTTATCCCGACGTTTCGGATGCTTTTCAGCAACCGTGGTCGCGGGAGACTGAAAGATGACAGTTGTCTTATATTTGAAATGTCACAAAGTTGCCATATTTAATTCAATTAAATTAAAAATAATCTATTAATTTAGGTAACACAATGTACATCTATGAACGTCAATAAAAATAATACATATTAAATTACTAATATTACTAATATTAAATGCTTCTAATTTTACATTTACTACCAGTTCACAAATCAAGGGCGTAGAGCGGACGAGAAGAACTGGCAAGAAACTCGCCGCCACTCTTTTTAATCGCCAAGTTTTTGTTTTACAATCTTTACATATTAACGCCATCTATTCCTACGGAGTTGATATTTACTGTAATTTTCTATATTATGACAATATTGACTAACGGTGTCCTCTTGTTTTTTAGTATGTTTGATTTGGGGCTTTAGATTTTTAATTACTGGATCCCAGGTGTTAGAAAGTCTCAAACCATCTTCTCTATTGAAGTTAGGATGTTTTTTAATTTCAATAGCCTCACGTACTAGTCTGGGAAAGAATCTACTTTCTTTTGCAAGGATTTTCGGTTGGTCGAAACGTATGTAGTGGTTTGGTTTATCCAGAGTGTGTTCACATACTGCTGATTTAGAGTGACGTCTGTGTTTGATATCCGCAATGTGTTCCTTAAGTCGGTTTGAAATGCTACGTTTAGTTTGCCCAATGTAGGATAAACCACAGTCACAATCCAGTTTATATACACCTGGATCTTGCAAAGGAATATTACTTTTTATTGGTCTCAAGAATTGCTGAATCTTCTTGTGCGGCTTGAAAACTGTATTAATAGAAGCTCGTTTTAAGATTCTTCCAATCCTGTCTGTAACACCCTTCACATAAGGCAGGTAGGCTGGTAGACGTTGTACTGTTTGTGGTTTATTCCTGTTTCTGTGATGCTGTGGAGGCACCCGCAGCTTGTTGTCACGGAGTACCCGCTTAACATGCTGCAGTTCCCCGTTGAGGTGGGCAGCATCACAGAGGCGGTGGGCTCTCTGAAACAAACATACACCGACAGAAGAGAGTTGGCAAGGGTGGTGGTGGGAATCACCATTGAGGTACCTATCAGTATGGGTTATTTTCCTAAACACAGTATGGCCAAGTGTACCATCCCCTTCCCGAACCACTAAAATGTCTAGAAAGGCCAGTGAGTTATTATTCTCCTTCTTTTTCCTTCTTTTTCCTTCTTCTTCTTCTCCATAGTGAATTTCCACCTCAACGGGGAACTGCAGCATGTTAAGCGGGTACTCCGTGACAACAAGCTGCGGGTGCCTCCACAGCATCACAGAAACAGGAATAAACCACAAACAGTACAACGTCTACCAGCCTACCTGCCTTATGTGAAGGGTGTTACAGACAGGATTGGAAGAATCTTAAAACGAGCTTCTATTAATACAGTTTTCAAGCCGCACAAGAAGATTCAGCAATTCTTGAGACCAATAAAAAGTAATATTCCTTTGCAAGATCCAGGTGTATATAAACTGGATTGTGACTGTGGTTTATCCTACATTGGGCAAACTAAACGTAGCATTTCAAACCGACTTAAGGAACACATTGCGGATATCAAACACAGACGTCACTCTAAATCAGCAGTATGTGAACACACTCTGGATAAACCAAACCACTACATACGTTTCGACCAACCGAAAATCCTTGCAAAAGAAAGTAGATTCTTTCCCAGACTAGTACGTGAGGCTATTGAAATTAAAAAACATCCTAACTTCAATAGAGAAGATGGTTTGAGACTTTCTAACACCTGGGATCCAGTAATTAAAAATCTAAAGCCCCAAATCAAACATACTAAAAAACAAGAGGACACCGTTAGTCAATATTGTCATAATATAGAAAATTACAGTAAATATCAACTCCGTAGGAATAGATGGCGTTAATATGTAAAGATTGTAAAACAAAAACTTGGCGATTAAAAAGAGTGGCGGCGAGTTTCTTGCCAGTTCTTCTCGTCCGCTCTACGCCCTTGATTTGTGAACTGGTAGTAAATGTAAAATTAGAAGCATTTAATATTAGTAATATTAGTAATTTAATATGTATTATTTTTATTGACGTTCATAGATGTACATTGTGTTACCTAAATTAATAGATTATTTTTAATTTAATTGAATTAAATATGGCAACTTTGTGACATTTCAAATATAAGACAACTGTCATCTTTCAGTCTCCCGCGACCACGGTTGCTGAAAAGCATCCGAAACGTCGGGATAAATAATTTAAATAATAAATCGCGTTTTAATCCGGTATACAGTATTTTATTTAAATGTGTGATACTCGCGTTAATAAAAGACAATATTATATATTGTGGTTTTAAATTAGTTCGCAGACTCACTTATTGCTTCAACTGTTAGATATCGAAATTGTATTACGAGTATTGAGGTCATTGTTAGAGCTGTATGAGACGAAATTCAATTGTCTGACAGAGAAATAGAAATGTACGTTTCATGACAATAATACTTATATACTCATTAAACATGCAAGATAGTACAGACTGTCCCTTGTATTTAATTAAATCATATATCAATCCCCAATAATAAAATTAGACTAATTTTGATTTTGGATGATGCATTTTCATTTCAAGCATACAAGTGTTTATAAAGAACTAGCAACGCGCCCCGGTTTCACAAGGGTGCAATGTAGACGTACTATACACAAAAAACCTGTTACTCGCTGACAATGTAGCTTTCTATTGGTGAGAGAATTTTTAATACCGGTCCAGTAGTTTTTGAGTTTATAAATTACATATAAAAATACAAATCTTTCTTTCAAAGAATTAAGCTTCGATCCACTTGCGGTAACTCGGAACATATTACAGGTATCGCAGCGGCGGGCATTTCGCGCGAGCAGCAAGCGAAAATGTTGCAGCAACAGCAGCAGCAAATGTTGCGCGCTCAACAGCAACAGCAAATGCGTCCGCCTCCGCCGGAATACAAGGCGCGCTTCGTGACGGCGGGCGTGAGGCGAGCCGCGCCGCCGCGACCCTCGTTCCCGCCTCACGCGAGGCACTACTCGCCGGACTGGCGGCACGTGCTCATACAACAGTCCGCGAGGCAGCAATTCCCACACCACCATCAAGGTGAGATGTCTTCTTTGATGTGTTAGTTTATGTCACAGGGAAATTAAGCAGTGGCCCGACCTGGGGTAGTACTAGCCCAAAATTTCCCCAATTAATGTAATATAAAATAATAATGCCCTTAATCTATATATATAAAAGAGATTCCCACCTATATAGATACTCATCACGATATCTCTGGAACCATAAGGCGTAGCAACTTGAAATATGGTAGGAATATTCCTTTCGCCGAGTAGAGGTCAGCTAAGAACGGATTTTACGAAATTCAACCCACAAGGGGGTTGCGGGGGCAATTGCTAGTGTATTTATATGTCTTATAATAACGTATATGAGATATTAAGACGGGCTCGTTGGCGCGTTCGGTAGAACACCTGCCGTGTGCATCGTTGGGTCGTGGGTTCGAATCCCACCGGGACGACATGTTTACAATTTTCTATAAGCATGTTTACCCCACGTCTGGTAACTTCGGGCATTGATCGGGTGGGAGGAATATCGAATTGACTGATGTTCTGTGGCTGAGGTATCACCTACCATGCTCGTCTGTCGTTATCTGACTGTATGTAATTATATGTCTTATATAAAGTATATGATTACGTAATAATATACGTTATATGTAAACACGTATTACGCTAAAGTCGGCAAGCCGGGCTATTGAGCTTATATGGTAGTCCCGCCGCTGAAATCAATGTACCAGGAATTTTGCGGAATCCACGATGTAGTCATGGTAGGTGACGATTCTCTATTCGAACTTTTACAAAAAATAAATAATAAAATACCAATATTTTAACATTTTTGTCTGTTAACCGAAACTACTGATGGCATAACATGTAGGTTAGTTATTCTGGAGCAACATATAAGCCTTGTTCCATCGAATCTGGATGTCGGCAAGAAGTCATCGTCAAAGAAGTCATTGTGAACAAAGTCGCGAGCACAAGCTCGTATTAAATAATCCTATTAAATCGCAATACATGAAAGATGCTTAATATGAATTTAATGAATGAAATAGTTTCCGGGGTTTTGCCGACTAGCAGTCATTTTGATAAAGAGTTTCCTCATCGATAAAAAAAAAACATAAAAGGCAACGCTTATTGTACAAAATACTTATTTCATTATGACCCCATTTTTTTTATTTTGGATAGAAAAATCAAAATACTAATCACCAAATATTGTTTAAAGGTTTCAATATGGGTGGTATGGGAGGAATGGGTAATGTGAGCGGCGTGAGCAGCATGTCGCAGCAACAGCAGCTGCAGATGCAACAGGCGCGCTTGCAGCAGCAGCAACTGATGCAGCATCAACAGCAGAGGTAAGTCATTGTATGGGTCCACCTAGCTTACGTTGAATGAATGAATGAATGATTTATTCCATTACACTTATTTTTTTAGATTTTTTTTGTTATTAGTGAGGTTAGTATGCAAATAGAGCTAAAATAACTATTGTTAGTGAATATTAGTGAACAATTATATATAATTAGAATATACGATAATAGTATTTTTTTTTTAAACTATTAAAAACGATAATCGATGTTCGCATATTGTAGCTCACGTTAGCCTACCTTAAACACTGTGCAAGATATATTATGTTGTATAGCTTTTTGATGTATCGCAATGATTCGTGATGTTAAATAATATTTTTTTAATTTACGCGACAAAGATTTTTTATGTACTAGATATCGACAGACGAGCATGAGGTTCACTTGATGCTACCATCAAGTGACCTACGTGATACCTCAGCCACAGAACATCAGTCAATGATGCGCCGTCGGTCTACTTTTTACTTCGAGCATTCGGAAATCCATAGACTAAAACCGAAACGGTTATTCCCACATTTTGTATGTATATTATATATGTATACATATATTTAAATGTTCTTCTCAGGAGCTATAGCAACCCAGTTATTGATGATGTTTATTGCTTATACTTGATAATTTTCTTGTGTGCCCAAAATTGTTATTTTATTTGGAAATCTATGTTTTTGGACAAATATATTTATCGCTCACAGAATTGATGTATTGTTGATATAATGTGTGTTGTCTTTAAGTCCGCAGCCTTAATTATACTAATAGGCGCGAAACCTTTCAAAATCAAGTTTCGTATCGTAATTATCAAAGCGCAATTCTTATGTGATTTAACCTAATCATATACGAGTTACCAAGTAATAACAGGTTTTTCGATGACGCGGCCATCGCACAATTAGAATGCAACATTTTACTACTTGTGTGCTTCTTATCAGTTTAGCTATAACAACGCGATTATAAAATAAGCAAACGTTATTTTCGATACTCATGTGTGTGTACATAGCTTGCATTCTTAAAGACGTGTGACATAATCAGTTATTTAAATAAAATACTGTGTTGGCGTTGAATACGCTGGTACTGGGTTCGAGGATTGAAAAGAATAATAATGTAGAATTAGGAAAATACGTGTAATCGATTTTGATCAGTGACAAGAAGTGAAAAATAAAATCTAAACAAAGAACTACTATATTAAAAAGTATAAAAATGACACTATGTATAAAAAGAGTTTTTAATATACTGTATACCGGATTAAAACGCAATTTATTATTTATATTGTTTACATTATTTATCCCGACGTTTCGGAAGTACAGTATTTTATTTAAATGTGTGATACTCGCGTTAATAAAAGACAATATTATAATCAGTTATGATATAGTTCTTGAGATATGGGACACTCTTTTTTTATGTTACTGATGGTTGTATTATGTAGCATTTGTGCCCTTTTCAATAATGATCTTAGAGGTCTTAGAGGAAGATTTCATTGATGATAATCGAACTCATGACCGTCATTATTGTAACTTTATCGCCTAACCAAAGATATGTAAAAACATATAATGTATGATTGTATTGTTGAAGCCTGGTTAAATCTATACTGATATTATAAAGAGGAAAGATTTGTTTGTTTGGTACGATTTTACTCAAAAATTACCAGACCGATTTTAAAAAATATTTCATCGTTAGAAAGATACATCTTCACCGAGTAAGATATTTATTTCCAGAAATAATTAGGGATCCCTACTAAAATTCGAATAATGTAACCCAAGGTGTTCAAAGAAAGGTTGTAGGGAGTAATCTCTGGATCTACTGAACCGATTTTAAAAATTCACCAATAGAAAGCAACATTATTAGCGAGTAATATTTTTTGTGTATAGTACACTACATTGCACCCGTGCGAAGCCGGGACATGTTACTAGTATGGTTATATGTAGGGCAAGTGATGAATTAGGAATGATTTGGAGACCACTAATATAATATAACCTAAAAAGCTTCTTTGCATTTTTACACGAACATAATATTATTACAACTTCATCAATGGGAGTATTTAATTGATGTTTTCCTCATGCCTTCAATAATTTGGTATTCCATATACTTATCGCAAACCTTTGTTTCTAGGACGTCCAGTCAACAACAAACACCGATGACACATCTTATTATGCAGCAAAATCAAATGATGAGTGTACAAGGACAGGTAATTTTCATTTTCTATATTTATGACATACATAAAGTACTTAATGGTAAAAAAAATAGCTCCAAAATGAAGTAAAGCATCGTCTGAAATAGACGTTATATGGATGGGTGACCGTCCATATATCATCAAAATTGGTACAGAAATTTCAGCCTCAAAACTTTAAAGAGGCTGATCACTAATCAGTCTATTTCAAAGTGATTAATTAGCAATTATGTATAGTGGATAGATATTCTATACAATAAGTAAATCCTGTAGTTATTATGATAAATTAGTAAGATATTACTCAGGTTTACATCAAAAAAGGTGCCAAAACATAGTGGAGCATGGGGCAGACACATTACTGTGTCTGTTTCGTTGAGACAAGTAGTTCTTGTGTCCTGTCCGATTGAAAAAAATATCTTGTTTTCCGGGATTCGAACCCGGTGCTAAACGCAACGCGCAAATCACAAAACCACGGCGACGTCGTAATTTTTTAATAAAACAACCTTTTATTGTTCAAAAATTTCAGATGCCCAACATACACATGAATCAGTCCCAAAGTATGTCCATGCAACAGGCCGGCTTAGGTAGCATGGGCAGCACGCATCAAGGGAACCCCATGCAAAACGGGCCCATGCAACCGATGCACGCCCAGAACAATGCCATGCAACAGCAGAACGCTATGATGTCTCAGAACGGGCAACTTCAGAGCCAAAGCGGTAATACGGGACATTCCTTCCCGTCACTCCATACATCCTCTTTCACGGGGCAGACGGCGGACTTCAACCTCGATTTCCTAGACAATATGCCCTCGTCTGACGCCAGCAACCTCACCGCGCAGGAACTACTTAATTCTCTAGACAACTCCTTCCTAAACGATATTCTTTAAGCCTTAGCTGAATCGGTCTACCATTGGAAGACATGGCTATTGAATTTACAAATTATGGACAAACTTTACAATAAAGACACCAGAAATTTAAAAAAAAAATGTACAAAAAGCGATCTAATTACAAATAGTAATTTCATCCAGGCAACCATTATAGGATATTGCTAAGCCGAATATATTGGAGAATATCCTTTATTGTACACAAAAACCAATCATACAAACAAATAAAAACTTAAGTTAAACATTGTACAAGAGGATGGCTTTATCGTAATATGCCACCTCTTCCAGGCAAACCTCTGGATAGCAAACAAAAGAATAGAAGGTACAGCAAGAATTATAAAAATTACTCCTATAAATGAAAATTCTAATATAAAATTTCAAGTAAATGAAATTAATTTTAAATAATTTAAAAAAGTATTATTACGGTAATAAATAAAAAAACTATCAAGTAATATTGCATTCCATTTAATAGCAATGTCTTTCGTGTTCAGACTGTGTACTGCCTACGATAATACGCTATTGATAATAGCTAATTCGTGACCAATGTAAAGTGATGACCAAAGTTGTTAACAGGAATTTATCATCAGATTTCATAATTATCTTGTAAACGTTTATTATTATAATGATCTTCCTAAACCCTTAATGTTTACGACATTTGTTTTATAGACTATTTATTGTAAAGTAATATTTGGTAGTATTTAACATAGTATTTGCGATCGTCAACGAGTCGCTCGTTTGTATAGAAATTGTAATATAGAGGTTTTTTGGTGAAGTTTACTTAGTACGAAACTCGAATTCATCCAGAATGGCTGAAATGTCAGTGTTTCCATTTTTATCGGCGTAGATTTTTTAACTGTACACTATTTATTGTTAAAAATTATTATTATTCTTATAGCTTTTATAGGGATAAGATAGCACAAAAGACATTCAATAAGTTTTATTTACATTGAAATAAATTTATTTATGACGAGACAGTTTTGGGGCAATACATAAATTATAGAAACTTTATAGTGTTGGATATTTGATCGTCTACCCGCAATATGTTAATTGAGGCCACGAGAGCCAGAGGCCTAACTGTATTTTTTTCAGTACTGATTTTATTTAATAATTTTGACGGGCTCGTTGGCGCGTTCGGTAGAACACCTGCCGTGCGCATCGATGGGTCGTGGGTTCGAATCCCACCGGGACCACATGTTTATAATTTTCTGTAAGCATGTTTTCCCCACGTCTGGTAGCGCGTGGGAGGATTATCTAAATTCCGTAGGGGTAACGAACCACCGTTCATAGATGGAAAAACCGTGAAGTGCACATTGCGCGTTTCGGTTTCAGTCTATGGAAGGTCGACAGCGCATCATTGACTGATGTTCTGTGGCTGAGGTATCACCTACCATCAAGTGAACCTCATGCTTGTCTGCCGATATCTAACATAAAAAAAACTACTGAAAACGATTAAGTCATAGCGCCAAAATGGCCTAAGATTTGTGGAAATAAATAAAAATTATTATTTTTCATAAAAGTTAAAAATTATGGCCCCTTTTTTCCTTATTACTGTAAACTTTTGTTGAACTAGATAGGCCGCCCTGGCTCTCATGGCCTCAAGTTATTTCCTTTTCTGGACCTCCCCCCGTCTCGCTAGGGGCGCTCGGCCGCCGCAGGGCCCTGTTTGGCCCTGGGTTAGGCCTTGGCCCTAAGGTTGTATGGGGCTAAGGCCGCTAGCGAGACCGCTCTATCCGCCTCGGAATGGCCCAATCTATAAAAATAATCGTAGTTCAAATGTACATTGTCTAAGGATTTAGTGTCGTAAGATCATTCCTGTACCTAAGATGTAATTATTAGTTTATACTGTGATGTCGGTCTCAACGGTCAATAGTTAATATAGTATCAATTATTATAAATAGATAGACTATTGTTATTGTTAAGGATCTCATGTATCATTTAGGGTGAGGTTTTTGGAATTCTGGAATACTCGATGTTGGTTTTATTTTAAACTTTTGAGTTTTTGATTATATTATGAAGTTAACGTAATATAATATTTTCATATATTTTAAAAACTGCCTTAGGTATATGTATTTATTAATAATGATTTTGCCAATGCGATGAAAGCTCTCTGTTTATTATACAACAATAAACCAATAATTGTAAATGTTAAAAACATTCCAGAGCTATTGTTAACGATGTTTTAACTTTAGGACCAATTTTTGAATGTTCTTTTAAAAATAATATTACATATTGAAAATGAAAATTGCATTTTATTGAATCATCTTATCGATCATATATTCTTAAAAATAACATAATAAGTGCTTTATAAAAGACAAAACATAAGGTTACTACGGATCTAGATACTTTAGAGAAAATGGACTACGCTAAATTCATTAATCCACCTTTTAAAATAATTTCGTGATAAAATATGGCACTTTACAATTTACTCAGTTCAATAAACTCCAATATAGGTATTTTTTTATTTATTAAAATTTACCACATAATCGAGTCCGCCTCGTGTTTGTATAGGAAATCAGAAAATTTATCCAGTTTTTTCTCTAAAGCATTTATCTCCGTGGCTAATTCTCATACCATCTCGTTGGGTTTCGTGTGGAACAGTCTGGGGTTGCGCACGCGCGGACTGTAGAAGTTATTCGGTTGCACGTACTTCGTTGTGATCGGCTCTTCGGGACTTCGCTCGTAAATATTCTCTTTTCTCTTATCATTTTTCATAAACATGTTTACTTCTTGACGACGCTTTCTGAGCTTTATGCAGGAGAATACCGTACTAAGAAGTATTCCCAATTTGAACACGGCCATGACAAATAGCGCCAGCATAAATATAAAATATTGCTGTTGATACCAGTCTTCTAACTTCATAAGACATCCCTAAAATTAATTACGTTGTGTAAATTATAATTAAACCTATATAAGTTATAATTTAGAGAGTTCGATCTCTAATGGAAACAATCTAGTTCAGATCTGCATAAGAGCATAGACTCTGTGAAGAAGAAATAGCATGTGAAACGGGTATTACTGCGTGTGCCACAACACCGGTAGAATCGTATATATTTTCGCTTTGATATTAATATTAGAACTTTGCGAGTACAACTAAACAAAAAACCGAATAGCTCGACAGACAAAACTTTTTTAATATTAGTTATCTGATGTTAGCGACATGGACATCCGCAAAACTAGAGGTTTCGAGGATGCGTAAACGATGCTTAGCAACACACACACCATACGACACATACAATGCCCGAAGTATTTTATACCAGGGACTGAAACCGGTTAATTTTTATTTTCCAAAATACGTGTCTGACTGAGATACCATACCATACCATAGATATTAGTTTTAAAGAGTAATACACATTAAACTAACCACGGTAATTTTTTTCAGGTAATATAAATAAAAATGAAAGATTATTAACAAAAACCTTTATTATACCGGTATAACTTCCATACTAAATTAACCGGTATTCAGTCCCTGTTTTATACTATACTCGGTCTTTAGCAAAAACTAGTAATTAATGTGCATTTTTACGGGACCCGTGCTCGAGTGACACTCCGAAACACGTTAAAGGACATTGCCCGTATACCAAGTGTTAAATTCTCATTCCTATCCCAAAGATTTATTTCAAAAACAATACCGGCACATGTCGAAACTGCGCATTAGGCTGAACCTCTTGACACCTCGATTGGTTGACCGGAGCTGGGTTGAGGTATGACTCCTGTAGCTCGAGTTGTACGCAGCAACTGAGCGGCACCGCCATACCGCGCGGCCCCAGCCGCTGTAGCTGCCAGACCGACATGTCGTAGTTGCGGGCGCTCGTCATGCCGCAACACTTTAACTGGAATACAAGTTTTAAGACATTGAGCCAAACAGCTCCATATGCCACTGCCATCAATGTATAGGATACTGCAGTGGGAGACCGTTACGTCCACATCCGGAGATTTCGTGCAAAGTGCACTGTCGGTACTCAGTAGGGTTGAGAGCATGTAGATATTTACTTAAGTGTTACCTGGTAGTTTAAGTAGCAACTAGTGTAAAGGCAGTGGGCGAGTGAGTTTCGTGTAAAAGCACGAGTGCAACTAGGAAACTGTTATTTATTTATGTTATTGTTTATTTATTCTAGTACCTCAAACGGTGTATGTAGCAAGCAAACTGTAAGAAAGTCTTAGGAAGCACTGTATCTTAGTACTGACGGTAGCTAGCTCAGTTTTGGTCACTAAGCAAGCACCGTAGGTGAGTAAATAAGTTTTTTAGGGTTGACAGAAAAGGCCATGGCTTATGCTTAACTGGTGGTGTACTTATTGATATGACTGATATCACTTAAATAGCTTTAACACTCACATAAACACGTTCTTCCTGAATCTATTTAAAATTGAATACTTTCTCGCAAAGTTTTTCGTGTTTAAAGGCTGCACAAGTTTTACCTCGGTTTGTGCAAGATCCATCGCAGAAGTCAACTCCTCGTAATCCGGTACTCCATAGTAGCCCTGCAGAGCTCCGACCGCTCCACCACGTGTGTTTTGGATACCGAAGCATCTGGGCCAAATCGCCGCTATCACCCCGGCGCCACACTCGCAGATGAGCAATGATAATACTATTAGGAAGTACTGTAAATATACATAGGTACATTTGACGATGAATTTAAATGTAACACACGGAAAACCACCACTGAAAATCAGCTCTAATATGATGTAGCTTTGTATCCATTACTCCTATTACTTACTTAAAGCCAAACAACATTTCTTTTTAATTATCATCTCAATTCTTATGACATAAATAGATCAGTTTAAGTTTGAATTAAAGGTAGGTATAAACTCTTTCAATACAAATACAATACAAGTTATATTTCGTCAGGAACGGTTGCGTGTCAAGTTTTGTATTAGGTGTTTCGGGTCTGACATACCCACTTATAATTTTCTTCATATTTTCATTACTACTTCGAATATTACGTGAAACAACTTTTACCATAAGGATTAGTGAGAAACGTGCCCATTTTTTATATCAGATGAGTAAGTAATTGGCACCTTGAGAAATAATAATTATAATTAATTATATTTTTTTGCTTATCACAATTTATTGGTGTAATATGCTAGATAAAGTATATCCAGAGTCGCAGTTTGACCTCTGCTATATATGCGTTGCCCCTTACGACTTACAAGAGAGGATTATCTTTACTGGTCCCGTGTAGAACACTATAATGTTTGAGAGTTTATCATCTAGTCTAGAATAAGAAAGGAAAATGTTAATTGTAACTTGTTATAATAACAGGATAACGAAAGATCGCTATGCCTATTTATCAAAATGTAAAGTCATATAGTACTTACAAAGGTCAGCACAATATATCCCGGCATATAAGTTGTCCACACTCCAATTGATGCCAAAGCACATATAGCCAACCCAGAAGCGATTAGTGCAAGGGCTACATAATAAAAGGGAGGTTCTTCCAATCCATCTTCAGGCGTGGCTAGCAAACGCGATAGAAGAATCCTACGCGTGTCGCAGAGAAGTAAGAAGCCACACACAACTTGCGCAAAACCACATACCTTAAATAAAATAATTATAATTTAGGAAATATTGTAATTTTACATTATTTAATTTTTTATACTTCTTATGAAATACTTGATAAATAAAATGCTTTATAGCGGCAGTCAGCCGCGACCACGGTTGCTGAAAAGCACCCGAAAAGTCGGCATAAATAATATAAATCATAAATCGCTTTTTAAACCGTTATAAAGTACTTTATTTAAATTGTGATACTCGCGTTAATAAAAGACATAATTATGAAATTGTACTTGACTCGATAATGCAGGAATTCATATAGCCAATCTGCAAGGGACCACGCTTGTTGTAAAGCGTTCGAAGAATCAGTTTAAAAATATGAACACAAATCGCGTTTAATTTATTCGTTTGAAGTTTTTTGTATAAAATTCAAGTCAACATTACTTGGTAAATAAAAAAATATTTGCATACTTACAAAAAATATACTATTGAAACATCCAAATAACACATTAGCACTGGCAATTTTTTTTAATTTCATTTCAAATATTTCTGTTATTTCAACTAGAGAAATACGTTAACACGGGTATTTGTGGAGTTCTGACTGAACGTATGGTGAATAGATGTGCCGGTTTTAGGGAGATACGCTCTGCTGGTCAGTTGGGGTGACTAATAATTAAGGAATTTTTGTATTTAATGAATGCATGAGTTACTTTTATGCGTACGTTAGCATATTGTGATTTACTGTTTACAGTAAAATTAAAAAACAGTGTATAATATATAAACATTTATTTCCTTCAACTTTTTCTTATAATTAATATTGTGTAACTTAAAATTCTATGTCTTTCTTTTTAAATCCCCCACAACTTCTTGGAACTGCAGTTATATCGTCTTGCTCGCGTTCACTCGATTCCTGCAGCTCTGAAAGTATCAAAATTGCTAAGTGAAAAATGGGAAAAGCGACTGCAAATAACAATCTGTAACTGGAATATCATAGATGGAAAAACCGTGAAGTGCACATTGCGCGTTTCGGTTTCAGTCTATGGATTTCCGAATGCTCGAAGTAAAAACAAGGTCGTCAGCGCATATTCTGTCACTCCGAAAATTAAGATGATTTTTAAGAATTTTAACACCATATTGTTGAAATTTATCATAGCAACGTGATCAACAAGCAAGAGCATACTCTGTTGCAGTGTTTTATTAAGCCCAGATAATTTGAGTACATCAAATATACAATGATTGATATAAATGGAATAAAACAGTTAATTCCTGTTCCTATAGTCTAATATTATAATTAGGAAAGATTTGTTTATTACGATTTAACTAAAAAACTACTCGACAGTAGTAGTAGTACATCTACATTGCACCCGTGCGAAGCCGGGGCGGATCGCTAGTGTGAACTAAATTCACCATTTTCTCTACTGTTAAGTATGTGTACAGCCATCTTAATTATTTTAAACTTCTTTTCCCAGGATTCGAACCTAAAAAGCAGCAGCAAATATATCACTGATCTACAGAGCCAGTCAATTTGATCTAATTTGACGCAGAACACCTATTTTGCACTCCGATGGGTCGTGGGTTTGAATCCCGCCGGGACGATATGTTTACAATTTTCTATAAGCATGTCTCCCACAATTCTGGTCACTTCAGGGATTAATCGGGTCAGAGTAATATATAAATTCCGACCGAATAACGAACCACCATTCGGCGGAAAAACCGTGTAGCGCGCTTTGGTCTCAGTCTAAACTCCGAATGCTCGAAGTAAAAAGTAGGTCGACCTGGGTTATCTTCTACCATCATGTGAACCTCATGCTTGTCTTTCGATATCTTACATAAAAAATAAAATAATATACGAATATATTTAAGGAAAAGTGTTTCTTGGATTAACAAAATATTGTAATTACAACTATGTAATCTTGTTTTTCTTTTTTGATGACTTTTTCCTTTTCATAATTTTATATTTATCTTTACTAATATTGTAATGAGGAATTTGTTTGCCTTTTTTATGTTAGATATCGACAGACAAGCATGAGGTTCACTTGAAGGTAGGTCACTCAGCCACAGAACATCAGTCAATGATGCGCTGACGACCTGTTACGATTTATCTCAGAAACTACTGGACCGATTTTAAAAATTATTTCACCAATAGAAAGCTATATTATCAGCGAGTAACATAGGTTGTTTTGTGTCTAGTACATCTACATTGCACCCGTGTGAAGCCGGGGCGCGTTGCAAGTTATAAATAAAAATAATCTAACCTGGTGGCAAATGCAATTTCTCTATTACAAACTTCTTCCTTTTCAGTTTAAAGGCCAGATCCAAGCTTGAAGGAACAAAAGGTACAAGTGAATATAAACCAGAGAGCTTTGTTAAATGGAACAGGCCATGATATTCACTGAATACTGGATTTGTCTCTTTGTCGGACCCTGCAAATGATTCTATTCTCACTGCATTGTCTATTGAGTAAAGCAATCTGTTCATTATATGGTCATCCTGAAAAAAAATTGAAATTAAATATTTTAAACATAATAATTATTAAAATCATGTATGTATAGATATTCTATCTCATAAAGTCTGTTTGGCTATGAATGTTGTCAAGCATGCATTGTTGCATATACATTGTTTTAGTGTGCGCATTGTTTAGCTTGGCTCCTGAGATTATGCACATTCAAAAAATGTATATGAATGAGATAGAATATTTATATAGAGTTACACAGTCTGATGCATGGATCAATTTTCTTTACAGCAAAGTAAGTGATCAGTCTTCTGTGACCTGTTTTTATTGTAATGTCTCCAATGGGGTTTAAAGTTATGGTCTCCTGGTTGAACCAATATCCCATTGAAATGAATTTATTTTTGAGACACAAGAAACAAAAGAGAACATATTATATGAAAAATTAGTGTCACAAAAGGCCTAACTGTGCATTTTGCTGGATGTAAACAACCAGCAACCAAGGACCCTCGGTTATGTTACAGCACACAATATCTATTACCTATACCTTAATATAAAAATAAATAAATTATATTGGTGGAAAAAAAGACAAATAACGCTTATGTCATGTTTTTGTCTGTGCTTCCTGGCTTTTTATGATCACATGATATAACTTTGCCATTGCCAGTATGCATATTGTTTAGTGATTACAATTCTTTATTGGGGTATACTGAAAACTTTTAAAAATTACTTTTCAGGGTACATGACTAATTACATCATTCTAGAGTCTGTTACTAGGAAACTTACATCAAATAAATGTGAAGGTATAGTAATAAAAGCCACAGCATTAGTGTCTCGCAGCAATATTCTCAGGCAGTACATGAACTTTATTAAATCATGTCCATATTTATTATCTATCGGTTCTTCATTACAGTCCAGAGCCATCCAGACTGGTGATCCCAGTAAGTGGATACTGATTCTCAGTATATTTTTATTTTTACTACTTCTTTTATATTCTTCTTTTGATAAAGCATCTTTAATTTTATTTAGAAGTTTAAAATACATTCCATTATTGAAACCTAAAAAAAAAATTATTTATCTTATTATGTGCTTATATAACATTTCTTCCTTTAAAATTACTACAACAAATGAAGTTATTTGTACTAAGGTATTATAGTCAAGTTAATCAGACCCCATTGGGATAGAGCGAATGAAAAAGATTGATATATTATTTTGACCCTTAACTACCAGCACTCAATTGCATAGACATCTTTCTTCCAACCATCCATAGTGCCACACTTACGCTTGTCTGAATCTGATTCATTTCATAAATAATGCTGGTTTTTTAAGTGTTTAAATAATTATTTTTATACATATTGAAAACTTCAAAGAAAACAATTCTTCAGTTAAGTTTAATTTTCTTTTGGAGAGTGATATAATTCATGTGTCTCCACAGATCAGGGGCTGGTAGTTGCGTTCTTATAGGCGGTAGGCAGTTAAGGGTTAATATATTGTGTAAAGAAAAATATCTTAATCTAATTTTATCTTTTTTAAGAATTATTATAGTTACTACTTGCCATTCTTATCACTGTTTTCAACCTGATCTAAATATAAATATGTAATATTATTGCTTTTAATAGTGTCTGAATCAATATATCTGCTAAGGTCAAAATGATGTCCAAAATTAGCCTCATTGTCAAATGAAGACTCAACTTTTGCTAAACTTTCATATCTCCAAGCTATTTTCATTTCATCTTGAGTTACTTTGTTCACATTTTCATCCTTCTGCACCATACATGGCTGAGGCAACTCCTTAACCTTCATTCAATAACAAAATAAAACAATGTACTAAATAACAAAATTAAAATATATCACACAACATTCTTATAGGAAAGATTTTCAGATAAATCTATTAAGAAATAAATTTCTTATTTAATTTTAGATTATCTTCTAATCAGACAATATATCATATTTAATATTTATTAGAATAACAATATGAATGGACATAATAAATACTGGTGAATCTTACAATTTCTTTTGGGTTTTCATCAGCAGAAACTATTAGTAAGTCATGTTTGCATACAACACCTTCAGCAAGGAAATATTTAGTGAGCACCCGACTGTAACTTCCCAATACATCTGATTCTGTAATTAGAATTTAAAATCTTATAAATGCTAAGTCACATATTATTATAATGTGGATAACGTATGGGTTATTTTCATAAAATTAGTAAACAGCTTAATTTATGATTCCTCTCGCATACATTGTTGTAAACAGAAAATGAGTTTTTTAAATTTTTTAAACTATACCGTCTATTTTATGTCTTTTATGGTACGTAATTAGAAGACATAATATCATAGATGTATATTTATGAAATGATAGATGAAAACAGACAGTATAGATTTTTGTTTACCACATAGGAGGCGTCAATTTTTCCATACAGTTTGTTTAAGGTTATTGTTTACTAAATCTATATCTAAAAAATACTTACAACTCAAGGTATGTTTTAATTTATAGTAAATACATACCTACTGCGAATATTCCTCCAGTTGGTAAACCTCCACCTTAAATATAAATTAAAATGTGAAAAAAAAAACATTTTAAGGTTATCGTAGGTTTATTAGCAACTTACATACCAATAACATAATCTAATGATGGTATGCCAGATGATGCGACTAATAAATTATTTTTCAATTTTGTCCCTTTAACACAAAAATGGGATTCCGTTATCTTGTGAAACCCAGACATTATAAATACATAAAAAAATATATAAACGTAAATCAGCAGCAACAGAAAAAATATATGTAAACATTGGATTGAAAGTTAGATTTTGACAATAGTGACAAATGACAATTGAGAATACCAACAACCAAGCCTGGAACATTGGCGTGGCCGCACATGAGACAGACATAGTTGTAGACCGTGTTGTCATATAAGAAAGAATTACCCATATCTGGGTAAAATTGTCGTGTGATTTGGTGTAATGCTTAAATAATTATTATGAATCCATTTGCGGAATTTTTTTACATAATAAATTAACATTGCACCAAAACACTTTGTAATAACAAATTAAGTGCGTGATAAGTTGATGTGTGTTTTATTTATTTATATAATATAAAAAAGAGATTCCCACCTATATAGATACTCATCACGATATCTCTGGAACCATAAGGCGTAGCAACTTGAAATATGGTAGGAATATTCCTTTCGCCGAGTAGAGGTCAGCTAAGAACGGATTTTACGAAATTCAACCCACAAGGGGGGTTGCGGGGGCAATTGCTTGTCTATATATATAAAAGAGATTCCCACCTATATAGATACTCATCACGATATCTCTGGAACCATAAGGCGTAGCAACTTGAAATATGGTAGGAATATTCCTTTCGCCGAGTAGAGGTCAGCTAAGAACGGATTTTACGAAATTCAACCCACAAGGGGGGTTGCGGGGGCAATTGCTTGTCTATATATATAAAAGAGATTCCCACCTATATAGATACTCATCATAGTGCATATTTATTTCGGTACTCTACTTCTATATTACCTCCAGTCTTTTAGTATGAGGTAAGTATATTCATACTTAACAAATTGCTTCCTCACAAACTATAGACTTATATAATGCAAACTTTCTAAGTGATTTATTTGTTAAGACATGTTTAAAAAAAACTAGAATTATCCGGTTCTGTGTTTTATTGTTAATCAATGTTCTAGAATTTTATTTACATTATTAACTTCAGCTCTGATATGATATTTTTAAGAAACAAATTATTTAAATAATATGCGTTTGGATTCACGCATTGTATATTTGTCATTCTTCGAGTCGATTTGATCTTTTCTGATTTAATACTGCTTTTATTTGTTCTTCACCCATGTTTTATATTGGTTTCATTACATATTATTTTGGAAGATTCAGACTGTTCTAGTAGTGTAATATTTTGAATGTTACTGAAAACCACCTGAAAGTAAAAAATCTTTGTTAACTTGATATTTAAAGCTTAAGATCTATGAAATTATTATTTATCTATTTTTTTTATTTTGAATTTAATTAATTAGTTACCTAAGAAAATTTGGGAAAATAAAAAGTGTAAATTGGCAACACAGAATCTGTCAAACATTTAGGTTATATTTTCTTAAATTATTTTAAATATTGAAAAATAAGCATAAGTTACCCAAAAAGAATTAAACACGACTATAGAAAAACATAATAAACCATTACATTGTAATATTTTGCCAAATTAAAGAGATAATCATATACTTACGAATGAATTGTTATTCCATTTATATTTCGTTCACTTTAGCTTTTGCAGCCTTTAACACAACAACCTACTATTGTTATCACATTTAAGAAACCTTAATTAACAGAGTATATGTCTCAAAAAGAATCAACATTTACTTGAAATCACTACAAACACCAAAAATCGCACATGATGAAATGGCGCCGAAGAAATTTGTCACAATTGACAAGAAAAAGTGGCCACGCCGACGGGGACAAAACATCTGTGTTTTGTCCTTCTTTTTTACATACACATTATAATTTGCTATCGCGCTTTAATATTTTAGTGTTACTTAATCTGAGCCAACAACGTACAAAAATAAATTATTAGGTAGGTTCCTACGTTTAGATCCGTGGTTGGCTTATTTGACAAAATCGGACGATGGCCCTGATATTAATTACTGCTATTGTTGGGATTGTGCGTGCTGCCAATAATACTTCATTAACAAGCATACTTATGGTACATTTGACTAAAAACCTACCTAAAATTATGTATCTAAAGTACATATTTTAGTTAACCACAGAGCAAATACCCAGTCTATGGCCATGCATTATTGACATTGACATTGGCAAATGAAATTGACAGTTTACAAATGTGAATTTATCAGAATTTATGCTTCTTTTTATGGTCGAATGTCCCACGTCCTCATGCATTTGAGTTGTTAAACTATAAATATAACTTAAGTGTTTTAATAAAATAATAAACTGATTTTTCAACATGCAAGGTCCTGCAGTGTTTATGGACGTATCCCTTGAGGATCAAGTAAGTTAACACGAAACTACATAACCTCCTCTTCTAAGTCGGCTTGTTTTTTTATTGATATTCATATAAAACATAATTTCTTAATTTTTTAAGATCTAAATGTTTCTTTAATCAATATAAGTAAGATATTTCATAATAGTTTTTCATTAATATATTTGAATTACACCACACTAATTATGTTGTGTGTGAACTACATATAAATATGCTTTTTAATTGTGGTGGAAGTTATAAAGCCATTGAAATTTAAATTACAGGCTCAAGAGTTGAGAAAATACTTTAAAAGCCTTGGAGCTGAAATATCAGAAGAAAAATCGCCAAAAGGCATTGAGGATGATTTACACAAGATTATTGGAGTTTGTGATGTTTGCTTCAAAGAGAACAACGAGGCTGACATTGAAGCTATTCTCAACAGTATTGTATCTATAATGGTATCTGTAAGTATACTTTTTTTGTATCTAATGTATAATCCTTTTTTTTTAAACTAAATTTTAATTTGCAAATAACGTATATATTTTATTGATACTATAATATTTTTGATTTGTTAATATTATTTATGAGTAATATTTATTTATAATGCAGATACCATTGGAGCGTGGGGAAAATCTTATTGTGGCATTTAGTCAAAGATTAGGCAAAGCCCCTGGACCTAAGCTTGGACTTGTCTCTTTACAATCGTAAGTCTATTTATTGAAGAAAACTATAATTCTATTAATAAACTATAAATTGAATAATATCATCTGATAATTTACATGCATATACATCACACCTCTGTCTCATTTGGGTAGGCAGAAATTACAGAATTCCATATGCTTACCACTTTCATGCTAAAACAGCTGATATGATTTAGTTATATTTTGGTATAGAGGTGGATCATAGAATGGGAAATTATAAGTTATTGTGATACTTATTTCTCATGTGTGCAAAGGCATAAATTATTTCTATATAAGTAACACTATAAATATTAGACACTAATAAATAGGAATAAAACTCATGTCAATACTATGCATACTATGTAGTAACTTAGATTATAAATAAATAGTAATAATAGATAAATATTCTTTATTTCGAAGTTTTTATGTACTAACACATTCTTAGGGAAGTGGTATGCAAGCCCTGCTATTGGAGACTAACTACTTAAATGTGGCTAAGCAGTTAATCTCCGTTTTGTTTCTTTCATTCTAGTCATTTTCTATTTGCTAGAGCGAGATAAAACATACTTTAACTATGTTTGTACTACATTTGAAAGAGACCATTAGACTGTTTCTTATTATGATATAAATAAATGCTTTGGTATAGGGAGGCAAACACTCATGAGTCTCACGGTGAAAAGCAAGCACCGCTATGAATATTTACATCACTAAAGAATCTGCAGATCCTTTGCCTACCTTTTAGTTACTGCTGCTGAAAAACATTGTTTGGTCGTTCATTGGGATATATAATACAAATAAAACATCGCGTTTTAATCCAATAAAAGTTATTTAAATGTGTGATACTTGCATTAATAAAAGACAATATAACATTTTATAATTCCAGGTTATGGCGTTTATACAACAATTTAGAGGCGAACTCTCCTCTGAGATACCATGTGTATTATCACGTAGTGGAATTGGCGGCGCGCGTCGGAGCCGTGGCGGACGTGTTCAAGGGCGTGGAGCAGCTTAAAAAGGAGTTCGCAAGTTGTCCCCCCACAAGTGAACAGATGCAGAAACTGTATAGACTCCTGCATCAAGTTTTAAAAGATCATAACAGGTAAGAAAGATAAGAGATTGTCTTCAAGTCTTATAGATATCGATGACTAATAACTAAAATGGGATAATTGCCAATCCACAACTTAACAGGAAAGTTTAGGTTGGAATAAACGAAAACAAATGATATAAATATATGTGGCATTGGAACGTAATGGCAGATTGATTATGATTGGCTATGACTGTTTTCCTTTGCACCTGATAGATTTTACCACTCTGCAAAAATTCAACTAAGCTGAAAGATTACTTTTTACTTTGCGCATTCGGAAATTCAAAGACAGAAAACGAAACTTTTCTTAAATAAAAGTTATAGGTATATAAATATTTTATATGTAAACTAAGATGACTATTTGTTTTTAAATTTTCTTTCAGTGAACTAGCTTCGAAAGTAATGATTGAACTCTTAGGCACATATACCGATGAAAATGCCTCATATGCCCGAGAAGATGCCATAAAATGTATAGTAACAGCCCTAGCCGACCCCAATACATTCCTCCTGGATCCTCTGCTAGAACTCAAACCAGTGCGCTTCCTTGAAGGAGAAGTTATTCATGATTTATTAACTATCTTTGTATCGGAAAAACTGTCGAGTTATCAAAAATTCTATGAAAACCATAAGGAATTTGTACATTCTCAAGGTAATGTGTAATTTTGTTAATTTTTTTATATAATTTTTTATGCTGTTGATTTTAATGTTTTTTTAATACCAATTTTATTTACAGGTTTAAATCATGAGCAGAATATCAAAAAAATGAGGATATTGTCATTCATGCAAATGGCTGAGGCAAATCCCGATATTACGTTTGACGAAATCATGTCAGAGCTACAAATTGAAGAGAAAGATGTTGAATCTTTTATTATAGAAGGTAAATAGCCTTCACTAATAAATAAGTAGTGATGTAGAAATGCATTCATTTAAGAGAATTTGAAAAGAGCCTATATGCTACTATTCCAGTTGGTCTAAACTAAGTCACATTTTTTGCAGTCACCTTCGTCTTTTCAAAATAAAACATAATATTTATAATATGTAGGAGCTTACTTGCTTATGATATTGACAGACGAACATGAGGTTCACTTGATGGTAGGTGATACCTCAGCCACATAACATCAGTCAATGATGCGCTGTCGACCTACTTCTTACTTCGAGCATTCGGAAATCCATAGACTGAAACCGAAACGCGCAATGTGCACTTCACGGTTTTTCCATCTATGATCTGTGGTTCGTTACCCGGACGGAATTTCGATATTCCTCCCACCCGTTCAATGCCCGAAGTTACCAGCCGGCCTGGCATGACCGCCACGAGATATGTCGCGGACGAGAGAACACAAACTAAGCTGTAAGATATCTCGATATATTATATTTCGACATCGACAATTTTGATAGAAAAAATATCTCGATCGACAAATATATCTGTTTTTGATATTAAAAGTCGAGGTTTTAAAGTGTAATTGTCATGTTAGACCCGGAATAAATAAAGAGATAATCGATTAAAACACGAGAAAACGGTCGACAAAATTTTGTCGCGGTTGTCATGCTAGGCCGGAAGACGTGTTTAAAGAAAATTATAAACATGTTATCCCGGTGTCATTCGAACCCACGACCCATCGTTGCGCACGCCATGTGTTTATACGTAATACTGTAAACGTCCCCAGTACTGCGCACGCGGCTGGTCCGCGCCCGCGTGAACCAGGCGCAGCGCGCGGTGCGCGTGTCGAGCACGATGCACCGCACGTTCGGGCGCGCGCAGTGGCAGCAGCTGCGCGGCGTGCTGCAGGCGTGGCGCGCCAACGTGCAGCAGGCGCACGAGTCCATGAAGTCCGTGGCCACCGCGCAGCTCGAGTACGCCGCCCAGCAGCAGAAGGCGTGAACGCGGCGCTGAACACGTTCTAGCACAATAGTCTTTGAGTCGTGTAAATCAAAGGCGGCTGTATTCATTGGCAAAGCTAAATTAAAATTGAATTGGTCTTTCCAAAACCTCATAAGTTTAATAAGAACTTTTCAGAAATAATTTTTTTTTTTTTAATTTACTTATCGATATAAAATACAATTACAACATTTAATTTAAATAGCATATGTGAAACCACAGAGGTTTATATAATAAAAGCTGTTTTATGCACAAACAAATGAGATTTTAAGACTGTCTGACTGAATGGCTTTTTTGTGCTTAATTTAGTGTTTGAGTGGTAAAAAACATAACTAGCGAATAACTTTCACAGTTTATCAATTAATTTTTTTTTAAAAAACCTGAAAACCTTTGACTCATGTTGTTTTGACGAGAAATAGGGTTAGTGGTATATAATTTAGCTAAAACAATCGTAGAAATCAATTTTTTTATTGCTTATTATTGAAAATTACAAAAATAACCTTATTAACATTTTACATGTATTAGTTTGCTCATATTTTAATATCTTTAAGGTACATAGTCATATTGTTCTTTGTTTTCATCTGGATTAATTTCTCTTGGAACTTCAAGATTTGCAGTTGGCCAGCTAAAAATGTTGTTAGAAAATGCCATAAGCTCTTCCAAAATACTATCCTGAACTTTCTTTAAACTTCTGAAGTCACTGACTAATGTCGTATGTGCAATGAACGTCTTTCACGCGGTATTAATTGAAGAGGAAGGAGTGTATTGACTTACGTGGTTTTTACCTAAAATACGCATCTACCTTTAAGGAACCATTTTCAGTAAAAAAAAGCATCTTGGAAAAAATGTGACTTATGTTTTTGAATTGACCGATTCAATTGTATTGCGATCTTTTGATCTTTGGTGTGAAAAAATAAAGATGTGACCTTGTAATATATTTGAATAAAGAATGGAAGTTTTACAATATTTTTTTCAACATTACTATTACATTTTTAAAAAAAGGAAATACCTAAATATATGTATTTCAATTAGTTAAATTTCAGTGATGCCACCTGAAGCGGAAACCACTCAGAATACGTTTGAACTTAACATAACTCCAATGTTTTTGGTTCCGATATATGTAGGATGATAAATATTGCCATTTGGCATAATTAAGAAAAATACAGGTTTTTTCACTTTGACAATAGTATCCTAAAATGCGAGAGCCGCCTTTGATTTAATACGACTCAATTATTAGTGGTTCTTCGCTAATGTCAGTCACGTCCGATATTTTCAAAGAAGACCGCTCGTACAGTTCGAATGCCGATGTGATAATTTAATTAAAAAAATAAATAAACATTCTAAATATACGTTTGGGATAAACATATTATAACTACTTGATCGTTACTGAAAATATAACTATGTAAAAAGAATCTATACCTCCGATGCTGAGCTGGTATTACTGTCCGTAAACTCTAGCCGTTTAATTTTGTTCTGTAAAAATATATTGTCACAATTTTGTATGAAAATCTTTTCATAACTTATCAAATAAAATATTTAATGTGCATAAAGGCGTTTTATTTTAAAGAGATTAATAAGTTTAAGTAGTAGTTTATGTGTAGTGACTGGGAAATATAATTTTCTTTAGTCCGTATAAAGAAATTGCGACCCGAGAGAAGCAGTACAAGTGAGAGTCAGATATTTGTGTGAACGCTACAAGCAGTACTTGCCTTTTATAGCGTCTATTACTTTTAAAATAAAATGCTTTTTTTATTTTACCACCTTCTGTTCTGTGATCAGGCTACAATAAAGTATGAAATCTATAATTACTATTGCCAGATGCAGGAAACCTTTTTGCTGTAATCATTGTAATAATCTGCATCTGACAGAAGATAAGAAAAGGTCCAAAAGCTTCAATTGAAAGACACTTCGTACCTATTAGTTTGTAATACTTATGATTTAACTTACGTAAAGATATGATAAAGTACAACGCTTATCATAGTTTAATAAATATATGTATTTTAATCGAAAAGGCTTCTTAAATATTCCTTATGGATTACGATTACGCCGCGTACGAAGAAGATGGATGTTTTCGTTATGCGTTTAGATCGTTTGTTTGTGTGGTCCTTTCTGTGTTGCTCGGACTACATGTTTATACCTATTTCTGGATTCCAACGGATGGTATCGAAGGAGATTTCTCAGATATCAAGAATATTATAACGCAGTTGTCGTTTGGGCTCACCGAGGTTAATGTTTTTGCTTTTTCATAGCATATTGTAGTAATTATACATTAACTGACCCGTGCCCACTTCCCTGGAAAAAATAGCTCTCAGCCTATTAATGTATCAACAATAATCCGCCTTGCTGAACCGTTTTTGTTGTTCGTAATCTGTAGCGAAGTTGCAACCACTTTATTTTAGCTGGTGGTACCTTAGTTCTTGCGCTCGAAAGTATATTTTAATGACGATAACTTTTCTTCCTGACATCCGATTTCGAGGTAGGAAGTTATTATCTATACTATCAATACTAATATTATAAAGAGGAAAGTTTGTATTTTTGTATGTAATGAATAAACTCAAAAACTACTAGACCGATTTTAAAAATTCTTTCACCAATAGAAAGCTACATGATCAGCGAGTAACATATGCTATTTTTGTGTAGTGTTCATCTATATTGCACCCGTGTAAAGCCGGGGCACGTTGCTAATGTTATTATATTGCAAATTAAGCTTAACCTATTTATTATATAAAAACTGTATTATTATTAGTCTTTTTATATCGTCTACTCTCAATTTCTGGTAAGTAGGTATATTGTTCAATGCACAGATAAATCGAAAGCACGAGGGACTGCAGAAAGAAATGGAGCGTATATCAGAAGCGTTACCAGCGGTGGCTGCCGCAGCAGGTCGCGCTAGGGAGGCGCTTGAGCCGTCGCGAATGAGCCGACAGAGTCTAGACGTGTACGACTACGATCGACAGGTGATTTACAGTGATACCCCTCGATTGCTCCTGTTTGGGCTCTCTGGGTCCACTTGCCACGTTGAATATAACCGCCTTTTGCCCTGGAGGCTCTACAAGCACAGTTTAGTTCACTTCATTCATAGTGTTTTAGATCCAAACTTAGGGGCCGTCCATTAATCATGTGAGACTCAAAAGGGGGGGGAGGGGGTACGGAAAACATCACGAAACATCACGAAGGGGGAGGGGGGGGTCTCGTTAGACATCACGTGTATTAATTTTATTTATTTTTTGTCAAGAAGCGCTATTTATGAACCGAAATTTTGAACGGCGCGAAAATTTGAACGATTTGTAGTATGACCTTGATTGACTCGCCCGCCGTTGCTAGGCTAATTATTATTAATTAATTAATTATTCATTAATTTTATTGCAAATACATATAAATGTTTTTCGAATCAAAACGCCATTTGTTAAATATTTTTTTCCAGTCAAAAATAGCCTTTACATAGACTTCCAAAAAAATACACGTGATCCAGGGGGGGGGGGGGAGTGGTCCCAAACCTCACCAAATATCATCAGGGGGAGGGGGGGGGGTCAAAAAATGAGAAAAACGACCTCACGTGATTAATGGACAGCCCCTTAGTATAATATATCACATATATCTTATATATAGAGAACAGTAGGTACCTACATACCATTCATGAGAGTAGGTATTTTAATGAAGTGAAATGAAAATTTGTTTTATTTAGCCACTACAAAAATAAATAACTACACTTATCCTAAAAATAAAAAAAATAAGTAAAATAACCTTAAGAGTATTAAAATAAAACAAAACAGAATTAAACATTAATTAGTGATTTGGCTAAAAACTAAAAGACAGCTACTCAGCATTTGCCACATCATTATTCAATTGTGATTTTCAGCGGCTGCTCAGTTACTACCTAAGTTTTCAGTTTCCACCGTAGTGTTTAATAGCAGCAATCGATATTTAGTTTGTAAGAAAATCCCTATTTTATTAACATTAAATAAAGAAATTCTTATATTTTTTTTGTAGATAGCCGATTATGCATTAGAGACTGCTGGCGCCAAAGTTGTCGATACGGGAAGCACGGTTGAACACCTTATATACGAATCACCTGTGAGCTGGGCGCTTCATGTTTTAGCAGCATCGCTATGTCGCGAGTGCTTGGGTGCTGAGACCATCATCCGACCGGGCACGTTACCTGGTGAATGTTGGGCATTCAAAGGCACCAAAGGCGAGGCAACCATACGTTTACTGGGAACTGTCCATGTGACTGGAGTCAGTTTAGAACATATTTCACCTCATATCTCGCCTACTAAGTAAGTTTTTTTTATGTCGGATTTCGCCAGAAAGGATTACTAATCTCTGAGAGCTGTTGACTCATTATTTAATTTGAACATTACTGAAGCAGATGCACAATCTGCACTTTACTAATTTTTAATGGATCGTTTCTAATCCAGATGGAATTTCATAGACATAAGGGGTTGGTTATTACCAAGAAGAGTGAGAATATAGGGTTGTATGTATTTTTAATGCCACATAATATAAAAAATAAAAATAAAAAAAAATTGGGGTGGACACCGCTTATCACTTAGGGGTTTGAAAGATAGACAGAAGACCGATTCTCAGACTTACTGAATATGCATAAAAATTTCATAAGAATCGGTCGAGCCGTTTCGGAGGAGTATGGGAACGAACATTGTGACCCGACAATTTTATATATATACCTATGTCTGATTCGACGGGAAACAAACCCCATGCAAGGTATTAATCGTTGTGTCAACGAACTCGTCGAACAAGTATTGATAAATTGTTAGTTATATTAATTATTTTCGAAGTAACACGAGGTATTGTTACAGGGAGATATCTTCAGCACCACGCTTATTCCAGCTGGAAGGTCTGGAGTTTCGTAGTGACCCGTACCCGCATGATTTCGGCTCTTTCGAATATGATAGGGAGGGAAAGCCCATACAGTACTTCGAGGTTCGACATCCCTCGACTAAGGGTTATAACCTGGTTCGCGTGAGGATATTTTCCAACTGGGGACACACTGTATATACTTGCGTATATCGTGTGAGAATACACGGGGATCTCGTTGGAAAACAACCACAGAGTACGTTCAGAGATGACGCAGACTATCTTCTTGTTGAAAAGGAATGAGTTATTTAATTTACGATATTATTTAATTATGTGATCACTAATATACATAAGGTAGCTAGGCAGCTATCACATGCTTGAATTAATTTTATTAATAAGGTACATAGTCCCAATCCACATTAATATGTAGGTACCTACTGAACATTCAAAATATAACATTTAGTAAGTAATAATGGGGCGTTTATGAAAATGGCAAATAACGTTAGAGCCGGGATGAGACATCTGACCCACTTCAAGATGAAATCTAGGTACATAATATATCGACCTATTAAACATTTTAAAGCTAATATAAGTTTTTCATATTATATGTTGTTCACGTAACTTTTCAAGGGGCTAATTTTTTTATTTATCTGTTGATTATAAATATGTTTATCTTCTTGCTGAATAAACATAATTATATAATAAATAATAATACCGAGTAAGTATAATGTTATAACAATAATTTTTAACAATTTGAAATTTAATCTGAATTTAAGACTTTCTTAAACATAAATGTCCAAACGTGCAGTCATTAAATCAACCCTTTTGCACAATGGTTCTGACAGAAGCGATATTTATGGCTAATTTTTTGCTATCATCTGTAACTTTAAATCCATTAATGCCAGGTGTATGGGCCAGTTAGATATATTGTGTTCTTGCACAAAACGAGAGAAAGCCAAAGCCGAGCGTCGATTTTAATCTGGGTGTCCGGCAGCCGAATGCTATAAAATGTGTCCATTGTCGTGTGGACCAAGCAACAAAGCACATAAATTAACATGAGCAAAGTGATCATGAGCTCCCGCCGCGACGGCCCAGCTAATGGGTTGACCGGCCGACTACTGCCGCATTGTGTTCCATGTGGATATATCAAAGGATAATTTATCGCAAAGCAAATAAATAATGGCAAGGTATGACGGCAAAAATACACCATCTTCACGACTATTATCATAAATGCCTTATGGCTGCAGATAATCGAAAGAGATATAGATTTCGCGGTATATTCAATTTAAAATTGTACCTATATTTGATTTTTTAAATCTTGATAATTTATTAAAAAATATTATTTGTTTATTTATCCAAAGGTAGGTACATATTTATATATCCCAAGTGTATAAACTAATCAAACTTACCTAAATTGCAGTCGAGAATTTATGATTATGAGTGCTTAGAATACCTAACACATGATTTGTGATGACATAAATATATTAATTTTATTTATTAGCTTACTATGGAATGCCAATTGTGAGCAATAAATTACATTTTTCCTGATACGTAATATTATGGCAAATAATACATCATAACTAATAATAATGGTAAACTTATATTGTTTTATTTATGCTTTTTAATGTAATGTATTCAAGCATATTAAAATATTTGTGGCTAATTGAGCGATCATGAGATAACAAAAAGACGTTACAGGCGTGAAATTTCAATGTAAAGTGTCACGAAACTAATATCATTAACGTCACTATAGTTGATGGTTTGCCTGTGTTTGCTTTTTGATGCATAGACTCTATTCTTTCTCATTGACGACAATACATTTGGTTGTAAGATACATAGGACTCAAAAGGGTGAAAGCACCTCTGCATGAAATTTATCCTTTTAACCGGGTACCGCCTACAAGCACTACTCAATATTAATGATGTGATCTTAGTTCAAATGTCCCTCGTAGTCTCTACGTGACGGGTATTAATGATCGGCATTTGTGTCCAGATCCCTTGTGTTTGGTCACCAATTTATTCAAGAATTCTGAATAAACTAGGACATAGGCACTTTGGTATAAAATGATCGTACGCGTGAACAATTTATATTCTTTAGACTTTACCTCATCTTATAAGTCTTAGGTGACCTACCTAAGCAGATTAGTGTCGTTATAATGTATTATGAATCTTATTACATATTTTAAGATATAACTTACGCTTTAGTATGACCTGAGTCTATTTTCGTAATATGACGACATGGACATGTGGAGGAACGCATCCATCGTTAGCTGAAGGCAGCTATCAAGAATCACAAAAACAGTCATTGGTCCGAGGTACTTCCACTTGTTTTACTTTGACGCAGTGTGTGGAAAGATGCTATTAAATCCCGAGCTGGTTTACGGGGAGCATTTCCTGGCGAAAATAGTGGCTTAAAAACACTATTATCACCCCGGAATCATGAATGTAGAGGAAGGAACGTGTGATCCTGATGAGAGGATCCTCGATCAATCTTAAGTATTAACTGGCAGGCCCCAAAGCTTGATGTATAGGTGTTCTATATATACTTGACTTCAAGATTAAAGATCATACTGATTGTAAGCGCACATTGTAGATACAGGCTTTGGTGGTTGGTAAGCTTTCATGCACTGGACTCATCATTGCAATGCAATGCTTAACATATTTACACAGAACAACTAACAACTAACATGATGCATCCGTCGATGCTTCATGTTAGTATTTATTATGTTGATACTGTTTACGTATCAACATAATGTCCTATCGGTAGTGGATAGAGTTGGGTCGTTGACGGTTATTGTGTTAACGAAATGAAACTGCTAATTATAAACTGATAACCTGTTAAGCAGCTAATTTTATTAGCTGGTTTGCAGTTAGCGACTACGCATTGAATCTTCTCTGACCTAATCCGCGCGTTGTGTTCGAAAATCGTTGAATGAAACAGTTAATATATTTAACGGCTTTTGCGGTATACGAAAAGCAGCTAATTCGTTAACATAAGAAAAGCTGCTAATAAAAGCTGCTTGTTGAATTAACGCCCACTCCTAGTAGTGGACAGTCGTCTCCAAGCCTGCTATATAGCCTAGAAGAAAATGTTACATAATCCACTTCGAAATTCTTCATTAATAAAATTTTATTGAATTTATAAAATATACCTAGCTATAGGTACATTTATTGAACCTATAAAATATACCTAGCAATATCTAAATTCACGTGCATTAAATACTTAAAATGTATACGTTTTTTAACATCTTCCTGTTCCCAAGTGATTACCGGTGCTGTAATGGAAACACACAAAGGACACAATGTATCATCCGCCAAAATATTTAACAAATATTTCTAGACTATCGCTCATGAAAGGCTTGCCTCGGTAAAGGATTAACGGCGGTATTTTTACGGTTGAATGTGTCACTTTAGTTCGGGAAGACAGTCTACCACTCGTTAAACTACTGTTTGCGTTCACGTTGTGGTCTAAGTTAGTAGTTTAAGGCGATTAATGTATTGCTTAAATAGTAAAAACTAAGATTGCATACATACTTTTGAAAATACCAGAATTTTATTTGAAATTTTGTTCGATTGGATGAAAAATTCATGCAATTTATTGAGCATTGCATAAATAATATTTAACTTTATACATGTAGATAATGTTCATTTTAAATTTTAGTAAACGTATAAGTGAATAAAACCTTTTATTAAAGTTTACGTAAAAAAATAACAAAACATACCTAGTTCTAAAACTTATTCCATTTTTAACTATAAAATTCAAAAAATTCAAAATTCAAAAATCATTTATTCATTTAGGTACACTTATGAACGTCAATAAAAAATACATATTAAATGCTTCTAGTTTTACATTTACTGCCAGTTCTCAAATCAAGGGCGTAGAGCGGACGAGAAGAACTGGCAAGAAACTCGCCGCCACTCTTTTTTAATCGCCAAGTTTTTGTTTTACAAATGTTTTGTAAGGAGCTGCAACCATTACACCATGTTCCACATGACATCTTTAAGTAATTAACTATAATAATCGAAAAATATATATATAAACGAAAAAATAAAAATAAATAAAAACAAAGATTTGTCCTCTATCAGCAGAATGTGTGGTGAAATAGGAGCACTCACTTACATTCTCGTGGGAACAACACGCAAATACATAGACGAAATAACTAATATCACCGCATACACGAATTCAAGTTCAACCAGTCACCACAAGTAGCACCCGTTCACGAGTATGACGCATGGCCAGCCATCGACCCCCTCTTTAAATATTATTTATTTATTTATTTATTTATTTATTTATTTATTTATATTTATTCACGAAATCACCATATACAATAACAATACATTATAACATTCAAACTATACTAAATACAGATATATTATGATGATCCCTGAAATGGATAACCACTCAGTATTTGTTGGGGCAAACCCCCAACACTGATTTTCAGTGGCTCCAGTGAGGGTGATGCGCTGGCAGAAGTGACTACACAATCAAAATTAAAAATGGAAAAAAAAAACAAACAAATGTATCAGCTAACTTAACTACAAAGAAACAAAAAACAATCCTTTGGAATCCCATTACAATATTAAACTAATATGTATACTTAATTATAAAATAATGATAAAAAGTTACAATTACAAATATACTTTCAATACATATAATTTAAATTTTTATGTTTGTAACTTAAATAAGTTGAAATATCAAGGTACCAAATAATAACATTTCTAATATTTAAAACTAATATAATACTTTAATCATTATTTATTTTAGGATTCCAATATTAGGGAGGTATAAATATACTTATTTATAAAAGCTACTTAAAAGATATTTTACTTTTAACAAATAAATAGGAAAGATGTGGTTGCTACTACATATAAAATACATTTAAAGCTATTTATTTTCATTGAGTTCAAGCTGTGGTATGATTATTATTAAAGACTAGTTTCAAATCTGTTTCAGAAACAATTTTGTGTTTTGTGGATGAAGAGGTCTGTCTTGCGTATATGCAACCTTCTTGTGTCCATACGTGACGCCAACCTTTGCGTTTTCCTTCTTCTCTAGTTTTATAAAAGAGATGCCTATTAATAAGCGTGAGACGCTCGTTAACATAAAAGCACTTAGGGACTTGGTCGATGTTTAATCCTGCTGTATCAGCTCCACGGAAGCAGCCTCGCGCTGATCGCAATAACTTGTCGCGAGTCGCAGTCCGGGCTAAGCGTAGAATGATGGGACGGGGTCGCGGCTGTCGACCTGGTGAGCCTTTCCGTACTGCGAAAACAAAACGTGAAAACGCTCGTCCACGGTTACACCAAGCTTTTCTCCCACCAGCGTAGCTAAATTAAAAATTATAACGAATCTTATTAATTGCACCACACACAAACTTGTTAGATGCGTAGGAGTCGTCAAGGGATTCGTTTTAAATAGTCGGAAGGTATTGTTTGATATTCTTTGTAATGGCATCAAGCGAAGGTACTCGTGTGTGCCTCAATGACTTTGCTAAATGTTGCCTGCAGGAAATGCGATTTTAACAGGAAAACAGTGAGTTACAAGTCATTACGATCCAGATCATTGCCTCCGGGCAAAGGGGTGTTTGTTGTCACATTCTTACCCTTTCATTTTATTGATATCTTTTTTTATTTACTAAATTTCCAAACACACTTATTCAACTGCTATTCAATTATTTTTTGTTAAGATCATATTGCTATAGTTTTGTTGCTTCACTACGAGTATATAGCTTTTTTCGTAGCTATTGTTGTATTTAACTTAAAATAGGATAGACCATGAGTTGAGGAAAAATTAATTTTATCAAATTGCCGTCAGGGGATTTTTAAAGAATATACTTTCTTATTTTGTATTTGTATATTTGTACTGGGGACTACTGAAAATCAGCGTCAGAGCTTATGCTCTGACATATGCTGAGTACCTCCCCTTTTCGTGGCGGCACTTCTTCCTATATTTATTAATTGTTAATTTATATTTTAAGTTGTATTATTTATGATGTACTTTTACTTACTTCTGTGCCGTCCCGAATAAATGTATTTCATTTCATTTCATATATTGTATTAGAATTCGAACATTTTAGCAGTGGCGCATTGAATATATCTTGCAAGTTGCAACGTCCAACATCAATCAAATGTTACATTTCGATAATTGATATAATGGTTTTAACTCATTAAAATAGCGAAGGGTTCGTGGCAGGTATGTCCGTATGGCGCGATCGGGCCTTCATAATTTAGAAAAAGAGCCATTTATTAAACTGGAGCCCTTAGTAATTATTGGGCTCACTGTGGCATATTCGCTACCTGCCGACAATTCGCCATTCGCCCTTTGTCTGTCGGCGTGGCGCCCTAAAGGGTTTTAATTTTAAATGCAGCGTGTAACTATTCCGGCTTTTATTCGTAAATTTCTCTTTCGCGGGTGGTTAGTCGCTGGACGCAATATGGTGCGTTTTTTCATCGCGGGCAAGGGTGAGCAATTAACTGGATACGAAATTACTTTTGTTGAGCGACTGCGGTCGCCATTGTATTCTTATGGTTACAAATATAATACCTACATGTTAATAGAGATCGAGTGATGTTCAATAAGTATTTATAAAATAGGAGCGGATAGAAAAGGATATCTATCGTTAAACACAATATAAGTAATTTAGATAATAATGGCCGATTTCGGTATTACGTTAAATACTTTATAGTTCACCAATACTTACCTACCTACACAAATCCCACTTCACCAAATTAATAATTTTAAATAGGAAGATCCTACAGTGGATAATTGAAGTATATAGATAACTTGTACTTGGCAGATAGGTATAGGTAGGTACATATAATATAGGTATATCTGTAAAGAACAAGTTAAATTATCTATGAACGTACGCTGATGAAGCATTTTCGGATGTATATTACATTAGATCAGCAATTATAAACACTCACATAGTATTAGTAAATAGGTTCGTAAGTAAAGTAAATTAAGATAGGAGATAATATGGGAAAGCGAAATATTGTCGGATAAAATTACACGCTCGGCAGTCCAGCGAGTGAGCAAACACATGTGGCGGGCTCGGAGCGTCCATCTCGCTAGTTTGTCCGCAAACAGACCGTCAATGAATATAGACAAGCGTGTTTGCCAGGGCAGATCGCGTTTCAACAACAAATATTCTTGTTTATACGGCATCGACAATAAGGCTACCGTTCGCCTCCGCAAATCAACCCTCCTTCGCGTAATGTGATGCGGTTGCCACGGCAACGCTGCAGCCCTATAACACATGAGAGACCATAAAAAACAAAACAGAGAAGTGACTCGTGCTCACCCCGGTTCCTGTCGCCGCGAACGTCCGAGAGTTCCCTTCTTCAAACATTATTTATGATCTCGGGGAAATAAACGTAAAGCTAGAAAAGGAAAACGACACGCACGATAAAAAAGCTCGTAAACGTGCGTCGGGAGCGGGGTGCGTCGTCGCCGCCTCCCGGGTGTAACCCTTCCGCGGCCCGCCCCGCCCCACACCACCGATAAAGGGTTACAACTACAACCCTCTCTTCATCCTCCATCCTCTCCCATATACGCACATATAACTATTCATAGACCACAGGGATACAAAGATTATTCTTTGTTCTGTAACAGGTTACACAACTAGATGTTCCTTTTATCAATTATTTAAAGAAATGTGATTGAAAAATATCAGGTAGCTTGTTTTTATTTTACGATCTATACAGATGTTGCGAATCTGTAACTTGGAAGATAAAAAGTGTAATGGTTCTAAGAAGGTTACTTTAAAGGCTCCAACTAAGGTCTTTTTTTATTATAAGTAGCTAATTGTTATTCATAATATATATCGTAAACTCATAACTCGTAAATCAATGCTAGAATATGTAGCGCTGTCCGAATTATTCAAAGCAAAGATGGAAAAATCGTGAAGCTAGTGTTGCGTTTCAGTTTTAGTCTATGGATTGCCGAAGTCGACGACGAAACATTGACTGTTAGCTACCACCTACAACGAAGCGAACATCACGCTCATCTGTCGATATCGACATAACAAAAAATATCATTCTACTAGTATTACATAGGGTTGATACGTTTCTCCCGAGAGACATCGATAGTTATAGATGGCCGTGGCTTCAGATGACTCGGCGAGTTGGCAGAAGCTGGTAACGAGGCTTTAATGTAAATGCGTTTCGTGTTGGTGATCGGTCGTGCAACTCACTACCCCCTCGACACGAAATATATGTGTATGTATGTATATCAGTAGGACTGATCTGAACGCAAAATTGACATAATATTAGCCACTGAGCAAAGAGCGCGAAAGACTCATTGTTAATTACCTATATTGATTAATGGTTTTGTAGAAACTGAAATCGTTAGGAGCATATTTCCCTTTTTTTGTATCACTCTATGGATTTTGGTTATAGTAATTTGGAACAATGCTCGTAGTAAAAAAAATTGTTAACGCATCATTTATTGATGCTGAGATATTAACTACCATCAAGTGAACTTCACGTATGTTTGTCGATTTCAAACATAAGAAATACCAATAAATACGAGTAGCTATTTTTATCTAATTTTAAAAGCGTTACAATAAACATATACCTACAACATACAACCGGTTCAAAATTCAAAATCATTTATTAATTTAGGTAACACAATGTACACTTATGAACGTCAATAAAAATACATACATATTAATGCTTCTAATTTTACATTTACCTACTGCCAGTTCTCAAATCAAGGCCGTACGGACGAGAAGAACTGGCAATAAACTCTCCGCCACTCTTTTTAATCGCTAGGTATTTTGTTCAATACATACAACAAATAGTATTATTCAATTTTAAATTAACTTTAAAGAACTTTTATTAACATTACAGTAAAGTTTTACTGTAATTATGTATGCTATATATGTCGGTGGGACAAAACCCCATTCGTTTGAATTGTTCCTACTGTTCATATTATCCTGTGTTCTAGTGGTCTGTTGGTCTCTAGTTTTGGCTGTGGCGACTCGGCGTCTCCACCATATCTTGCTACCCCTAACCCGCCCTAAAACTAAACACATATCTCGTTAAGATCGCGCTGGGGTCGGATTATAGATATGATGTATCAATAGATTAAACTATTTATTATTTTGCACTGGCAGTGGCTACGGTGCTATTTCGAACGAATGCATACATCATATCATATACGTAATAATATAAAGAAAATTTGTTTTTATTTTTTTTTAATTGTCTTAAACGTACCGAGTGAGCGTGAGTCTTACTTTACGGTAGGAGTCAACCGATTTCATAGATAATAATAGTTATCAAAACATACGCTCGTTTTAGCCTAAAACTGATGTATAAGTTATTATTTTTAAATAAAATACTGTATACCGGATTAAAACGCGATTTATTATTTATATTGTTTAAATTATCTGTCTCCCGCGACCACGGTTGCTGAAAAGTTTCCGAAACGTCGGGATAAATAATTTAAACAATATAAATAATAAATCGCGTTTTAATCCGGTATACAGTATTTTATTTAAATGTGTGATACTCGCGTTAATAAAAGACAATATTAAGTTATTATTTTCAATAAAATACTGCAGTTCTTGTTGACTGATGAAAATATACGTTTTTCAGTTTTTTTCAAAGAATATGAAACACTTCTATGGCTCAATGGAAAGCGCGTTGTATTTAGCACTAAAGATCCCGCGGTCGAACCCTGGAGAAACAATATTAAAATAAATCGGTTTTGCAGGGCACATAAAACGTGTGTATTTATTTTTGTAAATAGTAATGTGTCCCATGGACAAGGACACGAGAATTCACCAAATTATATACAGAAGATTATTTATAATATGTTTATGCCTTACGTTGTTTAGTATATACATATATTTATGTATAGTAATAAGAATATCCCGATATCGAGGAAAACAGCAGTAAGTATCTTGCGAGGGGTCACAAGTCACAATTCTTTTTTTACTTGTTTCCGCCCACTGGCCGCCCGCCGTGGCCGCCACTGCTTTTTGGCAATTTTATTTATTGCCGATATCATAGCTCGCACCCAAAGGAAAACTCCGATCATGTTAATTTCCTGTGCGACGTAACATTTTTTTTTGATAAACCATTAGATAAGTTTCACCGAAGTCTTAATCAAGGAATTGTGCAATTTAAATCGTATAATAGTTATCTATAAAATTACTATTCGATAATGTTGCAAGAAAATCAATTCCAGTTTTTCTCTATATTGAAGATTGCAGGCTATTATTCAAAAACCAGTATTAACGGCTGTTTTATACGAAGGGCCGATCGTAAGGGCTGCTTATTTAAATTCCCATTTGTGTACCGCATTTGCATTAGATTCCACACACGCTAAGATGTCAAGGTACGACGTGTCCCTTGTGTTGTAAATTGGGGGTCAGACAAAAACCGTTAAGCTTACTTATACATACTGTGCCCATAACGTCCAGCCGTCCGACCCCACAGTCGTTGAAAAAGTGCGGTACTATCTACTCAAATTCTTTTTTATTTCTTTACTGCCCGTCCGGTGCGTGTAACAATTCGCAGGGTTTTTTTGATCGCATTATCGATCGCCATTAACCGGCGTACTGAGCTGCTTGAATTTTTTTGTAAAAATTGTAAATTCCGAGGGGACGATTATAAACACATGCGCGAGCGCGTCAAATCTTCAGCCGGCTCGCGCTGTCGTTCAGGGACGCATTATGGCTTTTTTAAACGCGACTGTTTAGCGAGGGAAAGATATTTTTTAAAAATAAATTTAGTTTTTAAGTCAAAAAATGTGTCCCCATAGACGCGTCCAATTGTTGCGTGTCGGATGAGCACGCGTTCAATTTAATGTTGGAAAGGGATTTTTTATTGTTTGGTGTGTGCCACATTCGTCAGTAAGCGCACGGTGTAGGTACCACAAGCACATGTCATTGAGACATGCAGTATCTTCTTCATATTGTATACAATAGAAACCCTTTCTAATAGTTAGTTTTATGTCATCGTTGCTATCGCCTCGGGGTCGGGTTAATGAAAGGAGTAGGATTTCTATACTTTTATTTTAAGTTACAATTGAGGATTGTATACGTTTGTGCTTTATGTCATGTAGGTTTCTATTGTATAACATTTTAAATTTACTGATTCAAAATAATTTTTTTAAGTCGAAAGCATTATTGTTTATTATTGAAGTATACTACTACTATGATAAACATTTTACTCTTAATTAAACTAGATAAGAACGATCGCCAACATTATATCCAAAACTAGTTTTTTATTTTATATAATATCAAGTCTAATTAAGGAATTAGAAATTAAATATAGTCAAGAAAATAAAAAAAAAATACGATTTAAATGGCAAGGTTAGTCAGTCAATGTGTGCCAAAATGTTTAAATATGATATAATATTATGCATACCAGTAGTACTGTAGCTATAGGTATGGGAATAACAGCCTAATTATTCTGATGATGGTAATTCGAATTGATCATAAAAGTATATTATGTAGTTTGTTAATTTCTGGAAGGTAATCTCTGGAACTACTGAACTGATTTTAAAATCTTCCACTAATGGAATTCTACAAACAAAAGGTGCTGTTTTAAATCCGATATAATTAATGTTTTAGTTTCGCCATTGCGCAGACTGATTACTGAATAATAAATTAGAAAAACTATTTTCAAATAAATTGGTGTCTATTGTAATGAAAAATTTGAACTTTCATAAAAATAACAGATTGATGAATACTTTTTCGCTAATTGTTTGTGATAGGCCCTCAGAATCAAAGCTACTCTCAATAATTTTAACCGTCAGTAGTAATAATATACACGTCATCTATACTAATATTAGAGAGAAAAGACTAGTATTTTTGTATGTTTGTAACATGATTTCAAAATTCTTTCACCAATAGAAAGCTAGATTATCAGCATATCAGTATATCTACATTGCATTCATGCGAAGCCGTGTCTTGTTGCTAGTATATAATACAGTAAATAAATTACGGTCTGGTTGGATTATCGGAGGGTGACAGCGAAAGAGGTGAAGTTCTAACTTTTTACTCCCTTCGTAGGGAGGGCACCTCCCCCCGCGCTCCGTGACCGGAGGGTCTCCGGAGATGAAAGTTTTGTGGGGTTAAGCAACTACTACACACGCATGTGTGACTCAAACACGCGCAGTACCTAACTCTAACTTTAATTGTGTCTTTTCAATCAATACTCTGAAAACTTACATGGCTCATCCGTAACGCAACGATCTAAGATGAAGTTTACACTGATGGAACTGTTTAGTGTTTATGTCACAATTTAAGTATAATAGATTTTAATGTATTGTTTGATACAAAGTTTACATCATCTATGGTAGAATATAGTACATGTATTTAGCCAATGCTTCCTGAAGAAATTTTCACTTGATATATCGAAGTAAGTTGCTTCTTGTATGTGCTTTCTATTTATACATTATAGGATTGTATTTTATCTGCACATAAAGCCTACCTACGAGAATGTTACAGTATGATTGCTAGTCGAACTGCATTCTCGAACGCTACTCAACATTTAGGTGTACTTAAAAGTATCTCTAACCCTTTCATTACGAAGGTAAAATGAAAGACAGAAACATTTTAAGAAGTCCTCAAATTTTGATTGTCGTTTCAGTATTCCGAGGCTAGTGTTTTAATGTAAGTGTATTGGTAGAGTTCCAATAGAAAATCAATTATTACAAACAAGCGTTTTAAAGCCTACTCATACCTAATGCCTCGCGCTGGTCATGGGTATTTGGTATGTTAAGTTAAGCTTATTAACAAATTAATTTGTATATTTAAAAAAAAAACTATTTTCGGAACGTGTTGCGTTTTCTATATAATAACCTAAAAATCAAGTTATAATTTAGTTACTAAATTAAAAATTCAATCGCCTTGCCATTTAACTACTCGCTGTACTTTTTAAATAGCCCTTATATATCTACTAAAGCAGTTTTATAAGAAATTTCGCCCTCAAACCTCTTTTGTACAGATATAACTATTTCAAAATTCTATTTTTCTAATACTTGTTCTTTCCCATCAACGTCCATACAGTTCCGGCAATAGAATTGCAGATGAGTGTAAGAGACCGACCCTTCCCAGTCCCCCTTCGCCTTCCCTTTCAAAAAGTGGACAATTGCATACACACTCGTTACTTTGCATAAATCTATGGGACTAGCCATTGTGAGCTTTTTGGGGTGAAATAAATAAACTATACGGGTATAAACTTTTGAGTAAATAAGAGTCGTGGACACTGGAATGTATTTATCAACTGCATATTTCTTAGTATTATTATCTACTTATTAATTTAAAATAGAGATTGATTATCTTAAATGTCATATTTTATTAAAACGAGTATCACACATTTAAATAAAATAGCTTTTACCAGATTAAAACGCAATTCATTATATCACAAAGTTCCAAGTCAAACATACTAAAAACAAGAAAAGATTGCTAGACAGTGTTGCCATAATATAGAAAATTACAGAAAATAATCACTCCATAAAAATAGCTAGTTAGTATGGCTATTTTGTGAAAATTCTAATTAGACCTCTGTAACCTTTCAGTCTGCCCGTGACTATGTTTGCCGAAAAGTCCTCTAGACGACGCTACATCGCAGAATCGCTATGTCCTACGTCCTACGTACGTACGTGTAAATAATTTAAAATAAATCGTGTTTTGTTTCGGTAAAAGCTATTTCATCTTATGTCATTTAAAAATAAGAAAGCTCAGATTAAATTAAATAAGATAAGATTAAATATGGACAATCTCAAATAAAATAAAGCTATTTGTGTCAGGAGTCGAGTTGAAAGATTATTATCATACGTTATTTTAGAAACATTTTATCTGAAAATTGTTTATTTATTAGTCTAATATCCTATACTTAAGGCAAAAATGTTGTTCCACGTGAAGTGCTGTTCTCCATTCAGGGGTTCAATCAATCAGTATCAACTCTTTTCATTTGACTTACAATATATAAATGCTCGAAGTATCGAATACTAGGTTTATTGGTTTGATCGTTTGGGTTTATGTTTTTTTTGGATCACTCTGCATCTTGTTATCAAATGTGCCGATGAATTATCGATTTAATTCCTATCCGTGAATTTCACACAAGGGCCATTTCCACTTGCCAGTGGTGTCCCACCTCGATGCCTGCTGGGTAGCTGTATAACCCCATTTCTGTAAAACATCTACAAGATTCATGAAACCCAAATCGATCCAGTCATCTCGAAGTCAATAACAGAGCATATAAAGACCCGGTGAAACTAGAATTTCCTCTTATTTTTTGAAGTTGGTTAAAAAGGGACGTGCAGTTTATCTTAAGAAACACGATGGGATGACGTGATATGACTCGGGTTCTTTCCACACATTAGAATTAAATCACATACATATTGTATCTGAATTGATTTAAACAAATACATATTTTTCTTTAGACTGCAGATCTATATCAGAATTATTTGAAGACAATATCAAATTAAGTCTGATATATTATTCATTGTGCCGAAATGTTAAATTGCGTCCATAACTTATAGAAGATGTGTGAAAATAAAATAATATGAGAAGAAATAAATAAAGTTGTTATCAGCGAACCCATCAGAAGTCAGTCTCCCTTGTTCTTCTTTATACGTAAGGTTTTCAACGTTAACCTATTAACCAACTTCATCTTCGTCGTATATTTGGTATAGAAGGAAACATAAGCCCGGTCGGCACGAAACTAAATATTTACAATCCGAAGTATTTTTACATTAAGTAGTCTGAATTGAGCATTTTAATGTTTTTTAAAGTTCAAGGTTAGTGATAGGCAAAGGTAAACATTAGCTCTTAGGCCAATATTTTTAAAGATATCCAAAATAACAAAAAAAATGTTTTTTTTTAAACAAAAGTTTTATGTTTTTGATAAAAGTAACATATTTATTTTTTTAGTAAGAAAACTTGTCGTTTTATATATTTAAATAAAACAGGTTTTTTCCTGGTTTAAATTTTAAAGTAAGTTTACATACATTTAAAAATAGAGTAATTATTGTTGTATCGATTAAAACTTTTGTTACAATTCGTTATTGTTCATTCGAAGTTTTTATCCTAAAATACGGAAATCATCGGGCGGAATGTTTAGTTTTGTCATCGATTACGCAAACTGTTTCAAGGGTGCGCTCAGCACTGAACTCGCCATTATGAAAAAATATGAGAGCGTATGTACAAAAACTAGATGCAGCTGTCGGGAGGCACACATGCGAATTGTAGCGAACAGCGACCGAGCCAAAGGGGCTTAAGTGCACATTGCAGTCGGGGCAAGTATGCCAGTTTAGAACGAAACGAGATTCTTATGGGGTGACCCTCGCACATAGGCCTAGCGGGAAGGGTTCCAAGTTCAATCCGCGCTCCAGGAAGGGTTTGCAAGGACGCCCGCCGACGCGCAAGCGCACGCGATCCTGCAAAAAACTGACACAATAAGCTCAACATCGCTGTTTTGTTGTTAATACAGTAGATTGTTCGTAAATTTTTACTTTTTTGCAAAAAATGTAATATCATCAACTCGTTCACGCCCGTTCTTACAATGGGAGCTTTTTGAAGAGGGAAGAGAAAAATTGTTAAAAACGGGTAAAAAGTGGGTCAGAAAGGGGTGCTTTTGAAACTAGTAATCACTACTTTGCGTCGATCGATTCCCGTTATTATACAAAAAGAAGCTTTGAAATTGAAATCCTAAAATTAGGGTAAAAATTATCTTTTGTTATTAGAGAAATATAACGACGGTGTATTTTGATGTATTAAATATTCAGTTTAATACGATTCAGTATAATGATAGGACCGTTAAAAAGAAAATTATCGAATGGTCATCGATTTGTGTTTTTTTTATATAATTATGTTTAATGGCCTGGTGGATGGTGAGTGGCTAAGCCCATTTTAGGTTTAAGGAGTAAGTTAAATTTTCAGTGACACGAAAACAATTAATTTCAGTGAATGCAAATATACAATATAGTAAGTTTATAAATTCTGAATTTACTTATTACGTATTCCATAATTATTAAATTGTAATACTTTTATTAATTTTCGACTGATACAGTTTCAGCTTAATCAAAGCAACTGATGAAGCCGCGCAGTTTCCCCTAAACGACACAAAAAATGAAATCTCAATCATTTATAAATTAGTTCTGCGGACAGTAACGGCATTCATCCCTTTATTAATTTTACAATTGGCCGCAATAAAAGGGTATGGATTGATTGTTAGTGATGTTTTTTATGTCTTTTTTTATTTATTGTCACTGAAAATTTATGGTTTACTACAAAATCGTTGAGTATTTGCCACTTTTAAATAAAAAAAATGTATTCTATAAAATATATCCGAAATTATCCGAAGACTTACCTAATCTCAATTTTTAGATATCACCAACAAGGAAATGTTTCGATTTATTTAATTAAAGGAATTTTAAAAGTACCTACTACTACCTCCTGACCAAGATTTTGTACAGTGTACCTATACGTATAGTTCCATGAGGGTAAAGTCGTGGGGCAAAAACTAGTAAATTAAAAAACTTGTAAAATATTAGTTTGTTCGCTCATGAAAATTACAAGAGTAAATGTGTTATTGTATTCTAAACCACTCAAACAATTTTGATGAAATATTAATACAAGTTCAAAGGATCTCTTGCGTAATCAAGCACGATTCATTGTTTTAATTTTATTATAAGGCATTGGATATGATATCATCAGCCTAGCGATCTCAAATCTCAATAGACCGGGAAAGTGTGTCGTCATAAGTCTAAAGTTGTGAGCATGCCCATGGTGCCCACAACGGCGAATCCGTGCTTGCTCGCCAACAGCACAATCACATAAAAAAGGAAGACCAACACGATAGAACCCTTTACGTATAATGTAAGTAATTACATGGATATTATTCTATTGAAACTATTCCCTAACCCTTCTATTGTTGTTTTTCATCGATGCACTTGTGCACCGGACACGTCATTTATTCACCCATTAACATCAGTAATGGCAACTTAGTACATTTATGTTTAATATCTTATAAGCCATATTAAACTTCTCTACCTTCGTGTTTAAGCTTATTTTTGTTTGTATCATTAATACACACTTGCATTACAACATACCCTCAACTCAGGTAGATAAATTCAACCCTTTCACTTTTTCTATTTTATTTCTTTATTGGATATTTTTTGCTGTTTTTTTCGAGCGTGAATTTGGTTAAGGAATGGTTCGATTGCCTTTTATTAATAACTTTTATTGTTTTTTTTTAATAAAAAATATCAGATAGCCGTGACAGTTGTAACACCAACAGTCTTTTGTGAGACCACAATTTTTTTACCGTCACCTGTCGTGGATTTAAAAAGTTATGTTTTTTTAGCAACTACAAAAGTATATCTACAACTACTTTAATATTTTAATCGACATCGAAAGAGAGTTTATAATTCCAGGCGTATTTTCCATATAAGGAGTAGGTAAACTAATTTATTTTATTTCGTTTTTCTGCATGCATTGTGTAATAGTGAAATCCCGAGTCCCCTAGTGGGGCATGGGGCAAACTCATTTCTGTGTCTGTTTCATTGATCATTATTCTTTAGGCAAGTAGGCGACCAGCCTTCTGTGCCCTGCCCGACCGAAACAATTTTTTTTAATCTTGTCTCCCCGAGATTCGAACCCAGGACCTCCGGTGCTAGACGCATCGGTTATACCACTGAGCCACGGAGGCGGTCATTGTTTTTAAAGATCGTTGCAATAAGATATATGATTTGGCGAAGATATTCACCTAGTACGTGGACCGAGAATTTTACAGGAAAATAATTACTTTAAAATCTATACTGTGTTCCTTCATAATCCCTTCATATATTCTTATATTTTATATACTTACGTGAATTTTGAATAAACATCACGTTGCGGTTGTTGATCCTATGTTATCAGTAAAATCAGCAACAATTTAACCCTGAGAAGTAAATATATAAACGAGCATAGAAATAATAATTGCTCAATAACATAAATAAAATATTATATGCAACACAACATAAATTCATTCAATTACCTAATACCGATTAACAGTAGGTCTGACATTGCATATTATTTCGTCGTACATATAAAAATTGGGTCAAAATTGTATAATTATAAAACTATATTGTGTCAATAAATTACCGTCCATATAAAACCGAATAAATTATTAGTTAAACGTCAAAGACAATGACCATTAATAATTATTTATTATAATAACCAGGGTATGGCGTCGTCAATACGTTATATAAGTGACTTGTACTATTATGTCACGTAGCGGTCAACAAAGAGTCAACTGTATATATTATATGCATAAAATTGTATATTATTAGGCTAAATATATAGGTATTTTTTTACTATTCGGTCATTCACGATGATCGTGTGATGGCAGAGACTCATCTATCACAAGAGACACCGTAGCTGTAGTCAGAAATAGGTCATGTGATCGGTACCGTAATACTTACGATTTCGTTTAAAAATATTTGAAAACTAAATGTTATTTAAAATAATTGGAGATAGCTTTAAAAGTGATAGATTTTTAAAATCGATTCAGACATTGCCTTATTAACTTATCCAAACAAACTCTTTATTTTACTGCTTATAGTGTAAATGTAAATAAATATGCGATTTAGTTTTTTAGATAATATTTTTGCATTATGTAAGCATTGTTATTTTCTTATTTATTTTTTTTACTACACTAATTGGCCAATTAAAGCAACGCATTTAATATTAAATTAAAATATAAAATTTAAACACTATTTATAATAATAAGTGGCAGATGTGAAAACACATTGCAAGTCGCAACAGAAAGGTAATCGATAACCGTATGATCCAATTAGTTGATATCGAAACAATCGCTCGTTTTGAGTCTTAAAGCACTCAAATAGCTCTATCAATATCCTTCAGAATTAGGGTTATACGATACCCCAACAGTTTTTTCTCAGAGCACGCGTCTTAACCCCTTTTTTAATCGGATTTCGAAGGCGCGTGTGTCGGTTTTTTATTCATCTTAATAAAAACTTTTATCCACCTTACTGTTAGGGTCATTTTTTTAACGATTGTATTAAACCCTTGACGGTGAATGTTTTAATTAAATCATTCTGTTCAAATCTTTGAGGCGTAATTTAATTTAAGACTATCAATTTTGATTTGAAACTATATTTTTAAATTATAAATTGAATTTAAAACATGACATTTAATTTTTAATAAATTAAGATGTAAGTAATATCATATTTTACAAGGAAGTTTGTACCATATGCTTCTTATATACATTATTTCTAAATTATTTAAAATGCATAATATACTATGTACAACTAAAACGACGACATCAAATTAGGGTGATGTATAAATTATAATTATTGTGAACGTTTCTTGCGTATGGTTTTCTTCTCTATATTTATGAATATTCACCATATTCTGACTAAATGGTATGAGAACGAATGCTATGTACACTTTTTACAATATAATATATAAACGATGTACAAATATAAAAACCATACGGGACGAATTGAGGATAGGTTTTTGTTATTTTTGTCTGGTTGGTGATACTTTCTGGTTGAAAGGAGATCTAAATATTTTCATACATATCTACAATCTACATGTATAGATACATGAAGAAAAGATCTCCTTTCATAAAAACACAGCTGTAAGGCAAGCAAATAGCAACGCAATCTTCTTAAAAAGCGAGTCTTTTATATTTATAATTACGTTAAAAAAATTTTGACAGTAGCGGAAATTTCTTTTATAATTCGGATCGTATGAAGGAAAAAGCTGTGGAATGTCATTAATATTCGAAACGTTACTAGGAGGGATTATAAAATAATAGGAGTAATTTGGGACGCGGACGGTACGCCGGCCCGATGTCTGGAATTCCTCGATCTGATATGCATGGAAATATGCCTTATTACATTTTTTCAAGTTAGTTGATTTAGGTGCCTATTACTTTGACTTTAATTGAATTACAGTATCTGATGACGTATGTCAGATATTAGTATTAATATCTGCTATTTAACAACTTCTGTAAGAAAAATGAATTCCCATTTCGTTCGGTGTCTGTTTCACTGATCATTTTTCTTGATGTTTTGTTGACCAGACCGATGTTTTTTTTAATTTTGTTTCCCTGGGATTCAAACCTAGGATCTCCGGTGCTAAAAGCAACACGCTTACCACTCAGCTACGGCGGCGGCTTACTGCACTTTTAGTTATTTTGGATGCTTTGGCCTAGTGACTAGTTCTAATTAATGTGTGATAGATGAATTTTACTTATAAGTGGTAATCCTTTAGTGTTGTACGTAAAACGTACGTGTGTGTAGAGTATCCTCGATACAGTATGGAGGTAATAATATACTGATGTCAATTATTATGGGAACATTTTAGCTTCTCTATATCGTTTGGAACGTTCTTATTTTGAGTTGATAAGTTGTATTGTGTTTTATGTTATACTTTAATTAAACTTTCCATACTTTTAATAAATTTATCCTTCAAAGCTTTTGGAAATAGCTACCTCATAGTATTATTTCAGCCAGGTATTATTATAACCTTCACTTGACACCAGGTTTCGACGTCATCTTTCATTTTAACAGTGTCAAGAGAGTTATTTAGAGACTAAAGTATTATTAGTCATACAATAAGTTATACTCAGAAAAAAATGATAAATTAAATTAGTGTGAAATTTATTTTACAACGATTTTTGATCTGTATCTGTTTCACATATAACTTTCCAATAAAGGAAAATACGTGACCAGATTCTATGCTCCACCCAATCTATATATTTTTTTAATTAGTTGATAAGGACAATTTGTATATTGCATATATTTTTTTATTTGCATATTTTTGTTTCTCGAACCCGAGACATTCGGGAAATCCGGTACTAAAAGCAACGCGCATATAACTGATCGTGAGCTACAGAAGCGTTCGTATAGCATATTCAGTTAATTACATTACGTACAAGTAAGAATTTTTAATAATCTTTTTAAAAATTGAAGTTAATATTTAATAAGAGTGTAATTTTGAGCCAGTCCTATCTGGCAACAGAGGCTCGTAACATTTTTTGTCTATTTGTAACCCTATTATTAAATTCTATTAAAGAAATAGTTTTTGTCGACGAAAGGATGTCAATTGGTGTAATTAGACGCTAATAATAATTACACCTTGTTAGTTTTATATTTCTTTTGTAACACAAAAATTAAAGCGTATTTAACTAGCAGCTAGTAGTACCTATAATTTGATTTCATTACCTTAGCATAAGTAAAAATACTACAGTAAGGTAAAAATTAGTTAAATATGGGTGTCGCATTATACATTCATAAGCTTTGTAAGAATGTTTATGAAGCTATAGGTAGTGGCCCAAATACTCGGCTTGCACTATTGCAACCATAAAAACAAAAATAATAAAGTCATATATAAACACATATTACGTTAAAATCAGCAATTCGGGCTTTTGGGCTTGTATGGTAGTCCCGCCACTGGGTATAGGTATAATGCATTGCAAGTAATAATAGTGTATTTTGTCTAAGTAATATTCGACACTTCTTATAGAATCGTCTAGGAGTTTTTGCAAAAATATTTCGAACATCATATCAGCCGCTCCCGTGTGTCAGACATATGTGAGGTTCGGATGTGGTAGCTCTCATGTGGGCGCCCCCGCCTCAATGTTGCCTAGCAACCGTTTGTTTTGCCGACTCGGGGCGGGTTAGAAAGGGTAGGCTCCATGATTGATCAGCCTATCTCGACACCAAATGCCTACGGCTATTCTTTTTTCGAACATACTCCTATTAAAAGTACACTCGATTATGTTACTTTACTGGGGGTTTATAACCAGTAATAACAATAGGTAGGTATAATTTTAGAAATACATAGTTATTTTTGTTTTGTTTCATGATATAATTAAATATACAAGGTAAATTTCTCAACTAGAAATTACTAGATCAGAAAATAACAAATATTGCTCAAAGGTCTGTATAATTGTATTCCAAATAACAAATATTGCTCAATGGAGTCTCAGGTCTGTATTCCATTAAAACTACTGTTGATTACAGAGGAAAAAAACAACGTCCTTGTAGCCTCGACAGTGTGGCTTCGAAATTTAAAAAATATAAAAATAATGAAACTTACGTCAGTTAAGTACTTATATCTCAATGAACATTTAGATTTAAAAAATAATTGAACTCTGTATACCATAGTTTCGCATATTACTTTATGAATATCTATTATAGTATAAAAAATAAAAATATAACTAAGAAAATTTTCATCTTTAAGCAATTATCGCTTTTTAATATTCAATCTGTACTTATACATCATCTCATCTCATCGTAATATTATACAGTTTGAGACATGATTTACTTTAAGTTTGTCGTAACTTGCAAGTATTTAAACTTTAGATAAACTCCGCAAAAAATGGTTGGCTATTCTCTGTTAACTTTTCGACTCAGAAAAAATAATACCTATGCTACTTTATAATTATGAACAATTATTTTCACAAAAGATCTACAAAAAATTGGGTCTATGTTTTATAGTCCAGTCGTTATTTATTTTTTTCAATTTCCCAAAAGCGTGTCCAAAAACATTACAATATTCGCAATAACATTGAAATATTTATGCTCCCTTTAGAATCCTTGTTGTTTAGTTTCTTTTATGATTTTTAATGTCCCTCAAAAGAGTTCACGTCAATATTCAAATTCGCAGAAGATGCTGTGCAATTTACTTAACCGTAACATAATTTACCAGGTCTTTCTGAATGACAAAAAACGCAATAGAAAGAAAAAAATTGAGATCATATTACACTAAATACTTGTCCCTTTTTTATTAGGTTTTGTAATTGACTATTTGTATCGTTTAATATGTAGAGTCTGGTTATAATGTATATAGAGTTCAGTATATATTCTTAATGGTTAAAGCATTCTATTCTTTTAAAATAGTAATTACTTACTTGCAGATTAAATTTAAGGTTGAATAAATTTATCCTTGTCTATTTGCCAAATAATAGGAAAGTCAGTCTTTCAACGAGCTGTTATATCGCGTACCTATTGAGATATAATTGTGAAAAGAAAAAGAGGCCCTGGCACGAGCCTCGGTGATTCATCATCCCTCCGCTGACCGCTGCCCCCACACCCTCTTACTTTTCACTTTCTCTACATATTTTAAGGAGAGCAAAACTTTCCCTTCTTCCCGCTTTTATTTTTCCTCATAGTTAAGTTAATTATACACTCAGCGAATAAAATACACTAAGTTATGAATTGTGCAGAATAAAGTCCGTGTTAATAAAATAAAAAAAACTATTTATTTATATTTAATAAGGTATTTGGTTGTGATAGTTACAACTTTTTGTATCTTTTTTATTACTAAAGGCGATGTATGCGTTGTTGCTTTGTTATTTTTTACCGAAAATAATATCTTTTGAACTTGAATTTTTGCATAGTGATATTAATTTAGGTTTAGAGGTCTAGGCAATATAATTTTCTCTTTAGAATATGTCTTCATTTTTCCTCAGAGACGACGACGACCGTCAAACTACAGGTTACTTATCAGAATTTTAAAAGATGTGTAATATATATTATATTCCTAAAATAATGTCATGTGACTAGTATCATTATGCTTATCTATACACATCTGACATAAAAGGTATAATGAATTGGTTAGTGCTGACTGTGCTCAGTGTGCCGCTTACATAAGAACAACGAGTTAGACGTAAGTAAACGTGGAAGCAACTTACTTATGAAAACAAGACTCTTCTGTTTTCTTGTAAAATAATGAAAGGCATTTTCTCAATGTTACCTGTCTTGTTATCGCGACATCTCTATCGTATTACTGAAACGTTTTTAGCATACGAGTAACTCTCAACTTTAAAATTCTTTTGGGACTACATATTTGAATTTCTTTAATGTGTCACACACACAAGTCTTTGATTTTTGGCATCAGTTATTTTTGTAATAATACAGTGATACTGTTGAGAAATAATTATCATATTTAGTTATTTAGTTGAAAGTTGAGGTAAAGAATATGGGAATTAAAGGCCAATGTTTGTGTTATTAAAGTATACATTTAAATTCAACGTATTTGTTTTTCATCTACACTAATATTATAAAGAGGAGAAAGTTGTTTTTTTATAAGTTTGTAACGAATATACTCAAAAACTACTGGACCGCTTTCAATAATAAAAATCTACATTTTGTATGTATAGTACATCTACATTACACCCGTGCGAAGCCGAGGCGTGTTGCTAGTCTAATGTATGTAACCATGACCATAATATTTTAAGAAATATGCTGTAAGTTGCATATTCAGACAGTCCAATGCGTGATGCGTGTTGCGGCAGCATCACCGCGTCTATAATAAATGAACGGGCGCGGGGGACGCTGACCAATGGCAGCCCCACCCTCAATCAATATGATGGACTCGGCCGCGAGGGGACGATCGCTCACTGATTTTTTCCCTCGCTGACAGGACTCGCGAGGACGTTTTTGCGCCCTCGGTGCGGGCTCGCTGCGATGAGAAGGGAGCGAGCAATTAATAAGTGCGTGTCCACTGCCGATGTCGCGATGCTGGATTGTCGTTTCACGAACACTCCTTTTCCTTGTTTACCCGAGATTATACGAAACAGTGAGATGTATATAAATTTTGCTAAACATTTTAAGATTGTTGCAATCATTATTTGTACTTACATAGAAAAGAAACATCATATTCATGTTTAACAGCTACAAAAAGTCAATGTCATATTAAATTAAGTCGGAAGCCCTAGAGTGGCTAATATGGCACATTTCTTCTAAATCCCAGAAATGCATAGCTTGTGACTGACATAACAATAACTACAAATCATTATAAGGCATCTCTAAAAAGTTAAACACTAATTAGAACTCGTTAATCTTATCAAAATTCTAGTTATTTCCTAGACGTTCTCATTTTTAAATATGGTTCGGCTCCAGTTTGGTTCATGCAGAAGTAATTAAAAAGCAATTACTCGATCGCTTAAAATTCATACGATGTAGGCGAAGTGGAATCTTGAAATCTTTCCAACATGGAAATCTTAATCTAAGTTCAAAATTTTCTCGGAAATCGACGAATTTTGTACTAAGTCATTAAAGTATAAAACTTCGGTCATTTCGTTGGCGTTGCTTAAAAGCCTTTTTAGGCTGAAAAAAGTAATCTTTCATCTGTGTAGGGAGGAGCTAAAACGGAAGTTCTCTTTGAAAGGAAAATTACACGTCGGATACCGCGTGCCATTCAAGGGAGATGGATTTTAATTACGTCAAACAAAGTTGTCGATGAAAGTTTCCCGACTGTCGACCGCACCATTTACGGCATCTCCAGAAGATCAATCAGGACCTTACAAGTTTCTCGTAACGCAACTGTTTGTGTTTAATCTCATTTATATACTTTCAAATTATTTCGCATTAACTAAAACAAATGAAATTCCATAGGAAATACTAATAAAATCGCTAGTTTACAACAAATCGAACATTAAAGTGATAAATCAGGCGCACCTATCGCAGTGTTGCTGTGCTACTACCTCTGACTTCTATGGAAATTTATCGCAGCTCGAGTTAATCAGAGTTTAGTTGCCATTAATTTGATTAGGGTTAGTGGGCGTTGGTCTATCAATCTCACTCATTACCATGTTCGCTTCCAACGAGGGCTGTCTAGTGTCTAAGTACTTTACACAACAAATAAAATGTGTCACTCGGTTGCTTTCTCAGAAGTTTATAAATTATAATTCGTTCTATTAAATGAGCTAGTAGTTTTAAAGTTATGTCTAGGCTAGTACCTAGAGAGGGCTTATCAATATAATTTGTTACTGACATTACGGCAAGAACAGATGATTAAAACAATGTTCGTTGGTGTCAAAATAACAAATTCGTCTTTTTAATTAAAATATATTATATAAAACTGACGAGCTCGTTGGCGAGTTTGGTAAATTACCAACCTTGCGCTCCGATTTGTCGCAGGTTCGAATCCCGCCGGAACGACATCTTCCCCACGTCTGGTCACTTGGGGCTTTAAATATCGTTAGGTCGACAGCGCATCATTGACTGATGTTCTTAGACTAAATCAAGTGAACCTCATGCTTGTCTGTCGACATCTAACATAAAAAAAACGTTCCTGTCAACCCTAAAAACAGTAATTTCGACCGATTCGTGATGAACACTTTTAGGTCAATTAGGCAAGAGTCGCGCCCGCGGGTGTCCGCTAGCTAATCAGAGGCCACGCCAAACTTTATGCCGTGTTAATTTGACTAATGCGCTTTGTTGACCGGATTACGTAGTCATTAAATAACAACATGCTGTACAACGTAAAACCCAATGGTTATGTGTCATTAAAATTAGCTTTCATAATCTTGTGAGTTGTTCGATTTTTAAAACACGCTATTGGACGAGAAACTTTATAAGCATTATATGTATATATGTAAAAGTTTTAAAAATCTGGAACGAAACTTTTTATTTACTCAAAATTCGTTTGTCGTACATGCTATGCATATATTTTATACACTTTCTTTATCAATCTTATTCAGTAACTGAATGACTTATTTACACTACATGTGATATTTTAGTTTAGGTTTATTTTGTGACGAAGTATTATTTAACACAGTTTTACAATGGGTGTTACAAATTTCATATCCCTAACAGATGAATAATTAAAGGTTTGCTTGTTATTGTCGATATAGTTAAGGATAAAAATAATGAAATATTTAAATTGGATTTTCGAAATTCATTCCTTTGATTATTTACATATAAATAATCTAAGATTCATTCATTAATCGTAAGAGATTTTATTAGAAGATGAACGATCGTTATTTTTTTTAAGTTCAAACTTTACCCAAAAATGGCTGGAATATCAACTTGTAAAAAATGTAATATGTATATGAATTTATCAACATTCATGTTGAATCCAATTTATCAAGGCAAAGCCGGAGTCACAGAACAATATGTCTACAGAATATATAAAATCGACATACAGACGTTCATTTGTTTCGCATAGGTCTATTGCCAGGAGGTATGCGAAACAAATGAGGCGGAGTCATTGGAAGCGTTTGAAATTCATCTAACTCCACCTATGATGAATTAACTGACAGTCGACACTAATCTAAATCGTAAGCTGAAGTATCGTGTCCAGAGACAATTAGGACGTGCTACTTAACCAATTAGATGTGAAACAATCGCCCTCATAGTCTCCACTACTGTGAATACGCCCCTATCTTTACACAACATTGACGCTTTTTGTACAACACTTTACCATTTACGATATTTTAAAAGGCTCCTCATTACTCGATTAGATATTTACAAAAAAAGGAATTGCCCAAACTTGGAATGAATCATAGAGATAGGGGACAATAATTTCATGTTTCCCATAGCGTACGATTTTATTGTTGTTAAGAGAGTTCCATGACGTGCAGTTCGGTCATAACTTATACAATCTAATGTGCTGGTTTGTACACTATTTTACCTAATTTAATGAACATTATTAATAATTTTTATTTTATTTTTATAGTATTTTATTACAATACTTACCCTATTTAATAAAATCTATTATGTAGTTCAATAATTTGTAAATTTAAATGTCAATTTTATTATATTATAATATGTATGTATTAGATATAAGTAGGAAGATGAAGGAAGTGTGATATGAGATGTAACAATTTGTACATACGAGTACATAAAGTTTAACAAATTACTATGGTACAGTAATATAGACAAGTTATATTTTGGATAAAGTGACAGTTACCGAACTATTTTAACCACCCAGATAAAATAGTAGATAGGTAGGCCTAAACTTTAGTACAATTATATAAGTAAATGTAATATAAATAGTATTACGATATCCTATACCTACAGCAATAAATAACTATTAAAATATTATACATAATCATGAGCCTCGGAGTATTTTTTTATTAAAGGTAGGCCGGTACACATAACAATATTAATTCAAGTATCAAATACAAATACTTATACTATAATGTTTTCCCGTTTGCCAGGTTTCTTCATATTTTTTGTGAGACTGTACCAAAAATATTATAGTTCGTTGTTTTCAATTATGTTCAGAGAGAGGGTGACCGTAGTTAATCTATTGTGGATGGGCATCATATGCGGGAGTATTTTTATCACAACTCAGCGGCTACAATCTATGTTTAATATATTCTTCCTTATTCTGACTACTTGATCAGATGTTTAAGCAGTTCAACTACGACAAATGTACACATTAAACTAATAAATTGAAGGGAGAAACACCGACTTCAAATCTAATTACAGATGTGCCCCGCCTTGTTTCGGATTGGCTGTTTAACCCTTCCATATCGAAAGGGTTATTATTAGGCCCCTCGATTACGCGGCGCGCGCGCCGCCTCGCTCATCTTTTTACGTTTTTTACTCCGGCTTATATTTATTTTTTTACTTGCCCGCATCGCGCTTTGATTGGACGAAGTGAAAGGGTTATGATGTGAATAGGCGGTGTTATTAAGTGAAAGGGTTGATCTTATTTACCAATTCATATAGGTGAGTAGATACGTGAGGGTTACGTTGTATTTTCATGTATTTTTAAAATTATACACTTAGAACAGTGGAACAGCTCATAGGGAGTTAGTAAAATACATAAACATTTTTGCTTGTAGGTAAAATTTTATTTGAGTCTTTTAATTATGCACGTCTAATGTTTAACTGTGTGCGTTAACTAATAAGAAATAGCGAAAAGAATTTTTGCAATCAGCTTTAGTGATAAAATAATTATAATACATACATCATTTAAATAAAAGACGTGTCTCCCGCGACCACGGTTGCTGAAAAGCATCCGAAACGTCGGGATAAATAATCTAAACAATATAAATAATAAATCGCGTTTTAATCCGGTATACAGTATTTTATTTAAATGTGTGATACTCGCGTTAATAAAAGACAATATTATACATACATCAGTCAGAAATGTATTGGGATATATACGTGTTTATTGAGAGTTTGTAGCGCTACGGTTTGATTGGAATTTGCGTAAGCGATTAGAGGGTTAGACGTTAATCTGATGACTTTTAAAATTAACTTTTGTCACATAAATCTAAACGAGTGTCGGTGATAAAGCAAAGCGTGGCGTAAGAGTTAACGTGACTTTCGCAACTACATGGGGATTATTCAACCAACACCTTGGCCCTTTTCATTTACGGTTTTAAGCTTGTCAACGCAGTTATAAGTCGGTTTAATGTTTATGTCTCTATATTAATGCATTTAGGCAATCCTAAGCTATTAACTTTGGATAATGTAACAAACTATTTATGATAATGTTTTCAACGTCTCAATATTTCGTATTGCGTCATAAATATATTTTAATATAATATACTTACCGAGTTCTTGTTGTGACTTTTCCTTTAAAGATAAGGTATAGCTAATGCCAATATATTTGAAACTATAAAACATGCCGCTACAAAGATAGGACGTTATCTTTTTGAATCGCATAGCTCATTCGAAACGAACCCCAATATTTTTAACTGCTGACTTTGCTGACGTTCTGCGGCGTCTCCATAAATAATCTATTAGTCGAACATCACTTGACGTTTATACAAAGGGCTAATAATTCTAACTTTTGTGCAACCGCATCGATTCGGACCGTGCAAAAAGTTGCGTAGGTAGAAGTTAGAACCCTTCCTCACCTGCATTCCCACGATCTAGTCACACGTAGAAAGTGCATTGAATCAGAAAAAAAACTTGTGCAAAATATAATTTGCAGCCAAACATCCATGTATTACAAGAAAGGGTCCGATTTAATGCAAGTCGTATGCACGTGGAATACAATGACTGCGTGGGAATCTTTATGTTATATCAAAACATGGCAGACAGCTTTCTCTTATTAAATAATTCATATTTATGGTGTATATTTTGACATGGCTATCAATGTATTTAAAATTATACTAGCCAGTTTGAAGATAGATAGAACGAACACATTGTATCATAGGGTGTACTTAGGTATAGGGAGTAGGTAGATAGTTTTCTTCTATCTTGATAAGAACAAGTCAATCCGACTTAGCTTTACTAGTAATATCTTGTTATTTGTTTAGCAATTACAAGACAGAATGTTAGCAAGAAATCGAACTTCCTCAAGACATCCTTTGATATCTTATAAATAAGAATAATCGTATGAATACTGATCACACAAATCTTCGTAACACGAAACTCCGAAAAGGTTTAGTTAAGAATGCAAATAATAGCGTATCGGCAAATCAGCCGAAGAAAGGGCCGATTCCCACGTGTTTCTACTTTACATTACTTGCGTGTACGCAATCAATGGCCCATCTGATCCGCAGCGGCAAAAACTCCGAGGTCAGTAAAGGACTCCGGGTGAAACTGGGCTAGTTCTCGAATTGCATCGACCCTTTCACTCTCGATCTATACCTGCGCTTTTTACTATTCCCGGAATCGATTTCGAAGAAGGGACTTATTAAACATGACGATTGTCAAACTTCTGATAAGTCGATCGTGTATCAATATTTATAACACTAGTCTTATCACCTCGTACAACTTTTATGTTATTCGTAAAGTGTTGACAAATGTTATGTAAGTAAGAATTGAGGTAAATAACATCTATTAATCCAAAATATTCTATAAACAGAAATCAAAACGTTCAAATTTCATATTAAGAGTCATGTTGTGTAATGTTTAATGTAGTTATAACACTTATTAGTTTTTAGTAATATACTTGTAATATATAATAACCTGTACACTTGCAATTACTAATAATTGAGTTAAGAAAGTTTGGGAAACAGAGGCTCTACCCGAATGGGCTGCAATATTTCGCAAATTCTTACATTCCAAATGGATCCTTAAATAAATCAAATGTATTAGGGATGGGGATGCAAAAAAACGGGTTAATTACTCTTGGAAGGTTTTCCGTGAAAGGATCAATCTTGTTTTTCGTTATTTAACACAAGTCACATAATAAGATAGAAGTTCTAATAATTCATTAAATTCATTATTTTTAAAAAAATCTACAAATTTAATCATTTGACATATTAACAAAATTATATTAATTCTCTACATTATTGTCCCTCCTTCCATTGTTGATGTTGATGTCTTACATTTGTTGAAGATATTTCAAATATTTGTGTCAAAAAATGCTTAGCAAGAAATAGGAAGTCGTATATTGACTAGTCACCGCTTCCGTAGCTCAGTGGTAAGCGCTAATCATTGGAGGTCTTGGGTCCGGAGAAACAAGATTAAAAATAAAATTGTTTCGGTCAGGCAGGGCACAGAAGGCTGATTACCTACTTGCCTGTAAAGAAAAATAATCAGCGAAACAGACAGAAATCTGTCTGCCCCATTGACTGCCATATTGACAATTTTTTAAGTACATCGTAAACTGTCGAAAGTATTAAAAACTGATTTCAAAACGAGAAGTATTGTCCAAAAATCCATTTTCAACATTATCTTTTATTGACGCGATAACATAATAAAATAAAATAACATTTACCGGATTAACACGCGATTTATTGATTGTACTATATTAAAGCCTGTCCGTAACCACGCTTGCTCAAATGTAAATAAACGCGTCGCGGTCGGTATGAATAATATAATTAATAAATCGCGTTTTAATCCGGTAAAAGTTATTCTATTTAAAACTTCTAGAATCTTTCGTACATTGAACCTGATATTTTGACACTACAGTCATTAAACTGTTAAAGAAAATCACTGTGTTTATTTAGCTTTGGTTACAGGATAGATTCACAAGACTGCAATAAACCAGGTATTACGGAAGCTGCTTTGATGCACTGGACTATGAATGGATTATATTACTAGTGATAAATATGATTTTAATCATTTACTACTCCTATATAAAAGAATATTTTTTTTAACATTCATGTAGGTATTAAAATAAACGTTACTCTTTTAGAAACTCTATAGTTTGTTCAATACTGGCCCTTTTCCAATGCTAAAGTGATGGATTTCTTGTTGTTGTACGTCGATATCGGAGCTACGATCATTTATAACTCACATTCGACGGCCAAACAAAAGATACTCATAAAAAAATGTGGAATGAAATGCGAAGAAGAGCCAAATGAAGTATTATTGCAACACTTGCACTTTCAATTTTTTTTCTATGTTAAGGTATGAATATTGTAGGTGCATTGAATACTGGCTATAATGGCAAGATATAACAAATAAGTCTTAGGTACTTTAATCTTATATATATCATAATAATATCTTAGTTTTAGATTTATATTGGATATTATTTTAAAGGTTATTGTGGTGGGATTTTCTGGAAGTTTCTTATACCGACGACTTTTTGTCTGATTAATAAATCTTTCGTCCTCACAAGACAAGCTAACAACTGTTAGATAATCTTGACAACCATTTTTATAAATGTATCAAAATGTTGCTGTTGTGTAATAATTTTAAACTTTCTATAAGTAAAAGAGCATTGTTAATTCTTGTAAATATCGTGTATAGGTAACTGCTTAGCGAGCGATTGTCGGTGTTTGACGTCAAAGAATGTTGAACGCGTGATTTCACAGTCTAGTGGTTTGAAGTATCTTGTTATATCCCGCTCGGCTGCGCTGCCGGACCACAGAAAATTGCTGCGAGGCATTGTAATAATTTTATAATATAAACATTATCATAATGCCTCCAAAAATATAATATTATATACATACTAACATTATAAATGCTAATGTCAGACCCGAATTAAAAGTTCAAGCCTTTTCCATGGTGAATTTGTCCTCGATAGCAACTTATCTTATATATATCTTTTTCTATGTTATATTGTAGAGGGCACTAATAATAGTTGTTCCAGTAGATATATTAGCTCTGGGTATAGTTACAATAGTTTTTTTGAAATCTAGGAAAATTAAACCAAATGGCACTGTTTAAATTAACTAAGATATAGAGCTAATATTTACTTGGTAATTATTAGTAGGCACCCTCTACAATATACAATAACATAGAAAAATTATAGGTCAGTTTTGACATGGAATTACGTCTAGACCCTTAGATAGCTCTGAAGAATGGACTTTAAACCCCAAATTTTCCATGTGTGCCGTGATTACCGATGCCGTGAACTAAAAGATGGTCTCATTAAATTGACAGTCAAGTCAGACTAGATTTTATATTTTGTTTTGATTAACATTAAGCTTAATAATAATTTATATATAATAATAAAATATAAATCCAGCGAGATTCAGTTCTTAAATCCAAACCTATTTTTCGTATATTGTAGATTTTTTACCACCTTTTTTATATTGATAAAAAATGTAGAGTAGGATACTCTAGGTACCGTGTAAGGCACTATTACTATTGTCTAAGGTGCAGTTGTTTAAATTACATGATTATTGATAGCCCTCTATATCTATCTAATGTTTTCTCAGAACAGTGAATTAAAGTCAAGTCACAGGATATCGCACGCGAAGACTTTCGCTCGCCCGCACTGAAGAGCGAGCACACGTGCAGATTATGCCTTTCAAAGGATTTTTTACAATAAAACATATGCCGCTTTTTGCTTACCTAACCCACTTTAGACTCGATTATAACCTTCTTACCTACATTTGCTTCGGTCTTTGTGCAAGTGAAGCCGCCAAGGTTTAATTTGTTACAAATCGAATAGGTGCATTGAAAGAGTAAATAGTTGCTTATAATATCGTTCCCTATGTATGTACTTATATTCAATCATACAGCAGTGTCATAATATTCATAAAATTTATAGTTTTTATTTAGAAATTAAATTATCTAAATACACGATTATTTGAGACAGCTTCATATTATTATGATTATTATAATATATAATACAGAAAAGGGATATATAATAAGAACTATATTTATTTTGTGATAGGTAGCGTTCTATAACGATTTGTCTTTAAAAACCCAATGGTAAAGAGGCGTGATGTAGGTACATATATGTATGTATGTATGTTGTCTTTAAAGGTGCGATTTAATAGGTAAAAATGGAGCGTTGTTTGAATATTAGTCGTTACTATATGAACAAAACTTATTTTATTCCTACGGAGTTGATATTTGCTGTAATTTTCTATAATAGGTATTCTAGATGGCGTAAGTATGGCAACTTTGTTATAATTTAAATTAGACAGGGGACTGTCTAATGAATTTGAATTTGAAATTTGAAATTTGAATCTGAAAGCATTCGAAACGTCCGCGTCGGGATAAATAATAAATCACGTTTTAATCTGGTAAAAGTTATTTTATTTAAAAACTTACTTTATAACAAGAAGTGTAGTTAAGTAATTAAGGTATAATATATAGTAGAGGCTATTAGATTGTGGAATGCGTTGCCCCATCAAATTAAATGTGCTCAAAATGTGACTTCTTTTGTCAAAATGGTCACCGATTACTTTCATACATTATTGAAAGAGTAAGTGCTATGTTATTGACACTGCTTTATCTTATTTAGGTTTTAAGTCGAATTGTTATTTTCTTCTTAGATTCTATTCCTTCTAGTTAATTATCTGTTATTTATGTAAGTTCTTGTTTGTATCTTTAATTATTCATGTACTAATATCCTTCAACTTTAGCGCCTACCCTTCTCCTTTTTTAGTTTTACATAATTCTGAACCGGTGGCCTGGAAGAGATCGCTGAATTGTAGCGATAAGGCCACCTTTTGCTCTATTTATTCTGTTATGTAGGTCCTTATATATTTATAATGCAATAAAGTTGTTAAATAAATAAATAAGGTATAATAATTTATTAAAGCATTCTAACGCTAACTAAACAATCACTTTTCCTCACTGTGACTTAAAGGTCCATATACCAAGACTCAAGTTTAAATTTATTTTTGACGGTTGTAAACCGTTTCATATCTATTTTTGATAGGTTGATCGTTCTCAATAATGGATTCAGAATCAGTCGCCTCAAATAAATCTTTACTAACAGTACAAGCATTGATGAATGGCAATGTACAACTGGTTCGACTTAAGAAAATTACTTCAAACATTAATAGAAATGTTAAGGAACGATAAGCATTTTATTTTATTAATTAGAAGAGGCAAGAAATAAAAAATATTTAACGTGTGAATTGTTTCGTGAAAATAACTTTTTTTGGACTTCTAAATTTCGTATACTTTTATGTATGTATTTTTGAAGTGGAAGCCATTATTTATTGATTTTCACGCTACTATGTCAAGGATTAGGTCAATCGTCTTTCGTACTTTTCGGTGTTTCATTCATTAATTTTAGGTTCGTAGCAGACAGTCTGGAATCCAAAAATGTACAAAAAAATGAAGTAGGGTGTAAGGTTTTTGTTTGTGAACGTAAGTATACGGACGAAATGGCTCGCATATGGACAGGAAGACTCGCGGAATATACCCACACTCTTATGTTTGTGCAATCATATCAGGGCTGGCAGGCAGTTTTACATTATTAATATTTTCATATATTCGTTTTTCAAGGAGTACTTAAAATTATACTTATACCTTTAGGTCCACGATGTAGATTTAAAAACTAAAATAAATCTTACGTTTGGTATAAGCGAACGAAATAAGTATAAGGAAACTATAATTATTTATAAGGGGTTAGAGTTTGAAATAATTCCATTGTATATCTATATAAATACAATTTCAGAGTAAAGAAAAGCTTAAACTTTCTGTAAAACGTAATGGCATATCGTGCAATAAGTTCGTGTTCGATCCCCATCAGGTCTGATGTATTTATAAGATGAATCGTTTCTTAATTTTTTACCGACTTATAGCAATTTTGAGTAACTACTTGCAACGGGTATCAAATTCAGACAACTTTCCATAAACAGAAAATCAAAAAGCGCGATTCAGCTTTAGTACAATTCCGAGTTCTCGATGAAAAAAATGAAAATATCTGTCACAAAAAGTATTGGGATATTATATAATTCAAATACAACAAATAAACCTTTATTCAGAGACATAATCTTTATGAGTACTTTTGAGTCGTCATGTTTTTAAGCTGTGGTTGCCGTGGTGGTTAAAGTTTAAAAACCCAAAATGCGTAGTAACACAATCATTTATATAAATTAATGTATACTAAGACTATCAACCCGTGCATTATCTATTGGCAACCCTATGTACGTTTGCATCGGATCCCACGCTAACCGTGGCCTGTAACCCGAGTCGGCAGTCCACGGCTTCCGTCCGGCTTTTAGCGCCGTCCCATCGGTCACCAACACACTACTCACCACACCTCCCTATGTATCCGCACACATCATATTGCACATTAAATGCCATTGCTTGACGCCTGAACACATATTCGTGTGATACGAGAATCGCTACGAAATTGCATCGCTTGTTGTTAGTGAATAAATAATTTGGACTTCTATTGTATAATTAATTTTATAGTGTACAATACTTATTTTTCTGATAGTATGAGGTACTTAAGTATTAATTTTATTTGGCACACTATTCTGAGTCAAAGTTTCAACTGAGCGGTTCTAATAAAGATACAGATAAATGCCCCATACCTACTCCACTAGGGGTTCACATTTACATCTCATATTTTTACGACTCCTTTATTCCCTCTGATCACGATCTGAGAGCTTTCTCCGCAACCTTTATTCAGTCTTATTTATATGAGAAAACTTGAAGTGCTAAATAGTGAAATTTCCTTTTTTTATAATGTCTGTGTATGTAGTAGATAAAGGAAGTGGAAGGGAGGTGGCGGTCGGCTCACCGGTCGTCAGCGTGGGCCAGTGTGGGCCAACGTGGGCTAGCGGCCGCGGCGCCTCCCGGGGTCATTAATATTAATTAGACGCGGTGCGCCCGCCGCCCCGGCTCAATGCACAGCCTCTTTGCTTCTGACTCGCTGCGAAAATTAATTACTCACAATCTTTATGTTCCAATTATAAAGGCCTTCGCAACAAATTAAATCTGTCCGGCACAGACTTCTTTTGAGAGAGGTTTCACTCTCTTTGTTAATTTGATAAATGTTCTCGGAAAAAATCTTTGAATTCGGATTTTCGAAGATACTAAATTAATACTCAAATTCACGGATATATCTGTGAAAGTAATAAAAAGCTACCGTGCAGTTTTAACAAAAGCTTCGAATTATAATTATTAACGACGTTTCTGCGTCTGATGAATGAAAATGTTATATAATTGTACGTTGTTTGCAACCGACGCGACGGTTACAGATTTTAAAAGCGAAATCGATTCCTATACCTCAACTTTTGCATAAGTGTACGACTTCCGCGTTTGAGGAGCAAAAACGAAATCTCAACGAAAAAACTATGAAGTTTCCCTTTCATCGGGAGGCAAAATATTTAACGGCGGTAACCGGATATCTCGGCGCGGCTCTTGGAAACAATGAAAGAAACTACCAACGTGTTATTACGTGAAACCAACATTTAATAAGCATGTTTTTTATTTTGCATGGGTTTTGGTTATCCATTAATTCGCTCGTTGTGCAAAAACTTTTCGGTTTACCCACAACGTGCTATATTTGAATAGTTCGATGGCGCACTCATTGTTATGAGAAGATGCGGAAATGGGATATTTTCTATCGAGAAATATAATATTCTCTGGTATTATGTTGACCCGAGGCAAAAAGTTGCGAACGCGAAATAATTGAACAGTCCTAAATATTTGTGGTAAAAGAAAGATATGGTTAAAAAGGATACAGATTTATATGTAAGTATGTATTGAAATCGTTTGTACAAAAAAATGAGCGTTTGGTGTATGGTTGCTTTAGATACATGAGGTATAATATTCTAACATATTTTTAGCTATTTAAAACAGGCTAATATTACCAACTTATAAAGTATATTTCCAATACAATCCAGAACTTCGTCCTTACCTGTCCTAACACTGAATTAGTGAAGACTGAAAGCGGGTTACAATTATGGCTCAATTTATAGTGCTCTTCAAAGTATATATTTAACTTATTGACATTTTAAATACTAAGTCAATGTCTCAATTGCTTGTATCTAATTGCGTATAATATTAAATAATGGCTTTTGCTTGGAAGCGGGATATCTGATTCTGCACTGGTACTTTCTTCACGGCTCTTGCATAAGAAGTATAGATGGATATACCGGAAAGGAGTAATCGAGGAGAATATGCAAAGATACTTTATTACATACTAGTGGACCCCGCAGACGTTGTTCTGACACAATTTTGGCTCCGAAATTATATAATTATTCTTAAATTATTACCCCCGCACTCTTATGAAGAAAGGGATTTCGTAAGATTTTTCAAAAATTCTGAAGACAACAAAAAAAAATTTAGCTCAATCGGTCCAGCCGTTCTCAAGTGATGCGAGTACATACATGCGGCATTTTATTTTTATTTATATAGATAGATAATCACGGTAAAAATATATAAGGCAAAAAATAAGGAACTTAGGTGAGTAGGTACCTAGTACTTATCGTCCGAGAAGGCTCTATGTAAGTGGTTGTCATGCCTTTTTATGTAAAATTTAGCATGGTTTTCTTTGTCAATCAAACACTATTGATAGTAAAGCTATTTATAGTTCTGATCGGAATACAAAAATGTTTGAGTGACGAAGGTGCACCCACACAATATAAAATAGACATTAAATGCTCTTTTTGACAGTAATATTTTCTGGAAAATAAGAATTAGTGTCAAACTGTTCAAAATATGGTAAGATTAAAAAAATGTGTTGTTTAGAGTATGTGAATTAGTATTGTGCCGAATATCCGTATCCGTATCCGCGGATATCCGAAGGAGAAATAAAATCCGAATCCGTATCCGTTACCTTTTTTGGCGGATCTTTTACCTTATTAATTTTCTAGTTTGTATAGGTGGTTAGGTTGCTATGAAAAACTATTAAATTCCATTCAGAGTATTTTTTATATCTTAAAATCTAATATTTGGCATCTTTAGGTACATTTCAAACTAAATAAATAAATATACATCCGCCGATCTTGACACCATATTCCGTATTCGGATCCATATCCACGGATATACATTTTTAACGATGCAACACATCACTAAAGCAAATATAAGCATATTATCTTTTTAATTATTAAAAAAAATATATAATGTAAATTCTGGGCTAATTAAAAATCTTTAGTGGGTAACTGACAATTGAAAATTCACAAGAGGAGTATGTAGGAATATCTCTTACGATATTTGATTTAGAAAAAATAAGTTCTACTAAACCAGCAGTTGTGTAGCCTAAAATGACGTAGACAATAAAAACTTTTTAGTTGTAATCAGGTAGATATATGGAATGTATAATAGAAAAACACAATCAATTTCCTGTCAGCAACTGACCATATACAAGTGGATTTGTTCTCAGATCTTCGCTGTTCGGCGAAGATTAATGAATTTAGAATTAGATACGTTCATTGAATTGAAATTGGACTTTAGCAATCGGAAGTATGGAGTTTTGAATGATGCAATTTGTAATAGATTTTTGCGAATTGTGGAAAATAATGTGCCTTCGGCGTCCGCGCTGTCCGCAGCTGGCCTGCATTGAAGGTAATCCGATCATTATTTTTTATTTCTTTGACGTAATTTTTTACTAACTATCGAAATAAATGACAATAGCTCAAATAACTATTGCAGTTTGATCTTTTAAACTCTCATTTAACGTAGCTAAGTGGTTTAAGTATGTAGGTACCTATATCATGGAAATTATAAAATCCTATGCTTCCTAAACTAACTTTTATTTTAAGACCACCTCTGTGAAGTGTATACATTTGCGGATTGAATTAGTCGAGACTACAGGTTTGAATCCCCGAAAACAAAGTAAAAAATTAAAAATGTCGGTCTGGCAAGACTCATCTGAAAAGATGATCAGTTTAAAACTTATAGTAATGTAACTGACCCCTTACTACAGGATACTGGAATTGAGTTAATTCATGATTAAGTATATACACACAAATATAAAACATCAGGTGTTATTATTAAAAATTATAGATGGCTCTAATGAAACGCATTCGCCTTTAAATTTAAGTATTATTATAGTAGGGAATTAAATAGGTAGGTACTACTATATAAGTTTAATTTTTAAGAACGAACACACTAACATAAATATATTTCTATATTTCTTATTAGTTATGTCACTCAGTTATTTTGTTTTTGACATTGGACATGAAAGCGATGTTTTTGTAGGAGCTGTAGCTGGTAAGATTACGCGAGGGTGTTACGTATTTTGAAAGTTGTCAAAGGCAGAAGGTGAGGGCTACAAAGGTCGACTAACTACGTCCACATTTCGGAAGGATTCATTCACATTTGTGTCCGAAACTAAAACTGTGTTTACAATGTACAAAAATGCGTTAAGTATAGGTACAATTATGCGCTACTAAATTGGAATATCTATTATATAAATATTATGTTGAAGTACGTTTGATATGGATTGTTCTAAAAATTGTGCAATTAACAAACTAACCTTTTTTGTAACCAATATGTTATGTAATACAACCCTGAGTTCAGTTTGTATTACATAATATATGTTTTATTATTTCAAAAGAGGTCCTCTGAATTATGTTAATGAAGCAAAATGTTTTGTATAGCTTGGAACATACATATAAGACTTTAAACAGACAGATAAATATAATAATTTCATTGTCTTTTATTAACGCGAGTATCACACATTTAAATAAAATACTGTATACCGGATTAAAACGCGATTTATTATTTATATTGTTTAAATTATTTATCCCCACGTTTCGGATGCTTTACAGCAACCGTGGTCGCGGGAAGACCGCGTTTATCATAAATCGCGTTTTAATCCGGTATACAGTATTTTATTTAAATAATAATTTCAGTTTGAACTCAGTAATAATAATTATAAAGCTAATATAATTCTTAAAACATCGATCTCCTTCACATGTAAGTCAAATATTATATTACATATTCGCCAAGTAAAATACTGTGAACGCGTCTTAAGCACAGCAGGACGGGAATTGCTTGGCATGTTGATTTTAAGAAACCTTTTTAAAATTGTATAAAATAGATGTAAAAAGGTCAAAAAGTTATATCAAAAATCTTACCCCAAACTCTTGCTTCATGAAAGCTGTATTGGAAATAATATTTTTTTTCTTATAAAATGTTTTATTCAAAACCGTCCCTTATGCAAAGCTCCACCTGGACACTTTTTGTAACGCAATGTCCACGGGTCAAAAAATATTCAATAGGCTTTTTGCATTCCCTTCACCTATTATTTGGGAGGTCACTTAGTTTTTTTAGTGATAAAAAATCGACATGTGCTCGACAAATTATGCATTTCGCTGCATCACAATAGTTCGACGCACGTCGCCCGCGGCGGCACGAGAGCACATATTGTAGTATATTTTTTAAAAATTGCGAATTGATGTCAAGCTAAGAGGCCATTGTGCCTTGCGGTGTCTTTTGCCACATCAAATGTGTACCTCACCCTCGGAATGTACGAAAATATGAGTTGACATTTAGTTTATAATAGATTAAACATTTATATTGCACATTTTAGAAAAAGAAATGTATCAATAAATTTAACAGAGATAGGCTAGATGTAGGCACAATTATATTATTAATACCAATCAAAACTTTATAAATAAGTGTGTATGTGCCATAGACGTATTGTATTAATGCAAGTAGAATAAGTTTGTAGAATGATGTGTACCAATAATAAATTTAGTTGCCTTCGTATTACTTAGTTTAGAATGTTTACTCTGCTATCCTTTCGCATGATCAGTGGAGCAGATAAGCAACAGGACACGTCCCTTGTTTGCATCAAACAAAGAGACGAAGCGCTAAACCTATTGGACGTTTGTACAGGAAAATAAAAAAACCGAATTCGATGTTATTTTTGAATTTGTGCAAGACGTTTGACAGCGGATGGGCACAGTCGCGGATGTCTGAAAAGGTGACAGCGTCACAAACACCCCGAGACGTTTGAAAGACGTTATGAATAGGCTTTGAAAGGAGTGATCGAACTGTCCATTTTATTGAGCGCCTACGGACCGTGTTAGAGCTGTTGGTACTTGTTTCTCGTATCGTAAGTAATGCTAAGGGTAAATTGAAGACAAATTGCTATATAGTCACTTATACGACTCTTCAAAGTTAGCGCGGGGATTATTATAATGCATAAGTTTTACCCACTGTTGTAAAATCAAGAAAATTTTTCTCAATCATAATTTGTTACAGTTTCGTAAAACAAATGATTTATGATAGGCAAATGCCTATGACTACCATGAAGATCAGCGGAATAATATCATGAGATAAACCATTAACATAACATTCGTAAATTTTGATTTACAACTATGTATATTTCTTTGATCTATCACTAAAACTCTTTTTTATAACAGAATGTGACCATATCATCTATTTTACTGTTGAAAACAAAATCATACAGATAGGTACCGACTATGTTATTTTCTTGTGCAAAGTACCTACTACAATCTAATTTTCAATGAAATCTCCTAGAACTACTGATAGATATTTTAAAGAATATGTCGTCGGTTAGTGCGTTATAACTCATCCACAAAAGTAGGACATAACTCACATTTTTGCGAAATATCCTACGATGCGTATCGAGTCGCCACGGCCGAGATAGTTCGCAAGGACAATTCTAACAGAAAAAGGGAATTATTCATCACACCCGGAAGGGGAGAGTCCATGACGCAAAGATAGAAATAGCCACCTGTTTCTCTTAATAATGATGTAAGTGCTAACCATTCAGAAAATAAAACAGGACTCTGATGCTTATAAAATAGAGTATAATATGCCTAACAGAGAAACTATTATTGTAGAATCCGAGGGTCCAGTTCACTGTTGCCTTTGCAGAATCAAAAGTTTAAACGGCCGTCGAGAACAAAAGGATCGGACAGAGCTACATGGTCAGGGATAAATATTCAATGTAAATCCTTTGGAGGCGATATATTATACTTTGGGCCGTTTGATTGTCGCCAGCTCTCACCTGCGTGATGTACCGGAACGATATACGAACAAAGGATAAAACATTTATAATACTTCATACTTTATAGTTAGTTATAGCTGGGATAGTATCGATTTATAAAAAAAATATAACGGATTTCCAATAAACAGTTAAAATTCGAGGGTCTATTCAAAATTAATATTTTTTAACATGAATGAAACAAGTTGTGTAAATACTTGTATCATAAATAAATATTGCTAATTTTTAATTAGGTTCATTCATTTCCTTGATTATTCATTTGATATATAAAAAGTTTACAATTAAAAAATGTTTATTTTATAACAATACACCAAAGAACCGTCAATCTCACCAAACAAGTTTGTAATCAATCATAAGATTGTTGTATTTATATTTCACGTACCAATTGATTCTTGATCAGGGCACCCCTCCCAAACGTGGAACCAGACTGTAGTTTACCTAAAATTTACATTAAAATCCACAGCAAATACAAAAAACTGGCTAAACTCAAGTCCATTGTGTTCAATTGATTCGTAACGGCCGAATACGCAATAATGTGAATGAAATATTCACATTTTTATAATTTCCTCGGCACAAACGCACATCTGTCGTTCACACGGAAGGGATCGAATTGTAATAATGTATGCAATTAAGTTATATTAACTAAAAACAAAATTATTGTTCAAGGGCATTATTTTAGCACAACTTTGATAAACTATTTAATAAGTAATAGGTATATAATATATTTAAGAAGTAATATTAAACTATTAAGTAACTAATATTAAAAGGAGATGGAAAATTGTGGGCCCAAATGTAATAAGTTGTGATATGATCTAAAAAAATTTTCATATTTTTTTATCTTATAATACTAAAAATCAGCTCAATTCTCAATCTGGGAGCGGAGAAATATGAGAAAGATAGTTTTCCTGACATTCTCGATTAATTGAATCGATTACACAATCACAAAAATAAAACCTTTGGACAAGGTAATTAACTCAAAAGTAATTAAATGTACTTTAAATACAATATATTGCATATAATTACAGTTATGTTATTAAATAAAATATAAATTATTAATTAAAAAAAAAAGAATATATATGATTATCGATTTTTTATCGATTAAAATCGATCTTTTATTTTAGTCTGTCGTTGGCATGCCGTATGACAGTTGTTTACTCTGTGCTAATTCGTTTCGTGTTTTTACGTTTTATGATATATATGTCAGTTATTGATCGTAACATAACCTTACTTTTACTACTTAAAACTCTAATAACTCTGCTCTCAGATTGACAAAACTAATAGAATTTTCAAGGAAAGACTATTAAGTCTCAATATATTAATTCACACCAAATTCATTTTGTTACATTGGGGGCCCAAAGTTGTATGTAATCGTTTCCATCTCCTTTATTTGTTTTATGTAATAGTTCAAAGACGTTTGTCAAAGGCAGCGGCTATCTATTGTGATAAGTTTTGCAAGGATTTATTTATCAAACAATGCACCGGCAAAGTCATAAAACAGGATTGCTCCAATTTGCCAAAAATAGTCCAAAATGTATTGTTTCATAGACAACGCAACAGGACAAATTGCTTGCGCATTTCGGAACCCTTTGTATCGGGTGTTTTTTGTTTTCCTGGACTTAAGATTTAAATGGCATGTTTTCACGTGCACCAATAATACTTTTATTAGCAACCATTGCAATTCAGTGCGAACTACAGGGTATTTTTTATATACTTATGATTATTCTACTTGAATTCAATTAATAATATAAAAATATAATAATCAGTTGTAGGTACGTTTGGAATAAAAAAAATAGTTTAGAACATCTATATTAGTTTTACAACTTTAAAAATAGTTTTTAAAAGTAACTACGAATACCGATCGTTCTAGAATAATAATAATCAATTTCTAATAGTCATCGTGTATCCTACACTACTTGCCTACTATTATCTCTACTCAGGTCGCAATTGCCATCGTAAAAGTCAATAATGAAAGGGTTTCATTGTTTGGAGCCCGACAAACAAAGGAAACATTATATGCGAATAACCCTTGCAAATAAAGGAAAAGTAAAAGTATTTGCCGAATTTTAAGAAGCACTTTTATTTGGGTTAAAACGTAACGTCCTTGAATTCTCCTCGGCAAGGCTTAATTGTGGTTTGACGGCTTCAAAGAGTTGGCTTCTTAGATGAAAGGCGAGGGTGAAGGCCACCCGCCACTACAAAACAAAAGCTTCCACCCAGCTTTCACTTTTAATGAACCTGGATCTTGTAAGGTTAGGTCAAGCGTTTTAAGTAAACGTTAGATTGAGATTTAAAAATTGTAAAGAACTGACAAAGAAAGAATAAGTAATTATCATGCATACATTATGTTTAATTATGCGTTATCATAATTTCATAGTGATTATTTAAATTCGGTTCGATTGAGGTTTGTTAAATATCTAAAAAAACTAATGTCCTATTTGTCGGGCAGTATTTGGGCAGTATAAAATATAGTTCTAAATTTGAATTCAATAAGAACCTTATACAAGCAGGAATGAAACAAAATACTAATTCTAGGCTAATATTATAAAGAGGATAGATTTGTATTTTTGAATGTTTGCATCGAATAAATTAAAAAACTACTGGACCGATTTAAATAATTATTTCACTAATAGAAAGCTACATTATCAGCGAGTAACATAGGCATACTTTTGGTGTATAGTACCTACATATACGTTGCACCCGTGCTAAGCCGTAGCGTGTTGTTAGTAGAATATAATTTTAGTAACACGAATTCTATGAAAACTAAAAATTAAATAAATAACTTTGAATAATATTAACGTAGGACATACTCGTACAAAAATCAATACACACAATTAGGAACAAATATTTCGTGGTTGCGTTTTGTTTTAAGTATCCATAAATTAATTAATTTAATAGTTAAACGATGTTAATGATGGCGAAATTCTGTTCTTTTCACTGTGATCTAATTAATGATTGCTATAACTTATTATTTTATTGATATTAGATTAGATCTTGCAACACCTGCCTGTTGCCAAACTTATCTACAAATATCGAAGGGACAAAGATCTGCTTGTCTAATTTATAGATAGCCTGGTACAACATTGAGGGTTTGCTTCCGAAGCCAAGGCAAGGTGCGACAGCGTGTGCCAGATAACAAGCCTAAACATCCTGAGCGATAAGGACAAAGCATCTAAAAGAAACGAGACAAATAATATTTTTTTAATTTAAAAAAGTGCACCGTACTCTCATTTGCTGACTTAAAATCAACCTTGTTTTTATTGCCATAGGAATAATAATCGAATGTCACTGGCAGGCACGCGACAGCAGCAGGTGGGAGCTCTTCTTAAAAAACTAACAATCTTTTCGCCGTGCATTGTGAGTCAAAGAAGTGGTGTTGTTTTCTTTTATAATTATCTGCAGCTAAAAATATAACAGGGTAGTGCTTTCAAAGAGTCAAATTTAAAATGCAATGCATACATTTCATATAATATTAAATATATTATTTTGTTCTGGCAGTATTAAAATATATACGTATGAGTTTTTTTTTATTTAATCAAAGACCACTATCACTTCAAGCAATAGCTTTTTATTACAAATGTTAACTATATAAAACTGCCATCGCAATTATTTTTTGTATATACCTTATCAATTTTATATATGACTGATTATGTATGTTTTCCTATCCTCGTTATATAAAACGTATTAGTTGTACAGCATATTTCTTTCTGTTTGATATCAAGATATTACATTTTTCATTATTACAAATAAACATTATTTTCTAAACACTCGAATGATCCTCTGTTCATGTTATATAGCTACCATAAAGTACATAATCTGTAGAGAACTCAGGATCTTTTATCTACCATATGTCAAAGAACATCCTAATAATAGAGTTATTAGACAAACGGGCGATACAGTGCTTCCTCATGTCTACTTTGGGATAAAAAGCGTCTTTGGCTGGGGCGCGTGCTACTAAAACAGGAATAAATAGTGAAAACGGTATAAATAACCGCAGCACGCGCGATAAAAACGCTTAATTTACGCGATACGCCGCGCCACAGCCGCTTGTCTCGACACTTATGCTTTTTATGCGTGTTGTCTTTAAGTCAATACGAGAGGGCCTATTGAAGGACTCTGCTACCAAATATGTACATTCATTTACATAATTTAAGGTATACTCTGTAAACGCACTGCGTAAAACCTCGTGAAGACAGTATTAGGCAGCGCCTCTTATTATAAGGTGAAATTGATTGTTTTTACCTTTTTAATCCATGTTATGATCGACTTCGAAAAATATTGAGAGTAAGATTTAAAAGAAATACGAAATAAGAACGAAATACCCATAAGTTTAATAAATATACGAACGGCGCAATAAGCGCGACTAGTTAATAGTTATATCTAATTAGTAACTATGTTTTAATTTACAAAGTGCACTTCGTAAACCATTAAGGAATTAATTCGAAAGATTTGTTAATTTGACCCTACGATAATTATTATTCAAAGAATATTTCATAATTTGAAAGTAGACAAAGAGTACAAGTAGAAAAAAGGTACAGAGAAAAAAGGAAAGCCTATTCCTATCTAAACGGCCGGCAACGCATGTTCATGGGCGGTGTTCACATTCCATCAGGTGATCAGGCTCGATTGCCCCCTTTTATTATAAAAAAGTTATGGGTAACATTACATTTAAAAAATAATAAAATAATAATAATAAGTAGGACCATTTTTTTGTTTAACTCATGATCATCACTTTGAAAATCACTATAATTTTCGAACGTTAAATGGCGAATTGGATGTTCTATTATTAATTTAATAATTTAAAATGATATCTAAGATACAATCTTCAATCGAATTCAGACATCAAATGAAACATTGGCTACTTGAATGCTGTTTTAACATAAATCTTTCTTTTTTGTATCAAGAAATTAGAATAAGTAGATCTAATTATTATTACCTATTACTGTTTTAATTTAGAAGTTTTAATAAATTGACTAACCTAATATCTTAATGCACCTACTGAATGTTTCTAACAAATAGATGCATTTGAATATAATACAAAAACATACAATCTAAATTGTGGGATTAAGACAATATTTACATTTATTGATTCGAAACTAATGTAAACTATATATAGTACCTGTTAAAACACATCCCGTTTTTTAGAGTTGTAACACTCCAAGCTTTCTAGATTATAATGTTTAATGTATAAAATGTAACTTCCAACAGACATTTATTTTCTGTAACCTTAAATTTAATTAAATAACGTTAACATAGTTATAGATAATATAAATATAATTTATTATAAGTTAATTAGGTACTTTTTAAAATGTTACTTACTAGCGTTACTTTTTTTAACTTTAATTATATTATATTTTACATATTTATGTAATCATGTTTATTTTTAGAATAAAAATTATCGTTCATCCTAATTACATTTCTTTATATTTAAATATAAATAAAATGGTGAAGTGAAAGTTCTATTTTTATTGCGTCACAAAAGAACAGAAGCCGACTACCAGGAGATAGTAAATTTATGAATGTCTCAAATTAGTTGCAGTAAAAGAAAGCACCGCCCGGTCCACACGGGAGCCACTCGTAAACATAAAAAAGTGCTTATGTGTTGCTCGTTCCGAGGGCTAAAAAACTGTTGTACCAAAAGAATATAATGTAGTAGCGGCCATAAAAATGCATTGCGTGCACGAGTGCATTGCGTGCGGGGTGCAGGGGGCATGAAGGACCCCTCCTTCCCTCGTGGGGGTGTGTTTACCGCGCATAGGGGCGGCCGGCAAGCTCGCCGCTCAAGCCAGTGTTGTGGTAGGTCCCACCGAGAACGGTCGTATCACAAAACGAACTAAATTGCGAATCGCGCCGGAACATGTTAACGTTTTAATCATTTTAAGTCATTAGTTAAAACATATTCATATTGGACGTTCGATGAACATTAAGTTAACTGTGTTAAGAATAAATGTATCCGTGAAATTGGTGTGAGATGGCCATATCGCTGCAGTCAACACAAAATTCTAGAGGTTTGTGTTTTCCATGTACTTTGTAGAATTAGTTTGAACGTCGTAAGAGTGTGAATTTATTTGAAGTGAGCGGGTTGTTTGAATGCTGGCATGCGTATGGAAGGCGCCGCGATTGGGCGGGCTGATGACAGCGGCACACATGGTTTATTTGCATTCAACGAGATTCAGTCAACCGTAGCCTTCCGCGAGTGTGCGTAGTCGCGTGCTACGCCGTTGCTACGAACTGCGTTCCGTGGTTTATAAAACTTTTTGAGTGGCAACGTGAAGAAAAATATTGTTGTTATTCGTCATCAAACATGGAAAACTGAATAAATACATGTAATGTTAAAAATAATTGTAGTTATATGTAATAATTTAGTAGTGTCATTTGGATGATTGTCTACATTAGTAAATAATTAAGTAATTAAATTATTACATTTTATAAGCTTAGTTAAATTGAAGCATGGACGTAGTATTCTACTGAAGCCTATGATTTGATGTTTTGTAAATTGACCTCTGGTATAATTCAAAGTATTTATTATGTATTAATCGAAGTCATATTTTGTTTATTTTTCTTAAAATAGGTCAAATCAATTTTTTACGTAACCAATCTTCGTTGGTATTGTTTTAGTTGGCTTCGTTCACATTAAAATACCAAAAATATATAAATAAAAAATACTTGTGTAAAGGTCATTAATTAAATTATAAAATATATTGCTTTGAAAAATGTGTTGCTATATATAGTATGTCATTGACAGTATTGGGACGATTAACTAAACAATAGTCCGGGTTACCTGAAGCCAAAAAAATAGTTCTTAACCCTAAATAGCCGAAACCGTACGAACTCTGTAATCTCTAGCAATGCTGACTCATTTTAAGCTCATTAAAGTTGGGGAGAAATTAGGCCATTACTAAGGATTAAAGACCACATTAAAAATAATTAAATTAAAAACATTCTTCTAATCGGTTCCATAATTGTGACTAGCATCAGTGAATCTGTAAAAAAAAACAACCTACAAAATTCCATTATATGCAGGTTATTTTAATAGTTGAGAGCAATTTATGGACAAACGGAAGTCATTGTAATGCTGCTTATCAGGCGAACGCTTACACAATATTGAGTTATGTAGTGGCAGTCCCCAGGCGACTCCATAAAAGTATTGAGTATGGGTTATTGACAAATATTTATGGCGTATAAAGAGCGGATAATTACAACTCTTTAGCACATAAAAAGCGGCGATAGGAAGGGTGCGCCGTACCTTGCAGAAATTTATCACCAACCGTGATGTCCGTCGGGGTTCGCTTTAATATTAACACTTATTATATGTACCAACTTTGATTTTTATTATTGTTGAAATATATTACATTCTATTGAGTAAATAAATTATAATTCAATGTTAATATAGGTATTATTTTGATTAATAAAATGTTTTATCATTAATTATATATACATACATTATTATTATATACATACATATTTAATTTTAATTGAAACTTCTCAGAATAAACTCAGTTATCATCGATTTTATTACTCAATATGTCAAATAACTTTTAGCATATAACGGGTAGGAGAAAATCAAAATTCCACCCGGGTAAGAAACCACTGTTGGTTGGTGGAACGCGAAGTAAAAAATAATATTATGTTATAGGTATGTCTTACTTGATTCTCTGTGTCTGAGTTACTCCCTATTAATCTCACATTCGTTAATCGCTATTGGCTCTCGTAAATACAAAATAAATTATATTTATAATACCCAAAAAAACCAGATTGGATATTTTTTTTAAAACATTTTCAGAGATATTCCTGTATAATCCACCGAACACAATTGTTTCTGTAACTGAATAGCGTACTATTCACCTTATTATGGAAGAAAAACATTTATATCAAAAATATTCCCGTCTCTACGATTAGTTATAATCTATGTCCATATAATTCAATGTTCTCACAATATACTAGAAATTGCATTATGTACAGTATGCTTCAGTTACCAATACCATAATACTTTCCTTAAAGGTCGGTAACGCATCCGCAATCTCTCTGGTGTTGCGTATGCCTATGGGCGGCAGTGATTACTAACCATCACGTTACCAACTTGCCCGTTTAAAAAAAAAGCTTTCGCTTATCACATTTTTGGGAACAGTATATATCATCACTATATTTTCAATTGCAAAAAAATCTAAAATAGCGACTGAAATAATATTAAAAAGTAATGGGATTAGCTGACAGTAAAATGTGTTACCAATGTCACGGCAATATAAAGCACTTTACAAGAAAAATATTATATTATATGTAATTTTAAGCACAATTTTAAATAGTGTTAGTTGTGCAAGTTGGAAATAGTTTAAAAATTGAATAATAAAAAATGGATGACTCGGTACATTGAAAAATGATTAATAGCTCCTTCTCAAAATTTAAAACAAAATTACTACCACATTAACAACAAAATTAATAACACATTGTCATATTATAGTAAGAACATGATTGTAAAAATATATATACAGCATAGAAAAATAGGAATAGGTAGGTATTTTGATTTTAAAACCGTAGATCCAATTTGAACGAACCGAAAATTAATTCCACAGCTAAGTAGATAATGTAAGGACGCTTCCCTTCGCCCGTCCTCTTCACGCCTCGAGGAGAACTTTCAATTATGATTTTGTCTAATTTTAATTAAGTGCTCTCAAAAGGCTTTTCTTCGTCGAAATTAATATTTGAATATAATTTGGGAGGAGCGCGGGTGGAGTCCGCCTTTAGAATAATTAATTCTATTAAGAAGGACTGTAGAGTGGATCGTCCGCGCCTCCTCATCTCGCTATTTTTATTAGATAGTATGAAACTCTAATAATGCTTATAATGTTTTTAGGTTAGAATATAATTGATGCGTATTTTCTGTATATATTATCTATGACTATAGGTATATTATCATTTTCGAAAATTATAACAATAGAACATTGTTCTGATTAATACATATAAAAATAACCACCTTACTATAATGACTATGACTAAACTAAAAACAGTTTACAGTGGCCTTTTCGTCGAAGGTGTGCATATATTTTTAGTATCTGTGCTTATATAGCTATAATATTAAATTAACGTAGCGACCTTCTGATGGATATAAGTTTATTCTAGTTTATTTTAGTATTCTATCTTTTCTATGATTAACTTTATGAATATCAGGATTCTTCTGTAGGTTGTGTAGTATTCTAAAAGAGGTAATTTGCGCAACAGGTCGGGGCGGAAGCGACCTGCATCGGCGTGATTGCGACCAAATGTTTCCTCCAAAACGTCTGGCTTACGCTTTTTGCCATGTTTTTTGTCTCCTCTCACTGATAAGTGTGCTATCGATAGGTTCGACTGTGCGTTTGCTTAGGTTGATTTTAACCCATATCGGAAGTAGATGCATTCTTCACGCTATGCATACGTTCAGCTGTTTATTTTAAATCTTTTAGGACTAATCACCTGCATGATGTTAATACATAATACTCTGAGAAAAGTTTATAATTAATGAAGGTTTTCTTTCCATCAACAGGTGTGTCAGTAAGATCCCTTTCAAGCATGCGTGAAGGATCTCTGCCGATGCTAGCGGAGCGGCTGCTGGCCAGTCGAGCCGCCGCGCTGGTCGCAGGGCTACCGGCAGAGCTGTATTCCGGTGCACTGCTAGCTGCCTGGCCGCCCTCCCCGCCGCAGCCTCTGCTACCACCACCTGCTCCTGAGTTAGATCGCGCTCGCAAGCGACGAAGAACCCCCAAACTTGATGACACATCCACCGCTCCCCTCTCACCGCCATCATCGGGATCATCCCCCGGAGCCACCGATCCTCCCCGCGATAAACTGTTCACTTGTAAGGTTTGCTCTCGCTCATTCGGTTACAAGCATGTTCTACAAAATCACGAACGCACCCATACTGGCGAAAAACCGTTTGAATGTGGAGAATGTCACAAACGCTTTACTCGCGACCATCACTTGAAAACTCACCTGCGTCTACACACTGGTGAAAAACCGTATAGTTGCCCGCACTGCCCCCGCCATTTTGTTCAAGTTGCGAATTTACGGCGGCACTTGCGCGTACACACCGGTGAACGACCATACGCTTGCGCCCGATGTCCAGCGCGGTTCTCAGATTCGAACCAGTTGAAAGCGCACGCTTTGGTGCACGATGGAGACGCCCCCTTTGCCTGCCGATGTGGTGCAAGATTCAGGCGACGGCAAGCGGCTGCACTTCATCGTTGTCCGAGTGGTGGCTGCGATCCCGGCACACCTAGCCCCCCGTCCGCCATGTCAGCCGACTGGCGCTGGGACGAATGGCCCGAGCAGACAGAGCCAGAAGACCTATCCCTCCCGCGAAGACCGGCCACGCCGGACTCTCCGACTGACTTACGCGTGCACTCCGCGTAGTGGACGCGCGCATCGGGCCTCGCGCCGAGCACTCATGAGCCGGTATACGAGTTCCTTTCGCGTAGAGCCGCGCTTTCGCCGAACTATTACTTCGTTATTGTCTCACTTCCTCGATGTTTTACCTCCCTAGTTTTAGTACAGCTCCATTTTTTCTACTAATTTTCAAAGAAATCATTTTTATGCCTTAAAAAATTGTAACGGTCATCCATCTCTATTGTTTTCATTCCCGGTAAGGCTACTGACGTAAACGCTGTAGGTAGGCCATTCTGTTTTTTCATTAAAAATTTTGCACTACCCATCGTTCAGCACATCGTTTCAACCGTGTTACAATTTAGAAGTTTATTGTCGTGCCATTTGCATAAGAGCAAGGGATGCAAAAACGAGACAGTTTTGTTACATTGTTCCACAGTGTAGAAAAAATTATGCAAAAGTAAATTGCACAATGGATTTTTGATTTATTAGTTTTCTATTGTTCTTGACTAAAAAAAATAGTTCGTTATGCTTGAAAAATCGATCTGAAAAAGATCTCACAATATTTGAAAAAATATAATAAGTCCGCATCTAAGAAGGTCGCGGCCTTATCATCACAACGACAAAGGCTTGTTAACAATCAGTGATTAATAAGTATCGATTCAGGCGGTAGTTCCGTTCGGTGGACAAAGAGGAAGCCATTGTGTAAGCCCTCATCCATCGCGCCTTACGACAACCAACGACAACCCAACCGGTTCCTAATCACCCTTATTATACCCAATTCTAGAAATTTTTCTATAACCGTTGCAAATGTTTTCGTTCTTTTATTTAATTTTAAAATCACACGAATTAAGTTAGAAAACGTAACTGATATTCTTTCATAACGCGTGTAGGGGATAATTATTAGAAATCAATGGAGCTTCTACTCGTAAGTAGGTAATTATCGATAAAATCGAGGCAGCCCCGAGTGAGTGAGTGACTGTAACGAAGGAGACGAGCGCAGCGAGCTTCTTTGTAAATATTGCTGTCATTATAAATTATTTATTATTTATCTGTTAGTACATAAATATTCGCGTATTATAATCGTCTTGGCAACGATTGCTGTTAATAGAGAATAATATATGTGTAAATAATCAAAGTGTATTGATATGATAGCGTTAAATTGACGCTTATATTTTACCATTCATGATAGTTTCATGTTGTTTGAGTAAAGGAGATAATGAAAGTTATTATAATCTCTTAATCGGCTATTAGATGTTATAATTGAATAATATTATACAAACATGCCATGTTCATCTTGAATTAGCGGCAAGAAGTCTGCGAAGGATTAGAAAATAATATTTAACGAAGAATGAATCTGTACATATTTAGTTATTCAGTTCTTATTCGGGATGCACATGGCATGGTATAGTTTGTGTTAGGTAATATCAATAAAATTAGCTATGTATAGAATATTGCAATTTGTTCTTACGGGTATTAGTTTCCTACTAGTTATAGCGTGATTATTTTCGTTTTAATTTATTTTAAGACATTGCGTTCGTTCTTAACTTTTTGCGCACTCTACGATTGATGTAAATGATTGAAATGTATTGATTGTTGATTATTATTATTATTTTATTTTCGTAAGATGTCCGAGCATCAAGGAATTAAGGGTCCTCTAGTGTTTATTACGTGTAAGGTATGATTCCCAAAGAAATTATTGGTACAAATTTTAATGTGTACAAATAAAAATGTCGACTAGTATTGATTCCATGTTGCAATGTTAATATAAAAGATAATCGTAGTTAGTTTAATGTTAAAGCAGTACGTACCGTCATCTACCTCATTCGAAAGATGTTACTAAGGCAGGGTAAATAGCCAAAAAACTTAAAATATTTTCTATACTCCTACTCTATTGAGATCTCGTACAAATTTAACAATGGTTTATTATAATAATCTATATTAATTTACCTATTATTAAGTCATCATATAATTATATAACACTGAGACTGATTTATATTTACTACTATAACGTTTTTTTTCCAAATACCTCATTATTGCTATGCTGAAAATAGCTGCATGACTTGTCGAGTATTGAAGCTCTCTCAATCTCTTGCAATCAATTTAAGTTCCTAATATATTATTATAATTGTTTCTTTGAATGATTTTGTATTATAAGCGATTGTTTTTATTGTTAAAAAGTAGAATCAAAAATATGTGCCATCTTCATAACAACACACATTAGTTATTTTTTGTGATATTCAACAACAGATTAATAATAACAGGTATACATATACCTACTAATCTGCTATTAGAAATAATCTACCTCATATTTAAAGTCCTAGTTAAGAGATGTTACAGGAAGCCTAACTACTGTTGACTAACATTAGTCCACTTGTACAAATTACTGTAGGGTATAATGAATGTAACATACTTATTGTACCTTCTATGAATTTATGTATTTCTGTATCGATGTCCAGTACATAATGAGAAATAAAGATGTTTGTTATTTATAACTTATTTTATTCCGAAATCTATTGCTGGGATCGTGGGCGCAGTGGAAAACCTGCATCTATGGGTTAGGAGTTAAATTCCTGCAAAGTTTGACATGTTTGCTTTTGTCATTTGAGCACTTTGAGCAATCGGGCGAGACGAATATCGAAACTCCATCTGGGTTTATTCTTGGCTAAACTATTTTGCGTATACATTCTGTATGGATTTAATAATTATATCCAAGAAAAATATGAAATGCTTAATATGGCATACATATTATTACCAAGTCGAAAAAAAAGATATTTAATTTTTATATAAAAATAATAATAGTTTTTAATCATAATTGTATTTTGAAACACAAAGATGGTTAGTGATCCAGGCTATCCTTAGAAGAGATAGTTATTCTATCAAGGCCTTTTTTATTACTTTCCTAAAACCTGTATCTGTAGAACATGATTCTGATGTAGCTGTATTGGTTTAGTCAGCGTCATCGGTGCTTGAAAAGTGTCATGTTCGACGTCCGCGTCGCGGTCGTTACAAAAGCAGAGTAAACTTGATAATTCTTCATTAACCTTAGATATAATTTATTATAGATAAAATCTTCCTAACGTGACGTCTGTGGACTGTTTTATTCTATTTAGAGATATACACAAAATAATTCGAAAGAGGTATGCTCATAAAATTTAACATGTACCTATGTTATGAAGAAAACTTTACTTAATCGCTAGAAACTGGATTACGAAGCAAGCTACTCGAATAAAGAAGCAAGACATATAAGCCCGTAGGTCATTTTACAATTCTCACTGGAGCTCACTCACTTTTGCAAATATGTAAAACAGTAAATTAATCCTGAATGAAGCCATAGTCTTTGATTATTAAATAATCTAAGGCCATAGTAATTCTATTTTTTTGGATAAATGTTGTCTATATATATCATGGAGGAACAAGCCTATAAATTCATTCGAGCATTTATTAACAAAATATTTTACTTTGTTAATAATGCAATTTTACTTTATTAACATATGATAACCGTTATAACGTTATGTTACTCTGATCCATTTAGATTTTCAGACTCGAAACCCATAGGATACCTAGATATAGATGTGTTAATTCTGGCATCATTATCATACTACTAGCTTGTAAAAAATACCACACGTATTTAGACAAGGAACGATAAAATGAAATTGAACTGATTGTTTTATCAATAGCTATTAAAAGCAAGAGCACGAAGCCGTTCGAAATTATAATATAAACTAAAACAATTAGGCGATAACAATATTAATTATACACTTGACTTCTCAATAAATCTACTTAATCGTAAATTTTGGCTCCTATACTACATATAATAAAACATAATATTACTTTCGTCGGGGTTTAATGATAATAAGACTTTTGTTGTAAAAACAGTCATATTTTAAACATAATTTTCCTAAAGCATTGTCTCGCAGTATTTCGCTAATGAATATCTTTTAAACAGTAGGAGAGGTAAAGCGCTGTAAGACGAAAGCGGGCGAATTATAATTTATTTGGAGAAGTGGCAACGAGCCCCCCGCCCCGCGCGCCGCCCGCCCGCGCCTCTCGCCGCCGCCGCCCGACCTACCCTTTGCTTTCGCCCTTCGTTACCTACGCACACTCCAAGAGTTGCAACTCGGAAACAATTTCCAAATTAGATTTCAAGGAAAAAATAATTTATTTTTGAAATAATCTAACAAATATCATGTGGAGGTGTGTGTAATATCTTTTATGGAGACCCGTGGTAGCCCTTGATGCCCTCTCCTAAAGCTGGCCCTGACTAATAATATAATAATATATACCTGTTTTAAATGGAAAATACGCAAAATGGAGTTTGGTGGTATTATAAGTAGAAAAACAAAATATTAAGAACAAATACAAATAATAAACATAAACATTTTATTAAAAGTTAAAGATACACATGACATTATATAACTTTTATAATAACAGGTATTTTTTTGTATTATGAAATACTAATTATATTTTATAAGTGAGTGAAATAAACACGAAAGGATAGATTGAGGTAATGTATCTGAAATGACCAAAAACTGTGGCCAATAGAAGTATTGAGTATTGTATTAAGAACATTCACTAGTCTTTATAATTAATAGTCGCGAATCAACCAGATTTATTTAGCAAACCTCTCTATCGCATTTGAAGTCCTAAATGGCATTTGGCAGCACCTGCCTAAAAATGGCTACAGTACGCTTTTTACGACTGGAGTTTGGAATTGAGAAGTTGTCGCAATATGTCTGACCTTGGCCAGAAAGCCACGTTTTTTTTGCTGTTAAGTGAGCCCTGAAACGTTTTGGTGTCACAAAAATATTTACTTTTAGGATGATACTAATATGATGTAGAAATAACCAACAGGGTTGCTGAAGGGACGGATTTAGGGGCGCCATCAACGACTACTCCAATCGACCTTACTCTCAACTCAAGACGTCGACTTTTCAAGCACAGAAAGTAGCGAGTATCCCATATTAGTAGTTTACTTATGAGCTCAGTTTAAAATAAAGCCCAACGAAGTTGCGAGTTCCAGCAGGTACACATAATAAGTGCGTATATGGTGAAATGTACCATGTATATAATATTCTGATTAATTTATTGATTCATCTCAGATGATATTATTACTCTAGTTGTATCATTTTTTTTAATTTCTTAGAAATATCTCTAATAAGTAAAAATTAAGAACACCGTAAAATTGGCTCCATAATATTGAATGACACTTAATTTTCCTTCCATTGAATACCTACTTCTTCAAACTTAATCCATTAAGTTATCTTAAATAGCTTTATTTCTAAACTTAAATCCACTGTATAGCAAACCTCTTTCAATCGATACTTTTTTGGTCATATATCTTAAACATACATATTAGTTTTCAAATAATATTATAATATGCTTTATGACTGATATTCGCCAATAGATATGATATCATATTATTTTTAATTAAGTTACAACACTGCGGTACGCAACTTCATACTTTCTGTTTTTTTCTTAGGTAGGTTGTGTTCAAAGAACTGACGGGGTTCGGGCGACGGAGGGAGCTTGGAATTAAGAGGGAGACGGGGTGGCCCGCCCTGGATACTGAGAGGAGTTTTAACCAATTAATTTTGTTCCTCAACGCAAACTCCGCTATATAATAAGGTATAAGTAGGCATTAACTGAGGCGCGCCGATAGCTGGCCCGACCGGGGGCGACTTCGCCTTCGCGTTGCCTCTTATAACGATGTTTTATTTCTTGTTAAGCTCTCCGTTTCTCCACTTTTAATATTTAATAGCGTTTTCATGGCTCATGTTTATAGCGCACTTACGAATTCCTAATATTATCATTATAACTGTTGTTCCAACGATTATACTGCCTTTTAATCGTTAAATCTGGATGAACCGGCAACGCGCTACTCTCTCATTGAATCACCAATAAAAATGGATATTTAAATATGACGATTAATTAGAATAAAATAGAATAGGTTGATTAATTTATATTTTAAATTACATGAACACTTAAATAAATTATTTCTATTATTGCTTGAGTTAAAAAATGATAAGATGTATCTGATTTATATAACGTTGAGGTAAAGCCATAAATTACACATATGTCTCTTAAAAAACTATCTCCACGTATCCATGACGAACTAAAAAGGGTTTCTACTTACCCGAGAAGAAGAGATTTGAAAGCAAGAAACAACAAAAAACAGGCGCTCGCGCCTTCTGCCTCAAGGCATCGCGCGCGTCAATATGACGCTCTTAAAAAATATACCTTAACAACGGTATTGTGTTGTTAAAAAACAGAAAATGCACCCGAAAAAACAAACCACAGAAGACTGTTAAAAAACGAAGTGCAGCACGCGAGCGCCGAGTCAGCCCAGGCGCGAGGCACCCTTTCCCTTTTGTGGGACGCGCGCTACGTTTTTTATCTTTATGGGGTTGAGTTTTTTAACAGCGATTCTACGTATAAATTAATAAATGAACGTGCTCATAATCTGCGGCCTGGAACACTTTCGTCTTTGTTACTTTTTTATTATAACTTAGCATTCATTTGTTTTTGTGTGTAGTGGCGGAAACGGCTTAGCCCTATTGATTATACCTACGTCCGCCCAACTTGCCGTGTGACAGGTGGTATGATATTCATACATTTATATGAAAGTGCTTATGCAAAACTTAATTAAGATAATTAGCTGTTTGCAGATGTTTGATTACCTTTATAAGTATACGTAAAATATCTATTTATGTCATTGGTTTAGAAGGTGTTGTTTTTCTGTTAACTTTTAATTAATAAAATATGAATTTTTTATTTATTTCTATTCAATATACAATATTTAAAGAACTTAATTAATTGTTAAGAAAGCAGTGCGTCGAACACAGGAAGATGTGCCGGAAAGGCAGTTTTTGTTTTGCGACTAATAACGGATAACTTAGTTTTTACCTACATTCTTACGAAACTCAACAGTTTCTGTCTCACTTTCATTATTATTACTAACCATTGATGCAAACAAGCGATTTTATATTTTTACCTTATCTTACTCAGTCGTCTTTTAAGTCAATAGTGCAACACATGTCGTTTATAATATAACGAACTCACCTTTATTTTACAACTTAAAAACTGTATAGTAATAATACGGTGATAGCAATTTATAGTACAAAATATAAAATTAAATCTTTCAAAACGGAATTCATTCAACTTTTCAAGGGGTATGAGTAATTAATATAGTTCAATGTTCATGTTAAGTTATTATTCTTACAGAATTTGCAGATCACTTCATCTTTCACACTTGTGACTATAAATTCTTAAGATTTGACAAATGGCATCGATATGCGTGAATAGTCATCGAAGGGATAAGCAAATACGTAAAAGCATTGGACACGCATTGTGATATGTTACATGCGACATCCAACTCTTATTCACACAGGCTGCACGTGTGCATTGCAAGAGGTAACTTTGCATCATACATTCAACTTTTTCGCTCTGTTTATTTTCAAAGCTTTGTTCGAATCTCTAGGTAAGTGTTAGTGAGTATAGAAGAAATTATTGTCTTTTATTAACGCTCGTGTCACAATTTTAAATAATATATATTTTACGGATTATAATAATAAATATATTATATTATTTATCCCGATGTTTCGAATGTTTTTCAGCAAGCGTGTTCACGCATATCGCCCTAGAATAAACAGAAATAGAAGAAATTGCTATCTCAATGTTAAGAATGTATTATAAAATAATAATTTGTATGAAGACAATTATAATAAAGATTTGTGAACTTCAGTACCTGTTTCTTGTCTTTGGTTAAGATCGCTTCAAAGTTTTATAATTATTAACAAATCTCTTCACATTGTATGAAATTTATCAACATATTTTGTATTAATAATGTACTATAGGAATGATGTCGCGAATTCGTCCCACCACTTCAGTCTGAAGTAAAGCAATAAAAAATCCACCCGCGCTCTGTCACGCAGGAGTTTTTATTTTGATAGTGAGTTCGGTTAACCGACGGCCATTGTCACCGTGCCGTTTGATTATTGATTTTTACGCTAAATATTACTTTTATCAAAGCTTCTATTCATCGCAATTATAACTTCCTTTAACAGACGATTTTATAGTTTACACAAAGGGATGAAGCTGCACAATGTCATTAATAACCTTCATAGAACTTGTCGCGATTCAGTTTATTTTATACATATACCACTTTAAATAGATTTTGTCCTAAAAGCAAGTCACTGTTGTATAACCCTATGATTTTATAATATTATATCTTGTTTTTAATGGTCAAATAAAACATATACGTTTTTTATGTTAGAAAAGCCAAAGGAGCATGAGGTTTACTTGATGGTAGGTGATACCTCAGCCACAGAACATCAGTCTATGATGCACTGTCGAGTGTCGACCTACTTTTTACTTCGAGCATTCGGAAATCCATAGACTGATACCGAAACGCGCAATGTGCACTTCACGGTTTTTCCATCTATGAACGGTGGTTCGTTACCCGGTCGGAATTTCGATATTCCTCCTACCCGATTAATGCCCGAAGTTACCAGACGTGGGGAAAACATGCTGAAAATTATAAATATACACCATTTTCGAATGGGATTCGAACCCACGACCCATCGATGAGCACGGCAGGTGTTTTTAAAGAACGCGCCAACGAGCCCATCGTAATTTATAAAATCCTTATGATTCTGAGAAACTGAGGTCACTCTATTTTTTTTAAGTAAGATGAATATAATAGCACATGAGAAAAAAATAAGAAAAGAGTTTCACGCAAACTTGTTTGTCAGTATGCCTAATCCTTTAATCCGTATCACTACCCAGTAGCTCTCTCTTACAATAAGTAATTGTCACTTAAACAGTATATTTTGCTTGTATCTCGTACCGACGCGACGTCTGTCTATAGAGCTTCCGACAAAGAGTTTGTTTGCGTACACTATGCATTACGTGTTTGATCTAACAACACAGTGGTCAGTAGCAATGTTTACATTTAATCCGCATTGAATATCCTTTCTCTGATGTTTTCGCCATACGAACAAAAGAGGCGGCCGCCTTGTAGAAGAAGACAGTATTTAGTTTATATTTTCTTTTAATAGCGATTCAATTGTAAATATATTAAAAGCCACACTCTAGACGTGAAGAAAAGAATTGTGTCTACATATGTAAGAAGGCCGGAGAGAATCGCGATTTAACTGCCAAAAAAGTTTCTTATTTTTATAAAAGATAAAATCGCATTTACTTTAATAAAACATATAAAATGTAGTACTTATTCAATACTACATTTCAAAATATATTAGTTTCTTTTTGTAAAAATATTATTGATATCCTGCAATCATCGAGTACGTCCAGAATTATTTATTAAATTGCCAAAGCAAGGTAGAAAAATATTATTTACCTGATAGGTACATCTATTTCGTTGAAATCGGATTATAATTAAAAAGAACTCTTAGAAATACGACCATTGAAACTCTATCTTTACGAAATCAGATCCGGGCCGGATTCAAATTACGAATCGTTTTACTCTCTCTGATTTTCAGGTAAACAGCTATTTTTCTATATAATAATGTAAGCAGACATGTAATAAATCATTGTTTACAGTATTGATGTTTTCAATTTCAGTTTACACATTAACATACTATAGCATATCTTAATAAGCACAATTAGGATTTGTAAAAATAAATCTTTAATTAATTTGTGTTTTTGTCATAGAATAGTAAATATTTACTTAATTCAACATATGGTTTAGTGGCAAGGTGTGTTCTGAACCTCGTTTCTTTATATTCCGTTGTCTGTAACGCGAAGAACTTAACAAACACATTAAATTCGTAACGGGTAACTTTTAAAAGGATGTTTTATTAACAAAAAAAGAGTTCAACAAAGGATTGTAAAGATCGAATATGTGGTAACGGGCCTGCAACTCGATAACGTTAACACCTTGTACAATGTGGGTTACTAGAATTCGGCACACTGTTCGCTTTTTTACTCGGATTGCCAAAAAATGAACGGGTGTTGCGTCGGTGAAAACTGACACCAACCGGTGGCGTAATGCTTAGCTGTTAACTTTTTCGCTGCTTTAATCAAGTAACGGGTGCAAATGTGGACTCGAAAGGAAAATACCCAAGAGTTATGTAAATCAATTCATAAATAAGTCTAATGTAGCCAATTTAAATAACATTTGAAACATATAGCAGCTTTCCTTTAAATATTTATGGTTGTACCATACAGTAGTGAGTAGGCCATTCATAACCACTTCCTCATTGCTGTCATAAATCGACCTTGAACAATAACAAAAATCAATAGCGCAATGGGACAAGTGCACTATTATGGCATCAGCTGATGTGTTGTTAAAGAGTTCAATGCACTTTGTATTGTTCTCTCTCATAGAAAAAACGTGGGTACGCATAAAAAGCGTGATAAGTTCATATAGAAAAAACGTAACCCTTCCGCGTACAGGTAGGTTACCCCACACAACCCTTTACAAAAAGGCTTATAAAAACGCTCAGGGTAGTGAAAGGGTAAAAAAGGGTTGTCTTTACGCATGCGTCACGCGGGATCAGTGCCCTCGTTTCTCATTTTAAAATTTGTAATGATCGCATTTTATACTTTTATTTTCATACGTTAAATCGAAGCATCTTCGCTGAATCGCTGTAATATAATCACTTTTCTGCTATCGATAAAACAACGATTAAGTTTCAGATTATGTGGGATTTGTTTTGATAAACAAATCATTTGACTTCATGAAAACATTGCTTATCGCTATTGAGCGGTTTACGAAGATCACCACTCCAAAGGGCTATTGAAGGTCTTAAAGACCAAACTTCAAAATCGGATATTTTAAAATATCCGTATTGCTTCTTGGGCAATCTTTAAGTGAAGTAAATACCAACTTTAATACCAATACAAATCAATGTCTTAATTACATGAATATTCATATTACATATATTGTAATCAGAAAAGTCAGTAAAGGTGAAAGTCTCTACAAACGATATAGAATATTTTATTTCTACATAAATATCAGAATTGTATAATTTATATGATCTTGAACTGAATCTGATCAGAACTCCGATCATTAGGCTTTTTATTCGCAGTCCGAGGTCAAAGTAAACTTATCATTTTGTAGACAAGAACCTATTGTGACGCTACTGTTATTCACAGATCACTGACGATGCGATCCATTTAGAAGTATATTATATCTTTATTCTTATACAGTTTCTACGAAATCTTAATCGAGTCGACAACCATATTTTCCTGTGGTAATATGTTTTATTATATGACCAATTTTCTCTTTGTTATAAGACTCGAAAATAGGTAAGTATTGAAACGTTAAAAGTGTGACCGGATACAAAAAAACATTATATATTTATTGCTAGTCAATTTTGTATAGTGAGGATGTAAATTACAATGTTTTATTTTTTACTTAAGGTAACATATCTTAGCGACAAACGCCTATAATTCGATAATAACTGAACCCGTTGGATCAAAACATGAATAAAACTAGCAAATAACGGAGTGAAACTATAATTAACAAAGATAAATATCGTTTATTACAGTTAGAAAAGTCGATTAGAAAAAACTACCCCTTTCACCCCACAATTTGTACCCGTGCAGTGGGCGCCGCGACCCACACGCTTGAGCTACGCAGCTCACAAGCAAGGACATGGCTTTTCTATTCATGCGAACTAAAAATAGGATATTTTTTTTATGTTAGATCTCTACAGACGAGCATGAGGTTCACTTGATGGTAGGAGATACCCCAGCCACAGAACATCAATCGCTTATGATGAAAAATGTATGCACTGTCGACCTACTTTTTACTTCGGGCATTCGGACCCATAGACTGAAACCGAAACGCGCAATATGCACTTCACGATTTTTCAACCCATGAACGGCGGTTCGTTACCCGGTTGGAATATAGGTATTCCTCGAAATCCTTCCTTCAATGCCCGAAGTTACCAAACGTGGGGAAGACATATTTACAGAAAATTATAATCATGTGGTCCCGGTGGGATTCGAACCAACTATATCGATGCACACGGCAGGTGTTTTTACAGAACGCGCCAACGAGCCCGAATTATTTATATAGGGCTTGAATGCCTCAGTGGCTCAGTGGCGCGTTGTGTTGCTTTGGAGGCCGCGGGTTCGAATTGTGAGTAAAAAAGATTTACAAAATATATTCCGGTTTGGTCACAGAAGACTGATCATCTACTTGAAAATAGACAGAAATGTCCCATAGCGGGTAAGGGGACTCGGATTCTACTTTTTATATGGCTTATCTCTTATTTAAGAAATATTCTTTTTACATTTCTATGATAACAGAAAATGAGTAAAAATAAACATGTAAGTATAGAAATTTTAAAAGAATGAAGAGAAACGTTAAGCGGAAGCCTGATAAATAAGAAGTCTCAGTTTTAATAATAATAACATTACTTAAATAGCTGTGTTAGTAATACATCATATTTTATATTCATTCTTAAATGACAATTTTTATATGTTTTGCCGAATATCTCAGAATACATATCTAAAACAGAAAACATTCTCCATAGTTCTGAACCGTTAAAAATGTTACAGTTACACAACTCGTTTCCATAATAATAGAATCATTATAGAAAACAGAAGACCGAGCAGCTGATTTATTGGACGATAATGGTCCCTGTCATAAATAGTTTTTTTTAATATGGCAAATGCTTTTTCATTCGGCTTCAACACCGGGCTTTGTTACTTTTTTAATTTTATGAGTTTTTTAATTTCAAAACCATCACATAATTTGAATATTCAGATTTGAATTTGGAATTTGTATAATTCAAAATGATTCGTTAGTATAATATAAACAAATATGTACTCATTAAATACTCGTATTTTGTTGTTCATTAACTATGCAGCAAACAACAAAAAAAAATATTTATTTATTTAGCCATTTATTGCAAATTGTATTAATATGTCAACCACACATGTTGGTCGAGCTTGACTAAGATTACACAAAAGCACAATGTTGATTGTGTATCCCTATATATTATGATTTATAGTGTACATTCGCTTGATACTAGCGATTGTTGGTTTTGCGGACCGCGGGCTGAAGCGGACGCAACGTGCGTGTGATGTGTCTAATACAATTTAACACAGACATTATTTTATAATCTCAAACACCTAAATGAGTTAAAATTCAACGATTCCTCGTTGAAAAAAAGAGTTAATATTGATCGTAGATTTCTCGCCGTGGGGTGCAGCGGCCGGCTGAGTCACCCCACGATTTTTTAACTCACCCTAAGTTATATTTTTTGTAAAGCCCCCCTCTCCCTCCCGGCCCGCTTTAAAGGATGAGTAGTCTCTATGGAAACGGCTCGATCTAATTTATAGGCTGACGAAAGTACGAATTGCTTAATTAAGAATTTAAAATGTGTCTACTGGGCAATTAATTATAAGCAAGACTGCAAACTCGGAGTCTGCGAGAGTATAATATTCTTTTGTGTAATATTTCAAGCTTTTAACTGTCGAGTCAGGAATTTAATTAGAAACTGTAAACGAATTGTTTGCTCGTTGTATGTCTTCGTTTTGTCGAAAGAAGTACACTTTCTTAGAACAAAAGTCTTATTCCAATTTTAAATTAAAATAAGTTTTAACTTGTGTTGTGTATTAAGCACACAGTGGAGCCCGAGTCGTCTTTTCGAGTAACATTAATATGACGTAGGCCGGTTTATGAATACGCAAGGGTTGTTTAACGTGGGTGAGGGCACGCGCGGGTTAAAAACTGTGGGTCACGATCACGGATAGCGCGGCGGGCGGCGGGATACTCGCGGCCGTCAGTTGTCGCTTTTTTGTTGCTGTGAGTGAGCGTTCGTACGAGTCCAGAGGCGCCGGCGCAGGTGATTTGGTAAGATTATTTTTTCATAATGACTCATTGTCACCTATAAGCATGTTCAACTTGAACTGTTTGTAAAAAAAATGCCTTAGTATTCAAACGTAAATTGCTATAGGTTTAGTCACAGTAACTTATTTCGTACGTAGAGACAGATTTTGATTTCCATGGACTATTATAATATGTATGTATGAGTATGTTTCATTCGAGCACTCTGATTGAATCCATGGAATTTGGGTGTCTTTGATGGGTGGGTCGACTATCAAACAAAATTAGCGTATTATTCCATACAAAAGACATTTACGGATTTATGGATCTCTGTAAATTTAGTAAAAATAAAAACTTATCCAATTTTTTAAGTGTTCTTTTTTTTTAATTACTATTTAGACTGAAGTGAACTTTATCTTATACTTAATGTAGGAAACATACGTATTTTTTCCTCCAATAATTAAATATGGGCTTAAGTAAAAATAATTAAGAGACAATAGTGACGAAGATGCCTAATGAGCCATAAAGAAGAAAACGATACGTAGAGAAAGGCATAGACAAAAGGGCGCTTCAAGGGTGAGGAACGCGGGCGGAGGCGCGAGGAAATGGCGGGAGCTAAATTAATTTGCGCGCTCCCGCCAAACAAAGGCACGCTAATGGAACGCGGCGAATGGAAAAAATGCCACCGTTCGCTCTCTGGCGACTTATATTTTCTTCAGCAAACACAACCTTTGACTTTCTTAAGCGAATAAGGCGAGTCCAAGTTTCTCAATGCTCGCTTAGTTTAGATTTAATGAAGTAAACTACAGGAATATCACAGTCTAGAATTTTGTATATATTTTTTTAGTTTTTGAATAACTCTTTTATAGTAATGTTGACACATTTATATAAACACAGAAGTACAGAAGTTATCACTTTGTGTTAAATAAATTTCATAACGTTCAAAACATGTAGTGTTATCGTCTCATAATTAGTTGTTGATATTTTTTTGCTCATTTTACATAGTTAACACTATGTAAGTTATATATTTTTCCAATAGATACACGCCGTTATGATACCCGGTTGACGATGTTCCTTTGGTGAATAGATGTTCGCATAAAATTATGTGTAGGTATGAAATCAGTCATGTTAAACAGTGTTAATTATTATTATTAGGCTAACTACTAATAGCACTTCGCTTACCTACCTACCAAGTTGCCGAAGATAGATTATAATTTAAAGATTTTGGAGGAAAGTGTACCATACTTTTTCTCTAACAATATATACATAGATAATAATAGACTACCAACTCTCGATAAGTGATGTTAATTTTTATTTCAATACTTAAATTATATCTCCATTGTCACAGTAATACAACTACTAAAGTTGACCTTCAAAATACGTGTCAAATTAAACATATCTGATTATTTAAAAAAAATAATTGTATGCAAAATATGCCTAGATTAACATAGACACTAATCCACGTAACTTTTAGTAAGATACCATCTATAGGTAATGAATGCTGTATAAAACTCTATATTATCTGATATCTCCTATTCGGCAAATCAGAGACGTCAGAGATAATGAGCGATCCTTATCCGGAACGGCGATACTTATGACCTGCCATTTTGTCGCGAAATATTAATGTCTTCACATTACTGCGGAAAGATTTATGTGCATCCAATTAAAACTTATAAAAGCTGAAGAGTCCAAATTAGTGGAATTCGCTCACATTTATCAAGACATCAACGTTGCTTCGCGCTACGAAACTTCCCAAATTTAAATTAGAGACAATTTTTACAGCTACCTCCCGGATGGTGGTGGGGGGGCTGCTACCCTTTCCTTATAACGAGGAAGGCCTCATGCATTTTTATGTGCTTCTTTTTTCGTCGGCGTTTTAAACAAGGGGGTGAGATGAGGGTGGTAAGGGGGGAACTTTTTTATTCGCGTCTTGATAAGTTAGGGTTGAAATTAGACGTTCGAGTTTCGCTCGCGGAATTCATAATGACTGAAATTAATAAGTTTTCTTGGAGGGTGCTTCGAAATGCGATGGAATACACGGTATTATTGTGATTACACCCTACCAAGTTAAGTACTTGTTTTGATTTCGTTATGTTTTAAATTAGCATTTTAAGAGAAAATAAGAGTGGTGAAATTATTTTTTCTTTGACAACAAAATTTCAGTAGACTAATATAGATAGCAGTTAAATTCAGAACTATTTCAATACCTATGTATTCATTGTATATTTGTAATTGAGTATCTTAATACTTTACCTAAGTAGAAAATAAATTGTATTTAAAGTATTTCAAATTCATATCAATTTCAAATCGTAGATGTTTAAACCAAAGATTACATCTAAATATGTTACTTTGTTACTCTTTTCAGACAGAATATACAATTAGTTTCCATTTGGGAAAAATATTACGTCTTGATTATTTTGTCAATATTGTCGATACACAAATAACAAGTCCCACATCATTAGTATTTTACACATTGTATGTTTATTATTAATTCTGCAAATCAAGGAAATCTTTCGCCTTCGTAAAAGCCTGCGTAGCTAGGTGCTTTACTACGTTCGTTATTCTGAAACCCCCAGTTGTCATATTACAATTTTTGTTCTGTTATTACCTGCATGTACAGCGTCCAAGGGACAAAAGGGATGTTCAAGGAACACGTAAGTATAGATACTATACTATCAAGTTGCTTTAAATTGATCATTCTTTCAGATCGTTGAAAATTAACGGCACTAATTTTATAAAAGAAACATAATTTTTAATGTCGCACTTCACTACTAATATAACCCTTATCTGGAATAAAATATTTGTTAAAAATACTTTCATGCCAATAAATAAAACTTATGACTGATAAACGTATACAGAAACCTCGGTAGGTATTGATTGAATGAGTAGTTAATCTTATCGAACGTATTTTTAAGAGCTAATAAAATTTATTTCTCTTAATATTACATAGATTATTTAATTCAATTTATACAAGAGTGATAATTTAAAGAAAGCGTTCAGATTGTATTGGACTGAAGTTTATATAAAGCGAAAGTTTGTATTGCACAAACACATGGTCACACTTGTTGAATGCAGTGTGTGAGCATGCGCGGTCATAAAATCCACACACAACTCAAATGTGTTTACATTTGCGAACTTTAACAACAGCTCTCAACTAAGAAATACTGTGAGGATAACTTTGATTAACACTGTTAAATAGGGAAAATTTAAGACCTATGTGTAGGTACATATATATATCTTACAAAATAACAGACTAAAAATGAAAAATAAAAGAATGGAGAATATAATATTTTCTCAAGATAATAAATTGAAGGAAAGTTCGAAGTCAGATTTGCGCAATTATCCGAGTAGCGGAGTCATTAAAGCAATCAATCCCAGTCGGAGTTGGAGGGAAGCGGAGGAGGGGTGGTCTCGTATTATAATTCGCGTCTAATAACATCGTTAACAACGGACATTAAAACAAAACAAACAGCGGCTAGGTGCGGGTGCGGGGGGCGCCATCCTTCCTCGAATCCGTGTCATTAATTTACGTAATGCGTAGGTACGCGCTATCCCCAAATATTTAAGAAGCCTCCTCCGGGAGCGCCCGTTTCTCCACTATTCCCCGCCCGCGCGCCCCGCAACGCTCGCCCCCCCACAGTCCACCCGTCGAGAATTATGGCGGCCGCCTTGTAATTATATTTTTTAATTTATCTTCCTTAGCGAATACAATGGAGGCGCCACCCTGCCACCGGAGCGCTTCCTTCTCATGCTGAATATTGTATCAGGCCGCTGAAAAAAGGAAAGAGCTTTAATAACAAGCGAGCGCGCGACCAGTGGTACCTACGCGATAAATACTTGATGTTGTCTCTTTCCCGTACCGTTGTCAGCGATGCCCGCGCTCCGCTCACGTGACATCAATAATAATTAAAGCACCTATTAACTCATTCCTCGTCAACTGACCCATTATTATCTACTTTTTAGTTAAATAGGTACAATTACTGCTACTAGTAAAACTCCGGAGTTTTTATTAGGACACAATATAAGTGTTCAATTTTCAAGCCTCCACGTAAAGACGTCTCATTAAAAAACTAAATTAAAGTAGTCATATTTCATTGTCAACTGTTGTACTTTAAGTAGATATTCGCTGAAGTGGTAGGTTTATATTTCATGAATCTTGATTTATTACTATAAAACATTTGCAAATTAAGCCAGACCCGTAGCTGCAGTACTTAGCGCGAGGAGACAAAGTATAAAGTGTCGGCCCCCATCCACCCGCTAAAAAACGTCTCTAATATTCTTTTAGAAACGGTGGCATTTACGGGCTATATTTTATCCTGAATTTGCATACGCTCCTTTTTTTCGTTACCCGTCCTCTATTTTATGGGTGAGTTTTTTTTCTATCTGAGGGCTAAGATACAAAAGGGTAAAACGTGGGAGCACGCTCGATAATTAAATTGTACCGAGAGTTCGCGTCGGCTGCGTAGTCTCGTGTGGGAATTAACCGGAGCCAGGAATGTGCGTTACTAATTTTTGACTAAGCTTTTGGTATTAAGAAATAAGAATAGTATTTATTTTAGTTGATCCACCCTGACTTTACCTCTGTATAGCAACAAAAAATTCTAAAGCATGTCCCTATCATTAATTAATTAACAATATTCTCAAAATTAAAAAAATAACAAAATTCTCATTATTAAACAATATTTTCTTAACCCACTGGGAGGGATGAATTTCGAAAAATGGCTGATACCTTCACATATTTTGTTTCATTATTACCTTAAATCTAAGTTAACAATTTAAAAAAGTGTTTTTGATGGGGCTGTTGGCGCGTTCGGTAGAACTCCTGCCGTGCGCATCGATGGTCCGTGGGTTCGTATTCCACCGGGATGACATGTTTATAGTTTTCTATAAGCATGTCTACCCCACGTCTGGTAACTTCAGGCATTGAACGGGTGGGAGGAATATCGAAATTCCGACCGGGTGGCGAACCACCGTTCATAGATGGAAAAACCGTGAAGTGCATATTATTGCGCGTTCATTCTACGGATTTCCGAATGCTCGAAGTAAAAAGTAGATTGACAACGCATTATTGACTGATGTTCTGTGGCTGAGGTATCACCTACCATCAATTGAACTTCACGCTCGTCTGTCGATATCTAACATAAAAAAACGGTTTAATTCAATATTTACTTTACAATCCTTTTTTTAAAACATCATATTTTTTTATGAAATATAACTATCAAAATATTACAAATACCTTCAGCTGCAGCGGTTTCGTCTAGGGCCTAGGCTAAGATGAATTAGTCAGTAAGAATATACTAATTTATATAGGTCGGTACATAGACTTGAAGTTAATTAGAAACGCCATTGCAAGACCCATTTATTTCAATACATTGTGTACTTTATGTCAATTGTTGCTTTTTTCTGTTAGCTACGATTTTGAATCCAGTCATTAATTTTCTTGTTAAAACTAGGACCTAACTAATATACCTAAGTCCCTGCTAGAGACAATGGAGTAATTAACATTCTGTCTTTTAACTTTATAAAAGTTCTATCAAATGATAATAGAACTTCGTCTTGATGGCGGCCGACGTCGTTTCATAATTTAACTAACAAATTAGGAGAAATCTTACCCTGCTCTAAGTCAAATTACCATAATTGCTAATCAAATGTTGTAGAAGCAGTCGCGGCGTTGCTTCGCTCTAATTACGTATTCTAATTTCCTCTCTTGTTTTACAGACCTTTTGAATTTGTAAATTATTACCCTACAGGCTATCAAATGAATTTTAAGATTAATCAAGACTGAAAAGTAGATGCTCAATAACTTATACCTTTACTAGAAGCGACTTCCTTGCATGAATACATTGGGATTCCCGGGAAATAAAGTTGCCTTACCTAAGATACGAACTTTTTTGGTAACTTTAACAAAAAAAATTCTGAACGTGTAACAGAGTTAATTTATCATGTAGGTATATACCTACTTTGAGTGTAGGTATTTACATAGATGTAATAATAGGTAACTACAAAAATATAAATGGCCAAGTCAATCTATTTAACACATAAAACATAAAATATTTTTAATATTGATATTGATATGGTCACTATAAGATATTGTTAGGTTAGCTAATTACGTAATAACTTAAGACAGAAGGATCCTTAGGGACTGAATAAATTGATTTATATGGATCTCACAACTTTTTACGATAGAAAGACTTAGTTGTGAGACGTGTTTTATTTTACATTTATGTGTTTGATGGCATACTTTTTAGCGCTCCTATTGACCTGGGCGGGCCATAAAGCCTCGGGTAAAAGCTAATGATTACGTAAAGCAAATTTTCTCAAGATAATTAAACCTAGCTTTAAAAGAATCTATTGATTGTAGATGATGACTGTTTCTATTTCTGTTCTTCAAAATAAATCAGAACGTCCGCTTTTCGTTTTTCACAAAAGTAAACATATTAGCTACCTTTTCCTTCAAATCATCGCGAGTATTTCGCTATTCCACAAATAATATAATTCTTATAAAGTTCAAAACAGCTTTCCTTTTCAAGGAAAACTTAATAACATCAAAAGTATTCGGGAGCAGCGTTGCGCGAGTTTTTAATTCCCTTACAAGTCTACTTACCTAACACGGGTTCCAATTAAAAGCGGGCGACAGGTTTAAAATGCGGAGTAGAGGAAAATGTAAGAAGACGGGGAAATATGCCCGTGTTTACGAAACCTCCTCGGGCAAATATTATCGCGAGACGAGCGCGATCAAATATTCAGAATGAGGCGATGCGGACGCGGCGGGCGCGGGACGCAACCCTCTCTAACTTTCAAGCCCTTCCCTTTGCACGCCCTACACTAATTACGTTTAGAGTTCTTAAGCGAAATTACTTAGGCCCTTGCCACCCGCCCGCCTCGCTGCCTCCTCCCGGAAATGAGGCGCCCTGGAAAAACAAGAGGAAAGCGTTGTACGCGCGAGACACTCGCTGTCTTTGAGCGTTACAAATCTGAGTAATGTTGATTTAATGATTTTTCTTCATTTTTGCTAATGCTTAATTTATGAGCGGTTGATAAGTGAAAAGCAGTTAAAACGCACGGCGAAAAGACGAATGATCTCATCCCCAACCCACGAAACAAAATTCATTGATACCATTGAGATAAACAAAGTGTAATATTTCGTACCAAAATTATATTATAATTTGAAATATTTATTCTAAAATATATAATACTAGCGACCCGCCCCGGCTTCGCACGGGTCTAGATTTTTTGACAAAAAAAGCAGGGGTTGAATGTATTTCTTAATGCCACATTATAAAAAAATAAAAACAAAAAATTTCGTCCAAAAAATAAAATAAAAAATTTAGGGGTGGACTACCCCTAACATTTAGGGGGATGAAAAATAGATGTTGGCCGATTCTCAGACCTACTGAATACGCATATAAAATTTGGTAAAAATCGGTCAAGCCGTTTCGGAGGAGTATAGCAACGAAAACTGTGACACGAGAATTTTATAGGTATATTAGATATTGTTAACTCCGTAGAATCAATATTAGCAACAGTATCTAACGACGATGTGTGATAGATATGTATGTACAATTTTATACAATCATACATATTTAGACAGTGTGTTGGTTCATAACAGAAGCGTAAAATATAAATTGTATAACATTTGTCTTTCCATTTATATTTTATATTTAGCTACACAAATACACATAACAAAATAGTAGCTGTAAATGTAATAATTAAAAATTACTTATTCCTATCGCTAAAATATGTTATAGTATTGATGTTATATTGTATATTATATTATAAATGACATTTTACTTTCACTCTAGATCAGATTAATGAAATGAATAACTGAGAGTTACTCATTTCTTCAATCTATAATATTTCAATTAAAGAAAGTTTGCTGTCTACCATTCAGGTCAAAATGGCCTTTAAATAGCTTGGTGTGCTCAATAACGCGAAACGATAAATTCATACCTGCTCATCGCCTGCAACTTCGTCCACACATGGATTATTGTTCTCTCCTCTTTACGGGAGCTCCCCAGTTCTAGCTCCTTCCATTTGTTTTTCAAGAAACGAGCCTATTCTTACCTTAAACTTTAAAGGCCGGCAACGCATCCTCGAGACTTGAGATATCTGAGTAAAATGTTCGAGGCAAGGTTCGGTGTCGAGCAAAATGTTCGGTGTCAGGCTCAGTATCGAGCAAGATATTGTGGATATCCCTACCACCTATAGCTCCACCACCTGTTCGTCTGCGTCTCTAATATAAAAAAAATCTATTCCAAAATCTCGTATAGGTAGGTCCTCGCCAGATTTTGATTTTTGACCATATTGATATTTTATGTTGCTTGGAGTATGTACTACTTTTCATATGAAAACATTCATTATGACATAACAACATCATTTATTAGAGGTAATGTTTAAAAAAATGTTCGGAATATTGTAATTTCGGCCGCGCTGGTGATGTCACCCGCGGTTTTCTCGATCCGTTATGACTTTTCGTTCAAAATTTTATTTAAATCCTAATTTTAATTCTCAAAACTGCCGGTTTTGTTGGCCTCACGTTAAACTCCTGTCCGTTAGTCCTCTATTATTAAAAAAAACTGCAGTGATATTAGTAAATTATCAATTAACTTTATTACAATATTTCTCAATACTCCATGGATCCTCGATTCACCTGAATATAATTCAATATTAATGTAACGTCCTATATATGATATATATACATATTTTATGTAAATTTATCAAATTTTAAAACAAAACCTTCCTTGATCCTTACTTAATAAATTTGGCAGTTCAATTTCCGAAAATTCAAATACATATTATAAATCTGTACTAAACAGAAGATGGTAGACTTCTTCATTTAATCGGAAGCAACCGTCAGCCTGAACATTGGAGTTTTATCGTACCTACCACAATAAAGCTGAATAATTTCCTGTTTACTTTTACAGCTACTAATCGCTTTAAGATGAGTAGGTAATGATATAACATTTATTTACTTATTTTCGCAGATATAATGTATATACTAAATATGTATCCATGTATAATTATAAAAATGAATATTAATAATATATAAAACTAATTCTAAATTCTTATTATATGTAGATATTTATGTAAGAGTTGTATGAAACGAGACAAAATAACTTACAATTACTGTAAAGTGTGAACAATACTACTATAATATAGTATCTATTTAAAAAATTTGTAAAGATTAAAAAAAAATGAAAAATAGAATGGCGGGAAAAATTCTGACATTTAATGAGATTTAAATAATTAATGAGCGTGCAAAATTAGTTTTTTTTCAGGAAACTGTTGCTCAGTGGGGTCGTGATGAAAAACAAGTCATAATTATTGCATGGGTTGCCATACCCCGCGAGGGACCAACGACATCCAATATTGCATGAGGAAGGGAGCCTCATAACCTCACCATATTTCATTAATGCAAATTTTAATTTCTGCTCAAAAAATTTAATTATATTTTAAAATCAAAATTGACTACTTTGAAAGAATTAATAAATATCCTGAAAGACCCTTATCAGTCAGTAACATTTTATGTACCTACCTAAAATGTCTTTATATATTGTAGTAATAACTAAATTGGTTTAAATAACATCAGAAAATTAAACAATGAAAAATATTCGGTCGCTTCCATTGTAATTCTTTCTAAAGAATTTTTTTTAATAAAAAATAATATATTCATCGACAGTTACAATTAAATTCCGCAAGAACTGTTCTGAATTAATTCTTAATAAAGTATTTCTATGAAAAAAAAACTTCTCAAAACGTAAGTTTTCGTAAAAGTTCAGTTCGTTGGCTGATTATAATAAAGTTAGCGTACCTATTATCGTAGTCTAAAGGTAAAATCTCTGCTGAATGTGAAATAATGTGGAATATTCAAATGATTGACATCTCGCCGGGCGGTCAACCGCTACACTTCATATTTTATATAAATTCGCCCCTTCCCCAGCTTCCGTACTCTATTGTTGGGGAGCCAAGATCAGTTTGATTACGATCAAATCCAAAATCTATTTAAATTATTTCAGTTATTTTACCGTTTCCGAATTCTTGAGAAAGTCCGTTATTTTGGTCAATTGATTCTGGTAGTAGGTATCTATAGTATATTTTTGGGAGAGTGGTTCTTTTATAACCTATTTCGTATCAAACCTTTACAAAGCCATGATACAATCTGAAGTAACACAATATAAACGCACTTTTAAATTAAATTATTTAAAAGTGCGTAATAAGTATTTAAATTTTGTCTTTTCCAAGAAAATCCAGAATCACATAAAAAATATAATTGAGCCCTTTCATTTTCAAAAATAATCAATAACAAACTATAAATAATGAATGAACAACTTCCGAGTCTTTCTTATCTATTATTAGGTCAAATAAATATTTTTCTAGTATAGATGGAGTCGGCTCGTTGGCGCCTAGGGTAGGTTGCGTCTCGCTGGTTGAGCATTCGAATCCTTTTGGACATGATTATAATTTTCTACGGACAAACTTTTCTCTACGTCAGGTCACTTCCGGAATTAAACGTATGGGAAGAACATCGAAATTATGTACAGGTAACGAAACACTATTCATTGACGAAAACCATGAAATGCTTATTGCGTGTTTTGGATCAGTCTACAATAAAGTTAAGTTAAGTTAAATAAGAATAAGTTTTCTCTACTTGTAGATTAATATATCGTTGACAAGAAATCAGCTGCAATAGTATCTTCCCAGACGCCTGATTCAAGTTGACTGGCAAAAATATCTAATTACTACTATAATATTAAAAAGTCAGTAATCAACGATGACTGCTTATTTCAATATTTATAAATAGCAGCGCGCGTTCAGCAACTACAGATGCCCGTCTCGTGCGATACTTGTGCCACCCCACTAAAACACTATTGTCGAACAAAAAACTCAACCCAGATTGTTTACTTCACTTTTTACCTTTTTTAAACTCCTGTGCACCTTTTTATGTGTATTTTCGTCGCGCACGCGGCCTCTGGCTGAATGCGGATCTCATTGAAGCGTACGCCTATTGTGATCTGACGACGCCACGGCAATTCATTTTCAATGTTTAGATATATTAGATAACAATCCGTGGATCTGTCCTACCCTACTTAATTTTTATTGCTTTTTAATATATTTATATCTACTTAACAACTTATTTACCGATGTCAGAATTAAGGCAAAATAGCGGGATTAGTGATACGGTTGTTTTTAGGGTTCCGTACTCCGTACCAAAAATAAAGCCCTTATAGGATCACTTCGTTGTCCGTCTGTCTGTCTGTCCATCCGGTCAAAACCATTTTTCTCAGGAACGGGTGGAGGTATCAAGTTCAATCAAATAATCTGTAATCCCTTGCAACAGTGAAAAATATCAAACTTTTAAGTCGACGCAGTCAAAAGATGCGGCCTTTCATGCTCCGGTTATGCTGTATATTTTGAAAATCGCAAAGGAACCTATTTTATATATATATACTAAGGTACTTCCCGTTGACCTAAAATCGCGAAAATCGTTTTTTTTATTGGCAAAATCTTTACATAACTAAAAGTTTGTACGGAACCCTCGGAGCGCGAGTCCGACTCTCACTTTAATCAATAAATGAAACAAATGGAAATAGCAGTAAAAATAATGTACTTTTTAATAACTTAATATTAACATACAGTAATACATATATGGAGTACATATTTTTAAATTTGAATATATGTTTTTGGAAGGGTGTTAAAAGACAATAATTAAGTTACAGACATAACGTTGATCGCCATAGCGATAATTAAATGCATTATATACATCCATGAAACCAATATGGCATTTTCATATTATAAGCAGTTATAATTTTCTTTATATAATATTAAAGCAGAGGCCCAATAATATCGTCATTTTCTCAGTTGTATGCAATTTTAATTGATTTATCCCCCGTGTCTGTTTTTAGGCGTCATAAATTAACCTGACTGACAATACCGAAAACTCTAGTCTAAAACTGTCTTGTAACTAAAAATGAGAAATATTAATATACTAATTGGACCTTAACTTTTCAGGCATATACAATAATTTAAAGGTTCATATTATTAAATTAAACAAAATCATTGATGTGAATCGAGTTTGGTGTCATAATATAATTCCAAGTAATTTTTGGGCTAGCCAATGCGGGTAAAAATAGTGCGTACTCTCGACTTGGCTTAGGGAAACATACTGTGAGCAATTTTTTAAAACATTTGAATAAATCGTGTGTAAGATCACTTTGAAACTCAATTAACACTAAATTCTATGAACGGGTTTTCGCCCCATCAGGATTAGTGTTTGTGAAAAAGCTTTAATAATCATGTGTAATTCTTAGAAATGGAAAGTATTTATATTGTTTTTAATACTTAGAATATTTAAATATTAAGTTATATACAGTATACATATTTCCTTAATGTATATGCTCAATATGTTCATACAAATATCGAAATAACCAATTAAAATGTGTTAGATTAATTTTATATTCGTTTTATTATTTATTTGTTTTGTTAAACTTAGTTTATATCCTACATTTTTGAACTGTATATGTCATTGCTTGCTTGTCATTAGAGAAAAAAATTAAAACGAGTCAGTGTGTTCAAAATAAAATATAAAGTTATCGCATTTAAATCGTTGCTTGCTTATCATTAGAGAAATAAAAGTATAACGATTGTGTACAAAATAAAATATAAAGTTAACGACAAAATTTAAGTTAAAGTGAAAACCCGAGACAAGTTTCTGTGTTAATTTATGGACAAGCAGGCGATAAGCTCCGGGATTCGAACCTAAGAGTTCTAATGCTAAATCCAACGCGCATGACACTGAGACACAGGCGCGGTAAATAGAAAAACAACTACCTATATATTATATAAAATATATTTGACAATTTGTACAATGAGTGGACGCATTATATGAAAAGTGATGAAATAAATAAATGCCTTAAAACAAATGTTTTTAAATTGAACTAGATCATTTCGATATAACTTTAATAATGCGATAATTTGTTTAAGAACTATTAACAGAAGCGAGGTACTCATTGTATTTCTTCTCTTGTGCTTGGTGCAGTTTTTGGAGTTTCTTGAGCAAACCTTTGCTGATCTCCTTTCCCTCGGAGTCGTGTGTGGGAAGACCCTACAACAATCAAATTTTTATTTAAAATAATTAGAATAATAGCCATTAGGATAATAAAGATAAAGTTTCAAAAATACTTCTAGAATTTAAATATTTCCGGATGTTAATGAATTCAAGTCCTTAAATCTAGGAATATTATAAAGGAGTGACCGCCTACGTGGCTCAATGGTAAGCGCGATACGTTTAACGCCGGAGGTCCTGGGTTCGAATTCCGGGAAAACAATATTTAAAAAAATTGTTTCGGTCAGACAGGGCACAGAAGACTGATCCAAAAACATGCCTGTAAAGATAAATGATCAATGTAACAGACACAGAAATGGGTCTGCCCCATGCCCCACTCGGGAATTCACTCAGGTATTTTTTAGGTAAAATCAATGTATAATTGTTTAGCCGCTAGTATTTTGGTACAAGTACATATAAATGACATCTCAGGCCCGAATAACGTTACTCAAGTGGAAACCTATGCGTGCAAACGTCAAATTCCTACAAAAAATATGTTTTGATAATCTATACATATAATAAAACTGTAGAGGTCGAATGTCGACATAGAAAAAAAAATGCTTAAAACCGAGTCAGGGGGATGTAAGAAGAGAAAAAGAACAAATACCGATTTTTTTTCAAATTTTCTGTTCCTCTGTCTGTTTGTACGGACTAATCTCCGAAACTGGTGGACCGCTTTACATGAAATTGTGCATTGTGGTACCAAATATCCCCGGTCAACATCTTAGATACTTTACATCCCGGAAAACATATTTTCCTAACATATAGGCTTTGTTTCATCGAAATCGTATGGCGAAAAGAAAATTATCATCATTTATGAAGCCAACGCGAACGAAGTTGCGGACATCAGCTAGTTAGTAACAAAACTGGATTCAAGTCTGTGATAATAGTCTTGGAATAAAGGTCTAAGTATTGCTGTTTCCGATTCATCATTGTCAAATACCTACGAGAATTACTTATTTAGGTATAATCATTACAAAATTGGCCATCAAGACCTTGCAATTACTATTTGTATCACAGTTCAATTTTAAAAAAAATATAAAATGTATGCAAAAGTTGATAATTTTCTGAGATAAAACGTTTCATTAAAAGCTTTTACAAAGTAGTAAAGTTAGATAACATTTTATTCCTAACCCTAGTATTAATTATAGTAAATAATTATAAGTATTAATGTTAAGAAGTATAATTATATATCAAACTAGTGGACCCCGCAAACGTTGTTCTGCCAAAATATTGGCTTCGAAATTATACAATTATTCTTAGATTGGAATATGCCCATTTGCCCACCGCTGTATGTGAAAAAAGATTTTCCCGCTTTTCTGTTGAAATTTTTCCTGAATTTGCTATAAACATCACGGAGCCCGAGACCTTTCCAACGAATGCAAAACCGTGGAAATCGGTTCGTGCGTTCTGGAGTTATAGCGTCAGGAAGGAAAACCCGACTTATTTTTATATAGTAGATGAGTATGAATAATAACAATATACTTTACCTTATCATCAAACTGGGAGTACTTGTCACTTTCGCGGCGGAACATCTCTTGGGGCGGTATCTTCTTTTGCTCCTCTTTCGCTCTCTGCGCTTTCAATAACTCTTCCTTCTTCCTCTGTTTCTCTGCTTCGACTCGTTTCTTCTCCTCTCTCTCCCGTGCTATCTCCTCTTTGCTTACTAGCTTGACGATTGTACGATCTAAATTGATGCAATATAATTTATTTTGAATTAAAGGTTAATTCTCTCGAAAAAATACTTATATTTTTTTATATACTTAAGGGGGCGTCCATAAATTACGTGAGGTGTTTTTTTAAATTTTCTGTCCCTCCCTCCCCCCTGGTGAGATGTCGTGAGATTTTATTCAACCCCCTCCCCCATCCCCCAATCTCACGTGAGATTTTTCAAAATGTGGGTTTCTTACGTAAACGCGTTGGATTGTTATTGTAAAAAGAAAAAAAAATTATAACGTCGAAGTATGAATGAAATTATTTTCTTTCGAACGAATTAATGAATGATCTTAATCGTATTACGCGATTACGCTCAAGATTAAATCTTAAGCATGTACAATCTGAATTAAATGGACCAAAATAGTATAATTTTTTTTTTGTTTCAATCAGAAAAAAAAATTGCGTGATATTTACTGAGACCCCCCCTCTCTCCAACGTAAGATTAGATGAGATTTGACTCGACCCCCTCCCCCCTTTTAAACACCTCACGTAATTTATGGACGCCCCCTAATAATGACAGAATTGTTTGTTTTTGAAGTATTGGTCTTCTTGATATTTTCTATTAATTAAAAAAATGAAACCTCTTAGATACGTTGTCGGCCTTTTAAAAAATTTAAAGTCTCGTTTCTTAATACCAAGGATGTCGTAGGCAGGTGGAAATGCTGAAGGCGCTTATTCGTTGTTTTGTTAAACGTGGAATAAAGTTTCGCGTGAAACTTACCGAGATGAAATTTATGACATTAAAAAAATATATGTCTATGAAAGTCCCCAGCAAAGGAATTAAGTACAATTTTGTAGGTGTGTTTGTATTTCAAAACTGTTCAGCAATGGAATTGCATGCCATTTTTTGTAGCGACATAAAAAAATGAAGTGGTTGGGGTCAATGACTGACCAGGCTTGTCTTCAAGTCTGACACCGAGCTCGGGGAGCACCACGTCCCTGAGCTCGTCGCACAGCGCAAGCACGTCCGTCGCGCCCGCGCCCCGCGCCGCGTCCCGTACCGCCCCGCGGAACGAGCTAAGAGCCTCTAGGTACGGCATCACCGCTTCCTCTAGCTGCAAATACAATAAAATCTACATAGTACCTTTAGTGATCACCATGATCGCGGACCGAGTCGATTGCCCATACCTCAATCACTGTTCCGCCATTTCATACGGAATGATTAGGGTTTGAACAATTGAAGCGGTATTAATGTTTTTTTTAAATTAATTTTCTCCAATTTCTGTATTTTTGTGTGTTCTAATATGTAAACCTTAGTAACCCTTATATTTAAGTTATTAAGTTGTAATTACTAACTATGTATGGAACCATGTTTTCCGAAATAAACAATTTTTATTATTTTATTTTTATTTAGTCCTTTCCACTGCAGAGGTTATACCAACTCAATGGCATATTTTTTTAGAACTAATAATAATTAATATACCACTATAATACCATCAAAAATAGATGTACATAGAAGAACAGGCCCATACAAACTTTTGCACAGAAAAAGTAAGTGTCTCTTAGATTTTGACTTAGAATAACATATTTCAATGGCATTGAAATCGGCTGGCTTTTCTTTGTAAGGGCCTGGCCACAGTTTCTGGCGGTGTGGAGCGCGGCGCGGCGAGAGGGGCTGCGAGAGGCGCGGTTTGCGGTGGTATGCCACAGCTCGACCAGTTGCGACCGCGGCGGCTCAATGCGCGATAAAAACAAAATGATTTGTTTTGGTCGCGCGATGCTAAATGCGAGGCTAGCCACCGCGCCCCAGGTCGCACCGCAATGCGCGTCGCCGATAGCTGTGGCATACTTCATACAATTTAATATTGTATTTTATTAACGCGAGTATCACACATTTAAATAAAATTAAAAATTTTAATTAAAAAAATAAAATTCATACAATTTGTTCAATTTGTTTATGCCGCTCGCCGCTTTGCGCGCCGCAGACCGCGCCGCAGACCGCGCCGCAGACCGCGCCGCAGACCGCGCCGCAAACCGCGCCGCAGGTGACTGTGGCCAAGGGGTAAGAAGAGGAGGTGAAATCTCTACTCACCCCGACATTAGTAGCATCGCTGACAGGAAATCCAATGAGGCCCCTAGGTCCTTCAATGGCGCCGAATATATGCAGTATATCGGTGACGTAGCGCGCGGCGGCCGCCAGCAGCGGCGAGCTGCGCGGGCGCGCCTGCCGCAGGTACACGTGCGTCGCGCCCACCAGCTCGCGCAGACTGTCCAGAGCGCTGCGGGTGTCTATGTTGTCTGATAACACACCAATATATTTTTATAGAACTAACTATGTCGAGATCCAAAACAAAATATCATCAGTATTTGGGCATTTTTATGTTAGATATCGACAGACAAGCATGAGGTTCACTTGATGGTAGGTGATACCTCAGCCACAGAACATCAGTCTGTTTCCTTCGAGCAACTGAACCCGAAACGCAAACACTTCACGGTTTTTCCATGTATAAACGATGTTTCGTTACCCGGTCGGAATTTCGATATTCCTCCTACCCGATCAATGCCTTAAGTTGCCAGACGTGGAGAAAATATGCTTACAGAAAATTGTAAACATGTTGTCCCGTTTGGATTCGAACGGCAGGAACCCATCGATGCGCACGGCAGATGTTCTACCGAACGCACCAACGAGCCCGTAATTATATTTTGTGTGGTCCTGCCAGTACCACTACCCTATAAAACTGGTATGCATACAATACCGTAATGCGTGATTAAAATTTATATATGACTAATATTATTATTTTTCTATTTAAGATTGCATTAATATGAAAGCTACATTATCAGCGAGTAACATAGGCTTGTACAGTACCTACATCTACCCGTGCGATTCCGGGGCGGATCGCTATTATTAAATATACTAACCACACAAAGCCGCATGGACCTGTGCCTTCACAGCGGACAACTTGTTAGAGAGCTGTTGTTCATGTTCGTCCCACCGGCCGCCGCTACCCTCCTCGTATCCACTGCGCAATGCATCCTTTACTGTGAGAAAGAACTCCTAAAACATAACAAAACATGAAATAGTTATTCAAATCTATATTAGATTTATCCTTATAAACAACAGCATAAGTAAACATATTTATTTAATTTTAGTGGTAAATTAACTAAACAATCAATACAAAAACTCTTACACAAAGTTTTTTATTTATGTATCTAGATCGCAATATTATACAGAGGACAGTAATATAGATTTGTTTATTACGATTTAACTGAAAAACTACTCGACCGATTTAACAACAACATAATATGCTGTATAGTACATCTACATTGCCGTGCGAAGCCAGACGTTTTACAAAAACTAAACTCAAATAAAATAAATAATAATATTCTTTATTATTTAACAATAGTTATAGTTTTATTTAATAATAGTTATAATTAACACCCCAAAAGATTTTATCTAATTAGAATTAGAACCCAAACTAGGCGAAAAATGTTTCTTAACCAACATAAAAAAGCAAGACAAACATAAAACATAAAATATATTTTTAAAAAATCTTACATTAAACAATTTTTCAGTCTGTATTGCCATTTCCATAGTATTATCAGAATAATCGAGAGTATCCTTCCAACTGTGCAGTAAGAAAGCTATCCGCAGTTGTCTGGCAGTGTGACGTTGCAATGCATCTGATATTGTCACGAAATTTTTGAATGATTTTGACATTTTACATCCAGCTATAGTTAGATGACCCGTGTGGAGGAAGTAGTTCACCCAACCTGGCTTGTCAAAGTATGCCTGTGTGGAAAGAATAATGTCATCATAATAACTGTTTTCTTGACTGTTGCCATGGCTTAGTGGTAAGCGCTTAGAAATAAAAAATAAGATAAAAAATATTGTTTCGATCAGGCAGGGCACAGAAGACTAATCTGATCTACTTGTCTGTAGAAATAAAAAAAAACATTGAAACGGACACAAAAATATCTGAAACTTCCTACTCTATTATAATATTTCTTTCTTATAATCAATAGTCACGCATAAGGCTCACTTGAACCACCTTAGTCAACAATGATATCCTAACAATTCACATTATAATTTTTCAATCGTCGGAAACACAAGTTAAAGCTAGATTTTATTTTTATTAAATAACAATATCAACTCACCTCACTTTGAGCCAACTCATTATCATGATGTGGGAATTTCAAGTCAACTCCACCAGTATGAATATCCATGTTTGAGCCACAGACATCCCCTGCCATAGCAGAGCACTCAATATGCCAGCCAGGTCTACCTGGGCCCCAAGGGGAATCCCAAGAAGGCTCTCCAGCTTTACTTCTCTTCCATAGAGCAAAATCATTTGGAGATTTCTTTTCAGCATTTTCATCAGACAAGTCACCTGGTATATTACTATGATTACGATCTAATTACAGTAAGATTATATCCGTACCAGGCGTGAATAGATTGATAAGTAAACTTGCATAAATATTTTTTTACATCATAATAGGTATGAGGATTGCTTAATTTATAGGGTGAATATGTATGTGTATGGTGAATGAACTACTTTTATTTACGCTAGTGTTAGTAGTTCAATGTTTATTCACCCTATAAATTAAGCAATCCTAATACCTGTTATGATGTAAAAAATATTTATGCAAGTCGACTTATCAATCTATTCACGCCTAGTAGGGATATATTATACAATATCTGCCTTATTCATAAACATATAATAAGCTTGATATAGTTAAAATATGTATTGTTTCTTTCGTTCTGTAATCTTTATATTCGATAGAGCGAGTAAAAAAATATTTTAACTAAATCGAGCTAATACAAATAAGTTTATAAATAAGGCTGTTTTTTTTTTTTTTTTTTTTTATATATATATTTTTCGATTATTATAGTTAACAACTTAAAGATGTTATGTGGAACATGGTGTAATGGTTGCAGCTCCTTACAAAACATTTGTAAAACAAAAACATGGCAATTAAAAAGAGTGGCGGCGAGTTTCTTGCCAGTTCTTCTCGTCCGCTCTACGCCCTTGATTTGAGAACTGGCAGTAAATGTAAAATTAGAAGCATTTAATATGTATTTTTTATTGACGTTCATAAGTGTACATTGTGTTACCTAAATGAATAAATGATTTTTGAATTTGAATTTGAATTTGTTAGTCTATAGTGACTAATTTGTTCCTGTGTATAGGGGTGCCCTATGCTTAAAGCATAGTTGACAATATATATTTTAAGCAAGATTTAGCATTGAATTCTTTTGCTAGATAATGACTATTTATTATAATAAAATAAAACCTTCAATAGTTGGAATTAGAAGCCATAATTTCGTACCTTCACCTTCCTGCAAGCTCTTAGCGTCTCCATAAGCCTCAGGAACAAGACGGGCATAATGATGTTTATCCTTACTGTCAAACTCACTCACATTGAAATATACTGAACCATTTGACTCATATGCTAGTCCATTATCTATTATTTTCTGTATAAATGCAATAATTTGTGGAACATATTCACTAACTCTTGTTAGCACATCAGGAGGTAATACCTACAAATTACCTTTAATAAATTATTCAATACTTAAGCACTTGTTATTTATTCACAAAGGTAAAGTTGTTAGTGAAGATGATAAATCCCAAAAAAAGTAAATCAATAAAATGAACAACTTACATTTAGTGCCTTCATATCTTTATGAAACTCATTTTCCCAATATCTAGATAATTTTGTAAATATTTCATTGTCTTTTATATCTGCCCCATATTTACTATCCAACCATTCTGATAAAGGATCTTTAGCAAATTGTAGCATGTTATTCTTGGCACTATTGATTTTCTCTTCATTCTTAGATTCAACTGCTAGTTTTAATTGACTTACTGAGTTAGCAACACTGAAAATTAAGTCAAATATGAAAACAAGTACTCATAAAAATAATTATTTGAATGTTATTTGATTTGCAAAATGTACAATCTGGATAATCCAGTCAGTATTAGACTGACTGAAGAACCCTTTTAATAGATGTGAGACAGAACAAACTTTTTTCTTAACACATTCCATTCCTGTGGAACAGGGCATTAGAGACCTTGTACTAAAACTATCATTGTAGCTGCATGAGGCCTATTGTGCCCTGTAATGTTTAAAAAACTAAAATCCTAGACCCCATTTGACATTGAATGTATTAAACAAAATAATTTCCTTACATCTGAAATCAATACCCACTTTTCTAGTAACTTTTGCAAAGAGATCCTTTTATCAGAGTCTGCAGTATTCCGTACAACTTGATCATAGTAGTTTACCACTGCGGTTGCATCATCCAACAAACTACTTAAACTTCTTTCCTCTTCAACATACTTCTCATATAAAAAGTTTTGTCTTGCCCTTTTTATTATCTTATCATCTATATCTGTAATATTCATTACAAATAATATGTCATAACCAAAGTAGTTTGACAATACACGTCGTAAAATATCAAAAGATATATATGACCTGAAATTAAAGGACCTTATGAGTAACAGAACACATATAATAAACTAAAAACTGTGGTATTTAGTACATCAGAAATGTTTACTACAAAACATAATAAAATGCATAAGAAACATTACCTTGCATGCCCCATATGTGAGGCATCATAAACCGTAGGACCACAGCTGTACCAATTAATATGTTTCCCATTTGAGCACAAGAACTCTTCCTTTTGTCGCGTAAGACTATTAAATAATCTTAAAATTGGTTCTTTTTCTTGCCTCTTTGGCGGACTCCAACTAGGTTGACTTCTTTTAGACATTTTCTTTACTAAATTTTTGAATAACCTTAAAATATAAAATATTCTGATTACGGTCGAAATATTAAAATACAGCACCGGTGCGCTCAGTATGACTTAATAATTATCTATCAGTTATTTCTCGTATTATTTTTAATTATAAACTTTAAATCTTTGCATTTATTACCTATGGAATCAACTTAATTAGTAATTACACGTCTTCCAATGCAGTAAAGCAGTAAGCACTTTGAAATCACAATAAATAAAAATGACATATGTAGTGTTGAGACTTGAGAGCATTGGATTACTAATAATCGATTTATAAGAGATATTTTAATTGAAAGACGAAACCTTTGTATAGTAGACCGAAATGTCACATTAGAATTAAAATTAATTATATAGAAGATATAAATGAAAAAGGAAGTTTATAAAAGTAATAATCGATATTTTCGCGCTGTCACCACTATACCCAGTAAACGAACTAAACTCAATAAATATTGGCGAATTGCAAAAGGATTCAGGACTGAATTTAGGGGAGGGCATCCGTGGCTACAGCCCCAGGGCCTCCACAATGGACTTCGGAAAAAATAATATTTCCAATTCCGACGAGTAAAACACATTTTCTTTGAAATATTTTTCGCTCTTTTACCTTTACCAACTGTACTGTACTTTGTAAACGTGATTATATTGTTATTAAATATTAAAAAATTGTTAATTTTATTTCTAAATTTGAGGTCAGGAGGCCTCCACTCCTTTGTTGCCCCAAGGCCTCCATACGTCTAAATCTGATCATAAGAGGATTGTACGCAAAAGTAAAAGTGGATAAAAATTTCCCTTCACAAAAATTGTGCCTTAAATATTGTATAATCGTGCCTTATATATTTTACTTATAATCATTAAAAGTCACAAAGCGAATGTATTTTCTAAAAAAAATGGAACCATACTGTCTCATTCTTATAATACTTTTATTGATTAAAAGTATAAGAAAAAATTGTGGTATATAAGAAAAAATTGTGGTATGATTAAAAATATAGCCTGACTACAGTCTCATACATCTCTTATAAATCACCAAAATAAGCGTTTAGCATTCTAAATCATTTATTTCTATATCTCGATAGGTAACAATATAATCACTGAGAACAATTCAACAGTAGTGTAGTATATTCAGTTTTTGACTGTCATAAGGAGTATAATAACGGTGACTTCCGTGGAAAACTATTATTATTTACTATTTTTTATTTAATTTTTAATTAAACTAGCATTTGCTAAATCTCATCTCAATATTGATTGTATTCATGAAAACAATTTTTATTTACTTAAAAACCTAAAATGAGTTCAATAATCGAGCATTGTTTTTCATGCGCAAACAATTAATTTCACATCACTAGAAATCTGACAATGACATTTGATATCAATGTGACAGTTGAAGTCAACAGCTGATTTTTCTAGCTACAGCTGACATGCCATGCCATGACAATGAAATGTAAATTTAGTCGTTTCTTTCAATGCAATATGGAAATATTGTTTTAATTTTAAGGTCTTCACTTTTATTTTTGTTACGATTAATCATCTCCATACTAGGTTTCCTACATCGTAAACACACATATATTTGAAAGAGTTAATCTAGTTACATATGTTACGTAGTTTTTTTGTAGTGCACTAGATGTCGCAATAAACAGAATGCTCTTGGAGTCAAAAATATGAAATGATGTGACAAAATATGTCAAGTTGTATGTGTATGCTGTGATTAGATATTGGATATGTGTGCTATCGGTGTGTGTTATATACAGAAGATGTGTGTATTGTAATGAAACAAATACAAACGCGTTTAACCAAATAAAATATCCACCACTTAACGTAAACTATAACTATTTGCTCGATTTGTGTGTTTTTTTATTGTAATTCGGTCAGTTGTAAGATAATTTTTAAATAACTATGGCTCTTTGTGCTTGTAAATGCCTAAATGTAATATTACAAAGTGATAAAATAGAAGAAATCACTGATAATATCGAAAGACGGGAACTGTCTTCGACGGAACAAAGAGATATTTTTTTCAATCAGGTATAATCGGTAAACATAATTCAACCTTGACTTTATGAAGACGAAGAATTAACAGAAAATATAAATAAGTTGTTTATTAAAGATGTTTTAGTTTAGTTTGTTAGTCTATAGATTAATACGATAAAATATTCCTCATAAAAATCAGAATGGTCGCGAGTAAACAACATCCACTTGAATACATTATTTATAACAAAGGTTATTTTGGTAACTTGTTTCTAGTTTCGTTTGCTATGAAATCTTTGGCGTTATATAATGTTCTCCCAGAGATTTTTATTCGCGCTACACATTACAGTCATTCATAAGTCATAGAATTATTCCTTTGCAGGAAGTTTATCATTCATAACATTGAAATTGTATATTAAATTCACAACTTTATAACAGGATTATCAGTAGGGCCAATTCGTTGTTATGTTTATGTTAATAATATAAATTAGAAATAGATGGAAATTCATCAGACCTAGGTCTGTATATCTAATCAGTCTTGGCCTTATAAATACACTAGCTTTCCTCACATGTTCAATCCACAAACATTACCATGAACATTGGGGTCAATACATACACTAGTAAAGGTCTAATTTTTTGGAACTGCATTAAAATCAGAACTCCTTGAAATAAATCTATGTATTAAAAAAGTTACATAAAATTGTCTTTATAAAAGTTTCATAAATTTAAAGATTTTTAAAATCAGTATTGTCTTAATATTGAATGTTACATCAAAAAAAAAACTATTTCATTTTGAGAACTCAAAAGACACATTATACCTTTTTTTGTAAACAATATTAATAAATAAATTTTATTGCAGTTACATAATAGTATATTTTAGTTTGAGGAAAGTAAGTAGTATTTGGCCTTAATATAAACTCATTATTAGAGAATATTTCTTGAACACAAAGGGATTTAAGGTCTTTTATATCAGATATCTAATATAATAATATAAATAACAAAATATTCGAATTATATCAATTAATAGTATAGAAAAATCAAAATATTGATTGCTACTTAAAATTCTTAGTGTCAATATACATTATCCCAAAAAGAAAGTTAAGTACAATTAGAATAAAATTTAATATACTATTTCTAGATAAATTATAAGTACATGTATATTATAACATCTCAAAGTAATAATTTGGCTTCAATAATATATATTCAATTTTAATAACTTTTATTCTAGAAACTGATTTCTTGCCAGCTGAGTACTTTGAGGAGCACTGTTGTTCAACCAATACTCATTGGCAGCCGGATTGTTGGGCGATGGTCAGTAGAGTCATGTCTGGCTTGTGGGGAGACTACTGTGGCTAAACTACAGGAAAAGGACCTAGCACTAATCAACTACTCCTTACAGGTCTATTGCAAAATTCAAAACATTTTTTTAAATATCTGTTAAAAGTGACATCAGAAAAATGAACAAATGAAACAATTCCTGTAAAATTTCAAATCATTCTACTATATATCTTTTCAATATCTATGGTCCTTTATCAAATGCTTTTAAAATTAATACTCATTTAAATGTGTCCTTAATGAGTGTTATTTATCTAATGGTAGCTAACATCAGCATTTAAAATTCAATTATGTTCTATAATAGCAATAATTATTTGTAACTGCTTACTACTAGAACTATTGTTTTTAATTTATCTTTAATTTCACAGACTACAGAAGAAGACATGAATAGTTTAAAAAAATCAAACAACTTTTCACCGGTGTTTAATTTATTGGTGCCTGATATAACAAATGATATTGAAATGAAAGAAAACATTGATACTAACAACCACATACTTAGCAATAAGAATAACCTTACATCAATGGCAGCTATTGGATTAAGGAAGCAGCTAAATCAGTCACTGCAGTCACAATTAGAAGTAATTGAGGAAATGGTGAGACAGTACAAAGAGCAGAAGTATGCAGAGTATGAAGCTTACAGAGAAAGGGCACAAAAGGAACATAAAATTTTATCAAGGTATGTTCTTTGGCATAATATTAAGTATTCTTTAAATTATAATTTATTTCATTTCAACTTTTTTATTCATAAACTCTGTAAAAATTAAACAAGTAAAAGATTTCTTGTTTTTGTTTATATTTTATATTATGTCACAATTCATCCAAATCCTGTTTTAATACATTCAGCGTATATCCCACACATTGGTATAATGCTGAATGTGTAGTTCTCATATTACATTTATATCATATCAAGCTCATTCTATAATAGAAATACAATTCAGTCAGTACAATCAGTTGAAACATAAATGAATTATTATTACATTACCTGCTGTTACTTATTTTCTATTGGCCACTGTCAGCGTCGTTAAAGTTAACTAAATGACAATTAGTTGTATATTCATTATACAACTATAGAAAGTGACAGGTTATTATGAATACTTAAATATTAGAAATGATAGGGATATGTCAGTAGAAGGACTTTAAGTGGACCTTTTATAGGAATAAAAATAATTGTATTATGAGTTATAATTATTAAACATATTATAAAACAAAGTCCTCCGCCGCGTCTGTCTGTCTCATCGCGATAAACTCAAAAACTACTGAACTGATTTTCATTCAGTTTTCACCTGGGAGCTTTCATCGAAAACGCTACCTAAACCCTTTGAGATATAACAAAACAATATATTTCTCTTTTATAGATCTACAAAAAAGTCCGCGATGGCATATTTCTATCTTTTAAGGATAGCTTACTATTTCCATTCTATCTTCTAAGAAAATGGACCATTGTTTGTAAAGCAATTGTAAATCTATTTACACGGATAAAGTATTAATCCTTACAATTTAAATACTTTAGTTAGCTTAAGCATTTCATGCACATTATTATAATCTTTTACACCATATAATTTAAACGAATATCTTAGGAATTATCGCTTTAAATTAATGCGCGTGAATGCGACCCTACGCCAAATAAGACATGTAGGCATAATATGCTATACTATCCGTGTGAAGCCGGGAAGGGTCGCTAGTAAATTATAATTCGGATTAAAGAAAACGTTGGTATTTTTTGAAAGAGAATGAGGCTGAATTTAAATTTTTGTTCAATATAATTACCGTTTGGTTTTATTGTTCTACTAAAATTAACAGTTTTCTCACAATTTCAGTATCATAAGCAAAGCACGTAATACCGTAGACAGTGAAGGTTGGGCGAACAGCGTAGACAACGGACCCCCCTCACCCCTCGCTCCTCCGCTTCAGAGACGGAGACTATCCTCGCTTAAGGACGCCAAGAAGTTTACACAGAATGTTGTAAAGGTACAGCCTATATAGATATTATTCTTGTTTTCGTGATTATTAAAGAAAACACTGAATAGATGGAAAAATTGTGAAGTGCAAATTGCGCGTTTCGGTATCAGTCTATGGATTTCCGAATGCTCGAAGTAAAAAGTTGGTCGACAGCGCATAATTGACTGATGTTCTGTGGCTGAGGTATCACCTACCATCATGTGAACCTCATGCTCGTCTGTCGATATCTAACATAAAAAAAAGAATAGAAAGTGTTTTTATTTACTGATCGGTATGTCTTGCATGTTTAGTAGAAGAAAAACGTTTAGAAAAGAGTTTACTCCACAGAATAACAATATGTACCTATTGACTAACTTCTCATTATCTAATTGAGTGGAAGCTTAAAAATCTTGTAAAAGTTTAATTATGTCCTTTGTTGATTTGAGTATGTAATATACAGTGGCGGCGTAAGACCAAAATTTTATGTGGGCAAGATTCATTTTGCGAGGCTCTCTGCCAGCGCAAAAAATGGCCTTTTTTGGCAAAATTTTTTGGTGCGTTCGCGGCTTTTAAGTACCTAATGCATAAATTTTCGGGGCGCGAGGCCCCCTGGGCCGCGAGGCCGTAGGCGGTGGCCCACGTCGCCCACGCCTTACGTCGCCACTGGTAATATACTTATTTCACTGACACAGGGGCCACAAATAGGTATTTGTTTCAGTCACAAGAAAGCACCATCTTTCCTTATTTTAGGCAGCCTGGACAGTTCTAGGCTCAGAGTTTCTGCTTATACATTAAGTTAAAAACATTCAATGTATGTAGATTATAACGAGATATATTATTTTCGACATTTCGAATAAACCTTAAAAATGAACTCGCTCTAGTAACCTTTAACCTTTTTGGAAGTTATTTTTTCTGTGATAACCTCGAAGATAACGAATTTGAACTTTATTAAAGAAATTTAGTGTTAAACCCATTAAGCTTATATAAATGTTTAAATATAATGTAAAAAATTATTAGTATATAAGTCCGTCAGCGCAAAAGTGGCCTAACCCTCAATTTTTCATATTCGTACTTAAACAATTCATTAAAACACAATCAATTTTATTGTGTTTTAAATAAATTTCAATCGTTAACTCTTGCGCTGACGGCCTCATATATTACCCTATGATGAAAGTATTATATGAGGTATAAACAGGATAATCAATGTTGTTTATGAACAGGCGAGGGCGCAGATACCGCAAGAAGAAGACTCGCTGGACGCAGAAGACATCTTCGATTTAGAAGGCATGGATTCTCGCAATATGGCGTCCGATTACGATGATTATGATTCTGATGGTAAGGATTATTTTTCATATCTAATTTCACCTGCCTGCTTATAAATAATAATGCTATGTACATACATTGAAAATCAAATCATCAAAAATTGAAGAAGAGAAAAATATGGGTGAAACAGTATTTGCAGTTAAGAGAAAAACTACCAAATATGCAAATAATAAGAACATATTTCTGGAATCTCTCCTTCAAGCTCTCTATGCGCGTTTCGCACTGCATCTGGGCTAGGCTGGTCAGGGCAACACTATCGTCCTCAATCCCCTCATTAAGCCCTTAGTTAGGATCCTTTGAAATCAGACAGTCTAATAGGTATTTAAGCTATTAACCCGATAATTTCGGTGTTGCCTTAGCCTAAGCGTCACCCTAGTCAAGGCATCTATATATCTTGAGGCGATTGCAACATTCTTACATACAGTTATTCAATTTGAAATTGGTTCTTGTTCGGCAGTCTAGTGATACGCTTATAGTTATACCTTTTTGTCAATGTTTAGCTGAAGGCATAGTGCCTCGTCCATATAACTTAGAATAGAATTCGACACGAATTATTATATACAATTATTTCTCAAAAAATAATACATAATATTCACTTACATGAAAAATAAAAATAATTAAATAATAAACCTTTTTTCTTAATTCGGAATATGAACTACTAGCAACGCGCCCCGGCTTCACACGGGTGCAATGTATATGTACTATACACAATAGCCTATGTTAGTCGCTGATAATGTAGCTTTCTATTGGTGAAAGAATTTTTAAAATCGGTACAGTAGTTTTTGAGTTTATTCATAACATACAAACATTAAAAAAATCAAAAATACAAATCTTTCCTCTTTATAATATTAGTATAGATAAACCATCACTAATCACTATACAAATGAAAAAATACTTTATTGTACACCATAAGAATAAAAAAGAAACAAAATATGATTAAAAAAAAACAATTCAAAATGTGAATATCGTTCGGCAGTCTGTCGAAGACCAGTTTAGACTATATATTTGTTGGATGTTTAGCGGAAGGTAGCAACGACGAAGGGATCCACATATCGCGGCCCCGCGGCGGCGCGGGCGGGGCGGGCGCGGCCGACATGGCGCGCTCGCTGCCCATCAACGTGCCGAACTTCCCGAGTGACCGGCACACGCATCTTGACATCGACGACTATGTGAGTGTCCTGAATGCTTTCATTCCAGATTCCATAACATAATGCTAAGCCAACACCAACACACACACATTTACACACGTGAATTTCAATGCTTTGTTATTATAGAATTGTACATTATTTTGTCTTCCATATATATTTTTTGTAATTATTATTTTGTGTACTTCTGTGTGTGTATGTGTTCGTTAGTAATAAATGTCTATGTCTAGATTTAAATTAGAAAATACCATAAATTATTGAATACTAGCGATATGTCCCGGCTTCGCACTGGTGCAATGTACACAAAAAAATAGCCTATGTTACTCGCTGATAATGTACCTTTCTATTGGTGAAATGATTTTTAAAATCTGTCGAGTTGTTTTTGAGATTATTCATACCATACAAAAATACAAATCTTTCCTCTGTATAATATTAGTATAGATGTTAAATTGTCTTTTCTCACATTAATAGTTTTTAGACGATTTCACAATACTATAAATTGTCGTGTGTTACGTATTGATATTATCAATGTATTGATCAAATGAAGACTGGCGTGCGATTGTGTTGTTTAGTTCCGACATATTAGAGCGCGGACTCGATGTCCGTTTCATACTATGTCAATGGTTTAGTACAATATACGTATTGTGACCCCCAGGAGGAGCCGCAAGACATAGCGGCCAGTATCAAAGCCCTGGCTCGCTCGGTGCACGGAGACGTGTTCGAGCTGCCACGACCGCGCTTCTCCACTCAAATCTAGCGTGATTTGCGCACTTTCTATTTTTAATAAAACATTTCTATATAAGACGTTATATTATGTGTGTCCTGTTACACGAATATGATCGCGGTCAAATAGACAAAAAGAGGGCCAAGCAAGAGCAACTTGCGAGAAAGTATGCGCATCGTCAATGTGTCAGTTGTATCGTGGCGGATTAAATGTAGGCGCCTCATCAGCGCCCCTTCCTCTAAAAAATCTCCGTCTATATTTTTGCCGAAAATGTCAATAATATCATCATAGTCCGATAGTTCTAGAGAAAGTATATTTTTAGGTAGTTACTTTTTTTCGTCAAAAAATTCTGTCCGTGCGCGGTCTATTATAATGTCGCCCCCTAGGCACGTGCTTATTATGAATTAAAGATAATCCGCCGCTGCAGTTGTATGAGAAATCAGTTATAATTTCATACAAATGAGAGATTGACGATACTAATACTTTCTCGCAAATTGTTTGTGCTAGACCCTCAAAGAAGCTCAAATCACGCTCAAAAATTATTAATTAGTAGGACGATGTGGAGATAGTACAAAGTGATAAGACTTCAATAATGATCTCAAATAAATGCTCTAGCACGTGGATTTACGATAGATACAACTGAACCCGCAGCACCGCAGTCATATTTGTGTCACATATATTAGTGGTAATGACCTACCTACTCCTATAAGTGGAAAATCAAAGTCAATATCGTGTTGTGTATATTGTAGTGTAACAGTGTGCTTGAGTTGGTATACATTGGTGCTTCGATATGTGATCTGTGACCCTAATTCCGATATATTGTACTGTTTACCTTTCGAATAAAGCATTTATGTTTGAGGCGAGTCGATCGCGGAACGAAATGAGTTCTTACAATTACTCAAATAAGAACGGGAATCATTGTCGTTCGGCAGTCTATAGTCTATCGAACACTAGTGATATGACAATAGTTATATCCTTTTGCACATTTTTATGCCATGTAGAAAGTCAAGTGTATAACCGTTTAGTTAGGTTTTTTGATCATTTAATGTATATAAAAAACATTTACGTATATTATGATTTTGACGTGGTAAAATATTTTATACTTGACAAATAATAAGACTTGAAATCTAAGGGCAGGCACTAATGGATATGTAGTTTATAAGCAAGAGGCTATGAAATATCGTTATTATCAAATTTATTTACACGAACTACCAAAAACATTTGTTTCATCCTTCATGAGAGGACAGTGTCAAGTGGAAAAATAGTTTCAACAAAATTAAACTACATTATTGATCTTATAATAATTTTATCCAATAAACGTAATCTTCTATAAATATTGTAATAATATTAATTAATGCTAATCTTTACTCTCATTTGTATAACCGATACTATGTTTTTTGGTAATTGGTGTGGCCTAATATATTAGCGTTTATTGCAATACAATTGACGTGCATTAAAAATGAATAATCAATTTAATTGTTATCATAATTAGGTTTCTAATGTTTAAAAGCTAATGGCCTTATTCATAAACGTGCAGTTAAAATATGTTTTGTCTCGCTCTATCTAATATAAAAGCACTACAGAACGAAAGAGACAAAACATATTTTTGAACTATATTAAACTTATAATACGTTTGTGAATAAGACCATAAAAGAATAACTAATGTGGTTTAATTTTGTAAGAGTCAGCGTGCGAATGTAATATACTATGTGTACTATGTGACATCTATTGTTATTCATGTAATTGTAACCTTACATCTAAGTCATATCTCTGTTAACAATCACTTCAGAGTTTTCTATTAGTTTTATCGCCGTGTTATCCTAGTGATAAGTCGAAATTGTACAAAAAAATGTTAATAATAACTTTCATTTATTAGTATTTTAGGGTCACGTAAATCATTATTAAATTTGTATTCATGTTTGCGTTTAGATTATGAACAGTGGCGTATTTTAATGTTTACCGCCTGGAGTTTACTTTTTATGCACAATAGGCAGACGTTTGATGGGAAGTGGTGATGCGATCTAAGAAGGAGCTTGAGGGGTCTGTCTAGAAGAAGCCTATACAGATTTACTATATACTTCGTCAATAAACTAGTATCTCTCAATAATAATTAAAATTGTTGCGATGATCAAATTGTTTAGTTATATCGTCAAAAAATAACCTAATTATTTTTTGGCGAATCTCGATTAGTTTCGACTTGCCACGACTTAATTGATATTTTTTTTTACCAAACATTACATTTGAGTTATTGTTGGTAATAAAGCCAACAAAAACTCAAACCTATTATTTATTTAAGTTTATTTTAAAATAAAGTCAAAAAGCAATAAATTAAAGGTAGGATAACAATTAAAGTTTAATCTGAACGCTACTTGTAGGCTGTAAGGAAAATACGCCACTGATCATAAAGTAAATATTTTATATAATATAAGATCGCTTCTGTGGTCGGTACATGATTGTGTAGGATCGAATATACCCCATATTTTTATATCCCCTATTTTGAAAAGTATTCGAACAGCTGGAACTGAAAGGAGTGGGTTAAGTGATGTTGGATGGTTACTTGTAAGAATTTTCTTTGATATAAAAGTATACTTTAAGAGTTTTTATCTTTTGTATCGAATAGTCTGCAGTTATCAGTGTCTTCCAATAGCACTGTTTTATATGTTTTACTTGTCTTTTTAGTTTTTACAATAGTTGTGAAGTCGAATTCAATTGTTTACTTTTAGTTATGTTTTTTTGGTGTGACGAAATGACGACATTGAGAAGGAACTTGATTGTAATGAATAGTGATTTATGTAATAAAAAGTGAATGAAAAATTATTTTGTTGGTTTTATTATTAGCGCCTCTCTTTTATTATTATTATTCGAAATGTGGAGTTCATTTTTATTCTTCTCGTTATTAATTGTATTTATAAAAAAATCTCGATTTGGCCCGATATAGGGAATGACATGATTATTAGCAATAAACGTGCCAAGACCCAGATGAGCCCACAAACGACTCATGGATGCATCTAGGCCATGTTCTATTGCACAATTTATGATATCGTCAAAATATTTGAGCAATAAGTCACTGAAACGTCAAATTGTTTCGGCTTCCGTCGTTTCCATGGTTACCGCGTCACAACAAAGTGACACGCGTAAGCTTATGTTGAAAAGGAAATCTGTAAAGATTTTTTAATAAGGAATATGTTAGGCACACGACATAGCGTATCCAGGAGTCTGGAGAAACCGCGGACAGCGATGGTTTTAGACGAGGACGACGATTTATACGGAGGATTCAACGAAGTACCTCCTGCGCTTGATACGAGAAACATTCGCGAAGATACAGCTTTACAACATACACTGAGAACAGCTGGAATAGGAAGACAAGCTCCTAGCAGAACGGGCACTGGTGTGAGTAAACTACATTTTGTTATAGAGTGGCAAATTATGTTAAGTATTCACCGCTGCCCTTAAATATCAGCAACCTCAAGAGTCGTGAGTGTGCTGCCGGTCTTTTAGGTTGTTGAATGTTACCAGGTATCGGTTCGGAATAATCACTGCTTGGTGATTCTTTAAGACGTTTGTATGAGGAGGAAAATTTATCTTAAAGCTCTTTGTTGTACTTTATATTTCATGCCTTTTAGTATGTTTTTTTATGAATTCACATTAATAAAAAATATACTAAAAGGTATAATTGTTTCTCTGCCTCCATTATGCTTATTTTCAACTCTTCGTTTATGTCTCAATTGTCATTTTTTATGAAGCTTGAAGAAAGCTTTTGTAAACATTGGACCATAATGCCTGGGGGCATGCTTTTTTATTATACTTATTTTAGCTCAAATACTTTTTTTATTTTAACAAATATTATTTAAACCAAAATTACTTATATAAACAGACTTACAAGTAGGGTGCGCAAAAAGAGTAAAGGTAAAAAAAAATGTTAGACCCGATATAATTTCAGATGTTTCGTATGGGTACCATGAGCGTTCGTGGCGGTTCGCGCGCGGGTACCGCTAGCACCCGCCCGGTCACTGCGCACAGAGCAGCCGGCTACACGTCCGCAGCCCGAGATACTAGCGCTAAGGAAGATAAGAGAGAAGACACGTGAGTTTACGGGCTGTGAAGTCTCCTCTTCAATTTTGCTACTCAATTTTACAACTCGAAATTATACATATTAGATGTTTTTTCAAAACTTAACAGCAAAATTATTAATTATTATTTTATTTCAAAAATCAACTCTCATATACGTTACTTAAAGTTCTAATTCTAGGACATGACTATCGCTCACAATATATGATGTTATTTTCAACGATAAACGACGATTTGATTCATAAACTGTTAATGTTTTAATACGTTTGAAAAAACATGAACGTTGATTCAACGCTCATCGCTAGTTAAATTCTTAAACGTCGTTGACGGATTCAACTAGTTGATTCATAAACTGTCAACGCTAAAACGTTGAAAGGAGATCAACGTTGATTCAACGCTCATCGCTATTTTTGACCACTATCCCACCTGATGGTAAGTGGTGATGCGGTCAAAGTGGTAAGTCAAAACTGCCTTGAAGATGCCTATTTACTCTTGTTTGAGTTTTGGAAAGAAATTGGATGCAGAATATGATTGGGATAGGCCTTAAAGATTTTAAAAAGTACGGATTTCGCTCGCCTGTGTCAAACAGATCGTTAATTTTTGCTGAATCGTAATTAATGAAATATAAATAAAACTTAACGTAAGTATGTTTGTCCTATATGCACTCCTAAACTATTCATCCCATTATGTTGAAACTTGGTGAGTGAGACTTTGGTGAGTTGATCTGAATACGCTCGCGAAGGTTCCTAACAAAACAATTTTATTTTACGTAGCATTGACTTGTTCTGAATACGTTCGCGAACGTTCCTGGTCGAAGAAAAAAACACTTTACGTAGCATTGCAACGCATGTCGAGTACAGCTAGTTAAATATAATATTTTAAAATAGACATAATAATAAAACATATTATTTCACCTGTTTTTTTTTTTAAATTAAGTACCTGAATATTTTTGTTTCCATATTACTTTTTGGCTAGCTTTTCATATACAATATTTATCTACCTTAATATTTATTTAAAGGATTGAAGACAAAATAAAACAAATGGAGGCTCGAATAATGGCGCTTGTTGAAGAGTCCTGCATGCTAAGTGCTAGGACTGCTTCTGAGGATGAATCTAGTTTGAGCAAAAAGGAGCAAGAACTTACCCAGGTGAAAAATCTGATATCTGGAAATCCGCTACCGTTCCACTACTTTAGAATCTTCACTTCAAATACTTCAAAGACCCTACTTATTATTTAAGCGCTGGTAGACCTTTAAATCGCCTGGTTTTGCAGATGTCCATAAGTCCCGCTGTTGAGTAACCATTGGTGCCCTTTTCTGTAAAATTACACATTTCCTATTTGCAAATATTTTATATACAATTCTTAACTATATTGTAGGCTTTGGCAAAAGCACAGGAGGCCTCAACTCTTGAAAGACAACTAATAAGAATGCAGGAGCAAGCTAATTTGGGCGATTCCCATAATTTGGATCTTACGTTTTGTGTAAGTATTAAGTAGTTTGAATTAAGAAAATTGCCTTTTATATTTAAAATTTTATTTTCACTTTTTAGGTTCTTTGTAACTTAGCGGACCAATATGCACTCAACGAGATGTATACAGAAGCTCTGAATACTTATCAATTGCTGACACGGAATAAATTGTTCCCTCATGCAAATAGATTGAAGGTAATCTTACAACACAAAGTATACATTATAATTATAGAATTCGCATGTAAGAGAGTTTTATAATATTGTCTTTTATTAACGCGAGTATCACACATTTAAATAAAATACTGTATACCGGATTAAAACGCGATTTATTATTTATATTGTTTAAATTATTTATCCCGACGTTTCGGCGTTTTCGACGTTTCATCAGAAACGTCGGGATAAATAATTTAAACAATATAAATAATAAATCGCGTTTTAATCCGGTATACAGTATTTTATTTAAATAAGAGAGTTTTGCCAATATTTCTTAGTAATTAAAATCTTAGTGCAATTAAGTACAGTCATTTTACGGTGTTTAGGAAAGATATAACCATCTGAAACTTGCCTAAATACAATAACCAATTAGTAATATTATTTTAAGGTAAACATGGGCAACATATACTTCAAAATGGGTGAACATCCAAAAGCACTTAAACTGTATAGAATGGCGTTAGACCAAACACCGACAGCTGAAAAAGATTTAAGGTATTAGAAACTATCATTATTTTTTTAAATTGTTTGCCTAACTACTCTATGTAACAGGTGTACATAGTAATAAATTATATATTTATTGGTGTCAGAATGAAAGTGATGCATAACATCGGGCTACTGTTAGTAAGAATGGGCAAGTTTCGCGATGCTGTCACCAATTTTCAACATATTATGCACGAGCAAGGCGATTTTCAAACAGGTCAGTATTACTATTTAAAGTGAGGAGTTTCATGAATGGATTAATAAGTAAGGAAATATAATTTTGGGTGCGATTTTTAATTAAAAGTTTAAAAATGGGTAATCATATGCAGAAATATATATGATTGCTTCATGTGCTTAATGTTAGTCACTTGAAAGAAGAAAATTAGTCTTAGTAAATAATACTCCCTTTTGTTTGGTTTTTTAACAATATTTATATGCTCACATAGGTAAAATAATTTGCATACTATTTTTACTTTATTTTTGAGTAGATACAAATCCACTATTGAACAAATAAAAAAATTGTTATCCTTGGAGTTCTCATGATCTCGATCACTAAGGATCTACCATTGCATTGAGGAAATGTATTGTGTACCATACTTTAAAAAGTGTTTAATTTTCAGGTCTACATTTAGTGTTATGCTCTGTTGCACTAGAAGATGCCGAAGGTGGAAAAGCTGCCTTCCATTCCATGCTTGATGTGGAACTCCCAAATTATCACCACGATATTACTATTGATGATGTAAGTTATCTGAACTGTAAACTACCTTTTCAATTACATTTTATATTATACAGTATCTACACGGTATCGAGAATGGAACGATATGTTTTTCGGGATATTTTTACTACTTATTTAATCACACATCCTTCGTCTATAAAATGGTTGATTAATAAAAAACTACAAACATACTTTTCATATTCTGGCGGGCTTGTTGGCGCGTTCAGTAGAACACCTGCCGTGCGCAATGATGAGCCGTGGGTTCGAATCTTACCGGGAAGACATGATTATAATTTTCTGTAAGCATGCCTCCCCACGTCTGGTAACTTCGGGCATTGAACGGGTGGGAGGAATATCGAAATTCCGACCGGGTAACGAACCACCGTTCATAGAAAAACCTTGAAGTGCATATTGCGCGTTTCGGTTTCAGTCTGTGGATATCCGAATACTCGAAGTAAAAAGTAGGTTGACATTGCATCATCGACTGATGTTCTATGGGTGACGCATCACCTACCATCAAGTGAACCTCATGCTCGTCTGTCGATATACTTATATTATAAAGAGGAAATATTTGTATTTTTGAATTATTGTATTTATGTATGTTATGAATAAACTCAACAACTAACTATTAATTCATTATTCTAATAAATATTTGCTTATGACATCACGTAGGAAAATGATGCGTATGATTGTGTGGTACGCGACGTGGTGCGCGGGGACCGCCTGTCGCGCTGGTCCCGCGCGGCGGCCTCGCACGCGGACCGTTGTCTTGCGCTGGCGGCCGCTGCGCTGGCCAGGCCGGTCGCGAGGCATGGCCATCGTGATGATGAATTGGGGTAAGTGCTATAGCTAATATAGTTTTTAGTCTCTCTGAAATATATCATAAATACATATGTATTAAAAGCTGCTGTCTAAAATACATGTCAAACTACGAGTCAATCTATCTAGTCGGTGCTGGTGTCCTGGATTTGGGGAAAATATTAAAATATCTTCGATCCTCGAGCACAAGATATTTTTTTTAATTGATCCACTTTTAACCACTGTTGTTGGTTTTTGAATTTATTAAATTTTTATTTTGATTTCGGTATTTTGATCATAACAGAACGAAACAGCTCTATACAAAGTATATCAAGCTGTCTCGTTCTCTCGTCAAGTAAGACTGACCTAAAACTGCGCTTAAAAAGCCGTTCAATCTTCTGGGAATGCTTTTAAGTCTCTTTGACTTGTCTTAACACATAAATAATAAAGATTTAAATGTGTTAATAATTTTTCTTGATACCGTTTCAGTAGCGGGTCGTGGTGTGTGGAAGCACTTCGCGGATACTCAGGGGGCGGGGCCGGGGCTCGCCTCGAGCTCGGAAGTGCTCTGGCGTCGCTGCGCAGCGCTACAGCGGCGGGCGGAGGCGGAACAGCTGCCGGGCACAAAGCGCTGCAGCGGCTGAAAGCTGTCGCCCGCGCACACCCGAACGATCGCGTTCTTCGTGCTGAAGCAAACGCAGACGCCGCTTTTGTTGCTTATGCTGTGAGTTAATGTGCATTTTTTCCTAATAACACAAGATATACAGAACGAATTATATACCAATCAGTGGCAGGATTACCTTATAAGCCCGGCTTGCCCTATTAATGCAATCATGTTACTTTTGGGCTTGTATAGTGGTCCCGCCATGGATACCAATAAATTTAAACGTAATTGTTTGTAATTACGCAGTAAAGTAGATAAATAAGATGCTAAATTTTCCTACGACACTTGTGTTTTTGGAAACAATACCGTTAATTTTAATTCGTTATTTGTAAGTCTATTTATAATTAAATAAAATAATCTCTAAATGTGTACTTAACACAGTGGCATAGCACAGGTAACTAGCACCCGGTGCGGATCCCGTATTCGCCGCCCCCTTATTTTTGCCATTGATTATAAAAAGTTGGGGCTCTTATTAAATAATACTAACCTAAAGAGAAACTCTGTTATAACGGTGATGTAGTAACAAAGAAATAAAAAACCTTTTTACCATTACCTGTGATATGCCGCCCCCCGCCCGGACCGCATCCTCCCCCCCCCATGCTACGCCACTGACTTAACAGAAATAATTAACAATCAATGCTATTATATAGCTAGGCAAATGGTCCGAAGCGAATTCGTTAAGCGAAGCAGCATGTAAAGACGACCCGTACTCGTGTCCTGCTCTCGTCACCGCCGCACTTGCAAAGCTGTCTTCTAACGGGAGCGGAGCGGTCCTGGACCAACTTTCTGCCGCCACGCATCTGGACCCAGCTGATCTCATCGCCATGCATGATCTAGGTATGTTGCGAATTTTTTATATGAATAATTAATCGTAAAATATTAACTAATAAATAAACAGATCATTGACAAATTGACATATAAACAATAAGACTCTTTTCATAATAATTTAATATTAAAGTATAATATAGTATATATACTTTATATAAACTTTTATCTTACATCGTGGACACTGTACAAGTACCTAGCCGAAGCTTCAATTCAATATAGTTTCAGATTACAAGTTTACTTACATTTTTTTATCAGTATTGCCTTCGTACTTTCTATCACTATTCGTATAAAACACTACTACAGCACGATGAGTGCAGCGCCATCTATGAACTAATAGCGAAAACAATTCATATTAAGTTAGAGTCTGTAGTTGCTCAACGTTAGAAATAGCATCTCCTTGTTAAGGCTCAGAGAACATTTTGGCCATTGAAGCGGTTGAGGGATTCGATATAACTTCTGCGTGTTCAAAAAGCATTCAGAGAGGCGTTTTCGCCTTCTTTGAGAATTAAGTGAACTTTTGACTATTATTCCTTAGATAGTTTAATTATTCCAAGAGTTTTCAATTTTAACGTAGCGTTTGAATACACAGCGTTGGCGTTTGAGTCGACCGGTGAAGATAGTAGTGCTGAGGCCCGATGGCAGCGCATCCGCAGCGCGGCGGGCGCGGGCCGCACGCTGCGTGCGCTCGCGGCGGCCGGCCTCGCCCGACTGGCGCGCAACGCCGACACGCAGGCCGCTGTCAGTGCGGCCGACCACTGGTAAACTACCCTTTATATAAACTGTTTTTCTACTTTAGTAATGGTAAGTTACCGTTTATATAGATTTTTTTGGGGATTATAGATTTAATCGTAACTAAATTATCAACTCATTGCGTTTTCTTAGACAATTTGTTTGCTCGTATTAATTAATCGCTCTAAACTTTTTTTGTTACAAAACCATGTAATTATAAAAAGACATATTAAAACACTTGAGAGCCCACCTGAAAACACAATAACAAATCAATATACTATTAAAATATTATCTCTCTCAATCTCTTTTGAATCCCACTCCAGCCGGCCTAGCATGACAATCATGACAACATTTTGACGACCGTTTTCTCGTGTTTTAATTGATTATCTCTATATGTCTTCCGGGTCTAACACTTACACTTACAAATCGACTTCTAATGTCAAAAGTAGAGATATTTGTCGATCGAGATATCTTGTCCATCAAAGTTATCGATGTCGAGTAATATATCGAGATATCTTGTAACTTAGTTGGTATTTTCTCGTCCGCGAGATATCTCCCGAGATGGGCAAGATTTTCTAAGGTAAATTGTGAAAATTAATAAGCAAATAGAACTACCTTGTATACAAAACCACCTATTTATTATGTTAAAAATAGAGTTGTGAAAAATACAGGTATAGTATGATTGGAACGTGGGACGCGGGCGTGTCGTGTGCGCTGGCGCAGTTGCACACGGAGCTGGGGGACACACAGACAGCTAAACATCACTATCAAGATGTGAGCTAATTCTTATTTGTGTTAGTTTATCCATGTAATCCAATTTAAAATGTATATTTTGTAAATAGTTTTACAGACCGAGTTTAGAGGTGACATCTTAGTCTTATATGTATTTTTCTGTATTATGATAAACCTCAGAAGTATTTTATATCTATATTAGGTTTTTATATATTATGTAGTAATCTATACTGTGCAGTCTAATGTTTTGTACTCCACGTAGTACAGTTACTCTTATTTAAGTAAAATGTCAAATCTAAAAAAATAGTAATAATTTGTACTTTATAAAGTATGCTCGGACCCACGAAAATAAAACGAAAACTATATTAATTTCAGAATTTTTAAATCATTACATTAATTGCACATCACACATCACGAATATGTCCTGTGGCTGAAGTATCACCTACCACCGACTGAGCCTCAGGCTCTTCTGTTAATATCTAACATAAAAAGGAAACACAATTTTGGTTTAGACTTTAGAGGATTAGATTTTGTGTAAACAGGTGGAAGCTGTGTGGCCCTGCGAATTGTCGGCTCTGCAGTGGCTGGCGGAAGAGTGTGCGCCCGAAGACGCGCTACAGTACTACCGCCGCGCGGCGCGCCTACAGCCCAGTAACGTAAGCAATTCGACATATCCGTTGAACAAAATGCGTTATGATTACCATACCAAGGCTCTATTTTGTATTTGCAAGACTAAACTGCCAATTTAAAAAACATAGATGTGTTTTCGAAAATAGTAATTTAATAGTGGTTAATTCTCCAAAGTATAAGGTCGAATGTAGAGATTATGCAGATATAACTGGTTTATGGATTGGTCGAATTGGTTTGTATCAAATGCAAGCCGCAAACCTTTTCGTCTCTTTTACACATAGCCACTGTTGTTCTGCCTTCACAAGGAAAAATAACGTTTTCGCGTCAATTTGAAACAAAGAAGAACAATACGGGTAAATGGTTACTGTTTCTATATAAAAAACATACGTTCGGACCTTGATTTGATGTTCCAAAATTTTTTGTTATTATTTTGTGATTCTGTGTGTGTGTTTCGTTTGTAATAAATGTTATGTCTATGTCTATGAAAATTTCAGATATCTCTTTTTTCCTTTATGACGGAAGTATTGTCGGTTTACCATCGATACATGCATTTTTCTTCATACGTAAAGTTTTCATGCGTGGAGCTAAAAAAGTGAAAGTATGCCGGGAAATTGGGAAAGGTATCTCTAATTAGGTTTATATATTTTTTTTTACAGCCGCAATGGGGCCTACTGATCGGAGGATGTCTTCGTGCGAGCGGACGATACCAAGAGGCACTCGCGGTATATAAGAAACTCAATAGCAGGTTTCCAGATAATGTGCAATGTATGACTTATATATTATATCAATATCATATTTATCATTGGAAAAATAAATTTTAATCTTCTTTTTGCCCATTAAACTGAAAATATTGTGAAATCCGTGAATTATCGAGTGAACCGTTTTAAGTTTTAATGCAAACTGGAAGATTTATATACTGATTGAAGCTTTACTGTCTTTAAAATAGAGAACATAGTAGAGCTTGGATAAATATACATTGTACTAATGCAAATCTTATTTTTTTAAAAAGCGAAAATATAATATGTAATATTATGTTATTTAGGTCACCTAGAAACAAGATGTGATGTTAAAATTATGTTTGTCACGTTATCATGTGGGGTAAATAATTCAGTATATCTTGAATAGACTTGTTTTAAGGCTTTCTCTGAATTAAATACATAAACGATAACAATAATAAAACGTAGATAAATTAAATTAATGTACATAATTTTCTGATAAGTGTCGATCTAGATAACTGAATCTTGATATTATAAATCTTGGATAGTGTAATATTTTGAATTATACTATCACTGGGAAAACCCCTCTCCTTGACATCGCTTTGTTTGAAGTTTTTACGCGAATATTATCGGCAATAGATTCAATTCATCGGCTCTTCATCGTCGACGATCAGGCTCTCCGAACGGCTTGACCCCTTGGCATTGCGTAGAATTGTTGGATCACTCTGCATCTTCTATCGCATATATCATGGGGAGTGTTCCGAGGAATTGTTTGGTTTAATCCCGGCTGCTGAATTTCAACATCGGACATCGCGTCAAAACTTTTGAACAAAACGTTTGATCGTCAATTTTATACTATCTAGATCTGTATTAAAAAACTAGTAAAATTTTAAGTGACGGATTGTCACAGTATTTTTGCTCTCCTGTTAAATTGAGAAAATGTAGATATGTCCATACATGCTCCTACTAAAACATATTATGTCTATTTGGTTAGCTATATTATCTTTGATACAAATAAATGATTTATATATGAAATATCTGGGCAATAGGCTTGAAGCTTATAGTGAAGCTGTGCGGAAACCAAGGTTTGTCAGAGACTAACGTGTGGAGTCGCGAGCTGCAACGTGCGCAGGCGCGGGCAAAGCAGCAGGAACAAGGTTAGTTTTCACAAACAAAAGCAATTCATATATTGTATTAACGCACAACTGATGTGTAATATTTTTTGTCGTAAATATATAAGATATTAACACTTGCCATGCACGCCACGTACTTTTACGTTTTTCGCAGTTTGTAACTGCAACGCAGGTCACGTAAAAATGTGTATTTCGTTTTTATTTTATGGCCTGGTAACGAATAAATATAGCCTTTAAAATTAAATATAATTGTCGTAATTAAATATTAAATATAGTCGTGTTAGTTACACCATATAAATTTTGTAACTAAAACGTAAATATAAACATATATTATCATCCATGTTTTTGGATCAAAGTTCGAAAATAAGTTTCATTAAGATTTTTCAATCTAATTAGAAAGTCAATCTAATTACATCATAATCGTTATAAAACATCCTATATCACAACATATTATGTGTTCACGTTTTTACAATTATTGTTTTTGTCTTTCCAGTACAATGATATTTAATAAGCGAACACTATCACTAACTTTGAACCACGATAAAGCATAATTTATTGCTTCGTGACGTAAGCAACGCCTTAAAAACTGTTTTGAAAATTAACCAAAATAGAGTTAAGTTGATAATTAATTACTGTTACATTATTTGCATTCAATCAATCATTATGATAAATGTGTAGTGCAAAATATAATTTATACTGTTTGATTCGTTATGGACGCAGGGAGTTATAACCAGTGGCGGGAGCACTATACAAACCCAAAAGCCCGGCTTGTCCTATTAACGCAAGTATAAAAATATGCCCTTAACGTTATTGTATAATTTATAATATCGTTTTATAATTATACCCATACTATAATATTATAAAGCTGAAGAGTTTGTTTGTTTGAACGCGCTAATCTCGGGAACTACTGGTTCCAATTGAAAAAACACAGACTGTCCAGTGTTGTGCTAAATTGGGTCCTAATTAGCAAATTTAATATTAATATTGTCTTTTATTAAGGCGAGTATCACACATTTCAATAAAATACTGTATACCGAATTAAAACGCGATTTATTATTAGAAATATTTTTCCCGACGGATATCTGATGCAACCATGGTCACGGGGAGACAGAAAGATGACAGTTGTCTGATTTTTGAAATGTCACAAAGATGCCATTTTAACGCCATCTATTCCTACTAACGATGTCCTCTTGTTTTTTAGTATGTTTGATTTGGGGCTTTAGATTTTCAATTACTAAATCCCAGGTGTTGGAAAGTCTCAAACCATATTTTCTATTGAGGTTAGGGTGTTTTTTAATTTCGCGTACCTACTAGTCTGGGAAATAATCTAATTTCTCACTCACAGTATTTTATTTCAATTTAATATTGTTGACGTCTGAATGCTGTTGATTACAGTTCACTAATGATCTAATCACAGCACATATTTAATGTAATAAAGGGCTTTATGAAGAACTTTTATTACATTTCTTTATTAGGAATCATGATTTTAAGGCTCGATAGAATAGATAAAAATGCCGCCTTGTATTATAATTAAATTGGGGCAAATGTGAATAGGCATATATTAATGAACGACCACGCTCCATACTAGACTCCATTATCACTTACCTTACAGGTAGGTTACAGGAGGTTTTGACGGGGTCGTTGGCGCGTTCGGTAGAACACCTGCCGTGCGCATCGATGGGTCGTGGGTTCGAATCCCACCCGGGACAACATGATTATAGTTTTCTGTAAACATGTTTTCCCCACGTCTGGTAACTTCGGGCATTAATCGGGTGGGAGGAATATCGAAATTCCGACCGGGTAACGAACCACCGTTCATAGATGGAAAAACCGTGAAGTGTATTGCGCGTTTCGGTTTCAGTCTATGGATTTCCGAATGCTCGAAGTAAAGATTAGGTCGACAGGTCGACGACCTACCATCAAGTGAACCTCATGCTCGTCTGTCGATATCTGACATAAAAAAAAAGGTGGAATTCGGTGAAATTATTGTTCAATCTAGATTTTTAAAAAAAATCCATTTTTATTTTTACATTGCTAATTAACTATTAAATCTTTATATGTTTTATTTTAACAGTGAAGATATCTTCAGCGGGCAGCGACTCATCCGGTGTGAGCCAGTCTCCAATAGAACAAATACGTGGTGAGTTGACCCAGTAAATAGTAATTACACATGTAGCGATAAAGCACCATTTCTCTACATTTTCAATACTTTAATTGTAACGCATAATCACACAACGATGAACTTAGAGCGGCCCAAACTGGTTATAGAATATGGATACATGATAATTTAACTAGTTCAAAACACATTTTATGAAGGATGTAATTGATTTTATTTAAAAAAATATAAAGGAAATGTAATCAAAATATATCAATTATTATACGGTACATCCTATGTATCTATTCAGTAGGAATTGAGAGTCAAGTATACTCAGAAAATATATATAACAACTAGCAATTGCCCCCGCAACCCCCCTTGTGGGTTGAATTTCGTAAAATCCGTTCTTAGCTGACCTCTACTCGGCGAAAGGAATATTCCTACCATATTTCAAGTCGCTACGCCTTATGGTTCCAGAGATATCGTGATGAGTGACTATATAGGTGGAAATCTCTTTTATTATATATAGAAATGGAAAAAACAATTAAGATATCGAAATATTGTTGTTAATAGGATTTCTAGATTTAAGCTTAAGTCTTACAGATAGCCGAAACCGAGACAAATTTTAGATAGTTTAGTCTAGTTTTTCAAAGTGGAAGATAGCGCCCCCTTGAGGGCAGGGCGCTATAGAATGGGTTGAAAAAGTTGACCTCCCTAGATCACTTCAATAGCTAAAAAAATATCTAGGCCTTTTACTTCGTATCTGCAATTATTCTAGTCACATATATTTTTTTATACATATCTTTTTTTTATTAGCGGCATCGCGAAATGATAGCGCGGCCACAGTGACTCGAAGATCCAGCGAGAGTCGTCAGAATGCAGGGTTAGTATTGATTTATTTGTATCAAATATATTGATAATCCACAGATAAAATACGTCATCATAAACGTAGGCAATTAGAATGTTAAATCTTGTAAATATTATGACCATCAAATGTGTGGTGAATGAATGTTATATTACCAAGCTCTCGTGATGTATATTTAGTATGTACGCCTTATTTTTTTAATGTACATAGATACATACATATACATCACACCTCTTTCCCATTGGGGTAGGCAGAGATCACGGAATTTCATATGCTCCGATCCTTACATACCACTTTCACTTCTTCTACTTTCATCAATGCTTTCATAAACACTCGTCGTTTTTCAATGTACTACCTAAAAATGAAAAAAAAAAAACATTTCAAATGTTAATATACCTACAATATATTAAATAAAGATAAAACTAGCCAATACCAGTATTGGGAATCGGTATCGTGTGATCACGAGGAGTAATAAACGCCTGCTTTCATCGACACAAACATGATACGTAAAACTGAGATGTCGGATGACGTCAATCATGCATGTTTTGCTTTAAGTTCTTGACAACAGTGATACGCGCGAACTGGGGTAAAAACAATATGGTACATATTGTTATCTCTAACTTTTTTCAATATTTCTAATATTTTATGTTAATGTTTAATATTCTAGAAAAGGTATTTTAGTATTGCATCTTTTTCTGTATAAATTAAATATCTTATTTATTCATTTTATACAAATATTACCAAGCAAAAATAAATTTCAACAAATTCCTAAATATAATTTATCGATAGTTTCCCTTTAAGCAGTGCCGACCACAATTTTGTTAAAAATTGATATATTACAACGTCAATAAGTACGCTATAAAAAATGAGATAAAAATATATAGAGAAATACTTCACTTTTTAATCCTTATTTGAAGTTATAACTTGAAATAAGGATTTAATCTGGCCAGTTAATTAGTATGCTACAAACGAGTTTAAGCTTTATTGTATTTTTTAAATTAAATATTACTAATTAATTAATTAATAAGAGATATTAAAATAATTATTGTAAATATCATTTCATGTGATTGCATGTTGAGCTGCTAATCAAAAAAAACACATACTGACATTTGCGGGACATAATATGCCGAAAACATATTATTTACTTAGAACATTGTATGGATTTAGTTTTACTAAATTGAGTCAAATTGTAATTATTCAACTATCACTGTTTTAAACTTTTAACTAACAAATTCTTTAGTCATTCTCACGATAATTATAACATACGAGTATGATATTTTATAACAAAAGTTTGCAAACTTTTGCGATGACGTTTGTAAAATGACGAAACATACAAAATGCTTTCATATAATCCCTTCAATGGGTGAATGCCCATGTTATTATGTTTTGATATTTTCATAATAATTAAATTCTCGTCAATCAGTTGATTACTCTTTATGACGTTTTGTTCCAGTTCCTACAGCTGTTATATAGTGTACATACTTTGAATCTGATTAACTATGTACTTGCAGCTATTCCATTGTTCTAATATGTATATATCGTCTACACTAGGCTTTAAAGTTGTTATAATACCTAAGTAGTTTATGTTATTAGGGAAAAGCGAAAAATGATTGGATTACATAAATTAACTGTGTATTTACTTATTGGATACGTTTTAATGTATTTATAAATTACTGTAAATTTTATTTGCGCAGTAAATATTCGGCACCGCTGATCCCAGAGTTGCGTATGACGTAACAGGGTCAACCTTATTAATATTAAACTGGTTTTCATTCACTTATCATTTCCGATTCATGAATTTAAATTGGTCTACGTCGTTACTGATTGATGTCATAGTTGCGCAGTTATATCGATGGAGATATACGTGAGATCTCGACCTAACAATTTGTATATTATTTTTCAGTTACAGGGATGTCAGCAGTCATAATATAGTTATATAAATTAACAGCCGAATTCTCGAACGCTAATCAACATTGAAGTGTACTTAAAAGTATCTCTAACCCTTTCATTACGATGGTAATATGAAAGACAAAAAACATTTTAAGAAGCCCTCAAATTTTGATTATCGTTTCAGTATTCCGCGGTAAGATGTTGAATTTTAATTTCATTTTAGGAACACGAGCGATATGAACGACCTCATGCAGCCACTCACTCGCTCTATAACTCGACAGGAAAGTAAGAAGAAAAAAGACGCTTTTGATGACGACCTTCCTTTACCGCCAGATAATTGAGTTTTTTTAGATTTTGTAATTTTTCATACGAAATAAATATTAACGAATGTAAATGATTTGTTTTAGTTGCCCTTACGGTCAGTAAAAACAAGGTATCGTTTGAATTAAATTAATTAAACGCCTCGAAGTTTCCATTCAATATGTGCTGACGTATGACATTGTGATTTGCAAAAATATAGGGGGTCAAACAACAGAGTAAATGGCTTCATTTATGTAATAATTCCGACCGCGTTTTTACTTTAACTTGAATATTTTGCAAGTGACAAAAATTAATAATGAAAGGAACACGAAAATAAAACAAAATTATTACTTAAAACACCTATATTTGTAAATAATTTATTAACATAACATAGATTCTTAGACTAGAAAGAAAGTATAGATAAAGTAAAATTTTACATTTTACAAAAACAAACATTATGTACAATTTTAATTTTAATAGGTACCGTTATATAAACATAGTTCATGAAGATTTTAGAAATTATAATGTATTTTACTAATCCTTTTGTTAAAAAGTATCACATATTTAAATGAAAAACATAACGGATAAGAACAGCTTTTCATTTTGACTATCTTTGGAATTAATATAATGTGTGTCTGACGATTCAGTCTGTATGACCACTCATTTGAGATAATATAATAAATTAAATTTTAATCCGTTATTATGAGCTTTCATTCATTTAAATGAAAAAAAAAACTACTTGGCAGTTGAGTAGGCTAATATAAAATAATATAATAGATAAATTCTTTAGTTTTATATACACAGAAAAAACATTTCTAAACTATAAAATTACTAAGCGATTCCTTCAAATATACGTGAGTGCTCAGTGTTAACTTCGAGATATAGAGCTTAAAAAAGCTCACAAAATTTGCTAAATAGATATAACAATAAAGCTTTGTTTTTAATAATATAACACTATAATACAACCAAATGTAAAATATACACATTTATTAAAATAATTCGAGAATACGCAGACAGATGCGTATTTGTTATTCACACACAATATTTATATTATGCGTTATCAATTAAAGACGTCTCGATCAATACGTCCTTCGTGATAAACAAAGTAAAAACAAGTCTTAACATAATTATTAGAAAATGCAAGACACGCAGGCAATTAATGAATGATATGTTTTCATAAGATTCTATAATCACAAATAAGTTAATCGCCTCCGCTTCACATCCGTGGCAGTAAAGATAATCACTTGACCCGTCCTAAATTACTTGAAGGAAGTATTAAGAAAAGGAGAAATCACGTACAAATACTGCGTGGAGAAGACTTGACTAAAATTAACGATTTCAACCTAAATAAATTAAAAATTGCGCAGTTCTCCCACACTGAAATAACCTCAGAACACGTACTCTACAATTGCACAACACATTTCACAGAAACATTAATTCTAAACAAAATATTTACAACGAGATAAGTATATTTGCTGCAAAACCGACAGAAAATTCTCATATCTCACATCGTTTAACAAATGTTAGCGTTATTTGCTATCTCACATGACGAATTAAAAACAAAATTTATTCAAGGTCTATCACTTCACTATTTCACTCAGTTACGCTTTCAGTACGGACTACGTAATGATTTTGGCGTAGGGGTGTTCTATATGTCCGTACTGTATCGCTAGCAGCGTGTCCTTGAGCCGCTGGTATACAGGGTGTTTCTGTTTCATCGTGGGCACGTTTATATTGGTGTCCAGATAACCCACATTACTGATAGGCGTGACCACAACTGCGGTACCCGCTCCGAACATCTCTAGTAACTGTAAGACATTTAACAAATTTAATATAACGTAATAGTCTAACGGCCTTATTCATAAACATATTATAGGCTTGATATAGTTAAAATATGTTTTGTCTCGCTCTATCGAATATAAAAAGACTACAGAACGAAAGAAACAAAACATGTTTTAACTATATCAAACTTAATACGTTTATAAATAAGGCAGTAAGAATATTGTTCGCTAATTAACCAGCAACATTACTTTTTTTTCTTTAGAGAAATCGAGGATGTATATCGTTAATGGAAAAGCAAAACAGCTAAAGTGCCAATTTGTAAACAGAGTAATACATATTATTTAGTTTGCACAGATAGATAGAACATAATTTTAACGTTATTAAAAATATAAGAGATAATTTTGAATGTATCTCTTTTTCCACAAGTATAATTTTGGCGCTTTAGCAGTTTTGCCTTTCCACTGACGATATATATTCTTTACCGCCTTTTTACTAGCGCATTAATTATTAAAATCATTTGAGTCGTAAATCGTGATTATCACCACAGCTTCAATTAAACATTTATATTATTTTCTAACATCTCACTTCTATTATGATAAGATAAATTTCAAGAACACTGATGTAACACTAGATAGATGTTACATCAGAAATAAAATAGGTCATATCTTTACAATGATTAAAGAGATACTTACTCGACCCTGATTGTTGAGTTGTATCAATCGGTCCATGGTGATGATTTCTTCCTTGACTGTGACGTCTTCCCACTGGCTCGCCAGCTCCAGAATAGACCGTCTGGTCACTCCAGGCAGTATCAGCCCGTTCAAGGGAGGCGTGCTTAGCTGCTTATCTACGCAGACCGATATTCAGTATTACAATGTTTAGATCGCAAAATGTCTTAGGAGTCATGTATCATTAAAAAAATAAAAACCCATGTAACCATATCGGTCGCATTTTAGGACAGTAAATTAAGGCACCTTAATTAAGATTATATTGTCTTCTGTGGCGATGGCCAAATCTATACTAATATTATAAGGAGGAAAGATTTGTATTTTTGGATTTTTGGAACTCAAAAACTAGCGATTTTAAAAATTCTTTCACCAATTTTTTGTGTATAGTAAATCTACATTGCACCCGTGTGAAGCCGAGGCGTGTAGCTAGTTATAAATAAAACCCAAAAAGGTCGCGAATTTTCCACATCAGTGCTAGTATTAAGAATGATGAGTGCTTTTCACCATATCAAAAAATTAAAAGTTTTGAAATGAAAGTCATAATTAGACTACATCGTAGAGTTGCGTATATATATTTGAACACTATAAATTTTATCGAACTAATTCTTGGATATTTTAAATAGTCCAACGAATGTGAGGTTCACAGTTTTTATGTCGCGTGATTTCTCGGCTACAGGACAACCGTAAATAATGCATTAATTGCTTTTACGAAGATATTCATGCTCTTATATGCTCTTATATGGGAGGCTCTAGTAGAGACTCCCATATAAGAGCTCAAGCTCAAGACTCAAAGTACTTGATTTGGGAGGACATAAGGGGAAAACCATTTTATAGAAATAAATAACAATATAATAAGTATTAACGCGATAGACGCAGAGGCAATCGAACTCGAGACCCACTGTTGTAATAATAATTATAGGGTTTATTTAATTTCTTAATCAGTGTTTCGAAAGACTTATTTTTTATTACATACGCACACAACACGTATAATTATTATTTTTATTGGGTATAAACAGTAAACAATTATTTTCTTCTTACATGGTGTTATAATATCAGTCATTGCAATGTTTTCATTTAAAAGAAATGCATCAAAACGAGTTGAGACTAGTATTATCTGAGTGATGTGATCGACCCCGTTTATTGCTTCAGATGAGACGAGAATTTACCGGTCACAGGGTCGCACGCCCCGATAACATGACAATATGTGAACGTAACGCAATAATAATAATAATTATGGCGTATGGACGAGTATAAAATGTAATTTTGTCGCGATAAATACTTGAATTTATTTAATATAGAGCTCACCAAATCATAGGCCCGCGGCTCGCAGGCAAAATCGTTATTTTTTGCTATTTCATTTTGTATTGTTTGAATAACAAACTTAGAAATTTTGCGTTATACAATTATTCGATTTTTTGTAAATTGTAAATGTTTTGCGCCCAAGATCTAGCTTGGACAGTCCTGATTTAATATTTTTAACACGATTATGAGGTTAACCGATAAGGGAAGGAATTGTTTTTTTTAATCACCTTAATTTAAAAAATCATTATATATTAATTGTAAAACAAATAAGAAACAAAAGATGTGCATTAAAATTGAAATATTCATAATAAGAAGTAGTAATTATTGACTCACCTCCGTGTTCATTGATGTAAACAAGAAATATGTTCATAGCACCTACTTCAGTCAGTTCCTGATTCGGCCCGAACAGCCATAATACTTGTTGATGCCCTAACTTTGCGGCTTGTGACGTTATTTCTGCAAAAAAATAATACGTTATATATTATTAATTAATTTAATAATATCTGTAGTCAGATAATGTTATTTGAAGGCCTGTAATGCATCTGCATGTATTCACTTTGCAAAAAGCGTTTCCCCCTTGGTCTATACTATAAAAATGTTGACTATCTGTGTAAAAAGCAAAGATAGCGTAAAATATTTTTATAATTAAATATTTTTTGCGGGGAATTGTACACTTGTATAGATCGTTATATATTAGGTATATTAAGTTTTATCAAGGTGTTTAAAAAATAAGCCAAGATATCTATGTAATTTGAGATAATTTTCATTTAAATTTAATAACAAACATGTACTTATCAAAAGGCCTATTAATTTTTAAACAAAAGTTATGTGACATTATTCTCACTATAAACATCAGCCGATGTATAACAAGAGTTTATCTAACTGTGTTTTTGATAATGTAGCAAAAGCCAAAACAAATATTAATATTTAGATACCATTCAGGGTGTTTCATCAATATTTTAACATTGATAAAGCATTCGCATTTGCATAAGGCAAATTTCGACTTTTTGACTAGATTTTCTTTGACTTATACTAGATTCTTTTCAAACAGCAATAATGTAAGTATCACGGAAACTATAGGAGTGGACTGGTACAATTTAGTTATTTATAAGATAGTATATTACTATCTTTTATTAACGCGAGTATCGCACGTTTAAATAAAATACTGTATACCAGATTAAAATGCGATTTATCTAATATATAAAATTTTCATGTCACAATGTTAGTTACCGTACTCCTCCGAAACGGCTTTACCGATTTTTACCAAATTTTATATGCGTATTCAGTAGGTCTGAGAATCGGCTACTATCTATTTTACTTATTTATTATTATTTTACTACTATTACCCCTAAGTGATAAGGGTTGTTCACCCTTAAACATTTTTTTAATTTATGGACGAAATTTTTTGTTTTTATTTTTTTATAATGTGGCATTAAAAAATACATACAACCCTACTACTAAACTTCATCTAGACCCGTGCGAAGCCGGGGCGGGTCGCTAGTTGTTTATATTATTTATCCCGACGTTTTGGATGCTTTTCATGCATTACAATTTACAATAAATATCAACTCCGTAGGAATTGATGGAGTTAATATGGCAACTTTGTGACATTTCAAATCAGACACAAGTTACCTTTCAGTCTGCCCGTGAACTCGTTTGCAGTTCCGGTATAAAGTATTTGATTTAAAAGGTATATTATTTTATAGGTTACATTTATAGTTTCAAAATGGCTGATGTATTATTGAACTTCATTACGGCATGTAAACTTTTATATATACATACATACCTCATTATAATATTACTTTTGCGGAAGTAATGTAGTGTGTAAATATAGAACACAAGATTATCCGATAGCTTTTTAACGACAGTGTCATTAACCTTTTGATTTCCTTACTTTATAAAATAATTTATCAAAAAAATATGATATGTACCTATGTCAAAGTTTCAAGAAGGTTTCTATATAACTATACATTATATAGTATAAGTATTCGTATCGTCCATCTGTCAGTTGTATGAGAAATGATTTGAAATTGCCAACCTATCGTAGGTCCATAGTTGGAGCCCACTTTCCTGTTGCCCACCCCTCCGGGGAACGCGCGCACTACGTTAGGGTCGGCGTATATGGAGACAGCGCCATCCGAGTTCGTCTTATAGTACGCGCTCACTGGACTCAGTATCGCGAACAGCATCGCCGACTCCGGCGCCACTATGCCGAAGGTGGGCTGGTGACAAACACACACTTTCTGAGAAATTACATATTGAACACAACATTCTGAGGCACGTATACTCCGATATTGCTAGAAGATAAAATCAAATCATTTATTCATTTAGGTAGCATAATATACACTTAACATAATATGAACGACAATAATTTTTTTTTTTTTACATTTACTGCCAGTTCTCAAATCAAGGGCGTAGAACGGACGAGAATACTATATAATATATACATAGAAACTCTCCGCCACTCTTTTTAATCGCCAAGTTATTTTGTTTTACAAAATGTTTGTAAGGAGCTGCAATCATTACACATTGTTCCACATGACATCTTGAAGGAATTAGCTATAATAATAAAAAACAAACGAAAAAAATAGTGGAAGGCTTCTATTATGTTGGAGGAGGCTAAGGCTCATTATGAGCTGTAACATTCAGTTACTAGGAGCTTTATTCATAAACGTGGTATTAGCTTGGTATAGTTACACCAAGCTTATTATGTACCCACGACATTTATGAACAATACCGTCTAAATTGTCTATTAAAATTTTCAACACCAATAAATTATTTTTGTATTATTAGATAATATTGTATAATTACAGGGTTAACACGAAATGTTCAGCTCGATAAGAAATATTATAACAGTTTACATTACTGTCGTATACTGTTTTCGTTAGCACTTATCATCCCAATTATTATGTATAAATTACCAATGAATAGTAGTATCTTTCGAGATGACAGTCACATTGTTTACCACTTTTTATCATTTATCAAAGCGCGTGTTTGTGCACGTTATTTTAATGATAAATTATAATTTAACTGATTGCACGAAGATTCTCAGCATCAAATTAATGTTATCGCGATATAATTAAAATTATCGTAATAACAAATGGCCAAAATGTAGGGCAATAAGCGAAATATTTGTTGAGCAAAATTTGATAATGCACATAAACAATAATAAGATAATAATATAAACCATAAACAGTGGCTTTAAAGCGTGTTGGTTTGTAGATTGCAAACCTATAGGCATTTCGGCCGTCTTCCAAACCGCCAGTAATTCTGAGGTATTAATCAGTTCAGAGGTTTATCGATTTAGAGATTTATGGATGGTTTTTTTATCAGTATTTTGGAGGATTCTAACCAAGGGCCAGTAAGTAATTGATAGTAACACAGTCCAAAATACCAAAATATATTAAATAATATTAACTACAGCTCCTTACAAACATTTTGTAAAACAAAAAACTTGATGATTAAATAGAGTTTTTCTCATCCGTTCTACGCCCTCAATTTGAGCACTGGCAGTAAATGTAAAAATAGAAGCATTTAGTATGTATTTTTTTTATTGACGAAGTATAAATTGTGTTACCTAAATAATAAATGATTTTGAATTTGAATAACATTGCTCCACCCGAGGTTGAATTTTGGTGGCAAAAAGTCTAAATACAATTTTTTGTACTTTAAGTTGTCAAATTAAAGCAATTTACTCGTATTTATTTACTTGATATTACAAGAATTAAAACAATGAATACGTAGCATAATTAAATCCGCTAAATATTCTTATACTGAACCACCATACTAAGCATTTTATTACATTAATGAATGAATAAATTTGAGTTATATTTTATAAGAGTTCAAAGAGGTTAAGAATTAAATGAGTTTGGATGCCATATTTGGTCAAAAATCAAGTATTCTTTTACATATCAAAGTAGACCAAATTTTAGCACATAAGGGGTTATCTATAAAGTACGGTACTCTAATTTCGTGATTTTTTGACCCCTCCCCAGTCCTTGTCACAGTCACATTTGTGAGACTTTCCCCTCCCTAGTGTGACGTCACATATTTTGCAATTTTACATATATTCATACGGGTAGAGTCAAATTTGGCATTTTAATACTTAGATGTATAAGATTTTGAAATGTGACGTCACAAAACTTAGTACCCCTCCCAACCCTTGTCATACAATGTCACACTTCATCGATCCCGTCCCCCCCTTAACGTGTGACGTTCTTAATGAATGGTCCCTAAAGATGATTTGACTTAAAAGCTTGGAGTCTTATCGTAAAAAATACCTCAGTCCCTATTAAGGTGGGTCGTATATAGAGCGTGGAGGTCTCCGAGTGCGGCACCCACTCCTGGTCGATCTGGACGAGCCTCTCGATGCACTTGACCAGCTCGTCCCCGCTGAACGTGGGCAGCCCCGAGCGCTGCGCCGCCAAGTTCATCCTCTGCATGTTCAGATCGGGCCGGAAGAGCCTTATCTTATCGTCGACTCCCCGGTACGCCTTCAAACCTTCAAACAGCTAAAATACGGAGATTGTTTGACATATATGCTTTATAATATCGCTTATATGTGAGTAGAGTAGTAAATATGTTGCCATTGTTTTCTTAAACTTTAATAAGACAAACAAGTGAATTATATAAGAAGCCCCTTTTGAGCTATGAGCACGTAAAAAACCCTAAAATAATGTTTAGAAGTAATAAACATATTACTATCACATATTACATAACTTTAGTCACATTTTACGCAGGAAAATATAGAAATAAAATAAAATAATCCTGTTCTTTTCTAAAATATTATTATATTTACTTGGCTCCCACATTCTGTATTTAGTTTATATATAATATTATTATTATAATATGTTGTGTAGATGTAGCCTATTAAAGCGCTTGTTTTAAACCCGTTGCTTTTGTTGTGCTATTATCAATGTAAATTTTAGACTTTATTCATTAAATGGTAACAACCGAGGAGTAAACAAACGTGGGGTACTCAACTCTGAGGAGAGATTCTACTTTAGTGTCAAAAAAAATTTAATAATAGACAATAAGAACGCATAAAAACTACATACTTGTACTGCGTAATGTAACGCCTTCGCAGCTGGATGTAATGTTAAATTTTCAAATGGCGTTATCTCCGGTTTCTGCCAGCCTCCGAGTTCTCTGTGATAGTGAATCTTGAGCATATGATCCGTAAAGTATTTTCCAAAACCTAAGTCCACAGCTTCTGGCTTTCGTTGAAGCTGGTACGGTGCCGCCAAAGACACTTTCAGGTCGTCATACTGAAATTGTGTGGAGATCAATAACATTGTCGACACAAGTTCGACAGTGTGCTCGTTATCCAAACAATGCTGTTATTATCATTAATTATTATTCAAAATAGCCAGCTTTTAATTAGAACATTCACATTTCAGTGTTTACTACACGTGTAGATATTATATACTGGCATTTGTACATTTTCGTATCGTAGGTCATCTTTGTTATAATTTAAATAAGATGATAATTTTAGTTTTCATGAAATGTAATAACTTAGTCTAGATTACGCCCGTGCGAAAGGGCGGATCGCTAGTTAAATATCAATCTATTTTGTTAAATAACGCGTCAATATTTATACCAATATTGACGCTTTATTTATGGTACTATTTGCATACCATATCAGGTACATACCTTGAATGATACGTCTGGTGTGACATCTGGGCGTGGCTGGTTTGTGGGCAGGGCTTCGGGCAACACAGGAGCCACATGCTCTAACGTGGCCTGAACGTTGTTCTCTTCTAGTTCTTTGTATCGGAGGGTAGAACTGCAACGACGCAGCTGCAGCGTTTGCATCTTGTGCTGGTTCTCGTAGATCCATTTTACTAATACCTGCATTGAATTTTTGCATTACTTAAGTTTTTATAATAGACCCACATTACATAATTATTAATAGACATTAATACTTATTAATAATAGATATTATAGTAGGAAGATATGAGTTTGAGGGGAGTGACCGACGAGATGACGAATAAAGGAAGCGAATAACAAAAGAACTAATAACATACTTCGACGACCCTTTAGAATAAGGGCAGGAGGAAGGTAATATTATGGGATTGCTCTTTAATTTTCTGTACAGCAAAAATTATTTACTTACAATTTTTAAGAAAAAACTGATTGATGAAAAATTTATTACCAAAAAATAAAACTACTGAAGTGAATACTCGAATCTCCTAGTGCATCCTCCTAGGCATGGGGCAGACTTTTGCATGTTATTTGTTTCCCTTATTGTTTTTTTTATAATCCTGTTCCCCAGGGGTTATAACCCGCTACCGCGCGCCGGCGCGTTTGCAATCACCACTGAGCCACAGAGGCGGTCAAAATAAAGCTACTTAATTATATTAACTTTGGTTTTAATTTAATTTAGCATGAGGTGATGTGGTAGCAAATTTATTTACATTATATAAGCATTTTATATTCAGGTGCATTAAGTTTATGGTGTTTAAATAGTTTCAAGTCTAAAATGAACACTTATTAATTTATATCAAATCAAATTCCATGGCACTTTAATTTAGGCCAGGCACATCATATTTATCAATTAATACAGAGGAACATTCAGATAACTAATAATTAATTATTATTGTTCTTGTATGCACATATATTTCAAAATATATCTAGAAATGAAATGAAAGCTGAGTCTTAAAAATTCAGTATTACAATATTTCTGACTACACTTTGGTACTTTGCAAATTCATTCAGGCCTTCTTGCTTTATGTCTTACATGTAAGGCTGCTATAATTATTATTAAACGACTGATAAAGGGAAATATTATTTATTCAAATATGGAATAAGCAAAATAAATCCTTTGTTTCTTACCTTACTACGACGAAGAGGCATTTTATATATTTGCAAATATTTAAAATTTCACTAAGATAACTCACAATAAGTTTTTGTTTTGAAACACTATATATCAGCACTTTATTTATCAACGTAACTAAAAAGTCTTCAGAAACCAATTGAAAAGTTTATTCATTAGTTGCTCTAAGTTAACTGACTTAACTTGCTCAACGGCACAAATATTTAAAGAGCAAATGATAAGATTGTGGCCTGACCTTTGCTGTAGTCATTCATAATCAACGCAAATTATAAAGCATCACTTGATAACGCAGCAGAAGCTATCAAAATAGGGATTACGCACATTTATTTATTAGGAAGGCGTTAGTGAACAAACAAGTGGGAGTCCCTAAGTCAACTGCGAATGCGCACCTCAAGCCCGCGGTGCGACGGCTAGGGGTCGTCCGATCGTGTTGGGTCACTGACAATCCTCATTCATATACATTTAAATGAATATGCTAATATGAAGGAATCGATACTCGCCAACTCTTTACCTCAAGAATTATTGAATATTATTAAGTCTATATAACTCACAACTTTAATATTAAATTTAACAACATATTCCTGTTACCTTGTAAGGGAAATGTGCCATCTTCAATATCAAGTTAGTACCTCAAACTTTTTTTTTTCATCCTGAAACAGATATTGTAAAGTAAATAGTATGATGTAGGTATTTAAGAGACAAACAAAATGTATTAGAATAGTAATTACCTTGTTAAATATTATCTTTATCACATAAGAACAAAAATAATACAAACACAGCTAAGATTCACTATAATTTAATTTCCTATTTAGTTTTACTACTAATATAATTATATTTCATCACATTGCTACACAACAGAATAACAATATACTGTTTAAGATATAACATAATGATGTCCATAGCAAATTTTTCTAATACTAAAGCACCTATTGATAAAAAGATGAGCTTTTTTGCATGACATCAACAAAATATGCAGATGAAATAACCCACTATTAGTATAAATACTGCAGCATTCTGGGTATAATCATCATTCATTAATACTAAAAGGGTAAATCATCAAACTCATATCTTTAAAATTAAAAATCTTGTGATGATTCCTGTACTTCTAAAAATATCTTTATATGATAAACCTATTAATATAATGGTGGTTGTGAAAGAGCAGTGCGATCTTCATTCTTTGCATGTTTTTTGAGCATATCCATGATTTCATTATCAAATTCCTTAGGGGTTGGCTGCTTCTCAACTATCCAGTAGAATATATCCCAATCATTACTCGGAGAGTTGATGAGTCTATCATACAAAATGGTTTGTTGTTCAGTAAATCCATCCAAGTATTTCTTAGCAAAAGTGCTGAGTAAAAGATCATTTTCCAACATACCCCTTTTACGTGACTGGTAATGAAGTCTGAAATGTATTATAAGTCTTTTATTTTTTGGTAAGATTATGTACATATGTGTTTACTATGAGATAAGCTTGTTATAAAGCTTGATATTGTATTAGCAGTTTTGTGGAGATAATATAATCAGTTCATCTATTTAATATTAGCAGATGGTCCTCTTTAATTAAATTATTGCAAGACTTTTCTCCCAGTTTTCCATTTATAAATTATTGAACATAGTGAGAAGTTTTGTATTCATAATTCGCACCTTTAGATTTAGTGACCTAACACAAAATTTTAGCAAAATTACTTTACTTTCAATACATTAGAAATCATTGCTAAAATTAAATAAAAAAATACAAAAGTTACTTTTTTAACCTAAACTACATAACATTATTTTATAACTACATACCAAAGATTCATAAGGAACAGGTAGTTATTTTATATTGTGATAAAAAAGCACTTTATGTTGTTATATTTCGCAAAAGACTTTTAATAATGATTTGATCTTAGGACAGATTGAACTTAATTTTTTATGTACATCTACATTTGATATGTAGCTTTTAAATGTAACCAAATTATGGTAAATGAAGGTTTAATTTTGCAAATTACAGTATACCTGTTGAACTCTGTAACAATGATAAACAATTGAATCATTTTCTGTGTTTAGGTAATTGATCAATTTACCTTGCCTTCCTTTTTTCTAATGACTGGGGTTTATCTACGTCATATACCGGTATTTCCATATAAGTTGTGTCCACAAATTGAGTAGTATCACTTAAAAATCGACTGCCTTTTATCATCTTCATGGTATTGAAAGCCTAAGGTGACAAATAAAAAAATTAATATCACTAATGATTATATTTAACGTTATTGAATCAGAACTTACGTTTCGTAATCGTAACATCTTTATATTATTAATTGCGTTTTAATCGAGTCGAGTCCAAATATCAGAAAGAAAATATCAGAAATTAAAAGAAGTTGAAAATATTATAAATAGATCGGTCCACAGGCTAATTTAGACAATTTAGAGAAATGAAAACTGTCAATTGACATCATAGATATAAATAGGTACTCTGTATTATAGAATTATGTCATGTTATGCCCCATGTAGACTCTCGCGAGTCGCCTCCTAGGGGCTCTCGGCCCGAGTCTCGGCAAGTTGAGGCTGCAGGAGTGCTAGCCATCCAAAAGAGCATCCATTGTACAGGACAGCCGAAAATTAAACAAATTATTTGTTGTCACATGTTTTTATAATAAAAAATAAAAACATTGAATATATAAATTAAAATAGCATTAATCAAGGTTAAAATATAATTCACAAAAAAATCACATTGTGGCTGTTTTATAAAAATAGAGCCAAAAATCAACCAATTCAATAATTACATTTTTGGAGTGAGCAAGCGAGCGAGTGTGGTTGATACTCTTGCCTCACTTTCTCATAGACATGGGTAGCACTGCGCCGCGCAATTGCGTCGGAACGCTTCACTGCGCAGGGTGAGTCAGCTCACACATTCATAATGTGTTGGCGTACGGCGCAGTACCTCACTCACTGAGTGAGCATCAGCGTGGCGTTGCGTGCGTTTCGGAGGTTTCACTGCTCGCTTTGCGCGTCCCATTTTGTTGCGTCGTGGCGCAATTTCAAGTTGACTCAAGGAGTCGACGCACTACACTGCGCCTGAGTTGCTGAGTTGGCGCGGGAAATTTCGCTGAGTTACCCATGTCTACTTTCTCACGTCCTTTGATTCGCGCCCGAAAAACCAACACAAAGCGGAGCGACAGCAAGGCGAAGCGAGGGAAGAGGAGGAGACACGAGTGCACCATCCTCATTCTCGCACTCGCGATCCTTTGTGTAGCCACGTGGAGAGTCTAGATGGGACTTAAAAATTTGAGCATTTGAAAGTAGATCCTACTAATAATATTATATTCTCAAGCAAAAACTACTGATTTTGATAAAACTTAACAGTATCATAGTTTATACATCAGAATGCCATCATCCGCTTGGTGAGGGTATTCTAGGGGATTTCTAGGGAGAAACCACATTAGCCTAGGGGTACGTCGCCAAGACTGTCTGGCAACACTGTTAGGTTACCATGACAACAGCTTGAGGATGCAAAACAATTTTATTGATACCTATATTGAAATTCGATGAAAACTTGAAAATACAAGCATCTTAAAATTTCTACATTAATCACAACAGTTGTGCATATGTAATCAATTTAAATAAATGTATGTTTTGAAGACAGTTCCAGTGTCATGGCTGGAATCCGGGAATTAATTATAAGAACCATCGGTAATAATTTTAGCTTGATTTATTTGAACATAAAATGATTTCTAGTGTGATAAAATCTTAGTGTGTTTTGTTAAATATCTGTATATATGTTTAACAGAAAATTTCTTCAAGTGCACTACCACATTGAATGAAAGATATGAAGAAAATTTGAATGATTTTGTTCATAATTCCCAAGTTCTTCTTCTTCAGTCCTATTTAAAAAATAATATACTAGTGCTTGATAATCAAGTAAGTTAATTAAGTTACTAAACATAATTGATTTTAGTATTTTAACAATCTTTAATATTTTTGAATTTGTGATTTCAGATACAACCTGATAGAGAAAAATCTATTATATTCTACAAAACAATAGCACAAAGTTTAACTGGAGAAAATGCTATAAATAATATTAATATCATTACTCTAACAACTAGTGCTGAAGAATCATTGTATCAAATTCTTAGACAAATCTACTGTCCCTTGCTTGCAACCGTGAGCTTCAATAATTTATAATATTTATTCTTTATTTATTTTATTGCTATGTTTAATAAAAAATTTATTAAATTATTTCAGGGAGATGACCTTTATTCTAACAAACTGCAGAAAAATCTGTCTGAACTTGAGTCCAATCTTAGAGTGCTCACCCATGGCAAAGATGATTCAAATACAAAGGGTATGATTAAAGCAATTATACCAAATAATAATCACTTAAAGGCCAGCAACACATCTGCAAGTCCTCTGGTGTTGTGGATGTTCATGGGCAGTGTTCACTTTCTACCATCCATTATGTGGCACCTGGCAGATGTTGTCCTATCCTAATGGACCAATTGTGAATCAAAACCATTCACAAACACACAAAAAAAATTCCTCATGTTCTAGCAGTTTATGAGGAGTTTAGTGACATACCCAACCTACCTACATATGAATTATATATACATATAAATATGTATTAGGGTGTCCCAAAAAAATCAAAGTCGTTTTTTTTCAACGCATACCCTCTAAAAATATTTGAATAGTGTCAAAACACTTGTAAATAAAATTTCATGTACTTAGAACCAAAGCTACCCGTGCCGACTTGCATTTATAGATGTCAGTACTTACTACTTTGACGCGTCGGAGTTATCGTATCGAATTTCTGTTGTTTTATTAGTAAACATATTATTTTCATTTAATCAAGATGTCAGTAGGATTACGCAGTTCTAAAAAGACATATTTTTTAATAGGGGATGTAAAATTGGTTCAAAACTACCCTCTATTAGACAAGTATTGTCAGTTCTGTTTTGTAATGTTTGAAAGTGAATTTAAGTGTCAATGAAAGCGCAAATCTATATATTCGTGAGTGCCTTATTTATTGGGAAAAGGCCTAAAGGGTATATCGACTAAAGCTTTACCTGTGTTAAGAAACTATTTACCTTATACCAACATTGGAGATTTACAAAAAAAGCGAACAAAACAAAAGAAGACATATTCGAGCAGCGTCGTCAAGAGTTTGTTACAATCTTGGATAATTTGTTCGACATCGCACATGCTAATGCTCTTCAATTAATAAAGATCTTGCAGCGGGCCAGAGATTCAGGCATACCTGGTCACTTGCTGGAGTGGACAAAAAGTTAACTGACACAGAGGAAATATCTCGATATAGAAATATCGAGGAACAAAAACGTCGGGCTAATTATTATGCATCCCTTACTGCGTCGACTTTGTATTATCAAGAAAATTCATCTTCTGATTTTGAAGTAATGGGTTTACATGACAATTTGCCCACCTTCACCAAGAGCACAAAGTTTGATATCAATAAAATGTCAATGAGAAAAAAAATATTGCTCCAAAATTAGTGGCAGCTAAGTATGAGAAATTCTGTGTATATTATTATTGAGGCACTTGGACTCAGCACTGACGAATATCCCATAATAAAGTCCAATTCCATTCAAAGAATTCATACGGAAAAACGAAAAGAACGGGCAGAAGCTATTAAAGTCGATTTCCAAAACGAGCTGCTGGATACTGTACCTGTCAACTAGGATGGAAAACTGAAGCCAGCTTTAGACGTGCACTACGTACATTTTACATCCTCTAGAAAGAAGAATACCTTTGTGGTTCACTTTACGTGAAAGATATCGATTAGTTCGTTTCTATCAAAAGCAAGGCCTTGTTCAATCTTTTTAAAATTGATGACAGTTTTCTTAACGAATGTCCTACTATTTAAATAAAATACTGTATACCGTGGTCGCGGGAGACTGACAGTCTCCCGCGACCACGGTTGCTGAAAAGCATCCGAAACGTCGGGATAAATAATTTAAACAATATAAATAATAAATCGCGTTTTAATCCGGTATACAGTATTTTATTTAAATGTGTGATACTCGCGTTAATAAAAGACAATAGAATGTCCTACTACATGGTCTAAAAATGCTACTTTTCAACAAGTTAAGGAACACTGAGAGATACAGCAAAGAGAGCTGTTAACTCGATACAAGATTTCCATGGAAGATTACCGTTGAGAGGAATACAAGCAATTTTTAGTACGTTGCGTACAGGAACATAGAGCAATACCAAGACTGTAAAAAGAAAATTTTGAAAAGAAAATATAGGAAATAACGCTATTTTAATAAATATATGATAGATGTAAAATAGTGTTTAAATTGTTAAATGAAAATAAATTTTTAAGATGCCCTCTACAATCTCCATACAAACATTTTATTAAAAGTTTGACATCAAGTCGGCACGGGTTATCGTTGTCCGATACCAATAATATTTTTTATTTTAGTTATTAGGGTCAGTTAGAAAAAATATAAAGGGTATGCATACTTAAATTCGAAAAAAAAATTTTCGCCCTTATAGGCTGGGACACCCTAATATGTATATTCACTGTTTAAAGTAGCAGCCATTCTATTTTATAAATATATATTGAATTTTTTTTCAAATATCTTAAAAATTATATATTCAAAATTATAGCTTAAAATTATATGATTCAACATCACACACTAAGAATTAGCTCTTAACTGGTGTTTTACGATATTTGTAATTGAAGGTGTCTCTATTTCAGTAATTTTATCAATAATTGATGAAGTGGAATATTGGAAAACAGTATGTCAGTTAGAAGATGCAAATAAGAAGAAACGGGAGGCAGCATCCTCATTTTGTGTTCTCTTTGAAGACATCTGTGAGGAGATTAGGTATGAAATATTTTTATTTACTACTACTTTTACCATAATAATATGTATATAGCCTAGTTTTACTTTAATAATATAAATATGTATATAGAACTATAAGAGGCAGCACTACAATTATTACTCTATAACATTTGATACAAATTATTTTTTATAACTAATCAAACTTTACCCACATACTAGTTTTATTACTAATGATTGTTCCTTAGATCTCTGCAGTCTGGAAATATAGAAGAAATTCGTGATTCAGCTGAAAATATAGCTGGTATACTGGATGACATCTGGAGATATACTCCTGTACTCTATTCACAAGACAGGATGATTCACATTTTTGATATCATTGGTAAGGCTTATATTTTTGATATAAATGGAAAATGTGGTCTAAAATATCATTGTCACTTAAGTATAAATTGAAGTTACTGATTCCAATTAGAGAGACCTGGGGAAAACATGCTTACAGAAAACTATAAACTTGTTGTTCCGGTGGGATACGAACCCACGACCCATTCCACGGTGTTCTACCGAACGCGCAAACGAGCCCGTCAAAAATTTACGTATATATAAAGGTACGTAAGTTACGTATGTACCTTCCAAAAAGTTCAAATGTTATTCGGAAATTATTAAACTAACAAAATAAAATCAAATTATCGTAGTGCTTAGAAAGATCCATAAGTAAGCCCATTTGTGTTTCAAAATTTCATTAAAATTGTCAAAGGAGCCATTGGTGAGATTTTTGAAGATCCAAATTCTGATCCACGCATTGGCCTCATGTTCTGACCATTATAAAAGATATTAAACGTGATTCGGTGTTTTAATTCACGCGATCTCATCAAATCACCATTTCGTCCACATTATTTTTTATCTGGAATAAAAATGAAAGTAAAAAAAAAAGATTGTAAATAAAAAAAATATTAACTCTGTTCAAGACCAGTCTAAAGACAAAATGCTTTATATTTTTTTCAGGGCATGTTCTATGTTCTGTAACGCAAAATGCCGTATCTAAATTAGAAATATGGAAACCCGATGATGGCTTGAAGGATAACCAAATTCTGGTATTTTTATCTGAAAGTTTAAATGCCGTGCAAATGTGGATCAGCGCCTGCAATTCTCTTACTGAAACATACTGGCCGAACTATGCCTTACATACATGGAAGGGCAAGCCATATATACCAACGTTTTGTATGAACTTTCAAAGTAGACTTCAACAGGTATATAACTATTGGAGTTACGTATATAATAAAAACAAGAACACTTTCAGTTAGTGATTTCCTAAAGATCTGAAAAACGGTATTTCAAACATAATCAAATACACATCTCTATAAATTCGAATATAACATTCAACAAAAGCATGTAATTTGCAATTATTTATTTAAGTACATCTATTAACACTGCTTTGAAGTATCATATTATTCAGAATATGCAAGATCTAAATCTTGAAAATTCTAAATCTATGAATATAAATATTTTTTGACTATTACACAAGGTTTAAATTTCAGGTTTATGAAATCAGATCAACTTACAACCAATTAAGTAAATTATTGACCAAATCTGAGAAAATGGAATTAAATACAGATAGACTATTTGAATCTTTTCAAGGTGAGTACGTTTTTTATTTTATTAAATTAAAAAAAAAGAGACAATATTTTTAATGTTAGATATCGACAGACAAGCATGAGGTTCACTTTATGTTAGGTGATGCCTCAGCCACATAACATCAATCAACAACTGTCGAATTACTTTTTATTTCGAGCATTCGGAAATTGATAGACTGAAACCGAAACGCGCAATAGTTTTTCCATCTATGAACGGTGATTCGTTTGCCGTTCGGAATTACGATATTTCTCCCACCCGTTCAATGCCCGAATTTACCAGGCTTACAGAAAATAATAAACATGACGTCCCGGTGTGATTCGAACCCACGACCCATAAGAGCACACGGCCGGTGTTCTACCAAACGCGCCAACGAGCCCGTCATGTAATTTTTTATCGAAATATTTTTCAGACATTAATATCTGGATCTATAATGGGCCAGTACAGTCTTGGGATGGTGCTGTTGCCAAATTTTCGTCCAATTTAAGACCAGCTGAAACGAAAATAGCTGAGAAACTAAAGCCTAGACTACATAATACATCAACAAAACAAGCGAGTATTTAATTTTAAACTTATGTTTACTAACAATTTACTAGTTGAAAATTAACTATCTACGCTTCAAGTCTCAAGCTAAGTTTATTCCCAGAATCAAAATTATGTCCAAAACATATTATATTGCTGGCTGATTGTTTATTTAATTTTATAATATTGTGTAACTCTTAAACTTAATTATCCCGTGAAAGCTGCATAAAAACCAGTTTTCGAAAGCAACGTGAAGAAAAAAACACAGATAAGTTACAAATAATTTTATGTATTATCATTATTATATGTTATATTAAAGAGTAAAGACACATACACTTAAAGTATTTGATATTTGGATCCTTAAAATCCGTAAATAATGAAGTTACCATAAAAATCTTACAGATCCTCTACGAGTTTACTCGATACAAGACGCTGATAGACAGACCTATAATCAAGCACGCCTTGAACAATGAATTAGAACTGTTTGTTGCATCACTCCTCTCGATGTTGAAGAACATCCGCAGCCAGATAGAGGCGGACGAGGTAGACGTGCAGATGTACCAGCCGCCCGAGATGTCGCGGCTCGTGCAGCGGGTGCAGTGGGCCAAGCAAATGGAGTCTAAGGTAGTATAGGTGTACATAGAAGCACAGGGCTATACAAGCTTTTGGCACAGAAAAAGTATTTAAATAAAATACTGTATACCGGATTAAAACGTGATTTATTATTTATATTGTTTAAATTATTTATCCCGACGTTCTGTCTTCCTCGCGTTAATAAAAGACAATATTACAGAAAAAAATAGTTCTACTTTTGACCTGTAGAGCGCGCGGCAATTTGTCGGTGTGACACATCTAAGCAGTCCGCTGACTCCTCTCCTCGCGTTATCTCGCTTGCTCTTAGGAAGTGCAATAATAAATGCTCTAATAGCGGTTGGGTGGGAGAGAATGCGCGCTGTGACTCCAGCGTCAATGTGTGCGTTCACACGGATACTAGCATATAGATATTTGATTAAATTCAAAAAGATTTGTCTTAATAATTCAGGTATAATAATTGAAATAGCAATCGACAACAGTAGTATATTATCCATCTCTTTGAGTAATGTTGAAGAATATCTCTGCCGTCGAAAGGGAATGTTACGCGGGACCGCTATCGGTTAAATGCAGTTTGGATTCGTAATAGAATGATTCTACCACAAATTTGAAACGGTGATAACCTAGCTTATAACTAAATTTCAAAAAATAATCATTTCGTTTGACGGCTGATTTGTGTTGTCTATATCTTATTAGAAAATCTAAAGACATAACAACCAAAGATCAAACAAAGTATTGGAAAGGGAAGGTTTAAAAAATCTGATATTATAACATAGACGTGTCTAAATTTATGCATTTAAACCTATTAATAATTATTAATTAGATTTTCAAATACTTTCCAGGTGAAGGAAATACAAGAATGCATAAATAAATATCTCAAAGAATTCGAAAAAAGTTCTGAAGTATCTCAACTGTCGTCTCAAATATTGAAAGATCTGAAAACTATGTATACTCAGTTGCATGAAGATTGGTGTAGAGATTTACAGGTATGATTGTCTGATTAATTATTATTATTGATTTGTTGTAGAATCTTACAAATAATATTGAACATATTCCGTATTAATTAATTAATTGCAATCAAAAATAATAATGATATCTTAAATTTTATATTTTATAGCTTAAAGTTAGAGTTAAAATAACCTTCTAGGCAATAAATTAAATATAATTAATAACTATTTCAATAATTTTACGAAAAAGCTTTTAATATCAATTTATTCCGTACGCTTCCAATATTGTAGAGTGAAGACGGCCAATTCTCATTTTTTATTTAATGAATTATTATAACTCACTTCACTATGCCCGTCAAAACTGCTGAATGCAACGAGCATTCAGCAGTTTTGACGGGCTCGTTGGCGTGTTCGGTAGAACAACCGCCGTGTGCATCGATGGGTCTTGGGTTCGAATTCTACCGGGACGACATGTTTATAATTTTCTGTAAACATGGTTTCCTCACGTCTGGTAACTTCGGGTGGGAGGAATATCGAAATTACGACCGGGTAACGAACCACCGTTCATAGATGGAAAACCGTGAAGTGCATATTGCGCGTTTCGGTTTCAGTCTAAGGATTTTCGAATGCTCGAAGTAAAAAGTAGGTCTGCAGCGCATCATTGACTGATGTTCTGTGGCTGAGGCCATCAAGTGAACCTCATGCTCGTCTGTCGATATCTAACATAAAAAATATTCAGCACAGCAATGTACCGTTTTGTTCAATTTGTGTTCAAAGAGTTTAATGAATGAGAAAGTTACTGACGATTATAAACAGGCTCAAGTGAAAGACGGCGCGCTACAGCTGGCAGTGGACAAGCCGGTAGTGGAGTTCTCGAGCGCGAGTCAGTTGATGGAGGTGAACTTCAACCCGCGCCTCGTGCGCGCGGAGCTGGAGGCGCGCTCGCTGTGCGCGCTGGGCCTGCCGCCGCCGCCCGCCGCCGCCGCGCTCGACTCTGCCACGACTGTGCTGCGGTATGCGCGGGCGCTGCAACAGGTCAGTTGTGAAACTATTGCTCGAATATTCGGATTTACTTAAAATAATGTCACTATCATCTATCTATATCTGTACTAATATAATAAAGAGGAAAGATTTGGATTTTTGTATGCTATGAATAAACTCAAAAACTACTGGACCAATTTTAAAAATTATTTCATCCATAGAAAGCTATATTATCAGTGAATAACATAGGCTCTGGTACATCTACATTGTACCCGTGTGAAGCCGGGGTGCGTTGCTAGTTAATATATATTATTAAAGAACATACATAGAAGAACAGGCCCATACAAACTTTTGGTACAGAAACGCCGCGCGATCTACAGGTCAAAAGTTGAACTACTACAATGAAACACACGTCTAAGCAGTCCGCTGACCCCTCCCCTCGCGTTGTCTCGCTTACGAACGAACGGTAATAACGCTCTAAAAGCGGCTGGGTGCGAGAGTGTGCGCGCTGTGACTTCAGCGTCAGTGTGCGTTCACACGGATACTAGCAGCGCCGCGGTGGCTGGGGTAAGAACTACTCATACCCCAGAGAAATTGCCTGGGCCTGTGCTTCCATGTTAATCTATGTTATTTGGTGATACTTAAAGTCACCGTTATTGGTTTCAGCGTGAAACCTTTCCCCGGCGCTGGGTACAAGGGTGTTTTACCCCAGAAAAACCGTGCCAAGCGCGCATATAAGGCCTGTTCTTCTATTAACGTCTATGTTCTTTAATTAAAGAACATTGTATGACATTATGTGACAGTAACATTTTAAGTAGCTGTCTACCTTGTTATCCGTATATCCGTTTCAGTGTTCCAACTTATGTGAGATATAACGTGATCTATTTTTTATTTTGATTCTTTTGTAATTTTGTAGCTGTATTGGGATGATAGCTTTATCTGTTCTGAAAATAAGATCGGCCTGGGGGAGTCTTGAAAATGTATACACATTAAACTATTATATAAAATATGATTACCATTTTATAGCGAACGTGAACTTTTTGGCTATTTAAGTCGCGACATAATACAGTACCTACGATCAACAGATTTGCTGAAACTTTGTTTTATAGAATATTTTTTTGTGATAATCTGTGATAACAAATAAAATCTTGTTCATTGTAACATTAGGTGGCATCTTTTCACAACACGTTGGGGGAACGCATGATCCCTTCCACACGGCCGATGATGCTGCAAGCGGCGCTCGATCTCTCAGCCTTGGTTCAAAATCAAAAGCCAGTCTTTTGGAACGATGAAGACCAACTCGCCGCCTATACAGAGAATTTAAAGAAAATGGTCTTGAAATTGGAATCACAGGCGAGTTGAAATCACCTAGAACTATGAAAAAATTCTTATGAAATAAATAATAATGATGATAGTACTCTGTTGCAGAATTCTTACCTCAGTAGTCAGCATTTAGCGATACGAGGCATTGTGGAAAAACTAATGGATACAGAGCTTCTTGCTAAACAAAATGAATGGAAGAAAAGTATTAAGGACATTCGAGATATTATAGAGAAGGTTCATATTAATATATTTTTAATCTTATCTAATAGTAAATCCTATTTATGATTCGTCTGTCTTTCATGTCAGTATAGTCTTCAAATTGATAGGTGATACCTCATTCACAGAACATCAGTTAAAAATGCGCTGTCGACCTACTTTTTACTTCAAGCATTCGGAAATCCTCCCACCCGTTCAATGCCCGAAGTTACCAGACGTGGGGATGAAAATATATTTAGAGAAAATTATAAATATGTCGTCCCGGTAGGATTCGAAGCCATGACCCATCGATGTGCACGGCAGGTGTTCTACCGACGCGAACGCACCAACTAGCCCGTCGAAATCTATCTTAGTTTTAGACATTATTACCTACTAAATACTGCAAGATCATTATAAATATTGAGAATTTAGCGATAATAGTTTAAAAAACAAACAAATAGTTTTTGTTATATTTTATCATATAAAGCAGTGATTCCCAAAGTGGTCTATATCGACCCCTAGGGGTCTATGACAACCTGCAAGGGGTCTACGTCAGCGAAAAAAAATTTGGGGGTCCATGAAATGAAAATGGGGGTCCACGATAGTGGATCTCAACACATACACTGAAAGTACCTATTTACATACATCATACTATCTTATAATATCAAAACATATATGTACATTATTTATAAAAGTACCTATGAAGTAAAAAAAATATTATTATATTAATTATTATAAAATTATAATTATTATAAAATTGTGTAAGTTGTAGGATGTTGGTATTCGCTTTGTGGCGAAGAAATTTACAGGAAATCAATATCAGGTAAGTAGGGGGTCTACCCAACACGGAAAAACATGGCAAGGGGTCTACGACACAAAAAAGTTTGGGGAACTCTGATATAAATGATGTTACAATGTCCTGTTTAAATCTAATCGCTAAAGTAAAATGTATCATCATTCTATTATATTAAACAGTTTACAAGATTTCCAAGCTAATTTCATCCTTTACCGGCTCATTGCACTATTTATATATTATTTTTATTGAGTGTTTGAACACAAATTGCAAACCCAGTATATTGTATTGTAGGTGGAGAACAATGGGTATAGGAGCACGGAGATGTGGCGCTCGCACTGGGAGGCGCAAGTGTACAAGGCGATGGAATGCCAGTACATGCGCGCTTTGCTCTCTCTACACACAAACTTCCCACACGTCAGAGTCGACTTAGTTCTGCGGTATGTTTGTTAGTGTTATTAATGTAATGTCGCTTTAAAGGTCGGCAACGCACTTGCAAGCCCTCTATGGGCAAACTGTCCGTTTACCCCCTATATGATAAAAAAACATAGCTCTGGGTTTATTTTTAATTTGTTTGATAAAATAGAAACAATATAGGATATTGTCTAAATGTTCTTAAATACAGTTCTTTGCCATGACTTTGACATGCTGATCACTTACGGTCTTACCTATAAACGTAGTATAAGCTGGAGATAGTAAAAATATATTTTTATTATTTTGTTCTGTAGTCTTTTTGTATTCAATAGAGCGGGACAAAACATATTTTAACTATATCAAGCTTATACTACGTTTATAAGAAAGACCGTATGTGTCAATCGTCAATCTGTCTGAGATATCTTTTTCAATTGTATACAACTGACAGATTGACGATACGAATACTTTCTTGCAAGTCGTTCGTTCTAGGCCCTCAGAGCGGACAACCGAGCAGACGGGTTACCGGATTTATATGCAATTTCAACTAATTTCTCCTATAACTGACAGATCGACAATATGAATTCTTTCTTGTAAATCGTTCATGCTAGACCCTCTATAATAAAAAAAAGGAATAATAATGTGTTGTCAGCGGTCGCCTGGTGAACGTCCAGCCCCCGATGGAGCAGGTGCGCGCGCAACACTACCAGCACCTGCGGCGGCTCGTATCGCTGCCCAAGCACTTCCCCTCGCTGCTCAACAACGCGCTCGACACACCCTGTATCTTCGCTTCTATTGTCGACAAGTAACTATTTCGATCTATCCGTAGAACAAGTCAGATATGATTATGATGCCAAGTCGCCTTTTTGTATTTGTTTGAAAATTTTTTGAAAGATGTGGATTGTACCTATGGTTAGTTGGTTTAGATCCGGCTCAAAGGACCAATGTGTGTAAGGTTTACTCATACTTTCCAACTTGGTATGAAAAATGGCTCATCTTAATCCATGTTTCTTAAGATTTTCTTAAGCTCTAATTCCCAACTTGCCCTATTAATGCAACCGAAAAAATAAAAATTATATAATCTATACATATATAATTACATTTACGTCGGTACTAAACTGGGGTTTGGGCTTGTATGGTGGACCCGCTACAGATAAAATATTTGCCATTTACTACTAGGTAGGTAGGGTAGGGTAGATCAATTTTTTTATCAAATTGAATCAAAATAAAGGTAGCCTTGAGTAGAGACTGAAACCGCTTAATTTTTATTTTCCAAAATACGTGTCTGACTGAGTAATACACACTAAACTTACCAGAGTAATTTTTTTTCAGAAAATATAAATAAAAACGAAATAATATTAACAATAACCTTTATTATACCGGTATAACTCCCATAGTAAATTAACCAGTATTCATTACTTGGCCATGAGCGTATTTATTATTGAGTGCACTCGTTTTGTAGACACAGTTGGATCGGCAACAAAGCGGTGGGTCAAATAGAAGGCACGCTCTCGTCACTGGAGAGCCTGTGCGAGGCGTGGAGCGTGCGCGCGGCGCTGGCGTGCGGGCCCGGCCTGGACGCGCTGTGCGCGGAGCACCTGCGCGAGCCCGCCGACTGGGAACTCAACTTCAAGGCGTGCAAGGCGTACGGACAGGCCGTCGCTAAAATGACTTTGTGAGATATCGCTGTTTTTTTTTTTGAACATTTTGTGGCCTAGTATCGCTGTATATTTGGACACATTTTTATCAAATAACATAGATGTATATTGAAGAACAGGCCTTAGGCGCGCTTGGCACGGTTTCTCTGGTGTAAGAGTAGTTCTGACCCCAGCCATCGCGGCGCTGCTAGTATCCGTGTGAACGCACACTGACGCTGGAGTCATAGCGCGCATTCTGTCGCACCCAGCCTCTTTTAGAGCGTTATCGCTTGTAAGAGCAAGCGAGACAACGCGAGGGGAGGAGCCAGCGGACTGCTTAGATGTGTGTGTCACACTGATACATTACCACGCGCTCTACAGTTCAAAAGTAGAACGTTTTCTGTGCCAAAAGTTTGTATGGGCCTGTTCTTCTGTGTACATCTATGTTCTTCACTACTATTGACTTATTAGCCGACATGATAACTATTTGGGACTTACAAAAATATCTAATATTTTCAAAACAAAACATGATTTGAATATAATTTTAGTGCTATACAACCTTAATGCATATATAATATATTTGGCAGTTAATTGCTTAAAAAAGCATATCTCTCTGTCGCGCTTCTTTAAGATATGGCCACCGATTATACTTTTCCGTTGTGTGATCCTACGTTGTATGTATGTATATTTCTTTACAGTAGAGAAATAAAGTTTGAATAATAATAATAATACACTTAATGAATAAGTGTATAGAAAAGCTTTGCTTTGGCATTTATCAATGTACATTTTATTACGAAGAAAATCGAATTGTTTCACCATTTATACCAACAGTTTTTGTTAAAGAGAGTCTAATAAGTAATAGTGTTTTCATTTACAAAATAGAATATTAAAAACGCAATCATTAAATTGTCTATAGTTCCTAGTTTATTGAAATTTTTTTTTTTTAGTGACGACGAAAAAATAGATTGGATATCAGTGGGAACAATATCATTGCGTCGGGAATTCGAAGCGCAGTCTCGCAACCTGTGGGCGTGCCTCATGTCTTCGCTACAAACGAGTTGCCACAACGATGCTTCAACGTTAGACTCTTTTATCGCTAATGTATCAATTATATTAGAAAATAAAAGTCTACCGAAGAATGCAAAGGAGTTGGCTGAAATAAGCTCAAAACAACAGGGACTTCAGGAGAAAATACCAGAAGTATGTCGTTTTTAACCGATTTAAAAATATATATATAAATTCTGAATCAATTATTTACATATCTTCTATAATACTACTGTAAAATATAAGGTAGTATGTTCCCGAGCAGTGGTCTTGAATCTATCGATTTTTTGAAGTCTTAATAATGTCGTTAGTGAGTAAAATAACATTCCTCGTTTAAAATAAAGAGAATTTACCGATTTTTGTTCCAAATATACCAATTTTACTTGGCAATCCTACCGATTTCGCATTTGACTTTCGATTCGCACCTGTCCCAGGGAATATTTAAATATAATATTTAAGTAATTTGTAGATGGAGCAATTGGTTGAAGGTTTAAAGCGAAAAGGGCATTTATTACGCACTTGGGGTGGAGATTATTCAGTAGAGAATACGGTAAAGGAATGGCTCAAAGTGCGCGAACAAATGAGCGCTCATCAACAAATGTTCGAACATCAGGTACTTGAAAATTAATAAATTAGATTAATAATTTATTATACAAAAGTAGAGCTAAACTCATGGACATGGACAATAGTATTATGATTAAATTATTAAACTTCGTAAATGCAAAACCCAAAATTATATGAAATGTACAAATATATTGCGAAATTATTTATGCATCAGGCAAAATTACATCTTGTAACCATTAGACATTTGAGTCGTATAAAATCAAAGGCGTTTGATTATTGTAGGCTATTGCAAAAATCAATTAAAATCTTAATTTTCTGTTTTATTTCTATCTTTCGATCTTACACTTTAATAATTACTATTGGCATTATTGACAAAAGTAAAATGGAGATACCTTTGATTATATAAGTCTTTGTATTGATCAAAAATTCGTCTCATTGCATCATAGGCTGAAGTGGTCAAGTCAAGTCTGACAGGCGACTGGGACAACATCAACAGCAGTGTGGAAGCTTGGCTGTCCCGCTGGGGGCAGGCCAAGTCCCGGCTAGAGGAGACACGCGAACTTCTCTATCCGGAAATGGTCGATAGATGTCACTCCGTTATTGATGCCATACAGAGTTTGGACAAACTTACCGCAGAGAGAGATGATTTATTGTAAGATTATAAAATATTTAGGGCCTTATTCATAAATGGATTATAAGCTTGTGATATAGTGAAAATATGTTTTGTTTCTTTCGTTCTATAGTCTATTTATAATCGATAGAGCGAGACAAAAACATACGACAACCTACTTGTCTGTAGAGTATAATAATCAATGAAACAGACACAGAAATGTGTCTGTCCCATGACTCGGGAATTACTATATTTAATCTCTGGGTATTTAATGAAATTAAACTAAATCAAGTTTTATGTTAAATAATCTACTTTTTACTTGCTCTATTAGTAAAAAAAATCTTGTAATATGATAAAACACTAATGATATCTTTATTTCCCTACGATATGTTTATTGTTAGATTAAATACGCAATTCATATTGTTGCTTTAATTTCATTAATTATTTATTATTTCATAATCATTTATAAATGTCAAGATAATTAGTTACAAGATACTTAGTAAAAATATGGTTTAATTTCTTAATGAATAAAAAGGACATCTAAATCACTTGCTATTTAATATTGTTTCAGATCTGAATGTAAGAAATTTAATCTGAATTTTGAAATGAATGATATTTGGAAGGAAGCTGAATCGCTTAGAAATGATTTTATTAACAACTGGAACATTTTTAAAGAGTACAATGAAGGTGTGTAGATGTTTGCTATTATTGTATACAATTATGCATAATAATTATGAATCATTACACAAATAACGCTAAAAATAATATATTGAACCGAAATTACATATCATGGATTCGTTCGTACGGAAAAATTGTGGATTATAGCAGTACAAAAAATTGGTTAGATTAGTGTACATTTTTACACATGCACGCTATATATATGTATTTACTACAATATAATCTATACTAATACTAATATTATAAAGAGGAAAGATTTGTATTTTTGTATGTTATGAATAAACTACTGGAGGGATTTTAAATTTCTTTCGCCAATTCGAGAGTTAAATTATCAGCGAGTAACATAGGCTATTTTTTGTGTATAGTACATCTACATTGCATCCGTGTGAAGCCGGGGCGCGTTGCTAGTTAAAAATATGAACTAGATTCTCTCAGACTATACTCTATACTATATTTTTGTCATTATCTTTGATATTTGTATCACTTTTTGTTCCAGTTTTGCTTCTATTGTATGACTATGAGTTTATACCTGAATAAATATATATTATTGAAATTAGGCTGATTCGTTGAAAAATATTCTTTATGACTTAAAATATAACTTTTACCGATTAGTCCTTAACAAATCATATTATATGCTAATATTCAAACTACTCATTAATTTAAAATGCCTTTAGGCATTAAGTTCGCCTTTTGTACACTACTTTTTTGTGCAATAAAGAGCTTAAAATAAAAATAAATAAATATTTTATACATTTTAGAATACGAATCTATCGGCAATCAAGAGTGGATAGTATTTCAAAAGAAACTACACTTACTGGACGAGTTAGTGTGCGGCTGGGCCGCTCGGCTGGAGCCCTACACCGCCGTCACCCTCTTCATACAACAGGAACTTGATAAATACGCTGTAAGTATAATGGTTCGCTTTGGCTGCTCTAGAATACAGCTTTTAGTTACTTAGAAGAAATTTAATTCATCTAGATATACCGCTATATAAAGCAAAACACTGAAAACATATGTACATCTTCGATTATAATGCCACTGAACTCAGCATAATGTGGTGACGTTTTGGCAAACTCACCACTCAGTTTTTCACATCATATTACTAGTATTTAAATAAAAAAGTAAATAAAAAATCACATATCAAAAAAAGGAGACCAAAGTAAAATAAAGGTTAATAAAAAATCAGGTGATAGCTTTTACGTTAATTCTGTACTTACTGTTGTTCGCGACTTCGCTCGCGTAAAAGGATCCCCAATCTATAATATATAATATTTCAAGTGTATATCAAGAAACATAGAAACGTCCTGTTTTTGGGCTAAAAGGGAACGCATTACCGGGGGCAATAGTCTATATTGTTGCCAATTTTCTCCTTTATTCTTTATTCTGATTGAGTAACAAGTAACCATACATATCAACATTAATACACTAACCATAATAAAATAAATTAACAAAGTCAAACCTCAGGACTTGACTGCAGTATTGAAATACCTTCGCGGAACTGACTTCACCGAGAGACATTGGTGCGAAGTATTCAATCTCATCGAAATGGAGTACAAGAAGCCGGACACTCTGCTACTGAAGGACTTCCTCCAGGTGGCTCTCAATATCAAGAAACAAATGAAAGCGTTACAAGTCAGTATTTTTTTTATTTATTTAACATCCAATTAAATCACAACAATAGTTAAGCACAGCGTAGTTCCCACAGTAAAAAATAATACATAATAATATGTGCATAAATATGTAAGTCAAGGATGATAAGGGTTCCATTCAGCATACGTTGTGGCGCGTCATCTTCACATCACTGATTTTCTGTGTATTTTATTGTCATGGATAAATGAACTTTGGCGTATTTGGTAGAACACCTTGGGTGGGCAGCGGGTTCGAATCACTCCGGGACATGTTTATAATTTTCTCTAAGCATGTATTTTCCCACGTCAGGTCACTTCGGGCATTAAATGGGTGGGAGGAATAACGAAATTCCGACCGGGAAACATCGTTCATAAAAATTTGCTAAGTGAACATGCGCGCTTTGGTATCACCTACCATCAAGTGAACCTCATGCTCGTCTGTCGATATCTATACTAATATTATTTTAAAGAGAAAATATTTGTTTGTTTGTTATGATATAACTCGAAAAATACTCGATCGATTTTAATTATTATAATTCTTTCACCAATAGAAAGCGACATTATCAGCCAATAACATAGGCTATTTTTTATTCTAACATAAAAAAACATAAAGGCAGTGTTTGTGTTAAAACTAGTTTTATTTCTATTTCTAAATCATAAATTTAATTTAAGAGTCACATCCATGTATATCAGATTATTTTACCAATATAAGGTGTAAAAGCTTTCAGTTATCCTATAGTGTTCTAATAATAAAGATATTTTAGAAAGTCTCATCTAGTGCATCGAGCGAGGCGGCGGTGAGGAGTGCGCTCGGTGAACTGGAGTTGTGGTTCGCGGGCGCGAGGCTCGTCATCACTTACTACAGCGATAAGTCCCAGAAACTGACACCCATCGTTAAAGATTTCAAAGATATTCTTACTAAGGTACAATTTTAATATAAGTAAACCTTTTTCGATAGTGTATATTGCATGAGTTAACCATAATGTAAAACCATAAACAGTAATCGTTGTGGCAGCCTATTAGGTGCTATCTAGATTTCAACTATCATTTAGAATAAAAACTGCAATCTATTATGGGCTTATGACGTACGACACGACCACCATTAAAAAGCTCCGTAACTGTATAATTTATAAGCTGAAATTAAAAACAGGTGATTTAATATGGATAATAAATGATTTGATATCACGATAGGATCTGATAGGCAATTCGACGCGCGATTTGAAAAATTTGTTCAATGGCATCAAAATATCTATGCCACCAAAAATCGACTTGAGTGATTGTTAGATTTTTTTTGTTTAAGCGGCGATATGTTAAAATGGTCCGACCAAGTAAGAAAAAATAAGGTCTTACAGTTTTTAAACAGACGTCTATCGACAGAGAATTCGAATCGTCGATCTGTCAGTTGTATGAGAAATCATTTGAGCCCCAACGTATGCTGAGTGGTATACGTTTTTGGGGGCACCATTCTATTTAAATCAATCAGTTATTTTTTTTTTTAACAATTTATTTGTATAATAATGTTGATTAATTTTAGTACTCACTTCTTTTTTTGTAATAGCTTTAAGTGGTGTTTTCCAAAATAAATGTTCCATCTATCTATCTATCATTTGAAATTTCATACAAATGACAAATCGACGATACGAATACTTTTTCGCAAGCTGTTCGTGCTAGGCCCTCTGGTGAGATTCGACCACGTAACCCATATTGACGTAATACATGTGCTCTAGGTGGAAGAGCAGCAATGGGTAGTGTGGTCAGTGGGCGCGGAGCTGGGGGGCGGCGGGGGGTGGGACGCGAGGCTGCGCGCCGCCGGCAACATGTTGCGGGCTGCGCATCATGTACAACGCAGGTATTATTTAACCCTACAATTTTAGCTGAGTACTTAATCTATTAACTCCTAGTGTACTTCATATCTTACTCAAATCTAATCAAATTATCATTTACCTATTTATTAAGATAATACAGTGTACACTTATGAATATCAATAAAAATATGCATTTTTTACATTTAATGCCAGTTCTCAAATCAGAGTTGTAGAACGGACGAGAAAATAACCTCTCCGCCACTCTTTTTAATCGACATTTTTTATACCATTACACCATGCTCCACATGACATCTTGAAGTAATTATAATAATAAAATTTAAACAATTAAAAAACGAAGTTATGTCCTCTATCAGCAGTACCTAGGCATGGTGAAATAGGAGCACGCACTTACCATATCATACCTGACAGTTTCATTATATAGCAAGACTAACTGCTTAAATGCACATTTACATGATGCCATTTTCTTGTACATACAAGAGCAAAAATTGTATGCAATAATAATTTAAGCGCAATCATTGACATGAATGAATTGTAAGCAACTGTTTACACGCGGATATTATGTACTGTTTACACCCAGAAAAGTATTAAAACATTACTTGTATAACATATCAAAAATGTTACGTGTTGAATAGATTTTTTTTTATTTAGTTACAATGTCCTTTGTAACTAAATTAAATCCTTATTACCGCCTTTATTAAAAAAAAGATATAAATTGCGTCGCGGTTTTTTGCATATCTACATAAAGACAATAGACAACATATTATTGTTTCATGTAATTTTCACTTATAAACTCATGTCTCAACGTATATTTTTTTAAATTGTAAAAACATTTCATACTAAATGTTATTAAATGAAATATATATGTATATCCTATTTTAGCCAGGAATAGTTTAACGTAATATTGATTCACCAGTTCCAGATATTACCGTCTACATAGAGAACAATCTATCTCTATATAATTTCGACATAAATTTTATCTATCATTCCGATTATTAAAGAACATTCATCCACCAATCTCATTGAAACACTCTAGAAAAATTTATTTGTCAGTATTATTACAAAATAAAGTAGGATTTGCAGTGGGTCACGTCACCGCATCTTCAACACAATATGGTCGCCAGATGTTTTGACGAATCTGCTCATTCTTTTGGCTCTCCAATTGTATTTTATTTAGCATGAAGTTTTTTTTATCGTCGTTGGTTAATTGTGAAACAAAATATTTTATACTAAAAGTTGCTTTCTGGAATAAGTAATTCTTATCGCGACTATACATTTTTATGATTTTTGTATACTATATCCTCAGAATACAGAACAAATCTGTATTCTGAGACTATTTCATGTATCTGGTCGGGGCCAACCGTGATCTTATGATAGGTTAGGTTTCTTTGTGATATAATTTTAAAGTCTAAAATAGCTATATATCTATCAATGTTTATTTTCATTGCTGTGACAGCTCAAAATGTAATTGATATTTCGGCTTTATAATCCTATCCTACTAAAATTTGTTTTGAATTCAGAAGCTAGTTACTATATGATACGGTACGATAAATATATTATGATAAAATTATTGAACAGAATACCTACTTAATATAGGTCTATTTATATTTGTTCTTTCTTTCAGGCAGCTCGCCTTTGATATGTTTTATTTAAAAGAAATTAGGGGAAGAACCCAATGGTCTAGTTACTAGTAAAATATGTAAGATGTTATGAAACAATATAAATAGATTATGCTTGTGTGTCACAACTCATACTCATGTCATACTGACGTTAGAGAGCTTACAGGATGAAACTGTAAAGTTATCTCGATAAGCCGGGGGCACTGAACTATCGCATATCTCCTGCTAAAGGCGACGAGCTAAAGATACCACTTTTAATTGTCTATAAAACGAAAAAAGATTGTGGTGGGAACATTGTGACTTCCTATATCTGTCTCGGATTTCAATATTTCTCTTAGCATATTTGTTTCTTTTGTGACATCAAAGTTATTTGTTCGAAATTATCAATGGCGTATATATTATAAAAAAATATATTGCTTTAACGTTTGTTTGAAAATATTAAACGACTTTTTGTTACGTTATGCTTAGAGTTATTTGACACCGTTCCTTTAAAAACAATGTGCCCAAAGTACCATATAATTATGAATAAATTTGCTATTCTTCTATTCTATGCTGTCTTAAATTCTATGGAATATATTTTTAAGAACGTTTTGCCAGTATATAATCTTCACATTTTATAAAAATTACTTATGACTTGCAAAGTAAGACAAGTATTTATAACAATTAGATACTTACCTAAGGTAGGGATTTGAAATCATAGTAAGTCACATAATATTATAAATAGCCCAGAAGGAAGGAGTTTACGAAGCTGTTCTAAATTCATATTTAGCTGACCAGTCATAAAACTCGTGACAGTTATTAATTTATGTGAAACGGAAATCGATAAATACTAAAGCTTTGCGTTTCGCGTATCGCAAAATGTGTATTGTATTGGCCATAATATTTGCGTCTTTAAAATATTTTTCATATGTCGACTCAGTTTATAAATCATATGCTTAGGAAATGCAATAGGGAATATGCATGTTGTTTAAATTTACTTGATATTTTTTCCCTTGAATCCTTATGGCCCAGATATTATGCCTAAACAATTATTTTCTTATTTAGTTCGTGTTTAATTGCAAAAAATATTAATTAAAATGTGTAAAATAAGGGAGAGAAATTCAAGTTTGCAAAACGCATCACCATTGGTCGAAACAAAACGTGACGTCACCTTACACATTCTGTCATTTATCGGCAGCGATTTATCAATGGCGTCCATTGACATCGAAGATGGCGTCAAACACTGGTTACCATAGTTACCTCACTCTATCCGTCACTGAGCGTGTAATGTGATATCATCCAAAGCCCGCGAAATATGGCCGCGTTTAAACAGATCAAATTTTATCGATGTTTTCAAAGTAATTTTAAAAAATAATTTGGACATTGCCAAGAGTATTTATATTTTTTATTAGGGTAAAATGATGTAACAAGTCGATAAAAAATATAAAAAAAATGCATGCATATTCCCTATTCAAACACAACATTAGATGACATAATATGTGGTAGGGTAATAATTATGATGACGTTTGTATAATATGATATTTCGCTGAGAAATGTTATGTTCTACTAATTTGAGACGTCCGCGTCGTCCGTTAAAATGTTAGGTCTTATCGCTTGAACTTTGACACGATAACCGCTATTTAAAAGTTTATCCTTATTCCTTATCAGAACGAAAGCATTCATTCACCGTGTCGTTGACACATATGTACTTATTTGGTAATAATTTTAGGTTATAGATCTTACTAAATTACACGCTTCTCTTTGTATTAACTGTTTCGTCGTTATTTTAATAGAGTTAGGTACTAAAGTGCTTTGAAGTAAAATTATATTTTTTTAATTTACAAACGAAGATATGCCCACGGTTTTGCTCACATGGAAAATTGAGATATATTTTATTGATAGAATTCCTGTAGCCTCTATTATTTCCTGTGGATCAAGCTTTTTCTGTACCAAATTACATCAGAACCTTTCAATTGATTTAGCGTTGAAAACGAATAGATATACAGTTACTTTGGTATAAATAAAATTTTAGTACTTAATGAAATTTCGTTTGATTGTTGGCGATGTCTGTCCGCTGTCACTATCTTTTCATCTACATTCTACACCAATATTATAAAGAGGAAAGATTTATATTTCTGTGACGAATAAACTCAAAAACTACTGGACCGATTTTAAAAATTCTTTCACCAATAGAAAGATACATTATCAGCGAGTAGCATAGGCTATTTTTGTGTATAGTACCTACATCTATGTACATTACACCCGTGTGAAACCAAATACATAATATACTAGCAACACGCCCTTATTATGTATATAGTTCGAACAGAGCGAAACCGGGCGTTTTCGATATTTTAGCACCAACTAGCTTATTTTATGGTTATAATTATTATGATAAATGCTTAGGTATCTAATTTTGAAGTTAAAAAAAGATTTTATTTAACTAAGTTCGGCATAGATAAGAGGTTATCAACAAAGCTGTCGAAACTATAACAAGTTATCTATTGTAGTTTTAGAGGGACCACTATAATTTCAGATAAATTAATACTTAATAGGTAAGTACATATATTAATTTTTATAGTAACTTAATATAACATTACTCGATATGCTATAGGTCCCAGATATATAAAGGCTTCATTAAAAAACATGTTATTCTCGATGACACTTTGAACCCTTTGCAAAAGCGATCGCGTCATCATTTCGCAAATGCCCCAGTGGCCTACTTTTTCTCTCCGAATTGTTTTAAATTGTTTGGAATATAGTACTTATATACACATGCGATGTGTTTGTATGTTCACTTAATGAGTGAAATGAGTTGTAATGAGCACTTACACTTCGTTAAACGAGTTAGCTGAGGTTTGCGAAGCACGTTTCTCACGCTCGAGTAGATTAATTTATATTTTGGGTTTTAATCTGTTGAGGGTTCGAATTGTTCAACAGCTTCTAACGGAAAAGCTTAAAAATTCTTCTGTATTTTTTTTTGTATGACTGATTTGTCATGTATGTAAATTCGTATGTACTTTCAGCCTAATTTCTTTTTTACATCGTTTGTATTCAGAACTCTAAGATAATTAGTAGTTTTAAGTACTATTTAGTTAAATCACTCATCAACCCGTTCAGTTACATTTGGTCAGATCGCGAATATGTTATCAGTAACGGATGTTCGGAACGGAAGAGCGGTGGCTGACTGGCGGCTTGAATATCACAGCTACTCCATTTTGCCCGATGTTGAAAATATTTATTTTTAAAAAGATAAAGTAGTTTTAATTTTTATATATGTATGTATAATATAATTGTTATTTAGAATAGAATATATCGCTTTGATTATATGATAACAACCTATAAATACAATTGCATTTGCGTTACGGATTTTGTCGCTTCAGCAAATATTTTTTAGATGACACAATATATCAGTAATATTATTTATTGATATTTATGTTGTATACATCTGCAAGCTTATAGGAATTTATAAACAGGGATACTCTTAAAGTCTTATAATTATTGTATAATAGAGCTTTTAGTGGCTAAAAGTTTGGGAGGCTTGCTATGTTTTCGCATTAGAATAATGAAGGCCGCGCCGCAGTAATGACTAATACAAAAAGCGCATCCCAAACCACTTTTTTATTTTTGTTGCCTTGTGGAGCCCATTTCGGAGAACGGCACGAGCGAACACGAAAGCGGGAGCGGTCGTCGCCTCGGCCAGGGACGGATTTTGTTATTTTAATTAAGAAGGTTTACTTGAAGAATGTTGGCGGCAATATTTATAAAATATGTTTATAAGGTGCTTATCAATTAATTGGCCGACATCAAAGTTCTAAGCTGGTGGACTTCCGCCCTGCTCGTATACAAAATACAGTTGATAATCATTTCTTATTGTACTTACGATTCATAATTATTACTTACGTTTCCGATGGCAACTAACATTTTCCCCAAATATGATTATGTATTTAATTTATAAGCTCGTAAAGTATTGTTTGAGGTGATAACTTAAGTTTAAAAAAAAATACAATACAACTTATATAAAAAACGTGCTCAGTTTTGATGTTCTATAAAGTTTTCCTAAGGAAGCTTAAGATGTATTATCAGCATACGGTCGATATACTACTTTTTATTTTTAAATGCAATATTTATTTGTATGTCGAGTTCGGCCCTGTTCGCGTAACAAAGCAGGGCTTACTAGTGTGCCGGGTGAGGCGGGGGAGGGCGGGATGCGGGCGGCGCGAGAGTGGCGCGCGGCTAGGTAGTGCAGCTAGCGGCGCGCGGACAGCCGGTGCGCGCTATGGCTCCCTTTATTATCTTTGCCGCGCTTATCACTGCCAGCAGCGCTGTATACAACAGAGATCGCGATAGACAACGGGCCGATCCTCGTTTGCTGGACCGAGCTTGTGAACTCAGCTCCTGCTACCCTGCCACGGGTAATCTCCTCATAGGCCGAGAGGCAAGACTCTCAGCCTCATCGACTTGTGGGGCTTACGGCCGCGAGCGATACTGCATAGTGTCTCATCTTGAAGAGCGAAAGAAATGTTTTTGGTGCGACTCTACAAATAATACTGTGAACAATCCTTACCTCAATCATCGGATTCAAAACATTATTTACAAGTTTTATCCCGGCACTCGAACGAAGTCATGGTGGCAATCTGAAAATGGAAAAGAAAATGTAACAATTCAACTCGATATGGAAGCGGAATTCCATCTCACTCATTTAATAATACAGTTCAAAACATTTCGACCCAAGGCTATGTTAGTAGAGAGATCTTTCGACTTTGGCAAGACATGGCGAGTTTATAGATACTTCGCTCACAATTGCGACGAAGCTTTCCCTTCTGTGCCTAAACACACACAGCGGAGCTTAACTGAAGTTGTTTGTGAATCTCGTTATTCAGGTGTCGCTCCGTCTACGGAGGGTGAAGTGATATTTAGAGTATTACCACCGAATATAAATGTGACGAATCCCTATTCAGAAGAAGTTCAAAATTTACTACGAATGACGAATTTAAGAATTAATTTCACAAAATTACATACACTCGGTGACGATTTGCTCGATAATAGAGCTGAAATACAAGAAAAATATTATTACTCCATTTACGAAATGACTGTTCGAGGTTCTTGTTCTTGTTATGGTCACGCTTCGCGATGCCTTCCTATGCCAGGCGTGGAGTCAAAAAATAATATGGTTCATGGACGATGTGAGTGTACTCATAATACTCGAGGACTGAATTGTGAATATTGTGAAGATTTCTATAACGATTTACCGTGGCAACCGGCAGTGGGAAAAACTTCCAACGCTTGTAAAAGGTGTACGTGCAATAATCACGCTACGTCTTGCCATTTTGATCCAGCCGTTTATAACAAAACTGGTAAAATAAGTGGTGGAGTTTGTGATAATTGTCAACATAATACAATGGGTGTTAATTGTGAACGATGTAAACCAACATTTTATAAAGACCCATCTCTAGACATACAAAGTCCGGATGTGTGTAAGCAATGTGATTGTGACCCAGAAGGGACTACAGATAAAGAAGTTCTATGCGATGACGAAACTGATACAGCTAACAATAAAACCGCTGGAAGGTGTCTGTGTAAGGTGAATGTTGATGGAGCACGCTGTGACAGGTGTAAAGATGGATATTGGAACTTCAATCCAGAAGACCCTGAAGGATGCGAATCATGTACGTGCGACAGATTAGGTACAATAAACGAAAGAGGATGTGATCCTGCAAATGGAAATTGCTTCTGTAAGCGGCATGTAACTGGTAGAAATTGTGATCAGTGTCTACCTGAATTTTATGGTTTATCAGACAGTGACGATGGCTGTTCGCCCTGTGATTGTGATGTTGGTGGAGCTATCGACAAAGATTGTGATGTTATAACCGGTCAGTGCAAGTGCCGCCCTAATGTTACAGGCCGGCGTTGTGATCAACCATTACAAAACTTTTTTGTGGGTGCACTTGATTCCATTACTTTTGAAGCTGAATCTAGCCAATGTGATTCTCAAATTGATGACAACGCAATTCAAAGCCAGCTATGTCACGTTGTTATTCGAGAAAATTTTCCCGATGGCAGAAAAGAAACCTGGACTGGACCTGGTTTTATGAAAATACCCGAGAGCAGTACTTTAGTATTTGTTATTAACAATTTAAAAACCAGTATGAATTATAACGTCCTTATAAGATATGAACCACAATCTACAACTAATTGGGAAGAAGCTACTATACTAGTTAAACGGCCTTTACCGATTGATTCAGATTCACCATGTGCAAATGTACGACCTGAAGATGATACAATTACCACTAATCTACCAGCAAATCAACGTAGTGTTTTAGTTCAACCACCTATTTGCTTAGAAAAAGATAAAGAAACCGAAGTTCGTTTGTACTTAGGAAGACAAGACGGCCATACTTCCAATAGTAGAGCTTCCGTATTGATTGACTCTATTGTTCTTATTCCATCTATCGATGATTTGCCGTTTTTAGCAAACAACAGCGGATCAAGAGAAGAATTTGATCGCTATAACTGTGGAGATCAATATTACTACGACTTAAATAGAGACAGTGTACCAGAAATCTGCAAAAAATATCACGCTAGTATCGGTTTCTATATAAGAAATGGTTCAGAATCTTGTCAGTGTGATCCGTCAGGTTCAAAAAGTTATCAATGTGATCGCTATACCGGATATTGTCAGTGTGTTGAAAACATTGTAGGTGCGCGGTGTGATCGCTGTGCTCCAGGCACATATGGTTTTAGTAAATTTGGTTGTAAACGTTGTGACTGTAATAGTATTGGGTCTCTCGACAATTTCTGTGATGCTACCAGTGGTCAATGCAAATGTAGAGCTAATACATATGGGCGAGCATGTGACTTATGTCAGCCAGGGTATTTTAATTTCCCTAATTGTCAGCAGTGTGACTGTAATGGACATGCGATAGAGTGTGATGATAAAACAGGAGCTTGTAAAGAATGTCATGATTATACTGAAGGTCATCGCTGTGAAAGGTGTATAGAAGGATATTATGGTGATCCTCGTTTAGGCATTGATATTCCTTGCCGCCTTTGTCCGTGCCCTGGTGTTAAAGGAGATCCTAATAAAAGTAGTCACGCAGATAGATGTGAATTAGATGCTGAAACTAAAGATGTCGTCTGTGATTGTAAAGAAGGCTATGCCGGTTTACTCTGTGATGTTTGTGCTGATAACTATTTTGGTGATCCAATAAAAGGAACATGTGAAAAATGTGATTGTAATGGTAATATTGACTTTACCAAACCAGGTAATTGTGATCCTTATAATGGAAAGTGTTTGCAATGTTTACACAATACTGCTGGAGAGCACTGTGAAATATGTGAAGATGGTTATTATGGCGATGCATTAGAACAAGCTTGTTATAAATGTAACTGCTCTGTATTAGGTACAAACTTCACTCGTGGCAATTGTGACCGAGTAACTGGACAATGCCCATGTTTTAAAAATGTCATGGGTATAAATTGTGATCAGTGTACTGAAAACCACTGGAGAATCGCTCTTGGAACTGGATGTGATCCTTGTGAATGTGATCCTATAGGTTCATTATCTCCTCAATGCAATCCTTATATAGGAAAATGTGATTGTAAGCCTGGACATGGAGGTAGACAGTGCGACCAATGTCAAGAAAATCACTGGGGAGATCCAAATATTGAATGTTATGAGTGTGATTGTGATCTTTATGGTTCTGTTTCATCTCAGTGTATGAGAGAAAACGGATCATGTATTTGTAAACCGGGAATAGGTGGCTACAAATGTGACATGTGTGCACGAGGTTATCTCGGTGAAGCTCCGGAATGCTATGCTTGTGGTGAATGTTTTGATAACTGGGACCTATTGATTGGAGGTCTACGTATCCAAACGGAATATGCAATCGGAAATGCTAGTAAAATTAAAGTAGTTGGAGCGACAGGAGCATACACACGAGATTTTGAAGAAATGACCAAAAAATTAACACATATTGAGAATGCCCTTCAAAGTGCTAAATTAGGTCAGTCTACAGTCAAGGAACTTGTTTCTAATATATCCAGTTTACAACAACATCTAAATGGAGCTGAGAATAAAATAAAGGAAAGTAATGATAATCTTAATGCTATTACATCCAAGATTAATTTAGGAAACGTTACATTAGATGGTTTAAGATCTAGTATTGAACATCTCAAAAGCAAAACAACTGAACTTAGTAATAATGCAACTAAACTTCAAGAAGCAAATCTCGAAGGTGCTCTTAATTTGACACGAGAAGCAAAACAAAGGGCTGCCAAAGCAGCTGATGATGCTGATGGTGTGCAAACTATAATAGCTAATACTGACAGGCAAATAAAGAATACTGATAGACTTATAGAGATGCAATATTCTAATTTTAATAATACACAGAATGAAAATGAAAAGAAATTAGATGAATTGCGTGAAATTTTGTCCCAGTTCGACGCAGAATTCCCTAAAATAAATGAAAAAATGTGTGGGCAGGAAATTGACACGTGTGATATATGTGGTGGAGCAGGATGTGGAAAATGTGGGGGAATATCTTGTGACCAGGGAGCTATTACTAAAGCAGAACAAGCCTTAGATTTCGCAAACAAAACACAACATAGAATCAAGGAACATGAACTTTCTGCAGAAGACTTGTTCAGATCTGTGACACAAATCAAACAAGATACTGTTGCTGTACGATCACGAGCAAAGGATTTATTCAATAGTGCCAGTGAATTCAAATTATCATCAGAGAAAGTTATAAATGACAGCGTTGATCTAACTTCAGAATTAAAAGAATTTTTATCCAACACATCCAATACACCTGCAGATGTGAGAACTCTTGCAAATGATATTCTAAACTTGTCAATTCGAATTGAACCTAAAGAAATTACTGAACTATCTCAAAGAATTAATTCTACTGTATCACAGTTAACAAATATTGAAAATATTATAACAGAAACAAAGCCAGATCTAGACAGAGCAAATGCGCTAAAACAGAATGCAACAATTGTTAATAAAGAAGCAAATCTTACCCTAGAAATGGCAAATAAAGTTTTAGAAGCGTTAGATGAAGCTCAAGCTGCCCAAAATGCAGCAGATGATGCTATTGATAAAGCAAATAATGATATTGAAGCAGCTAAAGGAGATCTTTCACCAATTGCTTTGGAAACGGAACAAGCCCACAAAAAAGCAAACGAAACAATGGAAGAAGTTGAAGGTTTACGTTCACGGTTATCAGATTTACAGAAAAATATTCTTAAAATAGAAAGTGATGCTGATCAAGTCAAACAAGAAGCAAACGATGTAGTTAACAGAGCTGAAGCAGCTGAACAAAAAGCGAGACAATTGCGACAGGATTTTAAAACAACAAATATGTCACTTGCTGAAAGAGCAAATCAAACATCCAACTCTAGAGAACGTGCTCAATTCTTACTGAATAGAGCTACAAAACTTGCAAGTGATACACAAGTGCAATTGAAACTACTTGCTAATATGGAAGAACTTTACAACGATCACAATGAACAACTTAATACATTAGAAAAGGAAATAGGCGAGCTCAATTCTCAAATGAATTATTACTTATCAGAAATCACAAAACGATCAGACAACTATAGGTCTTGCACAACATAATGTGTTTTGTTTCAGCATAATTTTAAAATGTTACATGTTCTTACCGAAGTAAATTTTTGAAAATATGTAGTATAACTACGTAATAGCAAGAATATGATACTGTCTGATTTATTATTATTTATGCATAGGTTACTTCTCTCATTATAGTTTCTGATTATGTACTATCAATATACTTGTCAGCGTGCTATATGTAACGCTGAAACTGCTTTTAAATGTTTGTAAATATGTATGAATGCTGAGTCTGAATATCATTAAGTTTGCTTCCCTTATTACAATTTGTATATTGGATACAAACAGACAATAATAATAAGCCCTATGTTTTTCAATCCAAAGAGTAATTTTAGTTTAATAAAGATTTACGCATTGGTCTTTAAGTTAAAATTATAAATAAATTTGCAATTATAGAATTAATTTATATTTTAAGTATTTTTGCCTTAGCAGTAAGTACTAAGTCTTGTATTAATTATACAATATTATTATGTACGTCAATATAAGTAGTTGTATGATTTGACAATATAGAATAAGAATTATTATTGAAATAAAATTGAAATAGTATGTTCTGTATGGTTATACAATAGTAATGACATTTATTATTTTTCTTGTAGTTACTCTTTGAGGTTTCTATACGATATTGCATTTATGGTGTTAAGTAGATCTATATACCTTAAACATAAGGCACAAATACTTAATTGTAGATAATACTTCTTTGTTAATAAAATATTTCATATATATTAATTGTTTTATTAATATAAACCATCCTCACATTTATGCATTCAATTAGTATTTTGATTACCAATGCTACATTAGAACTTAATAATATCATTGATATCTACACCAAATATTTAGTACTCTTTGTCTACACTCTGTGATACATAATACAGGATGTACATATGTATGTGTTGTGTGTGTGTGTGTCACGTTGATAAAATGATGTCGTTAGTTTAAAAGTTTTTAACCATTTTCATATGTAACATACACTGAGTATAACAAAATACACTGAACCTAAAATATTATAAACTTAATCAAATGTTATGCTCTTATTTATAAATGTGGTACCTATTGCAGCTGCTTGAAATTGTTAAGGTATACTTTGTCTAACTCTATCGAGTACTTAATGACTTTAGAATGAAAGAAACAAAACAGTATTTTACTATTACAAGCTTATATCTCGTTTAGGAATAAGGGTCTTAGTCTATAATAATATTCTACGAACAACTGTAAAGAGCATTCGACAATAATATGAATTTAATATTTACTGTTCTTATAGGACTTATATAAACACAGTCTTTATAGTTTAATTCAAATGAATGTAGTGATAGTAACAAACAAAAGAGGCAGCTATAATATTATATTTTATAGGCTGTGTACTTAGTAATGTATTTTGTATTTTTTTAACGGATAATCTCTGAAACAATGTCACTGATTAACATTTACAAAAATATTTTAAGTATTTCCTCAAAAAGATCATGTGACTTATAACATAGGTATAAAATCTAGATATTAATCATAGAAGACCAACCTTCGTTTTTTTATTCGTTTATTTTTTTATTATTATAATTAATTACTTCAATATGTAATGTGGAGCATAGTGTAATGGTTACAAGGAGCTGTACATTTCGTTAAACCAAAAATAGTGGCGAAGAGTTTATTGTCAGTTCTTCTCGTCCGTTCTACGCCCTTGATTTGAGAACTGGCAGAAAATGTAAAATTAGACGGATTTATTTTTTATTGGCGTTCATAAGTGTAAATATAAATGATTTTTGAATTTTGAAATTTTTGTTAAATTATATAAACATTTCCTCAAAGCGCACAGAAGACTTAGTGGGATACAGCTGATCTTAGAATCTCAGAATTATATCTTTTTCAGATGGCTCTATCTAGAGCCAATTTTGTTAAACGACGAAGGTGAATTAGGGGTAAAATTCCGCAAAGTAGATCAAGGATTCAAACAAGTTGCGCGCATCCTTGAAGCAGATCCTCGCCTTTCAGCTTTACTGCAATCTACTAGACTTCAACCTATGCTCGATACAATATCTGAGCAACTCAACGCCTGCCAATCGGCTCTTAATCAATATATTGACGTAAGCATTCAGCACTCATTTCTTAGAAATTAAAGAAGATATTTTATCATTTCACAAAATAATAAAGATCTTCGTCTTTAGCCAAGCCATATTATAATGTGTATTTGAATGGATTACAGGAAAAGCGTTCAATATTTCCAAGACTATACTTCTTAAGTGACGACGATCTTCTGGTGTTACTAGGCCAGGCTCGTTCAGGAGCAGAAGGCAGAGAGAGCGTGTTGCAAACGCATCTTAAGAAACTCTTTCCTGGAATCACTGGTGTTCGGCTCGGATCTGGAGAATTATCTATTACCACACTTTGTAGCCATTATGATGAAACGTTTAATCTTGATCATCCAGTTGATATTGACTGTCCAGTTGAAGTATTTATCTTTTTTAATTAAAAAAAACTACTTATTTATTTATTTTTATGGTTTACTTTATTTACTTTTTGCTTTACAGATTTGGTTAAAAAATCTAGAGAATGAAATACGCTCATCGTTAAAAAATATGACGTTAAAATGTATAGGAGCAAATAGTACAAAAGACTACGATCCATTTTCACTACCGACGCAAATTATGTGCTTAGCGCAAAACATCAGATTCGCTGAACAAGCTGAAAAGGCGATAATAAACAAAGAGCTTCGTAATTTGAAAGATAGTATCGAAAAGGAAAACACATATTATGCTACAGGTAGTTTCGAAGATGAAGGAGAGAAATACAAGAAACAGGCTCTCATACTACAGTGCACTTATTATATATCTGTAGTAAATACTTTACTTGAAAACAACGTTGTCTCAACTACCGATTGGTTGTGGCAAAAACAGTTGCGGTAAGCTTTTCGTTATTTTATTTTTCTTCTCTATGTTTATATATAATTTAAATATAAACATTAACAAATAATATTATAGCAACGTAAACAAATTAAGAACATTAATGATTGAAAGTATCCATACTGATCCATGCATCCATGCAGATTTTACAACATTTAGGTATGCATAGTATGTATTATTTTTTATGTAAAAAAAACCATTTGTGGTTTCAGATTTTACTTGAAGAATAAAAGCGATGTTATCGCAAAAATGGGTCTTGCTGAAATTTCATATTCGTATGAATATCTCGGAATTCAAACTGGACAATTCGTACGCACTGAATTGGCAGAAGAATGCTTTCTTATATTAACTCAGGTATATTTGATCTCAGGCTTGTTGATTGATAGTATATATTGAGTTGATATTTAAATTAATGATTAACGTCTCCACAAACTATCACCTAACATTTTCTAAGCAGTTCAGAACAGAGTTATGTGGTTAGTAGATGTTACACACTTGTAACAAATAAAATAACTTAACTTGACTTAAATACTAGTATTATGATTATTCAAATGTATGATCTTTTATATGAATTAATAAAATGTTCCTTACTGTACAATTGTTGATTTAATATTATGTCAATTCTAAATAATAAAAAATGTAATTAACCCTTTGCAACGATTTTACATGGAATAATAACATTCCAACGCACCTTCGCATGAGTTATATGAGTTACATGAGAGAATATAAGTTGTATGAGTATAAAGGGAAATAACGTGTTGGGCCGTGGCTTTGATGAGATTTTTTGCCTTTTGATGTAAACTTGTAGAACATTATATTATTATAATAATTAATTTTTATTTTATAGCATTGAATTTAAATGTTTTATGATTTCAGTCACTACATTTTGGATTCATCGGGAATCCGTTCGGCCCGGCCGGCACTGGTAAAACGGAATCTGTGAAAGCTTTAGGCGGATTATTCGGACGATTAGTATTAATATTCAACTGTGACGAAGTGAGTTTTATTTATATTGTCTATTGTCACCCGATTATGATGCATTAAAATGATTAAAACGCCATTTACTTGCTTTAACCAACGCTCATCATTTCTACGTTGTATATTCAATAGGGTTTAACCATCTTTCTAATTGAAGTTTAGTTTGGCATCCTAGTCTTGCTATTCTGGAAAAAAATAAAATTTCTCTTGCAGAGATTTTTTTAACTAAACTGTTATGTATAATATCCGTCATACGATTCTAAGCTCAGATTAAAATGTTGCTTTGAGGCCATAATGGAACCACAGAAAAATCTCGTTTATAAAGATTTCGAAACTCGTGATAAATAATAAATTAATTTCATTTAAATCCGTAATAAGATTTATATGACATCATTAAATTCTTGAGTGTTCAAAAACATATAATGGAGTCAGCTGTCAGACATGAAGGTAATTTAATAATAAAAAATCCAACTGTAAATAAACCGAAATTAAATAGTCGAATATATTACAATTTAATTCAAATTCACTACACTCAATGAAAAGAAAGAAATATGCCTGTTTTACTTGTTTTCTTACATGTGCTACTGACGTATGTGAGTAAATAAGTATAATACATAACTGAGAAGGCTTGAATAGCGCTACCAATTAAAATACGTTTACTTACAGGCAATGGACGGGGAATGCATGGGACGTTTACTAACGGGACTCGCTCTGAGCGGTGCTTGGGGATGTTTTGACGAATTTAACAGACTGACTTCAGAAACCTTGGCCACTGTGTCGCATCAGTTCTCTTCGATATTATCCGCTATGCTACAAAGCAAAACTGATACAGATGCAAAGGCATTACTAAATGGAAAACAAGTAAGTGTAAACGATAAAAACGTTAGTAGAATAATAGTATAGTAACGTTATTTTTTTATGTTTCGTCAAAATTAAAAACCACCATGTCTATAAAAATAAAAAAATGCCGCATGTTGCCATAAATCAGTTTTTTTAATCGTTAGATGTCGTTTACGTAAGATTACATCTACCTACTCCTGACTCAGTAACCAAAAATGAGCAAACATAAATTTGTTCGAATTTATGTAAAATAGTTGTTCGCTTCGGTACAGGGCTGTCATTAACGACTTTATGAATGAACGTAAGATTTGTAGCGAGGCATTGGGGGCAATAGCGCAGTGTACGATCCATAAGTTCAATATGTTCAGTTCAAGTCGTATATCCGTCGAAACTGGATGTTAAAAAGAAGTTTTAAAAGTGATAAGTGTTCTGGTTGCTTTAGCATCAGAGACTCGAAGCTCAGAAAGCCCCTTCGGCTTTGAAAACTAGAGAATTTCGTGCTATTTAACTGTTGTCGTTACAAGAACATATTTTATGTGAGACCGGGGGTAGGTAGAAGTGTTAAATGGACGCTATTATGCAATACAATGTCAACCCACATGGTTGCCATTTTGAGAAAATTCAGTTTGAAGTTTTAATTAGGTTTTACTAAATTTAAAAAACAATAATTATTTTTTTTGTAAAAAAACTATATATATATCTCTTTTGAAATATGTACTCCAACTCATAAGGAAGCGATTGGTATAAAAAATTATTTATCATTTTCTGTGTTGACACTGTATTGCTTAACAGCGTCCAAATGTACTAGGTGTCCGTGTGTACGTGGTGCGGGGTGGCGGTGACGTTGAACCCGGCGGGGCGCGGGTACGGCGCGCGGCGCGAGCTGCCGGCCGCGCTGCAGCGGGTCCTGCGGCCCGTCGCGCTGACCGCGCCCGCCCCGCAGCCGCTCGCCGCGCACCTGCTGGCCGCGTATGGCGCGTCGCACGCAGCGAGCCTCGCGCGGGACTTGACTACCGTATTCACGATGTCGAGGTAGCTATTACCAAAGAAAATAGAATGTGCATAGAAGAACAGGCCCATACAAACTTTTGGCACAGAAAAAGTATTTCTATTTTTGAACTGGAGCGCGCGGCAATGTGTGACATACACATTTAAGCAGTCCGCTGAGTCCTCCCCTCGCGTTGTCTCGCTTCGCGAGCAAACGGCAATAACGCTCTTAAAGCGGCTGGGTGCGAGAGAGTGCGCGCTATGATTCCAGCGTCAGAATGTGCGTTCACACGGATACTAGCATCGCCGCGGTGGTTGGGGTAAGAACTACTCTTACCCCAGAGAAATCGTGCCAAGCTGGCTAGCTTAGGCTTATAAAGCCTGTTCTTTGCTATAACACATTAATAGTACCTGCATCCTTTTGAACATCTTAATCTTTGAACATCTTTAATGTATATTATGATCCACAACTTAGTATTGACAGATTAGACAGATTTAGATTTATAGGTTTAGGTAGTTAGAGGGTTGGTATTGATATTTAAAGAATTATAATAGCATGTGATCGATACTTCAAGTAGGCAATAGCCATTATTTTCGAAATCATTATTTCTTTTCGATACTGTTTTGACAGCTTATGATTCAAAAAATTTGCATAGGAAAACGTGGCTCAACATCGCAGCTATATCGTATTTTCGTAGCCCCCACTTTTCATCACGTAGAATAGAGAGTAAACGCTTATACATTCATTAAAATAAATAGTAATAGAATTAATCAAAAATTAAATTAAAAATTACAAAGTTTAAATAATATTAAAATTACACACTTATGTTACACTGAGAAATTTTGATTCATACTTCACCAATGGGAGTTCCTTCTAAAGCGATGTCCTACCTATAATTGGAGTCAAAAGTTAATTATTTTGTATCAACAATACAAAAACGAATAATACATTGAACAGTAGCCTACTAAGCAGTCAGCGTCACTACGACTGGGGCCTGCGCGCGCTCAAGGCAGCGGTCGGTAGCTGCGGCGCCGCCTTACGGGGTATCGGCGCGCGCGACGAACTACCCACGCGCGCCATCTTGCGGAGAGTCCTGAAACTCAACAATCTCTCTAAACTTACCAAACCAGACGCTGAAAGGTAAATGAGAAAGTTTTGATGGGCTGGTCGTAGAACACCGGCTGGTGGTGTTCGGTAGAACACCTGCCGTGCGCATCGATGGGTCGTGACGACATTTTTATAATTTTCAACGGGTGGGAGGAATATCGAAATTCCGAACAGGTAACAGGAACCACTGTTCATAGCTGGAAAAACCGTGAAGTGCATATTGCGCGTTTCGGTTTCAGTCTATGAATTTCTGAATGCTCGAAGTAATAAGTAGGTCGACAGTCATTGTCTGATGTTCTGCGACTGGGGTATCACCTACCATCAAGTGAGCCTAATGCTCGTCTGTCGATATCTAACATAAAAATAATAATAAAAAAAGTTATCACATTATCATAGAGAAAAAGTGTTTCCTTGATATCTATTGAATAACTTGAATGTCAAGTTAAAATGCACTAATTTTATAAAAAAAGAATATAGATTTTCTCGCTTAGCAATACAAATTTCAGTTTATTTTTTTTACAGGCTAATACTTTCCACTATTTCAAGACTAAACGAGGTTCTTTATTAATGTTTCAGGTTTGAAAACATTATATCATTAGTTTTCGCTGATATTCCTGAAGACGAATGTAAAGTAAATTCCATGTATGGCTCGATTGAATTAGCGTTTGAACCATTGCATTTAATACATAATCAATTACAGGTAACCTATATTATGATAATATATAATATGGTGATATACAACATTGCATGTATTAAAATAAAATTTATATAATAACTTTTCAGATTCAGAAATGTATGGAATTATTCGAACAGTTGCAACAACGTATGGGCGTTGTTATAGTGGGTCCCCCTGGTTGTGGTAAAACCACCATTAGGAAATTACTAAAATCCGTAAGTACATATTTACCTTTTGCCATTAGTAGTTGAAAACTAGTGTGGTTAAAGATTTTTATTGACAACTCTTGATATTATTTAACATTTTTTGAGATTATTTTAGAATTTATTAAAAAAAAATTGTCTAAATAAATGGATCCAAATTAATATTAATTAATTTATTTGTATAGAATATTTAAATACGAAATTGTACCCTGAATTACGGGATATCGAGTTACGCGGTTATCGCTCAGTCACCTATCGCGTAAATTCGAGCAATTACTATACTATTTTTGAATAGATATCAAGGCTATGCAATATTGAGAAGTGTTTTTGTTGTAATGAACAAATTTTTTCTCTCTCTATATATAAGATGGAAATACCGTGAAGTGCACATTGCGCGTTTCGGTTTCAGTCTATGGATTTCTGAAGGCTCGAAGTAAAAAGTAGGTCGACAGCGTATCATTGATTGATGTTCTGTGGCTGAGGTACCTACCATCAACTGAACCTCATGCTCATGCTGCATACCAAAAAAAAAAATATTTAGACTTTCATACATTTATTGACAGCTTAGAAACACCCTCCTTTGATGGTAGACCTATTAAACAATTCATTTCCAGGCTCTGTTTCAACGTGGTAGGACAATAATGGAGCACGTGATATACCCGAAGGCGGTAAGTCGCGAGTGCCTGCTGGGGCACGTGGAGGCGGACACTCGCCAGTGGACCGACGGCGTCGTCTCCACCATCGCCTTGCAAGTCTCGCAGCAGCCTCCAGGTTAGTGCCGCCGCGCCATCCGATTCCTACATATTTTAATTGTTGTAATTTGCTACATTTACTTTAATTGTTTGCTACATTTAATATTGTGTTAGTTTTAAGTACTATTAAACTGTAATGTAAGCAAACGTTGGCAGACTTAAATAACTAAATAAATAAAACCTATCCAATTTTAACGAAACTAAAATTCTGAGAATTTTTTTTTAAGAATTTGGTACATCTTTGTTTGTAATTGTGTATTCTTTATTTTATTTTATATAGTGCAATAAAGTATTTGCTACATGCTATCAGAGGGGCGAGCACGAACAACTATCAACAAAGTATTCGAATCGTCATACTGTCAGTTGTATGAGAAATCATTTGAAATTTCATACAAATGACAGTTCGACGATACGAATACTTTTTTATTAGTTGTTCGTGCTAGCCCCCTAGGTAACGTTTTCAGATGTGTGGTCGTGGGTAGTGTGCGACGGTGACATAGACCCCGAGTGGGTGGAAGCGCTCAACTCGGTGTTGGATGACAACCGGCTGCTCACACTGCCCTCGGGCTGGCGCGTTCAGTTCGGACAGAACGTGAACTTTATCTTCGAAACGGACAGTTTGGAGCACGCCTCGCCGGCCACTATATCTCGGATGGGGATTATATTATTGAGGTAAATACTCACACTGAAGTATCAACAGCTTGAATTTACGGATCTTTACCTTCGGATCTCTTTGTATTCAGGGTCTTACATGAAACTTACACTTAAAACTCGATTTCTAATGACAAAAGTATAGATATTTGTCGATTGAGATACTTAAGTGTCTTTCAAAGTTCTCGATGTCGAGATATCTTATATATTAGTTTGTCTTCTGTCTGTGTTCATTATTTAAAAAAATATCAAACAATGTCAGCACTTATCTCGCACATTTTTATGTTAAGGAGAGTAGACTTGGAGTTTTTGTTTTGTTTTACTGAATGAAGTGTTACTAAAAAAATGAAACTATCGATTATTCGAGCTATGAAACATTTTTTGTATTTTTAAACAAAATATTAGGTTTAAGAAATGTGGTTATTTCATATTCAGTTCTAAGTCAATGAAGAAAGTTTGAGAATGTCGAGAGTTTGAAAAAAGTTGAAAAAGCTACCAACACAATTTTAATATAATATATGTGTTATAGTATTAACACTTTGTCGTAAATATCAACAAAATAAATTATTTAATTAATATATGAATATCGAGAGACGGTTGTTATTTATTTTAATTTTATTTACCCTTTCTAATATTCAACTCGAATAAATATAACAAACCCAATCTTGTTATATTTATCTTGTAAACCGATATTATGTATAATTTATTTAAGAGACTGCAAATATCTTACTTATTATTTGTAACAAACATTCAATCTAGCGAGGAAGAAAGCTGTGTTGAAGAGGTTTTACAAAATTGGATCAAAAAAATCGAGAATGAAAATGAAGTTATAAGATTACCAGTGGCACTTGTACAAAATGTTATACAAAGATGTTTAAAATGGTTGAATACTCACAAATCACATATGGCAGTAAAAACTAACGATGTCTCCATGGTAAGTTAATGTAAAAAAAATGACATGAGTATTTTTTACACGTTTTACGATTATTACTTATTTGCAGAATTATTATTCTTTTGGTGGGGACAAAATATAGCACGTACTTGAAGTCCATTTAATACCATTTCATTGCCCAATATTAATATTATTTATCTCTCAAATATAGATGAAGCAAATATTTGTTCAACTCGAACACATAGTACAAGAGACTGATACAAATAAACATTTATCACCAGAAGAAATCGTTTATTTAGCTCTGCAATATAGTGTGATCGGTCTAATGAAGGAAAACGCGGTACATACTTTTTACGAGGAAGTAAGTTGTTTCTTATAGTATTGTACTTTTTATGTTAATTTGATAATAAATGCTTTTACTAATTATTGACCTCAGTGTGGGTCTTGGTGTCAATATACATATATTATTGTCTTGTTATCATATCAGTATTTTTTTATGTTAGATATCGACAGACGAGCATGATTTGATGGTAGGTATCAATCAATGATGCGCTGTCGACCTACTTTTTACTTCGAGCATTTGGAAATCCATAGACTGAAACCGAAACGCGCAATAACACGATTTTTCCATCTATGAATGGTGGTTAGTTACCCGGTCGGAATTTCGATATTCCTCCCACGGCCCACCCGATCATTGCCCGAAGTTACCAGACGTGGGAAAAACATCTTTACAGAAAATTATAAACATGTCGTCCGGTGGGATTCGAACCCACGACCCATCGATGCGCACGGCAGATGTTCTACCGGACGGGCTTGCTGGCGCGTTCGGTAGAACACCTGCCGTAGTAGTAATTAAGTTAATTAAAGTCTGACATAGATTTAATGGTCTGGTCGAGACCAAAAAAGATACAAATAGAAAACATGTTATAATCAAAAAATGGTACATGTTCAAGTGATGACCGAAATTTCTTTTAGATGTCGGACATTTTGGGTCCGGCCCTACACGTTTCCACGAGTACCTATGAGCGGGTGTCGGACTCGTTGACAATGTCCCCGCGCCTGCACGCGCCCGCGCACGCCTTGCGCGCCGCTATGTGCGCGCGCTCGCACGCTGTTCTCACCGGACCGGAGGCCTGCGCTAAATAGTAAGATATTTAAGACTAGCAACGCGCCCCGGCTTCACACGGGTGCAGTGTACATGTACTGTACCCACAAAAATTTTAAAATCGGTCCAGTAGTTTTTGAGTTTATTCATAACATACAAAAATACAAAAAATCAAAAATACAATCTCTCCTCTTTCTAATACTACTAGTATAGACTAGTATAGATTAAGAAATTAAATTTCCCAAAAGCTCAATCAATGAAAATTTAGAGATACTAAATATTCATATTCCGACCGGCTCCGTGACTCAATGGTAAGCGCGATGCGTTTAGCACCGGAGGTCCTGGGTTCGAATCACGGAGAAATATGATTAAAAAAATGATTCAGTCAGGCATGGCACAGAAGTCTGATCATCTCCTTGCCTGTAATGAAAAAATGATCAGGGAAACAGACAAAGAAATGGGTCTGCCCCGTGCCCCACTAGGCGACTCGGGAATTTACTTAAATTATGTATTATTTTATTCAATTTCATATATAACTGAAACTTTTAGAAGTACTTTAGAATCATCAATGCTTTAAAGCTGCCATTCGTTCGAGATGTTGTTATACGTTAATATATTGATTTAAATTTTCTTTCTTTACATGGTTATTCTTTCTGTGATAATATTCAGATTACAATAAAAACCTTGAATTCCCGTTAAAATTATTAAAGTATTGATTAAATCAAGAATGTACAAAGTTATATCCATTTTTGGAATTGTTCTTAAATTCTTTTCGGTATTCGTTCCAGTGCTTTGGCTGAATACGTTCTGAGAGAAACAAATGCAACTATTGTAACTATAGACTGTACTCCGATATTGGAGCCCGCTGACATCATCGCGGAACTGAAAAGGGTGAGTTTTTTTTTATGTCAGATATCGACAGACGAGCATGAGGTTCGCTTGATGGTAGGTGATACCTCAGCCACAGAACATCAGTCAATGATGCGCTGTCGACCTAATTTTTACTTCGAGCATTCGGAAATCGATAGACTGAAACCGAAACGCGCAATATGCACTTCACGGTTTTTCCATCTATGAACGGTGGAATACTTCCGCTCTTCTTGATAAAGATATTTTCGTATAAATTACTGTGATTTAACTTTGTTAATACAGTAACTTGCTCTTCTACTTTATTAAAATAGAAATGTGAGTTATTTTTAAATGTTATCAGAATAACGTGGTTCGTTCGGCCGGCGGATCCAACGTCCACGTTGTGCTGTTGGTGCGCGCCTTACACAGGGCGAGGGTCGATGCTTGGGGTTCTTCTCCTGTACATTCCTTCCTCCTTCAGGTAAGCTGCATAGCATAATTACTTTTGTATCAAATGAGATATTAAAATATGTTTATTCTTTACAATTTTATACATGATAAGGTTGGCTGGTATGTATACTGTATAGATCTAGATAATACTTTACTCGTCATATGCAACTACAATATAGTAAAATTAAGGAATTTATTTATTTGCTTTCTTGGAAAGAACAATGGCTTGAATATAACAGGTAATACATTTGAAGGAAGGAAGGTGTGTTCTTCCTTCAACCTACAGGAAGGATCCTAACTGGCTGGCCGTTAGGCCTCCGAGCGCTGAGTATATATTATATTACCGTCGAATGTGGCATATCAGTTGATAATTATCAAAGTTCCTAGCTTGAAAAACTTTATGAGATACCACAATTCATTATAAATTCTACCATTTCGTCTAAAATTGCATCAACTAGAATAGGGTATGCCTAGGTAAAGATGCTCACCCAGGGTAAAGATGCCACATTCGACGGTATATACTTAGTGCTCGAAGAAACTTTGATACCGTCATTGAGGATTATTGTCGTCTTCGTACTACTTCGTACTTCGCCTATAATCATGCGCAGATTGTAAATGTCGCTACAGAATACATATTTATTAGTGATTTTCATTGAACATAATGATATTGGTTATAGTTAATACAAGGCAGTGGATTTTGGAGGTCGGAGGAGGGCGGGTCGCAGTGGCACAGCACCGCGCGCGTCACCGTGCTCGCCACGGCCGCGCCGCGCGCCGCGCTCGCCCCGCGGCTCGCCGCTGCGCTCGCACATATATCCCTGCCGTGAGTAGCTGGCCTGTTATTTACGGCCACTGTGTCTTCAGCCATATGTGGCCGATACTGTTTGTTTATTTATTTACTAGCGGATCCAACAGATGTTCTGCTAGAATGTTAGCTTCCAAAATAAAAAATAAATTATTTCTAGATATGAATATTTGAATGAAATACATACCTACCGGATTGAAACGCGATTTATTATTTTTGTTGTTTAAATTATTCATCCCGACGTTGTCACGGGCAGACAGAAAGATGACAGTTGTTTGATTTTTGAAATGTCACAAAGTTGCCATTTACCATTTACTGTAATTTTCTATATTATGACAATATTGAATTTAAATGTGTGATACTCGCGTTAATAAAAGACAAGATTTGAATATGTTATTTTCCCACTTCTATCCTATTATGTCTAAAATGTTACTGATATGCATTGGAAATCAATTATTACCACGATATTATACAAAAATAAGTTATAAGCGAGCGTAACGTGAGCTGTCAATTGCGGATATCATTAAAATCGGTGCAGCCGTTTTTGAGTTATAAATGACTAACACGACCTAGATTTATATAGATTCGAGTAGATTTTATTATTTTATAATATATAAACATTGTAATTAGACTTTACCTCTCGTAATTAGTCTTTTAATCTCGTGAACAAATTTTAAAACAAAAAAAACAACAGGTCATTTTGTTAGTACGGCATTATGTGTGACGGGCGAAGATTCGTTTCGCGTTGTCGCGATATAAACTTCGTGTTTGTTCTATGGCACTTATTTAAACATTAAACAAACACCATAAAAATACTAAATTAGGTAAAACCTAATCCTATTCATTAAAAATAAGGAGAAAATAAATCGTTAAAATATAGCTACATTTAAATATTGAAAGAATTGTTGAAAGAATGATTTAATAATATTAACAATATAATAATATTAAATGTTTGTTATTTTATTTATAATTCAGAGAACCTACCGATGAGGAGATGTTGGAGCTTTTAAGGTATTATTTACAAGAAAATCTCATCAAGAATGTCACAGCCGATGATGTTGCAACTTTGGCGCAGAAAGTTTTGTTGATATTTAAAGAGGTGAGAGATTGAATTAATGTCTTTTTTTGTTGATAAAAATGATGATATTTTTTTTATACAAAAATATCTTAATTTTGTTCATTATTATTAATATTTACTTCAGGTAACTGAGACCTTTGACGTAAGATCAACTTATTCCTGGAACTCTTCACATTTAAAGGATCTATGTGAAAATATAAAATGGTACAGTCCAGGAAATGTAAATGAAGTCATACTGGTGTGTTTTTTAGTTTTTTTATTAAACAATCAAATTATTACATATATACATATACATCTCGCCTCTTTCCCGTTGGGTTAGGCAGAGATCACGGAATTCCATATGCTCCGATCCTTACATACCACTTTCGCTTCTTCTACTTTCATCAATGCTTTCATACACACTCGACGGTTACGAACACCATTTTCATAAATCTTTTTCGTTTTCCTATCATCCATCCTTTCTACGTGCCTAAACCAACTCAAATCATTACTTATATTTAATTTATTAAATTTACGATCTAACTATAATTAATTTCCTTTGTTCCCTGCTAGGCTCTCTATGCTCAAATGGAAATAATATTCCGTAATCGTCTCACAGAAGACGATGAGAGAGCTCAGTTTGACGCAATAGCTCGCAAACACCTCAACATAGAGAGCGACGTGTACTATAAAATGATACAGCGCGGCGATGGAGTGTATTTAGAAGCAGTAACCTATCCTACTTGGTATCAAAATATGCAGATGCTTATAAACCAGTGTTGTAAGTTTACCATTTTTATGTTTGTAATGAATGAACTCGAAAATTACTAGACCGATTTCAAAAATTAACGCTACATTATCAGCGAATATACCTATATACATTGTACCCGTGCGAAGCCGTGGCGTATTGCTAGTGTATTATATTTTCATGGATATTCTAATTAGGTTTTATTATATAAAAATATCGTTGTTCATAGATAGTTAATATTGAAGTATACATAATATAGACGTATAATTACATACAAAAAATACATACATTTTTTGTTATAGTGACAGATGATGAGAAAACCTTTAGTGATAGTGGTATCGAGGTTTGCAAGGAACTCTCACAATTATGCCCTGCTATTGCACTTGCGGTAAGCTTTTTGAAAATCATAACTTTAGTTAATTATATATTCTTATAATTTTTTCCCTTTTATCCAAAATGGATTAGATATTACAATAATCATTGTTTATGTGTCTGTCGTGAAGGAGTATCACACAATGCTGAAACTGTCACCTTTTCATTTCAAATATATTTTTTTTAGTTTAGTTTTAAATATAAATATATAACTTTGGTTTTGTTTCAAAATGTTTTTCTTCATTTTATAGTATCGAGAATATGAAACATAAAAACAACCAGAGAGTCAGGTTCATGTTCGTTTTGAAATGCTGCTTTAAATATCGACGAACGGCATTCATTACCACGATTGCGTTGTCGGGCCGCTTTTCAGGAAATTGTAATGTACATGTTAATAATTATTAAATTATTGTCAAAACCATTAAAACTACCTTTATAATGATAGTAACTTTTTGACTTATGTTTATAGAAATGCATATGAGCTGTATTTACTAACCAATCTTAGTCAAGAGCCAAACATTCGCGGTTATGAATGCCGATCGACGATATGTACTTTGAAAAAATACAAGCCTTACGAGGTTATGTCTCTATTATCAAAGTACATAGATGTTCATAGAAGAACAGGCCATATAGGCGCGCTTGGTACGGTTTCCTTGGAGTAAGAGTAGTTCTCACCCCAGCCACCGTGGCGCTGCTAGGATCCGTGTCATAGCGCGCACTCTCTCGCACCCAGCCGCTTTGAGAACGTTATTGCCGTTCGCTCGTAAGAGCAAGCGAGACAACGCGAGGGCAGACTCATTTCTGTGTCTGTTTCACTGATCATTTTTCTTTACAGGCAAGTAGGTGATCAGCCTTCCGTGCCCTCCCCGACCGAAACAATTTTTTTATCTTGTTTCCCCGGGAACCGAACCCAGGACCTCCGGTGCTAAACGCAGCGGTCTTACCATTGAGCTACGGAGGTTTATTATATCGTATCATGATACAGTTGAACGGCAACGTGGTGACGTGTGTGAGCGCGGCGGGCGGCGGCGCGCGCGAGGCGGCGCGGCTGGCGGGCGCGGCGCTCGGCGCGCACTGCGTGCTCGCGGAGCTGCCCGCACACTTCGCGAACAACTTTAGAGCCGTTCGTATACTCTATTTGACATTTGGTTTAAAGGCATTTATTTCCCGTTAAAGTTTTACAATAATCACTTGCAGGAGAAACATTATCATAACGAATATCTTCTATACTAATATTATAAAGAGGAAAGATTTGTATTTTTGTTTGTATTTTTGCATGTTATGAATAAACTCAAAAACTACTAGACCGATTTTAATAATTATTTCACCAATAGAAAGCTACGTTATCAGCAAGTATCATAGGCTATATTTGTGTATAGTACATCTACATTGCACCCGTGTGAAGCCGGGGCGCGATGCTAGTATTATATAAGATCGTCGCTAAAAGAAAATTGTATTGCTTTATTAAATAGACAAATGATAAATTATTTAATACGTATTGTGCTAATTGCCTCTTAAAAAGTACTACTTATACTTTAAAAATACCCTATATCTTTTTATAGTCGCTGATATCTGCTAGCGAAGGCAACCGCACACTAGTTGTTGTAACCGAATGGAATGCTAACGCGAAAACCTTGGCTATAATAGAAGCGTTCATTCGCTCTCATTCCTTATATGCCCTTCCTTCGAACATAATGCCGAACATCGCACAAAATTCGGAACAAACACTTATAGGTAAGTACCAATACCTTAGATTATTACCGGATTTATTTTAGATTTTTTTTTTTATAATCCTCATTAAAATCTTAACCACAAAATATGAATATATTCAGATATTAAACAAAATCTTGGCATATTAATATGCCTGAATAAAGACCAAGCAAATCTATCAGAACTACTAGAAAAATATCCATTTCTGTATACAACTGGTCAGTTGATATGGCTCGAGAGGTGGTCTGAGGCGACTCTCAGGGAGATGCCCACTTTAGTTATGCAGAGGTATTTCAAATTATACGCAATGCACCTAGTGTGACTTAGCACCTTTCACATCCAAATAAGGTAGAGTATCAATATTATGATATAATAAGTATTTGTATATTTTTTAGTATTTATTTTTTGTTATATTATATTATGTTGAGACAGCCTATTAACTACTATACTACGTAACGACGCACAAAAAATTGCAAGCTTTTCGAGTTAAAAATAACTAAATCATTGCTTTATTTACTGTAATCAAATATAAATCTAAGTCATTAGAATTTTGTTTATTATTTGATTTAATATTGTCTTTTATTAACGCGAGTATCGCACATTTAAATAAAATACTGTATACCGGATTAAAACGCCTACTGTCATCTTTCTGTCTCCCGCGACCACGGTTGCTGAAAAGCATCCGAAACGTCGGGATAAATAATTTAAACAATATAAATAATAAATCGCGTTTTAATCCAGTATACAGTATTTTATTTAAATATTATTTGATTTTCTAAGCCCCATCTTTAGACCGCATCTGTCATTCTGTACCTATTACATTTTACGGACAGTAGTTTAAACAATCACATGCCATATCACTCACTCACAAATCAATGTTTTAATAGCTATTTCAATTTAAAATACATGTATCATCTGGAGTTTCAAATATTATAATTTAGAACTGACAACTAAATTTTGGTTAAGTATAGTTAAATGAGAAAGCTATCTATTAGTGTAAATTAAATGGCTTCAGTAGTTCACGAGATTACCACTGTACTTACTATATATGATGTTAAATTTATCATAATTAATATTAGTTGTTATACTCATTATTTTTAAGGTTAATGAAAGGTGATGGAAATGAAATATCGAAAGAAGACCAAGATTCTATGCCGTTGGATAGATTTATTTGCATTTACAACAGCTTAGAAGAGGAATGGTTGAAGAGTCCATACCGATATATCAGTTTTATAAAATGTTTCTATTACATTGTTAATAAAAAGAAATCCGCACTCGTAGAACGCCAGAATATGTTGTCGGTAAGCAAACTCTTATAACATCTTGACATAAATTATTTTTGTTGCTATGCTCAGTTATACTTTATCAGATTTAATTAATATTTTCATATAAAATATTTTGTTTAAACTGTCTAATAAATTATATTTATTTATTTATTTTTTCTCCATACCTAATATTACTTTATTTAATATTTTTTAATCAAAAAGTGAGCCGTATAAAATCAGAAGCTATATTTTTAACACATTCTGTGGAATTCTTGTGGAAAATACCGTAACGAATACGATGGAATCACTCGTATCTACTAATTGTTTTTAGTTTTTTTGGTATTTACAAAAATCAAACTACGTATGTCCACGAAATGTTTGACCTGTTTGTAGTTTTTTCCTTCTCCTGTAAAGTTTGACCAAATGGAGATTCGAAGTTTGATAATTAAGCCGACGATATGTAATGTGGGAAATAAAGGCTGGTGTAGAAGCGTTGCGTCGCGCGCGCAGCGAAGTGAGCGCGCTGCAGGCGCAAGCGGCGGAGCAGGAGGGCGCGCTGAGCGACAAGCGCGAGCGGGCGAACAAGGCGCTCGAGCTGATCGGCGCCACCGTGCGCGCCGACACCGACCGGCACGAGGAGATGCAAATACTCAAGAAGAACATCGAATTGGAGAATGAGAAGCTGCAAGTTCGGTTAGTTCTTTTACTTTATTTAAAGTACGATTAACGGGCTCGTTAGGCAGTAAAACTACCTGGCATTATGGGTCGCGAGTTTGATTTGACATGTTAATAATTTTCTATAAAAAAAATTCTTTCATCTATCTGGAATATCGAAATTTCGTCCGGGTCGTCTTCAACGAAATACCGTGTAACACATATTGTTCATTTCGTTATCAATCTATAGATTTCCGAATTTTCGATGTAAAATAAATGTGTATCTGACCTAAATATAGAGGACCAGAACGTGCCTTGGGTTTGATTAGATCTATTCTATTCTTTAAAGTCGCCATCCTCACAGTAAACAATTAAAACATATTACTAAAAATTACGTTAAGAAATATTATTTTGCAATTCATTATACTATCTAATAATGAAGGGCTATAATTTTATAATTTTCGGAAATATTATCCCATCCTTTAAAATTGCTTACAATAATTATTATAAATGTATCTTATTATACTAATATTTCAGTAAAAAGGAGATAGAGGAGGAATTAGCATCAGTAGAACCAGTGATAGCGGCTGCTCGGGCTGCCGTCGGCGACATCAAACCGGAGTCGCTCAGCGAAGTAAATTTGTCTATTTTAGATGGAATGATAGGTAGATTTGTGGTGTTAACAGCTTTTAGAAAATAAATAATAATAAATTGTTTTTTGTATCGAAATAATACAATCATTTATCATAATAATATAATCATAATCTTTATAGAATACAATCATAAGCTATTATACTAGCTTATGATGTGATTTCAGTGACATATCATTGAAATATAATATAGTTCCACAGATACTATTCAATGATATCCTTGTGGTGTGTAAAGCTCGTCTATAAAAAAAACCAGTAACAAACCAGTCGTCAATATTTATACGTCACACGTCCCTTGTGTAGGTGCGTTCCCTGCGCGCACCGCCCGATGTAGTCCGCGACGTGCTAGAGGGCGTGCTGCGGCTCATGGGTATCGCCGACACCTCTTGGCACTCTATGAAGAGCTTCCTGTCCAAACGGGGCGTTAAAGAAGATATAAGGTAAGAAAAGCTAGCAGGTCTGATGGCTAGATATCACTGACTTCCTCAGCAGCAATTGAGGGCCTGCAGATATCGCTTTTAAGGAATGTTTTACTTATAGTTCGTCTCCGGCGCAAAACTGTAGATAGAGTGGTTGGACATATTTATGGTGGTGGCATGCCTCAGGATCTGGTGTCAACCCGCTCGAACTGCATTTCTTGTGCATTCATGGAGTGGACCGTTCTTGGCTGGTTCTTCTGGTTGATCAGTCACAAGTCTAGACTAATTAAGTCGACTTCACTCGACACTTTAAATAATGGGAATTTGTCTTTGAATGTTGGAAGATATACGCTGAATAATTTATAGGTTATCAAGGTTCCAACCGTTCATGGTTCTAAATTCAGCACACAAGACTCGTGTCAAAAGAGTTAAACTTATTCTCTATCTCTCTAAGAATCCGTGTCTCAGCGGCATAAAGAATGGGCAACGCATAAGCCCTTACCAGTTACCTAACGTACGTATGATATGATATTAATTAAAAAAAAAACGGATGTAGATTTAGTAATTGAAAACGCCTACAGATGTTTAGACGCGAGTCAAATAAACCCAGAAGCAATCCAATCGGTGGAGCGTTTGCTGGAGAGGCGCGGCGCGTCGTTCGAGCAGGCGGCGGCGCGCCGCGCGAGCGCCGCGTGCGCCCCGCTGGCCGCCTGGGTGCGCGCCAACCTCGCGCACGCCGCCGCGCTCGCCCGCGTGCGCCCGCTGCAGGCGCAGCAGAGGCAGCTGCACAAGTAACTGGCTTATATACATACAACTAGGGACCCCGGCTTCACACGCCTGCAGTGTAAAAATCGCCTATGTCACTCGCTGATAAAATGTAGCTTTCTATTGGTGAAAAAATTTTAAAAATCGGTCCAGTTTTCAGTTTATTCATAACATACAAAAATCTAAAAATACAAATCTCTCTCTTTATAATATTAATATAGATCAGAAATTGCTGCAATATAGGAAATAATAATATATTTAAATAAGCTCAAATTGTTTTGCACTTTTAAATCTTCCACGGAGGTTGTGAATCTCAGGACATCGAGGTCATGAGGATGGAATTAAGAGTTCAGTAGTGATGTCCAATGGTAGAATTCAGTGGCAGGAATTAATCCGAACAATTCCTCAGAACACTCCCTATGATAAATGCTATAGAAAATGCTGAGTGTCTGAGTGAATTACCAACAAATACTCATTTCATAATCATGTTTCGTCTTACAGAAACTTGCAGCAAGCTGAGAGTGAGTTGGAAGCGCTGTCCAGCGGTCTGTCGTCGGTCGAAGAGCGCGTGACGTCACTGAAGGAGCAGCTGGGCCAGCACACGCGCGACGCGGCCGCCATCGAGATGCGCCTGGCCGCCGCCGCCGACACCATACGGCACGCCAATAACCTGCTCCAGCAGCTTGCAAACGAATACCGCACCTGGGAGACTGACGTTAGTATGCTATCCTTAAATTGTACGAAGTGGAAGTAAGTACGAACCACTGTAGCCACAATGATCGATATCGATAACTTGATTAATATATAGTTAGCGCTTGGAAAACTTTTATAGCGCGATTTAGGACGATGTCTTCGTATTGTAGACACATTTTGTAGATGTCGCTACACTGTATTCCCGCCGACTTGTTTTTTGCAATGGTGAAAGTGTGGCCAAAATTTAGCCGGTTTAAAACTTTAGTTTGATTACTACCTTTCTGTCTTATTCTAGTCTATTATAACATATCTAATGCAATAAGGATAGACCAAGCAAATATATAAATTATTTTCATCCCTACACGAAATCGATGGGATCCCATAAAATCTGAGTCATCAACTAAATAGTACTAGATCTATCTATAATCCTATGGATCCTTTGTTATCGATAACATCCGATTTAAATAGAGCTCAAAATGATCTTTCTATCCTTATACGATGAGGCTACCGCTAGCGATGGCCACTTACAATGATTCAAAAATGTATATATAAGATTGTTTTATTATATTTCAGTTGCAAAACATATCCCAGGAAATATTGGAGCTGAATCAAAGATCCCTGTTAGCGGCTGCATACATCGTTTATCTTCCTGATCTCACGGAGCCGCAAGCAAAGTAATAAAAAATATATTAATCATCAATTTCATAGCAAGTTTTTCACTTAATAAACTCAACTAAACTCTTGTACAGGAATCAAATAAAAAAATGGTGTAAGCTATTGGAATACGAAAATGAAAGTTTCTCAGTAGTGAACTTCCTGTCCAGTCCCGAGAAGCAGTTGAAGTGGGAAGCGGACGGGTTGCCTTTAGATCAGTCCGCGCTCAAAAATGCAGTACTTATCGACCAGGTACGGTACGAAGTAACACTAAAGCTGTGTACCAGAGCGGTCAAATGACTGCTTTCGTTATAATTATCGTTTCGTATATCATAAGTTTGGTGAAAAATAAGTATGAATGAAAAAAACTTCCTAAATTTATTATCTTATTAGGTAATTATATGATTTAATACTTAAAAATTATCTAATCTGAGTTTTATATCTCTTTGTTAGTTTTTGAGAAAAAATTATCGATAACAGTGAGTTTTTGGGTCTCCTTTAGAATTATCTCCTCTCCTGAAACTCATATATATATATGTAGTATTAATTATTAAAACTGATTAAACACTGTACACATATTTATATTAACAATTTCGACGGCTACAAATCAGAATGTTGCATTATATAATAATATATTTTTTAATGTTCATGTTTAGATGATGTAAATCTTGGCTTACAGATTTTAGATACACATAAATGTGGTCTGACTCCCCTGATAATAGACCCAGACGGGGAGGCGATGTGTTGGCTTGAAAAGACGTTATGTGACACACCTTGTGACTTCGTCTCACAGAACAGTGACAAGCTGCAAACTGTCGTACAGTACGCCATTAGGTAAATATTAATATGTAATTTGACTCCCATAGATAGTAGAAATTTTCATATATTAAATCTGCTGATAAATTAAAAAAGTTAAAATGGCGGCCATCCTAACAGAAGGGGGTTAGACATTAGGGTATTTTTGTCGTTGAATTTAGGACATACCCCTAAAGTATCGCTGCCTAAACCCTTTGAGATATAACAAAACAATGCTTGGTAACTCTGTTAGCATATTTACCCTACGTCTGGTAAATTCGGGCATTGATCGCGTGGGAGGAATATCGGAACGGGTAACGAACCACCGTTCATAGATGGAAAAACCGTGAAGTGCACATTGCGCGTTTCGGTTTCAGCTATGGATTTCCGAATGCTCGAAGTAAAATGTAGGTCGACCGACTGTGCCTGAAGTATCACCTACCATCAAGTGAACCTCATGCTAATGCCAGCTAGCTCATAAAATAATAATAAATGTTTGATCATGATTGGGATTTAATCTGAAACCAGACTGAACCGATTGTTGGTGGTGTACGACGTGGAGCGGCCGCGCGCGGCGTGGTATCGCGGCGGGCGCGCGCTGCTGGTGTCGCGGGACCCGTCGCTCGCGGCGCGCCTGCCCGCGCACGCGCTCGCCGCGCTGCACCCGCTCTACTTCACCGCGCGGCTACATGCGCTGCTCGGTAAGATTGTTTACTAGACAAGGTCGGCCTAGCATGACCGCCACGAGATATGTCGCGGACGAGAGAAGACAAACTAAGACTATCGCGACATCGACAATTTTGATAGAAAAGATATCTCGATCGACAAATATATCTATTTTTGACCCGGTAGAAATAAAGAGATAATCGATTAAAACACGAGAAACTGTCGACAAAATTTTGTCGCGGTTGTCATGCTAGGCCGGAAGGTTGGCAACGCATCTGCAAGCCTTCTGGTGTTGCAGATGTCTATGGGCGGCGGTGATCACTTACCATCACGTGAGCCACCTGCCCGTTTGCCCCCTATATATAAAATAATACATGGGTTATTTTCGTGCACTATTTTTACAACGTATTTCACATGTTTTCCCGCCTTCTTCCATACCACTTAATAGATGTAAGACTATCTCACAATTTTTAATGGGAATTCATGAAACATAAATAAAAAAAAATTTTTTACTTATTTTCAATCTATATATAAAAAAAAGTTGAGAGGTGTCAAGGGACACCCGGATGGAACGAGGTTATATATATATGTACTCTGTCTGTCTATTCTTTCATACACGTCATAGATGCGCGGGACTATAGCAAAAAGTGTCGTGACAACTTTTCGTAAGAATTTTTTCCCTCTAGCCCCCTTTCACAACGCGCGATAAGGAACTTCGTTCCAATAATATAAATATAGATTGGAATTTGGTGATTGGAGTTTTATTTTTGTTTCAAATTTACAATTTAAGTTGAAGGTTCAAAGTTGTATGTTTTAAACTAATAAATATTCAGATTTCGTTTTAATATTTCTTTATGTAATGATTTGTTAAAAAAAACTATGTTTCTACTCATAACTACTAACTTGTTATTATTTGTTGCTCAGATCAATTAATACATTACACAATGCAAAAACAAAACCCCGAAATGAACGAAAAAACAAAGGAAATTAAGCTCAAGAAGGCTACGTTACAGAAACAACTTCATGAACTGCAGGTAACTTTTAAACTTTCGCCTTGTAATATATGCACGTGCCAAATAATGTTTTATATGAAAAAGTAAATTAAAATTAATTTTTAGGAAAACCTACTCAAAGATCTCTCGAGTAATACTGACATATTACATGATGCGAATCTAATAAATTCTTTGAAAAAGACTCGCGAAACCAGCGTCACTATATCGGAGTCATTAAAGTCGGCGCAAAGTATCGAAGAAGAGTTCAGAGTTGCGTGCAAAACGTATGAAGAGAGCGCTTTGCAGGCAGCGCGCTTGGTTTTGGCGGTCAAGGAACTGGCCTCAAGGAAGCCGCTAGTGACGATACCCATTGAAACCATGTTAGATGTTTACGTTGAAGCTGTGAGAAGGGTTCCGGTATGTCACCCAAAGATTTAACTTCGAATTTAACTAAATGTTTCTAATACTTTAAATATAAAAGGATAGGTGTCTGGATTTCTGTTATCCATTAGGCTCAAACGGCTTAGCACATTTAGAACAATACCTGTATTAATATAAACACTATGTAATTTGCTTGGAAAACAGGATGTTTCAATCCATATTTTTGCATTTATAAACTGATAATACCTACGACCTAAAATACAAAACTTGAAATTGAAATACAAAACAGAAGATTCTTTATTTCAATAGAAAAATATAGTTCTTTTATAAATATGCAATTAACAGTCAAAATCATGGTAATTCATTTGTTTAAAATTTGTAAAAGGCGTGAATTATATCACGTATATTTAATCCCGGCCGAATAATCCGACCCTCGAACGCGGGAGTGCTCGTTGGGCATACAAATAATAAGATATGCATATTTGTGTATGTCTAATTAATAAGATCTAACTCATAATAAGTTTATTGTAAGGGAGGACTTTTGAGAAGGCTTTTATTTTAAAACTATTGTTGTTTTTTAATACACAGGATACCAATAACATTAACAGTACTGAAGTTGTTAAGTACCTAATGAGGAGGATAACAGAAAGAGTATTGCTAAGTGTGCATAAAAAGGACAAGTATATCATCGTTTTGCACTTAGTGAGACAAGTATATGAAGAGTTAGTACCGGATAAGGTTAGTTGATTGTACATTTTGGTTTGAGCCATGAATATTTTATAAAATGAATTAATGTAACATTATTATTGAAGTTGTTGACGCCTACCACTATTTATAAGTATTATAACATTTAAATAAAATACTTAATAACGGATTAAAACGCGATTAATTATGTATAATATTATTTAATGGTTTCAATTAATAATAATAAGTATTTTCAATATGCCGCGACCACGATGCTGAAAAGCATCAGAAAAAATAATAAATCGCGTTATAAAGTATTTTATTTAAATGAGTGATACTTGCGTTAATAAAAGACAAATATTAAGTATTATTTTTTTTAAGTGAAAACAGATTTAAGTTTCGTTCAGTCACTTGAGTATTAATATGCTTGTATTTGAAATCTTTCAGCTTTGGAATCTACTTGTAGCAAGTTATGAACTTATTGACGATCGAGAAATGATTGGAATTAAGACAAACTATAACTGGATTCCTGAAGAATGTCTCAAGAAAGTAGCTATGATAAAGGTATGGAAAGGTTAAACTTATACGTGTGAATTAATTTTTATTTTTTATTTTTAAATATAATTTTCACTTCTCGTGTAGGTGAAGAATGAGGAATTATTTAACAAATTATCATTAAGTAATAGCACAATATGGTCCGAGTTTCTGCAGTCTGGAGATGTTAGCACGATCAATAAGTTGAACTTGACTTCGTTTGAAATGGTCGTAGTGGTGTCTGCTCTGAGGCCAGATAGTCTGTACCGGGCTATTGTCCTTTTTGTGGACCAAGTTTTAGGTAAGCATTATAGTCAGTTTTTATTATGATAACTGTGATTACACATAACATCAAAACTTAAACTATAATCCATTTTTAATAGGACTTTGTATAAACATTACTGTTGTTTATTTTATATTTTATAATAATGCAAATTCAAGTTGTACACTGGGCACACCAAACTGTAAATTAAACTTATTCCTATTTCTAAAGCAGTCGCAATTAAACAATTGAACAAGTGACACATTTTATTTCGCATCTTGAAGCTCCTATATCACATTCCATTATCGACCATATTGTCAATAACTTAAAGTACAATTACGATTGGAATATATTTAGAAGGTAAAAATAGTCCTTTGCGCCGGATGAAATATATATTTTTTTATATTACCGAATGCCCAGGAAGTGGAGCAGTGAGTGGTGGAGATACGATTCGTAAAGCACAGAGATGGTCATCCCCCAAGCGCAGTATATTGTTGCTCGGCGCCCACGCCGCCGACCATCTACAGGCGCACGCTAATCCACAACGCTTTGTACAGGTTTTATTATGAGTCATACTTCTAATATATTTAATAGTTCATTATTACTATACTTATTTTGACCTAGGGTCAGAGTTTACAGTAGTTAAAAATTGTAAATAATAAAAGTAAATAGCATAATAAACTGAAAATATATGTAAACGTTTAGATTCTCTTTATAACTCATAACTCAATTTATTTCGCCATATTTTGACTGATTATTTAGAACTATGTAGGTAATAAAGGAAGTTTTTTTTTAATGTTAGATATTTATGTTATGTATATATTAGTGTCGGAATTTCGATATTCCTCCCACCTGATCAATGCCCGAAGTTACCAGACGTGGGGAAAACATACTACAGAACATTATAAACATGTTGTCCTGTTGGGATTCGAACCCACGACCCATGGATGCGCACGCCAGGTGTTCTACCGAATACGCCAGCCAGTCCGTCAAAAGATGCATTTAAACCAGTTTTAAACCTAAATTGATGACCACTGTATATCATGGTGTTAGATGGATATAGACGAGGGCCGGCCGCAGTGGGAGCGCGCGGTGGACGCTTGCCGCGATGGCGGCTGGATCGCCATCAACGTTGGTGCTTCACCTTTCTCCAAACCTCTTAGAGACTTTCTTGATGACCTTGGAAATCGCCCGGTAAGGCTTTCCCCAAATAACTGTATAGTGTATATGTATTTAGAACAACGTGCCCCGGCCTTCACACGGGCGCAATGTAGATACAAAAGATAGCCTATGTTACTCGCTGATAATGTAACTTTCCATTGGTGAAAGAGTTTTTAAAATCGGTCGTTTTAGAGTTTATTCATAACATACAAAAATACAAATCTTTTCTCTTTATAATATTATATTAGTAATTAGTATAGAAGTATAGATTAACACAATTGGCTACTTGACAGTTATAACAATAAAATATGTAATCTACTGGATATGGTAGTTTACATGTTAAGGATAATTATTCAATATGTTTTTTGCATTAAATTAAATTATAAATATTTTATTTTTGCAAAATAATTTTGCAATTTTTTATCTGTCGACTAAAAGTAATGAAACGGCAGCCCTGCCATGATTGAACATCGTATGATGTCATAGCACTCATATTACATGTAAACAAAACATCTGATAATTAATATCGTGTTATTTTATTATTTTTATTGAAGCTAACTTATGAAAAGTTTCATTAAATGGAGCCAGGATATATAAAATCTGTTAGTGCAAATATATCCAAAGTATAATTGTAGTGAATTTATAGTCGCAAATTTCTTAGTGTTATCCTAGCCTTTGCTCTGCAGAGTTATGGAAAACAAAAACTTCCATGTAAGTACTTGAATAAACAAAGTAATACACCATTTATAAATAGTGATAAGATTATTAAGCAGATAATATTAATAATTCTTAGGCTATAAAAAGTGTAAGTAGTTATAAGATTAAGGAAATGCTTACTTACATACAAAGTGTTTTTATAATTTTAGATCTTCACAATGATGCTGCAAACATGCAGCGGCTTTTTAAATGTGCACTCATACAAGTAAGGAGCCAAGTTGCACTGCCACTGAATGTTATTGGAAAAAATAAAAACTACAAGCACTAATACTCTGAAGTGCATATTATTAAAAAAATGGGTACACTGTAAAGGAAACAGAAATAATTCCTTATACAAGACGGAGATTATATACTTTATAACATAGAAATGAATAAAAAATTGTAGAAGTGCTAAATTCTAAAACATTAACAATATGGTTATGAAGACAAAACAACGCAATTGCTCTTATTGAATTATTTGAGCTCCAGATTTAATACTGAAAATCTGTATGTCTGCCTGTTCATATTATAGCAGCATTTCCTAATGAGATTTTTAATGGTGATACGGTAATAAAAATAAATTATCGAATTGATGATAACGAACATATTTATTGCCAAGTATTGATTGAAGATTTGGCTAAATACATAGAAGACTTATTGTCTGAATTAGTGGCTTTTTGGAATAAATTTGTCCATATCAGTACCAAATAAAAACAATTGAATCATAATAAATAATGTATTTTTAATTTCCATTTACCATCACTGATTAACTACAGGAATCATTGCACATGCAATAACAACACAGTAATTTAGATATTTTAATAGTTTCTTATTAAGTATAGTATGAGATTTTAACAGAAGATTCTTGCAAATTTGTAAAAATCTATATCAATATGAATCCTTAAACTTGCTACCTGGTTTGTTTTGATAATTTACAGTTAGAGTAGAGTTAGTTAGTTAGTTTCCTTTTTTGCAGTAATTGTTCTTCTATATGTTTAAATCCTCTGTCTGCAATGTAGACGCCAAGTTCTAAACAATTTAGGGTCAATTTCAAGGACGTTAAATAAAGTATGTTTTGCGAAATTACCTAAGAAATATGTGAAAATATTGCTAAGTATCTATTCCATTCAATTCTTGGTTTACGTCTTTATATGATACAAGAAGAAACATTACAATACACGTTTAAATCTTGAGAGAATTTAAAAAAACAAGTCTATTTTTTCATTCGTGGGACCGGATACTATCTGGTTTTTTTATTAAAAATGGATTTAAAATAATATTAAGCCTAGAGAAATCGTATTTTATTGCTTTCCTTCCACACCTTAATAATCATGCAATTGAACGGCAAAAGTAGTTTTAATTACTGAAATGTAGAAATATAATTTCTCTGAGGTTAAAAACGCGATCACTTTTTTTAAATCATTAGTGTAGATCATAAAAATCTTTACATAAATAAAAATCCTGTTGATTTACCGCTGCCCTCTCTGCACAACCCAGCAGGGCCTTCAGTGGCACTCGAATTTTCTGGGTGACCGCAGGCGCAGCGCTCGTCGTTTCAGTAAGAAATTAACATTTGTTTGAATTTCAGTCTTAAAGACAAAAAACATGTCATTCGTGTTTATAATGATGTAACAAAAAGTATTTTAACTAGAAATTCAATTTATTGTGCGATTATTAGCCACAAATAACACGGAAATTTTGTTTTGTCTTCCGAGGCATCTGGAAAATTCCACGCCTTGATACCTCAAGATTTTGTTCAAAATATCATTATTTTCACTTCATTCGTGTCGAATTTTAAGTAACACAAATGAAAATAAAATTTGCACTAATGAAATAGAGTTACCAAATGGGTGTTCTCTCGTGTTACTGAACTTTCTAATATTAATTTTTGGGTTGGCAAATTATAGTTTTTTTAGAAAAAATTATGTTAAATGTTATCTTTATAGATAAGTAATTTGTTTTGAAATCAAATGCTTAGAACTGGAGATATTTACCAAAATTTATAGGCATAGGCGAAGTGCGTACTCGCGGCGGAATCGTTACCCGCTTGGCAGTACTTTGCTTTAGAGCCTCACGTCTGAGGGGATTTAGAATGTTAATATTTATATTGTTACATTTTTGTCATATTTTTGCTTTTTAACCTGAAATTCCCACGGTAGCGAAGACCCGGGGCGCAGCTAATTGTTTATATTTGTAATCAATTATTTCAAATTGTAATGGCAAAAGAGAAGTGAAGAGGAGTTAGAAAAAGAGACGATTAGCAGGGAGAGAAAAATACAAGCAACTAAAAAATGACACCGAAGAAGCTAAGAAGAGGGAGGCTTATTTAAAACTAAAAAGTGAGAAAAAATACAAATGTAGTAAAGAAAGGTCAATGGAAAATCAGACGTTCATAGATTAAGTACTTAAATGCTTCAGCTAAATAGGATCAGCACGATTTTATAGTAATACACTAAAAAAATAACATATTTGTATTATATCCTTGTACCTACTACGGAATCGGAGGTGTAAAGGATAATTCATAAATGTAGGAACTGTTGTATTTTAGCACAGTTACTCTACGTGTCTTTGCTCTGAAACACTTTTCAGTGTTATTTTTTATTGTACAAGTTACGAGCCTTCTTTAGGAATTTTGATTTTGTTTTATTATTTTTTTTTTGTTGATTCCGTAATCATTGACGGACTGAAATTAAGTTTTGATCATTTTAATGAGTGTCAAAATTATTGTTGTAAAAAACATGAATTTATTATTTATAAGCGTTCCTATTTCCTATTATATGTCTTCTCATTATCATTCCTGATAACGGATTCTTATAAAAAATGTCACACTTTCTTAATTATTAATAACACACAATAAAATTTTTTATGGTAAAAGAGCATTTCATTAGTGTGATCTAAATATCATTTGTGTTTATTAGAATTTCATTCGTGTAACAATCCAACTCATTCGTGTTACATTAATTTCGATTTTCTACTACTTTGAGCAGTTGTTCGTCGTGAATTTATGATAACGCTTGTATAACTTCATAATAGAAAACATACTGAGCCCTTACTGAGCAATAAAACGGGAGTTTATGGAAATTGAAAAAAAAGTGTCATAAAAATTCGAAACGTGATATCGACCCTTTAATGCTAACTTTATCCACTGCTTTCGACGTTTAAACATTTAAGTACGTGTATAAATTAATTTTCAGGAGATTTAACGGTAGTATTTCCACACATTGACACGGCACACGTCTTGTACGTTGTAAATTTTCCAAGTATTTTAATTCTATTAATAAAAATATTTTTAATCTTTCCTCTCAAATGCGCTTAGAGCGTTGTATAATAATTCTTAGCTCGTTTTGTTTATATAAAATGTGAGTTGTGACATCATTGCCGAAAATGTCACGTGACCGGCAGCTTTCGCGCGAAATTCAAATTACTGAAAATAAAATATTTTTTAAAAATTAAATATCGCTTATTTTAAGAAAAGGATGATTGTGGAAGGTATAAAATGAACATTTACACATGTTTAAATACTTTTCCGAAAACTGTCAAGTAGCCAATTTCTCAAAAGACACCTTTTAATTTTTTTTCTTGAAATTGTTTTCTAGGTTTACTCATTTTATTCTCAGTTCATGTTTCGACTTTTTGTATAGTAATTGTTAAATTTATTTAGCGGTATGATTTTCCTTTCATTCAAATGCAAATGTGTCAAACATTTGGTTATTATTCTAGTTGGAAGATTTTAGTGAAGAGTTCCGAGTTTGGATTATTGCTGAAGATCGAGAAATTCCTGCTGCGATATCCAGTTCCTGTGTCAATGTGCTACTTGAGGTTGGTATACATATGTATTTAAAATATAAATCTAAAATTATATGTATATCTAACTTTTTAATCTGAAGCTAAGAGTGCCTTTGTATTGTAAATTTAATTGCATTTAAAAGGTATAAATTATCTAATTATTATTTTAATTGAGAACCGATATGATAGTTATTTTAATATACCATAGGTGACGTTGTTTTACACGCTAGCTTAACCTTCAAGCGGTCGCGCGAATTTCGACGGTTAAGATTTTGTTTATATCTTCGAATTTTTTCATCACAAATATTTCGTTTATATGATTTTCTTTTATTTAAATACTATCCTGACCGAAATATAACTATAAAATTCAAATCCCTAAATTTCGTCCGGACGTCTTTTCGGTTACGCGCGACCGCTTGAAGGTTAAATGAGTTGATGTTTATTGAGGTTATATAAAAAATTGTGATTAATACAAGTTTCGATTTTAACCCTTATAATATATAACATTATACATATATGTATATACAACAAGTGACATGTGATAAGTATAACACTTGGTCCAGAGCGCGGAGGGTGTGAAACGCAACGTGTCGAGTGTGCTGAGCGCGTGGGGCACGGGTGGGCACAGCGCGGCCGTCACGCGGCGCCTCGTCAACCTCGCGATATTCCACGCGCTGGCGCTCGAACGAAGAGCGTATGTACCTCTAGGTTGGTTTCAATACTTGACATTAGACATAATAGTTTAAACAATCTTACCTACACATGATTTGAACATAATGTTATATGATACCGGTTTTGTGAAGTTTTGTCCTATTTCACAGCATAGGCCTGCCCTAAAGCTTGTATGATTGTATATCTCTATTATCCAAGTGTTCTGGTTTTTTTTGTTATATCCTCTTATCGCTGTTTTTTTTAGATTTGTCTTTAACACCATTGTTTGGCGTTGTTGACCCATATAATATATAGGTTAAAGCGGCGGGCAAGTCGTTCGCTCGTGCTATGTACTGGTTGATTGAATAAGGGCAGTACTTATGTAAATTTTCCTTCTTAATTTATTTAGTACGTAAAAAATCACACGTATTATACTAAAAATACTAGTATAATATGGGTCGTATAAAATCAAAATCTCAATTATGTCAATCATTATTGAATTTGCTACGACTCGAATATAACCCAAAGTGTAGAAAAAGGAAGTAGGGAGAAGAGAGATCTCTGGATCTACTGAACCGATTTTAAAAATTCTTTCACCAATATAAAGCTATTTTTTGTGTATAGTACATCAACATTGCACCCGTGCGATGCCGGGGCGCGTTGCTAGTATGTTATAAGTGTGGTCGTAAGCAGGTTGGAGCCAGTGGTACGAGTGGGGGTGGGGCGAGGCGAGCGCGGCGCGCGCGTGCGTCGAGCGCGGGCAGCCGGCGGGCGTGTGCCGCGCGCTGGGCGAGGCGCTGTACGGCGCGCGCGTGCCGGCGCCGCCCGACCGCCGGCTGGTGCGCGCGCTGGCCGCCCGCTGCCTGGGCGACGCGGCCGCCGCGCCCGCCTACACGCTGCCCGGCCTCGCCGCGCCGCTGCCCTACACGGACAGCTTGCAGGTAGCGTAGCGCAGTATGTTGGTGTTCGGGGTTGGGATACATTATAAAGATATAGAAATCATTCTATTTAAATCGAATACTTTATAACGGATTAAAATGCGGTTTATTATTTGTGCCGACGTTTCGGATGCTTTTCAGCAACCGTGGTCGCGGCAGACTGAAAGATGTCATCTTTTTTTCCGTTAATACCGCGTTTTAATCCGTTATAAAGTATTTTATTTAAATAGAATGATTATTTATAATATGCAAAGAACATAGATGTACATAGGCCTTATAGGCGCGCTAAGCACGGTTTCTCTGGTGTAAGAGTAGTTCTAACCCCAGCCACCGCGGCGCTGCTAGTATCCGTGTGAACGCATACTCTGACGCTGGAGTCATAGCGCGCACTCTCTCGCACCCAGTCTATTTTAGAGCGTTGTTGCCGTAAGAGCAAGCGAGACAACGCGAGGACTGTCAGTGGACTGCTTAAATGGTTGTGTAACTACGTAAACCGAAATAGTTTTTATTAAAGATATTTTTTGTTTTACGGGCTCGGTGGTGCATTGGGTAGTACTACACTTACCCTTTGGGATGACATGTTTATAATTTTCTGTAAACATGTGTATTGGTATATTTAATATGATGGAAGGAATGTTGAAATTCTGGTGTGGTAACGATTCTATGCATATTCGGTTTCAATCTTAGGATTTCCGACTGCTTGAAATAAAAAATAGGTTGACAGCAGATGTTCGAAGTATCACGTGAGACTCGTGCTCATGCTCGTTTCTATAATTTTAAAAAGCATTCGGTGAAGACTAGAGTCAGTTTACATATTGTATACAGTATACCTTTTAATTTATTTTTTACAACATCTTTATCTTTCTGTTACTGGACTGTTACCTAAAGTAAGTCTGGCAAAAGTTACTCTAAGACCATTTATTGTATATCTTGTAAGCAATAAGACCATTTATTGTATATCTTGTTCGTGTTCAACAAAGTTGTTTAATAAATAAATTATATCTCAGTTATCAATCTAGTGACATTTGACTTCCGCGTTTATATATAGGTATTGTAGGCTAAAGAAGGTCTTGACGTTCTTAATATTGACGTCAACGTATGTAATTACATCGTGAAGTAAATAAAATACTGTATACCGGATTAAAACGCGATTTATTATTTAAATTATTTATCCCGACGTTTCGGATGCTTTTCAGCAACCGTGGTCGCGGGAGACTGAAAGATGACATCATTCAATGTTTGTTTCTCAAATGTTGTGGATGTTGGCTACTGCAAGCTTAATTGATAGAGTTTTTATTTTTCGCTCTCTCTTCTTACTTTACAGGATTACATTTCCGCGTTAGAAAACTTACCCGATTTAGACTCACCGGAGTTGCTAGGTCTGGCGCAGAACTGCCGCCTCGCTTGGGAGAAGAAAGCGGCCGAGGATATCATTACCGGTCTTAAAGGTTGAAAATTATCTTATCTATGAAATTGTATCCCCTGTATTATAGTTCAGTCTCAAAATAATTCTTTTGTTTTTTTTTTCAGAAATAAATTCAACAGTGTCTGTGACAAAAGACAATAAGACTGCGCCGATAAAATTACTTCTAGCCTTGTGGAAAAAACTGATGACCGGAAATCCGTTTATTAAGCCAGACTTTTCAGTTAATATTGTAAGATTCTCTACTCTTCTCATAGATATTTTATATAAATCTAACATCATTTATATAACTTGACATCTATATATGAATAAAGCAATGTCGTGTTAGTTACACCATTTATAATTCACGAACAGCTGCACCGATTTGATGTATTTGTCTATGTCCCGAATAACAGAATAACTTTTAAAATATCGTAACAATTCAGGAAAAAAAATATGTAGATTTTCACGTTTAAAGCTGTTTTGTAATAATTTAGAATTGACATAATAGAATAGAAGTGGGAAAAAAGCATATTAAAATATATAAATATTTATTTATTTTTGAAGTCCACATATTGGCAGGACAACTGTCGGGTCCTCTTATAATAATAATCAGTAAGTGACTTTGCTCGAGTGGAAAAAATTGGGAAATTTTAAAGTGATAATAAAACCTATGACACTTTTCTATCCCTAAGCGAGCAAAAAATATCAATCGCTCCCAGTATACGTGAAAGGACTAATCAAGAAAGACACAAAAAGACTCTTTAACATTTGGACGCTGTTAAGCAATACAGTGTCAACCCACATGGTTGCCATTTTGAGAAAATTGAGTTTAAAGTTTTAATCAGGTTTATAATTTAGGCATAATATGCTCTACTACCCGTGCGAAGCCGGGGCAGGTCGCTAGTCATATATAAAATACACTGTAGATGTTCTAAAAACTAGCCTATGTCAATCGGTGATAATATAGCTTTCTATTGGTGAAATAATTATTTTAAATCGGTCGAGTAGTTTTTTGCGTATAGATAGTACATCTACATTGCACCCGTGTGAAGCCGGGGCGCGTTGCTAGTTTTACTATAGACTAGTATCCACTAGATACACATGTGTTGACATTGTAGCGTGGGGGCGGGTGGTGGGGCTGCGTGTGTGCCGGGGAGGCGAGCGACGCGGCGCGGGCGACCCGCGCTCTGCACCGCGCGCTCGCGGGCCTCGCGCGGGACGCCCCCCGCCGCACCGCACTGCACACCGTAAGGACTGATTTACTCATACCTTAAACCAGGGACGGAATACCGGTTAATTTACTATGAAAGCTTAACCGAAATAATAAAGCAGAGACTGAAACCGGTTAATTTTTATTTTCCAATATACGTGTCTGGCTGAGATACCATGATATTAGTTTTAAAGAGTAATATACACTAAACTTACCACAGTAATTTTTTTCAGTAAATATGATTAAGAATGAAAGAATATTAACAAAAACCTTTATTATACCGGTATAACTCCCGTAGTAAATTAACCGGTATTCAGTCCCTGTAATAAAGGTTTTTGTTAATATTGTTTTGTTCTTAGTTATATTTACTGAAAAAAATTGTGGGGTTAGTTTAGTGTGTATTACTCTTTGAAACTAATATCATGGTGTCTCAGTCAGACATGTATTTTGGAAAATAAAAATTAACCGGTTTCAATCTCTGCCTTAAACCGATTAGGACCTTTCTTGTACGGTATATGTAAATCACAATAACACTAGATTTACGGATATTGTTTTATTTATAATTCTAGCTTATTCAAAACTTAAAATAAAGGAATTTATTTATCACGTATTCGAATTATCTAGCAATACTAGTTTTGTTAAACATTTACGGTAATATTCATAAACGTATTATTAGCTTGATATAGTTAAAATATGTTTTGTCTCGCTCTTCTCGCTCTATCGAATATAAAAAGACTACAGAACGAAAGAAAAAGAACATATTTTAACTATATTAATACGTGTATGAATAAGGCCGTTTAAATAATTTATTTCATGTGCAATTAACAACATCCCATTTAAAACTACTAAGGTACCAGAGGAATGGCAGTTATTGTGGTGCGGACCAGACAAGCCGGATGAATACATACGGGAATTCTGTTTCCGAGCGAACGCAGCGGCCGCGCGCCTCACAGAGGCCGTCTCCGATAATTATATGCCTAAGGGTAAGTGTTTCTGCGAGCATAATGTTAAAATATTAGTAAAAAATTTAATATAAGAGTTTAGAACACTGTTACATCTATGAACGGCGGTAAACGATTATTAATTTTTGCTCGTCTAAAGAGTCATACATTTCAAATAATCTGTTTATTTTAAACTATATATTGCACAAAAAATAGTGTAGAAAAAAAATGTGTAAACTTAATGCCTAAATGCATTTTCTGCCAGTTAACCTTGGCTTTGTAGCGAGGGTTGGCCCAACAGGGCAATGCAATAGAAAAAAAAAAAGAAAATGAAATAAAAATTTAAACCGTATTCCAATACGCTTGCTTGAACAAAGACTTGAATTTAGTTTTAACCTTTAAACTGCCAAAAGTGCTCACAGACTAGTACCCGTAGTCTGCCGTGTCTTGAAGTTAGTTGAGCGTATTGTCGGCGAGTTTCAAACTGATGAAATTAAGCCTATAATTATTTGGTACCTGATAATCCAACTATTGGTTTCTTCTCGTCCCAAGGACCAAGCCCCACCAAGGACATACTTGAGGTCCTTCCATAATTGTAAATAATGTAATATATAAGAACTGAAAAAGAAAAGATAAAAGTCTTGACAAATCAGTTAACAGAAAAATTTGACATATTAAAGAGATATTCAAGTTTAAAAAAGTTATTAAGAGTTGATATTCTACGGATATTCAACAAGGTCAAGGTTAAAGAAAAACAAAGAGTAACGTTAGACGTGTCGTTCAGAGGTGGACTTCCGGTCGCTGCTGTGTCCGGCGCGCGCGCTGCTGGCGTTGCGGTCCCGCGCTGCGGCCGACCGCGGCTGCGCTCCGGACCAGTTACATCTCACCGTGCAATGGGATCATAAGGGTATGTATTTAAACTATAATATTCTCTATAGAGAATAATGTACTGCGTTTTGTTTGGAAATAATCTACATAATAATATTTACGTAATTTTATTTTTTCGGTATGGCTGAGATTTTCACAATGAATACTGTTGACATATTAGATAGCATAGTTTTAAAATGCAAGTTAAATTATTAAAATTTGAATTTTATTAGTTAAATATTTTTTTAAAAACACGCACCTTTTCAATGTCCCGCATGCTGTGTGATAATTTATCAATAGATTGGGCTCAAACTTTAAATTAGGATTGCAAGTACCGAAAAAGTATATAAAAACAATAAGATTTTTCATTAATAAGAGTGGAGCAGATGTAGCCACATCAACAATCTGCGCCAATAAACAATACGAAGACGTCTAATCCTGAATCACGCTATATAAATGTTTCCAAGCGCTAAGTATATATACAACATCTCGACATCAACCACTGGGGCCTTAGGGCCGGCCAGTGGTTCGACTGGTCGAGGATCCTTCCTTTAGGCGATCGCGTCAGCGTCGATGTCAGCTGTCAATATACGCAACATTGACGTCGCATTAAGCGACGTTGTCTCTGCGCAGACATTAAAGAAACGCTAACGCTCGCAAAACGCCAGTGGGATAGGGGCCTTAGGTTGGAGGAAGAGCACACCTCCCTTCCTCCACACAAATATTATCGACATCGGAAGGGCGTCCGCTACTGGTACTGTGCCGCTAATGTTTATCCGTCTATTACCAGCGGAGGCAGCCCGCTCGGACAGCCTGGTGGCAGGCGGGCTGCTGCTGAGCGGCTGCCGCTGGGACCGCGCGCTGGCGGCGCTGGCCCCGGCGCACGCGCACGCGCCGCCGCTCACGCCCGCGCCGCCGCTCACCCTGCGCTACGTGCCCGCTGACGACACTCCGATACAGGTGAGACGAAAAAGTATTCAAATCGTCTATCTGTCAGTTGGATGAGAAATCATTTGTCATGCAAAAAGGTTCGTGCTAGGCCCTCAGAGTTACTCTGTTTTGAAATTGCCAATTTCTGTGTGTCACGAAAATCAATCGATGACTATTATAGTCGTCAATCACAGAGTAAGTGTCATATTCAACAACATATCAAAATTTTAATAAAATACTGTATACCGGATTAAAACGCGATTTAATATTTATATTGTTTAAATTATTTATCCCGACCGCGACGTTTCGGATGCTTTTCAGCAACTGTGTGAAATGAGAGACAGCTGTGTGAAATGTGTGATACTCGCGTTAATAAAAGACAATATATCATATCAAAAGACAAGTATACTTACAGTTACAGTTAGCTGCCTCGTGACTTTTTTAATTTAGAATAGATTAGGTACTAACATTACAATTAGGCTTTTTAACTAACAATACGGAGCAATGCAATCTGTCAAATAAATAGTATATTAATACTACAATGGCGTGTGCCAGGATGCGGGCGAGTCGGGCGGGTCGCGCTGGGCGACGGTGGCGGTGTACGCGAGCGCGGCGCGGGCGGAGCTCGTGTGTGAGCTGCGCGCGCCGCTCGCCGCCCACTTCCCGCCGCACACCGCCGCCATGCACGCCGCCGCGCTCATCGTTGCACCACTCGACTAACCAGTGGCGTGGCATAGGTATAGGTAGGTCACCCGGTGAGGATCCCAAATTTTGCCGCCCTATTAGACATGGTGAAAATTATACTCTTATTGAATAACACTTACCTAAAGAGAAACTCTGTTAGCTGACAAAAAAAAATTAATGTGTGTGTGTACCAGAATACACAGGTAAGAAGTGAAACTTCTTTACGACATATCATTTTTGTACTATTTGCAACTTCACGAAAATGGGGTAGATAAGGCTTAAGCCTTAAGAAAAAAGATTTTATCACTTTCAAATTAATATATTGTTATTCTTATTTCAAACCAAACTTCAAAACTAATATATTGTTGTTATTATTATAATATATTACATTATATTCTTTACGTCACTATAGGTACTAAACTTTGATAAAAAAAGCAACATGGCGCGTAACCGAAAAACGTGACGATACTTACAAAAATTTCTCCCATACGTCGAAAAAAAAAGAACGTTAAAGGAAGTCTTTTTTTACCGTTACCTGTGAAATGCCGCCCCCATCAAAGTGCCGCCCGGGGCGGACCGCATTCTCCGCCCCCCATGCTGCGCCACGGCGACTAACCCCTCATACGATTTCATTATGTTATAAAACACAGTACAGTAAACTTCGATTATCCGAACCCTCAATTATAAATCTAGATTAATACTGTCAATTCAATTTTTCTCTAGTAATATTGACAGTTCTCAAGAATAGATTTCGACTTCAGTCTTGGAATACGTACACTCAATCTACCTTTCGCGGATCTTATTTATTTCTGTTATCAAGAGCATATGAACTAGAAAACAGATTAAGACATATTTTATAAGGTAATTACATTATTATTATAATAATTAAATAGAATTATGAAACAAATAAAACAATATTGAAATATAAATCGTTTTATTAGTAAAAACATTCCTCCCTAAAACATTTTCTTAACGTTTTCGACCTGACTAGAGGCATTGGGCATTGTTGACAACGTAACAAATTCGCTAGTAAGGATTTTTTTTACATTAAATGACATTAAAAGTATATAACAATAAAATTGCTCCACAATAAGTGCATCACAGCCAGTCCATCGGGATAAGGCACTTGATTTTTATGTCTTAAATAATTACTTAAGCAAAATTCAGAAACAATCTAAACATTACATAATGATCTAATATTATAATAGAAACCCAATGTTATATCGTCAGTTCAAAAGTGTCATTTTGAAAAGTAATTTTTATTACTATTGCTTATTATAAGCGTAAACCTGCAGGAACAAATAACTTATGGCGTATTGTGGTCCATAACAAAACTACGAAGCTCAATACGCACTAAGTAATTGGTTCTTATCGTTCGCTTAAAATAAGCAATAAAAGACAAATTATAGTATAAGTTTATAGTATATAATAAAAGTTTTACCTTTGGACCAACGATATCATATGCAGAGGGGTGAGCACGAACAACTATCGAAAAAGTATTTGTATCGTCAAGCTGTCATTTGTATGAAATTTCAAATGATTTCTCATACAACTGACAGATCGACGATTCGAATACTTTCTCGATAGTCGTTCGTGCTAGGCCCTCAGTATTCTAGGAACACGACGTGTCTCGAGCATCTGTCGAGTAATTCATCGTAACAAATAATTTTCAAGCAACCCATGCAATGGTAACCGACATTATATTAGCACAGATTTTCTTTATAAATCTTAATAACAGATCAATTAGAGAAACATTCGATATCGGAAGACACGTTTATATAATTTTAAAAAATTAACAATTTTCTGCATTTTGTTTATGCGATGCTTGTAGCTCGATAAGAAATATAGAAAATACAATTAATTTGACTATTAAATTATAGGATAAGAATCACTATAGTTCATAAAAATATATCCTATCATTAATAAATGATCGAACATATGGGAAGACAGGATTTGATAGAGATCTTCTCGTCTTATTGAGCAATTTTAACATAAAACCTTAGGATACAACCAAGGAGGCAGACAGAAGCCAAAATGTATTATGCAAATAAAAAAAGAGTAAAACAGATGTAATTTTCATTTTCCATCAATATTTTTAAGAACTCTTCTAACAATAAAAAAATCGAATCTTAAAATTAAATATTTAAGCGAAAAATATTTACAAGTGTTTGTTAGTGATAATAAATTGGATCTGCAAAGTTCCGCGCTGAGTTGTTAAAAATTACATACTAATATACATACACATTCAAATTGACATGCAATATTGGCAGTAAGAATATTATCTAGCTTATAAAATCTACTTTCGCTAGTACTTCCTGGAAGGAAGACATCTACCTTAAAACTAATCGTTCAACTACAAACAATGTTGACGAAAATAAATATATGAAACCGAATCATAGCTTACCTACACACTAGGGATGTAACGGAAGTGGTTTTATCGGAACCGAATTCGGAATCGGAGTTTTTAAATTTGATTTGTCGGAACCGAAATCGGAACCGGAATCGGAATCGGAATCGGAATCGGAACCAGAATCGGAGGTAGAAGCAAAAGAGAGATGTGTAATAGAATACATCAGTTTCATTCATATCAGTTCAAAAAATAAAACACCTTCCTAGTTGTTGAAAATAAAAATTAACGAATTGACTTAAATTTTATACCATAGTAAATTAAATCAAATGGCACTGATCATGGTCGCCGCCGCCGATGTGTTTCGACCTCCGATTATAACCTCCGACTGAAATTTATCGGAACCGAAATCGGAATCGGAGGTGCAATATCAATCGGAAGTTCCGACCTTTCGGAACCGGAATCGAAGCTCCGTAACATCCCTACTACACACACTCGATAGCTAATACGGTAAACTAAAGCCGGTTTACAAACCGGTTCCACATCACAGGTTTACAAACCGGTTCCACATCACCGGTTTACAAACCGGTTCTACATGACCGGTTTATTATGGCCGGGCGGTAAACCCTGTTAAATAACCTCAACGTACACAGAAATTAAAATAATCTCAACGGTATATAAATGCTTGTAATATCAGTCGTATTGAGCAAATCGACAGTACATAATATAGCGCCTCGACTATTAAAATGAGAATGTATATGAAATACTGTGTACAATTAAAATATAATGTCAAGACAAATCTAGATTCTAAATTACAATTTTACGTATGATTACAATGAAATTTGTCGAATCAATTGCAAATAAGGCGGACAGACAATTCGCCGAGTGAGAACCACGGCAAGGTTTCCCAAGTGGCTTGGGGACAAGACGCTCTATCTCGCGGTTTCCATTCATAAACAGTGAGATAGGGTGTTGTGGGGTGATTTGGGTCATTTGGCGGCTATGGGACCTACACGCTGACGTCGTTCTGTTGCTGCACGGCGTTGATGTTCTGCACCACGTTGATGATGAAGGAGGGTCCGCTGCTTGAGGACCCGCCCTCGCCACCGCCGAGACCCTCGCCGGCACTCCGGTTGTTGTTCGTATCCTGTTTACAATTTAATGAATTTTCTAAAATATAATTTGAATCTCTTAGTCTGTGGCGAATTTACATATTTTCAAAGTGTAGGCTATTAACATTATCAATGATGCGCTATCGACCTACTGTTTACTACGAGCATTCGGAAATCTATAGACTAAAACCGAAACGGTGGTTCGTAACCCGGTCGGAATTTCGATATTCCTCCCACCCGATCAATGGCCGAGGTTACCAGACGTGGGGAAAATACGCATCGATGCACGGCAGGTTCTACTGAACGGGCCAACGAGCCCGTCAAAAATTCTCCATTAAACTTAAGTTGGCTGCTAACGCACCGGCGCAATTTGTTCGCCGTTTTGAATTTAGGTTACCAGTTAAAACCGACGGGAATTTATGCAAGATGAACGTTAACTAGGTAGTTATTAATCAAAGTTTTACTTGGACATGGTGAACGAGGCCTTACGCCTTTCTAACAAATCGGACTAAGGGGTCATCCATAAAGTACACTAATTTCGTGGCCCCTCTTCCGTCCTTGTCACAAGTTCTTCACATTTGTGAGACCCCACCCTCCCTAGTGTGACGTCACATATTTTGCAATTGTACATCTAGAAATTATAAAATTAAAACACCAGTTCCAAAAGTAGATTTTTACATTTACAATTTTTCCTTTTGTATTTACAAAAAGCGAAGTTGAAAATATTTTCAACTCTACCCGTTTGAATTTGGCATTTTAACATTTAGATGTCTAAGATTTTGAAATGTGACGTCACGAAACTTAGGACCCCTCCCACCGCTTGTCACACACACACACACACTTCATCGTCGTCGTCGGCCCCCTCTTAACTTGTGACGTACTTTATGGATGGTCCCTAAAGGGAAGGCGAATAAAATGTGTATGAACACACACATTTCATGTATATTTGCGTACCTGCGTGGCGCAGTGCTGCAGCAGCGTGGAGGAGCGCGCCGCCGCCAGCAGGCTCGACAGCTCGCCGCCCGCGCCGCCCGCCGCCGGCGCAGCGCTGCAAGTTATACCCATAGTATTAACGCAAACACTCATTTAAATTAAATAATTACATATATAAACCAATTTAAGTTACAATGTGTATGTTGTGTATCAGTGACCAGTGACCTTCGATCAACAATACACTAGGGTTGATGCAAAAAATCCGGCCCGGTAAATAACGGCTCACTTGAAATGAGGCTATTTTCTTTAGGTTCGCTTCAAACACGGCCAATGTTAACACGTTTCACAATGTCGCAGTGTGTCTCCAAAAGTTGCAAAAATAATGCCCGAAAAGTCCATGCTACATACACAACGGTCGGAAGTCTATTTAATACTATGTCAATGTGACACACATAAATCATTCCATTCCATTCTACGTATTATACCCAAAAACATCTCGTTTTGAATATTCTACACCCTTGCCGTCTCCTTGTGACTGATAAACTATATAGAGGTTGCATAACTGACTGGGTTGACTTTATCGTTGATTAAAGGTAAACTCATTAAATGTAATTTTGAATAAATGTTGCTACTATTACGATAAGAACAAATTAATTAGTATGTATTGCGCTTCATATTTTGCTTATGGACCAGAATACGAAATTAATACTTTGTTCTATTAGAACGTTAAACGCTTAATATTAGCAATAGTGACAAAATTTATTTTTATTCAAAATTACATTTAGTGAGTTCTACCTTTGAATCGACGCTATGGAGATAGAGTAACTGATTAAATTGATCTGTTATATGGAGATTGTGTAAAGTGTAGCAACTGACTTGTGGTCCCCGCTGACGTCGGGCGTCCAGCTGCTCTCCATGGTGTCCTCGTCATGCGGCGCAGCCTCGCGCTCCACCTCGCTCGCCGCGTCGTAGCTGACAAACGTTAACACGGTTATACGGCTTCTCTACGAGTGCGTTATGATTAGACATGCAACACTGCGCTGCGCCGCGCAATTGCGTCGGCACGCTTCACTGCGCAGGGTGAGTCAGCTCATACATTCATGTGTTGGCGCACGGCGCTGTACCCACTCACTGAGTGAACTATGAGCGTGGCGTTGCGTGCGTTTCGGAGGTTTCACTGCTCGCTTTGCGCGTCCCATTATGTTGCTTCGTGGCGCAATTTTGAGTTGACTCAAGGAGCCGACGCACTACACTGCGCCTGAGTTGCTGAGTTGGCGCAGGGAATTTCGCTGAGTTACCCATGTCTAGTTATGATTATACCATCGGACAAAAAAGTCTGATGATCATAACAAAGTCCAATATCAAAAAGTTATATAAATCAATGAATAAAAATTTTATTCATTGACGGGCTCGTTGGCGCGTTCGGTAGAACACCTGCCGTGCGCATCGATGAGTCGTGGGTTCGAATCTCATTGGGACCGCATGTTTATAATTTTCTAAAAGCATGTTTTCCCCACGTCTGGTAACTTCGAGCATTGATCGGGTGGGAGGAATATCGAAATTCCGACCGGGTGACGAACCACCGTTCGTAAATGGAAATCCGTGAAGTGCACATTGCGCGTTTCGGTTTCAGTCTATGAATTTCCGAATGCTCGAAGTAAAAAAGTAGGTCGACAGCGCATCATTGACTGATGTTCTGTGGCTGAGGTATCACCTACCATCAAGTGAACCTCATGCTCGTCTGTGAATATCTAAGATAAAAAAAATTCAACCACAATAAAATAACAATAGACTTAATAGTTGTTTTTTTTTTATTAATACCCATCAATGGGAGTGATTTATTAAATTATATGTATAAGGCGATACCTGGGCAAGTCAGCTAGGTGTGCCCCGCGCACGTAGCTGGGGTTGCTGTAGACGCGCGCGGCCTGGCTGCCGGCGGACTCGCGGCCCTCCGCGCCCACGCGGGTGCTGGCCGCGCGCTTCACGTAGCCCCACGATGATTCTGCACAAACAACCAATAACAATAATAATTACCCCCTTATTTTTGTTATAACTTACCCCGGTCTGTTAGATACATGCGATATATCGCTCTAAAAAATGAAGTGAAAAATAGATAGAAATTTTAGGAGGACAGTAAAACTCGATACTTGTATTCCTTCGCACCTCAATTTCGATTATATTGTCTTCTGTTGTGATGGCCAAATTATATATAAATTAAATATGAATATTTTTATTGCACACACTTAAAAACTTAAAAAGCAGATTTATCGCTAAAAAGCGATTTCCTCCAGGCAACGTGTAGCAGGTAGGTATTAATATATAAATATAAATAACCAAAAAAACGAACTAATAAATTTGTCACACAGAGGTTTCCTTGAGCTTCATTTAGCTAAATTTTAATCCTTCGAGTCCTCCAGTACAAGGGGTTAATAGCACTAAAATACGATTGGGCGCAAACCATTTTCTCTAAAATTCATGCTCAACAGAGAAAATGAATTTTCACTAAAAGAGGACATCAGTTGCAGAAATCTGTAAAATACTATCAAGTTTCATCAGCAAAGGTTAAACGCTCAAATTTAAGAACATAAATTATACTTAATCAAAAACTTTAAACGACCCGTCTTTTTGCAAAATTCTTGCCAAACGTGATTTCTTTAATACTGCGCGTATCATTAAAGGATATTATTTTTATTGAATCTTAAACCAGTTTATATTTCATTTAAGCGACGTCGATACTCGGTGACTCATCAAAAACAACCTCATCTCCTTGCTATAACTTAGCCGTTAAAAATAAAATCTGGGAATTGCTCACAGACTTCGATTATGGTACTGTTCTACAACAATATGCCAAGAATATTGAATTCTTGTTGTATATACATGTAACAAAGTATAATTATTCTTTTAAATTTATAAACCGATAATTACAATTAATGTAATTAATTGTTCGTATTTTACCGACAATATTACGATAAATAATCATATATATTTTTTTGCTATAATGTAGAAACTTTAAATCATTATTCGTATGAATATAGGGAAAGCACAGTCCTGAAAACTATTGCTACATCGGAAATCAAGATGAAAATCTGTATATTTAAGGTAAGTATTACAATTTGTTTTCTGCATAATATGTCATTTTTATACTTTTAAATAAAGTATTTCTTTGTTTTAGTAGTTGATTATTATTGCCGTGATCTAGAAAGGATACATATTTCCCTGATTCTTAGCATTTGCAATCATCAAAACAGTACCACCATAATCAACCCCAACACCATTATTACTCCACCATTAGTCCGAAAAAACGTCCAAAAAATTAACAGCAACCGGCCGAATGAAACTGCGTCAATCGACATGATTCATTTTCATTTCAACGTTAATCATTCTAGTATCCTGTGCAGGCTTGCACCGAGGAAAACCGCAAGGTCATTCATTTCAAGATAAGATTCCGAGAGGCCATCAATGATCCTTTACTTCCTACAATATATTTGTTATCGAATTTTCGTGAAATTTATTATATTATAAGACGCTTATTTTATTCAAGTTTATTTCACTTTTAATTAAAGTTTATTTTTTTCTATATATCTCTATAATTGTAAAACACAAATTATTGGTTAATAAATGATAAATAAACTCATTGTAGCAATAATTTGCGCCTTCTTTATGTAGATTGGTGTGTGACGTAAGTATGTAGTTGACCTTCACTTCTAACGTAAAACGATTTATAAAGCTGACGCATATTATTTGTTTAGGTAGGAGAATTAAAAATGAAACACCCAAAAAAGATCCTTCTCGATAATGTGTAACGAGTTTCACGTGCTTAAACTATGCTTTACGTATTATATTCTAATACCGCGTCATAAAGAATATATACGACTTTTTTTAAATTGAATTATCTATTTTACATTCAGTATCAGTACAAAATAAAGTTCTCCATTTGAAAATTTACATAGAAAAGTCTCTTTTCTTTATGACGGCAGTATAGTATGAACATACATTTTCACAGACAACAGTATGGACACAGTATATCGATATGTATAATATTAACACGTTCGCGGAAGGTCGCAGTTGCAATTGTGTTCTAGAATGACACAATAAATACCTACATGTGTCGCATCAAAATCGTAAATCATGACGTAAAATCACATTCTGTACGCGAAAGGGTTAATAACAGGGACTGAAACCGATTAATTTTTATTTTCCAAAATACGTGTCTGACTGAGATACCATGATATTAGTTTTAAAGAGTAATACACACTAAACTTACCACAGTAATTTTTTTCAGTAAATATTAATAAAAACGAAAGAATATTAACAAAAACCTTTATTATACCGGTATAACTCCCATTGTAAATTAACCGTTATTCAGTCCCTGGCTTAATAACGTTACCATTATTGGGAGTGACGTCCGCGGGCGGCGAAGACGGTCTCACGGGCGTGTAGAGAGCGTTGTATGGCGGCGGCGACTCCGGCGCGCTGGCCGCGTGGCCGTTCCTGTTGCACGGCGACTGCACTGACGTCCGGGTCGCTGTTGTCAAACGTTTTACTAGTTAGCCTCGCCCAGCCCTTAATTTAGTATTATTCCAAGGAGCAAAGGTATATATTACGACAGGAAGAGACAGCTATAACAAATGTATCAAATCAATCATTCGACGGACTCGTTGACGCGTTCGGTAGAACACCTGCCGTGCGCATCGATGGGTCGTGGGTACGAATCCCACCGGGTCGACATGTTTTTAATTTTCTGTAAGCATGTTTTCCCCACGTCTGGTAAATTCGGGCATTGATCGGGTGGGAGGAATATCGAAATTCCGACCGGGTAACGAAACACCGTTCATAGATGGAAAACCGTGAAGTGCACATTGCACGTTTCGGAATCTCGAATGCTCGAAGTAAAAAGTAGGTCGACAGCGCATCATTGACTGAAATTCTGTGGCTGAGGTATCACCCATCAAGTGAACCTCATGCTCGTCTGTCGATATCTATATAAAAAATATTTAATTCCTGTAATGTTAAGGGGTAATTTCATGCAAAGAATAATAGCTTTAGGCGTAGGTGGAATTATACTATGTAAAATCTCTTTGAAGGAAATTAGTTTATAACAGGGAATTAGGTATGTCTGACTCAAATGAAAGTTAAATTTAGACTTCTTTGATAAATAATAAATAATCACAATCGCATCATAATTGTATTATAATAATAATAATAAAACATTTATTTCACATCATCATTATTATACAACATCATAAAAGTATGTTTATTTTTCTTACATTCATCACAATCACAAAAAGTAAACAAAAGTATAGGATTTTAGATTTTCCTTAAATTAAATATAGAATTAGCGATGCATAACAACTCTGAAAAATCGTAATTACGAATTCCACGTGACACATACCTTGACAACCACAAAGCCAACATTACTCACATTTTTGTGTAAAATAAAACTTATTTTATAGACTACCTTTACCGCAATGTCAATAGGTCACTGATTTCAAATTAGGTCAGGGGCATAATTAGCTACAACTTCATTTACAAAGGCACTTTATAATAATAATAAGATATTTGTTGTAAGGTCTAAAGTATAATGTATATTACTCACAAGCCAATATTTTGAATGTATAGGTGTTGCGTAGGACGTAGACCACGATGAGAACCGCGAGGACGAAGAGAATTAGTCCGCCAACGGCCGCCCACACATACACCGGTATCCCGTCATCGGAGCTGGAGTCCGGCAAGACGCACTCGATGCCCGTCCCTAAGTCCGGCACCCGACTGCAATCATAGTGAATTACATTATTTTATTGACCCACCAACAACAATGTGTAACATTACAAAGTAATTTTAAACCCATAATATTCTCTTTTATTAACGCGAGTATCACACATTTAAATAAAGAACTATATCAAAGAAAGAACTGTATACCGGATACAAACGCGATTTATTATTTATATTGTTTAAATTATTTATCCCGACATTTCGGATGCTTTTCAGCAAAAACGGGGAGATTAAAATAAAAGTAAATCTAAATAATACTATCTACTAATCTCTCTCAATAATAAATCGCGTTTTAATCCGGTATACAGTATTATATTTAAATTTTAAAACCCTATTTACGGCAATCACCCGTAACATTTTAAGCGCACCAAACTCGCTTATGTACAATTCAAGACTGATCTCGTTGGTACAATTTGTTTGTATAGACAATTTTACTGTTTATGAATAAAATCTGGGAGATGGAGTCTTGACTCTTGTACTCTCTTATCCAAATGTAACTAAAATACCATATGATCATAATATGGTCATATGGTATAAAAGGAACAAATATATGCAGCGGACGATCGCTGCATATATTTTTTGTATTTAGTACCGAAATGTAGTGCATATTATGTACGTTTAATACGACTAAAGCTGTATCCTTTGGAAATTTGGTCAATTTCCGTTCAACAGTTAAAAATGAAACCAACGGTTAAGACAGCTATTAATTATAGATATTATGACTGATTATTCCTAATTTGCCATCCATAAGTTTTTATTTGATTTATATTACAACTATGCTTACAGTATCGATAATTTGATATAGAAATGATAATTGTACTTGAGTCAGAGTCCATTTACACAAATGCACACAGGTGTTTATATATACGCGAGATACTGTTATTTATTATACTATAGTACATCGCAAGTAATTGCCGCAACTATGTAATAAGAAACTGCATAAATACATTCTTGAAAGTCTTTTAACACCTTTTTTGAAAAAATGTATCTGCATGCGGTCTTTTAATTACATTTGTAAATACATAAATCATTTATTTTTAAAAATAATATAACGGACCTTATAGAGCAGGGTGTAGACGTATCAGTAGCTTTATATACATTAGGGTGTCCCTTATATGGCCGAAAAATTTTTTTTTTTTGATATCGAAATGCATACCCCCTATTTTTTTTTAAACTACCCAGACTTACTTAAATACAAAATTTTATCTTCCTACGTCTACATTAACCCGTGCCGACAGATCTCTGAAGATTTTGAAAATTGCTGTTTTTAACCCTTTCGGTTATGTAGCTAAATCAATTGAAATATTTAAATTTTATAAAATATTTATTAAAAGAAGATAAAATTATAGATCAATAAGGATATATTTATATTTTGTGAGTCTCTTTTTTACAGTCTGGAAACAGTTTTGTATGCTCCTGAACACAGCGAAGCAAACATTGCTTTTGCTCTTCCTTTGCTGTGATCAAACCATGAAAATCTTACTTAATACTACTCTTTCAGTTGTATTATTAACTGTCCTTAAAGAAAGCACTTTTATTTTTGCTATCCCATGTAGAAAGGGGTCTCTGGAGGAAATTCTTATTAATTTTTAATCGAGAAAATAAATTTGTGCTCTTGACAGACATAAAATCACTTAATGGTTTTCCTGCAACAATAAATAAGGCAGTATTATCAATTTATTTATTAAAAAATAGAACGATGTATTGTATTCCTACTTACCATACAAATAATTAGACATATCTTCTTCAGATGGAATGTATCCCACTCCCAGAATCATACGAACTCTCTCTTTGTAAGTTCACTAAAATGTTCATCTTGGTTTGTTCATCAACGAGTGATAAACCGGCAATTTCTTCTGACAAGTTCCAAAAATGATGACTACACTTGCTCAGGGTTGCTTTGGAGATAATTTTGTCAACATTTTAATATTCCTTAAGTCTCTTTAAAAATCACAAATCTTGATTTGGTGCATTCACCGCCAGACTACATCCCAGCCATGGTTTCACATATATAACCGCAATTAATAAACAAGCATGCTCGTTTATCCTTGGCGCTAATTTCAAAATGGGATTGCAAGAAACATATCTTTAAAGAGTTAGAGAGATTCATTCGAGATTAGAGAGAGTAAATAGCTCTAGCCATCCACTTTGCTTGATGCAGCGCTCCAGGAGGTCTAATTTTTATTTCCTCCTAAGAAAATATTAGATAGTTCAACCAGTTTCCGATAATCATCACGTCTAATGATTTTAGCAGTTCTTGATTATAAAGTGTTAACAAATCTTCTATGGTTGTATCACAAAAAGGTTTTTTACACAGTTAGTTATAGCTCTGGTAGGGATTCTAGCTTTTTCTCAAAATATAATACACTCCCGAATGACGAGATTAACGTTTTTACTAACAGTAAATTTAACTTCACGAATGTTAAAAAAATATTTTTTTTTTCATTATGAGAATAAAGAATCGTTTAGACTGAAGTTCTGCAAAAACTTGTCGATTAGACCGTAACTTTGCGCCTGTTATTTGATAATTTACGTCACCAATTAATAAAATATTTTTATTTTTATTTTTATTTCTTCTTAATTCCACTGCCATCTTTTAAATGTAAAACAATTTATGTTAATTGCGGGAATAATTGAGAACAAATGTCAAATACCGCGAATCCGCACCGCTACTGCAGCGCAACATGTATGAACATAATTCGATGCAATTCGGCACGGGTTATCATACTCCAAATAAGGTAAAAATTTATTTCCGAGTGTTTTAGAGGCAAATGAACAAAACTAAAACCTATGCGTTACAAATTTAAAACTTTGAAAAATAAGGGACACCCTAATATACATATTCCGCCCTTAAGTCCTAGTTCACTATCAATTATCAACACTGTTCGAACTAAGAAAACTGACTTACCCTTTGAAGCATGATCCACAGTTGGCTACTGATTGGATGCAAGAAGGTGCACCCGGCAGAGTTTCGCGATTCAGTTCTTGGCAGTCGATACATTTCCTACAGACATATTTTTGAGGCACACAATAGTATCCGCTTTCACAATGATACACACCATCAATGTCACATTCGACAGGTTGCGCCTGAGTGGTTTTGTACAAAAACGCAGTAGCCATACAGGCTAGCAAAGCCCTGGAAGAAAGACATAATAAATATATTGAACTGCAATGAGAAAATCGAACGTATTTACTTAATAAATAATCAACAAAGAACTATAGCTACACAGTACATTATTGTAAAACTTGTACTTTCCAAATATTACATACAATTGATATTTATATAAATAACAAGAGATGCAGGTTGAATTTAAAGTATTGTTATCATTTTTGACAACTTTGAACATTAAGCGAAAGTCCAACTTGCAACTTGACCGGTTTTATTATCGTTAATCAATGTCAGCACAATTACAGCAGACTACAGCAGAGACAATGTGCGTCGTGCTCGTGACGTAAAATTATGCAGTGAGAACCTAATAATATTTAAGTTAAAAGTCATAAGTATTGAACGGCGGTTTTTTTAATTCCTAAAAAAAGAGGTACTATCGTAATTTCGTTAGAAATCCCATCCGTACAATTATATAGCTATTTCGCATAGTATATCCCGTCGTATATTTAATGTTATATAGTATTTTCTATACCGGCAACTAGTATTCTGTGCGCAACCCGAACGCAACATTTTATTTTAAATCTTGTTTTCCCAGCATTCGAACCCAGGACCCCCAATACCACTCAGCAATGGAGGTGGTTAATGGTTATGTCCAAGGAATTAGGTATATTTTTTACTACGTATGATGTTCTATAAATAAGCTAATGGCCAAATATTCAAACGCTAATAAAGATTGAGATTTACTGAAATATCTTTATCAATTTCATAAAAATACATTAGAATGGCCAAATATTCAAACTTTAATTAATATTGAGCTTTACCTACTTAAATATACTTAAATAATCTTTATGACTTTCATAAAAAAAAATTAGATCAGGGACAAGTAGTGCTCAAGTTTGATTATTATCAATTCAGTAATTATCCGCCCTTATACACAAGACAAGCCCAAAGCATCGCAAGTCGCAATAGTTAACGCTGCCCTTCCTAAAACCTAACTCCTATTATGTTCCTACAACAACTGCCTATATAACAACCAACAGGTATACCGTAGGTATCATGTTACAAGAGCCTCATCTGAGCTATCGTAATGCGCGTGTTTATTGTCATAATGTTTATTATATATAGAGGCCGACGACGCTGACGCATCTCCCTGGACAATACCTATTGATAGTGGCATGATCTCCAATATCATTCTGCTTATCTATTCATTATTATTATTCCTATGAACCGAATAATTGCTCAATTTAATTACTGGGTATCTGTTATGATAATTATTAGAATTTCTAATAAAAATGGTAATGATAAAAGTACGTTCACCTAAGCACCTTCAGATAAGCATTACTAGAAATATATTTTCTTGCATCCTTAAAATACATGGTACGTAGTATAATTATCGCACATTATGTGCATGTAAAGTACTTTAAAATTAGTAATGTATTAAGATTTTGTTTAGAATAAACTTGAAGAGCTTGAAGGATTACAAAAAAACATAACAAAACATAGTAACAGAACAAACTATGGATGGAGAGGTGTGCAAAACGATAATGGCAAGAGAGAGAGGGAATAGGGATATGCGAAAAACATGTGCCGATGCGAGAGAGGGCGACTAACGAGTCGACGATCTGCTTATTCACTGCACTATTTTAATTTATACTAAATCCACACGTGTCCTTTCTGCGAGATACTAAAACGGTTGGTGATGCAATCAGCACTAATTAAAGCTTTCTAGATCTGTTTCATTTATAATATAGGTACCTATATGATATATTTCCATTTTGCAAAAAATATTATTGTTTTGAGAATAGTGACTCTGGACTCATTCGTTGTTATGGTTAGGCCTATGACTTTTACAATTTGCCTTTAAAACGACTATTGGTTTGATTGCAATTATTTAACTATTTAATAATGTTATATGGACTTTTTTAAGTTTTATTTTAATATTATTAATAAGTTATAATTTACCAATAGCCATTATTATTTTAAAAGAAGTCTCTATAGAACTATGATAGATGTTCAACATGTTCCTAACATAGCTACTCGAATTTTATGTTTGATGTATTTTAGATATTTTAATAATTGTTATAAAAATGAACCATAAGAACTCACCCAATTGTAATCATTTCAAAACAGCAAAAGTCGTCTTTTTAAACTTTTACAGTAAAATAATCCAATTAAGCCAAAATACATTTCAACACTAAATCCCGAATAAAACATTAACGCTAAACAATGGGTACCTACTTGTTTATACTTATATGAGGGCAAGTTCAAACTTGTCATAAACATCGATAACTTGGGATGAGGGACTCCGCTCTGTCAAAGTGTAGTAAGCTGTACTTATCTACCTGAACCTATATAGGTATATCTACCTGAATTAAATAGAAAAATATCAAACCCGCCTTTTAATATTACTATAATATTTAATACTAAGGATATAGGTACCTAATATGACAAAAATATAATAACCTTTATTTATATGTCTAAATAATCAAAGATAATAACGTATAATAATTGTTTTGCTGATACATTACGAGAAAACCCTTCAAACAATATAAGTACCCGGCTGACTCATTTTGATATGAGCATAGGTTTCAGATTCAAATCCCTGCTCAAAAATCAAAATTAGTGACATAGTCTCCAATATCGCAGAGGATTTTGATAAAATTTACGAAGAGCACAGACTAGAAAAAAAATATTTAAAACAATTATGTCTCAATAATTAAAGTTCAACTTACCAGGGTGAATCAAAAAGTTCTTAGAAGTGCATATATTATATGAAACCTTTTTGGATCAAGTTCGATATTCAAATTAAAGAGTGTCTATCACACTATATTTATGCAGACTGTCACTTGTTTTTATCAGTTCGTTCGCATGTAATAATTTTTTTTGTGCAACGAGTTGCTAAAAAGTCAAAATTATGGATAAAAGTGAGTTACGTGCGGTGATAAAATATCTCAATTTGAAAAAAATGTCTACGAAGGAAATTTTTTTGGACATTCAGCAGACATTAGGGGGTGATGCTGTACCCTATTCTACGGTTGCGTACTGGGTGGCTGAATTTAAAAGATCAAGCTGTAAAGATGACCCGCGTTCTGGGCGGCCTTCAACCTCCGTTACAGAAGAAAATGTCAAAAAGGTTGAGAATCTGGTTTTGGAAGACAGAAGAATGACTATAAAACATATAGCTGAGATCCTAAAGATATCTTTTGGTAGCGTTCAATCCATTTTAATTGATTCACTGGGGTTCAAAAAAGTGTCTGCAAGATGGGTGCCACGAATGTTAACCGACGAAAACAAAAAGCGACGTTTGGAAATTTCCAAGCGTAATCTCGAAATGTTCCAGCGTGATTCGGATAATTTTTGCCGTCGTCTTGTCACCATGGATGAAACGTGGGTCCACCATTTTGATCCTGAAACTAAAAGACAAAGCATGTCTTGGAAACGACCATCCTCTCCATCCATCAAGAAATTTCGAGTTGCTCCTACCGCTGGCAAAGTTATAGCCTCTGTGTTCTGGGATAGTGAAGGAATCCTTTTTATTGATTACATGCCAAAAGGCCAGACGATTACTGTACCCTATTATGCAAATTTAATCCCGAAAGTGCGTGAAGCGATTAAAGAAAAACGTCGTGGAAAACTGTCGTTGGGCGTGTTGTTCCTTCCTCTCCTGCTCATCGATCGGAAGTTGCGCTCAACGCAATCCGCTGTGCTGGCTTCAATCTCCTTGACCACCCACCATATTCTCCGGACTTAGCCCCAAGTGATTTTCACTTATTTCCAAAATTAAAAGAGGAAATTCGTGGAACAAAATTTCACGATAATGACGCGGTTATAGCTGCCGTAGAGGACTTTTTCGAGAGTCAAGAAAATAATTTTTTTTCACAAGGAATAAGGAAGTTAGAAACGCGTTATTCTAAATGCATTGCATTGGAGGGAGATTATGTAGAAAAATAAAATATTATTATTTAAATCTTTGCATTTTTTAATATTGATTCCAAGAATTTTTTGATTCACCCTCGTATAATGACAGTAGGTACCTACTCTGAAAGCACATTTATTCATGACAAAAACATATAATACAATACGTCGCGTAGGTAGGAAAGTAAAAAATAAATAAATAAAAAAACGGAAATAATAGGAAAATAAAGGAATAATCATAAAAAAAAATAGGAAACGATTATTTATTTATTTCCTTTAATATAGGAAATATTCGTGTTTAATAATATGTTACAATCAGAAAACAAGTAACATTAATTTGTGGCCTATCGTATTTGTTTAAATATGAAAGATGAAAGGAAATTAATATAATCTAGCAAATACCTAGTTAGTTATTCATAAGAATATGAATAACCTTGTCGATACTCGAAACGTCTTCCTAATAAAATTTGAACAATAAACAAGGCGGGAGGCCGAAATAACGAAATTGCGTAATACAACCAAAGTTTGTTGACATTGATAAATGACTTAAAGATATATAAGAAAGAGAGGTACCTATATAGACCGGTATTGGTCTTCGTGTTAATGACTAATATGATACAATTTTGTTATCATATTACCAAAGATGAATATAATCATAACCAAACAACAATATACCTAATTATTATTTTTACATATAATACCTATGCATTGGCATAATAAATAATCTCAACATTATATGGCTATATTTGTTTCCTTTACTATGTAGTTTGTAGGTATAGACCGACCTGTATGCTACGTAAACTACAAAAAATACAAACAGTAAAATATAATATTAAACTCCAAGAAGTTTAGTGGTTTTCTGCTTTAAAAAAAATATAATTTTAATAATAATTATTGAATGTCTTATGGTTTTCTCTGTACAATTTATAGTCTATATCTTTGATAAGCTTGTTGCATGAGTCACCAATAGCCGGTTGCTCGTACCAAGCACGGGGATCACGAATAGGAACAAACGAAAAAAAAACGTCAGCCGAGCCGCGTGCGCAGGTTGAAGGGTACAACGACACAGGATAACAAGTGTGACGCAACAATTTTTTATATTGAAGCAGACTTTTTTCATCAAACACCTGGATTCCTATGACCTATTTTCAATAATGTACTGTCTAAAATTATGGAATAGATTTGATTAAGTTAATTAAACAATAAAAAAAAATCCAAAGGAATAATATAATAGTAAAAATAATGTGTTATTTTAATATTTAATTATATTTCATTTAAATTAAATGCAATATCGTTTATTTTAAATTACACGACCAACAAGTCCAATAAACGCGCACATTCCCCCCGTGCCTCCCCCAAATAAGTTGCACAAGAACAGACCCCAATGAAGGATTATTTTAAAACTATGTCATTTGTTAATTGTGCAATATGTAACAGTTATAAAAAAACACATGTAGAACATCAACACAAATACATTGTATTCCCTTTATGAAATGCTTTATTTTATTTATTATGAATTTTTCTATACAATCCAGTAATCCGGCACCCTTTGGTATTTAAGTGGCGGCTTGGTATGACTCTACTGTACATACATAAAAATTTTGAAGTGCCTATGTTACACACAACCCATTAATTTTGTTTTGTTTGTATTTATTTTTATAAATATAATTACCACAGAAGGGAAAGTGGTATGCATGGATCGGAGAATATGAAATTCTGAGATCTGGTAGGCATAGATGAGTACCAGATTAACGTATTTACAAAAAAGTTTTTCTACATATGTAACAAAATAATTCTAAACTTTTTTTATATCTCTAATAGCATGTCAATATACTGATATAAATTATTTATTCGTCACTATATATATTAAAACAACAAGAAAAGAAACATACACAGCGAAAACACAATAAAACTTATGTCTGAAAGATAAAAACTGATCTTGGAAAAAAAGAACTGCGATCAAAACAAGATTGCTGAACTAGCATGCGAAAAGATAGAAATGAAGAGGTTTCAGAAGGAATTTCAGTACTATTGACCACATTCACACAGTTAAACAAGTCATACAAAAGTACAATGAATATCAGAAAACAATCTATATTGTATTCATAGATTACTCAAAAGCATTTGACACTCTTAACCATAAACATTTTTGGTACATAGCAGTACAAGCAGTCCATCTACTCAAAAAGCAAAAGTAGAATAAAGTTGGAAACAAGGAGATCCACAATATAGCAAGCTTTTTGCAGCTTTGCTTGAAAGTGTCTTCAGGAAACTGAATTGGGAGGATAAAACATAACCTAGGTTTAAATTTAGATGGATCTCACCTAAATCATCTACGTTTTGTGGATTGAGGAAGACTGGAAAGCTGGAGCACATGCTTAGCAATCTCACTGAAGAAAGTATGAAGATGAGTTTAAAAATAAATAAAACAAAGACGAAAGTTATGACAAACTTTAAACAGATAAATGTGACAATAAACGGAGTGGCTCTCGAATATGTCACTATCTACCTCTACCTGGGACAAATAATAGCTCCGAAAAACCAAACGACGCAGGAGATATATAAGAGGATAGCATATAGCTGGAAGAAATACTGGTTCTTAAAAGATATCATGAAGTCCAAAGAGTTAAGAATCCAAGTCAAAAGAAGAGTTTTTGACACATGTATCTTGCCCTGTTTGACATATGGCTGTAAAAATTGGTCCCTCACCCAACAACACAGAGGACAGCTAGCCATATGTCTGCGGGCTATGGAGCGAAGCATGATGGGCAAAAAAGATTGAGATAAAATTAACAGAAAAATTATAAGGACCAAGATGAAAAATGTCCTTCACAAAATAGACAAGCAGAAATGGAGATAGACAGGGCACCGTCTAAGATCTGGGATTGAGATTATTTAAAATTAAGTAAACGTATACAACGCATAACTGAATTTATGCTCTGTAAAATAAAGGTCTTTTCTATTTGTCTATTTATATTAAAAGCTGTTAACTTTTAAATGGCAAATTGTCACATTATTTTTGCTCTCCTGTAAAATTGGGGAAATGTGGATGACTCTTACACTTATTCTACTATTAAATACTTAAACTTCACACAAAATAGTAAAACTGAAGCTCGAACTAGAAGCTCTTAAAATATTTCTATATTATTAATATTAATAAAAATACTTTTTACAATTATACTAATTTAATATTAGTAACTTATAATCCATTTCTTCTCATTGTCCTATTTTCAGAACTCTATGTTTCACTTTTTTCAATGGTAATATTTTTCTATGATTCCAAATATATACGAATTGTATACTCTTATGTACACTATTTTTTCATTATATTTAATTTCGCATGAAATATAATATTTAATTTTTTTTAAATCTATATATTTTTATCGTGTTGATCACTTTTGTTGTTTGGGAGATCATTGATTTATAATCCAAATAAAATCTACTAAAAATACAGAAAACAGTTCTAAGGCCTTAATAAATATAAAAAGGAACAGGCTGATACCATAGCACTTTTTCTTTAAGTATTTAATACATTAATTTAACGTTATAAACAAAAAGACTTTATAATTTAGCTTTTTACTATATATGCTTTTATATACTTGTTAAAAAAATAACTTACCGCATCGTTTTAAACTTAGATAAACTTAAATACGATCGAGTTTTATATTTTCACATTGTACAGTACTGTATTTTTAAATAACAATAACTAGAACCTGCCTGGTAAAACTAAGTCACGTTAAGTACTTTATAATTCGTAAATAAATTCAGAAGAAATAAGCATTTAAAAACACACAACACTGCACAAGTTACAACACGTCTCATCTGTTTGAACTCAATAACAGTTCTGAAATCTGATTTAGGTATATAAATTATAATCACAAAATATATTTCTGATAAAATAAAAAAAATAAAACTTAATCACAACACGACTAGGGAACCCGGCCTACGAGACGAAACAGTGCCACAGTGGACAACGACTGAACCTCGCATTAAACTAGAAGCTGCATCATGAATAAAATTCGATTCTGAAGCCAAAACAAAAAATACAAAACAAAAATATTCTGCCTACAAGTTTCAACATGATCGAAATGTTCTATCTTTGTCATATAATCTGAAAAAAATAGAGATAGAAAAAACTTTAAAACAATCGTACACTTCGATGTACGTCGGAGATTTTCCACCCATAAGACTGTGGCGTGCTATAAATCGATGACGTATGGAGTGTAGAGACAACTGACAAGGAGGAATATCTCATATGGGGCTTTACTTTCAAGTGTCCATGATAAGCTGTTAGATTATAGTTCCAAAAACTTAAAAAGGCGCTGATGACCACTGATGGTTCGATGTGAATTTGGCGATTATTAATGAAGTGAAGTATGCCAAACGGAAATAGTAAAGTACAGAAGTAGTTGTACTGAATAGAGTAGTTTACAAAAATAAAGTAAATGAGTGTGCAATTGAAAACGTCATAATTCAAAAAAAACTGATTTTTTTAAAATTATTGTTATATATTTAATCAATATAAGAAATTACTTTACTATCTTTTGAGTCGTTACGGACCGGATATATATCTTTCTTCGTTTCATTCTGTCCTACTCTAACAGTTTTAGGCGCTCCGCGCTTTCTTTCAAATGCAGTCATCAGCTTACAGCAGCGCCACCTTAATATCACATGACTTTATGGTCACTTCTAATATACTAAGAAATTCCTCCTTATCTCTACCCTCCATAGTTATGGACTGCCAGTATACTGCCGCAGTACCCTAGGGAAATATAATATGACGTCATAAATCACCGTCATATTCTACTGTGAGCCATGGACCTAAAAAAAAGAGCGGACAGAACGTCGCGAAGAAATATTTGAAGCACCACAATGGCGGCGGCGCACTATGTGTGAGTGTCTAAATTATTGCCATATGGAAAAAAATTACCCATTTTTAAGGTGTGGTGACCTCGGAACTTGGATTTTATTATAAATAACTAAAAGGCAACGTAATACTCTAAAATCTAATTGATTTTATATAACTGAGCACTTTTAAAATAAATGATGTATTTTTTGTTTAATCTTTATATTCATTATTGCGTTTGTATTATTTATAAATGAACTGCATTCAAGCTCAAGGTAACATGATAATAATTTTTTAACTTTTATTTATACTCAATAAAATTTGGTATACCTAAATAACATTTGATCTTCTTATTTAGATATTTGTCTTTTTTGACAATTGATGGTTTTTATATCAAGTGTGCCTTTTAATATTGATCTCCTAATAAATACAATTTGATCTATGTTATAATTAAAGTTTAAAAAATATTCGATCAATCTATAAATATTTTTGGTAAATATTTTTAATGAAAAAATATCTTTATTTATAATATTATAATAAATTTACACGGTGCTAAGTACATTAAGATAAAAATAATTTAACTCCTACGTTTAAGGTAATTTGCAAATTTAAATTACTGACAACACTGTTTGGTTGCGTTTTGCTAAATTATATTGAAGTATAAACGAGAATTATGGTGAATAAATAACTTCCTTACTTATGAAAGGTGATTCCCTGACTTTCTTTAATGGAACCATTATGGTTTCTACAACTTTTCATCACGTAGAACGGCATCTTTTATTTTTCGTCATATAACATCACGCGCAGGCGGTTGGGAGCGTAATGGCGAGCGATCGGCTTCCTATGGTGTGAATGTGTGCGTGCCGGCGTGTTTGTATTAGCGAGCTGGCTTCCTAGGGGTGCTTCAGTTATTGTAACGAGAGGTGGTGTCCGCTCTTTTTTTTAGGTCCATGCTGTGAGCACTGGCGTTTTCGAGGTAAGGTACTCGCAGTACTTTGATCACGTGACCAGTTAAGTAATGAAAAACATATTCTTTTTTATGAACAAGTACTTACTTTTATTATATTATAAATTCACTTTACAATTAATATTAATTAAAATATTTTTAATTTGACAGTACTCCAAAACAGTTTTATTTAATGTACTAGAAAACTTTAATCAAGGACTTTATAATATGTAATACATATCTCAGATTAAATATATAATATAAAGTCCTTGACTATAATACACTCATTTGAATGCTGCGTCAAAAAATGCGGCTTACAGTATACGGGATTGCGTTCCGTTTTAAATAGTAACCAGTATAACTGGCTATAAAGGAACGGCTTCACGGTACATACTGAATAGGGAATATGCATATTGCTTAAATATACTTGATATTTTTTCCCTTGAATCTTTATGGCCCAGATATTATGCCTAAACAATTATTTTCTTATTTAGTTCGTGTTTAATTGCAAAAAATATTAATTATAATGTGTAAAATAAGGGAGAGGAATTCAAGTTTGCAAAACGCATCACTATTGGTCGAAACAAAACGTGACGTCACGTTGCACGTTCTGTCATTTATCGGCGTCAGTATTTGTACTGTAAAAAATATTTTACTGGATGTAATTCTTATACGGTCTTATTACAAAAAACTAAATAAACATTGGTTTAAACCTGGCTTATCAAGTCCAGGCTTATCTGCAAAACCAAGTTCTAAATTTTTTCGTATTACAAAAAATTAAAAAACCGTGGTCTTCTTAGTACTGTCATTTGAGCCATTGTTTATATATCAACCACAGATTAATAATGACTTTCTATTGCAACGTTCCGTATGCCCAGAAAAGAAAACATTTTGATAATACGCTAATGATTAAATAATGTTTAGGAGTGTTAAAAATATTGGGAATTTGTTATTTTGCATAAATATAAACATGACATTTCGTCGATTGTAGATTTGTTTAGGTTTAGGTACATTATTAACATCATATTAAATTACTAAATACTAATATATCTAAGTACGTGTAACGAATCGTAACATTCTCGCGCGTAATTTGAAACTATAATATTAATTATTAAACAAAACTATCGCAAGTTAAACAAAGTTCATTTAGTTTTGGTATTTTTAAGTGTCTGTCTTTGGTAATTTTAATATTATATTGTGATGGACCAACAAAAGAAAAATCAATCTGAGAATTGGAGTACCGAGGAAAAAGTAAGTAAAGCTAAATTACTTCGATGAATTTGAAATCCTTCTTTAATTTATTGTTAACCCAAATTGAAAATGTTATAGGATAATTATACTACGTGAGATGACTTCTTACTTAATCACGCCACATAATAGAGCACAAAAGTACTAAAGCTTCCTTCAATATTAAAAAGGCTCAAGAGTGGAAGAATATAGCAAAGTAAGTGTTTAGTTTCTTTTTTTATTCAGTGACCCATACGCAAATTAATAATATTATTGAAATATTTTCAGAATTAATGAACTCTCGGGAAAGAAAAGGTCTGATGGTGAAGTTAAAGTTAACTTGTCCACTCAGAAGTCATAGGCAACATCAGATGCAGACGGGGGTGGTGAAAATTATATAAACAAACATATTATACATACATGCTAGTACTTACATAAATACATATCCATATAATACAATACATTATAATAGTGATTAACATAATTTTGGATTTAATTGAGTGAGAAGGTGCTGTTTCAATTATTATAATTAATTTAAATTATTTTACAGAAAAGATACAATGCAAGAAACAATATTGAGCAACACTCAATTTATAAAAAAACAATTAGATATGCTAGAAGTGGAGCATCAGCTTAATGTTAAAATTGCTGAATTAAAAATAAAAGAAAACTGGAACTAGAAATATAAGAAAACAGGAAGAACTCTAGTACTTAGCAAATATTAAATGATGAGTGAAATTTTGTTTTAACATACATATTTTCTTCATAAATTTAAAGCTATATATTTTCTACTCTAATGAAATACAAAGATTAAAATCAGAAAGAAATAAACTTTATTTACAATTAAGTATTTTATTATCTTATTTTTTTTCTTTATAATTACTATTATCATAAAAATCTTAACCAAAATATTATATGTACAAACAGGTATGTATTAGGGGAGATTTTACTTCACAAAAATATCAAAAATACAAATGTGATAAAGCAAAACTTTTATGTAATATAAATATTTTATATTATATAAATAATAATGGGTGAAATAAAAATGTTATTTCCTAACAAGAAAAACTTATTGTAAAATGTTAAAGAATTACAATTATTTAAGGTTTAAAATATATTATTTCAATTAAAAGTGTTTCAATGAATTGTCGCACGCCACCTAGTAACAATGTCCATGATTTTAAAATCAGCATCACAAACTACCTGAAACAATAGTTAAATAGGTTAGTATTTCTTACTCATAAATAAGCATGACTATTCACTATCACTACATATTATAGAAAGTTTTAGTTTTCATAGTTATTTTAATATTTTTTAAGAAAGTTTTGTATGCACAAAACATCCTAATTATACTTTTCCACTGAATCTATCATATTCCATGCAAAGCCATGCAGGGTTGTTATTATTTGTTGTATATTAATCACATACCACATGGACACCTTAACCCTGTGGTAGGTTAAACTACTTTTCAACAACCAACGCCTCATCAGGGATGTGGCAATAGACAAGTCATTGTTCCTTTATTTTACAAAATATGAGTAGAATCAATCAATAATACCTGGACATTAATTGATGGGAATCCTTTACAGTTAACCACCATCTTGACTTAACTTTTTTATTTTTATGTGAGTTCAGTCAATTGCAGCAATTACTGGAGGGAAATTTGCTATTCTGCGAAATTTTTGCATTGCTTACTCTTGCTCTGTTAATGTGGCAGGCATTTTTATAAATCTATGTGATTTTCGGGCTATGTCTTCTGCAATTTTTTTGCATATCTGGCTTATAAAAGGTTGTGATACTCCGTTGGAATTGGCGGTGTCATCCTGGATCTATTAAAACAAAACAAAACTTTACTTTAGAAGGATAACATTTAGTATAAATTGCTAACAATATTTTGATAAATGAAATATAAACTTTGAATCTACTTACTTCATCATGTCGAGTAAACCACTTGTATTTCGGGGGACACAGGACATCCTCTCTAGTTACAGGCATCTTTAGTCACAGATTACTATATGTAGCATGTCTTTAGTTAAATCTTCTCTTAATAAGTCCACTATTTTCATTGTATAACGTATTTCTATACTTTTGCATGAAATCTTCATCGAATGATTCCATGAAGGGATTGACTCAAACACGGTTTCTGTTGTGTTTGCGGGGCGTTTTCAACAACTCAATATCTTCCCATCCTCAACACAGAGCAAGTAGAAGTAATGATCCTCAATATCATTAAATCGACCATATTAATATCCATTTTCGGGTAAAAACAACACAACACAAATCACAATGACAAAGAGAAACTTTGACAGATACGATTTAGACCATCGTTAAACTAGGGGTCGCTGAAGTTTAGCGTTAGACCATGCTATGAACTAAGGTTTAGCGCAAAAACTCGTTTTGTAATATCAATTTTGCTTAAACTGTAGTTTTTAGATTTTTAAACCTGGGTTTTTAGTTAAACTGCGTTTTGTAATAAGGGGCATAGTGTTTTATCCATCGTCTAGTAATTACAATATATAATAATTATGACTGAAATTCGATATAAAATTACTGTAACACTTCAAGTAAACAAACAATGAGTGTGGTCTGTGACGTCATCCAAAGACCGCGAAATATGGCGGTGTTCAAACTGATCAAATTTTATCGATGTTTTCAAAGTTATTTTAAAAATTAATTTGGACATTGCCAAGAGTATTTATATTTTTTATTAGGTTAGAATCACAGAACAGAATGTTAAGTGGTTAGAATGATGTAATAAGTGAATTAAAAATATAAAAAAATGCATGCATATTCCCTATTGACGTCACACTGTTCAAATTCAAAATCATTTATTCATTTAGGTAACATAATGTACACTTATGAACGTCAATAAAACATCACTATGGTGCATCCATGAACCATCGCACTTCTCTAATGTCAATGTCATTGACGTTTGCGAATTGCGATCAATAATGGTATCCCTTACTAGTCTGTGCAATAATGTATATACTTATATACTCTTTGAATGTATAGAACGTTTTCAATTTCACCAGTTTTTACTCATTTTTGATTAGGATTTATTCAGTTCCTGTGCAAAAGCCATCATAAATCAAAATATTTTATAAATATTACAATTATTTCAATAAATTATTGGGAAAAGGGAGAATTTTAAAATGCCTGCTGTGGACGGTACATCAGAAACTTCTCATCTTGTACCTCCTAGTGGCAACGCAAAATTCAGCTACATGAATTTTATTAATAACATTGCCGCAATCGTTTTTACCGGCGTTATTTTTTATTGCTGCTTCCGAGATGGTGTTTCTCTATTTTCCTTTCACCCTATTTTTATGTCGATCGGGGTAAGTTAAAATTTTATGCTTTAAGTTAATATTATATATGTGTGCTATAATAATATAATATAGCACGAGCAAAAATTTATGTATTTTATATTGCCATTACAATTGTTTCTTGAAATTATATAAAATCTAATAATTATGTATTTGTAACAATATCTATTAATTTTTGCCTTTAGCATCCAAAGAACTAAGCGATTAATTGATTATGATTTTAATACATGTTAATTAATTACCAGAATCGAGGAATACATAACTTACATGACAGAGATATTTGAACATATATATATATTTTAAATTAGGAGTACAGGAAAATGTGAATCTAGTTATGATTTTACTTCTTAATTAAGTGTGTTATATAGTTGTGCAATGCCTACAGAATAAGAATGTAATGTATATGTTAAATCTGTGTATTTTGTGCAGAAGTTTGGATTATTTTGTACTATTAAGGAAATCAGGTTTCATACTAAATACCTAAGTATATATTTAGTATGAAACAGAATATATAACATTTATATATAGAAAATATGTAACATTTATTTGAAATTAATAGTAAAACTAAAGAGAAAACTTCCATTACATTTTAAGCACCTGAGAATTTTGGTACATTCAATTTTTCTAGGGTTATGTATTTTTGGACTAGTATAATGCAAAAGTCAAGAAGATTGTGCATAATGCATGAAGAAATAAACAGACAACAATTAAAAAAAATATGGAATTGAGTATGGTTACTCAAAGGGTAGCTTTATAGATTTTTATCTATTTCAAGCAACTGTATAGAGAGGATAGGTTGAAAAATAATGAGCAATTAGAGTAGTATGAGAACAGAGAGAAGTACAGACTAAAGTAGAATTAACAATACCAAAACAGAAACTAATGAGACTTAACAGGGCTATTAAAAGATGTTAACATCTGTACCTTTAATTTTGCCTTTGGCCCTGGAGATCTAGTTTAAAAAACCACCATGTAGTTAATCACAATTTATTTATATAAAAATACTGAAAAGGGGTTTAAATGTAAGATCTCAGCAGTCACATTATCGCACTCGCAAATATATCTATTTTTTATAGCTTCAAACAAAATGTGTTTCTTAAGATAATTCAGGAATTCCTGACCTCATTGTTAAAGATTAATATATTAATTTTAATGATAATTTTATTTTCAGTGGCTAATCTTTATGAGTACCGCGGTTAATGCAGTTACACCTGGAGACTTTGCAACAGAGTGGATGCCAATCCGTTTACGTAGTGCAAGACATTGGGTCTTGCAAATTGTTGCTGCCACTTTTATTCTAACAGGTTTCATAATAATTTTAACAAACAAAATAATTAATGAAAAGCCTCATTTTGTATCAATACATGCTAAGTTTGGCTTAGCAGCAATTATATTTACGTTTATTACGAGTCTCGGAGGGGTCAGCACTCTTTACAGTCTTAAACTTAAAGATTTTCTTGCTCCTATCTACATCAAAGTACTCCATGCTTCTGTGGGTCTGGTCACACTATGTTTAGGAGTGATAACAATTATTTTAGGCAACTTTTCAAATTGGTGGTCTTTTGGTGAGGTTTTAAGATACATTTGCCTAATATTAGTACTTATGGTATTGGTTCTTACAATTTTACGACCAAGTTTGAAGGTATATTTCCGCCTCAAGGAAAGGCTTGGCTATGTGAATTCCAACTACTAGGGCATATTATATAACAGCATGATAAAATAAGTGCGACCCTCTTATACAATCGTATTCTTAAGATTACATGTTATTTTCGCCTGGAAATAAACATAAATTAAAAAAGTACTTAATGCCAAAATTATGTTACAATAATATGTAGATCTTATTAAATGTTTGTGGCGCTAAGGCGGGTAGTTTATTATAGGTAAGTTTTATACCAACTTAAGTGATATCAATTGAAATATACCTAATATTAATTAAGCTTATTTACTTATTTTGTTGTTAATTATTGTTACAATACTTTATAATTATTTTTGATTGTTTTTTTATGGATTAGTTATTATGTTAATATTAATTTATATCTAAAAAGGCTCTCTCTAAAACCAAATGATTCCTCATTTTATAAAAAGTATATACTATTGTAAGAACTAAGTATACATCAGAAATGGCCAATATTTTTCTGATTCATATTCTCTTGATCAGGGACTGAATACCGGTTAATTTACTATGGGAGTTTAACCAAAACAATAAAGGTTTTTGTTAATACTCTTTTGTTTTCCATTATAACTGAATAAATTAGTATGGTAAGTTTGGAATGTATTACTCTTTAAAACTACTAGTATCATGGTATATCATGGTCAGACATATTTTGGAAAATAAAAATTAACCCGGTTTCTATCCTTGCTGTTGATTATAAACCTTGGTTTCCATGTTTAATTCTATAAAATTTTCCTCTCCCCTTCATAGATGTTTTTGGCACTCTGACGTAACACTGTATTTTTTACCAATTATGCGATATACTATGCTATAATATATGTGCGATAATGTGTAGAAATGTGTAGATCAGGGACTGAACCCTTAATGAATCAATATCATTGGTAGCGAGGAAGGGGAGGAGTACGAATATCTCGTTTTAGTTAAATCTCAATTGTCTGCTTTAATATTGTCATTTCATTTTATAAGTTATAAAGTTACGTATTTCGCTTCATATAGTAGTACCTACGATTATATTTTCTTTAATATGCTAAAAAAAATGATAATAAAAGCGAAAACTAATTAAAAAAGTAACAAATGAAATACATGTGGCGCGCAGTGAGTGATGTTTGAAAAAAAAAGTATACCAAAAATAGATACCTAAACGAAGTCCGAAATGTGTATGATAATGAATACCTATGCAAATAAATCGCTATGGCCTTTATTGTTTTAAAAATATGGAAGCTGATGTGTTGAGGTAATCCAGTCCTTGATGCAGATCCCCTGGGACCTAGGTAATTTGTAGATATCGTTCAAGTAAACTTATTAAAGCCTCGTTGGCTCTGGCAGTTTGGCCTAGACTGCTATTTACTACTCTATAAAATCTCGCACTGCCGTCATAAATTGAATTTGTTTTATTTTTGATTCTGATACCTTTCAAGCATTGACGCTATCGCCTAAAATTAATAAAAACAAAGAGAATATTTTGTATCCCAAGCTAGTGAGAAAATGACATGAACAATGTACCTACTTTGTTGTGTATGGCATATGACGGTAGGGCAAAATTTGATTTTTTTTTAACGGTTTAGCCACGTTAGTTTTTTTTTAAATTATCCCATTACAAGGGATTTTGCTAACAAACAATATATTATTTGAGCGTATTTTCATAATATAATAATTAAGTATCTGCTAACGAACTTACCCAATAGATCTATAAGTTAAAATGCAAAATAACGTATTCTTCCGCATTGTAACACGAACGGTATCTTTCTTTTATTATATGGAAAATTGGTTTAAGATAATTTTATTGTATTCTGAAAAAAAAATACATATTTATTTTATATGAAAAATATTAATAACATTTTTATTACATACTTTACTAGAATATCATTGCATACTGTAGTATGTAAGTGTAAGCATTCGTTACAAAAAAGATAAATATTTATAGGTATGAATCTTATTAAAAAAGTGATAATGTTTTAAATGAAATTTTATCTTCCATTTAGGAAATTTTTGAAAATAGTTGTTTTAAATATTAAAGTAAAAGAAATAAAAGATGGCAAATTGAAGATGTAATTAATGTAAACGGCGCAAATTTTTAATATATTTATCTAATGTTTTAGATCGTTTACCTTCGTTTACATGTAAGTTTTATAGGTACTTACCTAATGAGTAAAAAGTTTGTATATAATATTTATTTTGATACATTTGTTCTTTTGATATAACAATTTAAGATTTATTTGTTTAAGATGAATGCCAAAACTATGTCAGTATAATATTAACTCTGGCCAAAACATATCTTTTATAATATGCCTTTTGTATGTAGGTAATTTGTGTATTAGAAACAATTGCTTGTCATACAACAAAATCTATTTTTTAAGAATGTTATCGACATTAAAGTCCAAATTGCCAAATATTATTATATTTATTAATGAGAACTATTTAAACATTCCTTTCTGTGGCTGTACTTTTAATAACTATATAATGTGGTGCTTGCTAGTCTCAAATCTGTTGGTGGAGGATTATTTGTATGCGGTTAAAGTTTTAGAAACAAAGTTTCTTCCTATAAATGAATTGGCCAATTGTTATTGACTAAAAATATTTTAAAATCGTTTTGCTTAGGTAATTAGTCATAATTATTATTTTAATCTCATCATATTATTATAATATAATCATTAATGTGTTATACTTAAGTAGAGCTCTTGGAATTTTTTATAACGTCATAATATGTAGAGACACAGGCAATAATTGGAAAATATCGAAAATATTACGTAATGTTTCACTTTCATGTATTGATATGGTTATAGCTTGTATATAATGGTTATTTGTAACTATTTTTACTTCGTATTACGGTTATCCATACATATTTACAGGCCGTGTAGAAGCTAGTTTTGTAAAAATTCTATAAATTGGTAAAATGAATTAATAATAAAAAATAATATATTTACTAAGAGTTAATATATTTTATAGTACTACTACTTTATCGTACTATGTATCATTGGTGTAATATAAAGTGGTTTGTCTGCACAATATGAGTTTTGTTTTATTTTTTCTACATACATACGTATACATTTTTGTATGTTAGGTATCGATAGACGAGTATGAAGTTCACTTGATGGTTATTGGTAGGTAACACTTCAGCCACAAAATTTAGATATTCCGTTGTATGCCCGAAGTTACCAGCCCGCCTAGGATGACTATCAAAATATATTTCGTGGACGAGTGAAGACAATCTAAGATATCTCGACATCGACAACTTTGATAGACAAGATGATTTCTCGATCGACAAATATCTACTTTTGAAGTCGAGTTTTAAGTGTGTCATGTTAGACCCGGAAAACAGAGAAAAATAACGATTAAAACACGAGAAAACTGTCGAAAAAAAAGTTTGTCGTGGTTGTCATGCTAGGCCGTCAGAAGTGAGGATGACATGCTTACACAAAATTAAAAACATGTCGTCCCGGTGGAATTCGAACCCAAGACCGATCGATGAACGCGTCAAAGAACAGAATCCGTCAGAATCTTTCCCTTTGGGGTAGGCAGAGAATACCATATATGTGATCCTTGCATTCCACTGTCGCTTCTTCCACTTTAATTAGATAATTACTTTCATACACGGTCATCAGTTTCAAATACTTTTGACCTGGTCCTTTTGAAGAAAATCCCCAATCTAATAGAGGTATGTTCGCCTAGGTCGACCACTCTCACATCTTACATTCACCATTCTCTATAACCTGTCTTATTTTAGAAAAAGTATTCAAAATGCATTTAGGTACTGATCATAATTACGAGGAGAGTTCAATATATTCTCGGTATTAGGGTGATTAACGAATTATAAGAGTAATTAAATGATCTCATTAGTTAAATACACTCCCTGGGGGTATATAAAATTTCATATAATTATGACCATTAGTATTCAAGATAAAAATCGAGCATCGCGCTGTGATTAAGTTCCTTACAAAACAAGGAAAAAATCAAAAAACCATTCACGAAGAAATGGTTTCTGTTTAATATTGTCTTTTATTAACGCGAGTATCACACATTTAAATAAAATACTGTATACTGGATTAAAACGCGATTTATTATTTATTCTGTCTGCCCGTGACCACGGTTGCTGAAAAGCATCCGAAACGTCGGGATAAATAATTTAAACATTATAATGTTTATTATTACTGTTTATCAAGATTCCGCTCCTTCATTATCGACTATTCAAAAGTGGTCAAGTGAATTCAAATACGCCGGAAAACTCATGGCCAAAGTGTTTTGGGATCGTAATGGAATTTCATTGATAGAATATACAAAAAAAGGTCAAAGTAATACCGCCGTATCTTACGCAAACACCCTGCGTAATAAGAAGCAATCAAAGTAAAAAGAGGAAAGCGGAAAAATTACCGCAGGTGTGTTGCTTCTTCACGATAACGCGCCGGTTCACAAAGGGCGAGTTGCCAAGGCTGCTGTAAGGGATGGCGGATTTGCAGAAATCAATCATTCACCCTACAGTCCAGATCTAGCCCCTAGTGATTATTTTCTGTTTCCAAATCCGAAGCATTTTTCCGACGATGAAGAGTAGAAATCGGCATGATGAACATTTTTTGGCTAAAGATGACAAATATTTTTCAGAGGGTATTGAAAAGTTATTATCGAGAAGTAACAAGTGCATTGAGGTGATGGGAGATTGAAAAATAAATTTAATTCAGAATTTTCAGTGAATTCTTTCACCCTCATATCGAGAATACATTGAACGCCCCTCGTATATTCTTTACTTTTTGTCACAATACAATACACAGTACATTGGTACTTTTAATCGTTGAAAAATTTGGATAGGTTGCATCTGCAAATAATGTAATTTTCTGTTATTAACTCAGTCACATATCACCCAGCTATATGGCAGACACTAACAAATAAAACTTATACCAAGTTAAAATTTAATGATGAAATATCATCCAGACAAAATTATATTCATAGTAGTATAAATAGCATTTGAAGATTTGGTCTAATTCACACAAGTGTAAATATTATTGTGTGTATTAGTATCTCGATGACAATAAATCAACACTAAAAGAACAAAACAATATGAAGTACACAAAAAATTAAACAATTATTAAAGGAATATCATCACATCTTTAATTCAGATAATTTACATGACGTGTATTCCATTACATTAAAGCTTTAACAAAGAATAGAGGTGCAATGTTAAAGCTACTCATCAAACACTAACAATCCTGCTATAATACATTTTGCTTGTGTCAAAAAACAAAGTTCCACATTGGAAGGGCCTCATTCATATAAAAGGTACAGACATAGTATGATCAGTCACAGATTAGTGCTGACTTAAATATATAAATCTAAATTTTTATGAAGTTTACTATTTCAAACAAAGCATTTCTAATATGTGATGTTATAATTAAATTTTGTACTATTGTCTCCACCTTATATATTCTAATAATATATCAAAATACACAACCAAAAGTATATTATTAAAAGTTAATAATAATTTTTTTGAAAGGTCATATTTATTATGGGAAATAAATTAAATTTTGATATTAAACAAAATACTTGGTATATTTTTAAATATGAATATTTGTTTAGAATGAAATTTGTTTATATGCTTCCTGATTTTGGTAGAATTTATTATAGCCCTCTATAACTATAAATCCAATAGCTGTTATTAGTTAACCATATCTCAGTTTATTATTAAGGAGATATTGATAAAACTCACCAAAATACTCCAATGAAAAAAAAGTTGCTAAAAGATTTGATAATCTGACCAAAGGGTTATTTTTGTTATTAATCTGGCCAGTAAAATCGAAGAGATACTATCATGCACACATGTTCAAAATTAATTGTCATTTGCATGTTTTCAAAACTTCTAAAATATACTTAAGATTACTTTTCTTCACACCACTCGTTTTCTTTACGAACTTGCTCCTCTTCAGCTGCGGTGAAGTCATTCTTTATATTGAAAGTTTTACGAATCTCTTCTGGTGTTTTACCTTTTATCATGTTGGCTACAGTTTTGCACGTTACATCAAGTAATCCCTTTATATCTAAGTAATTGGCAGCTAAAATTAACTCAAACAACGTGCCCTGATCAACTTTCAAGAAATCAGCATCCCAAGAGGAAATATCGTCAGTTCGCTTTTCTTTATTTTCGTCATCTTCAGGTAGAGGAGGATCGTCTTTATGATAAGTTGCCCACTGAATAACTTTCTTCAATATAGCAGAGTTAACATTAGGTAGGGGAACCACTTCTTCTTCATCATCATCCATACCCAAATCTTCCAACATGGTCTTTATCGTGACAGAGCATTTTGCGATTTCAACATCGACATCAAATATCTCATTGTCAGAAGATTGTAACTTTATGTTTGGCATCTGAAATTAATTACAATTTACAATCTATTTCAATACTCTTATGCGGCGCCATCTTAATTTTAAACTAATGGGCAATGCTTACCTTTGTATAGTTTCAAAGAATGCTTGATTTGATAACAAAATACTTTTAATTATTTCATATAATAGAGATTTTTCAGAATCCTGAAAATTTCACTCGTGTTATGTTGTAGAATTTTTAGATGACAAAGACGAAATCACAATTCATAAGTAGAATATGTACCTATTCGCTTTTTTCTGTTAAATCCACAGACTAATAAGACATAAGTATGTGTCATTCGCGGTTGAACGATTCAAAGGAGCCAGATCTTCTAATCTGCGCAATAGAACGGGTCACTTTATGGAAAATGATTCCTTTGTTCGATTACAGAGGCATGGTCCCGTCGATCCGAGGGAGAATGAGTTAAAATTGAAGCAATCGACTGAACGGGTCGAAGGAACTAGATCATTTTGTCAATGGCTCAGAATTGATTTAGTTCTTTGCGATCGAACGAACGCACGTCGCACATGCCTAAGGTCTAGAATCAGTCACAGAACTAACTATTACTAGGTTCTAGAAAAAAGTGAGTGAAGTTTATGTATTTTGTAGAAATGAATTTCCTTGAGTAATAGTATCGTGTAGTAAATATGGCGATGAAAACTTCTAGCCCTTATAAAAATGGTGAACACGAGAAAAGATTATATAAATTTTCATTGCGAAATTAGGTTTATCGTGATTCGTGTTCGTGTATGGCAACACATGTGGTTGGAAAATGTTATGAATATTTTGCGAATTGCGATACTCTTTCGTTAATTAATAAGCTAAAGCTATAAAAAATGTAATCGTTATTAGAAATAAAGTATTAAATTATGATATTCGAGTTTTTCATTCTAATATTGGGTCTGTCACATCAATATTTTTTTAAATTTGCCGCGATTATCCGGTCTCAATTTCCATTAGGATTAGCCAGACTTTTATCACTTGAATACCATGGCCTAGCGTTATAAAAGGGCTAATATAAGTAATAATGATTTACAGTTAAAAATAATAAACCAGAATTTACAATAAAATAATGTACCTACCCAAAATTGCCCTTTTTACATAACATATTTTGTAAGACGTTGATCATGATACGCGATTAATAATACATAATAATAATAATGAAAAACTTTATTGCACACAATAAAAAAGAAATACAAATAAATGTAATTGTATATACACGGAGTGATCTTATTCGTTTGTCGGCGATTTCAAGTTACAGAATGCATGCATATATTATTTAAATTACAAAAATGAAAATAAAATTAACATATTAAGTAAAGTCCTTTGACTATTTACTTGTATTGGTAATCACCTTATACCTCATGGTCGGTACTTTAGATCTAATTCTTAAATAATCACTAACACTATAGCAAAATAGCTTTCACAGAACGCTTTCATACATAAGAAATTACATTCCATATTTTAAGAAACTAAGCAGTTTCCACTTTGACTATTAACTTGTCTAAATAGTCAAAGTGTTTCCATTATAATTCAAAAGTTGTAATGTTGTGTTAACAACACTTCTTTAAGATCAATGAAAAAGTGTTCAGCATCATGGATGATACTGCAAAATGATACATGATGTATGAGCTGTTCATGCTGTACCTACAGCTTAAAATTATATTTCATCGATAATTTCGTAAAATGATTTAAATATATGATAGGAGAACATGAAATGCAACATTTATTTTGCTAAACTGTACAATAAGATTAATCTTAAATAAATTATGATAGAAATCTTAATACCTGGAGCTCTGCCACGATGTCTGAGAGTATTATAATTGCTATCATACTTTATGAGATAACGTTATAGCACGATATATTTCGTATAGCTCTGTCTTTTTTCATCACCAAAGGCTTGTGAGATTGTGATTTTACCCTAGTACCATATAAGCCTAAAAGTCCGCTTTGCCCCATAAATGCAACCATAAAAAGAAAAAATATAATGCTTGTAATAATTATAAAACTCATACATAACTTATGATAAAGTAATAATATACTAAATTAAAAATATGTAAACACTTGTTACGTTAAAGTAGGCAAGCCGGGCTTTTGGGCTTGTATGATGGTACCACCACAGCCTGGATGACTTTCAAGTAATAGCCCTGTACTTATCATCTTGAGTGTAATACTTATCAGTTAAGAAATAATTGTCAATACATGAGAGTATTGGGCTATTGAATTTTCTTAGACGCGTGCCACACGAAGCAGCACCAAACAAAAGGCCAAGAAAAAAACATACCACTGTTAGAATTATTAAAAAACATTGGCACCGATTCTGGTTTAGTAATGCTTCTTTACATAAACACAAAAAATCATACACAGATCTGAAAAAGCAACGTAATTATTTTAAAAATCTACAAGGATAATTGGTATCTCACTATATTTACGATTTCCGAGATGAAACCTTTATATAATATAGTTATGATGCAAGTAATGACTGTCTCCTTGGCTCAGTGGTATGCGCATTACGTATAACACCGGAGGTCTCGGATTCGAATCCCTGAAAATGATGACATATTTTTTCTAGTCCTCAGGGGACAGAAAACTGATCACATGTACTCAAATTTAAAATGATCAGAGAAACAGACACAAAAATGTGTCTGTCTGTCTATGAATTCACTTATCGTGCAATAACTTGGATATGCACTATGGATGGGATATGGTTACTTAAACATAGCCTAATTTAAACGGACTCTTTGGTGCCTGCCGTGCGCTCCTATGGGACATGGGTTCTAAATTTTCTGTAAGCATGTCTCGTACCTTCGGGTATTTAACGAGAAGAATATCGAAATTCCGACCGAGTAACGAACCAGCGTTTATAGATGGAAAAACCTAAGTGTACTATTTACATTGCGCGTTTCGGTTTCAGTCTATGAATTTCCGGATTCTCGGAGTAGGTGGACAGCGCATCATTGACTGATGTTCTGTGGCTAAGGTTATACCTCACAAAAAGAGATAGCTTTATGAAACAGCCAATCTACATTCTGCTTAAGTTTAAAGCGGATTGTGAATATTGGCAAGATTCACTGGTAAAACTTTCACCATCGATTACGTTTATATTACTAAATATTAAACAAAAAATTTACGCCTGAAATTCTGCGCTGCATCTGCTATAAAATACACGCACAAATAGATTTGAGAACACGCGACGTAGGTATTACGAAGTTCCTTCATTTTTAAGTCTTTTAAAATGCTAACAAGTAGTTGGAATAATCGCTGTTAATGAAATTTACTGTGTCAACATTACCTGCAACATTGGTTATTGTCACAAAGCAACTTATCTGTCTCGTCTAAAAGTTTTTGAAGTTGCTGTTGAGCTAATGCTATTACAGGGCATTTTTTGTGCAAAATATTAGCTATTTCTCCTTCAGAATCGTTATCGCAACTGCTGCACCTAGCCGCATCAGGGAGGGTTTCAATCACATCGCTTCTCGGAGAGTCTGCAGCTAATTCGGGGACGTGGTTCTCTCTCCGATATTCTGAATAGTTTTGTATGTTATTAGTACGATGCTTTTTATATGATTGTCTTGAATATCTATAAATATCCTGCACTTGAAAGTCCTCACTAGACATCTTATATTTGGAGAATGGATTTTGTGGATATGGGAAATGTCTTTGCTTTGGAACTTATAATTAATTGTTTTTCTACTGAAGTATTGTTGAAATAACATTGAGCTTAGATATGGCTGTGATCAAGTATTGACTTATGTCTTATGTACATAATGATGTATCAAATGCAAATCAAATGTGATTCATAGATAATCTAATAAGTTGAGTGAACATTGAGTTAACTTTGATTAAAAGAGGTTCTATTACAAGTGCGATGGCTATTTTACTTACTAACAAGCAAATTGCAAGCAAGCATACAGGTCTTTACTTCAGATGCACGATATGCAACTCATTCCTTATTCTAGTCTAAATAAAACATATATAGTATATTATATAAATGGTAATTAGGCATACACTCGTTAGCAACATTTACCTACGCTTATACTAAAACAATAAGTGTTCTATAATAAATGACGTGTATCTATATTATCAGTATGATTATTTAGTCCGTGTATAATTTATTCTAATTTGTAAAAAAACCGTCCTTGCTGAGTGAAAAGTAAACGCAAAAAATATCAACAACCAATTTAATTTATAACCATAGATATTGAACATATTATGTACATTAAAATAGCAAAGTTCTTAATTCTTAACAAATGAATTTAAATAGTACATTCAGTCGCCAAATGACTGATGCATGAATTTCTTTGAATACTCGTATATCACGAAGAGGACTGCCGTAGCTGGTATCGTTCTTACTAGAGTTGGTTTCAAACCATTGAATAGAGCCAACGCACCTGAAACGTAATAATTAATAACATGAGTTAAAGCGACATACAAAACAACTAAAAGCGCACAGTCAGCTCAATATCTTGAGTGAAATTAATATTATTGTTATCAATACAAAATGAACAACTCGGAATAAAAAAAGCAAAATCATTGTTTTTCATTAAAAAATAAAAGTTTCTGAAGACCTTAAAGGATTTAAAGATTAAACAGTCATTGCAAAGCTTAGCTTTTCGTTTATATCACGTCGTATTGTTAATTTAAAGAGCCACTTCATAATTTACTATAATAGCAAGTTTTATAAAATAGCTGTATATAAGGTCATACTCAAGTTCTGAATCTATGATTTTATCTATAAACTGTTAGGTATCTTGTAACACTGTGACGTTAAAGTGGCTTACATATTTTTTTATTAAAAACCCTAATGTCGAAATGTATCGACTTGCAAATTAAGTATTTCCAGACGTTTTCTTTTTTCGTTTTTAGCACTAAGGTAACATTGCAATACTTGGAGATGTACGACGATCTTTACGAGAGTATGTGATGATGCTATACATTTGTATAGCCCTGTCTCTATCTATCATGAAGATGAAGAAGAAGGGAGGTGTGCTCTTCCTCCAACCTAAAAGGGAGGATCCTCCACCAGTCGAACCACTGACTAGCCAGCCGTAAGGACCCAGTAGTTGACATCAAGATGTTGTATATATACTCAGCGCTCAGAAACACTTAGATAGCGCGATTCAGGATTATTGACAACTTCGCCCTGATTGTAGCCGCATGTTGAAGATGTCCCTACAAAGGACTCCTGCAATACTGCTTTAAGAGGTGGGGGTAAGACCACGATATGCGATGATTAGTTTTATGTAACAATGCTTTTTTAGGAAGTGGTGATTTTATGCTCTATTATGAAAAGTCCTGACTAAAACTTTTCTAGAATTATTTAACTACCAAAACATTACACGCCTTCGTGCCTTAACTATTTTAGTAATTGGGACAGTTGCTATAGTGAATTATTTGCCAACAAATAAATATAGAAACGCATATAAAGGTGGATCTCCAACAAAAAAAAATGCCATATTTTGTTACACGTGTTGACAACACAAAAGTTGGCAACATTTTTTGTTGGAGACCCACCTTTAGAGATGAGCACTAACCCTCATTTCGGATGATGTCCATTCCAACGGTTAAGAATTTCTGCTTTTGATTAGATATTTGTATGCGAGACTTGATGACGTCAGAGGGGAAGATCACCGTCCACAATATGCAGCCCCCGACGGCGCCGGCCACCATCGTTTTCAAGAAGCCGATGTCATCTTTGGATTGTCCCGGCTTCGCTAACAACGCTCTTGTACCTACAAACGTGCTTTACGGTTAACAAGTTATGCAAAACACAAATATACTTCTTTTTATGTTAGTTATCGACAGACGAGCATGAGGTTCACTTGATGGTAGGTGATACCTCAGCTACATCAGTCAATGATGCGCTGTCGACCTAATTTTTACTTCGAGCATTCGTAAAACCATAGACTGAAACCGAAACGCGCAGTGTGCACTTCACGGTTTTTCGGAATTTCGATATTCCTCCCACCCGATCAATGCCCGAAGTTACTAGACGTGGGGAAAACATGCTTTACCCCACGTCTTATAACTACTAATAGATTACTTCAGACAACAAATGCAATACATACTCGTATTACTATATTGGTACACGAAAATAATAATTAATGACAAACATCAAGAATTAGATTTCAAAATGAGGTTTATAAGGTAAATTCTTCCTATTACTGAGCCATTTCACTATTCGGTTCACTAAAGTAATTCGATATTATAATTATACATATCAATTTCTTTGTGTTTTTCCGATCCTCCACTACAGTTACAGGTAAACAACCTGTTTGTTTACCTCCTCTAATATACAAAGAAACTCCGAGTGGAAGAGTTGGTCATCTCTTACGTTTATATGAAATATATGTACACACATAAAATTAAAATAGTTGTGAATGTTTATAATATATAAGTAGTATATATAAGTATAATATATATAAGTATAAGTATAATATAAGTATATATAAGTATAATATAAGTAGGTCAACTGGAAATGTAAATAATAAAAGGCTTATCAAAATTAAACAAATAATTATGAATCAAGTACGATGTTTATGATTATAATCTCACAAGCTATCTAAGAATTATTATCTTTATAACTTTATTATTATCATATTTGTAGAACATATTGTAAGATTGCTGAATTGTAAAATATGGTACTTGGAATTTCTAATAATTATAAGATGTTCTTATATTATGGACTAGTTTTAATTCTTAAGTGGACTATGTATAAAAACGACACTAAATGTAAAAAAAAAAAGTAATTAACAAACACATGCAAGTTCAATTAATTGTTGTACAAATTACTGTTTATTACAGTGCTCCTTATTAGCATATGTTTTTAGTATCCTATCTTCTATACTGGAAACATAATATAATAATCACCTTGTATGGAATTTTATTGACAGAGAACTGCACACTATAACTGCTTCATATTAAATAACACTTAAAACTGACCCAACAAACAGACTGGACAATATATAAGACAACCTTTATATAGATTATAGCTAACCTACCTAATCTATGATCTTTCTACTATTTATGTTTTACTTGGAAGAAATCGCTGCCTAGCAATTTCGCCACCAATAGTCTAGATTAGTTATGTTTGTAAAAATATTAAATTTTTGGTACATTTAAGTTTATTGATTTGAATTAAGGCAACCATTTGAAATATTTAGAACTTAGAACTTTAGAATTAGTCCGGAAGTACTGTACTCTCTAATATAGGCTTCTATTAAAATTCCTCTATTCTATTAGGCTCAAAAGTGAGTTCTTGCATCTATACTTGTATAAACTTTCAAAATAAATAAACAATATTTTATTATTTACCTTCATATCCTCCAAAGAAAAAGAAATAGCCGGGCATTTCTCTCATAATTGTAGGTACCAGTCCTCTAAAGAGACCCTGAATGCCATAGTCTCTAAATATCTGCTGCGTTAATTGCAATGGTGTGATCTTCATCTGAAATATAATTTTACGAGGAGTTGTATATTTTTAACTAGTAACACACTTGTACCCATTTACATTGCAATGTAGACATACTGTATACAAAAAAATATATAGCCTGTTACTTGCTGATAATGGAGTTATCTATTGATGAAAGAATTTTTAAATCGGTTCAGTAGATCCAGGGACCTACAACCATTTTTTACACCTTGGGTTATATTATTAAGGTTTTAGTAGGGATCCCTAATATATCTGGAAATAAATATATGCCTATGTTACTTGGCGAAGATGTAGCTTTCTGTCAGTGAAAGAATTTTTAAAATCGGTCAAGTAGTTTTTAATTGAAATCGTGACAAACAAACATACAAATCTTTCCTCTTTATAATATTCATATAGAATATAGATATAGATATAGTTCCTTGAAACTGAACAACAGGTTTTGAAACCTATTTCAGACTGCAATTTAGTAATGATGAAATAGATGTGGATATTCAGTTCATCATAAAAAAAAATTATTGCTTCACAGTAGAGGGAATCCATCCCCTTCTTTTTTAAACATGATTACTATTTAAACATTGCATGAATTTTCTCATATATTATAGCAGATAAAATATTGATGAAGGTCAACGACTCTAAAGCAACTTTGCTTTAACCAATCAATATAAAAAATATTGTAATATACTCAAAATACCCAAAGAAGCATCATACAGCTGTTTGAGATCCTTGCACATTGACTTCTCTCATAGCTTGCAGCTTGCACTTGATCAGTTCTGTAGGACAGAGGGTAAATGATGAGAAGAATGCTGCCAAAAACCCAGCTGAAGCATTACCCATAGTTGAAAGCTGCTCTACTTTCTAAAAAAAAAAACATTTATAGAGGTTTACTTTCACTGTAATCATAATTTTAGGCAGTTACATAATATTATGTGTTTAATAATGAAAATTGTTTGTATTTCCCTAAATTTGAGCTACATATCATATTTCAAAATTTGTTATGGGTTTCTAAACTTCTTCCTGCTCTTGTATTACTCTTCACCTCATGAGTGCCTCAAGTAAATTATTATTATATTATTAAAATATTAGTAATTTACCTCTGTTCCAGTAATCCCGCAGACAAGCTTTTGACAATATCCATAAGCAGCGAATAATACTGAATTTTCAGCTACATTAGCCATTATTGCTGGGGTTGTTCCTGCATATAGTCCTCTGACAATACCATCATTTTTAAATGTTTGTTTCAAGCAATCTAACATGCCTTTATATAGGTGTGGGAATGTCTGCATTTTAACCTTAACTGTATCTAATGGCTGACCAACATACACTACAGCCACTCCACCTAAAATGAATAACAATATAATGTAAATACAAGATGGATATAATTAAATCATAATTATTATAATATAACAGATCTTATCAATAATAATAATAATTAGTATTGTTACTTCTTTTAATAATTATTTACGACAAATAAAAAACATTTAAAAAATGTATTTCTATAACAATGCTCATGTCCTGTAGCTTAATGATTCTTCAACAATTGTAGTACTTTACTTAATGCAACTTTAGTTTAACCAAATTTTCCACATACCTATGTATGTTTAATCATATGAAAAAAACATGGTTACACTAACCAAGAGAACCAGCAGTGAAGTCAATCAAACCACTTTTTAAGGTACTTCCAGATCCTGTTGTGTGAGCCATTTTGATATATGATATGTACTTTTTTTCAGCTATATTACTGAAAAAAAAAAATAGTTTCAAATTATTGTGAAAAATTATTCATATGTTTTAATGATTCATATTATTTTAATTTATATATATTACTTATAATATATACAAGAATAATAGTAATATTAACAAATAAACTATTATAATTATTACAAAATAGACTATTTACTTAAATACTGAATTAAGACAAAATAATGTCTAGAATGGTGATAAATTTGTAGCTCTAATTAAAATTGGCTCTGCTATACTACAAAAAAGGTAATATAGTTTAAATAGTAATTCAAATAGTTATTTAACACAAACCATAAATTAGATAAATTTTCATATTTTTATAAATGAAATTTTCTTGTTTCCTTGACACTAATAAACCTTAAGAAAACGCACTTGAGCGTGATCCCCAAGAGAATTGAATAGTAATAGTTAACAGTTTATCTTTCTGTAAGGTTATGAACGGGGGCGAGGGGAAGGGAGAGTTGAAACTAACAACTTGATAAGCCTTATCACATAAGTTCTACACCTAATAATATATATATCCAATTAGCTATTTAATCAGTTTTTATCGTTAAACGTCATCCAAAAATCCTGCAAAGGTTTCACGTTTTATGTTTATAAGAGTATTAGAATTTTTATACTTTTATTCCCACTAAGTGGCCACCTACCTGTGTCGGCACCAACCTACAATATATAATGCTCACTGAATACAGCGAGAATAATTATTATGATTTAAAAACAAACTATAATCACCACTACGTTACGACTAACACGCAGAACAATAATTTATTAATTTTAATTATTGCACCTTTTGTAAATACCGCGGAAGACTGTCACCGTCAACTTCAAATTTTTATCCACAGAATATATTTATATCAAATTTTAATCCAGTGTGACCAACCTAAATAAAATATTTTATTGTGAAGTTTTCATGTTAAACTTTAACTTATTAATGTGTGTAAGTATGTATGTAAAAAAACTGTTTTTATATTTTAAAAATTGTATCAAATTAAAAAAATAACATATTAAAGATTCAGAGACGTATACCTACGTATACAGTGTTGTTTTCATCTCTATTCTAAATTCTATATCATTCAATATGCATTCACAGAGACCAAAATTATTTACCATAAGAATAAAAATATTGTTATAAATATTAAAATAAATCAAATAATAATATTTTTTTTATTAATCTTATAATTTAAAATAGATGATAAAACTAAAAGAAATATTTTTATTTATAAGTTACATATCAGGCGCCGTAAATGCTATCATTATATGAATGAAGTGAACGAAAACATGGTTGTTTTTCAGCGTTTCTTTTGAGTTTTTAAGTTTAAAAACACATTTACTTTAGCTTAATTATAATGAAACATAAATACTATTAGAAACTTTAAATTTTAAATATACAATCAAAATAAAATAACCTCGTATTAGTTACATCGTGAAGTGATATGCTAGAAGGATTTGTTAATGGATATAATCATGATATTTAAGTAATTTTTTTAACTTAAGTGAGTGTCCTTCAATGAAGAATATGTGGTACTTAATTATACTTTAAGTTCTGTTTGATATTATTTCATTTAATTAACAGAAAATATAAAAAATATTTGACGTGTCGCATTTTGATTTTGATGCTCGGCCGCCATGTTTGTGCTTTAATATTTTTGTATTTTTTTATCTGAGTATAACAATGTGCTGTTTTCATTGATGAGCTTTATTGGTGCAAAAAGTATGTCAGCTTAATTGTTGTAATAGATTATATATGACTTACTATGTCGATCATAAGTAAATATAATTTTGACTCAACATAATTTAAACGTCTTTGTTTAGGTGTTCAGAATGGTTGTTGGATCAACTTCATATCCAGGGAGGCAAGCGCTCCACAAAATGCAGCCAATGGGCATGACACCTCGGGAGCTCTCCGAGTACGACGACTTAGCAACGGCACTTATAGTCGACCCCTACCTGGGCTTTACAACACATAAAATGAATATTCGTTATAGGCCTTTAAAAACCAATAAGGAGGAACTAAAGAACATAATTAAAGAGTTTATTAAAACTCAAGATTATAATAAAGCTTATTCAAAGCTTGCTAATGGGGACTGGATGCCAAGGCACTTTAGTAAAAATAAACATCAACAAAGTAAACTAAGAGAACACGTAAGTTTCAAAAACACAAAATATTTTGTCATTAACAAGTTATAACATTTAAATGACTCTTTTTATCTCTTGTTTCAGATTTATCGTTATTTAAGAGTGTTTGACAAGAAAGCTGGTTTTGTTATTGAACCATGTTACAGATATTCAATGGAAGGTCGTGTAGGGGCTAAAATATCAACAACAAAAAAGTTTTATAAGCATGAACGAATAGATTTCTTAGTAGGTTGTATTGCTGAAATGACTGAGGAGGAAGAAAAACAACTCTTACATTCAGGAAAAAATGACTTCTCTGTAATGTATAGTTGCAGAAAAAATTGTGCTCAGTTATGGCTTGGACCAGCTGCTTATATTAACCATGATTGTAGACCAACTTGTACATTTGAAGCTACTGACCGAGGCAAAGCATTTGTGAGAGTTTTGAGAGACATTGAAGTTGGGGAAGAGATTACTTGTTATTATGGTGAAGACTTTTTTGGTAATAGCAATTGTTATTGTGAATGTGAAACATGTGAGAGAAGAGGTAAGGGTGCTTTTTCTGTTCAAAATCCACATGATGATGAACATGCTACGAGGTATAGATTTAGAGAAACTGATAATAGAATTAATAGGACAAAAGCAAAACTAATACAAAAACCTGTTAATGGCAAGAATAATGGAAAACCTCAAATATCAAGTCGACAAGTATCTAATATTGTATCCCCACTTAGTATGAAAGAAATGAAGCAAAAGGGTTTAACTAAATATGATGCTGAACTTTTAATTGCACAGGGTTGTATAGCTGATGTAATGGATAGACCAGATCAGAAAGAGACACAAGGTAGCAGGGAATCTTCTGTTTCTAGTAGAAGAGAGAGATTGAGGCGGCGCAGAGATAGTAGTCGAGCACTGAATGGTACCACTGCCCAAACAGCTACATCTCAAAGTCAAACACCATATTCACGATGTTGTAGTATAAGTAGTTCACGGAGTAGTAATGATTCCCATTCTGGTATTGTTTTAAGAAGTCATAAACGTCTTCTAGATAAATCATGTTCACAATCTGCTTGTTCAAAACCAAGAAGCAATTCCAAAGGCGCTTCCGATGCTAAGCTGGCAAGGAATCATATGGTTCCTAAAACTGAACCTGACTTGCCTACATTGGAAGAAAACAAACATATTAAAATGGAACCTATAGACCATCATAAACCTGATAGTGTGCTGGAAACTTATTCACAGGACACCAGTGAGCCCTTAGATTTAGACAATGAGTACGATGCTAAGGAATCTCTACCACAAAGAATTGAATCATGTATTCCAATGAAAATAGAGAGTGCCGCTGTCAAAGAACATAATGAGTGTATTAAAGATGAAGAATGTATCAAAAATGAAAGTGAAATGTGTGATTTAAGAGAAAATGTTAAACCAAGTGATTCAAATGATAATAATAACAAACATAAAAAAGTTGATTCAAATAGGACTGAAGAACTTAAAAAGGAATCAGAATCTGGGCCCCCATGGGTTGCTGATAGTTCAGGGAAGAGTAGTGAATGTCCATGTACTCCTCCACGTAGGGGCTTAAAATTGACACTGCGGGTTAAACGGAGCCCTGTTGTCGAGGAAGTAATGGATTGTGGAAACACAAGTGAACCGCCTGAGTATGAAGTATTACGGCTGGAGGGTGTTGACCCTGAGACAGCTCGAAGAATTAAAAAGCGGCGTCGATCTAAAGAACGGCATCGTAAACATAGTCCTATCCGTCCTCTGCCTCCGATGAAACGCTTAAGATTAATTTTCGGTAATGAGAGTCGAACTATTGACTTACCTCCTGCCATAACGGCAGACTGACAGCCGCAACTACCTTGTTGTTGTATCTCCACCGCTTTATATTCAATTATTAGTTTAATTATCTCAACTGACTAGGATTATTTTATGTAGTATTTATTAAAGTGAGATTTGGACTCAAATGCTGTGTGATAGGTGTTATTTAAATAATTCCATAAATAATTATGATGAAATCATTATTCATTGGCACAAAATTGAATAGCTTAATGAAAAAAATAAAACATTTGTGACTAAAATTTGATACAAATTCATTAGTATGTAAATTAAAATTCAATTAAAACTGTTTGTTTAAAGATTGCTGGTCACAGATATTTTGATATTTAAGGTGATAATATCTTAAAACCCTTAATGGCTGGCCATAAATTTACTACTTAAGAAAAACCTTGGGGAAATGGATTTCCAAAAAATCCCAGTTTTCTTTTTGTCATTTCATTCCGGATCATAAAAAACTAATGTGCCCATTTTATGACAGTTATGATCAAATTAAATACTTTTAGTTTTTTTAGAGCTGGAGTATGTAAATTAAAGTATTTTGTATTATAGGAACATAAAGGTTATGTTTAATGAACAAACAGTATAACATTGTTATAATGCCGGCTTTACTAAAATAAATAGTTTTTAACTCCAAGGTTCTGGTTTATCCTCAATTTAGAGGAAGATATTGTGAATGTAAAGAAGTATCTCATTATTTCTAGCAATAAATAAATTTAAATATTTCTTGTTTAACATCTTGACTTCATTAGGTAATACATTAATAATTAAAATTTCAATTAATTTACTACTCATCATATAAACCAGGACCATATTTTAACGTAAACATCACATTCTTTTATTTAAAAATTATTTATTTTATGTAATTACCGGGCCTAGTGTAAATAAATTATAGCAAAATGTATATCAATTTTAAAAAGTAAATGATGCGCTTAATAGCTTAAGTTTTGGTCATTAGCAACAGTATTAATTTTCTAATACTGATTTGCTGACTGACTAATAATTGAGAATTTCAACAATAATTACTAAACATAAGTTTAATTACTAAGTAGACCTGGTTCCCAAAATAGGTACTCAAAATTAAAGCTATGAACCATTTATTAAAAAAATTGTGACCACAACTGTAATGTTGCAGACTGACAGCCTGTGCAAACAGGCTATGCTGTAATTTTGAATGGTATTTAGAGTAAAGTAAAAAAAAATGCAGCTTCAAATATGTTATTTTGATAATATAGTATATCTAAGTCCACTTATGTCTATGTTTTAGCTTACATTATGTGAATACTTCCTGCAATGCATTGGATATATTTAATATGGTAGTAATTAGATAGATGGCTTAGGTATATTGCTTTAGAGAATTCATTTGTAAATATCTACACTTTTAAAGAAAATGATTTGTTTCTAAAAAGCACTGCCAGTAACTTTTCTTGTTTTTACCTTCATAACCCAATCAAAATCGTAACATTTTAATTTTTAAGTAATTTTATTTTCTAATGCTACACATTTATTTACTTTGAAAATTAATGAAATAATTAATATTTATTCATATAATCAAGATTTATAGGCATGGACTTTGCCAAACTTACTATTACTTTCAATGTTAAATATTTTTACATAGGTTCTCGAATAAATTCAGACCCCTGAGAATGTTGTAGCCAACTCACGATCAGATAAAACAGACACAATAATATTTGATCTGTATTTATCAGTTGAGGGTTGTATTTTTAATAGCATTATAAATCATCAGTACTCTATTTCCGAAAACTACGATTGAATTACGCGCATCATTTACGATTAACAAATATTTGACATGTATAAATGTAAAAAAATAACTAGCTAGTGGTTAACTTTACTAGTTTTGTGATATTCCCAAAAGGAATAGAATAATAGTGAAAAGTCTGTCGTAATAAATAGCAACTTGATTTCAAGTCAGCAATTTTTACGATACTATTGGAATTTTTTAAAGTGTAATTAAATGCCTCAAATCTTAATGTATCGTAATTTATTTCGGATTTTATGGAAACAGTATAGTATTAAGTGTTTACATTCAACTGCCTTAACTGTGATTTTCATCAATAAAGTGTTGTTTTAGACATTGGCACGAGTCTATGTGTATTAACTAAGGTAGACTTAAATCTGGTATACATGTTTTGTGCATTCAAGTTACAAAACATAATATATAGGTATAATATTGGTCGGATTGTATAAGTGTACAAAAGTATGTACTTTAAAATAAATATTACTAATCAGGCTGAATATTTGCTATTTTTTTTATTCACCAATAATCATTGTTTTATTACAGTTTAATTTAACAGGTTTTAATGACATTAGTACTTGAAGTTAATTTATTGGAATCTTAATGCATATTCACATTGTTGTGTTCATTAGTACGAAAAGATTTGCCTTTCGAAATAGAAAATACAGCAGTGTTAATGTCCATATCTGAAAACAAAATAATGCATTATTATAATTTTTTAATATATACTATGAAATATAAAAAATCTGAAAAGAATAAAGAAACAAAGTCTATGATGATTATACATTTGTAATGTTCTGCAGTGTTAATTCTATTATGTAAATTTATAGTTTGGAGTACTTACTTTTGGAATTCCCATTCTCTGTTGTCTAGTGGGCATACTTGTCTTGTTTTAAGCCAACGAGAAATGCAATGGAAATGAAAAGCATGCTGTAATTAAAGAAAACATTTAAATATTATTTTTCAAGATTAACAGTTGTTCAGTCCATCATGTTTTCTTATTTTTTTGATACACTAATTTACTTACATTACAAACTCCCCAAGCAACTGTACACTCTTCACTAGTTGCAGAGGCTTGGTTTGCCTGGCATTCTATACAGAGATCCATTATATGGTTACGGCAAATTGCACAGTTATCAACCACGATATCTAAAATAAAATAAATAGTAAAATAAGTTTAAAATAACTTGATACAAAGGTAAACTTTAGAATCATGAGGAATAGTAGTAAAAGTATTCTTTATTTTAATAGCAGACTTAAATTAGGTTATGTTTGTTTGTAATCAAATAGATACGAACCCCAAGCCCACAAGGCAACAGCATTCCACTGAAAAGTAAATATATGTGTTTTTAATCACACAAAGAAAGCGACAAACAAGTATACTTATTCAACACAAATGGATGATTTAGCGCTATTTGTACCTTTTTCACTTCGAATCTTTTTTTATCCCCTTTACCACTACTGGAGGACGCCATTTCGACTTCATCTTCGTCAACATCCATTGCCGATGCCATAATTGTTTACCAATTACCTTATTTTATTGTCAAAAACTGTTAAAATTAATATGAACTGCAATTTTCTGTAATTTTTATGCAGTTGAAGGTGACGGTAGTTAATGTAAAAGCCTTCAAGTTTGACAATTGACATTTGACAATGTCATGGTCAAGAAAAAATCTAGGAATACCGGTAAATTACTAGATAGAAGATGATGGTAAAGTTAATGCAGACATTGAATACATAACGGTATTTTCCTAAAGATATCTGCCATATCCGATTGCCTTCTTGTCTGTACGATTTGGTAGCGTTATTTAAATAACATTAAGGTGTGTAGAGTACGTTTCAAGAAAGAAGTCCCACGGATAATGTTGGAACTACAATATTTTTTATGAAAGTATTTTTAACTCCATAGATACTAGCGACACCTAAAAAGGACTTCTTTTATGAAAAGGACTCTAACTTTGAGGATAGAATTTATTAAATTTTCCCGCTATTTCTGGAGAGTTGCCGTAATGGTAATGGTGTCCACTTAGAAAATATATCGAGAATTTTCCGATGCATGTGTATTCTCGAGTTCAAGTTCCGGCAAAATGTAATGAGACTGTGGACATGCTTCATACTATGCTATGTTATGCAATGTGATGACTTCGTCACAGCCTATGAGTTTGCTGAAAGTTTAAAAATCACACGCAATAAAAAATATGTGATTTACTAATAGTTGTTCCGAATCTATATCGGTAAAGTTGTTTGCGTTAATTTTTTCAAAGTTTATAAAGAACAGACGAAACATATTTTCCACATAGCCTTATTGATGAAATATTTTTGTATTAATGTTACAAACTTAACACAGAAAATTTGACAACCTTTGTAAGTCGACGAGAGAGATGGTAGCAAAATACACTCATAACGATAATGCATGTATTAACGGTAAATATATTTAACGGTAAAATCAGCAAGACATAACGTTAAAAATATACCTACGTATATATTTTTTACCGATATCTTAATTTAACATAAAAAAAGCAAAAGATAATTTACGCCTGTAATCGAATTAGTTAAAAACTTGACCTAAATGTTACAGGCGAAGTATTTTACGTAACTTTGTCTGCATCATGCCACACCGTCGAATAATAAATAATTATTTGAAATCACAGAATACTATTACGGAAATCCTGCGTGATTATAGTGTAATTTAGAAAGTGGCCCACAAATATAAACTGTTTTTTCTCTAAAATAAAGTCCCGTTTTTGTTTATGTGGTGTATGTAGGCGAAGATAGACCCTATTAAGCCGTTTCCATACATTTGCTAAAATATTGATAGGGATATTATTATTTTTAATAATAGTTTTACATATTGAAATACAAATACACAAATAAAAATAAATTTAATTCTACTAGGTTCTAATAATTTGCTCAGAGAATGCTTTCGAGAAATTGTTGGTTCAGGTATTATAGATATTGTATATAGATGGATGGATAAAACAATCGATTTAAAACGTTTTAAATAAAATTATGCCGTTATAAATCTGAAATAACTGCTTTTAAACGGTTGAAAACTCGCCAACAAAAATAAAAGAACTGTGTTTTACACTTCATTATGGGCAATTTTGGTCATCTGACGTCATGTTTCGATTTTATTAGTTTTTAGAAAATTAATAGAATGGCACTTACATTACCAAAACCTAAGCATAACGGCCAAGACACACATTTTGATTATGGTTTGTCGAAAACTTAAGAGCTTGGCTCTCCATAAGATCTGATAACTTTTTTACAGTGCAAGCAATATTTAACGAACCTATTTGTCATGGCGTTACTTTACATGAAAATGTTTTGGTGGGATTGCTTTTCCTATAAAACGCTTCATAATATTTTTTGTTATCTTAAAGGCGGTTGATAAAAAATCTCAAAAATTAAATAAAAAGAGATTTCTTGCCATCACAAGTAACAGAGTATAGTATAGTGCAGGGATGTTACGGAGCTTCGATTACGGTTCTGAAAAGTCGGAACTTCCGATTGATTTTGCACCTCCGATTCTGATTTCGGTTCCGATAGATTTAAATCGGAGGTTATAATCGGAGGTCGAAGCACATCGGGGGCGGTGGCCGCGGTCAGCGCCGTTTGATTTAATTAACTTCTGTTTAAAATTTAAGAAAATTAGTTTATTTTTATATATCACACCCAGGAGGTATACTTTTTTGAACTGATATGAATGAAACTGATGAATAATGTTTGTAATTTTATTATAGTATACAATTCTCTTTTGTGTCTGCCTCCGATTCCGGTTTCGGTTCCGATAAACAAAGACTGGATTAATAAGAATTTGATCACTTCTATTAACAAAAGAAACATCCTTTGGCATAATCTGAAACAATCCCCTGAAAATGAGGATCTTAGAAAAGAGTTCTTGCTACAAAAACGCACGGTATATACAACTATTCAATCAACTAAAAACCAGTATTATTATAACATGTTTAAAAATTGTGAGAAAATACCTATAAAAATGTGGAAACTAATTAATAATATGGCCTGCAATAAATTAAAAAATCACTCAACTCCTTTAAAATTAACTACTCCATTAGGTACGACCACAGACACTCTGAAAATATGTGAATGTTTTAACTCTTACTTCTCAAATATAGGATTTGAACTTGCCAAACAAATCCCAAACGAATACCATAATATTGCCACTGAATCGTCTTTGCATGTTAATGTGAAACTAAATAAACATAACTTACCTGAACTAGAACCTACCACTGTCGCAGAAGTTGTAAAAATTATTGGTAACTTAGCCTCGAACACAAGTGCTGATATAAATGGGGTAACTGCTAAGACGGTGAAATGTGTAAAAGACCTGATATCTACAAATTTGACTAGATGCATTAATAAATGTTTAACAAATGGCCAGTTTCCAGACTCACTAAAAATAGCCAAGGTAAGCCCAATTCACAAGTCCGGGAGTAAAATGGATCCTGGGAATTATCGACCGATATCTGTACTGCCGATTCTATCAAAGGTAATTGAAAAAATTCTGCATACACGCCTAAGTAAATTTCTTGAATCGAAAAAAATTCTATTTAAAAAGCAATATGGTTTTCGGCCTAAATCTAATACCCTCACAGCAGCTATTGATCTAGTCACATCAATAAAACTTAGCATGGAAAGAAAAGAGATTACTCTAGGTATCTTTATAGATTTAAAAAAGGCCTTTGATACCATCAGTCATCAGATACTCTTATCGAAATTGAGAACCATAGGTATTACTGGATCTGCCTATAAAATGTTCCAATCTTATTTAGAAAACAGATACCAAATTACAAAAATAGATGGCATTCAGAGTGAACCGCAACTAATTACTTACGGCGTCCCACAAGGATCCATACTCGGACCTTTATTGTTCCTAATCTACATAAACGACATAAAAGAAATCGGTCTTAAAGGCGATATCACTCTGTATGCTGATGACACCAGCTTATTTTACTCTGGTCATTCCATAGTTCCTATAATAAACAAAGCACAACATGATCTTCAAATCTTACATAAGTGGCTACAATTTAATTTACTCACTATTAACACGTCAAAGACTAACTATATGATATTTGCACCAAAAAACAAAAAAATTGGCCAGCATCCTCCTTTGACTATTAATAATGAACAAATTAACAAAGTAAACAAAGAAAAATATCTTGGCTTAATACTTGATAATCAATTAACTTGGAAACATCATATAGAACACATCAGGAGTAAACTAATATCACTGGCAGGTAGACTCCGCGGCATAGCACCGTGTCTTCCAAAACCAGTAAGATACATTATTTACAATTCTATGGTAAAGTCTCAATTAGAATACCTAGTCGAAGTGTGGGGAACAGCAGCTAAATCAAATCTTAAAGTACTACAAACTACCCAAAACAAAATTATAAAAATATTATTCCGATATGATTATTTAGCGCCAACTATTAAAATTTACAAAGAAACGAAATTACTCAGTTTACCACAAATTTATAAATACAATACATGTATCTTAATACAAAAAATTCTAACTAAGGACATACATACACAAATAGAATTTGTAAAAAATATAAACAAAAATAAAACTATAACTAGACAAATAAATAACATTTACGTAAATAAACCTAGAACAAACTATGGGATAAAAAATATAATGTTTGAAGGGGCCCAATTATTCAATAAATTACCAAGCAAAATAAAACAGGCAAAAACTTTAAATAATTTCAAAAAATTACTAAAAGATCATATTTATAAGGAGTTTTCTTAAATAGATATAAAAAAAAAACACACACTCACACACAAAAAAAATACCACAAAATAAAGGGTTTAATAAAAATAACACTTCGTAACATATTCATTTAAAATTAAATTAATTCATATATTTTAAGTAAAATTATATTTAAGCAGTAAATATCGTTGTGCTGTGCACATGCCTTAAACTTAGTACTACTGTTTTGTATAGAATATCGTTTGTGTGCAAACTGGAACAGAGTGTTTGGTTAATTATCAATATTGAAAAACTACCCACTAGTTAATTTTATGTAATTTATTAAGAAGCTATTATGTTGTGATGAATATTAGTGATTTGGAAGTGTATTAATTTAGGTTGTGAATGTTATATATATATATATGTGAAACAATAATATTAACGTAAGTCTGTACACTGCGCTTAATAGCACAATATGCATAAGTTAGTCTCAGTAAGTGAATTTTTGTAATTCTTTTGAGATAATAAAATTCTTAAACCGTATAAACCAAACTTAAAAACTCCGATTCCGAATTCGGTTCCGGTAAAACCAATTCCGTAACATCCCTAGACTATAGTGTAACTGAATTTAATTGGAAAATGTAAAACGTTGTCAACCCTAGGGGTTGGCGAAAATGAGAATTTAGAATGGAAAAAGTACTTTGGTTTGGGCATTGGTATCGAATAGATAATAATAGTAAAATAATTATTTTTGAGCTTGTAAAATTCTAAAAAAAAATCTTTATTTATAAATTTCATTCTAAATGATAATTTTAAAATTATAGTATCATTTATGCTACATGATTTTTTAATTCTATATCGTCTATTGTTACATTATTGAATGTTGTATTTTTCTTCCGTTTATATGAATTCTTCCATATTTCATAAAAACACACAGTTGCTTGAAATCGGTAGCAGACTAAAAGCGGCACGGAGACGTGAGTTATAAGAGTCCAAGCCCACACTCCATAGAATTGCATCTGAAAGGTGATATAAGGTCGTTTATTGATGAATCTTGAGGACCTAGACGAATACAATAATTAATTAAATATTAGGTATAGGAAGGGCAGTTAGTTACAGTTTTATTGTTATTACAAAGGAGTCAATTTCAACACTGCCAAGTATCGGAACTGATTTAAAATTTGTATATGTTATTTATTTTAAATGTTAGATATCGCCAGACGAGCGTGAGGTTCACTTGATGGTCACTTCAGCCACGGCACTTTTTACTTCGAGCAATCGGAAATCCATAGACTGAAATCGAAACGCGCAATGTGCACTTCACGGTTTTTCCGTCTATGAACCGTGGTTCGTTATTCGGTCGGATTTTCAATATTCCTCCCATCGTTCAATACCTGAAGATACCAGACGTGGGGAAGACATGCTTACAGAAAATTATAAACATGTCATCTCGACCCATCGGAGCACACGGCATATTATGTTCTACCAAACGTGCCAACGAGCCCGTCAAATGTGTAAATAGTAAAAATTAATATAATTATACTGATAAACATATTTAAGAGGATACTGTATTAAAACTAATTTTATATATTATTAAAGTAGCATAAATTTGAAATTCAGTTTTTTTACTTTTAAAAATCTGACTTTAAATTTTGTTACTTTACCTGTAATGGGTGAAACTCTGCTCTTGCATTTTTAACTCGATTGAGAAGCCATAACGCAAAATTTCCAACTAAAAGAAATGTGACCAACTGTCGACCGGGGCGGCTTCTGTAGTTGGTGCAGCGACGTGACCACGCATCCAGGACCAGGAGTGTTTGACAAGAGCTTTGAATGATGGCACAAAGCGGCGATATTATCCTGACAAAAAAGGTTTCTTCTATGAATATTGGCATTATTTGATAAAACCGGGACACAAATCTCCGTAGAGCCGCATTTACTCATATTTATTTCATAAATAATGTTTATAATTTTTATATAAACTGAAAACTTTTAAGAAAACATTAATTTCAATTTGTCGTCCTTTTATCATAGTTTTTGAAGACAATATATCGCAGACAGGGTAATTACGAGCCTAAAATAGGGGAAGGTAGTTAAGGGTTAACAGTGCTTACGGTATTTGATTTTTTCGTTAGTGGGAAAATATTCAATTCAATATTATATTTTGTCATTATTTTACCTTCTTTTTTATCGATATGAATTGCTATTATTAAAACTATGTTATGCAAGCGTTTGCATTGTAAATACCAACTTTTAAAGTAATTATATCCCTGATTTAAATATTAATTAAAATAATCTACCTAATATATAAAATTATCGTGTCACAATGTTCGTTCCCATACTCCTCCGAAACGGCTCGACCGATTCTTATGAAATTTTTTATGCATATTCATAACCCTGAGTGATAAGGGTTACTCACCCTTAAATTTTTTTTTAATTTTTTGACGTTTTTTTTTGTTTTTATTTTTTTATTATGAGGCATTAAAAATACATACAACCCTAAATTTTTACTCTTTTATCACCAACCCCTGCTTTTTAGAAATCATTTACATGGCAAATCAACGTTTGCCGGGTCAGCTAGTATTTTATAAAGTTACATTTTGGGACGCTACGGATCGCGTGGTGGCTTGATGGTAAGTATTTCGGAACACCAAAGCGTTCAACACATTTATTTTTCTGTATATATATAATATATATATTATATACCATTAGACACTCACACATTGGTCAATGTGAATCATTAGAACATAGAAACACATTAAAAAAATATTCGATCGAACAGAGTACCTGAGACTAAAGGGCTTGAAGATCTACGTAGAATATCTACTGAGGTATAATACAGATAAGTAAAGAAATAGGAAAATAAATAAATCCTGTAAAAAAATAAAGTATGACAGACACATATCTATCAGAGTATCTGCTTCATGACCCATTAGGAAATTCATTTGGTACCGAAATATCAACATAGACTGTATAATTTATTTATTTATAATACCTGGTTGCTCTCCTTGCTTCTGGATATCGGTGTAAATGGAACGAAGCGCCAATAATTTGGAAGAGATAATAAAGATACACCCCGCACTGTGTGATCAGTAGAAGAGCATGTTCCAAGGGTATAGCTGATGTCATTCGTCGCAAAGTTAGCGATCGCATTCTGTGAAGACAGGCCACAGACGATAGGGTCATAATTACAAACAATACCGTTTCCCAGATGTTAATCTAAAAATAATGTTATGGAATTAAAGGAGAGCCAAAAATTTAAGTAAATATATCCAAAAAATTAAATTAGAAAATATGGATCAAGTGATTAAATGGATGGATTTAAAAAATCCTCAATACCCATTTAAAAAATGTCTGTATAAATAATGCTACGATCGCATATCAGTATTCATAATGACCACAACACACTATACTAGTTAATCACTTGGTCTTATTTAATTGTCATTATTCATGATGCTCGGGCATTTTAAAGAAAGCCCTCATTAATCATATTTATAAAATATACATAAGTTATTTTTCTATTTTTCTAAATGGGCATTCATATTACCATGTTATAAATAAATAACACATAAAAATGCCTACAAAAACAACATACTTGTAATAAAGCAAGTTCTATATGGTTTCCCTTTTGAAACAGTCCATTAAATAACATTAAACTGACGATAGTGCCAGCCAGTACAGCGACACCCATGAACAGGCCCTTGTGAGCACTCCCGCAGTCCACTGAAAAGTGGGAGTTTGATTTAACTCGGCCGCAACATCGATCCTCTTCTATGCCACTATTTGATGATAAAACTTTGGAAGATTTCTGTAAGCATTTCATTTAATCATTATAATTTTCAAGATTGCATCTGTCCCTCTTCCTAAAATATGTAGTCGTGCTACTAACAATTTTTTTGTAAAACTTGGCGATTAAAAAGAGTGGCGAAGAGTTTATTTCCCGTTCTTCTCGTCAGTTCTACGCCCTTAGTTTGAAAACTGGCAGTAAATGTAAAATTAGAAGCATTTCAAATTTTATTTTTATTGATTTGAAATAATTGTTATTAAATTTTGGATAGATTAGTAAAAAACATGAATACATCGCTATTCCCTAGTAATAAGGACTTACCGATCCTGGAACGGTACAAATATCGTTCCATATCACTGCTATTATTATTGAACACAGCAGACTGTATTCTACTCCGCAAGGCCGTAAATATGGGTTCATAGATCGTATTAGCGGTGTGATCATATCGGATACATTACAAGTCCACGCTTCGGCCTTACCACTTATATTTACTTGCATAATTTTATTAGAAACAGTACTATTAAGTGAAGTAACATTAAACGATTCTGGTATGATAAATTTCGATGGCGTCGTCATATTTGTGTAGCGCAGAAGAGCTGGTTTGTCGTAGGCTAATGCAACTATGTCATCTCTTGTTTCTTGTATTACTACATTGAGCCATTCGCATACATTAGTTGCTATTAAGTGCATTAATCCAAATCTGTCAATAACTACTCCTCGCATTGGGTCCAAAATCTTAAAAGGAAATGAAAAATATTAGAACAAAAACAGTGTATATTTTAGTTAGTTATAAAAAAAAGATTAATTTTTGATCTTTGTGCACAATAGTCGTAGCGTATTAACGTAGCCATTGTGTATGCAACTATGATACTCGTGATAACTCTCTTAACATCTATTTATTGAGATTAGCCGAGTTGAATAGCAAACAGGATGTTATACTACTGCTTTGCTTATTACACAAAATTGAGAGTGTAAATAATGAATTTTGTAACTGAATATATTTCCTGAATATTTTTCTCAATCACCAAGATATGAGTAGGTTTGTACTTTGTATTATGTAACATTTACTTACGTCTGTATACGAAAAAATAAATATCGTTTGGGCGACCATAAAAAGTATACGTAGCGCAGGTTTTAAAGCTACGATGATCAGCTGACAGTCGCCTGAAAGATCAAAGTACTCGCCAAATTGTAGGCACGAGTAAATTATGGACCCCACGCTAAATCCCGCTACTCCCATATGTAAATAGAAACTTCCGTATCTTATCCGTTTAATGTTATCTAAAAATAAAAGTAATATTATATTATAATAACATAACAATTTATGGAACATTTTTATTTAAGTCTTAATTAAGAAAAAAACATAATTTAGTTGTTTAGTATCTTAAGCTTCTAAGCAAGCTATTATATTTAAATGAAGATAACTTTTCTTCCCGAAATCCATTTTCGATGAAATAAAGTTTTGATATTGCTCCAGATTAATCTCAATCTATGCGTCAAAGCTACGTGAAAATCAGTTCAGAATTTTCGGTAATTAGCGAGAACAAACTTGATTATTACGTCGTATAAATTCAAAATTGTTTTGAGTATATATGTGTTAATATGACATTTCCTAAACGGGTGTAAAGAATATTGAAATTCTATAGGCATGAAGGGCGTGAAAAAAAAAATGCAATATTAAATTATGTCCTCTAGTTCACCTACCATATCCGAAATACAAAAATAACGATTTGACTTACCTTCCCTCGCATTTTTGGCAATACGAAGATGATAAAACGTATATGCAAGGAATAGCATACTAGTTATGTATAAATACATTGTGAATACCTGTAATATATTTCAACAGTCAATTTTTATTTATTAATGTACTTATAAAATTAATGTATTAGTTATATTTAATACTTACATCTGATGAGATATTTGCATAGAGTTCATTTTGTATAGTGCTTGTAACTGGTAAAGCTAATCCTAGAACTATTAATAATTTCGCATAAAATGCAGATAGAACAACCGTCATTGATTCACTGAAATTAAATGAGATATTGAACTAATTAGTCGAATGTGTCAAAATATAATGACCGCAGAATTTTGTATATTAGAATTATTGAATACTATTGTAATATTTCAGATAATATTATAATTGCACACTATTCGTACATGCTAATGTACAATACATATTTATCATATAGTTTTAATGGTTAAACATTAATAATATATTTTTAGAGGAAGTATAATATGTATTAATAGTAATAAACGTCCGAATCTGTTTCATTGATCATGTTTTACAGGCAAGTAGATCAGTCTTCTGTGACATTCACGACCGAACCAATTTTTTTTTAATAATAATTATTATAAAAGTCGGTCAGTTAATCTTTAAGTTTGGGTCATATTTGTCAACCTTGCTTTTTAAAAAGAGGCTGACGACACACTATTTCCATTGAAGTGAGAAGGTTGATGACTTACTCTCCATGTGATAACCGCGGAGGTAACGGTTCTGCTGGCAGTTGGTCGACACTCGAGCTGGTACTTCTTGGCAGCACTACACTTAGTCGTGGCAAGAAATGGGGAGAGTTGTCTCTAGAAATAACAAGAATCCTCTTTTATTTTACCTGGATAATATAAAAATATTTATTTCAAACATGTGTTACACAAAAGCTGTCAATCATGTCCTTACGTGTTATTTATTAAAAACAACTAAATAATCATGAACATGATAATAATATTTTAATACCGAATGCATCCATTGTTCAGTGGTAGGTATTCGTAGGTATCAGGTTCGAATTCCGGGAAAAACAAAATTGTTACGGTTGGCAAGACACAAGTCTAATCACCTGCTTCTCTGTACAAATAAGTTACAGACACATAGTGAGATTTCCCTATAGGGAATAGCTATAATCGACTAGAAGTAGAGAGGTATACCTCAAGTCTCAACAAAGATTTAAATAATCACAAAGATATACATTTTTTATAAAGAACAAATTCATCAAATTGTGAAAATCATTTACATAAAAAATATAACTGGATTGAATTAGAATCGTTGGTAAGTATATGAAATATAAAATCTCATTATAAGAACATATTAATTACATGCGCGTAGCGGAAAAGTTAAAGCAAAACGTTGTTTTATTCCTCAGATCGTTTATCGACTAATAGTGGTTTTAATGAACCGCCTCGTAGACTCACCTTTCATCTTCAGGTACGGCTACCAGCGGCTCAGACCTCTCCCGCCACTCTTTGCTTACGCTCTGATTTAATTTATCTCTATTTTTCGTCATCGTTTACTTCCGTAGAATAACAATAATTGATTACTATATAAAATACACGTCACTTAATTGGTTAATGATATTTAATTTGAATTTCGAATTATTTTTACAGGTGATATGAAGTTTAAAAGATGTGAATACAAGTGATGCGAGAAGTAAACTGTTTACACGTCACTGATGTGATCGCCGCAGACACGTTTGTGCGAAGAATTAGTTGTTTGATAAATAATTTGTAATAAGGCTACGCCAACGGGGTGTGAAGTGGTAAATAAGGGACATTACTTACTTACTTTTCATTGACTTAAAATTTAAAAATACAAACATGCCCAGTGAATCATATCATAACGTATATGTACATCTTCTACTAATAAATCAGGTAATATGAAATGCTTATATCATTCCAGTGATGACTCAACCCTACAATCGAGTCTAATAATCTTAAAATATTTGCTTACGTTCAAATAAAATACTGTATACAAGATGACATCTTTCTGTCTCCCCGTTACCACGGTTGCTGAAAAGCATCCGAAACGTTAGGATAAATAATTTAAACAATATAAATAATAAACCTCGTTTTAATACAGTATTTTATTTGAAAGTGTGATGCTCGCGTTAATAAAAGACAATATTATATTTGCTTACGAATAAACGAATATTCGTTTTAATAAAATCTGCCTGATGCAGTCTTTAAAGTACATTTGAAAGTATTCCATTTGAATCGTTTTTTTTTATTTTAAAATTTTAAAAATGAATCTACATTAAATACGTTGTAAATCTAAAGAATAATTAGCGCAGGCGGTGTCACATTCAGACGACCCTCCTAACGAGCCACATGAACCCCCCACTTCAGCCTCTTCTTATCTCCTAGTCTCCTACACTGCGCGATTAATTAGATGTCTACCTCTAAGCTATCCTTGGACTCGATCAACCTTTACTGCACTTAATTGATGAGAAAAAATAAAAACTGTCTGGTTTTTTTTTTATTTCAAAGCAGACATTTAAATACAATTAACGGTTAGAAAACTCTACATCGACTTTTAATAGAGTTGTTTGTTTTTTTACGATAGTGAAATGTTACACACGATATCAATGATGAAGAATTTTTACTTTGCACTCTCCTAAATCCATGAAGATTTTGAAAAAGTGTAGGTTTCGATGAAAATTATTACTCTCCTTCAAATCTTTCTTTCTATAACATCTTATCGGCTACGAGTGCGAACCAATAGTTAAAAGGAAACTTACATTTTACTACATCCGTATATTTGTCGAGGTGATAAGAGAAACTTTTCTACTACATTCATACTTTTATGTAATTCCTACAAATATATGCGTTTTTTTTAATAAAATGAAAAATTACCTGCTGTGACGAATTTTTCTTTCTAGCCTCGTAGTTGTTTGACGTAGAGGGTGGTGAATATTGTGATTACGATGTTCGTAGTTTGTAGCTTCTACTAGTCGTAATTCACTGTTTAGAAAAGACTGTTTGTAAAATTTGAATAATTCACATTGTATTGTATTCACAAATAAAAACGTAGGTAGTTAGGGAATACTTACCATTTTGCCTCTACTATAATAATGTCGTCCATATCAACACACGTCAATTATATTTGAATTTAGACTGTAATTTGTGATGTTTCACTAGTGTTTTTTCGAACTTTATTGATAAAAGATTAAGTGATGCGATTATGATAGCGTTCTGAAGTAATATTATCTAGTAACTTTGCTCTGAGATAAACTATGACGTAAAAGGAAAGATGTGATAATTTAGAAATTAAAAAAAAAAATACATTAAACATGTCAAATGCAACAACAAGATAGACTTAAAAGTCTTAAAATAAAGTCATATCAAGTTTAGTAGTATACATTTAAGGCAAATATAGAATCGTATTAAATTATCATAATAATATATTTTACTTTTGGTCATTTATTAATATGTACATACATAAACGACTTATTTAAGAAACAATGCAAGTAAGAATAATAAGTCATCTTAAATTATTTAATTGTCTTCTAAGATGACTTCTTAGATTATTTATATGATATATTAATAATCTAGAAGTCAATATTTTTGCATGAACAATTATTTAAATATCTTCTCTTATTATTTCAAAGAATACTTGTGAGTTTTTTTACATAGACATTAGACGTGTTTATATTTTGTGTAATTTTTTAGATTGTCTTCGTCTGATTATTATTGGTATTTCATAATCATATTATGTTCTGAAATATATGCTTCTACAGTTGATATATATATAATATATATGTATATTAAAGAGCTAAAGTGTGTATGTGTTGAAAGTCATATTTTATTCTGGTGGCTAAAATTATATTTACTTATAATCCTAGATCAAAGATATATGTTATATACCGAAACCCTGTATAAAACTGTTAATAGTGCGGCATTTTTACTGTTAAATATTGTTTTTTTTAAGTTAGTAAATAAATGTAGAGGATGAAAGAGAAGTTTTTCTTTCTCTCTCTACATCATATTATCATATTATATTGTTAAGGTTTCAATTTGGAGGCAAGGCAAGACTAAGTTAATAATCTTTTATTTAATCAAAAGTTAATACAAATTTAATTTAAATTTTCACTAATATAGGCAAAGTATATCCGTAGATAAGCATAGTGAAAGGAGTTAAGCATAATAATTATACTCGTACATAGTACTATAGTACGAGAATTGGTTTATAGGATTATGATTTCATCAATTTCTGAAATATATAGCCATTATACAAACACATAATTTGTAAGTATACTACAAAAATTAACAGCTTCAAAATTGTTAAACAACGGGACATGTTAAGTATGCCATTAAAATAATCTCTATAATTTTTGATGAAAAGTTTTGTAACTTTAAAATATCAGCAATTGATTTTTCAAAAGAGCTCACGACTTAATTATATGTATATCCACCGAGTAAATGCAAACAATTAGTGCTGTATTGTTATTTGTTTGTCGTGACAAAGGACAGTGCGTTAAACGCTATATCACGCGCTACGCTCTACAAAAAATACAGACAACCTTTTTTTATTAATGTTATCTTTATATATATAATTCTTCTGTGAGTGTGTATGTCACTGAACTTCTCTCAAACGACTGGACCGATTTTGATGAATTTTTTTGTGTATGTTCAAGGGGATCTGGGAATGGTTTAGATTCACAATTTTGTCCGCTGGACAATGTTTTTTTAATTAATTTTTAATTATTATATAATTTCGAAGCCAAAATTGAGGCAGAACAACGTCTGCGGGGTCCACTAGTCATATATAAAATGTTATATTTATTTTATATATGTGACAGCCAGGCGTGACGCTTGATGCTTGATGACTAATTTATAGTCTTCAGCCGCAAGACATCAATCAGTGTTGTACTATGGATCTAGGTTTTACTTCGAGTTTTACTTTCTCTTCTAGAAAATTACGAATGAATGTTCTTCAGGGCTTTACGATAGTATACGAATACCCCCACCGGGTAACGAAAGATACCCGGTGGGGGTTGTGATATTCTCCACACTCTTTACTTACAAAAAAATATTAACATGTCAGACACCACGACTAACCAGCTACCCATTGACTAATAAAATGGTTTGTTTCACAAATTTTTCAGTTTGTACTAAATTATTCACACTATTCACAAATCTTGCAGTTCATACTGACCATAAAACATCAAATATGGTATTAGTAATACGTATCAATAAATGTGGAGTAATACTCGTACGTATCAATAAATATTTACTAATATTATAAAGAGGAAAGATTTGTTTTTTTGTTAACATTTAACTCAAAAGCTACTGGACCGATTTAAAAAAATCTTTCACCAATCAGCGAGTAACATATGTATATAGTACATTTACATTTCATCCATGCGAAGCCGGGGCGTGTTACTAGTATAGAATAAAATAAAAATTAACAGTTATAAAATTTATTATATTCAATAATGTTAAACGTTTAAATATATGGGTTTGGTCTTAAAGCTATTCTTCCAAATCTCAAAGAGACATATAGTGGAGTGGAATCTGTAAAATATAGCGAGTGGCATGGAGACGTGCGTGATGATAGTCCAGGCCCAAGGTCCGTAAAAGTCAAGGTGTGCTGGCCGGAATTCAGCGCGATTCTTTAAAAAATAAACACAATTTAGTTAACGATTCACTTTTGTTTTTTTCAATATATTTTTTATGTTAGATGTCGACAGACGAGCATGAGGTTCACTTGATGGTAGATAATACTTCCGCCACAAAACATCAGTCAGTGATGCGCTGTCGACCTACTTTTACTTCGAGCATTCGGAAATCCATAGACTGGGATCGAAACGGGTAATGCACTTCACGGTTGTTCCACAACATGGTGGTCGTTATTCGGTCGGAATTTACACATTCCTCCCATCCTTATAATTCCCGAAGTGACCAGACGCGGGGATGACATGCTTATGAAAATTATAAACATGCCGTCCCGGCTAGATTCGAACCCGCGACCGATCGGAGCGCAAGGTAGGTGTTGTATCAAACGCGCCAAAAAGCCCTTCAAATACTACTGCTTAACTACTGTATATTGTTTAGTATGTTGATCGACCTATCTAAAGATATGTACTAAGCTGCCGATAACGATATATGCAGGAGGTTATTGAGTTCGATTCTTACTGGAGCCTAAAACTCACATCAAACAGCCTATGATTGAACTCCAAGCAAAGAAAAATCGTTCATAAAACAAGAAATGAAATTACTTAAAGCCATTAATTACACTATGGCGAAGCTCTTAATACAAAAAAACTAGAACTGAAGGGATTTTAAAATAATAATAGGTAGGTAATAATAAAAACTTACTTTTTCAAGTGTATTGATGGCCCACATGGCCATATTGACAACAAGTAGAAATGTGACCAATTGTCGGCCAGGTTTATTTCTTCGATGCTCTGATGTGTTACTTCTTCGCCACCATGCATCAATTATAAATAGAGATTGTAACGTTGTCTGTAATTTTTTTATATATAAATTAATAAGGTTTAGATCGTATTGATCCCATCATATTGATCATATTATTATGGGATTAATTGAATCAATTAATTGTTAACAGTGTGGATGGTATTTACCAACCTCAATTGTTGCTGCTAATAATCTTAATTAAGAGCTATAGAGAGAGAGAGAGAGAGATAAAACATTTATTCACTGTCACACATAACAATACATAACTATTCATACACAACACAGTCTTTTTTGAGCAACTGACAGCGAAAAGGCAAAGGACTCAACATATTGTAGTAAACATTTTTAACAACATTTAACACGTTGGTTTTCAGCCTTTGTGCAATGTGTTTAACAGATATTTTAATTTTGAGCCCTTATGTAGAGTAACTGGGCATTTTTGTATGATACCTGATTTAATGCTAGAAACTCGGAGAAAAATCCCGTGAGTCCAGAACTATTATCGTTGTTCATGGTGTGGTGACAACCTATCAGGCTGAACATGCAATACACGAAAACTCCTGATTGTGCAAGAATTAGAAGCGATGTATCTAATCCCAGAACAGCTGTAAATAACACCATATAAAATATAACAGTATTACGATAAGAAAAATGTGTGTGTGAGTAAAATTCATATTAGTATACTTCAATGTTTTATTTAAAAATTACCTTGAGATTTCCTTTTATAAGGCAATACCCTCATTTGCTTTAAAGCAATTAAGGTGGCCAAAATTGATAGGCTATATAAAATCAATTCACAAATATTAACTTCAAATATGGCATCCTGGAAATACAAACACAAAAATATAGTTATATCTTTTTCTATATAACTAAGGTTACTAAAATAATACGTCCGTCCCCGTTTGCTTTAAGTTATTTCTGTCACCCAAAGATAGTCTGGAAGTGATTGCTACTCTAGCAATAAGACTACCTTATAGTAACTTTTATTTTTGTAAATGTAGTTTCTTAGTTGTATTACTTCTGTGTTATTGCAGTTAAAGCATTAAGTTATAAATAAATAAATAATTCTTACATTAACGGACCCACTGTTATGTGCCAATACAAAGAACATGATCAAGGATATGATGGTTAAGACTATGACGAGGATCCCCGCGAACAAGCCTCTGTGGGCATGAGAGCAGTCCACAGAAAAATGATGTAAGGCATTTTTACTTCCATGTGGCGAGCTAACCCCAAGCATACCGGCTGAAATAGAAACAATTACCTATATTCATTTATTTGTTCGAGATACTTATGATTACATCAACGTCAATACGTGTAACAACCTAGTAACACTATATATTCCCAAAATTAAATATTCGGTGTAGGTAATATGACAAATGCAAAAGTGTATTTGTTTATTTCGCCTTCTTTCAAGCAAAAATAGAGCAACGGATTAACAAGTTTTTTTTATAGTCAAACCTTAGTGGTACAAGAGTGTATATTTTAGTCAATACATACATCATTATTAAAATTAAATCTGAAATCCGTCTGTGAGTTTGACTGTTTTGTTTTCATGGCTAAATCACTGAACGGATTTTAATGAAGGTTATACGGGCAGTTTGCCTGCGGTTCCGTCTAATCTACTGTAACGTCTAAGGAAAATTATTTTCGATATCTACCCAAGAAATAGTATTAATTAATTAGTCAATCACATTACCAAATTGCTGTAATATCTTCTCGGGTGTCACCGAATTGTTACGTGACTTATTTTTCCCATAATTGCATTTCTTCTCGAAATCTTCTGGCGTGCTCTTTACCTAAGAAAATGATGATTGATTATAATCAATATTAAATCAGTCAATAATCACAAAACATCATTAATATTCTAGTAACATTGTACCTCTTTCCACATTTCATATAAAATAACTGCGCATATGAGAGAATATTCAATTGTGCACGGAAATAGAAAAGGTGAAGCGTTTTGTACTAAAGCACCCATAATATTAGATCTTCCGCATGGAATATCAGAAGTTACATTTTGTGTATTGTTTGATTTAGAAAGCATCGAATACTCAAGATGATGGATTTCGTGTTTAGTTTCCGCAACTAATACATACAACCACTCGCAAAGATTTGCCGCAATCATGTGCATAAAACCAAATCTCTGTATCAATTTGTTACTTCCGGATTCTATGTCTTTATTGGTAAAGAAGATGAATTGCATCTGCGCTAGTGTAAGAGTCATGTGTAGCGCGGGTATTAAAGCTGAGAGGACAGACCGGCATTGGTGTGTCGTCTCAAAATATTCTCCTAATTCCAAACCGCTGTACACCATCGATCCAATACCGAATGCTGTAAATCAAGAAGAACCTTAAATGATCATCTCTGTTCGAAATGCTTGAGTTATATTATGATTCAACAATTACCAATAGCTCCCAGTCTTAAATAAAAACTTCCATATCGAGTTATAACTTCTTTTTGTTTTGTTTTTTCGTTTGGGTTGGCTTTGCCATACCTATCCTCTTTATCGATTATACCTGAAAACATAATGTACGTTTAGATATACATTTTGTAGCTTAAGGATACTAAAATAAACTGGAACATTTATTTTAATGACGATTGAAATAGCAAAACGTTAGTTGGATACATAAGATGGTTTTCTTGGCTGAAGTAATTATGCAAACGAGATGTGTTTTTAATGTCGCATTTTGTTACGCAAATGAGACTAATTACTGTGGCTGAAATATTTATACCTATGATAAATAAAAATATTTTACCGTGATCCTGAATAATCATGGAGACTGCTTTCTGACGCATAACATTCACATATTGAAATATCACGAACAGTAATGACACTAAATATAAATATAAATAAAACCCCTGCAAAAGAATAAAATAGCTCTTATTACTTTTAACATGTGTTGTGTATGTTGGTACAAATCAATAAATTATCTATGTATGTATATATGTAACTAGAGATGCTAATATAAAGTAAAATAATTATTTTAATTATTAGGGTTAATTTTATTAATAGGGCTTTTTTCAATAAATAAGTATATCAGACCCGCTTAAACCTCTGATACTTCATATATTTGTAATGGGTAATTATAAATTAATAATAATTAGTAATTAATAAACAATTCTAACTTCAGTCTTAGTCGGACCCGCATTATTATTTTTCATCAATTACACAAAACATGTTGCAAATAGATTTGGAAACCAAAGTAACGAAAATAAACGTACTCAACATTATAATAAAATAATACAACACGAATTACTGGGATAACGTAATGTGGATGGCGTAGCGTAGCGGGATGGCTTATACTCGTATATACATGTGTTTTTCTTTCTTTTCTTTTTAAACTGTACTAGAGCTACACATTTTTGCTTTTGCAATGTTTGTACCAATATATTCAGTGATCAATAATTCATTGAACATTGTTAGTAAAGAAAAACAAAAGATTACCTGATAGTAGGCATCTGGAACTCCGTTTGCGATAACTTCCGTCACAGGAAATGCTAGACCGAGGACGACGAGAAGTTTAGCGTAGAGTGCGGATAACGCCTTACTTAGTGCTTCGCTAGAATAAATAATGTGCTTTTGTTATTTTTCATGTAGTGTATAACGTTTACGTCATCATGATTGTTACATATATTTCGTCATGATCGTAGAACAACGACGGTTCTGATTTTTTACGATTTTTGTTTTATTGTATCTTTAAAAAAATGACAATTCTCAACAGAAAAATCAAAAAATTGGAGTTTGATAAAAACAATCAAATTATTGCCTAGAATACCAGCGGTTCTGTTTTTCAACGCAGTACAAAAACGCGTATTATACCTTCATTGTACTACGTCGTCCCCTCGGCCTCCCCTCACGGTAATCAGTATAAAATTAATATTAAAAAGACATCAAACATAATATTGCCGAGTTTTAACCCGAAAAGATTAGCCGTGTTTTAATTTTCCATAAAAAACGGCTTATCAATCTTTAAAACGCTCTCCTGTAAAGTAGCCGTTTTGCAGATCCGCCGTGGCCGGCCCCAGTGGTTGGTCTAAAAAAAAGGAAATTCCCAATTCCTCAAGTGGAGCATGAGGCATAACCATTGCTGTGTCTGTTTCACTGATCATTTTTATTTACAGGCAAGTAGGCTTACTACGAAAAACTTGTGAAAAAGTATTCGTATCGTCGAGCTGTAACTTGTTTGAAATTTTAAATGATTTCTCTCATACAACTTACAGATATACTTATATGATTCGAGTAGTTTTTCGGTAGTCGTTCGTGCTAGGCCAGAGGTCCAATCAGAGTAGGTACTTATTGTGGATGTTGCTACAGTTTATGTTAGGCGAATTTAAAAGTAATGATAATTTTAAAGCAAATCTTTTATTATTACAATTTTAATACAAAATAACCATATTAGACAAGTTATTATTTTATATAATAAAAATATCTTACAATATCTCAAACTTATTTCTCATTTCACATATTTTTAATATTGAATTACCAAGTCATCATTAAAATGTTATCGATCTAAACGTAAAATTAACGTAAATCAAAATAGCGTAAAAGTAAAACTGCTTTAACCCAATTTATGTATCAGAAAATAGACCAAATACATCACCGTTTACATTATTTGCCTTTTATTTTTTCGAAATGAAGACTGTTTCAATACATGATATACAAATAGAGTCATAAAAAGAGTAAAATTTAAATAGCTGCTTATCGAAGCTGCAACAGGCATTTCACATTTTAATTACATTTATATTGTGCCTTTATAGTATTTACTATACGCTACTACTCGTGCATTGTCAACTTGCTCGAGTGTTGATAAAATTATAGGGTATTTTACAATATAAAAATGATGCATAGAGAATGGTGTTATTGTCGGAAAACACGATGTTGTTCCGTGACACTTTTATGCCGAAACTTTCACATAGACACCACTCCGACGATCCGAACTAATACTTTATCTCCGAACTAATATTTAAATCCGAGATTTAAATTTTTTGGAGAACTATATTTTAATATATGTTGTAATTGGTAAATTATCAGATTAAATAACCTTTGTTATTTAATCTGAGGGTAAATTAAATATTATATGTGATTCTTAAAAAGTAACGTTGTCTTATCTTTTATTGACGCGAGTATCACACATTAAAATAAAATTCTTTATGACTTTGTAACATTCCAAATCAGACAGCTGTCATCTTTCAGTCTGCCCGTGTCTACGTTTGCTGAAGCACTCGAAACATCGGGATAAACAATATAATTTTTCTTTTTTAATTGTTTTAATTCTTTCTAAAGTATTTTATTTAAAGTAACGTTGTCGACAAAGCAGCTTTTAGTCTCGCTTATATGTGTGTAAATTATTGTTTATTTTGGCTAAATAAATGAAATTCAACTTACTGTCCCAGTATCTCTGCAGCAGTGGGTAGTGCATCATGCGTAGACGCCATCGAGTTTCGCGATTGAGGGCTTAACTCTGACAGAAACCTGCGTTGCGTAGCAGCACATAATGCAAGCGCCTGTGACGGCCTTCGGAACGCTGCAATTATCGCTGATGGTCGCCTAAGATACCAATTTCAATTATGTGAATTCCCGAGTCCTAGACAAGGAGAATAGTCTTCTATGTCCTCTCCGATTGACTCATTTTTTTTATTTCTCCGGGTCCTCTTGTGTTAAATACAACGCTTATACTAATAAAAAGGCTAATCTACTCGGGAAAAAATGTCAGATATGGTTTTTTTTTCTTATGACTAGAATTAATCAATAAGTCGGTCAGATTATGTATCTATCTTATAAACACCTATAAATATAAATCAATAGTTAAATACCTAGTGTTGAGATTCCCAGGTAGTTTTATGTCAGCATCGCTAGACATTCTACGACTATTGGGTTGTGAATGAGAGTTTTGTATGAGTGGATCCGCTGCTGGGGAGAGCACAGCTTCCGTTCGTTCCCTGAGTCGCGCTACGTCGGAGTATGAAGAGTCGTCACTGTTGAAAAATATGAATATATAAAATTAATTCCTATAAACTTTTGTGCTTTGTATTATACTTAAGTGATTAAAAAGGCCTCGGTTTAATAAAACAGTTCTTTATTGCTATATTTTACCTATAATGAGAAAATTGGCAGTGATAGTTAATCAGAAGTTATATCGTAGCTAAGATCAATAAAAAATGCATATCATATAGTAAAAAGAATATAAATAATTAATTATTATGTATTATATTTACTTTTAAATTATTCACATAATCCAATAGGTATTTTAATTAATTAAAACTAAATTAAAGTAGATCAAAAACCTATAGTAAATATTATCAGTGTGTAACTTGATAATTTAAGTTTGCTTCTATCTGACTTTGGGTTTTATTGCTTACTTGTGATCGTCGATAGATACCAATTCATTTTTATTTATTTTAATTGTATAATAACATACTTCATTAGATATAATAACGTTGCTATGGTTATGTTCTTATTATCCGTTAGTTAAAAAGCGGAAACGTACTGTTAGTTGATTATTATTACAATAGGTACTTTTTTTGTATACGATTGCCTTTTATTAACTTTATTTAATACATAGGAGTCCACAGGAAGCAAAACAAACTGGGATAGGTTGCATTAACCGGCACAAAGGAGTCTATCAAATGTCATAAATATTTCCGAGGCTTGCCGGCTGCCGCCGAGCCGTTATGCACCGAATCTGTCTGTACACATTCACACTTTTCATTTTCCATAACGTATTCGATACGATTTTGTTCGAGTCCATTTTCACAATATTTATAAGGTTTTCCATAGAATCTCTGTTGATATATATGTGAGTGTAAATGTATACAGTGAACTTCAAGAGTTGCTAGTGTTATTGAACTCAAACTCAAAGATATATTTATTTAAACAAATTTAAATTATGAAGCACTTTTGAATAATGAATTTTAAATTTATAAAATTTCCCCGGTTCAGAACGATGTATCTACCGAAAAGAGACCGAAAGAAAACTGGATAGATATAATTTTATTATAAAATAAATTTATATATTTTTTAAATATATAATTTAATTTGTTTATGTAATTGGTAATAGAAATGTCTAATATAAAATAATGGCAATTTTGCTAATGCACCAATATGATTATGATATTTTGGAGTCATTCCCAAGCATCTACATCCTGTATATACAGTTATAATTGTTAGTGAATAATGGGATTTCGCTCTCGGCAAACGTTTAAAATTTATTGTTTGATTATAGAGCTGTATTATTATTTGTCACTTCAAATTGTTACTAATGAATAAATATGATACATTGGTATAAAATCTCGTCTTAACAAAAAAGTATCTGTATTCTGAGATTTTTTTTCACAACCTTGAAATCTAAAATTAACCTGAAATAATTTATTGAGTAACACTTTACATTCAATCATTAATTTAATTAGTCAATCATTAAGCATATGAGTGAATCGGATTTAATGTAAATACGGAATGAATGAAACATTTTGTTTATATTTAAACTGCATAAAATATCTATTGAGCACAAAATCTCTGAAATCGTCTCTAGGAAATATCCCTCAAAGCTACGCTGGCGACTCACTATATCCTTGGAATATAATATATGGTTAAATAATTCAACAAAGTCCACGGAAATTCCAAAAATAAACCTAAGTTTTCTTAAATAATTATTTGGTAACTTAAAAATAATACAATATATAACTTCAAAAACATTCCCATGATGTGAATATGTATATTTATAGTATTAAATACTATGAGGGAACGTATATAAATTTTTTGTAGTTCACATAATAATGTAATAAGTAGGTAATAACATAATAAAAATATCCCTACGATTGTTTTAAACTAAATATAAACCCTCTTATATTTATAAGTTATTTTTTATACTTTTTTAATGTATGTACAGTCGACTCTCGATAATTTGAAACTCAAGGGACCAGAGATAAATTTCAAATTATCAAGAGTTCAAAATAACAAGTGTTTGAATAACCACGAGGGGGAGGGGCGACTGAAGGAAATTCTGAAGGACATTTGTTCTTTCTTGGATTCATTTTAATACAAATACAAATACATTTAGCACAAATCGAACATTAACGTGATTCATTAACGTTTCAAAGAAGACTGGAATGCGAACTTACTCATACCTCATTTATGTAAACAATTGACAAGTCTGTGCATGTATGTAAACAAACGACAGGTATGTGCATGATAAACGCTTCAAATTATAGAGAGTAGGGAAGCCTGGATTTCAAATTATCGCATGTTGGCGAGCAAGATAATACTTTTTCAACTTCAAATTACCGAAGGGACCAATTATCATTGATTTTATTCAATTTATCGAGTATTTTTCAAGGGACCGGATAAATTTTCAAATTATCGAGAGATTCAAATTAACGAGTGTCAAATTATCGAGAGTCGACTGTAGTTGTTCTCGTTACTGATGATAAAATTCATTTTCCTGATTTCCTCTTATTAATGCTGAGCCTAAGCTCTTTATAATTATAGCTTAAGCTAATATTGTCTTTTATTAACGCGAGTATCACACATTTAAATAAAATACTGTATACCGGATTAAAACGCGATTTATTGTTTAAATTATTTATCCCGACGTTTCGGATGCTTTTCAGCAACAGTCTCCCGCGACCACGGTTGCTGAAAAGCATCCGAAACGTCGGGATAAATAATTTAAACAATAAATCGCGTTTTAATCCGGTATACAGTATTTTATTTAAATATAGCTTAAGCTTATATCGTCATCTATACATATATATGAAATAAAGTCGTGTTAGTTACACCATTTATAACTCAAGAACAGCTGCACCGATTTTAATGATATGTGTTGTATTCGTCAAAGTCCAGAATAACATAATAACTATTAAAATATCGGAAAAATTCAGGAAAAAATGTGCAGAAAATTATTTTTAAAATAAATTAGGTTCTGAACTCCGCCATCTTCCGTAATTGACAGCTAACGTCACGCACGCTTATAATTTCACACAATTACACTTTTTTGTAATAGTCGATGTCCACTGCAAATCTATATAATAGAAGTGGGAAAATAACATATATTCAAATATAGAAATACTTTTTTTTGAAGCCAAACAATCTGACAGGACAACGTTTGTCGGGTCCACTAGTAATAATATAAAAAAAAAATCCATTTTCTACTTTTAAGAAAAGCGTGCAAAGAAAGTGCAAATGCTTTTACAATTTGCACTTTCTCATTCACTACTTGATAATTTAAAATTTAGCCAAAACGTAAGTTTGACTTTTGAAGTTATTAATTAATAAAAAGGTTATAATATTTTGTGCCAAAAAGTGGCAACGTTGAGGAAGAAGAAACCATGAGAATCAGATACAATATTCCAAGCTCAGGTTTTATGTATAACCCTGTATACGAGATTGTTCTGTTTATTGTAAAGGAAAACAACCGTTTAGTTATATTATAATGACGTGCGTGCATCTGATCTCATAATTTCTTATCCATGCGGTTGCAGCCCTAAGACAAAAGAAATTACGTTAGAAAGAAACTTTAATTAAGTTTGCAACGATGAATTTCCCAGATATCGCCTTTATATAATGTAGGTATATGAGAGGGTGTACAGCGTTTATAATAATATTTTTAATTGGTTTGTAAATACCTTTCGTTGTCATTTTCTTCGTGCACTGTGTCCATATCTGTGATGGTGATGGTCGGGCGCGATTCGTTCTGATCGCCAAGTGAACTGCGTTTGCTTGGACTCATCTGTGTAATAAGAGTATTACTGTATTTTTTGACAAAAACGACGCGTAATGGGAAACATATGTCTATGATAACTACATAATGTAAAATTAAAAAAACAAAAGAAGATCATTTACGCTCACCAACTTAATGGAAAGGAACAGTAATAATGGCATAGTCACAAAACAAATGACAATTTTAAACGCGAGTATCACACATTTAAATAAAATACTGTATACCGGATTAAAACGCGTCTCCCCGCGACCACGGTTGCTGTAAAGCATCCGAAACGTCGGGATAAATAATTTAAACAATATAAATAATAAATCACGTTTTAATCCGGTATACAGTATTTTATTTAGACAATTTTAAAGCTTACAATTATATCGACCATCGAAATAGCCACCCACCTGTCTATTAAGTGTTTGTTAGATTTTTTCCTGCAATATTTTTTCATTGCCCTAATCTCCAACGAGATACTGAAGCGCTCACCGTTGGTAATTGAATTGACACGGTTCATCCAAATTGCTTCTAGCGAATGTTTTTATTTTATTTTTTCATTTTCGTCGTTTCAACTTACACGTTCAGATCTTAACTGAAGTCACGCGTCTACGATGACGACAAGTACATACTGATCGCTAACCAAAGATTTTTGTTTACGAAGTTTTAAACGGTTGTCTGATAGTTCAGGTGTTAACTAGATAACCACTAATCCCTTAAGATGTTACTTCCACATATCGAAGATAACTGTATTCATCTCACCTGCTATCAGACTGATTATATTCAAATTTACTAAATCAAGAAATCGGTTATTCTAATTCATAGTTTTATCTATTGTGAAAAAAACTCTTTGGCTAATGTATGTATTACTTTTTGTTTGTAATTAATAATTCAATAATATAAACATTAGTTTCGTTGGTTAAACCGTGACGAAAGCGGCTAATAAATATCTTTAAGATTGAGAAGATCTCAATTAATCTGTTAGTAGTAATAAACGCATTATCGGTTATACTTAGATAATACATTGATATCATCCAAATTATAAAAGAAAATATTTTTTTTGTGTGTTTTTCGATACAAGGGAATATATTGTACTATAGGGTTTTTTATTATCTCGTACTAGAACGATAATAATCGATACTGATTTACTTTTACAATTTTTTATTCGAAATGTAGGAAATTACATAACCTAAATATTTATAATAGAAATCTGTCATTTTAAAATTACCTATCGAAATGTCTAATCTCGAAACAGTGAAAGAGATGAACAGATGACTTGCAATGTTGTAAACACTTACTGTCCTATTTATACATATAGACAAAATTATATTAAGTATAAAAGGTAATAGTCACTATATTACCTTGAGTATTCGTTGATCCACTGGAAGTGGTTACAACTTCAGTATGATTTAATCCTTATTTTAATGAAGCATAATTTTGATGGTTTCTTTAAAATTCTAATCCAACACAATAGTTGTAAAATTTAAAATACGTAGCTAGTAACTACAACAGCTGTATCATTTAAAATACGTAGTAGTACTAAACGTAGCTATACCAAAAACTGTCAAAGTCTGAGTTCCAAGAAATCTGAAGGCAAATTATAATTTTTAAATGTTTATTCTAATAGAGACAAAGATTAAAGAGTAAGTTTGTTTGTGTTGCGTCCGCCAGGCGGTCCGCTCTAAGGTTGTTAGGTTGTTGAATAAGTTTCTGAATTAAGAGAACTGAAAGTTTTCTCATCTCGAGATTACAGCAAAGTGTTTACCGTTTGGCTGTAGGATGCGGCCGCGACGCGACACCCCTCCTTAGTCATGTCTACTAACATTGTTCTCGATATTACATCTATTTTTACCTTTAATATTTTTTGCGTTGTAAACTAATTACAAATTTAATGGATATTTTCCTGTGGAATTGAAACTGCGAATATAATTAGAAATAACTTTCCGGAATTACTTTTAAAATTACGTTGCTGTATTTATGGATATCTAATATATAAAATTTCCATGTCACAATGTTAGTTACCGTACTCCTCCGAAATGGCTTTACCGATTTTTACCAAATTTTATATGCGTATTCAGTAGGTCTGAGAATCGGCTTTTTCATATAACGGTTGTTCACCCTTAATTTTTTTGTTTTTATTTTTTTATAATGTGGCATTAAAAATACATACAACCCTAAATTTTTACTTTTTTATCACCAACCCCTAGAAGAAATTTTTAGAAATTATATATATGTATCGATATATAATAATAATATTTATATTCTGCTATTTACATTATTTGAAAAAAATATTATAAAACTTTATGGTCAAATATTTATTAAAGATTAATAAATATAGTTAATATGATTTTAATAAATTTGTAATCACACCAGTTATCAGGAGTTATCATTTCGTAGAATATCGACATTAATGCTCATCCCTAGCTCTACATTCTCGGTATTTTCATAAAATATTTGCCTGAATGTATCGCACCTGATGCTGTGTCACTGCACTCTAAACTCATAGTGATTCACGTAAACAAAAAGCCGCTTACAAATATTGAAGTACCCGGGGGAAAGAGGCACATATCTGTTAAAGAAATCCTACGAGTATACAAAATGGCTTTTAAAATCAAAATATTAAGGAAAATTTCAGATAGCAAACAGGAGTGGTACAAAAGTCAACATCTATACTAATATTATAAAGAGGAAAGATTTGTTTGTTTGTTACTATTTAACTCAAAAACTACTCGACCTATTTTAAAAAATATTTCACCAATAGTAAGCTACATTATCAGCGAGTAACATAGGTGTTATATTTATTACATCCGTGCAAAGCCGGGGCCGTCTTAATAGTTTTATGTAAAAAAACACCTCAGATTTTTTTTGTAATATTAAAGAGTCAGGTCGCGGAAAGAATATAATGTATTTTTAATACAGCAGTAAAATACTTTTGTATATTAAAAATCAAACGCTTTGCAATAAATGTGCTTTGAGTTACGAGCAAGTTTTCTGAGACTAAAACATCTGGTATGTTACAATATATTCTATCTTTTTATTCCTTTGTCGGGAAGATACATTCTAATCTTAGTTGCAAGAAATATGGTAAATTCTTATTTACTTTGCTTTATTCTTACGGCATTGTATCACTCTTTTTGAATGTGTTATTTTATAAAACTAAAATGTATGCTATTTTTAATGCATGGATTACAATTTAATTTAGACATTTTAAAATGTAAATCATGTTCATTGTCGTGGCTCGATTCGATCAACATTTTCGTTTTTTTTATGAATAATAAGTAAGGATTTGATCGCAATCCTGCCTGATAGTAAGCTTATAAATGGGAGCAAGCCTACTCTCTAGATTTTGAAATTGTAGGAATCGGGAAAGGCCCAGGTAGAGAATTCCATTCTTTGGCGGTTCGGAAGATGAAGGGTGTGTCCCACTCTGTGTCTGTCCATTCGATAAAGGGAGCAGCAGGAATAAGTTCGTGCAATTCAGATGCACACTCACTGAAGTGTAACCTGTTGATAGCCTTTGAATGAAAATGTATGAAAAAAGGTAAAATTACCTACATAGTTATAAAAATTTGACAACTACCATACTATAGGTAGTTGATTATTCTAAGATAAGAAAAAATGATTCCTTAAAATATCGAATTAATTTGGTTAATATAATTTATTATTATCTGTAACTATAAAATAAGAAAACAAATACGACTTTTTATAGATTACACAAATTCATAGTAGGTATATATTTATGGTTGTTGTATAACAACCTGTATGTATATACATAATAATTATATTACATATATCTTTATTTACGTAGTAATAGGTAGTATTCTTTGATTCTAGATTGACATGTTAATATAGTAAACACGTCGTTTTAGTGCGTCGTGATGTATCTCAATTTGCGCCTGTTATCGACCGACACGGAGTACTTACTGTGGATGCAAAAATGTACTATATTTTATTGTCCTCATGACATTTAGACATTAAAAATATTTATAAACACACTTTTAAGTAAATCAGTTTGAAATGAAAAGGAGAGTTGATGTTTTTAATTCACATACTTGAATAAATACTATCAACTCTAATTAATCCGCTAACAGTTTTTTATTTAAGAGTATATTAATAATGATCGCTTTTATTTTAGTAAATATGGGTATATTTTATTTGTCTGACTCAAAATCTCAAATATATAGTTCTGAATAGTTTAAATGGGTGTATGTAATTATTTTTTTTTGATTCAAATAAACAAAATTATAGTAATAATAACAACGGATATTATTATAACCTGTAAAGGCAAGAAACTCTTTATGAGGCATGTTATGAGGAGAGATAAAAAACATATATCTAAAAATGTTTTGAATATGATAGTGGATGGGTATAGGGGAAGGGAAAGGCCAAAAAAACATGGATTAACTGTGTGAAGAATGATATGTGTTTGAAAGGTATGACTTATCATATGGCGAGTGAAAGGAGAGAATGGAAAAAGAGAACATACTGCGCCGACCCCAAATAAAAAGAAAGAGAATAGGGCAGGAAGAAGAAGAAACTAGAAACTCTTTACAGACAAAGATCGTGGTAATTTGTTTGACTGTTGACTATGGAAATAAATGTTTACATCATTGTTAACTTACATAAATAGAAACCATAGTCATAAGTTAAACTTGGTCAGCTGTGGTAATTATTGTTTTGAATAGAAACTTATGCTTAAACTCGTTCTAAAGCGACTCTAGTAAAGAATATAATATTTTATGTTACGTTTCTATCATAATAGCATATTCAAACTAATTAAGTATGTATTCAGAAATTATAATTTATTTAATTGTTTGCACATCACTTACTTTTCGGACACAATCACCGTATGTTGTTTATCAGGACACAGATATTGGACGCTTTATTTAAAACATACCAGAAACGCTTTATTATTTCACATGTGAACACGGTACATTACAATATTGCTACTGGTTTTTGGCACTCATATACACGACGACAACACAAGCGCTAATTATGTGAAGAATATCCATTGCACGACTTTATTAAATGTTTTATTGTTTATATTCTTTGGTATTGTCTCTTTTTCTAAATGTACGTTGTGTGACACGCGTGTAAAACCGCGAAACATAGCTAGTATCTTGTAGAAATAATTAATGATTAATATAAATGTTACTATTTATAAGAGGTATATATAATAACTATAATAATTAATGAATAATATCGTTTTTACTCAAATTTTATTGAAATTAAAATAAGTTAAAACGAAATTAGTTTATCATAAAAATCCTTTTAATATTATATTTTGATAATGGCTACCATTATCCATCTACTGTTTATTATATGCATAGGAAATGAAAAATGTTACTACGATTTTTCTATTGAATCCAATTTGTATGATAATAGCAGCGATTCTGTTCTGTTGGTGTAACATCGAGAGGGCGGGAGTTTACTTTATACAGGGTTTGTTTTACGCTCAAAAGGGATTGATTTAAAAAAAAAATTAACAGCTCATTCGCAGTTGACAACGTAGAGTTCAGGAAACTATGGAACGAGGCTACATTTTTTGACGCCACTTGTTATAGTGTTCAAAGAGCTTTACTGTCTAAAACAATACTACGTATCGTGTAGAACGGAAACTCAAAGCTATGAAATTCTTTAATTTTATAACGGAAATATTATAAAACAAAGTCTTTATGAAATTTCCGAGATAAGTTACCTACCTTCTATTAATCTGAAACTCAAAGATTGAGAATAATGTACCCTAAACGCCACAAATGTAATTACGGTGACATTAATGAATTAATAACGTTTCCCCTTTTTATAGTATTCAACGAAAAGCTTTACGTAAACATTTTCTAAGCTACACAAAGGACGGTGCGTTGATGTCGCGCGAAATTATGTTCTGTAAAATGATATTGAATTATTTTTATACAGCGTTGGCGTTCAAAGTTGCCGGGATTAATTCAATTTATTGTCTCTCTTAAAATGAAACTCTGCTATAATAATATTTGCAAGGTTCACCTACGCTTGTTGACATGCCCCAAAAAGCGAGTGCAGGAGCGCACGGTGCCTAAGTGATTCGATACACGTTCAATATGTTTCATTAGGGAACACGGGCTCACTTATTCAATCACATCGACAGCGAAGCGCCCTCGACGTACATCCGCGCCGACGCAGCCTATGCGATCACTTCATTCTTACATAATCAGTTTTTCTCGTACAACATTCTGAAAAGAAAGCACTAGGAGGAATATTTTCAGCGCATTTCATTTTTTATGATAATGTTGTTTTTCAAATTAAAAACTGCAATTAAGCTATATTTTCTTATGTAAGGAAGGAAACACTGTTGCATTTTTTCAATGCCATTTCACGCAGAACGCTTCCGTCCCCGCTCCTGAGAAGGAACCTCTCCTCGAGCGCTGTCTGCGTCCTGTGTCACGGGAAATGGTAATTACCGCCTAATCTCGCCCGAAGCGTAGAGCGGCCCGACGTCCGGATATGAACTTCCGTTATGAACAATTTAGCTCGCGAAATTGGACGACGGTACGTTCTGCATTCACGTAAATCGGCTGCAACTAGACACACGTGTCCACGGAGCCACTCATTGCACTCGCTGCAGGTATTTACAGCGCATTGCTTAACGAATATGTTGAGCTATCCCAACAGAATACGAATGGTATGGCGGAATTTGTAAAAGGAGAGAAACGGAAATTGCTTCTGTTTTTTATTCTTTATGACTTGCGAATAATGATATTTATGGCAAAGTGCGACATGCTATAGGGATGATATTAGAAAAAGCATGGAACAAAAGATGCATCTGTTTAATGCAATATTAATTTACGTAGTTATAATATTTTTATGATTGATCTTTCAAAAACAGTTTACTTTATTTAATTCTTTTGAAAGTATGTAATTAATTAATGTAAAGTATATTTTTTAAATAATTCTCAACACGTATTACCAAAATATTTTAAAACATAGGAATGAGTTACATTACTAAATGTATTAAATATCCATTTTCTGATTATATTAATATATTTCAAACAAATGGAAGTCCTTTAATTATTATTTTAGCATACTTACCGTTTATTATTTGTGTGTAAAGTAGATATTTTTGAGAGAATAAAACGTGTCAATCGACATGGCTGTTGAGAGTACTAATTGTAACATAGGCCACCACCACCGAATTTGTATGAATAGCCGTGATTAACTGAAGATTATACGACACTATACATTATTGGAACTGCAACAATTCTTATTTTTTTAACATAAAATGGGTTTGACGCCTTTTTGATAAGTTCTAAGCACCATGCAAACTGTCTGTTTCATGAAAATGTTTTTACTCTTTAAATATTTGCTCAATTTTATTAAAGTGCGACAGTGTTACATTTCTGGATGCAAATTATGCCCAGTCCGAGAATGGCTAATGATCGCCATTCATCGTGATCTGCATTGATATGGAGCTATTATTGCTTATGAATACTGGCCTCAGTCATCGGTCAGCTATTTGTCAGAGCAACTACATCGATACACTCTAACTCAAGCTAATAATCTAATCATAAAGCGATGTCTAATCTATCATTAAGCTGTCTTAAGATACGTTGCTATTTAAGTATCAATGTTGCGACAAATTATTTAAATGTAAAAAAAATATATACTCGTATATTATCATAATGTTGATTATGTGTATCCTGGGAACTCTACCATTTTATTTTATTTTTAGATAAGTATTTTGTATATCTAGGTTAATTGTATTATAAACTTATAATGAATTAATGTTTTATGGAAATTGTATAAATAGTACGAAATGAAAACAACAAGCAATTCGCATTTTCGCCAACGAGCATTCGTAAAACGTCAGGATAACTCGCGTAATTGACTTATCACCGTTCCTATCTACCGAGCGACGATTCGATAAAAATCAACGCACCGAATGGCGGCGGTCGAATTGTAATGAAATTGAGGAAAAATGATTTTGATATTCAGAGAGCGAGAAACGTATGGACGAACGGGCATTGTCGACTCTCATATAGCTACCAAATGGACTGCGCTCGTTCAATTTCGATACTTTTACAACACAATAGGCGACTGTAAGGCGTGTTCACTCACCTGTCAAATTAAAAAAGCACTTGCATATTCAAAATAACCTCGTAAGGGGTACTTTTAATACCCCATGCGAGTTTTAATTCTCTGAAGATAATTGGATTCTGCCTTAATATGTTATTGGAAGTAGCTTCATAGTATTACTTTTATTGGGAACCTTATACACAATACTTTTATGTTATATGGACATTGAAAAATAGCGTTTAAGGACGCAGAAAAATAAATGATTAGACACATGTTATTAACAATAAAATATAATTTTGTTAATAAAATATATATTTGATTATTATTATATTTGATAGCGTTGTACATGAGATGATGTAAGATAAGGTTATACAGTCCCAGTTCGTGATTATAATAGTAACGCGGGTTTTCGTTTTGTATAGGCTGAGTGGTACCATTCCCCGACATACCAAATCACTACTTTTCAAAACGTCAAAAACCCGCCATACTCGTAAGTGGATTTGCCCTTCTTCGGAACAAATTTCAGCCTTTCCTAAATTTTAATATGTTTTTCATTAAGTAGACTAAAACTAGATCATGCTGAAAGCAATATGATAAATTTTGTAAGAAACAAATATGAAAAATTCAAAATAAAATTCAGTTGAGTTCTTTATTGTAAAAACATATTAGCTAAAGATTGGCTAAGAACTGATAAATATCAGTGATTTGTAAATACAAATAATGTCTAAAATACATCATATATAAAAATATATGATTATTATATCCTTTCTATTGAGAATGTTGAAATAAAACGACTTTTAATAAATTGAAATATCATTTATTCATCATAATATATAAATTCATATGTTTAAACTAAATTTTAGCAGAAGGGGTTTGTCTATGCCAGCGTTCCACAGCAACTCGAACTACTTAACTATTGTGATAGATTGATAAGAAGACTTGAAATCATTGAATAGTAGTTGTGTTATGGAAAAATGTGCGGCTTCTCACTATGGATTTGGTGCATTGCTTGAACGTTGAAGGCCTCCCATATTTGTATGTATGTCAAAAAATTGAACGTTTTTTAGCAACAAGAATACGACCCAAATTGAATCTTTGAGGGTGGATCCTTTTTTACTAAATTATATCCAATTCTTATAATTATTATGGTCATGCTCTTTATCTAGTTTAATTAATGTATTTATAAAAATGGATGTTTGTATTTGTTTTTGCCCTAATCTAGGGTGTTTGACAGACCACTATAAAATTAGCACGTAAGTATTTATATGTATATTTTCATGGAGGAGGTTTTTATGCTATCGCATATATACTCGCCAGAAGTCTACCTAAGTGGTGTTTGTATAAAAATTACATTTCTCAAGCTCGGCTGTTCTTAAGCTTCTGTTCGAAAATTTAAGTATCTCCAAAATGCTTATTAGGTCTTCTGATATGTTAGTCTACCTAAAAGTAAGTAGGTATATTATTTACTATTTGTTTTGTGAAGCCGATATTGACATATAATTTTATATCCATAATTAGATCATGTTGTTGAAACTATAAATTAAAAATACATAGAGTTTTTTTGTATATTATAAAACTCCTGCTATTTTTTGTGGTTATTCCTATAAATGACGGGTCTGATCGATTATATTTTATTTTCAATAGAAATCCAATAAATATTCGAACAAATAAAACAACATTAGGTATTACAGTGTTTTAATTAAGATATCTTAGAACACAGTAACGTTGGGAATCACACTTTACAGATATGTAGCCTTAAAAACACTTTTGAGGAAACTTATAATCTTCATCGATTTTCAGCTATGAAAATAGCGCTGAAATGCATTATAAATTTCCTCTTTTTTAATTTAGAAATTAAGAATCTACAGAGAAATCTAGTGGCGAGTATCATTTGAATATAGAAACATATTATTTTGAATTTGGCATTTTATAGCTATTTTAGCGAAATTAATATCGCTTTTCTTACAACCCTAATTATTAACATTGGCCCTTTTTAACAGTTATCAGTTTCAAAACTACATCTCTTAACAGTCAATTTTATTTTTACTTAATACTTACACTTGGTATATCTAGTACGTTGTATTACCAATATAATAAAAATATATATATTTTTTATACAAAATTTAACAGTGTTATTACATTACATTATATTAGCTTAACATCATTTTAATTAACATAATATGTGAGTATATATGCTAGAGATTATTTTCCCAATCGTTAAACTGTCTTAACCAATGAATAAATTTTGACATTTCATAGATAATCATATAAATAATACCTCGGTTAATCGTTACATAATTATATACTTAAACATATTTAAAACTAGAATATAAAATTCCTAGAAACAGCACGTTATTTAAAAAATCCACATCGATAATGTACGTGTAATATATATATTAATAGTATATATATATATATATATATATATATATATATATATATAATTCAATTAATATTAATGTAGTAAACTAGTAAGTTGTAAATTAGTAAACTAAAATAAGTTTCCTTCAATATTACATACAATATCTTACATTATTCAATATTCAAGTACAATTATATTACACGCCAAATTCAGCCACCTTGAACTAAAACTGTTTTCGAAAAACCTCTTGTAAGAATGAACTAGCTTTTCCATCCCCAATATTGAGGCCGGTAAGTACCAATCCGGTGCAGATATGTTGAAGGCGTTGATGTTGTTCTCATAAGTTGAAGACAACCGCACATTTTGCAGGTTTCGTCGACAACGAACCGAAACATCACGGTTTCACTGTCACGAAACCCGAATTGTGTGCGGTCCTTGTTGTATTCAAATCCCTTTACATTTTCTAGTATCTTGGTGGTTGTTCCCGCAGAGTGATTACTTCTTGGAGCATTTTTTGCAACATTGTAGAATAAATATGATATATATAGTTTATTTATATATAGACTACAACAACAACTACTACAACATGAGTATATTAATAGTATTTAAAAAAAGCTCCAAAATATAATAGTTGCTTGTGGCTTCCTCTGCTAACTATTATACAGTCTGCATTATTATATACTTACATAACTGCTATAACTTAAATAATTATTAGAGAATTTTAAAAATGCTGATGTAAAACAACCGTGTCTTCTTCTGTATTGCCAAAACCTGTAATTTAACACCTTTTTAATGAAGACTCTCTAAACTTTCCCACCTCTATGCTCAAACTTATAATTATAATCATCAATAAATAATTTTAATTATAAGTCAGAGCTTGGAGAAGTTCTTATTTTATCTTAATATATAATTTATAAGTATGATTTACGATTATTAAGCTTATATTATGTGTATCTATAAAACATAGTTTGGAAAGTTAGTGAAACTTATCACTGATAAGTGTTACATTAAAATCCAGACCTATGATGAATAAAAATCAATATTTCATTAAATTCTATGGACGGACGAAATATCGAGACAAGGGTTGAATTCATCCAGTGGCAACTGAATGGACTTGACTGGTACATTATACATTTGTTCAATAAAAGTATAAGCTAATCCATTGAAACATATTTATAATTGATATCTTAAGTAAAAAGCGAATATTATCCCATTAGGATTCTCATTCAACAGATAGCCAATTGTTCGTCCTCGTAGTAGCTCATCTCAAAGTTTTCCCATTTGTTCAGTGCTCATACGTCAAGTGGCTGCGTCGGCGGGCGCGGGGAGCGTTCCGGCGCGATAAGGCGGGCGGGCGGGCGGCTCTATTGTCGCGGCGTCGGCGCACGTTTCCTCCGCAGCCGTCGAGCCTACCGCATTGTTCACTCTGTAATGAACTAACTTATTCTCGTGGCTAACGCAAACGCCCGAACTGCCGAATTCTCCGTTATCTCATTTTATTGTCATGACACGCGGCAAAACTTATGACACGTGAATAAGTATGAACCCGAAACCCAAAATCTAGTTTTGTTTGAATAGTGAATAGACTATTAGGTGTTTACTCGCTTTTGTTTGCATTTGCAGATTGTTTGATGAAGGACTCCAAATTTTAGCTCATGTGGGTGGATATCTTATATCGATTAGGTAACATTGATTAAGGATGTTTTCGTTCAATGTTTAGAATCTAGATTTTCAAAATAAACTTAATACGGCTTGTGTATATTATTAAATCTCTTGTTTTAAAAGAAATATTTATATTTTTCTCTTTACTACAAAAAAAATCATTAGTCAAAGCTCTTATAAAATATTATTTGTGAATTTGAAAATAATACGTATTCATTCCTTTAATACGATATTCATAGATAAGTAAGCGTTTTGTCCAATTGTGTCTCATAAATGGTACGAATATTGTATTACCTCCCCTCATCTCAACCGAATCCCGTCTACTGAACTGTTCACTAAAGTATTATGCATTCATCGAGGCGCCAAAACTTCTTATTCATTCGAATATATTCAAAAAATTCTAATAGCAGGTACTAAAGCCTCGTTTTCTATAGCGAAAAAATTCGAGACGAACCGGCAATAACTGTGAAGGAAGAAAATCGCATTTCGATCGAAAAGAGGGCAAATCTTTTATGTAATATCAGATTGTCATCGCGATTATTACAGGCAAATAGAATACGCCGGATCAGTAAGTGGGTTATCTTCTTGCTTCCTTTGCTTGAAATCACTTTATTGAATGTTGCCTACAATCTATTTATTTTATTATTTGTGTCTGGTAACATTTAAATAGAATTACGGTTTGACATCTGGATTGTAATAATTTAAACAATTGAGGGCTTAAATAGAAATAGACTTACATTGCAATTAGTATTTAGTAATGTGAATCTACATTACTAAAAATCAGGAAATTTACAATATTGTCATATATTTTATTTACTTTCCTACGTAGACCAATAAATAACAATGCATCTGCAACTTGAGGCGTGAGGCGTGAGGTGTACGTTAATAACTTTTCCCTTCTTCTATAAAAATAAAAGCATATAAATTATATATTCCTAGTAGTAGCTTTACACAAAAGACACCAATTTGTGAAAAACGTTTTTTCCTGTAGGAGTTGCCTACAGAAATTTCCATCACGCGATTGTTATCACAACTTTATAAGTGAATTGTGCGTTTTGGTAGAAAACTTGAAAAACCTCTCGCAATTTTTGTATGTCATGATTGCAAGTAGGTATGTACGTTGATGAAATTTTATATTAAAGAGTTTGCTGCCGAATAACCCTTTTCCATTGATACAAAAAAAATGAATAGTTGTTATTATCATAGTTTCATTCAACCGCAGTAGGATAAAACACTCTCTAACAAAACTCAAAATAAGTGTTGTTAAAATTGGTAATTAAACCAGGGATCGGACTGGTTAATTTTTATTTTCCAAAATACGTGTCTGACTGAGATATTATGATATTAGTTTTAAAGAGTAATACACACTAAATGAACCACACTAATTTTTTCAGTAAACATAACTGAAAACTTAAGAATATTAACAAAAACCTTTATTATTTCGGTTAAGCTCCTATAGTAAATTAACCGGTTTCCGAGCCTTGAATTAAACGATGATTTAGTATTAAAAGTATCTAGGCAACCGTTTAATGAGATGTAACGTTATAACAAGTCTGCTTTGATTGCATCGCGAGCAGCGCTGGTGCAAGACGAGCTCAGATGTGCGGAAAAATCACTGATTATTAGCTTCTAGCTAACTTCAGACTACGACATATTCATATTTAAATGACACGATGCAATTGCACCGGGTGTTAACTCGTGTATAACATTTTCATTTGAAATCTTGTAACGAGCTTACTTCAAGATTTAGAAAACCAGTTTTAATGGAAGTATTACTTCCGGTTTTTACATCATAGTTCGCTTAGAAGCTTAAGATATTATGATCAGGATGCGGAAGCTTTGTTAGGTTAGGGATTAAATTTTTCATCAGAGTCAATCTCTAACTTACAATGAATGACCGTATTGGAATCTCAGTGTTCATAGAACGTCTGCTCTTTAATAAAGATATTTTTCAGCATAGAATATTTTGGCTTGGAGCCCTTATAAAATCTTAGACTGAACACAACAACACAACAGCATTCTTTATTTAAAATAAATATTGAGGAAAACAATTGAACGTTGCAAATGCATTGGATAGGTCAATGAACCGACAGACGTATTTTATTGGGAGACAATCAAAACAAGGTACAAAGACAGAGAGTCTCTTAAATATCTCAAATCCAGTACAAAGGGATAAAAATGTATCGCTGCAATTTAGCGGAGAGTTGCCGCACCGCCTCCATGTCTATTCAGCCCCGCTGGGGAGCTAAACCGAATTTGAGGTTCGAAAATTAAACTCAAATTGGTATAGCCGAGTTTTATTTAATGTATTTTCCGTTTAGTTAATGCGAGTAAATCTCGGTGTTATTAATTTTATGCTAATACTATGATTTGAAGCTGAATTTATTAAAACTCACTACGTTTACCGTTTAATCTCTTTTAGATGAAATAACACTAAATATATCTTAGCAAGGTATAATTGAAATAAGGAAAAAGTAAAATGCTGAACATCATATTAAAATCTGATTTGAGAATTTGATTCTGTCATATTAATTTTATTTACGTATCTATGACTATATAACGATCAAGATTAGTTATTTATCATTAATTACAAAGGGGTTGCTACAAACAACTAAATATTTATTATTATTATTCTAAGTATACCTATTACTATTTAAAATTTAGAAATATTGAATAGAAACCTTATCGATACAACTTTACAAACTAATAACACAAAATCACTACAACAATATAATCTACAAATTGTTATTGCAACCTACTAACAAACTATTTATAATATTATAACTCTTTTTATCGAAGCGTTAAAAACTCATTAACAATGACCAGCCTTTGAAGGTATATAAAAGAGTGCAGTAGTTGAGTGCACAACTAGGACACGCAGGGTACACGCAGTTCTATTGTAGTCGGCAGTCTCTGGATACATTCATTCATTAGTAATAGTTTTACCATGAATATACAAGTTTCATGTTAATGTTCGGTATAAATTTCCGTGATCGAGACTAGGTCTTTATCAGTGTTTTAAATTATTTAAATCTTTCAAATCTATACACATATATAGCGTAACTAGTAATTTCGGGACTATTGCAAATATAACCAAGTATTTGCCCAGTTTTAAAAAAACAAACGTAGACTGCCGAATTGGACTCGAAGTCGAATAGTTGGCAGTTGACACCTGAAAGCTGGGCTGTGTTAAAGTGAATGAAATGAAAACTAAAATTTCAATTCTAAAAATCTTGCTTGGTAGTAAAACTGGGAATAGAGGACCGTTCATCGTTTTTAGAGAATAGAAACATATTCATCGTGGTTCTCGTAAAAAATAATATAATTTAAATCACATGTGCGAAAAATTAGAACGCTGCTTGTGGTTCTTCGTATGTGTTCTGAGAGGCCTCCTCGAAAATATGTATGTTTTAAAATAATCAGTGATCCCGTGATTGTTTGCATTAGAATAGCTACGTCACTCGATGTGTAAACGAACAGAAATAACAGTCGAGTAAAGCAACAAGTGGAATCGTACTTAAGTAGGTCATGCAGCCTTCACGCGGTACTATTGTAGAAGTCTTCTGTATATGCCCGTCAATGATGACAGCCTCTGGAAACAAAATGTTGAATTAATATGGAATGAAATATGTCTATTGTGATCGTGAAAGGTAATTTATTTTATTTTTACATGGAAAACAAATAGCCTATAAATATATAGCACGATAGAGGGTGTTAACTGATTGAAGCTATTTTTTATTTTGCACTTCGTTATATCTAGTAGTAATCTAAATTAAAACTTCAAACGTCCATCTAGGCACATAAAACCATTTGTTTATATTTTTGCTGCCATAAAACTCACCATATATTAGGAAAATCATAATAAGGATTCAAAGTGAAAGAAAGTTATTTTTCAAATTATGTAATGTAATAAATATTCGTAAAAAATAGCTGGAATTTTTACTTTTTATGTAAAGTAATTTTTTTGGTTAAAAAAAGAGAAAAAACCAGTCGAGATTACTTTTGTACATTCTGTTGACATTGCAAGCTTTTATCACCCTTTTACAGGGGGAAAATCTCTTACACATATTTAAATAGGCAAACAATACAGCCCGGAGAACAAACAGAATTGATATCGGGATCTTTTATTTTTTCCAATTGTTTTTCTTAGACATTTTAGAATTACACAGTTTTAAGAACGCCATGTTTAATATCTGTTTTATAATTTATTTTACCTGGAGATATCATTATTTGGTTCTGAGCAATTTAGAAATTATACTAGTTCAGTGAAATGGCGATGCGAATATCTTTTGATGTAGATTAAAAATAAAGCTAAAAACATTTAAAATAAATACCGGATTAAAATGCGATATTATGTATATATGTTATTAAGAAAAAATCAGTTTCGGTTGACTTCATTATAAAGTTTAAAATTACTAGCTTCAGTTATAAAAAATATTAATAAGTATAATATTAAAATATCTTAGCTTATGCAGAAGAGAAATAGAAACTTAATCGGTAAGCGGATCAGAAAATATCATACGCAATATTTTAAGTATTGGAAAAACAGCCGTCACGAAAGACACCTGCCGACTGAGGAGGGCTCATCACAGTTCCTTCCACCCTCTTTATTGATATTTCGGTCCGTGCATTAACCACTCTACGAGTTGTGTATTGGCTTTCACGGAGCCACTACAATAAAACTAAGATGGGCTATGATAAGAAAGCAGCTCTTTCACTTTACAGGATTTTAAGACTATAAGATTTAATTGAACATAAAAATAAATATAAGAGGATACTTTGACATCAATATCCGCTTTTAAATTGCACTACTGCAATTTACAGTTACCATTAGAGATATCTAATGTCAGACAATTGTATAAAGGTGGATTGTCGCCGACGGACTCCTATAATGAGAGAGTCGCTCGGTTACGGTCAAAAGCTTATATTTCCATGAGCGAATGCGGTTGCTTGCGACGATTGCCTTCTGTAATTGTGTCCGCTTCGTATCCACCCTCTCTTTATTCGGTAATCTTAATATTATGTCTTGTGAATATCTATATGGGAATTTACCTTTGCATTGTATTAAAAAGGGGGTGCTAATTCTATATAGCAGGACGAAACCATATGTCCACTAAACGATTACTTAGTTGAGATCGTTTGGGTTCAGTCTTAAGCCCTCAAGAGAGATATAAGTTTGTAGTTTGGTGTCGCTGCCTGACCACAGCTGCAACAACGATGAACTCGACAACTTTAATTAGTATTTGCACCACTAGTCAGTCACAAGTGGCCTGAAACACGCTTCTAAAGACTTTTCCGTAAATACCTTAGAGAGTTTGGCGTTTTATGAAAAAAAGTTGATGGAACTTCGAAAACAATGTTGAACATAATAAGAGCATTATGTTGAATATTTTAAATATTTTCACTTTTCTAATTAAGTTGCGCCCTACCTAAATATTGAGCATAAATTTTATTAAACGGAGGAAGATGAAGAAAAATAAAGAGATCATTAAATTGTTAGTGCCGTATATAACAGTTATGAGGCTTACACGGTACGAGCACTATATGAGCGTCTACATATTAATAAGCCAATATCGTATATGCGTTGAAAGGAAAATATGCTGTAAGTATATTAGTCTTAGTGTGGACTACAACCCATTCAGGATATTCTTGTAAAGCCGTGTTCAATAGATGGCGTCAGGTAATAAGCTCAGCGATGGGCTATTACGGTGCTACGAGAGAAATTCGAATCGTACTGAAGCCTAAAGAGTATCAGGAGCGTGCAACTTTTATGGCGCGTGTGGTAGACTGCAGGCGGGTTACAATCGAAATCGATTACGTCTAGTCCGGGCCACATATCTGCAAATTGCAACAATTGTCCAGTACGCCTCATTTTATTCCATGTGCACGGTAATTTACGTAAAAGCAATCACGTTCTATATCTTTTTTAATTCAGTTAAATTTTTATACGTTATTTGCTTCATTTATTACTCACATATTTTATTAAATTTCAAGAAGGAAATACAAATAGGAGAACTTACCTACTATTTTAGGAACATTAGATAAAAAGCCCGTCAAATCAATAAGACCTTTCTCGCTTGAATAAACGAGACTACTCTAATGGTGGGATGTTATTTGAAGGCCTGATCATGTTTTTTTAGTGTTTCACTGGACCATTTGTAGCTTAAACTACAAATAGCTTTAAAGTGGTAAATGTACTGTAATTATTGATAGTGGATTCATATGAAAATAATATTCATTCACATTAAACCAAAAATGCTATCATATCAATTAGTTTCAGTTTTGAATTATACGAGTACATCTAACAATAAACTAATTAATTGATTTGCACATTGTTTGTAATAATCTACGAAATGTGGTAAACTCGTACATATCTATTCTGTTAATCAACACATCGAACATATTTCACGAGCCTATCTAATCAACAAAACCATAGGAATTCATTCATCATGATATACATGTACGTTAAATTTTATTACTAATATTTTGTACTCCTTAAATACCTACCTACATTATACACAAGTTACTTGACCCTTTGTCGGATAAAATACCTCAAAATACAGCGGATCGGAGCAATCCTACCTAAATTTACTGTGTAAATTTGTATGTGTAAATTTAGGTAGGATTGCTCCGATCTGCTGTATTTTGAGGTATTTTATCCGACCAAGGGTCAAGTAACTTGAAGTATCGCTTTCTCAATAAAAAATTCATTAACACTTAACATTTTCATCATATCAAAGTAAACGGGACTGGCACAGCGTTAACTCGGAACGAGCCAGCTAAAACTGTTATAATGTCGCCAAATTTAATTGAATGAAGCTCGCTTACATTTTGCGGTACGGGGTCAAAGCCATGGCGTTAATCTTCTAGGTAAAATCAATTGACAAAAATTATATTTCCCGTGTATACGAAATTACTACGAGCCTTATAAACAAGGGGTTAGGTTGTTATTTCGTCCGCTCATCGCAAACTAAAGGAAAATCATATCAAAGTACATTATTTCCTCGTTTGCCCTCGTTTATGAACGTGCACATCTTTATGAGATTTTCAAGGAGTATTGAGTTTTATTTAGTTTGTTGAAGGTATACTTTGCAGTGACTTTTTTTCTCCTGTGTTTTTATAGGAGAATTTATCGTGGTGCGTTAAAGAGCGAACCGCACGGGCCGACGCCACCGCACCGTTGTGAAGACATCTCGCTAGCCCTTTATTGCTTGCTTGAAATTAATGTTTCCACCATACAGTAGAGGATTTTATACTTTGTGGCAACGTTTATCGGATTTTATTACGTAAATATTTTATGAGGAAATGAAACAGTTTGTCATTGCAGCGAAATGGCGATTGTGAAATGTCTAAAATAACAAAGTACTACAGTACTCGTAAGATGTTAAACTAACATACGTACTTGATAAATAGTATTGTTCGTATCAACTTTGTTTTGTAATTTCCGCACACTCAGGTAGGTATTCGTTGCTAAATGATCAACAATTTTATTGAATAGGCTCAGAAAAATAAATTCCCCGTGAAATGTAGCCGGGAACGCTTAACAAACAGGCCGTTTACATAACGTTCAGTTGCCGCTTCATAGCTAGTGGAGAAGCGTGGGGTGCGTGTAATTTTCAGATTAGTTTGTTCAGTAGCAAGTGTGCCCGCCGCCTCGCCGCCTCGCATCGCCGCAAATATGTGGCCAATAATGCCTCCTCGCAACGCGTACTAGCCACCGTCACTGTTGACATATTATTACTCCTTAAGAGAATTAAAAAAAAATTGTTAAACAAAGTATGACATAAATCGATGCGTCTCAGGTAATTGATGGTAGGTGATACCTCAGCCACAAAACATCAGTCAATGATGCGCTGTCGACCTAAATTATACATTCGGGAATCCATAAACTGAAACCGAAACGCGCAATATGCACTTTTACGGTTTTACCATCTGTTTTCATTTATGTTTGTTATAAAAAAAAAATACTTACAAAACATACAAAGTTTTATTATCATAATAAGATAGATGAATACGGACAGTACCACAACATACCTTGTAGATATCGAAATGAATTACATTATTCTTAGTGTCTTTATATTTAAAAGTTAAACCAATCAGTCCGTCACTTAATAATTATTTCAATTCCACCTAAATGTTTATTATCTCTTTCGCAATAAATAAAATCGTCTCATATTCTTCAGTAAACGATCTCACTCTATAAATCATTTTTATTGTGCCGTCGAAGGGTCCCGTTTAATAGCAGAGCTCGAGACCAAATTGGGTCAACTTTCATAATAAATAGTAAATATAGACGTATTTTGTCAAGATCATGTGGTAAGAGATTCATATATATGAATATTCATCTTTATCGACGTGCAAAAACTTTCACTTTGCCAGGCATCCGTCCGTGTGCTAATGGCTAGCACATGGTTGAACGCTTTGGAATGAGACTGTACAAAAAGGGGTTGAAAAGCTTTATATTTTTTACAAAATACTGTTATTTTTTGGCAAAAAATAGGAAGCTAAATATTTTGATATATAGCCAACATGACCGTATTTTTAAATTACTTCCTTATAAGAAAATTCGGATCTTAAGGTTTTATCGTTTCTATAATCTATGGTCGAGAAAATACATATTTAATTGCTGAGCTGTCTATAATTTTAAAAGAAAAACCTTTAGACTATGAATTTGTAGCTCTATTAAACAAGCAATTTGCAAATGCTCACGAGCAATTTCTGCCCATACATAGACAATATCTCTTTAGTTCATGGACGCAGTATCATGCTTTGACATTACTTCCGCTAGTTACAGTTCCGTTCTCTACGCCTCATTTAATTTTTGTTCTCCGATGTCCATATAGTTTGCATGCGAATAATTATTTACTGCATTTAAAATAATATTGCAGAGTATCACAAATAGGTATTCTTACTAAATTAAAAATGAATATCCGAGTAATCTAAATTCTAAGGTATTTTTAACCAAAAAAATATGAAAAGAGAATAATAATAAAATTTTAATATATTATACGATAACACAATAAAAGTAGTTTTATTGTTATTTTATAAAATACCGCTTACATAAACGACTACTATGAGCATCTTTTGATATTAAACTGAGTTATAAAAGAAGGTTATTTGGTTTCACAGACAATAAAGCGGAACTCAGTGGACAATGAAAACTGCACTTGGTACCTACTTCATACTAAACTTTATACTTAGCCTGAAACTTATAAGATATCTGATGATTTAATAAAAATTGAAAACAATCACCAGGTCACTATTCAGAATATACGTATGTCCTATATCATATAACTTTTATATGTATAATAACATTTTTAGTTAAGTTTTACATAATTATTTAATATTTATATACACCTATACAACGTTATGTAAATGTAATCGGGTAGATAGGTACGTATAAAAAACATAAAATGGATCCGTTTATTAAAGTTATAAGCATAAGTCTTTATATAGTATTGTCTTTTTATAAATCAAAGGCGGGATAATAAAATAGGTAAGTGGGTCTTGAAGCTTGAAGCGAGGGACGAGATATTTAGACAATCATAGCCGGTGCAAGGGGATCAGCGGCAGGATTGCGGTGACAACAATACAAAGGGGTGGCTCAGAGCTGCTCGTTAGCCAAAGGGATCGTCTTCAGACAATCAGCGTATCTTCGATACCACTATTACTTAAATTTTAACGAAGCTTTGCTTAGATACAGTTCGTTTACTCAAGTTAATAATCTGAGTGGCAATAACTTCTTGTGAGGGCTATTTCTTATACGTGCGTAAATTGTATTCTACACATAGTCATAAAAGACTTAATGTAAAATAAAAAGATGTAGGTATTTCTAAACAGGTAGGTTACATTAATAAAATATTGTACATGTAGAATCCAAAACAGGATAATTTTAAAGAGATTGAAAGAATTCAACTCCACATTTAGCATACTATTATCGTAGAAAACTTCTTCTACAAAATTTCCCGTTAAGATTCGGAAACTTACGTCCTACCTTGTTAAAAACCTCGATATTTCCTAGTCTTATTAAGCGATGCCAGAAGTAATTGTGGCAGTCTTACAAAGTTAAGCGGTCGGTAGTAAGCCGCCCGTGAACGCTCATAATCGTTATTTTGTCTGCGGACTTTATAAAATGTAACTGAGGCCGACTGGCGTTCCCGACTACGTATCATTAGCTTAGGATCAGTTTTAAGTTTTATGCACTCCTATGGCAATCGTAGTCGTTGCGAGCGAGGGGCTCGCTATCTTACATCTTTGCCTTATAGTTTGCTATTTTATTGCTGTTCTGTTACATCTTACCGATTAAGATATTGAGAAATATTTTAATAAATCTTTTGTGTACTTCTATATAACTATAATTATTATTTTAAAAATCAACACACAACTCTTTTTTTAATCAAATGTTATGTGGGAAGGGTGGTGGTGGTTCTCTCTAACGAACGGTTTATGATAATTATAATAGAAAAGTAAGTAGTAGTGAATTACCTAGTCCCCTAATAGGACATAGAACATACACATTTTTTTTACAGGCAACTAGGTGTTCATTTTTTTATCTGCCGATTCAAACTATTTTTTTTAAATTTATCTCGTGACAAACCCGGGACTTTTTTTTTATGTCAGATATCGACAGACAAGCATGAGGTTCACTTGGTGGTAGGTGATACCTCAGCCACACAACATCAGTCAATGATGCGCTGTCGACCTAATTTTTACTTCGAGCATTCGGAAATCCATAGACTGAAACCGAAACGCGCAATGTGCACTTCACGGTTTTTCCATCTATGAACGGTGGTTCGTTACCCGGTCGGAATTTAGATATTCCTCCCACCCGATCAATGCCCGAAGTTACCAGACGTGGGGAAAACATGCTTACAGAAAATTATAAACATGTGGTCCCGGTGGGATTTGAACCCACGACACGGCAGGTGTTCTACCGAACGCGCCAACGAGCCCGTCAAAAACTTCCACAGCTAATCACAGAGGCGGTATATATTAGGTATGTATAACAATTTGTAATGAAAATACTATGAAAGCTATCCGAGTTCCGTAACTTCGCGATGATCTATCAAGTTACTGCGATATCTTAGCTCATTATACTAAATCCGCTCTAATTGGAGTTATGTTTGTGTATTCTCAAGTTTGAACATTTCCCATGAAACGATATAAATTAATTATCATAGGTCTAATCTTAAATTTACCTAAGGAGTAAACTATGTTTATTTTATTAGAACTCTATATAATGAGTAGGTTGTAATGTGAGAAGTATTATCTTATAGTACTTAATAATAATAAAAATTTATTCAATACACAGAAAAAAAGTTATGATCTACTAAAATTATCTAAAATATGATACAAAAATTAAAAATCATCTTCATCTCAATATTTGTGAAACAGCTTGATTTTCAGTAGATATTAATTATTAATGAAATTTATTAGACATAAGCATTATACATTACATTTATTATAAACAAAAAGCGTTGAAGTCTGATGTAAATGTATGTATAAATTAAATAGAAGTATTTATTATTTAATTCACATTAACGTTATTCTTCGCATTCTTTTTTAAGTGAGATATATTACGTAGTCTACAGTATAGTCAGCACATTAAGCCACCAAATTAAGAAAAAAACCCTTTTTAAATCCAGATTCAATTATTCTTATCAATATTTTATTAAGTTTGTAAAATATTATGAATTAAATGCTATTGTTTAACTGTTTCTAAATAATAATACAGTATATTCAAATAGTCCAAGTCATATATAACTACCTATTTATTATATAATACATATATATTTTATAGGTGTAACTTTATTTTTTTTATACAGCGCCTATTGGCATAGCGCAGTGGTCAGCAAAGTGCGGCTCTGGCAAAAATATCCACGGAAGGTGCAATAATATTTTAAAGTTTGCCGACCACTGGCATAGCGTATGAAATATGCATTAAGCAACGAATCTGTGAAATGGCAATACTATGAAAATTGATTCGTATGGACGGACAGTGGACACGTGTGTTACAACGTGCATGTTCTCGTGGGCGGCCTATTCACGTCAACACGTCGGAAACTGAAGCTGCGGTACGTGTCTACAATGTGCATTCAATAGACCATCATCCAATCAATCAAGTACTCATTGACAGGTGGAATAACGTTAACAATATTTATATTTATCTCTTAAATAGCCTCGGTTTCATGGACACACCCTACGCTATGTTAACCGGGTCTTTTTTAAAAAAAAAACCTTTTTTGCAAATTAAGCCGCTTAAATATTCATTATTTTTCACAATACTTGGATTATGTGCCATAGATTACTTTCGGACAGAAATACCGCGTCGCGTATTAGATAATAATAATTTTTATTAACTATATGTATATTGCTGATGGACAACATAATTAGGGTTCAAGAATATATGTATAGAAAACGGTATATAACAACTCGTCGGAGTCCTATTTTAATTCTATTTTTTAGTAGTTTATAATCATTATATAAATTAAAACGTATAAAAACTTTTTTAATTTGTTGCCTTTTATCATAGTTTTTTTATACCATATATCTCATATTCAGGGCCGTGGAAATTAGAAACATGTTGTCCCGGTGGGATTTGATTTTGTGACCTATCGAAACTCAAGCTAGGTATTCAAACTAAAGCGCCAATCCGTCAAAAATATAAAAAGTACAGTTGTCTATACTAATATTATAAAGAGGAAAAATTTGTTTGTTACGATTTAATTCAAAAACTACTTGACTGATATAAAAAAATATTTCACCTATTTGTAGTGTATTATAAAAAAGCGAAACATATTCTGTCTAACCCTGAAAATATTTAGATATACATAAGTTATTGCTCTATATTTTTTTTTTGAGTAATTTAATGAATCTTAAACGTAAATTACTGCGAAATATTGATGCGATGCTTTTTATCACGCATTTAAATTGTTTAATGTCCTACGATGCTCACATAATTACAGAAACACATTTTTATATGTAATTATTGCACGTGCGTTTAAATATTATGATATTATTTCAGATAGTATTTGAATCATGGTGAATAAGACTTTTTTATTTCAGAATTAAAATATAATTCACTAATAAACAAGAAGAACTCGATTCAATTATCTAATTTTTTGTGTAGTCCAACCAGTGAAAACCAGTCGTAGTCATTAATGCGTAAAAATAGAATTAAAAACTGTAATGTTATTTAATAATTCAATAGTTGCTTCTCTGAAGACTTAGGCCGTGTTACGTAATAGGAACAACAGATATACGGGCTAGCTATGAATCTTAAAGTTTCTATAATATGTTGATTATTTTTCCAGCTTAAAAGGCAAGGCGCGGAAAAAACAGAAGTACTTTTAATGAATTAGTCTAAATCGTTGAAACATAATTTAGATTGTTTCAATATTATTACCTTATTTCAGGATAAGGTGGCTACTTTATAAAGTTACAAGCGTAACGAAAAAGTTTGATTGCTTTTAAATCACACGGAATCTCGAAATCGTCAAAACTCATCAGAAGTAAATAGAGAACATAAAGATTCAAATCAAACATTATGAGTAATTTTATCTTCGCTACATAATATCGGAACATCATTACCGGCAACTAATTTAAATTTAATCCTGAACCGGCTTAGATATTGCACTTCTATGATGGCTTAGCGAAATTAATAAGCTACTTATCCATGTTTGTACTTACTAGGGATGATAAACATGATGTTATTTAATTACGTGATATTCAGTGACTAGAAAGGAAATGAGGCTAGTTTGTATAGAGCGTAGAGAGGCTTAGTGGGAGTCTAGAGCCGTTGTTTCATTACGAAATGACTGGACCGATGCGTGGAAAGCTCGCATTTTCCTTTGTTATAGCATTTGTTATCACTCGATGGTCTTGTTGTGTAATTTTCATATTATTGGTTTTTTAAAACTGAATTTAAATCTTCCTTTATAAATTAACTTTTTAAAAATTAAATTAAATTCATGTTAATGTTAGTTGAAAGGTTTAAATTGTTATGATAGTACGTTTTTTTGTAATTTAATTGTTTTAATATGTTTTTAAATAATAACAGTACCACGATCGCTGTTAATAGCGCTTCACCCTCACTGGAGCCACTGAATGGGGTTTTGCCCCAATATATTATAATGAATGGTTATGCATTTCAGGGATTATCCTTTTTTCTATTTAGTTTAAATGTTATTAGCTATTGTAATTTTATATAGTGATTTTTAAAATAAGTTTTTAGTTAATATAAATTATAATAATAAGTGTTTAAAATATTATAAAGAGATGCTTACAGTATTTACATTACCAAGTTATTTTGTATATAATATTGTCCTTTTTTTGCCGACGTTTCAATCTGCCGCGACCATGGTTGCTGAAAAGCTACCGAAACGTCGACATAAATAATATAAATAATTAACCGCGTTTTAATCCGTTATAAAGTATTTTATTTCAATTATTTTGTATAGTTCATAAACAAAATCTAAAATCATTTAATTTTTACACTTAAACGTTATGCTTTACTTAGAAATCGTCTTTTGCTTTTATATTTGAACGATACTGCCTGTTGCATTCAAAACACACATACGAGTGTGTATTACACGTGAATAACGGCAGCACGTGTGTAAGCCTCTATTTACCCGGATTTGTAGAGCAAGAACTGGCGCTTGAAATCGAAATATCAAATTCTATTTGAAAATTATTAAGTCAATGTGGGTTTTTTTAATTACAGAGCAGATGACCGAGGTTACCTGATAGTAAGTAATCATCCATTGACATCCGCGACTTAAATAACTCAGATGCGTTGTCGGATTTTTAAAAATGTATAGACTCGATTTTTACAACCATCAATTAATTTTAATAAGGCAAGAATCCAATCAGAAAGAATAGGACATCGATTTAAAAAAATACTATTTCTTAATTAGGTTTCATCAATAAAAATCCAAAAGTCATATAGAAACTACAATATTAAATATTATTAAAATACTTTTAGTTAAATACGAGTGTGCGCAGTATGAATACAAAAACACCTGCAACCAGTTGCATCTCTCAAGTTTCACAGCAATTTCGCCACCTCGGTACTTCTGAAAATAAAACTTACCTGCAGTTAACAATGTTGAAACCCCGAACTGAATAATCGGTGTTTAAAATTTCAGCTGTAAATCGTAGACCCGCGACTTCTCTGAAATTGCTTTTTAATCGAATAAAATTTTCGCTTACCCTCAAGGCGGGCGACGCGGCGCGACGTAAGGCGGCCGACCGTGTAAGGGCGCGAGACTGCTCTGTTCAACCCTCGGATCGCAACTGATTTTCCACCGCGAAAACTTACCTCGAACACGTCATCACTCACACCCTTCCCTGTTGACCAATGATTCGCCGTCTCTCCCGCGAAGCCTTCCGGATTCATCCGAGTGCTTCAAGCGGAGGGAGTGTCGATTGGATCTTTTAATCAGAAACGTAAAAGAAGCGAGCTTTCAACTTCCATGCACGAATGTAGGCCGCGGCGGGAGGCATGCAACAGGTACTGTTTCATTTCCTCAGTATCTACGTGCTAAGGATTAAGAAGTAATGGTTTATTAAGAGAAAATCAACGTAGTTAAAACATGTGAAAATTTAACATTAGATCAGTTTCTTATTATTTTAGAAAATACACTCTTACGTCAATTTTCCATAAAAATTTTAGGTCATAAATTATTTCCGCACCTTAAAAACACGGACTTTACTTAATCACGATTTACTTAATTTACAATTCTAATTATTTGTTTATTGAAGTCGACCAAGATTAGGGTGCAAATTTATTCTCGGGATAGGATTTTTGTTAACTGCCTGGAGGTGATTTTCTGTCTTTTACTGCACTAATTAAAATATGTAGCACTGTAATTGTTGAATAGCGCTGTTTTTGGTTTCCATTATGATCATTAACTGGAATAAAGTTTGTATTAAATTTATGAACATCGTAAAATTTTATTTTATCATTGAAATAAATTGAAACGGCTTCATAATCCTCCCCGATTATGCCGCAAAATATAGATGGCATGGTTTATAATTGAAACCCCTATTTGATTGTTTGGTAGCGAGCGTTACGTGTGCCCCATTAGGTGACTTGTTTAATTCTTGACCACGGCGGCGGCATTCGTAATCTAAGTTGTAAACTAAATCTTGGGGCCCGACTCACATATCCCCATAAGCTTGGTCTGCTAGCTATTTGAATGCTTCTCGAACGACCACAAATTAGTATGCGCGCTCCATACGGCCCAGACCGCCCCAATGGGCCAAACCCTTATTCTAAATATTCTTGATATTAAAATAAGGATAATATTATTACTTTTGAAATATTAAAAAAAAAGTTTATACGGGTACCATAAATATTTAAAAAAAATCTTAGTTTTGAAATTTGCATTTAATTATTTTACGTGTTTCGACTTTTTTTAAATAAGATTTGTTACGTCGATAAAGAATTTTAATTTTTTTTATTATTTTTGAATTTTTAAGTGCTGTAAATACGATTAAAAGTTGATAATATAATAAAATATGATTTGTGATAATTCTATTCATTAATTGGCAAAGATAAAGCTTCAGAATAATACCTCAGGTTCAATTTGTAAGTGGGATCTTGGGATACGTTCATTTTGTGTAATACAGAACTAGTGCGGAATCATTCCGACGGCCGCTTGAATTATGTAAATATTTTGATCTCAAATATATTCCGTCGAATAAATATTGTTCAATCTCAGACGTCCGAGTTGTTTGAAAGCAATATGGGACTATATTGTTGTATTCCATTGTTTTTTTACTTCGTATTTTAAATAGATTAATGTCAATGTAAGTGCGTAACTTAGGTATTATTTTATTTTATTAAAACGGTACTAGAATATTTTATAAAAGAAAATATTAATGTTTGGTTCTGAGTCTTGGGTATTAAGATTATTAGATTATGTAAATATTGTTTTTGGAAAAACTACTAAGGCTACTGTGATATGAGATTCAACCGAATCTTTTTATGACCTATAATAAGTTTAAGAAGCATATTGCATGAATTTAATATATGTTTTTTTTTTTAATTTTTTATTTCAGATAATTGTATGATAAATGTATTGAGGTTGATGTGTCTCACCTGTTAACTAACCCACCCATGAAAACCTGCACCACAAGAAGAAGTGTTGCGGATAGGTTGCCGGCCTTTGAAACAAGACAGGGCTCACGCCTTGAAGGTCGCCAAGGCTCCGATATCCTAGAAAAAATACTGGTGACAACCAGTACAATCCAAGACATCGAATCGCATAGTTCACAGGAGAATAAAATATACCATATAGGAGTATGTATGTACTTCGACTTTTTTAATGAATAAACTATTAACATTCAATAGTTTGAAAAGTCATCTATAAAAATCTTTAGTAGATGTAGATTACTGTGTAACTACAGATCACGACAAAATTAGTTTTCTATCTGACATTATTATACATAGAAATAAATATTTAGCAAATTATATTTTGGTTTGCATCGTGCTGCGATCGAAATGACATACTATATCTCAAGTTCTGAGGCACTCCAATTAATTAATTATTATTTAATAGATTTTAATAGAATAGATATTATAGTGAACATTTTTTTTAGTGTAATTTGTATTAAATTTTTTTATTAATTATAGTTATTTTAAACAATAATTTTAGTCCTTACTCTCTATAAAACTCGTATATAACAATAAGTAATAAATAGAATTTCAAAATAAGTCTGTGAGTGGTCTATTTATAAGTTTGGCTACGTCTGTATTTTCTAAAGTCTATGGTGAAGGTAGATAGATGCAAGGAAGAGGAACCGAAAGCTTGATTGCAAACCCTATTCCATATTTATTACGAAGCTATTTTGTCATGCTTATTGATGGGCTCGTCGAGAAATAGACAACCATATTTATGATAGAGTCGTCATTTTCCATACTTTGACTTTAATTTATCTACTTGCAAAGAGAATACGGAAACGGAGTATAAAAACACCAATATTTATTTATTGCATGCTGAAAATGCAATAGATACATATATCCACAATTCATATTAATAATGTTCAATAAAAAATAAAACTATTTAATTTTTAATTTTATATCAAATGTCAACAGATACGTTGTTGGTCAAAACAACTTATTTTTTAATTCGAATGTTCGGAAATCCTTAGGTTTTTCTTTCTACGACTGGTCGTTTGATCCTGGCGCCTGAACCTCATCGCTATAGTGATATTCGTAAAACATAATCGTAAATTATAAATATATGAGACAAGATTCGATCCCGCGACCTATCGGGACGCAAGGCAGGTGTAGCAAACGAGCCTAGGAGCTCGCAAAAAAAAATGTTCCATATATGACAAGGGTTTTAAAATGTGTTTATGTTTTTATTGTTCTACGAGAACTTTTGTATTTTAAATATCTGAAAACACTTAAGGGGGATGAACTCTATCAACAAGCAAACAGTATGACTTGGAGGCGTAACTACGATTACGAGTTGTGCCTCGTTTACTTTACTAGCGGTTTTTATTGCTTAGGTTTAGTGTGTTTGAGAGAAATAACTAAATATATTTGGTATGGGTAACATTCCCTAAGTTGCGGGCGAAACGGTTATCAGAGATGTAGATAATAGTAATTTGTAAAATAAATATTCCACATTGCCACATACTCGTATATATTCAACATTTTTCAAAGATGCATTAGCCGGAAAAATATCGTTTTTAATTTTATATCAGAAATAATTAATAGGATGCTCGAAAATTAGAAAAATAGATATTCAATTCAGACGTAATCCCCTTTAATACGTAGTGTTCTTCAAATTTTCATCTGATTTTGTAAATCTTAATTATATAATATTTATAAATATTAAGTAGACATAATTCATTATAAAAATATCAGGTTTGTTAGTGTGAATCAATGTTTCTCAGAAACGATATTAAGGTCGTACCCATATTAAGTTGATGTTATGATTTTGTCTAATAAATTGCAAGATAAAAATGAGGTTTTACTGACAATACGCCGAAACAAAATTTGTATGTATTAAAGTTGTTAAAACTACGGTATACCTAACCACCGATCATAAAACTATAGTTAAAAGATTTATAAATATTCGCGTTTATAAAAAATAGCACTTAGTTCGCAAATAATTATCTTTAAATAATGATAAAATTTTCTTCCAGACATCCGATTTCGAAGATACGATATGTTGATTCAGATTAAGCTGTTTTTTGGATTAGGTACGATCTATGAAATCTGCATGAAAATCATTAGTTTCGGAGAATAGCGTGAACAATCAGACATACAGACAAAAAATGTTTAAAATTTACCCTTTTTTAAACCGCCCCTCTCAAATTCTGGTAAATGTTTTAAACCAAAGTCGTCGATTGTTATGTTATATGTATTAATGAAACTGGAAGCGAGTAGAACAGCATTATTAAACACGTCTTTTGCGCCCGGAAGCACCGTTAAAGGCATTATTATCCGGACGGTCGCGCTGCAAATAAATCGTCTACGGAGCGGACGCTCTTTCGATTATCCTCAAATCTTCATTACACCGACATATGCTCTCACGTCGCTTGCTTTTCACACTTTCCCTCACTTATTTATGTTCTTGAGAAACCTATTACGGGGTCATTATTTTTCTTAAATATTCAATAATTAAAGTTAATAACTAATAAGATTATGACCCTAAAAAAATATGTTTCTGTGATCTTATATTGCATGAAAAAGGTTAGAGAATGCTGCGCTTATTTTTCATAACTATAGATGTAATACCTATGATTTTTTTTTTATAAGATAGTTCCGAAATATTAGAGTTGCAAATACGAATAAATTATGTAAAAATATTTGAATTCATCTATTTGTTTAGGGCTAGAGAGAAACATTTATTCATAGTAACAACACTATAACTACACAATATTTTATTTATGAATAAGAACACATATAATAAGTATTCTAACACACTAATACACACTCATTCGCGATCGCGATATTGGTTATCTTAAAAAAATACAAAATTTTAATGAGTGTAATAATTTTATGCAATTACCGTAAAATACTGGAATTCATATTCTTTACTTTTATATTCTGTTAAACTGTTATAGAATAAATAATTGTTTTAGCATCATCACAGTAATAGTCAAGGTGAAATTAATTAGTGAGTTGCATTGCGTAGGTATTCCATACAAGTTTAAACTAAGTCGATACTTAAAAATAAGTATAATTTTTTTTCAGTAACATTGAGTAAATGCTCTGTCAGCATGTTCTACCTATAATTCTCCCGCTGGGTCTGATATGGTTATAAATAATGTTAAGTTACATGTTTTTTAAGCCACTTCGAGAATTAAACTGAAGGGGGGAATATCTTAATTGTTTCCGGTTACTGAAACATCGCTCATCGATGGATAAATAATAAATAAATAATTATTCCATAATTTCTAAATCTCGAAGTAAAAACAAAAGATCGACGATTAACGCGAGTGTCACACATTTAAATAATTTGCGCGCGATTATTATTATTTATCTAATATGTTTCGAATGCTTTCTAACAAATGTCACCGGCAGACTGACAGGTGACTGCTGTCTGATTTAAATTATCACATTGCCATACTAACGCCATCTATTCCTACGGAGTTGATTTCAACAGAGTATCATTGCGAAATTGGTGAACGTGTGGCTTATTGCGTCATACCTCACGCTCCCCATCGGCAATAGACATTAAAAAGGGACAGATCGAAAGTCCTGTGACATATAGAACTTTAAAGTAGCTACGTATTAAATAGCTATTTACACGTATATTAGCTTTCATGCCGGTATTCCGCTATATAAAGCTTTTTGTATTAAACGCTTCCTAACCAGTATAACATAATTATATTATACATGTGATGCCTTGAGGATGTCCTCGTTAACGTAGTTTTATTCAAATGGAGGTGAGTTGCAGCCGCACCCATGGCAAACCGGATATTGATTTAGAGGCCAATGAAGCCCAGTTCCGCTGCAGCCTCCGATACACATAAGCTTTGACAACGATGTGACTAATTAATTTTCATTACGCAACGCAGTTGCTTGCTGCGCTTTACTCGATTACGTTTATATATTGTAAAATAATGTGATGCGACTATCTCTTGGTATATATATATATATATATATATATATATATATATATATATATATATATATATATATATTATAAAATAAAATATTCTTCAATATATATATATATATATTATATATATATATATATATATATATATTGAAGAATATTTTTGCTATAATAAAACTTCATGTTAAATATGTTGCCTGTTTAGTAGTAATAATAGATAAGGTTCTAGTTCAATGATTCGTTTTTGAATATATATACAAAAATACTAACATACGTAGGTGATAAAGCGATTATCTAAACAAACCAATATTGATAATTAATTTGGCGACGGTTCTACATGACAACATTCTGTAGTGGTGTTGATATCATTCAACAGGTAAATCTGTAGATAGGGACAATCAGTTTAATGCTCTCTAAACGTTTGATATGATGTGAATAACATCAGAGGGGCGATACGAATGGATGAGCCGAACTCGGGACTAATAGAATCCAGTCTCTTTCCTTTGTATGGATGTGGCAAGTCATTAAAGTTATTTTAATTCCTAAATACATTATATTGCTCGTCGATTTAAATTTTCGCAATTTCATTAACAAATACTCGTAATACATTTATTAAGTAGATGAGAAACACATAGAATAATGATATTTTTTTAGAATATCAACTTCATTTGTTTGTATGTTTACAATCACTGTAGTATGCTTATTTTTCTTGTTCCGTGGTAGTATCACATATAAACGTATACACTATACATACATATATCTGTATATTATGCTGAGTTAGGAAGTTACAATAAAATCATTCATTAGGAGTTCAAATACAATTGTTATCATAATATAACATAACATTAAAATGATTAAAAATATTATATATTGTATCAAAAGCAATAATTATTTTTAATGTCACTGTTATCATAATTTTATAGCGCCGCGATTATGAGTGGGAATCGGTTCGGGTGGAGACCGGGCGCGATTCTCTCACTCGAGAGATCACCTGAAAGTGTACCACTTAATAACTCACATCCTCTCTCGGTTCACTGAACATCCGCTGGATCGTCACATATCTCTAAATATGACCGACGAAGCGTGGCACTCTATACCATACTCCCGGATTAAGCGCATGCCACCGCGTACGACGACACAAGCCTCTAATATGGTTCTCGAGCGGAACACTCTTTGCTTAATTATAATTATTTTGCTCTTACATGATTAAGGCGTAGCAAATACTTGGTGCTCATCCGTATGATGCTACGACGTGCTACGAGCCACTGTAGCGTGGTTTCCGTCAAAGTGGGTACATATTGTTGTTTTAGCCTGATTATTGAAGTAGATTATTCTTATCTAATAATAAAATTGAAGTTCAATATATTAATTTTATGTGTTTAAAATTGAAGTGAATTTCGAATTATTGATACAGAAAAAGCATAGCGATCTTATAAATAAATAGTTATATCTTTTAAATATTATGCAGCCTTTTATATTAAAAATCATTATCGAAATTAATATCCAAAGTTGCTCAGTCTACGTTATTTTAACTACTTTAGATAGGAACAGAGTCAGATAATGAATACCTAAATTATAAATGAAGCATTTAAATAACGATTTTAAGTAAGACCAATAGTATCCGAATCCATGGCATTTTATATTCTATTTTATTCTTGACGATACTCGAAGATGTTGGCAAAATTTAAAGTATGCCACTTGAGATTGACGTAAAATCAATTTAACTTCAGTTTTTTAACAAGTATTAAGGAGGAATAAAATACACGTTGCATGGAACTATTGAAGAGTTTAATAATATTCATTGGGTAGGGCAATTTTCCGGGCGAACGGCGACGTGTCTTTGATCACCGTCTAGCCCGAGAAGTCATTATAGAGTACATATTTAATAAGAAATAACAACTAAACAAATATTATATTTATAGGAAATTCTAAATCAAAAAGGTATTGTAAAATAATTTGTTTAGTTTTAACTGTAGGTTTTACGGAATTAGCGTTAATTCTATTAATAGTTGTTAAATATGTGTTTATGTAGTCATTTATATAAGATCATAATAATTTATTAATAGTTTATAATAGAGTCTTATTCTAACGCTAGAGTCGCTAACGTGAATTCAGGATTAAAGAGATACCGATTTTCTTTATAAACTGTTTTTATCTTGTATGTCCACAAATATATAGATAAAAATAAATATAATATTAGAACCATTATTTTTAAGCTACCATCTGCATATTTTTTGGTGATTGTCACGTTTTTGTACCTTATATTGATACGATAATATTTTTTATAATTTTATTTAAATAATATGAAATGTTTTATAAATATAATTTATAAAGTTAGTCTACAATCTAGACCATAGAAGAAAAATAATGAACTTTTCAAGTGTTTTACTAAATCTTTACGATTATAGTTTATGGTATGAACAACTGTCTTTCTTGTCAACTGTTTAAAGCAAGTCTTTCTAGTAGCTACAAGGACTTTATATATGTTATATATATAAAGTCCTTGAGTAGCTATAAGTATTGCGTCAACGACAAGGCATTTTCATTATTTATTACATATTCATTAACAGTTACTTTGTTCCAGTGTTAGTTCTACTTCAGTTACTTTCATGATGTAAATATTTTTTCCTCATAGGTATAATTAAAGTACATTTAAAGAACTTCACATATAAATATACATTTAAAACAGCACAGATACATTAACAGCAATTCGTTTATAAATAATGTCACAATTTTAACATAAATGCCAGTTTTTTTATAGTCACATACAGGCACAATATATACCTACATGAAATTAATAAATATAGTCTAGAATTTATTTTGCCGGCGATCCCTCTCAATGTTCAGTATAACACTTCAAATATCAAATATTATTAGAACATTACACACAGGTAAGTAACTGTTTTATCAGCGATAATATAGACAAAGTGTGAATTTTCTTTCGACATCGTTTAAAAATAAAATTTTCAACCTAAACCTGAAGTTATTTTGATTTTTTAGCATATCCCTTACAAAGTTGGTTTTTATTTTTGTTTAAAAAATAATGTTGTCTTTTAAAAGCAATAACTTCAATGTAGCGGATAATATTGAATTTTCCGACCAAGTTCTCTTAGCTTTTAGTGAGTCAGTTTGATATATTGAATCTATTGCGGTAAAAATCACAAATTTTATCAAAAAATAATATGAAAGAGGAGGGTTCAGGCAGGAAGTTGTTTATAGAGAAATAGTATAACATATATAGATATATTTTATGCTATTTTACGGTTATTTTATGTGATAATAGCTTAATAAATATATCTATATATAACTAATAAAATTGTACTAAAGTTAACAGTATAAATATATTGCAATGAGAAAATAAGCTATAATAATATATTTAATACATTTAGGTTGTAATCCAATAAAAACAAACGTACCTTTCAATAAGAGAACAGAAAAGGCCAATTGCCTTTTCACGTCAATCTTCAAGACAAGAGTGTCTATTGAGGGCTCTTAACACATGTTGCACTCCGTAATCAAACTCAATAAACATTGTTAACTAAATTGTTTTTGTTGCTTACTCTGATTTGAAATTGGAACTTAGTTTTATTTATCATCACGTGTATATGTGACGAGTTTCAAATCGCGTATGTTTGGGTCACGGGTCGCGAGGACGTCCGGTGTCGTCGCGCCCTTCCGGCGTGCGCGGGCGCCGACGCGAGAACCGTGACCAAATATACCATGCTCTGATAAATAGTGTTTGTTACCTAGCTTCATAGCAACATCATACCTCTATATAAATACGTTACAAAGGATAAAATACATTATTATTGTGAAAACATGTAATCAACTTTGTTGTCTACTGCAAGATTGCTACAGGAACTTCATAGACGGCACCTTGAATTTTTTAATGTAAGATATTGACAGACGAGCATGTACCACCTACCTCTTGTACCTCAGCCACCGAACATCAGTCAATGACGCGCTATCGACGTACTTTTTACTTCGAGCATTCGGAAACCCATAGACTGAAACCGTAACGCGCAATGTGCACTTCACGGTTTTTCCATCTATGAACGGTGGTTCGTTACCCGGTCGGAATTTCGAAATTCATCCCACCCGTTCAATGCCCGAAGTTACCAGACCGTCAATTAGTTAGTCCGTTTATTAGTTCTTTGTCAATACCAACATTAATGCGAAATAGGTAGAACTATTTACCGACCGCTGAAAGTTTACAGCTCTAGGAAATTTGAATCATTACAGTAAACTTTTACTTAGTAAATACATATATATACTAGCTGACCTTAGCTGTTAGTGCCACATTATAAAAAAATAAAAAATAAAAATTTCGTCCAAAAATTAAAAAAAAATAATTTAAGAGTGAACAACCCTTATCACTTAGGGTCTCAGACCTAATGAATACGCATATAAAATTTGGTAAAAATCGGTAAAGCCGTTTCGGAGGAGTAACATTGTGACATGGAAATATTATATATTAGATTATATAGTACATATTTACCAACGTGGAGGTAAATTAACTTCTCTTTATTGAAAGGTCCGCTGTAAACTAATTACTATGTAGTACACGCATCGATAGCTTTTATGATGGAATTATTGGATACCTACTGTTTTAAGTGTCGTGAAAAACAAACGACGTATTAATTTTATAGTACGCTAATGGAGTCCGGCCACATGTGTTGTTATTTAAAACCATTTTAAGCATAAAATTCGTGGTATCTGAATTGTAAATTTTAAATATATATTATTTTTAAAAAGAAATATGCGGCGACCGAATAATACACGTCAGTTGTCATATTCATTAAAATTATCACGATTTTTCATATTTTAAAAGAAAAAACAAAAGGTGAAACATTTCTTACTTTTTTCATATTATGTACCCACATAACTTTTTCCTCAAAAAGTGGGAATGATTCATATCAATTTTTTGTTGAAAAAATTAAATAATCAACATTAACGATGAGACAGAACTGGAAACGTGTTTAGTGTATGTGTAAAAATCATAACAAATAAAAATGTAGTTGATATTTTGCAAAAGTATAGGTAACTCAGTTCCTTTATCGGCTGCCATTGACGTGTTCAAATTTCGTCAATTGAACGCAGAACGCATTCAGCAAAGATCGGAAATAATTAGACAACAGTGGCATTGGCCAACCGAGCGCATATCCGCGCTACACGGACTGGCCTACTGGTACACTTAACGGTGGAATAGACTAGATATACTGATATTTTGACCAGTGTGCTTGATATATATAGGAAAATGCATGTGAAGTAAGTTGAAATTGAAAGGTTTCTTCCCGATGGAGCTTATTTGTTAGTACTGATTAAATATGGTATACGAACTACATACCATACATGTATAATATATTATATTCTCATATATTACACTAGCTGATGTATTTTCATTCACAAGAGCTTCATCATATTGAATAAAAATCGATATCAAAGAAATTAGTTAAGTTTATAAATTTTCTTTCCGATCTCCGATTTATCTCCGTATTAAGGCTTAAACTACACCCTCGGTTGGAATCGGTCATCCCTTGATGTACAATGTACGATTTTATACTCTTTACCGCAGAAAAAAAGGTGTACAAAAGGCGAACTTAATACCTAAATCTCAGTTAACCTTAGCTTTGTGGAGAGAAGTGTAGGCAGTGCATTAGAAAACTAACATCAATTAGTATTCATAAATGCTAGTAGCAATCTTATTAACTCTCAATTTATAATGTATTTGCGTGGTCTGTGAGAAATTTTGCTTGTCGGCGAAGGTATAACAAGCCTGTATCTTAGATGCAGTACTAAGTGCGTCCCGGCCGTCCGAGTACTTAACCTAATATTCTATAATTGCATCAGAGGGTACCAACATAATTAACCGGCTCTTAGCTGGTCAGCTAGGACCAATATAATATACCTACGGTTATTGCCTACTTGGTTTGAACTTTGGATGTTGTGTTGTGTCTTTACATCAAGATCTAAGAATTTTCTATAAGAAATGAAATACTAGTTTGGCATTATAATTATTTACTTATATTAATATAAATTCAACCTAAACATATTATGCATATTTAAAGTTTTATATTCTAAAATTAAACAACTTATACGAACTATAAAGAAAGCGTGATTCGTTAATGAATTTATATTCCGATACGGAATATCAAAGCTTGTACATAAATGTATTATGTAAGTTAATCCAAATGTTTAAGATACAGGGCTAGAAAGCCTAACCTTAAGCCTTCAAAAAAATAACTATCCTATTTCATAACGCAAACATGCGCTAATGTTCTGAACCAGGTTTGTAGGCAGCGTTCCAAATATCCGCAAAGCATACACTGGAGTGGAACCTATAAAACATTATGAGAGGTAGGGATATATGTCCAAGAATACTCCATATCTCCTTGCCAAAGTACTTGTATCTCTCATCAAGCGAATCTGGTGACTTATAGGAGAATGTGTAAATCATCCACATGGCTACGTTGGCGATTATGAGGAACATAAGAATTTCCCGCCCAGGTTTATTTCTACGCAGTTTCCGTGTGTTACTGCATCGACGTAACCCATCCACTAATAAAGCAGTCTGCAGGATTACCTGTATTACCTGAAATTGTTAAAAAAAATCTCATAATTGAATAACAGTATGGTACATATCGTATAATATACTCTATTGAGTAACCCTTTTTTAAACCAGTATTATAAAGAGGAAAGATTTTTTTGTTTGTTTTTAACTCAAAACTCGACCAACCGAGTTTAAAAATTATTTCATAAATAGAATGCTACATTATAAGCGAGTAACAAAGGCTATTTTTTTGTGTATATCTACATGCACCCGTGCGAAGCCGGGGCGTGTTGCTAGAACTTCATTGCACCAAAATTACACAAACATCATAATACAAACAAAAGTAATATGTTAAAGATTTTTTTAGTTTTTTTATAATGTTGATTAATACAGTTTCAATTCTTTGAAATATACATAGTTATAAATGATTACCAAAACCGATGTGATTCAAATTTTAATGTATTTATAACGTTATAAGCAAATATTTGAATAGGTAGAGGTAAATAATACTATTCTCAGAAGTATCGGACTGGTAACCGTAACGTTACATCTCATGTAAATTTCAATGGCAACAAATTATTCTCGTTAAAATAGTATAGTTTGAAAGCAGCAGCAATTTTTAAGTTCCTTACAAAAACTACCGAAATAGTTGAATAATAATGATTAGATAATTTCATTAATCCCAGGCTTAAAATGTCTCTGGGATTCCCAAAAATGATGTTATCCATTATGTAATTCACTTCCATGAATCTTATCTACCTATTCCAATATCTATTATAATACAGATAACAAAAAGGCTCATACCATTATTGTAAAGTCCACGCTTCTAACAATATTTAGCATATTAACAGTTGCTATCATAGAGAGACTTGTTTCTATAAAGAACGCCGGCAAACACACGAACAGCAGTATGTCATCCAGCAACGAAATCGGGTGCTCGTTGATATGCAGTTTTCTCATCTGGTTAAATGCTATGACGACAGCCAGAAGCATAATAGAGTGCATCGCTAACTGAACCCAGTTGCTAATCGTATAACCGACTATGGCGTAATTGCTTGAAAAAAAGTTTATTATACTGTCACCGTAGAGACATGATATGCATTATAGATATATTATAGATAGCTTTAAGTAAGTGGTCAATGGTTCAGTGACCGCTTCCATGGTTCAACGATTAGTTCGGGTAAGGCACAGAAGACCTAAGACCTACTTGTACGTAAAGAAAAATGACCAGTGAAACAGACACAGAAATATTTCTGCCCCATGCCCTACAAGGGACTCGGGAATTTACTTAAGTGACTTAAAATCATTGTTAAGTTTTAGCCTTTTTATATTGAGTTTGCTTAGTAATTATATTGTGTTATTGATAATTAATTGACTACATAACATACTTAATAATATACACATATTATTACATTAGTACTACTAACAATAATTATTATAATTAATAATTATTATTCTTCATTCAATTGTAATATTCTTAGGACCTAAGAAGCAAATTAATAATGAGTAAAGATAGCCTCTAACGATGCCAGATTTTATGGACTATCTCGCAAAGGACTTTCCGACGTTTTACACCCTCAAGCAAACAAGCACTCTGAGTTAGTACTTGGTAATAGCCATGTGAAGTTCTCCACGATGGATAATTCACTCACTGCTTCCTGTTTTATACCAACTCAATCATGCTTTTCGTTTAAAGATAGATAACGACAGTGGCGGATTTACCAGCAGGCTTGAGCCTAGGGCGGAAGATTTTAGAGGCCACTAATATAGAGACGGATTTTTTCTTTAAGCTGTTTTATGAAAATTATAAAGATTTCTGTAAGACGGTTTTCTGATATCTCACAGAGTCTACTAGCTGAAGACAAAGAGTCAAAACTCTTTCATTTCCTTGTATTTTAAAACATTTATGAACTGAATGTAACAGCCTATACTATGAAAATGTATAAGTACGCCACTGGATAACGAAACTTATTTTTACAGTCGACGACCCTTCTTTTGTCCCCAAAAATAGCATTTCTATTAGGTAACGTATGGAACAGGGATTGTGGCTTCTGATTTTTTTTTAAGTTGGGAAGATTCTAAACTTCTTTATTTATTCCAAAATAATAACGATTAAAATAACTTACTCGCCGAGGTTGCCTAAAACGAAGCCGAGAATGAGATTCCCAATTATAAAGACGGTTAGTATAAGTCCTAAAAAGAGTCCCTTGTTCGACGCGTGACAATCCGCGTATATAACAATATTGCTTGTGTAGTCATTGTCTTCATGTGCCGTTGGTACTCTGAAAGAATAAAGAAAGTAAAAAAAAAAAATTGTACAAGGGCGATCAAATTTAGGTGTTGAAAACATTTAGCAGCCACGAGTTCGGATCCCGGCTTGTTTGGAGTAATAGACATTACCAAAATCGAACTCTGAAATTTCAAAGCAAAACAAAAGAACAAATTATTTTAGAATTAAAATTATTTTACGCAACTAAATTGAATGCAATAATGCTAATAGCTGATCGACAAAGTTACGTACTTGCAAATAGTTTGAGTGTCATCGAAACTAGAACTTCCGTCGCCAGCGTCAATATTTTCACAATTTCCAATGTTGCTCCATATTATATAGTAAACAGCCACTAAAATAAATATTATTACATGCATTATTTATCATTAAATATATGCTTCTCAATAATCTTATTTCTTATCCTTTGAGAGGGCAGCTTTAAATTATATTATATTTGGTACTTTAATGGTAATTTAATTCTTATGTCTATATATTATTTTTATGTTATGCACTTAAATATTTTTGTCAATGAGAAGAATCGAACAGATTTTTCGTTTGAAAGAGAGAGAGAAAACATTTCTCTACTATCTTAAAATAATCACAATACTTAATATACATACATAATACCTACAAATTACAGTGAAAAGGACTAGGCATATTTTGCTAAAATATTAATTTTTATATTTTTTTTTTGTTTTCAGTCTGACTTGTGACTTATTGTGACTGAGTTTAATTCCTACAGGTGATTTTTTTATACTTCAGAAACTGAAGATAATATACTTACCAATTAGAATATTAAATTCAATTCCGAATGGATATAAGTATGGTGAAAGGTTAGATATTATTGTTGACATCAGTTGTGATCCTGTACAATTTGGATTGTATAAGCCACTTATGTCAAGATGAGAATGAATTTCTGAAAATAGACAAAATAATAACATCACAAAATTTAAAAAACAAAACCGGGATCGGAGTGAGCCTAAAAATATTTCGAATCATAAAAATTATATTGCAATAGACATTTTTTTAAGTTAGCCCTTAAACATATTTTGTGGTTTATTTCTTAAAGATTTAGGCAAGTTGTTAAAAACCTTAATGATTTAACTATAATAGTACACCTTTATGATTTAATACACTTTTGCAACGAGGTAACTTAAGATTTTTTTTTATGTTAGATGTCGACACACGAGAATGAGGATCACTTGATGGAAGGTGATACCTCAGCCACAGAATATCAGTAAATGATGCGCTGTTGACCTACTTTTTACTTCAAGCATTCGGAAATCCATAGACGGAGAGACTGTAACGCGCAATGTGCACTTCACGGGTTTTCCATCTATGAACGGTGGTTCGTTACCCGGTCGGAATTTCGATATGCCTCCCACCCGATCAATGCCCTAAGTTACCAGACATGGGGAAGACATGCTTACAGAACATGTCGTCCCAGTGGGATTCAAAACCACGACCCATCGATGCGTAGACAGGTGTTCTACCGAACGCGCCAACGAGCCCGTCAAAAGATGTTATAAATTCTTATTTGTGACATTTTAATGTAATACTTTAAGTGCGCAAGTGTTGTAGCTGTGGAAAGCAGAGTGGACGACCTACTACGCAATCAGCGCTACCTCGCGTAGCGCTTCTTCATAGCACATCTTACCGTTACACCTACACTACACCTTTTTACTTTGATGGAAAAGGGTCGTATAGTTTCGTAGCTTAGTAGCGAAGTAGCTTAGCAAATAGCAAACCTAAGCTACTTCGCTTATCTCTGGTGGAAAAGCAGCCTAAAATTTGCAATTATAATAAGAAACCAGAATAATACATATAATACATATATACCTTCAACATATTCTTCATTCGTATTATTTCCATATTTTTTTTGAGCATAAATCGTTAATGCTAAGACTATTTCACGTACTATATTGAATATCCAGAAACATAAACTACTTCCAATCATATGCATTAATCCAAAGTATGCTAACCCCTGAAAAGAGGAGAAAATAAATCATATATTGACGTATTTAGACTATGATACCTTAGTTATAAAGTGTAAGAAAACCGACTTGAACGTGGTAAGTTTACTTCTTAAAGTATTTATTAAGATTTCACGCTTTTGTATTACAAGCAATTATAAAAATCAATGATATATAATATTATAATAATAAATAATACCTGCGCTTTCAATATCAGTACGTTGCAGTATTTGAAGATGAAATAAAGTTGGATGAAACAGTAAAAAGGTTGTAAGATGTCGAACGAAACTTGTAAGAAGTTTACACACTCGTCGTTTACAATTGATTCATCTAAGATATAGCCGACCTGTACCGAAATGAGTAATATGGAATGCACAAGATGTCCTAATGCAAAACCTGGAAAATAAGACAAAGTAAACCTAGAATCTATGATCGTTCAGTATCATTTAGACATGGGTAACTCAGCGAAATTCCCTGCGCCAACTCAGCAACTCAGGCGCAGTTTAGTGTGTCGGCTCCTTGAGTCAACTCAAAATTGCGCCTCGACGCAGTAAAAATGGGACGCGCAAAGCGAGCAGTGAAACCTCCGCAACACACGCAACCCCACGCTCATAGTTCACTCAGTGAGTGGGTACTGCGCCGTGCGCCAACACATTATGAATGTGTGAGCTGACTCACCCTGTGCACTGAAGCGTGCCGGCGCAATTGCGCCGCGCAGCGCAGTGTTACCCATGTCTAGTATCATTTAGCGTTGGGCGGTTTCACAAAGAATTGATAAATGATATATAATCAACAGTAACTTTCGAATTTAAAGTTTTAAATAAATAATAATTATTATTTATGTATCATTAATATCGGGCATCGATCGATGCGTACAACATAACATAACATCTCAGTTAATGAGACAAAGTATTATATTATGTTGGTCTAGTCAACTTGTCTTTCCAGTGACTATCCACTGTCACATTTGTGGGGTTTAATGGGTATTGCTCACCCAGCTCTCTAGCACCCGCTCTGACTAGCAGAGTGTCCGGAGTAGATGATCAGAATCTTAATATTTCATATAAACTTATTTACAGAAAAGCTTACCCGCAGCTCCTAATTTTAGGTAAAAACTTCCAGAGTGTCTTCCATGGCTAAAGCAATAATCGTGGCTTAGGTGCATGAGCACTGGAGAAGGTATAGCACTATTCCGGCTCACCTCAGGTGTTCTATCTCCAGGTTCGTTAACAAAATCTTCCTGCAAGTAATACTAAATATTACCAGATAAAGCCAGGGGCCAAGCTATAATTCTCAAAAACTTATACAAAATCATTGATATCAGGCAGAGCTGCAGATGTGAGTCAAGCCCACCAATAGAATCGCTTCATTTTTATTTCTTAGCTTAGGACCAGTGGAAATGGGTCAACCAAGATATGTTTTTTATATGCGAGCTAAAGATAAGAGCAACGGATGTGCGAGTTGTGTAGATACTAGGTGCAAAGCATAGTAGACGATGTACTATGCAGTTAGCGCACAGCTACGTCGCGTAGCGCATCTTCATAGCACATCTTACCCGCTCGATTACTGCACTTAGCTTTGGTGGAAACGGTTACAAAGTTTCTTAGTTTAGCTTTAATCTCACTCTTGTCTACTTCGGAAATATTAAATAAAGTTATTTATTATAAACACTTAAATACGTCTTACTACTGCATTTATAGTAGTTGAATCATCGTAAATATTACTTAATTATCATAGACAAAACGGCTTTAAATGAATTTCATTTTGACGATGATTGCGGCCGTTATTTAGTACTAAATCGAATTGTACTCGTATATGTCAAATTAATAGTAAGAATTTACGAACCTCCTGTTTTCGGAAAAAGTCAGAGAACTTTTCCATATGCAATCCTTTTATTTTTTGATTCTTCATTGCAATTGCTTTATATCTATTTATATCATATAGTAAGTATACTTGGAACATAAAGCCTAAGGCTAGGAGGCAAAGTGAATAGATCTGTAAAAAACAAATGACAAAAGTAAGATTTTTTGTACACATGATAAATAATATAACCTAACAAACTCAATTCAGAGCTGCAAAAATAATTCTATTTCTTTAATACTATCGTAATAATGATGAAATGAAGGTGACATGAATTAAAATGTATTCAATCTTTTAATATTAAACGTAAATATTTTCAACTATTTTAAAAATAAAGTTTGAAAATCTCGATTTTACCATAGATATATAAATATAGAAAAACTAAAAAATAGAGTACCAATGATGGTGACGTGTAATCCACAAATGGCTCCGTTGGATAAATTATGAAACCAAGAGTAACTAGTAATATCGCGTACATAGAACTTAGTATAAGCGCCAGGTATTTTCTGTAAAAAAGTAAAATATGTGCTATATATATACAATATACATATATAATTAATAAATAAATAAAATAATGTACATAATTCAATTGGTAAGTAAATCAAGCAGACGAACGTGACGCTCACTTGATGGTAGGTCAGCTACAGTTCATCATTTCTTACTTCGAGCATTCGAAAATCCATAGACAGACCGAAACGCGCAATATGCACTTCACAATTATTCCATCTATGAACGTTGTTCGTTAATCGGTCGGAATTTGGATACCCCCACCTGTTAAATGCCTAAGAAAATATCTATGTTTACAGAAAATTATTATAGACTCAAATCCATAGACTGAGACCGATACGCGCAATATGCACTTCACAATAATTATTCCATCTATGAACGTTGTTTGTTACACGGGGTAGGACAGACTTAGGATAATCCTCCCACTCGTTAAATGACCAGACGTAGGGAAAATATGTATGTTTACAGAAAAATATATAGCGTGTCTATACACGCTATTCCGAACCTTCGAGACTTACAAGATTCGAATCCAACGCGCCAACGAGCCCATCTAAACGGATATTTTTTGACAGATGTCGTATAGTTCAGATTATATTACTTGTGAACAGAATAAAAATAATAAACTTACGCAGAAAGCCGAGCATTATCTTCAGGACTGGTTGGCGGCGGCGCGTGCGTTTCCACGGAACGTATTGATTGAGCATCCATTGTCACTACCGAACGCTTACGAGGTGTGTTTCCACCTCGCATATCACTTACTTGTAATCGGTAATTACCTGGAATTCATACACCTTTGATAGTGAAATAGAAACACATATTAACAGAGAACAATTTAAAAACGATGACTCCTGAAAAAGCTGAATACAACTGTGGTTCAGCCCTCCTCCGAAGTTTGGAAAATAATAAAGATAAGGTACATAATATATCTAAATTCTAAACAAACAAAAATAAAATTAAAGAAAAGAATTACAATAAGCACCAGAAAATATCTAAATAAATCTCAAGCTTTCACCACGTAGGCTAGCCATCTTGCGGGGATTATGAAATATATTTGAAAAAATTAAAATATAAATATAAAAGTTTTAATGAATTTATTTCATTTAAATAAAATAGTGTATACCGGATTAAAACGCGATTTATTATTTATATTGTTTAAATTATTTATCCCGACGTTTCGGATGCTTTTCAGCAACCGTGGTCGCGGGGAGACAGCATCCGAAACGTCGGGATAAATAATTTAAACAATATAAATAATAAATCGCGTTTTAATCCGGTATACAGTATTTTATTTAAATGTGTGATACTCGCGTTAATAAAAGACACGAATTTATTTCATATAAAATATATTTTTTTTAAATTTAGGGTATAATATATGCACATGAAATAATAATTCTCAAATCTACAGACAATTTCGTCGAATGAATAAAAGTAGGTCGTTATCTCTATTGTCAAGTATTTAGATAGATATTAGTAAAATAAAACATAAACATTTCAAAAAAACTAATATTATTATTTAAAAATAATATTATTATTTCAAAAAACATAATTTTCCACTGATTGAGAAAATCCCGAGTGCCCTGGCTAACTGAAGTAATTTTTTTATTTTGTTTCGCTGGAATTCGAACCCAGACCCTCCGGTTCTGTTTCGACTAAGGTAATCTTAGTAGGAAATTCTTTGTGATTAATTATAATAAAATTACGTAACGGGAACTTTTTAAAATTACAAAAAACTTACTGAGCGACTTAATATCACCATTCCTATTGTTATAGATATATGGGCCTGGACTATTTCTTTCACCTGAAAAATGAAGAATTATTCATTAAAATTATTTAATTAAGCAAATATACAAATAATATTGAAAGGGATCTTACTTCCAGGTGTTGGTGTAAATGAATAATTATCATCTCTGGCACCGACAGTCAATTTATTCAGTTTATCTGAGTTCTGAAAGATATTAAATAACAATAATATTCAAATAAAATACTGTATACCGGATTAAAACGCGATTTATTATTTAAATTATTTATCCCGACGTTTCGGATGCTTTTCAGCAACCGTGGTCGCGGGAGACTGAAAGATGACAGTTGTCTTATATTTGAAATGTCACAAAGTTGCCATATTTAATTCAATTAAATTAAAAAATAATCTATTAATTTAGGTAACACAATGTACATCTATGAACGTCATTAAAAAAAAAAAAAATACATATTAAATTACTAATATTACTAATATTAAATGCTTCTAATTTTACATTTACTACCAGTTCACAAATCAAGGGCGTAGAGCGGACGAGAAGAACTGGCAAGAAACTCGCCGCCACTCTTTTTAATCGCCAAGTTTTTGTGAGTGGCGGCGAGTTTCTTGCCAGTTCTTCTCGTCCGCTCTACGCCCTTGATTTGTGAACTGGTAGTAAATGTAAAATTAGAAGCATTTAATATTAGTAATATTAGTAATTTAATATGTATTATTTTTTTTTAATGACGTTCATAGATGTACATTGTGTTACCTAAATTAATAGATTATTTTTTAATTTAATTGAATTAAATATGGCAACTTTGTGACATTTCAAATATAAGACAACTGTCATCTTTCAGTCTCCCGCGACCACGGTTGCTGAAAAGCATCCGAAACGTCGGGATAAATAATTTAAATAATAAATCGCGTTTTAATCCGGTATACAGTATTTTATTTAAATGTGTGATACTCGCGTTAATAAAAGACAATATTAAATAATATTCAATTCCCCTCGCAACTCTTTCAAAGAAAATATTCTTAGAAAGCTATCAGACATTTAATATCATTTCTTAATGCACACACACATCCCCTCAGTTACACACACTAATACCCTAAACGCATTCCCTCTGTAAACAAAACCTTTCAATTGTGACTGGCAGAATTAACATCGTTATGGCATGAAAGTGTCACAATATATGCTGAGCGAGTTCCTATTCGCAAACGCAGTGCATACTGTGACTTCACTGTACTAGCATAGATTTAGTTTAAGCTGATGTCACAAATGTACTGTGTTTTGTGAATAAACGGTTCATTTATTTATCTATCTATCACCTGTCGTTTTGTTTTAAATATAATTTATTATGTTCAGTAAGTTGTTAAGTTTTCCAAATCAATAAATAATAAACCCGTACCTAACTAGAACTCCTAAATCCATGGGATTACCTAAAATTTTGAATGTCCGCCAGGTCCGCCTTTTTGGAGATCTTTATGCTATATGCTATTCACCTTCACAGGTTTCAAAGTTCAAACATCTAGTTTTTGTTTTCAACCTTACATGCCGGCTTCAAACATCTATCATCGATAACAGCTCCAGAGATTCAAAAACTTAACCATAAACCTGGGAATCGAACCCGGGACGCATAGGATTAGCGGACGAAGCGTGGTATTACCCACCATATCTGTGGCCTGGTGTTAAAAGGATCAATATAAGTAATAATTATTTTTTTAGTTAAAACAATGAACTACTTTTAATAGTTAACACATTTTTTTTATTAAACAGTATAAAATCTAGCTAAAATGTTATGTAATATATTTAGAAAGATGTCGATAATAATATATTTTTTTAACATAAATAAAATATATTATAAATACTTTTTCAATAAAGGCCCAGTTCACAGAAATTTTAGTATTTAGATTTTCACCGTTACGACATGATTTACTACAAAGCATAGCTTTGATTTTTTTTATAGGTTATCAAATAATAGAAGTGTTTAATATTTGAATACGATATGTGGATACCGATACGCAGATAGATTTTAATTTACGTACGTACCGCGTCGTGAACGAGAGATAAAAAAGTGTTGCGTGTACATCGAAAGCCGAACGAAATCGGATTAATAACTTCATTAGTCGCTTGTTTCTCTCGATCGACACCACGCCGTTTTTCACTATAATCCTGTTACTGGGCACCGTTCTCACAAAACAAATTTTTTGACCAGTTGCTTTGTAAAAAGCGCTTCGCATCGGATACGATTTATTTTCTGATTTTGAACACAAAGTGGCTTTTACTCTCTGTGTTTGTCGTTTACTTTAAAAGTGCTAGTTAAATGCAAAAAACATGTTTATACATTCTGAGTGTTTACCATATTTGTATTAAACACGTAATCATAAAATAAATACTTGAAATCATATTATTCAGAGGCTGTAGGATGTTGAGCATGCAAAATAGAAACACCTCATTGAATCAAAACTTTGCCCCTAAAGGGGCATTTTAATAATTTGTCAGCACAATTAAACATAATATATAATTACTTAATACGCGCCAGCACTGTACCATTGGATGAAGAAACAAAGGCTTTCATTTATTCCTCAAAAAAGAAAAACATCGCAAGCTATAGAACGTTGGTGTACGTGAAAGCATTTTACGAATGAATACTTAATATCGAAGAATAGCAATGTTTTTCAAATCATTGTACAATTATTATTATCAGTTATGCTCGTGCTTCTGGTTATTCTAAGAACAGCTTATTGACTGTTCCTCATTTAGTGTAATTTTCCCTACATTGAAATGTATGCATTTTCTAAATCTATACGTGATTTTTCTCAATAGCTTAGCATGCCATTGATTTAACTGTTGTACATTTTAATGCCATTGTACAGTGTTTTGCATATAAGCTGTACAATTTTCGGAAGATCAAAAAATATTATCTAGCTCATTCTTTATCAAATGCCTTTTTTATGTTAGATATCGACAGACGAGCATGAAAGTCTAAGGTTGAGGTGATGGTAGGTGATACCACATAACATCGATCAATGATGCGCTGTCGACCTACTTTTTACTTCGAGTATTCGGAAATCCATAGTCTGAAACCGAAACACGCAATATGCATTTGCCGGTTTTTCCATCTATGAACGGTGGTTCGTTACCCTATCGGAATTTCGATATTTTTGTTCCCACCCGATCAATGCCCAAAGTTACCAGACGTGGGGAAAACATGCTTACAGAAAATTATAAACATGTCGTCCCGGTGGGATTCGAACCCACGACTCATCGATGAGCACGGCTGGTGTTCTACCGAACGCGCCAACGAGCCCGTCAAAACATTAATCTTGCATAACTAATTGAAAGTCCTAATCTATGTACAGTAAATTTGTTCAATAAATACACAATTGAGTAGGCACGTTATCAGTATGGGAATATTCATAGAAATAAAGTGATTGAATTTTCATCAGGCGAGGCGTTCGGGCGGTTCGTCGTGCCCGCAGTATTTGCAGCGGTGAGTGACGGGGAGAAGGGGGTTGGTGACCAGTGATGTAGGACTAGGGTGGCACGCGGCCGGCTGGACTCAAAAGGTTTACAGTTCGCTGCGCAAGAGTGACCCGCCTCACAAACACGGCCCCGCGATCGCATAACCGGACTTTACATTGGATACATTTTATTTTTACTATGCAACTCTGACGTTATTGTATTGTTGATTAACCTATTATAAATGAAAAAGATTTTTCTTATACAATAATCAATATCGGAATAAACTTATAATCTTATTAAATTGACAGAATTTTAGAGGCGTCACTGAGACCTATAGACCAATACTTGAGGATCATATGGATATTAGTACGGCAGTATATTATCGACATCGATAGTGACATTGTGTTATAGATATTTATTTTAAAAGATACATCTAAGGTCTACGAAATTTTCAGCCAGTCCATTTATAATAAAAAATATATTTTATAAAATTCAATACAGTACACAAAGCGCACATAACCAACGAGTTGTAATATGTATCCATAAAGTATTCACATAAAACTCTCGGAAAACCCATTGCGCAAACATATACGATTTCGATGTTTAAACTACGAACAGGGCTTAAAATAAATTTACTTTTTAAATGATACGAAATAACTTCGAACACTCCATTTTTTATAATCTAAGATAACAACTACAAATTCTTTGCTTATGAGGATTAAAAAATTTAGTTTAGGCTTATAAAAATATACTGATAAACTATAAGAGGAATGTTAATTCAGCTAATATTTATCGATATAAATAAGTACTTGCAGTGTAATAAAACTCTTAATTACCTCCATTATAATTTTTTTCGCTCTATGAAGTTCGATGTAGGTATATATATGTACGAGCATGTAGGTTTTTCGGCCACTTGACTAACGTTATTTGAAAATATAATATAATATGTACCTATTTGCTTGCAAAACACTGTCTACAACATTACCGGATTGTAATTAAGTTTATAAAATTCTTTATTTTATCAATAAAAATAATCACAATTATTTATCAAGTTTTATTTTAATTAATTAATTAATACGTGATATTATTATGACGTGTAATCGCATTAAATACTTATGACGTACTATGATGATGATCATATTTATATTTTGAAAATAATACGAGACTTTTTTTTGTGAAGTCAAGTAAAAATCATTAATACGTGTGTATTAATGAAGCTGTCTGAAACTGTTACATTTTGTAAATAAAATCGACTCCTCCCAAGTACGTAAGGCTTTGATACAGACTTTAGCAAGTTCGTGTCTTTTAGAGCAGGCCATGTTGTCCTTTAAAACTGACCATAATTATCATGACCATGGCACATCTATCGATTGTACGATATACAATGATACCAAGTTTTTGAAAAATCTTGAATATGACCGACGCGGACGGCTCCATACCCAATTTGTGCAAGACAATCACTGCAATCCTATTTTCTTTAAGAATCCATTCCACATTGTAATTTGTTAATAAACACGAAAAAAATATGTGAAGTGGCGGGAAATTTAAAGAAGTTTTAACTTAGTTCTAATTCCGCGTTCCAAATTTAAATGAATTAAAGAGTTGGAAAAATAATGGCATGCTATTTATGGGCAAATTCAAATTCAAAATCATTTATTCATTTACGTTACACAATGTCCACTTATGAACGTCAGTAAAAAATACATATTAAATGCTTCTAATTTTACATTTACCGCCAGTTCTCAAATCAAGGGCGTAGAACGGAAGAGAAGAACTGTCAATAAACTCTTCGTCACTCTTTTTAATCGCCAAATTTTTGTTTTACAAAATTTTTGTAAGGCCATTACACCATGTTCCACATGAAATTTTTAAGTAATTAACTATAATAATAAAAAAATATAAACTAGACAGACAAGTTATATACTCTGTTATATATATTTATTTCTTTTTTTTCATACGTTCAAGATGTATTATTATAAATAGATAGATGGATTGGACAGTATAGATAAAATAACGTAACGTAAAGTTTACCACAACTAAATTGGCATCGCAATGAGTATCATATTAGCAACTACCTAAAGCCACAGTTAGATGTAAAATTACTATACATTTTGCTTAACGACTTCTTATCAAAGAAGAAAGATTCTATGAATATTCTAATTTGATCATTTTATCTGGTACTTGTGAATAACATCATCGAGTGCCTCTCTATTGAAAACGATTATTATTCATTATTAGTTAAGTGGCATTTAGTAATTATTGTACAATTGCCATCTAAGTACTATCCATATTTTATTTTTATTTGTATGTCCAAATAGCTATTAACAAAGTTATATTTATATAAATAAAACGGACGTAGCGGACATATCAAAAAGTACTTTTTCTGTATAGTAAAAAAAGTGTTATATCTATCTATCTTCACGTGATACTTTCTCTTCTCTGTTAGTTAAGAATAAAATATATATATTTTTGTTAACAAAAAATTATAAAATGACCGCATCTCAATTTAGTGGATCATAAATTAATTCTAATCCCAAAGATTATCGTTATCGTCAGCTTAAATGTTAATATTATCAAAATAGATTCACGTGATATTTAAGCGTTTCGTGATTTTTATCTAAACAGTTTGTACTTTTAATTCGCAATTATCAATTAACCAAAAACAATGTATGTTTGAAATGAAATGAAATACATTTATTCCTACCTACTCAGCATATACCTATTCGCATTTTCAGTAGTCCCCCAATATGGTAGAAGACACTAGTGAAAGATTTTTTTTTAAATATAATAATAATACTAATATAAAAAATAACTTATTCGAGCTGAAATAACACTAAATAAACAATAAAAAAGCTAGAAGAACAGTGAGAGATCAAGAAGAGCAGTTTCTCACTTCGAGATGTACACGATTTTTGAAAATTCAAAAGGTGTTCTTTAATTTTTTTTAAGCTGAAAACCGACCCATGAAGGCGTATAGACGGAGAAAGGTCGTTTCAACACCTTGATGCACTAAATTTGAATCCAACCCTAAAAACTGTACTGTAGAGCGATGTACTTCATAAGCGAGTTCTAGTCACGTGAATGTCCCCATTCCAGCCATTTCAGTTTGTGTACAAGGTATGCTGGTATCCTAAACCTAATGACGTCAAAATTGGCGAAGTGCAGGTTTAATATTCCATTATTCACAATTATTCATAATTTCAAGAATTAAATTCATTATACGTATATGTTTCATTCTGACACAATCAAGAACTCTCATGAAATACATTAATTTTTTTTACAGTAGAAGCGTGTGATACGGGTGAAAATTAACTAAAAATTTGATTGTGTGATACTGGCGACATCTGAACAAAAGAGATTTAATAATATCAAAACGACATATTTGATTTTGAATCCTACAAAGTTTATAATAGGTATATACAATTTGTTTATATATTTATTGAGCTATGTTTAATTTCACTCCGAGAAATTGTCATAAGAGGTTTTATGTTACAACACATATTTTTAATTATTTCACTTGGGAATTTTTATGTATTAATCGAAAGATTACTAAAATAATTTGCTATCAAAATTACGTGTATTATGATCTCTAATCAATTTTAATCAACTTGATTGATTGTTTTCATAATTCATTGTCTGTGTATTGCATTTATTTATTTGATTCGTGGGGAATTCACATAATAAATTAAAAAAGATTACGGTTATGAAGTGTAGTGAAAGATGTAATAGTTATTTAAGGATAAACTGGATTAATACATTTATAGTCAGCGTGATGTTGTTTTAGGTTCCAAACCAGGGTAAATCACGCCGGTGTAGGTGCCGTATTATACATAGTATAAAAAGTATGCCAAGTTTTTCAAGTTGTTCAGGCTCTTTGACATACCCCTCTTTCAATATCATCGGCGTACATAACGTTTCGTTGCAATCGCCGTTTTGCGCGTGTCGCGATAGCGGTCTGTAAGCTGCCAGTTGTTGGCCCCGGTTGGGACATAGTTCGTCGCCTTACGGGAATCTCCTCTACACTCGATAATGATACCCCGGCGATAAATGTGTTTTGCACCTGCTGAAATATTTATTAGTTACAATAAATTTGTAAAATACTGTACCACTCTCCACCTTGACCGCCTCCGTGTCTCAGTAGTTAGCACGATGCGTTTAGCACCGGAGGTCCTAGGTTCTAATCCCGGGAAACAAGATAAACAATAAATGTTTCGGTCAGGCAGGGCACAGATGGCTGATCACTTGCCTTATAGAAAAATGATCAGTGAAAAAGACACAGAAATGGGTCTGCCCCGTGCCCCACTAGGGAAGCCACACACCACTCTTATTTCGATTTCACAAAAAAATCATTAAAATGTTTTGATATTTAAATATAGAATATAGGTGTTACATGTCATACTAAGACTAAAGATCTACATATTTGTCAAAAATATTAACACTTATATACTATTGTTTGGCATAATTATATTAAGTATATTATACTGTTTTGGCAGTGCAAAGAATATTGTTCAAAGGATTAATTTTTTCCTACTTACTAAACAACAATAACAAATACATTTTATCCACATATCTGACACGTATAATGTAGATTTCCATTGGTAATGAAATAAATAAACATAATTATTATATTAGTGTATAAGTGTGGATGTATTTATTGCAATCGATATTTTGCATAAAGTTTATATAACATTTTTACCTATATTCAATATTATTACGTATGGGTTTGATGATTCAATATCAATTCGGAATGATGAACCTATTGTTCGACAAAAAAAATAAAAGTGTTTTTAATCGGTTGAGTACCTACTTCCATTGCTTTATAATGTATATATGTATATAATGTAGGAGACAATTGTCACGTGCATAAAGATTATTATATTATTGCATGAAACTTATCCATTATAGTATGAACTGTAACTTTATGTAGTAAATTTCATGAAATTTCTGTAGTCCAGTATTGTAGTATCATTTACGCTGACAATCTCAGCCCAGTGTTTTGCTTGTAATAAATGAACGATAACTTACCCCCGGGTCTTCTACTGTTTTGGACAAAGTATTTTCATCATTTTCACCAAAATGTTGTAAACTAGTTTCAGAATGAAACTTTTTATCACCCATGCTGTTTCGACTTTCATTTGCATCCACCACTGTCGATGACTGATTACTTTCAGACATTTTCACGTGTGTTTAGAGCAAATAATTATAGAGTCGCTCTACAGTAACCTTTGTTTGTGCAGTCACCGATTTGAATTGCGAATGTGTTAATAAAAAATACTAATCTATCCTTATCGTGTAACACATATCAATAAGGATATCTCTATCATCAAACGGTAATTATTTATTCGGTACTCCCTTTTAACTTCCATAATCATCACTCATTGAAATTATTCACAATTTTTCTTATATAAAAATAAAACTTATAAAAGTATACTATACGTATTCGTTTATACGTGATGTTGCACTAATTATATTTCATACTGGTAGTAGTATTTTAATTTGATCTCTTAGTGGTGCCATTAGTTATTATTGACTCTAGTACGTACTTGAGACAATATTTGAATAATAATGAATCAGTCATGCAAGTTCACTTTACATTATCTTACAATATTATAAAGATCTTCGAACTTCGAAATCAAACGTAAAAGACTATAAGGAAACAGCGTAAATATTGTACTGTTTAATCGAAGTTCCTACTTCATATAATTTTTTCTCCATATAAATATTTTCTTTATCTTTATAATCAAATGGAATATCCATCCTAAATCTTATCTTATTTAAATATAAATTTCAACAGAAATAGCTATCGAAATTAAAATGATTGAAGAAATTATATTATCAATGTTTACGTATAGCTGCTATAATTTGGCGATAATATTATTTTAATGTTTTAGTACAGTAAGACTCGCATCTGTGTTTCGGGAAACTTAAATAAATATTATATTGTCTTCTGTGGCCATGGCCAAATTCTAAATTCTAAATTCTAAAACAACAAACGTAAGAAATCTATTCATTGAGGAGTTTGCTCAGAACTTCTTTCAGTTCTAAATCAAATTGAGAGACGGGTAGAGCCAGCTCTTGTGCGGATGAAGAAGATGTTTTGTCTCTAACGACGAAGTCAGAGGGAACAACAAATGGCTGTTTCTTTTCGCCCGGTTCTTCCAATGATTTAAAGAACGGGGGCATAGGTAAATGGGGCCGTTTCTGGAGCCATTCATGGAAAGCTTTTGTAGACCTGAAATCAAGGGTTAATGATTGTATGATTGTATGTATGATTGTATGTATGACCATAGTAATTAATGTGTTTTACGTTGTTTCGGCGATGCAACGATACATTCCCCAGTGAAAGCATTATTGCGTCGCTGTTTAGGTAATATGCTATTTTTAGCAAAACCACCTTCATCATCTACAGGCTTTGTTCTCAGTTGGGGTCAGTACCGTTATATATCCCATTCATTTATAAAAACTATTCAAAAATACCAGTAGGTACTTAACTTTAATTATTATTTATTTTAACTATATTTGAACTCTTTTAAACATGATGATTCATGGTTTTCTTTCCACCTTATGATGTAACGATACCGTGATTTTTATAACAGTTTTTAAAATCGGTCGAGTAGTTTTTGAGTTAAATCGTAACAAACAAAAAAAAAACAAATCTTTCCTCTTTATAATAGTAGTATAAGATATAGATTAAGTATAGATAATATGCTTTTGAAAATATATTTCAAGAATCGAACAGGAAGTTGTTTACTAACGTGAGGTGTTGTATATCATCCCACACGGCGGCCATAGACTTCAAATCCTCTGGTATTTTTACCGAATGCCACATTTCCTTGGTATTATTCTTTGGTGGAATATGCTTATACTTCTGCGGAAGGCAGGTATTAAATGCAAGTGTGTGTGCAGGACTGGTCTCGGCGTGGATATCATGTGCTATTTGCCGTTTGAGTACACCAGGACAAGCAGCCTGAGAAAATAATAATAATAATCATTATAAATTATTAATACTTTTAATTTTAATAATTGACTATAAATATTTTTATTTTTTAATCACTAGTTTTAAGTGTTTTACCTTTTTAACTCCGACATAGTCTGCAATACTTTGCAAAACACACGGAAGTATTCTGGGATCTAACACGAGTCCTCTCGAAGCGTGTTCGTCAAACCAAACCTACAATAAAATACTCTGTAGATATGTGTATTAATATTTTTCTTAAATTATAAATATATTTGTAATTAGTACTTGGAATAAGTCTTCTATATCCTCAGGACGCTTAATTTCACTTTTGAATTCCACATTTCCCAATCCAACCCACCAATCATAAAATTCCTTTGCTATCTGTCAAATGAATAAAACGATTAAAAATATTAGTATTACTACCTTACCTTACCTTAAAGGTGCAAAGTACGTGATATGTAGAAATAAATACGACGTAACGTTCATTCACCTATGTAGGTACTCAATACTTTTGGACTCTTAGTATTAATTGAATTAAGATAAATTATATACCAAGTACCTACACATTTCCTTTAAATAACACTGATTAAAGTAGTTTATTCTATGAAATGATTAAATCATGTAAGTAGCTATAGATTAAGTAGAGATACAAAACTAAATTGATACTTTAATAGTTATTACTCAGTTGAGTCATGGCATATATTATCATTATCTAAATTATACATTTATTTAGGTCACTTTGAGTAATGTTTAACAAAATAAAAAATTATTTTACCTTTTTAGTTAAAATTTCGGCCTTTTTACTGAATTCGTCTGACGCAGAAACTTCGAAGCCTTTCTGTTTGTATTTAGAATTCCACTTTATCATATCCGTTTCCGATTTATTACAGTACAACATGTCAAAATGGGGATTTCTTATTATTTTACGATAAGAACTTTTTCTGCAATGTTACATTATTTGTGCTAATAATATCATAATTTTTCATGAAAAAGGTATTTTTGATGAACAATTAAAGTTACACCACCGACAATTAAGAACTATTTAAAATCTCTACCACGGCCTATTTAGTGTTTTTCTTACTATATTTGGAACAACGGGAAAATCGCTAGGAAACTTACTATTAAAAAAAAATAAAAGAATAGTTGAGACTACATGGCATTTGATTCTTTTCGATTATGTCGCTAATGTCGGATGTGCAGAGGGCCTAGCACAAACAATATCCAAGAAAGTAGGTAGTCGTATCGTCGATCTGTCATTTTTATGCAATTTCAAATATTTTTTAATTAAAATAATTTTTGATTAACTTTCGTGCTAGGCCCCCAGTACATGAATATGTGTCTCTGTAACTTTTTATTTTATATGTAAAGATGATCACGTTTCCAATAAACTAAATAAATAAACTAACCTAACTGCCTTAGAACTGGCGTGAACTATTAAATCATCTAAAGTATGAGCAGGTGAATCAGAATCAGACAAAGATTGTTCAGACTTCATTGTTCTAGACTGTCTTGAATCGGACTTCACAGCGTTTTTTGACATGAGGCGAGATAATGATTTCGACGCAGATTTTCTTGCCCTTGTTGTACTTATTGATTTGGATCGTGTCATCGATTTCGATCGCGATGATCTTTTCAGATCCGCAGATTGCGCCGATGATTCAGTCCATATAGATTGTTCATCGATGGATTCCTCATCTTCTACATCGTCATACATAGAATCATCAAAATCGGTAACTGAAAACGTCGGCTGCATACGATTCTGGAATACATACGATATTATGCCTATAATAATAACTTTAGACGAGTTTATCTTTATGCTTTTTTAATTACGATTAACCTTTTCTTTGGTACAAATGCATGAAAATGAGAGCAACCGCTGTTTTATTAGTATAAAACATTTGTGATAACGACACGGACCGAATGATTTTCTGTTCGAATGATTATGGAAATACTGAAGTATTAAAAGTTTTTTTTCGCATAATTATAAATTATATGTATTTTGTTCTTTGTGACTGAATTAGGTTACCAAAAGGTGGAATTAAATAAAAAAAAATAAAAAAAATTAAATAAAAATATTTTCATAGTATTCACCCCTGAAACTGCAGTTGTTGCACAATAAAATACTTCTGAAGGTTGCGGCGATGATGTTTCAGATTTAGGCACATACATCTTGTTATCTAAGGGTAGATTAAATACTTTTGTAATTCTTCTGAATATCACTGGTCCGACCAACTCCCGAACAGTGTGATATTGTGTATCCCAAAACTGAAGAAGAAGAAAAAGGTAGAATACGTTTAATTATCTTTAAGTTTGACTTTTCTCTTAGATTAAAAATAATTACGCTAGTCTTTTATTAGATTATAAATACTTATGTTAAACATGTATTTATATTAAGCAAGTTTCTAGATTTAAGGTAAAAAGACGAAGAGTGTTCACCATGTCATCTTAAACCTAACAGAGTTTGGTCTGTTAGTCATACCTATTATGGTTAAATAAAGTAGCAACTTGTAACCATATTTTATAGAAATAACTTAAGTTATAATTAGCAGGGTAGATAATAATAAAAATTGAAAAAAAATAATAAGAAAATAGAAAAGGTGCCTGTAAATGAAAAAAAACACACGCGCGTTATTGTGAACCTCCTTATTTTTCGAAGTCAAATTAATAAAATTATGCTTTACGGGTTTCGATCGGGGAAGAACTATAAGTACTTGACTGACTAGCTATCGGAGTGAGTCACAAGCTCGCAGTCAAAAAATAGTGTCCCTCGATAAGTGACATACTTCGCATTAAATTATAATATTAGGCGATTATCTTTGATCATAAGTTAAGTGAGTATAAAAGCACCGTTTCATCATTATAAGACAATTCTAAATTATGTAAAACATTCTTCCAATGAACTTTAACAGATGCTTCGTTTTGTTCATATTTAGATGCAGTAATCACTCGCAAGTTTTTGGGTTTATCCCATTGTTTTACGAGAGGACGCTTTCCACAAGACATCTTGATTACCGATTAGATAAAACAATAAAATTAATAAAATTAAAAACTATAACAATATTTCCCTTTTGTTAAATGACACAAAATAAATCGCTACGTCAATAAAACGCTTGAACGTTTAAAAATTATATGTAACCTCAAAGCTTAGATTATATTATATAAATAATCAAAGCCTCAAAGGTAAATTTTTGAATAAAGTTAAATTCAAAATAACCTTTTATAATATGTAAATTATTTATCATATTATTTCTAAAATAATATTTGTAACCAACAACTAGGTAGTACTTGTAGATGAAATGGCTGTGAAATTGAGATTTGGCGTTTCGGCTTCAGCTTATAAATATCTGAATAGTTCGGCTGCACCTAAAGTGGGTCCCATATGCGATTCAGCGACCGCCTTCGTGGCCCGTGCGTGGTAAGCGAAGCGAATTAAAAAATATGTAAAAAAAAGATAGAAGTACAAATATTCAAAGCTGCCATCTAGTGATTATGTGAGTCTTCTTATTACGGACCCGCATCAGTTTTATGCAAGAATATTACTAGGTTTCTATCCACATTTACGTACACGACTCGTTACAGGAAGGTATCCAGAGATGGCGTTTTTATACAAAGCAGTATTTATGATTAGATGTAGGCATTAGATTAGGTACTCTATAATCTATTACTTGGTATTTAATGGTGTCAGTCCTAGATGCCGCTATAAACAACCTTTACTTTTTTTAAAAATAAAAAAATACTGTGTTTACTTTTCGTATTGGTTTTTTTGAGATATACAGTAGTCTCACTAATCCGGCACTATTAAAAATCAGAGGGTGCCGGATTATTGGAATGTTCCGATTACTGGATTTTACAAGGTGGTACGGACAATGTATTTGTGTTCATGTTCTACACCTTGTTTTTACGTTGGACGTTATATTATTTGTATTATTTGTTGACGTTGGTCTATTGAAGTGACGGATTAGTGCGATTCAACTGTAACTGGATAGATTTTGTATATACGAATAATATAAGATGCCGTCTGGACAAAAAATAAAACAAATAATAACAGCCATACATTATAATATTATTTACATTTCCGTATCAGGTGTGAATAGGTTGATAAGTCGTCTTGCATATTTTTTTAAGATTGCTTAATTTATAGTGAATAGACATTGAATAACATATTACTTAATCATCAGATCTTTCCTAGAAGTTCGGCGTCTTCAAAAGTGTCTGGTACTTTTTTCCTAAACGTTTCTGGTTGTGTAAGTACTAGGAGTCCCGATAATATGCTCATTGCACCAAACATAATCGATGGAATTCCGGACCAGTAGTCCATCAAAGGGGGAGTCAGAGACGCTATGACAGTTCCAATACGACCTAACATTGAAGAAAAACCTAAAAACGAATGTCTGTGTCGTGTCGGATACAATTCAGAAGTGAATAAATACAATGACGTCATTACAACTCCAATGCAATATTTGCCTACTAAATACAAAAATAATGATAAGCTATAAAATGAGTTAGGTGTAAAAGCAAATGCCAGGCAACAAACGGCACATAACATGTAACCAGAAAATAACGTAACCTTGCGACCAAATTTATCTAAAACGAAATATGCTGTCCAGTATCCTGGTATTTCCACTAATGCTACTAATACATAATTAAGGTACATATTACCTGACAAACTAACTGAATTAATTGTCATGCCATAGTAAATAAATGTTGTTGCAATCCAATAGACAGGTGTCGTGCAGCACCTCCTGAGCATAACTGGTGACTTTATGACTCGGATAATAAGATTGTGATTTTCACTATCTTTATTACTCTGACGTGGTATTGCAGTGAGCAAAAATTTCATCGCTTCGTCATTTATCTTTCGGCCATTCAGTTTAGCGGCTTGTTTTAACGCCGCTTGTGCCTTATCATTCTTGTTCTTGCTTAGTAACCATCGATGGCTCTCACATACGATCCAATAATAAGAAAATATCACTGTTACGGGCACAAAATAGGTTAAAGTGAGATAACGCCAATTCTCAACCAATGATGCGATAGCACCAACTAATGCCAAACCCAAAGCAAACATAGATGACATCGTACAGCTGGCAGTCACGCGATACTTGGGCCCGACTATTTCTGCAGCCATAATATACGCTGCACTAAATATACCACCACCGAATGCAGTATGTGCAAATTGCGTTACAAGGTACATTATGTAATTTACCGAGAATGCTTTTAATATACCAATTACTACTATATTAAATGCAAAGAAAACTATTGATATACGGCGGCCGAAATAATCTGAAACGAAACCGGCTAATGGAAGGGCTACCATCGCCCCGACACTGTTTAATGTGATCGACAAAGACCTTATCCACTCTTGGCATTCAATGCCAAAGTCGTAAACCACAGAATTAGTTCTTTCATAAACAAATTCAGCACAGTTTACTACTTTATTCCTATCAAATAATTGAAGAGGACACGTATTGTTAAAAGTTTGGGATATATTTAAAGGCGCATATCGGGTACAGTCTGCAAACCCTGTAGAACTCTCTGGTACAGCATTTAGAATCCAGTCTGGCGCGTATGTAGGAGCCGCTCCATCACACTCTGGTATAGCGCATCGATAAGGAAGCCTTGCTGCGGTAAAATTGTAATCTCCAGCCAAGAAACCTGATGAAATCGCTGGTAATGCTAATAAAATTATATTTACAAACTGAAATTTTCCAAATTGTCCCACTTCGCGATTCAAAACGTCCTCGAATTCTGTTGGTGTTTCACTTTCTTTTTCCTGACTCATTTTGTATTCACAAATTAAAGATATTCAACTATATTAACTGTATAAAATATGAATACAACATGATAAATTTCTTGAAGATCTCCTTTTATATGTGATATATAATATAACTATTGGGTACAAAGTATCAAACCTTATCTTTATATCTCGTCTGTTTTACAATTCATTCAACAGTAGGATATTATAATAAATTATGTTGGTATAATGCTTAATGCAAGGCACATAATAATCACATGTAAATAAATATCGATAGTAAAATTTTAATTACTTTGTATTCGGTTAAGTGGAATTATAGAATCAACTGTTTTATTTGAGAGCTAAATAAACCCCACATTTCAAGCAATTTTACAGTGACATAAATAATATTATCTTATTCACAAAATAACGAGACAAATATTATTAAAATGTAATACTTACCCGAATCCTACATTCGTAATAATTAATAATTTAGTTTTTTAAGTAGTTTAATTAATGAAAATATAACTACAAAAATTTAAAGTAATTATTACTAATTATTGATGTTACCTTCCTTAATTCAGATATAATATCTTACAGTTTTTTATGGTTGTAAAGTATTATTTGGGTCAATCAAATCTGAAAGTCGTTTGCGTATATGTTCTATAGGAGCAGGTATATCTGTGACGCAGACTGGCTGTGTGGAGTCTTGCAATTCGAAGGTGAGTCTAGCATCAAGCACAGCCTTATCAAACATCCCGAGGCTTCGCAAATAAGGCGCACGCCGATATTCGGGGTGCTCAATCATCCAACGACAGTACTCCTTCACGCTTCTGTAAAAACAAAAGTTTTATATATATGTAACTGTTCCTATTCATCGATTAAAACACAATTACTTGTTATTCTGTAATCGACAAAATATAATCATGTATTGGGTTTGAAGTCCAAACTAAGAAATAATTGTGTTATAGACATTATACAATACAATATGTAAGCAGTGGCAGGGCCACCATATGAGCCCAAAAGCCCGCCTTGCCCTATTAGTGCAACCGTAAAAATAATTAATTATACTGCTCTAACGAAATTATACGAGTATGTCATATGTAACTTATATGATTACGTAATTATAAAAGTTATGTATAAACACGTATTACGTTAAAGGCAGCAAACCGGGCTTTTGGGCTTGTATGATTCCGCCACTGTATGTAACTAGTATAATATTCACATCCATAATACCTCATACAAATATCATTATTATTCTTATCATACATACAAACCATAACTTACTGTTAGATATTGACAGAAAAGCATGTGATTCACTTGGTGGTAGGTGATATAGTTTTCAGTGAATTAACGGTGGTTACCTGTGTTATCGGAATTTCGAAAATCCTCCCACCCTTTTAATGCCTAAATTGAGACCGAGACGTGGGGGAGACATGCTTATAGACATGTCGTCGAGGCCAAAAAACTCGCGACCTATCGGAGCGCAAGGTCGCTGTTCTAGCCAACGAGCCCGTCAGTGTAAGGTAAGATTTTGTTTTTAGGACAAGGCACTCCATTATATCATAATATGATTTATTCTTAACATGAAGCATGATAGATAATATTACGACAGTAATTTTACACTTATCTATATTATTGTATTATAACAGTTTTGTAAGTTTACCTCAGGTTAGTGATGCCTTCCCAGACAGTTTTTAAAGTAATTAGATCTTTTGGGACATGACGCGCAGATTTCCATTGGTTTTTGGTATCATTGTGTGGGGTTCGCCATTGCTCTCGTCTTGGAAGTGAGCGTTCAAAGCACTTCACGTGATCCGATCGACGCTCTGCCTTTATATCTTTTGAAATTTCTCGGTCAAGGGCTGCATATCGTGACTTCTGTAATATAGATATGAAGTATTCGTTGATACAATGGTTAAACAGTTGCCTTGTAACCGATGGGTCGCGGGTTAAAACCCAGTCGGGTCTTACATGTCTATGTTTTTCATTAAACATTAAACGGGTGGGAACAATATCGTTCTTTTCGGATTCAAAAGTGGAAATGCCCTGGTGTACAGATTGCGCATTTCAGTTTATATCTATGGATTTTCGTCTACTCGAATTAAAACAAATAGTTCTCACCTATCACCAAGTAAGCTTCATACCCGTCTGTCAATATAATAATTTCAAAAATATTTTTTATAATACAAATAATTGATAATATTTGAACGACATTCCGCCCAACTATATACATTGAGTAATTCATTCTCTGTGAGATTGTAGCCAATTAGTCATATAATTAATTAAAGTAATTAATATTTTAATATATTATCTCTTTTATTGCACTCTATTTTAACTGGTGAGTTATAATATTTTAATCATATATTATATGTACCTCCTCATTACCGGTGACCCTTGCGATTCTTTCATCAACCGATGGAAGTTCTCTCGGCACAACTTTAAGACTTCGTGCTACGTGTGTATCGAATTCAATCTGTAATAATCGTAAATTTCTGTTGCACCGTGAGGTATTTTCTTAATTCACGTCAAACGAGACTGGATATAAAATACTTTCTATTACCTGAAAAAGTTCTTTTATTGCTTTTGGAGTAAACAACTGTGATTGCTGATCACCTCCTAGTTCTTTCATGTAATCACAAAATTCATTTGCTATCTGAAATATGTGCTATATTATAATTTAATATTTCTTTAAGACCGGAAATGCATCACAGTGGTATTGGCACTTGGCTTGCAATCAGGTGGGCCACATACATTTTAGCCCCCCCATCAAATAAAATAAATATAAAATTAAATTAGCTTATTAATTATCTTTTGTGACATAAATATGGTGAAAGATTTAATAAATCAATAACAATTAATTGTCATATCTTAAAGGCCGGCAACGCAACTGCAATTCCTTTGGTGTTGCAGATATCTATGGGCGGTAATCACTTACGGTGAGCTGATATTCCGTTTACCACTATTCCATAAAAAAAATTGGAAAGGTCCTGTGTAAGAAACACGTATCTACTTACGTCTATCAAATATTTGAATTTACAGTAACTAGCAATTGCCCCCGCAACCCCCCTTGTGGGTGGAATTTCGTAAAATCCGTTCTTAGCTGACCTCTACTCGGCGAAAGGAATATTCCTACCATATTTCAAGTCGCTACGCCTTATGGTTCCAGAGATATCGTGATGAGTCAATATATAAATGGGAATCTCTTTTATATTATTAGATAATTTTGGTACCGTTGGTAATGGTTGTCTTACTCTATTTGTCAGATCGTCGGCTTTTTTGACAAGAGTCTTCTCGTGTTCCTGTTCAGGTTGGAGATAGCGGGTGGCCCATGTTATCTGTTCACGCAATGGCTTCCGAAGAAACTCTTGATGAATATTCAATTGTTCGTCCTCTTCACCTCTGTTGTCACAAGAACACAATAAGACTTTTATATAATTATGTAATAATGAACATGTATTTCGACTCTAAGAGTGTGAAACCATGCTGATAAATGGTGGTCTACCCTTAAGATAATTTAATAGGGTAGGTTTTAGGAGATAAAAAATATTAAAAAAAAAATGTAATCGCCTTCTCTCGTAGGTACCTAAATATTCCTAACTTACGTATTGGGTACAGATATTTGAAAAACTACTAGATAAGTTCATACTAAGTATCATAACCTATGTGTGTAGTATAAATCAGTTAATCGAGTAACTTATTTAAAGTGGATTAAAAATAAAAACAAAATCGCTTTAAGTAACTAACTTCTAAGAAATCTGAAGTTTAAGTAGAAACTGAAATAAGTTAAGTTGGCTGCTGTAGCCGTTGCACGTATCACACGCTTACATTTAATTTATTAAGTTCAACCTCGCTACCCAACTTGTAGATTGATCTACGGCCGACTTATTAACTTATCCGTCTATTGAAAAACTATAAACTATACAAGGACGTATGATGTAATTAATGAACCTATGATTTCTCATAGATTTAAGTTATCTTGTAAATACTTAATGGGAAATACGTATCTATACTAATATTATAAAGCTGAAGAGTTTGTTTGTTTGAACGCGCTAATCTCAGGAACTACTGGTTCGAATCGAATTGTGTTGGATTGCCCAATTATCGAGAGACGCTTTAGGCTTTATATAACATCACGCTGCGACCAATAGGAGCGAAGCATATTCAGTAAATGTTGCAAAAACGCGGAAAATTATGCATATTTGAGGGCTTCCGTTGCGTGCGCTGCGTAAACGGTTCAAGTTACTCAAAGAATTATTCCTCTTTAAATGATCTAAAAAAATGTCCGCGACAGTATATGTCTATTTTTTAAGATTTACTCATTATAACCTTTTTTATGGTAATCAAATTTGGTAAAAATATAATTTACGCAGAAGTACACGTACTTTAAAATATATTATTTTAAAAACTTCTTAATCACGATCATTATAACAGAAATTGACGCTGACGAAGTCAGGGCAACAGCTAGTATGTATATATTTTTGACAGTGATAATTGAGAAATCCAATATATATCAATATATATCTAAGATAATCTCTGTCTTTCCGTGACCACACTTCATAACATAAGGTTAAAAATTAATTTGCGTTTGAACCAGTTGATAGTTTATTTTTATTTAAATAATTCATAGAGGCCTCGGAAAATTCATGAAAAATAATAATAAAACATACCTACCGAATACATACGACATCTATTATCATGCGATGATATCTATACTCTTCCAGCGAATTTGTACGATAAGATAACACCATTAGAAATATATCGGAATATACATTGCTCTTTATATTCTGGTTGATTTTATTAAAGAAAGATAAAATTACCCACTACATATTTCTACGTCTGTATCCGAGTCTAATTCTCTATCGACTTTAAATGTATTCCTTTTAGATAGAAATGGATTCTTCGTGGCTCTTCGTTTTTGATTTCCTGTTAAAAAGTAAAAAAGGGTCATCAGACGTTAGTTTTAATTCAATAAAAATAATGTCAAAAATACCTTTAGTTTTATTCTCTGTATGAGCCTCGTTTCTGAGTGGGTTAACATTTAAAATACTGCAGACTTTTCCAAACAAATCTTGGGGTAAAGCGTCTGATAAAAGATTAATTTCTTGTTCGCTAATCTAAAAAAAAAACATTATTTTTTTTTTAAATCAACTATAATATATTATTATGAATTATGTCTACTTCTTGTTCTAAAATATTTATTGATGTATATTTATGTCCAGTGTGAGATTAATATTACAGTTAATTAATTTACGCACCTCCTGTCCTCTGTGGGAATTATCCAGAATAACGAAAATATTTTTCCAGTACTTCTTATTGCTATGAATTGCTTCTGCAACTTCGTACTTTGACGGTTTTATGTTTAAAATTTGTCTCGGTTGATTAAGTTTCGATCTAAAATTTGATTTCATTATATATAACTGTAATATATTAATATTTATATAAATAAATGAAATGAAAGTTTCTAAGCCTTCTAGATTTAATTACTTAAAGCAGTGTCAGAATTTAACACAACTCCAAATTTTTCTATACGTTTGAAACAGATTGAACTCACTATTTGCCTACGTGTTACCAATTGTTTGATCAATAATAATGATACTAATCTATGTACACAGTTACGCTAGTATAATCAATAGCTCTGCATTTCACCATAGTTTCAGTATTGTTTTAATGAATTTTATGTTAATTAGTTTAAATAATGTTATTTAGAACAAATTTTGTTTTGTTCCAAATTTTTGAGATTGGAACATTACATTTAATAAAATGAGAGTTCTAAAGTGTTCTGCCGGCCTAGCATGACAACCGCGACAAAATTTTGTCGACCGTTTTCTCGTGTTTTAATCGATTATTATCGCTCTATTTCTTTCGGGTCTAACATAACAATTACACTTAAAACTCGACTTTTAATATCAAAAATACATATATTTGTCGATCGATATATCTTTTCTATCAAAATTGTCGATGTCGAGATATAATATATCGAGATATCTTACATCTTAGTTTGTCTTCTCTCGTCCGCGACATATGTCGCGGCGGTCATACTAGGCCGGCTGTGGTTCCAATTTATTCGAGTTATATTAGTATTTTTTAAAAACTTTGATGCTTAAAATTGTTGCACATGCTGTTATGACTTATGGTTGTTTGTAATATAAGTTTTGTATAAATCTTATATAATCTGACGTTGATGAACCAAAAAAATAAATAATAGGCACGTGTGTTATGCGATATATTATGTAGTTTTATATTTTAGTGAAGACAATATATAAACAGTAAATGACAATGAAACCAAGCAAACTATATAAGGCAAGTTTATCAGACTGTAGTTGTGGCAGATTTCACAATATTATGGAACGGCAAAACGTCAACTTAGCATAACACTGTTTAACTTCACCTCGTGATAGGGCTTTAAATGGATTAATCTTTTACTTTTAGATTTGTTTATTCTAAGAATCTGAAAAATGTATTTATAAAATATCTAACAACTACTTACATTTTTAAGTCGATTACTCGTCGAATTTTTTTTAAAAACATACCTACGTGGATTTTTTTCTAATTTCTTCATTTTGATACATTAGCTCACGCCTGCGAAACCACGGGTACTTGCTTGTGTAGAATAAAATTTTAATGTAATACATAGAAGTTGTAATTTGTATTATATGTTAACGTTATCTGTTAACAAATGAGTGGTCTTCTGATATTGTTTAGAAATCACTGACTGAACATCATTGTCATTTCTGTTTGAGTGTGGCCCAATTAACAACCCTTTATTGAAGCGAAATTAAGAAAATATTGGAATATTATCTAAATTTTAAGATGCAACAAATCTGTTTGTTCAACCAAAAAGTATTTATATGTAAAAGATTACAAGAATTGACCTTGGTAAATATTGTATGTATAGAACGTTAGAGGCAAGATTGATAAAATCCTAAACTGAGCTTTATTTCATAAAACCTTTAAGATTCTTGAGACCAATAAAAAATAATATTGCCTTGTAAGCGACTGTGCTACATCGTCGGGTAAATATTTATTTCTAAAAATAGTTCGCGAGGATACTGTATTTCAATAAAGTCAAACTTCGGAACAGAAGATGGTTTGATACTCTCCAATACCTGTTAATTAATAAAAAACTAAAACCTTATTATCAGACATACTAATAAATTAAGAGAGTTTAATAAAGTCCAATTCAGACAGCTTCCCGATACCGGCGATACCTTACTGTTTGCATGTGACGCGCTCGTTGTAAAGCACTCAATAAGAAATCTTTATACATAATATTTATAATAAAAAAAATCCATATTATAAATCACTTGTACATGGTAAAAAAATCCTGTTAATATAGATTTTATTTAATCTTGCAAAGAGTTTTTTATTTAATGAAGAGATATCCAAGTACAAAAATTGTAACTTCAGTTGAAGACTTGATACAACTGCTGCAATATCATGAGAGTGAATTTGTGAGGAATGTCATAAGCCGCGTGTCTGCATTAACATGCTCGCTTCGAGGCGTGTGACGAGTTAATAAGTTAAGTTGTTACTTGTTAGGGTTTGTGTAAATTTACCTTTACACCGTATATTCCCGCTCGCACCTCCCTACATTTATCTTAACTAACGGTCTAATTTATATGATCGTCATTCCTACAGAATGCCTGTAATTGTTTTGTGTAATTTAATTAAATTAAGAAGAAATAATTCAATATAATTGATGATGCACCTACTTATATATTTTTTAATTTATTATTTGATACATATTCATATTTTCTTTACATCTAAAGCTGTCTGTTAGGTATCGGACACAAGTATAAAAATACCCTAATAATCTATTAAAATTTCAATTTTATTCACATATGATTGCTACATATAGGTCCGAAATGTACTGTTACTGAGGCTCTGAAGTAAATTATGTAAAACAGTTTACAAACAAGAACAAATGAATACAGCGGGAAACCGCCAAGGCATTGCAAGCAATTTGTGATCTCTGGAACTGGAGCGCATTTCACACCTGTTTAATTTAAATACTAGCTAGCTTCAAGATAGTCGTTACTTGTTGTAGGTTAATAGTAAAGAGCAAGTTCACTTTTATTAGTTTGGGGTTACATGTTGTAAGCGAATTGGAATAGACCCACATTAGCATATCTTATATACGCTGAATGAATGAATGAAGTATTTGAAAAACTAGAATTAAAAAAGTGCATAATAATTGGTAAACGGTTTAATTTTTAATATCATAACATTCATCTGTAAAGAATTGTAATAAGTTCGGTCGTTCATTAAATAACCGCTGTAAAGATATTTTTCTTTTGTTTAGTACCATGTTTATATCGCTTGAAGAATCTTTCAATGTATATTGTAACTCTCTTTCTGTTGTGATATAATCATCCTTGCATGTACATGCACATGGAATATCTTGTTCATTGATAGTTTCTTGGCTAGAATATTGGGTTTCAATTGTATGAAACGGCTCCTTTGTAACAGAAAATGGTAATTCTCTGTAAACCATTTCCTTGGGCTGAATCATCTCTGGTGATACTTTCTTATCAATGGGTCTTCCTAATATTGCTGTAACACGATTGTAATTTTCCTCAGTGAAATCAACATATAGGGGTAATGAAGGAAAAGAATCTCGCTTAACCCATTCTGAACATCTTCGGGCAGGACATTCCGGGCGTCGCCTAAAATCTTCGCAAAGTAGAAGCTCTTCAGAAGATACACTTTTTCCAGGCTGAATGTTAATTTCCTGTACAGATACAGCTTCATCGTCAAAAATGTTTACAGAAGATGGTGAAACACTAGGCATCTTAGCACATTTACAAATTTGGGACTTTAACATTTTCTTTATATCTTCATATCCGTGGCATTTTGCATACATATATTGCCTTTGAAGCCTTATCACTGGCAAGTCTACATTGGATGGCAGTGTTTCTGTACTCCAATAACGTGTTGGAATAGGATCAGATAAATCACCAATTAATATAAATGGTTCTTTATTACAATCAGTTTCTTTTTGCTCGCACTGCTTAAATGTAAAAGTATTAACCAAGTCATTTTCATCTAAAAGAAGTATTGTTAGAGCTTCAGGATCTTTCTGTATTTCATTGAGTTGTAAAACGACCATTTTTTCTAAATCAAGTAAAAATGTAGATTGTTCAGGTAGTAATTTCAGTGAAAAACTTATAAATTTAAGAAAAAGTTGTAGTATTTTTCTAATTCTTTCTTCCCATTCTTTGTTTATGTCTGAAAATGTTACTTCTTTTTCTCGTAAATCGTTAACAGTATCTTGTTTTTCTTTAAATTTGTTTAGTTTTTCTAACATTTCTGAATTATGATAACTCTTTAAAGTTATTTTCTTAATTTTACATTTTTTACGCTCTAGACTCATTACGTACATTGAACTGGTAAATTTTTCAGCTTCTATTTGTCTTAGGAAAGCTTGAATGGCATTGTTTCTTTCATGAAGTGCATGACTGATAACAGTTTCATTTCGAGAAACTTCTTTACGGAAAATTAAATTATAGTAAGTATTTATTTTCTGAACTTCACTCAACAACTTTTTCCTTAAAACATCTTCAAGCTTTTTCTTTTCTTTTTTTAATTTATGTTTGACATCATCATTTAAAATTGAAATAATGTTAGCGTGAGTACTTTTCAGAACTGTTTGAATTTCAGATAGCAAATGTTCTTCTAGTTCTTGTAGATTATCTTCATAGAATTTAGAAATTTCATCTGTCATAATTTTACTTTTTTGTGTAAAGATATCATTATATATTTTTTGTACTCTCTTAATAACTACTTCTTTCTCATGTGTATGTATGTGCTGCCAAGAAGCGTCGTTTTGTTGTACTAAATTTGAAAGAGATTTAAGAAATCGAGCACGCTCGTGTTCGAGTACCGTATTACCGATATGTAATATTCCTTCATGAGTTTTACCACGGTTAATTTTAGAGGTAAAAGGGGGTTTTAAGTCAATGATTCCAATAAGTAAATCGCTAGGTGAAACCCAATCGCTGAAAATATCTTCTTTGTGTTTACATAACTGCTTATTATCTTCTTCTTTGTAGCGTTCATGAGAAACATATTTATTGAAACAATGATCATCATCAAAATATATTTCAGCATAAGTGCTACTCACTCTATTTTCATTTAATTTGGTATTTACAATATCATTTTCCATTTTTTATTTTTCTATCTGAAATAAAGATCAGCAAATAATTCAGAAATGAATGTAAAAACTGACCATAATTACGTTATGTGTCAATAAAAATGATGTGAAATATTATTATGAATTAATACAATGACAGTTGTGTCAAATTTAGGTTATTAAATTTTACTACCAACCTTTTTATAATAAAGCATTTTACTTTTTATAATAACTCGTTTTTGGTAACTTCGTATATTCTATACTACTTATATTTTTTCAACATTTATATTTAAATCAGAACTTAGGTAGAAAAGTACCGCCTATTTTTTTTTAGTTTTTCATTAAAAATAACAAACACAAAATTAATTATATATTTATTAAGGTTTTTAATAAGTCAGTATCTTTTAAGTTATATAGTAATAGTTAAGACTAGTCTAACTAAGACTTAATATTAAGTCCATAAAGAAGCGGAAGAGGCCTTTTGGTATTCAAATGGATGGACGTGTAGACAGCCTACCTGTGATTAGTAGCGGCGATGTGAAGCGAATTGCCCCCTCAGCTTGATTTAATTAAATACTTCCTTCTAACACCCGCCCAATATTTTACCTCTTAACGTACTTACAGAGATAATACATCCCTTATTACTACAACTGTAGCGAGCCGTTATCTACTCATGTATAAATGAATAAACGATTTGAATACTAGGAAAAACAGTCAATTCCTTACATACAGCGTTTTAAACCAGAACATGTTATAATAAATTATGGCATATCTCGACTCTATTCTCATTACGGATGCTGCAATGTCCGTTGGAGTTTTGTCATAACTCAGTCTCGGTTAAAATTATTTCCGTTGGCTCTGATGAGAAAACTAGAGGTGGAGAACTGGAAATGTAAGTATTCGCGCAACAAGCCATGGTATAACGACGGGACATATTTCATTCTTAACTAAGTTAAATTTCCGGGCGGTCCTGTAAGAGCGTGCGTAACTCAGATAAAAGGCTACCCTGTCACAGTACCGCTTTTCTATTTGGAGGTGTGACACTTTGAAGCTGTAAATAACTCTTCGAATATGCATAAGTGCCATCATTAGAACATTGCTTATTACACAATGCAAGCTATAAAATTCTATATCTATACATGTACAATGTACATACAAGTACACGTGTTTATGGATATTTAACGTATATTTCAAATGTGATTATTTTATATATCTACACTAATATATAGAGCTACTTATTTATTTTTTTGTAGAGTTTGTCTCGGAAGCTACTAAATATATTCTAAAAATAATATACTAACGGAAAATTACTCATAAATATGTTTGTCATATTATAATGTAGACCCCATGTAGAATATTAAAAATCGTAAATACATATTTAACTTGCTTAAATAATTTTAATTTCAGTGTATGGTGTAATTGTTTCAAACGCCGCGGCCGTACAATTTTCATGCAGAAAATGCATTGAATCTAATCTACGATTGAACTCTGATTAGTGGAAAAAAAGACACATCTGCATTTTAGTGACCTAGAATCTGATTAATATAAATCTCCCTAAAGTTTCTTTAAGTCAGGTTCATTAGTTCAACTATGGTATTTCTATTTAATTTCAAATCATCCTTAGAACCCTTGACCCCATGCCACAAGGATTGAAGTCAATGGTATTAATAGCCATTAGATCGCTGAAGCAACCGTCAATTACTACTCTGATAGCTGTACAGTGTACAGAGTACAAAGTATGAGATGTATAAGAGTGTATAAGAGTGTACAAAGTACAGAGGATGGAGGATATGTAATTCGAAGAAAGCTTGCTCAAAAGCTCAGCTTAAAATGTAGCCCACGCCAACGAAGTCGCGGGCATCAGCTTGTACTTTATATGTATTTCAAATAAACTTCTCAGAAATATTCACGCCTTTTTTATTTCCAACAAAGACGAAAGAAAATAATCTTTAACCTGTCGAAACTTTAAGCGTTTGATATGTTCACAATAAAAAAGAATAGCCATAAATCGGGTTTCGTAAACAACTTGAATTGTTTTCTGCACATCATATCGCCGAATAAATCTTTCTGCCGCTTATCTAGCGTCAAACTTAATTCCCATGCATAATTCATTGCGTCGATTCGCCGCACAGAGGAAAAGTTACCAAACTCGGACAGTGAACGTTTACGGCTGACACACGTCGATTAGTCATACTAAACTTTTACAGTACATTAACTTTTCAGCGTATGTCACTATTATGCCAAGTTTCTAAATAAATAATAGGGATTTAAAAAAAAACTTACTGTATAGTTATTTAAGTAAAGCTATTCGCGCTCTTCTTAGATCATATTTTGATATTAAGAAAATGTTCGGCTAATAACACTCCGTCACGTAGGTACATCTTTTTGATAGTTTTGATTCTACTAAAGGTTCATACTCTTTAAAATGCCATAAAAACTAAGCATGCATACATACATAAACATCACGTCTTTTCTCCATTGGGGTAGGCAGTGATCAAGAAATTTCATATTATGCTATCCTTACATACCACTTTTGTTTATTTCACTTTCATCAGTGCTGTCATACACGCTGTCCTATACTTTTAACCTAGCTAAAAACTAAGCACTTCATAGAAAATGCGTAAATATACGTAGCACTACGTAGCACATACTCGTAGATTTATTTGCTTGGAAATGAATTGCTCCAATATATAATAATTAGAATTGATGCAAAAGCAACCTTTGCAGTAAATATTTTGTATTATGTAAAATTAATGTTTTAATTATATTACTCATTATATAAATGTGTAACATTTAAAAATTACCAAGATTACGCTTGTTCAAATATTATAGCCAATAAAACTTCATTAAAAATCTGTATTTTAAAATAAGCTATTTTAGAATACGAATTACTATATTTTTAATAAAATTTTTTGAAGAATGAACTTACAAGCTGAAGCATACGTTTTAAATAATATTTCACACTTACCAGAAATAGGTTAATAAAGAATCTGGCTAGTCGCTCGGTACAGACGGAGCGTGGAACTCGTAGATAAAATAATAAGTCTACAAAATTATGCGTCTTGTAAGTTGGTCTGCTCTTTCATTTACGTGTTTTTTTATTATTCCATAAACATACGAGACGAGAATGAGGTTCATTCGATGACAAATCATTAATGAGATATGGATCTAGGATTATTTTAATTCGAGCATCAGAAATTCATATACAGAAGCTAAAAAAAAACTACAAGTAAGTAAGTAACATTGACGTTAGAATATGTTTAGAGTAAATAAATAAGTCCACGCAGGATTCGAACGGGTTGTGTCGCGAGTCGGAACGCAATATGTAGATGTACCACTAGGGAACACAATCCCGAGCATATTTTTCAATCCCGGGATTACGGGATTTTTGATGCGTAATGCCGGGATCCCGGGGCTATCCCGGGATTAGACTATGTGGTTTCTAATTGGGCGCAAATGAAAAAAAAATTGTAATTTCTTAAAAAAAATAGTAGAAAAAGAATAAAAAAGACCAAACAATAAAATCTATACTTTTGTAAGAAATCAAAATGACAACACAAAAAATCTGTTTAGAATTTTAAAATACATAAAATAAAATTGTAGAAATATCAAAGCATCCAATGTTTGACTTCCAAGCCTGCTTCATAGTTTATATTATATACAATATTATACTGATGGCCCGTTGGGTAAATGACCTAAAGAGTAAAAAAATATAATATTGAACTATTCCGAGATGGGAAGTCCCGTCTAAGTTCTACGACAGACACATTATTAGGGCTGTAAGTACATGTGTAGTACATACATATATATCGTACGGCGTATCTAAGGATTGTTTTTGTCGTTATGTAATAAATGTTATTAATCTAGGCAAGGTTATTGAGAAAATCTAGGCAAGGAATGCAAAATAAACCTGTTTGTGACAATCCCGAAAATCCCGGGATTAGCCAAGTACAGTCCCGGGATTTACGGGACCAGAAAACGGCCGGGATCCCGGGATCCCGGGATTCGGGATCCCGGGATTGTGATCCCTATGTACCACCCATCGCCTATTGGTCTCCGCCTTGACTTGTATGGAAAACTTGGGAGTTTTCCTCTAAATACAAGTAGCCTATGCCACACTCTTACTTCTAATTCTCTTAAATATCTTCGTGCCAAAAATACTGCTCCTGCTGTTTTCTTTTGCGTAAAAGGGCAAACCAACAAATACACTTTCGCATTTGTTAAAAAAATAGCAACACGTCCCGGCTTCACACGAATGTAATGTTGTACAGTCTATGTTACTTGCTGATAATGTAGCTTTCCATTGGTGAAAGAATTTTTTAAAATCAGTCCAGTAGTTTTTGAGATTATTCATAACATACAAAAACACAAAAATACAAACCTTTCCTCTTTATAAATATTATATTCAATATTCATATATTCAATAACTAAGAAATTTGCAACTAATCAATGTTGCCATTTATCTTACTTAGTTACTAATTATAACCTAAAATAGCTTTGCATATTACTACGATTATAAATTATACTATATGAACTAACTAGTAAATTCTCTTTGTACACACCGGCATTACATGATAAGTATTCTGTTCTGGTAAAAAGCGTGCTCAGTTTCCCATAACACTTTCATCATACTTAAGGTAACGAGCGCATTCGTAGTCTTACCCAGCATTCTCTAAGTCAAAGTCCTCATAAGTGTTGCAGTTATCATGGACAGGTGTATTGCTTGATATAAGGCAAACCTCTCTTGTTATGTAGGTATGAAAAAGTTTTTGCTAAAAGCATTACATTAATCAATAGAGTTAATAGGTACTTACAGTCCTAAGTAATTAGATCTTATATGTTAAACTGTTATACTCAAATTTATGTGGAAGCATTCATAAATTGGATATAGTGAAGAGTGATGGACTCGTCATCAATCGAAGTGCGAGTGAGATTGACGCCGTACAAATCAATTTCGGGTATAACAGAGGGGACGTGTGGATACGCCGCGCCGACACGATGTAGATATTCAGGTGCCAAATCGGAAAATTGGTATTTGTTCTACGACACGACGGCGACGCGACGGTGCGTTTTAATAAAACAGTACCTTAGGAATAAAAGCACAAAATGTTTACAAAATTTCACAGAAAGGCCTAAAAACACTATTTTTAATTAAACTTACACTTACTTAGCAGTGGCGGGACCACCATACAAGCCCAAATCATTTTTATATCGTATCATTCATTTTTATATATCTATATATAGTTTTTATTTATAAATAATTTATTATATGTTCTCACCTTTTAAACCTTTCTTGGACTTCTACAAATATTTCAAAACCAAAAGTAGGCAAATCGGTTCAGCCATTCTCCAGTTTTCGTGAGACTAATAAACGTCAATTCATTTTTATATAAACGTACATATAGATTTCCATTTTTCTAAAAACCTACTTTGAAGCAACGTTTACGCCAAATGAAGATGACATTTGTCGGGAGCACGGTCTGTTCAATGAAAAGCGGGAAAATATGTAGTTATTCTATAAAAAAAACGCTTGCGCTAGTGTATGGCAAACAGGTCGGAGATTGGATTTTTTCGGGAGATGTACGACGCCGGCGCGCAGGTAAGAAAATGTATCACAGACAGCTACTGTTTTTTATCAGTCATCTTTTCATCATCATTTTTGTACATTTTTGTACTAGCCGTGTGTTGGATTAATGGCGCGTTCGGTACAACACCTGCCGTGCGCATCGATGAGTCGTGAGTTCGAATCCCACCGGGACGACATGTTTATAATTTTCTGTAAGCGTGTCTTTCCCAAGTCTGGTAACTTCGGGCATTGATCGGGTGGGAGAAATACTGAAATTCCAATCGGGTAACGAATCATGTTCATACATAGATGGAAAAACCATGTAGTACATATTGCGCGTTTCAGTTTCAATCTATGGATTTCCGAATGCTCGAAGAATCATTAACTGATGTTCTGTGGCTGAGGTATCACCTACCATCAAGAGAACCTCATGGTCGTCTGACGATGTTTAACATAAAAATAACCGCTGTATACGTTCTTAGTAAATTAATTACCTGGCTGGCTAATATATTTTAATTATAATTCAAGCTTGATCTGATATTTTACTCATTACCTGAGACTACCAAAATTACATAAATTGTTGTCCAGTTATTGCATTTTCAATTATTTATTAATTGTAATAATAAACGACGATGATTTTTATTTAGAATTCTGTTGGTTTTATCTATTTGAAAATATAAACACTAATATTATAGTAAAAATAAACAATAAACATTTAGGCGTATTACCTACTACAAATTATATAGCTGTGTTTCTTTGTTCAACATTTAAATTCAGTACAGCAAGTTTGGGAACGAGTTTTAGCATTTGTCCGGTGCAGCTGAACTCACATACGGAATTGTAAATTTATTCGTCGGTTTCTTAACACCGAGGTCACTGCACGATGACTGCGCTTTGTATACTTTGTTTTACTAAGCACATATTACTAGCTTTAAGCTGCTGCAATTGTCATGTTAAATGAAATGAGAGATATAAATTTTATAGTTATCTATATATATATAAAAGAAAGTTGGGTTAGTTACACCCAAGGACTTTATATATATAACAGGACTGAGCACTGCCAAAATTTAAAATTACAAAAACACATCTTAAGGTATAGGTATTAAGACTCAATTTTGGCTTCCAACATTGACAGAGGCAAAACGAGCCGAGCGAGATATCTAGTACGGAGGCTGTTTAGCTCTTTCTAACACATGTCATGCGATAGAAATTAATCAATGTCAATCAATCATTTGATGACTGATGTGTCATGACATGTCATTGCATTTATGCGATGTAATGTCATAATAGTTGGTTTTATTTATTTTTCGTAATTTAGTAAGGTTTCTTCGAAGAAATGGTTGTGTACAATTGAAAAAGTGTTGTGTACAATTTTGTTAAAGTGAATCCTATGATGTTTGCAGCATAATATTTTACAGGTAAGCCGAAAAAAGGTAATTTTAGATTTATAACAAATAGGGTAACCATATCATGCGGGATTTCGGGATTAGTTGGTCGGAGTGTCTTATGATCCGTTTGTTATACCTACGATTGCTATCATCAGCGTGTAATATTGTTATTAGTTATGTAAACCAAATAAAAAAAATAAGGTGCAAAGCCATTCATTTAATTTGTTTAACCAACTTGAAAAAAGGGTCCGTTATCCCTGGCTATCATATGCCATGACGGATTATTATTTTTATTTCTTTGACAGTTTTCCGAAGAATGAAAACCAGAAAAAATATGGCTAAATGTTGTTCTGATGTCATAAAAGATTACTTAAAGCTCCGTTGTATGTAGCCTTCACTTTAGTACAGCTAATTCCCAACAGTTATTGAAAGCCGCAATACCGTCTGTTTTTACGGTAAGCCCATTATTAGCTGATGGACACTTACATATATTAATATAACTTTCTGCACGCAAAACACAGAAAAGTCTACTTTTTGAGCAAATGTATAAAATTCATGAAGTTATATTATTATTTTATTGCAGGAACAAAATAAGCAGATAAGAGTACTGAGTAAGGCCCCGTTACAACCCGTCGAACAATGTATTCCTGATTCAGAAATACTATCAAAAATAAGATTTTGATGATACTAAAGCATTTATTTTTACAAAACTTAAATTATTTTGCCCTCCACATCCTGTTCAATGTAATGAGGAACCCATAAGTTGCAGTTAGTGAAGGCATTAAGTAATTCATATTTCAATTTAAGAATATTCTATCAAAATCAAATTACTTAAGAAAAAAATAAATTCAATGAATACAGTTTCTTTTATTTGAATTTGTTATATCATCCATACTTAAAATTAAGGGTCTAGTGGCTAGCCGGTTAAGCACAGGCAATCTGCCCCCAATGAAAAAGTCTATTCATGACTAAACCGTCGTTTTGAGGAGTTTATATGTATACTTATTTTGGACTAAAACCAAGTTGTTGTAGAAATATTTAACAAAATATGAAAAAAGTAGACTTTTTTAAAATTGTGAAATGATTCTAGTGATGGTAGACTTACAGGAGAATATATTATTTTTCATACCAAGCTTTGTTATTAATAATAATTATAATGGATATGTTTATATTATATTTTAGGCATTTTTATGGGGTTATTATAGAGTGAACACCTCCAAAAAAATAAAATAAATGTGATATAGTAGCCTTTATTAGCATACAAAACGTTATTGAAATCTTGGTTTCTGTAGGTTTGTTCCCGATTTGTGGTTACAAATATTATAATAATTACAAGCCCCACGTAACAAAAATATTGTGGTCACCCTATTAGAAAGTGACACACCTCCTCCGTACTAAACGTCCTGCTCGGCTCGTTATCAGGCTGCGAGTACTCAGTCCTGTTATATATATAAAGTCCTTGGTTACACCGTTTATAACTCAAGAACGGCTGTACCGATTTTATTAGTTCGATATCTTATTTGTTGGATTCCTCTATGTCCGGAATAAGACATAAGCTATTAAAATATTGGAAAAAATAAAGAAAAAAATATATGCATAAAATTAATTAAAAATAAAGTAGATTCGGATCTCCGCCATCTTGACAGCTCACGTCATGCATTTTTAGCTTTTTTGGAATAACAGATGTCCACTGCAAATCAGTGACATATTAGACAAAATTGTGGGTAAATGAGCATATTCAAAGCATAATTATATAATTTCGAAGCCAAAATTGTGGCAGAACAACGTCTGCGGGGTCCACTAGTTTATAATAATATTGAGAGCATCAACTTCACCTGTAAGGAAGTATACTATACATTTTATATTTAAGTTCAATCTATGTAGTCAGAAGTTTGTCAGAGAGCTATGGAACGAAGTATGCTTGGTAAAAGAAAACAAGAAAAAATAAGAAGCACAAAAATAAGGAAGATTACTAAAATTGAAGATGTTACCCTAAAAATAAATAAATTGAAGTGGAAATGGACAGGTCACACGATCAGAGGAAAGGAAAAGTGGACCAAAAAAATTATTAGATGGTACCCGAGATATAACAAACGCAATCGTGGAAGACAATACAGAAGATGGGAGGACCAATTTAAGGAAATAGCGGGAGGAACGTGGCCAAGGATAGCTCAGGACCAGAAGAAATGGATGATTTTGGAGGAGGCCTTTGCCAAAGGGCAAGCAGACGTAGAAATGGATGACGGTGTCATTGATTAGATTTAAGTAAAACTATGTATGTAAAAAAAAAACCTTGTCTGTAATAAAGGCTTCATTATTATTATTATGTAGCTTTTATTTTTAAACTCTTGAATTTCTCCAACAAAATTCCGCATAAGTCAAAGTATAAATTAATATTCCCAGAGTAATGCATGCTTCATTTTTATGTTTATTATTAAGACTAAACAGAAAGCAACTAATTTTATTTATTATATAATGTAATCCACTTAAAAAACATTTAGGGTGTGTGGGGCAGACTTTTTTTTATATGTCAGTTATCGCCAGACGAGAATGTGGTTCACTTGATGGTAGGCGATACCTCAACCACAGAACATCAGTCAATGATGCGCTGCCAACCTAATTTTTACATCTAGCATTCGGAAATCTATTGACTGAAACCGAAACGTGCAATATGCACTTTACAATTTTTCCATCTATGAACGGTGGTTCGTTACCCGGTCGGAATATCGATATTCCTCCCACCCGATCAATGCCGGAAGTTATTAGACGTGTGGAAAACATGCTTACAGAAAATTATAAACATGTCCTGGTGGGATTCGAACCCATGACCCATCGATGCGCACGGCAGGTGTTCTACCGAACGCGCCAACTAGCCCGTCATAACTAACTGTTATGCTGCTCCACAACATAATACCGAGCCAGGACCAACCATAACCATACTGTAAATATGTACAATACATTTACACCCGTAGACTTTGTTACCTCTTTAATGCATCGTATGTAGGATTTTTGTTTCAAGTTTTGGCAATTATTATTATTTTGTCTGTGTGTGTGTTTCTTTTGTAATAGGTACATGATATCGGTTTGATATAAGTTTAGATGTTTAAATAAAAATTAGGTTTTTGTTTGCGACATATTCCATTAAGATCTGAATCATGTAATACATATCTACTACTTACAATACAATTTTACTTAAATTCTTAAGCAATGCCTTATTTATAATTACAATAGGTTTACTTTAAACGCTTTAATAAAGCTATAAAATATTAGAATAAGAGCCACTGAAAGTGATACTAGAGTATACAAACATATTACTAATTTTTAAATTCGTTTTGCTATGGAATTCCCACGAATGTAATTTAAAAAAATATATTGCTATTTGTTTAGAACATGACCTTGCCACGTTCTGTAAGCCATCTCTTACTACTCTTCAAAGTTCTTGGGATATTATATTCTATTGTTGGTCAGCTGTAGAAAATTGTAATAGTAATCGTTAATAGAAAAAAAAATCCTCATAATGTAGTCTAAAAGTATACATATGTAGCAATGTCCCTGTAGAGGTTGAACAACCCTTTAAGAAGTCTCCATCATATCCTACGATATTTCTACAGTAGACGCATTCGGTGTGGGTTACTGCCTTCTAACACGAAATAAGAAGGTGTTGCTTATAATTTCAAAGGCGTAAGATTGCGCAATAATATAGGGTAAGGGCCACTTGAATTGCTGTATTTCCTTAATAGTCTACATTTACCATCGCCGACAATTTGCGACAAGAGCGTGAGCTAAATTGTCGCCTGGAGGAAATAAACTAATTTGCTTATACATGACATTCGTAAACTAAGCGTTTGTTGAAATTCAGACTGGCTACTGAACTCGGAATTGTTAACATAATAAAGTGAATTCATTTCCTTTTATAACGGAGAAGATTTCTGTTATGCAACGAAGATTTGACTTGACTTTTTAATCGTATTGTAGTATGAAATTTCATTGCCATGTGTCATCATTTTAGTTTTCTTGTAGATATGTTTAACTGAAGTTATATAGGCACTATTTAAAAGTTCTTTATCTATTACCATTGCCAGTTTAATGTCATCTTGTGATAGTAGTAAAATTACTGTAAATTGCTAATTACATCGCTAACATCTTGATGATAAGTATCAAAAAGATGGATCTTTTTCTATATTTGTAATAGAGCGATACATTTTATTTAATTTTAAGAAGCGTCAAATCTGTTCTCGTTATATTTTCACGCGTGAAGATGACGTGCAGCAAGAATACGAATCTTACGACTGGCATAAAAATATGTATTTTTCTGAACTGAACTCTGAAAAGGAACATAATTTGTCGTGTGCTGTGTATGTTATGTTGTGGTGTGTGTTATATAATATTATCATATCACTTACCTATAAGGTATTAGAATAATATAAGTATTAATACATACATGTATATCATATAAATACATACATAATATTCACAGCTAAAAAAATATTTTCACCACTTTATATTAGATGACTAGTAATATTATTCTTGACCATAAGTAAAATCATTTTCAATGAAGTGTTACATATTCAGGAACTGCATCAATATAATATAAACCTAAAGCTTGGTCTTCCAAATGCCCCAGTCTGATAAGCGTCTTAAACCCGTTGACAGTTGACGATCATCCAGGGATGAAGTCAGGACTTTACACATGAGATTATTACAACATTAACAAAACATAATATTCAAGTAAGCACGATATTTGAAGTATCCCTGGATTTTTTTTAAAGTATAGACTATTTATAGCGTAAATATATATAAAATCGAAACCGGAAAATTTATAAATATGAAAATTACAAATGTCATTCATTCGATATTAGATGAATATATTGAATTTTGAAAATATATAAGATTTGAAAGAGTTTGAGCACTTGTAATAAGTTTTGCGTTCTTATTTCTAATTCTATATAGATATACATATATGACGATAAGCTTAGCAGTGGCTACGCTATTCGAGGCGCTGCAGCTGTGCGTATAGATATCAGTGTTAGTCGGAGATGATGGAGCCTAAATGCTTCCTCGGAATCTATCCCATTGCCGAATGTTCACAGTTGAGTTACATAACCTTAGCCACTGTTGGCATTCCAAAATGCATTCAAGCGTATCTGTTGTACGAGATGTAGCATTGTTCATGAAGTATTGTTGGAAGTTCACTTATATCTTTCATTACTGTTCCCTTAAAGATTTTTGGAACAATTATAATGAGAAGAAGATGTACTATGTAAAATGTAGTTTAAAACTTGTGAATAATTCTCACACTATCATACCACAATATAAAAATAAACTGCGAAAGTGTTGGTTATCCTTGTTGTTTCCAGTCCCAACATTTTGTTTTTGTTGACAGGCCGTCGGCACCTGCTAATTTTATTTGGGAGCGTGACATTTTGACGGCTTCTCCTTGTAAGGGAGGCCAGCTTGAAGACGGTCGGTCAGCTCTTGTTAGATATATTGAATCATAACGCGAAATTTATTTTCATTGAGTCGTAATAATTTGAAAACATGATTGTATTATATATGCTATTTATATTGTTTTTTTTTTTATATAATTTTATAAGTAGATTAAGGTTTCTTTTACATTAATTTTTAAAATAGTTGATGCTGTAGACCTCAAACCAATGGCCCAGGCTGAAAATCAGCGCTGTATGGTTGTGGCACCCACACCCGCAGCACAAAAGCTGAGCCTGGACCAATTGCTCACCAAATGCAAAGTATTATAAAAATTATTTGTTTTCTTTGTTTATTTTTATTGTATAGTACTTGCTGTTGTGTGTGCAATAAATGATTTTATTATTATTATTATTATTTATATTGAGTATCCCTTATACAAACTTTCCTGAAATTAACAAATATTTATAGAATCTATTTTTAAATTTAACCGTACAAAACCTTTCAATTAAAAAGCCTTTAAATTACCATAGTTAAAATATTTACTAGAAACTTAGTTCGTCGTAATATAAGTATTAAAGGTAATATGTGCATGGGTAACAATCACAAAAAAAAACCTATCTCGAGATTGTTGTCTTTATATAATTTGGTTTCTCTTTGAGTCCCGTCGATGATATTTAACATAGAATATACATTAGTATTTTTATGAAGATAATTAAGACCTTGCGTTTACTAAGTACAGACAGATAACACTGGTCAACAAAAAAACACTTTTTGGATGTAACATTAATTTTTTTATCTGAATATGTTTAGAACAAGGTTATAGATAATAGAAATAAAATTAAAATGCTCCAAATACGAATAGATTTTTTGTAATTCAATTTTATGATATTTTAGAAAATTTCAGTTTTTATCAACAAAATGAAGTTGTTTTGTTATATTACACTATTAATGTAAATGTAATGCTATGGTTTTCTTGTGTATTTTGCTTCAGGGATGTCTCGTTGTAATTTCCAATAATAATCTGCCAGCATATGTGGACTCCACTTGGCCTGATATCTTTTTTCTATTGTAGAAATGTCTTGGTGAAATCTTTCACCGTTTTCGTCGCTGACGACGCCCAAATTTTTAGGAAAACAAATCTAAATGTGAATATAGAATATGTATTTTAAACGTAAAACGTTAAAATTAAAACCCAAAGCCTCGTCAATAGATAAAAGCTCCGCAACAATGCTTTTATAGTCACTTGACCGGTGATTTCCGAGAAGTCACTTTCGTGAAAGATTCCTAAGCTGATTTTTCCAAATGACACTCATTGATCTGATGACCAATGATGAAAGATAAAATTAATTTAGTATTACATACTCAGTTTAGGAAATTTTCTTTTAAATATAATAAACCATCACCACTACTGGCTAATAGGCTAAGTTCTGCAGCGTTCGCAGTGAAAAAGATACGTGATCTTACTGACGAGAATACAGCAAAGCTCGTTTATTTCAGCTATTTTCATAGTATTATGTCATATGGTGTTATTTTGTGGGGTAATGCAGCTGATATTAAATCGATATTTGTAGTGCAAAAGCGGGCTATAAGAGCGATCTGCGGATTATCCCCACGGGAGTCAGTTCGAAGCAAGTTTAAAGAATTAAATATTTTGACTTTGGCAAGTCAATACATTTATGAGAATATTTTATATGTGCGGAAAAATATAGATATCTTTCAAAAGAATAGTAGCTTCCACAATTATAGTACTCGTAATAAAGACAAAATTAGTGCACCAACCACAAGGCTGCATAAAACGAGTAATTCTTTCCAAGGCAATTGTATACGTTTTTTCAACAAAATCCCTAGTGAGATACAAGTGTTGTCAATAAATAAATTTAAATCGTACGTTAAAGTAAAACTACTTGCTAAGGCCTATTATAACATAAATGAATATTTAAACGATCCTAGTGCTTGGATATGATTTGCTCCAGTATAGAGGTAACGCGACTGAATCTCGGCTGCAATTCCAGACTCGGGGGCGATCGTCAACATCCACGACCTTTATAATGTAAAGTGGGAGCAAACCGTGATCCATGTAGTACTAATTTATTTCAGAATAATTAATATTATTATTGTTTTCTTATGTAGCCAAGTTCACATTTCAAGGATCGTCATGCTCGCTTAAATGTCATTGCTTGTGGCGGCGTCCATGCGTCGGGTTGTCTCTCTCCCTAAAATATGGCGAGGGGGTCGATGGCTGGCCATGCGTCATACTCGTGAACGGGTGCTACTTGTGGTGACTGGTCGAACTTGAATTCGTGTATGCGGTGATATTAGTTATTTCGTCTATGTATTTGCGTGTTGTTCCCACGAGAATGTAAGTGAGTGCTCCTATTTCACCATACATTCTGCTGATAGAGGACAAATCTTTGTTTTTATTTATTTTTATTTTTTCGATTATTATAGTTAAATACTTAAAGATGTCATGTGGAACATGGTGTAATGGTTGCAGCTCCTTACAAAAAAAATTGTAAAACAAAAACTTGGCGATTAAAAAATAGTGGCGGCGAGTTTCTTGCCAGTTCTTCTCGTCCGCTCTACGCCCTTGATTTGAGAACTGGCAGTAAATGTAAAATTAGAAGCATTTAATATGTATTTTTATTGACGTTCATAAGTGTACATTGTGTTACCTAAATGAATAAATGATTTTTGAATTTTGAATTTTTGAATTTTACTGTCCAAAGCTTTAACGAAGTTTTCATGAGTGGTTCTGGTATAGGTAGTTCACTATGAGGGATTGGTCTTTGAGCAGATGATAAATCAGGATACTTAATTTTACCTTTTGTCTTGATTGTAATTACTTTTGTAATAGTAAGACAAAAATAACAATCCGTTGAGTGGTTCGTCGGTTCCTTCCAAATCATAGGAATTGCAAAAGGCATAGATCGAGATCTTTCCACCCATCCAGTAAGGAGACCCCACACATGTAACACAACAGATGTGTGGAACCCATGCTTTGTCTTGTTGTCCGATGGCAAAGCCAAAATACTGTTTAAATAACTTGGTTTCTAATGGCGTCAAAATTCTTCGCTGAGTTTTAATTGAAATGACGCCACAATGTAACAAAACTTGTCACGATAATTTTTACACTTTCTTGACATTATTTAAGAATCATTTAACCCGGAAAATACAAAACATAACTATGCTCTTCAAATAATAAATACTCTAAATGTTAAAATTCAACTTAAAAACGGCAAATCTTCAATTTTATGGGTACTGACTGTAACACAAAAACGAGACCTGATCAAATCAAAATAAATATGGTGTTTGAATGAGGGTAAGATGTTAAATCAAAATTTGTAAGTACCTTTCTTGTTACAAAATTTTGTTGACCAGTGTAATTCGTATTAATATAAACTAATATTATAGATACAGTAAACTAGGATAGACTAAGCATTGTGCAGCTGATACTGTACATATTATCATGATAGCGTAATACGTCTTGGTATAATAATCTACAATCCTCGGAGTGTCGTAATCAAATCCGGTCGGGGCGAGCGCCCTAATCGAGGCAAGCCACGCTCGACCTACGTCAAATCGACCAAGTGAACATGACCTGACTGTCACTAAGAAGAGATAAAACATTTAACAGTTGCCCACATATAAAAAGGTTCAAGCCAGCTTTTGTTTATAAAAATTCAGGTTTATTCTTAAGACATACTAGCGATGAGATATACTTGCAAAATTCGATACCAGGGCTTCCAAGTACGAGTCCGTAAAAAAACCAGGGTCGAAAACCAGGTTTCATAATACTTGCATAGGAAAACGAACCGTAACGCCATACAAATAATGAGCATAATCGCATCTGCAAGAAAATACTTTAAAGGTATAAAATACTTGCATAGGATTATGCTCCTTATTTTTAAACAAATACGGGTCGTTTTCCTATACACGTATGTGCAAAATATACTATAAGTGTGCAATTGAGTGAACCAATAACAAACGCCACACAGATACGTAAGATGACTTTGACAGATCACAGATGACAGTTGTCAGTGTCGCGAGCATTGTTTAAATGTTTGCCAAGTAAAAAATGATTATGTTTTCTTAAATAAAATGAAAAAGTATATTATAATATTATAATTTATTGTTAGTTTTTAAGCATCCAGCAAACATTCATATTCATGAGTAATATTCTACTGAAAATGCCAATGTTTTTCGTTTAGTTTTTGCTACCTTGACTTCTTATTTAACAAAATGTTATTTATCATTTTTTTCTCTATTCCCACAAAATAAAAAAAATCGTTAACTGGGAAAATAAACTACTATACTCGATCTATAAAATGCATATAATTTAGTTAAGGCTCGTGTCTAAAAGGAGCGATACTGAGACTGCCTTTCTTCTTTATAGTAAAAAATACTTGCATAAGAAAACGACCCGTAATGCTATACAAATAATGAGCATAATCGCATCTGCAATAAAATACTTTAAAGGTATAAAATACTTGCATAGGATTATGCTCCTTATTGTTAAACAACTACGGGTCGTTTTCCTATGCACGTATTTTATTATTACGTATTTGCAAAATATACTTTAATAAAATACTTGCATAGGAAAACGAACCGTAACTCCATACAAATAATGAGCATAATCGCATCTGCAAGAAAATACTTTAAAGGTATAAAATACTTGCATAGGATTATGCTCCTTATTGTTAAACATCTACGGGTCGTTTTCCTATGCAAGTATTTTATTATTACGTATTTGCAAAATATACTTTAATAAAATACTTGCATAGGAAAACGAACCGTAACTCCATACAAATAATGAGCATAATCGCATCTGCAAGAAAATACTTTAAAGGTATAAAATACTTGCATAGGATTATGCTCCTTATTTTTAAACAACTACGGGTCGTTTTCCTATACACGTATGTGCAAAATATACTATAAGACGTGTGCAATTGAGTGAACCAATAACAAACGCCACACAGATACGTAAGATGACTTTGACAGATCACAGATGACAGTTGTCAGTGTCGCGAGCATTGTTTAAATGTTTGCCAAGTAAAAAATGTAAAAACTAAAGATTATGTTTTCTTAAATAAATTGAAAAAGTATATTATAATATTATAATTTATTGTTAGTTTTTAAGCACCCAGCAAACATTCATATTCATGAGTAATATTCTACTGAAAATGCCAATGTTTTTCGTTTAGTTTTTGCTACCTTGACTTCTTATTTAACAAAATGTTATTTATCATTTTTTTCTCTTTTCCCACAAAATAAAAAAAATCGTTAACTGGGAAAATCAACTACTATACTCGATCTATAAAATGCATATAATTTAGTTAAGGCTCGTGTCTAAAAGGAGCGATACTGAGACTGCCTTTCTTCTTTATAGTAAAAAATACTTGCATAAGAAAACGACCCGTAATTATATACAAATAATGAGCATAATCGCATCGGCAAGAAAATACTTTAAAGGTATAAAATACTTGCATAGGATTATACTCCTTATTGTTAAACTACTACGGGTCGTTTTCCTATACACGTATGTGCAAAATATACTATAAGTGTGCAATTGAGTGAACCAATAACAAACGCCACACAGATACGTAAAATGACTTTGACAGATCACAGATGACAGTTGTCAGTGTCGCGAGCATTGTTTAAATGTTTGCCAAGTAAAAAATGTAAAAACTAAAGATTATGTTTTCTTAAATAAATTGAAAAAGTATATTATAATATTATAATTTATTGTTAGTTTTTAAGCATCCAGCAATCATTCATATTCATGAGTAATATTCTACTGAAAATGCCAATGTTTTTCGTTTAGTTTTTGCTACCTTGACTTCTTATTTAACAAAATGTTATTTATCATTTTTTTCTCTTTTCCCACAAAATAAAAAAAATCGTTAACTGGGAAAATCAACTACTATACTCGATCTATAAAATGCATATAATTTAGTTAAGGCTCGTGTCTAAAAGGAGCGATACTGAGACTGCCTTTCTTCTTTATAGTAAAAAATACTTGCATAAGAAAACGACCCGTAATGCTATACAAATAATGAGCATAATCGCATCTGCAATAAAATACTTTAAAGGTATAAAATACTTGCATAGGATTATGCTCCTTATTATTAAACAACTACGGGTCGTTTTCCTATGCACGTATTTTATTATTACGTATTTGCAAAATATACTTTAATAAAATACTTGCATAGGAAAACGAACCGTAACTCCATACAAATAATGAGCATAATCGCATCTGCAAGAAAATACTTTAAAGGTATAAAATACTTGCATAGGATTATGCTCCTTATTGTTAAACATCTACGGGTCGTTTTCCTATGCAAGTATTTTATTATTACGTATTTGCAAAATATACTTTAATAAAATACTTGCATAGGAAAACGAACCGTAACTCCATACAAATAATGAGCATAATCGCATCTGCAAGAAAATACTTTAAAGGTATAAAATACTTGCATAGGATTATGCTCCTTATTTTTAAACAAATACGGGTCGTTTTCCTATACACGTATGTGCAAAATATACTATAAGTGTGCAATTGAGTGAACCAATAACAAACGCCACACAGATACGTAAGATGACTTTGACAGATCACAGATGACAGTTGTCAGTGTCGCGAGCATTGTTTAAATGTTTGCCAAGTAAAAAATGTAAAAACTAAAGATTATGTTTTCTTAAATAAATTGAAAAAGTATATTATAATATTATAATTTATTGTTAGTTTTTAAGCACCCAGCAAACATTCATATTCATGAGTAATATTCTACTGAAAATGCCAATGTTTTTCGTTTAGTTTTTGCTACCTTGACTTCTTATTTAACAAAATGTTATTTATCATTTTTTTCTCTTTTGCCACCAAATAAAAAAAATCGTTAACTGGGAAAATAAACTACTATACTCGATCTATAAAATGCATATAATTTAGTTAAGGCTCGTGTCTAAAGGAGCGATACTGAGACTGCCTTTCTTCTTTATAGTAAAAAATACTTGCATAAGAAAACGACCCGTAATGCTATACAAATAATGAGCATAATCGCATCTGCAAGAAAATACTTTAAAGGTATAAAATACTTGCATAGGATTATGCTCCTTATTGTTAAACAACTACGGGTCGTTTTCCTATGCACGTATTTTATTATTACGTATTTGCAAAATATACTTTAATAAAATACTTGCATAGGAAAACGAACCGTAACTCCATACAAATAATGAGCATAATCGCATCTGCAAGAAAATACTTTAAAGGTATAAAATACTTGCATAGGATTATACTCCTTATTGTTAAACTACTACGGGTCGTTTTCCTATACACGTATGTGCAAAATATACTATAAGTGTGCAATTGAGTGAACCAATAACAAACGCCACACAGATACGTAAAATGACTTTGACAGATCACAGATGACAGTTGTCAGTGTCGCGAGCATTGTTTAAATGTTTGCCAAGTAAAAAATGTAAAAACTAAAGATTATGTTTTCTTAAATAAATTGAAAAAGTATATTATAATATTATAATTTATTGTTAGTTTTTAAGCATCCAGCAATCATTCATATTCATGAGTAATATTCTACTGAAAATGCCAATGTTTTTCGTTTAGTTTTTGCTACCTTGACTTCTTATTTAACAAAATGTTATTTATCATTTTTTTCTCTTTTCCCACAAAATAAAAAAAATCGTTAACTGGGAAAATAAACTACTATACTCGATCTATAAAATGCATATAATTTAGTTAAGGCTCGTGTCTAAAAGGAGCGATACTGAGACTGCCTTTCTTCTTTATAGTAAAAAATACTTGCATAAGAAAACGACCCGTAATGCTATACAAATAATGAGCATAATCGCATCTGCAATAAAATACTTTAAAGGTATAAAATACTTGCATAGGATTATGCTCCTTATTATTAAACAACTACGGGTCGTTTTCCTATGCACGTATTTTATTATTACGTATTTGCAAAATATACTTTAATAAAATACTTGCATAGGAAAACGAACCGTAACTCCATACAAATAATGAGCATAATCGCATCTGCAAGAAAATACTTTAAAGGTATAAAATACTTGCATAGGATTATGCTCCTTATTGTTAAACATCTACGGGTCGTTTTCCTATGCAAGTATTTTATTATTACGTATTTGCAAAATATACTTTAATAAAATACTTGCATAGGAAAACGAACCGTAACTCCATACAAATAATGAGCATAATCGCATCTGCAAGAAAATACTTTAAAGGTATAAAATACTTGCATAGGATTATGCTCCTTATTTTTAAACAAATACGGGTCGTTTTCCTATACACGTATGTGCAAAATATACTATAAGTGTGCAATTGAGTGAACCAATAACAAACGCCACACAGATACGTAAGATGACTTTGACAGATCACAGATGACAGTTGTCAGTGACGCGAGCATTGTTTAAATGTTGCCAAGTAAAAAATGTAAAAACTCAAGATTATGTTTTCTTAAATAAAATGAAAAAGTATATTATAATATTATAATTTATTGTTAGTTTTTAAGCATCCAGCAAACTTTCATATTCATGAGTAATATTCTACTGAAAATGCCAATGTTTTTCGTTTAGTTTTTGCTACCTTGACTTCTTATTTAACAAAATGCTATTTATCATTTTTTTCTCTTTTCCCACAAAATAAAAAAAAACTTTAACTGGGAAAATAAACTACTATACTCGATCTATAAAATGCATATAATTTAGTTAAGGCTCGTGTCTAAAAGGAGCGATAATGAGACTGCCATTCTTCTTTAAAGTAAAAAATACTTGCAAAATATACTTTAAAAGTTTAAAGTATAAAATACTTGCATAGGAAAACGAACCGTAACGCCATACAAATAATGAGCATAATCGCATCTGCAAGAAAATACTTTAAAAGCATAAAATACTTGCATAGGATTATGCTCCTTATTAGTAATTAATTACGGGTCGTTTTCCTATGCAAGTATTTTCATACTTGCAAGTTTTTCCCGCTCGCACCAGGGCGCCCTACTTCCAAGCAAAGCCCTGGTTTTAAAACCTGGTGGCGTAAATACGTCTCATCTTTAAGACATACCCTCAATACTTATATTGAAATACTAATTTATGATTTCTTACGGTAAAACAGTTTTTTTTAAATGTTAGACAATTGACAAACCCCCATGAGGTATCTCAGCCACAGCACAATAGTCAATTATGCGCTGTTGACCTACCCTACTTCGAGCAAAATCTATAAAGTGATACTGGTTCATGATGTTTCCATCTATGAACGGTGGCACGTTACCGGTTGGAATTCCAATATTCATCCCACCCTTTAATGCTCGAAGTAACCAGATGTTGGTTAATATAAACTATAATTAATAATAAACATGTCGTCCCGGCGGGATACAAACCTGCGACCCATCGGAGCCCAAGATAGGTGTTTTACCAAATGCGCCAACGAGTCCGTCAAAACATCATACTAATTTTGTAATATTTAAATTCAATGCGGTTCTCTTACAGTTATGGTTTAAACTGGGTGTGAAATTACTTTTGTTTTCCTTTTATCCGTTGCAAATTGGTCTCTTTGCTATAAACTCTCTACAGATTAATATCGTACGCGTCCTGCAAGAAACTTTCAAAACTGCTACGTGAACAAAGTTAACAATGAACTTGAATATTATCTGCACATACCTTTACTTCGAGTTAGAAAGGAGTGCGAAGTTAGCAGACAAACTTAAAAACTTTGAAATTAGAGGTACATAAAGGTTTTACAAATAACTTTCCCAGATTGCGAAAGCTTTTGTTAGTATATTCATTTAAATGAAACTAGCACCAACAATATTATAAAAGCGAAATTATGCATTAATGGGTGCAATTTATTAATGGAGAGTGGAATCATATTAAACCTATGTACAATATAATGTAGGAAAATGGCTTGAACGCGTCAAGCTGCCTGAAACGTCATGATGCGTCTGAAGTGCTCAAAACGCAGACTTTACTGGTAACATATTTCAGCGCATAAATCATAACTTTATTTCCTCTCGCTCAGAGGATACCGGCTCGAGGCACGAGGTGTCTTTGAAATGGCATTAAGAGCTCTCCACTACACCACAACAAAGGAGTACAAAATTAAATTAGGTGCAGATGGAACAGCGAGACGTAGCGATTATATTTCAGCATTATTAACGAAGTAAAACATCCGATTTAATAAACTCTACTGGAACTTAAGTAACTTTAATAACTTACCCGCTTCCTTAATTGTGTTTTATGTGAGAGATAACGTACCTTTAATGGGACCAAATGAACACAATAGAACGGTAACGCAGCTAACGCCTGCTCTTTTGAGTTGTTTTTAGCAGTCCTTCCTGCCAATTAGCGCACGGTGCGCCCTAAACAAAGGAGTGGAAGTCTCACGAATTTACTGTGACTTTAGTAGGCAACCTTGGTTTAAGTCATTTAGGTGTTGCGGAACGGAAGTTATTTACGTGCGAGACGCAGTAAATGCAGCTTCCTATGGCGATTAATCATTTCATCTTTAATTAAACTTTACTGACTGCTTACAGTCGTATAAAACACTCACCAAAACATAAATAGGTATAAAGCTTATGAATATATAAAGCGTAGTGAAGTTTCATTTATTATAATATAGACTTCTCCTCCTTGTTATAATAATATATTAAGTATGATTATTATTATTATATAATGTTAATTTTTTTTATCATTATAGTATAATAGTATGCAGGGTGTTTTAATTCTTATTAAAGATACTTCTTACATAACATAAAAACTTATAGTATGTACCTACTACATATTGCGTTTGTATCCCTAAATTGGTTTTTTTACCCGCTTAAGACATTAGAAGCTAAATATTGTTATTTTATATATTTATGATATTCAGAACTGTGTTCAGTTATATATCAACAATGTAGAGTTTTGGCTTCGACAGAATGGTAGTTTGACGAAAATATAAGATGAAAAATATATTTTTTATAATAATCATCACAAATGTAATGTCTGTTTTAATTTCTGTCTAGTATGAATAATAATTACACAGCCTTAAGGACCGTTACTGCGCGAATTATATTATTATAATTTCTATAAAAAAACACACACAAATCCGTCTAGATTGTAAGGTTCACGAAAACGTGTTTTAAACCAAAACTAAACGACTAAGTTTCAAGTTATTGTGAGCTTGTTTATAACACAATTAAATACTTCTGTCGGTTTGTCGGAAAGATTCAATTATAAATACCGCGATTATTTTGTTCTTTCAAGATAAATGACTATTCCTTGAAGTAGTGGTCGTAACTTTGAATTCAAATTAAATAGACAACGACGGCGACGAGGTAACAATATTTTGTACGCGAATGGTGAATAAAAAGTATTCCGTGGATGATATATTATATTGTTATCATAAACATACTTCCTTTGTCCAATAATTGAGTAGATACATATTTACAGTTACAATCATAGCTAACAATTATATATATAATATGTTTTACAACAATATACTAGAATATTTAATAGAAACAAACTTCTAGATAATTTTTGAATACAAACAAAATAAGTAGGTTAAGTTTTAAGAAAAATAAATAGCTCTTGAACATCAACATTTTACTTTAGAAGCAAACGATTTTAAATTCTAATAAATTGAAATATTAATATAATTGAAATATTAAATTAACCTACTAACAATATTTTTCAATTTTTCATAAAAACTAAGCATTTTTTTCTGAATTACACATTCTTAAACTGATTTTGTTCCACTTTTTATAAAGGTATTTTTAATTAATTCTGAACACAATCTACACATCTATTTTCTATCACAACACTGTGTTATTACTATTTTTACATTTCTTACATGTTATATTGAAGAAAATGCGATAATTCAGCCAATATTTACTTAATTGCGACTCCAAAAGGCACTAGTTATTATTTATATGTACCTATATTGATACGTTTTGTTGTCGTTGTATTTGATTATTTTTTATAAGTTCATATTTTAAATACGCTACTAGACGAACAGATGCTAATACATAGCTAAGGCGGGAGCATCAGTGTTCGATGAGCTTTAGATGCAGAAATATGGTAAACGTTCGCTAAAGCCTGAAACTAGCAAAGAGAATACAGATCCTATTTGCTTTCACTCCTTTGCCATTCATAAAGACTATCACTGCGAAACGATGTACAGACAAATGAAATATATCTATCTACCTAATTTATAATCGACTCGTAGTGTTTTAATAATAATAACATTCTCGTATGTAATTAACGTAGCTTCTGAAACAGGCATTGATATTAGTTCTTATGGGAAAAAAGTTAATATCAATTGCTTTAATATACACTGTATATCCATTATTTACTAAATAATTACTATGATGTAAGAAGACATTGTATGTTCTATTAAGAATCAAAAATCCGCTTTTCACTTAAGTTCAATTCAACAAGTGCTTAAATCAAATCAAGTTGGAGCAAATCTACAGTTTGTTGAGTAAAATTTGATTTAGCTTACTGAGAGATACAGATAGACAAGGTATTTATGTTATGCTCTAAATTTGTGAAAACATCTTCTTACATCAATCGTTCTTTTATTAAAGCATCATCGACATATGAGACTTTCTTCACGAGCTGCGCATACGCCATGTGGCGGGGCTAAGAACAACTTGCCGTTTGCGCACGCGCACAGCTGGTAGATGTTCTGGTGATGAGGATCGTGCGCGTGCGATGCAGACGGCGGCAATGGCAACGCTGATTTTAACTTTGGCATATATATGCTTGGCGCGTCTAGTCTTATCTGCAAAATAATAAACTAATTAGATTTTAATTAAATATTGCGTTGTTTTTATGTTTTTTATCGTTCTTCCTTTTAAAAAAAAATTGTGAGAAATTGTAACTTTCAATATCTATTACTTAAGATTAGATTACTTCGTCTAAGGCAGAACTTTTTGGCTGCAAATGAAGTTAGACGTTTCGATTTGGTTTTAGAATTGGTACCTACAGACGATAATATATCACCTACAAGTGAGTTTTGCCTGCAAATACAATACTAAAGGTGTAAAAGACTGATGAATATATCATTATAATACTATATGTATGACATAAACACTCGAATTTATATACATAATTTTTACAACTCTTTTCTATTCTACGATCAGGCGGTCCGTGCTCGTTTGCCTACACTTGTATTATATCCAAAGCTCAGGGACGATATCTCAAATAGGAAACAGTATATCATTTTTATTGCCACCGAAAAGAAACAACTGTTACAATAATGTATGTTTGATAGTGTACGCGACGTAGGCGGATCGTCCCCGAATCAGCATTATCGATATTTTTAACATCAGCGAACGGGATTTCGAAACATCATCTAATGCATTTCATTTCGCTACAAAACCTAACTAGTCTTTGAACATACATCCTATTGCTACCTCTATTCTTAAATTCTATAAAAAATATTCACCTGGGTGCATGGCGGACATGAATCGGGAGATAGTAATAATTAAACTCTTTTAATGAAATTCTTTTCGGAGAACGAAATGCTGCACTTTACGGGGTTCGAGCTTAAAATCCCGTAAAGTTCAGAATGCGTATTTCTATTGACTTTTATCAACGCGAGTATCACACATTTAAATAAAATACTGTATACCGGATTAAAATGCGATTTATTATTTATATTGTTTAAATTATTTATCCCGACGTTTCGGATGCTTTTCAGCAACCGTGGTCGCGGGGAGACAGAAAGATCTTTCTGTCTCCCCGCGACAGAAAGATCGCGTTTTAATACGGTATTTTATTTAAATGCGTATTTCTGCTTGAATGCATGAATTACCAAATGCTCACATTCTACATGGATGATAGATCATCATTGTTTATTATCCTAAGTCGAAAGATGTCCACTGACATTCCACTTGTATATATTTGAAATTTTAAAAAAGAACAACGCCAGCCTTCCTAGTTGATTAGAAGTGTTTAATGTGGATAATAAAACTTTTTATACACAGTGGCGATGAACAAATTCAATACGAGGGCTCCCAAGTACGAGTTTGTAATAATACCAGGGCTATAAACCAGGTTTTTTAAAACTATAGCTTATAGTTACTATAGTTTTTAATACTATAGTATTAAGTATACGGTCTAGTTCATACTTCTTCTGTCTGTGTATCTATCTGTCTACATTTCAGCCTGTAGTTCGGCAAGTCAATCGGGATCCAAACTCGGATAATTTATAAAGTATTTTTTTGCAAATATTTTATAAATATTGTGCTCAAGCGAAGCCCTGGGTTTTAAATCTAGTAGCGTAAATAAATCATCTCTTATATACAGGTATTACTGAATCTTTTTGTTTTTTCCATACCGAGCCAGCGATGGACCGGAGACGGAAAGTCGTCAGGCAACTGGCGCTGATGTCTCCAGCTCGCGACTCCAGCGCAATAGTCTGAGACGCATGCATTTCTAACGAACGCGTCGGTGACTCCAACCTTAAATAAAATTATTTTGTAAGTAAAATGATTATACAGCATTGTTTATGGAATATTCAGCCGAGTTCTAATGGCCTTCTATGACATAAATTTGACAGATATGTAGCTATGTTGCGAGCGTCCGTAGGCAATGACACTAGATTCCCTACACGTGTCCCCTGGGCTGTGCCAAACAAGCAACAAACATACTGGTGGGAGGCTTCCAAGCCGAGGCTAGTTACCACCCATCTGACAAAGACACGCCGCCAAACGACCAAGTGTCGTGTTCCGGCGTGAGGTTAGGTGAAGCCGTTCCGGGTAAAAAATGGGTCTGGATAGTTGCTTTGCGTCTGTGAACCGAATTCTGTGTCTCAGTACTTCTGTACCGGGCGCCTAGATTTGGAGGGTAGCGGGATCCGGAGAAACGGTTCACCGCTGGCCGACCGCAGGTTGTAGGGGGCCCAAGTAGTAAGTTAGCCACTTATGAAAGGCTGCCCCACCGCCTGTGCATAATCCCGGGCTGGCCCCAACGTGCCGGTTGGCGACCGGATGAGAGGTCCCGTTGGCGATATCCGGGGGGTTCCGGGCGTCCCCGCAGTCTCCAATTTAGGTTCCCACTCGTACGGTGTCTGTGCACATCAGGGTGGTTCTATTCGCATGGCCTCATCCAACTTCCATCAATTTACCCAAAGCCTATTAATTGTATAAAATGAAAAAGTCAACTAAGAAAAGCAAGTGTATACAGCGGAAGCACGACCTCTCTTTACAAGTGCACCTCTCTAACATCCGAGGTCTGCACTGTAATCTCCAGTCAGTCCATCACCACCTAGAGACTGAAAGGCCTCACTTGCTCTTTCTGACGGAGACGCAAATCAGATGTCCAAATGACACGTCATACCTCACGTACCCTGGTTACTATTTAGAACACTTATTCCACCCTAAGGCCGGTGCGTGTGTGTATGTCCGTGATGACATCTGCGCCCAGCGTCTTCATCATCTTGAAAAATCCTGTTTCTCTGTTATCTGGATCTTGGCGGATTTAGGCGATGATAAAATTGTCTACGCTTGCGTTTACCGATCGCACACTGGTAACCCTGAGACGACTTCGTTATTTAACTACCTTAGCGAAGCGGCTGACATGGCTCTTATCCGGTATCCGAGCGCTCAACTGGTCATTTTGGGTGATTTTAATGCCCATCATGCAGATTGGTTATACCCGTTCCAGAATACTGACCATGCTGGGAAAGAGACCTTCAATTTTGCAACATCTTTCAACCTCTCTCAGCTGGTTATGGAAGCAACTCGGATTCCCGATATCGATGGCCATACTGCCAATTGCCTAGACCTTCTGATGACAACAGATCCAGACCGATATGTGGTAACGGTGTCCGCTCCACTTGGAGGTTCCGAACATTGTCTGGTGAAGTCAGTGTCGACATATTCTCCCCCAGACCCCACGATTAAGGGTATGAGGAGAATATGGCGATACAAGTCAGCAGATTGGGACGAGATGCGTCACTTTTATGCATCTTTTTCGTGGAGGCAGGTCTGTTTTTCTTCCACCGATCCGTCGAGCTGCGCGGATTCTGTTGTCGATGTGATACGTCAGGGAATGGAATTCTATATTCCCTTTTCTGATGTGTTTATCGACAGCAAAGCTCGACCCTGGTTTAATGCTACGTGTGCTTACGCCGAGCAAATTAAGCAAAATGCTTATAAAGCCTGGGTCGATGCTCGATGTCGTAAAGCTCCGGATATTGGTGCCAAAAAGAAAATCTTTAACAAGGCCGCCAAGTCTTGCAAGAAAGTATTGAAGGAAGCTCGATTCGACCATATCCAACGCATCGGCGAGAGATTATCATCTTTTCCCGCAGGAAGTAAGTCTTTTTGGTCACTTGCCAAGGCTGTTGAGTCGAACTTTTCTCGCTCTTCCTTGCCGCCGCTAATTAAATCCAATGGTTCTCTGGCTCACTCTGCAAAAGAGAAAGCGGATATTTTTGCTACTCTTTTTGCTAATAATTCACGTTTAGATTCTGCGAACCAAAGTCCTCCCTGCATCCCTCATCAAGGTTATTACATGCCTGAAGTTCGCATCACGCAAAGAGCTATTTTAAAAGTTATACGTAATCTAGACGTGAATAAGGCCAGTGGACCTGACGGTATACCAGCTGTAGTTCTTAAGAACTGTGCTGCGGAGTTGTCTCCCATCTTGACACGCCTCTTCCGCCTATCACTTACTTCTGGGATTGTCCCTAAAGCCTGGAAGCTGGCTAACGTACAACCTGTACCCAAAAAAGGAAGTCGTGCTGACCCCACAAACTATCGGCCGATTTCAATAACCTCCATACTCTGTAAGATTATGGAGCGTGTATTGAATAATCGGCTCCTCACGTACCTAGAAGCCAACGACCTTCTAAATGATCGACAATATGGTTTTAGGCCGAAAAGGTCAACTGGCGATCTTCTAGTGCACGCTACACATTTATGGGGAGAGGCCATTGAGAAGCACGGGGAAGCGCTTGCCGTCTCCCTGGACATCTCAAAGGCTTTCGATATGGTCTGGCACGACAGCCTTTTAAGCAAGCTTCCATCTATATCCACTACCCTGCGTGAAGTATCAGATTGGGGTAACGCTAATCTGGTACGATTTAACACCACCAAAACTCAGGCGTGTTTGTTTACCGCAAAACGGAGTCAGATCCAACTCGGAGTGACTTTCCAGAGTGTAGATTTAGCTATAGCCGACCGTCTTGAGCTGTCAGGCATCACTTTATCGCCGAATCTCAATTTCGGACAGTTCATCGCATCCAAGGCCCAACTAGCAGCCAAAAAACTTGGCATATTGTCTAAAGTGAGACAGTACTTTACACCGGGACAGCTCTTAAATTTATATCAAGCTCAAGTCCGGTCGTGTGTCGAGTATTGTTCTCACATCTGGGCAGGTACTGCCAAATCCCACCTTGGAGCTCTGGATGCGATGGAAAGACGGGCCAAACGCCTGATAGATGATCCAGAACTTGTTGATCGTCGCCTACTGTCTTTAGAACATCGGCGTGAAGTGGCTAGCCTTTCGGTTTTCTATCGACTACACTTTGGCGAATGTGCATCGGAACTTCACCAACTTATTCCGCCATCTCCTTTCCATCACCGGACATCGAGGCGCACGGCGGGTTTCCACCCTTACCTGGTAGACATACCGCAAGTACGTACAGGGCGCTTTGCGTCCACTTTTATAATTCGTACAGCTAAGGAGTGGAATTCTCTCCCTGCGTCTGTCTTTCCGGACCGTTATAACATGGATCTTTTCAAGAAAAGAATTAATAGGCATTTAATAGGTAGGCGTGATTCACCAACGTAGCCCACATCTGCACTTTCCACCAGGTGTGATAGTGGGCAAACGCCTACTTATTCAAGAATAAAAAAAAAAAAAAAATATGTACATTGTAATGATAATCTTATTGTATTGAAAATAAGATTAACATATAAACAACAACATTGACTGATACATTAAAATATAACATATTATGTTTTATATTTGCATACCACTGTTATTTAAATGTGGCTCATCACATCCCATCATACATCCCTACTAATATCAACCGATTAACATGAAACTTTATACACATATTCTTAGAGGTAAAAGAAAGGATATAGGATTTTTATATATAAAAAAAATATTTTTTACGGAGGGTAAAAAAAAATTTTTTTGCAGAGACGAATTCTACGCAGACGAAGACACGCGGACAGAAGCTAGTTCTTAAATAAAGTCATTTGAAAACGATTAACAAATTCTAGTGACAATTAAAATCGAGGTAGATTCGACGAAATTTTCAAACTTCCAAGTATCCCACGATACTTGATAACTACAATTCTCCTCGGAGAAAGTTTGTCCACAACTATGAGACCATAACTAAAAGTTAAGATAAACTTACATCAGTTGCTTAGAAGGCGGAGCTTTAACGAGTGGAGTTTGTACAGCCGTGTTGAAAGACGCCCCGGCCGGACTGGAGACGAGCAAGTTATCCGCACCGACCGTCACCGCGTCCTGACGCGCGCCTAGAAGGAGGCCGCCGCGAGAGTCTCGAATCTCTAGACGCGCTACATTTACTTCTAAGCGATCATGACCTGTTCATAAATGTGAATTTTATTACTAGGATTTTTAGAAGTTAAAGAGGCTTTTATTTACCAAGTTTAGAGTTTCCCAAATAGACAAGTTTTGACGGGCTCTTTGGCGCGTTCGCTATAACACCTGCCGTGCGCAACGATGGTTCGTGGGTTCGAATCCCACGACGACATGTTTATAATTTTCTGTAAGCATGTCTTCCCCACGTCTGGTAACTTCGGGCATTGATCGGGTGGGAATATCGAAATTCCGGGTAACGAACCACCGTTCATATATGGAAAAACCGTGAAGTGCATTTTGAGCGTTTCGGTTGCAGTCTGTGGATTTCCGAATGCTCGAAGTAAAAAGTAGGTCGACAGTGCATCATTGACTGATGTTCTGTGGCTGAGGTATCTAGAGAACCTCATGCTCGTCTGTCGCTAGATATCTAACATCTATATACATATAATAAAAGAGTAGGATCGAAATTACGCTTCACTAAATATTTTTACCAGAAATTAAGAGGGGTGATAAAAGAAGGGTAGCAGAATGCATAAATGCAATTTTTAAGATTCTTGTCTGTCTGTCTGTCTGTCTGTCTGTCTGTCTGTCTGTCTGTTTGTTCACGCTAATCTCCGAAGATACTGAACCGATTTTCGCGTAATTTATACAATTATATTAAGCAAAGTCCAGGGCAACATATAGGCTTTGTTTCATCGAAATCGGTTGTCGGAAAAAAAAGTTATCATCATTTAAATATTATTTTAAAGGCATCATTTCAACAAATTGCAATGAAAACTGACTCGCGTTGAATTTTTTCGAATTGTCAGATGTCAATCACAGTTTGATATGTAAATGAAATAGTTTGATAATTTCGCCGTTTTCGATATGTGTTCGTGGCATAGTGGATATACGGTCGTACTACGTAATTCCAGATACGAGTTCGAATCATCACTCAGGGAAATATTTTTTTGTATTTATTTTTTTATATTTTTAAAAGAACTAATATTGAAAATAGAAAATGTATTATTGAACTATTCTATTATATAAAAATGTATTTCTTATGAGATCGTTTATTTCGCATTTTCATCAATCCTTTCCTTTCCAAGGGAATTAAAAGTGATCAATTAAATGAAATAAATATAGAGAGAGGTGGATATAGTATCTTCCACACTAATTAAATTTATAAAAAAATAAGTATTTGGTCAACATGGCCATACTATTTTTTTCATTCATTTTACGTTGCATTTCTCCATACCTTCATTTTATTCGTATTTAGACATTTTCTTGGCGTTTTTTCCATGTGTCGCAAGTATTTTCAAACCCCCGTAAAATTTTCGTGCATATATTTAAGACGGAAAATGCATTGAATCCAATCTTCGACTGAACTCTGATTAGTGGAAAAAAGACACATATCTGCATTTTGGTGACGTAAAATTTGATTGATATGCATCTCCCTAAAGTTTCTTTAAAGTCAGGTTCATTTTTTCAATTACCATGGTATTTCTTTTGAATTTCAAATCATCATTTGAACCCCAACCTCAACCACCATTAAACATGTCGATAATATGATGCAAAAGCAACCGTCAATGACTACTCTGATAGCTCTTTCCGAAAAGAAATCACCAAGTAAAGAGGATGGAGGATATATAATATGAAGAAAGCTTGCTCAAAAGTTCAGCATAAAGTGATCCCCACGCGAACGAAGTCGCGGGCATCAGCTAGTAAAAAAATAAAAAATGACGGTTGTCGTATTCATTCCCGTTAAGAGCTTCCCTATGGACTTTCGAATGCTTGAAGTATAAAAATAGATTGACTTTTGTTCTATCGCATGTCGCTGATCTAACACAAATAAAGTATAGGTAAAAGGCATTTCTTGAACCTATAAAAAAAATTACTCCACAAAACACCTGGTAGTAGAAACAAAAACGCACAAATCCCATCACTTACCCAAATACAGCCTACTCTGTATGATGCCATGGGCATCTCGCGTAGATACAGTAAAATTTCTCGACGATTCTATGGAAATCGGATGTCCTCGTCGCGACTTTATGCTCGATGCGAATAAGGATTCTAGTACTAGCGCCTGACCAAGCAGTTGTAGCCCACCCGGCACTATTCGAAGCTGACCCATTCCTTCCTGTACACATACAATATCTTTTCGTAAATAGTTACTCTAGGATCATTTGTTATTTAAAGCAAATACGTTACTTATAATAGTTTCAATCATATCGAAAAATACCTCTTCACGATTGTTAATGCACATTCGTGAAGAGGTACACATTACATATTAAAATATATTTTTTTTACAACACATACATACTTTTACAACCCATAGAAATCCGCGATTCAAATGTTTTAGATGCGTTGTCGGCCCTTTAAAATGTATAGGCTTTATATGTTATGATTCGATTGATCTTATTGCGTTGTAGTAAAATTATTCATTAACTACTTCTAAGTACTTAACCGATAATAGAATCAAATATAGTTAATGAAAGCTTACCGAATTAAAATCTAAAACTTTCAAAACCCAAAGCGTCAAAGCGAGATTTATAATCATCATAAACATGAGTGCCATGACTAGAATGTAAAGGCATTTCTTCCGCCAGCCGTAAATGCCAACTTTGAATTGGCTATTATAACTGTTTCTGATCGAGTCCGCCTTTGTGTCCCGGGCCGCATTGTTGTTAAGGATTGGCTCCGGAGTGATCTTGTCGGCATAAGGAATCCTGAAAGCAAAATATTGCTTGTAAAACGATATGACGTTTCATTACCTCCGGCTACATTGTGGAATTGCATTACAGTTTGAAATTGTGAATATAATATAAAGCAATATGTGAACTTTTATGTGTAATAAATACCAAAGTAGTACTTATATCCAATACGGGTACATTGAAGAGATTTTTTTAAATATAAATAAATATTTATGAACATAATTTACAGGCGATTTTTTGTGAAATATAAATAAATATTTATGAACATAATATTTATTTAATTATTATTATTTAGTAATTGAGGAACTTTTAATTTGTGCCTGAAACGGCTCAAATTGATTAAGAAATGTCAGTCATATGTGTTGTGTTATATAAGAAAATTATTATTAAAATAGCCATTGCTTCATACGACTTTCTCATATATATAAAAAAGTGAATTCCCGAGTCCCCTAGTGGGGCATGGGACTGACATATTTCTGTGCCTCACTTATAACCTTCTTTGCAGTAGGTGATCAGCCTTCTGTGCCCGATTGAAACATTTTTTTTTTAATATTGTTTCCCTGGAAAACCCGGAAAATCCGTTAAACGCATTGCGCTTACCACTGAGCCATTTAGGCGGTCATTCATATACATAAAACAATTTCAATTCAAAAATAGTGAATACAATTTCAAATAGCCCATAAATATTGCAAACACGCTTAAAACATAATGTAATGGATACAATATTTTGGACTACGATAGAACGTTTACAACAAGCGCTCTTTGAAACACATCTCTCTTGCATAAATCATAACTTTATTTCCTTTAGCTCAACAGATCGCAGCAAATCCCGCTTTCGTATACAAATGTCTCAACTCTACGTAAAAGAAAGTAATAAATAATATTCATGATACAATAGTAAGCTGTGTTATTCGAATAATCTATCAGAATAGTTTTTTAGCCGATCCTCGAAATGATATACAATCTCATCTAAGTACTTAGAACAACACTCGCACCTTTGGAATGAAAGTGGCGTTAGTCAAAATTCTTGTTTCTTGGTAAACGCTTAAAATATAATCTATGTTTTGAACAAACCTTATCTCAATAACTTAGATTTTTAATTTTAAACTAAGTGGTATATACCTACCGGAATTTGGTTTTTAAGTATTTTTAGGCCGTACTATGAAGAAAAGTAATTTTGCCAAAAATTTGCGTTAGGTTACTTTAGGTTAACACTTAAAGGTGCAACATGTTACAATATCTATAAACCCCACGTAACAAATAGAATAAAATAAATAAATAAATTTTATTGTAGCTCTAGTGTGAAATTCATGTACAAGATACGAGTACGTAGTTACTTTGTAGTATATTTTTGGAGTGTGAGATAGGTATCATACCACCTTTAAGTTTGTATACACTATGAATAGTTTATGGAGAGTTTACTTCCAGTTCTTCTCGTCCGTTCTACGCCCTTGATTTGAGAACTGGTAGTAAATGTAAAATTAGAAGCATTTAATTTTTATTTTTTATTGACGTTCATAAGTGTACACTGTGTTAACTAAATGAATAAATGATTTTGAATTTAAATTTGAAATATACGAATAACACTTTATTAATAACATCTCCGATGGTTTTCTTAGTTTTTAAAAGTGCAATATCATTGGTCAGCTAATAAAAGTTTTATATACTCAATCTACAGGAGCTTTTGCTTGCGCAGATATGTTGTTTTTGAACGGACGTTTTAAGCCTAAGATTATTCTCATTATAAATTGTACCATTTACATAGGAAAACACTGTAATACAGCTGATCCATTGCGTTAAACACGAATAAAAAGTGTAGTTTTATTTTAAGTCGCGAACGGCATCAGTTGGGCTATGTGCCTAATATACACAAGTCACGCGATGTAGTTAGATTTCAACTGCGATCGGTTTAAAAAAAATCGGTCTGTGCTATTTATTTCAGTAAAATTGTCAACAATAAATTCTTATTTTTTTTTTATATTAGAGGAGGCAAACGGGCAGGCGGGTCTTGAGGATGCGTTGCCGGCCTTAAAATATTTGTTATCTCGGTTATTCTCCTCTAATAGAGAGTAATATGTGTTTTTTTGTAAGAAAAACTTATACCTTTATTGTGTTTATTGAAAATAATCGAATTTATTTCACTACACTGACAACCTGACGCAGCAGCGTGGTTAAAACACTGTTTATAACTTCGAAAATGAATGAAATGCACTTTCATATTCATGGATTGACTTTATAGAGTTGTTAATTCGGAATTTTAACGATGCTTTTTATAAAATATTCGAATTCGAATACGGCTATCTGAACACATTTATTGCTTTTTGGTTTGTGAGGATTTTCAGTATATTAGGGGATTAAAGTTCATAAATGACAAAATACTAATGTAGCGTATATGTAGGTCCAGCTTGTTGTATCAAATTGCGTATTATTATTAGAACTTTACAATTATTTCGTTTTCGTATAACGTATATTATTTTAACATGAGAATGCGAATGCCCATTAGTTTTCGTTTTAAATTTTTGTATATTGTAAATGACACTGACATTGTTCGAAATTGTCAACTAAAGGAAGGATCCTTGACCAGTTAAAACACTAATGTAAAAACAAAAACGTTTCAATAGATATTTATAATATTATTTATGAAATACCATGAATAAACCAATACAATTAAAAACAACGTTGCTGCGATAAAATATCAAATCCATCCAATATTTATGAAACGTAATTTTATTTCAAATTCAATAAAAGTTCAACGCTAACTTTGTTTGATAAGGCAACCTAATATAATTTTAGATTCTAAAGTACACTTAAAGATATATAGTATCTAATATTTAAAAAGACATCTGTAGTAAACTGGGCAGCGTCGGCAACAGCTATAAATTTACAAGGATTTGGAGCGACAGGAGGTCTGCATTGTACAGTGAAAAATTCTAGCACGCGGTTTCACCGTAATATGCAAGGACATTGTCCACTTTGCTAACATTTTAACATGATATACATTTTTACACAAAAAACCATTTTTTTGCTCAATTAAATTAATGACAAGAAAAATCAATTTAAATTTTAAAAGAATATCTAAGCTGGTTTTAAAACTACTGATATATTTAAAATTTTAACTGAGAAATAAGAATGAGTGTTTTGTCAGTCTGCCCGAAGCCGAATGCACCAAGTAACGGAATAGGCCGACAGTGCATCATTGACTGGTTTTCTGCGGCTGAGATATCACAATCAAGCTAGCCTCATGTTCATCTGTCTTATAATCATCATAATTAAGTAAAATATAAGATGAGTTAAAATAAGCCCTAATTGTTATATTCTTTAAAATATTTCACGAGTATTAATTCGATTCGAAACTTAATTGACTAAAGGGTTTATTCCTAAAAACGACCTTATGAACTTCGATAAAATCTTTAATTGAATTTTATTTATGGTCTATTTGTTGTATTAGTTATGTCGACGGTGTTTAAACAACATTATTCAATAAACAAGTTCGTTAAAAATAAGGAAGAAGTTTATAGAGACGCCACTTGAGCTTGGAGTGCTCTGTTTATCTCCCGGTCCAGCCTTGCAACACGTTTGGGGGGTTTATGTAGCATTAGAAACCAATTACAACAATATCACCGCGCCGCCTACACGTTTTCTTTTATATTTTTTAGAGCGTCGTATAGAGCTATGTTTTATTTGTATATTCATAAACAAATCGTACATTTGATACTTACAAATCGGTTTTTAAAAATTTTAAATTTTAAAAAAAGTACCGAAATCTATATATATATAAGCAACTTTTTTTTCTTTGTTATCGATAAACTTGAAAACTACTGGACCGATCGGCATGATACCATGACCATTCGACGCGGAATTAATTGTAGAAGGTTTTAGGCTATTCATTTTTTGAATTCCATCAACCCTTTACCATTTTTTTTTCAAATTTATGTGGATAGTTCATATTCGTCTATCCTTTACAATTCGCCTAGCGAAGCGGGCGGGCGGGGACGGCTAGTTTATTATAATAGCAATATAATTAAGATAATATCTAATGTTATCCTAAAATATTGCTGCAATAAAAGTATTGTGTACGTTGTATATAATTGAGATAAAAGGTATAAATGGGGTTGAGTCCAATAAATTTTCCGCGCGGAAGCGTAAACGATGTACGTATTCAGGCACGTAGCATCGTCTCGTAGCCGATAGCCCGTAGTCAGCCCGTAGCTCGTAGCAGGGAGCGCGTGCCGCAAATGAGGCATATTAATCATCTCCATCACGGCAACCCGACTTCTGAGCTTCCTCCGCTTCCAGATACGCCTTAATAGGACAAGCGATTCCTTTTACCAAAATACCGTTTTGTCAGATTTATTTCTCTTTCAACAATATTACTGATTGCAGTATATTTTAAATAATTTGATATTTAATGGTATTTCGATTGGGTTCTTTTTACCTTTTTAGAGTCGTTTTATTGAATCATATATATTGGTAGCAAATAATGTCGTACTCATTATTACGTATAACACGATAGCTCTTAAATAACATTTCAAACCATAACAATAATATCCGTGTTGTTGTTGACCATTGTAACTTTTAGTACTTGCATACCGTGAAATTACAGTACATTTTATATGAAAGCTGAAGTATGGGTGAGTTTGCTAATTGGGCGTTCCACCGCGTTTCCATAGCATCGAATCGCACCGCAACGCACCGCATCACATCACCGCATGTGCCATAGAGGAAATACAGTACAGAGCGAAGACGAGTCATATTATTATACAACAAGTGAACAAGTTACTATTAAACAGATAAGCAAATATTTAATGCCAATAAGGGATTCACTCATATTTTATTTTTTACATATTAATGTGAAGCAAATATTCACGTTTTCAATTTCGTATACGTGAATCGATATTTACGCAGGCAAAAAACACACGCATCTAAAATAATATGGAGTGTGATAAATTGACAGCTTTCCTTTCATAGTCTATCTTATAGTTGTGGATGTTGAGGGACAATAGGACCATGTTGTTTCACCTGTAGTAGGTACAGACAGGGTAGTGATAAGCACCACTTTCTAGTATAGTTATTATAACTAGTACCGTGAACTAGCTCTATCACGAAACTAGTGAAACAATATTTCGACTTGTTCTCTGTAGAATAAACATTAAGTAACGTAGAAATACGTGTGTCTTCAAAACAAGAGTCGAAGCGTACTATCTTAAATTATTAACCTGCTAAAATTTTCATTCTTTACAATCTTATTTGTTCTGTCTTTTATGAACGAATAATTTAACATTTGATTTATTCCAATTTTTTTCTACTGCGCCCTCCTCTCCCCGGAGCCAAGGTTAACTGGCAGAAAATACCTTTAGGCATTAAATTCGCTCTTTGTACACCTTTTTAGAGTTTAAAATAAAATAAATATATTTTTTTTGTTTTGACACGGTGTTTCAAAATTAATCTCTATATAGTATGCCTCTACGCTTATACCTCACAGGAACGCGCGGCCGATGCACATTCGTTAGCAATATTCCGCTAACGAACCAAACTAATAGCCATTAAGTTGAACAACACAGCACTTTGCGCTACACACCGCGTACAAGTGACATAATTATTGATGATTTGTATACGGCTTATGATTACACTTCAAACTTGTACAAATTGATACTCGGCTCTGTGTGAAAATATAGACGATATATGTTATTAATTGTACTGTAATGGTTCAATGTAATTGCCGCATAACGTTGAGGCCGGATGTACTACGTAGTACTAGTACAAGTTTCACCTATTGAATAAAAAATATTATTAAAAATAAACAGTAGATTTAGTTATGTGAGCCAAATATTTTTAGCCATTGAATCAGTTTTGAGTAAAAAATATCTCATAGCCATCTATTAGGATGTTCGAATGAATTTCATATGTATGTGTAAACTAGTAATATATCTAGTAGCTCCTGTACAGATTCCTATACATTCTTACTCTATTTGTATTCCAATATTTTAAGTAAAACAAATACCTTACACCACTTATCGCAGTTATACTAGCGAACAGTAAAGAGCCAAGCTAACATTTAGTTATTGCATGGGGCGAATGCAACACAGCGCTCCATTACGTGGGCAATAAATCAAATGCATTGAAACCTTCTTCCTTCGTGACGGGGGGCTATCGCCGCAGTTACGGATATTTGGCTCAATGTTTCGAACCTCAATTCTCTAAGTGACCTCTTATGACCTTTTAATTCAAAAGCCTCACATAGACTGCGTCGTTATTATATGTAGTAAGTATGAATTATGTAGATTCGTGTGTGTTATATGGTTCGATTAATACTTATATCTTTATTATAAAAATAAAATATAGATAAAGATGTCCTCCATAGTTGTACTATTGAAAGAGGCAAAATAGAAATTTAACACACATTTTTTGCACAATTATTTCCTATAGATTGCACTCTAGGAAGTTTTAAATTAAAAGAAGACAATTTCTTTAAATATTTTTTTTAACAAATTAATTTTGCAAAAATAATGTCAAATTCTTGATCAGTGGCCCGAAAAGCTTACAAAAAACACGCTTTTTGTAAGGTAAATTTTTAACTCATCATTACAATGGCTTATCGTTCTTTGGTAAGTAATCCTAAACAAACTCTATTTGTTGTGTTAGAATCGAAATTAAGGAAAGAAAGATAATTTATATACAATGAGACATGTAATTTAAAAATATATGTTATGATTCAAAGTTCAAAGAAGTTATATAACTTTCACTGTTACAATTTAGATGATAATAATATCACTTTGATAAACAATGTAAATTGTTCTGCTAACTATCTCCCAGTAACGTTAGTTAGGTGAAAACCCACACATATTAGTATTTCGGGTAAGACACAGCGTCTAAAGTTCATGAATCGTGTTTCTCGAGTGCAGACATCCCTCTCAGTCTTACAATATAACGTATTGAGTAGGTCAGTACAGCTGACAGCAGCAAAAATGGTTTTGTTATTGACTAACTAATGTTGAAGGTTTTTATAACTTCTATGGTTATTATCGTAAATCATGATTTATATTACACTAAACGATATTTATCTCAATTTAAATAACTGTATACACTCACTTCTGTAAGGTAAGTTTCGTTTCGCCTAAGGATTACCTAGATGAAATTATTATTTACTAATATAGATACTAAGTTTTATATTTTACTCTAATTATTGTTTAAGGCAACTGACTCATAAAAAAAAGTTTATAACATTTAGTTAACAAGTTACTATCATTATGAATAATGGCTGTTATTATCAATAAATTGAAGAAATTCTGTACACATTAAGCAAAGGCTTACCGTTTATAATACACGTCCTACTTACATTCTGAATACATACCCTGCTTAATAAATTAATATTTTAATGTAATTTAAAAATATAATACAATTAATTAGAACCAAGAAATAGGTAGCGCCTAGTTTCGGGCCACGTAATATAAGAATATTCAATTACCGTTTTCGAAATACGAAGTGGTAAAAATACTTTAAATCAAAAACTATATATCTATACTAATATTAAAAAGAGGAAAGATTTGTATTATTGTTTTTGTCTGAGAGTAACTCAAAAACTACTAGAATAGAAAATAGAAAAAAAAAATTATGTATACATTGCACCCGTGCGAAGCCGTGTTGCTAGTTAGTATGTAAACAACTAAGTTTAAGTATTAAATATGGAATTTCTTCATTTCTTCTAAATAACAGAAATTAAAAGACACCTCCGTCGGACTCGAACAAAATAAATACATGTTGACTAAGTTTTAATTGTTTCTATAATACTAGTCGGTTTAATCGTACACTACGACATTTGACTCAAAAAATCCTATTTATTCCACTTATTAGACTAGTGGGAATAAATGTTATTACCTACTTTTGATTACAAATTCTTTTTAAACATCAAACCAAAAGTAAATAATGTATATAATAAAAACATTCTAACTTTAAATTGTGGGACTAAGTCGAGAAAGAAACAAGTTTATCTCGTTATGTACTTATTTGCGTAGCATTTCTCGCCGACTTTAAGTCGGTTGCTAGCAAATTGCATTTGGATTAAGGCCACAGTTTACATTTGAAATTTTATGTCTGGTAATTATCATAACCCTTACTTCCATACTGATTGCGAAAGAATGGAACCTTTGAAGTGAAATTCAATATTCGTTTTTTAGAAGCAGGTAAGACTACCTAATACAGTCACTCAGATTTTCTTAAACGTTTATTATTTAAATAAAATTAGAGATATATATACGTATGTATGTCCATCATCTTTATCTTTCAAAAGATTATATTTTGGAACTGATGAAAAAGTTGGGTTAAAGTCTACCCTAAGCCAGGAATGAGTACCTACCTACGTATTAATCATTTAAGTTAATTGCCAAATATCAAGGACGAATAAAAAATATCAGTAGCATATCACCGATTAAAATCCTATAGATGCATATGACACCTCATCCCACACATTATAAGGGGCATAAAAAATGCTGAATAAGTCTTTAAGCCGACATTATATCCTTATAAAATATACAGTGCAAATGTTTGCTTATCCCTAATTGTAGGTAAAAGATGTATTACTACTACTGAAGATGTACTACTACTAGTAGGCTACTATTTACCTGAGAAAAATCATCCTTTCTGTTTGAAAGGACATTTTTATCAACATTTTAAATTCCAAAGCTTTTTGTTGACGTGACCTAGGAAAGAATTTATTGACCTGCCAAAATAAGAGCAACAAACGAGTATTCTAACGCAAGGGACGTGTAGTATTTCAATTAAGTTTCTCATAACATGTGTATGACACGAAGCATACCTGTATAGAGAGATATGGTGCAGCGAATAGGCACAGGGCGTCATGTTCGGGTTAATACCTCGCCTGAGAGACATGTTAGGCCGGCTCAGCGAAACGTCAAAGGCAAATTGAAAATTAATTTATGCTCGCAAAATTTCATAAAGCTCTCACAAATTGTAAATCACTCAAGTAAAACTTCAAATCCCTTGCCCGCAGAAGATGCCGTGTTTGTATTGTCAATAGTGTGACACGGTTTGTTAAATTCTAAACATAATGTTTAAAATTCTGCTCGTGTACAGAAAGGAAAAAAATATGTAGTTAACTAGGTGCCTGGGGTGACTGTACAAGAGAACGCGACAGAGCGATCAATTTTATTTATAAATAAAAGATAAAATAATTAATTATTTAATAAATCTCGTTTTAAAATATTAAAAAAATATTATATGTACATATAGTTATAATACATCGTTTTAAAATAATTTATCTGGTTTAGTGCTCACGTAGTCACTAACTAATGTATAAGTGCCTAAATCGATATACATTATAATGAACATTAAAGTTAGAACACATTGCACATACAAGGGGACGATCACGAGTGGTTAGAAGCAATGGCGCTGAACGCACTCGCGGGAGGACTCCGAAAAGAGTCGTAAATACTTCGCTCACTTATAAATTAGGATCATAAAGCAATTGCCGAAGTTTGTTAGCGTCCCGACGACCATAAAACAACGCTTACGTCTCCGAGGGATACGCTAGTCTACCCCTTCTCGATCTTTCAATTTGCCAGAATTGTTATAATGTGTCATTATTTATGCTCACGCTTGATGCTTATTCATTACTTCGGGATATTTTTATTATTTATTAAGCCTCTATAAGACATGACAAAAATAACTTTACACTTTAATAAAAAAAATAATAATAACATGTTCTTCTTAATCATCATGACCCCTCTCGGGTATAGGCCTCTTCCAATTTCCGACATTTCTCTCGGTCTGATGCCACCTCTATCCAGCCTCCACTCGTCATTTTCTTAATGATTTCGGGTATAACAAAGTTGTTAAGCCTTTGTGTTTTTAATAAGCCGGTGAAAAGAGTTTAAATCAACTCCATCGATGTAGACAATGTAAGGGCGCTTTTTAGATATGTTTTATTTAGACTAGGGTTTACCCGTGGCTTCGCTGGTTGAGCAAAATAATATTTTCGCGGAATTAAACTCTTTCAGTGATGAAACTCTAGGTGCTGGACTGGCTTAGAAAAGGAACAAACTGACAGATTTTATGTTCCATTCTTGCTTTTTCATTCCGTTGATGACCATTTTACAAGTTACCTTTGAATTTGAACATATAATTATATACTTATCTACCCTTATTATTCCATTATCTGGGGATTATGTATACTTATTATGCCATTATATTGTATCAAGGTACCTATCTACACTTATTATTTCATTATTATTTATACATATTGAGGTACACTGATTTATTCACTGCAAATTATTATTTAAAATAAATCTGTAGATTATTTTATTTTTCACTACTCCATTATTTTTTGTCTACAGTACCGATACAAGACTTACAAGGACATCATAATGGTCAACGGCGGCATTCTCGAAGTGAACGTATAGTATGGGGTTACAAAGTTATGCAGTTGGTGTATCTAGAAAACTAGACCGCCAAATATTTTAGTTTTTCCTTGATTTATACACTAAACACTAATTGTATTCTAAATTTCAAAATTTCACTTAAAATCATCTATATCTAATAACCTTAATGCAATATTAAATTAATTGTGAATGAATATCGCATAAATTTGCATTGAATAAATTAAATTTCAAATTAAATAAATAGGAATTTAATTAAACAGCTACTGACATTTATAAAAGGCCAGAACATAAGTAATTGCATTACGAATTAATGCGACGTGTTCAAACTTCTCTCGTTATTGGGTATTCCATTGATTAACGCCCCGGATAACCTGCCCCGGATCTGCCACACCAGATCATCTAAAATAGTATGAAAACTACATCAAAATCTGTGTACTTATAAGATTCAACTGTATCGACAAGCACAAATAGCGATATCAATAAAAAGCTATATTCTAGTATTATATACTAATTTTTTTTTAGTTTTGTATTTAGAAACAAAATCATTTATTTGATTTACAGGCCATTGATATAGTGTATCGAAGTTACAGGCAATTCATTTGTGTCCTGCTAGACTAAATTACGTATTTTATATACTCGGTAAATGAAACCAAGACATTCAAAGTAAAGGCAACGCAATATACTTACATAGCACTCAGCCGGATATGTTTTGGAATGTCATTGTAAAGAAAAAAAGTATTTTTCTTTTTTTTACCGTCGCTGGCGTAGGTAGAACAAATCACCAAAGTTTAATTTAAATCAGATTAATAAATAGCATACAGAAATTTTTATTTATATAAATAGTTCCATTTTCAAAAATAACAATGATTATTTTTCCGACCCAAATATCGACCAATAGAATTGCACCATTCGACGTCACGTGGTACAACCTACATGGTATTATACTGATAATTTTTTGAAAATTTAAAGGTTGTACCACGTGATGTCGAATCGTGCAATTCTATTGGTCGATATTTGGGACGGAAAAATAATCCCCCGAATACCACACGAGCTTCAAAATTATCTGGCATTTCCCTCAAGGTTCCCTGCAAACAAATAACTTGACTCCTTCATTTGTTTGCAACGAACCTATCGGGAAATACCCGATAATTTTGAAGCTCTTGTGGTATTATAACTGAATATACTTTTTAATATTTCAACGGAAATAAACAGTTGCAAGAACTTTCAGTTCGGCCCACGTATGTAAATTACGCTCCGTGGGTACAGAAAATCAATGGCGCTTCAACACTTTATTTGTCACAGATGTGTACCTAAGTTTAAATGATCGTTGGAAGATCGTGAAATCGTATGGAAGTAATGTGGGAAGGAGTCGCCGCAGACGCTTTACTTATAGCACTTGAAGTTTGTTCAAAACTTGCCCCAAGGAATCAGCCGACGCATAAAGTCAGCAACGACTTAACTGACTTGCACGTCAGCCTTAACTTGAATTACTCACAGCATTTTTTGAATTAGGATTTGTCTAAAACATCCTGTGAAACGTGTCAAATAAATCTTATTTAGGATTTAAATGCTTTTGAATATATTTTGGAAAACATATATTTATTTTTTGTTACTAGACTAGTTTTAATTATAATTGTTTGTTTTTTATATTTTTCTGTACGATGTGTTTCATGTGTGTGTCAAATGAAGAAATGGTATTATTTTCTTATTAAGTACACCTAGCCTTCTTTTAATTTATTTTAAATCTAAACAAATGAGTAAGTTCAAAATAAACTTTTGTCCTTGTTAAGTGATATAATAAAATCTAAAAATTGGGCGCTTCTTAGTTTCATTCTATAGTACTTCAATACACTAAATAGAAGATGACTTAATTTCTTGCGACGTCCTGGAATTTGAAGGCGAAACCGACCGATAAAAGCTATTATATTATTATAAAATTTACTATACAGAGCTTCTGACAGTGGATGTTTGGTGATTTTTACATTGTGTAAGTATGTGCATATTGTATCCAGTGCCTAGAATGCGACATCAGAGGGGAAGGTGCGTGTAAATTATTCAGGTTGTACGAGGTTGCTCCCGCGAGCTCCGAATGGAATACTAATATCTGATCCGTGATTGCGCACGATAAATCTGCTTCAATCACTACTTTTTCCTAAAAAGCCATTCTTTTCAAGTGAATGCTGTATAAAAATATTTGTTTGAGCATGAGGTTATAAAAAAAAAACTCTTAAATGTAATCATACACATATATCTATACTAATATTATAAAGAGGAAAGATTTGGTTTTTTGGTACGATTTAATTAAAAAACTACTCGACCGATTTTAAAAATTCCTTTACCAATAGAAAGCTACATACATAGGGTATTTTTTATTTTATTATATTGTATTTTTTTTTGTGTATGGTACATCTACACTGCACCTGTGCGAAGCCGGAGCGAATCGCTAATTATACCTAATTATTATTTTTTTCGCACGAGAATATTGATAATTAATACTTTAGCCAGAATATTGTTGCAAAACCCTTCTGATTTACTCTTATCTTTGTTATTTGTACTGTATAAATTATATAATTTCTATTATATTATATTTTTATTTCATTAATTATAGTTAACAAATGCTTAAATAAAAATATTGAAGTTACAATAATCTTTCCATTTAAATACAAAACTTTAAAATTACAAACATTATGTAGAATAACGTACAAAATACTAAATTGCGACACAAAACAATAAACAATTGTTGTTATTACCCTCAGTCGGAATAGAGTCGAAATATACAGAACAATGCTACGGCTGTTTCATACATAACAGAGTAAAAACGACCAACAAAAATAAGGTGAAATATTATCTCGCTACGAACTGAAACGAATGTCCACATCGCACAACTATATTCAGATCAACTTGTTTCGACATATCGCGGAAAACTATTACTATCCGTAGTACCTAAATCAATTGAGACCTTACGAACGAAACGAACGAAGTTATATGTGTTATTTAGCAGATTGTGTGGAACCGTAAATTGTTTTCTGGTAATCTATTTATATTAATTGTCTATATTATAAAGTTTGTAAGTTTGTTTGTAGGAAGTAATCTCTGGAAGTTAATCGCCAGTAGAAATCGACATTATTCCTGAGTGACATAGGCTATATTTGATTGTTACTAATAATATTCTTTAATGTGAAATTACAATATTCAATAAAGAGAGAATCCAATAAAATACTATGTTCAACAAAAACAATAGAGGTTTTGAGGGGAAGGAGAGGATTATATTGAATATATAAAAGATAGATATGTAGTATAATTACGAATATTATAAAGAGATAAAGTACTAAAATAAACATAAAATAAATCCTAAACACTCAGTAGCTACTAAGACTACAAGATAATTTCATTACAAGTAAAAATATTAAACGCCCAGCGAAGTGGTCACTTAATAGACATGAAAACATGTAAATGTGTATGAAAACACATGTAAAGCCTTAAGGTATGCACTTTGCGTTTAACATTGGAGGTGTTGAGTTCGAATGCCAGGAAAAAAATGTTTAAAAAAATCATTTACATTATAAAAAGAAAATTCAATGAAACAGACACTGTTTTCTACTAAGCGACTCGAGGATTTACTTTGTATGAAATTTTTAGAGATGGCATTTACACAAGTAAAGGAAAATAAAAAAAATAATAATAACGGGTTTGCATTGACTGAATAAACAAGGCACAGTCGTGAGTAGGTACGTGACATGCAATATAAATGGCGGACACGGTAGGTCTGAAATCAACTAGCACTGTCGACTGAATCGAATAATTTTATATCTCATCGACAGTTCACTCATTAATTTGAAGGCAACATGAATCCTGATCAAAATGAATGGAAATATTTTGCAATACCATATAGGCAAATAATAGATGTACATAGTTATTTTAATTTAACTTTTTTATCTAAATACTAGCTGACCCGGCAAACGTTGATTTGCCATGTAAATAATTTCTAAAAAGAAGGGGTTGGTGATAAAAAAAGTAAAAATTTAGGGTTGTATGTATTTTTAGTGCCATATTATATAAAAATAAAAACAAAAAATTTCGTCCAAAAATTAAAAAAACAAAATTGATATATTAGATAGTACATTATTATTAATGGTACTGGAGATTGATATCAATAATAATTATACACATATCGAACCCTTTACTATCTTGAATATTTTGCGAAGAGTTACTAATGTAGAACTAACTTTTAGAAGAATTACTATTTGTACCTGTAATTTCAGCGTAAACTCACTCATAATATGTTTACCATATACCTACACTTTAATATTGCATTATGACATGAATCATTTAGAGTAATGCGTGAACAATTTTAATCAAATAAATCCACGTATGCATTTAGTTTTCAAATAATCAAATTAACAGCCATTGAAATGATTTCAGTGATTCAAAATATTTTAATTGACAAACAGGAGCGGAAAATGGCGCTTAAATTCTGCTGGCATTTGCTGAACTTCACTGCAATGAATAAATATCACATCAGAACAACAACACGAAATTTTCTCCCTCGTTCTATTTTCTACCCATAATCACGCGCTGCTATTCAATTATTGTTATTGAAACAAACGCTATGTGTTGGTAAAACAATACACTTTATAGTGAATTCACCCTAGCAGGTCTAGGGAGACATACCTATGTCTATTTCACATTATTTTTCTTCAAGGCGAAAATGTGATTTGGCTTCTGTGTCCTGGCCGAATGGTTTTTTTTAATTATTGTTTACTCGCGACTCGTGACCGGAATCCGGGACTTCCGGTGGTGCAGAATGTTTCTTTCCCTACCTACGTGCTTACCACGGAGCTACGGTCACGCCAATTTTGCAGTAATATTTATTTCGTTTTTTTTTTTGTAAAATCTATTACTGATATAAGAAGAAAGATAAAAAAATTGTTTACTTTCCTACTACAATGGAAACGTTATATTATGCGTGTCAATTTATAATTATCACTAAAGGCATCAGGTAGCTTGAACAATTTTCATTCTGGTTTAATAAAGAAAATTGTTACCTTCACTCAAACTTTACAAAATTGTATTAGTCGAAAATTGATCCCTAATGTAGTTCGGTTAACTTTTAGATCATTAACCTATATCCTATAAAATCAATATAGTATATATATTATTGTTCGTGTAATGCGATATTATGTTGTATCTGAACAAAACATAAAATTTACATATTACTTATTTTGTAAGGTGAGTTAGCTCGTAAATCTCGCGACAAGGGGATTTCTGTTTGTGAAGTTTCTTTTTTATTTCCACTTTATCTGTATAACGCAAAGGCCTGTGAATACTCTGGCGCAACTCGGAAACCGGCTTAACTTCAATAAATCAATTTGTACACTTACCCTTACTTATACACTCACACGAAGTAAGTTTGAAACGTGTTGAGAGTCTGTATGTTAAATTTTCTTTACTACATTAAAGTTCTTTTAGAGGAATACGTAACGCGATAAGTACAGTCGTGGTTACGACTTTTAATTATTTGTTCGGTTTGTAAATTAACAAAGTTAACTTGTATTTAGTAGTAGTGGAACTAGAAAAATAAGCATTAGGTAGGTATAATTTTTTAATATGTTACTATGTTTTATTGAATTGAAAATTGTTATATAGAAATAATAAGAAAATATACAAATAAGAAAAATATCGTGACTTCATAGTTGGACACCATAAACATATCGCTTCGTAAGAGTTTTATAAATTAAGTAGTGGACAACGTTGTCCTGCCAGAAAAGTGAATTTGAATATGCTATTTTCCCCCTTCTATTATACTCGTATCTCTAGTATGTCACTGTTTTGCAGTAATTTCATTTACATTATAAATTCTGTTCATATGTCAATTTTACGATCTTAATGAAATTTTGTATGAAAACATCGTCATTCTAGAAGAATGATTTAGGTCCTTATTTCGAGACGTGACTCAGGTTTCAATCTAGTTTTGAGACTTGTCATTTATCTCTATAATAATGTAACATTTTGACAGTTCTCAAGAATAGGTTTTGAGTTGAGTAACGTCTTGGAATACGGGCCTTAGACTTTATCCCAATAATATAACTTCATATTTCCTTGGCATTAAAAGCTGGTGCAATTGTATTCTGTGCTATTAAATTTTTTCTTTGCACCCATAATTACTATTGTTTTCTCTTTACATTAATGAAATTATTACTAATATTTAAGTTCTTTCTTTCACAACAAGGTATTTTTAAATCGATCTCGGCAAATAAGTGTGAAGGCTCAAGATGTCAACGATGCGTTACTAGCCTTCTTTAATTTCTGAATTCCTCATATCCGCTTAATGCTCGAAGTGGCTAAACATTGTGAAAATTTTACACACACATGAGAACTAGTGGAATTTCTTCCCCTCTAGGAAATTTCGTTACGGCTAAATTGTACTGTCGTTGACTTTGAACAACATTGTAATACAATTTTTTAAGTTTCAACTCAAACTGAATGCAATTACAATGCTAATTGAATTCTCAAAGAATTCACAATAATATATGATCTTATTCCGGCAAGAATTTTATTGAATTATCTAAGATTTTTTTATAGGATAAGGGGCATCGGGCAGGTAGCTCACATGATGGTAAGTGATCATCGCGGCCCATAGACATCCGCAACACCAGAGGGCTTGCAGGTACGTTGCCGACCTTTAAGGAAGATGCCTTTTTCAAGTCGTATCGGTTCTGAAAAACCGACGATGATAGCTGATTCCACAGAGTGGTTGTGCGAGGTACGAAGTGATAATATATTACATATTATGTCAACTGAAACAATACAACCTACGTCTTAGTGACGTGTCCATTTTGCATCACAAAGTTAGATGTGACTGTCGTTCTATTTTAAACACGATAACGCCAACTTTCCAGACTCGAAATGTGAATACCTTGTTGCGAAAATGTGACTAACGGAAACTGTGCAAGTAACTCGGCTGTCCTTCCGTGACACACATTCAACTTTTGCCCGCCTCTCGTACCTCGCCACCCACTGTGTGGAACCTGGGACCATTTCTATTCAAATTTTCACATATACACTTACGATTTTATATAAGAATGACGAAAAGTGTTATGATAAATTCAACAATACTAGAGGAAGCTATTCTCGTACATGGGTAGATCTCGTATTCTCGTTTTCAATTAAAATTCTGCTGTCCTAAAACCAAAATGTCGTTATCATGTCGCGGTCGGTTTCACTTTTTAATATTATCTTACTTAATAAAAAATGTCTCTATCTTGATCGATCTAAGTGGTATTTTCTTAGCTGTTTCTTAGTTTAGAGAGTGAAAATTTTAAAATAGCCGCTTAAATTAATTGGCCGCATTTGCAATTTTTTTGTCCATAACTTAAAAAGTGATATTAGCAGATAAAGGGCATTTTAGTTTCCACAGGGCAGAATTATCAATCAATGATTAAATATATTAGAGTTTGTTTATAAGTTTACCAGGTTTAAAAGACGTTTCAAAACATTTACAAGCATTATATAAATACTATGCATATAAAATGATGAAAGTTAAACTAGATAAGAATTATTAACAGCAAAGTTGTGGCAAAATCGAAACAATACTTAAAATATACCTATATTTCATCGTTTTTGTAACGTTTTAGCGACCATAAATTATGAGTACCCAGAAAAACCATGAAGCATTTCCTAGGCTATGTTAATTAAGCTATGGCTACGACAATAGTTGTACTTGCCCTCCTAAAGACGGTCCTAATAATATTACATAATACGCGATTTTTTTTCCTTAATTCATGCATAACTGGAGCAAATGATTGCCTTTATTGGATTAAGAATAATTATGAGAATAGAATTTTACTAATACTGTCGTGCAATAACATAATGATTAATACGATGGAACCAAAAAAAGTTTCAAAAAATTTATATTATATAACATCTATGATATGATATACCTACTAAATATAACTACGAACTCTATAAAAATGTGTTAATTGGTTTGTCCTTCTTTCACGCCACAGAGTGACGACTTAGCTTGATTTTGTATCTTAGGCGTAGAAGATCACTCTTCTAGCCAACTCACAGGCTTCGGTCATCCCGGAAAATCATCTTAATTTCAACATTCGAATTTCATGCAATACGTTTAATATAATATAACAATAAGTAGTTGGGTAATCAATTTAACAAAATAGCTTAACTAATTGATAAATGTGCCTTTTATAAATAACTGAGAAAATCCAGAGAGAAGCGCAGTTAAAGAAAACTTGCTGTTAAAATAAATGACGATTACAAAATTCACGGACATTGAGTTTCACATTTCGGCCAACCTTTAACTTACTTGTTAGGCTAAATTGAGAGAAATAATTCCACCCATTTGTTAACTTTAATTTCCCCTTTTGAATCCATGGGGCAACGGTTAAAATAAATGTGCAAGAAATACGCTAAATTATATAGATCCAAAAATATACTCACTTTCGTCCTTTGTGATCGGTGTAGACGATATGATTTCTAGCTGCAGGTATTTGACAATGTCGGCCTAAGGAGTGCGTATCCATCTCCTTAAGACTTGGCCTCTTATCCTATCGTTCGTGGGACTCATCCATGCGGAAGGAACTTATTTGTATGTGGTCCAACTGAGCTGTTGGCAAGAACACTTTCAAAGTGTCTGTTCGTGTGAAGTTAGTAAGTGCAGCCACAGAATTATACGCCGGCCGCGGCCGGTCGCTCGGGAACGCTTAACAACTTCAGATGGTTGGCTTGTTAGAGCTGGTTTCTCAACATTGTATGCACTGTTCCGACTTCTTAGCTGCAAAAGTTTTGTTACTGCTCATTTGGCTCTTCCGATTGTAGTATTGTTATGAAATGATGTTACGAAGTTTCATATATTTGGAGTAGTATGATAATGTACGAGAATGATAAATGTAAAATGTTCTTTTAAAATGAGAAATGTAATTTAAATTATATTTTATTGCACAGGAACGGGCACATATACATAAAAATAACAAAATAATATTAAAATTGACTTGATTAAAAATCGCACTATGAAATTAAAATCATAGAATGGAATAGGTATACATATTTTTAATTTAAAAAATACAATACGCTCCCTGACTGATTACGTATCCCAATCAACTATTTCGATTTGATTGAGTTTGTTAAGTTTCACAAAGGCTACATTATATTACTATGTTCCCATATTCATAGAATATTATCTATAGATATTCAGTATTTATGATTACATACGTATACGAGTATACGTTCCTTCGAAAGATAGAGAACATTTACGCTCCTTTCGTAACAATATATTGATATGTGTTAATACTAATACATAAGTCTTCAAGACAAATTGTATATAAGACGTTATGTAGATACATATTTACCTTCTGTCAGTAGGCGGGGCTAAAGATTGAGGCGGGCTTATTTTGATATCGACAAAGAGGTGGAGTGAAGGTCGTAATTTATCGAAAGTATTTCTTCACGTCGATATCTCGTATAATGGAATAAAATTACCTAGCTTCCTTTAAATAGGAATGTAAGTGAATATAACGGAAGTTCAAAAATTTAAATGTACATACTTCAAGCTATAAATTTAGTAATAAAATATTTTCCAAGTGTTGAAATGTTTTCTCATTTCATAAATTATATTTCGCAAGACAGTGTACAAATGGGGTTTAATTAACTGGGGAATGTCGAGGAAATGGCAAATATGCCGGGATCGCCCCGCCGCCGCTCGCCCACCCGCCTAAAGCCGCGCTAAATACGAGTACGATTTACATTTAACTCGCATTTATTTATTATAGTACGATAAAGTTGCGAGCAAACGGAATTCCGTAACGAGAAAACAAATTTTTACTCTATGGTACTTAAAAAATATAAAAGCTTTGATATTTTGTTCTATATATCAAATATATATCCTTAAAATCATAAGGAACGGAAATAAATGATTTGCAAAATAAAATAAAAATAATTTTACATGAGCGCAAAAGCATAAAGTGTATCAACTTACGCAAAATAAAATTCTTCAACTTGACAGAAGGATATTTGTAAAAAGTTATTATTTAATCCAACCGTAAACACAAATTATTATTAAGGTAAAACACTCCTAAATTTGGTGACATAGACACACTAGCAACAATGTTACGAAATAAGTTACACGTCTACGGACTCGTAGAGGCGTCTGGTACGCTCCATACCAAGGCTCGTCGCCGACTGATTCTTCAGCACTCTCTTCAACTGTTATCCTGTAAAATAAATCGCATATACACTCAAACAAAAATGGACTCTATACCAAAGATACAAAGTTTCATTTATCTAGTTCCATGGTAGATAAATTAAGAAATTCTGGTATTAAACGACGTAAGAGAGTATGTTACGAAATCTAAAACTTTATCCACAATCATAATGACTAATTTAGAAGTAAAGGATCAGCTTCAATTTAAAAGTTTTCAGGAGATGCGAGGAATCATTGATGGACTCTATAAGCTAGGCTTTAAGGTTCATTTTTCAATTGATGTTTGCATTAGGAAGGCGGTCATGTGGTCGAAGGGGTGGTGCGTAAACCACGCGCATGCGTTTGTCTCCTGAAGATTTGCAAACTTCAAACTTCTTAAGAACATTTGAACTAGTGCTGGAATTTGTACTGTAACTTTTTATTACACAAGATTGTATTACATAATATTACAAACGTTTATTGTAAGAATATAAATAATTGTTTATAATAGTTTATTCGATACCGGGCTTACACTAGTAGTGTGTTGTGGATGGTAGATAAAAAAAATAACGATTCAAAAATGCTTTACAAATTACGGCTTATTTGAATAAAGTTATTTTTGAGTATATTTTTGACTAGCAGTAGTAGTAGTAATTCTTTCATATTTTTCATGTAGTCATAATCATAACCATACATAGGAAGTAGATAAGAAGTTATAAGTAATTAAATCTTACAACGTATACCTATAAAACAAAGTCGTGTTAGTTATACCATTTATAACTCCAGAACGGCTGCACCGATTTTAATGATATCTTATTTGTTGGATTCGTCTATGACCTGAATAACAGAATTTCTATTATACGTATAGTACATTGAATAATCAAAATATATTATTTTGTGCAAAAAAATGCCGCAATTGACAGCTCACGTCATACACGCCTAATACGCCATAATATAGCGTTTTTGAAGTAATTGATGGTCACTGCAAATCTGTATAATAGAAGTGGGAAAATAGCATTTTCAAATCTAGAAGCCAACATTCTGGCAGGACAATGTCTGTAGGATCCGCTAATAATTAAATAAAGTATTTAATGCCATTACGAAGGCGTATTTTATAGCGTAACAGATATTAATTGTTAACAGTTACGAACATATGCCTCGGCCCAGCGTTCTAAATTCTATATTTAAAAACACTCAACAACAGCGTGTAACTGTCACCACATGCTTTATTTTCTCAAATTGAAAACTGACCTTTTTCTCTTTTAAAATCCGCCAACAAAACTTAACGTCAATACTCATTAGTGCACTAATAAATTTTATAGTAGTGAAAATATATTTGTGAACGACAAACGATTCGGCGGGCGTCGTTCCGCTACGATGTAACTTTCAATATCAGCTTTGTTACCGCTTTGTGCCGCCATTTCTTGTCACTGCATTGAATATATCGGCTGCTTTCCTTTGTGCACGGAATATTGCTCGTCTTTTGTCGAAATGAACGTTACCTCCCCGCGAGTTGTTTCAGTGAAGAATTCCGCGATTGCAAAGTAATATTTTCCCTTAAGAATTTCGATGTGTTTCTTTTATGTCGAAGATGACTTTACTTCAGATTATATTGTATCGGGAAATGTTATTTCAAATTTCTCCATTCAAAATTGATGGATCTTCGTTTTGTTGAAGATTATATTTTTCCATTTTTTTTTGTTCGATTGTAAATTAATAAGGATAATAGTGGTACATTTACAGAGTTGGTAAATCCTTTGTCATGATAATTGCATTGGGGTTGCCGTTTCACGTCTAATAGACTTCAGACCACCAATTAGTCTTGGATTAGCGACGTCGTGACTAGGAGACTTATATATAGGGTATAAGCTAAAGACAAATACTACTTTAATTAAAATATTAGTGGGGATAAATGATAAAGTTACAGTCAGTGGTTATAGAATAACAAAACATTATGCGCATGCATATTATCTTATAGTATTATTCTTGCACGCTGAATCTAATGTGTTTTTTTATATCAATCAATACACAGGTTTTTAACCTGCGTGCGTCTACAGACTTTGAACGGGTAGAGGTCAACGTTCATAGACAGAATATTCATGAATTTCTAAAAGCTTCAACTACAATAAGAAGAGAGTACTCTGTAAATATTGAACTTAATTTTTTTCTATAATATTAACGGAATATTTCTGTTTTTTTTTTCAGGAATAGACTACAAATATTTATATTGCGGAACGAGGGATACCAGATTGGATTATTAATCTGTTATAAATCATATATGTATAAAATAGTAATTAGAAAATTTCCTTTGAAAAACGGTATTATATTTAAAAAATCAAAATTACCAACCTTTACTAAGCGACCATTAATCCAAATTTTATACAGTATTTAATAACATTCAGTGATCCAACTCGAACTAACTCTACCAACATTAGTCCTAGTTAAGACACATAATTATGAATTCTCGATACACACCGCACGGTCTCAGTTCGAAAAAGGCCGCTCGTATGCGACACACGCTACTTCGTTACGACAGGGACATTGGGACACAAAACAGCAAGAATGTACAACATATTTTTAGAGATGCAACAATCTATAACCAAACAAACATATTTACAAATAGAATTGATGAAATAAAGAACTGATTAATAATAATTAATAGTAGGTACATATTCTACATATACACCCCGGCACAATTAGCGGAACACAAAAAAAGCAGGATTTTAAAATCTTTTACTTGAGGAACTGGCCAGTTATGATATTTTTTTAATTTATTGTCAAATTTGAAAATAGAAAATTAGATGACATACACTTTTTTCATTCATTTGTTTTATTTTCCCGAACAATACGTTTTGTCAACTTGTTCGAGTAATAACTACGTAATTGTATTTTTTTTTGAAAAATTGCACTTAATGGTTTTTTATAAATTTGTTATTCTATAGGCAATTTTGTTTATTAAAAGCTCTGTATTTATGCCTGACTTAACATCACTGGAAATCATTAGGGCTGATGAAATGAGAAGAAACGGCCATACCTACAGATCGATTGCCTCAAGGCTTCGTCGACCAGTATCAACGATTCATCGCAGCATTCAGCGGTACAGATCGTCTAATTCTCTTGTGAGGAGGAGGGGTCAAGGTAGAAAAAGATGTACATCGAGGCGAGATGACAGTTTCTTTGTTGATCTGTCCTATCTTGTTGTATAAATTAATGAAAATTGCATAAAAATGTCTGATTGACGATACATGATTTTGGATGTCTCATATCTTAATCTCAATAAAAAACAAAAGTTGGACGAAGTCTATTATATCACTAGGTGTTTCTAAGTTGTACCTTACATAATAAAATGATTGAAGTGATTATTAAATATACAATGGTGGTATTCTTATTTAGATTAAATATATTTATAAAATTTTAGTCTTATTTCCTAATAAAAAAACATTTTTGAATTTTCACCGAAAATTAGTAGGTACTGTATCGATCATGACCAATATGTGATGTTTAGGAATTTGTTATTTTAATTTTTTATTGCATTTTAAATCAACGATATATTATTTTAATAGCGTTTTAATAAATATAAACTAGAGGTCTTGTTTAACTAGAGGTTTGTTCACAAAATCTTGTATTTTTTTGTATAAATTAAAATATTTGCAGGCCAGTCGGTCTGTGTGTAGAGTTGTATCGCGGCGGGCGGACCTCCTGCTAATTAACAACGGATTACTGGACGACCCGTGTCTGCCCATTCACTGTTTACAGCCGGATTCGAAGACAAAACAAATAGCTCGCACATTGTACATACATACAAACGAGCCTTCATTAGCAACAATTCATTGACACATGACTCAAATGCCCCTTAAGTCCAGTAATAACTAGTATTGCTACCCTTCAGTCTGTTGCAGATATGATTGCGGTTTACTGAAGACAGGGAAAAAGAAACAACTCATCTACAAATGCTCAAGTAGATATAATATGGTTTATTTTCTTATGCCTTATTTATCTATAAACATTATAATATTGTCTTTTATTAACGTGAATATCACACATTTAAATAAAATACTTTATACAGGATTTCACCGCGATTTATTATTTTTATTATTTATCCCGACGCGGACGTTTCAAATTACTACAAATATAAGCTCCGTAGGAATAGATGGCGTTAATATGCCAACTTTGTGAAAATTCAAATCAGACAGCTGTCAACTTTCAGTCTGCCCGTGACCACGTGTTATGAAAAGCACTCGAAACGTCAGGATAAATAATAAAAATAACTAGTAATACGCCCCGGTTTGGAAGGGTGCAACGTAAATGGACTATACACAAAAAATGCCTACTACTCGCTGATAATGTAGCTTTCTATTGGTGAAAGAAAATCAAAACAGGCCAGTAGTTTTTGAGTTAAATCGTAAAAAACAAACAAATATTTCCTCTTTATAATATAAGTACAGACAAATCGCGTTTAATCCGTTATAAAGTATTTTATACAAACATTATTAACACGGAAAACATAATAACATTATAATAGAAAACGATGAATCTAGTTTTGTATTCCTTACGTTGCAGGGGCCGGCCGCAAATAACAGAAAGAGCAAGTCCTGAGGGCATCGCTTTAGCTTTTCAATTTCCCTTTCAGAATTATTCGTGCTAATCGAATACGACCGCACGGGGTCTGGGGACGCGATCTCGATGATTCATTCATGAGACTAATGTGCCACTTCGACCCAACATCTTACACTATTATTGGCAACATTAGAGACGTTTTACTTGGTTGTTCGTTGTATTTAGTGGTTTTACTTCTATGTAGATAAGTACCACTTCCCCGCCTAGCATGACCATCAAGAAATATCTCGCGGACGAGTGGAGACACTTATATCTTAGTTTGTCTAGTACAAACTAAGTTATAAGATATCTAGACATCGACAACTTTGATAGACAAGATATCTCGGTCGACAAATATCTCTACTTTTGACATTAGAAGTGAGTTTAGTATTTAGTTCGCGAATCTTAGCTTAACTGTATTGACAAATATTTTTTTATTGTTTAATTCATTTACTTGCCATGTTGTGCATCGCCTTACTTTTATTTATATAGCATTTCCTCTATCACAGGTTCTAGAAGAAATAATTGTGATAACTATAAGATCGCTAATTAATTCTATTTTTAAGTTTTTTTAGAAAAATACGAAGACAATTAATGTGTTCGGGTGTTTCTAGTTTATAAATCTATACATAAGGCATTAATTTCAACACAAATATCTAGAGAATATTTTAATACAACGTTCATCATTCATAAATATAGAAAGCTTTTGTTTAACGTTCGACAGTACCGTCAGGCGCGAACGCGTACCAATGAAGCCACAGTTCAATAATAACAGCTAGCATAGTCTCTTCTGTGTTACGTGGATGTTTTGATGTTGTGTACTTCTAATGAATGTTATATATTATAACTTTCACGATATCCTATTTTGTCAAAAAAAATATGTGGCTTTAAATAATAAGATTAATGCAGAAAGCGGGTATAAGACAACCCTATATTTTTGAAAACATAAAGCTCAAGTTATACCTATAGATTGACTTACTTAGTTTTATTCGACTATAATAATAATATCATGTAATTTTTTTAACTTTGTGTTATACATATAATTTACAAAAAAGGGGTTAGAATCATCGAAAAAAAATGATGTTAAAAGATAAATTAGAAATGATAGAACAACAAAAAAGACATCTTACTTCAAATAGATACCTTGCCAATCAATTACTTTTATTGATTCTCTGTCAAAAATAACTTAATAATATAATTTAAATATTATACTTAATACGACAGCTGCAACGGCTGCTAAATACTAATCCCGAAGTTTACAAAAGATGTAGCTGTTCACTTCTAATCTGTGGCCAAGGCGCGAAGCAAATGACGTAGCGCGAGGTATTGTCGCCATTAATGAGCTCGGGTGAGCGGACAGCCGAGCGGAAGAGGAAAATTAAACTCCTGGGCCCGAGGCTTGTGTTCATTACTCCACACCCGATTATTCAGCCACCATTTGTAAATGCAACGCTAAAATATCACCATTAAGTCGTACGGAGTGCATCTGTCCGCGAGCGAATTAGAAACTGTGGTGCGTTTCAGTTTGGGCTGCCTCCTCGTAACTCGTTACTTCATTTGTCAGGTAATTTAGTTAACTACAGATTTTTAATGAAAATTATATTTACGCCGTTGACACCGCACAGGATTACTAGTAATAACTTCTATGTTACTTTTTTAGTTCGTTACTCCCAGTTCAAATTAGTGAACTAACTAACTAGTAAAAACACATACCGTTTGTGATTTAGGTCATGTCTGAGACTTTGAATTACGTCGCAGGTACCGTGAGGACTATCAAATTTGAATCAGTCGTGGCTGACATGTGTTTCTATAAGAGAGTTTGTTTTTCATTTTAGATCTCATTCAAAGAGTGGCTTATTCGAGTACAGTCTATGGAGAATTGCTAAGATTTCAATTTCCTTTTCGGAATTACTTGTACGCTAATCGAACACGCATCGGGAGACACGGTTCTACGATGTTATTTTGAAACAAAAATTCAATTGTGTTTCATTCAAAACATATCTTAAACATTGAAATACTCGTATGTATGTTGAGATCATTTTATATAAACTAGATTTCTTGTGTAAGGAGCATTACCACAAATCAATAATTCGCTTCGCGTATTGCTATGATCGAGTGCTAATGGATTTAGAAAATTACTGATCCTCTAAATAAATATTTAATGGTTGCGTTAATCGACAACAACTTCTGAGTGCTATCGAGCTACGCTTAAACAATGAATAAAAAGAAAAACAACATTATTTTTTAACGAAAAAAATAAAAAGCTTTAAAGTAATTAATTACAAATTATTTTAAAGCTCAATTCTTTTATGACAACCGCTTAATCGTTTCAAAAGTTGTCCTGAATTACTATACAGGTAATAAAAGCGAAATAAGTTTTTATGCATGGTAAAGTCGGTAAGTTATAGCGGGGTACCGGCGTGGGTAGAGCGCGACAGTCGGCTGCTGATTGTAAAGCGCTCACAGACGGAGCCTATTCGATTTCACGGCTCGCCGCTTCCGATATTTATTGTCATCGGTGCAGTTGTACGACACGGTAGCTACTGAACCGCGCTGAAAAATCCCTCTGCCCAAATCGGACGAAAACATTTCGACAGATCCTCAGCTGCGCAGATGACTATTAACCGAAAACTTTCTACTGAAAATTGAAAAGCGCCCAAATAACACTCTAGCTAGCTTCACTGTCAGACTAAAAATAACAAACTCGCGTTCTGTCTCGTTAGGAAAATGTAATGCCACCTGACAATTTATCACGCGTACGTGACATGAACTTTGCACGGCGAACCTTAAATCTGTCACATCTTACAAAAGAAACGAGAAGCATTTGAATTTCTTAAAGATAATTACGTCTCTACGGAATGTTACGTTTTATTACAATCGGGACGTCTCAACTCCGATATCTGTACGCATTCTCTGCTACGACGACCATTTGACCGTATCTTATGGAATTGCCTTGTATGTTCAATCGTGCCAATAGTCACTAAAAACTTAATAGTCCATATATAAAGTCATTTCCAGTAAAAGCGTAAATTGTACCTCGGTATCTAACCCTACATCGGCAGTTATTGGTACAGTGCCAATTCGATAGATATCGTTGTTTAAATTAAATTAATATCAGGTATTAAGTAAACCTTTAAATCTAACTAGGCCTAAATTATTTTTTTTAATAATAAATAATATATAGATACTAATATTATAAAAAGGAAATATTTGTATTTTTGTATGTTATGAATAAACTCAAAAACTACTGGACCGATTTTAAAAAATATTTCACTAATAGAAAGCTACATTATCAGCGAGTAACATAGGCTATGTTTTGTGTATAGTTCATACACATCGCATCCGTGTGAAGCAATTGTGTGTGTGTGCGCATTGCTAGTATATTATATTCATTGGAAGATAATTTATATTTATATTTAATTTCCGAATAGTTTGTTACTATAGCATAAAATCTCAAATGCTATAGTAACAAACTTTTCGGAAGTTTATCCGGGCTTGTTCATACATTGTTGGCGGATAGTACCTACTTTGCTGTGGCAATACGTGGTTCCAAATTCAACAGTCAAATCTCTATGTGTTGTTGACATACGTTCGCGATTCTGTTTACGTGATTACCTACAGATTCGCTTCTCTAAATCATTCCCTTTATCTCAACCAGAAACGCTCTGGCAACACTAAAATATTTATAGCTATTCGGTGTAGCTAGATTAAGATGGATAGTTTCTGCATAAAGGTCAATAAATGCGATGGATAATATATAAAATTATAGTATAATTTTATATATGGAATATGGGAAAGGGTTTTATTTAATAAAACGGTCGGTCTAATTTAAATATTAAATTATATTTTAATATTTTTTTGTTATGGACAGCATCGAAAAAAGCATGCCACTGTAGGAAAAAAATAACTAGGTCAGTATGCTAAATTCAAAAGAAGTAGAAACATCATCTATTTAGTAAAGTTACTTACCAAAAATGTTTACGATAATTACGAGTATGATAGTCTTACGTTACGTACAGTGGCGGATTTACCAGCAGGCTGAGTAGGCTTGAGCCTAGGGCGGCAGATTTTAGGGGCGGAAAATTTGGGGACCAATTTTATATTTGCGTGCCTTATGGAAATCAAAATAATTCTGTAGAAAGTTTTTATGATGTCATTCAACAAAATTTCAAACTTGTATATCCTAAGCAAAACACCCAGTTCGTCGCCCCGAACCAGTAATCGGACTCTTTATATTATATTAATTTAAGAATAGACAATTTTGGGTGAAGTTAGTAGCCTACACCTTGGAAATGTGTAAATCCGCCACTGGTTACGTAAATACTTACATAAGTCTATTCATTTAATCACACAAATTAATTGTACAATAAAATGCCTATTTCGTTTTATTCTAAATGATCACACCTTCTGTTTTATTACCATCTTCGAAACGATGTAGCGTATAAATTCTTGGAACCTGATTAAATTATCATTGCAAAGTCTGGCTTATGGATGGACCTACATTTCATCGAGATTAAGTCGTTTTACGGCCAATAAATGCATATCATTTAAACTTTCATCGTTCTGATCATAATACATAATTAAAAGCTCTTATAAAGCTTTAGACAGAATTGTTTAACTAAAATAATATTTTTAATATGATATATAGTATGGCCTGTCATGTCATTTAATAATCTATATACATATAATAAAAGAGTAGGATCGAAATTACGCTTCACTAAATATTTTTACCAGAAATTAAGAGGGGTGATAAAAGAAGGGTAGCAGAATGCATAAATGCAATTTTTAAGATTCTTGTCTGTCTGTCTGTCTGTCCGTCTGTCTGTCTGTCTGTCTGTTTGTTCACGCTAATCTCCGAAGATACTAAACCGATTTTCGCGTAATTTATACAAATATATTAAGCAAAGTCCAGGGCAACATATAGGCTTTGTTTCATCGAAATCGGTTGTCGAAAAAAAAGTTATCATCATTTAAATATTATTTTAAAGGCATAATTTCAACAAATTGCAATGAAAACTGACTCGCGTTGAATTTTTTCGAATTGTCAGATGTCAATCACAGTTTGATATGTAAATGAAATAGTTTGATAATTTCGCCATTTTTCGATATGTGTTCGTGGCATAGTGGATATACGGTCGTACTACGTAATTTCAGATGCGAGTTCGAATCATCACTCAGGGAAATATTTTTTTATATTTTTAAAAGAACTAATATTGAAAATAGAAAATGTATTATTGAACTATTCTATTATATAAAAATGTATTTCTTATGAGATCGTTTATTTCGCATTTTCATCAATCCTTTCCTTTCCAAGGGAATTAAACAAAAATATCTGAAATTAAAAGTGATTAAATAAATATAGAGGTGGATATAGTATCTTCCACACTAATTAAATTTATTAAAAATTAAGTATTTGGCCAAAATTAACATGGCCATACTATTTTTTTCATTCATTTTACGTTGCATTTCTCCATACCTTCATTTTATTCGTATTTAGACATTTTCTTGGCGTTTTTTCCATGTGTCGCAAGTATTTTCAAACCCCCGTACAATTTTCGTGCATATATTTAAGACGGAAAATGCATTGAATCCAATCTTCGACTGAACTCTGATTAGTGGAGAAAAGACACATATCTGCCTTTTGGTGACGTAAAATTTGATTGATATGCATCTCCCTAAAGTTTCTTTAAAGTCAGGTTAATTTTTTCAATTACTATGGTATTTCTTTTGAATTTCAAATCATCATTTGAACCCCAACCTCAACCACCATTAAACATGTCGATAATACGTAGGTCACTAGAAAAGTTTTGCAATACAGCCTTATTTATTATAATCTTTCAAAATAATTACCACCACAGCTTATACACTTATTCATTCGTATAAACCAATCATTAAAAATTTGCTTCCATTTTTCTTCTGGGAGATCGGAGCAAGCCTTGTCCCAAGCAGCTAATAACTCTATGTCGCTGGCAAACCTCCTTCCCTTGAGCTGCTCCTTAATGACAGGAAACAATCCAAAGTCACAGGGGGCAAGATCAGGACTGTACGGAGGATGTTCAACCAGTTTTACTCCAACATCTTGTAAAAAACTCACAGTTTCATGCGACCTATGTGCAGGAGCATTATCGTGATGAAAATGCCAATTACCGAATCTTGAATTTGGACGAAGCTCTTTCAGTTTTTCAATCACCTGAGGCAAACACTCTTTCGTATACCAAGAGGCCGTAACCGTACGCTGACTTTCCAAAACTACTCTGTCTAAAATTCCTCGTCTGGTAAAAAATACAGCTATCATTTTTTTCTTCACTGACCGAGATTTTCGAACTTGAATCGGAGTAGGTTCGTTTTCAAACAACCAAATTTTGTTCTTGTTTTTGGATGGCACATCAAAATAATATAGCCAGGTTTCATCACCCGTGACGATATTATTTACATAGTTAGAAGTTCCATTTTCGTACTCTTTTAACATTTTCTTACACCAATTTACTCTGCATACCTTTTGTTCTTCTTTTAAGTCATGGGGCACCCAAAGCATACAAACCTTTTTTACTCCAATCATATCATGAAGAATTTTATGAATGCTTGGTGCACTAATCTGCAGGATCTCTTCTATCTGCCTATAGGTTATTCGACGGTCTTCTCTTATAAATTTTTCAATTTTCTTTACATTTTCTTCAGTACAAACGTCCGCGGGACGTCCCGACCTTGCCGCGTCTTTTACACAAAAATTACTACGATTAAATTCCCGATACCATCGAAAAATTGTTGTACGATGAGGGCAGTTCTCATTAAGTACAGAATTCATTTCATCCATACACTCATCGATTGAGAGACCGCGAGCGAAGTTGTACCGGATAATAACGCGTAATTCTTCCTTAGACCACTCAGACATTTTTATACAACCAAATTATTTATGTGCTATAGATAATGAGTGACTATTGAAATAGTATGTATCTACCGTCGTATGATAAGTGTAACTATCTAGAAAGACTATACTCATCTACCCACAATTGATAAAATGTCTATATTGCAAAACTTATCTAGCGACCTACGTATGATGCAAAAGCAACCGTCAATGACTACTCTGATAGCTCTTTCCGAAAAGAAATCACCAAGTACAGAGGATGGAGGATATATAATATGAAGAAAGCTTGCTCAAAAGTTCAGCATAAAGTGATCCCCACGCGAACGAAGTCGCGGGCATCAGCTAGTACTTGATAAACGAATACCAATACGAATACGAGTAACACGAGGACATTGTTAGTCAATGTGGCCATAATATAAAAATTACAGTAAAAATCAACTCAGTAGGAATATAAAATATGGCAATTTTGTGATATTTCAAAACAGATATCACCTTCAGTCTACCCGTGAGCACGGTTACTGGAAAGCATCCGAAACATCGGGATAAATAATATAAATAATGAATCGCGTTTTATTCGCGTATAAAGTATTTTATTTAGACGAGTACTATTCGAAAAGTCATTAGGAGTGCTAATTAAATTCTAAAATTCATCTATGCTGCATCGGTGTTTTGGGCGTGCGAAATGAATTATTTTAATATTTAAGCCGGAGCAAATGATGTTGTTGGCTGTTTCCGAGATTACGAACTAATAACATTACAAAACAAGCTCTTTGCGGCTAAATTATGCATGCACTCTCGGATCATTACCACGACCCTGTTAGTCTTGGCCTCTGTTCAAATCTTATGTTTGCTACAACAATCTTTAAACACTTAATTGTAAATAAATACAGATAATAATGGTTTTAATAAAACTATTAATTATGAAAACAGGTATGCATTTACGTAACAATATTTTTTCGCTCTTATTATAAAGACATTTATAAGACGTTACGTTATATTCTTATTCTAAGATTCCCAGATTTCAAAAAATTAAAAATTTTAAACCATAGATTATAAACCACAGAACATAGATTTTTGTATGATTTAAACCATCCGCATACCCACGTCCACATTGGTTCAGTGATTACAGCGCTAACCTAAGAAACTTGAGAGACAAACTACAGATTTAATTTCACATATTTTATGGATATTTCAATTATGTACTAAAAATAACGAGAAAAATTCTAATATAAATTACAATAGTGTTTGGCGTTTTTTCTATGGTCTTCACACAAAGTTTCACATAAAGTATACCAAGGTAAAGTTAACTAATAAGAAAAAGTCGGTAAAGTAAAGTAACATATAGGTAGGAGAATTCGATCGCGAGCTGTGGGATTAGCTGGATTTTTCCGAATTAAGGGTAAACATCCGGCAGACTGATCCCTCGGGTGCACGGCTAAGGTGTAGCGTTAGCCACTTACAAAAACTTATTAACCCTGATACATGTACAATACATTGCGACATTCTTATTTCAAAATTAAAATCTTTAATTTTATCTCTTAAGCTTTATGTCTATTGATCATTGACATAGTATTAAATGGATTTCGGGTCTACGCTAAAATGTGTCCCAACCAAAAGAGTAACAACTCTGCAAATGAGTAACAATCTTCTGACAGACCTTGTTTGATTGAAAGGTTGAGGAACAAATACATAGAGTCCCTTCGATATTTATATTTTATTAATATCTAAAAAAACTGAGCTACCATAGATTTTTCACAAAATCTCCTTATAATCCCTGACACCCCTTTCAATGCTGAAATTATAGCTTGATCCTTAAGAGACTCCAACAATTTTGTTACAGATACATATTTGGCTTGTGTAAATATGATCATGTTATCGAATCTCGAAGTAAACTCAAGTAACTTTTCTATTAGTTTTTTGACAGGATGTATAACGTTTGACATCCTTTCTCTGTACTTTGACTATCTAGGTTTGTGGTGCACTAAGAAGAAATTTAACCAACGAAGAAGATTAAAGTTTAATGAAATACGATCATTTAATAATAGTTAATATTAAAAGTTATTTAAAACATTTTAAAAATAATTCGAAAATGAATGCCTCTTACTAATCTTACCGTAATTAATTGATTCGGCTTATAAACATATTTCAAGAGTATTCCCATAAACATAATTTGCATTCAGATCGCACGTCGATGTACTCAGGACCACTAAGATAAAAGCCAGGCAAATCCTTGCGAGCGCACAAATTCTTCGAGCGCGATGGCGAACCGTCTTTGCCCGACGGGCGGTAATAAAAACGGCTTAAATAGGATTTTAACCGCGAGTTCCTCGCCTTAATTAAATTGGATTTGTGAGTGAAAGAAATATACGTGAAAAATTCGTGTCGATTATATCAGGGAAATGAGGTTTTACGTATCTTTTCCCTTTACTAAGCGGATTAGATATGCTCGTTAGAAGTTATTATTAGAATAAAATAAATGTATTTGATTCTTGGCGTTGAAAGAAAATTAGCAAAGCATCACGAGCAGACAGGATGTATCAGCCGGTGCTACGAAGCTACGCTGGCGCTACGCTTTTCACAATAATAACTTTTACAAACAATTATCTTAAATTGCTACGTCTTCACCACGTGACTCAATTTACTTAAAGCCTTTATATTTCCTATTACTTTAAAGTTTCATTTGACTGCCTTTTCATGATACCATCGCTGTACGGTAATATTAAAATACTGGAATTAGCGCGGTAACAGCTGTAGTAACGGGGTTTTAATTATCACTTACAACGCCTTTCAGCCGCGCTAAATTACTCCTATAAAACAGTTAAAACAGAATATAAAAGATTTAAGACACCATCGCATTAGAATGTTGCTTTTATGAATTAAACAGCTGATGTACGAATGTTATCATCATTACTGTCACTTATCAGTGTCAAAAAAGAGAGGCTATAAAAAATATTAGCGGCAGTTTCGTAATTAAATCAGAGGTTGGCCGATATTGAATAATATTATCCCTGAATTAACATTCGGGGTCGACTTTTAAGGCGGTTACCGGCCGACCGATGTAAGCATTAAAACCGCTCGTCCCTTATCCGTCATTCAGCCCTTAGAGATTTCTTCTACGGGAATAATTTACGTTGATCGTCCAGAAGGGGAACGTAAATGCCTCACTGAAACTTTAAGCTTTCTCTGAGGAGTGTTGCGATTCGCGGTATCTGAACTTCATGTAATAAATTTCAATAAAACATTGAAAATGTCCAATCACAGTTCTGGTAGTTGAATTCACGGAATAATTTGCTTTCTTTTTTTTTGTTATAATTTTTTTGAATAACTGTAAAAAATCATTTACAATTTTAAATACATATCTATTATTAATTCATTAAAAAAATATTTATTATTTCATAAATAAATACAGGCCTTCGTGTTATCTGTACTGAACATAAAAATGTATATTTGTATACATGAAATCGCTCAACTCCAACAGCGTTTGACCGATCACTATGAAAATTTTTCATGGAAAAGGTTTTTATCCGCTTTGTTGTCACTTGCGTCTAATCAGCTAGTATTACATAAAGTTTCAACGTTAATCTAATTTACATGTATTAAAACTTATTTAGCGGTAAACTAAAACTTTAAAGGCCGTCAACGCATCTGCAAGTCCTCTGGTGTTGCAGATGATCATGGGCGGCGGTGTTCACTTTCCATCAGGTGAGCCGCAAGCTCGTTTGCCCCCTATAATAGAAAAAAAAGTAGTAGACGGGCTCGTTGGTTCGTTTGGTAGAAATACCTACCTTGCGCTTCGATGAGTGGCGGGTCCAAATCCCACCGGGACACGTTTACAATTTTCTGTAAGCATTTCTTCTCCACGTCTGGTAACTTCAGACATTAAACAGATGTCTGGGTTATTACCTACCATCAGGTGAACCCCATGTACGTCTGTCGATATCTATACTAATATTATAAAGAGGAAAGATTTATTTGTTTGGTTCTTTGTTACGATTTAATTCAAAAACTACTTGACCGATTTTAAATTCTTTCTACATTATCAGCGAGTAATATACATCTACAATATATTTATATATGTACATTGCACCTGATCGAAGCCGGTGTGTTACTAGTGTAATATAAAAAAAGATTGTATTCCTATGTAAAAACTTCAAAGCAAGATAGCGGCAAATTTATTTATTCCCTAACATGTTTGCAATCCTTTTAAATTTTACGGCGGCTAGCTGATGGCGTTACGTGTCGATGAATGTGAATAAAGCCTTTGACGCCTTTTGCCGCATGCATTTCAAGCGAGACACTTCAATTTAAGTTTACACGCAATCGCCAACAAATATCACGTAACCTATAAAACAGCTGACCATAAAAAATAATAACAAATTAGAAACATTAGTTTCTTTGTTAAAGGTTATCAGAACCAATCGATTGTCAATCGTTAGCGTTCAGTAATTATTAATAAAAATTTTCTTAAGTGTTAGTATTTTTAAATATCATGCAATTATGTTTATACAATATTTCAAATGATAACTTTCTCTTAGTAATGGGATAGCCGCAATTCAGTTGACTCACGTTACGGATCAGTTTTCCTTAAACACATCAGCTTATTATCAGTTTTTATTTTATTTTTTTTCAGACCCGAAACAAAGAGTCTAGCCTTACTACCATTACAATATTTAAAGTATTTTAAAAATACCGTAAATATCTCTTTTTAACTCCCATTGGTGCCCTCTACAATATAACATACAAAAACGATGTAGGTTTAAAATCGCCATGGAAGTACGATTTGACCCTTTATTTTAAAACCAGGATCTTCTACTCCGGCTACAATAACAAAATAAGTACGTTTAATGATCTATATTAGTATTATTTGTTTCAAAAGGGAAAGCTTTTATGATGATATAAAGGAGAGTGCAATAGTCGATGCAGGTTTGGGCATTAATTCTTGTTTACGGCGAATCGCTTTTAGTGGTCTTGTTGAAGCGATGCTAGCACGTGAGCCGTCTAGGCCTGCACTATAACTGAAATACTCAGGACCTTTGTACAACCGCAATTCCTGACACACTATCAACACTAACAACTACAAACCGTATTACTGTAAGACAACACAATATTATTATTATTATTATAACTATTGTTGGTTTAGGATTCCCGAGTCCCATTTTTTTAAATTTGTGTCCCGTCATTCGAATCACTGAGTCATGGAGGCAGTTATGCCAGTTTTATAATATCAAATATATACTTAAACTCTCAACTCTCTAAAAATATTTAACGACTAATAAGTAGAGCTGTTTTGAATCCGCAATTAAAATTTATTTTCGCTGAATTTCTTTCTTTTATCGTCATCGAGTTGGAAAATCACGGAAGTACTTTGGATAAGACGGTGTTTGGAGGAGGGTATGGAAATAATTAATCATTTTCATTTTTACGCAGCTAAAGGTTGAGGAACGCGATTGTTCTGTTACATTGGGGTTATTTTTTATTATCGTTCCTAAATGTTATTATCATTATTCATAACAGCTCTTATATACGTATATCTATAGTAAAATCAGCTTACCGGCGTCTTATGAAAATGTTCCAGCTGTATTTAGATAATACCTCGAAATAATGGACGGTACGATGCGCATTAACATTGAGGTAAATCTTATTAGGAACGCCTAAATGCCGCGATAATATCATATTGTTTTGAAACTCACCATCCGCACGTCTCCCATGCTCGAAAGGGCTTCATCCTCGGGGGCTACCAAACGTTTAAATATTCATATTAGATCTAACCGCCTTACACAATTCAACATTGATATCATCGCATTATTATTACTATTAAACCCATTATAGTTTATCGTTTGTAGAATTGCGATATCGAAAAATTAAATAAACATGTTTTATTAGTTTCTCAATGTTAGCCGGTATTGTCGAGAATACCGTTTGAAATGTAATTGTTATGTTGATTTCCCATGAGGAAAGAGTGATTTCCCGAACACTAGTTTATCGTTCGTCTATGTATTACTGCTACGTAAACAATCAGTTCAGTCAATACAATCTAGGTTTTCTTACTCGGTAAACATAATATGATTCTTTAGAGATTCACTTTCTATAACTCGATTGACTAATTTCAAAAGAATCGTTCGTTTAAAATGATTTTTTTTAAATGCATTGCAGCGCTGGTATTCGTAGTTAGAAAATGAATGATAAATAATAAATTCGGAAACATAGCGGATAAATAATGGTAAGTCTAGATAAACTTAATTAATCCTTCTAATAGTTTCAAAACACATATATTACAGTAATTTATAGAATATCTTATAAACTCTTAAAGCGTAAGGTGTATTTGAACTTGCTTCAGAACTTGTAAATTATTGGACTGTATGCAGGAGCGTAGGAGGGAAAGAAAACGTCGTCAGCTGCGTCGCATTCACCTCGCTAATTGCCGCTTGCGTTATTGCTTTACATTCACTACAAAAGAGTCTACATTTACCCGCTTTTGCGATTAATTGCCGTTCTGCGACCATTTAAAAAATTAAAATAATTCGAACATTAAGATGTATTAAGGTTGCCTTTGCAATCTTTGCATTATTTTAAGAGAGTTTTTAAGTGAGCATACAACGTCAATGTATAGTAGTGTACTAATTCAGTCATTAGATTCTTACAAGCGAGCGATCGCGCGTCCTCGCCATGAAACAGCGTGGTAATTTTTTTTATGAAAGATATCGTCAGACGAGCAAGAGATTCACTTGATGGTAAGTGATACCTCAGCCACAGAACATCAGTCAATGATACGCTGTCAGCCTACTATTTAATTCGAGTATTCGGACAAATATATTATAATACAATCTAGTAATTTTATTTAACATAATATGTAAAACTTATTAGGGAAGACCTGTACCAAGGATCGTAAAATACATGAATGAAAGCTAAATGTAAAACTGTTATTCGAGGGGAAGATGAATATTGATTATTTTGGTAATTTTCTCTATAAATTCCCGTAAATAATTTTATTTTATTATTTAATATTGAACATTGTTAAAAAAACAATATAACTTATACATATACCAACCTACAACTGATGTTTTAGTTAACAATCCTAATTCAATCTTGAACAACTTATATAAACGTATAACGTGAAATGAAAGGAGAATAAGTTCTTACATTATTGTATATGAGGTCCTGCTCACGACTTCACGAGCGCAAATAAAACTTGGATGATTTTTCTGTCTTTGCAAAGGTCTTAACATAAAATCAAATTGCTGCGTTTTTGCTGGAGAAAAGGACAAACCAACTAACTCTTTCACATTTATTATATCAAAGGGATTGACAGTCATAAATTATGATGCATGAAAATTAATGCCATTAAAAATAACAACCGATTACAGCGTTAACGATACAAACACATTTGTCAAAAGTATCATAAACTGTTATTCAACTTTCCTAATGTTTATTTCAACTTTTTAAGCGATTGTCAAAAAGGACCCCGATAAAAATGATTGATATCTAAGCTTTATTTAAAAATGAAGCTACTGTTTAACGAACTCAATAATACTCATATTTATTGTATAGGCGACTCATGTATCAGAATAATCTTGTGGAGTCTACTTTACTAGTGTTCAGCATTTTCAAATAGGTATTTTCTAGTTCTAAAATTTTTAGTGTTATTTGCAGTCAAATATTGTCTTATGATTCCAAGATTTAAAATAACATTTGAGAAAAGTAGTTATTATTCTAAACTAGCAGATCCAGAAGATGTCGTCCTGCCAAAATTTTGGCTTCAAAAATAAAATAAAAAATCTACAAATTTGAATATACTATTTTCCCACTTCTAATCTTATGTCTAGTATGTCACTGATTTGCAGTGGAAATCAATTATCACAAAAAGTGTGCGTGACATGATCTGTCAATTGCGGAAGCTGGCGAAGTTCCGAAGAACATTTATTTTAAAATGAATTTTATGCATACGTTTTTTCCTGAATTTTCCGATATAATCCCGCAGCTGTTCTTGAGTTATAAATGGTGTAACTAAGACAACGACTATATAAAAGAGAAGATATATATGTATGTATAAAAAAGGTAAAAATTGTTTTCAAGTAGCGAACGTTTGTCAGTCCACTATCAACACGATCAATCATCCTTATAATGACTGCGTCCCCTTACACACGTCCTTAAATAATTTGTCAAAAGTCGCTCCGATCTGTACGGCAAACGTTCTCCACTCCTTATTCATTCTTCGGCACCTTATTTGTTTTCAATAACGCATTTTTAATATGCTAGAGCGCAGCCTTTGCCAAAAGCTTCAAATACCTAAAACAGCTACTTTATTTCTAAGATAAATTGGAAAGAAAAGTAAGAAATGAAAATAGCGACCATTTCAAGGAAAAATATTCACACGTAGTGTTACTTTCTTACATTTCTGGCTCCTTCTTGAGCAACAAACTACACTACAGAAATGCCAAGATAGAAAAAGATGACAGTGATTGTTGATTTTATTTGTTATTACTATAACAATAATACTATAAATAAAAATATTCTACATGAGATATACATTTTCAATGTATACTACAGACTTCGCCACAAAGCTAATTAGCAAATAAATAACATTAATAATAATTTGCTAATTAGCATCTAAGGAAAAGCTATTATGCATCAAACATTTCTATTATTTCGAACGCATTATAAATACATATTCTGCAATAGAATCAATTCTTTAGATCTTTTCCTAGAACACGTACGTTTCTCCTACGCTTGCGTTAATTTGACAATTGAAATGCAATTCATCAGTTTTTTTTATATTTCCAATCGAATCACGAAGGATTTCTAACGCATAGATCAAACGCGAGCTAGCACGAAACCATTACACTTTGTTGACATCAACGAATGCCCTTTTATATATTCACCCCGAGCACACAAAGATTGAGCCGTGAAATTGAAAATGGTTTCTATGACCAAAAATTTATTCTATTCACGTTCTCGGAATATCGTCACTACACGCTGTTATCCTTGTTTCGTATTGTATCCTAGAATTTTTGTAGTTCTCGTTAACTTTACTAACCCGGTGCGAGTTTATAAAAACTCTGCATAAGTCAGCTTGTTAAACCTTAAAAGTTTCTTTGTTAATTAGATAGTTTATTTGATAACTAAAATAAAGTATCAATCAATAGATATTTATCGTAGTGAACTAAATATACGTTGGAAGGCAGCCTAGTTTTGTTGCGCCCGTAGTAGGTAAGTATTGCGAAAAGATTGAACTTAATCCCTACGGACGGGGGTGCTCTGGAAGTGATAGATACTGAAAATTGCATAAAATCCATCAACACTTACATTTTGTGATCCTTTCCTGGTACATACATAATAAATCCTTTGCTTTTCTTCCATTAATATTTAAAGTACTAGAAAATTATTCGATTTTAAAATCAGACTAAACAAGTATATTGTATACTAGCTGATGCCCGCGACTTCGTTCGCGTGGGGTTTGCTTTTGAGCAAGCTTTCTTCAAATGACATATCCTCCATCCTCTGTACTTGGTGATTTCTTTTGGGAAAGAGCTATCAAATTAGTCACTGATAGTTGATTTTGCATCATATTATCGACACGTTTAATGGTGGTTGAGATTGGGGTTCGAAGTATGATTTGAAATTCAATAGAAATACCATTGTTGAAAAAATGAACCTGACTTTAAAGAAATTTACTTATTTTTTTTATAAATTTAATTAGTGGTGAAGATACTGTATCCACCTCGATATTTATTTCATTTAATTGATCATTTTCATTTTGAGATTTTTTTTTTAAATTCCCTTTTCCCGGGATTCCTACTCGGGTTTCCGGTGCTAAATGCGGAAACCTCTAAGATACGAAGACAGTCCTTAAGAAGCAATAAAAGCAATGTCGAATAATCGTAATTGTAATAGAGAAAGGATGGATGAAAAGGTGAAATAAACGATCTCATAAGAAATAATTTTTCATATAATATTTCAATAATACATTTTCTATTTTTTTTATAATATAGTTCTTTAAAAAAATAAATAAATAAATACAAAAAAAATATTTCCGTCCACCTTCGGATTCGAACTCGCATCTGAAGTTACGCAATGGGCCTGCATATCCACTATTCTACGATTACATATATCGGAAATGGCGAAATAATCAAAGTATTTCATTTACATATCAAACTGTGATTGACATCTGACAATTCGAAAAAGTTCAACGCGAGTCAGTTTGCATTGCAATTTGGTGATATGGTGCCTTTAAAATTATTTTTAAATGATGATAACTTTTCTTTCCGAGAACCGATTTCGATAAAACAAAGCCTATATGTTGCCCCGGGCTTTACTTAATATATTTGTGTAAATTGCATGAAAATCCGTTCAGTATCTTCGGAGATTAGCGTGAACAAACAGACAGACAGACAGACAGAAAGACAGACAGACAGACAGACAGACAAGAATCTTAAAAATTGCATTTATGCATTCTGCTACCCTTCTTTTATCACCCCTCTTAATTTCTGGTAAAAATATTTAGTGAAGCGTAATTTCGATCCTACTCTTTTATTATATGTATATATATATATTTCAATAATACATTTTCTATTTTTATAATATAGTTCTTTAAAAAAATAAATAAATAAATACAAAAAAAATATTTCCGTCCACCTTCGGATTCGAACTCGCATCTGAAGTTACGCAATGGGCCTGCATATCCACTATTCTACGATTACATATATCGGAAATGGCGAAATAATCAAAGTATTTCATTTACATATCAAACTGTGATTGACATCTGACAATTCGAAAAAGTTCAACGCGAGTCAGTTTGCATTGCAATTTGGTGATAATTATGGTGCCTTTAAAATTATTTTTAAATGATGATAACTTTTCTTTCCGAGAACCGATTTCGATAAAACAAAGCCTATATGTTGCCCCGGGCTTTACTTAATATATTTGTGTAAATTGCATGAAAATCCGTTCAGTATCTTCGGAGATTAGCGTGAACAAACAGACAGACAGACAGACAGAAAGACAGACAGACAGACAGACAGACAAGAATCTTAAAAATTGCATTTATGCATTCTGCTACCCTTCTTTTATCACCCCTCTTAATTTCTGGTAAAAATATTTAGTGAAGCGTAATTTCGATCCTACTCTTTTATTATATGTATATAGATGACATACATTCTATGTAAAAAGATTGTATTAAATATGCTTCATAGATTTCTAATTAATGCTAAAATGCAACTGTCATAGCCAAGGGGACGTCAAACAGTAGTTCTTAGTATTTATTCTCTTACTTGTGAAAATGTGCACTCAGCTTACTACGAGAAACACCTGGCGTTTTAATTTTATTATGAATAAAAGGTAGCAGATATTTCCAGGGCTTATTAACATTATAGAGTTCATTTATAATAAGATAATATCGATAAGTACAATTTACTTAAATCAATTTTTTATTTTCTGTGCCATTGGATACAAAGATAATTTTAGACTCAGAATGTTGATGTTACGTAACTTTTAAATTAATTTATCTTCTATTTGACTATTCCTATAATTATTCCTTGGAAGTGTAAGTACATTGCTGACGTATAGCTATTTGCTGTATGAGAAACGCTTTCAATACGAGACAATTAAGTTACCCATATATGATCGATACCCACTAACTTCATAGCATCTGATACTATAAAGGCATTGACATTTAAAGTGATGGATGACCACACGAAACTATAGTTAATACAATATCAATAATTTTTCAACGCTACTTTAATATAGTAGTTAATATATTTACATAATGGAAAAACCGTGAAGTGCATATTGCGCGTTTCGGTTTCAGTCTATGGATTTCCGAATGCTCGAAGTAAAAATTAGGTCGACAGCGCATCATTGACTGATGTTCTGTGGCTGAGGTATCACCTACCATCAAGTGAACCTCATGCTCGTCTGTCGATATCTAACATAAAAAAAAAAAAAACATAAAAAGTATTTAATTATTTTAATATTAGAGATACAAAAAACGGGATAAGTCTCAGTACAAATGGTGATTTCATCTTCTTATCTATATATTCTAATAAAGGTATAGAGTTTCTTTGTATGTAATAGGTATCTAAATTAGTTTGACAAATTATCTCACTTATAGAAAGCTATCCCTGATATACATAAAGGTTATACACACTGGGTCTCTTGATTACTATCACATAAAAAATAAAGTATTTTTATATAGAACATTCTAGAGCTGGGCAGAGACTTCTCGTTAAAATTTACGATTAATAATGTTATACCATATTCTGGAATACTTATTCGATTATTCATATTTTATACTGGATAGCGATAGAATAGTATGCCAGGATTATATAGGTACTTTAATGATATGCTTTTTTATTTTATCCTATTTTTATAAATACCAAGTAAGAGTATTTTAAGAACATTCAAATTTTATTTAAAAAATTTAATATTTTTAAGTTAATTCGGAAAAATGCACCGTTTATCAGGGTAAGCTGTCTAAACGGGTTAGTTTACGTGAAAGTTGGAGTTGTACTACAGCAATTTATTCAGAGGCGAGTAACATCGCACGGGACTACTAGTATTCATTGAACCAGCTTTTTATCTAGACGTGTATGTGTCCTAAGTCACCGATACAACTGATGCTTAAAAACTATAAATTGACATTTTTGAAGGTTTTTATTTATCGCTATATTACAAGGTAACAGGCATATTGCACTTATTACGCTGTCACAATCATTTCATATAACACCGTCTAGATGAATTCTTAATGAACCAAAAATTGTAAATGACATACATTCTCTCAACCATCCTCATGAATACTAAAGAAGCTATTCGCAGAACGTTGCCGTTCTCGAAATCAAGTCGTTTGTCGCTCGTAGCGATTATATCACGTATATGTCATATGACAGGGAAAACTCATTACCGCACGTATGCGATTTAGTCCATACGACGCCTACAAATCGTAAAATCTGATTTGAGGAATGATACATGTCGTCAGAAAACAATTGGGTGAACGTGAATCGTGGGAGCGGGCGCGAGCGAAGGCGATCGGTACACGTCCCGCCCGCACAATGCATACTAAGTAATATCGCCAGTTTTAATTTCACCCCTTCATCCAGTACATATTTCATGTAAAGCACCTCTTATAGAATTAATCCAATACCTTATAATATTCATCGATTTTTATTTATCAACTAACTAGTGAATCGCATAGACTTTGCACTAACGTATCATGTCGCATTCAAAATAGTGTATGTTGATTTAAATGTTTAAAAGTAATGAAATATAGACTTTCCAAACAATATAATATATTTAATATTAAAATAAATAATAACTGAATTAAATAATAATAAAAAATTAACACACAGAACATATTGAGCATATTAAATTTCAGTGGTCCAGCCGCTTAAACGTAGACAGAGACTTGTGCATTTATGGATATATATTATATTACATTTGAACCATACCTAAGTAAAACTACATTATTTTAGTTTTGAAACACTATAGTATTTATGACTTCGTTTCTTCAGTGCACGTAGAGACATGTTTTCCTTAAGGTACAGTCTCATAAATAACTTACATCGTGGTTCTTGATATGAGATCACGCCGACTCGTCTCGCCGTCCTTTGCACCAACAGTCGTACTTACAGCATACAAATTGAGAAAGAGAAACGGACATATAAAACAATAAAATTCATGAATCCAAAAATATAAAGTTAAACTAATAAGCATAAATCGAACTATTCAATTAAAGTGGCTTCAAACCGACAGTGTTGGTACTTAATATGCAAACGTATGCAAATTACAGACGTGCTATGCAATAAATGCCGACACACGGATCACAATTCGACAATTGGCATTTACTGTGAAATCGCATAGTCACTCGTTTTTTTTATATGCGAATATAGAAAATTAGTACAAAGAATGTTTATACATTCCCGGGACGGGAGTCCCATGTCTATTTTAATTCAACTGAGTAAATTATTTGTACTTGAAAATAGCCTATAAAGCCTTATAAATTATATGTACTGTACTGTACTCTGTATAGAAATCAAACTTGAAAACCAAGATTTAAACAAATATGTCTCTACATATTTTTGTAAATTTAGGTAAATAAAAGAAAAGCCTTATAATATTAGGATAAAAACATATTATTATCAAGTAACAGAATACTTATTGTTCTAAAACAGTGGAAATTGTTTGCCTCAACTGTCCGGCTGAGATAGAGCAGATCTCACAAATGTGTGCTACGACTAGGACTGAGAGCTCGCCCGGACTCTAAGCTCCCTGTTATATGCACTTTGCAGCAATCTCAATGCCTCATGCAATACTCCATTTGTGATAATGATCTTGGACGAGTTACATCAAACACAATAGATTAAAACACCTAACTAACACGAACTTTTAATTAATGTGTATAATTAGTTATCGTTATTAATCTTCTTATATATAAAATTTCCATGTCACAATGTTAGTTACCGTACTCCTCCGAAACGGCTTAACCGATTTTTACCAAATTTTATATGCGTATTCAGTAGGTCTGAGAATCGGCTACTATCTATTTTTCATACCCCTAAGTGATAAGGGTTGTTAACCCTTAAATTTTAATTTTAATTTTTAGACGAATTTTTTTCGTTTTATTTTTTTATAATTTGACATTAAAAATACATACAATCCTATATTTTCTATTATCAACCCCTGCTTTTTAGAAATTATTTACATGGCAAAACAACGATTAACGGGTCAGCTAGTATCTAATAAATTAAGAATTGAAATAACACATTTATTACAGATAAAACTACCGTTTTTAATTCATACCAATATTTTTAGTAAGCGTAATCATGGGCAAACTGAAAAAGTTATTTTCTTAAAACTTATACTCGAGTTAATATTATTAATACATTATAATAATAGATATATCAGGACCGAACTATGATAAACAAGATTTATGAGCTCCGTTGCCTTGAGATGAGTTAGTAATAAAACGCTACAGCAATAAAGGAAATTGAAACTCTTTATAAAGAACATTAGAAACAACAGAATAATCAGCTTTGCGTCGATTAATACAGCCAAGCCCGGTGGCAGCGGCATGCTCGATATCGCGAAGACAAAGAACTAAATTATTTCGTTCATTTCTTCAAGATATCTTTGTTTAAGATACAACACAGCATCCTCTGTCGTCTGGCAAAATAATAAAGAGGCAATATTAATCACAAGCTATTTTCAATAGGTTTAATTAAATTTTGGTAGATGTATGATTTTTGATTGTTCTTGGTGTTACAAGCATTTAAACAAAACAGCAAGCTACGAAGCAATATGATATCATTTTATTTATATTTATTTATTATGAATAATTAGTACTTAGTCCTATTAGATAGGGACTTGTGTTACATACTATCTACCAAAGTATCAATTAGTACAAACTTGAAAACATTCTGAAATATTCAACGTAATAATATGCTATTAAAAATCGGCGCAGTGCCAAACGGTGCATGCAGAAGCCATTTAATTGTTTTTAATAGATATCGTGGATATATTAGAAGGAGAACTATAATGTTTCAATAAATCGCTTTAATATTACTGTACCAATAAATAAATGAGGACCATCATTTAATAGCAGTTCACCTTAGATTATAACCTATAAAAGAAGTTAGATAAAATAAGTTCTGCATTTTTAGAAGAGTAACGTCCCACACTTTCAAAATATTATTTATTCAATATATTATTATTTTGAGAGCTTCACAGCAATCGAAGTATGGTCACGGGTCGATTTTTTTATGAAAACAAAACACAGAAACCTTACCGGAAAGCTAACTTGCAAAAAATAAAGCCGTACCAAGGAATTATTCATGAATCTAAAAGCGCGCAGATGCAAACAATCGAACAAAAATAGCAAACACGACTCGGGGCCCACCTTATCCATAACTCATAAAGAAACGACTTCTAGGACAAACACACAGGGCAAACAAGTCTTATGCAATATAACAATAAATTTATATTGTACTTTCTCTTTAATGTTTTAATAGATTAGTATCTTTTTGTAATTCTACTTAAAGAAATAGTAGTATAGAAATATGGACAAAATTAATATTCAGAATATGTGTTGAAAGGCTGTCAGTCTCGAATACAGACAAAGGTATTTTCATTAGGTACGTTGCAGTAAGTAAAAACTTAATAAAGTTTACTGAAGAATTTCTAATTAGAAAATTTACCTCTTCACGACATAGCAATATTTCAGGCCCGTGGAGGTATTTCCAATAAAGGACTTTGCCAAGTCATAATTCTTCAAAGTAACGTGTAATGAGATGTGGATATTACAACATTTTCAAAAGATTTTATAAGATTTATTATATGATTACCTAAACTATATAACTATCTCCTAACTTTGTGTGTAATGTTATTTGTCAAATAATGCGTTCGTAGTAAGTATTACATTATCCTGCATCGTATGAAAATGTTATAATCATTAAACACAGAAATAATGCGTTAAATATAAATTCAAAGTTAGTACCTTATTCAAACGTGGCAAGGAACGGTGTGGCAAATGGCGCATAAATTTCCCTTCAAGAAGTCTGGAGCATTAACTCCATATAGATTATTATACATGTACAATCATTTATTTATCTTTTCTATTACAAAGTATTTTTTTAAAATTTATGAAATAAATAAAATAAAATTATACATATTGAGAACTGTAGATAAAACATATATTTGTATCATCATTTTAAATTATTATTCTAATCTATATCTATACTAAAACCAATAATATTATAGAGGAAAGATTTGTATTTTCGTATGTAACGAATAAACTTAAAAATTATTGGACCGATTTTAAAAGCCACATTATCAGCGAGTAACATAGGCTATTTTTTTAGTACATCTACATTGCACCCGTGCGTATTATATGCCATTATCAGGGATCATCATTTCATTTCATATCCAAGTACATACTCCTTCAGTCATTCAATTAAAAAAAGTTTATTAACTTTTATCACACATTTAGTTAAATTTTACTTTTCTAAGCATGATCCTTATATTATGGAACTATAAATTGATCGAAGTTTACAAAACAGAATAAAAAAACAAAAAAAGGATAAACACTTAAAAATATTTGTAACTAGAAGCACCTATCTAATATTAAAGGAATAAACCTAAGTGGCGTAGCGTCTTAAATTAAGCGAGTGCTTTTCATTTTACGTTATACAAGCTGATTCTATTGGAAATTGAGACTATCAAGGTAAGAGGATCAAAATGTTTTCAGCTGTTCGTTTCTTACAATGGCATCGAACTACGTTCAATGGACATTTTATTTTTAAGACATTAACTTTGTAAGCCTTTTCTTAGCGATAAACACGATTAATATCTACATATAAATATCACCATGGAATATTTCATATTTTATCTCAAAATATATGTCATAACATTCATAACGTAAGTTTTATTTAATCATTATATTATATCGTGTCATAGGAAATTTTGTAATTTGAATTTAGTGACTGCAATTAATGAAGGAACACTTCCATAACATCCCAATTGCATGCACAAAGAAAGTCATCAGAATATGTACAAGGTACGAATATGCAATCGCATCACGAAAAGCTACATTCAGAAAGTGGTCACGTAAAATTTTACGTTTGAACTCAGCATCAGAACACCGACAGCTCTTCGAACCTAATCCAATCAGAAGCAATGGGCACTGGACATGGGTGTCAATTCCAAATCGCATAGACGCCATGCGACCGTTGACTTCAAGTAAAACATTCGCTGCAATTTTCCATAGCTTCGTAAAAAGAACGTGGAGAAACTGGTGCACGCAATTAAGGTAAAATATTATGCTTAATGAAAGTTTAAATGCTCTCTTGACTTCACACAAAGTAGTATATAAACATTTTTAATGTTGAGGACGTATGAAATATTGCTGAGAAAATAAGTATAATTTGTCCTGAAAATTTACACGAAACTGTTCTATTATAACGCCGTTTTTGTTTAACAAATGATTTATGGAGGTGTTCTAAGCCAAACACGTAGTGTCTGTAAATAAAACAAGGCATGGGAGCTTTTAATACTTATTATTTACTGTTCCTAATAAGTGAGTGGACTACCTGAAAGAACTCCGTCACGCTCGATGGCACCTGCTACGAACTTGTCTGGAATACTTAACGCCTGTTTGCTAATATTTTGCAAAAAAACAATTCAAAACCAGCACTTAACAAATTATTAGATAGATTATGTGTGAATCACTTATCAAATAGAGCACGCCTTTTAATAGCTACGTCTACTGCTATCTACTTTTGACAGGCTCATTGTTCTGATGACTCGCGGGTTTGAATCCCGTAGGATTGACGTTTGAAATTTTCTATAATCATATTTCCTTACGTCTGGTTACTTCGGGTATTAAAGGATGGAGTACCACCAAGGGACCGTCACGCTCGTCTGTCGATATCTAACATAACGAAGCTAGTTTATAATTTGTTTGTTGAAATATCATTACACTTATAAACGTCCTACTTAGAATCTTTCTAAGTAGGACGTTTATATCGAACATCCGGCAAAATTAAATTGGCATTCTCGTAATAAAAGAACGTCTAAGTGATTAGGACACGAAAGCAATAAAACGATTTGCGGCGTATTAATGAAACGATTAAACGAAGCTCTCCATGGTAATCTGAGAACGACGCGGCGGGCGGCAGATGGCCACGATTCCCAAACTTTGATGACGAACGCCTGCATCTCCCAGCGAGAATCAACCGACGATTTAGATTTTGCTTTCCGAGTACTTACACTCGGAAAGGGAGTTCTTTAAGCGTATTTTAATATTTTTTTTAAACTTTAAGTGCGATTGTTAGCACAGAAGCTATTAATGATACGCATACATTTGATCGCAGACGTCATTCGATGTCCGTCGTTTGATGAGTCGTCAAAATTGCTTCCTGTGTTGTTAAGTGCAGGAAATTGTGACTCCTCGATCGGCACACCTATCAAAATATGCTAACTGCTTTGGCGCTTCGTTAATATATACGATATTCTGTGAATTTAAATGTGGTTTAATATTGACTAATTTATACTAATTAATGAGAATGTTTACTATTGAACTAAATACTAAATTAAATGAATTTCCGATTCCTCAAGCCGAAACTGGGTAGACTATTTCACTCATCATTTTTCTTTACAGACAAGTAGCATCAGCCTTCTCGACCAAACAATTTATTTAATTTAATCCCCGTAATTTAATTTAATCCCAGGACCTCCGGTACTAACCCCAAATATGCATACCACTGAGATACGCAGGTGGTAATATTTTTATTCTAGACAAATATCCCGCTGTTGATTGGTCAGACGCAGTTGAATCGCTAGTTGAGCAGTATAGTCATACAATGAGTTTGTCATCACGCTAAACATGCGTCCCGTTCACGCAACACGTATAAAAATGTCCTGTTAACAGATAAATCTACGCTGAAACGGTAAACGGTGCTAGAGGCAATATCTCGGCAACAGCAGCTGTGAAGTAATGGCGTCGACACTTTACGCGATGCGATTACGACCACCTAAACATTCATTACAAGTAATGTCCGTCATTTATCTGTCCTAATCACTGTGTGAACGCACCGCTTAAAAATGCCTTTATACAAACTAACTCCAGTAATAGTTATGTTACTTCACAGTATACAATCCAGTGTTAAAGATAAATACGGTAAGTGCTAATGGTAAATGCTTCACGGTTTAATCAAGCCCCGCCGATCAGGCAAGACAAATAGCTTCCTCATCTGCATCTATACGAGTCGGCTGTGGCGCACCAACAACGCATCCATATTTCACCTTGCCTTGAAAAGTAAAAATAGATGATTTATTGAATATACCTATGTAAACAAGTTTTATTAATTAAATATATAAAGAATATTGTTTAAGAATATTTGTCTGTTAGGTAAAACAAGTGTAAGTAAAACTATTTCATAAAATAATAATATAATAACAATAAACATTCTCGTAACCCAATATTTTGTTGCCTCCCACGTAAGTTGCGATAACCAAAAAAGTCAATGTTTATAGCTTTCTAAAGTATATCTGTTTTAATTTGTTGTTTTGATAAATAAATAATTTATATATCATTAAATAAAGAAACAAAAAAAAATAAAAATGGACATTACAATTTAAAAAACATGCCAACTTACATGGGACGTTGGGAGGCATCGATTTATGATTCGAAATATTCGTCGCAAAGTGTTTGTGCGACCGTTTTATTTTTTGATTGCGAATGATTATTTACTTATAATAACATCTAAGACACATTGATGAAAGAGTGCTGAAATATCTTTACGCAGAAGTCATAATTCTAAATGAACTTTAAATATAAATAATTACATAATTATTTATATTTAAAGTTGGTTACCAATTGGTCAATATTGGTCATTTTAGAGAAAATGTCGTGATTGTTTTGAATACCTTTCTAATGCCTATTATGTCATTAACATATTAGCGTTATAGTATATCAAGATTCTGAGAAATGACATAAGCAGATTTTGTGAAGATATTAAGTATAAAATACTCTTAAAATAAATGTTATGTTATGAAGATAAACGTTATTGTTTTTATTCCAAAACAGATTAAAATTTGCTCTAATAGGGATAAAATTTTCTTATATTGAATTATCTGATTTGGAATGCAATGAATGGTCCGAAGCTCAATCGCACTAATGGGACGAACCACAAGCGTATTCTCTGAGGGAAAACCAAGTAGATTATATGTATGGTAATTCATTAGATTTCAGATCCTCCCATAGATGCAAAAGTTAACGTGAACAGCAAAAAATAAACACTTATTTTAATAATGCAACAAACATTTAAAATATTCAAACTTATTGTTTGCGCTAGATATTACGAAAAGCGAAATGGGCAACATTCTCAATTGAAAAGACTTGCCTGAAAGTGCGAGAGCAGTAAAACAAGTTTGAGCCTTATTTCCTCGTTCCGAAATTGCAGTGGTTTAAGTGAGATTTCATTTGTACGGGAGCTGGTATAATCTGGAATAATACCGGCGTGGCGGCACGGGCCTTCAAAGACGGCACTCGTCCGCGCTGCAGTTACTGCCTGTAATGAGTTTTTTTAATGCAGAAAACATTCACACACCATGTCGACTCTTTGGATTTACCGTCTAAAGACCGCGACATTAAATAAACTTCAATCGCTCATTTTATAAAAACAATGAATGCATTGAAAACTCTCCAATCTTCCCTTCATTTTCTTCAAATTACTAATACTTGAGAAGATATACTCCCTACTGGTATAAGGAATAAAATCCAGTTGAAGCCGTCTTGATTACTGCGACCCGTGCGCTTCTCGACGATTCAGAATTGGACGGATTATGAGGAATTTAAAGAAGGATGACGATTTGAATATGAACACCAAGGGCGTCCTTTTTAAATTAGACCAATTTTCCTTACAAAGAATACTCTTTTCTTAATGTAATAGACCTTTTATTTGCAATTTGTAATATAATAAGGGTATATTAATAGAAATTTGTCATCGTAGACTATGGATAGATTACATACTTAGCCTAGGACGTATTTATTATATGTAGATATTTATAGTTGCTTATTAACATTCATTACAAAGAAGGCAGTATGCATGTGTGTGTTGTAAGGGCAAAGCACAGTGACTGCGAAAACGGAAGGAAAGCGTCGCTAATTACTCGCGCCAGCCCGGAGCAAAGGCAGTGCTCATATTCTACGAGGGACGTCGTATAAAAGCTTTTAAAGGAAACTAAATATTATATACGCATCTGAAATGAGGGAATTATTTTACGTGCTTAATTTAAATAATGAGCATTTGTAAAATAGCTCCTAGTTTTGTTTTTCTTTATTCTTATACATATACATACTTGCTCAGAAGAAAAAATCAGTAGTTAGATTATGTTGTCCTTAAAAACTTGAGAAACACGTCATCGAATAAAGGCGTGTCAGCCGTGTCGGTGCGATGCCGCGGGGCAAGCCATTCATAATATAGTAATAAAGGCTTCCACCAGCAGTTATTCCGTGCTTAAACGTTTTACTGCGGTCATTATCTACCCGCTGAAAGGATATGCAAGCGATAAATTGTAGAACGTAACCTACACCTACCTATACACTTATCTAGAAATCTAACCGTGCGCCTTCGTCATTAACAGGATGTAATTTATTAAAGTAAGCCACTGATACTCTGTTGTTAATAGATACAATTAAACGATAATTTTTCAGTGTCTTACAATGAACTTTACTTGACTATGTTTTGTTAAAACAAACCAATCACATTTATATTGACAATGTCGTGATATTTATAGATTTATCTGAGTAATATCTCAATGTGCTCATAAAGGGAGCGCCTTTCCTTTAGCAATAAAGAGACCATTTAATCGAAGCTTATCTGCCCGGAAGCATTCATTAGATGATTGCACCATTACGACTATACTCTTTTTCAACCCCACCCCAATGGGGTTTTATAGAAGAATATCATATGGGAACATATCAAACTGAATAAATATTCGAACGCAATATGCAAATAAAAATACACAAAAATGTAGTAGCTGCAATACTGTTGGAAATGTTAGGCAGGTTTTAAATTTTTTATGAACTTTATATCTATTTATAGAAACTGATATATCACGAAACGTAGTATTAATAAAATATACATACAATGATTCGCAAATCACCCATTAATATAAGATGTATAGCCACGAAACTTCACTTAATTTATACTCAAAGAGTAACTCATAGAAGACTTATAAATACAAGGCTAGTAATAGACCTTACTTAAGTAAAATGTACAATTAAATTACATATATCGTAAGATCAGAATGTTTATATAAGAAGTAATGAATGATAGGAGTCTCTACACACAATCCTAAACCAACATGTGTTAGTCGGCACGTATAAACGTCTTGTCAATAATTCCGATGCTCACACGAAATGGATACATTGCTTCATTTGAAAATCCATCGGAATTCTCTTTTATGAGTATTTCTAATCTAAATAAATGTAGAAGAGTCGAATTCGTTTTTTATTTGAAATATCCATAAGAATTATATTTGAAATGCCAATCATACTTTTTTTCCCTTGAAAAATAGTGTGGAGGAAGGGAGGTGTAATCTCCCTCCAACCTAAAGGGAGGATCCTCTACAAGTCGAACCACTGGTACTGGACTGCCCGGCCCTAAGGCTCCAATGGTTGATGTCGAGATAATGTATATAATATATCTATTTATATAGCGCAATTTAGGATTAGATATCTTCGTATGGTTTCCTGTCATGGTTGGTTAGCGACATCTACAATAGTAAGAGAAAATTGAAAATCTAAACGTATTATTAAATAAATAAATCGGGATCAATGAATATGTATTTGGTTTTTGAAGATCAAATAACACAGAAAATCAAATCGTATACCCATAGTTTACGATTAACTTCAATAATAAATATCTTATCATAGCCATAATTTCAACAGTTAAATAGTTATTAAAAACACATAATACCATAAGGTGAATTCAAAAGTGGTGCATAGCGAAGCGGCGCGGTGGCGGTCGGCAGGTGGCTCAAATTACCGCATTTGTTACACGTTTACACGAAACTGTATCAATATTTCATGCGGATTTACACAACGTATCGCGAACTCTGAATTTTACTGTCCAAAAATACGCAGCTCGTTAAATGATCACACAGTAAAATTTTGCTAACAAACTGTATATTCTTTATTACTCTTAAACTCTTTGAAAACGCGCATCAAAGTCATAATTTAATTCGTTTCTTCGACAACATAAGACGTCTCCATCCCCTTAATAACTAAGAAACTACGGTAAGTATTATTTCAATGAAACTGCAGTGCTGAATCCTCACAATGACAACTCACTCAAACGTAAACGCGAACTATTTCCATAAGAAAGGCATTGCAAAAGTTTTTCAATTTTAAAGTGATGCAGGTATGATAGAGAACTTTGGCTTCGGACGCACCATTCTATCATTCTGTTTACAATACTTTTATTAAATAACATTATATTATATGTATTGTAGATTTAATTACTAGGTATTATCTGCAATTTTCTTTGTCAGTGATTGATTGATTTCGCACGGGTGCACTGAAGAAGTACTATACAAAAACAAATTAAAATCAGTCGAGTAGTTTTTGAGTTAAATCATAACAAACAAACAAATCTTTTAAATAAAATACTGTATACCGGATTAAAACGCGATTTATTATTTATATTATTTAAATTATTTTTCCCGACGTTTCGGATTCGTTTTAATCCGGTATACAGTATTTTATTTAAATGTGTGATACTCGCGTTAATAAAAATTATAAAAACAATATTATAAACAAATCTTTTCTCTTTATAATATTAGTATTTATAGTATAGATTATTTGATTTTGATCCATCGACTTAATTGTGTAACAAACGGGCAAGAGATTCAGATCACGTTAAAAAATAATGCGGAAAAGCATTCCCTTTCAAAAGGATTTTTCTTAAATTGATAGGTTTAGTGGTAATTCTGAGAGACAAAAGCGCTATTATGCAGCATCACGCGAGGATCAAGGGGATTGTTTCCTAAAACAGGATCGAGCAGCGACACTGTTTGAATTAAGGGAGAATGTCACTCGTGTACTTGCACGTTATCACTTCACCGATGTTATCATACGCATCAACGTGATGCACTACAGTAATATACATTCAAAAACTTTGAACTTTTAATAAGTATAAATGGACTCTGTTAAGCAATACAGTGTCAAGCCACAAAATTACAAAAATGTAAATTTTTATACCAATCGCTTCCTTATGAGCTGGAGTACATATTTCAAAAGAGATATGTATCATTTAAATCGTTTTAAAAGCAAAAATATTGAAAAAACTAGCGAGCACGAAAACCTAAAATGTTTAAAATATTTAATAATAATGCATTAAATTCAATTACTTTAATTGCTACCAAGAAAAACGACATATAGTTTAATAATAATAATTACAAAAAATCTATTATTTCAGTTATTTTTTAAAAGAAATTTTAGAAAACCTGATTAAAACTTCAAATTCAATTTTCTCAAAATGGCAACCATGTGGGTGAAATCTGTATTGCTTAACAGCGTCCAAATATAAAATCGAACATTATTGATATATTTTATATTCACCACTAAATAATAGTAATATGCACGTTTGTGTCTGTTTTATAGCATCTTTCTTTAGAGGCAAGTTAATCAGACGTTTATACCCTGATTTGATATTTTCTCTAAAGATAAATGATAAAATAATCATCTGTATGAAACGCATAAAAAATTTGCAGACGCAATACTTATATATCACATTGTACTATTACTGTGATAGGATCAATAAAGTACGATGTGGTCCGAAGTCCCTCCACTTATCTCAAAAGTGCCGGCACACTGTCCCCTTAGGCCCACATTTATCAGCTCAATAAAACTTCAATGAAAATATTCGGTGCCATTCAATACGATTCTATCGTTGCTCTGAAACATACTCTTACAAGATTCGATAAACTAATCCGTTCACTTACAAGTCCTTTATTTTATTCTATAATTTGTAGATTCACTAGAAATATTGTATTTTATATTACATGGAAAACAAACAGCTTATAAAAATATATAGCACAATAGAGAATATATGCATATTTATATAAATGAATAAATGATTTTGAATTTGAATATTTAAGCTATTTATAGGTTCCGCTTATAACAATGGATTTTCCTAAATGTAACATCATAGAAATACATGTAATATTCACTCAGAAAGCAAAATACTTAATATGTAAGAAACCGTCTCATCGCCGAGTATTTTCTTGCTGTAATAACTCTTAAAGACATCATTAAAACATTCGCACAAATAAGTTGCGGAAACGTCGCAGTTAAAATTATTATATTTTAAAGCACATTAAATTACCCTTTTATAAAAAAGTTAAGCTACTTTTAATATTCCATTGCAACGAAACAATAGCATCATAACGAAGTTTTGAAAATATAATTAACAAACAACGAGACTGTCATACAGTAGATTGTATGATACAACTCGAAATAGCTGCGTTATTCATTCATAAAGACAACGCGAGAGCTGTCGCGGTGTTATTAGTTTGCGTTCGCATATTGGTTGTGTATAATAATATGATGACTATACTAAAAATGCAACACAATCCATTCCAAAAAATTTTTTTTATATATAAGTCTGTACAAAAAGAGGATGTTCTTTATACCTATACATATAATGATATTATATTAATGTTGTAAGTAAACTATATTATACATATATCTATTGAATGTGACTGAGATTTTTTAAAGATTTAATTTTTAAGAATAATCAATCAAAACATAATTTCAATCATTTAAATAAAATACTGTATACCGGATTAAAACGCGATTTATTTTATATTGTTTAAATTATTTATCCCGACGTTTCGGATGCTTTTCAGCAACCGTGGTCGCGCGTTTTAATCCGGTATACAGTATTTTATTTAAATGTGTGATACTCGCGTTAATAAAAGACAATATTAATTTCAATCATTTCTATTTTGGAAACAAAAAAAATACAAAATGTTATTAATATGAAATTAAGAAATGGTTGTCCCACGTAAACATATACGTGAATATTTATTCAAATATTACCCGCAGGTGTCTGTTAATGATAACGTTAACTGGAATTAATAATAAAGAGGGGCGCAAGCCGCAACTGAATCTGGAGCGTATCCGAATTATGTCCCACGCGAGACAGTGCCTCTTTAAAAATGCACAACTTCACAACGAGTTAAATTCCACATCGGCGTCGCTGGCGCACGCTGCCTCCACTGACTTCAGTCGTGTGCTACCTTCACAACTGAGTACTACAGTTTCCACTATGCAATCCCACTCGCTAAGTAAACAGTGTATTCTATAAAATACATAGCCAGTTGTGTTTGTGTCGTTAAAATTGTATTGTGAATGCAACGTGTATGAGTGCTCCAAAGGACAGCAGTGATTCAATCCTATTTTCAACAGAAATCATACGTGTCGCAATATTATTCATTCGTAGCGCCATAAAACGTACATTTCAAGTAGTGGTTTAATATTTTATAATTGGTACATTTCACGATCGACATAATATTTTACCTCTCTCTATACTCTATACTCTTACCGACTAGTATGTGACATGGAAAGCAATTAATTATTATTTGTTGCAAAATGTCGAAGCGTGAGTGGGCTTTATTTTTAAATATACGAGAGCATATCGATTGAACTACCGACGTTCACAGAACAAAAATGTGACCGACAAAGACAGGAATTCGGCGAACGTCAGTATTTTATATACGTGAAAAGCTCAGCGATATCCGTTCCGGTTCTATTTTGGCTCTATATCGTTTATTACGAGGGCCGATACACAGAGGGCGGGCGGCCCCGCGCGGGAGTCGCTCAGGCCACTCTGCCGCCTGATATTATATTCTGGAGCACGCCCGCCTTGCTTCGCGTCAGATATTTCGAGTGTTACTTCTAGCACCTATGAGTTTATCTAGTCTCCGTCATACTGCTCGCTCGGTGCAGCCGCTTGAATCGTTAATAAACGACCAAAGGTGATAACATAATACACATAATCTCGTGTGGAGTAGCCAGCTCTTAATTACAAAGGTTCAGTATATAGTATAGTAAAGTTTATTATATTATACATATAACAACCAACTGGTATAATAAGTAATTATTCTATATTACTAGTTTAACTATTCATACCTACTAAACAGTGTCTAACATGATGACCCACATACAGAATACTTTGCAATTTGTATAGATTTATGAATGTAGGAAAAGCGCGCTATTGTATTGCTATGAAAAGTTTTACCGACACAGCGTGATAGAAGTACTGCAGCAATTTCAGGACCCGGTACATTGAGCTCTTGAATTTTTTATAGTTTAGCAGTCCGTTGATCTACTCGTATTTTATTCCTGACAATTAATATGTCTAAATATTTATAAAACGATAAACTTTTTAAATTTAAATAAAAAAAGCTTATCGTTATCGTATCTATTTATTATAGCAAAATTCTATGAAAATAGAATATTGAATAAACAATATTTATATTGTTTATTCTTGTTTATTGTTTATATCATATATCTGTTTATATTTTAACACAATACTTGTGTACATTTTTTCAACACAAAGATTAAAATCTAACCAAACCGCGGCCTAACATTTTATGAAATGGAATGTTTATTTGAAAAATTACAATAAAAACAGAAAAATCAACAAAGAAGGTGCATCTTTTGTTTAGATTAGTGGCTTTTGTGTATTCTGCCATTAACGTACCTAAGTTAAAATCTTATTTCTAAAAATTCAAGTACGCAGTTGTCTTGACTTTGTAACGCATCAGCACTGATTCTTAGTGAGCCCCACTGCGACTATTGTAAAGAAGTTGTTCTATGAAACTTTAGTCAATCTCAAATCCATGTTGTTTGATAATAATCAAACAACATGGATTTGAAAGAAAGTCTACTGGTATATCAAAGATATAAATAAATAAAAATAATTTACAATTTTTATAACCCATGTTTTCTCCAAACACCTGTCTACTGATTTAATTCTGAATGAAAATAGCACTAGAGTGCAGATCGTTGCTCTGGTCAGTTAATAGATTGGACGCAACATCTAAATTTTAGTCCATTGCATCGTATATTGTCACAAATTGCAATAGGTATTTATACGACGGAACAGTTTTATGTACTTCCAAATGAGAACATATAAAGTAAAATACTTGTAACGTATATAACAAGTTAGTATTAGTAAATAACTAGAAATATTCTGAGGCTTCACCTTCATACGATATAAAAGGAAGTCCTAGGTTTAAAGCCATTTTAATATCGATTTTCATTCATATTGGCACGACAAAGTAATTTCTAAAATTTCTATAAATTTTGAAGAGCCGTTGTTGTCTAACATGTTTATAAAACAATTTTTTGATTTCTATATTATTCTGTGTTATTCCCCACGTCTAATTATTTTGAGCAATAAACCGTTAATAGATGGAAAAGCTATAGATTTCCAAATGCTCGTACTAAAAATAAAAATAGGTCAACAGCGCATCACTGATTGATGTCCTATACCTGAGGCACCTCAACTACCAAGTGAGCCTCATGCTCATCTGTCGACAATAACATTAAAAACATTACTCGCATTTATAATATTAGTATGGATACATTTGCATTTACAATAATCACGATCAGTTAATGGAAAGTCAAGTGCCTACTCAATATAATAGGTCATTTGTCATGTGAATTCAGTACCACTAGTATATTTTGATAGTGGTATAAAGCACGTCAAGAACTACTTTGAAATAAGCAGTAGGTATATTGTATGTTAATTAGTCGCCACACCTCCCGTTCTCGTCCTTAATTAGATATTCAAAGTAATATTTCATTGGCTCGTCAGAGAGTGGTCTTCCGTCTCTGTGCAGGTTCGATTCCCGCCGGAGCTGTTTGCAATGTTTATGATATTTTGTAAACCTTTTTTCCCAGTGTCTGACTACGAGTATTGACTCTCTAATCTAAAATTATAAAGTCGTATAAAACCTCAATTATTAGATAATATTTTCATTCTTGGTTGAAAAGTAAAAAAAATTACCATCTTGGTAATATGTACTCGTATTTTACTTCAATTAATCTGTCTTATCAATATTGCATTACATTTTTTTCCAATTTTATATTTTATCTTACTATACTACCACAATGTTACAAAATTTCATTCTAAACTCAGACATAAAGTTCAATCTATTGACCTAGAGGTATCGGTTACACATGTCTTATAACTCTCCATACGCCGTATACACTATGAAACCAGAACAAAAGGCTACGATCCACTCTTAAAAATACACTAGTCTGCTACGAAAGCCTACAATATGTCTACACAATGTATTTATTACAAGGTGATTTTCCTTCCAGGAATTTGTCGTTATTTTTTTTTTATATACATGTATTGACGTAGAGCTGAATAAATTAACAGACGTTACGCTCGAACATCAGTTCTCCATTTGATTCTAATTGATATTGTCTGTGGTTATTCGTTACAGTTATATACTGAATTTCAATTGGCTGTTTAATCAGAACATTTAAAATGAAAGTGGAAGATACAGCAGCCGAAGGTATTCGTGGTTGGGAATGTACTCCGACCGGTGATCAATTATCAGTTCCCGTTCATTCAGAGAGTGCTAAAAATGGCAGATGTTTGCCATTTGTTCTGAGGGGATGGCGGCGTACATCACTTTATGCAATAATAATATGTTTAATGATCCTAATATTTTTAAACATTGCACTTACTTTATGGATTATAAGTACTTTAAGGCTGACTAAGGTAAGATTGTGAAAGTCCGTATAATATTAGTACAGTAACAGTAACTGTAAACAATATTTTTAAAATTACAGAATGGTGTAGGTCCCATAACTATAACTAAAGATGGTATTAAGTTAGAAGGTAAAGTGTGGATGGCGGACAAGCTGGTTGCTTCAACAATTTCATCACAGACCGCTCAACCTATAACACTGCATTCTCATCGGAACTTCTCAGTTCTCGTCTCTAAGTCAGACCATAAGGAACAGTCGAAACTGGTCATAAGTGAGTTATATTTGTATTATTCAGTTTAACTTCTAGATCATCGTTCAAATTGGTACTTGATGTAGTACAAATATATGATGTAGTATACCGTCGCTGCGCCTGACAAGTTCCATATGTGATTTTTGTAAAGTTTTGGGAGACTACGAAAAACGTATTATTAATTCACATACGAAGCTTTTCTTACCGGTCAAAACATATATGGAATTAGTTAAACTCATATCCAGTTCGAATATCACAAAAATGATTTTAGTAACACATAGAGAATAAAACGAAGAGTATTTTTTGTGCGAAAACCAAAAATCAAAAAAAAACACATATGGAATTTGGCAGGCGCAACGACGATACAGAATTTTAAACTAATAGTAAGTAGATATAATTTAAAAATAATTTACAATAAAATGTAAAATCGTATTTTGAATTGAGTCTGAGAATACGCAGTGCTGTCTCTACGACCGATTTACCTAGCCGACTATGGAAATACCTTAGTGTCTAGATTTGTTTTCAATCTAACAGGATCATACTATACAAGTTGATTGTTTGTTTACAGAACGGGACTCCGTCGAATGTACCGGACATGTTTTCCAAGTACATGACGCTCGAGGAAACCGGATATTCCACGCGTCGAAGGAAGAGGTGCGAGTGTTTGCGGATGCACTGGCGGCTGACGGGGCGGGCGGGGTCGCTGTGCGGAGCGCCCTACAAACTCCACTTGTACGGGCGCCACCGGGATCGAACTTACAGTATGAATAATAATTAAGAAAATGTGCTTACCCTAACTTCTAAGCAATAACAATTGATTTCTCATACAATATACATGTACAATGTACATACAGATTGATTCGAATACTTTCACGCATGCTGTTCGTGCTTGGTACTCTAATAGTAAGATTAATTAGACTAAATACCAATAATCTGAGGCGAACACCATAGAAAAAATCCGTCATAAGTCAAGCCAAAGATTTTCTTAAAAAATCATACGTTAACTTCTAAATTAATTGCGTTTAAAAGAAATAACTATTCAATTTAATTTAATACGATTTATTAAAAAAAAATCAAATATAGATTACCTGGTTGATACTGCTTTTAGCGATAAGACCCCGCCTTTTGTTTTTTATGTCACAACAAAATTTAATCTAAAAAAAAAACAATAAAGTATGATCACGAAAAAAAATTTCTCTGACGGGCTCGTTGGCGCGTTCTGTCTACCGTTCTAACACCTGCCGTGCGCATCGATTGGTCGTGGGTTCGAATCCCACCAGGACCACATGTTTATAATTTTCTGTAAACATGTTTTCCCCACGTCTAGTTACTTCGGACATTAATCAGGTGGGAGGAACATCTAAATTCCGACCGGGTAACGAACCACCGCGCCGCGGCCGTTCATAGATGGAAAAACCGTGAAGTGCATATTGCGCGTTTCGGTTTCAGTATATGGATTTCCGAACGCTCGAAGTAAAAAGTAGGTCGACAGCGCATCATTGACTGATGTTCTGTGGCTGGGGAACACCTACCTTCAAGTGAACCTCATGCTTGTCTGTCGATATCTAACATATTTTTTTTTTATTACAGATTGGAATCATTAACGCGGAAGCTAGATCTGCGAGCACCGCAATCAATATACCTGGAGAGTAGAGCCGGCAGCATTGACATTACTTCACATACCAATATTAAACTGGACTCTGTCGTGGGCGCAGTAAGTTGTATTAAATCCTTAACGCAATAAGTCACAATAAAAGATTTTCGGCTGTGTTACCTGCGAACACAGAAAACTGCGCCGTGTGGTACAGAGTCTAGAAAAAAGTTAGATTATGTTTTCCGGACATAGATATTAAGGATAAGCCAACATATGATGTTTCAAATATGAATACAATAAGTGGTAGGTATTTCTGTGTTATAATACACTTTGTTTTTCTAATTATCTGAATCCTACTCAATAAATAAATAAAAAATTACTTGAGATACGTTTTGTCGGTATAGTGAATGAATGTTATCCTAACTTCGTGTCGTGATTTATTGCTGGCAAGACAAAAATAACTTGTAAACACCATAATGAGGTTGTCATAATAAGTGACAACCATGAGACATTTCTGAGACCTCGTTTTCGTCGAGATTTTATCAACATTTTTGTAAAAATATTAAATATTATACTTACATACAATTTCTATGATAATACAAATTATTAAAAAAAATATTATATATTTTATGTAAACACTATATTTAAAGACTAGTAACACGCCCCGGCTTCACACGGGCGCAATGTACCTTTGTACTATCAACCAAAAAACCTAGACTGATAATGTAGCTTTCTATTGGTGAAAGAATTTAAAAGAAAATATTTCTTCTTTCTAACATTAGTATAGATTATATAGTTAATATAATATAGGTAGGATTTTTAATTTGCGCGATACTTGATTTTAATAACCTCGAAACTCATTCTTACCTAACATTTTTTTACTAAACTTTCAGATAAAAATGGACGCTCCTAATATAATCATTAACAACCTGAGAGAAGCAGTCTTAACAGATACAGAGCAGAAAGGCTCCAGAAATAAGAAAGTTTATCAGCTATGCGCCTGCGCATCCGGGAAGTTGTTCCTCGCTGCACCTGATGCACTTTGTACTATGCACGAAACGGACACAGAATTATGTCGATGATGGATAATATTAACTTAACATGGTGTCTAGCAAATCGAATAGATTAATTTGAATGAAATATAAAACTAAAAGACTACAACGAATCAATATGTATAATTCTTGGCACATCGCGACGCGACTTGAAAGCAACTCATAGCTGACGACTGTTTTGTATATATTTTTTATGTTAGATATCGACAGACAAGCATGAGTAGGTGAAACATTAGCCACAGAACATCAAGTCAACAAATCCATAGACTGAAGCCGAAACGCACAAAAAGCACTTCACGGTTTTTCCATCTATGAACAGTGATTTGTTACCCGGTCGGAATTTCGATATTCCTGCCACCCGTTCAATGCCCGAAGTTACCAGAACTATAAGACATGCTTACAGAAAATTATAAACATGTCGTCGGGGTTCGAACTCACGACCCAGCGATGCGCACGGCAGGTGTTTTACCGAACGCGCCAGCGAGCCCGTCAATATTATTATTAATCGTGTTTCGTAACATTCCTTCAGTTGAAATCAATAATTCAAATCAATTTCTTCTAGAGTCGCTATAATGTATCACACTGAATCCACTGAGCTGATTTTAACAAATTTCGTTATGGGGAAAGCTTAAAACTTACATAAGGATTACTTAAGGGTTTTGTATTACATATTTGGCAAATGAATACTCTGATAGTCGCTAAAAATTGATTCTAGGTATTTGTAGCTGAAGCATAAACTAGATCAAAAAATGAATAGTGACGGTGACTCCATAATAACATAATAAATATACTTACATAACCCTTTTTTGATACGAAACTCCATATTAACATGAACATGAAAAAATGTTCTGGCAGATTCATATTTCGCAATAAAGTAAACAAATTACAAAGAAATTGAGAATATTCACCCGTTCACATGATTCTAAAAAACAAAGTTCAATATTATCAAGTACACAGTATCATTTAGGTCATTGACATATCAATGTATTGTCTCGAGGGATTGCGATCAGTGAGCCAGGTAATCAATCTTGTTGGAAAAGTATACGTCGGCGCGCGTCGACCGCGAACACCGCGGCCCGCTACCCGAGTAATTACACCAGCTCTAATTGAAGCCACAACGACGACGTTTTTCAAAACATTTTTTAAAGCGGAAAAACATTGTAGTGCTTGAAAAACATTTGTTATTTTGGAGATCATACCGCTAATGTGTTCATTTGAATATGCAAAACGAAAAGGTGTATAAGAAATGTTTTAATTATTAAGTTGCTTAATATAGTCATAAATTGAAGTAATGTAATTGTATTTACTTATCAATGTCATATTACATATGTCGCAAACTTACTAATGTTTTGGTAGTAGGTATTTTTTCTAATAATAAATACCTAAACCTAAAAATTTTGCACCTAATTAACATTACTGGAAAAAGGCATTAATATTTTAATATAGTAGATATTTAACAATGAAATGTTTTTTTTCATATCTCATATGGTGCATTTGTTCCACATATTTTTTGCTTCATTAGCTATCAAAGAAAGGAAATTATATTGTTTGTAAGAAACATACAACGAATAAAAGAAAGCTCTCTGTAAAAGTTTTATTTGTTTGCCTCATCCACCCCTTACATAAAGCCGTGAACATTTATTTCGGTACACATTTTAGTAACGACTCTATAAACAAAAAATCAAGTGTCGAATATTTGGACACTTTTTATTTGCTTTGATAGAAAAAATGATGAAACCAATTTTTGTCAGTACCTAAATTTATTGATCACAGCGCTGTGTAAACTTTCAATTCCATTATCATAAACACCTTTAATATTACCAGCATATTGATAAAGTCATGATGTATTAACCACACCTCATTCGATCGCTACTGGATGTTATTACTCTAAGAAAATGTTTACTTCTTTTTTCTCGGGAGAATAGCCTTTGTCACTATTTCTTTATTTTGCCCTAAAATAAATCCTATTAAAATAGGTGAGAATGAAAATGGAATAAAATTGATGACGTCAAAGATCTCCTATATATTAACATTCGATCACTTATTTTATAATAAATCAGGATTAAGAATAAGAAATATCTATTCGATGATGAGGATTAGGATATATGTTGATTGATGCTCAGCGGTTCTTCATACATCCTAGATGTTCATGTTCTTCTTAATCAAGATTTTTAAGAATAAGCATACAGGTAGAAGAGAACAGTGACAACTTTAGATAATAACAAGCAAGACAGCAACATGCAAATAAGTCTTGTCTCTACCTTTCATTCAATGCTTTGAACTAAATATCATTAAGTCGAAAGCATCGTCAACATCCCAAAGTAAAAAAAATCCCGTTATTTTTAACCTTAAACAAGTGAAATAAATTTTAGTCCTTACACTGGAAAGGGAAAAAGATATGTGGCAAAGAAAAGTGCACACTAACCTGTAGCTCTTTCTTCAGAAGATTGCCGACAAAATATGTTATGCTCAAAGCTGGCTCCACACCACTAGAGAAATGTATGTAGCAGGTAAAGACGCTCAATAGAATGTGTCCAGCAGGTCTGAGTGCACTGACTTGTCCACATTATGTAGATGACGTCGCAGGTGTTCGTTATGTGAAGTCACCGACTCACCGCTTTGCCTTATAAAAACTTTGCGGAACCAAACAACTGCTATATGTATATTGTATAGCTAATGTTTTCTTTGTAAACATAAAATGTTTTTATTTCGAGCTTTTAGACATCCATATAATAGACCCAAACTGCACACTGTTCAAAGCTTTTCGTTACCTGGACGCCATTTCAATATTCATTCTATTTATTTAATGCTGAAAGTGTCATCTGAAAATAATAAACACGTTTTTACGGTCGCGACTGGTTTTTGGTTAGAGGTTTGGAAAACGATAAATTATATAAAATACTTTATACCGAAAGAAAAGAACATGGTTCTTTAAAAAGCTTTCGGCCTTCAAATTTACTTTCGATTAAAATTCAAAACATTTTAATGTTCAATGTTAACATGAAAATTTTATAATGTCAAAATGATTTCGTTAAAATGCTTACATAATTGAAGCAGTAATACATGGAATTGTAAATATCAGTTCTGTGATAAATGGTAACATTTTGGTGTTCGCGGATGACAAATACGTCTATTAAAACCACCTGGCTGCGATACTCGTCTACACATAATATTATTTACAATGTGTTATTTATCATACTAAATGATATAATTATTATTATAACTAGAAATTATATAATCATCAAGTTTAAAATTTCTATTTAATAATACTATTATATCGAGAGTCTTAATCCATTATTTATCTCCGGTTATATTCGTCCAAATTTATTGATTATTTTCGTAAGTCGATTTTTGATAACTTTATACTGAACTAGCTTATGCCCGTTATTTCGTCTGATTATTATCTCAGAACCGAATTTGACCCCATAAAATAAAAAAAAACTCATTCGACACTAACCTATATTATTATTTTGTTTGTTATCAATCTCCATCACACAATCTAGTGAAGCACCTGCCTATTTGCTTATAAAAAAACTGAGCTATCCGTACAACAACATTAGTAATCTACAATGTTCTTTAACATTTAAAACAAAGTAGTGAAGCCCAAGCATGTACAACTTGCGCGGAGATTAATTTGTCATTTGTATGCAATTTAAATTGATTTTTCATACAACTAACAAGTAACGTGATACTTTCTCGCAAGTCGTTCACTCTTGGGCCTCTGTTTGCCTAATCACAATTATCAATTAATTGTTCATTTAGTATGCCTATGTAACAATAGGCCAGAATGAACATGAGTTGTGCTACAAAATTGCACGATTTAAAAGGGTACTTAACACTTTAATAAATATCATTGTATTAATAACAAAATCATATTTAGTAATCTACAGAAGTTACAAATTTTAATGTTAGATATCGACAGACGATGACGATGGTAGATAGACTGTGATGTAGGTAGGTTATCCAGATACCTGAGGTACAGACAGTGGCGGCGTAAGGCGTGGGCGACGTGGACCATCGCCTACGGCCTCGCGACTCAGGGGGCCTCGCGCCCCGAAAAATTATTATGCATTACTTAAAAGCCGCGAACGCGGCAAAAATAATTGTTTGCCCTGGCAGAGGGCCCCGCAAAATGAATCTTGCCCACATAAAATTTTGGTCTTACGCCGCCACTGGGTACAGAAAATCAGTCAATGATGTGCTGTTACTTCGAACATTCGGAAATCCATAGACTGAACCAAAATGCACTACACGGCTTTTCCATCTATTATTTATTTGTCAATGATATATAAATTCTTCAATTAAAAAATATTACATCGTGTACTTCCCAACAACGCTTATATAATGAGATCGTAGAAAATGTAATTTTAATTTTATTCGCAACACTTTTCTCTCACCTGGTGGCGCTTAATCATAATCAGGGCCAGCCGAGATAATCTCACAGCTTCGGGCTATGAATGAAGAGAAAACGACACGCATATTACATTTTCTTGTAATCTTCTTTATGAATGTTTTTAATACACTGCTTAAATATTTGAGCCCTTACAAAACCCTTTTCAGTTGTGAATATTCGTACAATGCTATATCTGAATTAATATATTCATATGATACTAAAAAGGCTCTTACAATAATAAAAATATTATACGAAACTTATTTCAAACGTAGGAAAGAGTGAAACTGTCTATCAGTCTTAGTTAACGAAGTTATGTAATAAATTTTGTTACGTGAAGTTGTATCCAGGGCCCAGGTGTTATGATTACTAAAATTTAAAAAGCTTGTCCTTCTAAGATATCAATATTTTGTTCAAAATATAAAATTAACTAATTAGTCTCAAAATAACGTGAATAGTATAATATTTTAAATTTCTATATTTTTGCTAGGGGAAGACTTCAAAATATAAGAGTGAGATAAGAGACGTGTTGTTTCACCTGCAACACTCACATACAATAATAACATTTACACGAGGGAAATTCAAACATCGAACTATTTGCGCGTTTCGGCCCAAAATGGAATTTCTTTGTGATCTTTTATACAAACGATAAATATTACAACGACGATTTTGACGACGTCAAAAGTGCGACTATTTTATGAGAGAGCATTAAATAAGAATCTTCGTTTTTATTTCATAGTATTATAATGCATATTTACTCTAGTTTTTTTTTTATGTCAGATATCGACAGACGAGCATGAGATTCACTTGATGGTAGGTGATACCTCAGCCACAGAACACAGTCTATGATGCGCTGTCGACCTAATTTTTACTTCGAGCATTCGGAAATCCATAGACTGAAATCGAAACGCGCAATATGCACTTCACGGTTTTTCCATTTATGAACGGTGGTTCGTTACCCGGTCGGAATTTAAATATTCCTCCCACCCGATATATGCCCGAAGTTACCAGACGTGGGGAAAACATGCTTACAGAAGATTATAAGCATGTGCTCGAGGTGGGATTCGAACCCACGACCCATCGATGCGCAAGACAGGTGTTCTACCAAACGCGCCAACGAGCCCGTGATCTAGTTAGAAAATATCTTATCCGACTCTGTTATAATATTTTATATAAAATAGGTAATTAGGTATCCAGGGTTGTACTTAATATCAGTTTCGAAATTTTCCGGTAAGTATATCGTTTGACTTTGCAATAAATTTGTATGCATGTATGGATACAACTTTATACTGTATAGTTATTTTTTTTTTTTCATTAATTGTTAATGTAACATATATAAGTATTCGCTAATATGATAAATACGAAAGTGTGTGTGTGTGTGTGTTGATATATCATATATTCAACAAAGGCAGAACTGTGTAGTGAATCGTTTTTTTGCATGGTTTAGAGATAGGAGAGTGAAATTCAACTACTTTTTATGCTGGGAAAAAAATACCAAATATGATGATGATCATATTACTCGTAATTCATTAAACACAGAAAGCAAATCAAACGTTCATATGAATACAACCGAGATATCAGAACTCTTACTCTTACTATCTCTCCGGAATTAAAACATTCAGGCATAGTAGATACAGTAATTATTATTGGTGTTGCTATGTATTTCGTTAAGAGCGTGCACAAAACAACATAAATTAATTTAATACAGTAAAGATAATAAATATACAGGTGGCAACGAATTATACATATGTATAGTATTAATAGATTTAGTGACAATCATTTTACAACGACGTAAAACTATTAATAAAATTATTTAATACTCACAAGTAAGTGATCGTAACCGGTAATAGGTAATTTCGATTAGAAATTATAAACATTTCGATATTCCGTTACTGTAGCATTACGAACACTTATTGAAAGTGTTCTTAAGTGTTGTCCTTTTACGTAGGTACTCTATAAATGTTTGATAGGGCCATCTCGGGAAATCTCTGTCTCCATTCGCAAAGGGTCTGCAGTCAAATAAAACGAGAATCCCAAATATTATTCCGTGTCATTTTCCCTATTCCTTCAATGTGAACTTTTATTTTTATGTTCTTACGTATTCTTATCTGAAGAGAAACACACTCTGAGAGATTCGCTAACATACTGGTACAAATCTCACAACCGAAATGCGGTCTCTTTAGCAAATCTCAGTTTAATACTTTCTGAGGAAAATTCCTCAAAATACATGACATTGTTTTTGATGATTTAAAATTGTGAGGGTATTTTCGTGAATTCGTATACCTTTAATAAAAGTGAATTTCAGAGTCCCCTAGTGGGGCATGGGGCAGACCCATTTCTGTGTGTTTCACTGATCATTATTCTTTACAGGCAAGTAAGTGACCAGCCTTCTATGCCCTGCGCGACCGAAACAAAATTTTTAAAATCTTGTTTCCCCGGGAATCGAACCTCCGGTGCTAAACGCATCGCGCTTACCAATGAGCCACGGAAGTGGGCCTTTCTTCAACTCTTACCTTAATACAATTTTATTATTATATTATAATAATAAAATATCAATATTATCACACTGGTGTCTCAAATCTTTGCTCAAGCTTTCGTCCATTGTGCTGGCCGTGGGTTGGCAATTTCGAATTAATATGCCCGATTCTCATATCGCAAATATCTCGATATGTCCTTACTTTTTTATTTGGAATAATTAATCAATGTTTCGAGATTGTATACCAGGTGAGTAAAATCTTGCGGGTCCGCGATTTTCACACGACAAATATTTCAGCGGTGTTACCCACCTCATATTAGTATGCCATACCACAATAACCGAAGTTGAATCACAAAAGATTTCCGGAGCGCGACTTGCACAAGGGATGAAAGCCAACATTGTGTAATCAGAAGGGTCGCAATCTCACCCCTCCCCCCATCACTGTGTCGAACAAGGCTTCATCAACAACGGCCCCTTTCTAGTCACTGGGATATTTCTTCTTCAAAGCTTATTTCATTCTTGATTTCGTCCCCGTGACCTTCATGTCTATACTAATCTCGTCATTTGTATTATCCAGCCGTTACAATCGAAACTTCTCGCTTGAATAATATGATTCCGAAATTCGAAAGGCTCCCATATGATACAGAATATTATGTCGCTCAAAAATCCTAAAGAATTGCAGTAAGTGATCAAAATATTATATGATTAACACCTTTGGCGCAAAGTCCTTTGAGATCGTATTTTTTTACCGTTCATATGTGTTTAAAACGTCATAAAACCCATAAATCCCCCCCCTTATTGTTCAGTTTTTTACGCGATATTTAGATACACAGTGATTATTACAATAAGTGGGAAGCGAATACACAACCAACGCTTCAGACACTGTTTGACTAAATACAAGGCTCTTGATGTGTTCTAAGATATGAAATAAAATACGATCAAAATGCAATTAAGAAATGTGATGAGACAATTCCTCATGTCAAACAGTCAACAAGTCCGTATGTCAATATATATTGTAATGATCACGCCTCTGAATAGTCTTCTCGTATATTACTAAGCCCCACTATGACTCGGGAATTCACTTTTACTTTTATCTTTAAAAAAATAATCGCGCCGTATTACAAACGATTTTCTTGTGACAACACAAGTCCCGCGAATAGCGCCGCAACGTCTCACCTTTGAATTTGTTCAACAAACATTATTGCTGCTTCAAGTCGAATATACTTTATTGCTACGATCACACTTGCGAATTTTACGGAATCCTGTTCATAGTTGCTTAGTTTCACTTATTGGAGTTGGGATGATAGGATCGCAGTCTGTCTGTCTTTGCATCAAATCCATCAACTAGAGTTCAGTAATCTTATTACAGATGTAAAGAGTAAAAATCTGATATAGCTTTTTTCTGTACTTTGATCCTTTTGTACATAATATAAGCAAAGAAAAAAACCAAAATCGTACTTCGTTGATTTAAACAGTTTAAAATTCTCTGGTGATATTATTTTATTCTCAAACAGGGGGGTACAACTATATATAATGCATAATGAATGAAATAAAAATGATACGTATAATATATTGTAGTATCTACTATTAATTATTAAATGTATATAATTATTTGAGTACAAATAATTCCTAATCAAAAACTGTGAACATTATTGTTTGCTTTTGCTTATTTTGGATGACATGGGGGGTCTAGATGATCATTACGTCATCGGTAGTTATTTACTTTTTTACACAAATAGCACATTGTATATGCTTGAAAACGAAACGCATTTTCGGGGATTCCCGCAAATAATGCATACGTCTAATCTCTATCCTAAATCTATTTTCTTATTTTTTCAAATTATAATTATAACATTAAAAAAAATACATTTATAATTGAAAAATGTTTACGTTAGCATAGGGGGAGGGTGTAAGAAATTTGCTTACTTTTGCTGACAAGGGGGATGGGGGGTAAATAATTGTAATAAATCTGCTTACGTAATATTTGAAAGGCCCCAATAAACTATAAAATTAAAAAAAAACTTGTTAAGTAAAATAATATTTAATATCAAGTTAATTTACAACCTTTATTTAAAACGTGATCATATTTGTCACTAATAGCAACTATTTATTTTAATTTCATATCGGTTTTTGCTTCAATATTAATGATAATTATAATAAGAATTGTTTTGCTTATATGAAAAATATTCAAAACTGTTTTCCAATATCATGTCATTTTTTCCTAGTTATTAAAGTAGAAGAGGAATGTAGTAAGGTATATTATAATTATTTAGGTTGCAAAATGAAATTATACAAAGGTCTCAAGGCGTATAAGCTTTATTCCCCAAACTCGTTAACGTTTGATATAACCAGTGTTATAATCTATTCCGTTCAATTGCATAAGATTAGTTATAAATGTCTAAACTTGCCCCACTAACAAATATGGGGCAGACACATTTATGTATCTGTTTCACTGATCTTTCTTCTTTACGGATGAGTAGGTATGTAGTGAAATACTTTGTTTTTTTTCCTTTTCTTGTCCGTAAGAAGATCATTGCTCAAATATATGACAGTGTCGTAGCTAAGTGGACAAGGGCCCGGTGAAATTTCTTCAGCAACTGCACAAATTTAATTATTTGCAAATTAATTATTACTAATCAAGGACGCTCGCTCCATTGTTATTTTAGAGATTGCGTGTCTCTAATAGAATTGTTGCCTGAAGGGCATAGATATCGCGTACTGGTACTGAGGTATAGAAGTCACTGATAGATGTTGCTCTCGCAGAAGTAAAACTCAGACTGTTATCGAAGCATATTTATTAACTAAAATAAATATATATAACTAAAACTATTGGGTAGCAATAAACGCTAAGTGTAAGCGAGGACTCAGTGAGTCTGCTACCTGGTTGGTCGCTGTGTTCGTCGCGAACCTATTGTTCCTGCAGGTGTTGATGAGGATTAGTGAGACGTTGTTTATGACCGTGGTTGCCATTGTCGGCTGCCATTGTCGGCATTTATTGTAGTACGCTACAGTGCTCCCCCTCAAGCGAAGCGTACCGGTAATTTGACGGCACGTCCAGAACGAGTTGTCTTCACTTGAGATGATGCGTTGGTAAATGTTGAATGCTGTTGCGAAGGAGGTACTGTAGGTGTAACTCTGATAGCGTTGTCTCCTGGGTCGTGAAGTATGTAGGCAGGCTTGAGACGGTCGATTGAGATGTTAGTTGCTTTGTCCCGTTGTTTGATTTGATAGACTTTATCAGTTCTATGCAAAACTTTGTATGGACCTTCGTACGGTGGCTGTAGGGGTTTTCTGACACTGTCAACACGGAGAAATACGTAATCGCATGTAAGCAGATCTTTGTGTACAAACATTTTCTTGTCGTTGGTATGCGATGTTGACTGATGCTTAGGTTTGCTGACGTTGATTGCATCTCGTAGTTTGTCAACGTAGGTACAATCAAGTGTCGTAGCTTGTGTGCTTGCAGTTGAGAAAAATTCTCCGGGTAACTTCAGGTTATAGCCGTAAGTAAGTTCGGCTGCGCTTACTCCCGTGTCCGTACTGATAGCTGCTCGTAGGCCAAGTAGCACGGTTGGCAATTCGTCGACCCATGATGTTCGGTTGGAGAGACGTGTCTTTAGCGCGGCTTTGAGTGTGCGATGCCAGCGCTCTATCATTCCATTTGATTGCGGATGATAAGCTGTTGTTCGCGTTTTGTCTATACCCATGAGAGATGCTAGGTTTTTGAAAAGATTGCTCTCGAACTGTCGTCCTTGGTCTGTGGTTATTGTAGTTGGACAACCAAAACGAGCAATCCAGTTTTCGTAGAAGGTTTTGGCTACTACTTCTGCGGTTATTTCAAAAACGGGTATAGCTTCCGGCCATTTTGTTGCACGGTCGATCATAGTAATGAGATATCGATGTCCGTGTGGCGAAGTTGTTAATGGACCAACGATGTCCATGTGCACGTGTTGAAATCGTTCGCTTGGCGGGAAAGATGAAAGTTCGCTTGTTGTATGTCGCTGAATCTTACACTGTTGACATTTGATGCAAGTTTTCGTCCAGTTGCCGATGTCGGTGTTCATAGAAGGCCAAAAGAATTTCTTTGTCATCATTTTTCTTGTTGATTTAGTACCAGGATGATGAATGTTGTGTACTGAATCGAAAGCGGCTCTTCTGAATTGCTCTGGTATGTATGGACGAATTGATTGCGTTGAAGTTTCGCAATACAGCGGCTTGTCGCTTGTAGGAAGTGTTATTTCCATGAATTTCAAATTACTTTGCTGTGAAAGTTGTTTCAAAATATTACTATCTCGCTCTTGTGCGGCTGCGATAGCTTGATAGTCGAGACTGTTTGGACAATTGATTGTCTCGATTCGATTTAATGCGTCGGCTACGATGTTGTCCTTTCCACTGATGTGACGAATGTCGGATGTGAATTCACTTATGAAAAGTAATTGTCTTGCTCTGCGTGGAGTTTCAGTTGTTGAAGATGCCTTATGGAGAATATAGGTTAGCGGCTTATGGTCGGTGAAAATTATTATTTGTCGGCCCTCGAAGATTTTTCGGAAGAATTTTAAGGCCATGTAAATCGCCAATAGCTCGCGGTCGAAAGTGCTGTAGCGTTGTTGAGTATCACTAAATTTCTTAGAAAAATACCCAATTGGTTGCCATCTTCCTTTGTGATATTGTTGTAGAGCTGCGCCGGCTGATGTGTTTGATGCATCACAGAAAATTGCAAGTTTTGCATTGTGTGATGGATATGCAAGTAATGCTGCATCTTGTATGCTCGTTTTGCACGATTCGAAAGCAGTGATTGAATTGTTATTCCACTCGATAATTGTTTTATCGTTCTTCTTTACTTGATGTAAGTAGTTATTGAGCGGTGCTTGAATTGCGGCGGCGTTTGGTATGTTTTCTCGGTAGTAATTAAGCATACCGAGAAAACGTCGTAAATCGCATATTGTTTTCGGCTTCGGATATTCAACAATAGCTTGAATCTTATCTTGCGGCGGTTTGATGCCATCTGGTGATAAGTGATATCCGAGGAATTTTACTTGTTTTTGACCGAAAACGCATTTTGATGGATTTATTGTTATTCCATATTCTTCTAATCGTTGTAGAAGTTTTCTTAGATGATCGCGGTGCTCAGTTTCGTTGACAGAAGCGATGAGCAGATCGTCGATGAATGGAAATACGTAGTCTAAATCTCGTAGGACGTCGTGTATAAATCTTTGAAAAGTTTGCCCGGCATTGCGTAAGCCGGGGCACATGCGTGTAAATTCGAAGAGACCGAAAGGAGTTATTATAGCCGTCTTTGCAATGTCGCTTTCGGTGACGGGTATCTGTTGATACGCTCTGTTGAGATCGATCGTTGAGAAAATCGTTTTTCCAGCCAATTGATATGTGAAGTCTTTGATCCTAGGTATAGGATATCGATCGGGCTTGGTTATGGCGTTGAGTCGTCTGTAATCGCCACAGACGCGGAGATCGCCATTTTTCTTTGGCACGATATGTAGTGGAGATGCCCAATTGCTTTTACTAGGTCGACAGAGTCCTTGTTCGATCATATTCTGAAATTCTCGCTTCACGTGTTCGTAGCGGTGAGGTGCAATCGGTCTTGCTCGGCAATAAAGAGGTGCGCCAGATGTTTCAATGAAGTGTTCCACAGTGTGTTTGGGATTAAGCATCATTGAAGTTAAGCGCGTTATTCCGGGAAACTCTGCTAGTAATTCGTGGTAAGACTGTTGTAGATCGATACTTCGTATTGTCGGTACGTTTGTTGATAAAAGTTGACCGTTGGCTGTGAGTGATGTTTTGCCATCTATTAATCTTCGATGCTTCAAATCTACGATTAATTGATGATGTTGTAAGAAGTCGGCTCCAATGATGGGTTTTGAAACGGCGGCAATGATGAATTTCCATTTAAATGGTCTTCGTAGTTTTAAGTCTAATTCCATTGATTTTTCTCCGTAAGTAGGAATGACGGTATTGATGGCGGCGTATAGTTGGAAAGGTAATGGTTCAGAGGGTGTACCTTTCTTTCTTGGTATGACGGATATATTAGCTCCCGTGTCTACTAAGAAAGTGATATTCGTTTTTCTATCGGTAACGAATAGGCGGTAAGACATTTCTGTAGAGTACGCCTCGTCAATATATTGTTTTTGTTTCGCGGAATTAGAAGGATTGCATCTGTTTGATGCGGTGCGTTTGAGTTTATTATCGCCATTGTTGCTTTTCTGCCGGTTGTAAAAGTGTCCGTTTGCCGATAAACTTCTTTGTAAACGTCGGTGCGTATGATGATTGATACTTCGATGTTGTGCGCGTTCGTTTTCGTTATTTTTAAGCTCGGCGAGTTCGCTCTCGAGAGAAGAAAGTGTTGTTAATAACTTTTGTTTGATTGATTCATCTGCCTTTGTAGCGGTTTGTATTTGTTCTGAGGCTTGTTCAGTCGCTTTGTCAGCGAGCGATGCAAGCTCATCCAGAGACAAGTTGTTTGAAATGTTTTCGCTGGCGATGAGAATTGCACGAACGTGTTGTGGTAGTAAGTTAAACCACATGTGTTGCACAGTTGAGTCTGGTATTGTGTTGCACGACAGTTGGCGCATTCTGCGTAGAGCTTCGCTAGGTCGTTGATGTCCAAGTTCCATGTTGTATAACTTCTTGAAGTGTGTGATTTCTGACTCTTGAAACGTATAGATGAGTCGCTCCTTTATTGCGTTGTAGAAACCATTGCTTGGCGGCGTGGAGAGTAGATCGCTGACGTAGTCGAGATCTTGTTTGTTCAAATGCGTTATAACGAGATACGCTAGTTGAACGTCTGTTCTCTCTGTGTTGGCTGTTACGGCTTCAAACATGTCGAACCATAAGCGTGGGTTGTCACGCCAGAACTCGGAATACTGCATCGTGACAGGCTTTGCATATACTGGTTGTATATAGTGTTGATAGCGAAGGACTTGATGTTCGCCAGTAGTGTACGCTTCCAGATGTAATGAAGGTTGCTTGCGGAATGCGGAGAATCGTCGCAGGCTTCGCAGGTTGTTCGTTGCGGAATATTCTTCACGGTAGCCAATGGACGGTGAAGATCACGTCGGCACGGTGAAGATCACGTCGGCGCGGTGAAGATCACGTCGGGGTCACCACTTTAGAGATTGCGTGTCTCTAATAGAATTGTTGCCTGAAGGGCATAGATATCGCGTACTGGTACTGAGGTATAGAAGTCACTGATAGATGTTGCTCTCGCAGAAGTAAAACTCAGACTGTTATCGAAGCATATTTATTAACTAAAATAAATATATATAACTAAAACTATTGGGTAGCAATAAACGCTAAGTGTAAGCGAGGACTCAGTGAGTCTGCTACCTGGTTGGTCGCTGTGTTCGTCGCGAACCTATTGTTCCTGCAGGTGTTGATGAGGATTAGTGAGACGTTGTTTATGACCGTGGTTGCCATTGTCGGCTGCCATTGTCGGCATTTATTGTAGTACGCTACATTATAAATGCTCATTTAAAATCTTAAAAACAAATTCAATGCAGGCTTGAATTTCTAGCTTCAAGGGCTGCCTCCCCCTCTTTCCAAAGTTCAGGGGCCCAGCTTCGGGGCCCTGTGCACTACTCTGCCCTATGATAGCTACGCCACTGAAAAGACACAATATGATAAAATAAACATAGTAAAAATATTAGCGAAACAGAGGAGATCGGAACGGATATAATCTTGGCTGAGGCAGGTCAAAAAGGTGACTTTCCGCTGAATAGAGACTTAGAGAGGCGCCCAAATAAAAAAGTAATAGACCAATTACCAACACTAACATTAGTTTTTCGTTTTATACTCTTTCAGATTATTTAAAAAAATCTTATCTTCCTAATCTTAACCTTATCTTTTATTTTACACTATCTTTGTATGAATCACCGTCCACCTTAAGTAACATTACAAACAGAGTAAATCTTAATTTAAAATGGAATAATTAGAGCACCAATTAATTTCAAAGGCAGGTAAAGTTAACTAGCGATGAAACCGTTCATATTGTATTCAGCCGTTGGCGGTAATTAAGATTCCAGCCGAAACTTTCTACCAGAAACGTGTCGTTTGATAAATTTTTCACCGCAATCTAAGTAATAACTGTTTCCGATTAAAACAAATACTTAATATCATTCTATTAATAAATATAATTAATAAACGTATACATTTTTTTTTTAAAACAGTCGTATGTCTTTTTATACAAGATTTTCTAAGCAAGTTGCAAAGCTAAAAATCTGTTTTTAAACAGATTTAAGCTGAACCTATGTACATTAACGAGGTATATTGATGATTATACAAGAAATGCCTTCAGACTCCGTGATCTGGATTCCGTCAATATTTAATGTTCGACGTAAATGATTTTTTTTTTTATGTACATACATAATAGTTTCAGGTTAATATAAACCAAATACCTTAATTATCCAATAATATATTCATTCCCCATAAATAGAGGAAGGTACGTCTAATGCGAAAATAGGCTCATTATATCGTGTTGACACCGACAAATGCCCTTTTACATATTCTCACTGAGATCCCGAAGATTGAGCCATGAAATTGAAAACGATCCTTTGAAGAAATTTATTCAAAGCACGAACTGCTCCCACTCCGGTGACGAGGATTTGCTCGTTTATTTTTATGAAATTATTGAAGACAGTAGGCACTCCATTTTCATTGTGCATAAATGTCGTGGCGACACGTTTAATGTTATAGTGAAATGTTTTAAATATAAATATACATTTCATATTAACACACGACTTTATCACTCAAATTATTCATCGGATTAATGTTTTATGATGTAATATTTATTACTTTCATGACAGTAATAAAAAAAATCATATCCTTTAACCCATTAGTGCTACGTATATCCAAATAACCCTTTTTTAGTAGATCAGTAAAAGTTCGAACGTGATTGAATTTCGCAATAATAAAATGGAATAGAAGCGGCAACGGTGACTATTTTAAGCACTTAACTAGCATTTAAGTTTTAGTAGAATAAAATTATGAATCAGAATTGAAAGAGAAAAACTTTCTGAATGCGCTATTTTCCTCTTAGAGAACTTTCATCGTATATCTTAACTGGAAGTTTTTGTCTAAAACTTTTACATATCAATAGTCTTATTCTACATTGAAAATAATATATTGAATAATATGTATATAATATGTCACCTAAATTCCTTTTTGTCTAGTTGACTGGATGTATTTATAGGTGGTAATAATTATATAACTAAAACTAAAATCAATGTATTATAAATATTATATAACTAGATTTTCCACAGTAACATATAAATCAAAACACCTAAGTGTTGCCATTTATTTGTGCTAACGTATTTATAGTCTACGCAACAGAACTTTTACACTTTTTCACCGTAGCTTGCCAACCGCACGCTTTCCATAACATGAAACTCGCGCTTTCCATTATCTCTGCGACCGAAATTTGTTTAAAAATTTTACACCACTTTTCGAATAAAAAACAGACATTGAAGCTCGCTCTCGACACTTGGTTATGACAAAACAGCTTGCAAAATAAAATTTCAGTAATAAATTGTAATGAACTATTAAAATCCTGAAAGGTAACAATGCTGCCTACTTGGCAACTTACGCACCCCCTTCTTAACAATAACTGTGGATAATGACCTCATCGTATAAAGAAGGAAAAATATCGCGAACGCAATTCGTCATGTCATTATGCAAGGAAAGGGCAGACTTTACGACTATAATAACGTGAGATGTCTGACTCGGCGAGCCTCATGAATGGTGAAATGTTCTTTATTGTTAGCATGTTTTATGTGAACGATTAACCTTTTAATGCAAACTGGCCTCTTGTTCCTTGCTTTAAATCGAAATTCGATTTTTGAACCATCGAATACTTTTTTAAGTTATCTATTAAGGTATTGCGAAGGAATACATTTTGTCTTAACTTTTATTTATTTAAATAATAATTGTTAACCTAAATCAGTATGATGACATCGCTCTAAAAGCCGATCTGTTATTCCGTCACAAATTGTGTTGTTCATCGAAGAGGTAAGGATATAATTTGTTTTTAATGAACTCGGTTTGATCACGTTGTTCTTGTCAAATCATGCGGTTAATGAAAAGTTGTCCAACGCTTTTTCTATAGGCTTACTTTATTTACTTTATATATAAAAGAAAGTTGTGTTAGTTACACCGTTTATAACTCAAGAACGGCTGTACCGATTTTAACGATATCTTATTTGTTGGATTCCTCTATGTCCGGAATAAGACATAGGCTATTAAAATATTGGAAAAAATCAGGAAAAAAATATATGCATAAAATTAATTATAAAATAAATTAGATTCGGAACTCCGCCATCTTGACAGCTCACGTCATGCATTCTTAGCTTTTTTGGAATAACAGATGTCCACTGCAAATCAGTGACATATTAGACAATTATAGTGGGTAAATGGGCATATTCAAATTTAAGAATAATTATATAATTTCGAAGCCATAATTGTGGCAGAACAACGTCTGCGGGGTCCACTAGTTTAACTTATAAAAACACTTGTATTTTTTTAAATGCAGTTATCGCGTTCTATTTATTTTCTATTAATCAATTTATAATTGAAAATATAGGTGCTTTTTAATGCCCTTTTCCATGTTAAAATATATTTAGCTTTCGCTATGCGAAAGTTTCATCTGGAATATTGATCAATGTGTCAAAGAGCACAAATGAAGCAGAAATGAAGGCTACGAATGTGCTCGTACGAGTATATTCTCGAAGGTCGTATTGTGGCGACACAATAGTAGGTAAATATGTTTTTTATCAAATTACTGTAACATGCTTTCACCTGTATCAATACACCACAATAACCATACCTACATACATATATATTTTTACGTAAAATTTTAAAGCGCCGCCTCTTTGTCACTTTGGTATGTGATTTGGGTTCGAGTCCCGCGGAATAAATATTTTTTTAAAAGACTGATTAGTCTTCTATGCTCTGCCTGATCGAAAGCTTGTCTGTAACGAAAAAAACAGTGTAACAGAACAAGATCGGGGCTCAGGAATTCACTATGATTTTATAGCGCAAGCTCGATATCCGTAAATGGAAAAACAAACTGATTACCTCTATCCTCACCATACTCAATAATAAAAATGCGTAGAAAAATACAACTATGGTTATATGGATGACTGTCATGTTGTCACATCAGAGTTCTGCATCCCGCACGAAGGGAAAATTTCATTAACGATGCACATGTTCAATTACCCAATAGTAGCATATATATCGAATAGTAGCTATGTAAATATTGAATGTTGCTTGCTGATATCACGCGGACCCTGTTCGCTGATAAATGGGCCCAGATAATTCAACTATTACCTGTTTTAAAAAGAAGACAGCTATAATAATTATACATAGTTAAAATTGAAGCTCTTTTTAGAACGCTTAATTTTGATTTATCAAAACATCATCAGCAAGATTGCGGTCCAATGTTTACCTACTTATTCTTTAAAAAAAACTCATTTGATGGTAGGATATCCAACAGCCATTAATGATACGGTACAGATCTATTCTAGTCTGTCTAGAAATCCTCTAAGAAATCGTGGGAAATCTATGGAAAAGAAGGACGAGGGACAGAGTAGAGTGACATGCGGTCCTTACCCAAAAATAGATTTTGTTATAATATACACTTTATTTTTGTTTTGGAATTAGAATCTTATAGATCTAAATTGTTTACCTATTATAAAGAAAGCATCTTTTTATTGTTATTTTTTACTTTATATACCTAACTATTTCATTTTAACATCGAACGTAAGAAAACTCATAGTTGTAAGCAATGCGCAATTTTCACATCGATTTAATAACTTCATGAACGGTGGTCGGAGTGGAATTTCGATATTCTTCCAACCTATATAACGTTCTAAGTTGTGTGTTAAATATAAATACATATTGAATTCTATTTCCATACAATTCTGATTCCCCTAGTGGCACGGTGCAAACACATTTCTATATCGGTTTCACTGATAGTTTTTCTTTACAGGTAAGTAGGTGATCAGCTTTCTGTGCCCTGCCCGACTGAAACATTTTTTTTTATCTTGTTTCCCCGGAATTTCCGGTGTTAAACGCATCGCGCTTACCACTGAGCCACGGAGGCGGTCAAAACATAATCATACTATTCATTATAATATTAGCAATTTTGTTAAAATATTGTATGAAAGGCGATAAATTCAGGGCCATATTTAGGCCCTGAAATGGAATGTGTCTGCCCCATGCCCAGAATGTTTTTAATTACGTCATATGTATATAGTAATAATATTTTTTCAATTAAAACTTAAATACAAAATTTTGTTCTATTTGGTTTTCGACGTTTTGCTCTCCCTTCCATAGGATAAAGGCTACGCATAACGTGATTCACTTACCTGATGTTTTGAAGTAGTCTTTTGACGGCAAAGGCGAATCTTGTGCTGTGACTTTCACGATCTGCACATGACCCACTGTTCCCTCTTTAACTTTCATTTTCTTTCTACACGAAGGATAAAAAAACGGTTGGAAACCGCAATCAAAATACGTCCTTGGCTTTGGAGGTATCATAGCACTTTTTGTTTCGGAAGTATTTTCTGATATGGGCTTCTCGCAAAACACATCTTTATTGTTTGCAATAGAATTAACGACGATTTCATGATATGAATTAGTTGGGAAGACAATAAAGGCTGTGTTAACTCTATTAGAAAAGGTCCAAAATATAACTAGGTTTGTTTATACGTTCGTTTTATCTTTGAATTCCCGATCGCTTTCTTTCGAGGTTAAGAATATCACCTCGCTACTGAGATTCCAGAAAGCTTTCAGCTTTCCAAACCTTTCTTTTCGGTCATCAATTATGTATTTCAAAACAACGCGTGGGTTGCGGATAATGCTGCACAAATGTATGGAACCGGCACGCCCGAGACCAAAATTGGTTGCTACTAGTGGAGGCTTGACGGATTTGTTTGAGACGAGGTTAATCTTGTTAACAAAACTGTAAATTAACAACAACTTAATAACAATTAAAATAGGAGTATTATATATTACTCTGTGAAAATCCAGTCTGATTCATGGTGTCTTTTTAGCCACTTTACCACTTCTTTGTATCCATGTAAAACGCATTAATAAAAAAAGTATTGCAGATTCATATAGCGGTGCTTAATGCAACGTTATTTAACAGGAACACCGCTTTTATAAATAAGCTTGCAAAAACTTTGACCAATTTGATGGCAGCGACTAAAGCTCTCTTCGCCACTAGGTACATAAGTTTTGATTCTACAGTAAATAATGATAACCCATTGATAAACAATTTACAATAATTATTGTTAAGGTCATCCATAGTAATAATATAAATACTTAAGTATTTTTGTTCAGCATATGCATTAGATACCAAATTTTTCACACTCATAATTCTTAGTGGCGTTTGATGAAAAATAAGATTTATTTTGTAAATCACGTCTGAACGTTGTCATACCTATTGAACTCCCAAATATCGAATATAAAGAAGGAATTAAACGTAGAGTAATATAAGAATATATTTGTTAGTTCATTGTGCATTATGTACATATGTATGTATCGTATAATTTTATATTATTCCAGAAATGTCTCTATGGCATACAAATATAACTACCCGCACCTGTTTTAAAATACTCGTTATGAAACAATGTATATGGTATTAAGTTTATTTCTCGTAAGTGATTTTATTGTAACTAATCTTTGAAAAATAATAAAGATCTTATAACAAGTAGAATTTTGTAAAGGCTGTCTGGAAGATATTGCACATTCGTGATAAGGCCTCTAATTTTAGATACCTAACTATAATGAAGCTATTATGTTATTGTACAATTCTGTATAGCGCGTCAATTGTATTCTATTATATATTAGCAATTAAACAATGATAACTTTAAATAATTATTAAATCCAATCTAGATTTTTGTTTGATATCATATATTATGATATAGGTAACATATCCACAAACTAGAGAATCGTGTAGATGACGCCTCAGCTTTGAGCATTCAGAAATCAATAGATACCAATTAATACCATAGTCGTTCTAACTTTAAGATTTTTTCAGCCAACAAATATATATAGGTATTATATACTTACTTTATTCGTAATTTTTATGTAATAAAATAAGAATTGTTTTATTAATTGATTATGCTGCATCTTGACTTCTACGGGCTATCTATATCTAGAAAGCAGATTACCCTCGCGAACTTTCCCTGTGTTCAAAGGGAATGTATTGGAGCGGAATGTTCCACGTCAGAGGTAAAAGCAAGTATTCATGTTTAATTTCGGCCCATATGAGAGCCCGTAAAACTCTTTTATCCGAAATTCCTTACAAAGTATTATTTCTTCATGAGACAATCCTTAATATAGTTTCACTGTTTTTATTTTTTTTCTTTAGTTATAAAAATGTATACCTACTATTTATAATACTTATTACAATTTTCATAGCTGACCGCCTCCGTGGCTGAGAAAATTTATCAGTGAAACAAACTAGACATTATCTGCCTGATGTTCCACTATCCAATAATACCTACTATCTAATAATAATCAAATATACACCCTATGAAACTCCTTCAAAAACAGTGATTTATAAAGTTATGAGAACAATCTATTGGATATGGGTGATCAATAAACATGGTTAACCGCTGATATTTTATCAGTTAAGCCTGTATTATGTATACACATTCTCAATAATTCAATCAAAAAGTCCTAAAACCTACGGCCTTTTGACTGCCAAACTTTTATAATTATTAAATTTAGTTTATAAGTAACATCTGTTAAATGTTTTTGTGCAGTTAATAAACTTCTCGCCATGTATTTTATTCCATTGTAAGAAACAATTCATCTTTAATAATATGTCAATGATCATCAAATATGTATTAAGGTAAGACATCGTACAGTACCACTTCAAAGTGTAAAAATACTGCCTATCCTTAACATATACGCTTATCAGATATTATTATTATTTTATGGCGCAGAGATGCGGTAAAGATGGATTCTTTGAAAAATAAAGGTAATATTTTTTTTATTTTAGATATCAACAGATGAGCCTTAAACCCTCAGATTAGCTTAAACCCTTATCGGTGATATCTCAGCCACAGAACATCGTCAATGAGCTATTTTTTTTTTACTTCGAGCATTCGGAAATCGATACACTGAAACCGAAACGAGCAGTTTTCACTTCACCGTCTTGCATCTAAGAATGGTGATTCGTTTCTTGGTCGGAATTTCGGAGAAAAAAATGACCGAGGCGGCCCACCGGAAAGCAAGTTAGGTTAGGTTAGTTATTATTAAAAATAATACAAGAATTTTGCGTTATATACGATTTTTCATTCGAAACGGATAAGAGTCGAATGGATTACGCCTGAATCACATTATTTATTGTTGATCTGAAATGCTGAAAATATTTATCACAAGCATGTACTTTTAAAAAATACATATTATTTAAAAATCAACCTGATTGCAATGTACGAGTATCATCAACAAAATTACTTCTGCATAATCAATAATTTACACTCGACTTTATCCTTTGGAGAAATGAAATACATGAACCAATATTCAATGGTTATAATTATTCAAATCTTCTAAAATATATGTATTTAAACAATGTTTTTGTCGGGTCTGTTTAACTTTACAGATACAAGAAACTTGGTATCAGGGGCGTAGCTTACCGAACGCGCCAATGAGCCTATCAAGTTATTCATCTGGTCATTCATACCATACCAGGTTCATACCAGTCCCTGTTTGTTCATCCTATGTGAGTTTAAAAGCATTCTTAGCTGGTATATAACCCAACGTGTGACAGATCAAATTTTTTCCTTAAGCCCATTTTTCCTCGCATTCAGGGGCGTAGCTCATGCCCTATCAAAGAAGCGGGGCTCCCTACCTACAGGGGTCCGAACTCGTGCAAACGCAGTTAGAAAGAAGGAAGTTTAAGATTATCTAAATCTAGACAAAAAATATTTGTTTCACAATGCATACGTATTTTCGTTTGATACGATGAATTCCATACTACCCGTTCACTTCGAGAATACTTCCGTCGACCGTTATGATGTCCTTGTACTGTAGACAAAAAATATAAAAGATAAAATTATCTTAAATGTTTATATTGTTTTAAATTAATTATTTAGGAAGGCGCAATCAAAACATTGTAGGTTTATTTATTTATTTATCTATAACTGCAATACCAGTTATTTCATCGAAATAATTTATATACAATACTTTATACCGGATTAAAACGCGATTTATTATTTATCCCGACGTTTTGGATGCTTTTCATCAACCGTAGTCATCAAAATCACTCATTTCATTATCACCATCATCACTCTATTCTGTCTCGCTATACTCAATTTCTGCGCCCACTGAAATAATTAGTATTTTTTTCTTCTTCAAAGAATGTCATTAGCTTATACTATAACAAATTACGTTCGCCACTGTGTAACCATTATAGCAACACAAATATGTCTGTTCGTACGTTCGTAGTAAATAACAATCCAACAGAAACAAAAACTCAACGAAAACAAAAATCACAAAAACATTAACAACAAAATCGGCAAACACGGCAGCGTTGCTATCTGTACTAACCTGGCGACGCTTGAGGAGCGGTATGAGGAAGTTGGGTAGGAGGTACGGGCAATCTTGAAATGAACGAGTAGTAAAAGTATTCTGTGGTTGTTTGCAGTGTTGCCAACTACTGAGTTGGGAAATCTACTGAGATTTTATCTATATTATACATACACACTTTACCGAATTTGAAGCTCGATTGCAAACTCATACTAGGGCTACTGGTATTAATATAAGTAGTAGTTTAATAACTTGGTAGTTGTAAATTATTATTTATCTAGTAGGGTATAAAATAATATATCAACACGAAGCGTAATCTATAATATATTTGATAGACAACAATATAATGTTTTTTTATTAATACTTTTTTAACCATTTTAGGTAACTTTTGACAAGACACCGCTGGCAAGGGCAACACTGAATCCGACATTCAACTTTCAAGTTTTACATTAGGCCTCCGGTGGAACCTTTAGTTTTTATTAATCGGAATTCATGTTTCTGATTTAAATTTATAGAAAATTGCCTATCCGGTTGTTTGTGCAAAATATATCTATAGATTCCCGAACTATCGGGGATCCTGTAGACATCCTAATTGGTGACTTCACTTGGTGTAATTGTTTGATTTCTATTTTCTTGAATAGGCCACTTGTTAAGTTTTAATCGTACATTTAACGCGTAAGTAATTATACTATTTTATATATCGCATCTTTAGAATTGAAGTGACCTAACCCAAGATTCTTGTTTATCCAAATCCCTTAAAATATAGTATATATTCTAAAACATAAAACTTAGTAGTTGATGTCACAATGTTCATGATATAGTGTAATGCAGACATTGTTTACATGACTAGTTTTTGGGCCATTCTGCCTATATTTTAAGATAAGTCAATTTAATTCGAAAGGCGCAGTATATAAAGTTATATACTTATAACAAATATAATATAATTATTACCTTGTGGTATATAATATATAATTGATTTTTTAGGTTAAAAATGGCCAAACAATGGGGTCAAAAAGCTGAGGAATTGGAAATATCAAATAAAGTTGCTGGTCTTGGTTTGCACAAAAAACCAATTGATAAAGCTGAAGAAGATAATCCAGATGCAGCAAATCCAGCTGAAGCCTCGTTGCTTATGAAAATTATAAGACAAGGCTTAGTTGAATCTAAATTGGATATAGAAATCCAAAGAAAAGATCCCAATTCACCTCTTTATTCAGTGAAAACATTTGAAGCTTTGCATTTAAAACCAAATTTACTTAAAGGAGTTTATGACATGGGCTTTAATGCACCATCAAAAATTCAAGAAACAGCTCTTCCCACACTTTTGGCAGACCCACCACAAAACATGATAGCACAGTCTCAATCAGGGACAGGTAAAACTGCTGCTTTTGTGTTAGCAATGTTAAGTAGAGTTGATCCAAATAAAAACTATCCACAAGTGCTTTGCCTCAGCCCCACATATGAACTTGCTATTCAAACTGGTGAAGTGGCTGCTAAAATGGCCAAATTCTGTCCTGAAATAAAACTTAAATATGCTGTTCGAGGTGAAGAAGTTCCCAAAGGTACAAAAATAACAGATCATATACTTATTGGAACTCCAGGAAAGATGTTGGACTGGGGAGTTAAGTTTGGGATGTTTGATTTGAGTAAAATTAAGGTATTTGTGTTGGATGAAGCAGATGTCATGATCGACCGTCAGGGACACCAAGACCAGTGTATTAGAATTCATAAATGTTTACCTACTACATGTCAAATGATGTTCTTCTCAGCTACATATGACAGTGCTGTTATGGGATTTGCTGAAATTATTGTGCCTAATCCCATTATTATTAGACTCCTCCGTGAAGAAGAATCTTTAGATAATATAAAACAATACTATGTAAAATGTAAAAGTGCTGAAGACAAGTATAGAGCTATTTGCAATATATATGGAGTGATAACTATTGGTCAAGCTATCATATTTTGTCATACAAGAAAAACAGCCAGCTGGCTCTCTGAAAAAATGTCAAGAGATGGTCATTCTGTAGCTGTTTTATCCGGTGAACTAACAGTTGAACAAAGAATTGCCGTACTAGATAGATTCAGAGGAGGACTAGAAAAAGTGTTGATCACTACTAATGTACTATCTCGTGGAATTGATGTAGAACAAGTTACTCTTGTGGTAAACTTTGACATGCCTATGGATGTAAACAAAAAGGCTGATTGTGAAACATACTTGCACAGAATTGGTCGTACTGGAAGATTTGGGAAAGCAGGAATAGCTATCAATTTAATTGATTCTCCTCAAGCTATGGAAATTTGTTTGGATATTGAAGCACACTTTGGCAAAAAAATCCAATTGCTGGATATAGAAGATGCAGAAGAAATAGAAAAAATTGGTGCATAAGTTTTGGTAATTTCTTGCTTTTCTGACATATTTTTAAATAATTAAGTAAATATACTATTAAGCAATAAAACAACATTTTCTATAAAAAATCTTTTTATTTCACAAAACCTTAAAATATGCATCATCATCATACAATATACATTGTAATTTATAACATACATCTACACTATATATTTAATTTGAATACATCAAAATTATATTATAACTAATTCTTAACCTGTTAACTGCCATTTTTTTTAGATATATTCACAAAGGTTGTATAGCAGCACAATTATATTCAAACTATGTTCTGTCTTGAAAATATTGAATATATTTGAAAAGGTCCCAAATGGATCCCAGTTAATGGATTAATTTTAATATAATTTTAATGGAATTTCTATAGATTAATAAATAAGAATTTGAACTATTGCCCACACAGAATGACCCCTAGCGAGATGGTTGAGCAGCACCTTCAGGATTTGCAGCCCCTGATATCATCACAAAGATTGCAATTGGAACTATGTACATCCACTGAAACAAAATTATAGTTAAAATAGAATATTTTTTACATAAAGCTGGCAACTAAAGTTTTATTTATTCCCTTAGTACTCACATATTTAGCCAAAAATGATCTGTTGTCTTTAAGTTCACCTTTCTCTCTTGCTTCTCTTTCCCTTTCTAATTTCTGTATGTAAGAAGCAGTGTCGGGTCTGTAATTATATAAAAATGTGACTTAAAATCAAACTGATTAGGAGCATCTTGATAAATATAGAAGTGGATTAAAATGCGATTTATTATTTATGCCAACGTTTCGGATGATTTTCAGCAGTCTGTGCAACCATGGTTGCTGAAAAGCATCTGAAACATTGGCATAAAAATAATAATAAATAGCATTTTAATCCATTATATTTTATTTAAATGTGTGATACTCGTTTTAATATAAGACAATATTATGTTTTGGCTGCGCTGGGAATAGAACTCTTACAACTTACATACATGTAAAGAAAAATGAAACAGACATAACACACAGATATGGCTGCCTCCTGCCCAAGTCATGGAAATAACTAATTAACTAAAGAATACATACACTGGTGCTTGATCCACATGTCGAAGATAGAAATTTGAACTTATAGGATATTCAGAATTTTGCTTCAATATGCTGGCTTGGGTAGAATTCATAACTTGAAATGTCACTGATATAACTTCCCCATTTGGAAGAACCCACGCACTAATAAAATCAGACAGACCATTTTCTAAGAAAGTTTTTGCTTTTACTGATGATAAAAATTCAGTCTCTTTACTATCAGCTGTAGTCACTAATGTTCTTAGTGTATAAAATCCATCAAATAAAGCTATTTCCTAAAAAAAAACAGATAATCTGATTTCAGAATAATGTGGTTAACAATAATAATGTTCCAATTGTCATGCAACTATCCCACATATAGCCCACCTTTCAGTACAGTACTTAATATTTTTCCAAAAACCAAAATTTATTTAAACTGAATAATTATAACATAGAAGAAAATGAGGCATTAATAAGGCACACATAAAGAATAATTAAAACTAACAGATATACCTTCAATTCTTCAATATGCTTGTTATTTAAGGATATTTGATCAATAATTGCAGTACCAGCTCTAATACTCTTAAGTGATATAGTCCCTCTTTTGCAAAATTTTTCTCCATAACAACTTATTGAATGTTCAACCTTAATATTGAGCCACCCGTCATAGTCAAGACATGCCTATAAAAACATTCCAATGTATATTTTTTATAAAAGTAAATAAAAACATTACGATCTTATCAGACATAATATAACCAAATATTAAAACAATGCAGTAGATAGCTACCCCATGATGCAGTAACACAGCTAAAATGCTCAAAATTAAATTCATGTCTAAGCGTCGTTTAAAATTTAATACACAGACCAAACTCAGACTAGTAAGAATATATTATACAATATTTTATATTATACTTTGGTATTCTTTCAAGAATCAAGGCATGAAATTTTTTAATTTGAAAAATATAATTTAGGTATAGCCAATAGCCACAGAGCACACATATCAATGCATATCAACTCCAATTAATTACCTGTCCTATTCTAGCATTGATTCTTATCTATGGGTGCAATATTTTAAGGGAAAAATTCTCAATGAAAAATAGACTACCCGAAAAGAGTACCCGAAAATAAGACTAGGCTAAAGGTTTCGTTAGTTCGTATCCCACTTCTGACAGACTGTTTTTACCAGGCCATAAAATCTTTAAAAAGAAGGCTCTCGATACCAGTTTATTTCACTTGCAAATTACAGTAATATGTAAAAGAAAAGTTGCTGGTAAATGCTAAAACTTAAAATGGAAAACATTATTAAATTATACACTTTTCTGTAAGTAAATACAAACAACAAAAATTTAAAATAAAGGTTATTTTTCATACTAAAAGGTTACTTTTTTATCTATTTAAGGTAACTTTTGACAAGACACAGCTGGCAGCACTGCAGTAGAGACTGTGGTCTGTGTGTGTGCTGAGCATACTCTTTGGTGCTGAGCAGTGTTGCCAACTCAGTGGATTTTCCACTAGATCTGGTGGTTTAGATCTCCCTTTTAGCGGACAAATTTTGGTTTTAGTGGCTAGTAGATTTTCTAGTGGTTTAGATTTTTCCAGTTAGTGGTAAGGTGCAATATTCAACCACTAGTACGATTTACATGAATACGATATTTCGAATTCTTTATAGCTATCATCACGGGAGGGACTAAGGTTCTAGACGTCTCATAGGCATTATATGGACGCTGTTAAGTAATACAGTGTCAACCCACACAATGATAAAAATGTAAATTTCGATACCAATCGCTTAATAAGCTAGTTAGTGGTAAGGTGTGATATTCAACACCAACCATTACATGAAAACTCTAGATATTTTCGGATTTTTCGCAGACCTATTTTTGGATGTTTGGTTGCCGATACTTGGAATGCTTTACAGCAATCATCACGGGAGGGAGGGTTTTAGACGTCTCAAATGCATTATATGGACGATGTTAAGCAATAGTGTCAACAAACAAAACACTAAATTCTAATATTTTGATTGCTTCCAAGAAAACCAATATACTTAGTACATTTAGTGTAATAATAATAATTGCTAAAAAGAACTATTATAGTCCGCGCGGAAGTGCTAGTCTCCGCCTGAGGCATGTGAGCGGTGAGACGGGGGAGGGCGCGTATTTTCAAGACACGCACGAGATATATGAGAACAGAAAAATCTCCGGATACTCCCATGTCAAAATCGTCAATGTGTCTTTTTTATTCCTTTAGGTTTCCATTTTGCAATTTCCGATGTTTGCAGACACGAAATTCATTTTCTAAATGACATTTTTCGGATTGCGGACCCATCTTAGGATATTTAATTTAACTCATGTATGTTTGGAATAAACTGGCGTGAACAAATAAGTCGTGTAACCGCCGCGGTGGTCGACGGCAGACTGAGTCAGCTTGACGTTTGGAAATATCCCCCGCCCTGCCGCTCACATACCGCAGGAGGAGACTATAGTCCGCGCGGAAGTGCTAGTTTCCGCCTGCAGTATGTGAGTGGTGAGACGGGGGAGGGCGCTTATTTTCAAGACACGCACAAATCCGCATCATCCGCATAAATCTCCGGATAACTATGTTAGAAACTATCGTAATTAATGTTACGGGTAAATTATAAAATTATATTTTCTATTTCCGGGCTAAGCAAAACACACAGTTAAAAGTGTCAATTAAATTTTATTATTAATGGTACAAAACAGTTTTAAAAACAAATTAACCTTTCTCAATAAATATTCAGGTTTCCGTAAAGATTAAAATTTTGTAATTTCCGATGTTTGCAGACTCGAATTTCGTTTTCTAAATAACATTTTTCACTTGTGGTGGTATTGGCGGACCCATCGTAGGATATTTAACTCATGTGTGTTTGGAATAAACTGACGCGAACAAATAAGTCATCTAACCGTCGCGGTGGTCGACGGCAGACTGACTCAGCTTGACGTTTGGAAATATCCCCCGCCCTGCCGCTCACATACCGCTGCAGGAGGAGACTAGCACTTGCGCGTACACTATAGCACTTGCGCGTACACTATATCACTGCCGTTGCTCTGGACAGTGTTGCCGTTTAAATAAACTAAAATGCACTATACACTTCAAAAATGCGCTATATCTTGCTAATATCCGGCTTCTAAAATGCTAAACGATTTGTATAAACCTAAAAAAAGACGTTCTCATATATTATGATTTAAAATTATATTAGTTACAAATAAAAACAAACTAAAAAAATTAATAACTATTTTTCATCAACTAAATTAAACATTTCTACAACATTTTTATTGTCATCATTGCTCCAGATGTTGATGATGAGCCTACACAGTCCCTTCTTTTTCAGTAGCACCTCCAATTAAATTTTTTACTTTTCATTTATTTTAACGTTTTACTTTCCACGAAACAAAACAATACAAAAAGAACTACTACGAAACTCCAAAAGAAGAAACACCAGTCCTTCTCAGTTAGTTACGCTAAGATAATAAATAATTAAAGCGAGACAGATATTACATAATACCACAATAAACGCAACATTTTGGTCGGGAAAAATCCAAACGAAATCGACTCGCTACTTTTATTTCTCTATGACTTTAGGCACTATCAATAATATTAATGGCCTGCACAAATTTAGCACCCCATCGAAGGACTTTTGAACTCAAAATGACCTTAATCGATAGGTCTACGTTAGGTCTGTATAGGTCCACCATCATTTTTGTTAGGTCACCTATAGTTTTTTTATAAATAATTTTTTAAATTTTGCAAAAAAATAATTACATCTTAGCATCTCATTTGAACGGAAACTCATTTATCTTTATATTTCTGCATTCTTTATCGTTAGGTCAGTATTGGTCTATAGTTTTTGCTTTTATATTATTTTTTATATGTTTTTATCAGATCTTTATGCTTAGATATCTTAGGAAATCATTCGTACTGCTATATTTTTGACTGGACGTTCAACCGTGAGTGTATGCATGAAAGTATTTATAAAAATAAAACCTTGTCGTGCAAAAAAAAAATTGTTTATTTTTTTCAACGACGCTTAAAAAACTGCATCTAATCCCATCAAGAACATGAATATTAAACAACGCGTTCGGAGGATATCGCAGTTTAAAAATTCCAAAAAAGTTTTCTGGCTATTAGAGTTGCAACATCAAAATACTGCCATAATGCTCTAGTTCAGTTGACGCAGAATTTTTGTCGTAGAACTTGAAATTTTATGAACAAAGTAAATCATTATGGGATTAACAAAGTAAACTATTATGGGCTTTAGATTAAAAAAAATTTAACTAAAAATTACCTTATATTTGATAGCAATTAATTGTTAGTGGCTCACGGAGGGGTTTGGTTTGACTATTTACAAAGAAAACATCATGTTGAGCATCCAATAGCTGCATATTTTATTAAACTTGTACAACGAATTATTAAGTATTGGTTACTGCGTAAGGATTTGCAAGCATATTGTTAAGAAAGGCAGAGTGACATAAAATATAAACTTGAGGATTCTACTGGAAAACTAAAAAATATTTTTTATTTAAAATATTTTTTTTTAAATAAATAATTAAAATATTTATATTTCTCGAGGTAAAATACATTTATGAAAGTGACAATGATTTCGCAGCTTGGTGTTACTATTCATATTGAAGGTGATGAATGAAAATTTACTGCTTCGGCTAGTCGTGTACCGACTAGTGACACTAGAGTAGTATTGCGTACAAATTCATTTGAAGTAAAACAACTGTAGATTAAATATTTACTTACGTAAAGTGATACAAGAATCTTACTTTAGCTTAAGCATGCTTAAGAGTCCAGCGTAAAAAAGTTCGTCAGCAATCAAGTAATCAAATCACCCTTACATGTGTGAGCACACATAGGCTTTAAATATCAATGCCTGTATCAATGCCTACTCCAATTCACCAAATATTGAACGCTAATAAACTGCATGCATTGACAGTCATCAGCCCGCAGTTAAATTTGTCACACAATAAACCTGTAAATACTGGTCTTACACCGATTAGGTCAGCTTTTGCTAATACCTCGTAGCAGACTATACTCTCATTCGAGTGTAAATTGTAAAATGCTTCGTTGATCCATCCTTGGACGCTGTTACCACCATACTCTCTCCAAACAGAAAAATTATTTGAATCTGTTGGATGAATATTTTGTAAGTGATGGTCCCTGAAATTAGTATGAGCTAATTTATCAACAATGTAATAATGGAATTTTTGTTACTGTCAATACTGGAATTCAGTACACGAACAAAAGCCATTGGCGCTAAAATCAGTATATATCATATTATACACAAGGAATTTTAATAATGAAGTATTTCCGTGAGTTGAATATTTGTCATCAAGAAGAAATCAAATCTGGTAAGTAATGAAAATCAATGCCGTTATTGTTAAAAAAAACAATAAGTATTGTATCGAGGTTGATTTAATTAGAAATTTTTTAATATTTTTAATTCTACATAAATTACTTTCTTAAGCAATTTTCGAATTTTTGGAATGTACTTTTATGTTTATAATAAAAATTAAAGTATCAATTTAAATTTTATAGCATGAAATAAATTAATAAATGTATTAAAATTTATAATATACATATAGTAGATAGTTTTTTTTAAAAAGATTAAGTTTTGTCTAAGGTAAAAGACCCAGTTATTGACACTTGCAATTTTATTTTAATTAAAAAAAATAAATCGACTCTATTAATTAATAACTATAATTTTTGAATAATAAATTTTAAGATAATTGGTTTGTGAGAAAATTTTATTTTTTTAATTAGAATAAAATTGCAAATGTCAAACAACTGCCAGTGTGACTAACTGGGACTTTTACCTTAATTGATATCGCCTCTTACATCGATATAAATCAATGAGGTTATAAATAAAACAAAATTTCAGTTTTTATCATTTTTAATTTATTCTAAAATAAATAAAATAGTTTAATCGAAAAAATTTTTGATTTTTAAAATATTGAGCCAAACAAAAATAACAATAGAATGAAAGCGATAACAGAAATCTAGATTTTGTAATACTGAGTATACGTTCTACAAATAATCCGTGAAATTTATTATTTAATTAATTATAAATGTTTACATAAAAAATATTAAAATTTTACTATAATACTAAAGTTAACCGACGTTTTTAATTTTTTTTTTTTTTCGTTTATTAAATTTAAAAAAAAAATATTTTTTAAAAATTGCACTTATATTTTTTTAAGTTCTTTACGAATAAAATTGTTTTGTAATAATTTTTTCAAAAAAAAATCCTAAAAATCTGTAGATGACGGCTAACTTTATTTTTATAATATTAAAAATTAAAATAGATATTTAATATTCAACAAATACCAACAATTGGTAACATTAATAAATAAATAAATTAATTATTATTATATTGAAATAATATTATTAAATTTCTATTTAAAATAAAATAATTTTTTAAGTGATACGTCACTGATTCAATAACAATCGACGATCAGCGTCGAGGTACTTGGGCTATGTAGATCGTGTTACACAGTTTATGACTGAACGTGTATATGTGTTAGTTAAAAAAAGCTCGTTATTTGTTGTGTTCTAAAATTCTTTTAAAAAATTTTTTTAAAATCGTTATTAAATATTTAAAATTTGATATAATATATAAATTTAACTTACTTATTTGTTTACAATATCAGTGTAAATCATTTACGGGTTATTTATCGAAAATTTTCTTATACTATTATTTCAAGATTTTATTTTAATAATTAGGCCATTTTTACGGTAATTTTTTTAATAAAAACTAATTATTGTAGAATTGTTGTTTATGAAAATATTTTTTTTTTTAGATTTGTTAACATGCCAAGAAAACCAAAAGTGTCAGTGGATGAAGCAACAGAAGTATTAAAAGAATTCATATTGTTGGGTAATTTCAAGGATAATAATTTTCCAGTGAAAAGTTCAGAAATATGGACAGAAATGAGTCAGAGGTTAGATGGCAAATGGGGTCCAAGAGATGTATACAGAGAAGTAAGAGAAGATCGAAGAAAAATATTGTCAAAAGCTCGAGAAGAAGTCGGTGTTGCCAGTGTAAGTTCGTTAAATATGACTCAAGAAGACACGAATACGTCTGAAACAGAAAGTGAAAATGACTCAAATTCAAGTGGCAGTGAATGGGAAGCTTCAGGAACAGAAACTATCTTACTTCCTATTGACAAAGAACTCTTTGAGATATTACATGAAAAAGAACCAATAATGTATAAAAAAAGAAAATATGACGTCTTAGAAAGATTTAAATGGACTAGTATGTTAGCAGAAAATGTTAACGTTATGTACTTTATAGAATCATCAATACTTATAAGACGACAGCATAGCAGCCGGGAATTTCAAGACGCACTGGGATCGTCAAAGTTAAGCAGCATTGAGCGTGGTTAGTAATTGGATGGGTGACCGCGTCGGAGTTATAGCTGTAAAATCATCTGTAGCGATTTTTTTTTGGTTTAGAGGATTAGGTACGACCAAATCAAATATTATATCCCTAAAAATAACCACATATTTAATTAGGGGTAATGATATATCATTTAATGTTGTTACATGTAGTTATATATGAGTATATAAAATTATACATAACTTATATATGATTATATATAATTAGACCTGGCCAATTTTCAGGTCTAATTATATATAAGTTATATTATATATAATTAGGCAAAATCATTTTTTCCCGGGCTTTCCTAAGATATTTTGGGGTAAGACGATAGATTTGATTTTCATAGAATTTCTAGCAGGAGGTTTAATTGGGCACTTCCGGCCAAAATTTGAATTTTCAGCGGAAGTGCCCAAATTAAGCTCCAGTTAAAAAATTCCATGAAAATAAAATTTTTTTGCTCGACGGGCAGAAAGCGTCAACTTCCCGCCCGCTATACTAAACGAAGTTGCCACTTTCTGCCTTCGTCGAGCAAAAAAATAGCATACACTCCACGGGAAGTAAATAAGAAAGCTAGTGTGTAAAGCTACTTCCCTAGGTGTGTAATATACTATATCGTCTTACCCCAAAATATCTTAGGAAAGACCTAAACAGAGCTGCTTTTAAAAGCGGAACTCAAAATTTCAATTTTAAGAGGTCCATCAAGGAAGTTACATTTTGGCACACCCTAATGTATAATACATAATTTTTATTGTAATGTAAACATATATTTGAGCAAAAAATCATATCAGAGACCAAATATTATATCAAATATAAGGTAATTTTTAGTTAATTTTTTTTTAATCTAAAGCCCATAATAGTTTACTTTGTTAATCCCATAATGATTTACTTTGTTCATAAAATTTCAAGTTCTACGACAAAAATTCTGCGTCAACTGAACTAGAGCATTATGGCAGTATTTTGATGTTGCAACTCTAATAGCCAGAAAACTTTTTTGGAATTTTTAAACTGCGATATCCTCCGAACGCGTTGTTTAATATTCATGTTCTTGATGGGATTAGATGCAGTTTTTTAAGCGTCGTTGAAAAAAATAAACAATTTTTTTTTTGCACGACAAGGTTTTATTTTTATAAATACTTTCATGCATACACTCACGGTTGAACGTCCAGTCAAAAATATAGCAGTACGAATGATTTCCTAAGATATCTAAGCATAAAGATCTGATAAAAACTCGATTTTTCAAAATAGGACCAAAATTAAACACTTTCCAAACTTTAAAAATTATAAACTTTCATAAAATGAAGGTAAAAAATCTATTTTTTTGTATATTTTGATAATCTATACTCTTAAAAATGATGTACTAAAATTTCAAGAGCATATATCAAATAGTACAAGAGTTACAGTCATATCTGAAGAGTACATGCTTATTTTTCAGCTTTTTCTATACATGTTTCTCGGTACCGGAGAATTCCAGTTTTCTGATTGAATAAAAAATGTGACTAACAGGCAAAAAAATTATCAAATGTTCACGCGAAATTTCAAAACTTTTTTTCATAATCCGTCATTTTAATAAATTTCGATTCGTTTTCGTACGGGTAACATCCTCTAGTTTCAGGAACTTTTTAATTTTTTCCTATTCCAGGCACTGTAAATGGCACAAATCATCGCGGCAGTGGGGAGAGTTTTTTTTAGAGCCTTGGCTGATTGCGAATCACTGGTTGAAATTAAAATTTTTTAATTTAAAAATTATATTATTTTTTTATCATATATCTTCACATGTATCCTTAAAAAATTAAGACACTACATGCAATAGTTATGTTTAAAAAAAAAGTTCATAAGAACTTGTTATCTTTCAAATGGTCATACTAATGGTGGCCAGTACCGTATCCCTTACTAGTCTGTGCCAGTACCATACCAATTATTCAGTTTTTACGTGAAATAGCTAGGAATTATACGCTATGAGAGCAGTTTGTAGTTTAATTAATTTTTTTATTGACGTAATGAAAACGGAACGAAAAAACTTTAAATTTCGCACCATGCTATGACTAGATGCGTTGAGCGCATGCGCCAGTGATAAATTATTTATAATTGTTAATAAAAAGAATTAAATGAATAATATAAAAGCAAAAACTATAGACCAATACTGACCTAACGATAAAGAATGCAGAAATATAAAGATAAATGAGTTTCCGTTCAAATGAGATGCTAAGATGTAATTATTTTTTGCAAAATTTAAAAAATTATTTATAAAAAAACTATAGGTGACCTAACAAAAATGATGGTGGACCTATACAGACCTAACGTAGACCTATCGATTAAGGTCATTTTGAGTTCAAAAGTCCTTCGATGGGGTGCTAAATTTGTGCAGTTATATTAATGCGCAATTAATCTTGGTTGCTAACTAATATCTAGGTTTGCGACAGATTCCGCTAGATATTTTTTAGCGCATAGTTATGAAAAAAAAAACACTGGAAACCCTAGAATTGCACTAGATCTAGCGACAAATCCGCTAAAACGGCAACACTGGTGCTGAGTTCATAAACGTCAGTGTCACTTGGCATTTGGCAATTCGGCATATAGGTACTCTTTGGCTCAGCCTTGCAATATATAAATGGAATTTACATTCAGTTTTATATATTATAGTCTACTGAATAAGATATATACAAGAAAAAGATATTCTTTTTGTTTTTACAACAGTTATAGCCTATAGGAACCATCTGAACTTCTTGAATTCTGACCCTTGCATCTCAAACTGTGCGCTAGGGCGGAAGGGTTTTAGGACTATAAGTGATTAGTGGTGACCACTCCAGGGTCTAAGTACTTTGGGAAGGAAAGCCCAGGAAAGGGAAGAAGGAATAATATAATGGAAGAAGTTGATTCTATCATAATCCATTTTTTGCGTCAGTTAAATATGTCAGTTTTATTTTTTGTTCATCCCCTTATTAAATCAAATAATATTTTGTTAATTAATCAATATTTTTTAGAAATATTAATGATGATGTCAAAAATCTTAGTGATATACCAGTGGAAACCATAATTGAATCTGCAGCTCAATGTATCTCTACTATAAAACCAAATCTCAAAGTGCCGTTAAAATTGCCATCTGGGGTTTCGCAAAGAATTGGAGTTGCAACACAAATTGCCACATCTTGTAAGGTATAACTTGAGAAAAATTTATACACTCAATGGATAGATGGGCACAGCTCAACCCTAACATGTTTGGCCATTCATATGTCTTATTTATGTTACAGGACTTAGGATATAAAAATGATGTTGGTTATCAAACATTTTTATACTACAATGAATCTGAATTGAGACAAGTATTTATGTTTTTAATTGAAAAATTGCCAAGTGAAGATAAGAAACCAGTTGTAAATATCTTACCAACAAATAAAAAGCAATGGCTTATGCAACAAATTAGTTTAAAAATTACTGAAGATCTCAACACTATTTGGATTCCGCCTTGTTGCAAGAATCCTGTTAAAAAATCACTGGGTGATTATATCTATGAACAAGGTATTTTCCCTTTTTTGAATAAATCTTAGTAAAAATATTTTAAGTCAAATTCAAGTCAAGAATTAATTATTCAATTAATTCTACTTTAGACTAGTTTTTTTTTTATAAATACTTATAATGAATGATGAAATTATTATTATTAGTTATCTGGTGTTTTGAGTGCAACTTAGAGAGTAAACTAATACTTGCTAAAATGGGTGACTGGACAAATTTTGGAGTTTAAAAATGTTTCAAATTTAGTAACAGACATCTCTGTTTCGAATCCTGGTTCAATAAGAACAATAAAAATTGTTAGGCAGACTGCAAATGTCTTATTTACTTGCTTATAGAAAAAGGTCAGTGTAACTGGCATTTAAATGTGTCCGCCCCATGCCCTACTCACTTTAATACCAACCCTAACCCCTTTCTCAAACTTTACTGTATTCTTTGAGTCAGGTGCTACTGAAAATGATAGGTCATTTCATAATATACCTATTTAGAGCATTGTATTAAATAAGCCTTACAATAGGTTTCATACAGAAAATGTTGCAGGAAAAAGGATTGATGAAAATTATGTTATTGAAAAGTTGAGACTGATACAGAATTTAAAAACTGAAAACAAAAACTTATTAGAAGAGGATCAAAAAGTTAATAATTTATATATTGATGGAAATGAAAGCAAACAAGAAATAAAGCAATCTCTCAAAGAATTAAAAGAAACAACAATTCACTTAAAACAAAAATTGGATACAATTACAAGTGAACGAAATGTTATGGATGTTGAATTTTCACAGGTAAATTTTTAATATAAAACAACTCATATAGTATTATGGTGTGTTATAACCAATATAATCAATATATTTCTTAATGATTATACTTAATTTAATTTTAATAATTAATCAAAATTTCAAGTGAAATCTTTAAATTGCATTCACTGAAAATTGTGAAAACTTTTTTTTAAACAAAAATAAAATATGACTTCCAAACTATGTTTTGAACTAATGAGCAAAGAATTAGAGGTGATTGTATAAATAAAGAAATTAAAATTTTGTAGTACATATAGTGAATATATTCTATTTGTATTGTGTTGTATTACTTCAATATTCATCTCTCTGTTATTAGGCTCAAAAAAGCTGTGAACGTGTAGAATCTGACTTTAAAAATATACAAAATGTTCTGAACAGTATTGGGATAACAGATATGGAGTCAGAAAATTCAATTGATAATCTTTTAGAAATTGTTCATAAAAATTTAGAAAAAATGCATGGAAAAGTTGAAGAGCTAACATCAAGAAATTTATCATTAAAAATTGATATAGATAAATTAAAAAATGATAAAGCACAAACTGAACTGGTAAGAAAAATACAGTAGAAACTCACTGGTCGTAATGTATGTTTTTATTAACTTTAGTGATTATTTACAAAGATATTAAACATCATCATGAAATAGGGTAGCACTGACCGACGCAGCCCGAATGGAAAGTCTAGTTGTCCACCATCAATGACCGACGCAGCTTGAACTGAAAGATGCATATTTTTTGGCATTCAACATGTTAACTAATTACATAGTTTTAAAATAATCCTCTGTCTGTTTTTGTGGAATTTTTATGTTAGAGACGCGGGAGATTATTGGACGATTGGAGATTCTACTGTAATATTATAATTTTATTCACTTAATATTACACAGTATTTATCTTGTCTAAAGGCTTTTTAGAATAATTTATAATTATGTTTTTTCTTAGTCTCATAGAAGCACCTGCAAGAAAATCCTAACAGATTTAAAAGAAAAGGCTAAAGGTGTGAAAGATGAATGTGAGAGCAAAGAAGAGCAGAGAATTGAACTAAAGGCAAAATATGAAAAACTAAAAGGAGGAAACAAAAGGTACTTTGTATTTTATAAATACAAAATTAAATTTACTAACTAAACAAGACAGGAATATCTACACTAATATTATAAAGAGGAAAGATTTGTATTTTTGTATATAATGAATAAACTTAAAAACTACTGGACCGATTTCAAAAATTCTTTCACCAATAGAAAGCTCAACGCTGAGTAACATAGGCTATATTTATTACTAGATAAAAATAAAGATCCATAAAAATCCTTACTAAAACCAAGCCAAGGTGTAAAAAAATAAGCCATAAAATGTCATTCATCACGCATGTGCTGCGGAAAGTATTGATGATAAAACAAAAAAAGTTCTACAATATTATAGAACATATCAATATTTACCAAAAACTTCGCGAGACCATAATTACTATTGTAGTTATGTCACTATAACTACTTTTTTAAAAGTTAATAGAAATGACAATCAAAATCAGACCATTTTACCTTTATATTAATTCTTATCCAAATAAACTATTTGTATTCAAGCACAGGTATTCAAGACTGTTTCAATATCCGTTGATTACTTTTTGAATTATTGAAATCGGACATTCCATTCAAAAGATATTATGAAATTAAAAATGTCAATATACACGAGCAACGCGGTGAAGGGTAGTACTTTGTCACTTAGTTCAATTTTCGCGGCTTTGATACGATTTAACTCAAAAACTACTCGACCGATTTTAAAAATTATTTATTATTTATACTTATGTAAAATTACAGGCATGTATATACTAAAAGAATATTGGAAATAATTGGGAATGTGGATAAGCAAAATATGGAAATTACAAAAATTTTGGATGACACACGTCAGTTACAGAAAGAAATAAATACCCTTGAGGGCCAATTAGGCAGGTGCTTCTCTATTGCTGATGAGACGCTTTTTAAGGTACCTTTACTATTTTAGAAAAGTGAAAATATATGACTATGTATTAAAATATGCTGCCACTGATTGGTAATTCTTACATTTAACTAGTAACCATCCATGTATATCTAATATACTATATATAATATACTGTTAATCAATAAAGATATAGAATAAAAAGTATCGATCCAACTATATAGTATTATATAATATTATTGATTTTTAAGGATGCCAAAAAAGATGATCAAGCAAAAAGAGCCTATAAGCTGCTGGCTTTACTACATTCTGAGTGTAACACAATTGTATCCCTTGTGAATGAAACTGGTACCCTTGCAAGAGACATAGTGGACTTAGAAGACAACATTAAAACAGAGAAATCAAAGCAGACTGAAAATATTTTACAAAAAATACAATTAGATCTTGCTAATTTACAAAAGGAATCCGTTTAATCTATCTTTGCATGATTTTTTTCTATTTTTGTGAAATCAGGGTGATGTAATTCATGCTTTATAAAGTAGGATAGCAATTTCCATCATCATGCAAAGAAGGGTTACACTTGTATGAAAAATTATTGAACATGCATATAAATGAAATGATAGAATGACAAGACTATTTATTTCTGACAAGTCATTAATTATGCTAGGACCTCTAAAATCACAGATCTATCAATACTAAACAAACCAGTACTCAAAATATAGAATCTAAATCAATGTTGGCTTGACTGATCTTTAGTATAATAATATGTTTATGATGTATAACAATAAATAAGTGCAGTCTGAGATAGATGATTTTTCTTTAATACTAACACTATGTGTAACACTTAAATTACCCAAGTCAATTTTGGTGAAAACCTGTTTATTTTCTTTACTATTACTATCCTTTTACTTTTTCTGTGGTAAAATTTCAGGAGGAATATAGTCTTCATCAGATTTGTCATGTGTTTTACTTTTTGTTTGAGTCTTATCTTCCATTTGTTCTTTTTCCTCTATTTGAAGGTCGATTTTTTCTTCATTATCAAAGAACCATAACTTTTGTTCTTCTTTCTGTAATTCTGTTTGCTTCTCCTCTATCATCTTCACACGTTTTATTCTATTTAATCGCATGATTTGATCCTGTAGTCGTTGCTCCCTTAGTACTTCCCAGTTTTTAAACATCTGAAATAAATTCTCAAATGAGATGCAATATGTACAAATATAATCATAATTTATAAATACTGGTAAGTAAACACCTGTTTTCCAGTAGTACATTTATAAATACTTTTTTCCCAAAAAATAAGTTACAATCAAAATTAAGTATCTATCATTTTTACCCTAGCATCCATTTCAATAATTGGTAGCAACCTAATTGAATACAATTATGTAATCTGAATTAAGTTAAAGATTTCATTGTTTTTACCTTTTCTTGTGCAGAAATATCTTTGTTTTGAGATCTATTGATAGCATTCTCCACTAGTATCTTAATTGAATCTTCTATGCTGTCTTCCAATATTTCTGCATTATTTAATAATGCAATACATTGTTCTATCTTTTCTTGTGAATCTTCTGTTATCTCTGTTTTTATTAAATTTAATACATCTTCATATAATTTAAAAGAATTATTACTATTGCATTTTTTTATGAAAGACAGTAATTTATCATATTTTTTGTAGTACAGCCATCCTAGCAGTTGCAAATTATTACTAACATTGTCCTCAAATTGCCTTGATATCCAGGCTAAAGATTTTCCTGTTAATATTTTTATTTCCTTTATATCAAAATGATCATCATGATATGGATTTCTCAGATACTTTATTCTGATTTTGATTTCTTCAACTTTTTGATTTTTTTCGCCATCATTTGTGTTTTCTTTTTGAGGTGGTTTATATTCAGTTATGAATTTATAACAAGCAAACTGGCACATAGCACAAGTAATATCATTGGAGTAGTCTTCCTGTAACATTATGAGTGAAGCAACATTAGCCGCCAGCTCATAATTCTGAGCTTTAATCAGTTTGTCCAATAAAAGATTTGCTGCATAAAAATCAAGGAAGATCCCATAATTTAATGGGTCTTTCAATATAGCAACAAGGTCTTTTAGATTACCAAATTCCATATAATTCCTGACTGTAGCATGATGAGTTGATTCCAAAGTGTTACCAGTTTCAGCTGATGACCGAAGTTTGTGTAAAAGATCTTTTAGTTCTTCTAAATACAAAGGATCTTTTACAGCGTTTGCGAAGATGTCAACATCAATAGCACTAATAACGCCCTTAGACGAATAATTTTGATCCAAACTTGTATAAAAATCACTAAGATTCACTTTTGATAAAATGGGTGAATTAACTTGTATATCCCATGCATTAAGACATTTATATTCGTTAGTTAGAAAAGTTTTTCTAGGAGTGAATGCTAAGGAAGAATGTCGACTAAGTAACATATATCGTACAGACTTAAACATTTTCTGTCGATATTAATTTAGCCGCATTTATTAATAATACGCTATGATAACCTCAACGTCGCAACTAGCTGCAACTAGCAAACAGCAGTGTTGCCAACTTTATTTTTACGAATCCACCAAATGTGGTATCCTGACCCACCGGGATGCCACATATGGTGGGGAAGACATGCTTACAGAAAATTATAAACACGTCATTCCGGTGGGATTCGAACGACGAACGAGCCATCGATGCGCTAAAATTCATCAATAAAGTTTTTTTTTTAATTTAATAATTTTATAATAATAACTAAAATTAAATTAAATAATATTTTGCCATAATATATAATTATAATACCTATTAAAAATGTTTAGAATTTAAATCAACAAATATTGGTCAGTTGTTGCTTGTAGAGCACGGACGTGTCGCTCCGAGCTCCGAGCACTGCGACAGTTGATTACGCGAAATACGTGACGATCGATTGGATTTAGTTCCGCGGTAATGACCTAGTTATTAACGCAGAATCATGAAGGTCGATTGCTACACAAGCTAATGCGCTTACGTGCCTATAACGCGGAAACGTAAATATTTGACACTATGTCTAACCCACCTCCAAATAGAAGGACAATCCAAAAAAGGAATATCCAAATCTCCACAGAAACTGAACAATATATTTATGAAGCCTACAAAAAAGAAAAAGCTGAAAAGGAGCTACTGCATAATATCACCGCAGCTATACAAAAAGAAATAGAGTCTCTCCGACAGCAATTAGAGGCACTCAAAAGTGAATTAGCGGCAAGCAAACATGAAAATGCTCCTGTCCAGTCTGTTTCCTATAGCACGGATGAAGAAGAACTTGCGCAAAAAACGGAATGGATCAGGGCAAAAAGTAGGAAAAAAGAAAACTTAATTCCTGTACTAGCCCAACACAGGAGACAAATCCACCTACGGAATCCAGGAATATGCAAGAACCTAAAATCAAAAGAGCGCCACGCCCACCACCTATTATATTAGAAGAAGTCAAAAACTATCAGTTATTGTATGATAAGATAGTGTCTGTTCAGTCTGCAGAAACTTTTAATATAAAAATGTTGAGCGGAAACAAAATGAAAATAAACGCAGATGACGAAGACTGTTATAGATGGTTAACAGAGTTCCTGAACAAGTGCAGTGCATCTTGGTACTCATACGAGAACAAGCAAAATCGTCCTATTACGGTAATGGCCAAAAAGTTGCACCACACATGTGAGCCCGATAGAATGTGTGAAAGAAAAGGGCTTCAAGATCGAAGAGGCTGTGAACAAGCTTAGGTGGAAAAATAAAGAGCCTATGGACATGTTCATGCTAACCTTCACTAAGGAAGAAGACATCAAAAAAATATATAAAGGGGGAACCAAGTTGGCATCCTTGGCAAACAGCAATTTTTGCAGACTGCAGTCACAGACTAACAAGGAGAGTGTCAAACTTGGGAATCACAGATTCCCATCACTTTTATATAAATATTGTAGGGCAGGGTCCTCTCTGTGATTCCCAAGTTTGACACTCTCCTTGTAAGTATAGATAGAGTACAATAGGTACTATAATTGGACGCTGTTAAACAATACAGTGTCAACCCACACAGTTGAAATTTTGAGAAAATTGAGTTTCTAAACATGTTAGGGTTTCGAGCTCGCTAGTTTTTACAATATTTTTGCTATTAGAACGATTTAAATGATATATTTTATCTCTTTTGAAATATGTACGTATTCAAATTCAAAATCATTTATTCATTTAGGTAACACAATGTACACTTATGAACGTCAGTAAAAAATACATATTAAATGCTTCTAATTTTACATTAACCGCCAGTTCTCAAATCAAGGGCGTAGAACAGAAGAGAAGAACTGGCAATAAACTCTTCGTCACTCTTTTTAATCGCCAAAGTTTTGTTTTACAAAATATTTGTAAGGCAATGCAACCATTACACCATGTTCCACATGATATCTTTAAGTAATTAAATCAAAGATTTTTCCTCTATCAGCAGTAGGCATGGTGAAATAGGAGCACGCACTTACATTCTGTTCCCGTGGGAACAACACGCAAATACATAGTCGAAATAACTAATATCACCGCATACACGAATTCAAGTCCGACCTGTCACCACAAGTAGCACCCGTTCACGAGTATGACGCATGGCCAGCCATCGGCCCCTCGCCATATTTTAGGGAGAGGGACAACCCGACGCATGGACGCCAGATGATATGTATGAGCTAGTCTTGATAAGGAAGTGATTGGTATAAAAATTTACATTTTTATGATTTTGTGGGTTGACACTGTATTGCTTAACAGCGTCCAATTTACTAGATTGAAGAATAACGATACATAGGTACCTATCGAAATTTACCGGTATTCTCGAGAGAAGTGTCAAACGTTCCGTTAAATGTGAGATTTGAGAACTGGCGATCTGTCATTAGGTATTGCCGGTAATCTGTGGTAATTGCAAAAAAATGCAAATTTGAAAGCAGGGTGCCACCGCTATCATTTTCTCGACGTCGTCTTAGTTTTATTTTCGAATTCATATTGAGTTCGATCGTAATTTATATATAATTCGAATCTTTACTATGTATTATAATTATATCAAAGTAAAACTTAATTATTAACCATGTGTATTCCAAATAACCAAATATTTTTATAAAAAGTACACAAATATCTCTAAAACTTTTATTCAAACAGCCATAGGTGAAGATGAGCGAATTATATTATGCTGTAGTATGTTCATCAAACATGAATAGAAGTATGGAGGCGCACGCATTTCTTGTAAAAAAAGGATTTAAAGTTAAGTCTTTTGGAACTGGTGAAAAAGTTAAGTTGCCAGGGACTTCAGCTGATCGACCGAATTGTTATGAATTTGGTGTTCCTTATGATGATATCTACAATGATTTAATGGAAAAGGATAAATCATATTATACTCAAAATGGACTATTGCACATGCTGGATCGAAACCGTAGAATAAAACCAAGTCCAGAGCGATTTCAGGCGTCTAGTGAAATATTTGATGTCATTATAACATGTGAGGAAAGAGTTTATGACCAAGTTATTGAATGGTTTGTATCCAGAAGATCTGTTTGCAATCAACCTGTTCATATAGTGAATATTGATATTCAAGATAACCATGAGGAGGCAACTATAGGTGCCTTCCTTATAAGTGACATGGTTACAAAAATGTCTCAAAGTGATGATTTAGACAATGATATTGATGAATTACTACATGATTTTGAAGCAAAGTGTCATAGACCAATATTAAATAGTATAATGTTCTATTGATGATAAAATTGCTTGAATATTTAGAGGTTTACTGTATTATCGCTGGCAAAATCTGTTTTGAAGCAATCTTGTATGCCTAAAATAGGTGCATTAAATTTTATCTAATGAGAAAAATCCTGAAACTAGCTAAATAATTCAACCCTTTCTTAATCTATATATTTTGTAAAGAAATAAAATATTGCACTCTGTTGCCAATATTTTCTGACCTTTGCACTAAATATTGTTTAAATTGCATCATTTTTTAGCATAACATACACTTCACATCTCAACTTACCTTTTATAAAAATAAAATGTCTATATAAATGAATGCAATTACTGTGATGTTCATTTTATAAATACAACTTGTTTATTACAAAGTACCTATTTCAGTTTAAATGTCCTCAGAAAACTAAGGAGGTATTGAAAGCATATGGTATATATGTTCAAACTAGATAGAAACAGACCATACTCTAGAGTTAAAATGATTTTTTTATTATTTAGAAGTTTTACTAAAAAAATGGTTAATGTAAAACAGGATTATTCTGGTGTTGGTCTGTTAGTATAACCACGTAATGCATTAATTGAAATACTATTTTTTAAGTTTCTTGTTATTTTATGAACTACACAATATATCCATACATTTGGTAAAACAGAATAAATTTTTTGTGTAACTACTGCAGCTGTTTTTTTTGTGGTTCATTTTAGAACCAGGTTACATAAACCCCAATTGGTAGCAAGTACTAAACTTATTTGAAATTGAAAATGAGAAAAGGTTTTTTTGTACCTAATGCCATACCATACAGCTGCCCCGGCTTCGCACGGGTAGTAGTGCATTTATATGCTTACATGTTTTATCTGTCGTAACTCGTAGGATCGAATCAGCTTGATGCATCTTATGTGGATTATCGCATCAAGCATCGTCATCGGTGTGAGAAACGCATTTGAATTTATTTTCGCCCGCGTTGATTTTTTGTGATAACTCTTAAGATATTCATTTAAATTATATGGCGTAAAAGACGTAGACTGTAGCATAATGAGTTGATTCCAAAGTGTTACGGGTAACCAGTTTCAGCTGATGACCGAAGTTTATGTAAAATATCTATTAGTTCTTCAAAATACAAAGGATCCTTCACAGATTAATGACGATAACCACACATCAAAAATTGTATATGTAATTAAAAATAAAGCGCTTATAGTTTGGAACTGAAATAAACATTCATTCGTATTTACATTAAATAAATTTACTGGATTAAAACGCGATTAATTCATTACATCGCGTCGTCGCGTCGGTTCAAAGGTAAAACTCACTACGTAGCATTTTGAGTCAAAGTGAGATTTCGCTAGTTCTGCTTATTTTAAGAGTATATTAACAAATCACTAAGTGCGTATTGTGCTCCATAACAAAACGGTGTAGAGGTAAAAGTCAATGCCAGTGCCCCCCAATTGAAAAGAAACGACTTTATAGGGTTAAATTGGACTAGATTGAGTCGAGACTTTGTATAAAGAAGTCTCGACTTCAGTCACAAATTTGTTCCGACGGGCGCATACGTCCAACTATTTTAGTTATGTTACTACTACTTTTTTACATTTTAAAAGTTGTTAGAAATGCCGATCAAAATCAGACCATGTTATCCATGTTAAGGTAATTTATTATCTGCGGAAATGAGTTACCTTTACCTTTGTATTAATTTGTATCCAAATAAATTCCATTCAATAGATATTACGAAATTAAAAATGTCAATGTAAACAAAACGATTTAACTCAAAAACCAGTCGGAATTTAGATGTTCCAAGACCAATCCCCGAAGTTACCAGACGTGGAGAAAACATGTCTTCCTCACGTCTGGTAACCTCGGGCTTTGAACGGGTGCAGTGGGAGGAATATCGAAATTCAGACCGCTTAACGAACCACCGTTATAGATAGAAAAACCGTGAAGTGCATATTACGGGTTTCGGTTTCAGTCTATGGATTTCCGAGTGCTCGAGCCTCGAAGTATGGAGGGTAGAGATAAGGAGCACTCTCTGATATGGGGCTTTACTTCCAAAAGTGTCCGTGATAAGCTGTTAGATAATAGTTCCAAAACCAACTAAAAAGGCGCTGATGACCACTGATGGTTCGATGTGAATTTGGCGATTATTAATGAAGTGAAGTATGCCAAATGGAAATAGCAAAGTACAAAAGTAGTTGTAATGAATAGAGTAGTTTATAAAAATAAAGTGAATGAGTATGCAATTGAAAACGTCATTATTCAAAAGAATTCTGAATTATTTAAAATTATTGTTATATATTTAATTAATGTAAGAAATTACTTTACTATTTAAATAAAATACTGTATACCGGATTAAAACGCGATTTATTATTTATCCCGACGTTTCGGATGCTTTTCAGCAACCGTGGTCGCGGGAGACTGGTCTCCCGCGACGAGATAGACGAGAGAAACGTCGGGATAAATAAATTAAATAATAAATCGCGTTTTAATCCGGTATACAGTATTTTATTTAAATGTGTGATACTCGCGTTAATAAAAGACAAAATTACTTTACTATCTCGGCATTCAAAAATTTTACAACTAAATTTTTGAAAGTCGTTACGGACCGGATATATATATTTTTCTTCGTTTCATTCTGTCCTGTTTTAGGCGCTTTCTTTCAAATGCAGTCATCAGCTTACAGCAGCGCCACCATAATATCACATGACTTTATGGACACTTCTAATATACAGATTACAGAGAGAGTACTCCTTATCTCTACCCTCCATAGCTCGAAGTAAAACTTGTTCGTCAATGCATCATTGACTGATATTCCATAGAGTCTGATATTCTGCGGCTGAGGTATCACCTACCATCAAGTGAAGCTTTTGCTCGTCTGTTATATAAAAAAATTAAAAAACAGCTGTCCACTCTCCAATAAATCTGACAGCTGTCAAAATTTATTTAGATTTCTTAATTGTTATTTGTTAAACATTTGAATTGAATGAGTAAATAAATATTATATACGTAATTAAGAAAAATCTGATCTGTTCTCTTTATATTAAATTTAACAACATTTAATCATGAACTATTTGTTTAATAACGTGTGTTTTACAAATCTTCGTGCTAATATACCTATAATATGTCATAACCTGCACACTTCTGTTCCTGTGTCGGCATGGACCAAATCTGAGATACCGAAATCATTTATCAGGTACAATAAAAAAATATATCCGCCGCAAGATCCTTCAGAGGAACCAAGACCAGCTGTAAGTGTTAAATTTAAACATATATTTCACGCATCATTCCCATTGGGGTAGGCAGAGATCACGGAATTTCATCTGCTACGATCCTTGTCGCTTTTTCCACTTTCATCTACACACAACACATCATACACACTCGTCGGTTTCTAGTACTTTTGACCTGGCCCTCATTACAAATGTCTCTGATCTAATTGAGGACTGTTACATTCATGGTATACAAATATGTTTGAATGTCTAGGTTTCTAGATACTTATGAAAAAAATGCATTGAGTTTTCATATGAGTCGTATAGAATCAAAGGCGGCTATCTGACATCTTTGGTCCGGAAATCTACAAAAGGAAAATAAGTTCTTGTCGTTTAGACTGTTATGTTTTTGAATATATTTGGTTTTATCTTTAATTGTTAATATTAATAGATACCTTATACATGCAATGAATGATTCCTAATACAGAAATAAAGGAGAAAAACGTTTTCTTTTTTAAATTGCTAACAATCAGCCATAAGTCAGATAGCCGCCTTTGATTCTATACGACTCATATATAGTATAGGTATTACAGACACATTTCTATGTATAACAAATTTTATTTACCACTCTCAGCTGTAATCTTATTTACAAATTATGATCCTTTTTTTCTAGTTTGTATGTCATCAAAAAACAAATCTGAAATATAGTCCAGAAAAATTATGGTATATAGCTAGTTTTGTAAGAGGAATGACTGTTGATGAGGCAGTAAAGCAATTGAGTTTTGTCAATAAAAAAGGTGCAGGATTCATAAAAGATGCTATACTTGAAGCTCAGGAACTTGCTATATCACAACATAATGTTGAATTTCGTAGTGATTTATGGATTGGTAAGTAAGACTTTATTTTAACCAAAATTTGTAGATGATTTGAAAGACAGCCCAAAATTAGCAGAAGTATGATTTTATATTCATAGTATAGTGAGACAAGCATGAAGCTTACCTGATGGTAGGTAAATCCTAACCCACAAGATGAGTTGTCAACTGTTTTTTTTATTTTAAGCTTTTGAAAATCCATAAACTAATGCCACAACTGCAATATGGTTTTATTTAATGATTTGGAATTTCAGTCTTCCCAGACCCACCTTATCAGTGGTAGGAAAAAACACGTTTATACAACACAAATGTATTCAAATCCATGTAAATGCATGGTGGATATTCTACCCACTGTGCTCTTATATCTGTAATCATTAATTATAATATATGTATATTAGCAACGCGCCCCGGCTTCACACGGGTACAGTGTAGATGTAGATGTACACAAAAAAATAGCCTATGTTTCTCCCTCATAATGTAGCTTTCTATTGGTGAAAGAATTTTTAAAATCGGTCCAGTATATTTGAGTTTATTCATAACATACAAAAATACAAATCTTTTCTATTTATAATATTAGTATAGATAATATGATTTGTTTATTTTAGCGGAATCATTTTGTGGAAAAGGTGCTGTTCTAAAAGGTATAAGAAGGCATGCTAGAGGAAGGTTGGGTGAAGTACGTTATCAATATTGCCATTATTTTGTGCGGTTAGAAGAGGGAAGTCCTCCAGCAGATTTTTACAAGAAAAATCCACTAACACCTCAACAACAACTTGAAAAATGGTTGGAACAAATGAGGAAACGAAAAATAATTAATTCTCTTTGATTTGTTTTATATTTATAACATGATTTATATGAGTCAATAAAGATATATAAAATAGGCTCTCATAACTGTGTTTTGAAAAGTAATTTGAATTGTGTGCACTTAGGATAGAGAGATTAAGATTTCAAAGATGCATTGAAATCTGAAATTGTAGAAAAATAATTGAATTGAATGATAAAAACCAAAATTCATCCTTTTTTTTTTAAAACATCACATTTTCTATCTGAAACAAGAATTTGTTTTATTACTTGGACTTTATTTATAAACAAATGTTTTGTAATAAAACATCTTTCCAAATCTAAAAGAATATATTTATTATTATTAATAAACAATAAAAAGTTGTATAAAATATAATAGTAGTCATTGTGATCTTAAAAAAATCTATTTTTTACTTATAACTAAAATTTAATAATATAAGTACATACTGGCAATTGTTTAATAGTAAATATATAAATAACTAGCTGAACGATCCAGCGTCGCACGGCTATACTAATGAAGAAAATGAAACTGAATTTCCCCTTTATAATACTAATATCTGAAAATCAATCCATCAATTTGATTCAAAATCCCTTTTCTTTCCATACAAAAGTATACAAAGTATTAAAAAAACTAAAAAAATTAATGCTTTCGTTAGACATTCTCAAGTTATGGATTGACCAAAGGTTTCCTTTGGGGGTTCATTCTATATACATAGATAAAATCATACACTTAAAGAGTTTCGAGGTTCTTTCTTCTTAGGAACATAACCATACAAAAATATGGAACCAATAACAAACATTGTGCCTATTGCAAATTGTACTGTTAAATGGAAGTCAAATATGACCATGGAGGCAAGACACAGAATAATAATAGCTACAGAAGTTGCAAATCCTTTTAAAATATTATCAGCATATTTAACGACAACAGCAACAATTAAACCTCCAGCTGCCTGCAATACAACTAGATACCATACAAAGCCATCAAATCCTTTTAGCAATTCTGTTATTGACCCCTTACTGTCGATGAGATAAGTAATGATACCAAATGGTAGTGACAGTAAACTTAACTGAACATTTCTCATCCAGACCTGCAAATTAGAAATTTTTAATAATTTAATTAACAGTTTTAATATATTATTAGAAAACCATTTTTAAATTGTTCATTAATTTAGTTTTGTATGAAAATACTTAAGATGATTAATTCAAGTGATTGATGTAATATAATTATATTATATCACATCAATCACTTGAATTTTTGAATATGGTATGTATATAATATATTTCTAGATAATAGGGGGCAAATGGGTTGTTGACTCAACTAATGGTACCTAAGTAATCATCATCAGACATTAGCAAAACCAGCTATGCTGCCAGCCTTTAAAAAATTAGTAGGCTCTTTTTCTAAATGAAAATATATTGTTATTTAAAGTTATACTTACAGATATATCAGATTCTTTTAATACTTTTTCAAAATAGATTCCTGCAAATCCAGAAATAAAACAGGCTGCTAAGGCTGCTGAAAATCCAAGAATCTTGGATTGTTTTTGTAAATTCTCAGATGAAGTGCCTTTAGATACTTTTTCTGTTGATGTTAGTTGTACTAAAGCAACACCAATTACTAATAATCCTAAGGCTCCCCATTGCCATTTTTTTAATCTTCTTTTTAATACTAACACAGCAAAGAAGGCTGTTGTTAATAACTTTAACTGATAAGTAACCTAAAATCAGAAATTTCAATGTACACAAGTTTCAAGTTGCACAATAATCTTTTTTTTTAACTTTATGACCAAGCATCTGACTGCTAATGAAATACTGATATTACAGCCTAAGTGGGATGCATGCTCATGTATTTGCATGTATGCACTTTTTTTTGCAGTAACCCAGAGTCTGGGTTCCAGATTATAGCTTGATAGGAAGCTGGTAATGTAGTACTTTCCTTACAAGGCCATATTCAACAAAAATAATATAAAAATAGATTTTTCTGAGGGATAATCTCAGGTTTCACACTTACTTTGATTATGATAAAAAGGTGTGTTAAACAAAGTAAGTCGCATGTATTTTTTTATTTACCTGATAAGTTGCAGCATCCAAATTACTAGCAGACACATACAATAAGTTGTTTTGTACTACATATAAAAATGATGGCACACAGACACGTAATGTGTCATTAATATTCAATATAACTGTGCTATATATAGTAAGCGCTCCTTTTCTAATACTCCCTGACTCATTAATTACCAAGAAAATGCATATTACAAGTTTTAATACTTCTGCCATAACCACAGCTAAAAGATAAAAAAAAAATTAATGATGATTGCATTAGCTAATGATGTTGAACAATTTTTTTTAAATGTCTTCTTCCCTTTTTTGGGGTTGATGTATCTTTTTTCACTCATTATTAAGATAATATCATTCAAAAAATACACAATTTACTGAAGTGTAAGATGCAATGCAAATTGTTACTTGTAAACCTGTGATCATATCATAAATTATTAATGTTTCAAATAGGTCAACAGCGCATCATTCAGTGATGTTCTGTGGCTGAGGTATCACTTACCTTCAAGTGAACCTAATGCTTGTCTGTCGATATCTAACATAAAAATAAATAAACCAATTTAAATAATGCTAAAACTATTAAGATACTGAACTGCCATTCTCAAGCCAAAATGCCATTATCCAGCATTATGTTGATTTTGACTATTTAATACTATACTACAATATTTTTCAAATAATTCATACAAAGTAACCGTAATGTAAAAATATATAAAAAACTTTAAGCTTACCAGCAGCAGATGAGAACATTTCTACACTTCGGGTACGTGCATATCTCATGCTTAAACCCAGTGCAGCATTTTGTATTGTCAATATTATAAGGCTCACATACTTGATATATCCTGGAACACATTCATCATTTTTGAAAAGTATTACAGAAGACAAAATAATTATTACAGTTTAATCAATTATCTTAAAGAATTACACAGACTGAGTAAAAATCTAATAATTTTTGTACCATATTTTACTTGTTTATTGGGGGAATAGCTTTTATCTTTTTTGCTTTCACTATCCATTGCTTCTGAATTGAGTTGAGTTTCCTGAGTTATGTTTTCAGTTTCAAGTTCAATTTCGTCTTTAGAATCTTGAGTATCCTGTAGATTGATGTCATTTGCAGACTTCATAGATACTGATAAAAAATAGATCTTGTGATATACTAACCATACAGGAAATTAGCTAAAAAATTAAAATATACCCATAGCTTAGCATTTATTGTTAATTGTATATTCAAGTATTTTTTTTAACTATACTTAAATAATTATTTGAATTAAAAAGTTAATATAGACTAGATATTTTAAAAATAATTATACTTGTTTCAGTAATTCTTCAATATTTTCGACAATTGATTTTTACTGATATTCATACCTGAAAAATTTGCTACAGAAAATATTTAGTGCTATGTAGATCTAATAAATTATAATAAATAATTATTTATCACATCATTTGTATAAAATTGAATTTGTTTTTTGTTGACGTAGACAAATCACATTTCTTTTTAATTTATTGCATGACCATGGATACTGGATAGACATAAGACAAATCACAACAGTGTTGCCAGATGGTCTCGATGAAGTACCCTAGAGCTAGACTAAATTATTATTTCAAATAAGTTTGTATCTCCCTAGAATACCCTCACCAAAGGGATGGTGGCACGCCAAAATCATCAATTCAAAACGTCAGGAACGTGATATATGATATGATATATTTTTTAATATACCCTAAAAATTCCCTTTTGTGTTCCCCTCAATTTAGGGGAAAATCCCCGGACATAATTGAATTACATATGATTGTAAAAAGGTTGTTATTGATGCGCCTTCGACGCAGGGCCGCCAGATTGGGCGATAAATCGCAATTTGTTTGACTTGAAGTGCCACCTTGCGACCTTTGGAGGTTTTGCGATTGATGCAATTCTGGCGATTTACATTTTTTGGAGAGATATTTGGGCGATTTGGGGCCCTACCTCAATTTTTATGATTAGATTTTAAGGTTATGACTTATGCCAGACTATGGGAGAACAAGATATTTTTTGGCTATATATGATAGTGATTTATGGTTCTTACTTTTCAGTTGTTATTCATTCATTCATGTCCGTTTTGAATTTCTCAGTAATTTGTGCGATTTTGGGCGAATTGAGCGCCATCTGTGCGTGACTCGCTCTATGACTAAACTGGCAACCCTGCGTCGACGTACTTCCCAGGTACCTATAAAATATTTTTACATCCCCCATCACCCGTTCACTTCAAGAATGCCACCGACCACCGTCACCGTTATGATTTCGCAGCTAACGGTACTGTTAAGGAGGGTAGATACCCTCCACAGGTACTGTAGATAAAAATATTATAATCTAAATAAAAATAAAGCTTAACTGCTGGTTCATTTCACGTTTGCAGAAAATTCGTCGAGAACCATTCGCCGAAAACACAATTCGTCGATAAAGACAATTCGCCGACGAAATTCATCGAGTGGTTCACTATACCCGAAAAAGGAGCCACCGCCTAGGTTAGGTTATGTTGGTATGGTGACCACTGCCGAAACCGAATCCTACTCATATCACTTCATATTTTGAGAATTTGTTTTTTTTTACCCCAAAAAGGTCATGATGCGAATTGTTTTCGACAGATTGTTCTCGGCGAACTTTCCGCAAATCCAACAATAAGCACAAAATTTGTGCAGTTAAGAGGATACCTTGAAAATAAAAAATAATTTTAGGGGCGTGGTTTATCAGAAAGTTGCGGAGAACGGCCGCGGCCGCGGCGCTGCGCTCGCTATACTCGTAATAATTATAAGATAACATTACCGTGTCGCGCGAGAGCGCTTTGCCGCCACGTAGGTATCATTCGGTTGGAATATAATTTCGTACAGAAAACCTAAGGAGACGAACAGCACTAAATATATGTTGCAAACAAGCCTGGAACATTGGCGTGGCCGCACATGAGACAGACATAGTTGTAGACCGTGTTGTCATATAAGAAAGAATTACCCATATCTGGGTAAAATTGTCGTGTGATTTGGTGTAATGCTTAAATAATTATTATGAATCCATTTGCGGAATTTTTTTTAATAATAAATTAACATTGCACCAAAACACTTTGTAATAACAAATTAAGTGCATGATAAGTTGATGTGTGTTTTATTTATTTATATAATACTAGCAATTGCCTCCGCAACCCCCCTTGTGGGTTGAATTTCGTAAAATCCGTTCTTAGCTGACCTCTACTCGGCGAAAGGAATATTCCTACCATATTTCAAGTTGCTACGCCTTATGGTTCCAGAGATATCGTGATGAGTATCTATATAGGTGGGAATCTCTTTTATATATATAGATAAAAAAGAGATTCCCACCTATATAGATACTCATCACGATATCTCTGGAACCATAAGGCGTAGCAACTTGAAATATGGTAGGAATATTATTTATATAATGCAAACTTTCTAAGTGATTTCTTTGTTAAGACATGTTTAAAAAAAACTAGAATTATCCGGTTCTGTGTTTTATTGTTAATCAATGTTCTAGAATTTTATTTACATTATTAACTTCAGCTCTGATATGATATTTTTAAGAAACAAATTATTTAAATAATATGCGTTTAGATTCACGCATTGTATATTTGTCATTCTTCGAGTCGATTTGATCTTTTCTGATTTAATACTGCTTTTATTTGTTCTTCACCCATGTTTTATATTGGTTTCATTACATATTATTTTGGAAGATTCAGACTGTTCTAGTAGTGTAATATTTTGAATGTTACTGAAAACCACCTGAAAGTAAAAAATCTTTGTTAACTTGATATTTAAATCTTAAGATCTATGAAATTATTATCTATTTTTTTTATTTTGAATTTAATTAATTAGTTACCTAAGAAAATTTGGGAAAATAAAAAGTGTAAATTGGCAACACAGAATCTGTCAAACATTTAGGTTATATTTTCTTAAATTATTTTAAATATTGAAAAATAAGCATAAGTTACCCAAAAAGAATTAAACACGACTATAGAAAAACATAATAAACCATTACATTGTAATATTTTGCCAAATTAAAGAGATAATCATATACTTACGAATGAATTGTTATTCCATTTATATTTCGTTCACTTTGGCTTTTGCAGCCTTTAACACAACAACCTACTATTGTTATCACATTTAAGAAACCTTAATTAACAGAGTATATGTCTCAAAAAGAATCAACATTTACTTGAAATCACTACAAACACCAAAAATCGCACATGATGAAATGGCGCCGAAGAAATTTGTCACAATTGACAAGAAAAAGTGGCCACGCCGACGGGGACAAAACATCTGTGTTTTGTCCTTCTTTTTTACATACACATTGTAATTTGCTATCGCGCTTTAATATTTTAGTGTTACATCTATAGGTACTTAATCTGAGGTTGCAAATATATATTATGTAAACTTTTTGATTTAATCTTTCTAAATTAATAATAATAAATTTAATCTTTCTAAATTGTTTTAATCAGAATATTATTTATCTTGGTTTTTATTTTTATGATTTTGATTGTTTTGAATTTAAAGAATTAATTTTCTCAAAGAACTTAAAGTATGTTCACTTATTAATTTATTAAGTACTTATGTTAATATTCTTTTTAATAATATTAACATAAGTATTTAGAAAACAGCGGAACAATTATTACGACATTATTATGGCTAATTTAAAAAAAAAAAATTCACAACGATGTCAAAGTCTGTTGTAATACAAATTATAAATATTGCTCCTGCTGCAAATATTTTTTTAAGTTTCTTTTAAAAACACAAACAGATTTTGACCGCTTTCTATCTTCGAGTAACTCATTGTCCAATCTAGTTCCCTCAAACCTTATATTATATCTACCATAATTCGTTAGGGGTGCTGGTAATGTCAAGTTATGTTTATATCTGGTGTGGTACTTGTGGATTTTCTTGTGAAAATGTGTTGCGTTTGTGATGATTTTCTGTATATGTATGCATGTATAATAAGTGTGAAGTTGTGTAATGTTAAATATTTTTCAGCTTTTAGGCATATAATATTTTGTTGATGTAAGTCTGTGGTAATTGAATAAAGTCTAATTATTTTGTTTAGTGTTACTTGCAGATCTTTTATAGTTTTTGCCGCACCACCCCATATTTGAACCAGATACTCCAAGTGTGATTTGACAAGGGAATTGTAAATTATTTCTTTTGCCGTGTGAGGATTGCATTTTGCTATTTGTTTGACTAATCCTATGAAGGGAAATATCTTGGATCTTATATGCTCTAGGTGTACTTTCCATGTTAATTTTGTGTCTAAAATGAGTCCAAGATATTTCTCTTGATTAGATTTTTTAATTATTTCCTGGTCTTTTTCTAGGAGGTTTTCTTATATTAATTCATAGGTTTATAAGTATTTACATATTATGTTTTTTTTTCAGGAATGCGTAAGATTTATGTCGAGAAATTTAGACACAACTCAGAAAAAAAACATTAAAACATATTTTTACTGACTAATTGAATTGAATAAATATAGAATAAAATATTTTCTACATATACATACTATCCCGACTGAAAGATAAAGTTTTTAACTACAAAAAATTATTACTTTTTTAATTTTTATTAAACAGCATTTATACTAAAGTCTTGTGACCGCGCATACTGTCGTTACTACGCGCCTGTTTGGAGGTTAAAATCTATCGAATGATGTAACTTCTCATTTGTGCCCCTAGTCCCTACCTATCTGTTCTTGGAGTATCTCTATTTTCTGTTTTGTATTTTCTTCTTCTGCCTCAGTATCTGTAGTGTCAATATATTTCTCATTTAATTCTTTTGTCAATATTTGTTAAGTTACTGTTATTCTTTTGAATGTAATAGGCAGGTTCTGATATATATGTTTATTTCTAGTGTGCCTGGGGTCAACTAATTCTGGCAAAAGACAGTCATAGCAAAAAGATAATAAATTTGGCTCCATTTTTGTTGCCCAGATCGCAAGTAAAAATGTTTGTATCTTACAATTAATATGCAGTTGGCCTTAGATTTGTATAAACCAAACTGAATTAAAATTTGTTTGTATTTATTTAGTTTCTTATCATATTTCCAAAAATGCATTTTCCCCTCCTGGATAGTGGCATCTACGGCATCATACTATATTAAATGGCGCAATAGGACATTTTATTTCAATAATCATATCGCCATCATCCGTTATTTCATCTGGTCACGCCCCTAAAAAGGGTACATTTCGTCGATGAGAAGACCACACTGCTTCACCTTTATAATTTTTTCACTGTTTTTCCCGTGACTATAGAAGAAACATGATCAATTTAATTTCATTATGTTAATCAAATTTAATTATGTTAACATTTTTTTCTACAATAAGTACTTGTTTTTACATACTAAACGCGACTCCATGCTCTCTGTTTCCTTCATTTCGGAACTCCGTGAAACTGATAGGGATACGTCAGCATTACGTCACTAAGTTGTATTCTAGTAATATAAATTAGTTTAAACCAATTTTATTTATTATTAGTAGATAATTGAACATGTTAGTATATATTAAAAAAAAAAACTGAAATTGATAAATAGTAAAGTCTGTTACAGAATATACTTTTTACGTGCTTAGTTATAATTTTGGGAAGGTAGTATTGCTGGAAAAATGTTTATTTTATGATACAAATTTGGAATATTTATGAATACAGACTAATACAATTATGTATGTAAAACTAGCGACCCGCCCCGGCTTCGCACGGGTCAAGATTTTTTGACAAAAAAGCAGGGGTTGTATGTATTTTTTAATGACATATTATAAAAAAATAAAAATAAAAAATTTCGTCCAAAAATGAAAAAAAAAATTTAGGGGTGGACTACCCCTAACATGTAGGGGGATGAAAATAGATGTTGGCCGATTCTCATAGATACCGGATAAGCACAAAAAATTTCATCAAAATCGGTCAAGCCGTTTCGGAGGAGTATGGCAACGAAAACTGTGACACGAGAATTTTATATATTAGATATGTTGGGACTTACAATTTTTTTCGTCATGTTACGGGCCTTATTCTCGCAATATTGTTTTTTAGTCATTTTTGGGTTTTTAACTTTTACCATTTTTCGAATTGTTTTTCTTAACCTAATAAATTAAAGATAATGTCTAAAACCTACATAATTCTAATTAATGATTGTACAATTATTATTATTGAAAACACCTAATTTTTACAAATTATTATTAAAATAACATAATTATGTATATTCAAGTACGCAACTAATTACGTAATAATATCGATGACAATCATACACGTCCATCTACTAGAGACTTTCACAGTCGACTGAAGGAGGAGCTATAAAACAGAGAGGCAACTACTTTATGTAGGGAAATTCTGAGATAGATGTACTGAGTTCGCGCTTATAATTATCGACGTAAGCGCCAAAACACATTTTTATTTTTAAATAAAAAACTACAAGTGCTATTAAAAAAGTACTCTTGGCAAACTTAGATATGGTTATTTACTATGTATTAAAAAATATTCTATAGACTAATTCTTATTAATTTCCCTGTACTGAACAAAAAATACAGTTATTAGAGCCTACTTTGAATATATTTTCTATCGAGAAAATTTTATCCTATCGTGTTTTTGAACTATGCGATTCTAGTTTATATAGTTAGGAAGCATATATCAAAAAATTGGGTTTATGCTATATCAATTTAAGAAACTACACGACATATAAAAAGCACAAAATTTTCAAGACATCACCTTAATGACAATTCCAAATGAACATAAAAGTCAAATAATACGACAATTAGCAGTTTTATCACATAATTTATTCTTAATTTAAACTACAACAAGATATTATTTGGATTTTAAATTTATACATCATTTTCAAAATCAGCTGGATTTTTTCGGGAAAGCCTGTGGTGCTCCCTTTCTACTCCGTCATAGATGAGATAGGCAATAATGAATGCTGGAAAATGAAAGTATTAAGTTTAGTTATTGAAGAAGTAAAGTAACTATATATTATATAGGTAATGTATTTCTTGAAAAAAATATATATTATTGTTAATTAATATATTAGTATTTACATAGATCACATCTGATATTGGGATGTCTAACTTGGATATAAAAACCTATAATAAAAATAGACTGTATTGCCATATTCCCAATATTCTTAACATTAAAATTTAAATCAATTTAAATTTTTTCCTAATTTTCTTATCATTAAATTTTAAATCAAATTTATTTTAGTTGTTTAGCTGATACAACATACTCTAATTTAATTAATTGTAGGGCAGATAATAAAAAGCTTATTGAAAATTCAGTTTAAATTTATATTGTTTAAATTAGTTAATTTAATTTTAAGTTTAGTGTGTATTACTTTGTGATGCAACGAATACGAATATTAGTATTCCCCGAATATCAGCTAATCACCGAATATTCGTATTCGCCGAATATCATGAAGATATTAGTGCAAAAATATAAAACTGTATTTGTATGCACTTTTCAATAGTTAAATTGAAATTAATCCGAACGATGTTGCGTGACTTTTTTTTAGGTTCGAAAAAGGGACTACCCTCTAAATAGTTGTTAGTTTTGGTATGGCGCTTTGTTTACAGTATAGTTTACCTAATTTTTTTATTGTTTATAGTAATCTTGTTGTGTGCTAAAATATTTAGTAATAGTCTAGTTTTATTTGAGAAATAAATGATATTTGGAAACATTTTCTAAAAGTCAGATAAATACATAATGCCTAATACTTATTGTATGAATTCATAGTAATGCTGGGTATAGCTATTTTCAATTTTATATTTACATGTAATAATTTGCCATATTTCAGATGATGAAAGTAAAACAGTATGTAAATATTGCATGAATGAACTTAGATTATAAAAAAAAATTGTTAGTTTTAAATATCTATTTTTTTAGAGGTAGAAATATTAGGTTTCGACCAAAATAAAAGGCTGAAAAGTAAAACAAAATACTTTTATCTTTTTATTCAATAGTATAAGTATATTCGTATTCGCCGAATAGTAGAAGCACTATTCGTATTCATAATAGTGGTATTTGTTGCAAATTATTTTGGTAAATAAAAATTAACCGACTTCAGTCCCTGCTGTTAACTATTCTTATACTATTTTTACTGTTTTGTTACTATTGCATGAGCAAAGCCACTTTAGTTAATTACTGAGAACAAGAATGTAAATACTGGTTGTTATGTTGCTTAGAGAATTGCACACAGTGGCAGGACCACCATACAAGCCCAAAAGCCCATTTTGTCCTATTAATGCAACCATACAAAAGAAAAAGAATAATTTCTTAACGTAATTATATAAATCTTATATAACTTATATGAATACATAATTATATAAGTTATATATAAACGCGTATCATGTTAAAGTCAGCAACCCGGGCTTTTGGGCTTGTATAGACATCTGATTGCACAAATTAATATTATCCAATAAATAGTGGTGAAAACTAAAATTAATAAAACATTTAATCCCAATTTAAGCCTGAAATATTCTGTTCTCTATATAAATTTTCAGTTTTAAGTTATTAGACTTGACTATTGACTTATGCTGTGTCTTGGAATATATGCCTTAGTATCCACATCAGTATTGAAGAAATAATAATTGCTAAAATACTGTGCTACTTTCATGATCTAATCTGTTATTATTTTAAACATTACATTATACATACTATAACTAAAAGCACCTACTGTAACTAATAATATAATATTAATATTTTACACTCACAGACCTGTTTTGTACAGTGTCCTAGAGGGCTAGAATAAGCACTGCCATGAAGTTTTGACACAAAGCAAACATGCATAAAATGAATATTAAAAGTTCCATGCGTTTTTAGGCAATAAGTAGATAGAGTAATAAAATCAGCTTCATTTACAATGTTTTATTTTCTTCATACCTTTATGTGATTGAAAAATATAGTTTATTGTTTTTATTACTTCCCAAATATATCCATGCATTATTTATACATGGTAAGTCATTATTAAAACCATTACTTTATCATAAAGTAAATAATATAGTTCAACCCAAAAAACAGTCTCTGTTTAGGATTATATAATGATTAGCTTAAGAATAAATAAGTTACGAATATAAGACTTACGAGGTGCCACTCTGAAAACGCTCTCACGGAATCTGCGAAAGAGATTCGGTATTCCATGTGATATGGCTCCAGCATAAGCTCTTTGTTCGTGCGGAGATAATTGGTAAGAAATCAGACCTCTGATTTTAGCAAGCTCACCAAAATGTTTCCCCATCGTGAACTGTAAAAAATTACGTTTTTTAAAATTTCACAAAATTACGTAACTTAAGTTTTTGATCACGCAATGTCAAGAACAAAGATAATACAATATATAATTATAATAGGTATCGTACTTTGATTTGACATATCACAATTAACATTGCCATATGAAAATTATGTACAATGTTTTTTATTCCATGAGATTTCGAAATGCCTGTAACGGTACCGTAAATACGGGGTGAATAGGCACAAAATCGAACTATACACTAAAAAAGCTTTTTCTTTCAATTGCTCTTTTAAAGGCTATCCGGTCTCTTATAGATTACATTTATGTTGAAAAAGTATAAAAAATCATTTCATATCATTTGATTTTAGCAAAATATGTGCTATCCCTATTTATACTAGGGGTGACTGGGCCCGGTAAAGGACTTAACCGGGAAAAAATCGTAGGGATGTCCAAAACCTGTAAAACTTATGTTGATGCGCAAAGCTTGTATGTGATATTTGTAAGTTATCTAAACCTATATAGGTATTTACTACTTAAATTGTATAATGTCATGTTATTTTTTGAAAATAAATCAAATAAACATTAAAATTATGTGATATTAGATAGATACCTTAATAGGTACAGAGTGTCTACTCTCTCTCATATGCAACAAAAAATATTAAAATGAATTTAAAATCAACAAACGAATCTAACCAAACAAGAACGAGTTACATAGATAGGCACTTATAAGACAAAGAATTAGCACATATACACACACACCTCCCATTATCTACTGAGCGGCAACGCAGTTGATCGAGTTGGCTTAGTCATCATTTTGAAAGTTAATGGTACCTATAAGTAAGTAACTAACTTTAAGTAGTGACAATGGCAGCCCTGTCCCTGTTTAACCTCTTAACTAAACCAAATCAGTCCTTTGAATATATATTTAAGACTTACATTTTGTTTAAGCAGCTCCACAGATCAGTAAATAATTCAGCGAAATCAACCTTTTATCCGAGTTTTGCCTTACACAAACGAAGTTATTAGAGCACGAAATTTAGCGTTTTGTAGACCGATGCTTTGAAGAAAGATTTTGACAACTATACCTATAGTCCGCGCGGAAGTGCTAGTCTTCGCCTGAGGTATGTGAGCGGTGAGACGGGGGAGGGCGCGTATTTTCAAGACACGCACGAGATATTTGAGAACAGATAAATCTCCGGATAACTATGTTAGAAACTATCTAACTACTAAATAACTATGTCTTAATTAATGTAATGGGTAAATTATATTATTATAATATTTTCTATTTCCGGGCTAAACAAAAATAAACACTCAGTTAAAAGTGTTAATTAAATTTTATTATTTATGATTGTATTATATTATAAACAGTTTTAAAAACAAATTAATATTAATATTGTCTTTTATTAACGCGAGTATCACACATTTAAATAAAATACTGTATACCGGATTAAAACGAGTTTAAAAAGAATGGCGGCGAGTTTCTTGTCAGTTCTTTTCGTCCGCTCTACGCCCTTGATTTGGGAACTGGCAGTAAATGTAAAATTAGAAGCATTTAATATGTATTTTTTATTGACGTTCATAAGTGTACATTGTGTTACCTAAATTAATAAATTATTTTTGAATTGAATTGAATTGAATATGGCAATTTTCCAAAACTGTCATCTTGCTGTCTCCCCGCGACCACGGTTGCTGAAAAGCATCCGAAACGTCGGGATAAATAATTTAAACAATATAAATAATAAATCGCGCTTTAATCCGGTATACAGTATTTTATTTAAACAAATTAATATTTCTCAGTAAGTAAATTAAAATTTTAAAACTGATGTTTTTTTCGTATTACTCCCATGTCAAAATCGACAATGTGTCTTTTTTATTTTTTTAGGTTTCCGTGGAGATGAAAATTTTGCAATTTCCGATGTTTGCAGACTCGAATTTCATTTTCTAAATAACATTTTTCACTTGTCGCGGTATTGGCGGACCCATCTTAGGATATTCAACTCATGTGTGTTTGGAATAAACTGGCGCGAACAAATAAGTCGTGTAACCGTCGCGGTGGTCGACGGCAAAGAGTGGTCGACGGCAGACTGAGTCAGCTTGACATTTGGAACTATTCGCCCGCCCTGCCGCTCACATACCTCAGGAGGAGACTAGCACTTGCGCGTACACTATAGTACTAACTTTACAGACTTACAAATATTGCCACTTTAAATATTCAATGATCTACTAAATGTTATAAACCTTTACAGAAACAGGTAGGTTTTTATTTTTTTGCATTCAGCTTCAAATCTTCGTTACCGATTTTGTCCCTATTCTTACCCCAATCCCTATTCACCCAGTTTTACGGTATTCCCGAAGTGAGCGTGTAGTAGTTGAGAACACACAGATTAAGGAATAAAAAGTAGTAGATCAAGTGTTGATAACGTCACACCGTACTTTAGAGAAAGCGTTACGAAAGGTGCGATGGCATTAGGGATACATTTGTCGAGTTATCACTGGTGTCATTGCACAGATATTATATATATTTTTAGCGTAATAGTGAGTGGTGAGATGGTGTTAAAGAAAATATACTTCCTATGGTACAAACAATTTAGGTATTGTGAATATAATTGCGAATGTAACTTATTCAACATTGAGGGTATTAGTGATGTGAAAACTATTATCGATAATTATTGTTAACTAGTGGACCCCGCAGACGTTGTTCTGCCACAATTTTGGGTTAATTATGTGTAAATTCAATTTAAAACAAAAAAAACTACTTTTCCCATGTTAATTAAATGGGAAACTAAAAAAAACAATAGCGACCCCTTAGAGTTGAGCTATAGGGCTCGGGTTTGGTGAGATTTTTTTTTATATCAAATAAACACATTTGAGAAGGTATTCACCCTAGTGTATACTATATGTTTTTTTGAGTGCTCGGTGTGTATACTGGGTCTTTTAGGGAACAGCCGGGTTTACAAAGTTTAGTAGACTTCTAAAAAATCTGAATGAAGTGTCTTCTAAAGGGCCCAGGAGCTACCAAACTCAAAAATTCAAAACTATATTTAATAAAAATTTAACAATCATATAAAAAGCGGTAAATTGGGAATTTTGTTAATAAATTCGTAAATCTACAATAAACAAGTTAGAAACGTTTCTAGGATTTTGTAGCTTAGACTACGAGCTTTCAAAAAATATAGTATTTTTTAATAAAGTTAAATTATTCAAGCACCTTAAAGTGGGGAATATTTAATGGATTCAGGCACGTCATAAAATAAACAAAAATGTAATTTTAAGGTAGAGTACGTTTCAAGAAAGAAGTCCCACGGATAATGTTGGAACTACAATATTTTTTATGAAAGTATTTTTAACTCCATAGACACTAACGACACCTAAAAAGGACTTCTTTTATGAAAAGGACTCTACAAAATGATTTTTTTAGTATTTGAAATACAAATGGAATAATAATATAATATAATACAAATGGAATAATAATAGAATACTAATGCTAATCAATTTCAAAAAAAAGTAAATTATTGTGCGCAATTGTTGCAAAAATGAATTCTTATAAGGCGGTCATATAGCATTCAGCCGGGACCTTTGATTTTAGTCAATATAACCGGTAAGTTGTTATAAACTCATATTGTCTTTTATTAACGCGAGTATCACACATTTAAATAAAATACTGTATACCGGATTAAAACGCGATTTATTATTTATATTGTTTAAATTATTTATCCCGACGTTTCGCATGCTTTTCAGTCTGCCCGTGACTACAGTTGCGAAAGGAACGATGTCTTAATAAACTATTTTAATTGTACATTTATTTTTGTATAAAAAAACTACGAAAACAAAATATAACGTCATTCACTTACCTTCGAAATTACTAATTGCGCTGTGTACTCGCTTGCGTCTGTATGTTAAAAAGCGAGACCGGGCGTTTAGTCCCCACTACAACCTAGATTTTTTAGGGGGGGTAACCGAAGCCATGCCTCTATCCATAAGAGAGATTACCAAGTTTAAAATTTTCACTGTGCCTTTAAAGACCCAGTATACACAAAGAGGGTTAAGTTACTTTTACATCTATTTATGGGAAAATGTAGGAGATGGCAACTTTGTCAAGTGTCACTCGACACTAATTTAAGTTCTCTCACTAGTCTGTGTTCTCTCAGTCCAGAGTTTTCCCAGTAATGATTTGTTGTCGTTGTGGGTTTTAACTCAATTTGTTTATTTTTTTGTACCTCATAGAACTCTATTACATAGCTGTAGTAAAATGTGCTTAAGCTTTACATAAAAATTGAGAGGTCTTCTTTAATTAAAAATAATGTCTTTAGCTGCACGACATCAACGCGATGGTCATCCCTTTATTCCAGTAGAAATTGAAGAAAATGATATCTACAATGGTATATTAAATGTTTTACGAGAAATAAGACCTGAATGGTCTCGTGAAAAAATTAAATTTAAGGTGAATCACAAATTCGTGATATCGTGCTTATTTACGTATATATCTGTAGTTGATTAATATTAAAAGTTTCTAACAGGTTTTCACTGATGGAATTACAAATAAATTAGTAGCATGTGAAATAGATAATGACAAAAATGGAAGTGAAAATATAATACTAGTACGAATTTATGGAAATAAAACTGATTTATTAATTGATAGGACTGCAGAAGTTAGGTAAGTAAATAAGTATACAAAACAACTCAAAATAACTTAGACTGCCTTTTTGTAACCCATTATTTAAAAATTACATTGAATTAAAATTATGTACTTAAAAAATCTTTTAATTTATCATTTTATTATAACATATTCAGGAATATAACAACCCTTCACAAACTGAATTTAGCCCCCAAGATATACGGTGTTTTTAAAAATGGTCTAGCATATCAATATTATCCTGGGGTCACCCTTACGGTAGATACTGTGTCTGATGTCAAGATTGCTGCTTTGGTGGCTAAACAAATGGCAAGAATACACAAAGTTGAATTAAGTTCAGATGTAAGTATTTATTGTCATTTTAATACTATAGTATTTATAAAACATTCTATTTAATGGAATTCTATTTAAATTCATAGCTTTATATATAGCATTAGTAATATTAAAGTAAACAAAGTAAGTAAAAAAATTTTTTTTTTTTTATAAGTTTGCCTTGTAACTTTAAAGCTAATTCTTCCATAAAACCCTACAAAAGAATAATATTTATACATGAAAGGTAGGCACTGAATATTGATACATATTAAAATAGCATACATATTTTTTCATCATTTCCTTGTGATTGATTGTTTTTTTTTTAACTAATAACAAAAAAAGAAAATTAATTGAATATTTACAACAACTTTAAAAAACTAGAAATATGTCTGAAGGTATCATTGATGGCTTTGATGGGTGTGGGTTCGTATCCTGCTGGGTTTGACATGTTTATAATTTTCAGTAATTATAATTTCCACTGTCTGGTCACTTCAGGCATATGGAAGGAATATCGAAATTACGAACCGTGAAATACTTATCGCGTTCTGGTTTCAGAATATGAATTTCTGAATGTTCAAACTAAAAAAGTCTGCTTGTCTTAAATCAAAGGGACAAGGACTTCACCGTTTAAATAGCCGCCCTCCGCGCTGAAACCTCTTCCGTGCCTCTCCCTAACATTTAGAAATTAGCAAGATTTCTAAAATGAATTTCGTTCTGAAACACCTGTATATAGATCACGTTCTTTCCTTTACAAATATAAATTAAAAATCGAGCATCACATAAAAAAGCTGAGGTGTTGGATTCTAATGCAAGCGTTGATTAATGCATGAACACACAGTCTCATTCTTAGAAAAATAATATTTTTTGAAGTAAAGCTGTTAGGCACTGCAATACATCCAAAAGTTAGCATGTATGGATGCATAAGGCAATTCGATTAACTCCCCGGCAAAAAGTGATGGCATATTCGATGTTTTGAATATAAAGTTAAAGAACAGGATATTTTTTTGTATGAGCTATCCAAGGACAGGTATTTTAAAATACTGATTTTCGCTGAGGTTTCCAACAAGAAGTGTGTGTTCTGTATTACTTCAGTTTTAGGCTATATTATAAAAATATAACAAAGAATTCTTTTGATAATGAAACTCTTTCATATTTTATGATGAGATGATTAAATTATTTTTGATATAGGTACATAGATTATTTGGGATGATCAAATCAAGTCAACAGAACCTTTTTTTTTAATTTTCGCTACTGAAAAATAGGCTACACGTATTTTATCGTAATATTTATTTTATTTTATGCTGTTATGTTCTAAATCGTGAAGAAAATTCAAAATCGCGTGACGTGGATCTGGGTTTTAAATTGGTAATTAATATTGTATTGTTTCCAATATTAAAGGTTGAATTAGGTATTTTGTTTTAATAACTAGTCAGACAGATATTGGTTTAGGTATTATCTTCCAGAACTCTCAAATGCACCGCCTCATAATGTCCCGACTCCCGGGTGTTTGACCGATAAATGACTATATCAGTTACAATCAACACTCCTTGCTCTCAATTATTTTCAATTGAATCAAGTGATGTATCCGTGTTTATCTGATTATAAATATTGTGATAGCCACTTGTTTTATGTGGCATGTCTCAAATGTATCAATTTGTACATGATTTGTACTCTATTAATTAATATTAATAAATACATAATGGATTTTATTTAACCATCGCCTATAGCGAGAAGTTGAATTGATAGATATCCTTCTTGCAATATAATGTTACTGTTTTTTATATGTAGGTACTCGTAAACTGTCATAAGCCTACTATAAATTTCAATTACTCTTAAATAATAATTATTATCTTATCACGTAAGGTCGCGTCAGTTATCGTAACTTTGTAGTTAAGTTAGATATTGAATAAATTAACATTTCAGATTTCTTTAAAAATATTTAATAGTTAAGTATATTATATACTTATTATATATTAAGTTAGACTTCAATCACAGTTTTTATTGTAATAAATACATAAGTCAAACACTTTCTTTTTGAGCTTTGTCGCAGTCCGGTAAAAATAGCTTAGAATAACAATCTTAGTAAAACTTAGTAAAACAGATATAAAAGTTCGTATGAACTTTTAATGGCTGTTTAATCGATCGTACATTGCCAGAATAATATTTTTTGTTTCTTCAGGAATCAAGCAAGCAATAAATGAATACCTTTACTGTATACCCGTTTATAATGGCGTTTTTCACATGATTTCTATTTTCTAAGGCCAAACATAATAACGAATTGTTATATATATTTGTTATACCTATTTGCAGATTAAGAAAGAACCGATGATTTGGGATAAAATCGAACAATTTCTATGTTTAGTGCCAGAACCTTTTACGGATCCTTCTAAGCAAATAAGGTGAGAGATATTTTATATAATACAACGGATCGGCTGCTTTTTTAGCCTATTTTATAGAAAGTATTTATGAATTTTATTTCCACCATCTACTATGATCGATCATTTTTCAGAAAAAAAATATGTGCCATTGATATACAATATCAATTTGGATACCTACTTTATACTGACAACACACATTTTGTTGAAAATATATTACCACAGCGTTGTTAAATAATTCCTTATGTCGATTGTAACTTACAGCTAACTCATAATAATGTAGGTAAACTTATCACATGTAAATTACGGCTGGTATTATAAAAACGTTGACACCGCCTGTTATCGATGCATGTGATATCATTTCAGCCTTTTATAGTAATTTCAAATTTATATTGACGCTGGGCTTATATTAGCTATGCTATCTTTGGTTATTCTAATATTGAACTTATATTTTATCATTTGGATATTTATTTGCATATGAGGTCTGAAGAAAATGCAGAGGTTGTCTTTATAAGCGTACGGTGACGTAACGGTTTATTTTACGTGAAAGTAATGAACTATGGAACTTACATTGCTATGCAAGCTAAGCAGTAAATCGATATTTTATATTGAAGCCTATGTCTGAACGCGATTGACACCGCACGTGATTGACTGCACAGTGCACTGAATATGTAGCATTATTATCGTTAAAAAATCTTAACCATTAACTGCTTGCCCTCGGTTTCCCTGCCACCTTCTAGTGCCGCACTTACGATCGTCGGGATCTGATTTATTTAATGAATAATGCAGATTTTTTCAAGTGTTTTAAGGATATCAATAAGGCCTCATTTCCGCTCCAGAATAACTGAAAAATATATTTCATACGATTTGATGTTTTCTTTATATATATCATGAAAATAGACCGTGGGCCTGATAAGAAAATATACTTATAAGGGGAAAAACTACAATTAATTTTACTTGTCGGATGCCAAATTTCAACTTTTTTATACAGAGCGCATGTACGCACTTTCTTTTTTATTTTATTGTCCTTACGTAACTATACAATTAAAAAATTACATTGCTTCCATCCTGCGTAAACAGATAATATTAATTGTAGTTTTTTCCCTCGTATACTTCATTATATTTTTTATCAGGCACACATTCTACTTTCACCATATACAATATACATATTATATTAATAAAAAATATATATATTTTGGCTACTCTGGGGCGGAAATGAGGCCTTATCAATACCCTTCCTTTTTATTATATACCTAAATTAAAAACTTTAAGAAAACATTTTTCATTTCAAGTTGTTGTTTTTGGAGAGCGATATATCATAATTATTGTCGTATAGACCGCGAGTAGTAAGTGTCGCTTCCAAAATGAATATAAATACGATACCCATTTCTTCTATAAAGTTTTATTACAAATATCCCGAACTGCTTCCCCATAATAATTGTAATATCTTACTTCTATGTACTCTACGTGTTAGTTAATTTTTTCCTAACGCTTCACATCGATATATAAGGACGCTTTTTATGAGATAAAATATATATCGAAACAACATTTTATTGTGTTTGGATTAACGATAAACCAATCTGAGATATCGGGGGTATAATTATTATAGTACTAAAATCCAATAAGTATGAAAATTTAATATTGTCTTTTATTAACGCGAGTATCACACATTTAAATAAAATACTGTATACCGGATTAAAACGCGATTTATTATTTAAATTATTTATCCCGACGTTCCAGTCTCCCGCGACCACGGTTGCTGAAAAGCATCCGAAACGTCGGGATAAATAATTTAAATAATAAATCGCGTTTTAATCCGGTATACAGTATTTTATTTAAATGAAAATTTAAGTTGTAAGTTAAATTCAATTTTAAAAATTTAGCCACAAATATTAATTATTCTAATAACTTAAAATTTCACTTACTGGGTTTTAGAACTATACTTTCGATACAGTAGGTAATCAGTCGTAAATCGATACTTACGACTTCAGAAATTGTTGACAACAATAATTTTTTCAAAGTTATATTTCTTTATTTAATTTATCTCATTTGACCTTCAAACATTTTGATGGTCTTTACACTAAATTTCTTACGAATATTCGGAACTTATTAATTATACTTTTTGTTCTGAAAATTTGCATTTTACTAATACAATAGTTTCTTTTGTAACTTATCTATCTATCATTATGTAAATCATGCACGAAATCTTTCATCTTTCAACGCTTCATTTATAATCCCATAATAACACTGCTATTGTCCGTGTTGTAGATTTGCAAATAGTTTCGGATCCATAACAAGACTAAGGATAGAGTTTGAAAGACTAAAGTCGCACTTAATACGAACAGAGAGCCCGATAGTGTTTGCTCACAATGATTTGCTTCTAGGAAACGTGATCTACAATGAAAGTATTGGGACTGTGTCATTTATAGACTATGAATATGCTGCCTATAATTATCAAGCTTTTGATATCGCAAATCATTTCAACGAGTTTGTTGGTACGTATACTTTTCTGGACGCCTTCGTGATTCAGTGTTGCGTTTAACGTTTTCTTTTATAAATAAAATATGTAAAAAATATCGGTCGGGCAAGGCCAGAATCCATTTTACAAGTTTATATTAAAAGGCACTTTATAAAAATAACAATTTCTCAATGAACATTGCAGGACTGTCTTTAGACGACATAGACAATAGCAGGTATCCCACTAAAGAGTTCCAGATGTTTTGGATTCAGACGTATCTAGAGGAATATTTGGAAACAACAGATTCAGAATCCTTAACATCCAAAGCCGAAGAAATATATAAAGATGTCCAGCAGTTGTCGTTAGCATCACATTTCCTGTGGGGCATTTGGTCTCTTTTGCAATTCGAACATTCCAGTATCGATTTTGACTTTGGCAGGTAATTTCATTCTCGTTATTGTTTGTTCTGACCGCCTCTGTGTAGGTACCAGGTCGAACGGGGTAACAAGTGGTTTTGGTCGGGCACGGCATAGAACACTGATCAACTACTTGAGAAATATGAGCAGCCCGAATGCTCGAAATATAAAATAGGTCGACAGCGCATCATTGACTGATGTTTTTTGGCCGAGGTATCACCAACCATCAAGTGAACCTCATGCTCGTCTGTCGATATCTAAAAAAAAACAGACAGATATGTATCTGCCCCATGAATGAAGTTCCCACAAGGAGGAACTCGGACATTCACTATTGTTTGTTTGTATTACTTAGATCATACGTTCTTGAAAGATTAAAATCGTTTTCCCTCTAATCTTTAATAATAAAAATTATTTATGCTAATTATTCATATTTTATTTAAAATATTTTTTTTTACAGGTATGCTGAAATTCGTCTAAACAGCTATTACGAATTGAAAGATGCTACACTCAAAAGTTTGATGTAAATAATACCGATGTTTCATCTCAATAATGAAAGTACAAGAAATGTGTAAAATTTATTTGATTTGTTATAGTAATATATTGTAATAATGTTGAACATATTATTTTTATTGAATAAAGGAGTTGTATCAATTTTTAAGTTAGTTTTTCTTTGTTAAATTCAAAAATTGAATAGTTCATTCACATAAGGAGTTCGTATTGTATTTTTTTTATACAAGAAACTATAGTTCACAAACAACTGTCACAGAATAAATAAAATAGTTTAAATTCAGAATAATATTTTTATAGAAAAACTAGCGATCCGCCCCGGCTTCGCTCGGGTGCAATGTAGATGGTCAAAAATTCTAAGCTAATCTCTTATCCTATCTCTTAATAGTAGGAGAGCCCGTGGGAGATCGTCCTTCACCGATCTGATAACCAGATGAGACGTATTTTTTATTAAATATTTTTTATAAACAAATATGCCTATAATTGCTTGCCTATCGAAAAGTGGTCATGGCTATTTTTAATTAAATTAACTTTTATCGATTTTTTTTTCATCACCTTCATACTTTTGATAACCAAATGAAATTTATTTGACTGATAGTTTTTGATACACAGAATATGCCTAGGTATGCTTGCCTACTCATTTCAGTGTATAACTACCTGGCAAGCAGGTGTAAACAGGTAAGTCAAAATAATTAAAAAAAAAATTAAATAAATAAATAAATAAAATTAAAAATTAAAAAAAATAAAAATTCAAATAAAAAATTAAATTAAATTTAAAAAAAAATTAATATTTTTTTTTTTTTTTTTTTTATTAAAAATATCCAGTACCACTTTTCGATAGGCAAGCAATTATAGGCATATTTGTTTATAAAAAATATTTAATAAAAAATACGTCTCATCTGGTTATCAGATCGGTGAAGGGCGATCTCCCACGGGCTCTTAGACCATAAGTTGGACCAGACTGCTCACGGTGTGCCAATTTAATTTAAAATCGGTTAAGTAGTTTAGAAGTCCATCGCGGACAAACATCGTGACAGAAGATTTATATATATTAAGATAAGGCTAATGTTTGTGTAAGTTTCGATCAGTCACTGCACATATAATATTAAAGATTGACTGACCATTTCCGTGGCTCAATGCATTGTGCTTAGCACAGGATATCCCAAGGAAAGAAAATGTTTAGGTCGGGCAGGATATAGAAAACTGACTTATTGCATGTATAGAGCCCCATACCACTGGACTTGAGAATTCACATTTTTTCTGACTAATGGATTGCCATGAGCCTATACAAAACTGGATGTTAAAGAGTATCTTATATCCCACACTAAAGATGCGAAATTAATATCTTAAAAGTTGAAGTTAAAAATGTGTCATATTAAAAATAACTACGCAGTAGCATAATATTAAACAGGTTTAACATACTTTTTGTAGCGTTGAGTCAGAAATTTGTTGAGTGGATATGTTATTTTTTTGAATTTGGAATCTAGCCATCTGTTAAAATTTGACAATTCATTGGTACTTACTCCATTATAAATGTAGTTGATTAATTTTAATACATATTTAATAGACTATTTCCTGATACAATATAATTTAAAACTACTACGGAAAAATGGGAAAGCACTTTGGTGATTTAGCTTTTATTAGAGGCATAATATACTATTCACTATCTCCTCATGAAATGAAGCCCTTCGCTGGTGCAATTAAGCACGGTATACCGAATTTTATAACAAGAGCATGGCCTACGCTATGGACTTGGTTACCTCGTAAGTCCAGAATAAACAATCAAGAAATATTGTGTATATTGAACTATGTCCTTTTGCATTTCGATTCACTATAGACCTTGTTTGAAATACCTAGTCATGATGGTGACAAAAAAGCAGAGTTCGAAGCCTATGAAATTGTATTGACTACTTTGATTCTATAAATTAATGGTCTCGTTTGCGCGTTGGTACATATCTACCTTACCAATGGAACGAGTTCAAACTAGACATTTATAATTTTCTGTTAACGTCTGCCCTAGGTCTGGTCACTTCCGGCACTAAACGGGTGGGAGGAATATCTAAATTCCGACCGAACCACCGTTCATAAATGGAAGAACCGTGAAGCGCTTATTATGGTTTCTGTCTTTATATTTTCGAACGTAGTAAAAATAGGCAGCGCATTATTGAATGATGTACTATGGTTGAGGTACCTGGTATAGCTACCAAAAAGGGAGCCTCCTGCTGCTCTGTGTGTAGTGCAAGTGGTGTGAGTATTATTTTACCCTCTACAATATTTTGTTTCACAGCATTTGTTATCTCGATTGCTACTTATAATGGCGTTGAAGCAGCTTACAAGCAACGACAGAGAAAAAATCCGGCAGATTTCATCAATGAAGTTGACCCAAATGCGGCATAACTCTGATTATTTAAAAAATAATGTGATGAGATAGAACTTATTTATGTAAAGTTACTTATTTCATGCCAACTCTTCTATCTATTTCAACAGTTAATAAATATACAATATCACTGTTAGATTTTTTTATTTAAAAAAATATATTTTGAACGTCACCGAACATAGGCGTATTTTGCCTTTTTCTCAAAATGTTTTAGTCTCTCTTATCACGAAGGCCCAACCACTAACAAGTTACGAGAAAGTACATATTCGTATCGTCTTTAGACTAAATATACAAATACGAGTACATACTGTATGTCAAATCAGGCGGGAATTTTATATTTTAATCAGATTTGATTAGTTGATTTGCAAATTTTTTCGTAGATGTACTATACACAAAGAATGTAGCTTTCTATCGGTGAAATAATTTTAAAATCGGTTGAGTAGTTTTTGAGTTAAATCGTAACAAACAAACAAATCTTTCCTCTTCCTTCCTTTACCCGCCTGACAAACTAAATCGAAATAAACTTGTTTTCACTTAACTACTCATTCATAAACAAAATGCTTACCTACCTATTATATCCTCTTCCAAAATGCATATTATATTGTCTTTTATTAACGCGAGTATAACACATTTAAATAAAATACTTTATAACGGATCAAAACGGCAGTCTGCCGTAACCACGGTTGCTGAAAAGCATCCGAAACGTCGGCATAAATAATAGATCGCGTTTTAATCCGTTATAAAGTATTTTATTTAAAAGGAGCATATTGATTTATTCGGAGCAGAGCTGAGTGGTGAGGTCCAGTGGACCGTTGCCTAATTTTGTCATACCGGTTTCGGGTGAATTTCGGAGTAGGTACTCTGGGTAATGATGACTTCGCAATATTTAAATCTCATCATTATTTTCTTAAGGCCGCCTCCGTGGCTCTGTGATAAGCGCGATGCATTTAGCACTGAAGGTCTTGGGTTCGAAACCCGGGGAAACAAAACGACATCATGTAATAATGGGCATTTATTACATGATGTCGTTCAAGAAAATGGCATCATGTAAATTGGCCTTAAATCAGTGGCGTAGTTAAGTGGACAGGGGCCCTGGAGCGAGAGAAAAAAAATCGCAATCTTCCCCCCGGCTAAGTTCAGAAACTGCACATAATTAATTATTTGCAAATTATTACTAATCAAGGACTATTCCTTTGTTGTAAATGCTCATTAAAAATCTTAAAAACAAATTCAGAGCAGGCTTGAATTTCTAGCATCAAGAGCTGCCTCCCCCTCTCTCTCAGGGGGCCCTCTCAGCTTCAGGGCCCTGGTGCACTGCACCACTTTGCCGTATAATAGCTTACCATCTTGATGTCTGGAAGTCCACAACTGCGCGATTCCTGAGACACTTCTTGCCTCTCACAACCACTCTGTGGAATCTTTCGCCGGCGGTTTTTCCGAACTGATACGACTTGGAAACCTTCAAGAAGCGAGCCTACATCTTTCTTAAGGCCGGCAACGCACCTGCAAGCCCTCTGGTGTTGCGGATGTCTATGGGCGGCGGTGATCACTTACCATCACGTGAGCCGCCAGCCCGTTTGCCCCCTTTACTATAAAAAAAAAACGCCACTGCCTTAAATGCAGACACGCTCATTCAAATTTCAAACGGCACGCATCTTCACCAATCACGAAAGTATTCAATCAAAGAGAATAATTAAATGTTTTTGTAAGTCGGTGGGAAATTAAGTTATCGGTGACCTCAAATCAATGCCAGTATTTATGCGAGAGCAGTGGACCGCTCAAATGTATTGTTTGTTTTTATATCCATTTTTGTATCTTTGTTGGCACAATGGATCAAACCACACAATACATTGACTAGTACTTCTGTAATTTTCAGTTTTTTTTAATTAGTTGTCGACTTCCCGTTTGAGAATATAGAATTGTTACAATGAACGTTTTTTTATTTGAAACCAATTTTAGTTTTTTGGCATTAAAAATAGTGCTATAGTCTCCAACTTTACCACGCTGGATTGGGAGGAATAACTATCAACTAGAAAAAGGAATTATAGATGACTAGCAACACGCCCCAGCTTCGCACGGGTGCAATGTAGAATGTACCATACCCACACAAAATAATGTAGCTATCGGTGAAAGAATTTTTAAAACCGGTCGAGTAGTTCATGAGTTACAAACAAAATACATATCTTTCTTGATAATTTTTTACTTTACAAAGTTTTATTAGGGATATCATTTTTTCTAGTAATAAAATGCCTAATTATAATAATAATATTCTATGTTACTCAGGGATGTAGCAATCTAATGGTGAATTTTTGAAATAGATCCAGTAGTTTTTGATTTTATTCTTTACAAACATACAAATGTAGATTTGCATGTTGTAGCATTGAATAAAAAGATTCGCTCACTTTTGCAGTTACCTTTTCCTATCTTTCTTCCTTCACTTTCCATGTGAGCGCATGCTTGTTTGCTCCCAATATAATAAAAAAATCTTTAAATATAATAATTCTATCCATCCCTACAAATAGTATGAACGGTACCGAACCGAAAAATTGTACCTATAGATTTTCCATGCGAGGAAAGACGAGCCTTTTAGCCATTATAATGTTTATGTATGTATTGACGTAAAATAAAAAAAACTCGATATTGTTAAATTTCTTTACTAAGCTTTTTAATATAAAGAATGCACATGTGTAACATTGAAACGATTCAACCGTTATTATATAATTTACAAAATAGACCAAATAAACCTTGAAAGCACATTTGGCGAAAATGAATTATTGATGAATATGCAAATATAATTTTTGAAATGTAATAATCAGGCATTATAGACACAGAAACTTTTTTCTAAATTTCAATACGATTGATCGCTGGAATGTTTCTATGAATGTTGTTCTGTATGTAGCATCGAAGTGTGTAATAATATAATATGAAATGTATAAGTGTGTGCATGAAATTAAAAGACAAACTTTACTTATCATAAAACTACTAAACAGGCACACGTTTTATTATTAGTTAAATTTTCGAAACTATTCATTCAATAATTCATTATTAAATTTACTAAAACCCGAAATATATTATTTGCCTATAGGATCAACCAAATTCACATAACATAAGCGACGAATATTCAGTAATAATACCCCGCATACAAGGAATATTAATTACTCAGTTTATCACAATTGTACTGAAGAGGTACAAGTAAAATGCACAAAACATATTACAATATATAGAATGGACGCTGTTAAGCAATACAGTGTCAACCCACAAAATGCAATGCAAATTTTGATACCAATCGCTTCCTTATGAGCTGGAGTACATATTTCAAAAGAGATATATATAATTTTAATCGTTTTAATAGCAAAAATATTGATTAAACTAGTGGGCACGAAACCCTGAAATGTTTATATATTTAACAATAATGCACTTAATTATATTACTACCAAGCAAAACGATATACATTTAGTGTAAAAATTATAATTACAAAAAATCTATTATTTCGTAAATTTTTTAAAACCTAATTAAAACTTCAAACTCGATTTTCTCAAAATGGCATCCATGTGGGTTGACACTGTATTGGTTAACAGCGTCCAAATAGTATTAATACTATCCTGCGTTACATTGAATTTAAAATGCACTAATACTTTATTACTACATCAAATTCACTAGTGATGCCTCAAAAGCGATAAAGGAAATACACAAGTGTATTCATGTAGTCAAGGGGCGTATTGACTAATTGTAAGAGTTAAATTAAAAATACATATAAAGGACACACCCATAGGATTAAGTAATAACTACTTAAGTACCTACAGTAAATTCATTGAGAGTATTGGATGAACCAAAATCTACTTTTAAGAGGGCCCAACCCGTCTTACTTTCCATACAAAAGCTCGTACGTGATTATGGCGTTGTAACCGATTTTTCTTTGAAACTTTTAAACTAATAGGTATCTCGTGCACTATATCTAGGTTTCTATCGAAACAAAATCTCAAAATTTTCAGAAATAAATTCAGTATAAGCCTCCAAAAATCAGCATTTTTGCAAAAAAATACCTGTACTTTGGGCGTTCATAATGTAGTCATAAATTGTGAAAGTTAATATTTTTTTATGATAGAAACCTTGCTAATATAATGAAGATTCTAAATTACAAAAAAATATTTCAAAAACTTGTAAGGACTACTGAAAAACACGTATTTCCTAGAACAAGTTTTATGAAATTTCCGCACACTATTTTTCGTTCAATGTTCTTGCGTTCTCACTCACTCGTTAGCGATAGAGGTATGCGCTGCATGAAACAAAAAGCTTTTCAACCATGCTCGCGTTGACGATAGACGAACCGGGAAGGGCCCTCTTAATTATTATGTAATTACATATCGACGGTTAAAAGTAGAAGTGGGCGTAAATTCAACAAACAGCTTTTTAAACCGCTTATCTAATGTTAACGAATTAGCTGCTTTTTGTTTTCCGCAAAACCCGTTAAATCTATTAACTGTTTCATTCAACGATTTTCGATCGGAACGCGCAGATAAGCTCATCGAACATTCAACGCGTAGTCGCAAACATCATCCAAAACAGCTTGTTATTTAACGCAAAACCAGTTGAATTTATTAACTGTTATATTATAATAATTGCGACGTAAAATCTGTTGACATTACTGCAAACCAGTTAATAACGTTAGCTGTTTTTTTAACAGGTTATCAGGTTAACAGTTTCGTTTCGTTAACACAAAAACCGTCAACGACCCACCTCTGGGTAAAAGGTAACGACATTTTGGTCGAAAACGACAGATGAATGCCATCCTACTTAAAAAAAAATGCACTTTCGAATCTCATCCTATGGCTCTACGACGAGTACTTTGTAACTTATGCCCAAACAAAAAACTACGTTTTGGAGATCCCCTTTTAAACTTAGTGAACTTGCTGCTCTCCTGAACAATTTGTTTTTTGTCGATTATACCCTATTACCTTTTAACCGTCGATATAGTATTTTGAGGTGCGATAAAGTCGACGCCTATATGTCGTAACCAACATTTTTAGCGAAAATGAGTTAAATATACAGTTCGATGGAGAATGACAAACTGAATTGAACTGAACTGAATTAACTCATTTTCGCTAAAAATGTCGGTCACGATATATATCCTGTTACCCGTCGATATTAAGAATGAAAGCGAAAACTAGAGATTCCAAGAAACTTACCATAGAATCGTAAATGCATTGCCATATGACAAAATGAAATCTCAATTTATACGTACTAGGTATTTATTAATTGATGGATTATATGACTATTAACTATTCCTATGGGTGATTCTTGTGAATGTGTTATATAATTAAAAATACACAGATAACTGGACAGTTACACTCGTACATCGAACCGCGAGGCAAATATTTTTAGTTGAATATTAGTTATAATAAATTAAGATTAATTCATACAACATAAGCGTACACATTAAATATTGTTGAGTGTTTTACGAGAAAACTGCATTCTTATCGAATAACTAGAATTAACATAAAAAGCAGTTCGGCTGCGATCATCAAATCATCTGTATTCATAATTGGACGCTGTTAAGCAATACAGTGTCAACCCACAAAATGAAAATTTTGGTACCAATCGCTTCTTTATGAGCTGGAGTACATATTTCAAAAGAGATATTTAATTCGTTTTAATACCAAAAATATTGAAAAAACTAGTGGGCGCGAAACCCTAAAATTTAATATTAAACAATAATGCACTAAATTCTATTACTCTGATTGATACCAAGAATAACGATCTATTACAAAAAAGTATATTATTTCTGTTACTTTTTAAGATAAATTTCATAAAACCTAATGAAAACTTCAAACTCAATTTTCTCAAAATGGCAACCATGTGGGTTGACACTGTTTTGCTTAACAGCATCCAATTATAGCTTTATTTCATCGCCGGTGTTCCGTTCCGAGGCCATTGAAGATGGAAAAAGATATAACGCGACCGTATTCTGCCAATACCGTCTAAATTGTTCTTGCACCATTTATTAGCCCGTTACGTTTTATTTGATATAACAATTTACCCTTTTTGCTTTATAATGAATGAGTATTCAGTTTTTGTTTCCCTGTATTTGGCAGCACACGGTCGATAAATGAAAACGCTAGTTAGATAACACAGTAACCGGCGGTAAATAATGCACATCGAGTAAAAGAGGGAGACAATCGGGTAATTTCGGATTCGTAGAGCGCCGTCTCTGTCGCACAGAGACAAGCCGACTGTCTCTAATTTGATGAGAAATTCAGGGTTGCCAGATGTAAAAGTATAGAATTTTGCATTATTGTTATTGCTGTAATAGAATATAATAATGTTTGTCTAAATTATCGTGCAACTACGTTTCATAAGAGCCTGCAAAGGCCTATTTGAAATAAAAAACTTTTGATTTTGATTTTAAAACATTTGTTCATTGCCATATACTTACTACTGTATAAATTGCAAAAATCTGGCAACCCTAATGTGAATTAAAATTTAGTCCAATTGTATTTAATATTCCAACTGAAGGACAAGTAACTAATGTCTAATGACAAGGTAATGAAATAAATTAAAAAAAACCCCTGAGGTGCATTAAAACTTAGCATCTGGCAACCCTGATGTGCATAAAAACTTGACATCTGGCAACCCTGACGTGCATTATTTCCCGGCGCTTAGTGTGGGTGTGCGGTGGCGGGAAGCTTCGCGGTCCTGGCGAGCGGCTGCTCACTCGACGTCCATCTGCTCGGCGGCGGGCGGCTGCTCGGAGGCGGGCTGCCCGTCGCCCGCCGTGTTGCTCGCCGGCGGCGGCGTCTTCTCCTTGGGCTTCGGCTTGTTCAATATCGGGTTCACGATGCTTTCGAAGCTCTGTCGATATCATTTAGTCATTTAGTGAAACTTAACCGCCTTTACGGTGAAAGTGATGCAACTTATAGCTCTTGGTCGCACTCCTCCGAAACGGCTCGACCGATTTTCATGAACTTTGTTATGTATATTTAGTAGGTCGTAAAGTATATTTCATACCGCTAGGTGATTAGGATAAATAAATAATAATTGTGGCGATATTCTTTGCATATCTAAGGCAATTTTCCAGTCAGTGTTTCATCTGGTAGAGGATCTGGGGGCACGGCAGTGCCATCCTTTTCTCGAAGTAGTTCAGGCCATTTTCAACTTTGTTGTTGATAAAAATAGAAGCCTGAATTTTTAATGTTTTAAATAAATAGATTGACTTGGAAATCCCAATATACAATCTAATTTAATATAATATGTATAATTTGTGAAATACATTGTTTTTAATTAATTAATATTGATATGGACATTATAAGATGTTGTTAGGTGACATAATAACTTAAGACAGAAGGATCTTTGATAGGGACTGAATAAATTGACCGATTTGGTATTATATGGATCTCACAACTTTTTACGAAAGAAGGACTGAATTGCGTGACTTGGTTTTTTTTTTAAAAAAATATTTTTTTGATGGCATCCTCTCTTTAGGTTGGATTAAAAATCATAAAATATCTAATCTATTGTTAAACTACGTGATAAAATATAATCTTGCGAGCTCACTAATGACACAATAAACACATCTAATCTATCTCAAATTTAGTTTATGACAGTTATTATTATGAATTAGCTTGAGGTGGTGGTACCAAAATATTTGTTGATTTTTTCATTAAATGTGTCCTTCAATCATTTCAGTTTCCAAAAATGGATATATTTTTCAGAGATGATGCGTTATCGAAACTAGCCGTTAGGAAAACCGTGTCACCTGTCTCTCCTGACGGATCTGTTGCGTAGTGAACGGCGGGGACGTGTGCAGCGGCGCGTGCGCAAGTGCCTGCCGCGCATTCTCGAGCCAGTTCAGTGCGTTCTTGCTCGCCTCGCACACCTTGCCGATATCTGCTTCCGTGAGATGAGCATACCGAGCGTCACCAGATCTGTATATAGCGTTTAGAAATTATAATGCTTAAGTTATTAAAAAAAAAGAAAGAGCATACGATAATAATAGATCTCAAACTATTTAAAATGTACTATGCAAACTACAGTCAAATATTCATTGTAAAAGTATTATTGCTCAGATAACAGAAAAAACCTATTCTTTGTTTACTTTTATCAAAAATTGATGTTCATTATTATAGTAAAGTTTTCATTAAATATTTTAGAACTACATCAAAATCATAATAAATTATATGCTAATTACGAACCACTCAACATATTAGAAGGAATAAAATACTGTATACCGGATTAAATCGCGATTTATTATTTATATTGTTTAAATTATTTATCCCGACGTTTCGGATGCTTTTCAGCAACCGTGGTCACGGGGAGACAGAAAGATGACAGTTGTCTGATTTTTGAAATAAATTATTAATACAATATAAATAATAAATCGCGTTTTAATCCGGTATATTATTTAAATGTGTGATACTCGCGTTAGTAAAAGACAATATTATATTAGAAAGCAATTTAGTCTTTTAAGGATAAAATAATAAACTGATTGTTAATAAGTGCTTATGTAATTAAATGAAAAAAAATAATAATAATAACATACCGATATTGATCAATAGCCTTGTTGGTCAACTGTATGGCGAGTGCGAAGTCGTCCAGCGCGCCCGGACGGAGCTCGAATTCGAGTCGTCTCTGTTTGATAGGTTCTCCCTCCGTTCTCAATTCCGCTAACTTGTCACTGTATACCTGTGCCCAAACAAATAATAAAACAATCCACATTAATAAACTTTAGAGATTATGGAAAAAATTAAGCCAATTTTGTTTCTGTTTTTTTCTTATTTTTTTTGTAATGATCGATTTTGATGTTTTTTTTTCATTTTACTATTTCTATTATTTTTTGTTTATTCTAGGTAAAAAATAATATTACTAAAATAATGAGGAGCTGTCGATCTAATAATTGCAAAGGTGCCCATTGAAAATCAGTGTTGTGATGTTTGGCGACAGTAGTCCGTGTCTCACATATAGCTGTCGATCAAGTTGGTCAAAATCTTGCTCAGCAGTCACGTTGACCGTACTTGACTATTCAAGTCCTCGCCCTCGAAATAAAGCTAGGATTTTGATAATAAATTTTTGGCGACAAGACGTGTCTCACACGTAGCTGTCGGTCAATGAGGCCAATTGATATCCTGCTCAGCAGTCGCACGGACCATACCTATCTATTCTGGTCCCTGCACTCGTCATCAAGCTAGGTCCTTGATAATCAGTTTTGGCGACAAGACAACATGTCTCACACGTAGCTGTCGGTCAATGGGGTCAATACCCTGCTCAGCAGTCACGCTGACCGTACCTGTCTATTCTGGTCCCTGCCCTCGTCATCAAGCTAGGCTCTTGATAATCAGTTTTAGCGACAAGACGTGTCTCACACGTAGCTGTCGGTCAATGGGGTCAATATCCTGCTCAGCAGTCAAGCTGACTGTACCAGTCTATTCTGTTCCCTGCCCTCGTCATCAAGCTAGGTCCTTGATAATCAGTATTGGCGACACCACACGTAGCTGTCGGTCAATGTGGTCAATTACTGCTCAGCATTCGCTCTGACCGTACCTGTCTATTCTGGTCCTCGCCCTCGTCGTACAGCCACTGCTCGAGCGCGTCCAGCTGCGCCACGAGCCGCGCGCGCTGCTCGGCCGCGATGAAGTCGTGCAGCGTGTCGCCGTCCGACAGCTTGCCGCGCAGCTCGTACACGTACTCCTCCAGCGCGTTGCGGGCGTCCGCGCGCTCCTTCTCTTGCCGGTCCTGCGCCTGCATCTTGCCCTGCACGCGATATTACATAAATTCATTGACATACTATTAAATGGAATTCGGGTCAGGAGGCCTATTACCAAAACAGAATACGAAGTTTCGGATGACGGATCGTACATTTTCCTATTATGAATCCGATGATCGATACGTCTTTCGCAATAAAACATTATGCCATTCGTTTGACATTACTATGATTGTAAGAATAATCGTAAATAGAATTAAAAATTTAAATAAAATACTGTATACCGGAGACAGTCCTGTCTCCCCGCGACCACCGCGGTTGCTGAAAAGCATCCGAAACGTCGGGATAAATAATTTAAACAATATAAATAATAAATCGCGTTTTAATCCGGTATACAGTATTTTATTTAAATGTGTGATACTCGCGTTAATAAAAGACAATAGAATTAAAAATGTTTTCTTAATATGTTAAAATACGAAGTTGTTTGTTCTTTCGTTTCGTTCCGTTCGATTTTCGTAATAGACCTACAGCGCTCACGTGTCCGTATCGAACGAAAAGAGAAACAATCGCGTGCCAATCCATTCGCAGTGTCCATTAAAGTATTTTTTTTTATTACAGAGCAGACAACCAAGCTTGTGGGTTACCTGATGGTAAGTTATCACCACATCTCATGGACATCTGCCACTTAGGTCTCAGATGCCTTGTCGGCCTTTAAAAATTTTATAGGGCTCGTTTTGTTAACAATTATACGAAACAAGAAATTTTTGTGTCTTCGAAGATGTAGTAAAAGAGCTTGGAAAACAACAGTGAAATTTAAGCGAAAGTTAGAAGTCAAATGATAGAATCATGTGATAAATGAAACAATACTTTAGCCTTTAACATACCTCTTGTTCCAAGTAGCTGTTTAACTCAGTTTGAGCAAAACCGTGCGTCCGCGCATCGATCGGCAACTCGATCGTTTTCACCGTAACCTTCTTAGACTTATCTTTAGATTTGTCCTTTTTATCGTCATTGGCCTCCTGAAAATAAGGGCAAACGATTCATATCACAAAACACACATTTCTTCCCCACCATCACATTGGCCCAGGTTTATACTTTTTCTGCAGCATCGAATATATCCAAGCCATGTGATGACCCATTTGCACCTACAATTACCAACACCATAAGCAAAGTAATACAATACAACTTAAAAGTATCCAAACGGCTGCCGCAAATAAACCACAACAAAAAAAAACACAGCAGGAGAACAAAACATGCGTGGACACAGAGACAAACATTGTTATGTTGCAAGTCTTCAAAAAATTTCAAAACCTTCAAAATTTTGGGAAATCTGTGCAAATGGGGCCTCCATTGAGGGTGGGGAAGGTTCAAAATGATGGTGCCTGTTGCTGTTTCCGTTATAAATGATGTGGAGCTTCATGTCGCTTCAAAATGTTAACGGTATAGTACTCACGATTAACATCATTTGTAATAATAGAATTTTATAGATCGCGACAAACATGGCTGAAAATATCAGATCGGCCGCCAAGCAATGACGTTTTATTCTGAATTGACCTCAATTTTCTTGATAATTCCTTTAACGTCTCGAATTTAATTTTCTACTCTTTCACTAACAAAAATATCAAGTTTTTTTTGTGAGAAACGTCATTGCAATGCTTTGGACATTATATTCAGGTGTGAATGCAACAGACACCACGCATTGTCCACAAAGGCAGCGAGCGACACATACCCCACTGAACCACTGTCCTACTCTCTGTGTCCACGATTGTTTTTGTTGCGGCTCCCCTTTCATTTCATCTTCTCTCACCTCTTGATTTTCAGGTCCATTCTGTTGCTGATTTTCCTGACTGCCATTGGTTTCCATCGGAGTTTCCTGACCGCTCTGAACCTGTACATTCTCATTGTTTTCCATTTCGACGTTATCGCTTTGAGCATCAGGTTTCTTCTCGAGGAGAGACGCGGACGCGACGGTAATGATGCCGTGAATGTTCACTCTCACTTTAAGTTTTACTTTTTGAGACTCTCCCTCTGGGGTTGGTAGCACATCCTTAATGTTCCATTGACCTACATTTAAAATATAAATTCTTACAGACGTCAACTACAAAGAAAACAGTGAAAAAACTGAAAGATAAACCATAAAAATATGTTAGATACTACATACCAATGAAGGTGTCTGGGTATGGTACTTGATCAGAGTAATATGCGCTGACAGTGAACGGTTCTCTTCTGTAGAACGTCAGCATTTTCGAGAACGGCGCGGCGTGGAATGCTGGGAATACCTGCGAAATATTAAATTATCTAATGACCTCATGATCTATCAGATAAAAAAAATTCAAGCTGGTTTTATAGAATGCAGATCTTATTCATTAATGTCGGAACTGATTTTAATTGTAAAAATAAAGGTAAATAAAAGCTGTAGGTTACATTTTGCCGGAATGACATTTAACAAATTACAACCAAGTGAAAACTTGATTAATAGAAACCATCTGACTTGCAATTCCGTGTTAATAATATACTAAATGCCGCAATTTTACTGAGCAATACAACCATATTTCGTTGTTGCGACTTTAAGACCTCTTATGTGTCACTTTTGGCAAAATCACTTTTTTACGCCAGACCATTCTACATTTTGAATCTCTATCGAATGCAAAAACTCTCATCTGTATACAACATTTCAATCGTATTTTATTTACCAATTTCAAAATCTCCTATGTTCTTGCTAACTTTTTTTTACAATGATACTTGTTTTGCTTTCAGTTAATAATAGCAAAGTAAAAAGGAGAAAATCATGTGGCTGATACCTGTATTTTTGTTTTACTATATTTTTTTCTCATTTTGATTTTTACACATAAAAGGTCTAAAAGTCGCAACCACTTTTTGTCACACTTTTCATGTGTGTACAGTATATTGATTTGTTTCTGCCTAAAATCGCAGGTGATATACGATTTTTTCCTAATATTTATAATTTGGCTAAAAGAAATCGCTGCCTAGCGTTAAGGCAACCAATATAGATGTTTGTTAGATTGTTTAAATTTTGGTATAATAATATTACCTCCATGTCGCCGTCCTCGCCCCGCGCGGCGTCCCAGGCGAGCCGCACCGCGTACGGCTGCACGTCGGTCACGTTGAACTCGCGCACGCGCACCGCCGGGCTGAGCATCGCGCACTGCAGGGCGCAGCCGCGCGACACAGCTTCATCCTATTTAATTTAAAAAAAAAATTGAAGTAAATACAGATTGAACTTTACCCAATTACCTTGCATCCAAAAGTTGATTTTTTTTTTATATATATTATATTTCTATAAATAAATGAGAGGAATATTGAAATTGCATCCAGGTATAGTCCGATGCAAACTTATTGGCGGCTGGAAATTAGTAGCAAGTACACGTGCGCGCAGGTATAATCAAGTCCAAAATTATTTAGCTCTATTTGAATTTCTACTAAATTACGAAATGCTATTAAAAATGTGCTACTTATAGATTCGTATCTGAAGAATTGTTTAAAATACTGAATTAGATGAATATAGTCCTTAAATCAAAGGATGCCAGAAAAAAAATATTTGTATTGTATTCATTATATTTATACATTCCATAGAACTTCCTTCTTTTTCTTGGCTTGAATCAAATTTGTCTTCTTATTCTCTATCCTTTTTATTAATCAATCAAGCTAACACAACAAAAATGTAACATAAATAAATAACTGATGAAACTAAACATTCAATAACAATAAAAACGAAACAATAACAATATAATTAATAATTAACTCTTAAGAGCTCGACTGTAGTTAGATACCGATGTCACTCACACAAAGAATTAAGACGCATGAGGCGACTGCGGGGAAAAGAGAGGGCGCGCGGGGCGATTCCCCCGCTGCGCCTCACTTCCACGTCCCGCTAACACCTTATTATAGCGTTCTGCGCATCGAAACGCACGATGTTCACAGCCGCCAAATAGTTTGAATTCAATTATACATGGTCCGCCAGCATGACTTGATGATATCTCGCGGACGAGTGAAGACAAACTAAGATATAAGATATCTCTAAATTTAATAGACAAGATATCTCAATCGACAAATATTTCTACTTTTGATATAAGAAGTCGAGTTTTAGTTAAGTGTAAGTGTCATGTTAGATCCGGAAGACATAAATAGATAAGCGATGTTTCATGGTTGTCATGCTAGACCGACAGAAGTGCAAAGGCTGTGAATCGCAGATAGCGCATTATGGCAACATTCTATGGATGTCCGAATGAATGCTCAAGTAAATGTGGTCTTTGCAGCATTACTAAGTCTCCATATAAATCATAAACATTATAAAATTGTACAATAATCAGCTTTCGTCTGATATAAGTAACACTTAATATAAATTAACAAAAAATTAAAACCGTATTCCACCATATTATAAACATTTTGATTAACATACCTGATTCAAAGTTGTTGATGGGGTCTTGCCAAACACTTGTTCAATTAATGCCTTGACAGCAGGGATTCTAGTTGAGCCACCAACGATTTCTACAGCACTGATGTCTTCAGGCCTGAGCTCTACAACAAAATTTTAGTCTCAATCAAAAAAATTATATAATCAATTGTACAAGTACAATTTTGTACAAAAGTTAATAAGCTTAAATACCAATATCCATCAGAAATGTGATGCTCTTAGAGGTTTTTTTGATAATAACATGTTATCATTATTTATGATGAATGGCCTGTAAGAGACATTTAGAACTCCTGAATTTTGTATTGCATAATATTTCCATGGTGTCTTTAAATAATATGAGCATAGCACACAAGTATCTACTTTATTAAAAATAAATCCTAATATGAGAATATTGAACATAATAGGCATAGATGGAGGAATATCTAAATTCCGACCGGGTAACGAACCACCGTTCATAGATGGTAAAACCGTGAACTGCATATTGCGCGTTTCGGTTTCAGTCTATGGATTTCCGAATGCTCGAAGTAAAAAATTAGGTCGACAGCGCATCATTAACTGATGTTCTGTGGCTGAGGTATCACTTACCATCAAGTGAACCTCATGCTCGTCTGTCGATATCTGACATAAAAAAGAGGTTTAGCTTACTAGCATTATGGAGAATGTTCCTTAATGTTCTCTCGACACGACTGAAGGTTTCAGCGCAGATCTCCTCCATCTGTGTGCGCTGTATCTCGCCCGTAACGTCACGCTCCTCCATGAAGCACTCGACGTTTAAGGGCAGGCGAGTGCTGTTCGCTGACATTTGCTTCTTGACCTTCTCCACTTCTTGGAGCAGACGTAGGTATGCTCTACATAGAAAAATATTTTCAGTTATAATTAATTTTACCTATTCAAATTCATGTTTAAAAAAAGATAACAATGAATAAGTTTCAATCAATTATTTCTTTTTATTAATTACTGTTTGGAGAAAAAAAAAAAATAGAAAATTTTTGCATTTAAATTTTATGTATGTAACATTTTAGTAAATATATCAAAGATGAGTTTCTTTGTTTCTCAGACGTTAAAAATATTAAATATGGCATAAAAACTATAGTCTAGCCATATTATGAAATGTTTATGTATCACGCTGAAATTCGGTTATTATATTTATTATAATTTTTTCTATACAATCCAGTATTCTGAACATTCCAATAATCTGGCACCCACTGATTTTTAATTCAGCACGGATTAGTGTGATTCTACTGTATCTAATAATTTGAAAAAGCTTAAAAAAGCAAATTTTAGATACAAATTGAAACAATCATAATATTATTTACCTCTGATTTTTCTTAGCATCTAACTTGTATCTAGTTATAAAGTCTTGGCAGAAGTAATCAGCTAGAGCAATATCAATATCCCGACCACCACAGCAGGGATCTGATGATGTTGCCAGTATGCGCAATTTTCCCTTGTTAAATGCACAAGCAGCCACCTGCAAAATATAAGTAGACACATACATTACTAAAGTAATTTAAAATTTTTAACTAACATGATAATTCTTAGCTTCCTCATATGAAACATTGAATGGCCACATTCTGTACATAGTATGAAATGTAGTAAACTTATTGCTAAAACTATAAAATATGTTGTTATATAGATAAAATAATTTAAAAAAAATAATATTATATATTGATATGCACATTGCATTTACAGTCCCAGGTTCTGATTCTGAGAAAATAATATTAATAATACTCAGGCAGGTCCTTGAAGACCTTGCCTGTAAATAAAAACTATGTGAGAATTGAATTGTGGTTGCCCTTAATCCTTTAAAATTGATGAAATAAACTTAGTTGGATTTAGTAGTGTACTAGGATAATAAGTTTTGCATATAATGTTGTCTGAAAAAAAAGGGCAGGAAGAAGAAGAATGTTGTCTGAAGTCATTAAAAGAAAAAAAATACCTGAAGAGAACCATGTCCAAAGTCAACAAAAACAACATTTCTTGACTTTTCTTCTGGAGCTGGTAAATCTTGTTTATAGATACCATACGCTAAGGCAGTTGCAGTGGTTTCATTCATAAGACGCAGCACATTAAGTCCTGTAAATAAAAAAGGATTTTTTAAATTTACTAATCTTGTTACCGGTATGATTGGTAGTCAGGAATGGTTGAAATAGGCGAACGTACCTCGATCAAATCGGGGACGTTATACAAAAGGGCCAGGTCAAAAGTACTCGAAACCGACGAGGGTGTATGAAAGCATTGATTAAAGTAGAATAAGCTAAAGTGGTGTGTAAGGATCGGAGCATATGGAATTCCATGAGCCCTGCCTACCCCAATAAGAAAGAGGTGTGATGTATATGTATGTATGTATGTCTCTGGTCTTTTTTGTTTATTAATTAATTATCAATGATTAAAAAAAGATACTGATACAGTATAATTGAATAACACTCCATTCAAGGTTAATCCACTGTGGGTGAGTTGACAAGGGCAATTTATTTTAATTTTTCATCATTTAGAGGAGTTATACTATAAGTAACTTTGCTCAAAATGTCTGCTAAACTGTAAACTCACTATAAACATTACTTATTTTATTGTCAACAACTGTTAATTTAAAAAGCATAATGTTATAAAAAAATTATTATGATATACCTGCAATGGAGGCAGCATCCAGAAGAGCATTCCTCTCAGCATTTGTGAAATAACTAGGCACGGATATAACACAGTCATTGATTGGAGTTTGTAAGGCGATAGCAGCAGACTCTTTCAATTTTGTAAGCAGCATAGCAGTTATCTGTTAAGAGAAAAATGACAAGTTATTACAACATTGGTTGAAGACATCATTTCATTACACAATAGTATGTAGTGAGTTCACTACAATTAAATTTATAACAGGTAACTTGACATAAAAATAAGGTGTCGTAAATTCATAGGTTCTTATAGCATATGTATTAAAAGAATATTACTGCAACAAACTTTTTCTTTTGAGTTACCCATATCTATACTAATATAAAGAGGAAAGATACGTTTGTTATGATTTATCTCAAAAATAAGACTAATTTTACTAGATTTTTTTTAAAAGTATCATAACTTTTAAAAATCAAAGCATTTTTTGTATAGTACATCTTCATTGCAACTGTGTGAAGGGGCAGATCAGTAGTATGAAAATAGATATCTTTAATCTCATAAGTGTGTTTTTTTTTAACAATTAATATTATTTTTACAACCTATTGTACTTCAAAAAGTACATGTAAAAATTGTACTTCAGATTGATTCATCATCCTCATCAACCTCATGGTTGTTTTGTATGTTTTATATGCTAAGTGTAATAGATTTTTAGTGTATAAGAGATTGAATATTTACAATCCACATAAAAAAAACCTTAAATCTAAATGATGTCTTAGAAGTACATGATAATTATAAAAATGTAAAATTTTATTTATACATTGGAGATGTAATCTTTAAAGTTAAATTATTGATTTAAAACAAGAAATAGTAAACTATTGATTAAGAGTTAGGCAGTCTTTCTGTATAATTCAATTGTCAGACCTGTAATACAATATCAATTTGTACTTTGTGCAGTGCTTGCACAACTAATATGAGGATTGCATTTACAATATGGCAAAAAAGATTCCCCTGTTTGTGATGATTGATTACTACAGTGCCATCTCTAAGGTCTCCTAGTGGATAAAATGTGATAAAGCTATATACAATTTCTCAAGAGATTTTCGATATATATGGTAAAATTTTAACAGATGCTAAACAAACACATATTACACACCTGTTCAGGACTAAAGACATTGTCCTCGCCCAAATAATTAATGCGTATTCCAATTCCACCATCAGGCCTTGGTTCAACCTTGAATGGGAAGTGTTTAAGTTCTTTTTGCACATGTGGATCTGAGAACTTTCTTCCTAATAATCTTTTGAAACCAAACACAGTGTTTTTCATATTTGTAATCATTTGATTTTTGGCAGCGACACCTAATATACGGTTCTTTGGTGAAAAGGCCACACATGATCTGTAATGAAAATGTAAGTTTCTATTATTCTAATAAGATAAAAAATATAGATAGAAACATCCAGTAGATTTTTACGTAATGTGCTTTGAATTAACGTCAGTGACAACAGAATTTGTTATTTTTATTAGTTGTAATTTTTTTAAGTTATGGAAAAGTTTTAGGGTTATTCGATAATGACTTTATGGTGCGGAAAGTTTGTGTCCCATTAAAATGGAAAATTGTACTTACGGAGTACCTCGTAGGCTGTAATCATTAGCTATTGTCTCAATGCCACCTGCTTTTGCTACAGCAATATAACAAGATTCATTACCGAAATCAATACCTATAACTGACATCGCAGCCATTTTTAGTTAAAAATAAATGGATTGCAAGAATTATTTTCACTGAAAACTTTTTATTTGGCTTTTGCACAAACACGTTGTTTTAGGCTGACAAATAATCGCTCACGAAAGAAACGCCGGGTTTACAACACGGAACACTTCACTATGGAACACTGACTGAGACGATTATTCGCTATTCGCTAATGTAGATTCTGTCTAGAACGCGAAATTTCTAGAAAAACAGATACAAAATTACAAATGAGAATGACAGTACACTTTTTATTTAAAAATATTATTTTCATTTTGGATTTTTAAATAATTTATTTTTATATCTATTACATATAATAAAAGAGTAGGATCGAAATTACGCTTCACTAAATATTTTTACCAGAAATTAAGAGGGGTGATAAAAGAAGGGTAGCAGAATGCATAAATGCAATTTTTAAGATTCTTGTTGATAAAATATTTCATCAAAACTCTATGCAAAATATTTTTATTATTATTTATATTTCATACCTATAGGATATCCGTGGATATTAAAGTTACCTAACATAGTCAGAGAAAACATTAAATCAATAAATTGATCCTGTGGTGCTTAGTGGTGAGACTGAAATATTTTTATTACTTAAATAACAAGAAACACATACGCGATTAAACTTATTAAAAAAGATTATTAAATTTGTGGATAAAACAAACAAATACATTAAAAAGGTATCCATCACAAAAAAAATATACAGCTGGATTTTTTTTATATTGCGTTGTACGATTCTCCAATTTTATTGATATAGTAAAAAAAATGATTTTTTTTGATAAATCAGTAAGCAATTTGTTAAATGGACACCAGCAATTAATACTACGCTAAGAAGATTTCAAAGAAAAATTGTTATAAATTATTTAAGGGGTTACATCTAGTCAGAGTTTTCGAAAAAAATCGATAAATATCATTGAGATAGTAATATCACTTAGTTTGTTTGGCCTAAGCATTTTTTGTGCCTAACAATCTTGACGTCCTCAATTATTGTGAATATATTCCGCATTCGATAGTAAAACCTGTGATTTAATATATATATATATATATATATATATATCTAGAGTTTACGTTACATGCAGGTTGGTATGGTACATTGCAGTATTATTGACTGTAAAAGCCTTTCATCATTACGGCTACGGTTTTCAGCGGAAGAAGGAAAGCATAACCTTTCATTCGTAAGTATTGAAATTTTATTTATATTTATTACTAGCAAAACGCCCCGGCTTCGCACGGGTGCAATTTAGATGAAAATAAGTTACACGCTGATAATGTAGCTTTCTAATGGTGAAATAATTTTAAAAATCGGTCAAGTATTTTTTGTATTAAATCGTAACAAAACCGCAAAAATTGAAGAAAATGACAAAGTACAATACTACTCCTCGCCGCATTGCTCGCTGCGCCGCGCTGCGTGGAGCCACACTGGCCGCGGCGCGACGGCGTGTATTTTTGTTTGTATTGATATTTTTAATTTCGTAATATCTTTTGAATGGAATGTCCGATTTCAATAATTCAAAAAGTAGTCAATAGGTATTGAAACAGTCTTGGATAAGAATTAATATAAAGGTATGGATAACATGGTCTGATTTTGAACGGCATTTCTTTCAATTTTTTAAATGTTAAAAAGTAGTTATAGTAACATAACTACAATAGCTAGATATATGGTCTTGTGAAGTTTTTTGTTGATATTGATATGTTCTATAATATTGTAGAACATTTTTTTGTTCTATCGTTAATACTTTCCGCAGCGCATGCGATGAAAGACATATTTTGGCTAATTTTTTTACATCTTGAGTTGGTTTTAGTAGGAATTTCTAAGGATCTCTATTTTTTTCTAGTAATAAATATAGCCTATGTTACTCAGCGATAATGTAGCTTTCAAGTTAGCAAGAATTTTTGAAATCGGTCCAGTAGTTTTTAAGTTTATTCGATACATACAAAAATACAAATCTTTCCTCTTTATAATATTAGTATAGATATAGATATATAAGTAAGAGGACAAAAAGTACGATTAAAGTATGTTAATTAGGTTGATAATCATGTAAATATGTGTCGAAAAATTACTTATTTTATATTCGCTAAAATAAAATAAAGTAATTTTTCAACAATAACCAACCCAAATTCAGAAGTCATATAAGTAGACATCGTTATCGCGCGGGCACGAACGAACAAGTCAATGAATATCGTATTTTAATCTGTTATAAAGTATTTTATTTAAATGTGCGATACTCGCGTTAATAAAAGACAATATTAAACTATTGACTTGACGATTTTGATAATTTGTCAGAATGAGCTGGCTTATTCTCTTAAGCGTCCCCGAAACGATCAATTGCGATCGACAATATTTACGTGAATAGGGTATGCATTCATACAAAAACGCTGCAAAAACTTCGGTAAATCTGTCGAACCAGGGCTGCAGCCCAAAAGTGGTCCAAATTTTTTGTAACGTTTTTTATCACTAATATATGGTAGCCCATATAATATTATGGTGGGGGACGCCATAAAACCCCATAAACAAAACTCACCATAACGAAAACGAGCACCATAAAAAATTATATAAAATGCATGAAACCTTAGAAAATAAGCTAATACGCTGCAGCCCTGGTTCGACATATTTACTATTGACATAGGTACTCTCAAAAGACTGGTGGTTTTCCAATTACAGCACTAGAGCGCATTATGCGGCATAATGCTCAACGTTGAATGTTCCAACTACAGCAACGCTTCGCACAATCGAGCACTTTCAAAAGTACTGCTCTCGCGTGATACTCGCAGAAGCAGAAAATTGACAAGTGTTTTTTATTTAAGTTGGCATTGTTTATATATTATTATCGTTAGTAATATTATTTTTTGTTGAATTTGTAAGGCTTTCGTTTCGTCGTAGATTTGGAAATAATCTAAGTTAATTCAAACTGCTACAAAACATAAATATAATTATGGATGAAGGTATAAATAATTACTTTTTTTTTATATTCCACATTTAAAATATGAATACAATTTCATTTTAAAATTCGGATCTGTAAACAAATTTATTTTACAGGATTAATGAGATTGCTAACTCTATGAATATTTTTTTTTTCAACACTGAACTTAGCGCACTTTGCTGATGCATTTGAAAACTAATTCACGTTCCAATTAAGCTTCAGCATAATTCGGCATTGTGCGGCACGGAGTCGCATTGTGCTCTGTAATTGGAAAACTACCTTTATGTAGTTTGTCCACTCTGTTTACTTAATTTACAAGTGATTACTTGCCTCCGCGATAACGATGTCTACATATAAGTCATGTATTCTATGGTAATTCATGTTATGCCTCTACAACTTGTTAGGATAATAAAGCTTGCTCTATCTTACGAGTTTACGGTCAAATCTGTTGATTAGATTTTATTTTTCTATCACTTTATCAGAGTTTAGATCTCGTTACCATGCTATAAAATCTTCAAAAAAAAATAAGAGCTTAGAAACTTCAAAGTCAACGTCAGTCGTCACGTCAACAAAATTGGTTAAATTGGTTAATTCTTTAACTTTATCCGCTATTATTTTAGTGCTTAGGATTTATCTGAAACAATAGTAAATTTTTAAGGTATGGGTAATAAAGCACTATGAATATTAAATACATTGTATTGCTAATGGTAACGTTCTTATCGTGAAAAGTTGAAAACTTAAGTTTGACCACCAACTTGAAAGGTTATCTATTTGTGTGGTCGACAAACGAATTGACGAAGCGATAGCCGACGGTGCACGCTAATAACCAACGACTGAATTGCGTTAGTCGTTGCTCGACTTGCTCGTTAGTATAAGTTGTCAAGGTCACCTTCACCGGCAACCAATCATTGATCAAGTACACACTGTTTCGTGCTCTAATAAATACAATTCAGCAAAAGAAACAACTAGTTTTCTGTTAGTTTTCAGTATGAGTGGTGAACCTCAAGCAAAGCGAACGAAAATGAGTACCTTGGATCAACTGAAGCAATATTCTACAGTAGTGGCTGATACTGGGGATTTTGAAGGTTAACCTTTGACTTAACTAATTATTTATTCATATAAGTCCAATTACTATGATTATATTTTACTTTTATAGCAGAATGTAATTTGAATTTTCTTCTATGATATATAGTTGTTGCTAAGTGATTGATAACCTTTGACCGGTTAATACAATTCATCTTAAGTAATACATAAGTATAATTATAATACCGACACTAGTATTAGGTTATAAAACCTAAATTTATTTAATTCAGTTTAAACAGTTTGCATATAACATATTTGGGTATAGGATTCATAAAGGAATTTCCTAAAAGATTAATAGCTTAAAAGTCACCTTGAGAATTCATAGCTTCTTTGAAAAGGCTTTACATTTGTGAAGATTCTATATGTATTAATATTAGGATAGGGATATTGAGGTCGAACTTAAAGTATTTATATAGTAAGTCATGCATGTTATGCTTTTTTTGCAATATACCAATATAGTTGGATTCATCACTTTCAATTTTCTGTAGGGGTATTTGTTAATGCTAAATGACAATGTGTAAGTGTATAGTAACAAGGTAGGAAGAATTAGGTAAAGTGAACCAACCACCAACATTTCACACATGATTATATTCAAATTGAGACTTAAAACACTGCACTGAAAAATTAGCTTAATGTGACTTATGATTGTTTGTCTCTGGTGTACAGAAATAAAAAAGTTAAAAACTGTTTTGAAGCGCTTCAACTAAGATAAACAATCTGGCATTGTTAGCACTATTGCATGTTATAGCATTGTGTTGAACTAAAAGTCTAAAAGCATAATCTTAATTTTGTCTGTCTTTTATTGTAATTGGGTTGATATTTAATTACAGTAATACAATTTTCAGAATAATAAAAACATGATCACACAAAAGGTATATTTCAACAATTTAATGAGTTTAATAAAATTTATCCATGTTTCAAATAGCATATTAGTTATTAAGGTCATTTATGTATTATTTTATATGCACTGTATCTCTTTTAGGTTACAAACAATCATTTATCTAAAATGTTTAATTATGTTTTTTTTTTCAGCTATGAAAGCTTACAAACCCACTGATGCCACTACAAATCCTAGCTTGATCTTGTCTGCTGCTGGAATGGAACAATATCAACATTTACTAGATAAAGCAATTAAATATGGCAAGGATTGTGGGGGGTATGTATGCTCAAAATTTGTATTTTAATATAGTTTACGGCCATGAAATTATGTTTTGAACATAATTATATCTAAAAACCTATTTTTGCTCAGAAGCATTGACAATATATATACTAAAATTACTGAAATGTTTAATTTTAGTCCTTCCTCTAAACATATTAGCAGTGACATTGTTTTTTACACATGAAAATTTTCCTCTCATATATGCTAATCATTACTCATTTATTGTGTTATGTAATGGTATTTAGAATTACATTAGCAATGATTCAGTCAAAAAGATTTTCCTGATACTAACAAATTGTTTGAAATCATGGTGTGATATAAAATGTTTACTTTATTAGCAGAGACAATATTTACTATAGCGCAAAGGCACTTATTACCGGCCAGCTACCTAAATCAGACCACTTTATTATTTAGTAAATATCTACATAGAATATACTTGTTTATGTATTGTTACAATTAAAATATATAGAATGATAACTAAACTTGCGACTAGTTGAAAAAAATGTGGATCATGTGTCTTTAATTTAGAGAATATTGTTGTTCCACCAGAACCTAGATCTTACTACAGTTGATCAATCAAAACCTTAAATTAAATACTGAAAATATGAAATTTGTTTATGATTTATTGTCATTGTAATAACTTTTTTTGAATTTCTTTTTTGGTTATATAAATAGATCAAGGATTTTTCAGTGACAGTGAGTAAACAGAATTAGGGTCTAGTTACTAGTATGTCAATGGGTATTAAATTCATCAATCATAAATATTTAATTTTTAGGTCTATTGAAGAACAATTGGTGGAAACGTTGGATATGCTCAGCGTATTATTTGGATGTGAAATACTTAAGATTATTCCTGGAAGGGTTTCTGTAGAAGTTGATGCTAGGTAAGTTACTATAAATGTTTTAATTCAATAGATATAATATTAAGTAATTTATAATAACATGAAATTATAAGGTAATTGGTATTTAATAAAATAGTAGATTTTAATCTGCAAATATTGTTACTGATTTCTAAGCATTTATCTTTCATTTTCAGATTATCTTTTGATAAGGATGCTAGTATGGCTAAGGCTATTAAATTCATTGCTATGTTTGCTGAGCAAGGTATTAAAAAAGAGAGAATTCTAATTAAGTTAGCATCTACATGGGAAGGAATTCAAGCAGCTAAGTATGTAAAACTATATGACTAGCAATCAATTAATTATCTTATTTTATTGGGTAAATATGGGTTTTTAATTAAAAAAAACCCTGGTCCTAAATACAGCATTATAATTTAAAAAAAAAATGTTTCAAATCTTCTTCAGGTTGACTTGAATATCAAAGCCTCCTATGTAAGTTGTGGCAAGCAACAAAGTCGGTGTTCTATTACATTTTTTAAAAGCTGTATTGTCCGTTTTTATGGATCTTTTCATATGACACATTTTTATGAGTCTTATTATTATATTGAAAAAAATATTAATATTTTTTTTTTTTGCAAACTAAAATAATAAATATAATATATTTTGGTGGGCTCATTGGCGCGTTCAGCAGAACATATACTTTACGCTCCAATGGATCAAGGGTTCAAAACCCACAGGGATGACACGTTTATAAATTTTCTGTAAGCATGTTTTCCTCACCTCTAGTCACTTTGTGTATTAAACGGGTGAGATGAATATCGAAATTCCGACCGGGTAACGAACCACCGTTCATAAGTGGAAAAACCTTGGATAGATTTAATTTGGAGTAATAGTTTTGAATAGAATGAAGTCATTATCTCTAGATAGTGGTTCTAACCACATTCCCTTTTTTTAGAGAGCTGGAGAAGAAACATGGTATTCATTGCAATCTTACACTTCTGTTTTCAATGTACCAAGCCATTGCATGCGCAGAGGCTAATGTGACACTGATTTCCCCATTTGTGGGGAGAATTTTGGACTGGTAAGTTAATATATTTTTTTAAATGTTTTATTAAATAATTTGTTTTTCTTTTAGATATAAAGTTAAGAAATTTTTATTCAATGCCACACACATAAACTACATTCTTAATAATCTCACTCACTCACACTCTTAATCCTAACGTAAACTAAATATTATGTATGCTGTGTGGCAAAAGAAAAGGCCGTGGCTCAGCTTGTGCTGTAAACCAGTACTGGCAACATCGCTGATTTTCAGCATCTGCCTAGGTAACTGTTGGGGTGCCAGTAACACAAAAGATAATTTAAAAAGAAAAGAAAGAAAATCTATACTTCTGTACTATATAGAAATATTTCCTCTTTCTGGAAAGATTTGTATTCTTGTATGTTTGATGTTTTGAATAACAACAAAAACGACTGGGCCCCTTTTTAAAAAATTCAACAATAGAAACCTACACTATCAGCGAGTAACATAGGCTATGTTTTGTGCATAGTACATCTACATTGTACCCGTGTGAAGCCGGGGCGCGTTGCTAGTCATGAATATATTGTTATCATAGGTACGTAGAGCACACAAAGAAGACATATGCGGCCACGGAAGATCCCGGGGTGCTGTCAGTAACCCGCGTGTTCAACTACTACAAGAAGTTCGGATACAAGACGCAAGTTATGGGCGCGTCGTTCCGTAACACGGGCGAGATTAAGGAGCTAGCCGGCTGCGACCTGCTCACCATCAGTCCTAAACTGTTACAGGAACTGGCCGGCAGTGAACAGACTATTAAAAAGGTAACTAGCACATAGCTGGCAGAATTAACAGCGTCGTGGCATGAAAATGCAGGGACTGAAACCGGTTAATTTTTATTTTCCAAAATACGTGTCTGACTGAGATGCCGTGATATTAGTTTTAAAGAGTAATACACACTGAACTTACCACCGTAATTTTTAATATAATATGAATAAAAACGAAAGAATATTAACAAAAAACCTTTATTATACCGGTATAACTTCCATAGTAAATTAACCGGTATTCAGTCCTTGTGAAAGTGTGACAGCATATGCTGAGTCAGTTCCTATTCGCAACCGCAGTGCACACTGCGACTTGACTGTACTAGCATAGATTTAGTTATAGTTAGTATAAGCTGATGTCACGCATTTGTACTGTGTTTTGTGAATAAATGGTTCATCTATCTATCATCGATATTATACAGGTGGATAGGAACTACCAGCTGCATATTATTATATTTAACAACACACTGATCTTTAATCCATCCAATCCTAAAGGGATTGGTTGGATTCAAAAGAATAGACTATAGAGTATATCAATATTCAACAAACTACATAAATAGACATACTCAGAATGATACTGTGAAGTGAAGTGTTGCAGTCATATATTTTGTAAGATGTGTCGGTATCGACTACAGCTATAGCAGTCTAACGGAGATTCTCTATATTATGACAGTGAAATATTTCAAACCGCCTCGAAAATGTGTAGTTTAGTGTTCAGACACGCAACAGACAGCAGGATAGGATGACAACCGCGACAAAATTTCGACGACCGTTTACTCGTGTTTTAATCGATTATCTCTTTATTTCTTCCGGGTCCAACATGACAATTCACTTAAAACTCGACTTTTAATATCAAAAATAGATATTATATTTGTCGATCGAGATATCTTTTCTATCAAAATTGTCGATGTCGAGGTATAATATATCGAGATATCTTACATCTTAGTTTGTCTTCTCTCGTCCGCGACATATCTCGTCGCGGTCATGCTAGGCCGGCAGCTCAATTATTTCTATATATTATTATTATATATTACAACAAAGTCGTGTTACTTAGACCATTTAACTATTAGAAAATCACAAAAAAATATACAGAAAATTAATTTTAAAATATTATATCGTCGTTGCGCCTGCCAAATTCCATATGTGTTTTTTTTTATTTTTGGTGTTTGCACAAAAAATAATCTTCGTTTTATTCTCTATGTGTTACTAAAATCATTTTTGTGATATTCGAACTGGACATGAGTTTAACTAATTCCATATATGTTTTGACCGGTTAGAAAAGCTCCGTATGTGAATCAATAATACGTTTTTCGTTGTCTCCCAAAACTATACAAAAATCACATATGGAACTTGTCAGGCGCAGCGACGATATATTAACATCTTCCACAATTGACAGCTCCGTCACGCTCGCTAATAGCTTTTTTGTAATAATGATGTCCGCTGCACATCAGTGATATACCAGACATTATAGAAGAGATGTGAGAAAATAGCATATATTCAAATCTAGAAATATTTTTTTTTATTATTGAAGCCCACATTCTGGCAGGAAATCGTCTGTCACGTCCGCTAGTCTATACTAATATTATAAAGAGTAAATATTTGATTGTTTGTTACGATTTAACTCAAAAACTAGTAGGCTGATTTTAAAAATTCTTTCACCAATAGAAAGCAAGTAACATAAGCTACTTTTTGTCTATAGTACATCTACCTTCATTGCACCCATGCGGAGCCGGGATGGATCGCTAGTCGTATATAATTTCTGGAATCTGTTCTTCTAAAATATAAGACCTGTAGCAAATACCAGCCAGGAGTTACTATTTTGAGGGTCTCGTTGGCGCGTTCGCTATAACACCTGCCTGCGCATCGATGGGTCGTGGGTTCGAATCCCACCGGGACGATATGTTTATAATTTTCTGTAAGCATGTTTTCCCACGTCTGGTAACTTCGGGCATTGATCGGGTGGGAGGAATACTAAATTCCGACCGGGTAACGAACCACCGTTCATAGATGGAAAAACCGTGAAGTGCACATTGCGCGTTTCGGTTTCAGTCTATGGATTTGTATTATTATATATTATGGCTCGAAGTAAAAAATAGGTCGTCAGCATCATTGACTGATGTTCTGTGGCTGTGGTATCATCTACCAACAAGTGAACCTCATGCTCGTCTGTCGATATCTAACATAAAAAAAAACTACATACTAAAATGTTGACTTGTTCCTTAGGTACTAGATCCCAAATTAGCTGCTGAAAGTGATTTGGAGAAGATATCATTGTCTGAGGCCCAGTTCCGTTGGCATCTCAACGAGGACCAGATGGCCACAGACAAACTGTCCGATGGCATCAGAAAATTTGCAGCGGACACAAGGAAACTCGAAGCGCTCGTGAAAGGAATGCTTGCCAACAAATAAACAATGTCCGTTTTTAAAAATACTCTTAAAACATAATTGTTGTTAAATAATCGGAATTATGCAGAAATTGTTAATATTTTTATGGTGCTTTTACGAGTGCGGATATGCACAGGATTTATTAGGTCTAGGTGAAAATTAAAATAAGCTTATATATAAGAGACCCCATATTTTATACATTCCCGTTTTTGTTATATTCTTATACTTATATACAGCACTCTATTTGGTCATGTTAATAAAAAATATTGCAAAATATGTGCCTTGTTTTTTTCTCAACTCATAAGTATTATTATGAATAATGAATAAAATATTCATTAATGTTCGAGGTCAAATGAGGTTCGAGAAATTACTCGAAATTTCTTTGTAATATTCGATATAAGTAAATTAATCATTAAGAAACGTGTATAGTCTACTTTGAAATTATAATAGCACTGTTTCTTCCTAGAGTCATCTAAGCCTAACGCTAATATTTAGATAAACAAAATTATCAAATTTGTAAATGGATTTTTCGCAACTAACGCAACGATTATTGTGACCAATTAAAACGCATACTTACATTAATATATGTGTTAAGATTGTGGAGGAAGGGAGGTGTGCTCTTCCTCCAACCTAAAGGGAGGATCCTCGACCAGTCGAACCACTGACTAGCCGGCCCTAAGGCCCCAGTGGTTGATGTCGAGATGTTGTATATACTCAGCGCTCTTGTAGCAGATCATAGATGTCGCTACAAGATCTTATGTAAAATATAGTATTCCGCGAAAAAACTTGGTAATCTGAACTCTGAAGGAAGGAACGGTATATAATTATATTTTCTGATTTGACGGATATCCCAACTAATATTCTTACAACAGTGATGATAGCCGATATTTGTTACTATAAACCAAACTACCTCATACTGCCTTAAGCCACTATCACTGTAAGCTGTCTATTAAATCCTAAGTTACAGCTCCTATACCGTGTTGGCCATATTTTATATAATACATAAAGTACTTCAAAGGAAACCCGCAATGTGCACTTCACGGTTTTTCCATCTATGTTCCTGGTGGAATCGGAACGGTGCACCGAATTCGTTACCCGATCAGAATTCAGATATTCCTCCCACCCGATCAATGCCCGAAGTTACCAGGCGTGGGGAAAATATGCTTACAGAAAATTATAAACATGTCGTCCTGGTGGGATTCGAACCCACGACCCATCGATACGCACGGCAGGTGTTCTACCGCCAATGAGCCCAGCAAAGGTTATCGAAAGGAAAAGAAAAGAATACTTATTTTTGCTAACTTTCACCACCGCACCTCGCGACGAAACTCCAAGTTCCATCCGTACAATCTTGACGCTTGGAAGTCTAGCACTGTGCGCTTTATGCGTAATTTTCTTCCACGCACTACGCTATTGTGGAATGAGTTGTCACCAGCGATTTTTCCGAACGGTACGACTTCAAGAAGAGAACCTATTCCTACCTTAAAGGCCGGCAACGCATCTACAAGTCCTCTGGTGTTGCGGGTGTTCAAGGGCGGCGGCGTTCACTTTCCATCAGGTGAAGCGCAGGCTCGTTTTCCCCCTATACTATAAAAACAATGGTTTTCCTAAATTGAGCGAATTTTAATGAAAAATTAAATGGTAAACCTTTTGATGGATTAGACCTGATTATTTAGTATATTATTTATCCCAAAGCTGACATCACATGGAGCGAGTGTGGTCACGGTCAAACAATGGAAAATGCAAAGGGTGGTCAAATCGATCGATTTTTTCATTTAAACCGTCTTATTTTAGAATACCCTCGGGTCCGCCTCCGTAGTGGTGAGTGTGTTGCGTTAAGCACCACGGATACAGGTTTAAATTCCTAGGAATCAAGAAAATGTTTAGGTCGGGCATATACATAAGGTTGATCACCTACTTGTCTGTAAAAAAATTGATCAGTGAAACATAGAAAAATGTTTCTACCCTAGGCCCTTTGGAGAGACAGGTATTCACTACCTACTATACTATTTAAAAATAAAATGAAATATGCAATCATAATCAGAAATAATTTTTTATTATCAATAAGGAAATGGTGTTTATTTGTGACTGCTCAATAAGAGATATCGAGCATTCACTAGTGGGCAGTGATGAATGACACGCGTCGGTGAAAATAATTTAACACATAGTAGCATTGTGCGCTAAGTTGCTGACAAGTTGGCCTTACAATTAGACATAAATGTAGTCACAAATATGTCACAGTCGAGTGGCAAGACTTTTAAGTGAATTCCCGAGTGCCGTAGTGGGTCATGGGGCAGACACATTTCTGTGTCTGTTTCACTGATCATTTTTCTCAACAGGCACGTAGGTGATCAGCCTTCTGTGCCCTACCCGACCGAAACAATTCCGCCTCAGTGGCTCAGTGGTAAGCGCGATGCGTTTAGCCCCTGAGGTCCTGGGTTCGAATCCCGGGGAAACAAAATTTATAAAAAAGACTTTTAAGTCTTATTTGAAACTAATTATATTTTTTAATTATTTCAGCTGCTTGTGAACTTGTAAGAACTGTCTTAAAACGATGTTTCTGTAAGTAGCTTGTGAAGAAATAGTTTAATATGAGATAGTAGCTTTATTTGTTTGATATTTATTATGTTTGAACTACGAAATATAGGAAGAAGTCGCGCACATCGACGTAATCAATACTGTTCCACTTCATCGACCTACCGCGACCGTACCCTAACACCGCCCGCCTTACGCCCTAAGCAATGCAACTTAAAGCTTAATTTATGCAAAGAAGGCCCTTGACACATATTCTTAACCTATTAATATGATACTATTTTTCGTGCAAGAAGAGTTTGATATTTGAAGAAATTATATTAATCTGTCCTAGGGCGGGCCGCGGGAAATTAGGTTAATGGCAGGAAGCAAAAATGAAGTTTTCTCTTAAATAGTGTTTTTTATTCCTCATTTGAGACCTTAATTCATATCTACTTGTTTCAATTAAATACAAATTTAATATTTGTTTACTAAAAAATGAATTTACAACACTTCTTTTATTTGCACGAGAAAAATGATATAATCACACAGTTAGGGCCGTGAGGGCCATCTCCATATGGTTATCATCTGAGAGTCTGAAGTGACGATCCATGACAGGGACGCTGAAGGGTGCGCGGCAGAGGAGTAGGCTTGATATTGACCTAGATGTTCATTCAGAGTTCGGTCGATGCGAAACTTGACATCTGCGCGTTCCTGCGTTTCGTATTTTTCAATTTAATGTACGTTTAATACGTGTGGCTTTGATTCCTGTTTTATAAAATCAGTTAAAATTTTATCTATCAATATAATCTTATATGACTTCAGATTTTCTTATTTTATTAATTACAGTGTTATGTTCTGTGAGGTGATTGGCAATTTTAGTATAATCCCTGCTCAAGTGGTTTTCGATAACATAGAAATCATGTATAACTTAAAAATAATATCCGTATAACAACAAAATGGAAACCCGAAAACATTCTAAGACATTAATTTCCGCTGTAACGAAAAGTATTCCAGAAATGGAAAATACAAATTCAGATGTGAGTATGTTATGTAATTTGTAGCGAGATGAGAAAGTATTGTAGATTTAGATATGTGAATAAATCCTTTGATTTAACAATTTTGTTATTTATAAACAGGTGCTTAATGATTTCTAGTGTGAATCAACCCAATAATTAAACAAAAATAAATTAATAATAATTTTATATGATAATCGAATTCTACTGTACTGTAATTAATTTCAACAGTGCAGGGAAATTATACTCCGAGAGCAGATTCCAGAAGAAACCGAACCTGAACGAGGAAATTGGACTGGACGTTTTGATTTTCTTCTATCATTACTGGGATACAGCGTGGGTCTAGGCAATGTGTGGAGGTTCCCGTACCTTTGTTATAATAATGGAGGAGGTATGATCAAAATTACAGTCATTTTATTTATGATTTCTTATGTATATTCACATACTTATAATAGCAATAGACTCTAACTGCGAAAACTTGTAAATGGTACTTAGATTTTTCATTGTTTCTCATTCAAGAGTATTGTACTGTTTGTTTTCCGAATAAATAAAATAAAATAAAATACTTATTACCTAGCTTTTGTCAACCCAGAAATTAAACCACGCAATATTTGGTACTAAATATGAATGAATGTATCGAAATAATGTTTTTTTTTTAAAAATATACGAACGAACAACACGAATTTTGTCCCTACAAAACCTTTTCCGGAGTTGAATGAAGGAAGATTAGGTCGCTCTTTGCCTATATTGTTTAAGTTATTTATTCTTTTTTTGTTTATTGTTGTGTATTTTTCATTTAGTCATCTTCTTCTATATATATATATATATTATATATACATATACATATAATAAAAGAATAGGATCGAAATTACGCTTCACTAAATATTTTTACCAGAAATTAAGAGGGGTGATAAAAGAAGGGTAGCAGAATGCATAAATGCAATTTTTAAGATTCTTGTCTGTCTGTCTGTCTGTCTGTCCGTCTGTCTGTCTGTCTGTTTGTTCACGCTAATCTCCGAAGATACTGAACGGATTTTCATGCAATGTACACAAATATATTAAGTAAAGCCCGGGGCAACATATAGGCTTTGTTTTATCGAAATCGGTTATCAGAAAGAAAAGTTATCATCATTTAAAAATAATTTTAAAGGCACCATATCACCAAATTGCAATGCAAACTGACTCGCGTTGAACTTTTACGAATTGTCAGATGTCAATCACAGTTTGATATGTAAATGAAATACTTTGATTATTTCGCCGTTTCCGATATATGTAATCATAGAATAGTGGATATGCAGGCCCATTGCGTAACTTCAGATGCGAGTTCGAATCTGAAGTTGAACGGAAATATTTTTTTTTTGTATTTATTTATTTATTTTTTTAAAGAATTATATTATAAAAATAGAAAATGTATTATTGAAATATTATATGAAAAAGTATTTCTTATGAGATCGTTTATTTCACCTTTTCATCCATCCTTTCTCTACAGAATTACGATTATTCGACATTGCTTTTATTGCTTCTTAAGGACTGTCTTCGTATCTTAGAGGTTTCCGCATTTAGCACCGGAAACCCGAGTAGGAATCCCGAGAAAAGGGAATTTAAAAAAAATGTCTCAAAATGAAAATGATCAATTAAATGAAATAAATATCGAGGTGGATACAGTATCTTCACCACTAATTAAATTTATAAAAAAAATAAGTAAATTTCTTTAAAGTCAGGTTCATTTTTTCAACAATGGTATTTCTATAGAATTTCAAATCATACTTAGAACCCCAATCTCAACCACCACATTTTTAATTTTTATCAATTTTAATAACATTTTCTGGTAAAATTGTACTACTAGTTAAGAAATCAAAATATATTATCTTCGACACATTTACCTACATATTTGCCAAATAATAATGAATGATGATGAAATGGACTGAATATCAGATTCGCAAAAATACCAGTCTAATTAGCCTAGTATCTTATTGAAATTTAGTTTCCCTTAGCTCTGTGAAACAAATGAACGTTGCTAATAACAAAATAAAAACGCCTATGTGTTATTGTTATGATGTTATGATGTTCCAGAATTAACTGAAAGGAAATGATAAAGTTTATTCATTCGCAATAAACATTTTTTAATCGCAGTCAAAAGTTAAATGCGAGCTTAAGAAAATATTTTCAACAAAAAACCTACAAGGTCTATCGCAGCGTAAAGCACTTTACTTAATCGTTAGTTTGTGGTTTTTTGTATGAAATCTTTTCATAAACACGAGTCTTGAGATTCTATTGTAAGATATCGAGTAAATATTTTTTGTATATTTCTTTGTTTTTACACATCACAGTTCAAATAAATTATTTATTTAAATGAAAATTTAATTGATTTTATGCTAATAAATTTCTTTTTAAACGAGCGGAAATTAAATTTGCACGGACGGGAGAGTGAGGCTCTACCAGACTGCTATACATTTATGGTGATGAAAATGTCTTGTTTTGGGGACCGTATTCGTCTTCAATTTCTCGGATGTCAATATTTTTTCAGTTATCCTACATTTTTTTTATCCAATCACGTTACACAATATAAGCCATTCATAATTATAACTATGTATACAATTCAAAATAATCTATGGTTTGTGTAGATGCTGTACCCATATGCCGGTTAGAGTAACTAATTAGAAGAAAATTATTACACCCATAATACATCTAATGTGGTGTCGTGAACTTAATAATTAGTATTAAACGTATCTCACTTAATGTGAACCTACTTACTAAAAATATAGTCATTTATTTTATGTAAATATTAGAGACTAACAATTCGCCCAGGCTTCGCACGGATATAATGTAGATCAGTAGATCTACATAAATAGTAATATATAAAAAAGCCCATAGCCTATGTGACTGACTGCTAATGTAGCTTTCTAGGTCAAAGATTTTTTAAAATCGGTCCAGTAGTTTTTAAGTCTATTCGTTACAAACATACAAAAACACAAATCTTTCCTTTTTATAATTATTATGTACATATAGAATAGAAACATGATCATGTTTACGAAGTATTTTGTTATTTTCAGGCGCGTTTCTCATCCCCTTCACGGTGATGCTCGTAATAGCAGGACTTCCATTGATGTTCATGGAGTTATCTTTCGGCCAGTATGCAGCACTAGGTCCCGTTGCGGTCTACAATAGATTCTGCCCATTATTTCGCGGCCTCGGCTATGGAATGGTTATTGTTTCATCTATAGTAATGTTGTACTACAACCTTATCATCGCCTGGACTTTTTATTATATTTACGTGTCCTTTGTGAGCATATTCTATCAATTACCCTGGCAGAATTGCGATGCTGACTGGAGTACGGAGTGTAAGTTTTTTCTATGAATATAGTTTTTAACAGCATTATATTTTCTCTAAAATCATATAAGTACTTGGAGTTATTCTTTATCCAAAATGTGTTAGTTATATGACCGTTTAATTAATTTTAGTTTGTTACTCGTACGAAGCGGCAGATGAGTGTGAAGCAAACAATGGAACTTATTACTTACGGCAATGTTTTAATCAAACTCAAGCTCTGTTACATAACATATCCGCTCTAGCAAACGTGACGTTGAGACGGCCACCCGCTGAAGAGTACTTCTCGTAAGTGCTTTTTTGTTTTTACTTAAGATCGTCATTTTTAAAATACAAATGCGCTTTTCTTGTTCTAGTTCTTTAAGTTAAAAAAGTTGCATCGAAATTGTTTTCTATGTAATAGTATATTCACAATTATTCAGTGGCGGATTTACCAGCAGGATGAGTAGGCTTGAGCCTAGGGGCTAGGGAGGCAGATTGGGGACCACTTTTCTTTTTACATGTCTTATAAAATGTGTAAATCCGCCACTGAACTTATTTTAAAATAAGCAAAGGTAATATTTAAAATATACGTAATAAAATTTTTGTACCTACATAATATGTACTTGCTTAATTGTTTGTATAAGTTCCATAAAAGTAAATGTAATATAATATAACCAAATTATTTCAGAAACCATGTCCTGGGTCTATCTTCAGGCATCCAAGAGATAGGTGGCATCCGTTGGAGCTTAGCTGCATGCTTGTTTGCAGCGTGGGTCATTGTTTTCCTTTGCTTGTGTAAAGGTGTTCAATCGTCAGGAAAGGTTAATAATATATTTTTATTTTAAGAAATTGCGGTAATAAAACTTTACTAAAAATCTGATCATTAACTTTATAATTATATTAACTAATAATTGTCATAAAATAAACGATGTAGTCTTATTTTATTATTATTATTTTATCTTAGTATTTTATTCATATTTTAAAATAATATATTAATGAACACTCTTTCTTGTCCAGGTGGTATACTTTACGGCGCTTTTTCCTTACGTCGTCTTGGTAATTTTGTTTTTCCGCGGCGTTACTCTGCCTGGAGCCTCAACCGGCATCCTATTTTATCTGACACCAGATTTTAGCCAACTCGCTAATGCCCAGGTAAGTTTTCCTTTTAACACATTCAGCTAAAGCTAAGACTTTGATGTATATAATATTTATATTAATATTTTAGGTATGGGGCGATGCAGCAGTTCAGATATTTTTTGCTTTGAGTCCTGCTTGGGGTGGTTTAATAACGCTATCGTCATATAATAAATTTTCGAATAATTGTTATTTGTAAGTACCTACGTGCTTATTATTATGCTTATACGTTTACCGCTGTATTTACTTAAACTTGATTTTTTTTAAACTTCAAAACATAAAAACGAATAACCTATTATTTTACAGAGATTCCCTAATCGTTGCTGTATCAAACATAGCAACGTCGTTCTTTGCTGGTCTGGTTATCTTCTCAGTAATTGGATTTTTAGCTCATGAGCTGCAAGTAAGCGTAGACCGAGTAGTGGACCAGGGAGCTGGGCTAGCATTCATCGTGTATCCTGAAGTTGTGACAAGGTTGCCTCTTTCGCCGTTGTGGTCGATATTATTTTTCTTCATGCTATTGACTCTTGGACTTGACTCTCAGGTAAGAATTGATTATTTGAAATAGCTTGATAATCTTCCTGTAATTTCAAATAACTAAAATAATTTTATGACTTCCAGTTTGCTCTTATGGAGACTGTAACAACAGCAATACTGGACCGATTCCCGAATTTTCGAGAGAAAAAAATTTGGGTAGTTTTAACTGTTGCCATTTTTGGATATCTCGGTGGACTTGTTTTCACCACGAACGTAAGTTGATAATAAATATTTTTTCTAAGTATATTATTTTTTCCTACATATTTTTATTTTGATTTTCGGTATTTTAGAGCGGAATGTATTGGTTGCAATTAATGGACAAGTATGCAGCGAACTGGTCTGTTCTGATTATTGCTATCGGTGAGTGTATATTGATTGCATGGATCTATGGCGCTGAGAAATTCTGCCACGATATCGAGCGCATGATTGGACGCCAGTCGAAAACCTGGCTTTGCTTTTGGAGTACAATGTGGAGAGGTGTTACGCCGGCAGCTCTTATCGTGAGTAAACTATATTTTACGTGTACATTCTATTTACGTTCAAAGTGACATATTTATATTGAATACTCGATGGTTAAAAAACCTCATCACTAAATTTTCAAATTAAAGTTTATGTTCGCAACTACAAGACATATTTGATTCTGACATCCTCAAATTAAATTTTGTTAAATTAATTTTTTTTTCAGTTTATTTTAGCGTTCAACTGGATCGAGTATAAACCAGCCACGTATGGGCATTATGTATACCCGATGTGGGCTGACGCCGTAGGCTGGATTGTGGGGATGCTGCCCATTTTAGTCGTGGTCTTGATGGCTATTGACAAAATTTGTACCGGCCCTGATGATCTTACTATCATGCAGGTACTTGCAAAATTCCTCCTATGAGCGGACCAGTTTTATATTTTTAAACTTTTCAAAAGTTAATTTGCCATTGATAACGTTTATTTAGAAATGTTTAGTTAAATAAATTCAAAAGATTCAAATTGTTTCAAAATACCTTCTTCTTCATAGGAGACGCTAACCTTCTGTTAGCGTCCCCTCTCAATGTTTTACAGTAAGTTTACGTAACAGAATTTTTCGTAATTCTATTTTTTAATTTTAATTTTTCAATGGTGTACTATTGTTGTACTGACACACTACCATTATCATTATGTTAACGAATATTTTTGTTGCCACAGAAAGCGCGATTCCTATCACAACCGACAGAGGAATGGGGTCCGGCGCAGCGCAGCTCTATGCCGTTGCCGGGCGAATCGGAACTGTCACCCCCAGTACTGCTGCTTCACGGACGCCACGTGCTGCGCGAGCGAGGCGCCTGACCCCCGCAGACCTATCCACTTGCTGTTATGCGAAAGGTGAGCTGCTTTCCCCTGTAAAGCTTATTAGGTTAGCCATTGGTTACGAAGTGCCCCTAGGAGCTAATATACATATAATATTTAATGATTAACTTAATATAATTTTGTCATAAAAGTAACATTATGTTTTTTTTTATTACCGTATCAAGAGTTATTTTTTAGAAAATTTAAGTCTCTGATGTTATAGTTCATTTCTTATATTATCTTAGTGTCTATAATTAAATAAATACTATGTCAATGTGTAAATGAGTATAAATTGAACTTATTTTTTTTTACAATTAATTTATTTAAAAAAACATTTGGTTGAGGATTATTCAGAATTACCTACCATATACTGAACCGCAAAACCTTCTTATGTCCCCCTAAGCAAGTATTAGTTACAATCCAGTCGCTACTCATGTTTTTTATGCCTAAACATATGTAAATACGGTACATTTTATACTTATCACCCTAAAATGGAAAAACCTTTTGTTTAGGACTTTCTACTTTCATACCTTAACCATAGTGTTGTGTAAAACTAATTTTTATTTACAGACCTCTAAAGATACTGGGGATACAATGTCGGTTAACAGTGGAGTGGATAATGATTTCAAAAAGTCTGATATCAGCACAAAAAAAAGAAATTCTATTAAGAAAAAAGTTCAAAACTTTGCCAATGAATCTGATGATGCTGCACTCATCCCGTTACTTCAAACTTATAAAGATAAAACTGAAGATAATATTCAAAATTCTAAATACGCAATGTCAACAAAGACTGATTCTCTTACTGAAAAGGATATCAAAAAAATTGATAAAGATGTAGAAAAGGCTGCAGGACCACCTACTGTATCGAAGAAAGGTACACTATCAACGATCATCCATGAATTTGGTAAAAAAACGGATGCAATTGTAGTTTGCAATCCCGTCGCAATTCAAAATCATATGAACACCAACGTTTTTGGAAATATGATTACAAGTTCAGGTGTTAGCACTCCAAAAACGTCTATTCTTATTGAAATTAATGAAAAATCTGCGGGTTATAGTTCTACCCCTTTAATTTTCACTACCGCAAAGATACACACAGATAGTAAAACTAAAACTATGGAACCTTTACAAGTAACTCCCGTACCTATACTATCGACCATAGAAGGTAATTTGGTAAAATCTGAAATAACTTCTTATAACGATAGTAGAACAAATATTTTATCAGAAAAATTTGAGAGTAATAAAAGTACTAATAATAAAATAGCGCCAGATAATTTACAAAAAACACATAAAGATGAAAAGATAGAAAACTTGTCTACTGTTCTTACGAGTGGAAGTAATCAAATGATAACTAATAAATTATCTCAAGATAGGTTAGCCGATAATGTTATTGAATCAAAAACCGACAGTATTTCTAAGCCATTAGTGAATACAATATCTATCACCCTACCTTCCCTACAACAGAATATTGCAATACGTGAAAAAATGAAAAAAGCACTTGTAACAAAAAGTGACGTTATCAAGAGCATGGATATTACAACTAGTACACAAAGTTCAAAGGGAGCTACAAGCGATGACAAGATATCATCTAAATTAAAACATGAAAGTACCACAAACAGCATGAAAAAGTTACAGCGTCAAAAACATACATCTATTGAGGAAACAAATAACGCGACGGTATCTAAAAATGTTCACTTGACAAAAAAAGACGCTGATACGAAAAGTATGAAAGCTATAGACTATACTCCTATCAGTAATTTAAAAACGAACTGTACAACTCAATCAAATAATACAGTTTCAATTGGGCAGACAAAAACAGTAAAAACCTGCCCATTATCAGGTATGTCAGGAACAGATAAGTTCACAACCATATCCAAACCAGCAACAACGATAAAACCCATAGGTATTACAGAACCAATTAAGGAACCGTTGCTCAAATCGACTTCAGTTTCAACTTCATACATAGATAATAAAACGCCAATGATAACCACAAAATCTTCTACCACTACGTCAGTTTTATCAGGAAACTCAATAACAGATTCCAAAGTTGTGACTAAAGAATCTCTTCATAAACCTTCACCTGTATCTACAGCCGTTACTTTAACTAGTCAGTTAATAAAATCACCACTTATCTCCGATGCTAAGACTGATAATAAATTAAAATCTCCGTCACCTCCATGTCAGGTAACATCTGCCACAGAAGCATCAGTAAATTATAAAGGGAAGCCGAGTTCAAGTATAACTAGCGATAGTATTTCGCTATCTTCCAATCCAATAGCTGTTTTATCTACGTCTATTAATAATACGTCCGTAAATACTCCTCTATATATTGTTGCAACTTCAAAAACGAAAATTGGAGGTACTCCTACATACAATACTCCAGGTATTTCTAAAACACAGGTCGAAAAGTCCGATCAGATTACTTCATCTGTTAGCATAAGTACAACAGCGGTGATTAACAAAGGTGTTAATTCAAAATCAGAAATCGATGGGAAAACACTTGATTCCAAATTCAAATAATCACCGTCAAGGTTGTAGTCAATATTTCACCATCAAAAACTTCCGAGTTCCCAATAAGCATTTCAATTGTGCACATATAAATTTATTAAATATAAGTTAAAAAAATATTTTTGTTAACACGAACTTAACTCAAAACAGTTTATCATACATTTATTGAAAGGAGTATGAAGTAAGTTATTTAATTATATCCTGAAGTAAACCTTTGAAAGTTTCACAAGTACATTTGATGTACCTTACAATTATTTGCTCACTTAGGTAATGGTAAACGGAATTGAGTGTAAAAATATGTAATAATTAATGTTATGATTAGTGTAAAGATAATTCACTAAGTTGCGTATATGATTGTGCTATTAATACTTCAAAAGTAAACTGCATGGCCATCTTGAAGATAGCGGTGCTACATAAGTATAATATTTTTCATAGACAATATCTTATTGCTATAATATTATTATGTTCAATTTTTGACGAAATTTAGAGATGATTTCTTTCGTCTCAATCATTGTCAATTTAAATAAATTTGCTTAAATTACCAAAATAAATGTTAAAGTCATACTTAATTGAAATGCAAATTAATATAAAAAAGAGAGATAATATTATAAAGAACGCAGGGTAGTTACAGATAATACAATATAACAAAAAAAAAAATGATAAAAATATTTAAATACTATACAATTTTTTTTATTAGGTTTTTTTTTGTATTCTACTTTTGTAACGTGATGTTTTATCAATTAATAAGCACAATTGATTATACATATCTTCATTTTCCTATGTTGTTGTAATCTAACGTGGACAATAATTTATTAAGTTTCTAAAACTAATTCAGTGGGTTACTTTATTGAACCCCCGAACGTCTACATATGTATAACTATAGAACAATGAAAATCGAAAAACTTTGCTATATCTAATTTAGAGGATAGCAGCGATAAACCATGGAACACCGGTTTTTTAGGAATTAATTTCACCACTTAGATATGTATGTCCGTCGCTCATTTTTAGTGAGAGGTATACTTAAATGTGAACTACAACGTATTTATTTTAACCCAGTTTGTGCGGGGTACAGTAAGGTAACCTTTTTTAATAAGTCATTTGTTAATGCGACGTCTGATATCACATTTTCAAAATATATTATCATTAGACATCAAAGACCTCTAAACACTGATGCCATAAAAAGGGTACACAGGTACTTACATTCGTACGTACATTCTTGCTTCGTTTAAACTAAATTTATTAACGATAAATATATAATAAAAAATTGTTATACAGACATAATATTAATTTAATTTATTTTCGTCTTATAACTTCTTAACGTCTTTGCAAATAGGAGTCAATTAGTAGCGTAGATGACCAAGCACGTCGTTGTATTATTATTATTCATCTAATTTTCTTATATAATTATAAACTGTATTCAAATTATTGTTCTATAGATTCAATTTATTAGCTTATTTTGAATAGTTTTCAACAAATACAAGATAACGAATTTCTTGTTTTAGTTTTATTTTTTAATAAAATTTATATGGCAAAGGAAGTATTTAAGTTAGCAAATACAGTTTTTTTTTTTTTTTTTAATTTACTTATCGATATAAAATACAATTGCAACATTTAATTTAAATAGCATTTGTGAAACCACAGAGGTTTATATCTAATGCTAGAGTTGAGAATGCTAAGTTAATAATGTTTTTGCTATTGATCATTACGTATAGTCGAACATTTCTAATATATAATTGTTAGCATTAAAATCTTAGACTGACATTACGTACAGAGATCTATAGAAAATATTTAATAATTTTGGTAGGTAATTATTTCAAATAAACAATAGTACCTTTAACGTAATTTTATAAAAATAAATATCAGCCATAAAATATCAATTGATAATAATAATTCGACAAGTTTGAAGAACTTGCTGTGACATTTATATAATTGTAATTATGCATTAAATATTTCATCATGATCTTATATTTTGTAACTTTTTAAATCTGTTATCAATTATAACAAAATAAGTTAATAAATTTAAATTATTTACAATCGTAATACAACAACACAATGTATTTAATACATTAAATTATAATTTGAAAGTTCCTTTAATCGACTATAAAAAATAACTAAATAAAAGAATATTCAAAAGGGGTGTGTCCGTCAATTTTTATCAAAGTGTATATTTTATCTTTATTTATTTCATTCGAAATCTGAAAGCTACATTTTAGTAAAGTATCTATAAATATAAAAATATAGAGTTATTTTTTGAATATTTTTTTTTCAATATAGTGTGACATATTTACATACACCAATATCATACAGTCCGAAAAACATTGCTATGAAGCAAAAAGGCTGCCCTTTATAACTTTGATATCTTAAGTTTTTGAAGAGTTTTTGGGTTGTTTTCATTTATATATTATCTGAATCAATTACATTTTTCTTACTAACTATTTAGTTTATCTTAGAAAAATTGACAGTCATGCCCCAATAAAATGTTTTAATAATGCCATTTTTATAATATGTTTTAAGTCAGAAACGTACAATAAATATTTATATTTATTTATTTATGTTCTAAAACAAGAGTAAAAAATATATGTATATTATTTCTACTTGAGATATATTTTTGATCATGTTTTGCGTTCCTATATGAAATACTTAATTTTAAGAGATTGAATTCTACTCAATTTAATCTGAAAACAATATTTACACAGACATTAGGATCTGATTTTCCATCATAATGTAATGTTTGGTAAAAATGTATTTGAATTAATTAATGTAATAGTGTGTAATGTAGAATGAGTCTTGTTAAAATTAGTCTAGAATGTGAAAATTAGACTAGGTTCAGGTTAGGATTTTCAAATTTCTTAAATGGGTAGTAAATACTGCTCTGAGGAAGTAGGGTCTTAGATATAGAAAATACAATTGAAAAGTCTTTTAATCTTCTGATTGTTACTATTAATTTCATAGTTGAGCGTAAATTGTTTAGTTATAATACAATATAAAGAGTAAGCATGTCCATAATACAATTTATGTGTATGTTAACGAATGATAGGTAATAAAAAATAATACACATTGGTCCGTTGGGAATGGAAACTTGGCACAAATATTGTAGGACATGAATTCTATTTTTTTTAAATCGGATAACTATGTGTTGTTAACCCAATTACCTTCTCATTAATTTGGTAATGTTTTATGCTGAAAGCTAATGTTAAAGACATTGATATAATGTTATATACGTTATACATATTGTTCATTGCACAAAATGGTGAAGAGATAATAAGGCCGGTATAATTTACGATATAAGATTTGAAAACGTTCGACGGTATTGCATTATCTCCTATCTCATATGTCATAATGATAAGAGATAGAGACAGAAAAGCTATTTTGTATGTGGAAGTCATGATCACTTTGAATTGCCAAATTGTAAATTTTACGTTTTCCCGAAATCATGGTTACACTATTTTATTGTGATTTTAAATCGGTAGAAAGCTGTAGGTATGGGATGAAAAAAATTAAATTCATTTCTACCGAGATATGAAATACTTCTATTAATCTGAGTTAGCGGTACTTTTGGTGATGGAGGCAGATATAGGTACATACAGGGTCGGATTTACACATTTCCAAGGTTTAAGGCTATTATAGTAACTACCCCCCCCATTCCGTCTAGAATTGTCTATTCTTAAATTAATATAATATATAGAGTCCGATTACTGGTTCGGGGCGGCGAACTGGGTGTTTTGTTACAGGATATACAAGTTTGATATTTCGTTGAATGACACCATAAAAACGATTTCCATAAGACACGTAAAAATAAAATTGGTTCCCAAATTTGCCGCCCCTAAAATCTGCCACCCTAGGGTCAAGCCTACCCAGCCTGCTGGTAAATCCACCACTGTTTGTACAAACATGATTATATTGTTAACATGAAAATAATTTCCAGAGCCAGAGGGCCACTCCACTCCACCAGTACACTCCTTTATTGCCCCAAGGCCACCTCTAAATCCGGCACTAAGTACATAGGTACTTATTATTCCCAAAGTTTTATTCTCTATGTTTTTTTGATGTGCCAAAGTATACTATGACTGGTTACAATATTCACTGCTCACTGCATGACTAAAGAAACAAAAATGCGCAGCTTCATGAATGTTGACTGAAACTTGAAGCCATCTATTGTATACAAAAAAAATGTAATACTAATAATTGGATATGATTATTAGGTACTTATTGTATGTTGTACCATATCCAATAATGCAAGTTGAGTTAGAAATTAGAAATGTGTTTAGATGTTATTACAAATTTTTAGACTGTAGTTTGTAAGGAAAACTATTGTAATCCAATTACCTTTTATTTTTTTAGAAGAATTTATTTTGATAAAAATAATATTTTATCCCGTTATGTTTTATACCGTTTACAATAACTTATTGCAAAATTATTTGTTATTAAATTTTATAGTTTTTTTTATGAAACTATGAAATTTTCATCGACCTTTTGATCTGTATATTGTAGTTTTAATGGACGTTGTTTCATTTTGTGATCATTGTTGTTTGTAAGAAGTATACATAGCAAGAAAATTGAGCCAAATGAGCGTTGCCAAAAATTCGAGGTCTAAAACTCACTGAATCAGTAGATAAAATAAATCGTTTAAAAATACGTACATTTCCCAAATTTTATATGCCTAATATTAGATATTGTTGTTAACTTGATGTATTTTAGACAATTATTGAATTAATCGATGTTATATAGATGTTTATTGTAAATATAGAATTAATTTTGATGAAGCCGAATCATAAGCAAAGTTCAGAATGTTATAGAAGGCTGTATTTTTGGGTGATATTTTAGAAAAGAAGGTCAGCATATCTTTGATAACATTATTTGACAAACGGACGGGTATGGATGAAAGGGCAAATAATTATTTAGAAATGATGTGATAAATATGCATTTAGATCTAGAGTTGTTGTGCTATTAATAAAATATGTTTAAATTTACGGTTCTTTTAATTAATATAGAATATATATATTATTGATATAACAATTTTTTAAATATCTTAACTTTTCAAGTTTCATAGTTTTTAGTTCAGGTTGCCTGCTTGGTTAAGATTTAAAAAAAACGAACCAGTCAAATCAAGGACGCATTGACATAAATCCGTAACAACAGTTATTTTACATGTCCGACATGATATATTAGCTTCAAATTAAATCAGTAAGCAAAGGCTGTGAATTGTGACGTCGCACTTTCTTCTATAGCCTTTATTTTACCATTCGTGTCGTTGTGGAGTGCGGAGCGCACGTCTCGCGAGTAACGCTCACTCGGGGTTCATTCATCCATCAGCTGCCGGTCATTCTCTCCACAAACCAACCGTGACTTTGTTCTCCAGTCCGTAACATCAACACGTGAAACATTCTTACATTTTTCGAGTAGTGAAAGAGTGAAAGAAATACGACAAATTAAGTGAAATGGCATGCTGATCAGAATGTTCGGTTATGTTAATACAAACTGTTGATGCAGTCTTCGGTGTTAGCAACTGCAGCGATTTAAGGTTTGTCTAGTTTGGTTTGGAATTTTCATCTAACGTACTTATAAGATTATGTAGAACTAATTTCACTTATTACAGATGGTTGGATAAAGGTGTGAACTAAGCATTGTTTTGAAGGTGTTAGGTAATAATCTTACGATTTCACCTGAGAATTGAGATAAATCCAGTGTAATCTTTAAGATACACTGATATTCCTAAAAATAAATTATTGTTTAAGAATAATAATAATACTTGTTATTCATACTTATCCATATTACAAAATATGTAAATGTCAGTTTGTAGGTTTGTCTTTCTTTTACGCAAAATGGATTGACTTCGAATTGATCGACTTTTTATAAAGGGTTATGTTTTAGAGGTACGAGGATAACATAGTCGTCTTTTTATACTGATAAATATTCTATACGCGAGCAAAACCGCGGACATACCTACATATTATATTTTAAAATATAATTTTCATACAATAAGATAAAACAGAGATCTTACATCTACCTACTTTATTTTTCGCTGCTTAAGTCTCTGAAATCGTTTATTTGCGGTTATTATTACGATAACACAATATTTTTAATTCGATGCAATTTTCTTGTTTACCTCAACCAAATCACAAAAGTCCCTCGATGAGCTGTTCCGGACCACTATAACTTGGGTATCTTTAAGGCCAGAGTGAATACGTGTTTTCTGAACAAACTTGCCCTTCCTAGATTGCATCACACGGATTTACCTCCAGGTAGAATTACGGTGGTAAGTGCGGGTTATGCATAAAAAATAGAGAAATAATATTAATACTCGTAGGTCCAGCATCCAGCTTTCAGACTATAAGTAGGTACTGTTTTATTTTATGGCGTAAATATTTATGGGGAAACTACAATTTATATAAGTATCAACGATTAAATTGTAGTTTCGCTTATGAAGTTGATGTTTAACTATGACTACATTTTTTCATATAGGTATTCTAGATCCTTTATTTTTCTTGGTAACCCACAATAATATAATATCTAACTATTTTTATTAATAATTTTATTTAGCTATAAATTTTATAGATAATGTTGAACATATAAAAAAGTTTTCTTGAAGTAATAAAGGCGCATTTTAAAAAGTTTAAAAAATTGGATCCCATAATTAGGTATATTACACACCTACCCTAATATTTAAATTAAATTAAATGATTCAGTAACGAATAATATTACTGAGTGACTATATTGTGTTTTCTCCAAAATCCCTATATTTTTAAAAAATCCCCCTCCATTTCTCACCAAAACTATCCTTAGTTCCAACCTTCCCAAGATCAGTTTAGTAAGTAGTTTTTACGTTATTGAGTAAAATTTGTTCATCCCCACGTCATCATCATGGATGAGATATAGTTAGTATCAGGGACTGAAACCGGTTAATTTTTATTTTCCAAAATACGTGTCTGACTACCATGATATTAGTTTTAAAGATTAATACACACTAAACTTACCACAATATTTTTTTTCAGTAAATATAAATAAAAACGAAAGAATATTAACAAAAACCTTTATTATACCGGTATAACTCCCATAGTAAATTAACCGGTATTCAGTCCCTGGTTAGTATAGAATATAGATGCTGATGATTTTATATTAATTCTGAGATTTAATCTGAGTCTGAAATACAAAGCTTGAACTCCTGGAAAGGATTCTTTCTCAGTGTTCAAACATCGTTTCAATGCTTGCCCTGAGATACTCGTAACAGTCAACCGGAATTATTTTCCCATATAGGTATTAGGTATAGCGTGATTTATGGTAATAGTATTGCAAATGCCAAATTGATACGCATTAAAATATTTTTATTAATTTCTCATCTACCGCCTCCAGGTTATATCAGTACATTACAGTTCTAATTTATATTATAATCCTAATTTGATATCAAATTATAATATTAGATAATGGGTTATAAAAATATGTGCGTATGGAGCAAGACATCGATTTGCTATTTTTGGAGTAACATTCACACATATATTGTACATAGATACAGATTTATATCCCGTGAAAATATGTCAATATTTCCACGTGGGAAATATCAAGTATGTGACCAAAAAAGCACTAGGTAATAACATTCACAACACACTAGAATACAATTTCATTAAACGATTTATACATGGCCGTGTGAACAGAAACTGCTACGAAGTACATCTTACTCGGCAGCTCACTTTCCATCCATTCATGGCATCACCAGCTTTTTTAATCGATTTCTTTCGGCCTTCTTAAGACTATATGTAGTGCTTGTTCAGATATTAGCAGCTTTCATATTGGTTTCATCTTTCACTTCTCGGCTATAAAAATCTTATCAAGTTTCATTTTTTTTATTCAATTCGAAGTTATCTCGAAGTACTTCTAATTTTGCTGCATTAGAGAGTTATTATTTCCTTTGGACACATTATGGTTTTCCATCGACATTTCCAATGTTATAGACGCTTTGTTTCTGGTAATGCAACTATCTCAAGAATTAAGTAACATATCAACTATCTTATTAACGTTACCTAGTATGACCTTGTATCAAAGTTGATTACCTAAGCATTGTATTGCATTGTGGGGATGACTCGTATGTTCAGAAGGCCAGTGACTTTTGAAGGACGGACACCTTATTTATTACAAAAGCCAGTAAGTTTTAAGTAACATTTATTAATAAATATGTACAGTTATATTATATTTACAATTTTTATATCTAAGTGAACGGACGTTACATGATTTCATATAAAGGAGGACGACGAATTAATGAAGCAATGCCTTCCTTCAGATTATTAACTACACGTAATTATTAATTTAATACTAATAGGATGACCGGCCTTGTTTTCACTAATCATTGATTATTTAATATTTATTATTATTTCTTCATTTTTAAAATAAATATTTTATGGATAGACGTTAGTAAATGGTTAATTATTATAGGTACGTATACATATTATTTAGTCTTATTTTACTTTCCGTTAGTTTTGCCGTTATTGAGACACCGATTAACTTTCAGGTAATTGTAATATAATCAATTTTCTAGATTAACTTAACGCTGATCGATTCTTTGTAAGCAGCATATAATTATTATTCTTAAAGTATTTTATGTTTTATATTTCGTACACAAAGAGTATTCGTTCGGTTTTTAATTTTACTTAAAATTTAATTTTGATACAGCAATAACTGTTTATAAAAATATTGATGCATTTTAAGATGTATCGGACTTTTTCGAAAGCATACCTAGCCTAAAATGAGATTTGCTATAAACATTTTGATCAATATTCCACAAATTAAACGATGTCTTTCCATATAATGAAAAGAATTATAAATGTTATGAATTATGTTGAATCAGCCATTGCTCAGGTGCACCGGATAAATATAAGTCTTCGATTGCTTACGAAAGCATGGGATGAAGATTCAATGTTAGTGATAAGAGTACTCTAACTGTAATAAAAAAAAATGTATCGAGAAAATAAATAAAGTAGGATTTAAGCTATTAATGAGACAAATAATTTATGAAATATATATATTCTACTTCCTACTAATATTATAAATGCGAAAGTTTGTGAGGATGAATAGATGGATGTAGGTATGTTTGTTACTCTAACGGCAAAAACTACCCAACGGATATTGATGAAACTTTACAGTAATATAGCTTATTATATAATTTATAAAGATTTTGTGTAATTTGGCCATAATGTTACGATAAGTATCAAGTAAGTCGGAAAAATTCCTGCCCTCTGAGAGCTATCTTGGCGTGCGCTGCCTAAACCGTTGGAGTTACACGAAGATATTGTATCGTGGGATTGTTTGTCTTAAACAGTTCTAAATAAAAGTTAAACAAAAGTTTGCGACAGCATATATCTACCTTTTATGTGGAAGCCAATATATCTCAAATTATGATTTGATGAAATATTGATTTGAGAACTGGCAGTAAATGTAAAATTATATTTTTTTATTGACGTTCATATGTGTACAATGTACATTGTGTTACCTAAATGAATAAATGATTTTTGAATTTGAATTTATGAACCATTAATACATTTAAATTGGGTACGTTTTTTTATAAAATAAGCTACCCGTAGAACTTACTCTACGCAGACGCAGAAGTCGCTGGTATATAAATAATATAATATAGGAACTTTTAATTATTTAGCAAATTTATCACAATAAATATTTGCATAAGATTTGATCCAGGTAGGCTGAGGACGTGATCACAATTTGAACTCGTATCTATTAATAGCATCAAAGACGCGCAGAGAGGGCACGGAGTCAGAACGCTCGGAGTTGCTATATGATTGCATTTTGCACCATCCATTTTCAGGTTTCTGTGTAACACTTAAGATTAATCGTTTCAACTCTGGTAAAACTTATTAAAATAGTTATTTACTTCCAATTGTATCCTATTTAAAACCAACATTTTAAATCCTCTGGACGATCGAAAATCGCGCTACACATTAGCAGTTTACGCTTCTATGGCCTTTTAAAACATTTCACATTGACAACGCATTAACATTTATGTTTAGTTATTAATTTAACACCAGACTATGAGTTTCATCTCAGTACATACAGTTTTTACAACTCATTACCCTACAGGCGTGATACTGAACTTGGCAACACTATCTCGGGAGTGCTCAACCTCAGAGGTCGGACGCGGTTAATTGACGATGCGGACGAGTCCCCGCGCAGCGCCCGGTTTGTCCACCGGTTGTTTTATGGCATTTCTAGCTAACCCGCCTGAGGTTATGGCGCCTCTTCACATTGGGCCAATGCAGGCGAATAAAGGCAATGACGCAAGTGTAGAGGGCTTAAATGTCTGTAATCGGCGTTATTTGTACGTATTCGGCGCTGTGTCGGTACATCAAAGGAATGCTTGCCCATTATGGCGTGCCCGTCCACACAATCGCCGATTACTCAGTACGTAGTTGTCTCGGATACAGTACAGACATATTTTTGGCGATATAAAAATAATGGTTGCGAAGAGATTTTTAGGTTCATAGAACTATACCAAAAATAGATATGCATTTGGAATCCCAAAATAAATGATATTATTATTATTATACTCTTTATTGATGAACAATTACACTTTTTATATAAAACTAGCGACCCGCCCCGGCTTCGCACGTGTCTAGATTTTTTGACACAAAAAAGCAGGGGTTGGTAATAGAAGAGTTTAAATATAGGGTTATATGTATTTTTTAATACCACATTATAAAAAAATAAAAACAAAAATAATCGTCCAAAAATTAAAAAAATAAATTAAGGGTGAACAACCCTTATCACTTAGGGGTATGAAAAATAGATAGTAGCCGATTCTCAGACCTACTGAATATGCATATAAAATTTGGTAAAAAAAGCCGTCTCGGAAGAGTACCTACGGTAACTAACATTGTGACATGGAAATTTTATATATAAGATAATAATATTTTTAAAAAAAGTATAAACTTGGGCATACCACCGGCAATAAGGCCATAATCAGCCCAGGCTACCGGTGGGGGGGAGGCAGAGAAAGGAACCTTCTCACAATACGAGCCATGTCCAGTAGTACTGCCTTCTGCATCTTATTATTATTATTATTATTACATATGCACCTCAAAAATAAATATAAGTAAACTATTAAGTAATAACGTAGGTACTGTACTAAATATTAAATAAGTGTAGGTAGATAATGTTAATGTGTCATTTATTTAAAACCCTAAATGATTATATACGCAGAGTAAAAATATTGCCGCAGCCGAGATCACCTCGGTATTCATTTTCGATAGACGTCATATCACAACAGTAGACAGACAGTTAATGAACGTTCACGATAGTGTGGAGGGTTGCCCGATCATGGCGGCGATCTTGGACGATAATTTGATAGGCCATCATGGCTCATTGTGAAGAGGAGCCTTTAGGTTTTCGCATTCGACGAAGCTTTTAATTGTCTTTTTGTACGGTCAGGCGTAGGGGCCTACGTCAAAATGTTATTACATATTTATTATATAGGTACTACGACGTCGTTTACACGCAAGTATCTTTAAACGAAGATTTCGATTAAAGAAAGCCTTTGCTCCGGACTGCGCTTCTGTGAAAATGGAATCAAAATAATTTCAATAGGTTTGAAGACTAGATTAGAACAAAATTGACTATAATTGAAAAGAATTATTTTCATGTTTGTTATTCATGTATCGTCCCCTCTCGATTTCTAGTAATATCTACTATTACTGCTTCATATAGGTACGTATAGATTGATATTTATTACATTAAATATTTATATACCTACCTATAATTATTTTTATAAAATGCTGGCTTACGTTTATTGGTTATTTATTAATTCATTATTTGTTTGTACAATGTAATCATCCCTACAGCATTCTCATTTCGTGTGTAATTAAAACATAATTACACTTTAACCGCATAGTAATTTTACAAAGCTTTAAACGTATAGTAATTTGATCGTGCAAGGGTTTCGTTAATATCGTGCTACAATGGTATTAGGCGGAAATTAGGAATCCCTTCAACATAGCTGGGTCTGTTTTCGTTTTGTATCCTAGCAGTATTGATCGTTACTTCCTAGGGAACGATGACTTTGACTCTTTCGGCGTTATTATACTTTCATTTTAATAACGTTACTTTATTTACGGGAAGGAATATTTTGACCTAATTATTTACTAGTAAATATTGTAAATAGTACCAAATGATTTCTCAAGTGCATCGGAGAACAATGCTACAACGTAGTATTCCTAATTCATCATAATAACTAGAATTTTTTTGAAGCGGCATTGTATCGAGTGCGTAAGGTTTTATTGTTACTTACAAAGTGATTTATAATAATATTATATCTATTTATCATTTCACAATTCTAACTAAAGTGAGTTAGGAGAAAAAACGTTGAGCAGTTGTTGACCGGGCGGGGATTTACGGTTGAGCGGACTCGTACGGCACACCACCTGCGCTTCGCTTTACTGGTTGGAGGGCCTCTGAACTATTTATCTAAACTTATTAAAAATACATATAATATATTAACTCTTTTAAAGTAATATTATACAATTGTAACCTAGTTTAAGCACTTTGTTTTTATATATCTTTCTTGTGTACAGTAAATTATTTATTTATCTATCTATATATATGCCAAAATTGTCTTCATAATAACACTAATATTTCACACCTGAAAATTGAATTATATTTTACTTCTTTTACTAATAATAATAATATTTTTATAAAATGGAAACATTAAAAAGGAATCTTCAAAACTAAACATCCAATAAATACATAAACGAACGTCATTCCTAAACTAGCTAGTTTCAGTTTCAGTCTGAAATACTATTTTAATATGTAGATTATTTTTCAAGTACTCTACATAAGGTATACTATGTTAATTTAACATATTCAGACTTAAATTTATGTCGCTTCATTGAAGAATAATTACAAGCAATGTAGGTAATGCAACTAGATCACCGTGTATTTATTGTGATTCTTCATTCCAATGTAAATTCTTGCTTAACTAAAAACCCTCAACTTTTTAAAACACAAAACTAAACATAAAATACCTTTCGTGTCTATTTAAATAGTCAAACATTTCACTTTCTCTTTCGAAATTCCGAATGTCGGTGATTTGATGACTATTGCTTGTGAATATTAATAAATGGTTTATTAATTACACAATGAGCTATAGGTATAAAAATATTATTAATTGATAGTATTTACTAAGTATACCTGACACCTTCTTATATAATTATATTATACTGAAACCTATTTAAATCCTACATTAATTCTTACACTTGTAGGAACACGAATTAACTGCAATAGTTTCAGTAGGCAGGTTTCATAAGTGAAATATTTTACGATCAGTATCTAACTCAAGTTGGTGATTTTAAGTTAGGCAATGTTGAAAATAGTGGGCAGACCACTCCATTGGAATCCAAGGTCTAAACTAAACTTGTTTTGGTGTGCTTAGGTCTTTCAGTATTAACAGCTGTTTATAATATCTAAAGGACTGGAATATTTACTAGACAAGTAGTTATTTAGTAAGCGAAGCGAAGTGATTTTAGAATCAACAGATGTGAAGTAATATTGTCTTTTATTAACCCCAGTATCAAACATTTATATAAAATAATTTTCAGCCTGCCTGGACCACGGTTGCTAAAAAGCTTCCAAAACGACGGGATGAATAATTAATCTATCGCGTTTTAATCTGATGTGTAGTAAGTAGTACATGATGATATTTACAACTAATAAATTACACCTGTATTTTATTAATAGCGACTAAAGGATAATTGTCATATTAGAATTATTTAGAACAACTGTTTGATCATTTGAAACAAAAATATTTAATAAGTAACTTTAATTAGCACAATGAATTTCAATGAATTATTATACAAAAGAATTAACAAAATACCGTTACGCTCAATCAAGGAATACTGTGTCAAGTGCAGTTTTGTGGCTTATCTGTCAAAACTCTCTCAAGCACGTTTCGTCATAGTATTCAACAGATCGCTCAATCACTGTAATAAGAATCAAAATTAGCTTGTCTTGATTGTTATCTCATAGTATTGAAATAAACTGGAAGGCTCTTTCTCAAGATTTTACAGAATCGCTCAGTCATCCATCTCTACTAACGTTATATTATTATATTATAAAAAACAAAATTATTACATAAAATATAAGAATATTCAAATATAATGTCATGAAAATGTATAATGCTCATATCGTTGTCCTATCTATAAATCTAAAAATAAGGGTTCGAAAAAGATATCTAGGATCGAGTAATCCGAGTAATTAAAGCTAGTAGATACGTATAAGTACTTATGTAACGTACCAAATTATAAAATAATAATTTAAATAAAGTTTTGTAATACGAGTCAAAAATGTTGGGTACTAGAATAAAACACTGATCCATACGCACTATAAATCCTTCGCAATGTGTCTATGGATACAAGAAACTTTAGTGCAGAAAGGTGTTGCTGGCCGACCCCGGCGCAGACGCAGAGTGAGGTCATTGCACTGCTCCACAGAGGAGCTGCACTCTTGCCCTCTCTCCTCCTGGCACGTCAACTTTGCGACCTCTTTGTTTACTTTTTAAATAAATACTTATTAAAGAATTCATTTAACAAATGACTATAATACGATGTTATGTGGTATCACCTGCACCCGCATGGAAACCCGTTTTTAGTTGCTTTTATAAAGAACTGAGATATATAATATTATTGTAGTTATTAAATTATTAAAAGTAAATGTAACCTTATCACCGGCGCTTTTATCCTGAGGTGATTTACAAATACTAACATAGGTCATATCACACTATCGTAATAAAGGGTTACCACCTACATATGTATATGCAAGTACATTTACATCTTTATAATATTAGTGTGAATTACGACAAAATTCGTTAGGAAAAATGGTATACATATTACATACCTAATATCATCACATCAGAACAATGACGCTCACCTGACCTTTAACGACTAACCTGTCAATAGTTCACAGTAATGTCAAGGAAATAATGTAGTTGTAGAACAATAGTTTTCCGCGGTATCTAGGTTTTTTGCGTGTAATATTTGGTAATTGTTTAATGGATACAGTTTGACTAAGTATTTTACAGTCATCCTAAACCTCATGCCTTATTAGGCAATGCCTCTTCTTCCATTCAGTAAAGTATTATGGAAGTTATTTTAGTTTGTTTCCATACAATCCTGTTATCTAATGTTTGATTAGTAAATCTTTTCATGAAATGGGAAAAATATTCAAATATATATTTTAATTCTATTTTTGAAAATTCCATACATTCTCCTCATGATAAATAATAAAATGTATTGATAAATCTATACTTCTATACTTTATTACTAATATACTAATAATATAAAGAGGTAAAATTTGTGAGTTTGTGAGGTTGTAGGGGGTAATCTCTGTAGGGGGTATTCTCTTGTAGTTGCTAGTGTCTCAGTAAATACCTTCTTGCCACTTTTATTGAAATGATTGTTGTAAATACATTATAAACTGATTATCTTACACTACAGTTAATTTTAAGAGATTTGAATCTAAACTATTTTGAAAATGGAATTAAAGGACGCCTTGATATTACCGTTATATGTGAGTTACCTAGCCGGGTACTTATCCTTATATAATTCGTCTTATTAGGGCACCCTTCCGCAAACGTGTTTCGTAAATAACGCAATAGAAACGGTTTCTAGCAGACGAGATGAATTATACATTATGATATTATCATCACATTATATATTGAATCTTAGATCACTGCATGGTTATTATTAATTACTTGTATACACGGTAACTTTATTGGACCGGTCGAATATAATTTTTTAATATGAATATGTTTATATTTTGTTAGTTATACGTATATCTTTAGACCAGTTTGTTTATTATGTTAAATGCGCAAAAATCAGGGATTTTTTTTCAGTTGTAAATGCTATAATCTATTTAAAATTGGCTTATATTTATTATTTAAGAAGGGAAATTCTATTAATTGCAATGTATTTAGAACTGTGGACTATAATAAAAACCGTGACCAGTCGGCACTTGCATGGCTTCTGATTTAAGGTTAATTCCGGATATAATACCGTTTATCGAGCTCGTATAAACATTAAAAATACCGAGATTAGTACCAAGTAGGTACGGCCGCTTATTCACTGAAAAATAACAGTTTGGAATGCAGCTCTCATTTTTGGAAAACCCGTTAATAACGATTCGAAAATTTTATGTTTAAATGAATTAAATGTGATATTTTTTTGAATTAAACATCAAAATAATATTACTTTTCAAAGACACTAAAGGCCTAACATAAAATTTATCAGCATATCGTTTTAAAACGGATGCGCGTTGAACTCTAATCCAGGTCGAAAAGGGAACAGGATTAATGCATCTGGAGAATATGTAGTACTTTTTCTTTTACTTTATTGATCGTAGTTACCTTGCTTATCCAGATATTTTCTTGTTTTTCGAATTGCTTTTCTTATTTTCCAGATCAGCGATGTATGCGACGTCAACGGCGTCAACGACGCCTACGTCAGTGTCTCGCGGCGAACTCTCCGGGGTCGTGGAGAGGCGCGTACGAGTAATTCGACTGCTGCGCCCGCGCAGATCTGCGCCGGCCTTCGGGTTCTCCTTGCGTGGAGGCAAAGAGTACGCCACCGGCTTCTTCATCTCAAAAGTCGAACACAGCTCTGAGGCCCATCTTCAAGGTTTGAAGGTAATTATTGGAATCCGATTATTATAAAAATCAAAAACCCCAAATATTACGTACTAAAAAATAAAAGGACAGTGTTGTATATTGCCATAACATAGAAAATTTAAGTAAATAATCCGTAGGAATAGATCTATTAATTTCGTAATTTTGTGAAATCAGACACCTATCACCTTTCAGTTTGCCTGTGACACGGTTGCTGAAAAGCATCCGAAACATCGGGGTAAATAATATTAATATTAAATCGCGTTTTAATCCGGTATAAAGTGTTTTATTTAAAGGTATTTATTGGACTTATACTCGAGAACAAGTTTATCCCACCAAAACTGTTACATGTAAGGTACGCCAGGAGTAGGTACAGTGGCGGATTTACACATTTCTGGCGTGTTGGCTGTTAAAATGTTGCCGCCCTAGCCTCAATAAATGTGAGTTCCTAAATTTTCTAAAATACAATGGTACGAATTGTCTTCTACACTTCTCTCTGTAAGTCTTACGTTTAGACTATTCTTTGTAAGATACAGAAAACTGTCATACTTTTAGAGTTGTTTTCTATAAGATAGCTAAAAGAAAAACTATTTTTCTCCAAATTTGCCGCCCCAAAAATCTGCCGGACTAGTCTGAAGCCTGCTGGTAAATCCGTCACTGAGTAGGTAGAGCGCTTCCGTTGTCTCGTCTTGGCGAGGGTACTGCCGTGCCCCCAGATAATACGTGAATGTAAAGAGATTTTTATATATAGGTAGGACAGTTAGAAATTTTAGTATATTGATCACTGCAAATAGAAAAAAAAAACTATACTATTTGTTACGCCAAAACATTGAAAGGCAACCAGAGCGATAACTGCTATGCCGCAATAATTACTGAATTTAGTGGCAATGAAATTCTTAGTTATGTTACGCAATTGCTTGCCTAATGGTTCCCTAGCCCAAGTTCTGTCACATTGTGTTAAGATACTAGCTACTACTTACTCTGTTTTTGTAAGCCGCATGAACAATAATTTAATTATCTTATTGTTCGCATCGTGGCCCTCTATCTTTTATTTTTATTTCATGGTGTTAATATTATCCATTACTACGTTTATGTAAATATTATACAAGATTGAATTACGCTTGATGATTAGGATAGCTGCAATAATTAAAACCTTTTATATATGTCTATATTTTTTTAGTAGCTAAATGATTCAGAAAGCGACAAGAGGAATAACTCTTGCAATGGAAGACCGGGACTTAGCACGGGAACCTTTAGCTGAAAATCGATCTCAGTCCTAAATATAAAAGTGCCTGCTAACAACAGCCTCTTGTCGAATATTTGACACAAACAGTTTTTTATATTTTAGAAACTTCTTCTTCCTGCCCTGTTCCCTTTTTTTTTTATTTGGGGTCGGCGTAGTATGTTTTCTTTTCCCATTCTCTCCTTTCACTCACCATATCATCAGTCACACCTTTCAAACACATATCATTCTTCACACAGTCAATCCATGTCTTTTTTGGCCTCCCTCTTCCCCTATACCCATCCACTTTCATATTTAAAACTTTTTTAGATACATGCCCTCATAATATGCCCATACCAAGTAAAACGATTACCTTTCAATTTTTCATTCACTGGCGCTACTCTCAAACTTCCTCTTATATACTCATTTCTTAAGTTTTTTATATTTTTGAAACAAAAACATTTATATGGTGTTTTAGATCTACTATGTCATCGTAAATTTTTTGGTAGATATTTTTGAATGCCTATATTTTTCATTATGTATATACGTATATAAGCCATGTTAAAAGCCAAAAATTATAATTTTCATCATAGTGAGAGAAAATAGTTTTGAAAAACGGATTTTGTTTTTGCTACGAAACGTTTTTATCATACTGATACAACTAAAATCGTAATAGCTTATTTGTGCAATACACGTTAACCCATTTTAATATTTTATATGTAAAACTTTAGCCTTTAAATTGATTTAGTAAGAGGAATATTTATGCAATTTAACATAGTGAAAGAATTTGAAATACAGAATAATTGCATTAATAGTTGCACATAGATAGATATATAAATCGGGAATATATCCCGACCAAACAACCAACTTATTTCTTAGATTTTAGTTTTTTTTAATAATAGTTATATACTCAAGAGCGAGGTTGAAATCTTATTGTCGCAAGACGATAACCATTGCTTCGTGCACTAATGTTATATCACGATACAATAGCTATAATGCTATAGCACCTAAATCAGGCTATCATTGTATTGAAATTAAGATTTGGGTCATTTTTGTGCTCAGCGAATTGAGTTTAAATGCGTTTACGGTTAGATAATATGTATAAATATAAATTAGCTACTTGGTTTACGCATTACTCATTATATAAAAATACGAATATATTATAACATATTAATGTTTATTAAAAGATTTATGAATAAATAACTATTATTTTTAAATAATTATTAAGATTATAATCAATATCAAACTATTTCTTCCAATTAACATTTAAGATGCAGGCGGGTAAAAATAGTACTCTCATTTTATTTCAAATGTTATTATTACACGATTTACACGTATATTTTTTCGCACGTTTACTTCCTTCACAAAGAGGTTATGAAATTTTGTAAGTTCTTAACATTCGTCGTTAGTAAAGTAATACAATGGAGGTGTTGTGAGAATTGAGACATACGAAATCTTGGGAAGTTTAATTTTCTTAAGCTTAGCTAATAATGCATTAGCTGACACTTTAGATAACTACTTCCTATACGTAATAGAGCATTTTATTATTTATAATTAACATAGTCAAGGAAGTAAAAGAGCAAAATAAGCTCGCTGAGGAATAAAATGTTCAGAACAGGAAGAGGAGAGATGCTTATTCGTAAATGCAGTAATTTTGTAATTATAGGAGTATGATAATTGAGAAATAGCTTATGTGCCCCGGCCAGTATGTGAGTCATCCAATTATCTGAGTTCTGGACTCAATCGGTGACTTTCTATAGCTAAGGTGCATGCGGCTTTGAGTATTATGATGTATTGTGTAACTGATGCTAAAATAGAAAATAGTGTTAAATAAGTTCTTTATTTGGAGGTGATAGTCTAAACTCTAAACTTTCAGACTTGAGATTTAGGAATTGTACAGTTAAGTTCTTTAGTTTAAGTCTATTTTTATTATTAACTGACTATCTATCTAAGATTATTTATTATACATATATTTCATATAAACCTCTGTAGTTTCAAATTTGCTATTTAAATTTAAAATTTGTAAATGTCTTTATATCGATAAATTAAATATAAAAAAACGTGTGCTAAATTAGTAATTCGCAATATAATCGACTTATATTTTTATATAGATAAATATAAAATAAATACTAGTATAACAAATAAAATAAATTCAGTTCAATGTATTGCTGACAAAAACATCCTACACATTAAATAAATGAATCGGATAAAATAGTGTGAAATTTCAATATGTATTAACCATTCCCCGATGAAAACTTACCTAAAAATAGAAACATATTTTGTTCTTTTTTATTAAGTTGTAAATTAAGACTATACAGGGAATATCTCTGATTCATCTCAGTAAATAACACTGCAATATATTCCAACAGGTCATTGTAGGGAGGCTTGATCTCTAAGTTAAATATAAACCAGTTTGTAGGTATGAAACGCGGCGTGACAAGATCATCCGATATCTTATGACGGATGTAAACCGTAATATTCTAAAATTAAACTTGACCTGATGTCTGATACCATATTATACAATTGGTACTAACTGTAAAAACTGTATAGATTTATAAAGATACTCAACTTAAAAATATCGCTCTTTTAAAAAAAACCTCTTTTGCGAAATAAAGTAGTGACTGTTGTTACCAAAGTAGTTGCATTTTTTTTAAATAAACGACTGTATGGTGTTACTGTTTTCTATTTATGAATTAGTTAGGGCATGTCAATTCTAAAGCAAACAAAAAATACATATCTAATATGTTCTGAATTAAATGAACCAAGAACGAAGAAAGAAGAAAAGAATGAACAAGTACCTATAGTTAACCATTTTTCATTGTTACTCACACTAAAAATACACTTGTCACAGTCTAGTTATTATATTGAACATTGCCTTAAGTGTTTATTCAGGTGTGCCCGCGAAAATGTGAATTTGCATTTATTTAATAAAATAATATATGTAAAGTAATTTTGATGATTTTTGTTTTATAAAATAAAATAAATTCCATGATTTCCTTTTGTATTTCAAAATAGGAAAACTATGATAGAAGCAGAGTTGGGACTTGCGTGTATTGCAAAGTATCGTAGCGATAATAAACGTCAGATAACTTACATATTATAACTATTAACTATTTGCATAACAAAATGGCGCAATTTACTAAATACTATAAAAATATGCAATTATTGCAATTCGTAGGAAGTCAACACTTAATTATAGGCAATTTCTTACACACAGCGGATCTCTATATTACCTCATTGCGTTCAACGAGTATATTTAGCACGTTTCTATATAAATATAAAAAGTATAGGAATAACTTCCTGTGCCATACAAGAGGTTTCTCTTTACCAACTCCGGTATACTAAATAGGGAGATTAGACACGAAGAGTAAGATTCAATCTTTAAACTAACCCTTATGAATTTTCTGAAGCAATTCAATAATAAAGAGTTAATCTTTCAACTAATTTATAGTAAATCGTACACGTAGAATAAAGTCGGATATGATTATGATACTAAATTACTTATTTTGTATCTCTAACGCTAAACTCACCTACATAATTAACTAGTACAATATAAACTGTTGACACATCGTTTTTTCGAAGATAGCAATTGAATAATGGTATAAAGTTAATTTCTCGAAAGAATAAGGTCGAGTGTAAAGTAGAGATTACACAGAAATCACTTTGTCTACGGATAGGTCGAAGTGTTATTCTCGCAACCGATCCGTAGGCACACAAAAGTTGCCTCACACCGCGCCGCGGCCGGTAAGACTATAGTTATTTAATGTCTCCTCCACAATAAGTGAACTCCTGATTCCCCTAGTAGTGTAAGTACGAGTAGTATGTGTCTGCCCATTAGTGTGTCCATGTTTTAAATCTTGTCTTGGGATTCGAATCTAGGATCTCCGATGCTATAAATGCATTCCACTGACCTACACCGGAGACCGGGTGCGCGGTCCAAGAGCCACAACATAGTTCTAACAAAATAGATTTAAATGAATTTAGAAGCACGGCCACCTTAAAATTGTAACTAACCATGTTTCACTATCAATTACATCATATTACTTTTGGCACAGGCCCGTTATGGTTAGTGAAATGAAACTGAAGATTTTGTGCGTGCGTGAATTCGCTACATAAAATTTTAAGAATTATTTATTACGTCAAAGATACGATATATTGAGAAGGGAATCGCAGGCAAATAAGTGAATGAATTGTAAACTCGAGAATTTTGTTTCAAGCAATTTAAAGAGTTGTGCGCCATGAAGTCTGCTATTTTGCATTGAATTTTAAAAAATGGCGTAGCGTAAGCCTGGTTTTTAATGCATTTACTCATTCTATACATAAACCATTAACTGCCATTATCTGAAATAATGATTTATTCCACTGAAAAATACTATTAATATTAACACAACTGGATGATTCATTATAACCTCATGATAATATAAAATGTTATCTTACTTTTAACTCACAGTTCAAATTATGCATTACTTTTGCGACGTTATGGGAGCATATAACCTTGACAAATTACAATACACGATAACAGCATGACGCAGCTGTGAAAAGTAATATTTAATCAGAGATAGCCATATAGACTTCGGTGATGTAATAGTTATTCGATCTTTGAAGTACTGAACCCAAAAAAATGTCGAAGCGGTACGAAAGTCACAACGAAAGTTGTCTGATATCTGGGCCATGAGCGATCCGTCCGGCTTCTCTGAGTACGTCCAAGACCGTAAAGAAAGTGGTTTCGTCATTGGCGGCTCGATACGTGGCGTAGACACGCATCGCTGTGTGTGTGACGTCACTCATTGATATAATATACTCAGTGATGAGCTAGTTATAGGCTAGGTAAGTCACCAGGTTGTTTCATTACTTTCAGTAACATGTATTATAGTTATGGTTCTAATTTATTGAAACCATTTATATGCTTTATTTTTATTTATAACTTTATTGCACACAGAAGTAATACAACTAAGAATCTACATTTACAAAAATAAAAGGTACAACAGGTGTTCTTATTGATACAGTAGCAATCTCTTCCAGACTACCTTTGGGTGACAGAAATAACTTAAAGAAAATGGGAACGGTGCAAGAAGTATATGAAAAGGGGATGGAAGTATAGTATAATATATTATCATGTACAATACATACATTAAATAAGAAGTAATTAAAACAGATTGTAAAGCCTAATGAATAACGAGGAAATTTAGACTTAAGACACAGAACACTTACTTAAGATAATGCTCCTTTACTACTTTTTATATCAGGAGGAAGAGAATTCCAGAGACGTATAACCTCAACTGTTAAAGAGGAATCAAAAAAAATTGTTTTATGGGCAGGCATTAGAAATAAAGAGGTTGAGATATCACACACTTCTCGATTTTAAAGATATTGATCTATTACCTAATATTTCCATTTAGTTTTAAGCATTATAAGTACGCCAGTAAAAATAATTCACAACAAGTCATCTAATATTATCTTTAATTAACAATAAGAGTATCACATATATTTAAAATAAAATAACGTACGTAAAAAAAAATCGTGTTTTAAATCCATAGAATTAAGATAATTTAAACTAGCTACGTATTTTTAAAACCGAGGTGATTCTGATGGGATGAGATTGAAAATTTCCAGTTCTACGAGTATTATAGGGGAAACCTAGAACTAAAACCATTCATCAATTACAAAAATAAAATCTTACTTAAAGCGGCTGAAGACTGAAGAGCGTTTATAACTAACAAAACGCCTATATTATTCGCTGATAATGTAGCATTTTAAAAGATTTTTAAAATAGATCGAGTAGTTTTTGAGTTAAATCGTAACAAACAAAAATGTTTCCTCTTTAAAACATTAGTTTAGACTAAAGAAACAATTGCAATACCACCACAAAAGAAAATCCTTAACTCGTATAAAAATATAATGGGTACTAAAAATGTTGTAAACCGATTACAGGTCGGTGACCAGGTGGTGAGCGTGAACGGGTACCGCGTGGACGACGCCGTGCACGCCGAGTTGGTCCATTACATCGCGACGCAGTCCAGGCTCAAGATCAAAGTTAGACGTGAGTATATCTATACTAATATTATAAAGCTGAAGAGTTTGTTTGAACGCGCTAATCTCAGGAACTACTGGTTCGAATTGTTTTTGTGTTGGATAGTCCAATTATCGAGGAAGGGTTTAGGCTATATAACATCACGCTGCGACCAATAGGAGCGAAGCATCAGTGAAAAATGTTGCAAAACGGGGAAAATTATCTATATTTTAGGGCTTCCGTTGCGTGCGCTGCGTAAATGGTTCAAGTTACCCAAAAAATATGTACAGAAGAATTAATTGATCTTTAATTGATCTAAAAAGATATCTGCGACAGTATATGTCTATCTTTTAAGATTGCGATTATGTTCAATTACATGTATTGTATTGTACATCTTTGTTCAATTTTTGCGGTTTTGTTACGATTTAAGTGAAAACTACTTGACCGATTTTAAAAATTCTTTCACCAATAGAAAGCTATATGATCAGCGTGTAACTTTTTTTCAGCTACATTGCTACATTGCATTGCATTGTTTTGCTAGTTATCGTATAGTACATAGTAACACAAACGTAAAACTTCCACTGCAGGCCAAACTCTATTCCACTTTTGTTGGTGGAAACGCTTTTACATACTTTACAGCGGAATAAACTGGAGGTCGTACGGAGTATATCCACTTGCTTGCAATTGGTATTGCGGTTGTCACGTTTAACTAAGCCCATCACGAACTCAGTTGTGTTAGTTGTTCTAGCTCTTACCTACGACTTCGTGTGTGAGAAAATAAATGCATATTTAATACTTAATGGTACTTAACGGCTTTTGATAGTATTCTTCGCAATTATTAACTTTGCTACATGCTTACTTTTTGGTCACTATTATGTATACTGCTGATTACACTTGGATGTAGTTCTCACCTTATAAAACATTTGCAATGAAGCATAAACTTATCTTTCTTATTCGCATAACTTTGAAAGAACACCAGCACTTATATGTGAATATTACCATACCTACTGTACTTATGTTATGTAATGTTCGCGTGCCCGTTATATCCGTCAACCAGCACATTCATCACGCCTTCAATATGCGATTGGTAAAGTGACTGGCATAAAATAAATGTGGTTGGCGATTATAAGCTTATTTGCTCTTGGTCTCATACAATAATAAATTTGATTTAATATTCCTGACATACATGGCTTTATTTTATTTCGTTAAAATTTAGTTTTCAGCTTGAAATTAATTAATGTAGTCCCAAAATGCACTGCCAAGGCATTATCGCCGTGCGTTGATAAAAAACGTTGAGTGACGTACACAATTTTACAACAATATTATTGCTCTACCGTTTTCAATTACATTTTCTGTAAAGGTTTTGGCCGTATGTTTGGTGTATCTATAATTAAATAATATAGTAATACTATATAGCTAAATCGAATGATATAAAAAAATCGAAATATGTAAACCTATAATAACATATTTTTAGTGAATGCTTAAAACTAACATCAAATAAGATAGTAGTCTGAAACTTACGTAGTAGGTAGTACGGCAAAATATATTTATTCAACGAGTACCTTTAAATGTCTGTATTTTCAATTTTTTGTTTATGAATACTAAAGTATATTTTGATTTTATTACAGATGTTGGAATGTTGCCGGTTAAGGAGTAAGTATTTTACATTAATCATATTATGATTAGATATATTCCTATTAAATAAACTAAATACACTTTAGCAAAAGGAATTAATGCTTTATTAAGGTGAACCTACAGAAGCCTTATTATAGGGCGGATCCTTTGGAACTATATCCAATATGGATCAAAAACTAGAACTATAATACAAAGAATCTATAGATAATGACCTTACCCGTAGTAACAAAACAAGTTAACCAACTTTGGTTGCACAAAAATAACTGAGCACATATTAATAACAGTTAATCCTTTTTTTATTGTCTATTTTTTTTTTTATTTATTACTATTGTTTTTCTTCATTTTCCTTATATATTATGTAAAAATATTTATGTTATTTGTAAGCACCGCGACGTCAAGCGTCAAATAATAGGAGCTACTGAAAATCAGTGCTGTGGCATTACGTCACAGATATCCTGAGTAGCATCCTATTTCACGCACACTGCCACACAGCTACTGCGCAGATATTTATAGAATGCATGTTTATATAATGTTTGTTTTAAATGATTATTTTGGTGAATGATTGATAATTAATTGTTTTTTTTTCTCTGTATGCTGTGTTTTGTGTGTGTGAATAAAGTTTTTATTATTATTATTATTATTAAAACTCAACATTATCTATAGCGCCTATCACTCAACTAAAGTTTAACTCATTAATCTGAAAGATATTTGGCCTTTGGTAGAGAACTTACAATTAAAGTTATACGTTTTTTTTCATTAGCATTATATTTATATTGAGAGTAACTTTTAATAATTCTAGTTAACTTGGCAATTAATATAGCTAATAGACACTTAAGAATGCTAAGTTATTCATAAAACTTATCTTTAATGTATGCAAATACAATAATTATGGCCTTCATAGAAATATTTCAGACTTTGACAGACTTTTTTAATTTCAGAAAAGAATATGAACCGCTCTCATGGCAGTTCGTATCAGAGCGAACTTCGTTGGCATCAGATGTGTCTTCCTCACCGACCCTTTGCCATAACACTGAACATATTACTGACTTGCGATTGTCCATTTTAGTGCCAGCGAGAGCAAAACTTGGTTGTGGGTAAGTTGTTTATTTCTGTATGTAGAAGTAGAAATTAATAATAAAATAAAATTTATACAAAGGAAACCACAACCCACAACAACGTAAATTACGAATAAAATTATGTACGCTATTTCCACCACGATCTATAAACCACTTGATCTTGCCTATACAGGTGATTGTGATTTTTCAATTAGACATGGATGGTCAAGTCGTAATGTATAGGGAATATTATCAAAGATACGCGGGCCGTTTACTAAGTAAAACTGTATACCTACTAAGATTTTTTTAAATTACTTTACCAGTCTTAAATATAAACGGTTGATTTTAAATTTTAACCAAAAATACCCTGTAGAAACCATAACTTTTTGCTTATAAGGATGAAATTGAAATATTAAGCATGTAATATGAATGAACTGAAGCTGATGTAACAATAAAAAATTACTGAAAAACATTTCGACAATTTTTAACGATCGTTGTTAATAATTGAGACTTCGAAATTGGAATTTGATTAGACTTCATAATGCTCGTTGCAGAATACATCGAGTCGCACTACTAAATATATGGCGAATAACTGAAAATTTAGTTAAAGTTAAATTATTGTGGCTTTTAGTTTCGTTAATAATTTTAACATTACTTTCAAGAATTCAATCCTTATAAGCGATACTAACGAATGGACTTTTCGTTAAAACAATTACGCAATTTTAATGTTTACCTTATACAAATAAAATATGTTTTCATGTTTCCTTTTGAAAATGTGAAAATCGAGGCTCCGAACCTGACTACACTGTTACTACTCTTCCCTTCCACAAAATGTATATCTATCTAACGGCTATCATACTTTTATTATAATAATTGGCAATCTAATATTAACCTCTATTTCAGAATATGCAAAGGACCTGAATGGAAACCTGGTATATTTGTCCAGTTTGTTCGTGAAGGCGGGATTGCGAAAGAAGCTGGTTTGAGGCCTGGAGATCAAGTACTATCCTGCAATGGTTTAGACTTCTCTAATATATCGTTCAATGAGGTTATAATTTCCTCTAAAATATATTTCTTTTTATTTTTTGAACTCAAAATTAAATATATAATTAAAGGCCGTTGTTACACTTTGATTTAATTACGCAGCTTTTGTATACGTAAAGTTGGGAGTTGAAAAGAGATCACTCTAAAAATTGTGAGTGCCGCGGCTGCGGTCAATAAGTGCCAAAATCGAATTCTACTCATTTCACTTGGCAACTATTCTTTCTAAATGAAAAATTTTAAAAAATCCTAAAGGGTCCAAACCCATGCGACTCCTTAATATAAATTGGGATACTACATACTAATGGAACAGAATGATAAAAAAAATTGGAGCACTTTTGAGTTGCAGACCTGATTCGGCATAATTACCAAGACTCTAAAATATTTTTTTTAGAGTGATCTATTTTCAACTCGCTCGTTACGTATGCTAAAGTTGCGTAATTAAATCGAAGTGTCATTTAGAGGTATGTATATCCAATATAATTTATAACTTCGTCACAATGTTTTTAAAACTATAATAGTACAGAAGTCAAGTACCAATACTGATGTAATTTACTTCTTTTTAGTTACATGCGTTAAAATTTTTGTTTTATTCCATAATTCCAGTTCTAGGTATTATATACTATAATAACTTAAAATAATATAATATGTACTAAGTTTTTTAGATATATAATAACATTATAATTTATACAGGCCGTGTCAGCCATGAAAGTAAGCGGTCGTCTAGAGCTCGTAGTGCGTGAGGGTGCGGGAACAGAACTGGTATCTCCAGAAAGTTCTGGCTACAATAGTTCCGCTTCATCAGCCGCAGGAGAGAGGAGCCCGGCATCAGTCGCACCTATCATCCCTCTCGCTCCCCCAGCAGCACTGCGGAGACGCCTCGCTAGTGTCGCGGAAGAGGCAGCTGATAGGGCCGATAGGTTTGTTTGTATATTTCATTAAATAGTGTTGTGTGGTTAAACTACAATTAGGACTATTTCCTGTCTCGGTGGATAATGTTGTAACCATAAACGGATCAAGTTTTATAAATATGTACGTAGCTTTTTATCTAAAGAAATAATGTCATAATCTGTGACTATCGATGAATTTTCCCAAAAAAAAAAACTTATTTGTTTTTACTATGACTACTTTTTACTAAGAAACTTTGATTTTATAGTTAAATCAGTTGCAAATGTATCTCTATCTCTTTGTTATTTACGACAGTGACCTTTATAACTAAACAACAATTGATTGTTGATTGAAGCTATATATTATTTTTTTCAAATCCGAAACTAAGAGGACTAGCGAAAAGTACTAAGTAGAATCCTGTCTAGGACATCGATTTTTCAAAAATCCGATGATGCAGTTTTAATTTACATCAAAATCGCACTCGAGACTCCTTTGAGTACTTTTCGCTATTCCTTACCTATATTATATTTCGGATTTGGCCATACATGCCGTGTCCACTTAAAAAAATAATGCTGTATAGATAATATTTTAAAACTGTAAAATATTGACCTGACTTTATGATTCTGGTATTTTATTGAATCATGGTTAAAAAAAATAAAATACGTATACATATATTTTGTTTCAGACTTTCAACGAATAGAATAAAAAGACGAACATGGGATAGTTTAGAATTTGATTGGAAAAATGGCGACATTCACAATTTCGACGCTCCATCGGACATTGAACCAGATTATGATTGTCCTAGTATACCAAATAATCCTCATACTTATGAAAATAAGACTAATAAGATAAACAAAATAAAAACCGAATACGAACCAACTAAAGTTACGACTCAGTTAAATAGAACGATAATAAATTTGACCGAAAATGGTGGTACTACAGTTCTGCATTGTAGCTATGATAATAATTCTTCAAATAAAAACACTTATGCGACAAATCAATCGAATCGAGATAATGATAAAAAGACTATAGTAGTAGAAGTACACAACGTGCATTCCACTCAAAATGCAAAGTCACACTGTAACTATCCGATGCCCCCTAAAAATGATATGAATTTCGATACAACAAGCATTTCTAGTTCTGCCACGCTATCCAGTGCCATTGTCGAAGAGATACAAAGGAGAAAAATGGTACGTGTTTAATAAGATTACACTCTGTAAGCTTGAAAGATATTCATTTTACATATTTCCATTCAAAATAACACTCAATAATTTGGTTATTGAAGTGATGAATTTATTATACTATATGCCCCAATGTACTCCACATTGGACAGGTGTAATTGTGGTTGATCCCGGATGAATATTATTACTTATATAAAGATAAAGAAAATACAGCTTTTTTAATTATTAATTTTTATTAGTATGTACACCATGAACAATGTTGGTCTGTTGTTAAGGATTTTTGAAATGTATCGCTTCTTTTTTATTTTCATAATAATAAATACGACGCATGACTTGAAAATTTTTTTGATCGATTTTCTTTATACACAAAACACAATTCAATTCAAATTTAATTTAAGTTATCTGTTAGTATGTGCCAAGGTACTCAAGGTTAGATAAAAGCTATTATTTCCTATTCTAGAATATGAAGAAACCTACATTTGAAAAAGAACCTATGAATTTCCCGAAAAAAGCGAATATTCCAAAGATTGACGATGATAAGAAAAAGCACCACAGTGCACTAATGGATGAATTTAAAAAAGTCCACAGAAAAATGTTTGCGAATCAAGATACAAAAGTTGAGGATACTGAAAATAGTAATTATTCGGTAAGTACAATTTACGATATAAAACATTTAAACATTAATTTTTTAAATACATATAAGTTAGGTTGCGGGTAAAAATACAAAAAGCAAGTCCGCAATGTCCTCTAGATGAATATTCACATCTTAATACAATAATGTATCATACGTATGTATACAAGTACATTGTTTTATTGTATATTACAATGCATTGAAAAAAATACATAAAGTTAAAACATGCGTGACTCGTATATATCAGGTGTCTTGATTTCAGTCTTTCTTCTGACAAATAATGTACTGTGTCTTCAAAGGAAAACCATTGTTCACATAACATGTTTGTAAACTATCGCCATAAAATCGTTAACATGAGGAGACATTTTATATGTAACCCTTTTGAGTTTTGATTATAAAATATCAAGTTTGTTATCATTTCATTTTTTGCTGCTTCCTTTCGCTTAGGTCGACTACCTGGCTTATGATAAGCAATGATTACGTAATACAATTATACAAGGCGAATTCTATAGAGATAATTACTGTTTGAACTGTATTAAATGACTAGAACGCCTCCTTTATAAAACATATATTACTTGCTAAAGCATTACTCATTTTAAAATAAATTTAATAATAAAAAAAGATAGCCCGCGTTCAAGTTATCCCCATAAAATTCTAAATAATGCTTTATTAAAATCGGTTAACTTTTTCAGTCACGATTTTATATAAGCAATTATTTTAAAATATGAATTATCGTTTAAGCTTTCACAGAAAGTAGAAAAAAATCTAGGACTTAAGGCTTTAGAGGAATGAGTACATTATAATAATAATACCAAATAATTAAGTACCTACACAAACAAAAGTAAAAAGTTCTAATTAAACCTTTAATGAGTTATACTAGCATAAAAACTACTTTTTATTAATATCTGCAAAATATGTCTTTCTTTTGCACAAGCAAAGGAGAACTTTACATGTTCTGCACTGTCATACAGTACGTACTGGAGATATTTTAGCACTGCAATTACAGCATTTCCTCGAAGTGCCTCTCCCAGGTTTATGGCGACTGGCTTCTAGACGAATTCACTGTTCTACAGGCTAGAATATTGTCGTTTCGCAAGTCTTCTTGTAAAGAGTAGCACACCACTATTTTTATGGTTCTCTTCGTCACTACAAATAGTGTCGCTATTAAGCTAGAGCTTTATTTTTTTTATCACACTTGTTCGCCAACGTTAACGCCTAATCAAATTAAATTCAAAACTTAACTGCCATTCATTCAAAATAACGCCAATAGGTTACCTTATGTCAAGCATTTGTGGAACGCTCATGATAGGTACGTCAATAGCTCGACGCTAGCTGTCATGTGTATTAAAAACATCGAAAAGAAGTGGAACCACCATGACTGAAAGAGTGAAGCGGTTTAGCTATGAAAACGTGACAATATATTCTATTGAAATTATATTTACTGTAAATATATTCATGTAATCGTAAAGCTGAGGGACGTAAAAATCAGTAAATATTAAATAACGTGGATGGTCGACTTTTTTACCTATGGTATTATATATATATGGGCCAGATCAAAAGTACTCGTAACCGTCGAGTGTGTATGAAAGCATTGATGAAAGTAGAAGAAGCGAAAGTGGTATGTAAGGATCGGAGCATATGGAATTCCGTGATCTCTGCCTACCCCAATGGGAAAGAGGCGTGATGTATATGTATGTATGTATGTATTATATATTGTAATTGGTAAAATATATTGAAATTTATTACATGGTGTAGGTACATAGCTTTACATTTTTTATCAGGTGATAAAGTCATCGACAAATACTTGTTTAGCATTGTTCAATCCACTTATATGCGCAGGTATATAGATTAGGATAAAGAGGTTTCGAATATGAACCATCTTATATGAAGGAATATTAACTTAAAATCACAATTTTAAAATATACCTACCCAAGATTTTGAATGTTATTTAATTTACTTATATTTCACATTCTGCAAAAGCCAAGCGGTATATACTAAAACCTTAATCAAAGACTAAAACGTATTTCATATTTGGACGCTGTTAATACAACCCACACGGTTGCCATTTTGAGAAAATTTAATTTGAAGTTTTAATTAGGTTTTATTTTCTTTTAAATAGTAACAGAAATAATATATTTTTTTTGTAATTATTATTATTACACTAAATGTATATCGTTATTCTTGGTAGCAATCAAAGTAAGTAATAGAATTTTTATTATTGAATCTAATACTCTAAATGTTAGGGTTTCGCACCCACTAGTTTTTTCAATATTTTTTCGATTAAAACGATTTAAACGATATATTATATCTCTTACTTCAGCTCAGCTTAAGGAAGCGATTGGTATCAATATTTACATTTTTATCATTTTGTGGGTTGGCACTGTATTGCTTAACAGCGTCCATTTTTTATTTTAAAAAACGATTAAACTTGAGGTATTAAAATAAAAACAGTTTTAGAAAATTATCAACTATTATATTTATTACAATTCTGATAACATGACGCGCGATTACTCACTAGTGAATAGTGTGTACAAAGAAAAAAGTCTAAGACCTGAGTATAAAGTATGTTTGTTTGAACTCGTTCACATCAAGTATCATGCCGACATGTTTCAATTACCAAATTACATAATAATTAGTAAGATAACTTACGAAATGAGCCCGACTACTTCGACACGACACATTATTGTTGTCTTACATAAGCGTGTATTGGAGCATAAAACGGCTATTTTGTACATATTGTACCTACCTATATCAGTCTCATTCGTTATTTATTACATTTTTTTAAAATCTAAATAGACGTGGCAACAGACATAAATAAAAATATAATGTCTTTCTTTCCATGACTTTCATACATAGGAAATTAATGTCTTAAATCATTAAAAAGGTAGTAATTTAAAGTAAAATGCAGGCTACATTTTTTGCATTAGTAAATAAGTTAAAAAAAGAGGCGCGATACCATTATAAAAATGTGAAGTGGTTTCACAATCTTTATCACCTATCATGATATTGGTGGACATCAGTCATCATGATATTATATGTAGGTACATATACTTATAATAAAAATAAATAAAGATAAATTGCATGGTGGCATGGGACAGATCCATTTCTGTGTCTGTTTCACTGATCATTTTCCTTTACAGGCAAGTAAATGACCTGCCCGAATGAAACTATTTTTTTAAACTTATTTCAACCGGGATTCGAACCCAGGACCTCCGGTGCTAATGGCAACGCGTTGCCCGTTGAGCCAAGGAGGCGATCAAATAGAAATAACTTTATCAAAATAACTACTCATTGCATTCTATCTTCTGGTAAAATATTTGCCCTTTCATTCAGCCCTTTGGCGCTTACTGCAGTTACGATTGCAGTATACTAAAAGCTTATTACACAATTCTGCAACTCGACCCTGCTTAAGTATACTTACTACTAGGAAGCACTTAGATGACAGATTATCGTGGTTTAGCAGAATGCCTGTACTAATGAAGTTCCAACCGGAGTATTCTGAGGTTTATGATATTGTCCTGGATGCATGCCTATTGCAAATGTTAACCTGTAATGTAATTAAATATTATTGTATATGAAAGCACAGACCAACAAACAGTACACATTTCTTTAGACTCGAAGACGATTACACAAAATTACTAGGTAGAGTTGTGCACTTGGATTTAAGTGATTTCTGTATAATATTTAGATTTTTATTACTTGATTTCTTGCCATCGTATACCTATTTTACCTATGTTTAAAATGATTTACGGTCTACGTAATGCCCGATGATGACCATAAATGAATAAATAAACATTCTCTGAATAATTTTATTTATTTGTAAGAAATGTAAATTGTAAGATAATGTATCTACATTAATATATCTGAACCATAAATGAATAGATTTTATAAACGCTACCTGATTCATTTCCACTACAAAAATTAACATTGCGACATCCACAACGATTTTGTAATTTCAAGTGATAGAAATACATTTTGGTACTGCCTACTTGTTTGTGCTGAATAGTTGCAATAAATCATCGATTTTCTGCCTGATTGTAAAACCACACTTCGGTAAGTTAATGGAACAGTGATTTTGTATGATTGTGCCGTGCACTGATAACGATGGCCCCAACACTGCGCGCTCGGCGCTCATGCTCACCGCTCAGTCACCTCACCGCATCCAACGTGCCGCGCCGTCGCGATGCGCACCGCCGATTCGTAAACACAGTCGCACTTCGCTACACTTTGCAGCAAAACGCCTCAACGAGATACGCGGTTTTCCCGCAACCGGAAAAATTATCTTCGACCTTCACGCATTTTTAACTTTAATAAATCATTTGATTATATACATTGTTTAGTGAAATGCTTAATTTAACACAGGACTGTGTTTACGTTTCATTTGAAATGTACATGTAAAGTGCGCGGTTAAATTTACCTAGCAAACATGAAGAAGAATTACAACTCTATGCCGATGTTTAGTATACAGTGCTATGAAGTAAGTGAATATACAGAAACAAAAAATAACTATTGTTTTAGTTTAATTAGGTAATACTTGTCCATATAAAAGTATGAATAATTAGTGTACAAGAGTATACATATGCGGTCGTTTCTAGTTTCATGAGAATTAACGATATTTTATAAATCACATTTTTAATAAAGCAACATTAATTTTATTTAAAATGATGGAATGTTTGAAAATGTTTTCACACTCTCTGTTATCGCATAGATTATTGAAAATCGATAAAATTCAGGAACAACTAATATAAACATTTCATACATAGGTAAGCTACTGATAAGCGATGATTCCTATCGGTCACACTTCACTGTACTGATTAGGTACAAAAATATGTAGATTGTAGCGGATACCATATCGGGTACCTTCTTGCTACGGGCTACGGGAAACTGTCCTGTTTATGTTTAAATACAATTTTATTCATTTGTATACCTACACCTACCGGTATAAACACCATATCTTTTAAAATTGTCTTTAGCTACGCCATACCATCATAATGAGTTCTAAATAACGTGACTATACAATACAAAAAGTTAGACATTACCATTAGTTACACTTTGAGCTGCGCATTACTTAGCTTGACGTCATCTACCTGTTTGATCTTGGGTTATTTGAAAATGTTTTACCGCATCATTTTAAAAGGTATAATATGTAGTTAGAGGTCAGAGACTTTGCAGCTGGTAGGTTAACTCATATAGGTACATACGGACTGTAGTACATCTCATTATTTTAAATTTAATGCCTTGGTTAATACGTATAACTTAAATATGTACGTATGAGAAATCTATTATTTCGTAATACACCTTAATAAATCAATATAGTATGATCATCAGTGATCTGTAGGTAATATATAATTATAAGTAAAAGAGAGGACAAGGTAAACTGCAACATACAAGTCATTTAAAATGTGTACACCTTTTTAGTTGAATTTTTTGCAGAAAGGGAATGAACTAAACTGCGAAAGCGAAACTGGTTTCACGTACTTAATCTTTGTAGGAGGCAAAGCTAAAGACGACATTATTTCACCTGAAGTCACAAATTTGTCTCAATCATAATAATATTATGTTGTTTATAAATTATGCAATACATTTCCTTGTATTACTTCTTCTATATTTGAATGTTCAACATGGCTTACACTAATGAAACCTTAATGTTTTTAAAACCTAGTTTATTGTTATTTACCTATTTGCTAATACTCGATCCACATAAACTTGTCATTGACTTTAGTATATAAGGTAGATTAGTTATTCCTAATCTCGTTAACTTATGCAAATCCTAATCCCATTACTTGTATTATCTATATTTTTCAATGATTATACAGTTTGCTTTATTTTTATTTAATTGATTTTAAAAGATACGTTGACAATATGACTGTGTCTACCTTTTTACAGGATATTGGGAAGAGAGTTCGATGTCTACTTTCTATTGATAAGGTTGCTGTTATTTGTAATAACTATAAAATATAGTTTACGTGGAAAATCTTTTAGCAGATTAGAACTCGATTTATTTAGTATATTATTTAACCTGACGTTTCAATTTACTATGTTACTATGAAATAAATTTTAAAATGTTCATAGTAACAATATTATAAAACAAATTATATATACCATATTTTCGTATGAGGTATTTTAATAAGTCGAAAACTTAATATAGACTGTAATCATTTTAGGATCGACAGAATACTTTACAACTGAGAAACATAGCTGAAGATTCAACAGAGCATGTCAAAGAAAACAACGTACAAGAGAGACTGAATACTGTAGAGAAACCGCCACCGCCACCTCCTGTAAGGCAACCATTCCATTATCTTACTACTAAATATATATAAGAATTGAGAAAAGAAAAATCAAAATAAAGTCGATGTTGAATTCTTATTAATTCATGAATGCACAGTTGGCGATGATAATAATTGATAATAGTATAATTGAAAACTTGGAAGTTACAACGCTTTTCTAACATACTATTAATTATGATCTCGCAAATATAACATATTATTTTAATATTTCAAATTCCGAAATGCTTATACATTTTTGTTTCTGACTTTACCTTGAATTATGAAAATTAATATTCCACCTATCACGCTAATAGGTATTTTTTTTGGGATTCCAAGTTTATTTATAACAGTAGATATTAAACTAAGAAAAAGAGCTTAACCCTAACTGATAAAGTAATACAAGTACTACCTACTAAGACTAATAAGTGCTACTTTATGCCACAACACGTTTTAATTTTTATTTTATCCAATGAAGTCGGATTGAAGTCGAGCTCATATTAACTAAAACTATGTTATTATTTACAGATGCCAACTACAAATGGTCACCACAATGGCGATACGATGAATGGTGAACGAAAACCAAAGACAGAAGAAATAAATATTACAAAAAGTCCAAATATTAAAAAAATCGGAACACTAAATCGGACACCTACACCAGATTACAACGGAATAGTCCCAATTATAACGAAGAACCATAATGAAGCAAACGCTGAAGTAGACTCACTGGAGTCATATAAACTTCAAAATACAGCAAACACGCAACCAAAGCCACCCTCTAATTACTTTATTAAAGCGCCAAATGGAACCGCTACAATGAAAAAGCATTCTAGACCTGTCTCCGTTACCATCGGAGAATACGTTAATCATATGAATGGTAGGCGAGAACCTTCTAAATTGGAATTCCTTAATGGAGATAAAAAGAACGGATCTCACTTGCTGGATGAAGAATCCATAACAAGTAGACTACAATCGGAGTTAGCTCTAACGCTATCTAGGTCAAATTTGCGCAAAAAGACTGAAACGATGGTAAGTTTCTATAAATAATGTGAAGAAATAAATACCATTATAATGCTTATTCGCTTGGGTCATTGTTTCTTTCAGGATTGTAAAGGTATAACTAGAAATTTAACTGTGATCGATTCGGTTGATGAAAATTTTCACGCTAGATATGGCAACAACTTATTACCGCTACCGCCAACTATAACAATACCTAAAGTATCCAAGCCAAAACATTGAGCGCTGCTTGCCAATGAATAATTTGATTGATAGGTATAAATTTGAATTAATTGAACCTCACTCAAACTTGTAAGCACGGGGATAGCACTTACTAACTTGGTATAGGAATAAAACAAACACAGTTGTTGTTTCGTAAAATACATACAATGCACCAATCTAAAATTAATTTATTATTCACTGGTTTCGGTTATTTTAAATGTTTTCGGCATTGGTCACTGGACCCGAAAATTCAACATCAGCCAGCCTAGCATGACCATCACGAGATATCTCGCGGACGAGTAAAGACAAACTAAAATATAAGAATATATCTAGATATATTATCTAGACATCGACAACTTTGAGAGAAAACATATCTCAACGGACAAATATGTCTACTTTTGACATTAGAAATTTAGAAGTCGAATTTTAGGTGTAAGTGGTCATGTTAGACCTGAAAAGAATAAAGCGATAATCGGTTAAAACACGAAAAAACGGCCGACAAAATTTTGTCGCGGTTGTCATGCTAGGCCGGCAGGTGGTCTATAGATATGTATAGGTAATATTATGAATGTTATTAATATATAAATATTTGTTCGCAGGCTGATGGCGATCGATAATAGCTGTCTTCAATAGAATATAACTATTAATTAATAACGAATATACCTTTCTAATTAAGTTACAAGTCAATAACTTTAGACATGTCGTGGAAAATTTAGCAAAATTATTATCCAGTTTTGAGTTACATCGCTATTATTTTGTAATAAATATATTCTTAACTTAATGTTATCACCAAATGAAATATATCTAAAATAGTATTATATTATTGTGTATTTCTATTTATGTCAGTTTGCTTTAAGGCTTGTCTCTCAAAAAAATCAACATTTCCGGCATTTTTGAGACCATACTGCTGTTCTAATATGAAACCTAGGATTCTTATATTTTAACACCTTATTCTCCATTTCATTAAGAACCGAAGCGCCATGACAGTTTTTTGAATACTTATATTTTATTCGATGAAAAAAAATATCTAAAATACCTTGATTTTAACATATATTTGCCTTCTCCTCTGAAGCCATATGACTTATTGGCTTGATATTTATATGTAAAATATAACAAAGTACGGGCAACATTTTCGCCAGAAAAAATTATGAATTACTTGAACGGTATTCTATATAATTAGAAAAAATACTTTTGGCGCATACGACTTTTACTTTCAAGCAATTGCGGGGCTCTTGCGCGGTGAGAGGGACGTACTGGTGGGCGTGAATCAGTGCCGCTCAGGCTTTACTGGACGACGGACCTGTGCCGCTTCGTACAACCTATCATATATTCAGCATTTTCTAGTATCGAGACATACATAAAACAAAGTCTTATCATTAACTCAAGACCGTCTGTACCGATTTTAATGATATCTTATTTGTTGGGTTCATTTATTTCCCGAATAATAAATAAAATATTGGAATAATCCAGGATAAAAATATATGCATAAAATTAATTTTAAAATAAATTATGTCAGAACTTCATTTTCTCAATTCATTCTCAGTTCACGTCGCGCAAGCTTATTATAGCTTATTTGTAATAATTTATGATATATATAATAGAATAATAGAAGTGAAAATATAGCATATTCAAATCTAGTTATAAATTTTTTGAAGAACATTCTGGCAGTACAATGTCTGTCAGGTCCGCTAGTCCTGAAATTAAAAATATAGTGATCTAAAGTATTTCGTATTTTTTGTAAAAATAGCATGCCAAGAAAATAGGCTGGATTATTCGTGGTCTTGCCGCCAAAATATATTACCATGCATACGTCTTAGCATTTTATAAAAAAATTATAAGAGAAATAACTATGTTATAAACATTATTTATATTATTCTTATAATATATTGTTAGACCGCCTCCGTGGTTCAGTGGTAAGCGCGATTCGTTTAGCACCGGAGGTCCTGGGTTCGAATCCCGGGGAAACAAGATTTAAAAAAAAGTCTTTCGGTCAGGTAAGGCACAGAAGGCTGATCACCTACTTACCTATAAAGACAAATGATCAGTGAAACAGACACAAAAATGGGTCTGCCCCATGTCCCATTAGGGGATTCGCGTATTCACTTTTTATATATTGTTGTATTTGTCGGGCTCGTTGGCTCTTTCTGTAGAACACCTGCCGTGCGCATCGATGGGTCGTGGGTTCGAATCCCATCGGGACGACTTGTTTATAATTTTCTATAATCATGTCTTTCCCACGTCTGGTAACTTCGGGCATTGATCGGGTGGGAGAAATATCGAAATTTCGACCGGGTAACGAACCACCATTCATAGATGGAAAAACCGCGTATTGCGCGTTTCGGTTCATTTTATAGATTTCCGAATGCTCGAAGTTATAATTTGGTCGACAGCGCAACATTGACTGAATTTCTGAGGCTGAGGTATCACCTAACATCCAGTGACCTTCATGCTCGTCTGTCGATATGTGACATAAAAAAGAATTCACAGATAAAAGAATTTGTTTGTCTTATTTTGTAATAAAACTCCTCCGAAACGGCTTGACCAATTTTTATGAAATTTTGGGTGTATATTCAGTAGGTCTGAAATAGGGCGTATATTTTATACATACATGTTTCATAGTGTAAGGGTGAAACATGTATGTCTAAAAGTGTCAAGGGTGGTCCACCCCAAAAAATTTTTTTTATTGCTGGTCAAAAAAAAATTTTTTTTATGTAATTTGGAATGGAACCCTAAATTTTCACTTTTCACATTTTTTGGAGTTGAGATAAAAAGTATTTGTAGGCCCAATTTTAATAAATATTCCTGATTATCGGATACATGCAAATAAAGTCGAGTGAAATAGTTAACAATATATCTATTAGATATAAAAGAAAGTCGTGTTAGTTACACCATTTATAACTCAAGAACGGCTGCACCGATTTTAGTGAAATTTTATTTGTTGGATTCGTCTATCTTCTGAATAACAGAATAACTATTAAAATATTGAAAAAAAATAGGTAAAAATAGATGCAGTAAATTAACTTTAAAATAAATTAGGTTCGGACCTCCGCCATCTTTCACAATGCTTATTTAATTATCATATTATTTCTTTATTTATATTATTATTTCTTATTATAATTGATGTCTACTGCAAATCTATATAATAAAAAATGAAATATATTTTATATTATTCTTATATATTGTTAGAGCGCCTCCGTGGCTCAGTGGTAAGCGCGATGCGTTTAGCACCGGAGGTCCTGGGTTCGAATCCCGGGGAAACAAGATTTAAAAAAAAAGTGTTTCGGTCGGGCAGGGCACAGAAGGCAGATCACCTACTTACCTATAAAGATAAATGATCAGTGAAACAGACACAGAAATGGATCTGCCCCATGCCCCATTAGGGGACTCGCGAATTTACTTTTTATATATTGTTGTATTTGATGGGTTCGTTGGCGCGTTCTGTAGAACACCTGCCGTGCGCATCGATGGGTCGTGGGTTCGAATCCCACCGGGACGACTTGTTTATAATTTTCTATAATCATGTCTTTCCCACGTCTGGTAACTTCGGGCATTGATCGGGTGGGAGAAATTTCGACCGGGTAACGAACCACCATTCATAGATGGAAAAACCGCGTATTGCGCGTTTCGGTTTTATTTTATAGATTTCCGAATGCTCGAAGTTATAATTTGGTCGACAGCGCAACATTGACTGAATTTCTGAGGCTGAGGTATCACCTAACATCCAGTGACCTTCATGCTCGTCTGTCGATATGTGACATAAAAAAGAATTCACAGATAAAAGAATTTGTTTGTCTTATTTTGTAATAAAACTCCTCCGAAACGGCTTGACCAATTTTTATGAAATTTTGGGTGTATATTCAGTAGGTCTGAAATAGGGCGTATATTTTATACATACATGTTTCATAGTGTAAGGGTGAAACATGTATGTGTAAAAGTGTCAAGGGTGGTCCACCCCAAAAAATATTTTTTATTGCTGGTCAAAAAAAAATTTTTTTTATGTAATTTGGAATGGAACCCTAAATTTTCACTTTTCACATTTTTTGGAGTTGAGATAAAAAGTATTTGTAGGCCCAATTTTAATAAATATTCCTGATTATCGGATACATGCAAATAAAGTCGAGTGAAATAGTTAACAATATATCTATTAGATATAAAAGAAAGTCGTGTTAGTTACACCATTTATAACTCAAGAACGGCTGCACCGATTTTAGTGAAATTTTATTTGTTGGATTCATCTATCTTCTGAATAACAGAATAACTATTAAAATATTTAAAAAAATAAGGTAAAAATAGATGCAGTAATTAACTTTAAAATAAATTAGGTTCGGACCTCCGCCATCTTTCACAATGCTTATTTAATTATCATATTATTTCTTTATTTATATTATTATTTCTTATTATAATTGATGTCTACTGCAAATCTATATAATAAAAAATGAAATATATTTTATATTATTCTTATATATTGTTAGAGCGCCTCCGTGGCTCAGTGGTAAGCGCGATGCGTTTAGCACCGGAGGTCCTGGGTTCGAATCCCGGGGAAACAAGATTTAAAAAAAAAGTGTTTCGGTCGGGCAGGGCACAGAAGGCTGATCACCTACTTACCTATAAAGATAAATGATCAGTGAAACAGACACAGAAATGGATCTGCCCCATGCCCCATTAGGGGACTCGCGAATTTACTTTTTATAATATATTGTTGTATTTGATGGGTTCGTTGGCGCGTTCTGTAGAACACCTGCCGTGCGCATCGATGGGTCGTGGGTTCGAATCCCACCGGGACGACTTGTTTATAATTTTCTATAATCATGTCTTTCCCACGTCTGGTAACTTCGGGCATTGATCGGGTGGGAGAAATTGCGACCGGGTAACGAACCACCATTCATAGATGGAAAAACCGCGTATTGCGCGTTTCGGTTTTATTTTATAGATTTCCGAATGCTCGAAGTAATAATTTGGTCGACAGCGCAACATTGACTGAATTTTGAAGTTTTGAAAAAAAAACTTTTTTTTATGTAATTTGGAATGGAACCCTAAATTTTCACCATTCTTTAATTGTAACCCCTATTCTTTAATTGAGATTGTATGAACATTTTTGCATGAACAATATCCAAATAATACTGACATCATATCAGTATCTACATTGTATCCGTGCAAAGCCGGGGTGGGTCGCTAGTAATAATATAAAAGTTTTACGTGCCTACTTGTTTTGTACTTTTTATACTGTAATGTGCGACTAGGTAATTCCCTACATACCTAAATAAATTTGTTTGTAAGTTTACTAGTTTAGTAGGTATGGCGTAAGTACTAAGTACCTACTAAACTCAGACGACTGGATCGGGGATTTCAATAGTTTTTGGTGGGGTTGGTAGTGGGGCCCAAGGGTATAACAAGCGCCGCTTATCGTTAAAAATATATAAAAAAATAAAATAAAAATATTAAAAAATTCTTAGTCTTATTCATAAAAATTTTTTTTATGCTGTGCAGTTGTCGTTCTGTAGAATCCTATGTATGTATGTTAGGCTATGGGTTACGTGTAACGTTTGCCAATTTCACCTAATTGTTAAGTACTAAAGCAAAATGATTGTTTTGCGATCGCAGTGGCACGCGACGGAACCAAGTTCAAATCCCAGCTGAAGCAATATCATGTATGTTTATTTTATTTAATTTTAACATAATTTTAATATATTTTTTTAAATCTTGTATGTGTTCATACAAGTTTTGATGATTAATCATATTTTAAAGTTTCTTCTAAACTAACATTTATTAATTTATTTTTTTTTGAAATTATAGTAGGGATTCTTTGTTATAGCCTAACGAAACGTCCTTTAAAAAACCGACCCACTGAAAAGCTTAATTTTTTTTTAAATACTTACGCCACCCCTATCTCGTCTCTATTCCTACCGCGTAAAGCAAATTTCTGCCAAAAACTAATTAATACCTAGTAAAAAGATAAGAAAATTAATAAATATCTGGGTAAGTATTTACTTTAGTTTTTGAAATCGGTGACAAACCAACAAACATAAATCAAGTAATACTTTAAATTCACGCTCAAATCACAAGTTAGCCGTAGCCTCGTGGTAGCGTTCTCGTCCATCGATCCCATGGTACCGGGTTCGAGACCCAGCAACTCTCTTTTTTTTTTAAATATCACAATTTTGCTTAAAATTATTTAATATTTTTTTACGCTTTTTATGTAAAATTATTATGTTTTTTTCATAATCTTACGCCATATTATGTAATTTTTCATTAGTTTATCGATTTGTCCCTCTCTCTCTTTCTCTTAGAGGGCTCTTGAAAGTTCGTGATTTTTGTCGTGTATACGTCCTTCTGTCGATGGTTGGTCAAAAAATACGCGTCCGTTATACCTTAACCTTCGTGAACCTTCTACAGACCCTTTTCGGTTTCTAACTGACAACGAGCCTAGCACAGAGCCCTCTAAGAGAAAGAGAGAGAGGGACAAATCGATAAACTAATGAAAAATTACATAATATGGCGTAAGATTATGAAAAAAACATAATAATTTTACATAAAAAGCGTAAAAAAATATTAAATAATTTTAAGCAAAATTGTGATATTTAAAAAAAAAAGAGAGTTGCTGGGTCTCGAACCCGGTACCATGGGATCGATGGACGAGAACGCTACCACGAGGCTACGGCTAACTTGTGATTTGAGCGTGAATTTAAAGTATTACTTGATTTATGTTTGTTGGTTTGTCACCGATTTCAAAAACTAAAGTAAATACTTACCCAGATATTTATTAATTTTCTTATCTTTTTACTAGGTATTAATTAGTTTTTGGCAGAAATTTGCTTTACGCGGTAGGAATAGAGACGAGATAGGGGTGGCGTAAGTATTTAAAAAAAAATTAAGCTTTTCAGTGGGTCGGTTTTTTAAAGGACGTTTCGTTAGGCTATAACAAAGAATCCCTACTATAATTTCAAAAAAAATAAATTAATAAATGTTAGTTTAGAAGAAACTTTAAAATATGATTAATCATCAAAACTTGTATGAACACATACAAGATTTAAAAAAATATATTAAAATTATGTTAAAATTAAATAAAATAAACATACATGATATTGCTTCAGCTGGGATTTGAACTTGGTTCCGTCGCGTGCCACTGCGATCGCAAAACAATCATTTTGCTTTAGTACTTAACAATTAGGTGAAATTGGCAAACGTTACACGTAACCCATAGCCTAACATACATACATAGGATTCTACAGAACGACAACTGCACAGCATAAAAAAAAATTTTATGAATAAGACTAAGAATTTTTTAATATTTTTATTTTATTTTTTTATATATTTTTAACGATAAGCGGCGCTTGTTATACCCTTGGGCCCCACTACCAACCCCACCAAAAACTATTGAAATCCCCGATCCAGTCGTCTGAGTTTAGTAGGTACTTAGTACTTACGCCATACCTACTAAACTAGTAAACTTACAAACAAATTTATTTAGGTATGTAGGGAATTACCTAGTCGCACATTACAGTATAAAAAGTACAAAACAAGTAGGCACGTAAAACTTTTATATTATTACTAGCGACCCACCCCGGCTTTGCACGGATACAATGTAGATACTGATATGATGTCAGTATTATTTGGATATTGTTCATGCAAAAATGTTCATACAATCTCAATTAAAGAATAGGGGTTACAATTAAAGAATGGTGAAAATTTAGGGTTCCATTCCAAATTACATAAAAAAAAGTTTTTTTTCAAAACTTCAAAATTCAGTCAATGTTGCGCTGTCGACCAAATTATTACTTCGAGCATTCGGAAATCTATAAAATAAAACCGAAACGCGCAATACGCGGTTTTTCCATCTATGAATGGTGGTTCGTTACCCGGTCGAAATTTCTCCCACCCGATCAATGCCCGAAGTTACCAGACGTGGGAAAGACATGATTATAGAAAATTATAAACAAGTCGTCCCGGTGGGATTCGAACCCACGACCCATCGATGCGCACGGCAGGTGTTCTACAGAACGCGCCAACGAACCCATCAAATACAACAATATATTATAAAAAGTAAATTCGCGAGTCCCCTAATGGGGCATGGGGCAGATCCATTTCTGTGTCTGTTTCACTGATCATTTATCTTTATAGGTAAGTAGGTGATCAGCCTTCTGTGCCCTGCCCGACCGAAACACTTTTTTTTTAAATCTTGTTTCCCCGGGATTCGAACCCAGGACCTCCGGTGCTAAACGCATCGCGCTTACCACTGAGCCACGGAGGCGCTCTAACAATATATAAGAATAATATAAAATATATTTCATTTTTTATTATATAGATTTGCAGTAGACATCAATTATAATAAGAAATAATAATATAAATAAAGAAATAATATGATAATTAAATAAGCATTGTGAAAGATGGCGGAGGTCCGAACCTAATTTATTTTAAAGTTAATTACTGCATCTATTTTTACCTTATTTTTTTAAATATTTTAATAGTTATTCTGTTATTCAGAAGATAGATGAATCCAACAAATAAAATTTCACTAAAATCGGTGCAGCCGTTCTTGAGTTATAAATGGTGTAACTAACACGACTTTCTTTTATATCTAATAGATATATTGTTAACTATTTCACTCGACTTTATTTGCATGTATCCGATAATCAGGAATATTTATTAAAATTGGGCCTACAAATACTTTTTATCTCAACTCCAAAAAATGTGAAAAGTGAAAATTTAGGGTTCCATTCCAAATTACATAAAAAAAATTTTTTTTTGACCAGCAATAAAAAATATTTTTTGGGGTGGACCACCCTTGACACTTTTACACATACATGTTTCACCCTTACACTATGAAACATGTATGTATAAAATATACGCCCTATTTCAGACCTACTGAATATACACCCAAAATTTCATAAAAATTGGTCAAGCCGTTTCGGAGGAGTTTTATTACAAAATAAGACAAACAAATTCTTTTATCTGTGAATTCTTTTTTATGTCACATATCGACAGACGAGCATGAAGGTCACTGGATGTTAGGTGATACCTCAGCCTCAGAAATTCAGTCAATGTTGCGCTGTCGACCAAATTATAACTTCGAGCATTCGGAAATCTATAAAATAAAACCGAAACGCGCAATACGCGGTTTTTCCATCTATGAATGGTGGTTCGTTACCCGGTCGAAATTTCTCCCACCCGATCAATGCCCGAAGTTACCAGACGTGGGAAAGACATGATTATAGAAAATTATAAGCAAGTCGTCCCGGTGGGATTCGAACCCACGACCCATCGATGCGCACGGCAGGTGTTCTACAGAACGCGCCAACGAACCCATCAAATACAACAATATATAAAAAGTAAATTCGCGAGTCCCCTAATGGGGCATGGGGCAGATCCATTTCTGTGTCTGTTTCACTGATCATTTATCTTTATAGGTAAGTAGGTGATCAGCCTTCTGTGCCCTGCCCGACCGAAACACTTTTTTTTAAAATCTTGTTTCCCCGGGATTCGAACCCAGGACCTCCGGTGCTAAACGCATCGCGCTTACCACTGAGCCACGGAGGCGCTCTAACAATATATAAGAATAATATAAAATATATTTCATTTTTTATTATATAGATTTGCAGTAGACATCAATTATAATTAAAAATAATAATATAAATAAAGAAATAATATGATAATTAAATAAGCATTGTGAAAGATGGCGGAGGTCCGAACCTAATTTATTTTAAAGTTAATTTACTGCATCTATTTTTACCTATTTTTTTTCAATATTTTAATAGTTATTCTGTTATTCAGAAGATAGACGAATCCAACAAATAAAATTTCACTAAAATCGGTGCAGCCGTTCTTGAGTTATAAATGGTGTAACTAACACGACTTTCTTTTATATCTAATAGATATATTGTTAACTATTTCACTCGACTTTATTTGCATGTATCCGATAATAAGGAATATTTATTAAAATTGGGCCTACAAATACTTTTTATCTCAACTCCAAAATAATTTAAATAAAAAGAAAGGTCAGAATGTGTTGATGTCTGATGAAAAGTAGTCTTATTCTAGTTAGTTTCATTCTTCTATGTCTATGTAGCCCAGGTCCTAAATAGTAAATACTAAATTTTTTAAGAAGTACGTGGATTCAAACATACACTACCACTCAAACTTTAGCATTTATAATAAGTATTAGTAAATTTATTATTATCGGTTACATAATTATTAATTACATATTAACAAAACACCTATCAATATTTTTATAATATGTAAAGATATTACGTTGATCCTACTGTTATCGTTATTCTGTGCCGACCGGACCGCGACGGCGCGGAGCAAGCTAGTTCATTATTCGCCCGCGCCGCCGCGGCCGCGCAGTAAAGTCGCGATCTTTTGATGAGGGGGTAGCATGCTTGCGCGGGGAGAAATCGCTCGCTCCGCCTACACTAGCAAGGTCTTTCGCCTTACCCTGCCCCTTAAGTACTTATTTATTATGTAATAGGTAATTATGGCAAATTTCTTTATTATTGATTGATGTATAAAGGAAGAACGATTGGTAAAATTATTTGTTTTTTAATACATCAAGAATTAAGAGATGCGATAGTTTTTCCTATAAACATATCTTTATATGATACTTGAAATAAAACATAGGCTGTTTTCTACATATTTTAACCGACCAGTAAAGGCCCCTGAAATAACATTATTTCATTGCGCGTAGGTATGTAGGTACTCAATGGTCTTCGAAAATAATTGAATCAATAAACGAATCAGCGGTCATTTTTGTAAATGCTGGAAATAACTCTTTTACCTAAGTCAATTATTGTTATTTTACTAAATAAAAATTTGAAAATTAAATGTGTTTTCTTGAAGAATTATTATAAATGTAGAGACATCATTTTTTTATTATTGAACTTATACATACCTATTAAATAACTCATTGCATTCATTGATTAAGCCTTTTTATATCTATTTAGTTTTGATTTCCAATGCTTGTAGTAGGTACTTTGAGGGTACTCGTAAGTCGTATCATTATAGTACATACATATTATTATACATGAGGTACGTATTGAACTCTATATTGCTTTTTTCATTAAATTGACAAACGAAAAACAATAATTAAATACGCTTCACCTAAATAAGTGCGTGTATCTATAACGTATTTTTTATTTAATCTGGGAATGCAAGTAGGTATGTAATTTGCTAAAGTATAATATATTATAGATTAAAAAAAATCAAATTGGCCAAGTGGTTGCTGAGATCACAAACACAAATGCCATTTGGATCCCTTATTTTCAGAAGATCATTATTTAAGAGGGCCCTTCCCGGTTCGTCTATCGTCAACGCGAGCATGGTTGAAAAGCTTTTTGTTTCATGCAGCGCATACCTCTACCGCTAACGAGTGAGTGAGAACGCGATAACATTGAACGAAAAATAGTGTGTGGAAATTTCATAAAACTTGTTCTAGGAAATACGTGTTTTTTAGTAGTCTTTAGAAGTTTATGAAATATTTTGTTGTAATTTAGAATCTCCATTATATTTGCAAGGTTTCTATCATAACAAAATATTTACTTTCACAATTTATGAGTACATTATGAACGCCCAAAGTTCAGGTATATTTTTACAAAAAAGCTGATTTTTGGAGGCTTATACTGAATTTATTTCAAAAAATTTGGAGATTTTGTTTTGATAGAAACCTAGATATAGTTCACGAGATACCTATTAGTTCAAGTTCCAAAGAAAAATCGGTTACATCGCCATAATCACGTACGAGCTTTTGTATGGAAAGTAAGACGGGTTGGGCCCACTTAAACAACTCTATCCAAAAAATATAACTGTAATTTTTTTTTGAAGTTTTTATGGTCAGGGTAACGAGACCTTGTCAATACACAATATCATTGCGTTATCATGACAGCCATTTAATAATGTCAAACAAGACACGTAACAGACAAAATCTTCAAAAAAAAAAAAAAACAAGTAACAGGCTTGTCATAATTGACACTTGGCAGTTGGCACTTGGCAGACTGGTCGATACCGATAGTCGATCGGCGATCCAATATTCATGGGTTTTCCTAAATCCTGATATTTTTCTTTTATTACCGTTTTTTCAACATCACTTCTTAACACAGGTTACTTATAATATCAAAATAATTTGAAATTTACGAATGTGAAATAATACTTATGGTTTATTATATAAGAATTTTAATACAACCTTACTTGAAATTATAACCATGTCTTCGCCGATAACCGCGAAATTTAGTTTACTGACTTCTCGCGACGAAAATGCAATAAAAAATGTTTGGAATCACAATTTATATGAAGAATTCCACGTAATAAGACAGGTAAAAGAAATATAATTAAGGTTAACGTTTAGAATTGCTTCACATTTGTATAAATATCATAAATTAAAAATTCAGGTTGTACAAAAATATCACTGGGTGGCTATGGATACTGAATTTCCTGGAGTTGTAGCACGACCAATAGGAGAGTTTAGATCAACTGCAGATTATCAATACCAACTATTAAGGTACATCAATTTGAATTAGATTAAGCGCTATGCATTATCCTGTCTAACTGGACAAATTTTTCAACAGGTGTAATGTAGACCTTTTGAGAATAATTCAGTTAGGTCTTACATTTATGGATGAAAATGGTAAAACTGCATCTGGATGTTCCACCTGGCAATTTAATTTTAAATTCAACCTACAGTAAGTCTATTATTATTTTTTTGTTTCTTTATTTATTTGATTATAGACATTTTATAAACTTTTAACAGTTCTATTGTTACTAGGGAGGATATGTATGCCCAGGACTCTATAGATCTGTTACAAAACTCTGGACTTAAATTTAGAGAACATGAGGAGCATGGTATTGAACCATTAGAATTTGCTGAATTACTTATGACATCAGGTAACATACAATAATTAATTGGAGCATGAGTAAAAAATTATTCTTCCTTGATTTGTGTTAATACATATCAATTCAATTTCTGTTCTCAGGTATTGTTCTCATGGATAACATAAATTGGTTAAGTTTTCATTCAGGCTATGACTTTGGATATTTACTGAAACTTTTAACTGATCGCAATTTACCACAAGAAGAGAATGACTTTTTCGAAAGCTTGAGATTGTATTTTCCAACGGTGTATGATGTCAAAGTGAGTTTAGATATGTACACAATACATAAGATAATATGGAGTATTTAATGTCATGTATGTTATTTTATCATTTTATAGTATCTCATGAAACTGTGCAAGAATCTTAAAGGTGGATTGCAGGAAGTGGCAGATCAATTAGAATTAAGAAGAGTGGGGCCCCAACACCAAGCTGGCTCCGATTCTCTCTTAACTGGAATGGCTTTTTTTAAGATTAAAGAGGTAAGTTTATTTATTTACTTTTTTTTAAATAACTCACAGTTGTTTAATCAATATTTGCTCCTTTCACTCAGGAATGACTGAACTAGCTTATAGTAACCAACCATAGCTTATTTGTCCCAAATTGTGGAAAAGTAAGTCCAGAAGCTGCTTGTATATATACCTTTGTATTTTATTTAATTTTCTTATTCTGTTCTAAACTTTTTTAAGTTTTCATAGAATCTGTTAAAAGAAGTTTCATATATTATATTTTTTAATGTTGGATATCGACAGACAAGCATAAGGACACTTGATGGTAGGTGATACTCCAGCCATAGAACATCAGTTAATGATGCCTTATTGACCAATTTTTTACTTCGAGCATTCGGAAATCCATAGACAGACCGAAACGCGCAATGTGCAAATTCATGGTTGTTTGGAATTTTGATATTCCTTCCACCCGTTTACTGCCCGAAGTGACCAGACGTGGGGAAGACATGATTATATAAAATTATAAACATGTCGTCCTGGCGGGATTCGAACCCGCGACCCATCGGTTCGCAAGGTAGGTATTCTATCAAACGCGCCAACGATCCCGTTAAAAATGTATATGAATGTTTATTTTTTATAGATATTTTTTGATGGCAACATCGAAAGTACAAGTGGACATCTCTATGGTCTAGGCGCACCTTTCTCATCTAATGCAAACAATTTTCAAGAAAACATGGAGAATGGTAGTTCTTGACTTTCTGACCCATTGAGCTCAAGTGAAAAAGCGCTGAATGATTCATTAGAAAAACGTGAATTGAATAAAAAGCAGTTGTGATTGTCCTGTACTTAAGGGCAGTATAATTTGTTCAGGGCCGGATTTAGAGGTGGCCTTGGGGCAAAAAAGTAGTGGAGCAGCCATGCGCAAAATGTGTCACTGGCATGAAAAGATTTGTATGCATCTTTTCGTCGCCGTGAAGTATATCATTATTTTAGTTCAGTCTAGTTCAGTTGCTCACTGTATTGAGATGTCATCTCCGCGGACACGAGTGAGAGAAACAAAACAATTTTAGTACAACAGAGCGAGATAAATGATCATAACATAAAGTGCAAATGCTGATTTGTGTTTCATCGGGAAAGTTTGGCTCTACTCGTTCTGCCTCATTCGCAGAATAAGTGGACTAAATGAACTACTGAAGTAGATGAATTGTAAATAAACTAGAGTAAAAAGGAAACAGAAGACATAAAGGAACTAATGCACTTGAAGGATTCATTTGTGAACGACACATCGCTAGAGTGGAGGCCCTCTGGTCCAAAATAATTTTCATGTTTACAATATAATTGTTTGTACAAAGTTCTGTACGGTAAAGGTAAAAAAAATATCAAAAAAGTTGTTTACTGAGTGTTTACTTGTCGAATTTGAAAGATTTTCCGAAATATCTATTGTGGAGGCCCGGGGCATTTGCCCCGTTTGCCCTACCCTAAATCCGGCCCTGAATTTGTTGAGATTAAAGTTATAGTTGTGATATAGATAATGATAAAAAACTATAACCTGTGTTAATCCATAAAAGTGCATTTTGCTTTAACATGAACTGAATGTCAAAAAAGCAAATGCTTAATTAGCTATTGAAATTTCAAATTGTTAAACAGTCTAATAATGTAAGGCAACTAATTTTCAAAAGCTTGTTCCTAGCCTTTGCAAATTCGTTGCCACAAATGTATAATTATTGTAATTATGACTTGTGTAAATAAAGACGAACAGTAAGTATAGAGTTGTTTTTAGTATCTATTTTTACCTTTTTTATTGTTTGGAAATGTATACTATTCTTGTATAATAGTACCTATTGATAGGGTTGTTTCTTAAAAAGCGCTACAGTTATGACGCTATCAATCTATCAGTTTGTTGTACTCAACAAATAAATTGCCATGTAATGGTGTTATAAATAGCAGCAGTACAAACTCAATTTAAAGCTATTAATTAAGTTGTTTCCAACGCTTTGTTTGGAAACTGCATAAAACGTTTTTTTTTTTAATTTAAAGTAAAATTAAGATATATTTCACGATATTTTTATTAAAATGACACTTATTAAAGTAGAACATAAATAAGATATTCTTAATAATCGGGAATGTTAATACTAAAAAGTAAACAAATACTCATTGTAAGAAGGTCATAATTTAACTACACACTTGACATGGTATACACGTTTATAAAATACACTCGCACTATTTAATCAATGTTTTTTCTGACCCATGTTCATTTTTCTATAAAGCATTTTAACCGGTCCTCATTTTTTCTTTTTCTTGTTTTTCTGAGTGGTGTCTGGTGTGTTGTCGGCCTTTCTCTTTCCAGCGTTGGCACCTTTACCGGCGTTATTTCCGCCGGGAGTATTTTGATTGACATTACCGCTTTTCTTTTTCTTTTCGGCACGTTCTTTTTCTTCCAGTTCCTGATTCTCCCTTTCGATTAACGTAATAAGGGTATTGCATCTGAAAAAATATTTTTAACTTCAATATTACTAGGGTTATGTAAGGTTCAGTTAAGCACAGTTATCTAATCTTTAAATCAATGTATATCTACACAAAGCAGACTACCAGCATTGTAGTCGTGTAAAATGTAAAGGGATTATAATTGTAATTTTCAAAGAAACAAATGGAGTTCTGGTTTTGCTTATATATACCTCCTCATTCCTCAATTAAAATTGAACTAGCAACACACCCCAGCTTCGCACGGATGCAATGTAGATATACACAAAAAAAATAGTCTATAATTAATTACTCGATGTAACTAAATATTTAAAAAAATGGTCCAGTATTTTTTGAGGTTTTCGTTACAATCATACAGAAATACAAATATTTCCTCTTTATAATATTAGTGTATATAATTATAACCTGCGCTGCAGCTCGACGGCAGTGCGCGACTTGAGGAACCAGTCGAAGCGGAACTGCGGCGCCGCGTGCACGGCCGCGCGCAGCTCCTCGTACACGTTCTCTTTGTCGAAGCCCAGCTTGTGCAGCATGCACACCAGGAATCTGCCCAATGTATATTTTTTAATATTAGACTAGAAACGCGCCCCGGCCTCTCACGGGTGCAATGTAGATGTACTATACACAAAATATAGCCTATGTTACTCGCTGATATTGTAGCTTTATATTGGTGAAAGAATTTTTAAAATCGGTCCAGTAGTTTTTGAGTTCATTCATAACATACAAATCTTTATAATATTAGTATAGACTATAGAGTATAGATATCGACAGACGAACATGAGGTTCACTTGATGGTAGGTGATAACTCAGTCACAGAACATTAGTCAATGATGCACCGTCGACCTACTTTTTACTTCGAGCATCCGGAAATTCATAGACTGAAACCGAAGCGCGGTTTTTCCATCTATGATTACCTGGTCGGAATTTTGATATACCTCCCTCCTGTTCAATGCCCGATTTCCAGACGTGGGGAAGACATGCTTACAGAAAATTATAATCATGTCGTCTAACGAGAAGTCTATTAAAAGCAGAGAGTTTAAGCTCCAATCTGAATAAAATTTAGCATCAATTTAAATCTACATCTCGATTGATCTAGATTATTTTACAATTTAAATGTGGAAGATAAAAATGAGCGTTTTCGCCATATTTTACTTTATTATTTCCATAAAGTGCCAACCTTATGAAAAACTGCGTAAAGGAGACAACGCTCTGCGTATACATCAGTGATTCAATAGAGGTTCCTCTCTTCGCCTCCCCCCACTGCTAGTCTGAACTGATTATAGCCTCTCTGCCAATAGCCCCTATTATACTTTTTGGAAATTTTATTTAATTAAAGAGATATTTTTGTGATATTTTGTGGGATATTATAGTTTATTTCAGCATAGCTTATATACAGATTAAAAAATAAAATTATTCAATAAAAATAATCAAGGTGTTTATAAGTATATGTTATTAAGTTTCCCTGAAAATTATGGAAAATATATTTTTATAGAAGAATTGCATAGATACTAGCACCACTCAGGAACTTATTGTGGATGGATAGATGTTTAATTGCTGCTGGTGTGGTAAAACAAGAGGAATGTAAAAAAGATACATTTGCTTAATTATAGTGTCTTAAACAGTGGGAAGATAAGCTATTGAGACTAGCCGATAGTAAATATAAAAGGTTTTCAAATGAACTGTATGATATTGCTGAATCCAATAGACTCCTCAGGCTAATGCTACACCATACCAGTCTATTAATAGGTTTGGGAGGCTTATAATATGTTACACTCACCTATCTTCTTCTTCAACATAGTTCTTGCCCTTATTAGTTCCATATGAGATTCTGAGTTGATGGAAGGGCGCCCGGTATCTAGCCATTTTCGCATCTAATGCTTTCTTAATAGAGGCTCTCCTTTGAATCTTTGCTTCTCCGCGTTCAATCTGACCCATTATCCTGTCTATGTCTTGAAGTTCGTGACACCTCTCCCAAAAGACTGCTGAGTATTCCATAACCTGTAATATTTCGTTTCATATCATATAATATAATATATAAACTACAAAAAGTATATTATATTATATAGTTCTTCTCTCATACAAAAAAGTAACACAATGTGTTTGATTAGTATATTTCCTTTCTTTCTCGTTTATTCATTAAAAATATATGATACTAGTTGAACTGAAGATTCAGAAGTGGGATAAAGTGTAGTTTGAATTAGAAAATAGATAGCAACCCTACCTCTTCCGGCGTTTTCCCTTCAACATCCTTAGCGATATTTTCGATATCGTCCCTACCATACTTCTCATTTGCTTTGATGAACTGGTTGAAGTCCCTTTTGGTCCAATTTGTGAATCCTGTCAGATATAAATAAATCAAAAATATGTAAAATATATAAACTATATAAACATAAATAAAATAATAACATTTAATAAAATATATAAAATTTTAATTTAATACAGTACGGAGTATTTAAGCGTGGGGAGTGATTTAAGCCAATATTGTAATTTTGTGAAATTAAGTGTATCTATAGTTAGTTATAATTATAGTATAGTTATATTACCTTGAGTTAAGAGCTGTTCCTTTTCCTGTGTCTCCTCATCGGAAAGAGCTTCAGCCTCGTCTATCTTCCGCTGCTCTTCTCGTTGAATCTTCGCTGCGTCCGGCCCTAATTCAGGATTCCGCGGTACTTTGTACCTATTGAGTTTATAATTCCAAATTATTAACCAACTTAGGATTATCCGTAAACATATCTAAGATAGATATGTTAAGACCGACGGTAACCGTTTTCGTTTCGAAATTCATAGAATAACTAGGTGGCCGCATTGTTAGTTTTTATAACATTCTGCTCACAATCACAAATGCTATTTGAGTATTTCCATGGGAGCTTCGTTGACTCCGCTCCAACACGTTATAAATCCATATGTTAGGTATGCTATTTATATCTATACAATATACATATAATAAAACTGTAAAGGTCAAATGTCTGTACATAGAAAAAAAATGCTAATAACTGAGTCAGGGGGATGTAAGAGAGATAGAACAAACCCCGGATTTTATTTTAATTTTTTGTTTCTCTGTCTGTTTGTCTGTTTATCTGGCTAAACTCCGAAGATACTGAACCGATTTTCATGCAATTTACACAAATATATTAAGCAAAGCCCGGCAAAGCAACATATAGGCTTTGTTTCATCGAAATCGGTTGTCGGAAAGAAAAGTTATCACCATTTAAAGATTATTTTAAAGGCACCATTTCAACAAATTGCAATGCAAACTGACTCACGTCTACTTTTTTCGAATTATCAGATGTCAATAACAGATTGATATGGAAATTAAATAGTTTGATTATTTCGCCACTTTTTTTGCTTCTGAGCAAAAAAAGCACACCTTAAGATAAAGGCCACGCGAACGAAGTCGCTCGCATCAGCTAGTCAAACAATAAATGTAGAAATTATTTTCTTATTTTCCTATGTTCTTACCCTAACGTCTTTCTGTAGTGATATATTTCTTGATCCAAGAGTTCAAAGAGACGCGGCGGGAAGAATTGGAAGTCTTGCACGATCGGCTGTTTCGGTGGTCTCGGCGCCTGTGGGCGTGTCCACATGTTATTACCAAAATAATTAAATTTATGTTCCTTTTACATAAGAATTACAAGAAAACACGGCAAGGTTCTTTAAGTAAACCATCAACATTTCTACATACATCAATTACTACAAGTTCATGAGCGTATGGAATTATTTCCATGGAAAATACTTATGTATTTTCAGTGAAACTAAGAGATAGAAATAATGAGAGAACGCAAATTTTATTCCAAGAACAAGAAATTAGACACGAAAAGACGTTCATACTAAAACCTATGATTCAAATAATATATTGGGATATAATACAATAAAATACTAAAGAAACTTTATTTAGGTACATTTCGTAGTATACTAACTTGCTGTGTTTATCTCGATCGGCAGTAACATATCATATTGTAAATAAAAAAAGCTTAGTGTGGTTAGTTTAGTGTGTTACTCTTTAAAACTAATAACTCAGTCAGACACGTATTTTGAAAAATAAAAATTAACCGGTTCCGGGCCCTGTCTCAAACACGTTGCAAATAAATTCATTGCGCGAATATGGTGGCCCGGTAAGTTTGAATAAATAAAGTATTTTATTTAAGTGTGTGATACTTGCGTTAATAAAAGACAATATTAGAGTGTTACTTGCGAGTCCTCGGCTCTTTGCGCGTATTTACCTGTACCTTGGGCGCCTTCGGCTCGGACACGCGCAGAGCCTCGCGGAAGTACGCGTCCACCGCGTAGTTAGCCTTACGTTCGCGCTTGGGCGGCTCGATCCAGCTGCCGATCGGTATTATCTTTTGCTTTTCCCTGTAGTCCTCGCCTGTATTTAATTACTTTTTAGCTAATAAAAAATGCAATAATAAAAATATAAAAAATTATTAGCAATATGCAGCCTCGCATCAGTTTTGATGAATAATGAGAATGTGAGAATTTTAGCATAATTATGAATATTAAGCAGAATTAAGTCGTTATATAGGAATTATTAATACACTTAGCGGAAATAAGCATGTTAGACAGCACTACACTGTAATGGCAACCCTTAATATTTAATTCTTCGTTAGTTGGGCGGCTCGATCCAGCTGCCGATCGGTATTATCTTTTGCTTTTCCCTGTAGTCCTCACCTGTATTCAATTACTATTTAGCTAACGAAATGAAAAAACCATTCAATATGCAGCCTCGCATCAGTTTAGAGGAAAAATGTGAATGTGAGGATTTTAGCATGATTAATATTAAGCAGAATTAAGTCGTTATATACACTTAGCGGAAATAAGCAGCTAGGCAACACTACACTGTAATAGCAACCCTAAATATTTAGTTCTTTAGGTGTGTATGCCACTGGAGGAGTTCAGTAAACTGATGATGATGGTTTAGATTTACAATTGGACCTGATAGGTGGCGCTGCAATAGGGCTTCATAATTTTTATCTTTAGAAGGCAACATTCGGACTGGGCAATATTGTCGGTGTTGCTAGATTGATATAAAATTTAAAAATAATATATAATAGACCATCAATATACTCTTAAACAACCTCCCCATAATACTAAGGTCAGATTAGTTTTTGCCTATATTGTCTTTATCTATGTGGTTAAGTATAAGAGCTTGAAATATAATTTATATCACTCTTCTCATAATACAATCACGCAAATACATAGCGTCGATTAGATATACATAAGACACGGATAAACATTTATAAATAAGAAACCTTCAAATTGGTAAACCGAATCGGTAGCTCCGGGCGTGTCCATAGAGAAAGCGCGCAGAGAAGACTCGCCCAAACTCTCCAACTTTTGTTTTAATTCCTCAGTCTGAAAATATTACAAACATTTTAGTGCTTCCACTATTCATTTTTATGACATTAACATATTATAATAAATAAGTACATTTGAAATACAATACATCAAATAACTATTATCAGATAAAACGCGATTTATTTATTTGTAGTGACATCTATAATTAATCTGCTACTAGAATCAATAAGACGTTTAATCCTGAATTGCGCTATCTGTTTCCTAGTGCTGACTATATATTTTATACAACATCTCTACCACAGGAATCTTAGGGCTGCCCATTTAATGGTTCGACTGGTTGAGTAACCTCCCTTTAGGTTGGAGGAAGACCACACCTCCCTTCCTCCACACATTTATAAAATTTATCCCGAAGTCTTTTCAGCAATTTGAAGTGGTCACGGACAGACTAAAAAGGTTAACAGCTGTCTGATTTAAATTTTCACAATTTGCTTAGTATGTTTGTTATATCGTATGTTTATAATTAACAAGCAACAAGCTCCGGCTTTTTACGGGTACAATGTTGATGTACTAAACACCAAAAATAGTTACTCGCTGATAATGTAGCTTTCTATTGGTGAAATGAATATTAAAATCGGTCTAGTAGTTTCGGAGTTCATTCTTTGCAAACATACAAAAAACACAAATCTTTCCGCTTTATAATATTAGTGTACATAAATCGGATATTAGTTATTAGTAATATGTGATACTAGCGTTAATGAAAGACAATATTATGCTCACTTTGGTTTCACCCTTGGCCAAAATGCTGTCAATATCCTCATCGGTAATCTCCGAGTCCTTGGAGGAGAACACGTGGTTGGCGCCGTGCCGGATCATGTTGAGCATCTCGTCCTTGTTCAGCTGGTTCTTGCTGTCCACGAGCCGCCCCGACTGGATCACCAGCTTGTCCAGCCGCAACTTCACCTCCGCTCGCTCTACGATCTTCTCTTCTACTGTGTTGTCTGTTATCAGCCGGAATACACGAACCTACAGCAAGAGGAGAATCTCATTAACTTTAGGGTTTACACGAAGAAATCGATAGTTACACCGAATAACAGAATTTTGACGGGCTCGCTGGCGCGTTCGGTATATGGGTAGTGGGTCCCCACGTCTGGTAAGTTCTGGCATTGATCGGGTGTATCGAAATTCCAACCGGATAACGAACCACCGTTCAAGAAGTGCACATTTCGCCTTTCGGTTTCAGTTTATGGATTTCCGAATGCTCGAAATAAAAATTAGGTCGACAGCGCATCATTAACTAATGTTATGTGAATGAGGTATCACTTTCCATCAAGTCGATATCTACCATATAAAATAAATTTTAGACTTTACACGAACAAATCGATAGTCACACCGAATAACAGTTAACACAATGCACTTAGGTGTTGCAGACAGAACAGGCGACGCGTTGGCACACTTTCCTATACAGGGTGTATTTGAAACGCTTCCGTTAACTTCGTGGTTATTTATATCACCTTTGAACTAACTGATTGCCGCTAATCATTTATTTTTAAACGGCTTTTTAAAAAAATGTTAAAATTTTCCACGCGCAATGTATTCACTACCGTAACTAAGCAAATATAGATGTAGAATGTAGATATAGATATAGCATGGCGACAAGCGGTCGGGCACCGACCGGCAAGGCAAAGGTGCGATAACGCGCCCTTGCCGAGGCCTTCTCAGACCTACCTTATGCAATGAGATTAAAAAAGAAAAACATCTACCGTTCGCTCCGATGGGTCGTGAGTTCGAATCCCACCGGGACGACATTTTTAAAATTTGCTGTAAACATGTCAGACGGGAGTCTGGTAATTTCGGGCATTGAACGGGTGAGAATATTGAAATTCCGATCGTTAACGAACCACCGTTCATAGTTGGAAAAACCGTGAAGTGCACATTGCGCTTTTCGGTTTCAGTGTATGGATTTCCGAATGCTCGAAGTAAAAAGTAGGTCGAAAGCGCATCATTGACTGATGTTGTGTGGCTGAGGTATCATCAACCATCAAGTGAACCTCATGCTCGTCTGTCGATATCTAACATAAAAAAAAACTTGTGTAGGACGATAAATTTCGATCGTAAAAAAACCAAGTCGGCTCGGTTAACAATGGAAATTCAACGTCTCACAACTCGGCAAAGGTTAAGAGTTACAAGAAAAAAATAATTAGACATAAAACGCTCGCTATAATAAAATGATAAAAATAGTGCATACCTACCTACTGAACGAAAATGAGAACTTGAAAACATTTTAAAATATCTTGATTTTAATGAATACTTTCGAAATAATCGATATAAACTTATACAAAATAATCAATAGTAACAAATACAAAAAACAATTCAAACAAGCTTTTATTTAGGAAAAGTTTATCTTCTTCTTTTTAGCGCATTTAAATAAAATCTTGTTATTAAAAAAGTATCTTTCTTTTAAATTCATTTTAAATTTTTAGTTTATTTATTCGTATTCTCAGCAAGTCCTTTCATTTGATACCCATATTATAGGAAAGCATAAAAAAAATCCGGCCATCTTTTGATGTCCACCATATTGTATTTAGAGTGATGTAACTTTATTTTTCGAATTTTTCTCAGCAAGCCCTTTAATTTGATACCCATATTGTAGGAGTGCATTAAAAATAACTGGTCTGCCATCTTGGGATTTAGAATGATGTCACACTATTCATAGTCATTCAAACTAAACGTGTATACAAAATTTCAGCTCAATCGGTTGAAAATATCTGCTTCAAAATTGAGTTGCAAGATTCCCCTCAACAAACAAATTAGTTCCATACATTACATAGCAAGTTAAATAAAGAAGCTACACTAATGAACACTTTAAAAACGGCTTGGATTTTTCACATTAAAAGTAACAAAACAAAAATGTACAAAACCCAAGAACAGTTGTCTAAAATAAGAAAATACGTATTGCGTTTAGATTCAACTTAAAATTAATTTCAACAGAAGGATAAAATACTGACGGTGACTGACCTGACTAACTTCTTTCTATTCTGTAATAACATACAACTCGCGAGTAACTTCTTTTTTATTTCCTCGCCACTATCACATTCACGGTCAAATACTCATTCTTTTACATAACCCCACAGAAAAAAGTCCAGTCACAAAAAAAACTAAAATTTCACAACTAGATATTAAATTAAAAGTATTCACAAAACACTTCATTAAAGTAACTAAAGTATCGAAACTCGGACACGGAAGAAGTGCAGGCGAGAGTGCAGTGTCAACTGCAAGCGCGGCGATCAACTAAGGCACCGTGATGCCAACTACTATAAAATGTTCCCCATAGAACCAATTTCAAATACCCCTAAATATCTTAAAAACCCCTAAAGGTTTTGTTGTACACTCGATATGGGAGGTAATTTCAAATATGACTTAAATAAAATGCATTCAAGTAGCATAAAATAACTGCTGTATTTATGTGGGTGCATTTTAAACATTTACATACATTAATTGAACCGTTAACAATAAAATTCGAGGTTCGAGGCTTATAAACAGTATAAAATCGTGCGTTTTTTCTAAATAAATCGTGATTAAAGTAATAATAAAGTACCTACCTCCTAAAAATCCCCCTAGACAAATGTTACCGCTAAAAACATCTATGGACATCTTGATTCTCCCTTGGGGGAAAACCTCCAAGTTGGCAACACTGCTAAGGCAACCGACCTTGATACATCACCTTTGTATTAAACCGACTTTGCACGTGCCAAATATTTTCAAACGAGGCGGTTTTTAGTCAAAGGATACCGCCTAGACACGAAGGAAGCCGCGAGCGGCGTTCACCGTACCACAGGGATGCGAAAGTATCTATCGATAGTTTTGGATATCGCTAAGTTATACTTTTGTTAAATACATTATCGAATTACATTAGTTACATAATAGGAACTGTATTGGTTGGTATCTATGTATCGAAATATGTTTTTAGTAATGAACAATAAAACATGTTTGCGCTCTCTTTAATAAAAACCACATTTACATATGAATTAAAGTTTAGTTTCATCATTCAATAAATAGTATTTAATATTTTTTGTTTTTAAAAATGTTTCTAAAATAAGTCTATTAAAAAAAAAGAACATTAATTAAAATGATAAATAAATATCCATACACACAAATTGTTGGTAAAGGCGAATTATTGTAAATCCTAATGAAACCTATCATACGGAAAAAACAATGTACTCAAACGTGGGTGGAGCCGGAGGCAAATGCTCGATAGTTTAATTTTACAAATCACAACACTATTATGGTCGGCGGCATTTTGTCCAGAAGTTATAGATATTCTATGTTATTGCCTATTGGTGTGCATGCGCTCCCGAGATGTGCACGCCTGACAAGATTCATAGTTTAATTATTATGAGGCAATCGCAGTGCCATACGCATTACGTAATAATACGGATGTGTTTTGTTATTTTTGAACTACGTAGTATCGTCTTTGTGCATTGTTTATGTGTATAACATATTTTGTAATATTATTTCGTGGTGATAGTTCAGTGTGGTGTCGTGGTGAAGTGATTTATGAGTAGAACGAACTTCAAAATAAGGTAGGTCTTTTAAGAACTGCTTGTTGGCTTTGATATCATGAAACTTCATTTCAACATGAAACTGTATTTTGAATATGAACCTACGATTGATACGGGAGATTTTGAAATTGTCATTTAGGTAGTTATACATACATAGATACTTCTTTGTATTTTTCGTACGGATTAAATAATCAATAACAAACAGTAAGACTCAGATTAAACACAGTTTATTTAATCTTAGCAGTTAGATATCTAATTGAAAGTACATACGACAGATTGAGTCATTATTTTCAAGATATGCTGGGAATTAAGTACTCAATTACGTTAGACATAAAGGCATGTTTTGTTATTATCAAAGAACCTGAAATAAATATTTTTGTTAGATAAGAATTATCTTTTCTAAGTATTTTTTAAAAATAACTTTTTGTCGATTATTTAAGTATACGAAAAAGTGTAGAAGACTAAAAATAAATCATAAAAAGAAGGAAAGGTTTGGTGGAACATGCGGTGGAACATCTAAGGGGTACCTGATATTTAGAATACCTAATACCTAGTAGGTACCTATTTACGTACATGCATAGCGTATGTACGTAAATAGGTATCTACCTTGTTGTATTCCTATTATTTTTAAATCAAGGATTCTCAAAATACATAACGGTTAGACGATTTAAAAGCAAGATTTATTAAATGATTATTTTGAGTTAGTAGGTACAATTTTGGAATTAGTTATTTACGTACTAACATGTGTTTAAGCACATTTTAATGGTGGTTTTTAAGCGGCATTGAATCTATGTCTATGTAATATCTTTGAGTTGGTATCTATGTAACCTCATCTTTAATCTTTAATAAATTATAAAGAGGAAATATTTTTGTATGTTATGAATAAACTCAAAAACTAATGGACCGATTTTAAAACTTCTTTCACTAATAGAAAGCTACATTATCAGCGAGTTACATAGGCTATCATATTTTTTGTGTATAGTACATCTACACTGCACCCGTGTGAAGCCGGGGTGCGTTGCTAGTCTTTGATAAATAGTCAACAAGATTTAAAGAGTTCTTTATAAAAGTCTTGTTTACTGTCAGGAGATGATTCATAATCATTAAGTGTGGTTGTAGATTTTCTTAGGGAGTTCGTGTACCTTTCTTAGATATTTAGATGAAAAAAATCTTTGACAACTTAGGTTAGGACGAGTACCCCGTATACTAAGCTTTTTTTATGTCAGATATCGACAGACGAGTATGAGGTTCACTTGATGATAGGTCCTACCTATCCTACCGATACCTCGGCTACAGAATATCAGTTCTAATGCGCTGTCGACCTAATCATTTTTTCTTAGAGAATTGGGAATGCCATAGACTGAAACCGAAACACGCAATATGCACTTCACGGTTTTTCCATCTTTGAATGGTGGTTCGTTAGCCGATCGGAATTTCGATATTCGTCCCAACCGTTCAATGCCCAAAGTTATCAGACGTAGGGAAGACATGCTTACGGAAAATTATAAACATGTCTTTCCGTTGGGATTCGAACACACGACCCATCGATACACACGGCAGTTGTTCTACCGAATGCGCCAACGAGTCCGTCAGAAAGTTCATGCGATGCGCGTTAGGTACCGACGCGCGAGTCGATTGTTCATGGTTCAACGATCGCAGAGCGCGAGCGGGCGGGCCGGGCGGAGCGGGCGGTGGGAGGAGCGAGATGACGGAGTAAATAGATTGCGAGATGGAATAAAAAAAATAAAAAAATAGAATTTTGCTGAAATTTATAATGAAACTGGTTGTATTGACATATCTGAGTTCCAAAATTGAAAATCAGGGTTTTTTAAATTGGTGAAATGAACACTTTATTTTTTAAAAAGAAGCACTTTTCCGAAACGGGTATAGGTAGTATAATCATATCCCGAAGTTATCGGAAGTGCTATCCTTCCACCCGGTATAAATGAAATCTAAAATCAATTATAATTATTTGAATATTTTTACAAGCACTTTTGAATCGTCAAATTGTTGAAGCTACTGCCAATTCTGAATGATACTTTTATCGAAATCAATTTTTTTTTTATAAATTTGTGAATAGAGACACCCTAATCACCTAGCGGTATCAAACCTATACTTTACGACCTATTCTCATATCTATTAAGCATTAAAAATTTCATAAAAATCGGTAGAGCCGTTTCGGAGGTTTACGACCACCATGACAGAAGATTTTTATATGTATATATAGATGTTCTCTGAGGCTATGTAGACCTATCGTCTTAATTACACAGGAACCGTTAAGCCGTTTCAACCTCCTGAAACAATATACTTACCAATATTAAGTTTTGCTGACAATTCCTCAATGTCCTGAAAATTGTTATATAATAACAAAACATAATAATTACTTGTTTCATTTGGCCGATACGATGAGCTCTGTCCATAGCTTGTAAGTCCATTTGAGGGTTCCAATCGGAATCATAAATAATGACCACATCAGCAGATGTAAGGTTAATTCCGAGCCCACCTGCTCGGGTCGACAACATGAAGACGAACTTCTCACTTCCCTCCGCATTATATTCTTCTATTTGTCTGTTTCTGTCCTCATGAGGAGTTTGACCATCCAAACGGCAGTACTGAAAATGTTACAGTCTAGTCATAAATCAAGCAATTGCATACAATTTAATATATCTCGCTATAGTTTCAACTTTCATAAAATATAATGAATTTTTATGTAGACTAAACTGATTGCTTACTATAAAATGCATAACTGCAGACACAAAGCAGCCATGATTCCATTTTTGCCTAGCATATATGGGCCCCGAACATGATATTTAGATTAGTTATTTAGTTTAGTAGTGACATTGGAAGGTTATTGTGATGTTGGATGTTGGGATAAATTATAATTGTACAGTCAAATGTAAATATTTTTTGTAGGGTGTTTAAAGCATTACTGTGTCTTAACTTATAAAAACATAAAAAGCAGGCAAAAAAAAATCAGATTTTATAATAGTTTTAAGTAATATATACAGTAGAATCTCAGTAATGCGGCACTTCAATAGACCGACACGTCCAATAATCCGGCACCTTCTGGGTTTTAATAGTGCTGGATTAGTGAGATTCTACTATATAATATAATATTAAGATTAGAAATACATTGTGGTTCCTAGTATGTCTGTCTCTATGTTTAATTATCTATTAATCTGTTGCAGGTTCTTTATGATAGATCATATTCATCATGTCAAAGTCATCTCTCTTTAGCTTTCAAATTTTTTTTAGATGGTAATATATTTTATGAAATACCTTAAACTGTCTCCAAAGACAATAATCTTCCAGGATGTCCAGCATCCTTGTCATTTGCGAGAATATCAACACTCTAGAATCCTGTTGTTGTAGCTTCGGTAGCAGCTTATCCAGAATAGCTAATTTACCGCAGTTGTAAACTAAGTGCTCATCGGTGGTGTATGGAGGACCTGGTTCGGCTCCATCAAACAAGTATGGGTGATTGCAACATTTACGTAACTGCATTAGAATATTTTGAAGCCTCATTTTTTCAACTTTACCAGCACCATTTACTAAAAATCACATCATTTTACATTAGTGTTTATATTATTATGCATAGTTATAGTAAATACTAAATACCTTTTAAAAGAAGAGTAAAATTAGTTAGAATATTAAATAAACATTAATATAATAAATTATAACAATTTAAAAAAAATGTATTTACCCAAACATTATTAACAATGAATATACAACTAATCTTCAACATAAATATTTGTACAGAACCAAATACAAGGATTAATTTAGGAATATAGTTTCAGCACTCACCAACATCAATATCTTTCATCAATACTTTAGTATACCAATCTCTTTGCATCTTACTCAAGCCAACATAAACTTTGACTTCCTTTTTGGGCTTGAGTCTCTTCTCAACTTCTGCTTTGAGACGCCTCAACAAGAATGGCCTCAAAACAGCATGCAAACGTGTGACCAACTGGTTATCACCAAGAGCAGCATTCGTGTTAAACCAAGCATCAAAATCCTAAAAGAAAAAATGGTCAAAATGTTATTTATCTCTTATCAAAATTAAAAAATGGTGTTAATTTTTGAAAAAACTTATAATCTTTAAAAATACTTACATCAGAGCTATTGAAAACATCTGGCAAAAGGAAGTTAAGTAAGGCCCAAAGCTCATGTAAATTATTTTGCAGTGGAGTACCAGTCAGCAACAGTCTATTCATACTTTTGAACTCTCTGAGCAGTTCTGATAATTTTGACTTTTCATTTTTAATTCTATGAGCTTCATCAATAACCATGTATCTCCAATTGAACTTTTTAAACACTGATTTTTCTCTTATTATCATTTCATATGAAGTGATACATACGTCCCAATCACCTGGCATAAGGGTTTCACGAATGAATGTATTCTGAAAAGAAGATTATGATTTTTTTATAGTTTTTGGCTTTTTTTTTATTAGAGACAACTATTAAAAAAATTCAATGTTGCATTCTTACCCTTGTTTCTTGATCACCTATAAGACATACAGCTGTTAATGATGGACACCATTTCTTAAACTCATTCATCCAATTAGTGAGTGTTGATTTTGGTACAATAACAATATGAGGTCCCGGAACATTTCTTAAATACGAGAAAACATGTTACAATTGTAATTATCAATTACACATGGTCTAACATATTTAAAAACACCAATTTAATAACAATTTCATTAATAATAATAATAATAAAATTCTTTATTAACCATTTTTTTTCGTGTACAGTATTAAATGTGGCTCTGACTTCTTAGCTAGGAGATCCTGTGTTAAAGAAGTCAGTCCTTCCTTATACAATGACAATATAAATATGTAGTTAATAAGATATTTTTATATTTAAGCAATTAAGAAAGAAAAGAAAAAAGAAAGTAATTTATTAATTTTAGGTCTTTGCCAGCCAGAGGAGAATAATTATGTGTATTGGGCGTGTGTTTGTTTGTGTGTGTGTGTGTTTGTTTGTTTGTGTGTGTGTGTTTGTGTGTGTGTGTTTGTGTGTGTGTGTTAGTGTGTGTGTTTTAGTGGGTGTGTTTGTTTGGACATGTGAGTGAATTTTAAATTTATATTGATTTGATTAAGTTTTCGACGCCCTCATGATTGAGGCTAGATAGCCATGAAATAAGGGCCCTCTTGAACACGTCGTTGTTGAGATTCTTAGTATTAAGCTTATTATTAAGAACATTGTAAATACGAGGCGCAGCACATTTTCATTTGTAAATAATTTGAGGAAATTACCATAGAATAGAACTTACTTAAAATGCTTCATGTAGCCAAGCAAAGAAATTGTCTGCAATGTCTTTCCAAGACCCATCTCATCAGCTAGAATACCGTTGATTCCATTTTCATACAAAGATATCATCCAATTGAGACCTCGCACTTGATAATCTCGCATTTCACCATTTTTAATATAATGTGGAGATGCTTCAAATCGGAAAATCGTTTTTTGTTTAATGTTTGTTTCAGCAAGTAATTCTTCATCCTCTTCTTGCTCTGTTTTTCGGTGCCGGTTACTATAAAAAAATATTTTAAAACACACATTTGTCTTAACTTAAAACCAATATAATATAGTCTTCTGCTCGAATATTTCAACAGAAATCTATGGTGGCTTAATCACCATGTGCTGACTCAGCAGTTGAGTTTAATTTATAGTATAAACAACCTAAATGGTCTTAAGGAAATCTATTAAAAGTTCTATAAGGCTATACCTCTGTTTTTAATATTTATAAGATTCAACATAGCAATGTGGAGCTAAACAGTGAAATGCACAGAAATGCATCTGCTCATGCCCCAGTAAGGGAACTCGGAAATCACACTGAGGAAATTAAGGAGTACACAGCCACCAATGCATAATTACACACACCGCCGCCATGACTGGAGGTCCTGGGTTAGAATCCTGGGGTAACATAATAAAAAAAAATGTTTCAGACAGGCAGGGCACAGAAGGCTGATTGCCTCCTTGCCTGTAAAGATACATATCATATCAGACACAGAAACAGGTTTGCCCCATGCGACACTAGGGGACTCGAAATTCACTAATATGTTAACAATTGAATTTGTTTAAAAAAACATTGAATTGATAAATAGTCGCAAAATAGTAAATATACTTATCACTAAAATATAGCAACAATAAATTCAACAAGACATTGAAATATATCTCAAGTTTGATTGACATGTGATCTAATTTAAGTTCTTGAATGATAATCAAATTAAATTAACCCTTAGTAAAATTCTAGTATTGCTGTTGGCAAATAGAGTTCTTCGAATTTTCAGAATGCTCGACACCCATAAAATAACCTCATGTACATAATAATTTTCAAAAAAAACAATTTCCCAAATGAAAAAACCTTGATGTGAATGATAACAAATTTGAATATCCTTTATTCAATATTTTTTTATGTAAAATATTTTAATGTTAAAACTTTATACTTTGGCCTAGGCATTAAGAACATCTATATATGTAGAATCTATTACTGAGAAGTATAAATACTTATACGAAGATGTACAATTGAGTTAATGTTACAAATTTAAAAAGACTTATTTTGTATTAGATGTTTCATTGCTGTGCACTGTCAAGCATTGGTGTCTTTACCTTAGTAACTCATGTAGAAGTACATTTTGTTAAAGTAAGAAAAATCAGGTAATAACAAATGGTTTTTAAACTAATTAAACCATTGATTTAAATACTTACTCTCCTGGACTTGCTTCAATTTCTTTGTTCTTCCGCGGTCTACCCGCTTTCGCCTTTGGAGGGCTGTTGGTTGATTTAGCATTACTCATAAAATGTGAAAATATCTCAGTTTGTTTTAATAAGAAGTCAAATCTCTTTGACCGATCAGTTTCAATTTTACTCTCGAAGTCACCCTCTTTACCTCTTGATGAAGTTGTATCACTAGAGGAACCATTCTGAAATACATTTTTTTTAATAGAACCGGTAATATTTGAGAAAACAAAGAACGTATTTTGTCATATCGTAGTACGTACGGAATTGTCCCCAACATCTGCAGCTTCCATGGGCTCTTCGACCTGAGACATCTTTAGCTAAAAAATTGTGTTTACGATTACAAATGAGTATAACACGGAGGGCAGCTTTAAAGCATGTCTTTATGTAAAACTTTTGACGTACTTTTTAAAGAATTAAACGTATCATATGTATTAGGACAACGGTAAAACAGACTGTAATTTGTATGGCTCGCCTGTAGGCTATAATATCACAATACGGATTAGAGGGATTAGGAAGTAACGTACTCCCGACACCGAGACTCACTGTATGGTTAACGAACGTTCAGTCGTTCAACGTTGAGCGTCTATTTAACTTTTTTTGGCGCTCGAGTTAAGCTTGATAATTGATTTGATTGTCATTTATGACTTGACATTGTGACTTTGACAAATATTGAAAATAAGAAGTGTTTACTACCGTACTGGTACTGTGGAAGTTGCTAGAGTACCGTTGTCGGTAAAATTATTATCGATACATACTCGATGCAACCATCATCAGCGTATTAAGCGGATTTCATTTTATGAATGGTCTTCAAAACATAATTCAATACATAAAAAACATAGTACTCTATTACTATTATTTTTTGAAATCTCTTTGTTTTGACTTTTTATGAAGCAAACTAATTGTTGGAACGAAGTTCCTTATCGCGCGTTGTGAAAGGGGGCTAGACGGAAAAAATTCTTACGAAAAGTTGTCACGACACTTTTTGCTATAGTCCCGCGCATCTATGACGTGTATGAAACAGTGTTGCCAACTTTATTTTTACGAATCCACCAAATGTGGCATCCTGATCCACCAGAAAACCACTAATCCAGAGCCAGTGTTTGCCGTTTTAGTGGATTTGTCGCTAGACCCTACTCTAGCGGTTTTTTCTCATAAAAAATATCTAACGGAATATGGCGCAAACAGCTTTATTAATTTGCGCCCCCTTATTTTTGATTATATAAAATTTTGGGCATGGTAAAAACGTTGAAGGTATGTAATTTTTTTACCGTTACTGTGAAATACCGCCCCCGCCAAAGTGCCATCCGGGGTGGACCGCACTTCCCCTCCCCCCGCCCCCATTCTAGGCCACTGGGCGCAAACCTAGATATTAGTTAGCAACCAAGATGAATTGCGCATTAATATTATTGATAGTTTTTCGGACGCCTAAAACCATAGAGAAATAAAAGTAGCGAGTTGATTTCGTTTGGATATTTCCCGACCAAAATGTTGCGTTTATTGTTTCATGTCCCATTATCATTATGGTAATATATATCTGTCTCACTTTAATATTATCTTAGCGTAACTAACCGAGAAGAATTGGTGTTTCTTCCTCTGGAGTTCTTTTTGTTTTAATTAAAACGTCTTTATTTTATAGATATACCCAACCTACCTATTTTTATATGTATTTACAAATCGTTTAGCAGAAACTAGTGCATTTTAGAAGGTGGATATTAGCAAGATATAGCACATTTTTGATAAGGGTATAGCTCATTTTAGTTTCTTTAAACGGCGACACTGTCCAGAGCCACGGCAGTTATAATAGATTTTTTGCAATTATTATTATTACACTAAATATATATCGGTTTGTGCATTACTGTTAAATACTTTAAGCATTTTAAGGTTTTATGTCCGCTATTTTTTTCAATACTCTTGCTATTAAAACGATTTAAATTATATATTATATCCCTTTTGAAATGTGTACTCCAGCTCATAAGGAAGCTATTGGTATCAAAATTTACATTTTTATCATTTTGTGGGTTGACACTCTATTGCTTAACAGCGTCTATATAACGCCTTTGAGACGTCTAAAACCTTAGTCCCTCCCGTGTTGATTGCAGCTGTAAAGCATTCGAAATATCGGCAACCAAAAATCCGAAAAGATAGTTTTCTTTAAAATGTTCTTTCTTAACTACAGTATTCATGTAAATCGTACTAGTGGTTGAATATTGCACCTTACCACTAACTGGAAAAATCTAAACCACTAGAAAATCCACTAGCCACTAAAACCAAAAATTGACCGCTAAAAGGGAGGTCTAAACCACCAGATCTAGTGGAAAATCCACTGAGTTGGCAACACTGGTATGAAAGAATAGACCGACAGAGTACATATATATTTAACTTCGTTCCATCCGGGTGTCCCTTTACACCTCTCAACTTTTTTTTTTACTTTTTATGGGTAACTAGCAAAGCGCCCCGGCTTCACATGGGTGCAGTGTAGATGTACTATACACAAAATATAGCTATGTTACTCGCTGATAATGTTGCTTTTTATTGGTGAAATAATTTTTAAAATCGGTCCAGCAGTATGTAGTTTTATTCGTAATATTATTAGTATAGCAGGATGCCACATTTGGTGGATTCGTAAAAATAAAGTTGGCAACATTGGTGTCTGGTAACGAGACCTTATTAGTCCATTGACTTATATATGTATACTACATATAAGTCAATGTATTATTCTGTGGACACGATTACCTAATCTTGAGCTTGAGAATGCTTAATCTGAGTTGAGAATTAATGATCAATAATGAGATACTTATATGTACTCTTAGGAGCACGAAATTATAATATATAGTGCTTTGGAGAGCGCATCATCCGGCCTAGCATGACAACCGCGAGAAAATTTTGTTGACCGTTTTCTCGTGTTTTCAATTTTTAATCGATTATCTCTTTATGTTGTCTGGGTCTAACATGACAATTACACTTAAAACTCGACTTCTAATATAAAAAATAGATATATTTGTCGATCGAGATATCTTTTCTATCAAAATTGTCGATGTCGAGATATAATATATCGAGATATCTTACATCTTAGTTTGTCTTCTCTCGTCCGCGAGATATCTCGTGGAGGTCATGCTAGTGATGCTAGGCCGGCTAGGGAATTAGGGATACGCAAAATCTCAAAAGTAGCGATACTTTACTCGAACCTGAAGGTATCGAGTACTTTTTAATACATTTATAAAAAACCTGAATGGTGTTAATAATATACCTCACACACCTCACACTCGGCCGTCTGATCCCAAACTAGGGAGAGCCTTATATGCTATAACCAGGTGTGAAAATACATATTATAGATAAATTACACCCAAATACAGAGCAAATCGTGCTCATCACACAATATTTATCCTGGGTGGGAATCGAACCCACGACCTCCGGCTTAGCAGTCAAGGTCACTAACTACTAATCTCCGAACCCTGGGGTATCGATACTTTTTGCGTATCCCTAAGGCCGTCATCAAAATAAGTGCAAGATTCGTGACTTTAATAAATAAATAAAATATTACAGGCAGTGGCGGCGTTAGACCTAAATTTTATGTGGGGAAGATTAATTTTGCGGGGCCCTCTGCCAGGGCAAAAAAATATTTTTAGCGCGTTCGCGGCTTTTAACTAATGCATTAATTTACGGGGCGCGAGGCCCCCTGGGTCGCGAGGCCGTAGGCGGTGGCCCACACCGCCCACGCCTTACGCCGCCACTGGGTTTCTGAACTGATTAGTTAAAATACAATTCAACATTATTATTTCACTTTGAGTGTAAATTAAAAGGTTTAAAATGAATACAGACATTTATTAGGTACATACTACATAAAATTATAACTAGATTTTGCTTCATTTATTATAAGATTGATGTATTTTCTTTTTTCTTCATATGTTTTACACTTAGTATAAATTGTCCAGCATACCTAAAAAATTAGTTAATATGTTTAAAATATAATTAAGTATGAATGTATTATCACAAAAAATTTAATTGTACATCTGTGATTGAGTTCTGCAAGAACTCTACTTCATGGATAGATCAGTTAACATAAAAAATAATTTAAAATTTCGCTATTAAAGGACTCAATTCTATAAGGATAAAACTCAAGACTATACTAATATTGTATATACTTACAGGGGCTGCTCGATACCCTAGAGCATTTAACTCTCTAATTTTTGACATAAAATGACCACTTGGTTTATTGGAGTTATAAATCATTGCATTTCGCCCTGCTATAATTAATGCAATCCAAATATTATCATCACTAGGAGCTGGACAAAGTGTTCCAAATTTGATGTCCTTAAAAGTGTTTTCCACTTCAACAGGTCCGTTTTCTTTACTATCACATATAATGAGATCTACAAAAATAAAAAAAGGTAATAGAAGCCAATACTTTAGAGATAAATTAAGAGATTTTACAGAAATTTACCTCCTCTTTGATGGTGCGTCAGAATGTGCTGACCAGTTACATATTGAGATCCTCCCCTATCTTCTTCAATAACTTTTTTTACATCCAAGTACATTTTTTCAGTTATATTATACTGCTTTGGATAATTTTCATCTGGTAGAAAATCAGTATATTTTTTGGCCAAAGTTAAAGCTTGTTTTTCATTAAGATATTCTAAACATGTATCTTTATGAAATATTTTCAGTAAGTTATGTAATGTTAGTATTTCACGACCATAAGATAAACAATATTTTCCATAGGCATTCTCTAGAAATTCCTTAACAAAAACTCTTTGCATAAGATCTAAAGGATAAGTTCCCAGGAGGCCAAGATATGCCACACAACATGCAAATGAGCGACCATGATTTTGAATTTCCTGTTCTCTTTCTGGTTTTCTTAACTCATCAATAACATTTTCAATAAAATTTTCTTGAGTTTGTGGAACCATGTTGAAAGTTCCAAAAGTTAGAACTAATCTTTCTAGATCTTTTAATCTTGTACCTGACATATTTTTCAAGACAGTGTTAGCAATATTGAGAAAACAACCTTCATGCAATGTGAGAGAACTGCTTGCTAGTAAAGCTACATGAACATTACACATTATTGATAGTCTTGGTACTTCATGTTGCAACATATCAAGTAATCTGTAGACTTTATCATCAATTGGTATCTTTCGTGAGAAACGAATACACTTTAATAATGCAGCCAGGGAAATCTCCTTAATTGTAGAAGGATTGTCCAAAATAATATCAATAATTTTTGATACTGTGTCCATACTACGAATAGGTACTTTACTCTTAAAGAATCCCATAGAAATTATTGCTAATTCATCAATACAGAACTCATTAAATTTGTTGTTTACAGCAAGTTCCAAATTATGCATATCATGAGGTGCAAATCTCATTGCTCCAATAAAGAATAATGTTTGTACTAACTGTGGTCTTGTTAACTTATTAGCTTTATATGTTAGTTTTTGTATACATTTATAACAATAATCTGAAGCTTTTGTAGCATTTAACATATAAAATAATGTAACAAATGATAGCATTTCATCATAAGACCATTCTTTATACCTATTGAGACAAGCATCGTCTAGAGCTGCCCATATTTCCACGTAGTTTCTGGTTCTTATTGATGCAGTTTCGGGACATTTTGCAAGTGTAAAAAAATGACTTTTTAATTGATCATTTGTAGAATGCTGAATATTGTCAGTTAGAGCATCTATGAAATTATCAAAAATTGTATTAGAAATACATATGTTATGTTGAAATATGTATGATGCTATTAAAGGAAAAGTTTGAAATATTTCTTGACTAGATTCTTTTAACCAATCCTTGGTTAACAAATGATCAAATTGTTCTTTTGTTATTATAGTAGAATTATTTGTTATATTAAGTTGGGTTGCGTATCCATTTTTTTCCATTACTTCGTAAGCATATTTGTTTTCTTTTTCCATAAACATTTTAATCATAAATTTGGAACTTGTGTGAAATTCATTTCGATGTAATAATACAGAATTAGACAACAATGTTAAATGCCGACGTATAGGACAACATTCCAAAGAAGAGTATTTTCGAAAATTTGATTTAAATATATTTCGTATTATTTTAGAATGGATTAACATGATTATTTTTTAAATCTTCCAACGTAAACTCTTTAATTTTTATGACACAATTCGGTGCAGCCTATTTAAAAAAAAACAATTGTGAATTGACGTAAATTATGTATAAAACTGCATTTTATAATATTTAATAGGTTTATATAAAATAATAATAACTTCCCAATAATCCTTATCCACGATTTTTTCCAAATCCCAATAAGAATTTATTTTTATTATGACATGTGATTTGATCTGTCATTGTCATTTTTTTAATATAATGCTTGCCATGGATGCTTGTCCTTCAGTCGGTGTCATTGTGATTTTTGTTACCAGATCCGAATATTTAATTTGTACGATAAGGAGCGAGCGGTCACACTTTGGATGTGTTTTATACAGGTGAATTTTTCTAGTGGCCGTTCATGGCCAACTAAAAAACTAAGAGAAAAGTACTGAAAGTAGTCTTGAGACCGACTTTGATGAAAACTAAAACCGCATCATTAGATTTTTGAAAAATCAACAATCCTAGTCAGGAATCGAACCAGTATGTATTGAAAAAAACATACTGATTCGATTCCTATTATTATCAAATTATTTAAACAAATTATATGTAGTATTATTTAAACTATTAGATTAAAACCTGACTCATGTCTTTGAATACAAGCCTGACTGCATGAGTCATCAAAATTCAAAAGGCGAAAAAAAAAAAAAAATCATGAATACTCATTACATTATTTTATTTAATTATATTTTTAGTTTTAAAATCATATACTATTTGTTAATATACAATGAAATATATAAAAAACATGTAAAGCTTAATAAAAATTATTACTTAATACAAATTCTTTAAATTATTGAACATAACAAGTTCTTTATATACTTGAAATACCTTTAAACATCTAAGTATAAACTAATAAGCCTAAAACTAACTAAATTTGAATAGTAAAAACCAAAAAAGGATCTCACTAAACGGTTTACACTGTGATATGTGTAAGATTATTTTATTGCTTTTTTGTCAATTTACTTAATAGTGAGTTCATTAGTGATGATTCTTTTTACATGATTTTAACTCAGTAAGGTCGAACACATGCGGTTTCAGTGTAAGATTCGCCTCAATCATATCACCCAATCATGAAGAGTTTCCATTCTCACCATTGTCTTGAAAGCTGTTAGAATTTACTGAAAATGGAGCTCCCAAACCATATAAATGACCACTAGAACTTTCAATGTTGTCATCAAAGAATATCTGAAAAAAAAAAAGAATTATTGTTTGAAATGAAACACAGGCAGGATACATCTCATCAAAGTATAGGAAATCAATGAAATAGACAGAAGTTTCTGTCCGCCGTGTAGCTGTCTAGGCGTTTAGGCAATTATTAAGTTTATCATCAATACTTATAGACTTGAATGAGCTAGTTTATTTCTTAAATTTTTTTTTATTTAATAATTACCTCCTTAATTTTAAAAAATGCCATGCCAGTTAAGTGAGAATCAGATCCTGCTTGATGTTGGGGCCCAACTCTTCGTAACTCAAGCTGATCAGCTACCTCTTGTAATCCACCTTTTAAGTTTTTACAAAGTTTCATCAAATACTGGGGAGCAGATATTATCAATATTATTATATTATTCTAAGACAACTTTAGTAAATGTAATATTAAAATTTCGTTGTTTAGTTTTAATTAAAGTAAAATAAAAATAATAATACATACCTTGACATCATACACAGTCGGAAAATATAGTCGGAGACTTTCAAAAAAATCATTTTCATCCTGCGGCAGGTTCTGGTCTGTGAGTAGTTTTAGCAGATAGCCAAAATCATATCCAGAATGAAAGCTTAACCATTTGATATTGTCCATTAATACAAGACCTAATATAAATTTATATCGTTAATAGTTTTAATATAACATTATTACCATTTCATTTGTATTAAGATTACCTGATGACATAAGTAGTTCAGCAAACTCTAGTGGCTCTATACCATCTTCTTCATGTTTTCTAAATTGAAGACCTGAATTTTGTAGCAGATCAATAGAATCTTGAGCATACATGTCCTCCCTAATACAATAAAAATATCATTATATTTAAATGCTTGTAAGGCAAAAATTAAAGGTTTGGTATCATTAAAAAAAAAACTTACTGAAGATTAAATTTAAAATTAAATTGCCATGTTGTATAGCCAGGAGGAGTTTTTCCATTTTCATCCATAAATGTAAGACCAAGTTGTATTATTCTCAGCAAATCAACATTACACCTAAAATAGAAAGTAAGATGTGGTTTTTATCAAAGAGTACTGTAGTATAAGAGGTTTGATATGTGATAGCTTAGGGAAATGTTTAGGGGCATCTGACCCATTCTTATACTGCAGTATAGTTTTCATACATCATGTGTTGCGAGTTATCAGCATGTACCCCAATATGCATCATTTCAATAATTCTATTAATTAGCTCTCAATCCATCACCAGTTTGTGCAAACTCATACAGATCACAAGCCTAGCCTAGACCAGACATTATTGGAAGAGTGAGGAAGATTTTTTTTTGATATGCTAACTATCAGTGATTACTCATAGTAGCAACTAATCTTTTTTGATGCCTTTATCCAATAAGATACATAATAATGTAGCAATAATTATTTGTGGAACTTGTAATATTTAAATCTTTAATGTGGTATTTACCTTAGTAACTGATATTGGTAGTCTGCTGTAGATCGAAATTCACCAAGAGGTCTTGCAACTACACCAGGAAATTCTGTGTCCATAGCAACCCAGTGATATTTTTGGACAACCTTTGGAACAATATATTAATAAAAAATATAAGTAAATGAATAATTTTATAAAGATATTTATATGTTGTAAAGGTTCTAATAATATGTCATTGGTTCAAAGATAAAACTCACAAAGTGTAATTTTTAATAAAAATAAATGTTGCTACTATTTCTTATTTTAAGCATCCATTACGATAAGAACAAATGAATAAGTGTGCGTGTATTGCGCTTCATAGTTTAGTTATGGACCAGAATACCTAATTAGTTCTTCATTCTAACCATAGGTTTACTTTTAAAATGAGTAATAGTAGCAAAATTTATTTTTATTCAAAATATCACTTAGTGAGACTTTTGAACAAACAAAGTAACAATTGGTATCCTCACTTGTCTTATAATTTGGAATTCTTCAAGTAAATTGTGGTTCCAGACATCTTTTATTCCGCAATCTCCGTTACCTGGTAGTTGTGATAAAGATCCAAAGCTAGCTGCTGGCATCTATAACAATTTATTGTAATATAATTGTAGAGTCTCAAACACAACTATATCAAGTCTAGATACGATAAACACTACTAACCTTATACCACCTGTTTCTTTTCAAGTAGATAATATAAAATTTAGGCGAATCCGTAAACTTTTTGTCTCAAGATTTTCTAAATTTGAATGTGTTTATTAATGTAGTGACTGAAACTGGTTGAATAATATTTGCTATGTCTAACATCAATAACAATAATTGTATGAGACTTGTTTTCGACAGTCACCTAATCATTATTGATTTTAATAAAGAAATAAAGGCATTAGGCATTGGAAAACAAACTAACAAGCCAAAACTTAAAAACACATCACGATTCACGATTCGCGTCTCTGTCAAAGAGTATATAAGTCTAGAGCTGTAGCAAACCGTATGTATTCGTTACTGAGTAACGGGTACTCCATCTAGTACCGAGTAACGAAACGTTACTCACGAATACTTTTCGTTACTCGCATGTTTCGTATCATGGTTACATACGCTGTTTCAATGACGCAATGTAACTTCAAATATTCAAAACAAAGTTTTCTTTAACAGAGTATGCAGTAAAAAAAAAGTATATACTTGTGAAAAAGTGTTTTCATAAAATTTTGCCACTAAAATTTCATAAATTTTATGTAATAGTATGAAATAAACGAAAGTGAAAGTTTTAGTCTCTCATGAAATTCTAAAATTATTTCAGTGTAACTTAATTTTCAAACAATTAATTAAATCGCACGCTTGCGCGCGCAACTTAAACTAGTTCTGTAAATTTGTTTCTCTAGCATAACATAGCATGTTATGAGGTATTAGGAGTAACGAGTAACGATACGATAGTAACGAGTACTGAATGTATAGTAACGAATACATACGGGTACGTTTTTTTTCGTTACTTTTACACCTCTATATAAGTCTGTCATAAGTCATAACCATAAGTCATTCACTCACAGTGTTGCCGTATTGTATATGGAATGCTAGATTTTAACGACGATAATGCTAAAAAAGTGCTAGATTATGCTTTATTATGCTAAAAATGCCAACTGCTAAATCTTGTTTAAAATCAAAATTAAGTAAATTTATTAAATTTGGTACATCAAAAATAATATCTGTAAATCATCACTATCGTTTCGTCTTGTGCTTGTGATGTTGATAAGCTTCAAAACCAGCGGCTCTTTAACCCCTCTTATCTGTTTTAAAACATCATCGGGAACGTTCGAGGAATGACAACATTTTCCCACTGTGTGTAGTGACATTCCATTTCTTATTTTTTTTCTTTTTTGCCATCAGTAGTACATAAAGAAAAATGCCAAAAGGTATTTAGATATATGCTAAGGCCAAATTTTACATGCCAAAGGGTTTAAAAATGCCAAATTTAGCATTAAAAATGTCAAATCGGCAATACTGGTCTAAATATTTTAAATTATACTAAATATTTTAGTACAATTGTCCTAAACTGGCACCACTGGTTGGGACCACATACATCTTTATAAGATTTTCAGCAACCATGGAAGCCGTGTAGTAATAGGTAACTATATTCGTACTTACAAGTAGTGTTGCAAAACTATCGATAGTTTAACTATCGAAAGTTGACCTCGAAAACTATTCAGGATATCGATAGTACTATCGATAATATCATCACGTGTCAATACTGTCGATACTATCGATAATATCAATCGCACTATCGATAGTATCGATGTTATCAATAGTATTGCTCATGAAGAGCGATTGATATTATCGATAGTATCGACAGTATTGACACGTGATGTATCGATACTATCGACAGTAAAACATTCGATAATATTAATAGTATCGATAGTATTGCCAAAACCATTCAATTTCAGCATTCGAGCATTAATATCGATAGTATCGCTGTTACCAATAGTATTGCTCATGAAGAGCGATTGATATTATCGATAGTATCCACAGTATTGTCACGTGACGATAGTATCGATAAAAAATCGATACCATTGCTTAGACCTTAACTATCGATAGAGTATCGATTGTCTATCGATAGTGAGCTATCGATATGCAACACTACTTATAAGCTATTAGACTGTCTCTAAAAAGGGCTACGGCTACTCCGTGAACAAATTGATAAACATTTTAAACCTTCGTTAATAATGTCAATGCTTTAAACGATCAAATTTTAAAATAAAACAGAAAAACGTTTACTCATTAGATTGCAGACAGTTCAATATCATATTAAGGAAACACCATTAATGCATACACCTTTAATGTAACATGAAAGTTTACACTTTATATCCACTCAGATACTACGATACAAAAGTATAACTTTAGCTATAATTCACTTTAGATCACTATTAAATTGACACTGTAATTATTATCCACAATTGGGCAGAGTTTCTACTACTTTAGTTGGTGCACGTGGAATGCCTCTTCGTGGCGGGAACTCTGCTTTTATATCATCATCGGCTGCCCGTTGTCGGTAAAGTTGTCACCCCCACTGGTAAATGTCGGTGACGTTGGTAATAGTGACATCTGTTGCTGCTGCGGAAAAGCGTCTAAACTTCAGAGCGACAACATCCGGCCGTCCTGCACACGCGTTCGTCCTCGAACGGCGTATGTGTCTGGTGTATAGCTGAAGACATTGTAAAGGGTTAAATTAGCAATATTTAGAAGCAGTCAGTATGCTGGCTTATATGGTTTGAACTGGTTGATGTTCTGATCAACCAGTCGTGCATCACCATTACAACAACGTTCACACATTTAGAAGCCGTCAGTATACTTTAGTACTTAATTAGCCCACTGTCGCTGGTGGATGGCTGGCTCGATATGGTTTGAACTGGTTGATGTTCTGATCAACCAGCCGTGTATCACCATATACGGTTTAAACTGTATGATGTTCAGATCAAACAGTCGTGTATCACCATTACAACAGCGTTCACACAGATACCTGTTGCACGAGCCGCCATTCCATCAACAAAGCCAGTGGACATGTATGGTTTGGACTAGCTGATGTACAGATCAAACTAGCCGTGTATCACCAAATTAAACACCAAGACAGACCAGGCTCGCTTACAATGTTTGAAGCATATACACTTGACAATGAAGTTTACACGTATTACCTTTTTTGTCTATATTGTAATAATGCTTGTAAAGGGATAGCTACAAAAGTTAACTCCTATTCACTTCCTTGTTTATATTGTAATACATGCATAGTTATAGTTACAAAAGTTTACTCGTATTCTCTTATCTAGATCGTAGTGCATGTATAGCGATAGTTACAATTTAAATTAGCACTGCCATTTCTATCAATAATATAAATTTAACTCACGTGTCACGTGGACTTACTGACAACATCCGGACTTATTCGGTAACATTAATACCTACTGTCATAATCTCTTTAGTACTATGTCCCATTATATGTATATTTCAACGATTGTTTCAACTTCACTCAATTCACTTGTCACGGCCCAAGCTCTAAGGTATTCTGAAAAGTAACTTTTACACCACGGTTATGGCTACGGCATAACTTATACTTGTATTTCATATGAATTATATTGTTATCTAAAGCACCACAAAATTTTCAACAGCGTAAATAGACGCATCAAAATCCGTTATTTTATTTTGTCTCGCATATCCGTCAAAAAATAATATTCATTATCATCATTAGCGATCTCTTTATATATGAATGGATGATATGATATCAAGGAGAAATATAAACCTCACTGAGAACTAGATCAGACTTTCTTTACATTTTTTTTTTCTTCTTAGTTAAGTATATGCAATGATCCGATACCATAATAGATTTTTGTAGTGATTTGCATCCATTTGTATTTATTGCAGCACTATAATTGGTTTTAATATCTTGGCGATTGCGCCATCATATTAAATGCTAGGTCATTAAATGTATCGCATTTGAATCCTTTTTTAATATTCTTAACCATCGAATTGAAAACCAATTTTGGCAACCAATCTTAGTTGTACAGACTACTTCCTCACTTTCATTTTTAATCGACATTTTGTATTGATCATATTTCTGTTATTTTTCACTTATTAACTTTTATAATTGTCACTTTATTTTTGTTATTATGATCTTTACTGCCATATACCTCAGTTTCTTTTACAAATTTCAGTTTTTATTGTATTCGCACTGTACAATAATTTGTTATATTGCTCCAAGCGATTAAATAATGTTGTGGAAAATGCTCAGTGGCTTTATTTCTTTAGCCTCTTTAAATAATATTTCTTTTACTTTTTTACATTTTGCAATTTTTCATTTATTTCACTCAGGGTAATTTTAGTCAAGTTAAATAGATAGCAATTTCAATTTATTGAGCGTATATAGTAATACAAGCAAATTGTTGTAATGTTTCACGTCACAGAGGGACCAAGATGATTAACATGGAAAATGTCGAATGGTTTAGCAGTTAGTACTGGATATAACTAGCTTGGTCTGCCCAGGAATATAATTGAGACCACTTTCAATCTATTGGCCTATAAGTTTCTTAAGCGCGGGAAACAATGTCCAACATCCTCACGGTTGGTCCCCACATTCAGATCCTTTATATTTTACTATATTATTTAACAATTCGTCAATATTCAAATACTTATATTATTCGTTTCGGCCTCACCTGACTAATATATCGCTTAGGTTCTTTTAGTGGAAAGGACAGTAACTAATCATATTATTTACTTCAGAAACTACTGTACGCAATTCGTGAATGGAGTTTCTATTTTATGCACCCACGTATTGTATTTTTTTTTAAATTGATAATTATACCCTTTAAGCGTTTATATGTGCAAGACTACTATTTCTGGTTCTGACATAATTTATATTGTTAACAGGTTAAGAAGCTTACTCCATTCTATATTACTATTATATATTATTATTAGCTTACGCCATTCTAGATTTAATTGAAATTTTACGATTGAGTACGAAGACTTGTCGTTTGGTACTCTTGAATGCTACACTAGCACATCATATATATAATTCAATAGAATTGGTAGAACTTGATGGAACTAATTGTAATCGTTATTTATGTTGAATTCATTTTTGGTAAAAATTCTTGACTACATTTTGACATTTATGTATCGAGTGAAAAATCGAACTATAGTTTATCAGAGTTCAATGTACATATCAATATAAGTACTAATTTTACTTTCATACTAGTGACAAGACTGGCGTTCATAGTAGATAGGTATTCTGGGACCATCTAGCGGTTACAGTTTAGTTAAAGGTTGAATTTAAGTAACGTTCAATTTAGATAACGATTTGCCATGACCAAGCATCTATTCAGAAATAATCCTTTCCTACGCCTAGACCCTCTTATAACATAGGGTATACTAATTACCTCTTTACTCAACCGAAAAACAATAATTAAGTAATTATTATTCTCAAATAATATTATAATTTTGCAATGTATGCTCTTTGTCGTAAAATACTATATTAGTTAATGTGTATTTGAAACAATTGACAACACATGTTTATATATTCTATTACTGAAATATTGCGCGGTCATTTTTGCAACAATTTTGATAACTTTCTTCAACACTACTATTAGTATTTGAAAACACCGCATGGTATAGGGTTATTACTTGCTTTAGTAATTATAAACTTGAATGAATGAATATTCATTCACATTTCACATGCCATGAACACTATTCCTTTTTGAACCATGAAGGTTCGATTCACACTTTATTAAACTCGATGGCGCATCATGCGTCGTCATTTATTAAATACTTTAGATAAAATGTTAAAATATTTTTCTTTCACGTGTTAAAAGATAAACATGTTTGGAAGTTACGTCTTTTACAGTCACGTTCCTTTTCGATCGTACAGTCGAAGTGCGATTTTCATGCTACAGTATACTCTAAACTAAACTTTGTTCAAAAGTACCAATTTTCTCACAATTAAAAAGTAAACTAGTCAAAATTCGAGTAAGCGTGGTATTGGGATTCAATTTCAAAAGTAATCTCACTGATAGTTGTGAACTTCTATACAGTATTTTATAACAATGACAATACTTTACTTTTAGAGGGTATTTTGAAATAACTGTCTTCAATATTGTAACTTAGCCATTATAGCTATGTCTAATATGCCATTCTAAATAATATGAACACAAGCATTGCAAATAGCAAGCTATTAAAATATCAAGTTTTTCCCACGTATAACGTATAACCTGTATATATTTAAACTTTAAGTTTTACTGTAACTGTTTTATATATCCATTCAATTTTTAATTCCATTCAATGAATAAGATTATTTTAACAAAACAGACTGCAAAACCAATACTGTTACTAGGTCTTTGTCATTAATGAATAGCTGCGATCCATATTTAAATATTATTAAATCTCAACATCTCTCAATTTATTATTTTCAATGTTGTTATTCTGTCTGGCTTATAAAATTGCTAAAGACCTGTTTCGAGGGTATCTCGTATTTTACAAAAAGATGCTGTATTGTCATAATAACGGAAATCCTGTGCAACACTGATATTTGTTTCACCAATTTATCAAACTAATTACTATAATTGATATCATACTTTCGAAAACTTCATTAAGTAAGATATTGTTTCTATATCCATGAGAATTACTTTTTCATAAGGTAATTGCAACCATATTTCATTTTGCAGTATACCGTTACTTCTGCACAGCTGATACACTGATCATCGTAGTGTCAAGACATTTAAAGACGTCATGTGAATTACTTTCTATCAATATTATCCCCGAGAGGCATGTCCGCTAATTCAGAAATCATTGATGATAATAATTAAACATTCTGACTTACAGTTGGCGATCCCTCACGTTGACATTTATAACGTTATTCTTTCTCCGTCCGTCACAGTTACTACTGCTCGTATACATAGAGTACGGCGTACTTGAATTCTTTGATAGCCGCGTGGCATTTTGTGAGCGTAGAATAACCCGCTTCTGATATTAAGGAAACACCATTAATGCATACACCTTTAATGTAACATGAAAGTTTACACTTTATATCCACTCAGATACTACGATACAAAAGTATAACTTTAGCTATAATTCACTTTAGATCACTATTAAATTGACACTGTAATTATTATCCACAATTGGGCAGAGTTTCTACTACTTTAGTTGGTGCACGTGGAATGCCTCTTCGTGGCGGGAACTCTGCTTTTATATCATCATCGGCTGCCCGTTGTCGGTAAAGTTGTCACCCCCACTGGTAAATGTCGGTGACGTTGGTAATAGTGACATCTGTTGCTGCTGCGGAAAAGCGTCTAAACTTCAGAGCGACAACAATCATTATCGTCTTTTATTAACGCAAATATTACTCATTTAAATAAAATAACTTTTACCGGTTTAAAACGCGACTTATTATTTATATTATTGTTCCACATTTACTGAAAAGCATTTGAAATGGCGGGATAAGTAATAAGTCGCATTTTAATCCGGTAAAAGTCATTTTATTTCGATGGGGAACATAATGTATTTAAAAAGACTATTTAACTTTTTAAGGTTTTTTAAATTCTAATGTTGGTCGTTTATGCTCAGTTATGATGTGTTAGTAAGTATAAAGGCTGCAGGTGTATGATTTATATCATCTAATTTTATATTTTGTTATCAAAGCTTAATGTCGAATAGCAAAGCTTCTGACCAAGCTTTAACTAGTTGTTATTTTACTAGCTCCGTTAAGCGCATTTAAGTAACGCTGCTATGATCGTAGATGTAGTGACGACTGCGTAGCAATGCAAGGGCACCGCGTAATGGTGCGTACAGACTGGTGAAACGTAATATAAAATGTATTCTGCTGTAGCGATAAGAAACAATACGAAGACGTCTAATCCTGAATCGCGCTATATAAATGTTTCCGAGCGTTGAGTATATATACAACATCTCGACATCAACCACTGGGGCCTTAGGGCTGGCCAGTCAGTGGTTCGACCGGTCGAGGATCCTCCCTTTAGGTTGGAGGAAGACCACACCTCCTTTCCTCCACAATGCAATGAAAGACTACCGTACACATTGCTGCAATGTATGAAAGGTGACACACTTTGTAACAATATTCTTTCTAATAGTTTGGACGTTTGCGCGCACGAAATGTGCATTTCACGTGCACGCTCCGAGCATTACAAGCCACGCGCGGAGCAATCCGTGATTTGTAGTTTCTGTGTGTTCGTAGTGAACTCTACGCGTCTAAGCTCGCAGCCTTATACTTATCTATGCTCGCAGCGAACGGGCAATGAAAGGCAGAATGATACATTTAATGTTACGTTTCACCAGTATGTGCGCACCTTTATCGTTCAGACTTCAGTCTTCAGTACTTTCAGCTGTAGTCGGCCGCGGTACGCCACGCGAGTTGGTAGCGCAGCTTTTCCTCACAGCTTGACATTCGCTGTCATTTTTGCGAGAGACAACTTTATAAAATAAATTATTTTGAGATACTTCCAAGTTGATGTGAAAAGTGTTACCTTAGTTTGTGACTTTATTTATTTTAGTTTTTTTTTTTATACAGATACCTTTTATTATTTAGAGAAAACGTGAGTATTTACACAAATTTATTAATATTATTTTATTTTGTTAATAAGTATTGAGTTTGGCCCCAAATCTTCGAGTAGTGTTTCAAAGGAATAATTAATTTAAAATAGATAGATATATTTTTTTTTTTTATTTTATTTACCATTTAAAAATACAAATTCAAAAGTTACTTTAAGAATAGCATCAAAAAACCACTAGGGTTTAAACATAGCATTAAGTTTATAAAAATAGCTTTGAAATTCTCGAAATGAAAAGCTTAGAACATTTAAAGTATCATATCAATTTTCTTATGGTTGCCGATACCGTTTCAGTAATCAGTTTGAAAATTCCCTATGAAATACATATAATATCATTTTTATTTTAATACAAGTATTATACCTAGACAGAAGAAGAAATATTTGGTTAACAAGTACATTGTAGAATATTCAAAATTATACTGGTTTAATTTTCTTTACATCTTTTCACATCACAATCACACACAAATCTCACACGCACGCTCTTAATTTTTTTAAGCTGAGCTTATACAACGGTATTTATTACTCTTAAACAGAGATGTAACACAATATGAAAAGAGTTTATATGTATTATCGACATAAATAATATCTATCATATCTAATAATAATTATCTTCCGTGGCTCAGTGGTTAGCGAATGATGCCTCTAGCACCGGAGGTCCTGGGTTCGAATCACGGGGAAAAAAGTATAAAAAAAAAATGTAATCAGGCAGGGCAGTGATACTTGTTCACCTACTTCAATTTAAAAAAAATATGATCAGCTTAACAAACACAGAAATGGGTCTGCCCCATGCCCCACTTAAGGAAAGGATAAAATCCCTAGATATAATTATGGTTTTACTAATATTCTATGGACCTTATTTACTATTCCCATACTTTATTTGTTCATTTATTTGATTGAAAGCCATTTGATTAATAGTTTTGTCGTGCTAGGCGAGAAATAGAAATTGTTGGCTATAAATTACAAACGCCTGCCCTAAATCGTAGTTAGTATTGCATGCAAACTAATTGTCGAACATCTCGTTATAAATATAATAAATTGTTGTTTGATGATGTATTTAAGGAGAATTGGAATATTGTATTACTGATTCATGCCTAAGGTACTTAAAATTGGCTAAGAAATTTATTACGAATTTATAAATTTGTAACTAATCAACTCATTACAGCATTTGACTGAGAGATAACTTTACAATTTGGTCTTCTTCACTTCGATATTTGATCACAAGTCTATGTTATGTTCTTTGTTTTATTAAACATATCACAAATAACATATTGTTTTCTTAGGGCTTAAGTCCCGGAGCAATATTAATCTATGCCCTTTCTCAGGATTCATTCAATTTTTTTAAAAAAGTTTAGTAAACTAAATAGAAATAGGGCACTTAGGTATACCTTTTGAGAAGCCTAAATTTTGACCTTAATTCTTCATAAAATTGATTTAAAGCTCATCAAATAAAGCAGTTAAAAAATTAATTATGTATAACTTAACATCATTGACATCACTCATAGATGAATTAAGCTCGAATGGCTTTTATTTTTATAATCAATCGAACGTAAATAAACAGTAATCGTTCGTTCGTGAAAAGTGAAAATTATTGAGCCACTGCCAAAATACTTCTTACTACGTGGGCATCCCGTTTCATTAAATGCATTCGTACATATTATAATTATAATTAGCAGAGAGTGATCGATACTTATTGGCAACTTGCCATTTATCAGTGTTAAGTATTGTATAATTTTGTTATGTTAATCGTTTCTTATTTAATACTTGAATGCATTCGGTCAAATTATTGATGTTCATGAGGACCGTTTATTTTGGGTGTTAGAGCCAGGAGAGCGTTGACTCAGGGAGATTATATTTTAAAATTAGGCGAGTAAGAGTTGCCAAATCACTCGGGAAATGATCAGCCGTCGTGTCCGAAACTCGTGGACGAATTGTTCAATTGAACTGTACAAAATCGTAGTTATTTGTATAGCAATTTTAGAGTTTCACTGAAAAAGTGTCTATGTTGTTCAATCATTTTTAATCAACGAAATAAAAACGCCTAGCTGTGTAGGGCAAAAATGCTAAAAGGGATTTTTAAGCAGATTTTAGTGAAAACTGTAATTAACTTACATTTAAAATAAAGCATATATTCTAGGCGGGAATTATATTCCTTGATTTGGATGAAAAAAAATATATCACCCATTCGCGACGACATTCAGTGTGATATCTCGAGAAATAGGTTCTTTCGTTTTATGGAAATTCGAAATCGCTCGCGCTTACGATCTATTATTTGAAAAATAATGTTTTAGTTGATCTCTAACAGTATTTCTTCATCAGTGCAATATATAAAAAGTTTGGAGCGATCAAAACTTTGAAAATCGTTTATTGTGATTTCAAAGTATTTGTGTCACATTGTCGTCGCAAGTGGGCGATATATTTTTTATATTGCGCCATCTGGGTATTATCTTTTCGAAGTATCAACCTCTGAAAATAACAAACTGAAGGCGAGATCACATTTTTAACTACATATTTTCAGATTATTATATAGTACATATACATATATGTTTTTTTTGTTTGTTGTAACCGTAAAAACATGTTCCATTACTTTTAAAATATTTATTACGTCTAGTTTGGTTTCGTAAACCCATCCATTCTATTATTATAAATGCGCAAGAAACTCTGTTTGTCATACTTTTTCGTAGTCTAAACATTGAATATATTATGATAAAATGTATAGTGAAGACACCTTAAAGATGGAAATGTTTTATGCTGGAAAACGACCCATTTTCTATTCGAGAGAAGCGCCGGAAAGGCTTATTTAGTGTATATATTATGAGGCCGTCAGCGTAAAGTGGCCTAACCCACAATTCTTAATATTCGTACTTAAACAATTAATTAAGACACAATAAAATTTATTGTGTTTTAAATAAATTGCAATAGTTAAGTACGAATATGAGAAATTGTGGGTTAGGCCACTGCGCTGACGGCCTCATATGTATGGCTGTACACAATAAAACGTTAATGGGTACGACTCGTAAGAGAAATTATAATGGTTAAATAGCTTTCATTTTTTTTTGTTTATGTTCATGAAACTCAAACTTAATTCAAATAAAGATTCCGATGAGTGTAAACAAAAAAAATTGCTAGCTCAACAATAAAAATTCGTCCTACTGATAAAACTATTCGTAATATATACTCGTACACCATAGTTGTTTCGCATGTGAAAAAAAAAACACTAGGTAGGTGGAGTATGTAAGAAGATGATATCGCTTGTCACTCTCCCCGGAGATGGCAGCGATCATTAGATGATTCTCCATGTTAAAAAAAAGATAAGTATAAGATACGATTAAAATTATAGAATAACTAATAACACGTCCCGGCTTCGCACGGTTGCAATGTAGATGTACTATAAAATATTATACATATATTTTTAATATTTAGAGATTTTTGGTAGATTTATTAACAACTAGTGGACCCCGCAGACGTTGTTCTGCCACAATTTTGGCTTCCAAATTATATAATTAAATTGACTCTAGAAAACGTTTGTATGGGAAATAGAAAAGGGCTGTTTTTAGGGTTTTCCCGGAAATTATTAGATTTTTTCTCGCCTTTTATACCTTCCCTAGACCTCCACGAACATTTCAAGACTAAGATAAGATAAATCCGTTCAGTCGTTCTCGAGTTTTAATCAGACTAACGAACAACAATTCATTTTTATTTATATAGATTATATATTGTTATCTACAAAATTTTCTCACTATAACTTCCGAGTAAGGATTAATAAGGAAGGTTAAGGTAAGATTAAGGTTATAGTCAGCAAAGTTTCGTATGGACACTAAAGTTGTCCCCAGATATTTCAAAACTTTCCATCTGTCGTCCATCAGGGGCCGTAGAATAAATAACATAGATTAAGAAAGTTTTCCTTCGTAAGAGCTTAGCTCTGTAATAAAGTAGAATTTTTAACAGTAAATTTTGAAAACTTGTAAAATTTGCAATAAACGTTCTCGGAACATCATGAGATCTCGAAGACTTAAAAGTAGGTCGACAGCGCATCATTGACTGATGTTCTGTGGCTGGGGTATCCTAATCAAGTACCTACCATCAAGTGAACCTCATGCACGTCTGTCGATATCTAACATAAAAAAAAGATCAGAACAATACAATTGAATTTCAGTAGAACAGACGTTGCTAGGATTATTATAAGGGTAACAATGAAAAAGGTAATATGTGTCAAAACACATTTATACTTTTGCTAACATTTTTGCGAAATCATTAAATGAAACAACCTAAATCAAGGGAAATCTCGTAACTTTCTGTCGTTGTTGCTTTAACAAATTACGTAGCTCGTAGAGGACAAACTGCTACGATTTATGTGCCTAAGGTGTTTCGTATCTACTTTGTAATAAAATGAATGTTAAATTCTTACTGTAATACAGATTACAGACTTAATCTTAACACAAACGAAATTATTTGCAGATAACAAAAGATCTGTTAATATATATTTTATTTAGTAATGTATTTTGAGTTAATACTGAATAAAAAGCATATGCAAAAATATAGTATAAAATCAGTTATTATATTGTAAAACGGGTGGATAAATCAGAGTAATACAGTTCTGTGAATTTGCATTTATAATTATAATTGTACAATAGGAATTGGGAAAATGGTTTCAAATTTAACATTGTAATTCAATAATAAGTCTTATTTATTATCATGTGAGTAGCTATATTATAAATTATTAAATACTAAAATACCGTAATATAAACTAGACATTTTTTTTGAGAGCAAATGAGTCATACACGACTAAGAATAGTGTCGCTTGAACTCCAACCTTTGACCTACTTCTATAATTAATTATATAATTCTCACCATAAAATCGTACGTAAAATAGTGAAAATATTTTGCAGATGGTATTTATGACTTAATGAATCTCTTCTCCAAAGATCGTAAAAAAATACAGTCACGAATAAATATAGAGTGATGATCTTACAGTGTTTGCTATTTGCATCTCATGGGAACAATAATACGATCACTATGATTTCAAATACTCATTTTGCGTTAAGTGTCAGACAGATATTCAGCAGACTAAATTAAATCATTTTTGTGACTTTCTCAAGTCGAAAACACTTGAAGTTGTTCTTAAAGAAATAGAGAGGCACGTAAGACCCGAAGAAGGATAGAGTGAGTAAATAATGACCTTAATATTATGTTTTTTAAATGAAATTATATATTGTGTAAAAAGACTTTACTAATAAATCGCTTGAAATTTCTTCTAGTTCGAAATAAGTTTGAATATGTTTCTTTTAAGTGAAAGCACTTAGTTTTTATAGTCAAACTAGCGAGCCATGGCAAACATCTTCCGGATAAATATAATCATCAAATTCAACAAAATTGAAAATACCGTTGGCGGCTTGAAAAATGCGGCAACAAATACTACACCGAATTCGGCGTACCGCCGGAGCAAAATCCCGGCTTGCATAGTCAAGCTATAAAAATATTATATTATAATACTATAAGAAACAATAAAGATACTGGCATCACATACTCACACTGGCAACAGATCGTCATAAATTTCACAGTAAAATAACATAACGAATCTCAGTGTATTACACACACATATTGAGTTTCCGCATTCAGGAACCTGCTTTTTAGACCAATGTCGATAATTTTTGAAAACAAAAGAAATTATAGTAGAATTAAACCTATTGAAAAAGGAAGAGAATATAGTAACAATGAAAGGAAAAATAATTTACGGGCGATCTGAGGTCGGGAAGTGGAAGTGGGTTTAAGGGTAAAAAACGGTTTATCTCGTTTTCCGGCAAAACTAAAATTCCTATGGAAAAAAATCAAATTGCAAAGTTGTAGGTAATAAAAAGATCTACAACTTTTGTATTTACACTATTTTCATATAACCTCAACCCTTTACCATTTTTAAAGGCTTATTAAAGGTCTATTTTCTTTATAGCGCGGTATCTAGTCGCAGCGCGCGGAGACCAATTATTTATTAATCTATGTTGTACTATTTGCTTCACGAACGATTAACATTTTTATTTAAAAAAAGAAATGAACCAGAAACAAGATTAATTTATTATTGAGTTGCCATTATAAAGCACATAATAAATAAAATCGTGATCGAAAAACGAAATAAATATTCGAATTTTAAATACAATCACGAGTAGTTCTTTTTAAATTTGAAAACTGAACTTCAACATTCGATTTTTGGAATAGCTGATTCAATGATTGATTTTCCTTTCAGACCGGATATAGAGTGCTGCCGATTCGCTTGCAATAGTTGAATACGTTGTCATTTTACATTCACATTGTATTCCTGAATAAACTTTAGTTTCATGGATATTTACTATCGAAGTTTAAAATAATATAACCGATTTCCACCAGTATTTTGTATAACAGTGAATTCCTTCCTGAGTATTTTAAAAGCATCCTGAGTAACTTGTATATGTTAATGAGGCATGGGGAAATACATTTTTGTGCATAATTACTATTAAAAAAAAATAACTTTACATAATTAGTATTAAAATTAATTCTATAAAATCTTACAGTGATTTGACGATCTTAAGGCCCAATCAAAATTAATGCAATAAGGTTTTAGTTGAAAGAAGAAAAAAAGTTCTATATGAAATATTATTTTTATCTTACATTACTTAATAACCCATTATGATTCAAATATGTTAAAACATTGAATATAAATATTAACAAATATAAAGTGTGACAGTAGTTCTTAGCTCGTGGGGTTATTGCAAATTGATATATGTACATAAAATAATATTTCGCAAGCAAAATATCTTATATATAGCGACTCTTTTGACTCTAGGGAATGAAGTAAATCGAATTCACGAGCACCATTCAACTGGCTTCAGAGTCAGGTAAATACAAACCAATAATATTCGCTTGATCCACACGAATGTTTGCGAAAATATAATCTATTGAAAGGTAGAGCGTAAATGGATTTTTCCAGATATACTCGTACGTCAGCTATATGTTAAAAGAGAACTGAAACGTACTTGTGGACTTTATTGAAGTATTCATATTGGTTTTTTTTAAATTTATATTATGCGGCTTTGCAGATATAAACACTAACCTGTTATACTAAGCTGGGGTTAATACTAGCATATTGCTCAGAAAAAACAAATATAGATACAATACCTACTATATATTGTAGACTGGGTATGGATTTTAAGAGCTTTATATACATACCTTTGACTTTTGATATAATAAAATTAACATTAATAAACTTTTGGTATAAAATAAAATAAGCCTCATACTAAATGGCTGAACAGCTAAATAGCGAAATAAATATATAGGAATTACACAACAAAGGAGAATTTTCTGTTTTTTAAAGTGAGGATATAAATTTAAAATAAAAAAACCTTAAGACAGCAATACCAATGCGGTCAAAAACTAGTTTATCTCAATGAACTGTGGAATCATTTCAAGTAAACATATATTTACAATATTAAATTTATTTCTTTTTCAGGGTTACACCATTCAGTTTCAAAGATTGGGCCATGACTACATCTCTTCCTTATATTTACTGATAACATTATATAAAATTTCTCACCATTCCTAAATCACGACAAAAATCCCCAAGATGTGCCCGGAAAAGAAGAGATAAAAAGTACAAAAAGGACAAGAGTCCCGCAATGTTTTCATTCACCCAAGGTTGTGGTTGCGTCAACTTCGGGGGTGGACGCCGAACACGGTCTATGGGCGACGACTCTTCGTCATGTCGAAGCTCTGAAATAGAACAAGAGGTTCCTAAAAAGTTGAGCAGAAGAGTATTAAACGGCGAATGCACAATGAAAGCACTCGCACCTTTTCTAAGGTTTTGGAAAAGAGACGACGTCAGCATGACGAAAGCAGAAAGAAGTAAGTATCTATTATATAAAATAAAATATTACAAATGGCCAATGAAATTTCCGTAAAGAAAATGTTTTATTTTGTGACCATATTCATGGTTGAGATCTTGGGTTCTGGTGACCGAAAAGGATTTATGTTTAATTAGTCTGCAAACTATGCATATGAATATGGGTTTGTCCAAGCAGTTTAATCTATAAACTCAAGGAGAGTTGAATCTCTACGTCATTACCATATTTAAGTAATGTAAATTGGATTTCAGTTAAATCCTTTAGACATAAATAAACATGTTCGGGGTGCTGGCTTAACAAGATTCAGAGTATAAAGTAATGCTTATATGAAAACGTGTTATATAAACCTATGAGAATGTATGGCAGTGATATAATGTACCTAGTTATTTAACATACTTGCACTACTACTTGCGTCTGTTAAACCCAACCAGTAGATAATCTTTAAGCCAAGTACATATGAAATGATTAGATCACTTTGGTTTACAAATCTTAATACATATGTATAATGTATATACAGTCCCTTTCATCATGCATAGCATACGTTGCCTGCACTCCGTATGGGCATTTTACTATTATAATTTAAAACTGTCTCAAGTTCGAAATTGACATGAAATAAAACTTTAATTTTAACTTAGTAGTTAACTTATCAATAATATTGGCAGAAAAGTCGGCAATACATACACTTGAATTTGGGCATTACTTACTAAATATTATTTATTTGACGATACATATAAAAATTTATCTCCTATTACTTTTGCTAAAAAGTAATGCTGTATTTAATAATACTTTGAATTGAATTTGAATACACAAAGTGGAATTCATTATTAAATTATAATTGAAATGGAAATACAAATATAAGTTTAGTTTAAATTTGGTTAGATTTCAATTTGCATTCAATTTGTGGTTCTAGAATGTAAATGCTAATATTCAATATAAAGCCTACAATAATTAGACGCTTCTAAAATTAAATTAACCGCAAGGATCGCTCGGTGAAGAAGAATTTTGTCCCGGGCAAACTGAACCTTAACAGCTGTGCCTTTGATGAAATGTTAACGTCATACCAAATGAATAACGTCAAGTTATTTTAATTTAGGACTCCAGTACTTCATCAACGTGTATTCATGTTAATTTAGATAGGTTACCTACTAGAATCGACGAACAAAAATATGAAATGGACGACGCGATATACTTTTCTAAAGGCTATCGTTATGTCTTAAAACATAATATACAAATATACAAGATGGCTGAGTTACGATAATTGTAAAAAAAGTAAAGCCAAAGTTTTTCAAAGTTGGAATTTTTTTATTGAACATTACTGGTATTGCAGTATGAATGCTGTATAAATGTAATACTGCGGTAAAACTTTTCTACCTACTATTTATTATGTACAATCCATATCACGTACAATCGTTTCAGATAGTAGCGTGGTTTGAATACTGAATTAGGGGTTTCTAAGCTTTAGTTTTATGTGAGCCTAATATTAGAATGTTTTAAATACCTAAGTAAAGCTGTATCTTGATTATTACTATGAATATTACTATGATCCCATATTGATACAAAGCTAAATATTTTGTTATAGCGATGAAGGCAGCTATATTAATACAACAATGGTATAGAAGATATTTAGCTCGCATGGAAGTGAGAAGGCGATATACTTGGACCATTTTCCAAAGTATTGAGTATGCGGGTGAACAAGATCAAGTAAAGGTTAGTGAATAAAATCTGGGGGCACGGTAGTGCCCCCGCCAAGTCGAGCAAAAAGCGGCACGGCCGTACTATACTTTTCTCGAAGTAGTTCGGGCCATTTTCGACCCCCTATAACTTCGTTGTGGATAAAACTAGAATCCTGAATTTTCAGTCACTAAGCAGGCATTGTATAATCTCGGTATATTTCAAATATCATTCTGTTTGAACCAGTAGTTTAAGAATTATAACTAGTCAAAGTTTGATAATTTGTCACTCACTCACTGACTGACCGATCATCAAAACTCTAAGGCACTTCTAGCAGACATAGAATCTTTGATGTTTAAAATAAAAAGATTGACTTGGCAATCGCACTAAACAATCTAATTTAATATAATATGTATTACTTGTGAGATACATTATGTTTTTAATAAAATAAAAAAAGATACATTGTGATTTCATGCGATAGCCGAGCCAATCTATTTATTTTAAACATCAAAGATTTTTAATATTGACATTGATATGATCACTATAAGATATTGTTAGGTTAGCTTATTATGTAATTACTTAAGACAGAAGGATCCTTCAGTAGAGACTGAATAAATTGACCGACTTGGTATTACCTATATGGATCTCACAACTTTTTACGATAGAAGAACTGAGTTGCAAGACTTGGCCTTTTTTACAATTTATGTTTTTGATGGCATATATTTTAACTACTTAGTTAACTTTTAATAATCTCGAGCAAAATACAACAATATTTTATGTAAATTAAGTTAAAGCCTATATAATACTTAACGAAGGCTTCGTAAATTGTATTAAAAAGTCGTAGAAAATTTGCATGATACTAACTTGGGAATGAATTGCTCAATTAAACAAATCGTTTTATTTCAATTAATTTAAACTACACATAAATATATATATAAATAATATAAATAAAACAACTTTTAATACATTCCATCTAAGTTTCTTGAAGGCCTGAATAAGAATACGTTCATTTAGAATAATAATAACATACAATATTTCCTATTTAAAAGTGTTATAAATATTCTTTAAATTTAATTACCTTATATTGTAACATAAATATTATGGTGAATTCAATAACACCAATCAGTAAACGTAGATACCTATAATTAATAGATTTTGATTGGAGTCGGTATACTTAGTAATTAGACTTTCACAAGCAATCATAATGTTTACTTTAAGATATAATATCATGACATTAATAATAATCAAATAAATTTATTGTAGGTACATAATATCAGGTGTATACCTAGTGCTTTAACCCAATAAGTATGAAATTAAAAGTTGTAAGTTAAATACCATAATTTTAAAAGGGACACAATTACCTAAGATATACCACGCCATAATTACCTAATATTTGTGATGTGATATATTTTTTGTATAACTTAGGTATATTTGTCCCTAAAAAAAATCACCAACTACAACTTAAAATTTCCTATTGATTGGGTTTAAGCTGGGGGCACGGCAGTGCGCCCACCAAGTCGAGCAACAAGCGGCACGGCCGTACTATCCTTTTCTCGAAGTAGTTCGGGCCATTTTCGACCCCCTATAACTTCGTTGTGGATAAAACTAGAAGCCTGCATTTTCAGTAACAGGCATTGTATAAACTCGGTATATTTAATAATTTCAATAAATTTAAACCAGTAGTTTAAGAACAACTAGTCAAACTTTGTTAATTCGTCACTCACTCACTCACTCACTCACTCACTCACTGACCGATCATAGTGAAATGACAGGAAAACAATGTGTCCTTAACATAGTTTGACAGAGTTGTTTTCATGAATTGTATGTCGCTTAGTGGAGAAATAACGACGTCGGTTTATCTCCTACATTTTGTACGATTCAGTTGCACGCGATGTTGAAGTTATAGCTCATGAAACCACAGCTCTGAAATATTATATCTACTTATAATAATAATGGTGAAACGTGGGTAAAGTAGGTATGCACGGATAAATTTGAGTACTAAAATGCTTAATGCTTTGTGAGGCTGCATACGATTAAATATGTAGAACAAACATAATTAAACTGACCATACTGAGAAATACTCTCAACATTATTAACATTGTTTTTAATTTAATATTTATTCAATTTTAAATGAAATTCTAAATTTCTAATGTCGGTATTAACTAAAATCCCATTAGTTAATTAATTTAAAATAAACTTACTATAATTAATTAATTGATTAAAATTTGGGGAAACGCGAAAATATGAAAAGCTTGAACGAGTATTAAGTCGCAAACAAAGCAAATCTATCGTTAATCAAATACCAAAAAACTGATCGACTTATTTGAATTATTTATTATTAGTTTTAGCGACGTATACCTACTATTTAAATTAAGGTTGATTCTATTTCTTTAAAGTCCAATTCCCGCAAATATATATTATATTATAATAAGTAAGAACACCACGCACTAAAACGCGGTCTAATAATTGTTAAATAGCCTTATCATGGCTAAGTAGAACTAGTTTATGAAGCGTGTTATTTCATTACTAAGCCTAACGCGTTCCGATATCTGGTTATTATATTCGCGAAGGCCATATTTTTTATATTATGGTTCTTTCCTGATTATCAAAAATAAAAGAAGCTTTTTGTAAGACTAATATTTTAATTGAACAATTGACACCAATTATTTGTTTTATACTTAGTAATAAACGATTGACATCTCCAATGAAAATAATTCAGACAATACGCACCTACCCATAAAATAAAGTAAACTGCATGAGTGACTCAGTCGGCGGTCGGGGCACAATATAATGATTGAGCAATGATCAGTCGAGCGAATGCACAAACGACAAGATATTACACGTAAACTAGTTTACAGAATTTCTTTTGCAATTTCATTTTCTATAATATCACTAGACAGTTATGTATATGCACAGAACAGAAGAAGTAAGGTATATGTCACACTGCTAGGGTATAGCTAAGTTAACGGTAAACCTATCCTTGTTTACTAGTCTGAGTTGGCACATATAAGGGTGACTTTTGTAGAAAAAGTAACATCCATTAAAATAAAATAAATAAAAGTTTAATCTGTTATCAATGGACGCGGTTATGCCTTTCTCTGAATATTGGTGATAAGACATTCTTGAATAATTATTGTACAATAAGCTGAGATTATTTGTGTATTAACCCTTTGCACTCGAGCGGCGACTTAAGGCTAGGTTACCCCTTGGCCACAGTCACCTGCGGCGCGTTTTGCGGCGCGGTTTGCGGCGCGCAAAGCAGCGAGCGGCAAAAACAAATTGAGCAAATTGTATGAAGTATGCCACAGCTATCGGCGACGCGCATTGCGGTGCGACCTGGGGCGCGGTGGCTACCCGCGCGGCGGCGGTGGCGGCGGCCTGCGCGGCGTGCGTGTGAAACAAATGCACTCGGGAGTATCGAGGCGGCCACAGCTCAGAGCGGCGCGCGCGGCGGCAGTGGTCGACGCATTTAGCATCGCGCGACCGAAACAAATAATTTTGTTTTTACCGCGCATTGAGCCGCCGCGGTCGCAACTGGTCGAGCTGTGGCATACCACCGCAAACCGCGCCTCTCGCAGACCCTCTTGCCGCGCCGCACTCCACACCGCCAGAAGCTGTGGCCAGGCCCTTACACGGTGCGAGCTGGCATGCGAGCTGACCTAGACAGTTACTGAGGTGCAGCTACTACGCCCGTGTGACCGCATCATACGAGTAACTGTCATGTGCGAGTGGGTCAGCTGCTCGCGTCCGAGTTACTACAACATTTTTTGTTTTTACTCGCCACTCGCCTTCCCCCACCACGCTCGGTCGTCAACTCGCACGATTTTGCGAAATGACAGTAGCTCGTATATCGTTTAGGCGTCAAAATGGCGTACAAAATGCGTGTACACTGGTGCAGTAGCTGTCTACTGCGACATCAGCAGTTTGCATTGTGTGACCGAGCGAGGCGAGTCGAGCTACTAGTATGCGAGTACACAGGCACAGTAGCTGTATACTGTCACATCAGCTGCTCGCATTGTGTAACCTATCCTTAACTTATTTATTATTAAAATGTCGCGAGATACAATCACATTCAGAGCTTCGGGTTAAGCTGGGTGTAGATATCATATAGAATTACAGATTTACCTTCTCTGTATGTAGAACATTATCATCATCTCGTCATCCATATCGTTTTAATGTTTTTAAAATTTTCGACAATTAGCTTGAATATTTTTGGTAATTTTTATGCTTATTGTCAATAATAGGCAAGTTTTGAAAGTAGCAAAGGCCTGAGTTTGTAAGAATAAATCATAAATACTACCCAAGGATGAAATTGTGGCGTGTGTTCTACAGACATTCTTGAATCTTGAGGAACAATTATTATGCCATCAAAAACATAAATTGTACAAAAAGCCAAGTCTTGCAACTCAGTTCTTCTATCGTAAAAAGTTGTGAGATCCATATAATACCAAGTCGGTCAATTTATTCAGTCTCTACTGAAGGATCCTTCTGTCTTAAGTAGGTACATGATAAGCTAACCTAACAATATCTTATAGTGATCGTATCAATGCCAATATTAAAAATCTTTGATGTTTAAAATAAATAGATTGGCTCGGCTATCGCATGAAATCACAATGTATCTTTTTTTATTTTATTAAAAACATAATGTATCTCACAAGTAATACATATTATATTAAATTAGATTGTTTAGTGCGATTGCCAAGTCAATCTATTTATTTTAAATATCAAAGATTTTTAATATTGGCATTGATACGATCACTATAAGATATTGTTAGGTTAGCTTATCATGTAATTACTTAAGACAGAAGGATCCTTCAGTAGAGACTGAATAAATTGACCGACTTGGTATTAACTATTATATGGATCTCACAACTTTTTACGATAGAAGAACTGAGTTGCAAGACTTGGCTTTTTTTACAATTTATGTTTTTGATGGCATCTCATTTCTTTTTTTAGATAGTCCTTTTCTTAGTTTATTTGGATATGAATTAATACAAAGCTATGGATAACATAGTCTGATTTTGATCGGCATTTTTATCAACTTTTTAATGTAAAAAAGTAGTTATAGTGACATAACTACAATAGTTGGACATATAGTCTCGTGAAGTTTTTTGTAGATTTTGATATGTTCTATAATATTGTAGAACGTTGTTTTGTTCTATCATCAATACTTTCCGCAGCACATGCGGTGAAAGACATTTTATGGCTAATTTTTTTACACCTTGGGTTGTTTTTAGTAGGGATTTCTAAGGATCTCTATTTTTTCTAGTAATAAATACCCTATGTTACTCAGTGATAATGTAGCTTTCTAACGGTAAAAGAATTTTTAAAATCGGTCCAGTAGTTTTTAAGTTATTCATTACATACAGAAATACAAAAAAAAATGTATATCTAGAAAACTGGACCGAAATTTCAAAATATTGTAGTTTTTCCTTGATTTATAGACTAAACACTAATTGTATTCTAAATTTCAAGTTTCTATGTCTGCTAGAAGTGCCTTAGAGTTTTGATGATCGGTCAGTCAGTGAGTGAGTGAGTGAGTGACAAATTATCAAACTTTGACTAGTTATAATTCTTAAACTACTGGTTCAAACAGAATGATATTTGAAATATACCGAGTTTATACAATGCCTGCTTAGTGACTGAAAATTCAGGATTCTAGTTTTATCCACAACGAAGTTATAGGGGGTCGAAAATGGCCCGAACTACTTCGAGAAAAGGATATAGTACGGCCGTGCCACTTTTTGCTCGACTTGGCGGGGGCACTACCGTGCCCCCAGATACTGAAAGTATACTCGCTAATGACAGTATAATAAGTATTATTATTTGTTAACGAGTTAGAGGACTACTAGCATAAACAATTCACCTATCCTTAATAAAATTGTCGGATGTGCTTTTTGAGCCATTTTCTTTTTATTTCATTAATCATTTTTTTAAATAATAATATATGCTTATGAACTAATAATACGGTAACAAATTACATTTTTCGTATGTTAAAAATCAGAAATCTCTTTTTTAACCGTCCCAAATCAATTGGAGTCCATTTTCACACCCGACAATATTAATAGTAATACGATACGAATTGTTTATATATTTACAATTCGTATCGTATATAATGTGAGACACAAGCTTATTATATTTCAATAACTTGCTCAGAAATGTAGGCACGGACCGGCTTGTTATCTTAGCTTGAAAGACTAGCATCGTGTCACGCAGGTAAAAAGGGGCGATTTTTCAATCGTCTGGCATCTCTTATATACTATGGATAAATTAGGCTTTCAAGAGTTGAAATAAATCTCGGTTTTGTATCACGATTTAAAAATCGACAGTCAATACTTTTGTTAGTAGATTACTAGCTGTATTTAATTTACTTGGTCTCATATAAGTAATTCAATGTAGTTTGACACCGTATTTAAGTGAAAACTTTGAGATGTCTTAAAATGTATATATGTAGATTGTAGGTACTAGATTCTACCCGCGACTTCGTCCGCGCAGTCTACGATTGTTATCTGTTTTTCTAATACACTTCTATCCCACCACATATGTTTATTTTTCGTGTAACTCTAATGGTTTATGCAAGCAGGATTATTTCCAAGTTAACACTCATCGCTATAATTGGGCCAATTGACTCAATGTTGTTATATATTGTAGTCTATAACTTTTATGTTATTATGATGTATAAATAATAATACTGTAAAGTTTCATCTAAATCCGTTCTGTAGTTTTTGTGTAAAAGAGTAACAAACATTCATACATCCTCACAAACTCTCACATTTATAATATAAGTAGGAGTTTTAAGTAAATAAGAGTTTCAAGATATTTAGGTATATTGATTATATATAATTAAGTATAAGAAGTGTTTGACCTTTACTAAATCGAATTGAAAAGCCTGAATCGACTTTGATTAATTATTTTTCCGTCTTGTAATTTTCTCTTCTCTAGTCTCGATTTCTGTTTTTGTAAGCTTATTTATGGGATCTACTTGTCATTAGTAAAAATACTCATTTCGGTAATGGATTCTTTTTATATATTTTCTTTATTATTAAATCTTACAGTGAGCTGCTCGTAACAATATATGGTTATTTTGTTTTGTAAGTTTCTTTACAGAGAAAACTTTTATATGACCCAAGGGTGAAAGAAAATAAAGCGAGTGGTATTTTCTAGTTGTACAACTTTTTCAACGCGTTGCTGAGTCACATGCGGGATACGACCGGACGGCCATCTTCCGAACGAACCTCACGTACAACGTCTGTTTGTAAGTTATTACTTTAATAATACTACCGTTATAAGGAAAATCGTCTTATATTTTTTCCGAAATTTTATTATCTATGTAATCGGAATCAGTATGAAAACAGATGAACATGCCAGTATTTTTCTCCGTTTCATATTTTTTTATGTTACATATCGACAGACGAGTACGAGGTTCACTTGATGGTAGGTGATACCTCAGCCACAGAATATCAGACAATGATGCGCTGTCGACCTACTTTTACTTCAAGCATTCGGAAATCCATAGACTGAAACCGAAACGCGCAATATGCACTTCACGGTTTTTTTATCTATGAACTTTGGTTTGTTATCCGGTTGGAATTTCGATATGGGAGGTACCCACCCTTTCATTAGTTACCAGATGTGGGGAAGACATGCTTACAGTAAATTCATGTTTATAATCCCGGTGGGATTCGAACTTACAACCCATCGGTGCGCACGGCAGGTGTGCCAAACGTGATAACGAGCCGGTTCAAATATTACGTAGGAACGTAATTTTTCCCTATGATGACAGAATATCACACACAGTATTTTGAATACTTCGGAATTTTTTCCAACACGAGAGGTTTTACAGTAGTTACTCTTGTTTTATTTATTAGTGTGGATCTTTTGAATATCTTCAGTAATAAAATCATAATCTCAATGTATAATGTATCGAAGACTCTGTTTTTATATATTCTAGAAAAGTTTTTATTAAACATATGCAGTAAAAGCGGAAGAGTTCTACTTCTTCATGCTCTAAACTAGCATATAACTACATTACTTTGCAGATTCATTACGTAGCTATATTTTATACTACATTATGTATTTTTATAGCTTACACGACCTTTGGCACTTGGTGATATATTTAAAACTAGGTCTCGACTATTCTTAGTTCGGTATAATACGAAATCCGCATTTCTGTTCGAGCTAATAAATATTTAGCCTCATTCTTATGCAATTTATTTGAATAAAAAAACGTAGAAACAGTAGTTTCTTAAAAAAGTGGCCGGTGTGACATAATATGTTTATTTATTATATGAGAAATATTTTTTATTGACGTATGAAATAAATATTACTCATACATACATATACTATTATATATACCTCTAACAGATAATTTCATAAAAAAAACAAAAGCCAAGATTGTGGTTGGGGTTAAATACTTTTCCATTAAAAGTTATAATCATTTGAATCAGAAGGTATAAAAGTTAGAATGAGAATAGTAAAATATAAGTTTGGAACTATTTAAACCTTATCTAGATAGATATCACAAGTATTGATATTCAACGTCTATTTCTGTTAAAGCTTAATAACAGCAATTAATGAAAGATATATATCAGAGTATGGTTGATTTATATTACGAAAAAATACTAATCTAGCATAATTGTAGAAGAATTATGTTGAGCAAAGATATTCTTTTTAGCGGGGACACTTTGTCTGCAGTAAGTTTGCATATAAAACCACTCGTAGAAGTGAGAGGACTTTTGTTTCTGTCTCGTGCGATGTTCCCTAATGGATTATCTCTCACACGGGACCAAGACAAATAGCATTGTTATGTTGTCTCGTAATAAATGAATGAATATGTTCAAAATATTTTAGTGGAGCAAGTATTTTCTGAAGAGTCCGATGAAGGTGGCGGCGTCGACGAGACTGCGCCGCCGAAATCTGTCCGTGGACCAGATATCGAATTCCCATTGAAAAGAAAAGATATCGACTTGCTGATTGAGGCGTTCAGAAAGAAAAAGGTCGGTATAATTTGTTATAACCCGCATACGTACCTACTACGAAAACCTCTGCTAACGTTTTTATTTCAATATTATCATAGAAATTGAATGTTGTCTCTTAGATTATATATGAATATGTACAAAAATATTTGTGCTGTTTATTTTAATTGTTTGTCACAGTTTAACATGATCTATGTGTTATATCGGACGTCAAATGGAGTTTTTTTTTTAATTTATTTATCGATATAAAAGACAATTACAAAATTTAATTTGAATAGCAAATTTGAAACCACAGAGGTTTATATCTAATGCTATCATAGGTAGACCGTCAGCTCGATTAATTCATATCCAATCTAAGAAAATAAAAGCATATTGTTTAAAAAGTAATCTTTCAGTTTAAATTTTAAGTTAGTAGGCGTAGCACATTGAATAAACTCAGGCGGTAAGTCATTAATAATGCGAGGAATTATGTAGGCGGTCGTTCTTTCGCCATACGTGTTGTTATAATATTATGATGATCCTATAAATATTCCATGTATTATAATATACTAGCTGTTCCGGCGAACTTCGTAGCTTCAAACTTCTCAAGTTTTTGTGATACCTACTAATAAACGTTAATTCATTTTTATATACATAGATTAGAAATGAATGATGTTATACTTTAATATATAAAATTTTGCTGTCTATGCTTTATAAAAATTGTGGATTTCTGACCTTGTTTATTGTAATGAATTGCAATTTAGTATTTATGATCAGTATTCTAATGAATGAAACATTTCAGCATCGTTTGCACCCGAAACACGTAGCGCAGATCCTAAAAGAAGCCTCTCAGACATTGAAAAGGTTACCCAATATAAACGTGGCAACCACTTCAATATCGAGTCAGATCACAATCTGTGGTGACTTGCACGGGAAATTAGATGACTTGTTGGTTATATTTCATAAGGTAAGATAATTAATGAAATGATTTTGATACCGTTTTTAGGTTCCCGTACAAAACTTCCTATCTTTAGATGTCTGTCACGCAGCCTCTATAAGCCTGCAGATAAGGAAAAGTTTAAAGAACTTGATACAATCACGCTAATATTGCGGAAACAAACGAACGCGACGGTTTTACCTCCAGAGGTCCTGGATTTGAATCCCGCGGAAACAAGATTTAAAAAATGTTTCGGTTGGGCAGAGCACAGAAGGCTGATCACCGATTCACGAAACAGACACAGAAATGGGTTTGCCCCATGCCCCAATAGGGGACACGGTTTTTAAGAATCCAATCCTTGTATTGAATAACACATTAAAATAAAACAACCCCAAACGCTTTAATTAATCTTATTTTTATAATTATTTTCAATCTGAATGGTTACAGTTATTTCTATTGAATATTGCTTAATTAAAGCAATCTATTTATTTCATTTCCACAAAATATAATTACTGAATCAAGTTTTAATCATTTGAGAGATATTCATTTAAACAGCTCGCATTGACAAAAGACAGTATAATTCCCTCAGGAAACGGAAATCACAATATTAATCGTAACCCTCTTCACGCGAGTCCGATTGTACTTGACCGGATATTATTTATCGTCGGATTTAAAATTTTACTAACCAGCCGGCCTAGCATGACAACCGCGACAAAATTTTGTCGACCGTTTTCTCGTGTTTTAGTCGTTATCGCTCTATTTCTTTCGTGTTTAACATGGCAATTACACTTAAAACTCGACTTTTAATATCAAAAATAGATATCATATATTTTTTTTTTGATCAATATATCTTTTCTATCAAAATTGTCGATGTCGAGATATAATATATCGAGACATCTTAGTTTGTCTTCTCTCGTCCGCGACATATCTCGTGGCGGTCATGCTAGCCTGGCTGTGTTGTTGTACGAGACTGAATTTACATATTTTATAGTCTGATAATTTGAAAAAAAAAAAAAAAATATTTTTGTTGAACGTTTCTTTATTTTCTAATTAACTATATATTATGCATATTTCATATTTTCCATTGACATGGTATATTTTCAGTCATTATAATTCAAATGAAATAGCTCTTATATACAGAGCAATAAGAATATATACTTTCTATTTATATACTCATCTCTGATGCTCTTAGCTCGAGTTTTTAACTATTTTCACTACTCATTAGGACCAGAGTAATTTCTGGGGAAGTCCCTTAGGTTTACATAAAAAGTTGCATCCATTAAAATATATTATGTGTATAAAGACTAGTATAAAATAATAATAGCTGAAAAATGATTTTTAATTACAAGACAAGATATCTTTTAATCGAGCATTAAAATTAATAATAATTAGCAGATTTTATTTTGAACAACTGTCAAACCTTCAATTTTTTTATTCTCTTTTTTAAAGGTAGATAGAATTTATTGATTAATTTAATTTTATAATATACTAGCCGTCCCCGCCCGCCCGCTTCGCTAGGCGAATTGTAAAGGATAGACGAATATGAACTATCCACATAAATTTGAAAAAAAATGGTAAAGGGTTGATGGAATTCAAAAAATGAATAGCCTTAAACCTTCTACAATTAATTCCGCGTCGAATGGTCATGGTATCATGCCGATCGGTCCAGTAGTTTTCAAGTTTATCGATAACAAAGAAAAAAAAAGTTGCTTATATATGTATAGATTTCCATGCATATTCCCTAAGAGTTGTTTGATAAAACATAAGGCTCATTTCAGCCTTAGGTTTTTTCAAACAACGTAAAAGAAGGAAGGTAAAATCGGGTGGGAGGAATATCGAACCTCCAACCGGGAAACGAACCACCGTTCATAGTGAAAAAAACCGCGAAGTGCATATTGAATGAATGAATGAATGAATGAATGAAAACTTTATTTGACAGAAAAAACAATAGCACAAACAAATAACTTATTAAAATAATTTAAATATAAATACAAAAAGATAATACTAAAAACAATGAACAACACTTCTGTCAAAAAGGAGGCCGCTCAGCATACGTTGTGCCGTCGTGGGAAACGGACGCAACACTGATTTTCAGCGACTTCCTCAGACGGTTTGGCATTTAAAGCGAACAGTCTGCTCTCAATCCGTTTAACATTAAAATTATATAAACGTATATGTATATTTTAACTATTAATATTACCATCATGGAGACATAAGCTGAAAGATGTGCTAGGTTAGGAAATAAAAGGTTATACGTACAATAAAATAATAATAACAAAAATTGATAAATAAATTAATTGCGCGTTTCGGTTTCAGTCTATGGATTTCCGAATGCTCGAAGTTAAAAAAGAAGGTCGAAAGCAAACTTGTGGATGTATATTCCCATAGGTAATCACTCTGTGTTACAATGTACGTAATAATATTATGACGCCAGTATCTCGCAGGCTTTAAATAATTATAAGGCACTCTCGTGTCACATCCAATATAGTGAACTATCTGATCGAACACCCACAACCCCCGTTGGTATCGTAAAGAGAATTCATAGGATTTCTTATTTGCACTCGATATTTTACGATGAACATTGTTTGAACAGAAGTACTCTTGTGATTTATTTATTTTGGAAAATCCTGTGTTGTTTTTAGATATTTTACTGATAATAAAATGTAAAGAATTAAATTGTTCCAATGCTATAAATATTATTTTTCGTCTTATTTATAAAAAAAAAAAATTACAATACTTTTTATGTCAATAATTTTAATGCTTTTATATTTCATTATTTTATTTGACTAGACCAAACAATTACAAAAAAGTCGGATCTTTTAATTTTTTAACCGTCTTCAAAAAGGAGGAGGTTCACAATTTGTCTGTTCGTGCTTAACATTTTTGTTGTACTAAAAATAATATTTCGTATGTAGGCAATATATTTTTGCGTAGAAAAATATGTTTCTGAAGGCTAGGTGTCACGAGAACATTATCACACACACACACAGTCATGCGTCACGCTTGCGTACAAAATCTTGTATTATAGAACGAAAACCGCATAGCCTCTTCCAAACATTCGTGTCAGTACATCCGTCAAATTAAAGCACATGCGAATATTCGGAGGGCATATTTGTCTGGGTACTCGTTCGTATTTGCCATTCGGAGTTCTACAACTCTATGTCGTGATATAACGCGTACCTACTAGTTGTTTTATGATTATTATTTCTCAGTTTTTGATTATATGAATTAAAAAGAGAATATGCTATGAGCATAGAAGAGTATATAAGATAGAATAAGAAATACACATTGGCTATTACTATTTAATTTTTCCATGGAATAGTTTTTATCTATGGCTTTCTTTAAATACCTATATTGTTTTGTTAATTTTATTATGATGCATTTAAAATTGTATGCCTTGATGGCTCATATATATGTATGTAAATATTGCATAAACGAATGTACATACATTAATGATTACGTTGTGCGAAGGGCTTGTTTGTTGTTGGCATGTAGGTACTTACTCGTTAGAATACAAATTCATCACATACAGGCGAATATTATGATATACGAGTACAAGATTAGAGATCAATACGAATGTTTATTATCTTCTCTGATATAATGTTTGTATATTGTAATACGGTTGTAATCTAGGATTAATGATGCAACAGTGTACATATTGTGAGCGGCTCTCGGGATTTCATTATGTGGCAGTATGCCAACGTGCCGAGACAATCCCGACATTTTTATACCAAGAATGTAACAGGAAATGCGGCGACAACTGGAGAGGAAAATACATCGAAATGCGTTCAGGCAAATGGAACTGAAGCATTAACCTATTGACCTTTCCAATACGCTTAAGAATATGCGCGATCTACCTACTTGTCAAATATTTCAAAGGTCAAGTTTCTTTGGACAGGTTTCGAAAGTATACCGTATAACGCGAGGGTGTATAATCGTATGGAAGAGATGACGTCAGAACCTGATAAGACTAGAGGGCCACGGTAAACAATTAGGGAGCGGCGTACGCGTCATCCAATTTATGCGATCTTAATTCCACGTTTGATTGATCGACCGCCTGTTATACGATTGCTTGAACGGATGGTTTACATCATTCATTTTCATTGTTGTTTAATCTTTTCAGTGTTGGAGATAGTTAAATAAACTTCGTTTTACGATCAAAGTTATAATGGTTATTTGAGTAGATTAAATATTCAGATGTGTAATTGCAACTCTTTTTATATTCTGCTATAAGTAGGTACACACACCTATAATACATTATTCCATTAAAAAAATACAATATACAATCGTTTCACTGCGTTTGACATCATGAGCAAGTTTATTCCTGTAAATATATATATATATAAACGACTTAAGATATTGTACAAATATACTCTACGAATTGCGAACCTTCTCATGTTTTGGAAATTGTTAACTTTCTCGTTACTTTATTTAATTACCATCACTTTGAATGAATTCATTGTACACATATGTAGAATTAATCTGATAATGCTACAGTTGGGATTAAGATAACATATTGGTCCCCTGAACCATCGAAATATATACGACAGGGATCGCCCTAGATAATCGGGAAAAGGTCCCGCCAATCAGTTGGGTATTTGTCTGTAATGCAGACGGAGGATAATACGGATCGTGGAAGGATAATGATTGCGTGAGGCAAGGGTATCGATTAGTATTAGGCGCCGTGTTGTGTAAGTGTAAGTCACGGCCAACCTCGCATCTCTAAGGATTCACGGACGGAACGGTAATTACGTTTGCATTGTCTCTGTCACGTGAATAGTAAGAATCTTTTGTTTTGATAAAATGGGTATTAAATAGAATTAATGGTAACAATAATTTTCTAATATAAAGTATTTTTTATGCCTTTGGAACTGAGTTTGGTTATTCCTCAGTTACATATCAATTCAACACGCGCTGTCGAACAATTTTTTACTATGAATATTCGGAAATCCACGAATGAAATCGAAATGAGAAAAATACAATTCACGTTTTATCCAGTCGTTTATTACCCATTCGGAATTTTATATTCCTCCCATCCGTTTAATGTCCGACAAAGATTGTATTTACTTAATAAAAAAAAATTAGACGAATTACAATAATTAGAAAATTGCTTTTATGATTTTATCATCGAAGTAAATTCAAAATGATTTTCTACAGATATAGGTAGGCAATTTTACATTATAATTCTATGGCAAAACGCTAACGTATTCTGTTAGGAAAGCTCAAGGTTTAATTAAATCAGATCACAGGATGGTAATCGTATAAAATGATTCCGAGCTTCATCAAAATTTCAGCAACTCATACTACAGATGACATTCTGATTGTATAATTTATCCTCAGAATGGGCTGCCGTCTACGGAAAATCCATACATATTCAACGGAGATTTCGTTGATAGAGGCAAGAAGAGTTTAGAAGTGCTACTCCTCTTGTTGGCTTGTATGCTCGCGTTTCCCGGGGGAGTTTATCTCAACCGCGGAAATCACGAAGACCTTATAATGAATGCAAGGTATACCGCGAATCAATGATGCGTTTTCAGACATTTTTATATAATTTAAAGGCTAGGCTACATATAATATAGTCTAAGTACATTAAAGTGACTAATTAGTTTAAGAATTATTCTAATCTGATATATGTATATTTACAGTCTATTAGTTCAAACATGATTTTTTTCTCAGGTACGGCTTTATCAGGGAAGTTCATCAAAAATATAAGGTAAGCATTATTTTTTTATGATGAACTGAAATGAGTGTACAACCGAGCAGGTGGGTATGGTTCATGGACATCCGTGACTTACTTACTAGATGCGTTAAAAAAGCCTTGAAAAATGTTAGGCTCGTTTTTTAAAACTAACGAGGTCGTAGTCAGATGTAAACACTGAAGGCGGCAATATATTCCAATGTTTTGTTGTACGTGAAATGAAGTTGATGATTACGTTCCGATGATTTCACTATAAAGAGTGCATGTAAGAAATGTAATTTGTGAAATGATAGTAAATTCAAAAAGTTAAAGGTAAAATACGTATAAGTAAAACTATTCTAACCTGTCCGTATTATAAGGATAAAGGGAACTTTTCTTTTGCAGAGTTTCATACTAAATTTCATCCATCTTGAAGGGCTTCCTTCGTATTTATAACAGAATACGCATTATATGTATAAATATATATTTTTTCTTATATTCCGTTAATTATTAAGTTGGTTTTTAAAAGTAGAATCTCAAATATGTACTTGTAAGTACCTACCTAAATATTTCATTCAAAGAGAGTAAAGCCTGAAGCCACTTTTAATGTTATAAAGTGCTTCGTAATGATATTTATTCTTGGCGGTCTGCGACTCTCAATATCATAATATCAGATCTTTTCATTGGTTCTTTTGCATAAAATATATAATCATTAGTATACCTCATCTATGTACTTCTATAGAGAAACTAGCTGACCCGGCAATCGTTGTTTTGCCATGTAAATAATTTCTATAAAGCAGGGGTTGGTAATAGAAGAGTGAAAATATAGGGTTGTATGTATTTTTCAATGCCACATTATAAAAAAATAAAAACAAAAATTTCGTACAAAAATAAAAAAAAAAAATTAAGGGTGAACAACCCTTATCACTGAGGGGGATGAAAAATAGATGTTGTCCGATTCTCAGACCTACCCAATATGCACACAAAATTTCATGACAATCGGGAAAGCCGTTTCGGAGGAGTTTAACCACAAACACCGCGACACGAGAATTTTATATATTAGATTAACGTTATAAAATATATTTACCAATTGGAAATATTTTCCCTTGATTATCTCAGAGCTCTACTTCTGATTGTAGGTTAACGATCTGATGCATGATTGAAAATGTGTATGTTTTAGATCGAACTGAAATCTCAAATCTTCATCAATTCTCAGTCTCTATTTCACAATATGAAAACTAAGCGCAATTAGAAAATAAAATTGTAGATATTAAACATTATGCTAAAAATTTATATTTATACAATGTATGTATTAAGTAACGTGCTATTAATAATATTTATTTTTCAAGTGATATACGAATGTTACTATTATTTATTAAGCACAAGTAAGACCGGGCCGTGCCTTAATTACAACCATTTATAGCGGTTTTAGTATAAAATATAATGATCTATTCTATGAAGCGCTACATAGTATTTATTGAAAATTTCAAATACGAATAAAACAATCCACAACATATTATTACTTTTAAATTTTAATGACAAGTAAACGTTATTGTAAACATAATATAATTTGTATTTATTGTATCAGTGGTATCCACGTTGCGTAGTACTATTCCGGGTTCGAATCTCGGGGAAACAAATTAAAAATATATGTGTCAAACAGGGCACAGAAGACTGATCACCTTCTTGCCTGTAAAGAAAAATGATTAGTGAAATTGACACAAAAATGTGTCTGTCCTATGCCTCCCTAGGGAAATCGGGATTTAATTATTCTTAGGATAATATTATGTCTTTCTTTCTCATCCACATACAGCATAATGCAGAACGTCTCCTCAAACTGATTGAGAACGTGTATCGCTGGCTGCCACTGGGGACGATAATTAACAACAGAGTATTCGTGGTGCATGGTGGAATTTCTGACACCACTGACTTGGACATGGTGAAAAGTCTTGAACGGGACAAGGTAGGTAATACAGGAAATTGTATACGATACAAATGTGATTTGACTAATCGATGGTTTCCTAATTTAAAAAGTAGAATCAACTGAAAACCGATAAATGTACTGTTATTATTATTTATATTGTCAAATAAACAGATTTACGGAAATTATGGAAATGGAAGTCTCTACCGGCGTCCAAATTCCCACCAATATACACATAACTTGATTATTCTTAAGGCAGATGTGAAACCTAAATTATGCTCTATCCTAAAGTGTGTTCTCAATTATAATCAGATAAAACGCAGTCAAATTGTATTTAAAGGATTAAAAAGGACACAATAAAACGTATCCATCCAGTAAATAAAATAAGAGTTATGGCCTGGTTTGCGTAGGCTTTGCGTTGTAACATTTCCCATATTTTACTCAGATATAGGTATCTAATGGCCATTACACATATTTTTTTACGATATTAAGCTTTCATTTTAGATGATATTTAGCTTTGTCAAGGCTTTCCAGTTACATTTTTTTTGTTTTAATTTTATTAATTTAGATTTGAGTAAAAAGTCAATAATCAGTTGGCTGTTTTGTTGGGTACAACAGCTAGTAACTGCTTCAAAAATAAGTGAATGGTACTTATGATATTAAAAAATAAATAAATAAAAAATGCTAAATAATGAAAATTAATGTTAATTCTTTCAAAGAGTTTATGTATAGTTACCTAAATTGATATACAGACGCTTTAATCCACTCCATAAATATTTAATTCAGCTTTCCGACTTTATCGGGGATCGAAGTTTTGGAGCAAAATTTTAGTTAACTTAGCAAAAGCGAAAAGTTACCAGTTCCTTCCTCGTAAAGTTCCTACTACTAACTCAAGGATAGTAAGAAATTTCAAATCTATATTAAACATAGATCCGAAGCATAAATAGGAGAATTATCTCTAAAAACACGTTTATATATAAAGAAGGGTTATAAGAAGACTTAAAAGACTAAAGACTGAATATTCAGTATTTTTGAATAAATATAATTAAAACTCCGTAGATTCAGAGTTCTCCTTAATTTGATTAACTCAGTTTATATCTCGTGACAATGTGGAGGTGTCGAGGGATTTAAATGTATTTTACCAAACGTTTCAAGTTCTGTACTGAATATATATTCTACTATATTTTAAAAGCAAAAAGCGGATCGAATTCTTTATTAAATTTTTAAGTTTTACTTTTACGTTTATAATATTTATAATTAAAATTTCCTATTCATATGTTGTACGTTTTAAATTACGGGATCCAAATAATAAAGCATTACGCAATACTTGGATATAGTTTTATCTGGCTAGAACCAGTTACAGAAGGTTAATTTTATTGTTCTTTTAAAATTGTAAAATAAACGAAAGACTGCGTTGTAAAATCCAAACGGATCACATAGCATTTTACTGTCACTCCAACGGACAAGCAATTTACGCCCGCTGTTTTCAGGAGACGCCTTTTGCGTGTTCCATCAGTACAAATACGATTGCTTCCAATTCCATAAATTCCCAATTTTATGTTACTAAAAGATATTTCTATCAATAATATCTTATTATAAAAAAAAACACCGATTAGCTAGAATCTCCAAAATTATTAACATTTTAGACGTTTTGTGAAACAAACATTTTCTTGAAATAAGTCGAATTGCATAATCTTTTTTAGATCATAATAGGCATTAGGATTGCTTAATTTATAGGGTAAATTAACACTGAACTACTAGTACCTACTACCTATTCACGCCTGGTACGGATATACGTTTCAGATAAGGTTCGAAACGTTATTAGTATACAATACCTCATATGCAGAATATTGTAAAAAAGTAAAATAGCCCTGTATCTTTTAAAAATACTTTTTTTGTTCGGCATTATTAGTAATATAATCGCTTTTCAAAACGTACGTTGTTTTTAATGAAGGTTATTGAAATGAAAATTCTGTAGATAATTTTACGATCACACATTATCACGTACCTATATCATTGACATAATTGTGTTTGAGACGCCTCCTATTAATAACGGCAAAGGAAATTACAGCCCTCGATTAAGTACACAGTACATGCTTGATTGGAACACAAAGTTAATTTTCAGTACGCGTCACTGTTACGCCCGCCGGTGGCTGAAGGCGCCGCGCCGGGCGCCGAAACGATCGACAAGGTGGAATGGAAACAGGTGAGCTGACATTTATCATTCATTCATTTCGGATATCGATCCACTCCTTTATAGCTTTACGTGCTTAAGTATTCTATTTCCGCTTTTTAAAACATTTGACTGCTGTTTTTGTTGTTAAGTTTTATTTGTTACGTTTAAAAAAAAGCTTTTGTACACTAGCCAGGCGAATGCCTCAGTATTGAACTATGGAGGTACTGGGTTTGAATTCCGGGTAAACAAGATTAAACAAAATGTTTCAAAAGGTACCGGAAAGAGATCACTAATTGTCTGTAAAGAAAATGTTAAGTTAAAAAGACACAGAAATATGACTGTCTCATGCCTCATTAGGAGACAGGCCGTAGTGATTTTGCTTGGTTTCATAGACAAAAAGAATAAAACCCCGATGGGTCATACGAGATTCGTAACGAAAAACTAAAAAGAATTGACTGATGTAACCTGAAGAATTCCACAACCATGAGTATTGAAGGAGATACCACCGTTAAAACGCTCTTTTTTTGACGAAATAATTCTGATTGAATACTTTGCTTACAGATCTAGTTTTATAATGTTATTTTTGATTATTTTCATTTTATGACTAAGACCTTACTTCGTGCATAAGCTCCGGTTTGTTTAAACACATTTGTCGTACAAGTATAAAATCATGAGTATACAGATAATAACATAATATATGATTGGGATTGCAAGCCTTTTAGGGATCACGCTTCCAAGTTTATTGCAAAATGAAGTTATTCTTCAATGCAAGCGGCACGGGAAGTGCTACCGAGCTCGCTAACTAACTTTGCGTAGAGGATATTCATCGATGTTCAAACAAGATTATGTGATATTTGACTACTAACTCAGAAATGGTGAGCTTTTGAATACATAACGATATTTCAATATGGAATTAAGAGAGGCCGAGAGGCGCAGGGGTCTCGTAAAATGTTGAATTTGCTTATTATTTGGTGTGGGAGAGATCGTATTTCAAATTTTAACAAACAATTGTTGTTGATCAAGTCTTAATTTTGAATATAATGTTTAACGACTGACTTCGCAAATTATATATAATATTAATTAATTCTAATAATAATCAAGCAGTTTACGTACACACTTTTAGGACTTACTTTAGCAGGAGAAATATTTATTTTAAGAAAGGATATACTAACATTATCTCAATATATTAATACCACGTTGACTGCCACGCGTGTTTACTGCGAAATCCCCGTCAGGCCATCCGTGCCACTGTAAGATGCATGCGCTGTAAGATGCATGTTTGGAAATCCTTTGGAAGGAATCACGGAAGTAAGGGGGAAACGGCTCGATGAGAACTCTTGCTGTCACCTGAATACGGGTGACGTTGCCTGATGAGAACTTTTGCTGTCACCCGAATACGGGTGACACGGGTTAACGTGTCAAATAGTCTGTAAAGATGTGTACCTACTGTATGTGTTGCAATTATATAGTCGAATATTTTACTTATTCTTTTACGTATGTGTCTATGCATTAGCTGTCGGAAAATGCTGCTTGGCATTAAGCTCGCTTTTGTACTTTTATTCTATATGCACAATTATTTATTATTATTAAACTTAATAATAAACCCAAACAAACTAGCTTCTTTCTCTAGAAGGTATTATACGGAGTAGGTATACTTATCCATTGTCTGTACGGCGTATTCACTCCGAGAAAGTAATTTCTCTTCCAGACCTTTCATGTAGAAACTTATTTACTCGTATTACTTTATTCCATGACCTTGCACCTTAAGCGCCTGTCAGACTCGCTCCGATAAAAATAAGCATTGCTTGGTTAAACCCAGCTCCCTTAATCGTGGTTATAACTTATACGATGTATGTAAAACTGTTTATTTCGAACCAGACTTTGTCGGAATTTGCTTGAACTTGGTTTAATTAGATATCCATGTAATAGAGCTATAACGTTCATGTTATATGGCTTTATTATTGCACGCAGCAACTTGCTCGGAAACGATAATGTGTATCGATTTCTGAATGCTTAAAGTTAGAATTGGTTGACAGCGCATCATTTATACGAGTAATAGAGTGAGCCTTAGGTACGCATTTCTGTCATATTTATAAATATATATCTAACTGAATAGAATATTATAACAGATTTGAGAACTTAATGTCTTCAATTATATTCTAGAATTAGTCAAAATGTTATTTCATCGGCGGAATTAGACCTATCTCTTGCAGAACAATATTAATATTCAAAGATCGAAATAAAATAATGAACTTCAAAAAAAAATATTGAGATATCAAACGAAAGCCCTTTCTCTTTCATAAATATAAATAATATCTTTGACCTTTTTGTGCCTTGTTGGAGTGTATTAATCTAATAGCTCATTACTTACCAAAACTATATCGGATTTGTGATATTTTTGTGTCACATTACCAATTTCAGAGGATCTACTTCTTATCTTTGAAGTATAATAAGTACATATATACCTAAGTACAATATATTGTAACTCATAATACAATTTACTTAGGACGCGTCCTCGAAGTGTGACGATGATGTTATTACGAAGTAAGCGACCGAATAACTTACCCTCTTGGGAGAGATTTTTCTAGGGATTTCGATTCGTGTCTCAGACAGTTCGTTATACATATTACTAGATTGTAATAATACATTCTTTACTCATCCTTTTTTTGATTTTTTGGGAAAACCTTACATAGAAATGTTGTATGTTATTTTCACCGCATTCATTATACGAAAGCGCAATTATTATTTCTATATAATATTGCTAATAGCTTGATTTTAACGATAATGTTTCATGAATATTTGAAAAGAAAAAGGTACGTTGTGTTTTATGTAGGCGTTTTATATTGTAAGTAGAGTACCTATGCAAGAGGCTGATTTAGTAATGTTTTTTACTTCGTATTTTAGAAAAGCAGGTCAGGTTCCTCACGTACACCTAGCTGACATGTTCGTTAGTAAGCAAAACACGCGTTTCTTGACATCTGAATCTGAAAGTCTCGTTAAGTTATAAACGACTTTATTAATGAAGTATTCGTGTTTTTTCTTTCGTTTATTGCATTGAATTTTATTATTTTGCGTGTACTATTTATCTTCCCGAAATATTAATTTTTGAATAAAAGAAAAGACGGAGATTAAAGGTTAAAATTAATTGAAAATTCTAGTAACGCTGATAACAATAGAACTGAACACGGGACAAACTACGTCTTCGCTATTAAGTAAATTGTCTCTATTCATGTCATTTCCATAATATTATACAACTGCAATGTTATTTTGTTATGTGCTTACTTATTCAGTCGATACTGCACCCATGAGACACGTTAAGGGCGTTGACTAAATAAGGCCGTTTTTCTTTATAATATGTGGTTGATGATTCATAGGAGTTAACCGACGCGTCGGTTAACTCCTATGAATCATCGACGTGAACTTCGAAAAATATGGGTGTAAAATATTTAACTATTACTAGAAAAAGCACAACACTATATTCCGATTAAAAAATAATTAAATAAATAAATATGAATAAAGTTTTATATCTTAGGTAAGCTTATGTTTTAAAATTACGCGCAAAAAATTACGTCGGCCTTTTCTAAAAGCAACATGGTTTACATACAATTATCATTACTATTGAAGTTACTATGAACTGAACCTGGAGAGAATGCAAAATTTGTATATAATATTTGTGCATAAAGCCTGAAATAATGTGATTAGTCATAAAATAGTTTTCATAGTAAACTACCAGTTTACATTTATAGAGTTTTATACTGGAAAAAGTAGGACAGGGCGTGTAAGAGTCGTTGATTGAGGATAATAGCTTGTTTATTGTTTATGTCACAATTAGCGTGTTATTATCTGGCGACATGGCGTAAAGTTGTATTGTCTACTCCATTTTCGAGCACAAATGTTTTTTATAGTTCTCAAGTCTAATTAACATTTTGCGACATTTATTATCGGAGGAAACCCCTTTAAGTAACTGTAAAAAACATTGCTTGCAATTTAGTGATTTTATTTTTTTATTAAATGCGCTGTCACTTAACAGTAATTAACACAAAATAAGTTATACAAATATACTGTAATTTCGCTGCGCTAATTATAGAGTTTTTTTTGTTTTTCTGTGTAATTCATTTAAAGTTAATCTTTTGGGAAATAAATGTTTTTAACCGTAAATAATTTTAGTAATGCTTATAGATGATACGAGAGATGTAAAAGTTAATTTCTAAAGAAATCTAGAGGGTATCATTTCAATATCTCAGAAATACCCGTTATGACCGTTAAAATCTGTCGTAATATACAGTGTATACGTATAGCGATAGTAAGAATAGTTTTAGATACTTTTAATGGTCTATCTTTTATAGCGTTATAGCCATCATTATTTTCAAGATATAGAAGCATATCACGTCATATGGAACAAAAGGCTAGAATTATATTAAGCATCTATAAAATGAGTGATTCTGGCAAGACGTGACTAAATTTAATATTGTTTAGAAAATAAAAATAATACGATTGCCTTTTAATGCTTCTCAACCATAAAACTTTGATAACGGGCATAACCGAAATGTAAAAAAGTCTTATTTCCGTTTATGACGTGAGTAAAGTGAACAGCGCAATGTAATGGGATAAGATTGTACCATGAGATATCTAACAATAGTCCATTAAAATATTAAGTCGTACTTAAAAGGTAGTCAAGTTTTAACGAAATTCTCGTTACGAATTAATGAACTTTGTAATAAAAAACGAGATATTTATTAATCACAGTAATTTTATTTTTAATTATTTAATTTATGTCAAGAAATTAAAATACTAAAATTAAATATTCTTGATATTATATTCAATTATTTTTTTTTTAATTTAATGTTTTATTATATTTAAATACGTAAACCAGGAAGCAGGTTATTGTTTTATTTTTATAGTATTTTTAGAGTTAGTTTTAATGTAGTCATCTATATATATATATAAAAGAGATTCCCACCTATATATTGGCTCATCACGATATCTCTGGAACCATAAGGCGTAGCTACTTGAAATATGGTAGGAATATTCCTTATCCGAGTAGAGGTCAGCGAAGAACGGATTTTACGTAATTCAACCCACAAGGGGGGTTGCGGGGGCAATTCCTAGTTATATATATATTTAGAAAATTGATTTTATAGATGATCTAATGAACACTGGTGAAAGATAATACACGTTCTATTTATGTAAATTTGTTGTAGGTTTTTGATATACTTTGGTCGGATCCGCAAACTACAGGCGGCTGTGTGGCGAACGCGCTTCGTGGCGCGGGGACTTACTTCGGTCCTGACGTAACAGCGTGTTTTCTACACAAGAACAAACTAAGCTTCATCATCAGAAGCCACGAGTGCAAGCCTGGTGGTTATGAGTTACTGCATAGCGGAAACGTTAGTATAAATTCTTCAACAGAAATGCGAGCTGAAAATATCAATTGCTAACAATCCGGCGTGGAGTCATTCGCATCAAAACTAAACTTTTTATAGCGGCATAAAAAAGATATAAACCTCGCATTTTATATAGAAATACTTAAGAGTGAGTTGTTTTAGTACTTATTTCACGTAAACTTAAATGATTAGCACTCATATGCATTTGCTTCTGGCTTCATTAAAATATTAAAATAAAACTTTTATTAAAAATTATTTTTTCGAAAAAGTAAAGTAATTTCAGGATGGGATGTCACGAACAATCAAACAAGCCTCTTTATTATAATAGTACCGACATATTGCTAAATATTTACTTTCCCTTTTTATTATGTGAGTGTTATTATTTAATTATATAATACCTCTTTTATAATAGGTTAACAATAATTAGGAATGCATTTCATCGCGAAATAAAATACTCAATCTCCAAGCAGTAGTTTGAAAGTCTATAAAATTACTGGGCAATTGTGACGTGGCTTAGTGTTGTGTAGTACAAGACCTCAAAAAGAGTCAGAGACTTCTTTTTCAATGTGAATAAGAGGCTACTCTTAATACCTATCCTGGGATAATACATAGATCATCAGGCGAATAATTTGTTTTTTTCGTTAATTCTACATAACTTCATGACTAATTATGTTTTATATGTTTACCTACAGGTCATAACAATTTTTTCGGCGTCAAACTATTATGAGTTGGGTTCGAATAAGGGGGCTTATTTAAAACTTTGCGGTAATTCGCTGGAGCGTCAGTTCGTGCAATACACCGCTGCAGTGTCGCGGACGCGGAGGTTGACCTTCAGACAAAGGGTCGGTCTGGTGGAATCATCAGCTATGAGGGAACTACACAGTCATATTGTAATGGCGCGAAGACAGTTAGAGGCAACCTTTCGTAGCATGGACGTGGAGAATTGCGGTGAGTTATTTCGATTTTCAAAATTATCTGCTTTGGTTGTCTGAAGATTTGGCATAAACATTTTAATTTTTGACGAGTATATCTGTCAAGAAAATATAAAATATATCTGTCAAGAAAATATAAAATTTTGCGTTATGACGAGTAAGATATGTATAATCATCGCTAAACTGTTTAAGATGGATAATATCACTGCTATTGAAAATGAAGAACAATTATGATTTCTTGTATTCACCCAACAACATCATTCTCTTGTGTACTTTTACTGGATACCATAAAAGCTCCTATTTTACTAAATCTGTTTAAAATTATAAGAAATAATGCAATGGAATAAATTGTAAGCATGAACTGTCACTATAAATCTCCTTTGTGATTTCAAAGGCTCTAGATAATTTTAAGGTTACATCAAAAAAGACGTCTCCACTAAGTGGATATCTTTGAATTTCAATGATAAGACTGGGTTTTGTATTAATGAGGGTTATCTGGATTTGTCACTTTCCACGAACTTTTGAAGTAATTTCTCTACCATTTATCAAATCCTGTTAGACAATTTTCTTTGTTATCTACGGAATTTATTTTACTAGCTATCACCGACGTCTTTGCTTACCAGTACTTTTAATGTCACCTAAATGATATGGAATGTCACAGAAATTGCTCACCATTCCCCACTAGAAAGCTCGGGAAATCATTAATAGATATATCCTTCAGGTCGTTGGCTATCTTCATTGAGAAATGAACCAATACACAGAGTTCCTACCGCATTTATAATGTTGACTATGGAAGAATATTAAATTAGGTTTGGCAAAATGTTTTAGAAAAGGTAATAGTATTTAGTATTTAAAAATTAATGTTCATGCTTTACTTATTTCTATTGATTATATACATCAAGAAATAATATATTATTAATTTATTCAGTCAAAGTACATATAAGGTAAATAGTAATTATGATAACCCAGAAAACAGAAACCACACAGTGAATTCTTTCATGTATGTAGAAGTTGCAGAAAAAGGAAAACCGTAAACCATTTCACGTTCACAGAGAGTGCAGATTAACTTTGACTCAAGAATTAATAAGTTTGCAGCTTTAATTGCAACGTATGCGTTTGTTTGTGAAAATTAGCGGGAGTGTTGTAGTTCTCCGCTCGTCTTTGTTCATTTTATTTCAGTTTCCAACCGAGTTTGAACTTTGTGTTCATGATAATAATTTTAAATGTAACAGCGATGTGGTTTTGTGTTCTGAAATAACGTGTTGATACTATCTAGTGTAGTAGTAAGTACCTAATGTGATATAAATAACACTTTTTATCTCTGCATATTTTACAGAATCATGAACTTATTTTAGTAGTGCAATGAATGATGATTATCTATCATAAATAATATAATATATTCTCCATAAAATCAATCTTAAATATTTCTTTATTAAAAATTAAAATATACATAAGTTAGTAAAGCACTTTTCGATCATCTTTTTTTAATTCGTGGTGAATTCGATTACTATACATATGTACGAGACAGTGGCGGGACGTCCATACAAGCCCAAAAGCCCGGATTGCCGAAATTAACGTAATACGCGTTTATATATAAATTATATAACTACGTAGTCATGTAAGTTATGTAAGATTTATATAATTATATAATTACGTTAAGGAATTATTATTTTTCTTTTCTATGGTTTCATTAATAGGACAAAACCAGCTTTTGGGCTTGTATGGTAGTCCCGCCACTGGTACGAGTATATCTACCGAGAAGAGAAGAAACTCGTTCGTTACTTTGTAAACGTCAAACGTTTTCCATTTATGCAATTAGTAATAGGTACATTTATTATTGTATAAATGAATAATAAGAATTTAATTTTGTATAGGGTTTATATCGATTAGCGACTGGTGCACAGCGATGGAGCAGACCACGCATCTGGGCCTTCCTTGGCGTATGTTGAAAGACAAGCTCGTGCGAACTGACCTGGAAACTCGCCGCGTGCGATACATGGACACTTTCGACCTGTCTGCTAATGTAAGTGATTTTACGAACTAATTAAGATGATTATCTATACTTCTATACTAATATTATAAAGAGGAAAGATTTGTTTGTTTGTTACGATTTAACCCAAAAACTACTGGACCGATTTTAAAGATTCTTTCACAAATAGAAGCTGCATTATCAGCGAGCGATCATTCACTGTTTGATGCGTGTCTAATTGACTAATGATTATTTTTATAGGAATGTGATCAACCTTCTATGCTTTGTCCGACCGAAACGTTGTTATTTGAATTTTCTTGCCTGGGTTTCGAACCCGGCCCACTGGTGCTAAATGTAATGCGCATATCACTGAGCTGCATAGGTGTGCCAACATAATCTGTTATGTAGACATAAAATTAAGGCTATGAAGATTTTGGTTTCATCTTTCGGTGATGTCGCAAAACGCTGAGATAGATTCTTCGTAAGAATAATAAGATTGTGTTGATATTTTATCTAGATTACGACGGATGAGGTCCTTTTGATTTTAGGTGATACCGTAGCCACATTATATTTTTATATGCGTTGTCGACCTATTCCTTTGTTCTTGTGTTACTTTATTAATTAAAATATAATATATCCAATAGAATGAATAACTTTGTTAAGAAATTGTCTCGTAATCACAAAAAAAACTTTTGAATTCATTTTAATCCTTTAGCTTTTATCTAGAAACAGACAAAATGTACTAACATTAATTATTCATTCCGTTTTACTTCAGCTTTTCTTGAGTAAGGCCATTACTTTTTTAATTTAATTTATACAAAACGAATATACTCATTTCTAAATAAGGCGTTTTTTTATGAAAACTGTAATTTTTTTTTATCTTTACATATAATAAAAGAGTAGGATCGAAATTACGCTTCACTAAATATTTTTACCAGAAATTAAGAGGGGTGATAAAAGAAGGGTAGCAGAATGCATAAATGCAATTTTTAAGATTCTTGTTTAAATAATAAAGAAAATTATATTCCTCATGTACTGAAAATTTCCTTTGTCACTGAATATACGGGACTAATTTTCAATGAAAAACAACAATGAAATGACAAATGAACGAAACTTGTTTTATCTATATTGTTAGATACGATTGGACACTCGAAATGTCGATTTATTTCGCCACTGAGTACTGTCGTATTTATTTTGCAATAACTGCCGTAAGTTATCGAAAACGCTTGTAATGAAAATCCATTAATGGGAGAGAATGCGTGATTGAAATGAATAATTTTGTAATAAAGCCTGAGGTAGAAATGGGAAATAGGTAATTTTGTTGATTGCCGTATACTGTAACTTTCTTCTCGTAAACAACCTATACAAAAAATATTCTGAACACTATATTTGTTTCAGAAATTTGGACGAAAATCTGATACACAAACTGTTGTTGAAACCCTTTATAAGAACAAGCAAAGTTTGGAGGCGATATTCAAGATTTTAGACAAAGATAACTCAGGTAAGAAATCGTGACCAAGTAAATAGGTGAGAGCAAAAAAATCTTTACGATGAAATTAAGTTACTTTTGACATTTATTTTTTATTGCTAAGAGGTCGGAAATTGACATTGTTAAGTGGAGTTTCCGACATAGATTTTTATACTAAATAACATTACGCTCGCTCACTTGTTGTAGAACTTGGGGAAGTTTATTCGGCGAAAATGTTTCCTTTTATCACTATTTTTATATTTACGTCGTAAGCAGGTAGAAACAAAAGAATATTAAATAATTGAAAGATACTGTACTTGTGGTTTGACAGGTTATATTACACTCGAGGAGTTTTCTGAGACATGCCAACTCATTGGTAAATACATGCCCAATCCATTGACACAAGAGCAATTAGTGGATATTTGCCGCTTGATGGACATCAACAAAGATGGTTTGGTTGATCTCAACGAGTTCCTAGAGAGCTTTAGACTAGCTGAAAAGAGTTTGCATGAAGAGGAGCACCAACTGGCCGAAATACAAGCCACCTGACATGAGCTAGACCGCTATCCGAGCAGGACAGCGGTCGATAAAGACGAAACTGGCGTCGAGATTGAATTGTTGAGAATGGACGATGACTTCAGGAAATCGGTGGAAAATGGACGCGCTAATGGTTCCGGGGTTTGTGTGGCAAGCGGCTCCACGGAACTAGAGGAAATAGCGCTAATAGAACGCTCGCATCCAAAACGACCCGGCCTTTTGGAAAGCGATATTTGAAGATTTTGAACGATCACTGCCGAAGTTTTGCGGCATTTTTTCATACGCTTCGTGTTTTCTCTTCGTATGTAGATGTCTATTGGGTATTAAAATGATTATTGTAGATGCATGCTGGTAAGATATTTTCGTATTCTACTGCATTTTTGATAGAGCCTAATAGTCATATTTTAACATCGAATACTGTGTGTATAATCATTAATAACGTAACTTGAGGCTTGTATTTTGAAATTTGACATCTATTCGTAATAAGATATAAATTTCATCAATTTTAAACCTATTTAAATAGGGACTTTGCTTTTAATTAATAATAATTATTGTTTAAGTTTTAACATTATAATTTAATCTAAAATTCGCATTACAGTAGCTTACATTATGAATATTATATTGGGTCTTATACACTTGAGTTTTATGCGTAATTATCTGAAAAGCATAAGTTTTATTTCATTCATAAAATTATTAAATTTAATATTGATTGGTGCCAAGTATGAAGATACAAAAGATGAAATTAATTAGTCAATTTTTATCAATAGTTTCGATCGTAACATTTTAAAATGTTCTTAAAATATATATCTATACATTTTTATTAAAAAACACAAATTACGAATGGGAGCAATTATACTGTTTGAAAAACATATTGAAATATCAAACGTCATGCAGGATGTTCCAAAAATAACAAGGAAATAAATACGTGTGTTGTCATTTTAAAACTTTAATGACTCTTCAGTAATGGTAATATGATTATCTTTATTAAGGAAACAAAAATATTTTTAATGAATTCTAAGAACAAGAAGATGATTTCGATCGATTTGAAAATATCTTTATGATGGAACAGAACTATTTGAATTTCTTTGGATTTTTGAACATTCTGTAGGTATATGTATTAAATTAATGACATACGTATTGCAATATTTTTAATATGTACTTAATTGTTTTGAATGTTGTATTTAGACTGTACCAATAACTATATAATATTATATACATCTCTATATGAAATATAAAGGTAAATACTTATAGCAAAATATATTCAAGATACATAATAATATTTTTCAATATTTCGTAAGTAAAATTAGTATTTTAATGTATGTAGTTAGAGTCAGATTGGGTAAACTTAAAATAATATTTTATTGTGTTTTAAGAGAGTTCTAACTTAACTACAAATAGTTCCGTTAGCGATATTATGGTTTCTCTACTGTCTTTAGTTGTACTTTTATTAGATGACATCAATTTCGTTATTTGGCAAAAACAACGGAATCGTCGAGTTTTAAGTGAAACTGTCACGATTTAATACTATGTTAATGATCATAATACTTTTTATTCAATACTCTTCACTTCTCCATTAAGTAAACGTACGAACAACACGAATGCAACTTAAATTGAGGAGAAAAACATTTCTTGAACATTTTCAATTAAAAGTTTATCCAATCTGGCTTAAGGAATATTTATTACCGCATAATATATCTTTAGTCATATTATAACATTTAAAAGTTAATCTTTCTAGTCGCATACCTAGTCTTGCAATTAAATATCTTACATATCTTTAAATAAAAATAATCATTCCAATGAGTCTTAAATGAAATGTCGTTTATGAAGGCACATAATGTATATTTAGTTTTATATTGATATACATATTGTAAATTAATAACATATTGATTAGTTTTCTGAGATTAACGTGTCCTTTTGTACACCTATCTACACATATTGAAAGACCAACGATAATATAGATTACCTGCATCACAAATACATTTTATGTCTGAAACTCTAGACCATAGTTTTTCAATGTTCAATAAATTTGGCCTTCGAGGTTCAGTAAAAGACCGTAAGAAAACTATTCCCATTGAAGCAGTTTAGGGAGGTAGTGGATCAACATTTTGAATACATTCAGTAGGACCCCTGTACAGAAAGTGCTTCCTCGTGGGCCTTCAAGGATCGATAACAATCCGTTAGAAGTCTAAGGTCCAATGCAGCAGTCTACGGAGCTAGTGTATCAACATATTAGATAGTGCCCCCCTGTATAGAAGGTTTCGAAAGAGTATACGGTTCGACATTATGGAAGTTCGTTAACCTGGCACTCTTCAGCCATGGAGCGCTCGAAATGCTGCCGGCCTAGCATGACCGCCACGAGATATGTCGCAGACGAAACAAGACAAACTAAGATGTAAGATATTTCGATATATTATATCTCGACATCGACAATTTTGATAGAAAAGATATCTCGATCGACAAATATATCTATTTTTGATATTAAAAGTCGAGTTTTAAGTGAAATTGTCATGTTAGATCCGAAAGAAATAGAGCGATAATCGATTAAAACACGAGAAAACGGTCGACAAAATTTTGTCGCGGTTGTCATGCTAGGCCGGCTGTACAGAAAGTGCTTCCTCGTGGGTCTTCAAGGATCGGTTTTTACCGGCTTTTAAGCCTTTAGAAGACTAAGGTCCAATTAAGCCCCTCTATATAGAAGGTTTCGAAAGAGTACCTATAGGTACGATTCGACATTATGGAAGTTCGAAATGCTGACAAATAGTTTACTTTGACCGTCTCTGTAGTATAGTTAATTATCTTTTGAGAGCTAATAACAGTGCAAATACAATAGTATGATTATCTTTCATGTATTCTAAAATACATATTTTCTAGTAAGCATTGTTAAAAGGTGTGACCACGATTTGACATTTAACTTTTATATGCACTTATACCTACTATTTGCTATCTACTAGATTCCTTATTATTTAAGGTGTACATAAAACCCTCAACGCTCGTTATTTATAACACTTACATGCAATGTCCTTGCCTTTTCAATGGCTTTTTATAAAATGACAAAAGGCTATCATTTATTTACATTATGATGAATTACGTGCGTTGTGTGCTTTTGGTATACGCCTTAAATAAGGAAAAAGATGTATGTACCACACTACTGTTAAGAAAGTTTTGCTGATTCCTTGATAATATTAATGCATTACGAGTTTTTGTCCATTAAATTGTGATACAGATAATGATATTTCATTTCAAAACCTTAAATTTGAAATAATTGTGACGGATTCACGGATTTTAAAATCTGTACATATACTTACTACTACTTACTCGTTAGCGTAGTGATCCAAAATAACTCTTGGCCTCTGTCAACAAAAGCTTTCATCCAACTGACCTGCGCCATCTTCTGTTGTTCTTTCGCCAGTTATAATTTGGGGGCAGTGCAAACCCTTATAGATATATTATGTATACAATTATAATTAAAATCTGTAATTATGTATATAATTATTCTTATTTTGTACGTCACTGAACTCCTCATAAAAGTTTGGACCGATTTTAGTGTTTTTTTTGTATCCTATATTATATATATTTTGTGGTTTAGATTCACAATTGGTAGGTGACGCTGCATCAGGGTTCCAGGAAAATATTTTTTTGAAAGCCATCTTCTGTCACGTTTGTTAGTTTTGTACATATATAAATTGATAGTGTATAGTTATAGGAACAACATAAGTTAGGTGTAACAAGATATTAGAATAAGCAATAAAAAATTTTATTTGACTTACAAAATTGTAAGTTGAAGAAAAGCCAAAGTCACATTTCAGGTGAAGTAGCGGACAGACCCTAGAATTATGCGAAATACGAGTGATTAATGTTCAACTCAAAAATAAATAACAAGAGCCTCCGATGGCCTACTTCTCAGACCCGCGGTATAAAGGCCACGTGCACTCCCTCGCTATTCAAATAAGGTACAGATTATGACACTTCAGGAGATTTTTCGTCGTCTAATATAATTGTATTAAAAATATTTTATATTTTTTTTGATGTTAGAGGAGACAAACGGACATTCGTTTCATCCGATGGTAAGGGACTACCGCCGCCCATAGACATCCACAACACCTTAGATCTTGAGGATGCCAAGCCAGCCTTTAAGGTGATATTAGAATCGTTTCTTGAAGGTTCCTTAGTCGTATCGGTTCATTAGCGAAAGCTGAGTTCCACAGAATGGTCGTATGTGGCAAAAAGTGCCTTAGGAATCACGAAGTTGTGGATCGCCAGACATCGAGGTGGTGAAGGTGTATTACGCGATGTCCAATGTTGAAATACATTTTTTTAATGGTAGATATCGTGATGCACTGTCAAAATATATTTTTTTATTACGAGCATTTGCAAATCCATATATTGAAACCGAAACGGTGGTTAGTTATCCGATCGGAATTTCGAAATTCCCTCCACCAGTTCAATGCTCGAAGTGACAAGTTTGATAATTCACATAAGTAGATAGGTATTATTATTTTACTCTAATAGCATTAATAGGCCGAAAGATTAACAGCCCAAGCGCATTTGTTAAGCTGATTAACTAAGTAAGTCTGTGCTTAGTTGATTTGAAAAGAAAACCTATTGTCATAAATGTTCTAAGTAGCCCATTCAATACTTCACAGTGCATGACGAAGGTAATTTATTTTATCAAGTTCCTTTTATTACATTACATATTAAAACCGTGAAGTGCACATTGCGCGTTTTGGTCTCAGTTTATGGATTTCCGAATGCTCGAATTAAAAAATAGGTCGACAGCGCATCATTGACTGATGTTCTGTGGCTTCAAAGAACCTCATGCTCGTCTCTTGATATCTAATATGAAAAAATGAATACTTTCATGCAAGTGCTAATGCGCCTGCATCTTCTGGAGTTCAAACTGTTACCACTAATTTCATTAAAACATCGTTGTGGACTGGTCGATACTATTGTTATTTCGTGGATGGGGCATCAGAAACAATTACAATATTTATATAAGTTAGAAGTCAGAAGCCAAGAGATAGGATTGAAACCTTACAAGAAGCCTTATTAAAAATATTGCTTAACTTTGTATTATGTCTGTTACTCAATCACGTTTAAAGGCTTTTTATAATATAAACTATAAAAAGCCAATATTATTATATTTCTATAGATAAAAGAGACTACGGTTTACCAGAGGACTTGCAGATGCGTTGCCAGCCTTTAAGGTAGTCGTATCGGTTCGGAAATTCGCTGGCGACAATAATTCCATAATAAGGTAGTGCATGGAATAAAATTGCTCCTAAAGTGCACAGTAAATAATCGACTTCCAAGCGTATTGATGGTACGAGTGGAACATAGAGTTTATCGCGAGGTGCGGTGGTGAAAGTTAACGGTTAGGATAAATTCGAAATATTCCTTAGATATTTTCCATGATAAATATGACAAACATGAGAACGGTATTCCATGTAGGCCAAACTTGTGCCTTATAAAGCTGTAGGCAATGGGCCGGTGTGAAATAAACTTAACCGAAATTAATATCCAATCTAATTAGTTAATTGTGAGATATTTATGTTATAAAAAAACGTGTAGAACAGGAATTTGACGAGCTCGTTGGCGCGTTCGGTAGAACACTTGCTGTGCGCATTGATGGGTCGTGGGTTCGAATCCCACCGGGACGACATGATTAGGTATTATTTTCTGTGAGCATGTCTTCTCCACGCCTGGTAATTTCGGGCATTGAACGGGTGGGAGGAATATCGAAATTACGATCGGACAACGAACAACGAACACTGTTCATAGATGGAAAAACGGTTTCGGTTTCAGTCTAAGGATTTCCGAATCCTCGAAGTAAAAAGTAGGTAGACAGCCCATCATTGACAGATGTTCTGTGGCTGTATCACCTACCATCAAATCTCTACTACATATCTACCTCAAGCTCGTCTGTCGATACCTATCTAACATATAAAAATCACAAATACATTGTATTCCCTTTATGAAATGCTTTATTTTAATTATCAAATTTTCTAAAAAATCCAGTAATCCGAACATTCCAATAAGCCAGCACCCTCTGGTTTTTAATATTGCCGGAAGTGAGAATTTTTGACATTATAACTCCATCTATGTTAACGACTTTATACATCATTGTATGAATGGCAGACATAATATTATAACGTTCAAGTATTAACGACTAGATGGCGCTAAACACTTTGGTTACGTTAAATTTGTGTAGATGACGCCACGTGTATACATGCGAGCTTCATTATTAAGCTTATTTTCTCAAGGAATGTTCAGATGGCGTTTTGATGATTCATTTTCATCTTCGTATATATGTATTATATTAGTTCAATCTAAGGTTGATTTTGAAGGAATGGCTTTTGATGCCATCATATAGGTACTTGCTTGTAGGGTACGTTAAAACATAAAGTTGGAATAACCGATGGCATATTTTTTTTATCTTTATATATATAATTCTTCTGTGAGTGTGTATGTCACTGAACTTCTCTCAAACGACTGGACCGATTTTTATGAATTTTTTTGTGTGTGTTCAAGGGGATCTGGGAATGGTTTAGATTCACAAAAAACTTTGAAATTTTCAAATTAAAGACGTGTAGACAGGACAACGTCTGTCGGGTCCGCTAGTATAATATATTATATTGTGAACTTTGGAAGTAGTAGGCATATTAGCTTTAAGTTAAGAGAATACAAAATGGGAATGCGTTGCTAATTGGGAAATGGGATCGTGTCTGTAAGGGACATGGGGGATTAATAACTATAAATTATTTTTCCTTTTATATTTTGACACTTTCCCTCTTAAAAGGAATGTCTGATGTGATAAATTGTAAAAATGTTTTAAACACATTCGATAATTAGTGTAACTAACTACGTATATACTACTACACTTGTATTGTGTATCTGATGATAATTCAACCTGAGACTAAATACCTGTGTTTAGATATTTTTTATGAATATTGTACCAACGTATTTTTTTAAAAGTTTGAATAAAATACTTAAATAAAAAGTATGGTTATTTTTTCATAAAGTGCTAGTCCGGCATATAATTATTTTAAAAGGCCGACAATGTCCCCTTATTAGTGGTCAAACCGATAAACTGCAAAAAGTGTTTGTTGTCCAAAGATCCAACTATAGACGTAAATGGAACATTAAATGATGGCCCTGCGGTGCTTTATAGTTATTTTCATAATTTATAGCTATTTAATATCGATAGCCGACCAGATTTGATTATTAGATATTAGATTTTTTGTCGAAGACGCCACGCATCGCGTGTCGCGTGCGTTCTGTTTTTTAGGATCACATTTTGTGGATACAAAAAACACCGTAACTGGTCACTGACTACCGGAATATCATTTTTGATAATTTCATAAATTATATATCATCGTTTAAAATTAGTGAGGTAGCTACGGCTTGATATTAAAAGGTTTTGGTTCGAGGAACAATATCGACTATTGTAAATGTCAGATCTTTTTGTACGAGTATGTAAACTTCTAGTTTGATAACTAGTTTAAGAAACGTAATTAGTTAGATATAACATATTATGATGTTTATGGTGAGATGTTCAGCATACATCCGAGAAAGTTCCTGAGGAAAAAAACACTATAGCACGTGCGAAATCAACCCGCATTTTACGCACACTTTTCCGGTGTGAAAATGTCCTATTTACGGTCACGGAAAAGCGTGCGTAAAATGCGGGTTCAGGTCACACAGTGGTATAAACACTTTTTTTACTTTACGTGGCATTGCAACCTTTGTCATATTATTATACCTAATATGTAGGTACTTATGTCAATTACAACGCATGCCGAGTAGGTACAGCACTGCTAGTAATATGTATATTATTATAATGGTTCGAGAAGTTACTTAAATAATAATGGGATATTTTTATGAAGATACCTGATTAGTTGTATGAAGTAGCATAGAGATATATGGAATGTCTATTAACTAGTCATAGCTAACTCTTTTGAAATACAACTTAATCGCTAAAATAATGCGGATCTGCCATTTCGGGGCTTCCGAAAATTGAAAGTTCTGAAAAGTTTTGCGTATCATGTTCTAGATTTGCGTATATTTGGGTACATTTTATGTATGTATTGTGTGAAAGCTTGATTTCATTTAAATAAAATACTGTATACCGGATTAAAACGCGATTTATTATTTATATTGTTTAAATTAATAGCTGTCTCCCCGCGACCACGGTTGCTGAAAAGCATCCGAAACGTGGGATAAATAATTTAAACAATATAAATAATAAATCGCGTTTTAATCCGGTATACAGTATTTTATTTAAATGTGTGATACTCGCGTTAATAAAAGACAGATTGATTTCAGTGTAATAAACACATGAAAATGATTAACTGAGCATGATATCTCTTGAATTTTTAGATATATGCACCTGATGAATACATAATCAAAGAAAGAACTTAACAACTAACAATCTTTTTAGAAAAGTTTTTTTAATTTAAATGAAGTTAATGAGAAAAAAGAAAAGTTGAAAGAGGTTTAGGATAAAATTGCGCAGTCTCGCGCGTGTTCACCGCGAAACTTGACCTCACTGGAGCTGCGCACTGCGCTTACATGTCTTGAATTAAGCGCTACGGTTACACTTCCTTCAACATCTATACATATTAGAGGTGGGTCGTTGACGGTTTTTGTGTTAACGAAATGAAATTGTTAATTACAAACTGATAACCTGTTAAAAAAGCAGCTAATTTTATTAGCTGGTTTGCTGTAATGTCAACAGATTTTACGTAGCAAATATTAGTTAATAAATTCAACAGGTTTTTCGTTAAATAAAAAAGTTGCTTCGGGTGATGTTAGCGACTACGCGTTGAATGTTCGATGAGCTAATCCGCGCGTTGCGTTCAAAAATAGTTGAATTTAACAGTTAATATATTTAACGGCTTTTGCGGTAAACGAAAAGCAGCTAATTCGTTAACATTAGAAAAGCGGCTTAAAAAAGCTGCTTGTGGAATTAACGCCCACTCCTAATATACACTATTTGATATAAATGAAATGAAATATTTTATAAGCAGGAATCGTCGTATGTACAGCTGTCAGAAACAATTCGCCAATATTGTAATTCAAATTTTTAGGGCCTATAAATTTTAATTACAAAAAATATCAAATTAAGAAAATTTACAGTTAAAAACTAAATCTAATGTCCAATTACTTGCTTTATAAATGACTAGCAAAACGCCCCGGCTTCGCACGGGTGCAAATAGATGAAAAAAAAGCAAAGCCTATGTTACTCGCTGATAATATAGCTTTCTATTAGTGAAAGAATTTTTAAAATCGGTTGAGTAGTTTTTGAGTTAAATCGTAACAAAACCCCACAAATTGAACAAAATGACATAGTACTACCCCTCGCCGTATTGCTCGATGCCCTGCGTGGAGCCACAGCGGTGCGAAGCGGACGGCGTGTATTTTTTGTTTACATTGATATTTTTAATTTCGTAATATCTTTTGAATGGAATGTCCGATTTCAATATTTCAAAAAGTAATCAACAGGTATTGAAACAGTCTTAAATATGAAACAATTTATTTGGATAAGAATTAATACAGAGGTATGGATAGCAGGGTCTGATTTTGATCGGCATTTCTATCAACTTTTAAAATGTACAAAAGTAGTTATAGTAACATAACTACAATAGTTAGACATATGGTCTCGCGAAGTTTTTTGTAGATATTTATATGTTCTATAATATTGTAGAACTTTATTTTGTTCTATCATCAATACTTTTCGCAGCGCATGCGACGAACAACATTTTTTGGCAATTTTTTTTACACCTCGGGTTGGTTTTAGTAGGAAATTCTAAGGATCTCTATTTTTTTCTAGTAATAAATATAGCCTATGTTACTCAGCGATAATGTAGCTTTCTATTGGTGAAAGAATTTTTGAAATCGGTCCAGTAGTTTTTAAGTTTATTCAATACATACAAAAATACAAAAATACAAATCTTTCCTCTTTATAATATTAGTATAGATATGTAATACATTGGTAAATTGTAAGGAAATAACTTTTAGAGCATTTCAATTCATCATATTTTTTTATCTCGACGGATCGAGTGCTTAGCATCTCCATGACTCAGTGGTATTCGTGTAGCTCCGGAGGTCCTTAGTTCGAGTCCAGAGGTAACAAATAAAATAAATGTTTTGATAAGACTCATCGCTTATTTATTTATTTGATTGTCTATAAAGAAAAGTTAACGGTAAAATATAAACAAAAACGTGACCTACGTGCTCAACTAGGAAACTCAGGGATTTATTTTATACTTTACTATGAAAGTTGTCTGAATTGAAACTTTATAAAATTTCTATGCTAGCGCTTGTTGTTCTTTCTATAATTATCTATATTAAGACAATACTGACTAACTTTATCCTTTTTAGGGTTCCGTACTCCGTACCTAAAACGGAACCCTTATAGGATCACTTTGTTGTCCATCTGTCTATCTGTCCATCCGTCTGTCAAGATACTTTTTCTCAGGAACGCGTAGAGGTATCAAGTTGAAATTAATATCAAAGTCTGCAATCAAACTTCTAAGTCGACGCAATAAAAATATAGGCACAGCCTTTTATTTAACACTCGTATAGGGTACTTCCCGTTAAACTAGAATCATGAAATATTGTCTTTTATTGACGCGAGTATCACACATTTAAATAAAATACTGTATACCGGATTAAAACGCGATTTATTATTTATATTGTTTAAATTATTTATCCCGACGTTTCGGATGCTTTTCAGCAACCGTGGTCGCGGGAGACTGAAAGATGACAGTTGTGTTATATTTGAAATGACATGACACGGTTGCTGAAAAGCATCCGAAACGTCGGGATAAATAATTTAAACAATATAAATAATAAATCGCGTTTTAATCCGGTATACAGTATTTTATTTAAATAGAATCATGAAATTTGGCATGAAACAATATCATGTAGTACAAATAAAGGTAAAATGCAAAAACCGTAAATTTAAGTTTTATTTATTGGGAAAATCTTTACTTAACTAAATTTAAATACGGAACCCCCCAGTGAGTGAGTACGACTCGCACTTGTCGAGTTTAACATTTGGAGTCAAGTATATCTTTGAGTATAAGTACATAAATGAAAATTGTATGGCCTACTACTTTCAATAACTTCTCATGTCTAATATTCTGTTAATCGAAACAGAGTCTGTTTCAGTACTAAATAAAATATAATCGTAGCTATGTTCTATCACAGTAGATCAAGTTACCAGGCGCCCGATGCACCCAGTAGCTGTGCCCAAGTGATGGATTTTTTTGTCTCTTTTCTGACAGATCGAATTAAAATAAACGCTCCGATAAGGCGTCCTACAATATTATCATGTATTTTGTTACGTGAGCGTGTGACGGCTGGGAACTCGGTAGGTGGGAACCGAATCGTTTTGATTTGCTTTAGACGTTCACGTAAAGGTCTTTGATTGATTATGATTATTATATACATAGATCACAGTTCTTGGTACGGGCAAAAATAATGCTTTATTTCTCAAATATAATATTGTAATATTATTTCAATGTTAAAGTGTATTTAATTTATGATAGAAAAAAAATTGGAGCGCTTTTGAGATGCATCCTGGTTCGGCATATTTACCAAACATCGAAAACAATATTTGCCGCGATTGAAATTTTTAACGTGATCTCTTTTCAACTCCCTTTACGTATGCGAAAGCTGCGTAATTAAATCAAAGTGCCTCTTTCGGAATTAAATCGCAAAATATAACGTATTGTTCATATAAAATTTATTCTGATTGAGAAAGGTGGCGAAGTTAAAATAAAAATTGTAGAACGGGAAATGTTTGAAACAACAAATTCAGTCATGTGTGAAAGCTACTGAATTTAAGGAAAAGGGTGGCTTTTTTGTGTGAAATATCCAAAACCGTTGGATTGCCAGATGGTTCAGTTGACTGCTGACCTACCAACTACAGTTCATAATTATTATAAAAAGTTAATAACTACTCTGTGTATGGAGCATGAATACCTAACATGTATATTGAAGTTCAAATTCAAATCATTTATTCATTTAGGTAACACAATGTACACTTATGAACGTCAATAAAAAATATATATTAAATGCTTCTAATTTTACATTTACGGCTAGTAGATAAGATCAAGTGCTCGAAATAAAAAAGTAGGTCGACAGCGCATCATTGACTGATGTCCTGTGGCTGAGGTATCACCTACCATCAAGTGATCCTCATGCTCGTCTGTCGATATCTAACATAAAAAAACCTAAGGTAGATAGGTAGAATTTATTTAAGGCTACAGCCAGCAGCCTTCAAACATAGATTTTACAAAAGATCTACCTTCTCACCATTTCTGACTCTCAATATAAAACAATAATAACACTATGTCCTTATTAAATATATTTTTAGTTGTATAGAACAAATTACTTAAAGTATTCCAACTATGAAGCGATTTTAATCTTATCCATCCTGAATATAATATCGCGGAGGGCAATGCTCGTAAGCTTTCGCTACCGAGAATAACAGTGAAAATATAAAACAAAATCATTTTCGTCTTAATCGTGCCGAATACTCGGGCGGAGGCACGGCTATCCACCTTATCGAATTACCTAGGCTACTGGGCATCTCCACCAGACGAACCGAACTAATCTAACATCGCTTCCTATCTCCACGATTAACATTGATATCATAACGCTTTAAGGTTTACTTTTCTTTGTATGTATTCCTTCACTTAAAACAAAACATGCCGATATGATAATAGCCGCTCCGGTGATTTTATGGAAACATGATATCATGTTGGCCTCTTACAAAAAGCAGAAAACAAAACCCGACCGAAATTGTTTTAATCGTCGGAAGCCCCACGGTACTTGAGATTATTTGGTAGTAATTATTAAATGTCGATTGTGTACATACATTGTTAATTAATATTTTGTCACGCAAACTGTTATATTTCTTATAATCTTGTACGTATCGACAGTTTGGAGTTATATACAAAACTATTATAAAACACTTTGTACATAAAGATCTTTCTAACATTTCGTAATTTAAACTTCGTTTTGTAGACGCTTTTAATTTTTGTATAAAAATGTTATTTCACGATTTTTGATCTATACACTGAAATGAGTTATTTATCCGTTCAGAAACACACAAAATGTGATGTAAACCTTCAAACAAAAGAAGATTTGATGAATATTAAGAACTCCTTTTTTGTCCACCTTTGTGGCTCAAAGGTGTACTCACTGCGGTTAGCACAAGTGGTTCTGGGTTTTATTCCCGATGTATTCTTCTCGTCTATTCTATGCTCCTGATTTGAGAACTGCCAGTAAATGTAAATTTAGAAGCATTTAATTTTTTTTATTAACATTCATAAGTGTACTACATTGTGTTACCTAAATTAATAAATGATAATTTGATTTGATATTATATGACAAGCTACGGAAGACTACTCACCTACTTTCCTGTAAATGTCAGTAAAATAGACTCACTGTCTGTAGGATTACACTTTTTTATTTAAAACTGATAGGGGAGACCGGGTACAAAAGTAACACTTTGTATTTTTACCTTGATTTCTGGCTAGGTTTTAATATTGTCATTAAATTAATATTACCATATATAAATTCAGTTTATGTTCTTTACACTAGTAGCTCGATTTATTTTATTATGGTGTGTTTTATATGAATAACAGAGAGTTAAAAAAAAAACGTCAGTTGTTACTTTCGACCACGTAGGCAGGTCGAAAGTAACACGGTGTGGGTCGAAAGTAACAAGACAAAGAAGTTGGTAATTAATACAATATTATATGTTAAATCAACAATTATTTATTTAAAGACTTTGTTTACTACAAATTAAAAACACAAATAAACTTCTTCATTCTAAATGCTCAAAAATTATATATTAAAAAAAAATCAATAGAAATTATTCTTAGTTTAAGTAAAGAGATCAATTATTATATTATGTTAATCATACTTTTATAATCAGACTATTCATTATTATTCTCCTACTCAGACTCGCAACTATGGCACACATAGTTCTTAGTACGGATTCCGCATGGGACCACATTTTAACATTCGATATATTGTTTCCATTGTTCATTTGGTCGACTGTTGTTAAAAGTTTCTTAACATACGAGACAGAAGCATTCGTCGTCGTCAGATTTATTTTCCTTGTCTTTAGGTGCTTATTTGGTCTTTTTTCCTTTTCCCTTTACATTTGTATATGTCCAATTTTCTCTTACCTTTACCAGTATCGGTTTGTTGTACCGTTTCCTTGGCTTTATTTCTTTCGCGGTATTCTTGTTCAATTAAGTTTTTTTCGGGCGTGTCCGTCAGTATTGCAATCTTACGGCCCAATCACTGCTTTATCTAGAAGCTGAAGTATGTGCGTGCAATGGGGTGGAAACGACAGCAATACTATTCCATTTCCTCTACAAAAATCTAGAGCTTGAATAGATATATGCGATATATGATTGTCGAGCAGTAACAATCATTTTTGATCAACTGTTGGCTTGACTTGTCTTTTAAAATGTTGTAGAAACAGTAAAAATTCTGCATGCTGCATCCATCCACTAGCATTGCCATCACAACCAACAGAACCCTCAAGTATCATGTGGTCTTGGAATTATTTCAATGGGAATACGAAAAAAGGAGGTATATGTCCTCCTTGAGCATTAATCGCAATAGCAACAGTTACTAACACATTAAATTATTGAGGTAATTAAATCATTACGAGGACAAAAGTAACACGTTACTTGTGTACCCATAGGACTATGTTACTTTTGTACCCTTACTCATTTTTGTTGAAACGTGAAATATAACTTGAAAACGGAACGTGCTAAACAAAAACGAATTTAAACAATGTACAATCAATCTAATCAAAAATGGATATGCAAAAATTCAGATTACTACCATCCTTTTACGACTACGTAAACAGTAAAAAAGAAAAAATCGAAAAACCTACTTTTGGTTTGTAAAAACACGTAGCATCCTCTCACACAACCTAACAGCGCGTGGAGTACGCGGCGATTAACTGCAAGTGAGGGGGGTGGTCTCAGCTATCGCCTGACGGCGGCGAAGCGGTGTTCGACCATTGGATGAATCTAGAGAGCATTTGTTACTTTCGACCCGCCGTTACTTTTGTACCCGGTCTCCCCTACCTACGTGTATTTTCCACCCCTACTAAACCGCTAGACCTATTTGGATGAATATTGTTGTATGTTTGAGATTCACAATTGGACCATATATAGGTTTGCGATAGGGAAATTTTTTATTATTTGTTTCACCACGAATATATTATGTTTATTTATGTTATAACAGAATGTAAATTATGAAAATATATCGAGAAACATTACAAAAGCTCACATAATTATAACTCTTCGAAGTTGTTGTCTTCAAACCCGATTTTAAGACACAAACAATAGAAAATCACAACAAAGCTGCGGAAACGTCTGTGGTTTTAAGGTTATACCTACAGTTGTACTTACACTTTAATACAAAACCCTTCGACAGTCAAAGCGGTTATGTTATTTGTATACTGCCACAGATGGCTTAACGAACTATTCATCCGATAATATTATTTACGAATAGAATAAAATTCATTATTACGCGCTATTAATGTCTTTTTAAATCTGTTATCAACCGATATCCAACCAGTGCCAAACGATATTTGAAGAAATTAGTCAGACGACCTATTTTTACATCGAGAATTCCGAAATCCAAGAATTAAACCGAACCGCCAACTGCACCAACGAACCCTGTCAATTAATTACTATTTCTTTTATCGTCCTTAATACGAGTATCACTTGATTCATAGAAAAATGTCAGACTACTCTTTTTCCCGGGGAAACAGCAATTTATCCACGCCCACAAACACAAGTAGTAGGTTATATTAGAAGAATATTATCGTCACGGGCCGAAACTGAAACCCATTAAAATATCACTTATCTATAAATGAAGAAAAGATTTAAAAAAATCCCTAAACCACGGCTTTCACACCATGAGTTCACGACACAATGGCTAAATGCAAGATGAAGCCTTTGTGGTTGCGATATTTTATCTGTAATTGGGGTACTTAATGGCATAATAGCGGTGTAACGGTTCCTATCTGATATTGTATTTAAAAATTATGCAATTTTATAAGTAAGATAGAAAGCGGCTGTCTTGTCAGATTAAGTAATATAAATTAATATTTTAATTAGACAATTATGGTACGAATCAGAATACGAATTTCAATTACTTTTTGATTTCAATATTTTTTATTTTCAAATTCAAATTCAAAAATCATTTATTCATTTAGATAACACAATGTACACTTATGAACGTCAATAAAAAGTACATATTAAATGCTTCTAATTTTACATTTACTGCCAGTTCTCAAATCAAGGGCGTAGAGCGGACGAGAAGAACTGGCAAGAAACTCGCCGCGGGCCGCCACTCTTTTTAATCGCCAAGTTTTTGTTTTACAAATGTTTTGTAAGGAGCTGCAACCATTACACCATGTTCCACATGCCATCTTTAAGTAATTAACTATAATAATCGAAAAATATATATAAACGAAAAAATAAATAAATAAAAACAAAGATTTGTCCTCTATCAGCAGTATGTATGGTGAAATAGGAGCACTCAGTCAGTCATTTATATCAGCGGTTATATTTGTCATGACAAAATAGTGACTGAGCCATAGGTTTACGCCACAAATGAGGTCCTCGTACTATTATAATATGTCTACCGTGAATTCTTAGAGCTTAGTCTAAGCGCCATCAGCCGGCCTAGCATGACAACCACGACAAAATTTTGTCAACCGTTTTCTCGTGCTTCAACCGTGTATCTCTTTATGTCTTACGGGTCTCACATGTCACCTACACTTAGACAAGATATCTCGATGGAAAAATATCTCAATTTTTGACATTAGAAGTCGAGTTTTAACTTTTAAGTGTGTCATGTTAAACCCGGACACACAACAGTGAAAAATAAGGACCCGGAAGACAAAAAGAGATAATCGATTAGAACCATTGACTTATATGTATACTACTAGACAAGCAACTTGTAATAATAATTGTGTCGCAATTTCGGATCGCGCGGGCGGGTAGAGAGGGGGAGCAAGCATGGCGAATATGCCTTGCAAACGCTCGCTCTCGCATATTTCTAGTAAAGAGTAAGCGTGATGGAAAATTATGATGGCAGTTGTGTATTTATATTTACGATAATTATTGTTTTAGACAAATACGAAATAAATTACTTAGGTACTTACTGAAATAGACTTCAAATCACCTGGGAAAACTACGTACATAAATTATAACAGTGTTTTATTGGTTACTATGAACAAAATCGGTGTTAGTTTGTCGAAAACAACGTTCACGGCTTACAAAACAGTGCTACGGAGAATTAACCGCAACTCAGTGGCCAATTATTTAAGGCCGCATAGCTTGTCTAGTAGTATACATATAAGTCAATGATTAGAACACGAGAATCGGTTCGATTTTTTTTTATCGTGGTTGGCATGCTGGCCGGCAAAATTTCGAAAAATCATTCGTTCTGTATGCATAAATACACTATTACCAATTCCTGTGTATTTTGTAAAATACCGGGCATATTCTAGAGGCAGGTGTGGTCGCCCGCTTCCCCAGCGACACTAATGAACACAATGAAGACGTATTCCGAGCAACATATCCGGCGTTGATCGATTGATTTACTCGCTGCCACCGCGCTCGAGCTTTTTGTATTCGACTGTCGCTCGCTATTTGCATATCAGAATCAAGCGGTTTCAAACGACGCGACGGCCCCTTCATGATAGACGCACTTTTTGAGTATGTCATTATGTCATGTGATGCGAATAAATAGGAAACCCCGCGCGATGTCAGGCCTTCGCTCTTTATTCAAAACTCACACCTTTTGTAAAGGCTTAGTGTAAAGCCTCCGTGGCAAATTGGTACCTATGCACGTTACGTTTAGAATCGGAGGACCAAGGTTGGAATACCGGCCCACTGGCGTCTCGGTTAATTCACTAGCCTAAAACAATGATGAAGGTACCTACCAACTAATGTTGCAGATGTTTTTTGTTTTCAAATTCACAAAAACAAAATCATTCCCAATTTTCATTTACAAATATGAACTAAGAGCTAAATATTTTCAAAGTAAAATAAGTATGATCAGTAACAAACGGTGTTATTTTCTATGAGAATTAACTAATTTTTGATATGTGATATCGGCCATTTAATTAAAATTTTAATCCGTTATAAAGTATTTTATTCAAATCTGATTAAGTGTTGTTACTTAAATTTAGTTATTTAGTTTTTTGTTATTTATACTTTAATATTAATTTGTTTATATTGATGCACTTGGAAGAGCCTAGCTGCCCACAACACACGGAATGCTAGTGTAAGAGCTAGGGCTACACCAATATCTACTGTGTTGTGTTTTTGGGACAACATAAATATTGCTCTTTTTTTAATATAAGAAAATAATGAAATTGAAAATGTATGATGTGCTGAAGGCATGAACATATAAAAATGTATAAACTGATAAAAACATAACAATTATACGATTAATACTACTTAAACACTTAAATAAATATGTATAACGAGGTATTAACGAGTATAAATACTTTGTGTTCAATATCATACTTAATATCTACGTGTGAATTTACAATATAAAAAACTTAATGTAAGTAGATAATTATGCAAAACGACATAATAACTGATATGCTAATTCTCTGCTCGGACGATTTAGCACCCCCGGCGTATCTTCAAACATTTGTAAGTAGGGGGTCGCGTATCAAGACAATCTACAAGATATCGACCACTACTTACTTATTCCTATCATCGAACAAATGTTATACAATATTTAATCACCAGAATATTTATAAGCACTGTTAATCGTCCACTTTGTTTTAATTACGTTTATTATACAATAGGTAGACTTAATTAAACGTTATTTGAACAAATAACGAGCCAGTTTCATTATTTTTATAAGAAGACTAGCAGCGAAACCCGGCGTTGCTCGGGTTAAAATACATCGCATGTCAGATTAGACTTTCTAGATTATTTCGGATCAATTTCATCGATTGCACACATTTTGGAACTTTCTAGATCTTTCCAGAAGCTTTTTAAAACATTCTAAATCGATTACAACAATTGAAACCATTTTAAGACTTTCTAGATCATTTCAGAATTTTTTAGAATTTTCTCGATCATTTCGGATCAATTTCATCGATTGCACACATTTTGGAAATTTCTAGATCTTTCCAGAAGCTTTTTAAAACATTCTAAATCGATTACAACAATTGAAACCATTTTAGAACTTTCTAGATCATTTCGGATCAATTTTATCGATTTCACACATTTTGAAACTTTCTAGATCTTTCCAGAAACTTTCTGAAATATTCTAGATCGATTACAATAATTGCACGGCTTGTTGGAACTTTCTGGATCAGATTGATTTTATCAGTTGCACACATTCTGGAACTTTTTAGATCATTTCCGACATTTTCAGAATTTTACGGAAGATTACATTAGTTAGAAAAGGACAGATATATATTATTCCACATTTTTGACACTCACAACCACCCACTTCCACCCACCCCGACCAAACTCCCTTATGCACACCTAGAGACCAAGGGGTATTTGCCATTCCAAGGGGAAGTTGATCAAAGTAGCGTATGATAGAAAAAACCGTGGACACACGTACGAACATTTGCATTTTATATAATATATTAAGATTAATTTTAATGTATCGTTTTATTTATCAAAGCTACTTTGATAAACGGTAAAATAGAATTATAAGTATTGTTATTATATTATCTTATTCTAGATATAGCTGATGCAAATCTTATTCCGGAATTATTCTATATCAATAAAATGCTCATCCTTTCTTCGTATTCACTTCACTTTGTCTCTCTTTAAATAGAATCTGAATATCCTTAAAGTTCAGGTATTGTTATGTTTTTTATAAATTTTTGTCGTAATTACCTATATATAGTGTATTTTATAATGTTGATAGTTTGTAAATATATACATAATTATTTAAAATAACAAGTAAACATATTTCAGAAAAAAGATTATTGTTTTTCAAATTACATCAAACACGTCAACTTGATATTTTTAATTTATTCTACTTTTTCAATATACTTATTCAAACTAAAATCAATATAAAAAGTTACACACTTAACAGTTGAATGAAAATATTGTTTAATGCTGAAAACAGACGTTGACAGAGAACATTAAAATCCCTTTATTAAATAAAACGCAACAGTCACTTAGTTTTCATGCCTCTATAATCATAAAGAGTTTGTATAACCAATGGAAGTTTGACGAAACATCCACTTAAATAATTAACATTTGAATTGATGCTAATTCAACAAAACTGCATACTTAACGATCGATTAATTATTTATAACAGCTCCTTAACTCTTTTATTACATTCCAATACACTGCCCTCAAAATAATTTTTGACAAGCTGCTAATCATATTCTAATGCACACCTTGCGATATTTTGTCTGGCGCTTAGAATTTTAAAGAGCCTCGAGTGGAATATTTAAAGGGTTGAAATTAATCTGACGATAGTTAGACAGGTGCCTTTATTCCGTTATCGCTTACAATGTTTGGAGCAGTTATCAGAGATGCGTCTATAAAGTTTTGATAGTTAATATGAGAAACTTTAAACATAGAGACGAGGAATTAGTAATCTACTACATATATAAAAATAAGTCGGATTTGACGCTATAACTCCAGAACGCACGAACCGATTTCCACGGTTTTGCATTCGTTGAAAAGGTCTCGGGTTTTAAATTCAGGAAAAAATTCAACAGAAAAGCGGGAAAATCTTTTTTCACATACAGCGGTTGGCAAATGGGCATATTCCAATCTAAGAATAATTGTATAATTTCGAAGCCAATATTTTGGCAGAACAACGTCTGCGGGGTCCACTAGTACTGTTATATTTTTATTTTAGTTCTGAAATCAAAATGTAAAAATTAATACGTCTTGAGAAGAAATAAGAATTGTATTTGTATTTAGTATGATTAATTGAAAACACATATTTTTTAAATATTAGTTTAGATAAAGCTAAAAACTGTAGTAAACCAAGGAATGAAAGGCTTTTTTATTTTTGATTTTTTTTTTAATATATGAGTAATATATGTAGGTATCGTAAACCTAGCTAAACAGTTTCTAAGCTACCCGTTACTCTCAAGTCATTCTCGGTCTGATATTATTACTATTTTTAATATTAGGTACTTTTTAAAACACAAATAGGTCGTGAGAAGTATGATCCCTGTACTTTTGTTAAAAATACAGGAATTACGAACTTAATATCTAGAACAGCCTACTGGACCTTAGTCAAGAGTGATGTAGCGTACAAAATATGTCGGATCGTTAATACCACGTAATAGATAAAAAGGCGTTAATACATAAGAACATAAAAATGTAAATACCGAATATTTGGCTCTTAAAGTAATTAAAACTACATCAAGCAAGTAAAAAGCACTCAGTGTGACGATCGCGTCTCATATCTAATAATTACTAAGTATATTAACTGCTCCACGAAATTTATAATTTATTCTGCTAATAAAGTGTTTATTGTTGAGGTAGTTCATTAAATATATAAGTACTGTAAATAAAATTCAGTGTAGAAAAACGTACTCGTGTTTAAAATATTCGCTTCTTTTCGATTATTATAGGCGACTAAGTGACCACAAATATCTAAAACATTACGAAAATCTTACCATTCATCCATTGCCTGATGCTGTCATTAAAGCAGTAACTAATTATTTCATCGATTTTACACCTATTGATGAGATGGATTCCTGGCGAGTCAATGTTAATGTATAATTTTATGAACCCATAATTTCCTAGGCCTTGCCTTGAAGTAAAAGATATATAATTAATGCGCCCCGACTTCACACGGGTGCAATGTAGATGTACACAATATTATACACAAAAAATAGCCTATGTTTTACTCGCTGATAATGTACAGCTGATATGTGATAATGTACAAATGTAAATCGGTACAGTAGTTTTTGAGTTTATTCATAACATACAAACATACAATAATCCAAAAATACAAATGTTTCCTCTTTATAATATTAGTATAGAAGTATAGATAAAATTTCGATTGACATAACTGAAATCTGCTAATGCTATCCGCTTTGTTGTAACTCGCCATCTAGAATAACAATATAAAATCCAAATGTTAAGCTAAATATTTGAGGAACGATAAATATGTATTAAAAACGGTTAAAAGTTAAATAATATTACATATACAATGTTGATTTGAGGAAAGGCATTTGTTGATCGAGATAAGCCCAAACGAGGACGAAGCTATTGTTTCGTAACGCCATGTGAAAATTAGTTTCATTCCGTAACAGATTATTATTCATCGTAACGTCGTTTTTAATTTGTATTTAATTACTTTACATTTCTTCCAATAACACAACCAATTAAAAATAATTACTTACATAAAAATTATCTTAAGAATGTTTTATGTTAAAACAAATGAGGATCATTTGATACAAAATTATTATTTTGACTTGGAAAATTAACACATTTGCTGCGACACAAGGCTAAATAGACCTTAAATATATACTGTGTGTGTAAAGTGTAGTGAAAAGCTCTCAATTCATTACAATATTGGTTTTTACCTACCTTTTAACATACTCGTGGTAAGTTTAAATCCTAGGCTTTTTGACATGATATCGAACTGCGAGGACAATGACAAAAGGCGAACGTGTTAAATAAGTTTAAAATCTGAAAGTACTTCATTCTTCAACTGAAACTGAAATGCGCAATCTATTATTATCTATCTACGATATCATTTTTTAAATATTTTACTTTTTATCTAAATTATATGTGCTCATATCGATCTAAAATAAAAAAATGACAAGACTCACTTAAAATGATGTTACGTTTATTTATTTAATATGCTATTTAAGCAATTTCGTTGTGTTCTTTCGTTTTAATTCCTGTTAGGTTTATGTATAAAACAACACATACACTATATGTACATAATTTTTTATAAATGAGTTAACTTGTTCTATTTTATTTTTATACATTACAGTGCTCTTTTGTACACCCACTTTCAGTTACCTGCGTACAACAGTCAGCAGTTTTGTATTCAATGGGGGCGGCAATAAACAGCTAATTGCGTTGTAAAAAGGGGAATGCTCACCAATGAATGAGCATTAGGGTCTCGGTATATAAGCTATATATAAAAGCGACTGGCCAACATACATTTAAAGATATGTATTCGACTCTATAATACTAATTATTGCCAGCGTTGGATATGCTCTGTTGAACTCTATGTTCTTTTTGAATTAACAAGGGATAATTAATGTTAAATATTTTACTTATGCTTTAATAACTTTGTTTCAGAATGAGGGAAACAATAAATATCAAATCCTCTATTTTATATTATATAGTTTAGCACTGACAAGATATATCCGAGACTGAAATTATTTAAGAACTAATAGATCTTTTTATTCGGAAATGATGTTTGATGTCCTTTTCAGGAGAGTCCGAATTTATTTCTGAAAACCAATTTAGACCGTTTGGTAATTTTTTTTCTTTCTAAAACTACCGTAATCTAGCCAACAGAGGCTAAAACGGGTATATTTTAACTTAATATGCAAGGATATATTTCCTTAATTTAAAGTTCACCCACTAGTGTTCTTTAAAATATTATTTTATTACACTAACACTATTTGTCACTGTGTTCACTTGCACTTTACACTTACCTATTGAAGTAAGAATCATGTTTTAGTAGTCATAGTTCCATCTTCATTCATGGTGCATATTTCAACAAACTGAGGTAACAATAATCATTGAATATTTATTATAAAATGTATCGAAAGTAGTAGTGTATTGAACTAATTTTCATAAAACAGTTATAGAACCGAACGGTTTTAAAGAAATAAATACAGTTAAAGTGAATACGGCGGTGTCTCAAAGTAGTTTTAATTTATGTTAATTGTTTACCGTAGCTTATGTGTGCCTCGACCACTTTATATTACTATTCTTTGAAGAATACATTGACCATAGACTTCAACAGATGAACGAATATAATATGATTTATTATACTTTTTAATATTGCTTTTAAAATACCACAAGCTCGTTGAAAGTTTTCATACCAACTTTCTAATTTTTGTATAATTTGACTTATTTCCCTGATAATGTCTTAGGTTAGGTTTTGTATCGAAGTTTCAACGCGCATCTTCCCATTATAACTTAGTTCAACTTGAAGCCATCCGTTTCATTTCCATTTTCAAAAATTCAAACGCATTTTAATTTAAAAGTTCTCAAAGTTATGTTGGTACCTACATAAGATAACCCGGAAGAGCTTTAGCACTTTAAAACGTTTAAGAACCTCATATGTATGTCAAATAATTTTATTTCATATCTATTGACTTTCTAATACTAGTACGACACGGAAGCCCGCTACTGTGCGAGCCTATTGTTACAGCAACACTCCTCATAATTGGTTATCACACCTCGTTTGTAACGCTCTGGTCGCCAAAAGACGCCGCGCACTATTGTCAGCTGTCTATACAATGAACTGTTGCATTAGTGCTTAGCTGGAAATATTTTGATAACCTTCTTTCAGTTGCAGTAGCCAGTAAAGAAATATGTGGGCCCTGCATTCATTAAATCATTACTCAAAGTGGGTGATAGGCCCCTGATGGTCACCAGTGCCTGCAGAGGTCAGAGGGGAATAGGTTCAAAGTGTTGATCTACTAGCTCCATAGACCGCTCCAATGGCTACTACATACATATTATTTCCAAGCCTTTTACTAAACCCTGAAGGCATCCAAAGGGGTTTTAATACTTTAAACTAATAAAGTTACATGTTGTATCACTAATCTACAGGATATATTAAAGGCCGGCAACGCATCTTCAAGTACCTACTCTGGTGTTGCAGATGTTTATTCGTATTCACTTTCTATCAGGTAAGCTGTTACTAACAAAACAAAAACTGAATATAAGTCCAACGAATCAAACTTTTTAAGATCGGAATTCGAATAAATCATACAAAACGTTAGTTCTTCATCGCACTGAATCTTCGTCAAACAAATTCATCGGAATCTACAATACGGAAATATAATTTACGACCTTAAAAAATTGTAAACAATACGAAGCAATGTGTCAAAATACGCTCACAATACTAAAATGATGAGCTTTGAAAAGAACGCGGTCGGTGAAGGAGAATACAATGAGTGCCACTTACAGCGGACAATATTGCCAGTGACTTGATCGAGGACAAAAAATACTATGAACTTCTGTAGCAGTTAATAAGAGTCGCGCACAAAAGAATCCGAGATGGTACGGTTGTGGTGTCCTCATTCTAATTCATCGCGATACTTGAATACACGTACAAAGGATTCATTCTAACCAAATATTTTATTAATTTAAAGATGAATACTTAGTTATTTAATCTTCAATGTGTATTTTTATGTACAACAATGTTTCATTCATTAATATACAATTTTATAATCTCTAAGAATATATTTACACTAAATTGAGAGAGGATGAAAAAGACATAAAAATCATCTATACATATAATAAAAGAGTAGGATCGAAATTACGCTTCACTAAATATTTTTACCAGAAATTAAGAGGGGTGATAAAAGAAGGGTAGCAGAATGCATAAATGCAATTTTTAATTTTAAATATTTTTGTTCGTCGATACGTTTGTTCACGAATTTTCATACATTTCTTATAAATTCGGATTTCAGGAAGAAATGTACGTGCGAAAGAAGTCACGGGTACCAGCTAATTATTTTTATATTTGACTAGCAATCCGCCCCAGCTTCGCACGGGTGCAATATAGATGTACATACCTACTATACCTAAAAAAAATTAAAATCAATCGAGTAGTTTTGAGTTAAATCGTAACAAACAAACAGATAGATAATTTATTAATTAATAACATTGGTGAAGTGTTTGAGAACCACAATTTTGCAAGCTATTGGCTAATTATTTCGAACTGATATTTATAACAACTGTACATACATCAATATCTGCAAAAGATATTTTCATATTTCATTTAAATAAGATCTAAATTTTAAACCCTACTAAAGTTATATAATATCAAGCATAGCATTATAATATCAAGAGTAAACTGTGAACACTAAATCAAGTTTGATAAAAGAGGTACCAAAGAAAATAGTACTCGTTGACCATTGATCAAATCGTCTTGTGTGCACAATTCATCAATAACACCTTCCTTAACAATTGGTGATATAGTAATAAAGAAATGCAACTAATATAAATATATGATCTGTAATATGTTTACGTCTACGATGCTAGCTTAGTATGAAAAGAGTTTTTATAATAATTTATTTTATTAAAGATAGACAAGATTCACAAAAACTTAAGCTAACCAAAGTTATATTAATGATTAATAGGTAGTAACTTTTCACCGAGGTATATGCACTTTTAAATCGGCCACATATCGAAATAAATTCCTTATTTAAGAGATACCTAAGAATTGAAATATCAATCCTAAGTCTAGTATTGGTCAAATATGTGAAGAATATCTAGTCTTGAATATAGAAGCGTAGAAAATAGCTTTTTTTAATTAGAAAGTTAATGAATTTCACAGAGCAATTAAAAGGAGAATCGAAACCTTTATCTTTTTTATCTTTTATTCAAACTTTTTCTTTTCCTATACTAATATACCTATACGAATATCACAGTGTAACCTTATAGACTGTGCTTATATTATAAAGAGGAAAATTTGTATTTTTGTATGTTATGAATAAACAAAATCTTTTTTGTGTATAGTAGGTACATCTACATTGCACCCGTGTGAAGTTGAGGCGCGTTGCTAATTTAAAATATAGGCAATTTAAAAATAACCTGAAGAAACATCCAAAGTCCTGCCTCATTAGGGAGCATGTCCGAACATTTTTTTATATTTAATAAGCATCAGCGGTATAATATGTAGTATTCATAAAACATTGCCTATATTCATATACTATGCTGTTTGTTATTTTAGCTCACCTGTCAGTACTCTGTAACTAAGACGTCTTCCTCTGAAATCAGTTCTGTACAAATTTCTATAAAAAAAATATCAAGAAGCGGTTATATTTTCATAAAAAACAGGCTACTATAACATAATATGACTGTTGATTGCATATGATATTATCATTTTTTCTATTTTAATATTTAACTAAAATTAATCCTACTCCACTATTCTGTGCATATAGTGTTAATGTAGAGCACGCTTATAACAAGTACGGCTAACTAACCAACGATAACCTCCACTAAGCCTAAAGTATACCCAAGCTCACTAATCACTGTTGAATCAAAAAACATTTATTTACACTTTGAGAAATAACGTATCTCTTGACAGAAACACAAAAGTATTGATTTCGTGCAATGCAATAATCATTTTTACAGACCAAATAAGCTCTATCGTGCGATACAATAATAATAATTTATGATAGACAGGATTAATTTAAAAAAAAAACAATAAAGTCTAAATTAGCTCCATAAAAAATTCAATATTGGGAAATAAGCAGTATTCGTTTTCACAAAATAATTTCTGTATTAGGTATCATTAACTTAGGTATTTATCACGCAGGTGTTTAAAATGCTAATTATAAATAATCATTAACTTATTATATACTTATTTCTGGGACATTGGTTTTGGAATTCAATCAATTGATATTCCAGCAAAGAAGCAGCATTTTTTTTTCTATAATACGTTATACAATATAATTTATCCATTATTTGTAGTTATATCTACTGACAGTCAATTTAAATATACATATTTCCAGAGGTTCATTCCATCAAATGTGGATGCCATGTTATACCAAGTGAAGAAAGAACCTGTATTTCAACATAATCATGTCTTAGCTATCATGTGGAATTTACGGATATTCATCAAATAGCCGTAACGAGAATAGCGATCGTTCCGCGGCAGGCTTGAACTTTCCAGCGACACGAGTGAAGTATTAAGTTTGACAGTAAATAGAGCCAACTCAGCGATCTTCGTGCGCACGAACGGAGTATCGACAAGATAATACCATCCCGACAGCATACTCGATTCACAGGCATTGTACTATCTCAAGCTTCAATCTAACAGAATACGAATGCATTTCCACGCCCTAAAGATTTTTATGGTAAATAAAACACGAAGCAACTGTGTGTTTAAAGAACTCTCCCCTGTCATGTTGATGAATGCAATAATAAATAATTATTTTTTAATGTTTTCTATAACTATATATACCTACATTATACAGGAGCATAATTGATTACTCCTTCCAGATGGAAAATAACAACGCTTGCAATGTTTTAACTCGCGCTCAATAATAGGATAATATTATTGGAATGCAAAAAACTTTTAACATTTCTAGTGATGAATTGGATTTTCACAAATTTCTGTAATAATTCAATTTTTTTCTATAAAGTTGGCACATGATGACTTTATGGCGTATAGGAATACTGACTAAGCGTTTAGTATATAGCTGAAATATGTTTTAATGCTTTTTTTATCACCTGTTTCCAGAATTTTTAGCTAATGAAATTTTAAATGATTTGGTTTATTTACACGTATAGTGCGTTCACAAATCGCTGACTTTACTGTGCCGTTTTAATAACCGCAATTTATTCCTTAAATCGATATCAAATTTTACGTTTCATTTGTGTTTATTATTTGTGAGGGACAGTAACAGTATAGTTTATAAACATACAGGACTATTATTACTTTTTTTTATTGTAGTGTGTTAGTCTGAATATCAGCAGAATCTTTTTCTGTTTCCTTAAAAACTTCTAATATTAGCCATCATTGTTGTGTTTAAAGTTTGATATAATAAGAGTTCTTGGTCATACGTTCGTTTCGTGATGTTTTCGTGCAATATGACCTCAGCCTTAAAAGTTATAAAGCACCTCTAGGCGTATCTAACTGGGATCGTTGTGTTGATGGCTCTATCGGGTTCAAAAGCCAACGGCCCTATTTGTTATCCATTTGAGCTTTAATAAATGTCAGTTTAACATAGGTACCTACTTAAACCTATTTATATATACCAAGCACAATATAGCTTCTAGAACAGGAACCAAAATTAAAAGAGTAAGAGTTCTCGATAGAAGTAACAATCAGAACAAATCAGAAGGTCTTTAAAAAATAATAATTGGAATTTAACCGGATCGTAATACAAATAAAATTTATAAACTGCCAAAATAAATCACAATTAATTAATTTTCTAGATCTTAACCAATAACGAGCGTGTAGGAAAGCATTGATAACAGTAAAAGAATCGAAAGTGGTATGCAGGGATCGGAGCACATGGAATTCCGTGATCTCTGCCTACCCCAATGGGAAAAAGGCTTGATGCATATGTATGAATGTATCTTAAAGAAAACAAGAGTATCATAAAACCACTATGTATGACTGTATATAAAAATATTATTCAATCGCTCTAAGCAGCCGCTTAGGTAGCGCTAAACTGCTCCTAACTGAAAAATAAACTATAAATTGAAAATTTACGTTCTAATAATGCGTTCTTACAATAAATCAGACGAGTTAAGTGATATAAAGTGAATTACCGCGGTAAGTGCGAGCAAGCTGACTTAACGCGACTTGCCCTCCAGTTATCATGTATCACAACCTGCCAGCTTTTTGCTTTAAAACTTTTCAATTTTAATATGGATCATTAGTACTTTGCACAGCGTAATGCATTTACAGATACACTGTAGATAAAACATAAATTTTACGAAGAAATCGACATGTAAAAGGACGACGTGAATCTGTTGGCTCGAGTAATCTTTGGGCCCCAATGAAAAATACATAACGTGGACCTGAAAGATGGGTTTAATTATAAGTGTTTAATTATAAATTAAAAAGTACTAAAATTTAGGCCACTTTTTCTTGTGGTTTATTTTTACTATGAACTTCCTCGAAAAAATCTTTTTATATAAAATATTCGTTTATCTTTGCCTTGAATCAAGGCTAAACTGCTCGAATTTTCAACAAATAACACTATATAATATTTAAAATATTAGGCTAGAGCTAACAATAATATTCTTATTTTTAGATATTTATTATGAATATTAAAACACCGTGACAGTTTAAGAGACAATTTTAGGCCAACTAGCTTAGTCTACCTTATGACATACAAACAAATAAATATACATTGTGAACATTTCTCTAGGCGTTTTAAAGATTTATTTATAAAGTATATTTTAGTTATAACATTTTTGATTACTTGATACTTGTATACAAAAAACTTAATAACTAAATGACAGTGCAAACCATATCAAAATCCGTTGCGTGGTTTAGAAGTAACCGGAGCGGACAGACACCGATACCAACTTATTGTATATTATTTAGAAATGCTCCTCCGTCGCTACACTACTACGGTGAATTCTGTTCAAGGATAGCAATGCAACACAATGATTGATAGCGGCAGAAATCTGCTTGCGGCATAATTCGGATTTATCACCGCTACTTTTACACCCTACATCCGTTCTCGATCACACGAGACTGCCGACTTCGCTCACTTGAATACATAATGACGAAGAATTTCTACATCATTTTTATAAATAATGGGATACACTTACATAACATTAAATAATATCATTCAAGGACCCTTTTTTAAAGAGGTAAAAAGTATTTTATGGTATGGTATGGTGGTCCTGCGAAAGGACTATACACAGATAAGATCAAATACAAATTCAAAAATATTTTTTTCCTCTAGGTATTGTTAATCGAAGTTTAGGTGACACAATGTACACTTATGAACGTCAATAAAAAATAAAAATAAAATCCTTCTAATTTTACATTTACTGCCAGTTCTCAAATCAAGGGCATAGAACGAACGAGAATTACTGGCAATAATCTCTCCGCCACTCTTTTTAATCGCCAAGTTTTTGCTTTTACAAAATGTTTGTAAGGAGTTGCAACCATTACACTGTGCTCCACATGACATATAATATTGAAGTAATTAATTATTATAATAATAAAAAAATAAACGAATAAAACAAATGAAGGTTTGTCCTCTATCAGCTGTAGGCATGGTGAAATACGATCACTTACATTACTTACATTAACGTGGGAACAATCCGAAATGATTCTACATGTTAATATAAAATAAATAAAACCTTCAATGGGAGTAAATATGATTAGTAAGTTGATTTAAAATATCTTCTGAATTCTGATAATAAGTATAGAAAAAAATACTTTTACCTATCATAATTCATTAAAATTATTTGACTGTAGATAATATAAAAGTAGAATACGATAAATCATTCACCATACTACATTGCAATTACCTAAGACAACAGTGCAGTTATTATCGATGAAGATTTATAAGGCGGACTGCTATTATCCCTCAAAAGCTGTGATATTTGAACCCTTTTGTTTATACCAGCCGCCAGCCAAACAATGAACAGGTGAAACGCACCGGCCACGCACCTACAAACGTACCTTTCTTCACGGTTTTTATTGATAAGTTTTTATACCAAGTAAATGGTGTCTTGATAAAGGTCGCTCTAACACCAGCAGTAATTAGTGACGATTAATTATCTTTTATCTCGATCTTAAAGTCGCTAGCGTAATAATTGCTCACAATGTGTTCGGTTACGATTTCTAAATATTCTAAATCTTTTGTAAGCACTTATTAACTCTGCTTTGTAATTATATCGTTTAGCGATAGGTGAGCGGCAATCCATTTCCTGATTTAGAATGATAGGTTGTGTGCTTCGATGTACCTACAATTTATGATCAATAAGTGTTTTGTAAAATTATATTGGTAGGTTTTTGATGTGTTTATTAAAATATTTACAACGAAGTTGACGAAGTTGCATTTTGTTGAAATGATGCAAGGACTTTATATAATATATAAAGTCCTTGAAATGATGTGAGTGTTCTTGTCATCGATTTATGGCTCACGACAAAAATGTTAGACTTTACTTAATAATTTTAGATAACTTCCATTCTACACAAATAGTAAATAATGTTTATTAATAAATGCTTCCACACTTCTCAAGTTGACTCCTTAATCTTATAAACGTTAATGCCAGAAACGAACTTGCAAGTCCATTGGTGTTATAAATATCTATGAGTGGCTATCACTTACCATCACGTTACAGTCCATTTGTCCCCTATTCTAAAAAAAACTCTATTGAAGTCTATGAAGTTAGCGAGAAATTTTCTTGCAAGGACAAGCTTCATATGAAATCAGCTATCGGCAGTAGCTTTACAAGAAGCGAGCATATTCTCCCTCTAAAGGCCGGTAACACACTCGCGACTCATGAGCAGCGGTAATGACTTAACACTAGGTGACTTGCAGGCTCGTCTGCCTTCTGTACTATATAAAAATGTATATATTTTTACAAACAAACAAACAAAACTAAAAAAACAAATCACAGTCAAATTTATTTTATTCGCGATTTAAAAGGGTAAAGATCATGAGCAAAGATAGTCAAGATTTGTTGTTCGAAATCAATTTGTTGGAATATGGCAGGGTCCGAGTCATAAGAGTTGTTTATCTTCAATCGAATGGTGTCGGCATTTCGCATGCGCAGAACTGGCGCATGTGACGTGTCTCTAGGGTTACCAGAACGATGATCAACAAAGTCCTTAAAACCAAGTACCTACTGTAGCACAAAGGTTTGTCATTTTTATTTTAAATTTGATATCTTCAATTATTGGGTTATAACAGTTACAAGTTTTATTATGTCTTTTTAAAGGTATTTCATATAAAATTTACTTTTTATACTTACTTATTAAAGTCACAAATTATTTTATAGAACAGCAGATGCAGTAACTAATAACTACTTCAAAGCTTTAAGTAATTTGGGGGAGAACTTGTCAGACGGACGGGAAACAAACCCGCAACTCATGGATACGATTTATATTAAACCATTGTACCAAAAAGCGCATCAGTATATTTAAATTGTTTAGTCATATTATTTACAACACCAGTATCTACCTAATTACCACAATTTACAGTAGCAGATAAAACTAGTAAAATAAAAAAAGGTAAAATATATGTAACCAAAAGTCACGGATTGACGACAATACCCTTGAAATCAGGAAAATACCTTGACACTTGGTAACCCTAAGCCGTGTGACGTGAAGCAGAGTGGAGCAGGCTTCCTCGAACTGCAGCCAGCACGATCCTTCCACTGTCAATCAACGTTTTAACGTGATGTAAGCAAAACTTGTCGATATTTGTTTTTAAGAATAATCCCTTATAATTATAATTAATGACGTTGTCTCTATATAATTTTTTTTTTTTGTTGTTTTAATAAATATATTGGGAATAAAAAGCTTTTATAACAATATTTCATGTTTGTCTTTTATGTCTTTTAATAATAATAAGTACAAAATTCACACGCAATCTATACATGACGATATTTTTTCTTTGCTTTGATTTCGATTAAAGAAAGCTAAGCTAAATAATAAAAAAAACACGTTTTAATCCGGTAAAAGTAATTTTTTAATGTGTGTTACTCGCGTTAGTAAAAGACAATTCAATTCAATTAGGTATTATAGAAAGCTATTATATTTCTCAAGATTAGATCTACCTCTGAAAATTGCATGAAAATATGTAGTCTCAATTTTTAATGAATGTATTTCATATCATTGATTCTACTGTTTACCAGATATTATGAATTTTTCGTAAAATAACGACGAAAACAGAAATTTGAAATAAATGCAGTCACTACATCATCAGCGAGTTATTAGTGTATAGTATCGTATCTATACTGCACCCGTGCGAAGCCGAGGCATGTTGCTAGTCGAATCACCAATCAAACTTAATATAACAATCACGTGAATTGATACAACGGTTGTCCCAGCGGTGGGCAATCGATGCATCGCCTGTCTACTCACTGCGCCCATTACACGACATAGCGGACACTTATTGGCTCCGACTTAATAATTACACGAGATAATAGATCTATTTACATATCATTGTTATTATCTTTTACTACACTGCAAACTGCTTTCGAACTTTATTCGTCGTTTTATTCGATTTTCGAACAACAAATCATTTTAAAACCGAGCCGCTTTTAATCAATCATTATATTATGTTAATAAATTCAAACACGATTATAAATTTGAGGATCCTGCTAAGCGTGAGGCCCATCGATCAAAATTCAAAAACAACGTTTGGGCTCAATCACGGATAACCATCGCAGGTGCCACGACGCGATTAATGTTCTTATTTGGGTGCAATCTGGATTATAAATACTAGTTAAACTACGAGAACTTATTTTTCACTAGCAACGCGCCCCGGCTTCACACGGGTGCAATTTAGATGAAATATGCTACTCGCTGATAATTTTTTGGCTTTCCATTGGTGAAAGAATTTTTAAAATCAGTCCAGTAGTTTTTGAGTTTATTCATAACATACAAAAATATTCAAATTACAAATCTTCCCTCTTTACAATATTAGTATAGATTGAAACTTTGATCATTAATACTATATCAATGCATTAAAATTAATAAAAAGTAAATTACAAAAAGCTAGACATTACTGTAATAAATAGAAAGTCCTTTCTCTCGAATCTGGTAAGGAGCAAACACATTTCTATGACCGTTTCAATGATTATTTTTATTTACAATCAAGTAAGTGATCAATCGTCTGTGCTCTACCTGACCAAAATAATTTTTGTTTAAAACTTTTTCTTCGGAGTTCGAACCTGGGACCTCAGTTGCTAAACGTAACGCATACCTCTCAGCCACGAATGCAGTCAAATACCTTTATTCCATTTTTAAATAAATTGATATTATTCATAGTGCCGAGTGCAATATTAGGTACCTACTCGGAACATTCGTACAAATTATGTACCTATTTAATTGGTATTAAATTCCCAATAGACTGCAACGCAATATATGAATAAAACAGTTAATTTGTTGGGATGCTATCCCTTAAACGACTCACAAAATATGTTAATTAAATACCAATATAGATAAGGATGTGAGAAGTTTATTGGCTATAAATTGGTCAGTCAGTCTGTGGTTTCGTTGTCATTTTAATTTCCTTGGATAGCCTAGTGTCAATACTACACGATTTATTTATGGTGTTGTAAAGTGTTTTGGATCTTAATTATGTCGGGTGTTTTTATAGAAACGAGCTAACAAGATAGCTAGCTTCAATTGACTAAAGTTCGTACTTTAGTCAGTTAAAAAATAACTTTATTTTTATATAACACTAGTTGCCCAACCTGGCTTCGTACGAAGGACCAAAATTCTGGATAGGAACACCATATTCACATAGCGGTATGAAATACATACTATGTAGGTACCGGTAGCTATCCTCACACCTACCGTAGCTCCGGTAGGTACATAGTATTTAATACCGCTAGGTGAATGGAAAACCAAGAAAGAGATGCATGGATTGCGTGAAGAATTATCACTTATGATTCTTCACGCAAACCATGCATCTCTGAAAAATTAAAGATGTTAGATGATAAGGATAGAAAGATTTAGAATCATACATTAATAATTACATCTCCATGTAATTATTAATGTATGATTCTGAATAAAATAACCTTTAGCGGATTAATACATGATTTATTAATTATGTATATACATATTATTTTTCCCGATGTTTTGAATGCTTTTCACCAAATGTGAAACGTGAATGATTACGGACAGTTTTAATCCAAAAAAAATATATTTTATTTAAAATATATGTGATACTCGCGTGAATAAAACACAATTGTACTAATATTTTTATTTCTTCTTTTTTTTTGTGTAGCTTAAGTAGATATTATTTATTTTTAATTGTTTCTTTTTCAAAAAGCAATTAGGGAGTATTTTTTTGTAATTCTTATGTTCACCATAATTGTCATATATTTTAGAACAGCAAATTGTAACTTAAATTGTAGAAAATTGTATTATATATGATGTGGTGTACTTTAATAAATAAATAAAAAAAAAAATAGTATTGTTTGATTTTTGTAAAAGCTTTGAGGAAAAATGACACATGACAAATTCGTTAAACATGATGCGTTTTCATTTGCGGTTTCCAAAATACCTGTGACTTTTAATTCCACAATGTCAACCACAAACCATTAAATATAAGTATGCTACTCGCGTTAGTAAACGACAATAGCTACCTATTACATTTTCACATTACTTGATGTCAAGACTTATATAAATGTAAATTAAAGTAGTAGGACATATTAATACTGGATTCTCAATTAGGTAGTTTGTACGTAACCTAGACATTTAAGCAGTCTCCAAATCCATGTTGAAATAGGTGAATAAATGTCAGACAAAACAATGGCAATTAATTGATAACATGTATCTGAGATTCGCGGTTTCTATCAGACACGCGATCTTGTTTCCAGAAAACTCAGGTAGGCGTTTTTGACGGGCTCGTTGGCGCGTTCGGTAGAACACCTGCCGTGCGCATCGATGGGTCGTGGGTTCGAATCCCACCGGGAGCACATGCTTACAATTTTCTGTAAGCATGTTTTCCCCACGTCTGGTAACTTCGGGCATTGATCGGGTGGGAGGAATATCTAAATTCCGACCGGTTAACGAACCGTTCATAGATGGAAAAGCCGTGAAGTGCATATTGCGCGTTTCAGTCTACGGATTTCCGAATGCTCGAAGTAAAAATTGGGTCGACAGCGCATCATTGACTGATGTTCTGTGGCTGGGGTGTCACCTACCATCAAGTGAACCTCATGCTCATCTGTCGATATCTGACATAAAAAAAAAGTGGTATATTCTTAAGCTTATAAAAGGCATTTAATATAATGAGACAGACCAACTACACATTTTCTTTTATTGCCACATAATTATGCCTTCTCGTATTAACATAAGTCCTAGCGTACTTCATAAATGTTGGTCTTGACAAATGAATTTTATAGCATGACTAACGATTTATAGTACACTAGCGACCCGCCCGACTTCGCACAGGTGTAATTTATATGTACCCACTATACCTATGTTACTCGTTGAAAATATAGCTTTCTATTGGTGAAAGAATTTTTAAAATCGGTCAAGTAGGTACTTTTTGGTAAATCGTAACAAATTAACATTTTTTTCCTCTTTATAATATTTATAACAGTTGTCAGTTAGAATTAGAGGAAAAATATCTATACTCCTATTTTCAATAAATCTTTTTTTTATGGCAATATTAAAAACCTAATGTATGAGCCCTAATTTTGTGAGAACAAACTGTTATTTCTTCTTTACATTGTGTTGGGTAACTAAAACATATAAACAATACATAACCTCTTATCTAGCTGATATGAAAAATTATCGGTCTAAGTCTGTTATAGTAAGTAGGTATTATTATTAATATGTACTCTTTAAACTTCAACTGTTGAAAAACACACAACTTACGAGTTAAATCAATCTACGTTATTGTATATATATCTGTGAATATAAAACAACATATAAGTAATTATAATAAAAAAGTCATTTAATCCCAAAAAATAAGCTTTCTTTACCCATCCCTATATCATAATTCACTACAAAAACAGTAGCACCGTATGTCAGTCTCTTATTACTGGGTTGCATCGAAACGTTCTTCGATACACGAAGTGAAACTAAATCTAAGACAATACAAACTTCACTGCGATTAGATTAAATGAATTGTACGGACGATTACACACACGTATTTGCTTTGAAGGAATTCGGCTGCCTAATACTGAGTACGGGTTTTTTGACGTGGAGACCGCGGTAGGTAGCCAGCGAACTATCGGTAGCTTAATAAACTTACCTTAGCTTCAACAAATCGTATGCTGTCTCTTCACATTACGTCAATCTTCGATGACTTATCGATCGGTTATGATATGTTTATTGGTTAGTTACAATTAAACCATTCCGGATGCATGGCACGTACCTATCCATTTGTTATTAGTTTTAAGTTAGATCCAGAATAGTTCGCCTATTTGATCTATAGGGGAGACCGGGTACAAAAGTAACGGCGGGTCGAAAGTAACAAATGCTCTCTAGATTCATCCAATGGTCGAACACCGCTTCGCCGCCGTCAGGCGATAGCTGAGACCACCCCCCTCACTTGCAGTTAATCGCCGCGTACTCCACGCGCTGTTAGGTTGTGTGAGAGGATGCTACGTGTTTTTACAAACCAAAAGTAGGTTTTTCGATTTTTTCTTTTTTACTGTTTACGTAGTCGTAAAAGGATGGTAGTAATCTGAATTTTTGCATATCCATTTTTGATTAGATTGATTGTACATTGTTTAAATTCGTTTTTGTTTAGCACGTTCCGTTTTCAAGTTATATTTCACGTTTCAACAAAAATGAGTAAGGGTACAAAAGTAACATAGTCCTATGGGTACACAAGTAACGTGTTACTTTTGTCCTCGTAATGATTTAATTACCTCAATAATTTAATGTGTTAGTAACTGTTGCTATTGCGATTAATGCTCAAGGAGGACATATACCTCCTTTTTTCGTATTCCCATTGAAATAATTCCAAGACCACATGATACTTGAGGGTTCTGTTGGTTGTGATGGCAATGCTAGTGGATGGATGCAGCATGCAGAATTTTTACTGTTTCTACAACATTTTAAAAGACAAGTCAAGCCAACAGTTGATCAAAAATGATTGTTACTGCTCGACAATCATATATCGCATATATCTATTCAAGCTCTAGATTTTTGTAGAGGAAATGGAATAGTATTGCTGTCGTTTCCACCCCATTGCACGCACATACTTCAGCTTCTAGATAAAGCAGTGATTGGGCCGTAAGATTGCAATACTGACGGACACGCCCGAAAAAAACTTAATTGAACAAGAATACCGCGAAAGAAATAAAGCCAAGGAAACGGTACAACAAACCGATACTGGTAAAGGTAAGAGAAAATTGGACATATACAAATGTAAAGGGAAAAGGAAAAAAGACCAAATAAGCACCTAAAGACAAGGAAAATAAATCTGACGACGACGAATGCTTCTGTCTCGTATGTTAAGAAACTTTTAACAACAGTCGACCAAATGAACAATGGAAACAATATATCGAATGTTAAAATGTGGTCCCATGCGGAATCCGTACTAAGAACTATGTGTGCCATAGTTGCGAGTCTGAGTAGGAGAATAATAATGAATAGTCTGATTATAAAAGTATGATTAACATAATATAATAATTGATCTCTTTACTTAAACTAAGAATAATTTCTATTGATTTTTTTTTAATATATAATTTTTGAGCATTTAGAATGAAGAAGTTTATTTGTGTTTTTAATTTGTAGTAAACAAAGTCTTTAAATAAATAATTGTTGATTTAACATATAATATTGTATTAATTACCAACTTCTTTGTCTTGTTACTTTCGACCCACACCGTGTTACTTTCGACCTGCCTACGTGGTCGAAAGTAACAACTGACGTTTTTTTTTTAACTCTCTGTTATTCATATAAAACACACCATAATAAAATAAATCGAGCTACTAGTGTAAAGAACATAAACTGAATTTATATATGGTAATATTAATTTAATGACAATATTAAAACCTAGCCAGAAATCAAGGTAAAAATACAAAGTGTTACTTTTGTACCCGGTCTCCCCTACAGAATAATTTGCGGTGTAAGACTCAGGTGGACGTATTCTATAATTTCTAAATTTTACAGAAAAGCAGAAATATTCTGACAATCCACCACTTAAAATTTTACTAGCTTTTTAATACAGATCGTATACAATTGAAGTATAAAAAAAGGAATATGGGATTTAAATGTGTTAAGAATTATTTAGTTACGTATGAAGAATGTATATTACGTATGGATTTTTTTGTACCTTGTATTTTCTTTATTTACCTAAATAAAGAAAATACAGAATTTTATCAAAAAGTGATAGAGACGGCTTAATTGAATTCCTTTGTTTATTCATTGAGTTGTAAAATTAATCCTAAAAGGTTGATGATGATATTCGTGTTTACATTTTTCAAAAGCCAAAAAAAAGTTAGTTTAAATACACTAATAGATTCTATTTATGTATGTTATGTTATGTTATGTAGGTAAATCAAGTAGGTTCTATTTATTTATAGGTAAACCTGAAATAAACCTGAGTATATTTTTTAATATAATGTTGAAATACTTACGTTAAGAACTGGTACGTAATCGGTTTCAACCTAGAGTCATTCAATCATAGTAAGATTATCGTGAAATACGAAAACGAAATGTGCTTAGAATTTAAAATTTATTGCCAGTAAACTCACTTGAAATGTGACAGATTAAGCTTTATTAAGGTTTGATATCGTGTACTTTACCAAGCTACATCTACATATAAGCCTTAAATCTTAGTACTGGCGGGTGAGCCATAAACGTAGTCAACCGACCATTTCCTCGCTATCGCGACTTCGGGCAGCCGACACGCAGAACACTACTTCCTTACATCGGCTTAGCATAACTTAACTGACTTGCCTTACAAAATGGAACCTTATATATAAGCCGATAGATTCGTATTTTAGTTTGAAACATTTTGTATGTACAAAGCTTCTTGACGCCAAAGGATTATTAGCATAACGACCAGGGCACGTTAACGCAACATGCTTGGTCACGCTGCCCCCTGACGTTAGGTGCAATTTTCATGCGATATATTTCGCGAAGAGTGGCGTTTTAATAAATAATGTATACCTAGATGCTACATAGATATATAGGTACTTGTTTTTCTTAGATGTCGACAGGGGAAGTTGAGGTTCACTTGATGGATGGTGATAATTCAACAACAGAGCAGTGTAAGATGCGCTGTTAACCTATTTTGGAGTTTGAGAATAAGCGGTTTTTCTATTAATGATAATTATCCGGTTCCCTATTAAGTCCAACCAGACTTTCCAATATTGAGGAAGCACGCCATACCCAGATTAATTCAAACTCGCGACCCATCGGAAAGCAAGACATGTTTACTACGTGCTACTGAACACGCAACTGAACAAAAGCTTAAGTTATTCGGGAAATTGTCATTTTCATTTTTGATGAGATCGTTGGCGCGTTTGGTAGAGAACTTGCCTTGCGCACTGATGGGTCGCAGGCTCGAATCCCGCCATGTTTATAATTTTCTATAAGCATGTTTTCCCCATTTTTGTTAACTGTGGGCACTATACACATCGGGCATGAAATGGGTGGAAGGAATATCGAAATTTCGACCAGTAACGTGGAACCGTACACGTAGATTCGATCTCAGTCTATGGATTTTCAAATTCTCGAAGTAAAAAGTAGGTCGACAGCGCATCATTGACCTATCGTCAATTAATCTCATGCTCGTCTGTCGATAATCTAACAGAAAAAAAAATTGTGGTTGTTTTATGTATTGTTGATCGAAGGTTTAAAGGAATAAAAAAAATCAGGCATTCATGACAACTGCCGAAAGAAGTGAAAACTTAGATCGCGCACTAGACTGTCTACACATAGCTATAGATATACTGTTAGCATTAGCATGTCGGTGACGTGAATCTATAAGTTTTTCGCCTCTAAAAAGCTCAATGTCCTTAAATCAATTAAAATGTAACCTTTTTAACGTGGACTTGCTATACAGTCCTCAAAACGGGGCATATCTGATGAATGAATCGGGTTAATCCGTTAAACATGTAACCTAGGTGAGGTTTTTTATTCACGACTATATCTGTTAACTATTGTCTATGGTTTTTTGTTCATGAATAATAAAACATTCTCTCAGGTGAGTTGCTCTGTATAGGACTCCTGGCAAAAAATAAGAAAAATACGTTATTGTAATGCATGCCGGGCACGGTTAGATAAATAAGGCTCTATTCTGTGATGGTAAATATTAATAATAATTAATTCATAATTTAATCACCTTAGTACAAATACCAGTACGATAAGGAAGACAATATTGAGATAATAATAGTTTGTCGTAGGTACCAACATTTATAAATTCATAATGCCTCGCAATGACAAATACAGAAAATGTTTTTAAAGGTGAAAAAACTTAATTTTGGGGTATGGTTTAAAGGCGGGCAATTACATCAGTAATAATTTATTCCTTTTTTTTATTAACATATTATTTGAATTAGGTACTTTTAGTAAAATTTGACAATCATTGCGTGTAAATAAATTCCATCTTCAAAAGAGCGGGAAAATGTGTTCTTTTTTTAAATCTAAAGCAAAGTCGACAAAGAAGTATTTTATACATTATGATGTTGTATTTTCTTTTGTGTGTAAGTAAAGTTCCTACAATACCCCAATGTTGTGTCGCGTAAAACCCGCTTTCGCGTAAATCCAATTTGTGAAGTACGTCCAAAAGGGTGATTCGTGGCTGGATGTAATTATTCACGTGTTATGACATCTCATTTGCATATAATCGCCGAGGCAGGCCTCGATGCGTGAGGCAACGGCAACTATAGGCCATTCACACGAACCCAGCGTATCTTGATTGAGATTGACCTATGAAAAGCGGCCACTAATTAAAAAATAAACTACCCAAGACGCTTTCGTAGTTGTTTAGTTACCGGAAATTAACTGCCGTGATTGCTGTGGGTAATGGAAGAATAGAGAAATTTGCAATTTAATTAGCTTCGATTAATTACTCTGGCAGGTACTTGTGTAATATCTTATCAGTAGCTGAAAGGTAATTAACATAGCATGTATGAAGTAAAATCTAGATTTATGATCTGTGGTTGATGTTTTACTACGAAGTCTCATGCTCATCTATAGATATCTAACAAAAAAAACATATAACTCTTCAGCCGGCCTAGCATGACCGCCACGAGATATGTCGCGGACGAGAGCAGACAAACTAAGATGGAATATCTCGATATATTATATCTCAACATCAACAATATTGATAGAAAAGACATCTCGATCGACAAATATATCTATTTGTGATATTAATTTTGAGTTTTTAGAGTAATTGTCAAGTTAGACTCGGAAGAAATAAAGAGATAATCGATTAAAACACGAGAAAACGGTCGAGAAAATTTTGTCGCGGTTGTCATGCTAAGCCGGCAGGTTTATGATTCATTCTATGATATCAATAGAATATACAAAACATAATTGTATATTCTTAAGATAGGTGTAAATAAATAGCTTTTTAATGCAGGGCCAACTAAAATCTCCTACTCGTAAATACGCTTAATTTAAAATGGTTTTGTTTTAGATATCTATAATAATAATCTATATCTATACCTACTTATGCTTTATATTATACTAAATTACTTACTTACTAATACTAATTACTTAATATTATAAAGAGGAAATATTTGTTTTTTTTGGAAACTACTAGACCGATTTTAAAAATTATTTCGCCAATAGAAAGCTACATTATCAGCGAGTAACATAGACATACATACATTTTTGTGTACAGTACATCTACATTACACCCGTGTGAAGCCGGGGCGTGTTACTAATTTTTAAATAATTACTTATCATGTATCGGCGTATACCTAACTACAGCATAGCAGGTGTTTTAATTGATTGGCTGGAGTGCAATATTTTAATACAGAAGCCCTAACAATGCAATCTCTACAATTCTCTTAGATGCGAATCTCGCTTCAGTTTAGACACACGTCCAAGACAAACATGCATCAAGAGAAACCGTATGTGAAATGACGATTAAGAACAGTTGTTAGTAGCCTTTGTTCGATTTAAGATAAGCTGCGCTATTGTACGAGCAACGGCACGATTGCGAACGGACTACAATACGCAGCGAGCCTGATTGTACGGAATTAGTTATCATTTCACCATGAAATGTATGTGAAAATAATGTATAGTGAGTGAAACTTTATTATTGCATAGGGCCGTAAGGAATACCTATCTCAGATAAACACCCCGATATGATCTTGTGAATAGTCTGCTGGTCATATTTTTTTAAAAATGGTTATGTTTAAGTATTCGCAATGTAGCAGTGGCTTGCGCGTTGAATTCAGCACTATTCTCGGTTTTGACTCCTGGAAAATTTAAAACAAAAGTTTAATGTTTCCCGGGTCAAGCCGCGTAGCTACGGTAAACCGATTATTTACTTAAAATTATCAGTGAACAGGTCCAAAAAATGTGATTGCCCCATGCATCACAAGGGGGACTCGGAAATTCATTCATTTCTTTTAAGGGACTAACGGCCGAATTCTCGAATGCTAATCAACAGTGAGGTGTACTTAAAAGTATCTCTATCATTACGAAGGTGAAAGGAATGACAGAAACATTTTAAGAAGCTCTCAAACGATTATCGTTTCAGAATTCCGCGGTAAATTACAATATCAGGGTGTAGTTGGAGATTTTTACATTTAATATAAATTTTATATATACGTAGGTATTCATATATTTAATGTTATCATTGTGTGTTTAATTCTTGCATAATTTTTTAGCCTTATCATAAAAATGATTTTTGTATAGTAGGTATATCTACATTGCACCCGTGCGTAGCTGGGGCGCTAGTTTCATATATTTAAATACCCATTCAACTAATGGTTCTAAGTCTAAGAGATTAAGATCAGCCATTAGGTAGGTACATACCTATAGCCATAAAATGTAAAGTTGATTTAATAAAGAAAGTACCTAGCGTAAGTTTCCCATGTATTGAATGTTACATACAAACCTTTTTGGCTTCATGTACGTCGGCTATTGTTGGTTTTTGGTTCTCACCGGCACTTAATTACCTAACTACCGTTTCGTAATTAGTGGTTGTGAATTGAAAGGATAATGACGAATGTCGATACTGAATAATAACTACGTTACGTTTTAAAACGGTAAGTGATTCAAATTAATTTTAAATCGAATCGATTTAGCTTCGATTCCTAAATGACAGTATTTAAATTTAATTATCTTGAAAATTCTTTTAATAATAGATTTCCAAAGAAAATCCTCAATTGTTATTATAATAGCTGAAAAAATTCAAAAAATTTCAGGTCATAGTGCCAAATTATATTTATCTTCAAACGCACATTAGAAAAACTTTAATAATTACAATAAAAGTATGACTTCAATACTGTAATTACCTTCTGATATTGTGTAGGTAATTAGAGCGACAATTGATTTCCGACATAAAAAATTTAAATTTCGAAATTTGCGTGGTCGGGGCGCGGTTCCGCCCTAATGCTAGGCTTCGTGCGGGTATGTAAGCTCGTATTTACATAGTGGGTCGAGCGTCAGTTGCGCGGGTTTTTTCTCCTAATATATGTAAATGGGAAACAATTAGGTGAGTTAATATACGGGGTAGGCAGTCTAGGCAAGTGCAACTCGCGCCCCTTCCTTCCAAACGCCATATGTTTCGAAGGCGGGCAGCCATCTATCGCGTACTGTTGCTTACATTTACCTTACGTGGGTGCAGTTGAATTCTTTTATTAATATTCAAAGTAACGGTTATCGTGTTCTTGGTTGAAAACAAATATTTGTACCTAATTAGGAAAATTTTATATAAGATGATTTACAGCGATGAATTCTTGGGGACGTCTTAGCTTAGGACTCTACGTTTATTTGAATGAAGCTTTTGAACTTTTAGTGATATTTTAGATAAAAGAGGAAATATCTCAAACTTTTTTTCTTTTTTTTTTATAGTATAGGGGGCAAACGGGCAGGCGGCTCACGTGATGGTAAGTGATCACCGCCGCCCATAGACATCCGCAACACCAGAGGGCTTGCGGGTGCGTTGCCGGCCTTTAAGAAAGATGTAGGCTCGATCTTGAAGGTTTCCAAGTCGTATCGGTTCGAACTATAATCTATTGTATTGTTATGTGTTGTGTTAAATAGTTAAATAATTAAGTAAACTGTAGTTGTTAATGTTTCACTTAGCAATCGAATATTATATACCTACTGGAAAATTTGTCTTGTATTTGAGTTCTTGGAGCTTAATATTACTACGCACTAAGACTTAAAACATTGGCGCACAAGGTATTTGCCCAATTTTGTGTCTGTCTAGATGCCACATCTTGGCTGTGGACAAGACGATACCTATTTGTTTTAAGTAGAAATTAGAGTAGATAAGTAGAGTTAATAATAACCAATCGTTTGCTTCAGACTGATCGGTAAAAAAGCTTTGGCTCGATGTGGCCTCGGGTTGCAGTTTGAATTCCCGTCGCTACTGACATGTTTTCTAAAAGCATGTTTATCCTATGGATACTATGAATATTGAAAGAGTGGTATGCATAATGCATATCGAATTTCGTCGGTGTATCGAATCATTGTCTATAAATAGGTTGTTATTACGACTTCATTTTATGGATTTTCGATTGCTTGTTGTATGTTAAAAAGAACTCACTCACTTGATTGTAGGTATACCCCAGTCATCAGTCAATAGTGCACTCATTTTTCCCTCTAGTATTCGGAAATCCATAGACTGAAACCAAAAAGCACAATATACGCTTCACGGTTTTTCAATCTATGAACTCACTATATATACTCTATGAAATCCACTACTATTGATCACTGTACCTACTAGACGTCGAGCTAGAATTGAATTCGATAGAATTTAAGGCGAAGACGTCGAAACTGCTTATTGCTTAGTGAATATAGTTTTTATAAGAACTGAACAGTTGATTTGTTTATCTATTAGAATAATTAGCCAAAGATATGGGTGAGAACAATATGGGTGGCAAAATCAACGTTTATATCTACATATAAATGCCCGCTGCACAGCGTCTAGCTTTAGGTTTTTTTGTATAGGGTACCTATAGCACTATAAGGAACAATTTACAATACGCGCAGAGGATTAAGTCAATTGCTCTGTGTAATTGACGTTTCGGTGCACTAAATATTATCATTTGGCAATAAGTTTCTTTCGCTTGATCAGAGGCCCTAGGGCTACAATTAATATTTGAGATTAAAAGTGATGATTTTGTAGTTTGATACCTTAATGATAATATAATCTTATAGATTACACATAATAATTATGATTGTAAACAGTTAAATGAACACATTTTTTTGTATAGAAAATTTCACCAGAAAAGTTATTGCAACTTAGAAAAAAAAGGCTGTACCTATTAGCTAATTGTGACTTATGATCATTATAATAGGAAAATGGTATCGATAAAAAAGTAGTGGTGTAACTAAATAAAATTACCTATAGATTCTAAATTAGAAACAAAATAATATCAAAATAAAAGTACTTTATAACTAATGTCTAGATAATATTTATAACGCACATGACTGCAGTATAGCACTGAATATATATTTAAAAAAATGTAAAAAATAAATAGACGGAAAATTCCAAATAGGTAGGTAGGTAGGTACTTTTTTATAGAATGGCTGCCGCTTGTGAAGTGACTGCGCATGAAACTGGCTCTTAAGTTGCAATACAAAGCATACCCTAACTACAGACTATTCAAGAATTATTATCTATATTATATTCTTGAAAAAAAAAAAACTTTATTTTGAATTTCGAATAGTAATATGGTTCGGATGCGGTGAGCCGCGTTTGCGGTTGTGGGAGGGGCGCCGCTCGGCCCCGCCCCCCGTCCAGCCCCGCTACACTCACTGCTTCACACTGAGGGGTATTGAGCACTATGCTCTAGCGGTCATTGTTCAAGCGAGATGAATACTCAATAGGTTTTAATGTATAAATAAGTTATGTGAAATGCTATTGGTGTATATTAACGCTTTATATTGGAAAATTTATATTATATTTATATATTATATAGAAAAAAGTTTTCTTTCTTATTGACTTAAAATGTCCTATAGGTAATTTTAATAAATATATTTTAAATGTAAAAAAATAATTAAAACACCGAAATATTACTAATAGCAGCAAATAAGAGGATAAGGTACTCAATGACTTTTAACTCTGACTTTAAAATAAATTTAATAAACTTCAATAGGTATTATTTAAAAACCCGTAAATTATAATATTTAAATAATCTACATTTAAATCTATCCATCCGTTCTCTATTGATAACCTATTGTCAGATTTTTACCCGATAAGATTTTCCTTTGCATATCGCGGAGACTGGGAGATCAATTCATACGTGCGTTGCGTATGGAACAAAAAAATTAATAAAAAGCCCTATAAAAGGATGTCCACAAAGATGATACTTTTCTTTGAAAGTTTTCAATTAGCTAAAAAAAATGATCACGCGACCTGTGAGTAGGGTGTAGCGATCTAAATAAGAATAACGCTTTGTTCTAGCAGGTAGATGTCAGATCGTATGTCAACTGCCGTTTGGGTGGTCCATGATAGATGGCACAAATATTTTGAACGCATTATAATGGAAATAGGCGATGTATGTGAAGGCGGCAGTGCTTTGTTACTGCGACCACGACGAATGTGTGACCACTATACCATGGCCTTTGTATATGTTCGCGAAGATTTATTTTGTACTGTGAACCTGAACGGTAAAGGGTTAGAGGGGTCAGGCTACGTTGGTTGTGAGACGTGTGAATTTACGATTGCATCGCGTATGTGGGGCGTCCGTTGTTCTTTGGTGACACTCGCTCTATTGTTGCAACTGAACCGTGAAGATGGAGACTTAATGCGAAGGTGAATTTACTTTAAATGTGGTACGTTTTTACGCAAGAATATAAAAAAAACCGTCTAAAAATGGGTAATGTTTTTACACCATTTTCCTTTTGTAGGTTTTCAATACTGAGGGGTGCAGAATCCAAGTTTTACGATTTTAAACTAAGGCTGATGAGGATTCTTCTTACTCTTACTTTTAATGCGCAACTTTCTCATTTTTTCACGAGTTCTCATCCGTTTCTACAAAAAAAGTTATTATTTTTCCTCATATTAAGAGGAAGTAATGAAATTTATGAAGCACGTCAGCATTTATCAGCCTTTCCGTCAAGTGTTCCCAGTGAACACCTTTTTAGTGGAGCTGGTTTGGCTAACGATTTTAACAAAAACTAATAGATATTTTTTTGCTATAAAAGTAATTTGTTCTTATCTTAAAAAAAAAAACAAAGTTTTGTCTTTACTGTATATAGGTCTGCCCAAAAAGAGTGTCGTTCTTCTCCTCTTCCTCATAAAACATCCATATCCGTATCCTCAATTTTTCTACTAATAAAATTCTCATTCTCCTCCTCACAACTACATCCTCATCAACCCTACTTATATGCATTTTAATCAATAAACTAATCTATGCCTTATACTTACTTACTTATAAATTATCACTTCATTATAATACCTAAGTATTGCTCCTGCGTCGCCCAGATGGATACAATCATTAACTTAATATTATGTGTGTTCTTCTATAAAACATCAATATTTAGGTATAGGTACTACCTACCTATAGTAAGTATAAACTCTACAAAAGTAAATCAATATTATATTGTAGAAGTTAAACTTTTCAATCATGGGTTTTGTCCTTAGATCCTCGACGAATAATAAAAATTAAACAATTTTAAAAAAACCTAAAATTAAAAATCAGAAACTATTATCAACACAACCACAAACAACCTAAATTTAAAAATTAAATGAATAAAATATTTATTTTATTTGACTTGCAAAACGTTATCTTTATAAACTAATCACACTTCTATTGTATTTTCATCTTATTAGTCTTCAGTTTTCCTTTAACAGAAATTAGTCAGTCAGTTAGAGATCCCTTTGTTGAATCTATTTACAGTTTCACGTCTGAACTGTGATTTTTCTCAGAGAATTTGACTAGACGACAACAGATATACCTATCCTTACTGGTTTAAAAAAAAATGGCGAGTGCGAGTCGGAATCGGTTAAAATCACAAATCAAATCTTTGTTTTTTTTTCTCGTTTATATATATATTTTTTTATTATTATTATAGGTAATTACTTAAAGATGTCATGTGGAGCATGGTGTAATGGTTGTAGCTCCTTAAAAACATTTTGTAAAATAAAAAACTTGGCGATTAAAAAGAGTGGCGGAGAGTTAATTGCCAGTTCTTCTCGTCCGCTCTACGCCCTTGATTTGAGAACTGGCAGTAAATGTAAATATAAAGTATTTAATATGTATTTTTTTATAGACGTTCATAAGTGTACATTGTGTTACCTAAACGAATAAATAAATTTTTTAGAAGTTTGTGCAGACTGACAAACAAACAGACCTATTTCATATAAATTTCATCTCGATACCTCCATGCGTTCCTGAGAAAAAATTTGTCTTAACAGACAGACAAACGAACAACGAAGTGATCCTAAGGGTTCCGTTTTTGGTACGGAGTACGGAACTCTAAAAAGATAAGAAAGATGAAATAGCCCTTTGCCTTTTTACAGGGAAAATGCATGTTATGCCTAATACTACTGCCTACGTATTTGCATGATTTTTGTGAAGGGTTATCTCCACACAAATAGTTTTAAATTACACGGTTCCGGATACCTCAAGCCTCTGCTATCATCACTTATGATTTCGTGACAGTCCCTTCTAAGGGACTATACAGGTAATCACTCATTCCTTTCCATATCCCATTCATATATCCTTAACTTCACGTTTAACAGAGCTTAATTACTTAATTACTAATTTTAAATTTAGAATAGATTTTTGCCATCATTCGAGAGTAACTGGATTTTGGATCTTATTTATGGTATTTTAATGCAGTTATTAAGAAGTGCAGCAAAAGTATTTTGGATTATGCATAATATACCTATACGTATATAAGCAGACGTAATGCTACTGACCGCCCCCGAGCCTCAGTTGTAAGCGCTATGCATTTAACACGGGGATTCCTGGGTTCGAATCGAAATAAAAAATGTTTTGGTCGGGCAGGGCCCAGAAATCACCTACTGTAATGAAAAATGATTAGTGAAATAGATACAGAAATGGGTCTGCCCCATGTTCCACTTGCTAGGAGAATTAACTATTGAATGTTACTGAGCTACTTATAAATAAGGAAAATGTTCAATGCACATGCACTTTGTAAAGACATATTTTTTTAAATATATACATGTAGTCACATAGGGCCTTTTATCAATATTATAGAGATTACAATATCTCTATAATATTCATTCGAACTAACTTTTAAATGAAAAAAAAAATATATCATGTCAGTAGGTAGGTACCAATAGGTACGCATGACGCAAATATCCTTGTTTTTTTGTATGTTTTGCGGCAGTGTTAATAGTAATATTTTGTTATTATTAGTACCTACCTACTTACTTATAAATGAATAAAAAAATAAATGAAAAAAAAGAACTTTGTCTGTCTGCCTGGTTACATACCTATTAATTGGAACCTCTTGCTTATCTACTTACTCGTAGGTCAACAGGTATTCCTTCATCCATTTAAGAAGTGTTGCTATCGTTTGACCTTTAGATTTCCTTTATACCATTACCTTAATAATTTTGGATTTTGTCTTGTTTAAAAAGTTTTATTATGAGTTCTTCTTAGCTTAGCAGTCTACCCAAATCAGAAGATGATTAAAGACATTAAAGAACTATAAATAATTTAGGGGAGTGTGAAATATTGTATAGAGATACTAGCAACGCGCCCCGGCTTCACACGGGTGCAATGTAGATACAAAAAATAGCTTTTGTTACTCGCTTTCTATCGGTGAAAGAATTTTTAAAAATCGATCAATTAGTTTTTGAGTTTATTGTATTTTTGTATGTTATGACATACAAAAATACAATTCTTTCCTCTTTATAATAATATAAGTATAGATTTAGTATGTTTTTTATACTTTAGGTATGGAAACGAAGTTAATAGAAGGTAGATATAGGTAGGTACTAAGATAGATAAGTATCCGCAAAATTAAGAGTCGCGGAGACAGCAGTTTTGAACTAACATTTATATAAAAGTAAAGCACGTTAAATATCTAACAACAAAATTGCACTGACTATAATCAATGCAAGTACTTAAATCACTATTATTAGAATAAAGTGTTCAGATAAATTCATGGAATAGGGCACCGGTGGTTCTCCGATAGGAACCTGTCTCGGTGTCAGATAAAAGCCGGCGAGCACAAAATACATATAAATTTATTCATTAGGCGACACCCACGCACTATCTCGCCACTAAATCCTGTATGTCGGCGCCTGTCTGAAGAAACTGTGAAACAAAAAATAAGCTCACCAATAAGAAACTTTGGCTATCTCAATTAATATAGTACAATCTTACGCTATAGATGTAGGATTTATATACACTGGAGATGTACGGTGTCTGAGGAGAAATAGATACAGGCCAATTGTGTTAACTTTTTGTAGAAGTTACTAAATGTCATAATTTAAATAGTTCTCTCAAGTAAGTATCATTAACTTAAGTAAAATTCGCCTAATAAAATAATATTTAACCGGAAATAACATAATGTTTCGATTCCAAGAGAATTTTCTTTGATTTTAAAAAAGGAGTCTTACTATAGTAGACTTAATATTATCGCACTTAAAAAAATTCATGACATTATGCAAAACGTAATATATTCAATATGGCCATTTGAAGTCAGTGATGTTATGGTAGAGGTTAGTGATCACTATATTATAATAAAATAGCAACTGATATGAAACATTCACTTTACATTAAACTTAACAATTATTGGATTTTTTTGGAAAAAAGCATTGAACAAAATTGTTATATGATTAATTATTTCTCTTCATGACTAACTTATTTCCCACTCATTGATTATAAATTAAATAATGACTAATTACATTTTTTTATAAAGGAAGTGTATACATATTTGGAGGAGATTTTTTAGGACTTTCTCATTTAACCTACTATTTATTACAATAATTAATATGTCTTCTAGTATAAAGTCGGAATATAAGTATATAATTATATAAGAAGATTTAGAACTTAGTTCAAATACGGAGGATGGGAAAAGTATGAATTGTAGAGCAGTCCAAAATAGAATAAATCAAATGGAAAATAAGCGGCAAGCCAAGTCTTAGGACTTTGGTTTCTTTGCATTTCACTACATTTTTTTTAAATTTATAATATGAAAGAAATATCAAGTTGGTAAAGAGAGGGCCTTACATCCAAATATGCACTCTCTACGCGACTAGAAATTCACAATATTTGCTTCGAACTTCAATCACAATACTTTTTAACAAAAACCTGTGTATTTCAGATATTTGCCACTTTAATTAGAATAAACGCTATAAAAAATAAGACTTATTTAGACTTATTCATTCATATAAATATGTTCATTGTTGTATTTTAATTAAAGGATGTATATAGGGGTAGAGGGAGGGAGATTGACTGTGCGAAGAATGATATGTGTTTGAGAGGTATGACTATAGGGCGAGTGAAAAAAGAGAATGGAAAAAGAAAACATACTGCGCCGACCACAAATAAAAAAAAGGGAAGAAGAAAAAGTTGTATTTTAATAAATAAGGTTGTTAACAATATAATATAAGGTTTATATAATTTTAATTAATACCTAACGGTTACTTAGAATTAATAAGATAGGCACATAAGTAGCATAATTTGGGACCAATAACCCAATCTTAATAAAAACTATAAAATGCAAACATAGTGCTTTGTAAAATGCAATTCAAGAAAACGTCAATTGAAATATAGGTAAATACTCTTCATTTAAAAACGACTTAAATTGCTTTGATTGTAAGTGGTTTAATCAATATCCCATAATATTCAAAGAAAACTATTGTACGAGCAAACGGAAACCGCAATGAATCCAGATTGCTTCAAATTAAAGAGCTAGCACAAAGAAAGTGTATTTACGATCAAAAATGAAATGAAATGTAAAGCAGTAGTAGCTGCGGCAGTTGCATTTCGGCTGAGACCTTCCGGCAATTCTTTTTTCCCTGTAATTATAAATAAAAACCTCGTACTGATACCGTCTGCTTAATGCACTCGATAAAAGAGAATAAATATATCTGATTCTGCTAGTAATTATAGTTATTTAAGTGTATATCAAAACTCTACATAATTATTTTTAATACACAGATTTCAATGTTTGTCTTTACGATACCATATTGCCTGAATGCCACAGACGGTAATAGGTAGTTGGATTATTACACACCCCTCGTTATGAATAAATAAGAATTTTCTTTACGAAATAACTTAACATTACATATATTTCTAAATTAGTACTAACCTAAGTTGCTAAGAAAATATTTTCAACAAAACTACAAACGTAATAGAGTTTAAAATAATTCCACCCTGACTTAATTAAAATGGTTGGTGCCCGTTACTCAAACTATTAGAATGCTAAGCATGGGTAAGTAGAGCGACATCTAATTAACGAACGACCTTTGTAATACAGTTATCTCTTATGTCATCAATATAATGCCGTAAAACAGAGCGAGTGAGGTATACATTAGCACCTTCCTTCTATAGAAATCGTGAAAGATCACCTGTGCTCACTACTGTAATTCTGCCACCAAGCGGTAGAGCACCTGTCCCTTTCATACAGTTCAAGCTTAAGCTGAATCGAACGAGTGTGAGTAGGAGTAGTTTTATTACCTTTCGGCTTCAAAGGGTCTTAACACGCGTTGTCTCTACATGGAAAAATACACTCTACATACATATGTTTTAAAGAAGACAATGGTTACGAGTTATTTATTAAAGCCCAAAGAACAGGACGGAAGGCTGTAAATGAATCGAGCGCTGCCGTGGATTTGACGCGTTCGGAAATCGAATTAAGAGCGTTAGAGTGAGAGGTGGATGGAGGCTCGATTAAGTGGAGGTAGTTTTTTGTTATTGTTTGGCGGAGATTTTTTTCTGAGGCGTGCTAATGGCAGTAGGCGCGCGAGTGGGCGCGCCGGTCGGCATGCGCGCTCTTCAGTGTTCTGGCTGAGCTTCAAGCGAACGCGTGCTGGACGAGTGCCCTCTGTGTAGGTGCTTTGTCTGTGGACTGATAAGTTCGTGAACTGTTGTGAGCTTGATTGGTGCTTATGCTTGCGTCCGTGGCTCGACAATGTTGATATCGGCGGGCAACGGCCCAATACCTGAGTTTTCACCAGCCTCTTGTTGCGCGTCTTGGAAGATGGAGCCGGCCCCTGCGTCTGCAGCCATCTCACAGCCGCACAATATGTCACCCAATGGTAAGTCACAGTCATTAAGGTTTTCCATAAAATTGAGAAAATGAATCTGAACAAGCAAAACGGTAATTTAGGTAGTAAATGAGGACATAGAGATATGTCTGAGCAAACATATTCTGATTGGAATTTATTTATTGTTTTGCTGTTGAAAACGGTTCTTTATGTTATAAGTATATATTATTAGCCTTAGGTCTTAGCGAAAATATTCTTATAGGAATATTTAAAAAACATATCATTCATGTTTATCTTACTTTTATTTTGATGTTGACAATGTAACTTAGATTCCTGTTGAAGTTGTATTTATCTAAGGTGTTTGTCACCTTTGATTATCCTCTATTTCAAATTAAAATTAACTTACGAGAGTTTATGGTTTTCCTCTACAAAATATCTAATTGTATATACAAAATCAGAAAAATATTGATATAGAAAAATATAACTGGTTCAATAAATAATTTAATATGTACCTAGTGGGAATGTGTAGATGTTAATTAAAAAAGAAAATTTTAATCCTTTATTCATAGTGTTACATACTTAGAGACTCATTTAGTCATCCATGATTTAATATATTAAAAGAGGTTCACACTAGGTACCGACGGCAAATATTGCAGTTAATGTAAGCGTCTCTTAGAGCGAGTGTATTTAGAAAATAAGGAAAGAAAGATATCGCACTGTGTACAAATATTTTACTAATTATAAGAGTGTAACTAAAATATACAAGATTACCTACATTTTAGGGTACATTTAATTATTTAATATCTTAAAATAGAAGCTTTTTATTTTATAATTAGACTGTATTTTTTGTTATTTTCCTTTTACCTTTTATTTGGGGGCGGTGCAATAAGTTCTTTAATTATTATCTTTTCATCATCATTAACGGAGTGTGGTATGGTAAAGGATGTGTTTAAATATGAAATCTAATATAACTAATGGAGGACATTGTAACAGTGTTTTAGCATTCCCCATATCGGGGGATATTAGAGCTCTTCGCATTAGTAGTAGGTATTAGGCTAGTGCCTTAAATAGTTTAAGTAAAATTGGAAAATGTATGTTTTTGAAGGACGTTTAGCCTGTCATAGTCAAAATCTTAATTTTCGGACCTTAGTCGCTACTGAGATCCGAAAATATAGATTAAAACCAAAATATATACCTACGTAGATAGGACACGAACAATTTTTCTTTTTTGGTATTCCTCTTTTTACTATAATTAAAATATAAGGTTAATGGGTAGGTATTATATTTTTTTTAAAGTGATTTATAATACCAGTAGGTAAACTTACAAATAACTTAAATGTTCTATCTCCATAATATATCTCTATAATTTTATGATGTATATATACCTAATATCGAGAAATTACACAATTTTATAATACAATAGTTGGTCCGATATCATTTATTATGTCACAAGACAGCTGGTCCGATGAGTTGGCGAAAAGCGGCGGAACTTATAGGACATTGTCAGCATTGTATTGATCGAACTAATTAATCTTCAGATCTGATACTAGATTGTCCGGTAGCATTTCCGGTCAATGTGACTCAATATTCAAACCGTTTATGATATACGACTGAAATGTTTTGATTAATGATAAGCGGTAAAGGCTTTATAGGGGCATGACTATTTCGAAACAATGAAAGATTCCTTTTGAAGAGTTACTGAAGAATATTTTTTTTGTCATTATCTTTTATTTTGTTATAAGGATTATAATTTGATAAGGTTTGGCAAGAAATTTAAATATTTTACCATCTAATATTTATGTCATATGAATTGTAAATACAGATAAGATTATAGATAACAATTAGTTACAAAAAAATAAGTCCACTTTCACTCATATAAAATAAGTAAATAAAATTATTAATGCCATAAGCCTTTATTAAAATGATCTTGAAACTTTCTTCCTCCATTTTAATTCTTCAGGGTGGATTTTTTTTAAGAAATGTGTCATACATACATATTTCTTACTTTGTAGACAAAAACCTATAAACAATTTTTATGAGCGTGACTTCAAACATAGCGACTTGTTACACAACGTTCTAACTCCTAATACGCCGCTTTAGGGTTTTAAAAATGTTTTTAGGTTCTTATAATAGTTAGTACTTAGACTGGTAAAAAAAAAAATAGCCACTGTCAGACAAGGGTTAAAATTTACCTATTTTCTTTTTATTTGCTGTCAAGCTTTTATACTCTTGCTTGTATAAATCTATTTATAGTAAATGTAATTAAAACTTCCTTTACATTCAATCTTTAAAGATATCCTGACATCGTGTATGGTATCTTGTCGCCAACGTTTTTTAACACATTTTATGGCTTGATCAATACATGATATTTAATGTAGCCGCTTAGAAAAGCTATTTAGTCTTAGTTTGTATGAAAAGGTGAACACATTACACAAAATAAAACTAAAATAGTTGAAAGTCCTTATGCTTGTATGAAACGAAAATTTTAACGTTTTAATTAAAATTCAGTTTGCAATAATCCTTAGGCCTAGTAAATATTCTCTAAACACAAAATTCTAACGCACACTTAATATTTTATTTATTGATTTTGATAATATAATGTTTATTATATATTATAAATACTTTCACCGGATTAAAATGCGATTTATCCATTATATTACTGATACCGACGTTTGAATGCTTTTCAGCAAACGTGGTCACGGATAGACTAGACATATTATGGGTTTTCTACTGACTTATGCGTGTTATTATTTAAGTTTTTTTTGCAGTTAAAGTATTTTTATACAATTCATGTTCATAATAATATAAAGATTTTAAAGTTATCACTATAAGTTGAAAAATCTCTTGTTGAATGAGATATGAAGCGGTATAATCGGCTATAGCTAAAAATTTTTGTCAATAGAGATAACAAACAACTTGAGAGAAAATATTTGTGTCGTTTTTTATGTTACATATCGACAGATGTGTATAAGGTTTACTTAATGGTACACAGAACATAAGTCAATGATGCGCAGCCGACTTACTTTTTATTTCGGGCTTTCCAAATAGCCATAGACTGAAATCAAAACGAGCACACTTCACGATTTTTCCATAAACTCTGCCGGAATTTCTATATTCCTCGCCCCCTCTTAGTGCCCACAATTACCAGACGTGGGGAGGAAATGCTTATAGAAAAATTTATAAACATGTCGTTCCGATGCGATTTGAACCCGATCCATCGGAGCACGCAGCAGGTGTTCTACCAAATGCACCAACGAACCCGTCAAATGACTTCTCATGCAATTGTCAGATCGAGGATCGAATAATTTCTCTCAAGTTTTTCTTACTATGCCGTATTTAGCGTTATGTCTTCTTAAAATAATTATTTTATTGTTTTCTGATTACTTTTTAGACGATTATCGTGAAGCCTAAATAATTATTTTTGAAAAATCCATACATACAAAATAATACCTACAGTATAGAGTTAAATAAGAAGTTTAATAGGATAGCGTGAGCAAAGCTAGTTAATTTCTATACGGTATCTTACCGAAAGCACCGTGAAATTTACAATATTTTTTTATTTCAGATAGGCTTTTTGCCTGCTTAAAATTAATTTGCTACGTACGATGAACTCTCATTTCATAGGACTGTAAAAAGGTTTTTGCCCTTGAAATTCACTAGCCTTGTTTTTAAGTTACAGATATTTTTATATAGATAGGTACTTACTTTTTTAAGTAACAACAAGTGAAAAGAATTTTAATCAGTTTTGAAACTTGATTTGACATAATTAATTTCACATTATCATTGTTAATAATAATAATTACGAAATAAGAACTTCAAGAAACGAACCTATTTTTGCCTTAAAGGCCATCAACGCATCCTCAAGATCTCTGGTGTTGTGGATGTTCACGGGATCAGCAGGTGAGGGAAGTGATATAAGAAAAAATTTAATATTTATTTTTTGTCGCTCTTTTCTCTTTTATTACAAACTAGCGACCCGCCCCGGCTTCGCACCGGTGCAATGCTGATACTAAATACACTACAGAAAAACTGTTATTATTATACATATACACCTTCCTCTTGAATCACTCTATCTATTAAAAAAAACCGCATCAAAATCCGTTGCGTAGTTTCAAAGATTTAAGCATACAAAGGGACAGAGAAAGCGAGTTTGTTTTATACTATGTAGTGATTATGTAGTAGATGATAGAAGCTTTTCACATTGAGTAACGTTAACTAGGCTATTTGAAATTAAATTATTGAAATTCCGAAGTGCTTAGTGAGTTTGTTGCCTTTAGGTTAGAAACACGTTTAATTTACAATTAAAACAAATTTGATTTTATGATTAAAAATTCACTAGTAACATCTATTTATCATGTTTAACTAGTAAATCTATATGTCACTTACTTAATTTCGCATTTTATTTTTCACGAAGTAGTTTACTTGGGTAAAATCACTGCTAATTAAGTCGCCTTTATCAAAATATATTCTTTTGGTTTGTGTATGTAGGTACCTCCATATAGTATTTGTAAATTTAATGTGAAATAAAGCTAAATAAATAAAAACAATTGTATTTGCTTGGATTTGAAAAATTGAGAATCATCTGCTAAGGCGAATTGACACATAACTCTACATATTACCTATACCAATTTTTGGAATAGTAAAAAGTTCCTGTTATTATTTTTTCTTGTACTATCTCTCCTATTATTGGAAATATTCATACATTCATACAAAATACTTTCTTTATAAAGTATATTATAGAACATTACCTATTGTCGCTATCTGCCTACACGAGATAATATGAAAGGGCGATAGATTCTACGTAGCTCTTTCTATCGTCAACTTAACAGCGCATAAAAATTGCAACTTATATGTGAGTAAAAAATCTTATTATCAAATAACATCATCACTAGGTAAATTTTTGAACGTGACTTTATCAGAGTTGTAAGAATTCCTTATTTAATGCTTACGTATAAAATGTAGCAACTATAAATGCTTAATATACTTTTATATATCATTAGTTGTGGTGAATAGGACCTAAAAGTAAGTAGGTACTTTGAGCTTAAGACATGTTCGTATTGCGTATGTAGAATTTCCGCTCTTCCATATTTGATCAATACATTAGGTATATTGAGGGCTAGGTTATTTAAATATTGTGTAAGTTCTTGGTTCTTCGAAATAGAGTCGTTTGTTTACTTGCCTTTTAACTCTATTGAGAGTGGATAAATTTGCGCATTAGGTAGTGCGGGGAGTTCAATCCGCCCGCCGGACTTTACCGAATACTCCAAGAAAACATTAAATATGTATATCGTCACCATCCGTAAATTTTTAACCTCTTATTCAAGCAGGCTCAAGTTAGTATGTTACAAAATATCACAAAGCGCAACGATTGCAAAATTAAATGTTTTTTTTTTTTATATATAAAGAAGGTAATTAGATTGATAGCTTTATTTACTATTTTGGTATTTTGCCTGTGTGTGATTGTGTTATATTTATTATACATACTATTATTACTAAGCAAACTCTAAACTAGGTAAACAAGTTTACTCAGAAAATTGGTGCTACATAAGTGGACGCAAGTTATTTTCTTGCAAGTGCTTATTACTAGGGTCGCCTTATTGCCGAGTTCATAGAAATAGTATTTGCCTTGTCCAGATATCGTCATAAACTAATTAAAGTCGACAAGTAGTGACAAAATTGTCGCACATTACTTGTTATTATAAGTGGTAAAGTTAAATATCATGAAACGTAATATACAAATCTATACTAATATTATAAAGAGGAAGGATTTGTTTGTTTGTTTGTTACGATTTAACTAAAAAATTACACGACCAATTTTAAAAAATCTTTCATCAATAGAAAGCTACATTTAAGTACATTGCACTCGTGCGAAGACGTGGCGGATCGCTAGTATTAAATAAATGGCGCCGGTGTACTTGTTCTATTTTATGCGAATCTTTCCTATGCGTTATGTACGAACTTTTTGGACAATGGCCTTTCGATATTATATTAGCGTAATTGCACACTTAGCAGCTAGATACAGGGGATTATTAGGGGACATCATTACTTTATATTTAGAAAAATGTAAGGTCGGGCAGGGCACAGAAGAAGAGTTATAAAGGCACAAAAAAGTATCGTACCAAGTATTCAGAATTTTACTTTTTTCAAATATTTTATTGCTAATTATTATGAGGCTTTATATATTTATAAACTAACTAATATTCATTACTTGATAGTAGAAGGTTATGTTTATAAAATAACACTCTATTGCACTGAAATCTAATAAGACATGATTTACAACCACATTTTCATAGAATATTATAAAAATATTAATAAATAAAGGCCATCAACGCATCCTCAAGATCTCTGGTGTTGTGGATGTTCACGGGATCAGCAGGTGAGGGAAGTGATATAAGAAAAAATTTAATATTTATTTTTTGTCGCTCTTTTCTCTTTTATTACAAACTAGCGACCCGCCCCGGCTTCGCACCGGTGCAATGCTGATACTAAATACACTACAGAAAAACTGTTATTATTATACATATACACCTTCCTCTTGAATCACTCTATCTATTAAAAAAAACCGCATCAAAATCCGTTGCGTAGTTTCAAAGATTTAAGCATACAAAGGGACAGAGAAAGCGAGTTTGTTTTATACTATGTAGTGATTATGTAGTAGATGATAGAAGCTTTTCACATTGAGTAACGTTAACTAGGCTATTTGAAATTAAATTATTGAAATTCCGAAGTGCTTAGTGAGTTTGTTGCCTTTAGGTTAGAAACACGTTTAATTTACAATTAAAACAAATTTGATTTTATGATTAAAAATTCACTAGTAACATCTATTTATCATGTTTAACTAGTAAATCTATATGTCACTTACTTAATTTCGCATTTTATTTTTCACGAAGTAGTTTACTTGGGTAAAATCACTGCTAATTAAGTCGCCTTTATCAAAATATATTCTTTTGGTTTGTGTATGTAGGTACCTCCATATAGTATTTGTAAATTTAATGTGAAATAAAGCTAAATAAATAAAAACAATTGTATTTGCTTGGATTTGAAAAATTGAGAATCATCTGCTAAGGCGAATTGACACATAACTCTACATATTACCTATACCAATTTTTGGAATAGTAAAAAGTTCCTGTTATTATTTTTTCTTGTACTATCTCTCCTATTATTGGAAATATTCATACATTCATACAAAATACTTTCTTTATAAAGTATATTATAGAACATTACCTATTGTCGCTATCTGCCTACACGAGATAATATGAAAGGGCGATAGATTCTACGTAGCTCTTTCTATCGTCAACTTAACAGCGCATAAAAATTGCAACTTATATGTGAGTAAAAAATCTTATTATCAAATAACATCATCACTAGGTAAATTTTTGAACGTGACTTTATCAGAGTTGTAAGAATTCCTTATTTAATGCTTACGTATAAAATGTAGCAACTATAAATGCTTAATATACTTTTATATATCATTAGTTGTGGTGAATAGGACCTAAAAGTAAGTAGGTACTTTGAGCTTAAGACATGTTCGTATTGCGTATGTAGAATTTCCGCTCTTCCATATTTGATCAATACATTAGGTATATTGAGGGCTAGGTTATTTAAATATTGTGTAAGTTCTTGGTTCTTCGAAATAGAGTCGTTTGTTTACTTGCCTTTTAACTCTATTGAGAGTGGATAAATTTGCGCATTAGGTAGTGCGGGGAGTTCAATCCGCCCGCCGGACTTTACCGAATACTCCAAGAAAACATTAAATATGTATATCGTCACCATCCGTAAATTTTTAACCTCTTATTCAAGCAGGCTCAAGTTAGTATGTTACAAAATATCACAAAGCGCAACGATTGCAAAATTAAATGTTTTTTTTTTTTATATATAAAGAAGGTAATTAGATTGATAGCTTTATTTACTATTTTGGTATTTTGCCTGTGTGTGATTGTGTTATATTTATTATACATACTATTATTACTAAGCAAACTCTAAACTAGGTAAACAAGTTTACTCAGAAAATTGGTGCTACATAAGTGGACGCAAGTTATTTTCTTGCAAGTGCTTATTACTAGGGTCGCCTTATTGCCGAGTTCATAGAAATAGTATTTGCCTTGTCCAGATATCGTCATAAACTAATTAAAGTCGACAAGTAGTGACAAAATTGTCGCACATTACTTGTTATTATAAGTGGTAAAGTTAAATATCATGAAACGTAATATACAAATCTATACTAATATTATAAAGAGGAAGGATTTGTTTGTTTGTTTGTTACGATTTAACTAAAAAATTACACGACCAATTTTAAAAAATCTTTCATCAATAGAAAGCTACATTTAAGTACATTGCACTCGTGCGAAGACGTGGCGGATCGCTAGTATTAAATAAATGGCGCCGGTGTACTTGTTCTATTTTATGCGAATCTTTCCTATGCGTTATGTACGAACTTTTTGGACAATGGCCTTTCGATATTATATTAGCGTAATTGCACACTTAGCAGCTAGATACAGGGGATTATTAGGGGACATCATTACTTTATATTTAGAAAAATGTAAGGTCGGGCAGGGCACAGAAGAAGAGTTATAAAGGCACAAAAAAGTATCGTACCAAGTATTCAGAATTTTACTTTTTTCAAATATTTTATTGCTAATTATTATGAGGCTTTATATATTTATAAACTAACTAATATTCATTACTTGATAGTAGAAGGTTATGTTTATAAAATAACACTCTATTGCACTGAAATCTAATAAGACATGATTTACAACCACATTTTCATAGAATATTATAAAAGTAGCTACTATAGTCTTGTCCATGAACTTGTAAGGACCGGAACCTCTCTATCGGCGTTCGTATTTCCGCCAAAATACAATCTAGGTTTTATTAAAGACTTTATCTATTAAAAACAATCCATCCTAGATTGCGCTGTTATTTGCTATTAGATGAAACGCAGTCAAAAATAATTTTGGACGTTGTTCTATAAGTCTTTTTAGAATACTTAAGAAATTCTAGAATAGAGATTAGACTAAGAAAAGATTTGAAGTTAGACGCTAGTGAAGTGAGTAAATATTTAATCGAAAAAAAATACCTATGTAATGGTTCAGATTATACTATCGAGATAACAGAAAATTATAAATAGGAATTTATTTTAAAAACAAACCGAAACTTATTTAAATTTCGAATATAAAGTGTAATAGAAATATGTTTGATCAGGTGAAATATCGTCAGTAATTACCATTTAAATAATGAACACGCATAATTAACAGTTGGTTTTGAATACAGAGCTGCCGCCGCTTAATTAGTAGACAAATGCTGCCTCTATAACTTTGAAATATTATGCGAAGGATACACTTGTTCATACACAACTTGGTATGGTTGAACTGGAAAATATTTCTTGAGCTCATGCCCTTATCGTCAATTAGGACCGTGTCATGTATGTTACCTCTATACAAAACTAAGACAGAAAACAATTATTATTTGTTACTCACTTTTTGGGGTAAGGAATTACTTGCGACTTAATCGATTATTCAGCAAAAGCAATATAAAACCTAACTTTATCTAAATTAACTAGGCTTTTCCCGGCTTGTGTCAAAAATAATTTTTATTTAATATCAGGTTACAAATCTACATAATATGTTATTTTAAACCGTTTAAAACCTTATTGCGTGAAATACGGACAGATCAATAATCACAATTCGCTTCCCGGCCAAAACAGCGTCATAATACATGAATCTCTAAAAACTAAAAGAGCACATGTCCACTTTGGGCTTAAATTGAGCTGTTAAGCTTGCTTAATATTAGCTTTCAGTTATTTTCTATATGTATATGAAAACGAAACAAATCTAATGTTTTTATGTTGCAAAAATAACAAATGTATGTTTTTGTTAATATCTGTCGACTATTAATTAAGCAAGATTTTGCGCTTAACTCAGAGATTAGTATTAGTATTTAGAGATTCATGTATTATGACACTTCTTTTGCCGGGAAGCAACATTATGCTACATATATATTTTATAATATTTAGGTAGTCCGCTGCGAAATGTCAATTTACACCTATATAGTGTAGATTGAGGTGATTGTATATACTTTATATAAGCATATGACAAATAAGGAACGTAATCCGTTACAGAGTTAAATATGTAAACAAAAACAATAACGTTAAAAATTAAATGGTAGCGGTAAATTATAAAGACACGTTCCCAAAAGACTTGATTCTACTTAATTAAATTTAAAACCATTTTTGGCGATAATCATAGGTGTCATTGTCTTCTTTTTTATATTGCACTTTCAGAATGAAACCGGCGTAAGTCAAAATTCTTGTATTTTTGGTGAACGCTTATAATATTGTACATAATTTATGTTTTGGATAATTCTTATTTCGATTAGGTATATACTTTTAAACTAAGTGGTTTATATCACAATTTTCGTGACAATTTAAGGTAAATATAGAATAACAGTTAACAAGTGTGTTAAGTTTTCATTCCATGAAGAAAGAATTAATTTTTCCAAAATTTCATGTTTAGTCATAAATATTATTAGGATTAGCGGTCCATTATTTTGTTGAGTGGCAATTATCTTTAAATAATAATATAATAATGACCTTTCAGTAATTTGTGTGATAAGTGTGAACATCTCATTCTGATTACACTGCACAACAGCATTTCTGATGATTGGGTTATGTTACATGATAATAGCCTAATTTTTAATGACGATTTCAAATCTGTGATCGAAATTTCTCTATCAGCTCTAGTTTAGAAAATATGACATATAGACCGTTTCACAAAAAAACACAATATTTTTAAAGTTAAACCTATATCATTAAGTTGTTAAAGTCAAAAAAACTTTATTTATAAGATTTCCTTGTAGAGGTTGAAGCCTGAGAGCTGTTCTGAACAGTCCAACAATAGTCAGTCATCATCTGTGCGTTCCAGTAGCCTTGATAGCGTTCATCCATCGTACGATGGTCCTGGTGGATTCGATCGCCCTGTTTTTCATTAAAATCTCCAAGATTGGCAGGAATAGTCTAGGTAGTTGTGAAGAAAATGTAACTTGATGCTCATGTTACATCCAAGTGTTTGAAAGTGACTCATTAGTTGTTAAACGTTGTTGAGAATAGTCAGAAATTTTCTTATTTCTTAAGAAATTTTGAAAAAGCCACACAAAGTCATTTCATGCCTTTTTCTCAATATCTTTCTTAGTGTCCGTAAAATGTATCTTTTATTAAAGATCTTATCTGTGGCCAATCAAAAATGCCCGCTTTTATCGTTTCTGCACTAATTCTTGGGAACTTTTTTGATAGAAAACGGAGCCAGTTTCCAGTTTCGTTATGACCTTTAACAAATTGTTTTATAAACCTTAGTCTTAGGACTCAGGATACGTCTATGTGCCGATCATATGGAAGGATATTGCCCTTTGGCTAGAATATTTTCAGTTAATGCCAGTTATGTTCCCTAAAAAGGATAGCAGTCGTCGTTACATTTCACGGGTTCATTCCATATCATACCAGTTTCGTACCTGAAACTATATCTTTTCTTATTTGTCCACAAACATAGAAACTCCACGCAAGTTTTGCATACTTTTTACAGAAGCCAAGGCTTATTTTTCACTTTCAGCGGGTGCCCAAACAAATTTTTATAAACCTCATTTACGAACGTTGTTACCTTTAAGCGCTATTCTTTAAATATATTCTCTCCGCGAATGAAACAAAAATGGTTTGGATCATTCACGCATACTCTTCTTGACAATACCATATCAAATTATAATAAGATAAATTAATAATTTTTAAATTAGGAGCAAATAAGTACGATAAGACAGCGAATTTTTAATGAAAGCTATAAATCGTAAACAAGAGCTGTTAGAAAAAAAATGAGGGTATATTTAGAATAAGCGACGTCAAATTAGTAAACATCATGTAACATAAGTCATACATCAGTCAAAAAGTGCTATTTTGTTGGCCAGTGTTATTTATCAATATACTGTGTTTCTCTTTGTTTGCATCAGGCGGAGATTACCTACTGGTCCAATATGCTATATAGTTAATAGTTAAAGAAAAGCGCAAAGTCCTTGTCTTCAGTTTTGCATAAAACCTGTAAAATATATTTTAGTATTGCCTTAATTTTACTAAAAAGTTTTATCCCGGAAAATTCATGGATTATTCAGGTGCCTATAATTATTGCAGTGGGTCTATATTATATCTAGAATACGTTAATTCTCATCGAAAGAGTCATACCGCCTTATGTAAATTGTAATGTTTAAGGTTAAGCAACTCGAGCGCCATCTGTATATGTTTGAGAGGAAATGGAAACTACTTAACCGTTTCTTTTTAATTTTTACTAGCGATCCGACACGTGCGAAGTGTGCAATGTAGATGTATTGAAAAAAATTGATGTATACAAAAAATAGCATATATAAGCTTCTATTGGTGAAAGATTTTTTAAATCGGTCGAGTAGTTTTTCAGTTAAATCGTATCAAACAAACCTTTCCTCTTTTAAAAATTAGTATATATTTGTCCATTAAAGGAGTCTGCTATGCACTATACCGTATCATATTATAATCGACCGAGGAACGTGTCAAGAAAAAATATATATTTGTATTGTCTTTTATAAACGCGAGTATCACACATTTAAATAAAATACTTTATAACGGATTAAAACACGATTTATTACTGATATTATTTATGTCGACGTTTCGGATGCTTTTCAGCAACCGTGGTCACGGCAGATCAGTCTGTCGTATTTTATTTAAATTATTATTTGTATTAAACAGTATGAGACCGTAACAACTCCTATAGATGTAGAACATACGAAAAAGAAAAATAGTGGGAATTGCACGAAAGACAGCTTTTTAATCTTATTTATATTAAAATTCCCTTAAATAGGTGAAAATATTGATATAGATCTAGTTAAGTTCGTTCGAATTGCAAAAATCTGAATGAATATGTGAATTGTGAACCCGTTTCTGCAATATTAAAAGGAAAGTGTGGTCCCGATCTCTATTTAAATATTTAAACATAGCGGTTCCAAGCGATCAACATCGTTTAATAAAATGTCGGAATAATTGGAAGGCCATGTAAAACGATGTCCTTAGTTAATAGCAAACGTAAACGATTTCCATATGGAAAGGAAACGAACGACTGTGGTAGGCAAACCCATTGATTTATATTGTCAAAGCTCACTTCCGTTGTTGAGTGTGCTCTGACTGACTAATTAAATCTGCTGATCCAGCGAACAGGGTTAAAAGATACCTTGTTGTCTTTGACTTCATATCTTTCTCTTTGGTTGTGTTTTAAATTAAGATTTTTTAAAATTACTAGCGACCCGCCCCGGCTTCGCACGGGTCAAGATTTTTTGACAAAGAAGCCTTGTAGAAGAAGGGTTGTATGTATTTTTTAATGCCACATTATAAAAAAATAAAAACAAAAAAAATCGTCCAAAAATTAAAAAAAATCGTCCAAAAATTTTTGGGGTGGATTACCCTTAACATTTAGGGGGATGAAAAATAGATGTTGTCCGATTCTCAGACCTACCCAATATGCACACAAAATTTCATGAGAATCGGTCAAGCCGTTTCGGAGGAGTATGGCAACGAAAACTGTGACACGAGAATTTTATATATTAGATATACGACAGGGCAAAACATATACGTAAGAAATGCTGGTAGGTATGGTCGAAATACTTTATTCTGCCCTCTGAATCAAGTACAATTTTTTTTAAAATTAACTTGTATTGATAGGTAACTTTTAAGGACCGTCACCAAATAAGTCGGTAATGCAATCGTGACGTCTAATGTTTTGGGTGTTTATGAGTAGCGAAGATCATTTCATAGTTTGGATAAAAAAAAATCTTGAAGCTCTTATTCTATAAGTAGTTCGTAGCCATATTTATTAGTGAATAAATAATTATCGGATGGAAACCATTGTGTTCATTATTATTTTAGTAGATCTACAGAATCTTACATAAAAACAAGCTATTAAAAAATGAAGGATGAAACAATAGTTCTTTATTATAAGTACCTACTTAATTGACATTCATGAATGAAATTATTTATCAGGATTAAGGAGTGAAGGTTCTATCAAGATTTTTACAAAACAAATGAATACCGTTAAAGCTCTCGTAGGTTTATTTATGAAACCAAAGTCAGAATCAAGTCATTTCATAGTCAATTTAATACAAATTATACGAAACTTAATGTTAATTCAAATCGAGCGCGATCTGTATTTATTTCTGCTCATCTCCATAATACGTATGAATTTTTACCAACAACTGCAGGTAAATGTTGTCGAGTGCAATTCTTTACGATCATAAAGGGGTTTTATGTGTGTATACTTTCGATCTTATATTGAAATTATACTAAAGGTGGTAATTTTCCGCCGCGTAGCGACATTAATAGCATTGAGACTCACAATACTTTTAACAAAAAAGTGCTTCACATTCGTACGAACTCGCAACACTTCCTTTACATTAGTTTCCTTTGTCAGATGTGAAGCTAAAGTTAAAAAGGAATACTTAATTAAAACCCAAAGGGGTTAAGCAATTATACGACAAGAAATACTGCATGGATTATTGAATTAACAATTTATCAAACAATGACACGCTTTTACATTGGTAATTTTATCGGCGCGAATGATAAAATTATGTATAATTAGTAACTATAAATTTGTTTTCAAAGTGATCACATCCATTAAATATACAATTACTCAGACAAGAGACATTACTCATTAGTATCAACTAGCTTATTATTACCTTAATTAATTAAAGAGCAAGCTTGTCTTTGATCAATTCATAGATGATAAGCATTGTAGAATTTGCATTAGTCGTTCATTAAATAAACAACGTATGTAGTTAAAGCGATCAATAAATAATAATGAAGTCGTAAAAACTTAAAAGCCATGGTTCAATAAATAAGAGAGAAGACCGAGCGCCGGAGTCAACGCCAGTCAATACATTCTAATCAGTGATTTATTGGCCCTAATCCTCAGCTCAGCACAAATAAGCTATCTTGTCGACTTAATGTTATATCAGCTCAGGCGTGAAACTCCCGCGCACCACTAAGTGGTCCTTCCAGTTTCCACTCGAAATATTTTAATAAGGCCTCACTGCTCACGCACCCAAATAAAAACATACACGCACTCACTGACACGAACGATCTTCGACTTCTACTCGATTCACTATATTTTATTTATAATAGTAGCGACACTAAGACTACATTTTTGCTCTAAACGGTGTTAATTTATTGACCGTGGGTAGATAATATCACTTTTTTCTCCCATTATTAAAGCGATTACACCAGAAATTATACGTCGAAGTCCAGTCCTAAGTGCTTGATCGAATCTAAAAACAAGCCATTATAAACCTTGGGTACTTAGCTTAAAAACTTTTTCATGCATATCGAAAATATCACTTTTTAATACCCTTCTGGAAGAATCGCCTTATGTACGCGCTAATAAAAAGTGTTAAGTTATGAACATGTTATGCCACTTGCATTAATTTCGATGCTTAACCTGATAAACAAATTATAGTATATTAAGTTAATAGCTTAATTTATAATTGAATGTGTTACAATATGTTCATAAGACAGCATTGTTACGATCGGCCTTAAGCATAATGATATTAATACGATCTGGGTACCGTAAACGACAAATTACTCGGATAAAAAAATAAACAGTCGTGTGAATTTATTACTGAAATTGAGTTGGTGGAGTATGGGTCATCGACATTTTTAGCAAAAGTACTGTGTATTAAAATATATTTTTAAATCGTTAGACATTTCTTTAAACATAAGGTCACATTAATCGTCATGTTACTATTGCTAACTAGTTTTGCTTATACATATTTACGGAGCAATCTTTTAATAAAGGCAATCAATTAAACATAAAACAGCAATGATTTGAATAAAATTATATCATAATTATTCTAATTTATTTCTATTAGTAAGATTTGATAGTAGATCTATTATAACCGAGATCTAAAACTTTTAGATTTTTGTAAAATATAAAGTAGTGTTGTGTAGGACATACAAGAGGCGGTACATTTGTCCCGTGCGTGACGTCAAAATGTAAGAGCGAGCGGCTCGAAATTGTAAAATGTACTACTTCAAATTTTATGTCGCGTTTGTTTTTTTCTCGATGTATTTCGGTCCTAAATCGTTGAAATAATGTTTTAGAGTTAATCAAATAAAAATATTTTTATTGTTTCATCACAAAAATAAACATCAAATGTCATTTTAATACTCGCTAGTACAAATGACGTTCTCATTTGAAGTGGGACATTGTACTGGCTCAGAGGGAAAAGGAGGCTACTCCTACAAACTCTTTTTAAAGTCATGTACTACCCAACACTAATATAAAGCCAGTTAAAATCATAAATGAAGTTCATAAGCATGGAACTTGTCTGGTGGAAAGTATTGAGTCCCACATAAACATCTTAAATTTTACTTACAGGCTTTTTCAAGTATATGTATTTATTGATATTATTTACCTATGTAGAGTATAGATAAAATCGGCACAGAATTGATATATCACACAATATCATATAAAATTATAGGAGTTCGAGAGGCGCCAATTTGATAAGTTTCACGTTCATATGCACGAATGGTTCATTGGCGCGTTCGGTAGAACACCTGCCGTGCGCATCGATGGGTCATGGGTTCAAATCCCACCGGGATCATATGATTATAATTTTCTGTGAACATGTCTTCCCCACGTCTGGTAGCTTCGGGCATTGGACAGGTGGGAGGAATATCGGTATTCCGATCGAGAAACGAATCACCGTTCATATATGGAAAATCCGTGAAGTGCACATTGCGCGTTTCGGTTTCAGTCTATGGATTTCCGAAAGTAGCGCATCATTGACTGATGATCTGTGACTGAGGTATCGCCTACCATCGGTATTAATATAGCCAACCAATTAGATGTCTATCAAAAAACGTCGAACTCACACCGAGTCCTTTTGTGGATTTGATCCTTGTTTGATAAAATATAAACGTCTACTTGATTCAGAACTTAACCACGATGATATGCTTTCAGTTCCAGTGTCCCCTTCATCGTCCGGCGGGGGCTCTTCATCGCTATATCCGGGGGGCGCGTCTCATCCGCTGTCGTCTCTGCTCTCCCAACAGAGACTATTGGAGCTATCGCGATTCGGTCTGAGGCACTACGACATCGCTCATCATGTGCTGTCACAGCAAGGTGCTGTTACCAAGCTTCTTGGTAAGCTTAATTATTATTTTTTTAAGTTACCTTATACCTATTTTATTGATCTGGCAACCCTGACCTAGGACATATACTTATAATAATATGTAATTTTGTATATATATATAAGAGTATATCATCTATATACCTACGTTTAAGAATTTGACGGGCATGTTGCCGCTTGGATTAGGAAACCTACCTTGCGTTCGCGGATTTGAGTCCCACCAGGATGACATGCTTATAATTTTTTGTAAACATTTTGTCCACCCGTTTAGTGACCAGACGTAGGTCGAGCATTAAAAAGGTGATAGGAATATCGAAAATCCGTCAAGGTAAGGCCATCTGGGTAAGGTTCATAGAAATAAAAAACCGTGAAGGGCATTTTGCGCGTTTTGGTTTTAGTCTATGAATTACCGAATACCTCGAAGTTAAATAAAGTAGCGCATCATTGATTGATGTCCTATGGATGAGACATCACCTACTAGCTATCAAATGAGAAAATATAGAACAGGAAGTTGTATAATCTCTGCATCGTATTAATAATAAAGGCTTATTACGTACATTTTGAAATAATTATAGGTACATCTCTCAATAGGTTTAATTAGTACCTTTTTTATGTGTATTTCTCGTAAAATTTAAGTCGAATAAACTAATGATAATATGTGCAACTAAACTTCTGAGTGTGAACGTTCACAGGAAAGCTCAAGAACGCTCGAAGGGAGACAATAATTATTGATAAGGCGAGCCTCAGCCTACCGGGTATCGCTTCGTCTGCAATTAACGCACTTGATATTTATAGCTATCTTCGCGTTGTATTGATTTATATAACCGATATTTAGCAGATTGCCTTGTGGTCCCTTTATTGCTTGCAACTAAGTTATTTGCGATAATTACTTAACCCATGCATAGAATGACTAATATGAGGACACAATTATGGAAAAGGAGTCATTTTCTAATAAAGCGTATTAAATCATTCTGTTTAATGACGGTATAAAGTTGGAGTAAAGCTATTCTAATTTTATTATAAAACAGAAATGTCTACACTTGTATAAATTAAAACCGATAAACTAACGATTGATAAAAACCCTATAATTAAGAAAACCTCAAACAAGATTTAAGATAATGAACGAGTGCTAAATGACCATCGGTGATTTGTCGAAAGCGACGCAGTTCGAGTCTGTGTTTAGCTGTATCCTAATGATAGGTCTGAGGCAAAACTCTCAATTGCAATTAATCAGCGATAAGCAATCGACTGCCTCCCGACGAGAGTTGCTATTGACGAAAGCTTAGATCATAATCGATTCAAAAGACTTGGAGCGTGTTAATTATAAGCCACTGCGCTGCGGACATATGCGCCTGATACCGCCGCGAGCGCATACGATTCCAATCTACATTCGATATCAAACTATATCAGTTCTCATTTTAAATTATTAGGTACATTTCTTTGTAATTATCTATGCTGAAATCACTTTTCTTGTTGCGGTGGATGTGGATTCTCAGATCCTTTTGTTGTATTCTGAATGCATATTCTTTTCTTAAGTAAATATTGGAGGCAGATAGAAGAAAATAATAGTAAAAACGTATATTTTCATTAAATCCTATGTGAAGTTATATTTCCCATTACATCAACAATTAAGAATGTGATATTTGAAATTCTTATCATATAGGAGCAGATGAGCGTTAGGTTTCTCCGATAGTATTCAGAATGTTCTACTGATGTTATTAATAGCAAAGTAAATTATGCATTGCCAACCTATATATTTTTACTTCGAGCATTAAGAAATGCGTACTGAGTCCGTACCACTTAAGAGCCTTACCCGACAAATGAACTTTCGATATTTATCCCACCCAGTAAATAATAGTATAATATATACATATGTACATTATTTAAATTACATATTAAAATGACTATGAAGGTTTATTTTATATCTAGCAGGTAATACTGGGTAGAAACTTGTAACGGACTCTAGAGCGCAGGTGTACTGTTAATTTGACCAGCACCTTTGTCATTACACTGGAATACCATACAATTAGGACACATGCACACTTTGTGTTTGCCCAAGAATCGTGAAAGGACGATTTCAAACGCAGTGGTGCGTGTGTTCTTCACTGTATATTTAACGCTACATAACATGTAATAGCATGTAATAGTAGTCACTGAACGCTGACTTACCTTTTATGTCGCAATGACCACTCGAGGCAATGTTATAAAATGTATACAGAGATATTCTTGGTAGAATAGTGCTATTATACCTAATAGCAAATTACAATATAAATAGCGGCATTAAATAATCTTGGAAAAAGAGATTTGCGGAATCTAGATGTTCTAACAGTTATGAGTGTATGTTAGTTTCGCAAAAGATTAACGGCCTTATTCATAAACGCATTATAAGCTTGATATAGTTAAAATATGTTTTGTCTCGCTCTATCGAATATAAAAAGACTACAGAACGAAAGAAAAAAAACCTATTTTCTCTATATGAAGCTAATAATACGTTTATGAATAAGGCCGTAAGTGCACTCAAGCTCTGGAGAATAATTCATAATATCATTTATGAAGGGTCTAAAATCTAAATTGAGTTTAAAACCCTTTATTCATAAGTGGAATATAGGAGTTAGCAGCAAGGCAAACATTGAAATATCCTAAAGCATGCAAAGACGCTACATTACTTTAATTACTTTTTTGCCTATATTTTAATATTGTCAAAGTAGCCATACTATCGCCATATATTTCGAACTAGGTAAAGTTAGTATAGAAACTTTATGAAAATTCAAATCAAAAAGCTCTCACCGTTCAGTCTGCCCGTGACCACACTTGCTGAAAAGCATTCGAAACATAAAAAATGTGATGAATCAATCGTGTTAATAACATAAAATGTTATTTCTTAACCTACTTTAATAGTAATTTATGGCTTATACATAGAAATTACGATTTTACTTCGTGACAGTCGTAGATATTGTTAACGATATTATGTTATTACATTCGAACACAAATTAAAACGTGATTGTCTTTTGTCATCATTCGAGTCTATAATTTCACTGTAACATATATTTTCCTTTTAATTTCTGTCAATATAAACAAGCCTGTCGCCTCAGTGATAAAATTATACGTACCGTAGTGTATTGTCAATCAATTTTCGCCCGTGGTAGTTTCGTAACGTCATGTGTCGGGTTCCCACGGAAGCCTGGCTATGATCCGCCCAGGGCCGTCATGTAAAACCACTTATGTATTTAACAGGCACATAGTTTTAGTTCAAAAGTCATTATCTAGCTCAAATAACTCTCCCGCTAACTGCTTGAAAATGGGCACGCATAAATAACAATCTAACCAATAAACCATGTTAGAATTTCAAATAGCATCATTTTATAAAATCCCGTACAGTCTAAGGAACGTATTTTGTAAATCTTCAAAAATTTAATATATTTTTGAAATAAAGTTACTCTTTTTATCAGGATTTTGAAATAAACAAATGAAAAACGTAGATAACAGGATAACACCGCGGCCGGTGTAAATTAGCAAATGCAATCAACTGTAGAAATGTAAATCCCCTTACATAATTAGCCATAATTGTAATGATAAATAAAATAATCTTATCGCAAACATTATGTGTTCAGTTAATTTTTTAATTTTTGCCACTAATTGATTCGTTGAATATACATTTCAATTCACCTGTTATCTGTATCGCATAAAAATTGAAAATAATACAACGAAATAAAATCACGGTAATTTGAAATTAAACTGGTAATTTTATTCCGATATACTTAAATTTGGTAGTAAATAATGATAGGTACTCAAGATGATTGTCTGCGGGTCGTCGCAGTCCATAATGAAGCCATATTTAAGCTTTGCTCCTATAATCAAAATTGAATTACCCAGGTTGACATTCTTGCTACACAGCGTTTTCGTTTTTTCTGCTCCAATTCCTGTAAGTTAATTTGAATTTTTAATGATTTGAACCAGCCGAATGGTTTCTATGTTTGAATTTCGTAGTAATGATAGGTTAATAAAATCCTTTAACACGGAATTATTTTAAATGTAATATATCTACATCAGTTTTCACAGAATACTTAGGTATACCTATATAGCTTTTAAGCAATATTACTATGATTATTTTTCATAAATAAATATATTATATTCCATTGAAAGTTGTTTCGCTTTTTAAAAATAAAGAATTTTTACGTAAAAGTTTGTTTTTTTAATATTCAGAAAAACACCATCATTTTATGTTCTATTCTCTACAGATGATTCATGACATTTCATTTTTTAAACATTTTATAAAAAAAAAATCTTAAATGTGGAGCACAATATTATAATTTATTTTCAAATTCATTAACAAGCTTCTGAAGGAGCGACCGCTATTTTACGTACGACAAAAAAGTCGATCAATCACCGAATCAGGCGTCGTTAGCACACGGGCTGCATTTAGTTTTATAAACCAACGCTATCCACACCACTTTGCTGTTAAAGATTTTGATCTATTAACTACATGACACGGCACTTCTACTGTGGTTAGCGCCAGCTAATATAAAGAACTACTTTTAATACAAATTTAATCAACAGAACTCATCCATTCTGTGCCGCTTAAAAGATCTTGTTTCTCTTTGTAGACCCACCGTGTAATGACTTAAAGCGCCCATAAATGACTGTTCTTTGGAAGTTTATAAGTTGATGTTTTGGGCAAGTATTGTCCTGTTGAATCCCTTAAGCGGCCTTGCCGAGTGATGATTAATGCTTTTGTTTTGTAAGAAAACGTCAATATTTTTGTCATTTTGACATGGTCATCTCTTTAGTTCTTTATTTAATTGGTTTAAACTTTAATGAATTATGAGTTACATTACTTTCTAACAAACGACATTATTATGTCTAGTAAAATATCGGGTATTAGTTATTATGTACAATTGTAATCTTACAAATTGGAACGCACTGAAGCCTACAACGTTAAAAGCACGTTATAGAATCACGCTCGTGCGTTTCACTCGATATGAGCAATTTCAGTGGTACTCTGTCGGAGCACCACACAATCCTCTTGTACCTAGGTAACGTTGAGTAATTGGCTCTGGTCATGCGATTACGTTTCTAGTAGATTTAATTACCGCGAAATGATCGGTGTGCCAGCCTCCAGTAATTTACCTATCAATCAAAATCAGATCGGCGTAGTGGCGGGATGCAAACGAAACTGCGCTATAGGTTTTCAATCATTCTAGGTAACTACGGTGTACAGTGAAAGGCAATGTCGGTTCTCGATCACGCTGTATGGAAATATATACTAGAGGTCCACGGTTTGCAATCGTTGCGTGCTGTCACTTCCAATTTCCTTAGATTTCTTACTATTATCTGTGAATTTATTAAGTTAAATGTGCCCTACGTAAGTAGGTAAGTACTGTATGAAACTAAAATATTTACAGAAGGTTATTACATTGCTCAAATATATGCGATATCAAAAGGACATTCAACAAGGTTCATTAAACTGAGGCGGCTTAATGATAAGCATGTTACGTTTAGAACCGTAGGTTTCAGATTCGATTCGTAAAAATATCCCAGGTTTACTTCGATTGAAAAAAAAATCGTCTCGGTGAGAAAGGATGATTACCAACTTACCTGTAAAGAAAAATGGTCGCTGAAACAGACACTGATACATGTCTACCCGTTCATGCTCCACTAGGGGAGTCGGGAATTCATTTTACGTCAATCTTCAATCATGATTGTTATAAAAGTATGAACTTTAAACGACCAAAAGAAAGGTTTATACGATGCTCTTTAAAAGATGTTACGTAGTGTGATTAAACACTATGCCATTTCGCATGAAATAATATATTTACACAATATTTTTTCCACGCCATTATTGTTATTACCTGAAATAATAATGGCTGTTGCTTATTATAGCTAAGTGTCTGTATTGGATTAATGTAATGGACCCTAATATGGTCGGCGTCGGTGTAAACTGGGCTCGTGGCTTTTTACTCTCAGCGGCCTTTCCAGCGTTAAGCTTTACTTTTATCAAGACATAAAGACCCGTATGAATTTATCTTGAATGGCGTTGACAAAAATGAGAATATAAATAATGTGATGAATAATTCAGCGTGATCGGTATGGAGGGCCGTTGTTCGGAAGGAATAAAAACAGTTCGCGATGCCGGCTGCCGGAATGCAACGTCTGATGCCTTTTTATGTAATTGTCTCGAAGCACGCACTCATCCATTATCTAACTGATTTAGGAATTACAGAATCCAATCATTTTTTACCTAGTCCATGGAGTTAGACTTAATTTATTGTGAATTTAAAACACGCTTTTGGTTTTTTCACGGTCTTCAGACGTGAAGGTAACACGTTTTTCCAACAAATTTAATCAAAAGCATCAACATATTATTTATTTTAAAAATATTACTCTATTATTGATAATATTGTCGTAAATTCTTTTTTTTTTTAAAGTTGGAGTAAGTAATATTGTTGTTTACTAACGCGAGTAGTTAGGTAGCTTTTAGTAATAATATCCAAATGCAAATCAATGGAATAGACTGCATTAATAGCATATTCAATTCTAGAAATATTACTGTTTTTATTTTTGAAGCTAACATTCTGGCAGGAATGGAAATAGCATGTCTGTCGGGTACACTATGTATTTATTCCAAATATATTCAAGTTCAACGCGTCCGCCTCACTTGGTAGATAGATAAAGTTATTTTGGATTTATCAGGCTGTCCTAGTTATAAAAATGAAACTGTTTAATTTTTACTGCACCACACCAAACCTATTTATATTAATATAAATAAAAACTAAGAATCATATTCTCATAGAGCCCGCATAGGCTTTTTAGGAAGATTTTTTCTATAGAATAGGGGGCAAACGAATTGTCGGTTCATCATGGTAAGTGATTACCGGCTTCCATAGACATCTGCAATATTGCAGAACTTGCAGGTGTGTTGTCAAATATGATTACTGACTTATAAATATCGAGACATCGATAAAAGCGTACCTATTCTAATAGATTTACAGTGATATATATTCTCATCTCGAAGTCTCTTCAATTTTTCCAATATAATGGTTCTGTAATTAATACTAATTTGCAGTTTCCATTGTTATTCTGCACAATTCAACTGATTATCGGTTTTTTAAAAGAATGCACGTCCATCTTTCTTTTGTTTGCAAGAGAGGAAACATAGAGTCGTTGTCACTCAGGAAATGTAAGCTCTGAGACAACGGTAATAAGCTTTAAAATTATTTCATTCATAAAGTAAACGATCGTTAAGCACGCTATTGCGACAAGCAATTCGCGTTTACTCACGTTTAGCAGTGAATGAAATTGCATCAATCGGCATCGGGTCGCTATTATTGGTATTTTTATAATAGACTTTAATTCGATTTTGATTTTTTACTTCGAGTCCTCGCGTCTTACTTTTTCTACGTGTACTTAATTCTTTTGAAATTGCAAACAAAGTTTCGTGCCGGCAGTCGGAAGTGCTCAATAGCCATATTAATCGAAATGAATTTGATTTAAATTAGACATTCATGTAGCGCTAGAAATGGGAGAAAGAGTTCTAATAAAAACAATTTTTAACAGGTACGCTTCGGCCTCCAGGTCTGATCGGTGGAAGTAAGCCAAAAGTGGCAACTCCCGCGGTCGTGTCCAAGATAGAACAATACAAACGTGAAAATCCGACGATCTTCGCGTGGGAGATTCGCGAGCGGCTGATATCTGAAGGTAAATACACAATGACCTCTACAAATTATTAGCAGGAGATTTTGTATAAGTCAGGAGCTAAAATATTTTCCGCTTTGAGTGTATCATGAGTGCCGTGAGCGGTCACGACGCAACGCGCCGAGTTAACTGCGCATTCATTCCTTCTCGCAACTCAGCGCGCCCTTTCTTGCGACAACAAAAGCCATTTTTCAATGTAAAAATTGCACAAGCTTGTAATTGAAGTCGCTAATAATATAAAAGCAATGCTTTAAAATATTGCTGATTGATGATAATTATTTTGGCTCTGATATTATTTTTAAGTTACAATTTAATTGTTGTCCGAATCTGTGGTTCAGTGATACGTTGCGTTTAATGCGGAAGATACTTGGTTCGAAACTCGGGGAAACAAATTATAAAAAGTATCCTACATCCTATATACCTACATGTACGTATATATGTATGCAAAATGATTAGTGAAACAGACACATAAAAATTTTTGTCCGTACCCTATTATGGATACGAGACAATGTTACATTCAAAAAATATTTCATATTTTATAGGTATAATTCCAATTTGATTTAAGTATAAAATTTGGTATCTATCAACTTGAAGAACTGAATGGTCTATTAACTCCCAGTAGCTTTGCTTTAGACAGGTCAATAATATAGTGAATAGACATGCTGTTACGTTAAGACAATGTAATTGTAGGTATTTTGAATTAGATCCCGTATTAATCTAGTATCTACCATTATTATAGATAAGGTAAATTTGTTTTACCTACTACACATTTGTCTTCATTTATTTATATTTTAAAACATCTTGAATCTTTAATTTTCTTAAGTTTCAATAGATTTTCAGTAAAACTATGCAATATTTTTTTAAACCCATCGACGAAATGAATGTTTACGATACTATGTATACTATGAAACTATACGATGCTATTTTTAGTGCGTAATACCGGTGTTCCGAGAGCCTCTCGAATTACAAAATGTGTGGTGTGCTGTGCTTGCGTGTTCCAAGTTAATCTTTTTATATGTAATTACTTTTACAATGAAAAATCTGCACTTCTATTTTTTATATTCAAATAAAATGTATCTATCAGTGATAACTCTATTTTTGAAATATTTTATATATAATTTGAAGTTCTTTTTTTCTTATATACTCGTAATTATCTACGCATATTATTTCGATTGAGGTACGAGATTTAGATCTGCTCTCCAAATGAAGGATTAATGGTTCAAGACTGCGCTTGATTAAATAAAAAATATCATCATCATTATTATACACATTCATAATCATAGCCTATCCTGTAAATAAAAATATAGATCTGTCGATATACTTGTTTATGAAATCGCTAAATTCCTACGACGTTTGACCAATCGCCATGAAAATCGGCACGTATTCTTTCATAGAAAAGGTTTTTATGCTTTGTTTTAATTCACCACTAATTAAAATACAATTAAAGTGTTTACGTAAAAAGGTTAATCGCCTTCGTTTTAGGCGGGCACTAATCACTATACAATCCAATTATGAAAATGCTTGTGTATTGAACTTTAGGTGGGTTCTGTCAATACGTTTTGGGAGGTCAGTTGGTAAAGCCAATAAAATGCTTGCCCGAATATGGTCTAATAGATTTAGCGATGGCCTCCGGCTTACCGAAATGGATATCATGTAATAGGAGAAGGTTCGATTTGAAACTACTCCTATATTAAAATATAATGAACAACAGAAGCGCAATGATGTGGTTGGTAAAACTTTAAGTTAATAGGTACGTGGGACGAATTCAATTGTTTGATAAACTTAACTAAACGTAATTTTATAAAAATTTAAAAATCCTCATGAACCTCAAAGCTGATGATGATAATATACATATAAAGTACCTATCTACAATATTGTTTCCGTCTGTTTATCAAGTTTATTTGTGATTAAGGTTTGAGTATTGCAATCAATTAAGCATTACTTTAATGGACTTTCTTTTTCAGAAGTTTAATAACTATGTTTATTGTACTTCTGATTTTACATTGCAATATCGCGAAATAAAATCAATGTTTGATAGATAATTTATATCAAAATTATTTTTCGAAAAAAAGAACTTGATGCTCACTTGGTGGTAATACTTGTAGGATTTTAAACCTGGTTTATTTCAAGATGGTAGGATATCAAGAAAATATGCAGTGTGATAAATGAAAGGTCATAATTTTATTTTTACTAACATTTTTAATTAACATTTCTGTCATTATTTTATAATATTTTATTACTATCTCTAACTTTCTCACATTCGAAAATCCATAGACTCAAGCCGAAATTATGTGCAATATACCTACACTTTATTACGTGTTCCGAGTTAGCTAGACGTGAAATTTTAATTTAAATTCAAAAGCTCTATCACTCGGTAAATAAATAATAATAATATTTAGTGATGATCTTTATTTCTGCTATTATACTTACTTTTCTTAAACTTCAACTCCCGATATAGTTAAAATAGTGTTTAGTAGGTACATATTTAGATTGAAAATATAGAGATTTTGTACTTAATTAGCACAATATTGTCACTCGTATGATTGTTTTCCTACTACCCGCTTCCGTTTTACAATACTCGTTATGTATGTTTATTTCTCGTAAGTAATATTTGAGAAATAATAAATAAAGATCTTAAATCTTAAACCTACCTACGTTGTACGTAATAATTAATTTAAAAATCAATACTAATTAAATACGTTATTTAGTTGATAGTGACTACATTAAATTTCAACACAAAAGATAAATTAGCAACGTAAACATTTACGTGCATATTATCCTAAACTCGTTTTTATGAAACTTGTATTATATTTTGTATAATTAATCAGTGTAAGGATTGAGTTCTTTAAATAATTATGAGAACTTATCTTTACAGGTAAAAAGTGTAAAGTTATTTTACATGTTGCACTTGTAATTAGCTCAGTGTGATTAAATTTGATGGGTACTAAAATTAATGCAAAATATCAATATACCTATATTAAATTGTTTACACCGGTTCGATTATAAAACAAATCCTTTAAAATAGCACAAGAGCAGTGCCTCTGTTCATGTATTATGGGCGTCTTTGGATTTGAGGCTAACGAGCCAATTGCAATAATTGCACTCAGTCACATTCTGTAGTAAAGTTGAGACACATTATTTCAAAAACAACATACATGACTATACGTCCATCGTCCCGATTTAAATCCTAATGGCCATCGTTAAGGATTGAATTGCTTGAATTATTTGTGCTAATAAAAAAGTCTCTACAGGACTGAATTACTTTACCATTACAGTTTCTCTAGAAAACAGTGCATGAGATCGCCTATGGAACGGGTTTCGCTCTTGACAATTTCTGGTTTACGATATCATTGGATACCGGATTAGGAGATGATAGCATTCTTGATGGAAACATTGTGCTAATGTGATGAAATCATTAATTTTATAAGTGGTGATGTCCTAAAAGACAAGTAAATGTACAAACATATTATATACTTTCCATACTTTTTTAGCAGTTTTTGTTTTACACAGTAAATGACAGAGGTTACGACTTACGAGTATGTACTCGTAAGTCGTAACCTCTGTCTAAACTACCTATGGATTTTTTAACCATGTGGTTAAAAAATCCATAGGTAGTTTTTTGCACTTTATTAAATATAAAATATATTTGTAAAATATCCTGTGATTCAAATATCTTTTATTGCGTTATTTGTGTACGTTATCGATCATAATAGTTCCATGAGGTAAAAATAAAAAAGGTAATTTATTGAGTAATGTATTTACTATTGACCGTCTAAGAGAAAAATGTGTAGTCGTAAAATTCAATGTGATTTGCTAAGTTTTTACTTAAGTTGTTATTCTTCAATAATTTACTCAAAAGCAAGTAAGTAGTAAGAATAATGAAGTGTTTACGCTGTTTGTTGTGAATGTGTTCTTGAGCTGAATATCCAAGAATTATTTTTGAATAGCAAGTATTTTTTTGTCTTTGACATTATCATCATTGGTTGAAATGTGTTTAAAATAATTGCACCATCTCGGTGAGCACCCATGCTTACGTTGTGAGCGAAAATTGCACGCAATCGCATGACTGTTCTTCGTAAATGCTCACAAATTATTTGCTGTAAATATGACAGGGTTTTCTTGAAACTTTAAGGAAGTAAAACGAGCTTTTGTTGCTTACAAAATGTCGAGTTAATTTGTTGTAAGTTAATTTAAAAAGAACGCGTACGAATACAACAAAATCTATTATATCCTTGTTCGCCTAAGCGCACAAATACCTGTGTGTAGCATCAATGTAGGTACTTATGATTGATTTTATTAGATCGAACGATGATTTCGGTTTATCAAAGCGTGTTGACCGGCGCGGACCACCTGCTGGCGAGAGAGCACCCGAGATCAATATCAAAACTAAAAACCTATCAGATACGAATTATAACTTTAAAAAAAAAAAAAATTGATGTATGGTACATCTACATTGCACTCGTGCAAAGCCGGGGAGTGTTGCTAGTAATCTATAGTTTGGATTGAAGTAAGGCGTTTCTTAGTCTTCGCTACAGCTATGAAATACTTTTGCGAATTACGTTTTTGTGTTTGCAAAATAATTAATATGTGATAAACTAATTGATTTTCCATATTAAATTAATACTCAAATTATTATAAGAAGATTATATTAGAAGAAAATCAGATTTATTTATATTTTTGTTTTTATGTAGTATCAGGGCAACCAAAGTTAACTTCACTCCTTACAATCATTAGAAATATGTGCTAATGCATTTTGAGAACGTCTATTCAGTTCTTACTCTATGGTATATTAAAAATAAATAAGGTTAATAGAATTTAAATCGAATTTATTACAAAATGATCACAGTCACAATAGGCAGGCATTATAAAGAGACGCGTGCCTAACCGAGGGCGTGCTTATGAAACTGGCCAAATTGATTAAGTTTCATAACTGAGTAGCGGCATATTACACTTTCAATGCTGATCGTTATTAAATTCCTTCGCAGCGTATAAAAAATATAAATTGCAGTATCAAATTGTTTCATTCAATAAGAATTCGAACTCAATGATACTTAGCTCTACTTTGCATTATTGAGTTTGATTTAGAACATACTAATATAAGTATATGTCGTATTAGATAAAATTGTGTGCTTTTACGTGAAAGAAATGATTATTTAAGAAATTATAAACGATATATTTTGATATTAATTTCTTCTAAAATTCAACAAATTGAAACACAGTTTGGGGCCCAGACTCAGCAAATCTTATATCTTGGATGATGGATCCAGTACAGCAAAATACAGCACAATATGGGAAATGGCATGTCTATTATTATTTAGATATTAGTTATTTCGACAATGTGTTTGAATGTTGTTCCCACGATAATGTAAGTGCGTGCTCTTATTTAACCATGCCTACTGCTCATAGAGGATAAACCTTCGTTTTTTATTCTTTATTTTTTTTTTACTGTTAATTATTTCAAAATATCAGCTGGAGTATGGTGTAATTGTTGCAGCTCCCTACAAACATTTTGTAAAACAAAAAACTTTGCGATTAAAAATAATGGCGGAGAGTTTATTGCCAGTTCTTCTCGTCCGTTCTACGCCCTTGATTTGAGAACTGGCAGTAAGTGTAAAATTAGAAGATTTTTTTTATTGACGTTCGTAAGTGTACATTCTGTTACCTAAATGAATCATGATTTGAATTTGAATTCTATACTTGTACTATTATTGCCTTAAACCTGTGATCTAGAAGGCCACCACATAAAATATTGTAGCCTAAATATTGCGATATTACCTTTTTGAATGAATTTAAAGTGTACCAAAACGACTAATACGTTGATACAAAACAGTTATAGATAGATAGAAAGTAAGTACAACTTGACACCCTCGAGCGCCTTCAGAATTTGTGCATTAGGTTCGTCTTTGGTCTTAGGAAATTCGACCATATTTCTGAATACCGCAGTAGACTGAAATGGCTACCGATCCGTCAACGCCGAGATACTCATATCCTGCATCTTTTATTTAATGTTCTTTTCGACCCCAAGACTCCCCTTTATCTTAAAGCTAAATTTAATTTCGCGAAATCTGACTTTTTTTCTCTTCGTTCTTCTTATAATTTAACTTTAAATATTCCTGTGCATCACACTGATTTCTTCCATTATTCCTTTACTGCTCGTGCTATACAACTCTGGAATTCCCTACCTCTTTCTATTAAAAAAGCTCAATCTCTTCCTATTTTCAAACGAATGCTGAAAGACCACTATCTCTCTTTTCCAACATAGTTACTGTTAAATGTATATTTAATTTTTATTGTGATTATATTATGTGTACTTAATTATTCTATTAATAATTGAATAGTTTTATATACCCCCTATCTTCATACATATAATATCTCAAGCTTCAATTCCTTTCTATCCAGGTTGCCTGGAAGAAATTGCTTTGAGCAATAAGGCCGCCTTACTATATTTCTGTTTTTCTTTATATTAATTCTTTAGTTTAAGTTTTCGATGTAAAAGTGTAAATAAATAAATAAATAAATAAATAGGTACTAAGTTATCTTAAAATTCCATAATCTCGATGTTCATTAGATTTCTTTTTCTGATCTTAAATTGTGCGCCTATAGAATACTCATTAAAGCTCATTGCTTTAAGAATGTGTGCGCAAGAGTTCCTACTAGTCCTCTTAAATTCAAAACATTTTGTTTTAAGAATACTTACTATACTTAAATATAATGTTTGCAGTAACAGTGCAAATTTCCACCAATTTTCTTTTTAGTGAAATTCAATACCTACTATGCCCCTCATAAACAAGCAGTATAAAACCAAAAATATATAGGAAGGCTGGAAAAAATGAGTTAAATTAAAATTGTATCTTGTATGTACCGATCACAGAACACACCTTTTATTAAATGTTCTGTGATACTGACCTTTCAATAATTGCTTTTGTTGTTACATAAAGACATAATTCTGTATTATATTAAACCTAACCTCGATCAGATCGGAGACGTTCTCCAAAAGTACCTGGTCAAAAGAACCTACTCGAAACCGACGAGCGAATTCATACAGAAAGCATTGATGAAAGTGGAAGAAGCGAAAGAGGTATGCAAGGATCGGAGCATATGGAATTCCGTGATCTCTGCCTACCCCAATAGGAAAGAGGAATACAGTATTTTTCACTGTATGCTTAAATATTTTAATTCCCGTTATTAATTATATTTCTTGTACAACACATATAATATAAATCTGTCATAATAATGCTTTCTAATGTTAAGTGTGATCTCGTTAATTATCGATGGTCTTTTGGACCGCAGCTATCAAAACAGTACGGCTCATAGACATTGTCTAACTTTTAATAAGGAGCCCACTACTGCCTTTGTTAATAATGACGCGGCAGTTTTGGACAATAGCTTGCGCAACTTATCGACTAAATCGATATCGGCTTATGAGGCGTTACGGTCGGCTTCAGCTACTGACCATACTCTGATTAATTGCATTCTTATGCGTCAAATTTGCTTTTAAATTCTACGAAATTAATGATTATTTTCTTTTTGATCGCCTCCGATTGCCCGTTGGTATGCGTGTTAAGTAGCGGAGGGTCCAGGTTCGAATTTCGGGAAATAAATAAAAAATGTGTCGGAACAGACTGATCACCTACTTGTTTGTAAAAAAACGTGATCAGTGAAACAGCCATATATATGTGTTTGTCCCATGCTCCATTAGGAAACCCGGGTATTTACTTAAATTCTTAGAAATCTCTTAGAAATGGCCGTAAAAGTTGATGCAAAATATATATTTACATCACGAATTCTTTTTGTATTTACTTAATAATTGGAAAACATAAATATAAAGTACAATAATACAAGTACTATAAAAATAGAGCCTTTGTTTTCGAGGGGAATGCGTTTGCGCACTGGGTACCCCCCGAGATATTATGCAGAAGGAGTGTGGGACTCAACCTCACCCGGTGATAAAAATAGAGCTTATTTGAACTACCTATTTCAAGTAGATTTCTATGAAAACGTTGCGTATTAAGCGTATAAACTTAACCATTATTATTTTTTTATTATAATGATCTTTCGATTTCATAAACTATAAGTTATTACATGTATGAGGAAAATATGTGTAAAAATAACCTAATTATAAACTTCAAATTATCATAACAAGCGCAACATCATGACTCTCGCCTCTAAATAGGGCTCCATTTTTTAGTTTACGGTTTTTTTGACATTTACTAACAAGGTCTCGGCTCGCTCTACATTGTGTTGAAGAAATAAATCAAATCCACATTGCTCCCAATAAACTGATACATTTATTGATTTGTTACAGCATCAAATTGGTTCCCAGCAGAGCATCAAACATAACGCTCGTGATAAGATTAGTAACAGGCGAACCGCATCAAAGTTCAAGTATTTTTTATTATTCCTGGGGACACTATTTGTTTTATTGTTTACTGGTAATTTCGATTGATGTTACTCACGTCCAAAAGCTTTAAGAATTGACAGTAAAAAAGCGACAGTACTATTAGAATTAGATAATAAATACTACCACTTATATGATAAGTTTTCTCATAAATCTACATAAGGGCAATATCTTTTAACTACATCACAAAAACACAACTGAATACTGTAACTATTATTAGTCCGTCAAACTTCATTCATTCACTCTTTCATTCATTTCTTTAAGTCTGCTAACGTTTACAAACATTATTATATTATTATAGTTAACCTATACTTAAAAATGTGTGCAATTTTTTGATTAGCTTATAAATAACACATTATTTTCAACCCAAAAAAAAACTAGATTATAAAACCATAAGTATCTTGATGCTATTTAAGTAAAAGAACGAATAACTAAGTTAAAATTTGTTTTTTTTACATCTAACATACCTATACAACGTTTAATAGTAAGGGCACTAGAATATATTACAAGTAACATTATCACATAGAACTAACATAAATCATCCTTGACTATTCCGTATCAAAGGTGTTACTAAAGTTGTTAATCATGTTGGCACATTTGTTAATTTGCCTGTTCATTGCTAATTGAAATAGGGAAGTGGGTGCGTAACGTACGCGCTTAGCGAACGGTTGCTATAGGACCCCCGGCGGCTTGGACACCTTTTTACTAGGTCTACGCCGCGGGTGCCGCTTGATTGCTTCGATCTCATCGTTTTATGTTCTCCTTAAAGCCAACAATAATTCATTTAGACGACGTGACGCCACTCACTCGTTAACTGGTTAGACATGAACGTGATTCTTGAATATTAGAATGTTTTCTACGCACTGCGTATCTATAATTAGGAAAAAAACGGAGCTAGTATAACCTTTATTATACAATATGAGTACTTCAAACTGTTATTTATAACATAATTAATTAGCTAAAAATAATAACTTAAAATAATTCGTATGAAGGCGGGATAGCTGGTAATAAAATATTAGTGATCCACCCCGGCTTCGCATGGGTGCAATGTAGATGTACCTATGTTACTCGCTGATAATGTAGCTTTCTATTGGTGAAATAATTTTTAATTTGGTCTGTAGTTTTTGAGTTAAATCGTAAGAAACAAATATATTTTTTTAAATAGTGCCAACATGATTAAAAAAATATCTTACTTACTTAGTGTAGATCTACTAGCCCGTATGCGTTGCACCACGTCAAGTAAAAAAAGTGTTTTGCCAATAACGTTTGCATGCGTATGCAGAAGATCTCACCAAAGTTTCATCATAATCGGATGAATATGTTTGGAGTGAATAAAGAACAAATGTTAAAAAACAAATAATTGAAGTAAAATTAAAAGTCTTATATGATAACGAATGGTTAACATTATGTCAAATGATTATTGCTTAAATAATTACAATAAATTCAAAGCGCATTTAAATAAAAGTATGACAAACACAAATGATAGTCCAATGAAAGAAGGTACAAACTATTCAAGAAATTGTAACACGTATTTATCAGTCAAGAAATAGGCACTGGTCAGTTTGATGTACTATACTGTTTATTGCGCGTTTCGGTTTCAGTCTATGGATTTCCGAATGCTCCAAGTAAAAAGTAGGTCGCCAGCGCATCATAGACTGATTTTCTGTGGCGGAGGTATCAAGTGAAACTTATGCTCGTCTGTCGATATCTAACATAAACAAAAAACCATATCCCCATCCTTTAATAATAATAGTTCAGCTTCAGGTGTTGTGGAAATATCTTATCAATATCCATTTTAGGGAACAAAGTATTTTATTGTGCACTTTAACTGAGATAAGAAGGGTTTCCCAAACTCAGAATAGTTCGCGTTATCCCACGCTGCCTGCAGTAATAAAAGAAATTTACGATTTTTCTTATTATTTATTATTATTGACTTTAGTTTTTAATAAAATATAGGTAAACTTACTTCTAGGTACTCTTTAATTTTATTTACTTAGGTACTTTTTAATTTACCTAATTTTCAAGGTTCATAATGGCAATGGACTTCTTTGTACCTAATACTTTTGACACATACATAATATAAAAACATAATACTATTGTATAATAATGATTGTCTCTTATAATTAAATCTCATTAAGTCTTGATACGATTTTAATCATGAGAGTAAGATAAGATAAAATGCAGTTATTAAAACCAGATAGTACGAAATGTGTTATGATATATAATTTAAAAATGCTTAAGGCCTATTTCCATAGTTCCTACCATAATGGCCCTAATCAAATTTATCAGAGACTCGGCTTGAGTAAAACAAATAAATTCATTCCGAACCATTAGGCACGAGATCCGATTGTTAATGTCTCAATTTAGAAGCGGACGTAAATCTTCAAAGGCGTGACAATTACTGTTACTTTCCGGCAATACAAACAAAAAGGTTTACCGTCAATTATCGATAAATTAACCCGATTAAACACTCTATGGCGACGGCGCCGGAACGTCTTATCTTGGGACATGCCACGCTTTTAGGCAGGTACCAAGTACCGATGTACAACACTGTGAGATTTGGAACCCAGTTTGAATTTTATTAGATTTTCAAACGACTTCATTTTTGTTTGTGTTTTGTTTTGCTAATATTATGTAGGTATGTATAATGTATGTATAATCGTTGTTACGGATGGGAGTCATAGCTAACGATATTAAAAATTGAAAGGAGCCTAAATAAATTTACTTTAACTGTATGAAATGCGATTGTCTATACTAATATTATAAACAGGAAAGATTTGTTTGTTATTTAGTTAATTAAAAACTACTCAACCGATTTTAAAAATTCCTTCACCAATAGAAAGCTACATTATCAGCGAGTAATATAAAAAATAGTATTCTGTATAGTACATCAACATTGTACCCGTGCGAAGCCAGGGCATATCGCTAGTTCTTATCCCGACGTTTCTATTTACAGCAAGCGTAAAACCACAGAAAAAATGATTTTAAAAGTATGATACTGGCGTTAATAAAAGGCAATATTACTTGAAAGGAATATCATCTTCTATTCATTTAAAGCATCTGAAATTTTAAATAGATGCGGAGCCCATTGTGACTAATCATGATTAAACGACTTTAGACAAATTGCGTGGCCATGACTAGGCATTTAGAATCCGAGTTTGATCCCAAATCATTAAAAGAACAATTATAGATATCGGGTTCTCACTGCAACCTGTTGACGGATAATGATCTTATTCAAAACAAACACTTAGCCAATAGACTTAACATGATACCTACTTAATAAACTAATGAATAAAGATAAGATTAAATAAGATGTACAATTTTGCGTTCAAAAAGGACATATGATTGATTAGGTTTTAATTGTTAGTTATATTGTAACCGATGAGTTAGTGTAAATTATATATAATATTATAGTTCTTCCATATAAAATCACACCAATATGTCGCTTTACAATCATAGTGACCGAAATCATTTTGGCAAAATATTTAATTATTCAAAGAACGGCCGAAAACACTTTTTAGCCATGAAAACAATATCTTACTTACGTTTTGACATAAACTACTTAAAAATTATGTAAAGGAAATACTTACAATTGTCCAAATTTTAGGGCATATTTTAAGCCTTTACCAAAAAATAAGTATTTAGGATTAGGCTTTTTCCTAAGAGTGTGGCGTATTACACGATATATTCGACTGGAAGTCAACTCAACAATTAATTTTGAAATAAAACAACAATTACAACTAGGAGATACAATAAAAGTACCTAGTACAATAAGAGTAGTAGGTACATGACAATTATTATTTAATAGGTTTCTTCATTATAGATTATATTAGTTTTTTATTAAATACCAGAGGTCATCTAATCATAGGTAACTTGTTAAGGAAGATAAAAATGCTATTTATAAAAAAAAGAAATTGTTTAAAATATCTACTTATCGACAAGATCGCCCATCTCACCTACATTTTCGATTATGTCTTGTTACGGAACAAAAAGCAATTTAGCCGTTTTGTTAAATATCATACAAGTTTTTTGTTTGACGCCGTTGAACAACGAACTTTATTAATACCGGCTACGCGTTGCAAAGCTCTTACAAAACGTTACGAGATTTTCAACGGTTTGTTTTCTTTTTAAAAGAGCCAGTATAATTGAAGATTTCGGCTGGTAAGTGATGACTGATCACCAACAAGCGTTTTCTCAGCCATTGGGCTATTGACTGGGCGATTGATTCACAGAATTTTCTATGGAGGCATCATCACAACGCGCCGATTACGAAGTCCACAAATTGTATGGAGCACCTTTTTTGTTTTCGACGTGCTAACAATAAGCGGAGGCGCGCAACTGATCATTACCATTATGCTATATAAGGCTTTGTGTTTTGAGTAAATTATAACAGGTAGGCTTTGTGTTTTATTTGATGCGGCAGTCATGTCGACGAGCGGGAGCCGCGGACAATAGGGCTTCATTACCAACCGTGACCATATTGAATCTTGTTAAAACGGCTATGTAGTGATTTTCTTAGACAAATGTATATAAAATTTTATTTTTATTTAATTGCTTTTTCGTTATAATTAAACATATAGCTGTTGTTGCATTTTTATTATTACTATGTATTCAAGTATCAGATTAACAGGTGTTGGTTCGTAGCAATTATATTGACTTGATGAAAGTAAGATCACAGATCACATCTGAGGACATCAGGAACACTACTCTTTTTCGTAGTATTGCTTACAAAATTTCAGAAGAAGATTTATACAATCTACAAACCTCATAAGGTTTTAAAAGTCATAGCTTTTATACATTTCCGAATGACCGATAAAAAGAGGTCAACAGCGCATTATTGACTGAATATAGGACATATTTGAGGTAGCTACCGCTCGTCTGTCAAATTCTGACATACATATAACAGACTAATTTCTTAAAGTTGTTGTTGAAATAAATATGTACATTGTAAAGTTTTAATCAATTTATTAATAAGTTGTTCTATTTTACTTAATATACAATAGTTTTAAAAAACTCAATATATGTATTCATGTACAGTACATTTCATAATATTGATGATAGTATATTTATTCTGTTTATATAATACATCCTAATAAGTTCTTCAAAATATTCTTATTACTGATCGCTTTATCTAGATCAGGATTGCCTGAAATAAATTATGTCTTTTATTAAATTTAAGTAACTATTTGCATAAAATATAGTCCTAATTTTTTTAATAGAAAAACTTTTTGAATTTACTATGACAACGCAGGCTTATGAAATCTGAAGAGTGTTCGTGATGCAATTACTATGAATTGTTCATATATAATTATTGTCGAGCGTAGGAACAACGAGTTCCAATAGTAATCAGTAAGCGGAATATATCTATTTTGTGTAAATACCACTAAATTGTTATACCTTTGCGACATTTTGAGTAATTGTTGTAAATAGTGTATTTATGTAACTCATACATTTTGTTTAATATTAAATAATTGAAATAATAGTGTCGGCTAATAACTGCAAAGGTTGTTACTATTATTAAATTAATAATATATAAATATACAGTACGTAATTGGTCTACCTATTGAGTTATGACGAACTAATGTGTAAATATATATTTATATGAGTCTTACCAAAGGTGGAATAAATAATATCGATGAAAAATCTTATTCAAATTATAATTATTATTATTGAAAGCCTGTTAACTTTCAAGAACAGCAAGGATCACTTTTTACAGTTGTATAGATTTTTTATTTTTTTTTCTACGCAGTACCTAACCCACAACGAACTTTAATTTGTACCTTCTATTTTTTCTCTCTTTTTTAACTCAGAGTTGCCTGGAAGACATCGTTACTAAGTGATAAGTTTGCCCTTTGTACAGATAACTATATTTCTTTTTAGAATTCATTCATTCATTTATATTATAACAATGTATTTGTATACCTTTATTCAAACATAAATACGCATATTCACCAAATGGTTCTCTTGCATTTTTATTTTATAACATACGAGAAAATATTAGTATGTCAATTTCAAATAATTAGATAAGTTTATTATTCATTTTCATGCATTCATTTTTATTTTTTTTATTTTTAAGGAGTAAACTAAAGATTAATGAATGAGAGGGGTGACTGCCTTCGTGGCTCAATGGTAAGCGCAACGCGCTTAGCACTGGAGGTCGTTGATTCGAATAAGATAAAAAATGTTTTGGTCAGGCAGGGCACAGAAGGCTGACCACCTACTAAACAGATCTGCCCCATGCCCCAACACGGGATATAATTCTGGCACTGGTATATTTACAATCTATAGAGACACTGTATCCACTTTGTTATGTACTTAGTTTTAAATATGTCAAAATTAAATAAATGCATTTAAATAAAATACCTTTTATCGGACTAAAACGAGATTTATTAGTTATATTATTTATCCGTTCTAATGGTTTACAGCAAGCGTGGTCGTTCAATACTGTCACATCAAATGAGTGTGATAGTCGCGTTAATAAAAGACAATACTTAATAAATACATCTCATACAACTGGTAGATTAACGATACGCATACTTTCTCGCAAGTCGTTCGTGCTAGCGCGTATTAGCTTGACATAATTGCGTAAATACTTACATAGAAAAAATAATAACGATGAACATCGCTAGCATGAGCAAGTGCTCAGTAGCTTCACAACGAATTCTACGACAATTACAAACGGGCACACAGCCTATGATTAAATTATGCCACTTACTCGAAGTGTTTCCTGAAAATTACATGGGATGGCTCTGCCAAGGCTGTACTGGCACGCGATCCGACTGCACGCATTAAAGAAGGCTGCCCACTACACTGTTACATAGCGTCCGCGTCGCAGCGGCAGATCTGAGGGCCTAGCATGAACGACTATCGAAAAAGTATTCGAATCGTCCATCTGTCAGTTCTATGAGAAATCATTTGAAATTTAATACAAATGACAGTTCGACGATACGAATACTTTTGCGATAGTTGTTCGTGCTCACACCTCTGAGGGCTTAGCACGAACGACTATCGAAAAAGTATTTGAATCGTCCATCATCGAAATCATTTGCATACAAATGCTGTCATCGATCATTCGACGACACGAATACGTTTTCGCAAGTTGTTCGAGCTAGGCCCTCTGTAAAACGGCTACTTTGCAGGAGAGCGTTTTAAAGATTGAGAAGTAATTTTTTGTGCACACAGCTAACCTGGCGGGTTCACACTCGATAGTATTATAATGTTTGGTATCATTTTTAATATTACTTTTAAACTGAGAGGAAGGGAACGACGTAGTAAAATATAGGTATAACATACGCGTCGTTGTACTCCGTTGAAAACTAGAACTGCGTATATTCTACGACCACGACGATAGTGTGACAGTGCTGTGAACGTATGAGGCAAGGAAAGAGACATGACATGGACTAGAATCTGCATCAACATCAACAAAATATTATGGCCGATAATATTGACTTTCCGTGTATGGTGTTGGTCAGTGATGGCACGGCCTAATGGGTAGGTCAGGCAGGGATATCTTATACTATATTATCATCTTATACTTATACATTTTTTTTTTATTAATACGTTCTTAGCACGGCCTGTGTAGTAGGCAGAATCCTTAAAATATATAATAGCGAGCGATTTAAAACGCGACCAATGACGCATCGGTTTTAACGCGCTGCTGGTTATTCATTTTCTACTTATATTATAATTATCTATACGTTACTCAAGAAATAGACCAGAAAACTACAATTATCTAATAGTTTGCGAGCGAGTGTACCTTGAACCTTTGTAACTCAATTCCATGAGTTGAAACAGGAAATATTTAGCAATAACGATACATTTACAATACATGTGATACAACAGGATATTCACAATTATTTCAATCTTATGATTATTTTTGTGGGAAATATGTTATCCCAAATATACTATTGTTTATTAACCTTAGGGACTTAATCGACTGTAAAAAATTACAACTGATATCAGACTGTCTTCGTGGCTCAGTGGTTAGCGCATTGCATTCAGCCAATCTCGAGATCTTGGGTTCGATCTCAATGAAAAAAAAACAGAAAAAGGAAAAGGAGAGAACATATTTCCTTAGGCTGATTACCTACTTGCCTATAAAGGAAAATGATCGCTAAAACAAACACAGAAATACGTCTGCCTCATTTAAATTACGCTTACTTTTTGTCCACAGGTGTATGCACCAATGCAACAGCACCCAGCGTGTCGTCAATCAATAGAATACTTAGAAATAGGGCTGCGGAGCGCGCTGCTGCGGAATTCGCGAGGGCGGCTGGTTACGGGCTATACGCTGCTCCTCCACCCTATGGCAGCTTCCCGTGGGGCAATAGCGGTGGGGTGTGGCCTCCTGGAAGTCTACCGCTCCCACCAGGAGTGCCAGCGCCGACGGTGGGCATGCCACACCCAGATGCGATGAAACAAGGCTTTCTTTCGTCTTCGGGTCGGGGGCTAATTGGTATGTATTTATTATGCTTTGAAAAAAATTAATACATTGTTTTATGTTCTCCGCGATGTTGTCTCTGTTTGAGATTTTCAAAGTCAATTTAATCAAATTTAAGTCTTAGTCAAGATTAATTCAATTGTTATGTACTTTTAAATTGTGACAAGACAATAATTTAAAAGATAATTTAGTGCATGTTCTTTCTAATATTATATTTTACAAAGAAGTCCAGATAAAATAAAAATTTTACGGTATTTTTTTTAGATGTGGACGGCGATGACTCTGGCTCGTTAGACGGTGAACAGCCGAAGTTTAGACGAAACAGAACAACATTTAGTCCAGATCAGTTAGAAGAACTTGAGAAGGAATTCGAGAAGTCGCATTATCCGTGCGTTTCAACGAGAGAACGATTAGCTTCCAAGACCTCTCTTTCGGAAGCTCGAGTACAGGTAAATATGATATCTGATAAAAAAAAGAATTTATCTATCACTAAGTTCATCGTAAAAAAAAATCAATCAAAACCTCCCCATAAGGGCGTAAAAAATAATTATTATCTAATCGCTTCTATACAACCTTTATTAGCATTCATGAATATTCTTTTCAACAGAGTGAGAACCGACTACTAATCTAGTTTGTTTACCGTTACTGACAGGTTTGGTTTTCCAACAGACGAGCCAAGTGGAGGCGCCACCAGCGCATGAATCTTCTCAAGCGCGGTGGCGGTTCCCCCTCGCACCGCCTCCCCCACTCACCCTCCCGTTCCCGTTCGCGCTCTTTGTCCCCGACGCGTATTGCCTTCCACGCTCCACAGATGGGCGGGGAGAACAGCGCTTTTAAAGCACTCTCGCATCAAGATACCAACGCCCTGAAGGCTCTCTCCCAACATGCTCAGTTTGAAACAAATGCGCTTAAAGCGCTGTCGCAGCAGACTTTTGACAGCAGCGCATACAAACCCCATTCAGCATTAGAAAATAGCGCGTTTAAAGCTTTCGTACCAAATTCAGCGGCTGCGGCGTTGTTGGCTGCTCAGTCTATACAATTAGCTCGCGGATACGAGTCCCATTCTGATTCAGACGAGGAAATAAACGTCCATGATGAAAGTGAAGACGAGAGGGAAAAGCAAATTAATAAGAGCCGATCTAGATCGACGAGCCCTTGTCGACAGAGGTCGATGAACTCAAACGATTTGCCTCTACAGTTAACAAAACACGATCGTTGATAATAAGTATTAAGTAAGATTATTTATTGAAATTGTAAAGTTAAGGTTATCATTCATTTTTGAATGTCGATGTTCCGATAGTATAATTATTATGTTAATTCATATCCTAGAGTGTTAATACACTCGTTTGCTTGTAAATTTATGTAAATATGTAGATATTCAGATAGTAAATTACTGTAAAAGATTAAACAAATTTAGTTTGCACAAATTATTCACTTTATTTAAAAGTAGAGTATTATATAGCTGTTATTTATTTACAAAATACTGGAAGCTATATCCAGGAGTCAATGGGATGAGTTTCATATTTACTCAATCATTACATTTTGTTAAGAAGCGAGGTATTGCGAAACGATTTTTGTAAAAAAAAGCAATGGGTGAAAATAGAACAATGTCGAAATCAATCTCAAATATACATTTATATTTTTTAACATAACCTAATATCCATATAAAAACATATGTGTATCATTTACTTTAAACATTACAAATTCATAATATTATGATGTTTCAGTATCTGTTAATTCCTTCTGGAATTAGTGTATAAGTGTATCTTTACGTACATATATTGATTCTGTTGTTTTATAAGTTGAAGGAACGATTCCTAAACAGTTCCTAGAGCCGGTTGTAAGACTCATTTTTTTTAACTCGCAGCTACAATAGTAATAGTGAATGTTATATACATAATTGTTAAACTCTACAAAGAATTGTAAATTATTTATTGAATAGAAAATTTTATTTTACTGTAAATAAATATAGAGTTAATTCAATGGGTACCTATAAATATTTCAATAAATCTTAATGAACATATTGAAACCCACTTTTATTTATACCTACCTACATCAAAAATGTCCTATACTATATACTATATAATATGAATAGAAACTGATTAATCAATATATTACTTTCTAGCTTCAGCTTAAATAAGTTATTGAAGGATTTTTATAAAGCTCGTCCTTAAATATTTAATACTTCTGTATGGGGGGGGGGAGGTTTTGCGATCGACAAAGTCGCAGGTTAATGCCAGCATAATATAATAATTATTTTACTTTTTTGTTGGACTTTGCGTAACTATTTTATGAAACATATTATGTTACTCGCTGATAATGAAGACTTCTATTGGTGAAAGAATTTTTAAAATCGGTCGAGTAGTTTTTGAGTTAAACAAACAAACAATTCTTTCCTCTTTATAATATTAGTATAGACAATATAATGTGAAATATTCGATATGGGATACTCTATGCAGGATATATTTACAAATTGTCTTAAGACTGTAAATTCTCTAAGCATTCATGACAAAAGCATGCATATAATACGATAATAGAAATGCTTTAATTATACATAAAATAAATAGGTTCATAAGGCATTTAAAATATGTGAATAATTAGTAATCCATTTAAATAAAATCCTGTCTCCCCGCGACCACGGTTGCTGAAAAGCATCCGAAACGTCGGGATAAATAATTTAAACAATATAAATAATAAATCGCGTTTTAATCCGGTATACAGTATTTTATTTAAATGTGTGATACTCGCGTTAATAAAAGACAATATTTATTAGTAATCCAGAAAATTTTGATTAAAATATGAACTATAAGTTCAGCAACACGACTGAGCGTCCCAGCCAGCTTATAAAGTTGAAGGTTGTTATAATATAATTTTTCATAAGTCAGTTACTCATTTAATACTTATACATATATATAGCACTGGCATAGTATTTTGCCTTGAAGTGCCAAACTGTCTTTGGCAGTGCAATAGTTGAAACTGAAACTTTTGTGTGAGTATGAGTGTGCCTAAACTGTCATCGGAGAAGAAGCCTACCGCGTTTAAGTTTTCCTTGATGTCATTCCAAACAAATGGATGGTACGGTGTATAGAGATTATGGTTGTGATTATAGTTTATGTTCGGAATTAAGGACATTTCCAGAAATAAAAATAAATTTGGCATTATCTTCTAAACTATTAATTTCAAGTAAAATCTGTAGCGATGAATATTTGTTATATTAGTAATGAGAGAAGTGATTGTTATGGAATTTCCTGCCTCTGTAGTTTTTGTTTGATGTCTTTATTGAGTTATGAAAAAATACTTCTGGATATATTATGTGTAGCTAGCTACCTATTTCAAATTAAATTCTTTATTCTTAAAAACCATGATTTCTAGTTATTTATTATATCAGTGATATTTTATACATAAATGCAGAAGGCGTACTACGTATACAAATTCAAAATAACTTTCCGTAACTATCTTCAAGATAGAAATACCTTGATAAATCAATAGTATTATAGTTAAGTTACGTATTACATAAATATGTGAGACTTAAGAGAATCTTTTAAGCGATTATGTGCGCATTGCAGTTGACGCGCATCTGAAAACCTACAGCTGCTACGAAATTGTATGTAACACGAGTACTCTTATATAATCCATCCAGGTATTCTAATTATTTGTTTAGTGTTAGATGCGCAGAGAAAAAAGTATTCAAAACATTGTATGTGTATAGATAAAGACAGCCTTAAAATTTAGAATAATTTTGTACATTAACTTCATTCTCTATATAGCGTCATTTTTGACTTGGATACAAGCTATAAAGATTTGAAAAATTGGGAAAAATACCATCAAAATCTGTTGCGTAGAAGAACTAATCTGACGTAGGTACAATAAGTACATACATGTGGATAATAACTTTTTCACTATTTAATATTTATCACAAAAAAAAAAAATAATATAGTTATTTTCGGTCAAAATTACTACTATTTTATTTCATTTTAGCCATTTTGCTCCGGAAGCTTGGCCAGCCATCGCCTGGAGGAAAAAATTTAAAAAAGTTGGGGTCCGCTAGGGCATAGAAGACTTATAACATAACTGCCTGTAAAGAGCTTGTAAAGGAAAATTATCAGTGAAATACTCCACGGGAATTCACTTATAGCTCAAATCTTAATAGAACACACTCCCATTACACATTACTCTCATTTTTTTTGTAGTAGCAATCAGTGGTGGTACAAACAACCATATACCATACAAGCCCAAAAGTCCAGCTTGCCTATTAATGCAACCATAAAAAGAAAAATAATAATGCCCTTAACGATATTATAATTATGTCATATAAACACATATCATGTTCAAATCGGCGATCCGGGTTTTTGGGCTTGTATGGTGGTCCCGCCACTGGTACCAATTGAACTAAAATTAGATTTTTCAATTGCATCAGTAAAACAGATACAGAAATGAGTCTGCCCCATAATTTATTTGGGGGCTTGAAAAATCATATATACATCGTCAATAAATATTGGAATGTTCGAATCTTATAGTGTTCTCAATTTGGAACCCAAAATGTAATTTTTCAGTTGCATCTGTGCAAAAAATTCATATTGGAAAGGAAGTTATAAATTAATATAATCTTGACAATTACTACCTTTCACCTTACATCCTGACAATGCACTTCATAAATTCAGAGGTTTAACAATCGAATCATGCGTTTTTCCCCTTTGTTATTAAATAAAGTCCCGATTTGTTCCATCCCGGATATCAGCAATCATCCCGGTGAAAGCTAAAATCGGAACAAAAACAAAATCGAGACCGATTGTTGTTAATGTGCATTGATTAAATAAAGTATTTGATTGGTAATTAGACATGCCTTTTAGTAAAAAAGTTGTCTTTCTTTTGAGAAAAATTTATCCTTAATTCAAATGGATACAAAGTATTAGTGGATATCATTCGATTCTTTCTAAATAATACAAGGTTTGATAGACATTGTCGGAATTCTAGCCATACCTATGTATCTTCTTAACTACAAAAGTAGGTAAATTACTACTAAGGTACCTACTAACTACCTAAAAACAGTTGTTTGAACAAGCTATGTAAACATATTTTGTAAATTTATAGGAATATAGTGAATTTTTGGACTAGCAATCCTCTCCCCCCCTGCACGATATAATTCGCCCAAATTAAAACCTTCATTTAGCATTTTTTATAAAGGGAATACTTTTCTTGTAGATCGGTATTAAATCAGTCAACCATGTATACCAATAACACAAATATTTCAATTCCGAACTTGGAACTTGATATTATCAAAATTTAAATTCCAATGTAATAATTCAAGTATATTACAAATCTTAATTTTTAAAGCTACTACCAGTTCCTCTACTATTGCTTCTACCGAGAAAAGCCGACAAAATACTCGGTAGTTACTCTATTTTAAAATATTCCTAATATATACTAACTAGCGAACCGCCCCGGCTTCTCACGGGTGCAATGTAGATGTACGTACTATTCACAAAAATTTAGCTTTCCATTGGTGAAAATCGAGTGGTTTTTGAGTTAAATCATAACAAACAAACAAATCTATCCTCTTTATAGGTAATATTAGTTACTATACTAATAAAACTACTGAAGTTCCAGGAATTACTTACTACAAAACAAACTCAACTCACTTCTTTATTATAATATATATTATAAGTTATAATAGCATTTCCTACACTATTTTATATGAGAAACCTCAAATGGGAAGGTTTTTAAATTGATGATGAGAAACGATTCTGATTTTACTTCAATAAAGTTAGGTATTTAATGACAATAAATACCTTGATTACATTCCGGTGTACACGAAGATATCATTTAATCAAGTTTAGTAATTGAATTCCTTATAGGCATACACGTGAAAGAATATTGTAAATTATTATGTCGCTAGATGGATAGTATCATTAACAAATTGCCGGTGGTGAAAAGTGTTTTGCAATCTTCTCTTGGGCGAAGCGGGCTTATTCTAAGTATGAATAAGGATAATAATAACATATTTTTGATGTAAGATATCGACAGAGGAGCATGAGGTTCAGTTGATGGTAGGTGATAACGTACCTCAGCCACAGAACATCAGTCAACGATGCGCTGGTGACCGGACCTACTCTTTACTTCGAGCATTCGGAAATCCATAGACTGAAACCGAAACGCGCAATGTGCACTTCACGGTTTTTCCATGTATGAACGGTGGTTCGTTACCCGATCGGAATTTCGATATTCATCCCACCCGATCAATGCCCGAAGTTACCAGACGTGGAGAAAAATGTTGTCCCTGTGGGATTCGAACCCACGACCCATCGATACGCACGTCAGCTGTTCTAACGCGCCAACGAGCCCGTCATAATCGGAAGACATAAAAATATATAATGTTATAATTGTGCAAATCAATTAGTATCTAAAAGCCAGCTTGTTGTCATATATTTTAAATAATAGTATCGGATATTCTATTTCTTTTTTCGTTTTATTTCCAAACACTTTAATATTATATTGCGTGCGTTGAATTGAATTCCTTAAAGTCATATGTTTTTTGTATGTATACAATTATTATGCCATTGTAATTGCGTTAATGTGTTGTTCTTGTAAATTCTAGATATTAATTGTTTTTTTTTAACATGAGTGACTAGTCTGGTAATGAGTTAATATTAAGAACGAAATATAGAAAATATTAATGGGCCAGACACATTTCTGTGTCTGTATCATTGGTCACTTTTCTGAACAGGCAATAAGGTCATTTTTCTGTGCAGGACACGCCGAAACCTGCCCGAATTTATTTATATTTTGTTCTCCCGGGATTTGAATTGAGGTCCACTATTTTCTGAGTTAAATCCTAACAAACAAACAAACAAATCCTTCCTCTTTATAATATTAGTATAGATTAGATACATTAAAAATAGTATAACAACATAAATCAGGAGTGTCAGTCAGCAGTCGCCCAAATGTCACATAAAAGTCGAAAGCAACACGTAGAGGACACTCGACATTCAGAATAGTGGTGCGCTGCGATAAAGTTGTAGTGTCGTGATAGCCGCGAAGTGTGGATGCATGTACGCGCGCCGATCCAATAACAATAAATTTCGTGCGTCGTTTGAAGCGCCGAGACAACCCTGCGAACGCCTATGTCCACTCGATCTTAACATACAAATTGTAATACTGGGATAGATAGGATGATATCTACGTTAATAGTCTCACTAAAGTCCTTACATGTTGAATAGTTAAGTATATATTCAGTATAATCCAATTTTCTTGTGTCAAAGTTCCATTCGAAGGAAGATATCATCCAGGTGACGAGAGTCAATGAAGTCACGTAAAAGTGTAGAAGTCTTGTTGTGGTTACTGCTTAAAAGATTTTCTAAAAGCTTTTTTATTTGTCATCGTCATTTAGTTTCATCTTTCTTACCTTTTGACATGTTTCTTAAGAATACAAAAAAAAACATAACTAAACGGCTAATAAAGTTGTTATATTATTCGCTTGCAAATTGTCGGAGAAATCACAACACGACTTCTTTAATATGCTCTCATCTTCAAACAACTTACGAAAAAGGCTGATATTAAAGGCTTTATGATACTTTTATTTATGATTATGTCTAATTTTTATTCCGTTAAATCATTTTTTTTTAATATATCTATCATAAATGAAAAAGCTTCTTATCTGTAATAATTATAATATAACAACTAATCGAATTAAGATTAATTTAATATTGTTATACAATAACTAATATATTAAATAAATAAATATAATTATATTATGTATAATGAAATATAATGAGATATTTTTTTTGGCTCTATACTCTAGATTAATTGAAATGCAATTTATTCTATATAAGCATGTATAATATTATAATAATATTATCAGCTCCTGAAACATAGCTTCTGACTATATCGGGAGTTTGGGCTTACAAATTTGGCTGAATAACTGCTGTAAATAATTTGTTTTTCTTTCAATTTGTAGAAATATCAAATATCGTCTTAGTTCTTGGTAAATAGCTTTAAAACAATCGAACGAGTAGTTCTTAACATTAAACGAGATATGGTAGAAGGATAAAATTACGATAATGACTGATTATTTTTAACTTTAATAACTTGAGGTCACAATAACTCGTTCATTACAATGTATAGGGTTTGTTCAGGGACCACTCGGCACTCAGTCAAGCTCGCAATGTTCCTCCGCAATAAAATATTTATGAAGCTATAAATGATACATTTACATAGAAAAACTGCATAATGCGTTTTTTGCCTTCACATCTCGTGATAATTTTAAATTTATAGCCACACCGTATAAGTGAGATACCGATAATATCGTAGGTAGTTCCATAAAACCATGAGCAATCCGAAATGTAAGCACATTAAGTTATCGTTGAAATTATCTCCAAGTGTGTTACAATATATTAAGAAAACACCATTAATGCATACACCTTTAATGTAACATGAAAGTTTACACTTTATATCCACTCAGATACTACGATACAAAAGTATAACTTTAGCTATAATTCACTTTAGATCACTATTAAATTAACACTGTAATTATTATCCACAATTGGGCAGAGTTTCTACTACTTTAGTTGGTGCACGTGGAATGCCTCTTCGTGGCGGGAACTCAGCTTTTATATCATCATCGGCTGCCCGTTGTCGGTAAAGTGGACACCCCCACTAGTAAATGTGACGGTGACGTTGGTAATAGTGACATCTGTTGCTGCTGCGGAAAAGCGTCGAAACTTCAGAGCGACAACATCCGGCCGTCCTGCACACGCGTTCGTCCTCGAACGGCGTATGTGTCTGGTGTATAGCTGAGGACATTGTAAAGAGTTAAATTAGCAATATTTAGAAGCAGTCAGTATGCTGGCTTATATGGTTTGAACTGGTTGATGTTCTGATCAACCAGTCGTGCATCACCATTACAACAACGTTCACACATTTAGAAGCCGTCAGTATGCTTTAGTACTTAATTAGCCCACTGTCGCTGGTGGATGGCTGGCTCGATATGGTTTGAACTGGTTGATGTTCTGATCAACCAGCCGTGTATCACCATATACGGTTTAAACTGTATGATGTTCAGATCAAACAGTCGTGTATCACCATTACAACAGCGTTCACACAGATACCTGTTGCACGAGCCGCCATTCCATCAACCAAGCCAGTGGACATGTATGGTTTGGACTAGCTGATGTACAGATCAAACTAGCCGTGTATTACCAAATTAAACACCAAAACAGACCAGGCTCGCTTACAATGTTGAAGCATATACACTTGACAATAAAGTTTACACGTATTCCCTTTTTTGTCTATATATATACTCCTATTCACTTTCTTGTTTATATTGTAATGCATGCATAGTTATAGTTACAAAAGTTTACTCGTATTCTCTTTCTTATCTAGATCGTAGTGCATGTATAGCGATAGTTACAATTTAAATTAGCACTGCCATTTCTATAAATAATATAAATTTAACTCACGTGTCACGTGGACTTACTGACAACATCCGGACTTATTCGGTAACATTAATACCTACTGTCATAATCTCTTTAGTACTATGTCCCATTATGTATATTTCAACGATTGTTTCAACTTCACTCAATTCACTTGTCACGGCCCAAGCTCTAAGGTATTCTGAAAAGTAACTTTTACACCACGGTTATGGCTACGGCATAACTTATACTTGTATTTCATATGAATTATCTGGTTATCTAAAGCACCACTAAATTTTCAACAGCGTAAATAGACGCATCAAAATCCGTCATTTTATTTTGTCTCGCATATCCGTCAAAAAATAATATTCATTATCATCATTAGCGATCTCATATATGAATGGATGATATATCAAGGAGAAATATAAACCTCACTGAGAACTAGATCAGACTTTCTTTACATTTTTTTTTCTTAGTTAAGTATATTATGCAATGATCCGAAACCATAATAGATTTTTGTAGTGATTTGCACCCATTTGTATTTATTGCAGCACTATAATTGGCTTTATTATTTATTTATTTATTTATTTATTTATTTATTTATCAGCATTTTACAATAATTGTACTTACAGCCTATGAGCCAAGACGTACAAATTTTTTAACTTCTTACATTTTACAATTTAGACAAAGAATTAAGAAACCTATAACATAGTTTCACAAATCTAGGTTTGTTAACAAAAAACAAATCAACATCCGTATCAAAGGCTAACAATTCATTTAATAAATAGTGTAAGAGCTGTATGCGTCGGTGCGCTGGCGGCCGCCTGTGTCCGCACGCGGGGCCATTATCTTGGCGACTGCGCCATCATATTAAATGCTATGTCATTAAATGTATCGCATTTGATTCCTTTTTTAATATTCTTAACCATCGAATTGAAAACCAATTTTAGCAACCAGTCTTAGTTGTACAGACTACTTCCTCACTTTCTTACTTTTACTCGACATTTTATATTGATCATATTTCTGTTATTTTTATTCATGTATTTTTCACTTATTAACTTTTATATTTGTCACTTTATTTTTGCTATTATGATCTTTACTGCCATATACCTCAATTTCTTTTACAAATTTCAGTTTTTATTGTATTCGCACTGTACAATAATTTGTTATATTGCTCCAAGCGATTAAATAATATTGTGGAAAATGCTCAGTGGCTTTATTTCTTTAGCCTCTTTAAATAATACTTTTTTACATTTTGCTATTTTTCATTTATTTCATTCAGGGTAATTTTAGTCAAGTTAAATAGATAGTAGTATAATTTCAATTTATTGAGCGTATATATAAATACAAGCCAATTGTTGTAATGTTTCACGTCACAAAGGGACCAAGATGATTAACATGGAAAATGTCGAATGGTTTAGCAGTTAGTACTGGATATAACTAGCTTGGTCTGCCCAGGAATATAATTGAGACCACTTTCAATCTATTGGCCTATAAGTTTCTTAAGCGCGGGAAACAATGTCCAACATCCTCACGGTTGGTCCCCACATTCAGATCCTTTATATTTTACTTTATTATTTAACAATTCGTCAATATTCAAATACTTATATTATTCGTTTCGGCCTCACCTGACTAATATATCGCTTACTAGGTTCTTTTAGTGGAAAGGACAGTAACTAATCATATTATTTACTCCAGAAACTACTGTACGCAATTCGTGAATGGAGTTTCTATTTTATGCACCCACGTATTGTATTTTTTTTAAATTGATAATTATACCCTTTAAGCGTTTATGTGTGCAAGACTACTATTTCTGGTTCTGACATAATTTATATTGTTAACAAGTTAAGAAGCTTACTCTCCATTCTAGATTTAATTGAAATTTTACGATTGAGTACGAAGACTTGTCGTTTGGTACTCTTGAATGCTACACTAGCACATCATATATATAATTCAATAGAATTGGTAGAACTTGATGGAACTTAATTGTAATCGTTATTTATGTTGAATTCATTTTTGGTAAAAATTCCTGACTACATTTTGACATTGACATTCTAGAGAATATCATGTTTGTTCGTAAAAATTTGCATCAATTCACTGTCAAAAGTGATATTCATTCTATAAATACCAGGAATAAGCATAAAATAGTAGTCCCAAAATATAGATTAGCAAAATCGAATAAATCGTTTCTTGGGAATTGTGTCAGATTCTACAACAGGCTACCGAAGTGTGTAACTGATCTTACGAATAAAAAGTTCAAAAACGTCATCAAAGGAATCTTAATTAAAAAAGCGTATTATAAAATCCAAGACTATGTTGACGATAAAGATGTATGGTGCTAATTCATCTCTGCATGTGCGCCTTCCCTGGCAACTTGCGCTGTGCAAGTGTGTGTATCTCATTTTACACTAATAGTAAAAACTCAATTTTCTTTTGCATTGTATAGAATCTCTGTATACCTTGCATTATATAAACTTCTCAGCCGATTATTACTATTGTAACCGAGTCCTTGTAAGCTAAACCATTGTTGAAAAGAGTGTCCATGGAGTTTCTTGCCGGTTCTTCTCCATGAGACCCACTTTTTGGAACCGTGCAACTAGACGTTTCATAAGAGCCTGCAAAGGCCTATTTGAAATAAAAAACTTTTGATTTTGATTTTGATTTTGATTTTGATGTATCGAGTGAAAAATCGAACTATAGTTTATCAGAGTTCAATTTACATATCAATATAAGTACTAATTTTGCTTTCATACTAGTGACAAGACTGGCGTTCTTAGTAGATAGGTATTCTAGGACCATCTAGCGGTTACAGTTTAGTTAAAGGTTGAATTTAAGTAACGTTCAATTTAGATAACGATTTGCCATGACCAAGCATCTATTCAGAAATAATCCTTTCCTAAGCCTAGACCCTCTTATAACATAGGGTATACTCATTACCTCTTTACTCAACCGAAAAGCAATAATTAAGTAATTACTTATTATTCTCAAATAATATTATAATTTTGCAATGTATGCTCTTTGTCGTAAAATACTATATTAGTTAATGTGTATTTGAGACAATTGACAACACATATTTATATATTCTATTACTGAAATATTGCGCGGTCATTTTTGCAACAATTTTGACAACTTTCTTCAACACTACTATTAGTATTTGAAAACACCGCATGGTATAGGGTTATTACTTGCTTTAGTAATTATTAACTTGAATGAATGAATATTAATCAAATGCCATGAACACTATTCCTTTTGAACCGTGAAAGTTCGATTCACACTTTATTAAACTCGTTGGCGCATCATGCGTCGTCATTTATTAAATACTTTAGATAAAATGTCAAAATATTTTTCTTTCACGTGTTAAAAGTTAAACATGTTTGGAAGTTACGTCTTTTACGGCCACGTTCCTTTTCGATCGTACAGTCGAAGTGCGATTTTCATGCTACAGTATACTCTAAACTTTGTTCAAAGTACCAATTTTCTCACAATTAAAAAGTAAACTAGTCAAAATTCGAGTAAGCGTGGTATTGGGATTCAATTTCAAAAGTAATCTCACTGATAGTTGTGAACTTCTATACAGTATTTCATTACAATGACAATACTTTACTTTTAGAGGGTATTTTGAAATAACTGTCTTCAATATTGTAACTTAGCCATTATAGCTATGTCTAATATGCCATTCTAAATAATATGAACACAAGCATTGCAAATAGCAAGCTATTAAAATATCATGATTTTCCCACGTATAACGTATAACCTGTAGATATTTAAACTTTTAAGTTTTACTGTAACTGTTTTATATATCCATTCAATTTTTAATTCCATTCAATGAATAAGATTATTTTAACAAAACAGACTGCAAAACCAATACTGTTACTAGGTCTTTGTCATTAATGAATAGCTGCGATCCATATTTAAATATTATTAAATCTCAACATCTCTCAATTTATTATTTTCAATGTTGTTATTCTGTCTGGCTTATAAAATTGCTAAAGACCTGTTTCGAGGGTATCTCGTATTTTACAAAAAGATGCTGTAGTGTCACAATAACGGAAATCCTGTGCAACACTGATATTTGTTTCACCAATTTATCAGACTAATTACTATAATTGATATCATACTTTCGAAAACTTCATTAAGCAAGATATTGTTTCGATATCCATGAGAATTACTTTTTCATAAAGTAATTGCAACCATATTTCATTTTGCAGTATACCGTTACTTTTGCACAGCTGATACACTGATCATCGTAGTGTCAAGACATTTAAAGACATGTGAATTACTTTCTATCAATATTATCCCTGAGAGGCATGTCCTCTAATTCAGAAATCATTGATGATAATAATTAAACATTCTGACTTACAGTTGGCGATCCCTTACGTTGACATTTATAACGTTATTCTTTCTCCGTCCGTCACAGTTACTACTGCTCGTATACATAGAGTACGGCGTACTTGAATTCTTTGATAGCCGCGTGGCATTTTGTGAGCGTAGAATAACCCGCTTCTGATATTAAGAAAACACCATTAATGCATACACCTTTAATGTAACATGAAAGTTTACACTTTATATCCACTCAGATACTACGATACAAAAGTATAACTTTAGCTATAATTCACTTTAGATCACTATTAAATTAACACTGTAATTATTATCCACAATTGGGCAGAGTTTCTACTACTTTAGTTGGTGCACGTGGAATGCCTCTTCGTGGCGGGAACTCAGCTTTTATATCATCATCGGCTGCCCGTTGTCGGTAAAGTGGACACCCCCACTAGTAAATGTGACGGTGACGTTGGTAATAGTGACATCTGTTGCTGCTGCGGAAAAGCGTCGAAACTTCAGAGCGACAACAAATATTTATTTGTATCTCAATCCGGGACGGCTCCGTGATTGTGGGCAGAGTGTTCTCTCCCAATTAGGTGGTTATTGACGTTTTACTGTTATCAGGTAAATCTCCAAACGATGGCCCTTATTCGTAGTATCTTTAAATTACTCAGATAAAACTGTGAACTCGCATTTGTATGGCATTAATTAGGGTGAAACGTTTATTTTGAGAACATTTTATTTTTTAATTACGTACTTGTGTGAAATATTGTTATCATAGATTCATTAAAAACAAGTGAAGTTGTTATAGGTATACATAACACTTTCAATCTATTTGAATTTCAAGTTTGTAAAAAAAATATTTTGTTGAATGTTTAGTTATTTATTTCAACATAATGTGTATTATATTTATATGTAGCTGATTGAACCGGGCGAAGTGGAAACCATGTCTCATAAAGCAAAGAAAATGCCTTGTCTTCATTCATATACAAGTATCAAAAAACTTAATTACTTAGGTATTGATTAAGAGTAGATTATTTAATCGTTAAATTTATTTTTAAACTGAGGTTTTTCAGAATTTTGTAGTTCTCCTATTAAAAAATCTGTCAAATTTAATGTGATTTAATAAAATATATCTAGCGATTGAAACCTAAAACCTTAATTATAATAACGTTCTGTAATAATAATAAAGTTATCAGGTTATAAACCAAATATTCATTTACACAAGATGACATCGTCCTCACAGAAGAGAGACGTAAATTAATATCTTAACTACACATACATGTTAAGCCAGAGGTCAGCTTCGTCAGTCGACATTTATCCCTAAAAGGGAAGCTGTTAATAGAGTCATTCAACGCTACAGGCCGAATTATCTACAAAGAGAGAAGTCGGTTCGGTATCGGTCGGAAATATAAATTTATTTGGTGGTTGTCGAGGCGACACGGGCGCCCGCGCCTCTATCGCGCCGCGTAATCTTGAACATTGGCGTTAAAGAATTTAAATTATACGCCGATACAAATGAACAGGCGACCTCGACTTATTTATTGCCTTAATCCAAATTATATTGACTAGGTTTTCGGATTTCGAGAAATTGTCACGTTATTTGTACTATTATGTCGATATCGAAAAACGTCTATTATACACATTATGATTTGAAAATTTATGTTCTTTTAGAACTTAGATCGAATGAAAGCCACTTTATATTTACATCTTGTATGAACGAGATGAAGACGTGTTAAGCCTATCTTATGTTGGAATATTTGCTTTTATAAAGTCATTTAATAAAAACGTCTATTTTATTACAATACTGTTTAATTATCACTATTTCTCGTAAAAATTACAAACTCGAATAATAATACAACAAAAACAATACAGAAAAATTAATATTTTAGCACTAAAATTTATTTGAATTTTAAGTAAGTTGAATACGAAGTTTTCGTTTCTCCTCTAAAATCTTTTTGAGTTCATTTATTTCTTTAGAAGTTGAAGTGTTCACTGTTATTTGTGAACACCTTTTATTTTTTCGCATCACTTCGCGTTCTCTCATATAACTTTTTATAGATTCTTTAGTTTCTTGTAGGCTATTCTTTGCTGCTAAATTTTCTTGTTTTATAAAGTCCTTTTTCTTTTCTAGTTCTTCATGCAAGCAGATTTTCATATCACTTAATCTTTCTTGCAGTTCGGCCATGGACATTTCACAGAGTAAACCTAGTCCAGATGTCTCAGTCAAATCTATTACTTTAGGGACTTTTGCTTTTTTGCCAATTTCTGCCAAGATCTTAATTTCTTTTATTATACGTATTTTTCTTTCTAATTCTTCTTGTTTAGCTTTTATTGCACTTGAGAAAATTTCTTCTTTTTCTTTTTTTAGCTTATCTGCAATTTCTTTCTTTTTTATTGTGACGTTATGTTTTGCTTCTAATAAATTTAATTCGAGAAGAGAAAGTCTTTCAACTTGCTTTCGGTTTTTCTCTATTTCAAGTTTTCGCCACTTTTCAATTTCTTCATCCCAACTTTGTTTTTCCTTCAAAAATTCCTCGTACTTTTTCTTGTTTTCGTCTTTACATTTTCTTTTAGCAATTTGAGCTTCTTCGTGTGAAATTTGTCCCATAAGATGTTTCTTTTCTATATCTAGAAGTCGTTCTCTCTCTTTTTCCTGGCGATCATAGTCTTGCAATTGCTCAATTTTATTAATATCTCTAAAATTTGTAATTAAGTCTTCTAGCCATTTTACTTCCTGGTTTTGTGATTGCTGTATTCTTTTATTAATCCTTCTTACAGCAGCCGCATTCTCTTTAACAGAAGGTGCTGTAACTTGTAACACATTACTTTTATATAAGTCGGGTAAGGTCTTTTTATACTCACTTTCAATTTCATTTTTTATATTAGATAGCTTTCTATAATATTTTTCAGACTTTCCTTTGGCAAAGTGATCATTATTTGTTTTAACTGCATTTAGTAAATGTGAAGCTTTTTGTTTATTTTTCTCATGTATAGCTTTGAGTTTTTTATCGATTACACTTTTAAGTAGCATTTTGTTTCCTTTCTTACGTAATGAGTTAGGTGGAGTATCAGGTATGGGGCTCGATAAGGGTACAGAGCAATTATCCAGATTACCTTTTCTTCGCAATACATTAGGTTGTATGGGTATTGTTAAGGGTTTCATTTTTCTTCTTTCAGTTTTCTTTAAATATTCAGCGTAATTGTGAGCCATTTCACTTATGTAAGGTTGCCAATTGAACAAAGGGTTGATTATTTTGTCGGTAATAAAATTAGTGTCATAAATGCTGTGAGCTACCTGTGATACATATGTTAAAACTTCATTGTTGCTCAGAAAAGTAGTAAATGTACTTAGTAATGGTTTACTTAAATTGAACAGACACTTGTATAAATATGACATGTCGTTTGGGGTAATTTGAAATGTTATGGCGTGAAAAATAATAAAAAAATAATCTTGATCCTCTTCCGATAGTTCTTCAGAAATATGAGATGCAATTTCCTTCAAAAACTCACCATGTTTTTGAATTCCTAAAAATGCTTCAGCAATCCAGGATATCTTGGTATCTTCAATATTTTCAGGACACTTTTCTATATACGTTTTCATATATTCGTATGGACATACCTCCGTACTTGCTCCATAGTCAATAATCATATTTCGCAACATCTTAACGTTGCTTGATGTATAATAATAAACCATAATGCATTAGATTAGAAGTCAATAATTTCACAAATATAATTAAAACAGTAACATAAAGTCATGAGTAAATTACAAATTAGACATTGAAATAACGCTAAAAAGACAGGTCACGTGTAATTTTGTTGACACTTATTATTTTTCTTCTCAACGACCAGTTGCATTGTGAACTGGTTTTATTTACATTATCTCGATCATTATGTTCGAAATAATGGCTTTGATTGTCACCAAAACTGTTTTCTGTAATATCTTTAGGGCGATAATTAATAAGTACATCAGTAATTGCCATATTACAGTATGAAAAGCATTTAATATTATCATATACATGGTACCTTTCATAATGATTATTACATAAATGTATGCTGAGAGTAGGCATACATATCCAGATTGTTAACATCAATATGACAGCTCGGTAATGTCTGGTACTAATACATGATGATCTTACCTTCGAACGATCTCATAGTATAAAACTGCTATTCAAGCCTATAGAAACGATGAATCATTTAGCAGTCAATCTTCATATTATGAAGCTCCTTTTTACCGCGTTTCTAGTAGTATTTAATTAGGTAGCCGCTCTGTTTTCACCCAGCCTGTCATTAATCAATCACTCGGACGCAAAGCTTCGACAGTTCGACACCTCAAGTAGGCTCCATTCGATGAACATAAATGCAAGTCACATGAGACCTCTTAAAATATAATAATCGTGTTAAAGACAACCATAAAGACCATATTCGATTAGAGGAATTTTAAACAGGTTCCTGTCTTGTTATCTTCACGCTATTGTCAGTCGGTAACTTACATGTCATGTCCGATCTTTGCGTTTTCATTCTCTTTATAATTACTCTCGGTTCGTTTTGTCGGTAACTAAGTACTCGTATGTAGCTGCGTACGTTTTTAGTAAAGCAAGTTGCGCTATATACCAATATTAACTAGGTAAGGTTGTGGAGATTGATTTATACAGGTTGACACGATAAGTATCAAAATTATTTACTAAAACTTTAAAACTGTTTTAGTATTAAATAAGCTGATCCGGGCTATTATTGTCTCCACCTAGAGTATTGAAGATCAGAGTTCTTTAGCGCTCGCTCAAAGCCTCCTTCATCCACGATGATGATATCGAATTAGTTGAAAGTATTGGGCCTTCAGCTATACTGCAATGGCCTTTTTCTTTGGGAGTTTTATCGAATCCTGAAGGTTAGCTATTTATTACGCATTGAAAAACTACACAGCCTGCAGCAAACCTTACGATTTAATTTGTAGTTGGAACCATATTTTAATTAGACTGAATTAGTAATAAAAAAAAAGAGTGTGTGTACTTATGTACACGCGTTAGAAGTTATACTTCTTTGATGTATGGAAAAAAATACTAGAATATACAACTACAACATAATTATCGATTTTCATGCCACCTAGAATTAACTTCACGATGTAGAATTCAGGTGTAGGTGTGCGCGCGCATCGTAAAAATTCACTCTCATAATTTTTCTCCATCTCGCCAAAAGAAGTATAACTTCAAAACTAATATATATCGACACTTCAATCAAGTAGGCATTCAAGGAATACTTAAAGTGCTTCATATAACATGAGAAAGCAGTGGCTTATTGATTCTGTCAAAATGAATTCAACTTTGAACACAAATCAATTTCAATACAATATTAGCTGTCAGTGCACGTCAAATTATCGCCCTTAATTAAAGTGAGCCTTTCTCACGTCCAACAAATGTTTGATACAAGTAGGAAAAGAAATGCATTAGACGCGTTGTCTTTGTTCGAATTTTCTTTGTTATTATAGGTAGAGGAGAGAAATCGTATGATAATAATGATTAATTATTATTAATGTATATGTCTTGTAAAGTTATAGTATCAATAAAATAAATAGTACTGGGATTTATTGACACCATTTTTTATGAGCATGAGGTTCAGTCAATTATGCGCTGTTGTCCTATTTTTTAATACGAGCATTTGGAAATCCATAGACAGAGGCCGTAACGCACAATATGTACTTCACGGTTTTTTCATCTACGAGTATGAACGGTGGTTGTTACCCGGACGGAATTCCGATATTACAAAACATGTTGTCTCGGCTGGAATCGAAACCCGCGACCTATCGGAGCGCAAGCACGTCAAATATCCATAATACCATAATACTTAATATCGAGACGAGATGATTGGATGCTAAGCTATTCCTGACCACCAATAACAATTGTAGTAACTATGGGCCAGTTTAAGAATTAAAAGTCATGCGTATATTCTGTATTAAAATTTCCCAAAAATGTAACATTTTACACTTTCTGTAAAAAAGGTCACATTATATACCTACAGAAAGTGTATATGTGTGTGTTCCAAAAATAAGGGCGGAATTGTAGGTACGTTGTTTTGCCTTCTAAGATCACTAAGACATTTCATTTTGTAACTTTAAAAGTAGTTAGGAAGTATAGACAGATTATATTATAGTTCGAAAGTAGGTATACGTTATATCTAAGAAAGACTTCATCTCAGCACAAACTTGTACCTACATACGATTGGCCTTATCATATACCTAATGCTGCAATGCATAATGCAAAAATGCATATCGTAAACGCAAACGCAAGCAAACCTCTGGAAAGTACGGCAAGCCAATTAGTGTAGTAAGCATTATAAACTCTACTTGGTTTAAAATAAGAAAGAAAACATAAATAAAACTATAATAATAAAATATTTCACAGTGACGTAGTAAGTCAAAAATCACTACCAGATAAAAAAAGAGGTTCAACTAATAAAGTACCTACAAAATCAAAACAGCGTAGATTAGTACCATAAGTACCATTCTTAAATAGATTGTGCACTTGCTGTTTGATGCGATGGGTAATCATCGCATCTATTTCCAGAATTCCCGAATTCGTATCCCGTCGCGGATTCCATTCTGCATATTGGTGGGACGTATTAGAATATACATAAACATATAGCTGCCCGTCCCGGCTTTGCACGGCTATACTAATGAAGAAAATGAGACCAAATCATTTTTTTTGTGTCAAAATTTAAAACAAATTTTGCATAGGGAGACACTAATATAAAATATACTTTACGATCTATTCTTATGTACGTACCAAATATACATTAAAAATTTCATAAAAATCGGTCAAGCTATTTCAGAGGAGTGCGATCACTAACACAATTTTTTTTTTTTTTTTTTTTTTTTTTTATGTCAGATATCGACAGACGAGCATGAGGTTCACTTGATGGTAGGTGATACCTCAGCCACAGAACATCAGTCAATGATGCGCTGTCGACCTAATTTTTACTTCGAGCATTCGGAAATCCATAGACTGAAACCGAAACGCGCAATATGCACTTCACGGCTTTTCCATCTATGAACGGTGGTTCGTTACCCGGTCGGAATTTAGATATTCCTCCCACCCGATCAATGCCCGAAGTTACCAGACGTGGGGAAAACATGCTTACAGAAAACTATAAACATGTGCTCCCGGTGGGATTCGAACCCACGACCCATCGATGCGCACGGCAGATGTTCTACCGAACGCGCCAACGAGCCCGTCAAATTACTTTTTATATATAATATATAGAAGGAGATATATAAAAATCGGCCCGCGGGCTTTGATTTGGAAGCTCTGATCTAAAATATTATAAAATTAGATATGTATTTTATGTGTGCTACATTTGTATTTAATAAACCTACTCAATTGTTATTGAAATGAATATTCTATGTCTGATATTTCTATACACAGTTACGATAACTTCCTGGTTTCTTTTAATAACTTTGTTTTACATTCTGTATCAAAGGGCAGCACGAGTCTCCTTAAAAGTCATTCAAAAATATTCATCTATATCTATACTTCTATACTAATATTATAAAGAGGAAAGATTTGTATTTTTGTATGTTATGAATAAACTCAAAAACTACTGGACCGATTTTGAAAATTCTTTCACCAATAGAAAGCTACATTATCAGCGAGTAACATAGGCATGTTTTGTGTATAGTACATCTATATTGCACCCGTGTGAAGCCGGGGCGCTTTGCTAGTATTACATATAAACACAATTATATGAAGTTAAAACCTATCTTTTTTTTTATAATATAGGGGGCAAACGAGCCTGCGGCTCACCTGATGGAAAGTGAACACCGCCGCCCATGAACATCTGCAACACCAGAGGACTTGCAGATGCGTTGACGGCCTTTATCTACTGAATGATTCAATTAAATTACTTATTTTATGTTACTAAAAAAAATTGGTTCTTCAGGAACACACGTATTTAAAAAAATATGACTCGAAATTAAATCAGAAACCGTTTTTTTTTTGAAAAAGGAACATTCTGTGTATTAAGGGGAAAAATATAAATATTACCTATACAAAAATTTAGTTTGATTTCGATGCAACAGGGGAATTCCATACATCGATGGACATTGTCCAATATTAAAAAGCTTCCATTGCTTAATTGATTTGAAATCAATTAATGAGATCGCGTAGTACTGTATAGCCACTGATACTTTCATGGAGAGGAATTAACTAAAGCGAATTAACAAGGGCCACCTAAGGAGAGGCTTCATCAATCTCTGCGAGCAGTTACAAAGGAACTCAACAAAGAGTTATGGCTCTTTACGTATGCTCGCTACTATGTAGAAGAATTATTACTTCAATTTAATGACCGCGTCGTGATTAGACGTTGCCTTTTCAAGGCTTTATTACATAAATCTCCGTCTAAGTACCCAATAACTACAAAAATATCGCGATTTATAACTTCATATAAACGTGTTTATCCACGTCGGCATAAATATTATTAGTAAAAAGTTGCTATATTTAAGAATCTATTAAAAAGTTGCAGATAGGTTTTTAATAGATAGTTCGATTTTTAAATATTTATGTCTATTAAGATAAAAAAAAGATATTTGTGAATACGTACAAAAAAATTAACTCAAACAGCGTTTCAAGCTATGTTACTATCTAATTTCGGAATGGCCCTGTTGTGGAGGAGCAGTGTGTTCAATAATGTGTTAGTGTTACCGAGTAATAATTCTCGAGTTTGTGCAATTAAAATAATAACGAGTGATCGACCCATAATCGTAGTGTGTGTGTACATGCCTACGGACTCGCAGGACAACTTGCCAGAGTTTACGGACTGTCTAAGTGTGGTGAGTGCTATTGTTGATGAATATGGCATAGATTCTGTTTACATACTAGGGGACTTTAATGCGCATCCGTACTCGTTATTTTACTATGAACTTTTAAATAATTGTTATGATCAAAGCTGGTCATGTATAGATGTTGAGTTGCTCGGACTGCACTCTGACACTCATACTTTTGTCAGTGAGGCTCACGGATCACGGAGGTGGCTCGATCATTGTTTAGTGACAGACGCAGCCCGCCATTCCATATCAAAAGTGTATGTTATGTATGATGTCTTGTGGTCAGATCATTACCCGCTAATACTTCATTGTAATTTTAACATTATTAGTAAAAAGTTGTCCTCAATACAAAGTAACTCTGTTAACAATGAGGTACGTTGGGGTCATAGATCCGAGGAAGAAATATTGTTATATCAAAGTGAATGTAACAAGAGGTTAAAATTAATAGATTTTCCAGAAATATTTAAGAATTGCGCGGGTTGTTATTGTGATAGCCCTAATCATCGATGTGCAATTGATTTATTATATAATAATATTGTTATTTCTCTTAGTGAGGCAGCCGTGACTAGTCGTATATACCCTAATAAAAATAATAGTAATAATAATAGGAATCAAAATATTATAGGATGGAACAAACATGTGAAGCCGGCTCACTCAGAGGCGAGGCTGAGGTTTAGGATTTGGTTACTTCACGGGAAACCAGAATCAGGAAAAATTTATACTGACATGTGTGAAAGCAGAAAAATCTTTAAATCACGACTAAAATGGTGTCAAAACCATCAAGATTTAATAAAAATGGAAAAACTAGCCACTTGTCATAATAAAAAAGATTTTGTTTCCTTTTGGAAGGAAACAAAGAGGCTGACGCCGCGGCCTGGACTACCAGTCAGCGTCGGAGGGTTAAGCGACTCGAAAGAGATTGCTGATCTTTTCCGAGATAACTTCTTTATATCATCTTCGCTGGGGCCGTCGCGAAACGAACTCAGTGTTGTACCCATCGGTGATAGGGTAAATATTCAAATTAGCGCCAAACACGTTAGAAGCGTTATATGTTCTATGTCGAGAGGAAAGTCCCCTGGTCATGATGGGTTAAGCATTGAGCATATACAGTACGCTGGTTCGCATATATATAGGTTATTAGCCATGCTATACTCTTTGTGTATAAGTCATTCATATCTGCCCTATGATCTTATGCGAACATTAGTTATACCCGTTGTAAAAAACAAGACAGGAAATTTGGCGGATAGTTCAAACTACAGGCCTATATCGCTGGCGACTATTATGGCTAAGGTGTTGGACGGTTTGCTTAATACTCAGCTGAATAAATATATACATTTGCACGATAACCAATTTGGGTTTCGGCCCAAGCTGTCTACTGATAGTGCTATACTGAGCCTTAAGCACACCGTTTCATACTACCTGCGTCGTAGGACAGCGGTATATGCCTGTTTCCTTGATCTTTCCAAAGCATTTGATTTGGTTTGTTACGATCTCCTATGGAAGAAGCTAGAGGATATAAGTGTTCCACAAGAACTTCTGAACGTATTTAAGTTTTGGTATGGTAACCAAATCAACAATGTTAAATGGATGGGTGCTTTTTCTGAGCCCTATACGATGCAGTGTGGGGTAAGACAAGGTGGACTGAGCTCTCCATCTCTCTTTAATTTATATATAAACGCGTTGATTGAGACGCTTAGCAGCGAGCGTGTCGGCTGTCACGTGGACGGTGTGTGCGTTAACAATATCAGCTACGCAGACGATATGGTGCTGCTGAGCGCGTCGGTCTGCGGGGTTAGACGGCTCCTTAAGCTCTGTGAGGTATATGCGGCTAGTCATGGCTTGAAATATAATGTAAATAAAAGTGAAGTCATGGTTTTTGGGGCCGGTTGGAAAAATGTGTCCACTATACCCCCCATATCTCTATATGGAGTCCCTTTAAAAATTGTACAAACATTTAAATATCTTGGACATATTTTGACACCCGACCTCAAGGACGAGGCTGATATAGATAGGGAACGGAGAGCGTTGTCTATCAGGGCGAATATGATCGCCCGCAGGTTTGCGCGATGCTCAATAGATGTGAAAAAAACTTTGTTTAGAGCATTCTGCACATCATTCTATACGAGCGCCCTGTGGTCGAAATATACTCAAGTGTCATACAACGCTTTCCGTATCCAATATAATAATGCGTTCAGGGTGCTGTTGCGGCTGCCTCGATTCTGCAGCGCATCGGGGATGTTCGCTGAGGCGCGGGTGGATTGTTTCTACGCCACCATGCGCAAGAGATGTGCATCCTTGGTGCGCAGGGTGCGGGCTAGCGGTAACAGCATCCTCCGCATGATCGCGGACCGAGTCGATTGCCCATACCTCAATCACTGTTCCGCCATTTCATGCGGAATGATTCGGGTATGAGCAATTGAAGCGGTATTAATGTTTCCTGTATTTTTGTGTAATAATGTTCTAATATGTAAACGTACTAACCCTTAGATTTAAGTTATTAAGCTGTAGTTACTAACTAATATGGAACCATGTTTTCTGAAATAAACAATTTTTATTTTATTTATTTTTATAAACTTTATTCAACATATTATATTATAATAAGTAATATATTTTTTATTTAACATAAAATAAGAGTGAGCATTAATTAAACAAGCAGCTTTTTAAACTGCTTTTCTAATATTAACGAATTAGCTTCTTTTCGTTCACCGCAAAAGCCGTTAAATATATTAACTGTTTCATTCAACGATTGTCGAACACAACGCGCGGTTTAGCTCTACGAACATTCAACGCGACGAACACATCATCCGATCCGAAGCAGATTTTTATTTAACGCAAAACCAGTTGAAATTATTAACTGTTACTCTAATAATTTCTGATGACATTACTGCAAACCAGTTAATAAAGTTTGCTGCTTTTTTAACAGGTTATCAGTTTGTAATAAACAGTTTCATTTCGTTAACACAAAAACCGTCAACGACCCACCCCTAACATAAAACCAACTTTAGGTATAATCAAATTATTATTAATTTCAAAAATGGAACAACGAGCACAGCCAAGATTGACATTAATTTTCAAAAATAGAATATTGAGCGTTCCTAATAAGTAAAGAAAGTTTTGACATTAGTGTTCAATTTGATGCACCACATTCTGTCCGAGATAAGCTTGATGACCACTGATGTTATTTATTTGTTCAGTAATTTATATAAGGTTAGTTACTGTTTTATTGACCGTATTAAATCAAGTCCCAATAAGGCAGCCATTCATGTTTATTTTTACGAAGTTTGTAGTTGGTATGACCAATAAATTATCAACTTGGTCACTTTTATCACAGGCCCATAGTTTCATTTACCGTATGTAGATATTTATATAGATTTGTTTGTTAGTAAAAAAACATCTTGCATACATATTAAAAATAATTTGAGAAATTGTCAGAAACGGTATAAAATGTGTGGTGTGCCCAATCAGTTTATCCAGTTTATCAACTTAACAGTGACCAATTGGATTTTTCCAGATTAAATAAAAAAAAACTTCCATGTCAGCCTTTTATCGATGAAACGTTTAATGATTGAAGTGATTAAGTGGGTCATACTTACAAAGTACATATTAACATTTTAGAATTACATATAAATATTACACCTTAACGTAAAAATAATTGAAACCTTAAAATATTACGTCAATTATAACAAAATTATGGTGCTCAATGCTTTTTCCTCAAAAGAAGCTCGCAATCTGGTATTTTTTATTAAAAAATCGTACCAACACTTGCAAAAAGATATACAAATAATAGGTATATATACTTAAAATAACTTAACAGTACATTATTAATTATTTTACGCAAAATTAATAATTCATATCCACATTAAGCCTAACGCTGTTAGCTTCGTCCACCTCAGTCGGGTTTATTGATTGACAAACGCTGATTTCGATTAAATTCTCGCGATTCGAACGATTACCAGTACACGGTCTCTAGTTAAATATTTTCATTGATATATTATTGCGACTCATTTGCGAGGATATTCATTAATGTGCCTAATAAATCTTTCAACTTAACCAGTTGATAGTCGTCATGAAAGCACAGTTTAATGGCATCGTAATCATATTACCGTATGCTAATTCAGATAAGCTAATGGTAGGTCGACAATGAAAGAAATAAATGATACGCGCAATCAACGTTTTTTTGATTAATATTTTATTTACTCAGAATCTATAAGGTTTTAAAGCGTGTCATTTTACTTCTCGATGTTAGGAGATGTTACGATAAAAACCGTCGAGAATCTTTGCTCCCATTAATTAGTATTGAATTTATTATCAAGTTGCAACGCTAATAAGATTAATTAGAATATAGTCGTCTGACTAGCAGAGGACATAAATCTTCTCATAACTTTTTATTGGGGTCCAAAAATCTCAGATCATGACGAACCATTCATGTGTAATTGGATTGAGCGGCTTCACATAAAATATGAGTTCATGGCTTGAGAAGGTTTTATAGAGAGCATAAATACTTTGTTGTACTTTAGTATAGATCTTTCATATGTTCGATTTTTAAAATTGTCTACTTGTCTTTATATAATATGTTAGAACAACTGTCGGTACTTATAATAGTTTTGTGACCCGTAGCTCAGTGAAATGTACGTTGCATTTTGCACGGTAGGTCTCAGATTCGAGTCCCGGAGAATAACATTAAAAAAATAAAAATTGTCTTTTCTTGGTGGAAAAGTAACAAATCTCATCAAATTTAGATCAGTGGTTTTGTTATAAAAACGAAACGAAGCAATCATTTCTACAATATTAATAATTATATAATTTATGTATATGTTAGATATCTATGGACGGGTATCTAGTTCATTTGATTGTAGGTGATCAGCCACAGAACATCAGTCAATGTTGCGTTGTCGACCTATTTATTACACTGAGCATACGGAAATCCTTGCATAATTGTAATTCACGGTTTTCCATCTATGAACGGTGGTTCGTTATCCGATCAGAATTTCGGTATTCCTCCCACCCTTAAAAAAATTATAATGTTTCCATTAGGGCCTTCCCCAGAATCCCCTTCCAGAGACCACGGAATTCCATTAGCTCCTATCCTTGCATTTCACTTTCGCTTCTTCTTTCCTCAATGCTTTCATAAATGCCCGTCGCTTTTGTTTACTTTTAACCTGGTCCTTTTGAAGAATCTGATCGCGATACATTCGATCACTTCCGACTCTTTCACTCACATCAGACCCAAAAATCTTTTTCGTTTCCCTAATTTTATCCATTTTCTCTACATGCCCAATGCATGCTTTAATCCAATATAAATAATAATGTCCTAAAAATTTGTAATCTTTGTCTGAAATAAAGGCTCTTATTATAGTTATGTACCAATAATATATTTTATATTGTTAACGAGAATACGCTTGTGGAAAGTTGTTACGCTCCTAATGTTATATAAAGCATAACTGCAATTCGGTCTGAGACAAAGGCGTAAGACAGAAGCAAGTAATATTGCCATTCAAAATTTCCAAGCGAGTTCCACTTCAGGTGAGGTCATTTAAGCATAAAATTACATTGTCTTCCCCACATTGTCAGGTGGCAATGAACTGCACTTTGACATAAAATTGCTTTGGACGTTATAAATCCATTTCATTGCCTTAATAAAGCGTGATTGAGGAATTTGATAGGAGACGTCATTCCTTTGGCCTATCTCTCTTAGTTCGAGTCGTTAACGTCTTTATGTTTAGCAAGAATACATTAAACAGTACCTGCATACAACATGAGAGCCTAATAATAACAATTTTAATGAGCTAGGAGTCTAAGCACTAAGGCGTGTTCGTTTATTCCTTATCTATTCAAATATTACATAAAACATATAGATAGTAACATAATATTAAAATGCTGTTTGTTATAGGAAAAGCTAAAAAAATCATAACATGAAATGTAAGTCATAACATTTTTTAGTAAATAAGCACTAGGTGTACATGTACACATGATTACATGTAATCTAGCCATTAGGCACCCTGATATTTGGTTTTTTTCTATATCCTGAACTAACTATATTTGATCTGCTCATGAACAATAGAAGACCTTTAAAACTTTGTTTTTGTGCGGACCTCTTTCACAAATGCAAAATGTTTTGTATTTTCTATCAATTTCGTCAATTATATCCAGTATAACTGTGAATGATATTAATTGACAACATTATATGGTATGTTATTGAAAAATACAGTTGAAGTAGCCTCTACATAAGCCATTTCAACGATAGAATAGCAGAGTATATCCAGTTTATTATATTTTTTTATTATAGAGCGGGCAACCGAGCAGTCAGTACCCAGGTGGTAACTGGTAAGTAATCACCTCCTCTCATGGACTACCGCGACTTAAATGTCTTAGATACTCGATGTCTGTTTTTTCCCGAAGCTCGAAGTAAAAATTAGGTCGACAGCGCATCATTGATGTTCTGTGGCTGAGGTATCGCCTACCATCAAGTGAACCTCATGCTCGTCTGTCGATATCTGACATAAAAAAAATACGATGGCGGACTTTTGTACACTTATACTCTCGTACGTCTTCTCTTTAAGTGGATGGGTATAGGGGAAGAGGGAGGCCCAAAAAAATGGATTGACTGTGTGAAGAATGATATGTGTTTGAGAGGTGTGACTGTTGTTATGGCGAGTGAAAGAAGAGAATAGAAGAAGAGAACATACTGTACCGACCCCAAATTAACAAAATGGGAACAGAGCAGGAAGAAGAAGACTCTCGTTACATCTTCATGTTATTCCACTTAAAAAATAGAAAAGTTTTTCAGTCAAACTTTAATATGTAAAAATATATGATTCTAAATCTGTATTGATCTAGTTGTAACAAGCAAAATTGAAAGTCGAAGTGAAAGTACGACTTATAAATGAACTATGTAATTTGGAAGTTATATTGTTACATTTCAAAAAAATAAAATAGTTTTTCAGTCAAACTTTAATATGTAAAATAAGATTCTAGATCTGTACTGATCTAATATAACTGCAACAGACAAATCTGAAAGTCGAAGTGAAAGTTAAATGAACTATTGTAATTTGGAAGTTATATTGTTACATTTCAGGTTATATATGTAATAATGTCAAAAATAAATGAATTAAAAATCATTAACAATATAAGAGTATTCCATAAAAACCCAATTTACATAATACCTTATTATGTTCTGTGCCTTTGTCAATCACAAGCGGTTAAGTCTACGTTTTGTGGTTGAAATAATAACCCTCGTTAGCTTTAACAAAGACTTGGGAGATATGTAAATTCGTGAAAGGCACGGATACAAAAAAATCAAGGCTCATGCAAGTGACAGGTGTGTTCTGGATATCTAATAATGGCATTTATACTGCAATTATCGATTGAGTCTGTTAAGTTACTTTTTATTGAACTTTTACCATCGAAAACTTTCAATTTTATTGATATTTATTATTATGTTTCCTTTGTTGAACTTAAAATTGTTTTTATGTAGCAAGTGAGCCAGACCTTGATAATGGAGGACTTTATTATTTGTCCATTTAGGTTTACCAAAATGAGTATAACAATATATTTATATAATAAATAAAAGTAAATAGCACCTCTAGTTATTAAACTAACATGAATAAATTCCCTCGTAGACCTCGTAGGTCCCAAAATGGGTAATTAAAGAGCTTTAGTATGTGTTGTGCATCCAGCTCTCTGAATCGTCGCAGTGATCCGAGTCAATCGCTGCTCGCATATTACCATCGGGGGTGCAGTAGCTAAACGCAAACCTCTCTCAAAAAAAAAAAACTTTTCCTATACCAAATTTCATTAAAATCCGTCAAACTGTTTAAGCGTCATTGAGTAACAAACATCGACACATTAACATTTATAGTAATATTTCGGTTGTAAAATTCGATCTACTCAACTATTGGAAACTACCGATTTATAAATAAAATCGTTTAGATTATAAAAATCGGAAGTTTATGTATACAATTTTGGTGTATTTGAATAATGGCGTCTCAAAGTTACGATTAGATACAAAATACAGCGTAAACTAGAGGTAGACTGTTTAGTAATGAAATGTAATATCTACACTGCTTATCGAGAGCTTCTGTAGTGTGCAGCGTGGGTGCTGCACAGGCTGACGGCAGATTTACGACTCGCTACGCCATCTTACCACTTCGAACCCTAAAGAATTATACCTTATTACATTTTTATTACTTTTATTACACAACCAAGAACATCCGCTAATACTTATTAGATTAGACTATTAGTGTAATCAGATGAGCGTAGGCTTAATACAGAGTATTTATTAAGTGTCGGATTCGTCTACTTAATAGAGTTGGAATTTAAGTTATTAAGTAGTAACCACTACTTAATAACTTAAATTGAAATTTTTGTATTGAAGTTTCAAGATTTCGTTTTAATAAATATATATATCGATGGGTAACGACCTATATATGTCGTAACCGACATTTTAGCGAAAATTAGTTAATTATACAGTTCGATTCAGCATGTCATTCTGCTAAAAATTTCGGTTACGAGTTACGACATATAGGCCGTTACCCATCGATCCCATCGAATATCGATATGGAAATAGCTGTAGCTAAATGAAAATTGATAATTAAAATGTCAGCAATGAATTCAATCCTTTTATTAATATATATTTTTTTAATGGCTAAATATTATCACTATCTGTAGATTATCACTATCTGTAAATTTATATTTAAATGAGTTAAATATAAAGTTCGATTCAGGTTGTCATTCTGCTAAAAATGTCGGTTACGACATATAGGCCATTACCCATCGATCCCGAATATCGATATGGAAATAGCGCTAGCTAAATGATACATTGTTAATTAAAATGTCATCAATGAATTCATTCCTTTTATTAATATATTTTTTAAATGGCTAAATATTATCACTATCTGTAGATTTAACTCTTATTACACACGGCGAGTATTTATGATTATCTCCACACACACTTATGAACTTAACTGATTTACAATAAACTTTTTTAATGTTGTATTATCTTAATGTGAGTAACCCACATTTAAATGAAGAAAAAAAATACCTTTAAACCGATTAAAAATTTTACTTGCTCTATAGCACTTGAAACGTCCGCATCGGTATAAATAATAGAATCGAGTTTTTTCATTACAACATTAAACTACCAGGGTGAATCAAAAAGTTCTTAGAAGTGCATATATATGAAACCTTTTTGGATCAAGTTCGATATTCAAATTAAAGAGTGTCTATCACACTATATTTATGCAGACTGTCACTTGTTTTTGTCAGTTCGTTCGCATGTAATAAATTTTTTTGTGCAACGAGTTGCTAAAAAGTCAAAATTATGGATAAAAGTGAGTTACGTGCGGTGATAAAATATCTCAGTTTGAAAAAAATGTCTACGAAGGAAATTTTTTTGGACATTCAGCAGACATTAGGGGGTGATGCTGTACCCTATTCTACGGTTGCGTACTGGGTGGCTGAATTTAAAAGAGGTAGATCAAGCTGTAAAGATGACCCGCGTTCTGGGCGGCCTTCAACCTCCGTTACAGAAGAAAATGTCAAAAAGGTTGAGAATCTGGTTTTGGAAGACAGAAGAATGACTATAAAACATATAGCTGAGATCCTAAAGATATCTTTTGGTAGCGTTCAATCCATTTTAATTGATTCACTGGGATTCAAAAAAGTGTCTGCAAGATGGGTGCCACGAATGTTAACCGACGAAAACAAAAAGCGACGTTTGGAAATTTCCAAGCGTAATCTCGAAATGTTCCAGCGTGATTCGGATAATTTTTGCCGTCGTCTTGTCACCATGGATGAAACGTGGGTCCACCATTTTGATCCTGAAACTAAAAGACAAAGCATGTCTTGGAAACGACCATCCTCTCCATCCATCAAGAAATTTCGAGTTGCTCCTACCGCTGGCAAAGTTATGGCCTCTGTGTTCTGGGATAGTGAAGGAATCCTTTTTATTGATAACATGCCAAAAGGCCAGACGATTACTGGACCCTATTATGCAAATTTAATCCCGAAAGTGCGTGAAGCGATTAAAGAAAAACGTCGTGGAAAACTGTCGTTGGGCGTGTTGTTCCTTCAAGATAACGCTCCTGCTCATCGATCGGAAGTTGCGCTCAACGCAATCCGCTGTGCTGGCTTCAATCTCCTTGACCACCCACCATATTCTCCGGACTTAGCCCCAAGTGATTTTCACTTATTTCCAAAATTAAAAGAGGAAATTCGTGGAACAAAATTTCACGATAATGACGCGGTTATAGCTGCCGTAGAGGACTTTTTCGAGAGTCAAGAAAATAATTTTTTTTCACAAGGAATAAGGAAGTTAGAAACGCGTTATTCTAAATGCATTGCATTGGAGGGAGATTATGTAGAAAAATAAAATATTATTATTTAAATCTTTGCATTTTTTAATATTGATTCCAAGAATTTTTTGATTCACCCTCGTAATATGAAATAATAATTATTTGGCATATAATTAATTGAAGCTATTGGTAGCTTCAAGACAGTAGTGAGTACAGTTTCAAAACCAAATAATAATTATTTTAAATATATTAGTTTAATGTTTTAATGAAAAAACTCGTAAGCAAGTAAATATTAGCCTTAGACGAAATTTCGGGGAACAATAAGCGTGTATACATTCAGATGCAATAACACATTTTAATTTTGATTGATGTCCACCTGTATAAGTGTAATTAACCGTAAGAATCAATATCGATTTTATTCACCGTAGTCTAAATATACACGCAACAGCGTCAAGCGTGTTAAAAATAAAAGCCATATTTAAAATTAAGCCCTTAGCTTCGTTGAATCTCAAGAAATCATGTGGCAATAATATACGTTGCATGTCGATACAAAATATAGGACACCTCGCTGATTGCAGAGTATTGTGTATGGCTCGCGTATAGCAGTAGCCTGCAAGTCCGTTTTATTTGCTATTGAATAATCCCAGCAAGTTTTATGTGTGAAAAGCTTAATTTATTATCCACCTCTGCAATTACAATATTTGTGCTTGCTCGAAGCAAGAGTTGGTTTTAATTTTAACATAAATCATATATTAAATGTCCATAACAGGATGTATTGTATAGGTATTATGATGAATTGTAAGGCTTTAGTTATTTTCAACTCATTTATTTAAATAGAAGTTGTCATAAAATTAGCCTACAATAAAATAAAGGACGTTGAAATACGTTGTTACCTTCTAATCACGCATTCGTGATGGTAAGAATTTCGAGTAGGCACTTTTGCCTGTCTCGGTCATTGCCAGACGATATTTATTAATCGCTATGGCTATTTCCTATTCAATATGAAGTAAATTTTAATAGGGGGCATAAGTAATATCGAGAATTAAACTTAAAGATTTTTCTAGAATTACTAGACGTCTTCATCCGTTCTAGGCCTCATTCGCCAAATCTATTTTACTAATACCGACGATGAACACCATACTATTGACGTTAATTGAATTACTTATTTATCAAGTCAGCGACCATAACATTATAGGGTTTTCAACATGAAGGGTGCGGTGTGCGGTCGCGGTGGCATTTCGCAACATCAGATTGATGGATACAACTCTATCTCAACTGAGCGGTCGATGGCGCGACGAATCGTTGTGCGTTTCTGAAGTCTTGGTACTTTGTAAAAAATATTTTTTTTGATTAAATATTAAATCACGATATTTGGTGAAGAAAAGAATATATGAAATGAATTACAATTGGCGTTAGAAAAAATAATAATAATAATAATAATATTTATTTATTCAGGTATAAACCCATAGTCATACAATATTAAAAAGTGACAAAATGATGAAAATATGACAGAGACATTATAATAAATCTAGGTTAATTTATTTTACATTCCGAGACCGATGCACCCCCATCCAGTGCTTAAAGAACACGTTGTCGGGACATATCTGAGCGACGACTCGGACCAATTCGTTCTCTGAGCTCCGTACAGTTTCCCAAAAACTGGCGATTCTACAACGAAGCGCCGCGTAAAAGTCTGGAACAGCGACCTCCGCAAACATCACTGATGCGCTGCAGTATCGTGGTCTTCTTAGGATAATACGTAACGCATCGTTATATTGTACTCTGATAATGTTATAGGACCGTTTGGTGTAATTAATCCACAGCTGCCCTGTGTAAAAGTTGATGCAATAAGCTGTAAAGAGTGTCCTCTTAACATCCTCAGAGCATCTGCCGAAGCGACGTGCAAGCATGCTGCAACGTATAGCCAAGGCTCTACGCTCGCGTTCTAGATCCAAGTCGTCTCTCAGATCCTCCGACAAAATGTGTCCCAAATACTTGAAAGACTTGACAGCCCGAACCCGCTTTCCATTCAGATACACTGGCGGAACTCTCTCCGGACCTTTACCTGCACGGAAGATCAATAGCTCTGTTTTGGCTTCATTATATTTTAATCCATGTTGACGAGCATAATTTTCGCAAATGGATATAAGCTTTCGAAGTCCATTGATTGAGGGGAGATGCATCTGACTAGTTTACTGAAACATATCCTATTCAGAATCAGTAAAATAGGTCGTAGGTATCTACCAGTATTTCATTTATCCATTTTAAGTATTTTTGTAGACGTTTTCCTTATGAAGGTAGTTAGTTTAGTATAAATACTAAAATATATTCCATCTATTATATCTCCGATTTCATACATACAGAGCTTAGTCATCTAAATTGATCCATTTTAGTTGTTAGTGATCATTTGTTCAAGCATCGACACGAACTACGGTAGTAATAATCCACCTTGTGACCTGTCTTAGAATTTCCGACCATTAATGAAAAGGTTAAGGTATATCTTACGATTGAGATCTCAAGACTAGATCAGATCAAGACCGTCTAATCTCAGATCGAGTCACTACCTGTGTCATCCCTGTTACAGGTTTCTTCGCTCAACAAAAAAAAACCTCCTTTCAAATGTAAATCGATGTAAACCGACAAAGCAAATTGTCACAAATAAACACTGATACATTCGGTTTTTTGTGAAAGGCCATAAAAACGCGGGCGCATCGCTAAAGGGTCAGACTGGGCCAATCAATCTAAGATAAAAATTTATTTTATTGATTTTTTGCTGTTCATTTCTTTATTTGAATGGAACTATGAACCTTGTTAACCGTGAGAATTTTAAACGGAAGGTAAGAAGATATTGTTCTCTGTAATGACAATTATAATTATCCTTATATATTTTTTACTGTAAGTAATGTTAGTGGCTGTTTGTGTGTTTTAATATTATAATGAAGCAACGATTGTGCTTTTACATAAGATCGGTTAGAGTTTAGAGAAAGGAACGAAATACTTAAAAGAAAAAGTAGGCTATGGCAAATTTTTATTTTCCTGGGAAAAATCTAGTTAAATTTATAATTTAGCCGTACGTCGAGGTTGCGCCATAGGAAAATGTCTGCTACGACAATAATATCACGAATTATCACTAAATCCCATAAATTATCTAATCTATGCTATAGGTATTCTATGATCACCTAGTGTATTTTAGAGATGGGTGATCACAGGTCAAACATGATATCTGTTCTAACTGTGATTGTGACTCAATAATCACAGATGAAAATATCTGTTCTTAAATAACAGTCTGTTATTTACACAGATACTAAATGAATTACGGATAATACGATCTAATTAAGGAGTAACTTTTCAATGTGATTTCCTTCCTGTGAAATGTCCAATTGTATTTTGTTGGATAATAAATACTATGTGCATCTCGTTTTATCACGCGACAATCATATATGTTTAACTGAGACAGGTAACAATCACAGTTGTTTTGTATTGGCTTGACCATTACTAGTATTTTTTGAACAGTTGTTATTTAGTATTGCATGATATTTTCAATCACAGATATTTCACAATCGCAGGAACAACTGTTATCTGTTATTGTTGAATACCTGTGATTAATATCTGTGACGATAAATACGCCTCACTCCTAGTGTATTTACCATCATCCAAATTAAGTTTTTTCCCTGGAGTTATACACAATAATGGCCTTGATTATCGTCGATGTTTCAAAAAAAAATTAAAATACTTTATATATGTATATCGTTTAACTATTTTCTAATACGCTACTCAATTTACTTGACCACAGCCGTGGCTCAGAGGTAAGCACATTGTTTCGGTCAGGTAAGGCACGAAAGACGAAAATCAGTAAAACAGATACAGAAATATGTCTTTCACATGATCTACTATGGACTCGGGAATTCACATTTTACTCAATTTTCGCATGAAAGAATCAAAGAACACACATTCTCATTAATAATATTAGTAGGGATATAAAAACTCACAAGCTGTTTAGTCGCTACGAGGAACTTAAATCATCTTATGACGTGCGATAGAGGTATAATTTTGTATGTAAATTAAATGTCTCCATCAAAGTCACAAAGTAAAAAGACAACAGAGTTGAATACATTAATCCAAATATTGATTTAACCCTATCAGCGGCGGAAGCAGGTGGCGGCGCACGCGCTCCTTCCACTCACAATCAATGAGCGTTTCCTAGCTAGAAAATTAAATGATAATCACAATTTTTTAACATTTGTGTAAAGAGTTTAATAAGTGCATTTCGGATTCAAGGAAGCAGGGGTAATCAACAGTTTTTAAATTCAACTTTAACTTTGTTTATGTTAACTTTTACAAGGTACACCGGTTTGAAATATTGCTTATAATAAGAACTCACAGTTACTCTTTTAAAAAAAAGTATATAGGAAAATTAACAATTAAACTCTCTAACAATATTTTCAGCTGTATTTGAGCTGACACTTCATGCGTTTTTATCTACTTATAATATTATTTAAAAATAACTCTTAGAAATTATTAGAAATCTCCAGTGGTCTCGAATTCAACGATTTTTCGGTAGCTTTAATTATGTGATTAATGAGTAAAATAACATTCCTAGTTTAAAAACTCGAAGGAAGGAGATTTATTTGTTTTTTTTATTAATTTACCGTAGTTTTGTCCAAAAATATCGATTTTACTTTTGATTTCGCATTTGACTTTTGAGACCACTGGAAGTCTCTAATATTAGTAAGCAAATATTATTTTTGAATAATATTTTCATGTGAAATATTTACATAGTATCAATTATATAGAATAGAAACTAGGAACTTGCAATACATTAGTATGTTCCAATTGAGTCTAAAAATATTTTTGTAAACATCAAGATATAATAAAGGCACCATTTAAAAAACTACCAGAAAAGACGGGGAGTCACGATCGTCAACCCTGAGTGAACGACTGAAGATAGAAAGAGTATATTTTACCTAATATTAATACATAGCTGAATTAATTAATTAATAAAATCACGATTTTGTAGAAACCGTGTCAAAAATAGTTTGGCACCTCTGTTATTACTCGGTCATTATTCATTTTAACGGTTAACCGGCACCCACGAGAGGGTTGATCGTCATGCTTCACTTTGATGTTACGGCCTGATACTGGATGAGTCTTTTTTGGGGCAGATGTACGAAGCTTATAATTTGACCATATCAAAACATTAGGCCAGCGTGATGAGATATCTTTAGTAGAGCATATTATGAAAGAAAATTAACATCACGTAATTATACAAAGGTAAAGCAAATTTCAATAAAATTGTTGATGTTATTTTGATAGTAAAATATATAATATGTTTAAATATCAGTCAGTAATTGACGGGATAGTTGACGCGTTGGGTAGAATCTAACTTGCGTTCTAATGCATAATTAATTGTGTATAATTAAATTAGAATTTTCTGTTAATGTTTGCATTTGCAATTGTGTACCACTTTAATATTTTCTTTTGTTATTACTGTATCTGTGAAACATTTGTTAGGACGCATCTATATTTATCAGTGGCGTAACTAGGTGGACAAGGGCCCCGGTGCAGAGAGAAAAAAAATATAGCAATAACAGTTAAATCGCAACAAACAAACCTTTCCTCTTTATAATATTGGTAGGTATAGATCAAGGAGCTGCCTCCCCCTCTTTCCAAAACCCAGGGGGCCCTCGCAGCTTCAGGGCCCTGGTGCAGGCACTGCACCACTTTGCCATAATATGATAGCTACGCCACTGATATTTATATCTCTTCTTATATGATCTGTTCGTTGTGATGTGTTTCTTATGTTTCCTTATAATAAATAAATAAATGGGACGCGTGTTCGAAATCCGTCAGGACGACAAGTTTATAATTTTGTCCAAACATGTTTTCCTCACGTCTGGTCACTTAGGGCTTTAAACGGGTGGGAGGAGGTGGGGGAATATTGCGCATTTCGGTTTCTGTCTTTGGATTTCCGAATGCTCGATATACAATTGGTCTACAACGCGTCATTGACCGATATGTGGCTGAGGTACCTACCACTAAGTCAGTCTTGTGCTCGTCTGTCGATATCTAACATAAAAACAGTGGCGGATTTACCAGTAGGTTGAGTAGGCTTCAGCCTAGGGCGGCAGATTTTTGGGGCGGCATATATGGAGAAAAATTGTTTTTCTTTTCTGTATCTTACAAAGAATAGTCTAAAAGTAAGACTTACAGAGAGAAGTGTAGAAGATAAACCCTATCATTGTATTTTAGAAAATTTAGTAACTCACATTTATTGAGCCTGGGGTGTCAATATTTTAACAGCCTATATACGTCAGAAATGTGTAAATCCGCCACTGCATAAAAATCAAATATAATTTGACTGACTGGGTATCAAAATATATTTATTTTTAAATACTGAGTTGGCACCTCCTGACAAATTTCGTTAATTGAAACACTTGCACTTATATTGCACAGTAGATAGCGCCTCAATTTGATTGTAATCGTAAAAGAAGTGAAATCTTATACATAAAAACCAAGTTTTTAAATTTATGGTATGGTATGAACAAACATATTCACATTGATCTTTATTTATACATACGTAGACGAAAAATACAGATTCTCCTCATAAATAAAGTATTATCAGTAAAGACTGTATACTCATAGTGAATCGTGCGAACATGCTTAGGTTACAAAACGTTCATTTCGAAAATATTATGAGCTTAAATCCTTTTCAAAGCCGTGATAAAGTTAAACCCCTGCCTATTATTCGCATCAAATCTTGAAGTAATGGGGATAATTTGTCAGAGCAGAGCATTTTGCATATGAACTCCCGTACGTACTTAGCCCTGAGCGACAGGTGACTTTACTCACATCTACCATTTGTTTAGATAAAGTGATGAAGTATACTGCGTAGCGATCCCCGAATATTATTATTTAAAATATATTCATATTATTAAGCCTTAGGTAAGTATACTTAGTAGCAACTCACATATTAAAATATCGATCACAGTTTTGGCAAAAATACTTTTCTTCATAGAAGGATTTTAACAAATTTAATGGTGAAAATAATATAATATGTCTTACATGAGCATTAAACATGTTTTGTATAAATAATATAAGTGCATTATTGACCTCAAAGTATGGGTTTGTAAGGCTTTATGTGTAATAAATAAATTGTGACATCAACTACTTATTTTAAGATTATATAAGCAAACTACTAAAATAACAAATTTTAGGTGTTTACCAAAAACCAAAAATGCAAACATTTTTTATAAAAGGTTAAATAAATTTAAATAAAATACTGTATACCTGATTAAAACGCGACTTATTATTTATATTGTTTAAATTATTTATCCCGACGTTTCGGATGCTTTACAGCAACCGTGGTCGCGGGAAGAGTATTTTATTTAAATGTGTGATACTCGCGTTAATAAAAGGTAAAATAAAATTACATTTTTTGTGCAATAATTCCAGAATATTCTTCAAACGTCCTAAATAATCAAACTTCCTAATTGTGCTCTTTTAATTAATAACTAGTATTCATAAATGTCACTTTTAGTGACTAGCGACATCTATCATAATCTTAGTATATCAATAGTTTATATTTGCGCCCTCTAAGAAATAACGTGAAAACGTTATCATTTTGTATACGAAGAAGTTCCAACAGTTTTATGCTTAATGCGATAGATGGCATTTATTATAAGATTATACTTATTGTTAATAGCGCCATCTATTGCGTTGGCAACTGTTTGCTGTTGAATCTACGCTCGGAATGTTTAAATACCTTACTGTAAACTAAATGTGAATATAGATGGCGCTTATGTAATGATTATAATAAATAATTATATTATATTGACTAATTTTTGAGCTATTATTCCAACAATCGTCAACTACGGATTAACTATAGTGTAATATGTAAATGGACGATAAAGAAAATTGGCCTTGTTTACAACAAAATTTCTATTCGTCACCAATAGAAACATTATACATATACCTTTGTACATACATTTAAAAAACATATGCCATCAAAAACATAAATTGTAAAAAGAGCCAAGTCTTGCAACTCAGTTCTTCTATCGTAAAAAGTTGTGAGATCCATATAATACCAAGTCGGTTAATTTATTCAGTCTCTACTGAAGGATCCTTCTGTCTTAAGTAATTACATAATAAGCTAACCTAACAATATCTTATAGTGATCATATCAATACCAATATTAAAAATCTTTGATGTTTAAAATAAATAGATTGGCTCGGCTATCGCATGAAATCACAATGTATCTTTTTTTATTTTATTAAAAACATAATGTATCTCACAAGTAATACATATTATATTAAATTAGATTGTTTAGTGCGATTGCCAAGTCAATCTATTTATTTTAAACATCAAAGATTTTTAATATTGGCATTGATATGATCACTATAAGATATTGTTAGGTTAGCTTATTATGTAATTACTTAAGACAGAAGGATCCTTCAGTAGAGACTGAATAAATTGACCGACTTGGTATTATATGGATCTCACAACTTTTTACGATAGAAGAACTGAGTTGCAAGACTTGGCTCTTTTTACAATTTATGTTTTTGATGGCATCTCATTTCTTTTTGTAGATAGTCCTTTTCTTAGTTTATTTGGATAAGAATTAATACAAAGGTATGGATAACAGTCTGATTTTGATCGGCATTTTTATCAACTTTTTAATGTAAAAAAGTAGTTATGGTGACATAACTACAATAGTTGGATATATGGTCTCGTGAAGTTTTTTGTAGATTTTGATATGTTCTATAATATTGTAGAACGTTTTTTTGTTCTATCATCAATACTTTCCGCAGCACATGCGATGAAAGACATTTTATGACTAATTTTTTTACACCTTGGGTTGTTTTTAGTAGGGATTTCTAAGGATCTCTATTTTTTCTAGTAATAAATATGTTACTCAGTGATAATGTAGCTTTCTAACGGTAAAAGAATTTTTAAAATCGGTCCAGTAGTTTTTAAGTTATTCATTACATACAGAAATACAAAAAAAATTGTATATCTAGAAAACTGGACCGAAATTTCAAAATATTGTAGTTTTTCCTTGATTTATAGACTAAACACTAATTGTATTCTAAATTTCAAGTTTCTATGTCTGCTAGAAGTGCCTTAGAGTTTTGATGATCGGTCAGTGAGTGACAAATTATCAAACTTTGACTAGTTATAATTCTTAAACTACTGGTTCAAACAGAATGATATTTGAAATATACCGAGTTTATACAATGCCTGCTTAGTGACTGAAAATTCAGGATTCTAGTTTTATCCACAACGAAGTTATAGGGGGTCGAAAATGGCCCGAACTACTTCGAGAAAAGGATAGTACGGCCGTGCCGCTTTTTGCTCGACTTGGCGGGGGCACTACCGTGCCCCCAGATTTCACGCTTCGTTTCTATTCCAAATGCTTTGATCCTTTCGTTTCATTTTTTTATTTGAAACAAATCTGCTACTCAAATAAAGAATGTTGTTCTTGCCCACATAATCTAAGTTCATTGTTATGATTTCTATGTATCAGGTTGTTGAGAATACGTTTTTATATGAAATAATTTTATGAGGTAGGTAATTGTTATAGGAGCAAATTTAATCTCACGAAAATACTAAAAATTACAGTTGAATGCTTTGGTATACTACCAAACCCACTCAATTAAACCTTGTCATGAATACGTAATAGGAATCGGGAATAAGTGGAGTGCTCTTTCTCGATTCACTCGGCGGCGCATAAATTAGCGTTTTCAGGACACAACGGCCGCAATTCCACAAAAACTCCAATCGTAGGGGAAACTTTGGTGATTAAGCCGTGAGGCGTGGTATGGCCAGGGTCTGTTTCTGACAGTTAGTGCTGCCACTTGTTATAATCCGCCTAAACTTCTCTCCCACCTTCGTCAAGGTAACGAGAATTAATGGAAATGGCCACATCTCTTTATTATTTATATGCTAAAAGTCAAATTTATCTTGATTTCAGCATTTGAATAGGAATCTCAGCCTAATTTACTTGTGAAATAATTAGAAAAATACTACAACTAGGTACTTACTACTTCTACTACTAGTCGTACATAAACATCAACTATTATAAAAATATTTAAAAAATCCTTATAATTAAACTGTTAGACATCGTTTTGACGTAGAAGACACCTTGTTGTTGATAACACCGTTTTTGTTTGAAAACCTTTACGTATACGTCTTCTAAATTCTGTTGAGTGGTTAGGATGCCACACAATGTGTAAAATAAAATTTATCTGTTAGAACCGATATTTCGTAGAGAAAAGTTAAAGTAGATGGCCAGACGTAATTATTCTTATTGTTAGTAGAATTAGTTCGGGATGTCTTTATGTTGAATTTATTAAAATCTATATATATATATATATATAAGCAACTTTTTTTTCTTTGTTATCGATAAACTTGAAAACTACTGGACCGATCGGCATGATACCATGACCATTCGACGCGGAATTAGGCTATTCATTTTTTGAATTCCATCAACCCTTTACCATTTTTTTTCAAATTTATGTGGATAGTTCATATTCGTCTATCCTTTACAATTCGCCCAGCAAAGCGGGCGGGCGGGGACGGCTAGTCTATATATATATAAGCACCTTTTTTTTTCTTTGTTATCTATAAACTTGAAAACTACTGGACCGATCGGCATGATACCATGACCATTCGACGCGGAATTAATTGTAGAAGGTTTTAGGCTATTCATTTTTTGAATTCCATCAACCCTTTACCATTTTTTTTCAAATTTATGTGGATAGTTCATATTCGTCTATCCTTTACAATTCGCCATGCGGGCGGGCGGGGACGGCTAGTACTTTTATAAATTGACACTCAAATTATGAATTAATTTCAAATATTATACTCAACATTCAATCAAAAGGTTAATTACAATATAAATTAATTACATATTACATTAGGTGCATTTTTTTGAATTTCGAATCATAATCAGATCAGAATTAGACAGAGCTATGGCCCGCATGCAAAATTGTTTCTTATTTCTTTTTGTATTGTTTGAATAACAACATTTATAAAATTTTGCGTTCTACATTTTTTATTCGATTTTTTGCGGCCCCCAATCTATTTTGATTGGCTCTAGATCCCATCTAGCTTGGACAGCCCTGCTTTATATGAAGAACTTATAAAATTATTATTATTAATAATATTCATAACATCCTTTAATTCATATGCAACATTATATTATAACTAAGGTAACACATGTAAGCAATTGGTTATTTGTTTAATAAAGGTTCCCGCCATACGCCGATATCAAATCAAATATAGAAAACAAAAAGTCAGAGATGATAACACGGCGAGAAAGGCGCTTCGCAAACCGTCGGTAATAAAGACTCGCAACAATTTATTTATATGAGGCTTTGGGGGAAAGTTACTCGCGGATCCGGGCGAAGATAGAGGTAAAATCAAGTTGATGCGTGCTTGAATCGAAATGAGTAAATGATGTTTTCCTAGCCGTATCTATTACTTTTTGTTCTCAATACTCTGTCCTAAAAATATCTCAATATTTCGCTTCTCGGCAAAAAAAGCGTCATAATACATGAATATTAATACTAAAAGAGCAACTAGTAACTCAATTTGATCCAAAAGTGGACATGTATCTAGAGATTAGTATTAGTCTTTAGAGGTTCATGTATTATGATGCTTTTTTGCCGGGAAGCGATTTGACCAATTTTAAAGGTTGTATAAGGTATTATTATAACACCTGTATAGTTATACCTCATACATAGAAAAGTTATCGGAAGCTTATAATTGTTCTGGAGTCCTGTTTGTAAGGTATCACCAGCTATTTAGAGGACTTCCTCTACGACAGTTTATATCTGACATAAAAAAGTATATCAACATTGTAAAAGGCGGAAAGTTAATTTTTTTTTAATAGTACATCTACATTGCAGTCGTGCAAATAGGGCGTGTTACAATGTTCCAATAAATGTAAGCTGTAAAATAGGTTTTTATATGAATAGATTATATAAATTAGATGACTTCATCATAAATACATGTGAATAACTGAAACATGAAGCGATGATGCACAGAGATTAAATAGTCATACTGGAAATTCCACAAGCTTTGCCTCTATGGGCAAGCGACATCTGTCAGCGTTAACATACGGATTTGTGGGGATCGAATGGATATTAAACAAGCCCATCGCGTCGTCTGATAGTCAAACCGATAGCTAGGATAGTAGCTAGTCGAGTCCTGCCAGTGGATAACCAACTAGAATTGCTTTTATGACTATGAAAGTTTTACTTTTTTTATTGGTTACAAGATTGATTGTAGTGCATTCGAGTGAAAAACGCAGTTTTGAAAATATATTTGCTTTTTTAAATTTATGACCCAGAAACTATTTTTTTTTTGTGATTTCTAAAACAACTAAACATATTATAATAAAACTTTAAATATTTACTAGAAATTGAGATGCAACAACATAAAAGAAAAGCAACAAAATACACATAAATCCTTTGATTATTTATATGTCTAAATAATCTAAGCATAAATCATCATTTTTGTCTGTCTGTTTATTCACGTAAAAATCAGAAATTTCTCTTTTTACAGAGAGTTAAAATAGACTGGAGCAACATATAGGCTTTACTTCATAGAAATCATATGTCGGAACAAAAATATCAGCATAAGATAGTTTCAAAGTCATCCCTAACTTACCATGCAAATTGCATACTGTATGAGCGAACGCGAACAATCAAATCTTATACCTTTAAACGAGCAATTCTTGTATATATATATATATATAATTGGAATCTCGGAATCGGCTCCAACGATTTTCATGAAATTTAGTAGGTATACGGGGGGTTTCGGGGGCGAAAAATCGATCTAGCTAGGAATCATTTCTAGAAAATGTCATTTTATTCGTGTTTTATCAACTTAAAAGAAAAATTACTTTTCCTGACATCTATGGGCGAGTAATAATACTATGTCAAATTATTCGTGTTTTATCACCTTACACGAAAAATGACTCTTCCTGACATCTATCGGCGAATAGTAATACTATTTTTTTTAAACTAGGAATCATTTCTAGAAAATGTCATTTTATTGATCGAAGGTGTTTTATCAACTTAAACATAAACTTACTTTTTTTTTATTGGGAGAATAATAACAAAAAGGTGGCGTTTGAGTAGTCCCAATTTAAACTGAAAATGACTCTTCCTGACATCTATCAGCGAATAGTAATACTATTTTTTTTAATTGCTTTAACGACACAACAACACTAAAGCTATTCCAGCAGATGGCGTTGTTAAGTAACACGTAGTCAATGAGTGTTTGCTTTGAGGTTAGACTTGATTTTATTAGTATGTAATTCGTACTTAAATATAATTTCCAAGAAACACAATTTATAAAAATAAAAAAAATACCGAGCAAAGCTCGGTCATCCAGGTACTGTCACTTATGGCCAAATTCTCGAACGCTAATTGAAGTGTACTAAGTATATCTAACCCTTTCGTTACGAAGATGAAATGAAAGACAGAAATGTTTTAAGAAGCCCCACTATCGTTTCAGTATTCCGCGGGTAGTCATCAACTATACTAATATTATAAAAAGGAAAGATTTGTTTGTTTGTTACGATTTAACTCAAAAACATTTTTTTTGTGTATAGTACATCTACATTGCACTCATGCGAAGCCAGGGCGTGTTATTATCTAAAATAATTGCTTCCTAGCGAAATAAATCAATACCTGCATAATGTATATCTTTAACATCAAGTCGTATATGTAACACGGACGCGCGACTTGATACCATAATTACAAGAGGTAATGAAACAGGGCCAAGTTAATTGGTTTCCACGGGTTTTTCCATTTAGTTTCGTAGCTAATAAAGTAGTGGCAGCACGTGTACTCGGAGCAAACCGGGCATGAAATTAAGAATCTGTTAGAGGCGCAGCGAGCTACCGTGACTACGGTAGACAGGAAGCAAATAGGGCCCATTTGATTCGAGAAGATCGGTTAGCGAGCTCCCAGCACGTTATGTGAGACTGATTGAAGCGGGCGCTCACTCACTTGTATTGTGCTTTCATACATTCATATCGGGTTGTTATGAAATGAATCGCTAGCGATATATCGTTCGATACCTTAACGTTTTAATGGAGATTTTTTTGCAAACGACTATAATTCGATGTATCCGTAGGAAAGTCGGATATGGTTATGAGAACAAGTTGCTTTTTTATCTGTAAGGCTAAATTAACGAAACTGAAGGTCAAGTGTAAATTAGAGCATCATGGAGAAGTAACTTTGTCCTACAGACACGTCGATATGTTTACAATTAAGTAGTAGTGAGGTCAGTCCATCTTCTAAAGAATTTATTGTTACTTCAGTAGAAGCAACATTCCGAATCTAAAAAATTGACGATTCGGAATGTTGTCGGAAAAATTGAAAGTCATTGCAAAATTTTACTTGAATGTTATATTTGGATTTGATAAAAGAAGGAAATTTCACTTAAATTGGTCTAGCGGGGTCGTTTCAAAAAGGTTGATAGACAAAGTGAGCTTCGCATTTACATTGTAACATTGTAATAGTTGTAACATATCTAATGTAGGTATAAGTTATAAAAGGGAATACAATTTTACTCGAAATATTTTTATGTATTCAGAATTTGAATTTTGTTCTTTGAATAATTACAATTATTATAGGGTATGGGGGTAAATTTCATGATAAACTTCATTAATTTAGCGCTTTTTTCCCTGAAGTTATTTAATAAGTTATGACCAATATCGGAGGTAATTATCAGGCGTGTGATATTTATTGCTTCTGATTTCTCATCTCGCCGGAAAACATGCCTTCTCTTATTAATGTTATAAAAACCTCATTAAGGAGATAAGAAGGACAAGATAATTTTGCTATTTCCTCACTATCACTATCTATTACTAAATGTGTATTAATAAAACGGTGCTAACATTAAAGTCACAGTTCATTTGATGCCATCTAAAATGTTATAAACGCTATTTTTAAGATTTTCGACATCAAGTAGACGTCGCTTTAGCGTGTCGACCACTCCGTTTCAGGAACACCGGAAAATGTTATTGTTTTAAGGTAAACTTGTTTGTTCTTATAAAATAAACATGTTAATGGTTTTACCCTTGACACAATATGTTCGTGTATGAGCATAACAGCGCAACTTATTGCCCTCTTCTTGTATGCTTTTCAATGTTTAGAAGTGTTCCCAGTGGTAATTTTTGGGCATATTTGAATGTGGATTTGAACTTGGAACAATAAATTTTATTTTATTTGTATGAGTTTTTAGTTTATGCATACATAACTTTATACACTTATTCGACTGAATATGAGTCTTTAATAACTCAGAATGTATTAATTGATAGGGTCATCTATATAGATAAACAATACAATAATATACCAGATATCCTCGAAAATAGGAAAAGTCTGTGGCTGTGGAATATTAGACCCTATTCTATATCTAATTTTATGTTTAGTTTTAACAGGAAATAGAAAATTAGTTATTTGGGCTCTGGTAAAATATATTTTTTTATATAATAGAGGAGAAAATATAAAAGGTGGCTCACATGACGGTAAGTGATAGACCAATTGATTCAGTAAGAATTTCATACCAGTAACACGGATGCAAATCATAACAAGCATACGTATACTGAACCAATTTAAAATCAATATTTTAGGAACACTATTGTGGTATAAAACTTTCGCTGGTGAAAAAGGTTCGATATTATATCACAGTGGACTGTATTTTAATTTTGTCGGTAAAGGGGCGCTGATCAATGTGCTAGCTAATAAGTTAAGAATCAATACCACTAACCTTGATCCTCCTGTCTCTGCTTGAATCTTGCACCTCAGCATACGATGCGGGGCCCAGATATCCCAGGTTTTGTGCTTGACGTCACGGACGTATAAATGTTTAAATAAATGAATTACACGTTTAATATTTGAGATTTTAAAGCTTCGAGTACGAAGTTCACAGCACCTTCACTGACGGTTCGTGCGGGCGGAGGGGGCCACGTAACTTTGGCAGCTCGATCCGCGACAGAGATGAGGGTAGGAAGAATCAATGATAGTGGCAACTGATTCCTACCCACTTAAAACTATCACATTGATCGAACAACTATCCTCACGATCTTACAAAATAGATTCAATGAAGTGCCCGTACTTTTAGAAGTACATAAGTCCAGATAATAATTATAATTGAAGATTAATAAACAAAGTTTATGTCAGAATACAACCATATTCTCGTAGGAGTTGCTTTAAAAAAATCTTAATAGAGAAACGGAAATAAATGTCGATTACACGTATATTTATTTTCTTAGAGCAGCTATAAAAAGCGCTGTGTAAATTCGAAGCCAGCTGTCAGGGAAGTCCAACACGCGAGCGGACTCCGTGTCCCTCAGGAGTTGCGACTCCGCGGTCACGTATAAATTACTCTGAGGGAGTGACCCTCTCTTTGTCCCGACAAACTTACTTTCTTCTAAGGTTGAAATCCTGACTTGAATTACGTGGTCCGCAGCTTTAAAGGACTTCTTATTACGGATTGTAAACGCTGGGGTGTGAACGAATAAATCTTTATTTGTTGTGTTTATTTTTCTGATCTTTATTTGGAGAGGAATTTTTGTAAACAAAAATGTATATTCATTATTCAGTATTATCTATGAATCTAATACAAGTATACGGACACGTTGGCAAGATAGGTGATATGCATTTGAGTCGTATAGAATCAGAGGCGGCTATCTGACTTATGGCTGATTGTTAGCAATTTAAAAAAGAAAAAGTTTTTCTCCTTTATTTTTGTATTAGGTATCTATTATTGCATGTTTAAGGTATCTATTAATATTAACAATTACAGGTAGAATATATAAAAAACATAATAGTCTAAACAACAAGAAAAATTTTTTTTTTGTAGATTGTCGGGCCAAAAATTTCAGATTGCCTTTGATTCTATACGACTCATTTCGTTAGGTTGCGGATTCGATTTCGATAGTCACGTGTTTATATTTTTTTAAAACAAAATTTTTCTTACATCTGACTTCTTTGAGCGTGGGTGTGAAGTGAACTTCCGAATGATATACACACTTCCGTTCTGTTTCACTAATAATTTTTATTTCTGTAAGGATCAGCCTTCGGTGCCCTTCTTGACTGAAACATTTTCTTATTTCCACAGGATTTAAACTAGGAACCGCGTGAACGATATAACCACCGAGGCAGCGGGGTTTAACGATCTACCGTACATATTTATTTTTCTATATCTGTACTAATACTATAAAGAAGAAAGAGTTGTTTGTTTGTTTGTTCAGATTTAACTCAAAAAGTACTCGACCGATTTAAAAAATTCTTTCACCAATATCAGCGAGTAACATAGGCTTTTTTGTGTATATTACTATACTGCACCCGTGCGAAGCCAGGGCAGATCGCTAGTTCTGTAGTAAAGCCGTGAAGTATAGATTTTCCATTGAAGCTTCAGTCGGAGAAGAAGTTGATATCCTTATGCTCGAATTAAAGATAAAAGTTGTTATATATTTTTTCCCTTTACTATCAGGTATTTTGGTTGCATATATGCCAAAGAATAAACCAATCTATACTAATACTAATAATAATAATAATAATATTATAAAGAGGAAAGGTTTGATTTTTTGTTTGTTTGTTTGTTTGTATGAATTGAATAGGCTCCGAAACTACTGGACCGATTTCAAAAATTCTTTCACCAATAGAAAGCTACATTATCGCTGAGTAACATAGGCTATATTTATTACTAGAAAAAAATAGAGATCCTTAGAAATTCCTACTAAAACCAACTCAAGATGTAAAAAAATTAGCCAAAATATGTCTTTCATCGCATGCGCTGCGGAAAGTATTAACGATAGAACAAAAAAATGTTCTACAATATTATAGAACATATCAATATCAACAAAAAATTTCGCGAGATCATATATCTAGCTATTGTAGTTATGTTACTATAACTACTTTTTAACATTTAAAAAATTGAAAGAAATGCCGTTCAAAATCAGACCATGTTATCCATACCTTTATATTAATTCTTATCCAAATAAATTATTTCATATCCAAGACTGTTTCAATACCTATTGACTACTTTTTGAATTATTGAAATCGGACATTCCATTCAAAAGATATTACGAAATTAAAAATATCAATACAAACAAAAATACACGCCGCGGCCGGTGCGGCTTCAAGCAGCGCAGCGCAGCGAGCAATGCTGCGAGGGGTAGTATTGTATATACTTTGTCATTTTCTTCAATTTTTGCGGTTTTGTTACGATTTAATACAAAAAATACTTGACCGATTTTAAAAATTCTTTCACCATTAGAAAGCTACATTATCAGCGTGTAACTTATTTTCATCTAAATTGCACCCGTGCGAAGCCGGGGCGTTTTGCTAGTCTAAGTATAAAGAAAATCCCTCAACGATACTGTTGTAATTTGATTCTAATTTACCGTGGACATTATGAAAGTGATATATCAACGGTAACCTAACCATGCCTTTTATTACAAACCAACGGTTCTTGAACTATAGAACCTCTGACCTGTTTGAGGATATCATAAGTGTTGGAGCAAAATTAAGTCGACCGAAGGTCTAAATATGGTGGCTATGAGAGTATACATTTATCAAAGCAGTTAATTTGCGAGCGGATGAGTCACATCATCGCTCATATTAATAAACAAAGTCAAGCGCACTTGGCGACTACTGATACTATGCCGTCGTCTTAAGAAAGCACTATCTAGAAATACATACATTTGAATTTAAAAAGTATTGTAAGTTTTCAAACATACTATTTTTTAACGATTTTATCTCTTACTAGTGGACCCCGCAGACGTTGTTCTGCCACAATTTTGGCTTCGAAATTATATAATTAAATTGACTCTAGAAAACGTTTGCATGGGAAATAGAAAAGGGCTGTTTTTAGGGTTTTCCCGGAAATTATTCGATTTTTTCTCGCCTTTTAAACCTTTCCTAGACCTCCACGAACATTTCAAGACTAAGATAAGATAAATCCGTTCAGCGGTTCTCGAGTTTTAGTGAGACTAACAAACAGCAATTCATTTATATATATATAGATATTACCCATACGCACATTTCTTAGAGTATTTCTTTAGTACTACTTATATATTTTTATGTTAAATATCGACAGACGAGCATGAGGTTCGCTTGATGGTAGGTGAAAGAGGTATCATAGCCACAGAACATCAGTCAATGATGCGCTGTAGATCTTCGCTTTATTCAGATAAATAGAGGCTTGCGTGAAATAAATATTTACTAATATTATAAAGAGGAAATATTTGTTACTACTCTTCTACTCGACTGATTCTACATTATCGGCGAGTAACATAGGCTATTCATTTGTATATTATATATATACATTGCACCCGTGCGAAGCCTAGTTACACTAGTCGCTAATAAGCCTTCTTGTATATATTTAATACGGGAAATAACAAAGAATATATATTATATTGAAATAAAAAAAAAATATCATATAAGTTTGAAAATACATAAAGGACTGCCTGCATAAACAAATATAATCTACAAAAACGGAGAGTAGTCGTTCCATGATTTTACGACCGCCCAATGTTGGATGACGTTTGCTCTTGTAGTTTTTATTTCTAAAAGGCCCCGTCTAGTCTTTGCTTACACAGCCTGAAATCGCGGTTCGTAGCTGCCAGCTACATTTCAATTTTTTATAGTTTGTGCAGATTTTCCTTTGATTCTCATGCCTATACAGTTTTTAATAATATATGGAAACATATGGCGTCTTTGGAATTGAAGTGGCATAATCTAAAATTCTTAATTAAAATATAGAAAGTCTAAGTTTTGGACAATTCTCAGTACGGCGAATAAAATATAATATTATAATGGTAAATGTCATGTTTTTACAGATTTAATGTAAAGCAAAAATTGATTTACTATTGTAGTTAGAAAGTGTTTATAGGTCTTTCTATAAATAAAAGTAATTTATAGAATATTTCCAGTTACATCTATTATGAAGTATTTTTTTATAAATAGTACAGAGAGGCAAACCTGTGGGTCAGTTGGTGTAAAGTGATCAACGCTACACATAAATGCAACCTCAGTCGTGACGCGAGTGTGTTACCGGTCTTTCAGTTGAGATGCTCGCTTTTTGAAAGCTTCCACGTCATATCAATGTCGAAAAAGAAAAGTGCCATTTGATTCTACAACGTTTGTATGTGGATGGAAAATTTTCGCAAAATGAAAAATATAGGGTAATATTTGTCCCCTAATTTTATATCTAAGAAAACCTCATTAATCTACACTAGTATCGCTTACAGTAAGTTCGTGTAGTCCCTACATAAATTCCAACTTGGACAAACAAGTAAAGTTTAAATAAGTATCATGTTAATGTATCCCTAGTGACGTAAGTTATTTGTAAACTGTTGTTAATAACCGAACGACATGGGCTGTGGACTTACTAGGATACCAGAAATATTACGAACTACGAAGGTTATTTATGTAAGGTACGTATTTTCAAGATGTTATAAAACGGGGTAACACCTATCCTCAATCTAGTGTACTTCACAATGTACTAATTAATACTTCTATTTAATGTAACCAACTAAAGTCAGTCCATATAAATTACTCAATTTGTAGCGTTGGGGTCAGTCAGTTTCAGTTTCAGTATAAAAAGACTACTACTATATACTCTTTAAAAGAGAAAAGGTATGACATATGTAAATGATTGGTGTTAAAAACGAAATTCTCGACTGCTGAAAAAACACTATAATATAAAAAAAATACATCAAGAACTAATCCAAATTTTTCTCATACAAATATTATAAATCTTACGAAAATCGGTCAAGACGTTGTGGCAACTATGGTCAACAAGTAGACTTACATACATTATTCCACTTCGTACCTTTATATGCGATAATAATTATTTAAAAAAATACATCTTGCTGTAGTTTTATCTTACACATAAAACGATAAGAATTCAATAAAGTTTGAAGACTATGTCTGTGATTGCAAGTGTAGGGGTTAAAACACTATGTAGATACGTAAATAAACTCGTTTCGTTAAGGCGATCTACATCGGAGCAGCTTCGTTTAAACTTTTAATCGCTTTCGAGCCGTGATCAACAAATTTTAATTAAGTTTTAATATCACCGCTTAATTGCTGAGGCGGGAGACTATCACAATATCTTTGTTTATGAATACTTATTTCATTTATTTCTGTTGCGAACATTCGATTCTGATTAAGCTAAACGGTCGGCTTGCAAATTGTGGAACCAATAATATATGGTTGGTTTATCGGTTGGAAATCTAGTTTACTATAATTACAATAATAGCTTTTCGTTTAATTTTATTGGAAAGCATTATTTAGATTTGCGAAATTAATCGTGTAAACACTAAAACGTTTAAATTTTGCATTAACTTACTTGTAGCTACGTAAAATTGATTCCCTCATTTATTCATTGAAGCATTTATATCAGTCATACTTAGATCATAAAAACTGCACACAAAACTATGAACAATTCAACGATCCCTAGCAAAAACTATCCTCGTGCTAAGCTTGACAAGTGAAATCGGGATAATACTCTCATTTTTCATTCTTGAGCAGTGTGGACGATGCGACGCCGTTCTGTAGCGAATAGCACCTCAGGGCATGAATTTAATCTTAGAATTCAGTGTCAGATTCATAAGAACCGTCACTTCGGAGATGTCTGCGTTCCCAATGTCTTTGTTACTACTGAAAGAATTCAAATTAAACATACCGCCGCTTATTGCAAAGAAACTTAACATTCTACGAGCGATGGAAACATTTTATTCCTTTTCAGATTTTCCACAGGAACTACATTTTAATATCAACAAGACATAGCTTTATTACCAGGTGAAAGGCATAAAAAATCACTGCTGTAGAGAGCATCTGATGTAATAAATCATAAGTGCATTATAAGAGGTGTTCAGAGAAGCTTCGTTAAGGAAAACAAGCCTTGCTTTCAGACGCTTAAGATTAATATTGCACAGAGATGCGAATACGCTTCGTTATTTCCAGGTTGAAAGGGTAATATTAATGTTTAATTGAAGAGTGAATTCACGTAGTTAAATGAGTATGAGATTGAGAATAAGAGCATAACTGGAATATTTTAACTTTAAGTTAATGACGTATTAACTTGTTTGCTATACTAATCGTATATATAATATGATTCATAAATTAATAACATGGAACTGCTATTTTATGTTGTTAGGCGTTAATTTAGAATGAAACGGTGTCACGATATACAATTTCAGGGATGTCCTAGGACGTTAATCAATAAATTAGCTTCACGTTGGTGATACGGTATACCGTCTCGTAGGTTAACGAACCAATATTTTGTAGGTGTAAGTCGAGGTTATCTAAACGCCATTATAAATTCAATTTAAAATATGAACTTCAAAACCTTTCTTGAAGTATGAAGATAGTTTGAAGTGAAGATATTACCAATGTCTATATTTTCTTCAGATTTATGGAATTCTAATTCCAAAGTAGTTTAATATTGTATTTATGTACTAAATTATCGTATATTAAGTCTAAGAGATTTTATAATGATAATGTACATATATTTCTTAGGAGTTGATAATTACTTTTTTATATTATGTTTTTTTTATATTATGGCAAAATTGGCTAATAAGAAACATGTGTACGATCGTTTCTGAAAATAATTCTAAGATAGAAGACGTTGAGGGCAAAAGCTAGTCTTAATGTAGACTATATACAACAGTGGATCAACAGCGCATCATTGACTGATGTTCTGTGGCTGGGGTATCACCTACCATCAAGTGAACCCCATGCTCGTCTGCCATAACTCATATAAAAAAGGAAAGATTAATATTTAAAAATTATTTAACCAATAAAAAACTACATTATCAGCTAGTAACAAAAGCATGCATTGTTTCCGTGTGAAGCCAGGGCGTGTAGCTAGTTATTAATAAAATGAAATAGAGCTATTTGATTATTGCTACGATCCCCTCAGCCGCGTGTTCGGCCGCGGCGTGCCGACAAGAGAGATTATAAGTTGCAGTTACAGCCGCGCTAATGAATGCGAGTGGGATTACAGCACAGCTCCGACGCGCAGCCAATTACATAAAAGTTGGCTGACATCGGGAATCCCGCACGATACATTATCCGATATTATGAGAGCTCGGCTATAGCTGCGTCAAAACTCTACCTTTCATAGCGCTCCGTCAATATTGTTTTAGCACTTTGTTTTATTACCAGATTATATTAAACAAAGTATTTTATCTGTATATGTAAAATGGATGTTGTTTATATGAAATCGCTAAATTCTATGCGATTGATTGATCACACGACAATTGACATGTAGTTTATGTATTTTTATGGAGGTTTTGTTGTAATTCGCCACCAGTCAGCTAAGAGGTCCAGGGTTCTAGACCCGTGATAACAAGATTTAAACAAAAAGTTTCGGTCGCATAAGAATGTTTCGGTGCATAGCACAGAAGTTTCATCACCTTCTTGCATATAAAATGAAACAGACACAGAAATGTGTCTGCCTCATGTTCCACTAGAAGTCTTATGAATTCACTTTTATATCATTTAAGGAGACAATATTTAGTTTTAAAGAGATTTTAAAAATCTTAAATTAGTCATAAACTGTTGAAAATTTTAAAATTGGTTTTATTTTCCGTACTAAGTATCAAGTGCTATGTTTCAGTTTACTTTGTACAAACTATTAAAAACTTATTCAACATTCATAGTACCTACCGATAAAGAAAAGAACCATCAGTATATTTATGTAACTTCTCTGTAAAATGTATATATACATATAGTCAAGTAAACCACTACATATTTTATATATTAATAACATTGTTTTCTGTACTCAGAACGTATTAAAGTCTGCTGTAGGTATTATAATGCCCAGTCTGATAGCGTTGTGCTCTTCGTTTACTGTTCCCTGTAGAAATAACCGTCCATGAAAGCTTCTCCCCTCGACATTTTTATATTGTACACATGCCTTGCTCTATACCGGTAAACCGCATTAGTATAATAAGTGAATAGTAGACTGCTGTAATTGAGAAATAAAAGTTGAATAAAAGTAAAATTTATTTACTGAAATTTGCTAGTAATACGAAACTTTGTAAATTTTCAACATTAGATATAGATAGATGAGCGTGTTTTATGTTATAAATATTATATTTCACGATGGAAAATATATGCATGTAACTTGTTTTGGTTTCACTCTATGGATTTTAGAATGGTTGAAAAAAAAGGTTGGTCTATAGCATATCATCGATTACCTATCTACTATCAAGTGAGCTTCACGCCTATCTATAGATATGGTATATCACGAAGTCCTTTTGGCTATGAATGTTGTCAGGCGTGTACATATGTATAGGTATATTGTTTTAGTGTGCCTTGGTAGATAGGTATAGATAAGGTCATCGATCGATCTCAGCCATATATCATCGACGATGCGCTATCGACCAACATTTTTTTTCAATCATTCGAAAATCGATAGAGTGAAGCGAAACGTGTAAAATGCACTACATATAATTTTCAATTTATAACTGTGCATCGTTGTTGAAAGCTCAATCGATAATATCATTTCGATAATTTTTTTTTATTCTTTAACATTTGGAAATCCATACCCTGAAGCCGAACCCTTCACTTCACGTCTATTCCTTCGGAAAGGTTAATGACCCGGAAGGAATTTCGATATCCCAAATAACTTATGCATAAAAACATAGTTAAAAATATATATACGACCGATGGAAAACGAACTCACGACCACTGGATAGCTATTTGAGTTTTTAACCATTTAAAGAGCTCGTCTCTATGTTCGAATCCTCTATTTGTACTCAAATATGTCATAATCAATCTATTACGTAGACATGTAGAGTATGAATGATATTAATTGGATACCCATACTGCATGTATGGGTATCCAATTAATACATAATGTAATATGATATACATTTATAGATCAATTTCAAATTTTACTTTATTAAATAATGGTACACATTCAATATGAAGTGAAATTATTTAATTTAAACATATAATGTATGCTCATATTAAGGTTATTTAAATATTAACAGTGCTTAGAAATATATTAAGAGAGTAGAAATATTGTTTAACAAATCCGACCTACGTGCTTCAATATAATCACGCGGATAGAGCAGGCGTGCTCATCTCATTCTCTGCATATTTGTTCAATAAAAATTATAAATGTTTGTATGGGTAAAGGAATTTTACATAGTATTATTATAATACTAAATTATAAACTTTGACTCATTTAATAATGAATTACTGAGACCCCTAGATGGGGTAGACTTACTATGTTCATTAGAAACGGGCAGAATGCACTTTACGGTTTTCCAATCTATGCTGTTCGATGCCCGGTCGAAATTTTAATTACTCCCACCCGTTTAATGCCTGAAATGAAATCAGAACAAGAAGCAGGGAAAATTATAAACATGTCATAACTGTGGGAATCAAACCTGCTATCCAGCGAATTGTATTCCTCAGTAGCCAAAAATTTTAAAATTATTTATTTATTTTATATAGGTATCGCCATATTTGGGATAATACCATGATACCTGTGTAAAATTATTCGGTGAACATAATACGGCTATCTATACGACCGCGTGTATCAATTTGATACGAGAGGAAATTGGCGTATTTCGTACAAATGGGATCAGTTTTGCTCACACGGCAACTGTTGCGTCTCTCAAAGATTTATCGATACAATATTATGAAAAAAAAAAGACATATTTTGTGTCGTAAATTATAATTTAACGAGTTGTAATCAATATTTCTCATAATTATTGTTTATTGCACAAATAAAAAGTGTTCATACAACGTACTATATTAAAGAAGTAAACTAAACGATATTGTTGGGCTGAACGATCAAGTTTATTCAACAATTAAGATTAGGAAAAATCAAAAATTAGAAAAAAAAACAAAAGATAGAATAAGAAATAGAATGAAACTCGAGAGCGTTGTTGAGTTAAATTCGATGTAGTTGACGAGCATTGAAAAAGGCATGTTGAACTGATTTGGTCATCTCTGCATACCCAAATCAATGGATCTGGTTTGAGTGGAGGAGTCGGGAGTGGTCTTTAAGTCGTATTTAACCCGGCGTCAGCACAGTGAAGAACAGCAACACCGAGTGTCAGGATGGGTCACGGTGACCCATATTAAAAATTCATGTAATTCATATAAATAAAGAGATATTGGGAAGCCATTATTATATTTTGATTAAATAGCTAATGGTTTGGAGGTTTTGAATAGACATACACAAATTTATAATCAAATATTTTATTAATAGGAAATGAACAGAAAGTGTATTAAATTTTCAACAAAATTTACAACTTTTGTCTTATGGCACATAAAGTTAATTTTTTTTACATAAATCTAGCTTAGGAACATACTATTATAAATGCAGTATAATAACATTTAAAAAAATTAAAAGTCGTCACTTTCAGTCTGTCTATCTGCACAATCGCCGCAGTATAACATTGCATGCTCAGTACAAATACATATATTTGTTGCATCTCCGAAAAGTATGATTAGTTTTTATATATTTTTGGTAGGACAGTCTTGACATCTTCTCCTAACATTGGGCACCTTTACGGGTGGCTCCTCATCAGATTCTCCTAAGAAATCTTTTATTCTTCTTCGAATCAGTCTTAGCAATTGAGCGTCAATAAGAATAAGAGCAAGACCTAAGTTCTTTAGGAATGTACGTCTCTTTATGCTACAATTATTATTATTCTTATACATATATCACATATGCATTTATTCCAAACATATTCAGAATACCATACAAAATGGTCGATGGCAATTTTTTTTGAATTACAACTCACACTGTAAGTGGAAGAAAGCTCGTCAACAACATCTACCACACCTTTAGTCACGTTATAAAATGTGTTAATCTCAGGCTTTTTATTTCGCCGGTGGATTCATCGATGCTTCTGTCGTGATGTAAACTTGTAACGAGTTCGAACATTTTGGCGCAAAGGTTCTTTCTGCCACTTTGTACCATCTTTTCAAAAATAATAAATCGTTCGTACTTGATTTTCCTGGGCTTATATATGATGTCGTAATTCAACCAAAGGTATATCATTGCTATCGTCATTTTGATGTGTGAGACTTTCTTCACTGCGACTTCTTTTTCACTTTCTGACGAAATTATTTCGTTTTCGGAGTCATTTAAAATGGCTGCCTTTCTTGCTCTTCTCGGTCTATTTTGAAAATAACTCTAAAAATACAAGTTTTTTTTATAAATGCGTTTTGAATTTACGGCACAAAAATACGACATTAAATGTATAGTTGGGTCATATTTACCCTTCGCCGTGTTTGCCCACGTCTATTCACCGGCGTAGGTGCAGCATGACTGAATAACGGTAAGAAACAAAAAGAGGGGCTTTTTAGCTCCAGCTACTGAACGGGGCGGCAGCGTCGCACAATTATTTCAAGAAAATACACGCACTTCAAAATGTCACGGGTCATGTAGACCCAACTGTGCGCTCGCCGGGTTAAGCGAACGTACCTCGATCAGATCAGTGACGTTCTTCAAAAGGGCCAGGTGTAAATTACTTGACAGCAATGAGCGTGAACGAAAGAGGTATGTATCGTATGCAAGGATCCAAGCATATGGAATTCCGTAATTTATGCCTTAACCAAAGAGAAAGGCGTGATGTATAAAAAAATTAACCTTAGCTTAGTTAATAAAAACCAAAAATTAAATATTTCGTCCAGTCGTCCGCGGCGTCTGTCGGTCTGTCTGTTCGCGATAAACTCAAAAACTAGTAAACGGATTTTCATTCGGTTTTCACCAATAGATATATTGATTCATGAGGCATAATACGCTACACTACCCGTGCGAAGCCGAGGCGGGTCGCTAGTATAAACTAAAACACCATACTATTTTAATGCATGTGTAATGTACAATAATAAGTAACAACACAATTTAAGCGCATTAGTTTTTTAAGAATAATATCTTATACCTAAAAAAATCTGTACTTTTCAATAATTTCAGTAAATAAAATATCAAATTATAAAGCAGTTTTACTACAACTAAAATATAATTGTTTATATCAAGAATAATCATTACTCTAATGTGTAAAATTGGGGTTAGGTATTCCACCCTCATCAAAATAACACAATAGTTAAATTGGGCCATCCCCGTCACATTAAACGAGACCCGACAGAACTATATCAATTATCGTATTCTGCAAACATAGTGTTATATTAATTAGTTTAGTCTAAACTATTTTAAATAATAATAAAAATCCATAGATCTATAACGGTTTTCATAGGATAAATAAATAGTTATTGCACTATTGTGAACTTATATTTGTAGTTTATCAATTTACTTCCTCGTTGACCTTGATTATTATCAAATGACTGAGATTTTTTTTAAATATTTACTGCTAATAAACAATTTAAGAGTAATAATTATTGATTTTACTTGGTAGGTACTTTAGGGTACCTTTTTATTTTTTATATTAAGTGTCGACAACGAGCGTGAAGCTCACTTGGAGGTTGGTTATATCTTAGCCACAATACATGAGTTGAAAATGGGCTGTCTACCTATTATTTTCCACTATTTAGGTTATTTAATATGTTAATAATTCACAATTGCTACACTAGGTACAACAAATTGTGCGTCAAGTATTATTTTGTGTTAGAAATGTTACTAGAAATAAAAAATTCAGCGTTCTAATTTCCGCGAACATTTGTAAGTTCATGTATAGACGTCGGCAACACGAGTTCACGCTAATGTTCATTGTAAAAGCAACAAATAACCCTCAATCAAACTAACGCCCGACCGCAATTTGTTTGACCAAAGAAATATCGCGCTCCTCGCCATTGTAACCGCGTGCGAGTATTATTCTACGGCTTTACTTAAAAAAACCTAATACACTAATAGTATCACATTACTGATCTAACGAAATAAACTTCAGCAATATACCCTTATGTTCAAATAAATATAATTTAGTATTATTGTAAAATAATAATTAATTAATAATCAGACAAATTCAGGTATGTTACGTTTAAAACCCGTTTTTGGTAACGTTTTGGTACGTTCGATAGAACACCTGCCGTGCGCATCGATGGGTCGTGGCTTCGAATCCCACCGGGACGACATGTTTATGATTTTCTGTAAGAATGTTTCCCCACGTCTGGTAACCTGCACACGGGCATTGATCGGGTGGGAGGAATATCGAAATTCCGACCGGACAGAATCACCGTTCATAGATGGAAAATCCGTGATGTGCACATTACGCGTTTTGATTTCAGTCTATGGATTTCCGAATGCTCGAAGTAAAAAGTAAGTTGACAACGCATCATTGACTGATGTTCTGTGGCTGAGGTATCATCTACCATCAATTGAACCTCATGCACGTCTGTCGATATCTAACATAAAAAAAAATACGCATTTTCTCTAGTTAAAACTGTGTATTATGTATGTGTTAAACTATATATTTCAAACAGTTTATATAAAAATAACTTTATTCATGCGTTAATAAACATTGATATACTATTAAATATGACAATGTTAATTAATAAAAATATAATATTATAGATTTAATGATGTTTGCGTTATATCTAATCGCAAGAGAATAAAACAAAGTAATATGTCTATGAACTATAAATTAGCATGTTGTACATAAATCGTATTAATAATCGTTCACAAACATAATTACTATGTACATTGTATAAAATACATTATTCATACCATGTTAGGAAAATACTTTATTATTATTAATTACCACAATTCTACAATTATTAATGTAATTTTAAAATAAACATTATTTTTTAGTTGTATATTCGTATCATATTTATCAATTTAGTACATTAAGGGGTGACATAGCTCCAAACTAAGCACAGCCTGTCGCTTGTCAAAGTATGTTAGAGGCGAATCGCATAGTTTTAATTAGCTAATACGAATGTCAGATCATCTTGTGTCTTCTATTTTAATGTTTCAACAACAGTTAAACGAATAAAGAGACCCCAGAGTTACCGAAGTTTGTATGCGGTTGCCACTCGACATTGAAGTCTAAGGCAAAAGTTCAATCGTACTTTAAACGAGTTAATCCCCTTTTAATAAGTGTTGATGCTCGCTTCACTGTGGTCTCCGGAATCTCATTTTGCTCTTAACTAGATGAATTTTAGACGTTTCACTTTATAAAAACTTTGTTGAAACGACATTGTGATAGAAATAAGTTATTTTAAAATTAATTCTGGATATAGATACAATATACGTAATAACTAAAGGGCATTGTAAATTTAAAAAAATATCTGTCATATTGAACGACCATGAAATTAATATATAGATAACTAGGGTTTGTCCGTGGCTTCAGTAGTCTGCCTTTTGCGAAGCAGCACGCGGATTAAAGCTTTTCTCTGTAGCAAAAATCGTGCCAGTTACTTATTGTTATTTATGAAATAGGCAAAAACAGAGTTACTTTCATATATAATTTTTATTCGTATTAAGTATGTATGGAAGCTATAAATACTACCAGTACTATATCAAAACAGTTTCGGTTTTATATGAAAGGAAAACAGACGTCGATTGAGTTAATTTACAAGATTTCAGCGAATCGTTTTTACGGTTTTCTCACTTGGTGTTACGGTTTATTTCACCCGAAGGTATCATCTCTAGAAAATTGTTTCCGGAGTTTCGGATACTAAAAAAGAAACCGTGAAATACCAATCTGTCTGTATGTATAGACCGGCGCAATATTTTTTACGCCTCCATCAATATTAACCGGTGAGGGAGATGAAACTTCATTTTTATTCCTATCTTTTTATTATTAAATTCTAATCTTCTCTATAGTGAACTCACGAGTCTTCTCATCTATGGGGCAGACATATTTATGTGTCTGTTTAACTGGTTATTTTTCTTTACAGGCAAGTAAGTCGATCTTCAAACTGTTCAGTGCCCCCGAAATTCAAATGTGCTAAATGTAATTTCTATTCCACTGAACAATGGAGACTGTCAATTTGAATACTGACTTGTATTTTATCGAATATTAAATTAAGATCATACTAAAAATAAATTAAAATGTATTTTAATTTTAATTACTAATTTTATTAGAATGAAAACCATGGTTGCATTTTAATATTTTACAGTATGTAAATATGTGAGTTCGAAATATGATTATAAATTTTTACTTGGTGAAAGTATAAACGCAGACAGAAAATGTATTAGATATGAAATATTATATATTCGAACCATAAGGGTAAAATTTTTACTTACTATTCATATTTAAAAAATACTTCAAACACTACAAGAAATTAAGTATTTTTTTGCAATTAGAGTATGCATTCGCGAAGCATCTTTTATCAGTTAATGGCAACGCTTTACGACCGTATCGGGTAAAATATCAAATATTCGCTACAAATGAGTACCTTTTTGAGATAAGGTCGGTAAGCGAATCATTTCCGTAGTGCCAATCACATGTCTCGCCTGTCCGGTTATATGTTCGTCCACTAATGAGATCGTGGAGCTCTCGGATACACTGTTACCGAACGCAAAACAAAGTGAACCTAAAAGCATTACGATGCCGAAAATAGCACATAAATGTTTGCTAGATGAAACAATATGTAGCAACTTATACAGGGATCGTTCCGAAGGCTGTCGTGGCTGACCGCAAGTAGCCGTTCCAAGTCGGAAACATTAAGGTTCCATCAGCGGCCATATTTTCCGGCGGGTGCTGAATTTTCACGGAGGCCGACTCCGTCCGGCAACTCGACACGCCTTTGCACTCAGACACTAGCAAAGGATGGAGTAGAATTGTGTATCCCAGTGGCTCTAAGCCAATATTTTTACGTGTTTTAGGAGTTTAAATAGTTGTAAATAAAGTGAGGGACAATTCGACACTGTTTTTGTTAAAAGTTTTAGAGATTTCGTTTTATGTGTAGTTATAGATTTTTATAAGGCATATTTTTTATTTTTAAATTATGTGTGTGCTGAAATCCTAGTGCTAAAATATACATACCTACTCGTTTATAGAAATAGGGTATTATTATTGTTGTAAATTATGTTTGTGGACAATATATTCGAAAAATATGATATTACACTTCTTCACTTTTTTCGTAATTAAGCGCATGTCCAACGATTTTTAAATTAAAATAAGGTTTTAGAAAATATAATATAATGTGAAATTTATACAAAATTAAACAGATTTGTAGGCTTCGTTGTTTTTATTAAACTAAAATACAAATCTAGTTGTTTAGGAACGACGTTAATTAAATGACGAATTACTTTGAATCTGGCTTGTTTGATTTTGTAGACGTGTTCTTCCGTTTAAACGTATTTTCGAATGAATGTTGAATAATAAGATGGCGGCAGCCGGAGAGTCACAGACAAAAATTCTTGTTTATGCTTGTTGTCTTTATGAAGATAGATGGCGTTAACATCCCGGCCGGCCTTGAGAGAACCATCTCAAGATGTTGACTCGACGATTCGTTTTCCGATTTATTTGACATTATAGTTTAATTGATGATGATGATGTATATATATAATTTATTGATATTGACGATGAACGATTGTTGACGATTACGATGACTTAGGTGGGGTGTAAAAAAAGTTATAATGAATAAGGAAGGGGGCATATTTTAGAGAATACCCTTCTCACGACTCCTGTAGCAGTCCGTATGTCCGCTACTCTGGTAATCTTATCACTTCCTGGGTAAAGCGACCCAAACGCCATTTTAGTGGGGGAAGATTATCTACTTTAATGAGTACTAATGTTCCTTCTTTAAGATTTCCCTGATCTGATTGCCACTTGGTACGTCTTTGCAACTCAGAAAGATATTCAGTAGACCACCGCTTCCAAAATGACTGCCTTAATTGTGACATTTTGCCGAGCATTTTTTGCTTGACACCGAAAATTTGCAGAGCATTTTTTGCTCGACTCCGAACATGTTGCCGAGCATTTTTTGCTCGACTCCGAACATGTTGCCGAGCATTTTTTGCTCGATTCCAAACATTCTGCTCGACTCCGATCATTTTGCCGAGCATTTTTTGCTCGACTCCGAACATTTTGCTCGACTCCGAATATTTTGCTGAGCATATTTTGCTCGATTCCAAACATTCTGATCGACTCCGAACATTTTGCCGAGCATTTTTTGCTCGATTCCAAACATTTTGCCGAACATTTTTTGCTCGACTCCGAACATTTTGCCGAGCATTTTTTGCTCGACTCCGAACATTTTGCCGAGCATTTTTTGCTCGACTCCGAACATTTTTTGCTCGACACCGAACATTTTGCCGAGCATTTTTTGCTCGACTCCGAACATTTTCCCGAGCATTTTTTGCTCGGCTCCGAACATTTTGCCGAGCATTTTTTGCTTGACTCCGAACATTTTTTGCTCGACACCGAACATTTTGCCGAGCATTTTTTGCTCGACACCAAACATTTTCCCGAGCATTTTTTGCTCGACTCCGAACATATTTTGCTCGACTCCGAACATTTTGCCGAACATTTTTTGCTCGACACCGAAAATTTTTTGCTCGACTGCGAACGTTTAGCCGAGAATTTTTTGCTCGACTTCGAACATTTTCCCGAGCATTTTTCGCTGGACTCCAAACATAACGCCGAGCATTTTTTGCTTGAAACCGAACATTTTGCCGAGCATTTTTTTGCTCGACTCCAAACATTTTGCCGAGCATTTTTTGCTCGACTCCGAACATTTTGCCGAGCATTTTTTGCTCGACTCCGAACATATTTTGCTCGACTTCGAACATTTTGCCGAGCATTTTTTGCTCGACTCCGAACATTTTGCCGAGCATTTTTTGCTCGACTCCGAACATATTTTGCTCGACTTCGAACATTTTGCCGAGCATTTTTTGCTCGACTCCGAACATTTTGCCGAGCATTTTTTGCTCGACTCCGAACATATTTTGCTCGACTCCGAACATTTTGCCGAGCATTTTTTGCTCGACTCCGAACATTTTGCCGAGCATTTTTTGCTCGACTCCGAACATATTTTGCTCGACTTCGAACATTTTGCCGAGCATTTTTTGCTAGACTCCGAACATTTTTTGCTCGACACCGAACATTTTTCCGAGGATTTTTTGCTCGGCACCGAACATTTTGACGAACATATTTTGCTCGACTCCGAACATTTTGCCGAGCATTTTTTGCTCGACTCCGAACATTTTTTGCTCGACACCGAACATTTTGCCGAGCATTTTTTGCTTGACACCGAAAATTTGCCGAGCATTTTTTGCTCGAATCCGAACACTTTGCCGAGACATTTTTGCTCGACTCCGAACATTTTGCTCGACTCCGAACATGTTGCCGAGCATTTTTTGCTCGATTTCAAACATTCTGTTCGACTCCGAACATTTTGCCGAGCATTTTTTGCTCGACTCCGAACATTTTACCGAGTATTTTTTGCTCGACACCGAACATTTTCCCGAGCATTTTTTGCTCGACTCCGAACATATTTTGCTCGGCTCCGAACATTTTTTGCTCGACACCGAACATTTTGCCGAGCATTTTTTGCTCGACACCGAACATTTTGCCGAGCATTTTTTGCTCGACACCGAACATTTTCCCGAGCATTTTTTGCTCGACTCCGAACATATAACATAATATTTTGCTCGACTCCGAACATTTTCCCGAGCATTTTTTGCTCGACTCCGAACATTTTGCCGAACATTTTTTGCTCGACTCCGAACATATTTTGCTCGACTCCGAACATTTTGCCGAGCATTTTTTGCTCGACTCCGAACATATTTTGCTCGACTCCGAACATTTTGCCGAGCATTTTTTGCTCGACTCCGAACATATTTTGCTCGACTTCGAACATTTTGCCGAGCATTTTTTGCTCGACTCCGAACATTTTGCCGAGGATTTTTTGCTCGGCACCGAACATTTTGCCAAGTATATTTTGCTCGACTCCGAACATTTTGACGAGCATATTTTTCTCGACTCCGAACATTTTCCCGAGCATTTTTTGCTAGACACCGAACATTTTTTGCTCGACTTCGAACATTTTCTGCTCGACACCGAACATTTTTTGCTCGACTGCGAACATTTTGCCGAACATTTTTTGCTCGACTCCGAACATTTTCCCGAACATTTTTTGCTCGACACCGAACATTTTCCCGAGCATTTTTTGCTCGACACCGAACATTTTTTGCTCGACTTCGAACATTTTTTGCTCGACACCGAACATTTTTTGCTCGACTCCGAACATTTTTTGCTCGACTCCGAACATTTTGCTGAGCATTTTTTGCTCGACTTCGAACATATTTTGCTCGACTTCGAACATTTTTTGCTCGACTTCGAACATTTTTTGCTCGAATCCGAACATTTTTTGCTCGACTCCGAACATTTTCCCGAGCATTTTTTGCTCGACTCCGAACATTTTTTGCTCGACTCCGAACATTTTGCCGAGCATTTTCTGCCAAACATATTTTGCTCGATTCCGAACATATTTTGCTCGACTCCGAACATTTTGACGAACATATTTTGCTCGACTCCGAACATTTTGCCGAGCATTTTTTGCTCGACTCCGAACATATTTTGCTCAACTCCGAACATTTTGCCGAGCATTTTTTGCTCGACTCCGAACATTTTGCCGAGCATTTTTTGCTCGACTCCGAACATTTTGCCGAGCATTTTTTGCTCGACTCCGAACATATTTTGCTCGACTTCGAACATTTTGCCGAGCATTTTTTGCTAGACTCCGAATATTTTTTGCTCGACACCGAACATTTTTCCGAGGATTTTTTGCTCGGCACCGAACATTTTGCCAAGTATATTTTGCTCGACTCCGAACATTTTGACGAACATATTTTGCTCGACACCGAACATTTTGCCGAGCCTTTTTTGCTTGACACCGAAAATTTGCCGAGCATTTTTTGCTCGACTCCGAACATTTTGCCGAGAATTTTTTGCTCGACTCCGAACATGTTGCCGAGCATTTTTTGCTCAATTTCAAACATTCTGCTCGACTCCGAACATTTTGCCGAGCATTTTTTGCTCGACACCGAACATTTTGCCGAGTATTTTTTGCTCGACACCGAACATTTTGCCGAGCATATTTTGCTCGACTCCGAACATGTTGCCGAGCAATTTTTGCTCGATTCCAAACATTCTGCTCGATTCCGAACATTTTGCCGAGCATTTTTTGCTCGACTCCGAACATTTTTTGCTCGACACCGAACATTTTGCCGAGCATTTTTTGCTTGACACCGAACATTTTCCCGAGCATTTTTTGCTCGACTCCGAACATTTTTTGCTCGACTCCGAACATTTTGCTGAGCATTTTTTGCTCGACTTCGAACATATTTTGCTCGACTTCGAACATTTTTTGCTCGACTTCGAACATTTTTTGCTCGAATCCGAACATTTTTTGCTCGACTCCGAACATTTTCCCGAGCATTTTTTGCTCGACTCCGAACATTTTTTGCTCGACTCCGAACATTTTGCCGAGCATTTTCTGCCAAACATATTTTGCTCGATTCCGAACATATTTTGCTCGACTCCGAACATTTTGACGAACATATTTTGCTCGACACCGAACATTTTGCCGAGCATTTTTTGCTCGACTCCGAACATTTTTTGCTCGACTCCGAACATATTTTGCTCGACTCCGAACATTTTGCCGAGCATTTTTTGCTCGACTCCGAACATTTTTTGCTCGACTTCGAACATTTTTTGCTCGACACCGAACATTTTTTGCTCGACACCGAACATTTTTTGCTCGACTCCGAACATTTTCCCGAACATTTTTTGCTCGACACTGAACATTTTGCCGAGCATTTTTCGCTCGACTCCGAACATATAACATATTTTGCTCGACTCCGAACATTTTTTGCTCGACTTCGAACATTTTGCCGAGCATTTTTTGCTCGACTCCGAACATTTTTTGCTCGACTCCGAACATATTTTGCTCGATTCCGAACATATTTTGCTCGACTCCGAACATTTTGCCGAGCATTTTTTGCTCGACTCCGAACATTTTTTGCTCGACTCCGAACATATTTTGCTCGACTCCGAACATTTTGCCGAGCATTTTTTGCTCGACTCCGAACATTTTTTGCTCGACTTCGAACATTTTTTGCTCGACACCGAACATTTTGCCGAGCATTTTTTGCTCGACTACGAACATTTTGCCGAGAATTTTTTGCTCGACTCCGAACATTTTCCCGAGCATTTTTTGCTCGACTCCAAACATTTTGCCGAGCATTTTTTGCTCGACACCGAACATTTTCCCGAGCATTTTTTGCTCGACACCGAACATTTTCCCGAACATTTTTAGCTCGACTCCTAACATTTTGCCGAACATTTTCCCGAGCATTTTTTGCTCGACTCCGAACATATTTTGCTACACTCCGAACATTTTGCCGAACATTTTTTGCTCGATTCCGAACATATTTTGCTCGACTCCGAACATTTTGACGAACATATTTTGCTCGACTCCGAACATTTTGCCGAGCATTTTTTGCTCGACTCCGAACATATTTTGCTCGACTCCGAACATTTTGCCGAGCATTTTTTGCTCGACTCCGAACATTTTTTGCTCGACACCGAACATTTTGCCGAGCATTTTTTGCTCGACTCCGAACATTTTCCCGAGCATTTTTTGCTCGACTCCGAACATTTTGCCGAGCATTTTTTGCTCGACTCCGAACATTTTTTGCTCGACACCGAACATTTTGCCGAGCATTTTTTGCTCGACTCCGAACATTTTTTGCTCGACTTCGAACATTTTTTGCTCGACACCGAACATTTTTTGCTCGACACCGAACATTTTTTGCTCGACTCCGAACATTTTCCCGAACATTTTTTGCTCGACACCGAACATTTTGCCGAGCATTTTTCGCTCGACTCCGAATATATAACATATTTTGCTCGACACCGAACATTTTGCCGAGCATTTTTTGCTCGACTCCGAACATTTTCCCGAGCATTTTTTGCTCGACTCCGAACATTTTTTGCTCGACACCAAACATATTTTGCTCGACTCCGAACATTTTGCCGAACATTTTTTGCTCGACTCCGAACATTTTTTGCTCGACTCCGAACATATTTTGCTCGACTCCGAACATTTTGAACGAGGATTTTTTGCTCGGCACCGAACATTTTGCCAGGTATACTTTGCTCGACTCCGAACATTTTGCCGAGCATTATTTGCTCGACTCCGAACATATTTTGCTCGACTCCGAACATTTTGACGAACATATTTTGCTCGACTCCGAACATTTTGCCGAGCATTTTTTGCTCGACTCCGAACATTTTTTGCTCGACACCAAACATATTTTGCTCGACTCCGAACATTTTGCCGAACATTTTTTGCTCGACTCCGAACATTTTTTGCTCGACTCCGAACATATTTTGCTCGACTCCGAACATTTTGAACGAGGATTTTTTGCTCGGCACCGAACATTTTGCCAGGTATACTTTGCTCGACTCCGAACATTTTGCCGAGCATTATTTGCTCGACTCCGAACATATTTTGCTCGACTCCGAACATTTTGACGAACATATTTTGCTCGACTCCGAACATTTTGCCGAGCATTTTTTGCTCGACTCCGAACATATTTTGCTCGACTCCGAACATTTTGCCGAGCATTTTTTGCTCGACTCCGAACATTTTTTGCTCGACACCGAACATTTTGCCGAGCATTTTTTGCTCGACTCCGAACATTTTCCCGAGCATTTTTTGCTCGACTCCGAACATTTTGCCGAGCATTTTTTGCTCGACTCCGAACATTTTTTGCTCGACACCGAACATTTTGCCGAGCATTTTTTGCTCGACTCCGAACATTTTTTGCTCGACTTCGAACATTTTTTGCTCGACACCGAACATTTTTTGCTCGACACCGAACATTTTTTGCTCGACTCCGAACATTTTCCCGAACATTTTTTGCTCGACACCGAACATTTTGCCGAGCATTTTTCGCTCGACTCCGAATATATAACATATTTTGCTCGACTCCGAACATTTTTTGCTCGACTTCGAACATTTTGCCGAGCATTTTTTGCTCGACTCCGAACATTTTTTGCTCGACTCCGAACATATTTTGCTCGATTCCGAACATATTTTGCTCGACTCCGAACATTTTGCCGAGCATTTTTTGCTCGACTCCGAACATTTTTTGCTCGACTCCGAACATATTTTGCTCGACTCCGAACATTTTGCCGAACATTTTTTGCTCGACTCCGAACATTTTTTGCTCGACTTCGAACATTTTTTGCTCGACACCGAACATTTTTTGCTCGACTCCGAACATTTTCCCGAACATTTTTTGCTCGACACCGAACATTTTGCCGAGCATTTTTCGCTCGACTCCGAACATATAACATATTTTGCTCGACTCCGAACATTTTTTGCTCGACACCGAACATTTTGCCGAGCATTTTTTGCTCGACTCCGAACATTTTGCCGAGCATTTTTTGCTCGACTCCAAACATTTTGCCGAGCATTTTTTGCTCGACTTCGAACATTTTGCCGAGCATTTTTTGCTCGACTTCGAACATTTTTTGCTCAACTTCGAACATTTTTTGCTCGACACCGAGCATTTTTTGCTCGACTCCGAACATTTTCCCGAAAATTTTTTGCTCGGCACCGAACATTTTGCCGAGGATTTTTTGCTCGGCACCGAACATTTTGCCAGGTATATTTTGCTCGACTCCGAACATTTTGCCGAGCATTATTTGCTAGACTCCGAACATTTTGCCGAGCATTTTTTGCTCAACTCCGAACATATTTTGCTCGACTCCGAACATTTTGCCGAGCATTTTTTGCTCGACTCCGAACATTTTTTGCTCGACACCGAACATTTTGCCGAGCATTTTTTGCTCGACTCCGAACATTTTCCCGAGCATTTTTTGCTCGACTCCGAACATTTTCCCGAGCATTTTTTGCTCGACTCCAAACATTTTGCCGAGCATTTTTTGCTCGACACCGAACATTTTCCCGAGCATTTTTTGCTCGACTCCGAACATTTTTTGCTCGACACCGAACATTTTGCCGAGCATATTTTGCTCGACTCCGAACATTTTGCTCGACTCCGAACATGTTGCCGAGCATTTTTTGCTCGATTCCAAACATTCTGCTCGATTCCGAACATTTTGCCGAGCATTTTTTGCTCGACTCCGAACATTTTTTGCTCGACACCGAACATTTTCCCGAGCATTTTTTGCTCGACTCCGGACATTTTGCCGAACATTTTTTGCTCGACACCGAAAATTTTTTGCTCGACTGCGAACATTTTGCCGAGAATTTTTTGCTCGACTCCGAACATAACGCCGAGCATTTTTTGCTTGAAACTGAACATTTTGCCGAGCATTTTTTTGCTCGACTCCGAACATATTTTGCTCGACTCCGAACATTTTGCCGAGCATTTTTTGCTCGACACCGAACATTTTCCCGAGCATTTTTTGCTCGACTCCGAACATTTTGCCGAACATTTTTTGCTCGACACCGAAAATTTTTTGCTCGACTGCGAACATTTTGCCGAGAATTTTTTGCTCGACTCCGAACATAACGGGAGCATTTTTTGCTTGAAACCGAACATTTTCCCGAGCATTTTTTGCTCGACTCCGAACATATTTTGCTCGACTCCGAACATTTTGCCGAGCATTTTTTGCTCGACTCCGAACATTTTTTGCTCGACACCGAACATTTTGCCGAGCATTTTTTGCTCGACTCCAAACATTTTGCCGAGCATTTTTTGCTCGACTCCAAACATATTTTGCTCGACTCCGAACAATTTGCCGAACATTTTTTGCTCGACTCCGAACATTTTTTGCTCGACTCCGAACATATTTTGCTCGACTCCGAACATTTTGAACGAGGATTTTTTGCTCGGCACCGAACATTTTGCCAGGTATACTTTGCTCGACTCCGAACATTTTGCCGAGCATTATTTGCTCGACTCCGAACATTTTGCCGAGCATTTTTTGCTCGACTCCGAACATTTTGCCGAGCATTTTTTGCTCGACTCCGAACATTTTTTGCTCGACACCGAACATTTTGCCGAGCATCTTTTGCTCGACTCCAAACATTTTGCCGAGCATTTTTTGCTCGACTCCGAACATTTTGCCGAGCATTTTTTTGCTCGACTCCGAACATATTTTGCTCGACTCCGAACATTTTGCCGAGCATTTTTTGCTCGACACCGAACATTTTCCCGAGCATTTTTTGCTCGACTGCGAACATTTTGCCGAGAATTTTTTGCTCGACTCCGAACATAACGCGAGCATTTTTTGCTTGAAACCGAACATTTTCCCGAGCATTTTTTGCTCGACTCCGAACATATTTTGCTCGACTCCGAACATTTTGCCGAGCATTTTTTGCTCGACTCCAAACATATTTTGCTCGACTCCGAACATTTTGCCGAGCATTTTTTGCTCGACTCCGAACATTTTTTGCTCGACACCGAACATTTTGCCGAGCATTTTTTGCTCGACTCCAAACATTTTGCCGAGCATTTTTTGCTCGACTCCGAACATTTTTTGCTCGACACCGAACATTTTGCCGAGCATTTTTTGCTTGACACCGAAAATTTGCCTAGCATTTTTTGCTCGACTCCGCACATTTTGCCGAGAATTTTTTGCTCGACTCCGAACATTTTGCTCGACTCCGAACATGTTGCCGAGCATTTTTTGCTCGACTTCGAACATTTTTTGCTCGACTCCGAACATTTTCCCGAACATTTTTTGCTCGACACCGAACATTTTGCCGAGCATTTTTTGCTCGACTCCGAACATATAACATATTTTGCTCGACTCCGAACATTTTCCCGAGCATTTTTTGCTCGACTCCGAACATTTTGCCGAGTTTTGCTCGACTCCGAACATTTTGCCGAGCATTTTTTGCTCGACACCGAAAATTGCCGAGCATTTTTTGCTCGATTCCAAACATTCTGCTCGACTCCGAACATTTTGCCGAGCATTTTTTGCTCGACACCGAAAATTTTTTGCTCGACTTCGAACATTTTTTGCTCGACACCGAACATATTTTGCTCGACTCCGAACATTTTACCGAGCATTTTTTGCTCGACTTCGAACATTTTGCCGAGCATTTTTTGCTCGACTCCGAACATTTTACCGAGCATGTTTTGCTCGACTTCGAACATTTTGCCGAGCATATTTTGCTCGACTTCGAACATTTTTTGCTCGACACCGAACATTTTTTGCTCGACTCCGAACATTTTCCCGAACATTTTTTGCTCGACACCGAACATTTTGCCGAGCATTTTTTGCTCGACTCCGAACATATAACATATTTTGCTCGACTCCGAACATTTTCCCGAGCATTTTTTGCTCGACTCCGAACATTTTGCCGAGCATTTTTTGCTCGATTCCAAACATTCTGCTCGACTCCGAACATTTTGCCGAGCATTTTTTGCTCGACACCGAAAATTTTCCATACTCATTATGGTAATTCTATGAAAATAATTAAAAGTACTCACGTAAACACCACTGTGCTGCAACGAATCACGATTATTTATGGAATTTAGAACAATTAAAGTAAAATCTTACTATATGAATTGGAAAAGGAACGATTTTTTGACATTTTGCCGAGCATTTTTTGCTCGACTCCGAACATATTTTGCTCGACTTCGAACATTTTGCCGAGCATTTTTTGCTCAACTCCGAACATTTTGCCGAGCATTTTTTGCTCGACTCCGAACATATTTTGCTCGACTCCGAACATTTTCCCGAGCATTTTTTGCTCGACTCCGAACATTTTACCGAGCATTTTTTGCTCGACACCGAACATTTTACCGAGCATTTTTTGCTCGACTACGAACATTTTGCCGAGAATTTTTTGCTCGACTCCGAACATTTTCCCGAGCATTTTTTGCTCGACTTCGAACATTTTGCCGAGAATTTTTTGCTCGACTCCGAATATTTTCCCGAGCATTTTTTGCTCGACTCCAAACATTTTGCCGAGCATTTTTTGCTCGACACCGAACATTTTCCCGAGCATTTTTTGCTCGACTCCGAACATTTTTTGCTCGACACCGAACATTTTTCCGAACATTTTTTGCTCGACTCCTAACATTTTGCCGAACATTTTCCCGAGCATTTTTTGCTCGACTCCGAACATATTTTGCTACACTCCGAACATTTTGCCGAACATTTTTTGCTCGATTCCGAACATTTTTTGCTCGACACCGAACATTTTCCCGAACATTTTTTGCTCGACTCCTAACATTTTGCCGAACATTTTTTGCTCGACACCGAAAATTTTTTGCTCGACACCGAACATTTTGCCGAACATTTTTGCTCGACTCCTAACATTTTGCCGAACATTTTTTGCTCGACACCGAACATTTTGCCGAACATTTTTTGCTCGACTCCGAACATTTTTTGCTCGACACCGAACATTTTCCCGAGCATTTTTTGCTCGACTCCGAACATTTTGCCGAGCATTTTTTGCTCGACTCCGAACATTTTTTGCTCGACACCGAACATTTTCCCGAGCATTTTTTGCTCGACTCCGAACATATAACATATTTTGCTCGACTCCGAACATTTTTTGCTCGACTTCGAACATTTTGCCGAGCATTTTTTGCTCGACTCCGAACATTTTTTGCTCGACTCCGAACATATTTTGCTCGATTCCGAACATATTTTGCTCGACTCCGAACATTTTGCCGAACATTTTTTGCTCGACTCCGAACATTTTTTGCTCGACTCCGAACATATTTTGCTCGACTCCGAACATTTTGAACGAGGATTTTTTGCTCGGCACCGAACATTTTGCCAGGTATACTTTGCTCGACTTCGAACATTTTTTGCTCGACACCGAACATTTTTTGCTCGACTCCGAACATTTTCCCGAACATTTTTTGCTCGACTCCGAATATTTTGCCGAGCATTTTTTGCTCGACACCGAACATTTTCCCGAGCATTTTTTGCTCGACTCCGAACATTTTGCCGAGCATTTTTTGCTCGACTCCGAACATTTTGCCGAGCATTATTTGCTCGACTCCAAACATTTTGCCGAGCATTTTTTGCTCGACTCCGAACATATTTTGCTCGACTCCGAACATTTTGCCGAGCATTTTTCGCTCGACTCCGAACATATAACATATTTTGCTCGACTCCGAACATTTTCCCGAGCATTTTTTGCTCGACTCCGAACATTTTACCGAGCATTTTTCGCTCGACTCCGAACATATAACATATTTTGCTCGACTCCGAACATTTTCCCGAACATTTTTTGCTCGACACCGAACATTTTGCCGAGCATTTTTTGCTCGACTCCGAACATTTTGCCGAGCATTTTTTGCTCGACTCGGAACATTTTTTGCTCGACTTCGAACATTTTTTGCTCGACACCGAACATTTTTTGCTCGACACCGAATATTTTGCCGAGCATTTTTTGCTCGACTCCGAACATTTTTTGCTCGACTCCGAACATATTTTGCTCGACTCCGAACATTTTGCCGAGCATTTTTTGCTCGACTCCGAACATTTTTTGCTCGACTTCGAACATTTTTTGGTCGACACCGAACATTTTGCCGAGCATTTTTTGCTCGACTCCGAACATTTTGCCGATTATTTTTTGCTCGACTCCGAACATATTTTGCTCGACACCGAACATTTTGCCGAGCATTTTTTGCTCGACTCCAAACATTTTGCCGAGCATTTTTTGCTCGACACCGAACATTTTGCCGAGCATTTTTTGCTCGACACCGAACATTTTGCCGAGAATTTTTTTGGTCGACTCCAAACATTTTGCCGAGCATTTTTTGCTCGACTCCGAACATTTTTTGCTCGACTTCGAACATTTTGCCGAGCATTTTTTGCTCGACTCCGAGCATTTTTTGCTCGACTCCGAACATATTTTGCTCGACACCGAACATTTTGCCGAGCATTTTTTGCTCGACTCCAAACATTTTGCCGAGCATTTTTTTGCTCGACTCCAAACATTTTACCGAGCATTTTTTGCTCGACTCCGAACATTTTGCCGAGCATTTTTTGCTCGACTCCGAACATTTTTTGCTCGATTCGGAACATATTTTGCTCGACTCCGAACATTTTGCCGAGCATTTTTTGCTCGACTCCGAACATTTTTTGCTCGACTCCGAACATATTTTGCTCGACTCCGAACATTTTGCCGAGCATTTTTTGCTCGACTCCGAACATTTTTTGCTCGACACCGAACATCTTTTGCTTGACTCCGAACATTTTCCCGAACATTTTTTGCTCGACACCGAACATTTTGCCGAGCATTTTTCGCTCGACTCCGAACATATAACATATTTTGCTCGACTCCGAACATTTTCCCGAGCATTTTTTGCTCGACTCCGGACATTTTGCCGAGCATTTTTTGCTCGACACCGAACATTTTACCGAGCATTTTTTGCTCGACACCGAACATTTTACCGAGCATTTTTTGCTCGACTACGAACATTTTGCCGAGCATTTTTCGCTCGACTCCGAACATATAACATATTTTGCTCGACTCCGAACATTTTCCCGAGCATTTTTTGCTCGACTCCGGACATTTTGCCGAGCATTTTTTGCTCGACACCGAACATTTTACCGAGCATTTTTTGCTCGACACCGAACATTTTACCGAGCATTTTTTGCTCGACTACGAACATTTTGACGAGAATTTTTTGCTCGACTCCGAACATTTTCCCGAGCATTTTTTGCTCGACTCCAAACATTTTGCCGAGCATTTTTTGCTCGACACCGAACATTTTCCCGAGCATTTTTTGCTCGACTCCGAACATTTTTTGCTCGACACCGAACATTTTCCCGAACATTTTTTGCTCGACTCCTAACATTTTGCCGAACATTTTCCCGAGCATTTTTTGCTCGACTCCGAACATATTTTGCTACACTCCGAACATTTTGCCGAACATTTTTTGCTCGACTCCGAACATTTTTTGCTCGACTCCGAACATATTTTGCTCGATTCCGAACATATTTTGCTCGACTCCGAACATTTTGCCGAGCATTTTTTGCTCGACTCCGAACATTTTCCCGAACATTTTTTGCTCGACACCGAACATTTTGCCGAGCATTTTTCGCTCGACTCCGAACATATAACATATTTTGCTCGACTCCGAACATTTTCCCGAGCATTTTTTGCTCGACTCCGAACATTTTACCGAGCATTTTTTGCTCGACTCCGAACATTTTTTGCTCGACACCGAACATTTTTTGCTCGACACCGAATATTTTGCCGAGCATTTTTTGCTCGACTCCGAACATTTTTTGCTCGACTCCGAACATATTTTGCTCGACTCCGAACATTTTGAACGAGGATTTTTTGCTCGGCACCGAACATTTTGCCAGGTATACTTTGCTCGACTCCGAACATTTTGCCGAGCATTTTTCGCTCGACTCCGAACATATAACATATTTTGCTCGACTCCGAACATTTTCCCGAGCATTTTTTGCTCGACTCCGAACATTTTACCGAGCATTTTTTGCTCGACTCCGAACATTTTTTGCTCGACACCGAACATTTTTTGCTCGACACCGAATATTTTGCCGAGCATTTTTTGCTCGACTCCGAACATTTTTTGCTCGACTCCGAACATTTTTTGCTCGACACCGAACATATTTTGCTCGACTCCGAACATTTTACCGAGCATTTTTTGCTCGACTTCGAACATTTTGCCGAGCATTTTTTGCTCGACTTCGAACATTTTGCCGAGCATTTTTTGCTCGACTTCGAACATTTTTTGCTCAACTTCGAACATTTTTTGCTCGACACCGAGCATTTTTTGCTCGACTCCGAACATTTTCCCGAAAATTTTTTGCTCGGCACCGAACATTTTGCCGAGGATTTTTTGCTCGGCACCGAACATTTTGCCAGGTATATTTTGCTCGACTCCGAACATTTTGCCGAGCATTATTTGCTAGACTCCGAACATTTTGCCGAGCATTTTTTGCTCAACTCCGAACATATTTTGCTCGACTCCGAACATTTTGCCGAGCATTTTTTGCTCGACTCCGAACATTTTTTGCTCGACACCGAACATTTTGCCGAGCATTTTTTGCTCGACTCCGAACATTTTCCCGAGCATTTTTTGCTCGACTCCGAACATTTTCCCGAGCATTTTTTGCTCGACTCCAAACATTTTGCCGAGCATTTTTTGCTCGACACCGAACATTTTCCCGAGCATTTTTTGCTCGACTCCGAACATTTTTTGCTCGACACCGAACATTTTGCCGAGCATATTTTGCTCGACTCCGAACATTTTGCTCGACTCCGAACATGTTGCCGAGCATTTTTTGCTCGATTCCAAACATTCTGCTCGATTCCGAACATTTTGCCGAGCATTTTTTGCTCGACTCCGAACATTTTTTGCTCGACACCGAACATTTTCCCGAGCATTTTTTGCTCGACTCCGGACATTTTGCCGAACATTTTTTGCTCGACACCGAAAATTTTTTGCTCGACTGCGAACATTTTGCCGAGAATTTTTTGCTCGACTCCGAACATAACGCCGAGCATTTTTTGCTTGAAACTGAACATTTTGCCGAGCATTTTTTTGCTCGACTCCGAACATATTTTGCTCGACTCCGAACATTTTGCCGAGCATTTTTTGCTCGACACCGAACATTTTCCCGAGCATTTTTTGCTCGACTCCGAACATTTTGCCGAACATTTTTTGCTCGACACCGAAAATTTTTTGCTCGACTGCGAACATTTTGCCGAGAATTTTTTGCTCGACTCCGAACATAACGGGAGCATTTTTTGCTTGAAACCGAACATTTTCCCGAGCATTTTTTGCTCGACTCCGAACATATTTTGCTCGACTCCGAACATTTTGCCGAGCATTTTTTGCTCGACTCCGAACATTTTTTGCTCGACACCGAACATTTTGCCGAGCATTTTTTGCTCGACTCCAAACATTTTGCCGAGCATTTTTTGCTCGACTCCAAACATATTTTGCTCGACTCCGAACAATTTGCCGAACATTTTTTGCTCGACTCCGAACATTTTTTGCTCGACTCCGAACATATTTTGCTCGACTCCGAACATTTTGAACGAGGATTTTTTGCTCGGCACCGAACATTTTGCCAGGTATACTTTGCTCGACTCCGAACATTTTGCCGAGCATTATTTGCTCGACTCCGAACATTTTGCCGAGCATTTTTTGCTCGACTCCGAACATTTTGCCGAGCATTTTTTGCTCGACTCCGAACATTTTTTGCTCGACACCGAACATTTTGCCGAGCATCTTTTGCTCGACTCCAAACATTTTGCCGAGCATTTTTTGCTCGACTCCGAACATTTTGCCGAGCATTTTTTTGCTCGACTCCGAACATATTTTGCTCGACTCCGAACATTTTGCCGAGCATTTTTTGCTCGACACCGAACATTTTCCCGAGCATTTTTTGCTCGACTGCGAACATTTTGCCGAGAATTTTTTGCTCGACTCCGAACATAACGCGAGCATTTTTTGCTTGAAACCGAACATTTTCCCGAGCATTTTTTGCTCGACTCCGAACATATTTTGCTCGACTCCGAACATTTTGCCGAGCATTTTTTGCTCGACTCCAAACATATTTTGCTCGACTCCGATCATTTTGCACAGCATTTTTTGCTCGACTCCGAACATTTTTTGCTCGACACCGAACATTTTGCCGAGCATTTTTTGCTCGACTCCAAACATTTTGCCGAGCATTTTTTGCTCGACTCCGAACATTTTTTGCTCGACACCGAACATTTTGCCGAGCATTTTTTGCTTGACACCGAAAATTTGCCTAGCATTTTTTGCTCGACTCCGCACATTTTGCCGAGAATTTTTTGCTCGACTCCGAACATTTTGCTCGACTCCGAACATGTTGCCGAGCATTTTTTGCTCGACTTCGAACATTTTTTGCTCGACTCCGAACATTTTCCCGAACATTTTTTGCTCGACACCGAACATTTTGCCGAGCATTTTTTGCTCGACTCCGAACATATAACATATTTTGCTCGACTCCGAACATTTTCCCGAGCATTTTTTGCTCGACTCCGAACATTTTGCCGAGTTTTGCTCGACTCCGAACATTTTGCCGAGCATTTTTTGCTCGACACCGAAAATTGCCGAGCATTTTTTGCTCGATTCCAAACATTCTGCTCGACTCCGAACATTTTGCCGAGCATTTTTTGCTCGACACCGAAAATTTTTTGCTCGACTTCGAACATTTTTTGCTCGACACCGAACATATTTTGCTCGACTCCGAACATTTTACCGAGCATTTTTTGCTCGACTTCGAACATTTTGCCGAGCATTTTTTGCTCGACTCCGAACATTTTACCGAGCATGTTTTGCTCGACTTCGAACATTTTGCCGAGCATATTTTGCTCGACTTCGAACATTTTTTGCTCGACACCGAACATTTTTTGCTCGACTCCGAACATTTTCCCGAACATTTTTTGCTCGACACCGAACATTTTGCCGAGCATTTTTTGCTCGACTCCGAACATATAACATATTTTGCTCGACTCCGAACATTTTCCCGAGCATTTTTTGCTCGACTCCGAACATTTTGCCGAGCATTTTTTGCTCGATTCCAAACATTCTGCTCGACTCCGAACATTTTGCCGAGCATTTTTTGCTCGACACCGAAAATTTTCCATACTCATTATGGTAATTCTATGAAAATAATTAAAAGTACTCACGTAAACACCACTGTGCTGCAACGAATCACGATTATTTATGGAATTTAGAACAATTAAAGTAAAATCTTACTATATGAATTGGAAAAGGAACGATTTTTTGACATTTTGCCGAGCATTTTTTGCTCGACTCCGAACATATTTTGCTCGACTTCGAACATTTTGCCGAGCATTTTTTGCTCAACTCCGAACATTTTGCCGAGCATTTTTTGCTCGACTCCGAACATATTTTGCTCGACTCCGAACATTTTCCCGAGCATTTTTTGCTCGACTCCGAACATTTTACCGAGCATTTTTTGCTCGACACCGAACATTTTACCGAGCATTTTTTGCTCGACTACGAACATTTTGCCGAGAATTTTTTGCTCGACTCCGAACATTTTCCCGAGCATTTTTTGCTCGACTTCGAACATTTTGCCGAGAATTTTTTGCTCGACTCCGAATATTTTCCCGAGCATTTTTTGCTCGACTCCAAACATTTTGCCGAGCATTTTTTGCTCGACACCGAACATTTTCCCGAGCATTTTTTGCTCGACTCCGAACATTTTTTGCTCGACACCGAACATTTTTCCGAACATTTTTTGCTCGACTCCTAACATTTTGCCGAACATTTTCCCGAGCATTTTTTGCTCGACTCCGAACATATTTTGCTACACTCCGAACATTTTGCCGAACATTTTTTGCTCGATTCCGAACATTTTTTGCTCGACACCGAACATTTTCCCGAACATTTTTTGCTCGACTCCTAACATTTTGCCGAACATTTTTTGCTCGACACCGAAAATTTTTTGCTCGACACCGAACATTTTGCCGAACATTTTTGCTCGACTCCTAACATTTTGCCGAACATTTTTTGCTCGACACCGAACATTTTGCCGAACATTTTTTGCTCGACTCCGAACATTTTTTGCTCGACACCGAACATTTTCCCGAGCATTTTTTGCTCGACTCCGAACATTTTGCCGAGTATTTTTTGCTCGACTCCGAACATTTTTTGCTCGACACCGAACATTTTCCCGAGCATTTTTTGCTCGACTCCGAACATATAACATATTTTGCTCGACTCCGAACATTTTTTGCTCGACTTCGAACATTTTGCCGAGCATTTTTTGCTCGACTCCGAACATTTTTTGCTCGACTCCGAACATATTTTGCTCGATTCCGAACATATTTTGCTCGACTCCGAACATTTTGCCGAACATTTTTTGCTCGACTCCGAACATTTTTTGCTCGACTCCGAACATATTTTGCTCGACTCCGAACATTTTGAACGAGGATTTTTTGCTCGGCACCGAACATTTTGCCAGGTATACTTTGCTCGACTTCGAACATTTTTTGCTCGACACCGAACATTTTTTGCTCGACTCCGAACATTTTCCCGAACATTTTTTGCTCGACTCCGAATATTTTGCCGAGCATTTTTTGCTCGACACCGAACATTTTCCCGAGCATTTTTTGCTCGACTCCGAACATTTTGCCGAGCATTTTTTGCTCGACTCCGAACATTTTGCCGAGCATTATTTGCTCGACTCCAAACATTTTGCCGAGCATTTTTTGCTCGACTCCGAACATATTTTGCTCGACTCCGAACATTTTGCCGAGCATTTTTCGCTCGACTCCGAACATATAACATATTTTGCTCGACTCCGAACATTTTCCCGAGCATTTTTTGCTCGACTCCGAACATTTTACCGAGCATTTTTCGCTCGACTCCGAACATATAACATATTTTGCTCGACTCCGAACATTTTCCCGAACATTTTTTGCTCGACACCGAACATTTTGCCGAGCATTTTTTGCTCGACTCCGAACATTTTGCCGAGCATTTTTTGCTCGACTCGGAACATTTTTTGCTCGACTTCGAACATTTTTTGCTCGACACCGAACATTTTTTGCTCGACACCGAATATTTTGCCGAGCATTTTTTGCTCGACTCCGAACATTTTTTGCTCGACTCCGAACATATTTTGCTCGACTCCGAACATTTTGCCGAGCATTTTTTGCTCGACACCGAACATTTTGCCGAGCATTTTTTGCTCGACACCGAACATTTTGCCGAGCATTTTTTTGGTCGACTCCAAACATTTTGCCGAGCATTTTTTGCTCGACTCCGAACATTTTTTGCTCGACTTCGAACATTTTGCCGAGCATTTTTTGCTCGACTCCGAGCATTTTTTGCTCGACTCCGAACATATTTTGCTCGACACCGAACATTTTGCCGAGCATTTTTTGCTCGACTCCAAACATTTTGCCGAGCATTTTTTTGCTCGACTCCAAACATTTTACCGAGCATTTTTTGCTCGACTCCGAACATTTTGCCGAGCATTTTTTGCTCGACTCCGAACATTTTTTGCTCGATTCGGAACATATTTTGCTCGACTCCGAACATTTTGCCGAGCATTTTTTGCTCGACTCCGAACATTTTTTGCTCGACTCCGAACATATTTTGCTCGACTCCGAACATTTTGCCGAGCATTTTTTGCTCGACTCCGAACATTTTTTGCTCGACACCGAACATCTTTTGCTTGACTCCGAACATTTTCCCGAACATTTTTTGCTCGACACCGAACATTTTGCCGAGCATTTTTCGCTCGACTCCGAACATATAACATATTTTGCTCGACTCCGAACATTTTCCCGAGCATTTTTTGCTCGACTCCGGACATTTTGCCGAGCATTTTTTGCTCGACACCGAACATTTTACCGAGCATTTTTTGCTCGACACCGAACATTTTACCGAGCATTTTTTGCTCGACTACGAACATTTTGACGAGAATTTTTTGCTCGACTCCGAACATTTTCCCGAGCATTTTTTGCTCGACTCCAAACATTTTGCCGAGCATTTTTTGCTCGACACCGAACATTTTCCCGAGCATTTTTTGCTCGACTCCGAACATTTTTTGCTCGACACCGAACATTTTCCCGAACATTTTTTGCTCGACTCCTAACATTTTGCCGAACATTTTCCCGAGCATTTTTTGCTCGACTCCGAACATATTTTGCTACACTCCGAACATTTTGCCGAACATTTTTTGCTCGACTCCGAACATTTTTTGCTCGACTCCGAACATATTTTGCTCGATTCCGAACATATTTTGCTCGACTCCGAACATTTTGCCGAGCATTTTTTGCTCGACTCCGAGCATTTTTTGCTCGACTCCGAACATTTTTTGCTCGACTTCGAACATTTTTTGCTCGACACCGAACATTTTTTGCTCGACTCCGAACATTTTCCCGAACATTTTTTGCTCGACACCGAACATTTTGCCGAGCATTTTTCGCTCGACTCCGAACATATAACATATTTTGCTCGACTCCGAACATTTTCCCGAGCATTTTTTGCTCGACTCCGAACATTTTACCGAGCATTTTTTGCTCGACTCCGAACATTTTTTGCTCGACACCGAACATTTTTTGCTCGACACCGAATATTTTGCCGAGCATTTTTTGCTCGACTCCGAACATTTTTTGCTCGACTCCGAACATATTTTGCTCGACTCCGAACATTTTGCCGAGCATTTTTTGCTCGACTCCGAACATTTTTTGCTCGACTTCGAACATTTTTTGGTCGACACCGAACATTTTGCCGAGCATTTTTTGCTCGACTCCGAACATAATTTGCTCGACTCCGAACATTTTGCCGAGCATTTTTTGCTCGACTCCGAACATTTTCCCGAGCATATTTTGCTCGACTCCGAACATTTTTTGCTCGACACCGAACATTTTGCCGAGCATTTTTTGCTCGACTCCGAACATTTTGCCGAGCATTTTTTGCTCGACTCCGAACATTTTGCCGAGCATTTTTTGCTCGACTCCAAACATTTTGCCGAGCATTTTTTGCTCGACTCCGAACATTTTCCCGAGCATTTTTTGCTCGACACCGAACATTTTGCCGAGCATTTTTTGCTCGACTCCGAACATATAACATATTTTGCTCGACTCCGAACATTTCCCCGAGCATTTTTTGCTCGACACCGAAAATTTTTTGCTCGACACCGAACATTTTGCCGAACATTTTTTGCTCGACTCCGAACATTTTTTGCTCGACTCCGAACATTTTGCCGAGCATTTTTTGCTCGACTCCGAACATTTTTTGCTCGACACCGAACATTTTCCCGAGCATTTTTTGCTCGACTCCGAACATTTTGCCGAGCATTTTTTGCTCGACTCCGAACATTTTTTGCTCGACACCGAACATTTTCCCGAGCATTTTTTGCTCGACTCCGAACATTTTGCCGAACATTTTTTGCTCGACACCGAAAATTTTTTGCTCGACTGCGAACATTTTGCCGAGAATTTTTTGCTCGACTCCGAACATAACGCCGAGCATTTTTTGCTTGAAACCGAACATTTTGCCGAGCATTTTTTGCTCGACACCGAACATTTTCCCGAGCATTTTTTGCTCGACTCCGAACATTTTGCCGAGTTTTGCTCGACTCCGAACATTTTGCCGAGCATTTTTTGCTCGACACCGAAAATTTGCCGAGCATTTTTTGCTCGATTCCAAACATTCTGCTCGAATCCGAACATTTTGCCGAGCATTTTTTGCTCGACACCGAAAATTTTTTGCTCGACTTCGAACATTTTTTGCTCGACACCGAACATATTTTGCTCGACTCCGAACATTTTACCGAGCATTTTTGCTCGACTTCGAACATTTTGCCGAGCATTTTTTGCTCGACTTCGAACATTTTTTGCTCGACACCGAATATTTTTTGCTCGACTCCGAACATTTTCCCGAACATTTTTTGCTCGACACCGAACATTTTGCCGAGCATTTTTTGCTCGACTCCGAACATATAACATATTTTGCTCGACTCCGAACATTTTTCCGAGCATTTTTTGCTCGACTCCGAACATTTTGCCGAGCATTTTTTGCTCGATCCCAAACATTCTGCTCGACTCCGAACATTTTGCCGAGCATTTTTTGCTCGACACCGAAAATTTTCCATACTCATTATGGTAATTCTATGAAAATAATTAAAAGTACTCACGTAAACACCACTGTGCTGCAACGAATCACGATTATTTATGGAATTTAGAACAATTAAAGTAAAATCTTACTATATGAATTGGAAAAGGAACGATTTTTTGATGATAGCCAGACCCTTTGTTCACCCGTTATTGGCAGTTGTAATCTTGCGAATATCGATGTTCGAATAGGTTTCTTCTTATTATTCGGCTCGAGGATCAATGTTTAGGAACGACGTTAATTAAATGACGAATTACTTAGAATCTGGCTTGTTTGATTTTGTAGACGTGTTCTTCCGTTTAAACGTATTTTCGAATGAATGTTGAATAATAAGATGGCAGCAGCCGGAGAGTCACAGACAAAAATTCTTGTTTATGCTTGTTATCTAGATGACGATAGATGGCGTTAACACTAGTCATAATATATACGACGCTGACGAAATTACAATTAAATTTATTAAATTATTTAAAAATAAATTCCCAATGTTTTGACGTTGCAACCAACTGTACCCAGTTTAATTCCCGCCGCTTCTAACATTTTGTATATATTAATCTGGCCATTTTCAGCATGAATACATCTGCCAGAAATATCAATTCGGGTAACATTTAAGGTTCATATACGTGAAAATGATAGAAATCATTTCTATTCTGGAATTGAAAATCAAAATAGATTAACAGTTAATGTAGCTTGCTAAGCTATTCTCAAGTGAGGTTCACTTTTGCCTGTTGTAATCTCATAAATAAAATATATTCCCTTACATACTGAATGAAACAAATGCGTATTTTACATTATACATAATTATTACTTACATTTAATGAAGTGGAGGTAAGTCTTTTGTTTAATATTTATTGAAAATAACATACATACAAAATGGATTCCGATCAAGTTATAGGTAAAGTACAGGTACTTGTACTCTTTAACGTAAAAGCTAGCTTTAGCTACGTCATATGAGTTGAACTTTATTTGGGTTGCAACAAACTTTGACATATTTGCACCGTATCTTACCATCCATTACAACTTTCTCGTACAAGCACGATTTTAAGTACTAAGAGAAATGTAAAATGCACTTTACTCTTTGGACGTACTTACGTGTATTTACTTCTTAACAATATTTTCCGCACACTTAACCGTCAGAAAGGGGCTTATGAGAAGAGATTTATATGAATGATTCGTCAAAATGAATAATGATAGTACGTGTGAAGTAAGGGATGCGTAATGGCCAGAACTAAATCCTTTTTAGGCCTATTCCATAAATTGTATTCCTATATAGTGTTTCCATACTATTATAGAGCTTTTTTTATGTTAGATATAGACAGACGAGCATGAGGTTCACTTTATGGTAGGTGATACCTGAGCCACAGAACATCAATGATGCGCTGTCGACCTACTTTTTACTTGGAGCATTCGGAAATTCATAGATACGCGCAATATGCACTTTACGGATTTTCCATCTCTGAATGGTGGTTCGTCACCCGGAATTTCGTTATTCCTCCCGTAGGTACGGGTATTCAATGCCCAAGGTTACCAGACGTGGGGAAAACATGCTTACAGACAATTATAAATGAAAATTAAATGTCATCACGACCCCACGGTTTTTATTGTAAGTCAGATATCAACAGACGAGCGTAGAGACTACTTGATATGAGCTGATACTTGAGCTGTTGTTGTTTTTTTATAATATACAATAATATATTGATAAGCGCTATGTATGAATCCTTCAATTTTTTTACGTTTTGAAGTTTAGACTAGTTTAGTTCTTTGGCGTTGGGTGGAATACGTTAAAGGCTTCGATGTGTTAAAGAGTTCGACTCCTGCCGGGACATATTTATAAATGTTAAATGCTCGAAGTAAAAAATTAGATCGAAAGCGTATTAGTGTATTTTGTTCTGTGACCGAGGTATCACCTATCATCAAGTGAACCTCATGCTCGTCTGTCTATTTCTAAAATAAAAAGAAATTTTAGTAAAATCGCTTAGAGACCTTCAGCTTCACAAAAATGTAAGTATCCTACAAGTTTACGTAGCCTTCACTAAAACGACACCTTTGGGTATCTTTGACGTCCAGCAAACGCCCCGTGAAATTGAAACAGTTTCAGACAGGGCTACCGGAAAATTTCCTTTAAGTTGTATACGTACCAATTTTATCACCGTGTTTGCAGCTTAAATGTTTGATACAATAAAATGGATGAAATAAAACAAAAATAGTTTTAAATAATAATATAAAATTAATAAATTATTTTCTTAAAACATTTAAAAACATTTCTAGTGCTTTACCTACAGTAAACCTAGAATTGAGTTGGTTTTTTCAATTATTTATTCGCATTTAACATAATATAATGAAATATAACTTGTACTCACTGCAAATGTTTGATACAGTCTCATATATATTAAAACTATTTTTCCACTTAATACTTACAAGTCTTTGCCCATATGCCTTTTCGAGTTATGATATCCTAACGTATTTAACATATACACATTCATATTTTACAATTGCATCTAAAGTTACTAAAGAGGATTCATTATTTTAGTATATTTAACAGTATATTTTATAGTAATAACAATTATATTTAATATTATACACATTTGTTTTTTTTAAATTTGAAATTCAAATTATACATATATACACACAAGAAGGACCAGTTAAAAACACGTTTTTTATTATTTACAGCATTATATTAGAGCATAATAATTATAATATGATAGTCATAGAGGTATAGGTAGACAAAAGATGCGGTGGGCTGATGAAAATACAAATAGCAGGAGAATAATGGATGCAGTTGCCTATGAACTGAAATCTGTGGCAGGAGTTGGAGAAGGCCTTCTCCCAAAGAGGGGTTCAAATCTTAGAATTTACTAACTCCAGTAATTAATGATTAGAATAAAAACATTTATGATGTGAATTTGCTTTATTATTACTATTATTAATCATAGGAAAACCAAGATTAAGTTATAAGGTCATATACTCAGGTTTAAATACAAAAAATAAACTATCGATGATATGAAAACTTTCTTCGAATAGCTTGCAAGTAAATTATGGGGTCATATGTAATACATATATTTACGATCCATCAGAATTAGAGGCCCTTTTACCGTCACACGTATGATCGATGATCAGAAATGAAGACGACATTTTTCTAAGAGTATGTGATATGCCGTAAATGTGATACTTTATCGAAAATCTAATGACATTTTAGATAAATCAAATAACAGTGAGATATTATTAAAGCTCTAGTTTATTTGATAGCAATTTTAAATCACCTGACCTTTACTGAATTTACTTGAAACTTACCATTACTTTAAACTTTTTGAAAATAACAAACAAAAAGTAATTCGTCTTATATTAATGCGAGTATCACATATTTAAATAAAATACTGTATACCGGATTAAAACGCTATTTATTATTTATATTGTTTAAATTATTTCGTCGTGATAAATAATTTAAACTTGATATTAATAATAAATCGCATTTTAATCCGGTATACAGTATTTTATTTAAAAAAGGAATTCGTTTAAATTATATTTTAATCACCTCCCAGACAGAAAGATGAAGTCGCTAACTGACCTACCAACTAAGTAAGGTTTTTAAGTGTTACTTAAATAACAATAAAGAATTGAGCTATAAAATTTTAAAGAAAAAAAATCTTCTTTTTTTAAATAAGAAAAAATTGCGTGTCCATAAAACAAATGAGAAAACACTTTGCTCCGTGAGTGTAAATACAAAAAGATCTCTCCTGCTTCATGCACTCAAGCCGTGTAGAATAATTTATTACGAAAAGGATTTAAAAACACATATCGTGAACATCTCGAAAAACCTTTGCTAAGTAAGTGTGAGAATTATTACAGATGGAATTTTTATGTGCTTTTTACTAATAATTTGAATCATAATACTATATATATTATATATTACCTTTTCATAATTCTATGTTTTCTTTATTCCAATCAACTTAAATCATCACTTTTTAAAGATACGGAAAATTGCATATAGCTGGTTTGTTTATGATTATTTATTTTTCTCTAAATTAATTTACAAAATTTAACATTGAAACATTTTCTAAATTACAATTAAAAAATAATATAACTTAATATAATTACAATCTCTAATTACTTATTATATATACCTCTAGACACACCTAAAAACATCTACCATCATAGATTACAGTAAAACTTTCAGCACATAATAATATTTAAACTTATTACCGAGATGCGTAATTAAAGCTGCAGTAATTTTATTACATAAATCACATTAATGATAGAAGGTGAAAAGTCTTTATAAAATGATATATCTATCTCTTATATAATGTTTATGTTGATATTTTCGTTGTATTTGATGAGGCTAAACCTTTTACAAGATCGCTTGAACGCATAGTCCAATAAAAGCGATCGCGTGCAACTACAATCTATACGTATAAAAATCGAGGGAGAAATATGTTATTATTTACTCAGCTCTCATCTTCGTTCGCGGTTCAATCGTTCTCATTCGAGTCCCAATGCATTCGCTATTGTATTTGCCGACGGCTCTACCGCTCATGTCGATTGCCAATCGAAAGGAATGAGTGAACATTGGCCGGAATGAAATCTCGCTTCTGATCATCTGCTAATCATCCATATCCATACGAAGCTCTTATATGAGAAATAGCTGACCGTAATCTTTTTGATGTGGTATTAAAAATCTGCATGGATGGATTACAAAAGCTATGTGATTCTCGCTATGAATGGTGAATACGTCGGGCATAGTAGACATTTTTATATTAAAGTTTTAATCGGAGAAGATTGAAAGAGTCTCTATAATCTATATGTACATATAAAAAATAGTAGAATTGACAGGTCTTTTCATTGAATATATTTTCTAATTTAGAGAGAACGATAAAAGTAACAGAATACATTAGTCATTTTTATAATTTTGTCGGTCTGTTTCTTTACGTTTTTTGGAATTACTGAAAATAATTTCTTGCATATATATGTATGTAGATAGTTTTATCGAAATCATTTTCTTTAATTTAATCAGGCCTTTTAATCCATGTCAAAACAAAACGTTGATACTTACGTTTAAAAAAACGTGAAAGTAAATGTTAACGTCGTTTAAAGTCACGAATACTAGTAGTATGATAGTTACATAAAATCAGCGCACGCTGATAAATCAAAGCATCAGCCCGGTTTTCTCGGACTAGATTGAGAAATATTTTTCATCAAAAAAATATTATTAACCACAATCAAATATAGTCTACGTCACTCAGGATTAAGATCTACTGGTGAAATAATTTTCAAAAACAGTAGTACAGTAGTTCCAGATATTACTTCCAACAAACAAACTTACAAACTTTATCTCTTTATAATATTATGTTAGAACTAGCTACTAAAAATCTCAGACGCCACCGAACTATCGGGCTTTTAATAATGTTTAAAGCTTAGCCAGATTATAAAAGACGAAAATTAACAAGTTAATTACAAAAGCTTTAAAAATATGAAGTAGCAAGTGAAGCGCGTATAGATCCTGAGAGAATAGAGCTGCGACTAGAGTAATTGCTTTCACATCGTGAACCGTGTACGTCGCTTTAATTAGCTGCTTTCCTACGTGAAACTTTTAATTATTATAATGTACCGATATGTAAAAGTTCTTTAGTTTTCAAATTAACGTTTCAAGGTTTATTTTTATCCCTTTAGTAGTAACTTTAAATAGCCGAAGAGGCGAAATACTGAAAAGAAATAAAAATCATTTTAATTTGTAAACATTGATTTGATGATAAGTAATTATGTAGTATTAATATAAGTGTGGGATATGGGGCAAGGCCAACATATATAGTTACTTCCTTTTTCAAGGATAAAGAGATTTGGGTAATATTAGAGATAAATAAACTTTTGCTTTTTAATATTTATACAGCAATAGGACATCTATCAACAATGCGCTGACGACGTTATATCCTTTAAGTACTTGGAAATTCGAAGCCCAATGATCCTATAACGTTAAGTACCATTTTACCAATTAGCTATATATTGACATAAACATATGGAGTTCACTTTGGTAGTGCGATTAATATTGCGGATACAGTAATAATATGTATGAAAAGCTAGAGTTTGTAGTAAAAATGAGAATGTTGTATGCAGATGTTCCACCGCATGATATCGAATTGGTATCGGGTTGATGACAGTGGACTCCATGCGCGATTGAAATGAAATATTCACTGTGTTCTCTTTTTCAATTTAATATCATACATAGGCCCGGAGATGAAATTGAAACCACACGAAATTGTCTTTCACATATGTGGTTAATATTTTTATGACTCACCTTTAGAGTGAAATCAAATAATTACCGTTTTATTAATACTGTATAGGTGATTCTTTCCCTTATAATATAATAATATATTTTATTATATTCATAATAAATCTAAAGAAAATTCTATCGGAAGTGTCCCCGCTAAGTCGAGCAAGGTCGTAACATTCTTTTTTCGAAACCATTCGGGCCATTTTCGTCCTCCTGTAACTTCGTTGTGGAAAAACCCAGAAGCCATAATTTTCAGTGACCAAATGAAATGCAATTGCCAAGTCAGTATATTTATTAAACCATTTTTTATTGTAACCATAAGGTTACAATAAAAATTTTTTAGTTAAACAAGCTATCAATTTATATCAAAGTATTTGGATAGCTGCTCCCATACTCCCAGCTAGGTACTGAATTAACCGACTTGGTTTACATTCGACTTCACAACTTGTTACTGCAGAAGTACTGCGTTGCGAGACTTTTGCATTATTGTACATGTTATGTTGTTTATGGGATCAGTTATATTCTTAACTAATAGCTTCATAAAATCTTTCGAAAATAGCTTATTAAAAGCTATTTTCGCTATTTTGTAGCCAATAGCGTCTAAGATAAAAACAGTCTCAAAGTAAGAAGGTAACCCACGCTGAAGTCATAGCTAAAGATAAGCAGCTAACTCACATCAAGTCAAGAGATATTAATACTAGTCTAATTAGTTAATACTAATCCTAAAGATTATATAAAACATTGTCCATCTCTTTATTCGCTCACTTCTTTTAGCTGCATAATTAATTTTGATGCTGTTATAAATATTTTTATAGGATAGGGGGCAAACGGGTATGTGACTTTTCTGAAGGTAAATGATCATCGCCACACAGGTGACTTCTTGATTGAATGAATATGCTCATTGAAATTCTTGAAACGCGTGCAGCAAAATGCGTTTGGGGAAGTGCGATTCTGGAGTATGAGGTCACTGTTATGCATATTATTTTTGACAACATTCGATTACATGTAATTAAAAAAACTAGGTACTAATATAATGCAAAACTTAAATTTATGTAATTTGAATAATTACCCTGTTACCATAGCTTCCTGGAATATACATATATAAATAGTTCCTAGTACCGTAACTGTTAGATAACTGGTTCTTCATAAGCTACGCTCAGACAGAGCTCCTGAAACATAAATCGTAGATACTGCCCTCTGTGGTGCACGACTAAATACCCCCATTCATTTGCAACGTCTCTGATTACATGGCAACAAATATACAAGGCGATAATGCTGCATCAATGTAATGCCTTCTACAAAATATATGCTAATTTACTAAACAACTTGTAAATTATTACTAGCTACTTATTGGATTTAAAATTTATTGGATAATGTTCAAAAGAATGCAACAGCGTTCTTTGAGACGATTATTCTAATGTCAGTAATAGATCGGCCCTTTTACGCCGTAGCAAAATGCTACGAAAGTCGTGCTACGACGTTGCTCAAATATTCACATTTAATAAACTAACATAAATATAAGTCGAGTCAGTCGTAGCAATGAAACATTGAAATTTACGATTTATAGTGTAAATAAGAGCGGTGGGTTGACACAGCTCTTGATGTGCCGTGTTTTGGATGCGGTCCTCTTAGGCGCCGTCTGCTTGCCCACTCATACACTATTGAATAGACAAATTAAAAGAATGTTGATAAGCCATATTTAAAAATAAATAAAATAGTTATTATTATTTTATTACCATTGACTTTTTCTTTGTTTTTCACTTTATTGCTTTTTTACCTTTGTATGTTACTTTTTGGATATACTACATAAAATGTAAATACTGCCTCCGTGGCTGAGTGGTAAGCGCGATGCGTTTAGCACCTGAGGTCCTGGGTTCGAATCCCAGGGAAACAAGACAAAAAAAAATGTTTCGCCCGTAAAGAAAAATGATCAGTGAAACAGACACAGAAATGGGTCTGCCCCATGCCCCACTAGGGGACTCGGGATTCATTTTACCTTACTTTACAGAAAAGGTATGCATATATTCAAATTTCTAACCTTAACTATTGAATCTGTTCGTTATTAGGTCATGCGGTAAGTCCATCGGTGTTATTGTCTCTTAAACTATTACAAAAATGCTGACATTGTGGGTTACTAACTAAAAATTAGGGGTTACTAACAATTTAGGCCATGCATATTATAATATGTCTGCTTTGACAATTCGTGCACAGTACAATATATCTGCATTGACGATTGGTTACGCACTGAGTTTAAAATGTGTGCATTTATAATAATCTTTACATAATCGTTTAACAAATATTTTATGAAATGTAAACATAACTTCATATAATTTAAGTCTTATTATTTAAAATGTTCTCGCTAAGGATGCGATATCTTCTGTAATTAAGTAGATGAGAAAAATACTGTTTATAAAGGTAAACCTTTTTTAATCTCTTCAGAAGCTTTTCCCGTAGATTGAAAGTATACCTACGTTAAACATTCATTTGATGCTAAATTTATCCCAACAAAATTCAATTTAGTTGACGACAGTCGAACGTCCTTTATCTATGCACAGAAGGTCTTTTTATTTGATGGGCTCTTTCGGATACTGTTGTCCTTGTGAAATTTTCAAATAATGGCAAAAGTATAGATAAGACTACCACTAATTATATTTATTTTGCCTTACTTGTAAAGTGATGAAAATTATTTTAGAATTCTCTTCTGTCCTCTGTCGCTCGTCTGATCTGATATAAAAAAAAGATTAAAACATATTTTTATGAAAGTTTAATAAATGGTAGTATTGATACAATGTTTATTATTTATATCGATTTACTATTTTTATGCTTCGAGATAAATGAAGTCTTGGTATATTAATATAATCATTCAGACCTTTAACAATAACTGAGCAAATCCATCCATTGTTCCTTTTTGCCATGAAAGACTGCTGTGTAAAAAAACACTTTCATATAATATGTCATAGTATTATGATATGTATTGCAAATTCAGCATCACTTGAGTTTTGTTGCGATGATACGGCTTTGGGCTGATATTCTCAAATTCAAGTACCAATCAATATAAAATGAAGTTAATTTAAACGTATCTATCTAAAACCAACGCGTTGAATATTCATCACATTTAGATAGAACGGCGCGATAGACCCACATCAGAAAAACATCAAAAATGCATCAAGCGGAAACATCCGTCCATGTTGTTACAGCAATATTGTGCCTCAATTGTGCTTAGACAATGACGTACGTCACTTAAATGTAATATTAATTCTTGTGTGTTCCTTTAATACTTTCCAATGACTTTATCGTTAGTAAAATACTTACTACTTACTATTAGTTATTGATATCACGTATAGGTATTAGTCACGACTCGGATGTATTGCTATACATACCGATTTTAATTTAAATATTGCTGAACACTTAATAATTTTATTAACGCGAGTATCACACACTTAAATAAAATACTTTATACGGATTAAAAGGCGATTTATTATTTATAACATTATTTATGCCGACGTTTCGGATGCTTTTCAGCAAGTCTGCCGCGACCAAGCTTGCTAAAAAGCATCCGCAACGTTGGCATAAATAATAAATTGTTAAAAGTATTCTATAACTAATTATTTTGTCAATCAGCAATGTAATATGATTATAAATGCAAATATATTTATACTTTCTTTTACTTCTCGAGTCTCTAAACTAATTTGCGACATGGTTTAGATGCCGATAAAACAATCAAAACAAGAATAACAGAAACTTGAGTATTGTTTGAAATAATAAATGTAGTGATATTTTTATAAAAAACTTTTTTTTAATGTCAGATATCGACAGACGAGCATGAGGTTCACTTGATGGTAGGTGATACCTCAGCCACAGAACATCAGTCAATGATGCGCTGTCGACGTCATCGTCATCAATTCAAAGACTGAAACCGAAACGCGCAATGTGTACTTCACGGCTTTTCCATCTATGAACGGTGGTTCGTTACCCGGTCGGAATTTAGATATTCCTCCGACCCGATCAATGCCCGAAGTTACCCGACGTGGGGAAAACATGCTTACAGAAAATTATAAACATGTGTTCCCGGTGGGATTTGAACCCATGACCCATCGATGCGCACGGCAGGTGTTCTACCGAACGCGCCAACGAGCTCGTCAAAAAACTGCATAACAGACGATTAATAGTACATCACAAAATATTTATAACATACAAATTACAATTTAAAGTAACAACAAACATCGTTAAATTAAATTAATTTATGAAAAGCATTACTTTAGCGAATTCGTTAAGGGTGAACAAATTGTCGGGGCTCAACCCACGACGTGACAACGACCGCTCAGTCACTGTTAATGAGAGGTCACCACAACTCCAACCGCTGATTTTTTGCTGCCTTACAAAACGTTACTTTGCTTTTTAGTTCGAAATATAAACATTTTAGGTCGCAAACTTTTAACAAGCTGGAATTGCCCGAGCTCACTCGGGTATTTTTCTCGAAAAAGGTCAATATTGAATTAAAATTGCATTAATGAGATGCGTGTTTATTAAACTAAAAATATATTTTTTATAAAGATAGACTGAGAGCTCTTTATTGGTAAATAAGTTGTACGAAAGATAGACAATGTGAGAAATTAATATTGGAAAAGAGAATCTCAATTTTATTATAATCAAGAGACGAGTATAAGACACTCTTGGTGGTAGATGAGATACCTTAGCCACAAGACATAAACCAGAAATGTTATATTATATTTTTAGTTCGGGCACTCAAAAGATACTTTATAGATGATTGTTGATAGACGTCCAATTTACATAATGTAATTTATAAATACTATGATATTACGATCTGCTTTTAGAACACAAGTTTTAGTTTTTTTGAGATAAATTAAATTTCAAATTATATTTTTATTGATTTTTGAAGAACATATCTTACATACTTTAAATAGGCCTTAACGGATATCTTGGTTTGAAGTTGTCGTGTTGTTTGTTTACTTATTATTTGGTGTGCTTATGTGTGTATACTTCATTAGAATATTTTTATGTTAGATATCGACAAACGAGCATGAGGTTCACTTGATGGTAGGTATACACCAGTGGCGGGACCACCATACAAGCTCAGGCACTATTTGCCCTATTTTGCATTATTAATGCATTAAAAATAAATATAATCATATCATTAGTCATATATAACTTATACGATTACGTAATTGTATAAGTTATATGAATATATAACCACGTATAATGTTAAATTCGGCAAGACGGGCTTTTGGGCTTGTATGGTAGTTCCGCCACAGAACATCACTCAATGATGCGCTGTCGATCTACCTTTTTTACTTCAAGCTTCGGAATTTCGATATTTCTCCCCCCGTACAATGCCTGAAGTTACCAGACGTGGGGAAGACATGCTTCCAGAAAATAATAAATATGTCGTCCCGGTGGAATTCGAACCCACGACCCATCGATGCGCACGTAAGGTTAAAATGAGCCGTCAACATAAATGTTACGTCTATGTCTACTTACATAACACATAAAATTACAAAAAATCTTATTACAAGAGACAACAATGCAGTCTCTATTTTCTTTAGCCATTTGAATAAATATATTGTGTTCGTTGCTGCGATATTTTTTTGCAAGATACAATACACAAAATAATCTCGTAGCTTCTTCCACGAGCGGACTATTCAAAATATTTGTACAGAAACATGTGTGCACACTTCAATGATTATTGCTTTTTAAACAATATTGAAATACGGTGAGTAATATTTTGATTTCTATGACTAAATGTTTCTTCAAACAATTAATTATAATCTTCCTCAAAAAGGTACATATTCACAATATACTTAATCTGAATTCAAACGCTTAATTTTCTAATAACGGTTAATTAAAAAACAACAATGAAAAATATCAATCCATTTTTATATAAAAAACCAACAAAAATATTAAACCCACTTTAGACTGTATAATATAACAAAGGATTATACAATTTTATTTATTATATAATGAAGCTATAAATCAAAATTGTCTAAATAGTGAACGTAATATTTCGACTACCTTAAACCGAACCAAACCTAGAAGGAATTCGTAAATCTTGTACACAATGCGGTAAGAGGGTTATAAACTAATATTAACATCCTACTCGTAGGATCGCAAACCGCAAGATCATGAAAATGTACCCCGATCCATCCCGATATGGCACGGATCTTCGGTGCTGGAGCTCCATACATTATTTATAATATTAGTTGTACCTTGTTTACATCGGATGCCTTTCGGGAAACAACCCTTCCGGCCACGTGTTCATTATGTTGTTACAATTGATGTTCGTCTATTGTTTACAATCATAATAACGCATAAAATCAACAAATCCGATCAAAAAGAAAATAGTAGTAGTTGGCTAATTTTATCATTGAGACAAAACAGAAGCTAAGACTGTCATAAAATATTATTGTAATGTGCTTATTGGCGCGATAAGTAGTAAGTTCTTATGCTTCAATGGATCAGGAGTTCCCGCAGTCTCTGCTGTGTTCAAGTTATGAAATTGAATCAGGAATGTATCTGAAACAAGTAGATTTCTCAAAACTCGAAAAACAAATTACATTCGAATTTCGAATATTATGTATCATTACAAGAGGGTCGGTGACCTAATGTATTTTTTTAAATTGTAAACATTTCAAAATCTCATTACTCTTTTATTTTTTTTAAATGGAAAACGTCACTAAAATATTACTATATTTTTTGAACTGTATAAAGCTAGAAACAATTTATATTCATACAATTTAAAATGTTACCTATTTTACTTACTCTATAATGTTTGTAAATTTAAGTAAAAATAGTAATTATTAATTATTAGTGTTAATGATTGACTTTTTGTGCCTGAGATCCTATTTGATTTTAAAAACAAGTCATTAATTAATAATAATTAATTCTCGTTATAATTATGCATTATCTTCTTAGGTTATTATAATTTGAGTATGCATCACAAGAAAGGACAGCTTAAGCTTAGAGTTTATATTGCGATCGTAAATATACAGAAATTTACAGTGTAAATCAAATTGTATTGCGGATACTGAGACCCTAATAGGCGAATTCAAAGTTATTAAAGTAACATTTTCAAAAGTTTGTGTAGTGTTTTAGGGAATTATAATGTTGTTATCGACATGAGAAATGGCAGTTCGTTGCGTTATCACTGATTAATTGTTGAATTTCTCTCAAGTATTGTAGTTTTTATTATGTCACTTATCGATGTATGAATGCGATTATCATAAACCATGATGGTAGGTACTAGGGATGTTACGGAGCTTCGATTCCGGTTCCGAAAGGTCGGAACTTCCGATTGATTTTGCACCTCCGATTCCGATTTCGGTTCCGATAAATTTCAATCGGAGGTCGAAGCACAGCGGTGGCGGTGGCCGCGATCAGCAATACTTGATTTAATTTACGACTGTATAAAATTGAAGTAAATTCGTTTATTTTTATTTTCAACAACTAGGAAGGTGTTTTATTTTTTGAACTGATATGAATGAAACTGATTTATTTGATTACACATCTCTATTTTACTTCTACCTCCGAATCTGGTTCCGGTTCCGATTCCGGTTCCGGTTCCGATTCCGACAAACCAAATTTAAAAACTCCGAATCCGAATTCGGTTCCGATAAAACTACCTCCGTTACATCCCTAGTAGGTACCTCGATCACAGGCTATAAGTAAATAATGCGGCATTGATCTATCTTTAATTTCGAGCTTTTGACAATTCAAAGACTAAAATCTAATCCCGCAATTCATTTTATCTATCTATGAACAGTGCTTCTGTGGTTCTCAGTAGAAAATTCGATATTCCTCGACTCTGTTAGTTCTCAAAGCGATGAATATAAAAGATAAGACCATGTTTAAAAAAAAACTAAGTATGTAATGCCGGCGGGATTTGAACTCGCGTTTCACCAAAGTTTTGAATGCTAAATAGAACCCAACGCGGCAATAAGCTCGTCTATGATCTAATCTATGATCCTACGATAATCACAATTACACTTTATATACGACGAGCAATACTGAAATACAATAACAAAAAGGGTTGATTTTCATTTGTTTTCGTTACACAGGAAATGTTTGAAGTTAATATTCAGAATACAGTAAAGTTGGCATAACTCGTAAAAACGTCTCATATGTCAATACCTTTTGAAATACGGTAATGGAAATGCGAAATAAAACAGAAAGCAAAGTATGATTAGTGAGCGCCATACGTCCCATTGCCAGGCTTTACGGCCACGACTACCGTATCCATTAAAATCTGAAATATATTTAAATGTTCCTCGCTACCGTTATTCTTGTATTGTATAATTAAATATTCAAATAAATTGGACGCTAATACCTATGGATAATTTCCCTAACCTCTAACCTACTTCAAATAGTTTAAAAAAAACAGACAAATAACCCATAATATATGAATGATTTGAAAACAAACTAGATGATTGAAAACAAACTGGACTAGCCTAGTAGAAATATATTATTTCAATTTTGAAATATTGGACATGTTTGTACTAAATAATCTAAGAAATGCATAAATAAACTTCAATAAAAGCTCGATAAGAAACAAATTAAAGGCTTCCTATACGCTTCCTGAGTTTGGGTAGGTATATATATACTATATAGGTTAAGATAAGATGTGTATCCGGATTTTTGAAAAGAGAGTTACTAATTATGGTATCTCATAAATGACTTGCTTTTAGTTTACATATCTTAAAGTAAAACTTTTATAAGGAATCTACTAGCGGACTTGACATACGTTTTAGTTGGCTTCAAAAATAAAAAAAATATATATTTCTAGATTTGAATATGCTATTTTCCCACTTTTATTCTATAATGTTTAGAATGTCACTGATTTACAGTAATCATCATTTATTACAAATAAGCTATAAGCGTGCCTGACGTGAGCTGTCAATTGCGGAAGATGGCGGAATTCCGAACCCAATTTATTTTAAAATTAATTTTCTGCATATATTTTTTTTCTGATTTTTTCCGATTTTAATAGTTATTATGTTAACGTACCTCGATCAGATCGGGGACGTTCTGCAAAAGGGCCAGGTCAAAAGTACTCGTAACCGTCGAGTGTGTATGAAAGCATTGATGAAAGTAGAAGAAGCGAAAGTGGTATCGGAGCATATGAAATTCCGTGATCTCTGCCTACCCCAATGGGAAAGAGGCGTGATGTATATGTATGTATGTATTCTGTTATTCAGGACATAGACGAATCCAACAAATACGATATCATTATAATCAGTGCAGCCTTTCTTGAGTTATAAATGGAGTAACACGACCTTTTTATATATAAAATGTATATAAAAGATATCTAGTTACGGCCTCATTATAAGCTAGATATAGTTAAAATATGTTTTGTTTCTTTCGTTCTGTAGTCTTTTTTTTCGATAGAGCCAGACAAAACATATTTTAACTACATCAAGCTTATAAATACGTTGATGAATAAGGCCTTTAGTATCCAGAGAGAACAATTATATTTTTAAATGGATTTCGTATTTTCCCGTCCCGTACATAGGTGGTGGGTAAAAAAGCGCGGACGAACACTAACCGCAGATGCAATCAGAGAGGGAAATAGGAAATGTCTGGTTAGCTCACGGAAAATCTTTGTCTCGGGCTGATTGGATGTATATGAGTTTAAATGAAAGGACTATACTAAATTTCTGTTGAATTATATTTGAAGGTATACTGTGAATGATTTATTGTTTTGTAAGTACATTGATGAGAAATGATAACATTGTACCAATTTTTTTACTAACGTATTTTTTTTATGTACTAAAGTGAAAAATAGGCATCAAAATGAAAACGCACAAAATGGAAAGAGAATAAATATTTATTATTTTTATTTGTTATTTTGGTTTAGTTAATTCAATTTACGGAGTTTTTTCTAAATTTACTTTGTATTTATCATAATTATCTAAAATTAGCCATTTTGTGTTTATGATGGTAGATGATATCTGTCTCCATCAATTAATAAGTGATACGCTGTTTTATTTTTACCTCTTTCAATAAAAATTAAATTACGGTTTTTTCATCTCTATAGTAATTTGGTTACTGTAAATTTCGGTAATATGTCTCTCACTCGGAGAGGTGCAGAGGAAAAAAGGTACATAGAAAATTGTAGCGGTGTCCCAGCAAAAATCGAATTGTTGAAAAATCATAGAGTTTAAATATAATATAAAGATCTCTGTACGTTCTCGCTTGTGTAAACGAGGGAGATTAAAAACAGCTAGTGTATGAAACCGGCGATTAGTCGATGTTGTGTGTAGGGGTTTACGTTCGGTGCTCGGAAGATTAAAAGTCTGCTACAGTTGTTTGCGGTTGGGCTTCAATACCTCGCGTGGACGATCCTGAATACATATGCTTGCACTACACTTCTGTTATTTATGATTAATGCTCAATGTTAAGCTATAAATAAAAATATACTGTCCATTTATACAACTAGCTTTTAGATTTATATGACATTGTAGTTCACCTGAACACTTGTTTTGAATATTATGATTTCATAGTGTATTTTAGAAGGTTTATAGTTGAATAATGAAGAGTTGAATAAAATTGAGGAATAATTTAAAAGTTATTATCTTGTGTTATGGAATGAGATATACCTATGATATCCATTTAACAACCGTAATTTGAGATTTACTCATAAGAAGACCTACCTAAAATTGTATCACTATTAAAGATGTAAACATTTGACTCCTTAATTGTCAAGAATATTCAGTATTGTATAAAAGTCTCTACTTAAGACTTTCTTTATAATTAACTATTAGTAGTTATTTGCTTTAAAAATGCAGATAATATTATTATATTCACATAATAGGTACTTAGATCCGATAAGCTAGTATTATAATAATTACTAATTGTTATCTAGGCCAATTTTTTTTTATATATAAAACTAGTAGGTAACACGCCCCAGCCTCGCACGGGTTCATTTTAGATGCGCGACAACATCAGCGCTTAACATAGATTATGTTAACGCTGATAATGTAGATTTCTATTGGTGAAAGAATTTTTAAAATCGGTCCAGTAATTTTTTAGTTAAATCGTAACATTTAAATATAATACTGTATACCGGATTAAAACGCGATTTATTATTTATATTGTTTAAATTATTTATCCCGACGTTTCGGATGCTTTACAGCAACCGTGGTCGCGGGGAGACAGAAAGATGACAGTTGTCTGATATTTGAAATGTCACAAAGTTGCCATATTTAATTCAATTAAATTCAAAAATAATATATTAATTTAGGTAACACAATGTACATGAACTGGCAAGAAACTCGCCGCCACTCTTTTTAATCGCCAAGTTTTTGTTTCGGCGAGTTTCTTGCCAGTTCTTCTCGTCCGGTCTACGCCCTTGATTTGTGAACTGGTAGTAAATGTAAAATTAGAAGCATTTAATATGTATTATTTTTATTGACGTTCATAGATGTACATTGTGTTACCTAAATTAATAGATTATTTTTGAATTTAATTGAATTAAATATGGCAACTTTGTGACATTTCAAATATCAGACAACTGTCATCTTTCTGTCTCCCCGCGACCACGGTTGCTGTAAAGCATCCGAAACGTCGGGATAAATAATTTAAACAATATAAATAATAAATCGCGTTTTAATCCGGTATACAGTATTTTATTTAAATGTGTGATACTCGCGTTAATAAAAGACAATAATAAATCGTAACAAACAAACATACACACAACAACAAATCTGTCATAGTATATATACTCGTATATTATAGACAAGGTGTTCTTTTAATATATTTGTACAAACCGATCAGCAGATTGTTTTATAGGCGCTGTCCTCAAGGCGCCGCCGTCGAGATTTATCGCTGTAGGTCTCAACCGCTAACGACGGCCCGAGCGGCCTACCCAGCCCTTGACTGATGCCCCACATTTGTTTTCACTGATTTACTTTGTACATACATTAATGGAACTTACATATATATTTTATAATATATTATATATACTAGTAACACACCCCCGGCTTTGTACGCGTGTAATGTAGATGTACTATATACAAAAAATATATAGCCTATGTTATTCGGTAGATGTAGCTTTCTAACGGTGCAGAAAATTTTAAAGTCGGTCGAGTAGTTTTTAAGTTAAATCGTAACAAACAAATCTTTCCTCTTTATAATATTAGTATAGAAAAGAAAGTAAATCATAAGGTAATAATGTACCACTACGAATGCTCATATTTTGAGCAAACTCGAAGCGAAGACTTATAGCAAGATAATAAATAAATCTCATACTTTAGCGTTAAGAATGGAATACTAAAATAATTTTAACTATTTATTTGTTAGTTTATTCCCGTAAAAATGGTATGTATACATAAGTTATTGTTATATTGATTCCATTATCGACGCTTTCCAAGTATGAGTTGATATTTGTCAGGAAATTTAAATTTACCGTAATACGACTTATAAGGAGTAGGTACAACTTTCAGAGGACATAGATATTATTATAGGCAAGTATGTTCTGTGTTACCACGTGAGGGTATTCTGGCAAATGTTTGCAATGTACGAGAATTTCACATGTTATACGATTAAACTGGCACCTGGTAATAATTACTATTTACAACATCAGTGAAATCTTATCTGCTAAAGTGAATTCCAGAGTACAATTTGGAGGTAAGGGGTGCACATAGTTTATCTGTTTCACTAATATTTTTTTTAACAGCCAAGGTTTTTTGTATTTTGTTTCACTAGGATTTGAATCCAAGACCTCCAGTGCCAATCACATCGCACACTGAGCCATGGAACTGTCTACCTATTGAATTATTTTTGAAGCAATTTAAAGTGGCATAAGTATTCTAACTAAACATAATTATTCTAACTAAGCATAAGTATTCTAACTAAAAACATATTGAACATTAGTTAACTGAAAGCCAATCTTAAAATGAGCCAATATTCCAAGAAATCACTCAAGTCGAAAACTATTCTTGAGAACTGTCGAACGCTAAATTTTCAGAGAAAAAATGGTTTGACAAGGTTCAAAACTAGATTCAAACCTGAGTCTCGTCTTATATCACGGGCATACAGTGGCGGATTTACCAGCAGGCTGAGTAGGCTTGAGCCTAGGGCGGCAGATTTTAGGGGCGGCAAAGGGGCCAACTTTATTTTTATGTGTCTTATGGAAATGAAAACGAATTCTGTAGAGCTATAGTTATAGTTTATGATGTCATTCAACGAAATATCAAACTTGTATATCCTAGTTATAGCAAAACACCCAGTTCACCGCCCGAAATAGTAATCGGACTCTATATATTATATTATTATATTAATTTAAGAATAGACAGTTATAGACGTTGGTATTTAATAGCCTACACCTTGGAAATGTGTAAATCCGCCACTGCGGGCATATTATAATAATTATTATAAGCATAACTTAATTATCAAAAATCCAGTCCACGTGTTGGAAGTCAATTTGATATTTAGGAACAAACCAATCTTAACCATTGTATTGTAACTCATTAATATAAACGCGTAATTTTTATAATCCATCCTAACCTGAAGGTTGAGGTTATCTCGAAAGTTTTCACAGTATGCCATAAGTTTGCGGTGTGTGCGAGGGAACGTTTGGCACGACGCTGATAACACAACAAACAACTTGTTACAAACGTATTTAGTTTTAGTTATTGCTTTGAGTTCGACGGTTAAATTCATTGGTCTAATAATGAAGAGGGTTGGCTGGCGAAGTAATTAAGCTTGCCTTTGTATTGTAATTAAAATATGAAACTATTTTCTATGCACGTTAGTAACTCATCGAGTCATAATATTATTAGTTAACAAAATCGAAATCATATACATATATGACATGTGAGAGATTTTTATCAAACATGCATAATATGGACGTAGCGAAACTTTTTGAGGTATTACATACAAAATCGTTTACAGAATATTTTTTAGTCATCGGCTCTGTTTATGTTTCACTGTATATATTTTTGTAAGGCTTAGTCAAAGCGATACAAGATTAAATTACGTGCGGGAGCGTGGACGCGCTGTCCCGTTCCGAAGCAAATTTTATTTTTTTCCTGTATTCGTTTTGTGGATGTCAAACAGATCTGTAAACCAACGTCGAATTGGGAATTTGTGCTCGGAATTTAGCTCGCTAAAAGGTATCCCGATCTGAATTTACTGTTACCATTAGATTTTACGGCATAGTTAATTTTAAACAATTTAATATTATACAAATATGAATTATTTGATTACTTAAAACATTAATATTTGTATCACTGCGTAGATTAAATAATTTTTATTTACATAATTTTACATGGTTTGAGTTTTTGATGGTACAGCCAATTTAATATATAAAATATAACAAATAACCCTAGCCATAGAACATCAATCGATGATGTATATACGTACTTATTTTATACTGTTTATTCAGAAATCCATAGACTGAAACCGAAACGTGCAATGCACATTGCACTTCACGTTTATTCCATCTATGAATTGAGGGTCTAGCACGAACAACTTGCGAATAAGAATTCGTATCGACGAGCTGTCATTTGTATGAGATACCAAATGATTTCAATGAGCAATGTGCGTTGCACGTTTCGACTACTTTTTCGATAGTCGTTCGTGCTAGGCACTTGGTGGTTAGTTTCTCGGTCGGAATTTCGGTATTCGTCCTATCTTTCCTAAATTAATATAAAGTCTTCTAAAGGCATAATCTACTTCAATGGTTTCGTAGTTGTAGATAAGTGAGTTTCACAGGTGTGTACGTATACTTAGCCTTTTGTCCGTTACACGACTAGGTAAAGGTACAGGAAAAGGAAGCGGTTTATCTGTGCTCCGGAACTTGGGAAGACGTACCCCCTCGCCCACAGCCGCAGCTTACTTGATTCTTTACCTTGCACATTAGTAACTAATCGGTTTTTCAATAGAAATCTGCAGATTAAAAGTCCTTTGCCAGAAATTTAATGATATAACGTAAAGAAAAAAGTAATAGAATAAAAGTCACAAATAAAGTAGGTATAACATTTTAAGTATTTCTTGGTGTCATTTATTTAATTTAAAAATAACCCTTTAAAAACAAGCCGTTGGTAAATTATTATAGGCAATTATTATATTATTTTTTTTCAAAGTAATAATTTTATTAGATCAGATAGAAATCCAATGATAAATTAATTATTTTCATTTAAAAATAATTTTATTTAGGCTTATCATACAGGAAACTACTATGAAATAAACCATTTGGTTTTTATTTTCCTAGCTTTCAAATTAACTAAGATGTACTTGAAAATTCGTCTCCGGAAGCTTTTTCAAATAGCTTTTCAATTGGCTAAGATAAAAAGCAAATATCTACTACCTACTCTTGGTGTCCTCTACGGTATAAGTTCTTATCGGGAACAGTATCTTTTGCTATGAAACATTGAAAAAGACAATTTGTCACACAATAATTAAAAAGTATTGCATTTTTTAAGTTATTATATATTTTCTGATGTTCTTTATTTATAACTTCACAGTTCATTCACAATTCAATCAAAAATACAAAATATTTTTAAAAGATTTACAGAATATACATATATAATTACATTGAGAGAGTTTGTTGAGTATAGGTGTATGTTTTATAATGACTCCATCATATTAACAATGTTTTATATGTTTCTTTTCCACTGAATATGCAATAAGAAGAAATAATTATTCACCCTAAAACAAATTTAAATGTTACGAGACAAAGAAAAATAGAGCATTCCCTTGTTTCAGGTGGAACAGGGAGAGGTCAGTTAAAACGTTACGGTAATCTAGGACAATTTATCTAATTTGTTTTTCACTTGTATTGCTTTACATGATGTATTTTTACTTAAAAATTAACATTTTAAATGGTAGATCTACTACTGTAGCGGTGGCTTAGAATATAATTTATGTTGGGCGTACAGTTTTTTAAAACGCTGCCGATTAAGTTTTTCATAATTTTACGCTTTTACTACTTTTACCTTCAACAGTGAATTCAAAGTTTTCATATCATAAAAATAGAGAAAATCATTATTTTTTAAAACCTCACTTAATATGAACAATCTTATATAAAGTAGACAGGACACACCGTTCAGCTAGGAAGCTACTGAAAATCAGTGTTAGAGGAAAACTTCCTAACTTAAACTGAGTAGCCTTCCTTTTCATGGTAGCGCACTGCCACATAGATTTTTTTTGCTAAGTATTGATAGTTTGACTGTAGGATTTAATTCTTAAACTTTAAATTGTTAATTTAATTTTAAATTTCACTTTTGTCCGTAGTTGTTATTTTTGTATGTGCATGTGTTTGCTGTCAATAAATGTCTATCTATCTATCTATAATTGCATATCGCTGGCTTAATAAATTTGGTCAACACTATTTTTGTCACATGAATTTTGAGGTAATTTTTGTTTTTGTTGGAGTAAAAAATACAAAACATTAAAAAAAAATACAACTCTGATTTAGTTACTCCTAATTTTACTGTTATCTATTTTAACCCCATTCAGGTGATTTTGCAAAATCGGTGTCGAACAAAATGCTTTGCAAAATGTTCGGTGTCGAGCAAAATGCTCGGCAAAATGCTCGGAGTCGAGCAAAAAATGCTCGGCAAAATTTTAAATGCATTGAACTTTATCTATGCAAATCTAAGATCCTTGACTTTCACACGTATTTTATTCTGAGGTTACGCTTGTAATTTATAATCTAACCTAGATTAAAAAAGAAAACCAGCAAATCTTTCAAGGTGGACATAAATGTCTAGATATAAGAAATACGAGAAAAGCTAATGACGTTATTTCCTTAAACCCCAGCCGCAGTGCAGCTAGTCCAAATATAATTTCCAAAGGTGTTCGCTAACTATAGGTAACACATAAATTCAAACTGCGATAGTAATAGCCTACTGCTACTCCGTTATGATTTAAGGTTCGAGCAAGCTGAAAATGCAGACGATAACCGTCTCTGGGATTTCCTACTTTATTTTCAATATTAAAGTACATTTTTAAATAAAATACTGTATACCGGATTAAAACGCGATTTATTATTTATATTGTTTAAATTATTTATCCCGACGTTTCGGATGCTTTACAGCAACCGTGGTCGCGGGAAGACAGAAAATAATCCGGTATACAGTATTTTATTTAAATGTGTGATACTCGCGTTAATAAAAGACAATATTAAAGTACATTATATTTATTTTGTAATTGATATCGTTATAATAAGCTGGGCTTCGTTTTAATGGTGATATTTATTATTCATTTTTTTTAACTTGTTTGCACTGGAATGCGAATTCTAGACCTTCGGTGCTAATTCTGCGCGCATACCATTAGATATAGAGGCGGTCGCTTTTAAACATAAGCGTTTTATAAAAGACCGTTGGCAAAGAACTAAGAAGAATATTAAAAAAAGCTTTTTATAGTTTCCTACAATTGATTTTCACTGAGATATATTTATTATTTATATTATGTATAGAGTAAATGCAAACGTATAAAGAAAAATAAATATTCTTTTCTGTCTTCTTTCACAAACATTTTATTTTATTACATGTTACGGCGCTTTAAATCGAATGAATATTTCTTATACGAAGAAATTTTATTTTATGTTTGACAATAATTTATACCTTGAAGTTGCAATAAAAAGAAGAAAAAAGCAAAAGATTTACATTGGAATAAAATGCAACAATGCAAATTGGAGAATGCAGTGTAATCGAATTTTATTAGAGCTTTAAATACATAAGAACTACGTCTTGGAGTCGAAAGGCCAGAACAAATTACGTTCGGGGTTAATATATTGATCCTCAGTTCTCGTATGGGAATACTATAAGCCTTGTGTTATTATTTTCAACAAACAAATTTAATTAATTACAGCATAACGAATGGCTGAATATCAGATACCGGATACGGATATTTGGTCAGATATTGTTACGAAGCTTGTCATTACGGATGAATTGCAAGTGAAGTCTCAAGACTTACTTAGAATACTACCTGACTAGTTTTTCATATTTTTATGATTTTACCGTACACATTACCGATTAACTACAAAAATAATGGACAGTAAAGAAAATATAGTCCTAAAGCTCAGGGTGGATTATTGTAGATAAGCCATAACAATTATGAAACAGAAAATAATATCTTTCATAAAGAGACATCTTATTCATTCAAAAGTATTGATATGTTACTATACATATTTAAAAGTTCGTGTCCCCGAAAAATTAACATAACCAATTAAACAATAGTAACATCAGCAAATAAGACCTTGCATTCTCTTAGAATTTAATCAAGAAAAAATGCTGTAAATGCATTTGAATTGTTTTGTTATGTTCTTGGAAAAATAGGTTATGTTAAATATCTGTAAAAATTAAGTTTAGCTTAATTAAATGTAAATACGGTAAAGTAGAACTTTAATTCTTTGTTATAAATCTGGTATCCTTCAGAATTTTTGATGAATATTTGTTTCATCCTTAAAATTCGAATATGTCTCGCTTTGGACTACTTATTAAAAATCACTTAAACCATGGTTTCAGTAAGAATTTAGTGTACCATGGTACATGGTATGTATTGAAGCTGCCGAAGTCCAGCTGATTTGCGGGACGCTATAAATATTCCTTTATATTTAAAAAAAAGTAAACATGAATTATATCGTTTTTTATAAAGAGTATATGCAGTTAAAAAATAAATAATTTAGATTAGTCTTTTCCAATATTGCACACTTTGATAGTAACTCAAGGCGACAAAATTAAATTTGAAACGTATAAAATACATTGGCATAGCAGTTAGATCATGTGAAAAACGAGCAGCGCAATAATTTAAACCTCTCAGGAGCTGACCCGTCCACGGCTTTAATTAACTTTTCAACCGGTTATTTTCCAACGGGAAATTTACGGCAAATCCAAAAAGTTCTCAGAAAAATAACACTAAATTCTTACTGAAGTCATGAGACATCTTTTAAGATTAATAGAAATGATATTCAATGAGAATCGGTAATAAATCTTCTTTAAATTAAAAAATAATATATATAAATATTAGATTTCCAAATGTTTACTAATAAGTAAGTACTAGGCGAGTGCTTATACCGCAGGCATTACGGCATTGTTGCGTGCTCACGCTTAATATATTACAATGCCTAGGCCAAAATGTCTCTGTTAACGGTAAAACTTTGCTAAATAACAGTGTAAGTTAATTTATACTTGAAGTGTATTCAAACAGACTTCAGCTTATGGAATATAAATCAAAATTAGTCTACCATCACTTGATTGTTAGTTATAATCAATAATAATATACTAGCGACTTTTGGTATGTATGCTAGCCACTGTAAAACAAAGCGGATAGCATGAAAACCTTCTCCATAAAATAATACCTACCTATACGTGCCAATTTTCATGATGATTTGTCTAACGTTAAGCATGCACTCCCGAGATTACGCACACTCAAAAAAAGGTATGTATATCTGCACGCCTAACAACATTCATAGCCAGCGGACTTCCTGAGATAGAATAATTATATCATTATCACATCCCACTTTGTTCTATGGATAATTTAATTATTTTTAATTTAATTAAGTTAAGAAACTCAAAGTTGAAAATACAAATACAATATCTTTATATATTATTTATGCAAGTTGTGTAGAAATTGTATATTTTTTGTTACAGAAGGTCGCGACGTGATTATTTATTCAAGTGGCAGGAATTTACTCTCGCCGTCAACGTGATACATGTAAAGTCGTCCCATGTCAAGTGTAGGGCAGGTGCAATATTACAGACATTTTTGTTATGAATACCCATTTTTCGCTTTAGTCCACTAGATTCTTGCGAGGATTGTGATATACGGGAGATCGCATAAGCTTCTATGGCTTCTATAACGTAAATCTCTAAGTTTTATTGTGTTATTAAGTTCATACACATTAAAAAATATATAGCAATTTTATTTTATTATATAGCCAAGTGTGCTCAGTTGCATTGCGTTTAGGACTGGTGTGGGACTAATGTCCCGGGTTCGATTTTCAGGGAAACAAACAAAAAATGATCAGTAAAACAAACACATAAATGAATCCATTCCATGCCAAGAGAACTCATTTTATTGACAGTACTAATATACTTTTTTTTGTTTTCATTTTGAGTAGCCTCACACGAGCTGAGCGAGGTTTTTTTTAACTGATATAAAACGATAGTATTTAAAAATTGAGCGAAATTATTGACGTTTTTATAAAACAGATATAACAATAACATTTGAAAGAAGTGCATAGTTTTATGTCACATAACACTAAAAGCGACTGTCTGTTGTCGCTGAATGCAGCGGAAGTGTGTTCCAATGACTCTGCTCTCCCGGGACGAAGCGCTCCGACGTTCCTGCTATGTTTATATCAGTTTAAAAGGCAACTTCACCGATCACAACATTTCCTGTGAAGAATAAAAGAATTTTCGAGAAATGCAGCCACTTTGAATAAATGTCACATGTTTACTGTCGTGCTTTTGAAAACGACAAGTGGCGGAATACTTCAGGAATATCTTCACCGAAATTCTTAAATATCAAGCTAGTTTGTTAAAAAATATTACGATCAAATTATATAACGTTTGTTTTTTATTTATAATAGCTTAATTTCAAAAATTGTTTAATGAAATATGTACGTATGATTTTGCATTTTATAGGATTTATTCGTAGTAATCGTTTTAGAAGTGTTTGCTTATTAATTTTAATGACCTATCCAAATATTGCTGAGAATGCCACTCAAGTCATAAGGATCCTTATTAAAAAGGTCCCAGAGTAGGAGGGTTGCCTCTTAACTTAATACCCTATGAACCTCACTTTAACTGAGAACGAAGATAAACTTTTTATATTATTGCGAAAATTTCGTTGAAGTTATTGGTTTATTGTTGTGGAATAAATAAGAAAACATTATTAGGATTTATTATTCCTCTATAGCTCAGTGATATTCTTTGCGTTTAATATGGGAGGGTTCAGTTCTCAGACAATAATTAATTTGTCATGGAATAGAAAATTGTTTTAAAAAGTAAAGTAATCAGTTCAACGGTTATTCGCTTGAAACGAGTTTAATTATGATGTACCTACTGTTGAGTTTTATTAAGTTTACATACAATTATAAAAATGAAAAACAATAATTTGAACATATACGTACAATAGGGAAACAATAAATAATAGTACTCTATGCGAAAGCTTAGAATTTACCCAAGGGCTCGTAGTGAGCTTGGATATAGCAAAAGAGATGTCAGCAGCTTTGACGAGCTAAATAAGGTACTTCTTACTTAGAGGTTCACTTGATGGAAGGTGATACCCTAGCCACAGAATATCAGTTAACGATGTGCTGTCCATACTGATTGAGACCGAATCGCGCAATGTGCACTTCACGGTTTTTCCATCCATGAACGTACGTACGTATGTAAGTTACCCGGTCGGAATTTTGATATTTCTCCCATCCGTTCAATGCCCGAAGTAATCAGACGTGGGAAGGGCTTCATAGATAATTATAAACATGTCGTCCCGGCAACATTTTACATTCGAAACCGCGACCCATCGATGAGCAATATAGGTATTCTACCAAACTTGCCAACGAGACCGTCAAAATTTAAGTTACACCAACAAGTAACAAACAATAATTTAAAACTGTCATCATGGAAATATTACAAAATATTCATGGGAAAAGCAGGCTTTGAACGATTGAGTCATTTATCTTAAAGAAGTATCGAGTATTTTGACAACGGCCATTCACCGCATACTTATGACTTCTGAATGATAGGTTCCCTTTGTAAAGGCAGCTTTTGTTATTTTTTCTTTATCAAACTAATACTAAATCATTTTTCAAACATTTTATTCATGCAGCACAAAATAAGAGATATTTACAATAAAGTGTTTAAATTTTGATTCTTAAAATAATATTTAATAGCGAAAGTTGAACGATATAAGTAACATTTTTGCTAAAGAACAATTTTCTCTTTAGTTATAGCAAATGTGTGTGTCTGAACTGAGGCAGGTGCATTTTTACATTTTTATTGCAACTACGGTTTTATTCAGTATACCTTTATCCGGGGAAGAAATTTGCAAGTTTGTTGTGAAAATCTTCATGCCTATACTACGGAAGAAATATACAGAAGTATATAACGCGACCGTTGACGGGTTTAGTAGAACACCTACCTTGCACTGCGATGGGTTTGAATCCCGCCAAGACAACTTGTTTATAATTTTCTATAAACATGTCTCCCCCACGTCCGGTCACTTCTGACATTAAACGGGTGGGAGGAATATCGAAATGGATGGAAAAATCGTGAAGAGTACATTGCGTGTTTTGGTCTCAGTCTATAAATTTCCGAAGTAAAAAAAAGAAGGTCGACAGCGCATCAATGAGTTATGTTCTGTGGCTGGGGGTATCGCCTACCATCAAGTGAACCTCATGCTCGTCTATCGATATGTAACATAAAAAAATAATTTATATTTTGTAATAATGAAAACGAACGGACGAACACATTTCTGTGGCCTGACTTACCAAAATAATTAATTTTTATGTTTCCCGGGATTCAAATCCAGGACCTCCAGTGCTAAAACAACGCATCTGTCACTGAACTACTAAGGCAGTCATTTGTACGTTAAGTTTGTATGAAATCTTTTCATTTATAAAAACACACGGCTAGTGTCTATAATATAAAATGAACAACTTACAATAAAAATAATAATAAAAGTTATATTTTCATGCATTAACATTTTGTTTCATGACTCACATCTAATATAAAGTTATCTAATAATTATTCTATACCCACATTCCTTAACAACAAATTGACTCGCAGAACTTTCCTGACACATATTGTTTACACTTTCATTGTAAACGTTCTGACAGATCCTATCTTCTGATAACCAGTCTTCTAAAGTTAAATGATTAACTAGACATATAAATAATGTTTGATTGACTTGAGGAAATTAAAATTCTTGTTACGTATTTTAGCTTCATCGTTTTTTGATTAAATGAAAGTAGAAACTTTTGAGTAGCATTTTTTAATTTAAAATAAATTTTTATATTAAAAATGAATGAATTAAATTACAAACAAAACAATAGTTTATACAAGAAATAGTATGAAAATTCTCCATTTAGTATTTCATTGTGGTTTAAACGTTTCTACGTTCTTTTGTAAAATATGTCAAGGAAATAATAGCATAGTTTCGTAGACCTGATGTTGGACAGCTAGATAATGGTTAGAGAACCTAGGAATTATTTGTTCTTATTCATTTCTGATTTTAAATCCCATTTCCTTAATTTAAAACAGATAGAATTTCTTAAATATAACGATTTTATCATAAAACTCTCAATACGCCACAGCTACGCACGGATGCAATGTAGCCGTTCTTTACATAAAAAGTAGCAGCCATAAAAATGTTACTCACTAATAATTCAGCTTTCTATTGGTGAAAGAATTTAAAAAAATATAATTGTGTTTATTCATTACAAACATATAATAATACCTCCTCTTTATAATATTCGTGTAGATTTAAAACGTCGTAGGCCTTTTTTGCCGTAGGTATTTCGTAGGCCACCAAAGATTTGCTTTAGTATTTGGTGGCCTACGAAACTGTCACTGGTACTTATATATTCAGTGTAAGTTTACGATATTATTAATTTGTTTAATTATTAAATTAAGTGCTAAGCCTTGCAAAAGTTATTTTAAGTATTTATTCAAAGTTTTTATTATATTTTATCTGATTTTACGAGATATTCAGATTCAAGGAAAGTCAATAACCTAGACTAGATTTGATTTGCTTATTTTTCCATTCTTCCGCATTCTAAATACAGGAGATATTTAAAAGTGAGTGACCGAAAATGTCATCTTCACGAAGAAGCGGCGAGCGTATTTTAGCTGAACGGTGGCAGCATGTTCCTTCCGAATACTTTACAATCTCGCTCGTTCATAAAAAAGACAATCTCCCTTATTGCCGCAATCTGTTACACATGCTCCACACACGGTTACGTCTACACCAGCATTATAAACGACAAAGTAAACCATAATATATTGCGGTTTAGGGTCAAATTATGTAATCTTAAATTGCTCTTGTTTAAATATGTAAGTTAACGACTAGTTGAAGAAGTATAATATAATATAAATAGTTACGCAATTGATTCTCGACATTTTATGGACATAAAACGTTTAAATAAAATACTTTATAATGGATTAATACACGATTTATAATTTATGTCGACGTTTCGGATGCTTTTCAGTGACCGTGGTCACGTGTAAATACGTTATAAAGTATTTTATTTAAATGTGTGATACTCGCGTTAATAAAAGACAATGAAATAGATCGTGTTTTTATCCGAATATAGAATTCAACATTAAGTTTATTAAAAAAAATCATTAAAGCGGATATGGCACATTTCTATTAAGCTCATTAATTCTATCGGTAATATATTTTATACAAGCAACACGTCCAGCTTCGCACGTGTGCAATGTAAATGAATTTAACAAAAAAAAAAGACTGGGCATTGGTGAAAGAATTATCAAAATCAGTCAAGTAGTTTTTGAGTTAAATCGTAACAAACAAACAAATCTTTCCTCCTTATAATATTACTATAGATATAGATTCTAAATTCAAACATGCATCGTTAATTCATAATATCGATGGGTCCTGTGTATATATAGGCCCACCTAACAATTTGGTCATTTTTACTTTATTATGGTAAACCTTTTTGATATAATTAATAATGTAAGGTGTAAGTTTTTGAAAAAGTAATTTCAGCTTAGAAACATTATTTTTTATCTCAGTATTACGGCTTATAAAGAGTGGATGTTTGTATGTCTGTAAATTTAAACTTTCAGAGCTTCTCTTGTAAAGTAGTGATTTTGCATTTTGGCCCTTATACGGTTCCATAGATATATGCAATATTTTCGAATAAGTCTATAAAACGGATTGAAGAAATATTAAAATATCACGATATATTAAAACAAAGCCTTTGAAAGAAGTCCGGTAAACTTTTGAAAGTCGCTGAACATAGTTCTTCTTTTATTCATGTTATGATATGTGACGTTCTCTCCGTAGTGCAAGGCTTTCTTCTCTAACAAAATAAACATTTTGCTTTGACTCAGCGCAAAGCTCAACTTCATATGTTTTATGAATGAGATCGTATGCACTTTTATCTAAGAGTGTTTTATTGATGTTAAAACTCAACTCGATCCAGCTCTGAATAGTCTTCTGTGTAGTACGAGTAATATTGAATTTCTACTTGTAGTATCAAGACTTCTTCAACATATCTTTAAGCTTTTTAAGATCATCCCCTCTACTAAATTTGGTAGGCCGTGCCCTTTGTCGTTAAAAACTATATTCATCTCGTTCTGTCGATGAAAAGTTTCAGCTACATCGACGATTATGAACCATCTCCCGCTAAAAAACAGCCGGCAAAATACAACCTTGCTCCCAAAGCCAATAAGATTTCAAATACATTATCGACAAAATTGACTTCTTACCTTTTAGAATCAAAAAAAGCTTGCCTATTGGCCTCTATCATGTACAAATGACGTAAGAAAACTTTAATTCTAAATAATTATAACTTTTATTTGGTTTACATAAAGTCGGTTATTGCATGAGTAACTGTAATACTTAAGCGATTGTATTACAATATAATGAGAGGAAAAGTTGAAAGATAGACCATTCAGACGTGTTGACTGCAAGCCTCTATGAAACATGCCTTCAGTCGCTTCGCGCGCGTCTTGCTGATAAGACGGATGTTACTGAAAATGGCGGGAACTTTCCGATAACGTTCGAGCTTTAACACGAAAAGAGCGAAATATTTTAAAATTTAAGTGTGTTTTTCTTAAATATGTTTAAGTAGAGTACGAACTTTTTGGAATAGATTTTAATGAAATATGTAAGTATCTCTTGTAATACTTTATTAATCTAAATATGTTTTAAACAAGAATTTAAAAAAGTTCAATTCATATTGAGACTCAAAATGTGTGCGTAGTAAATGTACATTTCATGCAAATAACATTAAATATGATACATTTTGAGTTGTTTTTAATGGAAATTGAGAGATAATATTCGATAAAAGGCATACATGGATTTAATAATGATCATCTTGAATAATAATTAATTATAATACGGGTTCCAATTTAAAAATTAGTGAATGGATTATTTTCAAAATAGATTTTGAATTATTAAATATGTTTACGTTTTACAAAGTATTATCTACGAACTAAGTAAAAAATATATAATATATAAATATAATAACTGATAAGTTTTTGTTGAAAAGAAACTAAATATTTTAGAAATGTTATTAAAAAGAGATAACAGCAGTTAGTGTACCTATACGATACATATATTTTTTTATATTTTATTTTCCCCAAAAATACAATTGTTCTATAATATTTACAACATAAAATACATGGTTCAAATCCGTACAAAATCAGACAATACAAAGATTTTAGCTACCGGAGTTATATTCATTTACATAACGATAATATACCTATATAACATTTTTAGCTAAAATATGGATGATTAAAATTGTACTCCTTAAAAAACTAAGTATGTAGATCGAAGGTCTCTGAAAACGATTCTTGTGCATATTATAAACCAAAAATTCATATAAAACCAATGACTGATTTTTAGCCAAATGCTGCTGTCGTCAAAAAATATTAACAAAACAAAATTTTCAGTAATTAAGTCACTAGTTTTGATGAAAAAGTTACAAAGTATGATAAATATAATGATTGCGTTACAAATCAGTTACCTATCCGGTAACAGTCAGTCCTAACCCTTCTTAGGCCTAAATTACTAGCCAAAAACATTACGATTTTAATATCGCTTTTGAGTTACATTGCTTTCGCAGATTGAACAACGTGGTAATAAAAATTTCAGTTTCAATATCTCAACTCAATTGCATTCGTAATTTATATAGGCTTTGCAGAATTCTCTATGAAAATAATATTCGGGCAAATGAAAATTCCGATGCATTTCAAATCGCGAGCGCCGCTCTGAGGATTTAATTCCCTTGACTGTTGCGAATCGGCGCATGTTTTTTCATTAAAACGCATTCAATACGACGACGATGTGGCTTTCAAAAAGCGGACCTTTTCAAAAAAAATCCCTGACATTCCACTCTGTACTGCTCCCATTCTATTCAACTCTTTTAACATAACGTTATTGACATTTTTTATTATTATGTCTTTCGTATTTACGACATTTTATTGCGTAATTACTAGAAAAATATTGTGTGCAAAATAATTGTATTTTTTTTTTTTTTTTATGTCAGATATCGACAGACGAGCATGAGGTTCACTTGATGGTAGGTGATACCTCAGCCACAGAACATCAGTCAATGATGCGCTGTCGACCTATTTTTTACTTCGAGCATTCGGAAATCCATAGACTGAAACCGAAACGCGCAATATGCACTTCACGGCTTTTCCATCTATGATAATGTATGATATGTATAAGCAGAAATAAAAACGTAGTCACAGTTATGTTGATACGTTGCGTTGATACGTAGATGATTAATCATTTTCATTTTTCACAAATTGGAAAGAAAACCAGATAGCTTTCTGTAAGCTTAACTAACTTCTAAATTAGAAGTGTGTTTTTCAGCATATATTTAAACTGTATTTTATATACTTGTTAATTAGAATTATCACAATATTTGAAAACTTTTTAACATATTTTCTATCGTAACGATGGATAAAGTAATTTCATCAGTTCCTAATGCTAAAGATTTGATTAACATATCTTCATTTGTAATTTCCATTAAGGAGCATCGCATTGTCAATGAAATTCCTTGTATGTTACACTCGATAGCGATTGACTATTTTCAGGAACAATTAGGAAATTAGCATTTAAACGATTACAGTATTCGAGGTGCGGAGCTGACTTGTGTTCTTTTTAGTTTTAATGGCAATCCAACGTACCACCAAACAACACTCTCTTTTATATATTTCCGTAGCCTGGGAGGGTAAATATACCTAGTATTTGTATGTGTCAAAGCATTGCATTCAATAGGTTTTTTAACATTTTGGTGCATTCTAATTTTCTTAGAATAATTTAAGGCTTACATTTTTAAACATTTATATATAGAAATATTCCCACCGGGTAACGAACCGTTCATAGATGGACCGTGAAGTGCACATTGCTCGTTTCGGTTTCAGTCTATGTATTACCGAATGTGTTGTATACACTTTCAGAATTGTTTTATATATTTGTAATATTGTTTTATAATGTAATTCTAGTAATAGTTTTAAGTGGTTAGCTGAATATTTTTTTTATATTTCTTTCTATAATGACTCTAATATTATGTATCATACCAGTGCTGTCTAGATTATTTTAAAACTTACCATGTCAGTTAAATTCATTTTATATTCTTTGAAGAATGTAATTTTAATTTTTCATTATATACTTTTACTTTTTATCTAATGGGAATAAATAAGAATATCACTACTTAGGAAGCTAAAGTGAACATATTGGGTTATTTATAGACGCACAGTCAGTTTGTTGAATGTAACTTAATGTTCAAATTAAGTTGAATAAGTCTGTCGCTGCGCTTTATAGCAACATCGTTTAACTGGTGAATTAGATTAGCCTAAGTGAGTCTATGTAAATGTTTCTTGAGATTAATAAACATTCTTAAGTTTACAATCTGTCACTTAAAATTAAACAAAATCCATTATCTGAAATATTTTATTTTATGTTAGATATCGACAGACGAGCATGAGATTCACTTGATGGTAGGTGCTCAGCCACAGAACATCAGTTAATGATTCGCTGTCAACCTACTTTTTACTTCGAGCATTCGGAAATCCATAGACTGAAACCGAAACGCGCAATAAGCACTTCACGGTTATTCCACACGAACAGTAGTTCATTATCCGGTTGGAATTTAGATATTCCTTCCATCCGTTCAATGTTAAGTTACGAGACACGGGGAAGACATGCTTACAGAAAATTATAAACATGCCGTCCCAGTGGGATTCGAACCCACGACCCGTCAGCGCACACGGCAGGTGTTCTACCAAACGCGCCAACGAGGCCGTCAATGTCACTTAGTATGGCATGAAAACATTATAATACATATTATGAAATTTAGAAAACAACATTTACATTATTAAAAAAATGCGAATAAAATCTATCAATTAAAGTTTAAAATAAAAATAGTATTTGTTACTATTACCTATACACCCTTATATTTTATTTGAATAAAAAAAATAAATTAGAATTATAATTTTATACTAATCGACTCTTCGGCGTAGGCATTCCCTATTTCCTTTAATTCTCTTTGTCTGGCTTTCTGCATTCAGCTCGACGTCAGTTGTCACTTTTATGATTTCTCCGTTATTATATCAAAATATATCGACAAAACAATCAATTCGATTTATCGTAGGTATCACATGTGATAAATTCAAAAGGTAACAGGATGCATCAGTATATTCATGACTCTCTAAAGTAACACTTGACTCTACACGTGATAGCGATAGATTGGTACTTGCAGCGCGCGAACTTTCTGTCGTTTTGAAATCGTTATTTTTAGTTGCTAATTTCATTCTTTAAAAATTTGATTTTCCGTATGTTCCCGTATGGGCATGGCTAGGCCACATTTGTCTTTGTCTGTTCATATATTATAAGCAAGGCAGCATTCAACGAAAATGGCGATCAATTTAAGTTTTTAAAATTCATCCAATGGCTAAAACATCTCAAAATTAAACAAGAAAGACTCAGTGGATTTCGTAAATAGAGTTATTCATAAAATTATGGTAAATACGCCTCGGCTTAGCTTTATTTAACGACTGTGTGGTAATTAAAGACGAAGACGAAGACGAAGGCGAAGACGAAGACGAAGACTTAAAGATTGCCAACACTGCTCTAGTCTTAATGATAAAGTGGTGTGTAGTTGTTTTGCTGCGGTCACCCTGACACTTTCGTCTCCCATAAGTACCCCATGAAGGGTTAACGACCTGTTCGCGTGATACCGCACTACTTTAGGCTTATTTATACCATGAAGCGTAAGTAGGCGACTTTCAAGTGTTATACGAGCGACTCGCCACCTATCATTTCCATGATCAACATTAGCGACTAAAAACTAACAATACGATTAAATAAAAACAACTATAGAAAACAATAAAATATGATTAGTCTACGCAAATTAAGTATAGGTACAAAATATCACAACATTTGTTTGCCTTTTCAAGTTAACCCTTCCCATATATAAAAAAGGCTCATATTCTAAAGATATATACTAAAATTATATTCATCTTTATAAATAGGTATACTATACAATACCGAAGACTCCGAATATCCTATACAAATAGTACAGTAGACTCTTTTAGCCGTGCCGGATTTTTCGAATGTTTGGTTTACTCGATTGTTTAGAAAAAAACATAATATAATATAAAGCATTTCATTTATTTGTGTTCATGTTTTTTTTTATATTTGTAACATATCTCACAAATAACTAATTACCTACATAGTTTTAAAATAATCCTTTATTGAGGTCTGTTTTTGTGCAATTTAAATGGGGAAATGAGGGTGCCAGATTATATATAGGTCGAATCGGCTTATTGAAGTACTGGATTAGTGAGATTCTACTGTACTTATATAATATTATGTCTGTTTATAATGGACACTAATTTTTTTCGATATTCGGCAGAAATAATATAGTGTTTATAGTATAAATAGTATAAGTAAATATCTGCTAACTCTTCAAACTATTTTTTTATATGAAAACTATAAAATACGAAGACAAATTAATAAAAAACACTTTATTTCAGGAAACAGAAAAGAACCAACAGATCAGAAAACTTTATCAAAATTTGAGAGAGTCTCGATGTTCAAAATCAAAAAATGAACATGGACGAATGTTTGGCGGCAGAGGCATAAAGTATTTCAAATGTCGTGGCGGAGTGACAGCGTTGCTTAGACAATGCACGGTCTGTTTGGAGTTGCTACAGCGTCTGCATTTCTCCAAATATTACTCTCATTTGCTGGTAAGCTTTTAAACTTTATGTCTATATAATCTGAAACTAAAATACCTTAATAAATTTAAGTCATTAGGGACAGCTCATTGATTCCAGTTTGATAACTTATTCTTCTTGCCTTTATTCCACGGTAGGGTTGGCACGAACCATACTTTCTTTTCACTATTCTCTATCAGCCATCATTTCATACTTTACGAAATTGATTATACACATCACTTCCAGTTTTTCTATACCTCTAAAGTCTAAGCTGTCTTAAATCTCTCCTTACTACATGTTACGTATGATGACTAACTGTAACACGCCCTGGCTTCGCACGGGTGCAATTAAGATGTACTATAGATAAAATGTAGGACTCGCTGATAATGTAGCTTTCTATTGGTGAAAGAATTTTAAACATCTGTCCAGTAGTTTTTGAGGTTAATCGTAACAAACAAACAAAAAAATCTTCCCTCTTTATTTAACAGATATTATTTTTATCAGACTAAAGTTGCGCATAGTATAGTCCGGAATTGTGGACTGACCTTTAAGATAAAGGTAGTCGAGGAGGTATGAAGCAAGGCGTCAGAGGGAAACCGGAAGCAGCTGTGTCGCTCGCGTGCTGTTTACCAATTTATCACTAAGCAGATTATATATAGGCTGGTTTCTCAGACGTGTTTTATGACCTTGTTTGCGCTCCCTCTATTGTTTATGTCCCATAAATTCTCACCTTTAATTTTTTTTTTTTGGAATCTCCTAATCAAATATATACAATATACATCTTATATTTTTGTCCAAGTTATTAGATTATTACTTTATGATTGAAACGACAAACTAGTAGGTACACATTCGAAACACATCGGTAACGCTATTCTTTAAAACATATTCCATTCGCTTCGTTATATAATAATTTTTTTTATAGACGAATTTGTTTTGATATTTACTTAATTTCTTCACTGATATTTTTAAACGTGTTATAAGTAACAAATAACTAAGAGAATGGAGTGGGAAGGAGACTAGACTTTTATAAATATAGATAGCAATTGGCTTAAAATAGACGAACACAATCGTTTTGTATAGCTATCATAATAAATAACTGTTAGTCAAGGAATTGTTGTAAAGTTTTTGTATTTAAAAAAAAATATCTGGCTCCTAACGTACTGTTTTACCGTTTAATATTAAATAAAAATGCATAAATATGAAATAAACTATAAATATATTAATTTTATTTATATATTTAATATTTATATACCTTGAAAACGTTATGACTGGATTATAGTTTTCTTATAATAAATTTCTATGTGCGTTCAATATTTTTTTGATATATATATGTATTTCTAACCAGTTATAAGGCAAAAAAATAACAAGACCATCCAGCAGGTTATACATACGCTTGACATGTGTAATTGGATGAAACTCATCCATGCTATACATTGAGAAAAGCTAAAAAAAATATTCCACGTTTACACGAGCATTATAAAAGAAAAACAGACACGGGATGAACATCTGGCAAATTAAAATAAAGCCATGAATGAACGGACGTGCAGTGTCGTACCTAAATATGTAAAATAAATTGCATAAAAGTCACAAAAGGGACGTAAATTGTGTTTTCAGTAGTGTTTTGGCCGCAGGTGGCGGGACTGGGTCTTAAGCTCAAACGGACGCCGCCAAATCCGTACACGACTTTAATTTAACTTTACTCCACTGAGCATTGTTCCTGCACTAAATTCTAATTTAATACAGTCGTCATAATATTAAGTACGTTGGATTCAATTAGTTGGTTTATTTTGAAATGCCGTTATATACTATACATGCTGTACCCAAAATGTGTTGCAACGTAACATAAGAAAGTGGATTTTTTTTGGGCTAGGAACATTCACGTATGCAGATTACCTGATCAAATTTTCATCGTAATCAGAGGAATAGTTAAGGAGTGTATAGACAAACGTACATTGATTTGATTTACGTAGATGTGGAGAGCACGTAGGAAAATTCGAAATAGCATAGATTTGTTGCCATGATACTATGCCGAATACTGTGGTACAGCAATAAATGTTCAAGTTTCATAATACACTCCGACATTTATTTGTACAACAAGAGAGGAAATTCCATTAGGATGATCGCTATTATAGATATTAGGGGAGCACGAATGCAATAGTGTAGAATCTGCATAGGTAGGAGTTCCAGCGTGCCGCGCGCCGGTGCAATCCGGTTTGAATACGTAACGCCACTACATTGATGCGGTCTCGAAAATACTGTTTCATAAGCAATAACCCATATTTTGCTGTGTTTTGTTATTGAGAATATGTAAGAAATAAATGTCCTTTCATGTATCAAATTGTAATTTTCAATACAAATTTGTTGAGAGCTCCTACGTAATGTTACCTACATTTTTGAAATATTGAAAGAAAAAGTAAAATGGGTCTTGGAATGTACTCGCATAACAAAAAAAAAGAGATCAAAACATTATTACTAATACGGGTTCGTTGAGAAGTTGCGTTCCAATTGGTCGTGGGTTCGAAATTCGAATCCTACCGGCTTTTCTAAGCTTTGTTTATACATAATTATTATCTCTTGTTTTTCATTATGAGTTATCATTTGGAGTATTAAAATTCGGTGCGGTTGCTTCGGTTTCAGTCTACGGTATATTATTATTGTTTTATTTTTGCTATATTCTACTATCAAATGAGCTTCACGATTGCTTGTAATAAAAAAAAAATATGGCTACATTCTTACGTTTACAATTCCAAAATCTCCGCATCCGCTATTCAAGCATGATTGTAATAAAAAAATTATCATATTCATTAAATTGTATTCAGTGATATGGAATTCAGTTAGAATGGAGTCGAATTCGTCCGCTCCAACGAAGCTTTTGTTGAACGGGCGTCAAGTGCTACGCGAAAAGCGTAGGCTTGCACATGCCACGTAAAGAACGACCAATGCACCGTGAAATTGCCTATTTTCCACGTGAATTTATTTATTTATTTCATATATCAATAACATTTCCATTCGTTCTATAACAACTTGATGCATAGGAAAATCAGTATAACAGAAAATATGAATCATCTGTTCGCTAAGAATAATACAAATTCATGCAATACTTAATTAAATTACTCGTGAATCTTAGCATTAACATTGCTCTATATATTGAAAACCTGAATATTTTAATACGATACATCCCAACCAGGTAGCGCATCCTGCTTTGATGAAAAATTCATAATAGACTCTATCTCATTGAATTTACAGTTGATATTCGTATATATAGTTAGAAGATCAAGATATATCATTTACGACACTGAGAAGGGAAACTGATTCATTTCCGATGCACAGTTGAAGCTCTTTGTGGAGTACGTCGGCTGCGAATCGCTCACGTTTTCAACATTTGATTGGGACATCAATACGTCTAAAATATTGTTACATTTATCGTTACAAAAGGTATCATTTTGACGGGCTTGTTGGCGCGTTCGGCAGAACACCTGCCGTGCGCATCGATGGATCATGGGTTCGGATCCCACCGGGACCACATGTTTATAATTTTCTGTAAGCATGTTTTCCCCACGTCTGGTAACTTCGGGCATTGATCGGGTGGGAGGAATATCTAAATTCCGACCGGGTAGCGAACCACCGTTCATAGATAGAAAAACCGTGAAGTGCATATTGCGCATTTTGGTTTCAGTCTATGGATTTCCGAATGCTCGAAGTAAAAATTAGGTCGACAGCGCATCATTGACTGATGTTCTGTGGCTGAGGTGTCACCTACCATCAAGTGAATTTCATGCTCGTATGTCGATATCTGACATTAAAAAAAAACATCACTTTTGAGCCGAGAAATTCAAATTACAGTAAATTCTCAAAGAGCGTAAGTCTTATTCTTGCATCAAAAAATGTATTTCATATTCCTGGGAGCGTTTAAGACGTCCTATAGTTCTGTCTGCAGAGAGTTAGGGCGCAAAACAGACGCTGACTGGCATCTCCCTGGCGAGCTTCCCTCCATCACGTAGCAATCGCGTCTGCAAAATGCAACAATGCATAAGAATTCAATCTTATGTTTGTTTCAAGGATGCATAAGGCAGCAATATTACATTTTCTTCCACTACGATTACAGACGATTTTAGTTTGTAAGTATTCTAAAGTAATTATAAGTAATATTACCATATAAGTATGTGAGCACTTGGTTACTACTAATACAATTAAATAATACTATGTCAATGCGGATGTTTAAATTATTTTAACATATTTGCGTTTAATTCATAATATTTTTTAAGCTTCGCTTTGAGTTCATTAAATATATTATGTATTGAATAATAAAATTAATCAATACATAATATGTTTATTAATAGTAGTATTCTAGAATCTTATTCTTATTAAGTATTTACTTATTAACAAATCAGATTATGAATATACACAGGTGTTTTCTTTAAGCCGAACTGAGCTCTGTAAAGCTGTTAATAATATAATAAAATATTGTTTAAATATGTAAGTACACTAGTCATAAAAAATCGGGGAAAATTCTCAAATAAATGAAAAATTACTAGAAGATAAACAGTGTAGAATAACGTTATCATTTTGAATTCAGAACCGTATATATGCTACAGAATCATGTTGTGGAAAACTTATAAAGTAGCATTAAAAGATTAAAATTCGATAGTTCACTCAAGCCTAGCCGTATCGAATCGAAACTCGAAACGATCTCTCGAGTCAACTACGGCGTATATTTGCGATGCAGGCGGCGCGTCCATGGCAAACTTCGCCTGGCGAATGCAAAAATTTAAATTAAAAACATAAATCAGGCGTGTATCGAGTAAGTTTCGAGACCGATATACATTTCAACTGCACGCTTCGAAACATGTACTTGTTGGCTTATCCATATATTTTTATTTAATTATACATACTTGATATTAATTAAACTCAGTGAGTCTTGTATTAATCTGTTAGATGTCGAACGAAATCATTACATTCATTAAGCCAAGGTTATATTTATTAGGTGAATATCTTGTTAAAATAAAAGATACTCCACAGATAATTACGACGGAGGAATTTCGTTAAGGTATTTCTAAATTAATTGCTCTGAAATATTATAAGTATAATAATCCTAATATAATCTTAATTAAGAGAACTTCACAACGCTCAAATTAGAAATTTTAATCTCTGGAAAATCCGTAATCGTGAGGTGATGCTGCTTATGAATTTTGAATATTTACACTTTTGTTACGAAAAATGTTCTTGCTCTGTTTCCCTTTCGAATATTTGAATAAAATCAAGAGTGTTTAAAATTATAATACAATTATCCGCTTATTTTTGAATAAAATACTAAAGTAATTCAAATATTGTTAAGAATAGCACTCACAAACTTTTCATGATGAGAACAAATGTTTGCAAAATAAATGATTATATTACCTACCTACTGTTAATATGCTGTTCTTAATAATAGTTCAAGCAGCGATATTGTTTGGTTTACTAGTCGGCTCAACAAAGAGTAATAATTGAAATTATTATCATAATTACAAGGCAAAAAGAGGTTTAAATTTATGTACCCCCAAGTAGGAACCATAAAAAATCAATTTTATCTTGTTCATTACGATATTAAAAGTGTCTAAATATACTTCACAAAAGAAAAGGTTTTGTTTGAAGAAAGTAACGTTTTGCCGCTTCATTAGCTTATTCATTCCCTTCATATTGATTAGCTAAAATAAAAGGTTTTTTCGAGAAGGAATTACAAAGAATTTCTTTCAGCTATAAATAAAATGATCATTGTATAATATTATTGAATTAAGGTGTACAACATTAATTTTGGTCTTATACATTATTACGTATACCTAATTGATATGTTGTGCAAAAAAATAAATAATAATTTACTCATTGCTCACGAGCCATGGAAAATAGAAAACATATTGCATATCCGATAATGTTTCAAGTTGGATGAATGAAATATGAACTTGCAATTAAAAACGGACATTGATCAAGCGAAAATAAAAAAGTATTGCATATAAATTAAAATTCGTTGACGTTGACTGAAAGTATTGGTAAACAGCTTGATAGTTTACGTTTTACCATTTACGAATGTTTTTATTAGCTTAGTTCATATTATGTATATAAATATATATTATCCTACTTTTGCGATATTCCGCCTGCGTGGCTAAATATTGGTTGCGTTTGTTACCGGAAGTCCCTGGTTCGAATTCCGAGTAAATAAAAATAAAGATCCTATTTAGTTAAATCCTTAGTAGACTGAAAACTGATCATTTACTTCGATGCCTCCCACGTAAGTTAAGGTAACTAGCAAAGTTTTTGTTTTACATTATTTTACGTTTTCAAACCATATTAACTGTTTTCATCTATTTTGAATATAGATGCAACTTCATATGTCTTGTAAGTACACTAGCCAAACCGCAACGGCATATTGCAGCTTAGTTAACATTACCAAAGTTTCGGCGATTTTCATAAGAAATAGTGGCCCAAAAAAGAAAATTCGGACTTCTATAAAACGTCAGTAATTTACCAAAGTTTATTTAAACACAAACATTTTTCAAATCAGTCATTTCAATTGCGGAAGATGGTGGAGGTCCGAATCTAATTCATTCTAAAATTAATTTCCTGAATATTTTTATTCCAACAAATAAGAGAACATTATAATCGGTGCAGCCGTTCTTGAGTTATAAATGGTGAAACTAACACGATATATTTTAAAAATATTCAACACCATGTAAAATCCAAATCCAAAAATGTTCGTGCCACTTTTGCACATTTACGATTTCTGGTAAACGTATCACGAATCGTATCACGCTAATCACATATCAAATTATCAAGCCAATCCTTCTTTTCAAGATTTGCGGGTTTTCGGCAAAACCTTGTAGTGAGTGTTCGTAATTAGAACTGTGCAGACTTAATTAGAGTTGGTTTGATTGCAGCCGTCAACGGCGTCAGCTGGGAGGAATGGTGGACCTACGACGGAATCTCAGGTGAGCCGAATTATAGCTGGACCATTCAATATTGCATACTGTTTATGTATTCCATTTGGTATCTCTATTTCTGCATAATTAACTCAGTATCGATGTTTCATTTTGACTATTAGTAAATAACCATGCAGTTTTGTAGAACTTTATATGCATCAAGAAGGGGTTAAACACTGTTGGTTGAGGCTACTTTTAAAGAAAATAACTTTTTTACTTTGTCTTGCTTATATTCTGAGTTCAAGAGATTGATTAGTAACCGTTGACACGTTTTGTGATACCGGCCGTGCGCACCGATGGGTCATGGGTTCGAATCCCACCTTGATGACATGTTTATCTGTAAGCATTTCTTCCCCACGTCTGGTAACTTCGGGCATTGACCGTGTGGGAGGAATATCAAAAACTCCGATCTTACATAAAAAAACAATTTTTCACAGTACCCATAACGTTTAGTTGATTAATTCTTTTTTTTATTTTAATATCGTTACCTAGTGAAAAATCCCATTATTTGGAATAAACAAGTTTATCAATAGCAATACGAGAAACTATCAACAGATCTATCCTTAAAAAGTTTCTCAATTATTACTTATAAGTATATTAATTATCTATGTATTATAAATTACAGTTATAACCTACAATAATGTTACATTAATAATGCCGTATATAAATCGTTCATTAAGGTATAAATAAAAAAGGGTCTTATACAAAACATAGCGAGATATTCGTAATATATGTACAGAGCATGACGACTACATATCATAGCTTGTATGTATGAAGTGAAAATCTCAATTCATTGACCTACCGCAAACGCACCGCAAATACGTTTCCCGTATCAATTTTTCTGTGCCGATAACATTTTTGCCAGTTTACGTGACATGAAATTTATACGGCCAATTTATCTTGCATTCATATTGCGTTACTCGCGAAATTGTGAGGTGTGTTATCGTATCATTTCGTAACAGAAATTTTAGTCTTTCTCCAATTTTATGTGGTTATGTATATGCAGTAAAAGTTTGATTTATGAGTTCCTGAACGAGCTCTAAAGTGTCTCTACATTTCCTGAAGAAGTTTTGTAGTGGTTTACGATGCTTAAATAAAAGGATTCGTTCAATACTTTATACCATAATGTCATAGAATGCCTCTATTACCTGCACCACTTTGTATAAAATATCATTTTAGCGTAGTAAAATCTACTTTGTTACTTTTTCTTTGAATATCAGTTTCTTTTTCTAACTTTCCTTAAAACTTAAATACCCAAAGTTGAAAGTCTAATAAATGCTGTAATATTATTATTTTTTTATTTAATAACTAGCACTTACCAAGTAAGTACTAAGAGCACATGCAATCTAGCCTATCACTTAAGGCCAATTAACAGCTTATTCCTATCCTAAATTAACTAGAAAATATATTTTTACTAAGATAATGTCCTTTAACACTTTTCTTATTGTCTCCTCTATCATAGGGGACACATATTTGTTGTGTTCCTTGCAAAGCAAACTTTTGCAATATTAATTGAAATAAAATAGTCCAGTTTAATTTACGAACTACTTAGAACAAGACGATAATAATATAATCATCATGATAGATTTTATAGTCGGAATGAATACTTTTATATACATTCTTAGTAAACACTTCTCACGCAGGTAATTTGTATTTCGATACGTTAAAGTAATCAAGTACCGTAGACATTCGTTAAAAATGTATTAAAGTAGCATTTTCGATAGCTTCCTACATCCAGTAGGTATTAGCAAAGTGATGTTGCGTGAGCTTCCAAGCCCTCCGATCTCTTGTAATATTCAAGACCATTAGTAATCACGCTAACTACACATATCTAGTGTAGTACGTAGTATTTGTGTATTACGTAGTGTTCTTTTTTACCTGTTTGGCTACCTCAAGTTAAGTAATATGCCTAATGCGTTGGGCACCAGAGTCTTGTGCCCCCAATTTCGGGGAAACAAAAAAAATTTATCAGACAGGGCACAGAAGAATACCTGCTTGCCTGTAAAGATAATGATCAGACACAGGGCACAGAAGAATACCTGTAAAGATAATGATCAGTGAAAAAGATATAGAAATGCGTATGTGCTATGTCCTACTAGGGACCCGGATATTCACATAATCTGTTTAAAGCTTACGCCTCGTATTATGACTCTAACAATCGGAAAAAACTCAGAAAAGGCATTCTATGTTTGAACAAATTGCTTCAAATAGTGCAATTAGAAGTGTGCGGGTGACGTAATTGCAGTTTTTATTCACACAACAGGCTCGGGGTGCCAAAAAGTATTTACAATAAAGGAAAGTTCACTTAATGCGTGGCTATAAAGTAGGTAGGCGTGACCGCAACCGCTGTGCCGGCGTACTCATGCAATTTTCAAGGTCATAAATAATAAAACCGTGAACGCGATCCAAAGCACTTTGGCCACTTTTCCGCTGTTTTCTCACATATTGAAATACCTTGTAGACGTGAGCGTTTTTCTGGATTACGGCACTTACACTTTTTTAAAGAATTTTTAAAATAGTTAGGTAAGGGACAGTTTATGGAAATAGCCGAATTCACTATTTTCATTTTTGTGTTGCAAAGTCTGTTTATATATCTCTCAAGAAATATTATAATTACATTACAAAACTAGTCAAATTAGGAAATTATAATCAATCAGTGTATTTCTACAGTAATTGATGTTTGTACGATAGATTGGAAGTAAACTTAATTACTATAAAAACGTTATATTTGATTACCATATCTACTCTAAAACAACTCACATCAAGTGAATTGGACTTCCGTTATAAAAAAAAAATATTTTGTTTTACCGTGTTCTCTAGTATGGAACCTACCATCGTACGGAACCATTCATGACCAAACCCGACACGCACTTAACCGGTTTATTCATTAAAAACAATAATGAAAAGAACACCACCCTCGTATGTAGTTATAATAATGAACACGTGTGCATTCATTACTCGTATTTTGTGCACATTTGATGCTTACCGTGTCACTTACGTATGAATAAAATAAATATATCGAAAATGCTGCTGGATATTTATGACGTCATCGTTACCTACATGAACAACGAACATTCAATTATCCGTGAATTTATAATTACCTAATCAAAAGTCTACATATTAAGCCTAGGAATTAGTATTAAAACGTGCATTCAATTAGATTACGTTTGTTTATTTTCGTAAGTAGACCAATTAATTATTACTACATTCATGGTATGATATGGCACTAATAACCTAATATTCTGATATTTATGTAATGGAATATCATAGTGAAATATGATTTGATATTAGAGGTATATTACAATGTATTAATTATCTACATTCTACATGGTAACTAAATTCCTAATAATTATGTCTTTGTTGGACTTTTTCTTAATCAAAATAAATGTTTACTTACGTAAATGTTTTGCTTTTTCTGAAGCTGATAATAGAATTATTTTAAAAACTGACTCCTAGTAGACGTAGATCCATTAGCGTGGGTATAGATACATAATAATAACAATAATATAAATTAACAAGAAAATAAAGAAAAAATCTCTGTAAATTAAATAAATCTGTCGTAAATGATAATTGGGTATCACCTGTTTGTTGTCATCAAATAAGCAATATGGGTTTAATTATTTTTGAATTTCACACGCAAACTGACAATTAGCGAATTGGGATCATATAATACTTGGAACCTTGTGTTAGATGATATGTTTGTTTTTAATCATTCTACCTACCTTTAATTAATGTAATTATAATTTGAAAAACCCACTATGCACGGCATATGTCATCATATTATACACATTATTCAATTAAACATAACTCTAAATATTTCATTTTTAATTCCTAGGTCCAGCCTTCTGGGGCCTCATCAACCCAGAATGGTCATTATGCAACAAAGGCCGACGGCAGTCGCCGGTAAACTTGGAACCAGAGAAGTTACTGTTCGATCCAAACCTACGATTTTTACACATAGATAAACATAGGGTATGTACTTAGCTATTATGTAGTACATAATACACATCGCCAATGGAAAGGCGAAACTACTAAAATGCCAATTTGTAATAAATCAATCAGAAAAAGATATGAGATATGATTTTTTTAAAGAAACTTTAAACCTTATTTTCCACTAGTTTCATTTGGCGCTTACTTAACTTAATTAACAGCTTTAGGTTACAACAATTGCTCACAAATTGACTAGTCTCCCTGTATAGAATATCAAAGCGATTACCTAATTGTAGTTAAGTGCTACATCAGCCCGTAAAGATATAAAATAAATGTATTTACGACTTTAAAACTCAATACTTTTGAAAGAGGAGAGAGAGACCGCAAGTTACCTGTAAAATATATTGTAAATATGTTTTTCCCTATATATACCTACTTCTAGTGCTAAACGGTATTGGAATAATGATGTTCCCTTCGAATTATTATAGAATATTAGTTTTTATCAGGGACTAAAACCGGTTAATTTTTATTATCCAAAATACGTGTCTCACTGAGATACCGTGATATTAGTTTTAAAGAGTAATAAACACTTAACTAACCACAGTAATTTTTTTCTGTAAATATGCATAAAAACGAAAGAATATGAACAAAAACCTTTATTATATCGGTATAACTCCCATATAAATTAACCGGTATTCAGTCCCTGGTTTTTATAATCCGAAAAATATTTTGCTCGTTTCGGTTAAAGCTTCGAACTTCCATTGGGTTCTTATAAAAGGGCGACAGCGTCGTTGATTTCTGACATTTATTTACTTCATTAAAACATTAAAAAGGACCAGTGCAGCTAATAACATTAATTAAAATTATATACATTTAAGCAAAGAAACAAACATAATAGTACATTTAATAATAATAAATTTAAATATACAATACATAATATGTCTCGTTTATGTCTATAATCTAGTGCATAAGTTGTTCGAAGACGCAAGTCAAGTCGAAATCTATTATTGATAATTATCAAAATGGCAAATTTTAATAAAGAATTCAAACATAACACGTTATCTTACGTGTAGGTGAGGTTGGTTTTGTTCTAAAGCCGTATAATAAAAATCTCTGGTAAACGACTAATTTATATATTTTTTTAACAGATAAACGGATTAATAAGCAATACGGGTCACTCAGTAATATTCACTGTGGAGAATGAAACACGTCATCACATTAATATTACGGGCGGTCCCCTGTCCTATAAGTATCAGTTTCATGAGATCCACATACATTACGGCCTACACGATCAATTTGGTTCGGAACATGCGATTAATGGATATTCTTTCCCTGCTGAGGTAAGCAAATTATGTCTTTGTATTATCAGTAATATCTTATGTTACATTATTCCATACATTTATTTCATTCATTGTATGAGCTTTATCAGGAATATACTTTCCTAAAGTATCTATGCATGATAAGCTTAATATAATCAACTAGCTTCGACTTCGCATGGGTGCAATATAGATGTACTATATAAATTTAAATCCATTGAGTAGGTCCAGAGATTACCCCATACAACTTCAGATACGATAATTATTTATAATGATTATTTAAATCTTCTGCAATCCATAAATAGTCTGTAAAACTATCATCATCATTTATCAGTAGCGTGTTCACGATAAAATAACTGAACCAATTTTGATGAAATTTAGTACGATGAAAGTCTGAGCCCTAGGAATCTTCTTACCTCGGGGAGATTTATCAATCCTTTCTCCAACCCTAGTGGGGTAAAGGGCAGACACATACGAGTATCTGTGTCTGTTTCACTGATAATTTTTTTACAGTCAATTAGGTGATCTGTCCAACCGAAATATATTTATATATACTATAGGTAACACAGAGTCATGGATTACCGCCGCCCATGGACATCTGCAACACCAGAGATCTTGAGGATGCATTGCCGGCCTTAATTTTGTTTATCTTGTTTCCGAGGCATTCAAAGCCCGGGGCTAAACGTAACGTTTATACCAGAAAGTCTCTAGTCCACAAGATTTACTCAATAATTAGGTGCCATTTATCTTGTTTTCTCAGGATTTGAACTCTAGACCACAAGTGCAAAACATAACTTGCATACAAAGCGACGGCGATCCATAAGATATTACTCAACATTAAGCTAGCATTTGAACTGTTTATATAGCGATAGCTACTATTAGACATGTGTATTTATTATTCGAAGCACAAATGTTAGCACATCTAAGTGTGTCTGCAATCAATTAGTGCGCATCAATCCGAGTGTTTACCCGGCGTAACTTGACGAAACTGCAATACGTGTCTTCAACACTAATTATTTAGCTCGTGCTTCTGTTTAATACTTTCCTTCCTTTAATTAATGTTGCTTTTACTTAAGCACAACATAATGATTTTTTTTCTATAATATATTGATGTTAATATTAATTAAAAACGCTTGAAACCTTCAAGAGCCTACTCTTACCTTAAAGGCTGGCAACGCATTCTCAAGACCTTTGGTGTCGCGGATGGAATTAGTTCATAGGTCATCCGCTTGTCTGTTTGCCTCCTGTGTATAATAAAACATAATATTTAATATTCAAATCATTATGTACCTTAAAAATATATGATTCATGAAATAATACAGACAAATTTAATTTTACTAACACAATACTAACCTCGTTAAATAGTGTTGTAACACTATTTTATTTTATATACTGTCAATTAATAAATAATTTCTTTAATGATTAGCATCGCGCATCTTTCAACATTCGTTGTACATTAAAGGAAGAAAGTGACTAATTAGTAATCACCAACGAGGGTGCAACTTCAGGTTCGAGCTACAAAAGAATGCAATAGGGGAGAGTCTCAAACCGCATGATTAGCATTTAGCACGCGCTTTTTGAGGTGAAAGCTTAATGTAATATATTAAACTCGTAAAATTTTCCTAAATATCGCAGTCAATAGTGAGTTCTACATGTTTTATTTGAATTTAGAACATAAATCTACACTTTAAATCAAAAATTAATAATAAAGACTTGTACCTCAAGACTTAAAAAATGCCCGCATACTTGGTATAAATTCCATTAAAAAAAATGTTCTTCGTATTTTAGATGTTAAATACTATTAAACAAACATGTAAAGAAATAGTCTAAACAGAATACACAATTAGAATATTGTAGACAATTTCAGAATAGCATGCTCGAATTGTACACCTACATAAACTCTGCAACCTAAAATGATTACATTACATCAACTCCGACAATTTTCACTTAATCTTCAGCTAAGCCACAAATAAACATTTCCAATACGTTAGAATGTTGGCACGGATTTCTTTTCCAAGTTCAAAAGAAAGTGTAACAGATGTTTTTACACGCATGGGCCGCGACGCGTTACCTCCCTCCGACGCGACGCGACGCCAGATCCCAAAGTAATCCCAACAAACGACTCCCGGCCAACTGAAGCGTGCTTGCTGTTTATTTATGTGACAAATTCCTGCACAGTCACGTTAAACCCGAAATCATGTGCTTATTCTCGTGTAGATTTATTTTACTCTACACGATTTACCTTACCACTTTATAATTTCAATTCCAATGGTCTTTTATTGTAACGTTTTTAACAAAGCCCCCTCACTTTGTGTTATGCGAATTGGGAGTGTACAAATATGATTTTCAACATTCAAGATTTCCTTTTGTTACAGATTCAAATATTTGGTTTCAATTCACAGCTGTATTCAAACTTTTCGGAAGCTTTACATAAAGCCCAGGGGATTGTTTCGATTTCTTTACTTTTACAGGTAAGTGATTCTTTTAGATATAGCTTATGATTAAGGGAAACATCACAGGATTAAAATGTAAATAAGCCTACCTTTATTGTAAGATAAGCTTGGAAAGCACGTAACTTTACGAATTAACTGCTGGGATGCAAATACTAAAACAATATTTAATAATAGAAAAGCTATTAGAAATATTTAATTATATGTTTTCCTTATTTATCTAAAGATTGCTTTCCTTATACCGGAAATATATGAAGTACTCTCTAGTAATGTGAGTTATCGACGGCGTGTTATCAACGATGCCGCACCTTTTCATAGCATCCACCCAAACTAGGGGTAGTTAATTAAGGAAATTGGAATTTTCTGTGCGCTATTGGATTAGCCGCCAAAGCTATTAGTTCAAATTAAGAACTGTCTGAAATACGAAAAGAAATTGTTTATTTGTACGTGCGATTCAAATTTTTATAGAAAATATTTACAGTTAATCTAAAGTACCTAAAGATACAGAAGTATTTGGTATTTAAATGGCTTTAGCTAGGTGCTGAAGCAATATTTAACCATATAAAATACAATGTTATTTTGCATCTTACTTTGTAACTTTGTGATACTGCTTAGAAAATGATAATAAATTAATCTCACCAAAAAAAAAAAAAAATACTTGAAATTTTTATCAATTATATTATTCGTGACGTATTTTATTCATTTTAAAAATTATACAATACCAGTGGACAATTTAAGATATTTTTTCGTATTTCACAACCTCTGGGGATCGATCTTCATTAAATAGCACAACTTGTTTTATCAATTGTTCCTCAAATACCCACAATATCTACAGGGTATAATTATTTACAGCTAGGTAACAAATTTTAGAGCAAAACTGTGCAAATGTTAATTATACCAGGCACGTTGTTAGGGAATATCTGAATTCTAAACAACGCCACAGCTTTAGTTTCAGCTCAGTAAGTTTAGTTTTCCAGTTTATGTTGTACTTATCCTTCTTTTCTTGAGTTACACAGATGTGGGGCGCTTTTGAAAGCTCTGATTTATGGTACTTACGTTTTATAGGTAAACTTGTCTAATTTACAAACAATTTAAATACTGATCTATATTCTAAATATTATTCGTAACTTATAAAATGCTGCCATGCGGCATGACACCCAGGATACTGGCACCATTGCCTCGCTGACTGGCGAGGCTGGGCGAAATAGGTACCAACTCTGGCCTCCTCTGAAGCATGACTCAGCCGCACGGACAAATCCTGAACAAACATTTTGGTATGCGGCAACCAACGGCCCAAAGTCTCAACTGCTAATGCCGCAAATGCATACGAATCTATTAAAGAGGAACATTTAATTGCGGCATCTAAGCATTTGGGTCGGATCGGCAGCAGCTCCGGGTCTCTGACACGTATTCACTATATGGGGTGCTGCCAACGTAATAATAAAATGATAAGATAGATATAATTTAATGCGAGATGAAAATTCAAGTGGTTTATTTACTCCCTACTTTCGAAATTTGAATTAAATTTATAGGTAATATTTGCCGTTTTTAGGAGAACTATGAACTGAAGAGTAAAAACAATTTTGCTTATTTTGACGATTTTAATCAACTTCTTGAAATTGAAAATTGATTGAAAATCGGAAAAGAGTTCTATCGTGTTCTTTGTGAATCAGGTTATCTCAACGGCAAACTGTTAGATCGTTTTACGACACACTAATGAAGGCAGGTCCGATGTTGTCCCAAGGGGTCTGTGTTTACACCGCGTTCATATTTCGCATGTAAGTTTGTACACTATAAAGTCAAATGTGCTAAGGCTAGCGTTCGCCTACATTATTATAATATACGATACCTAACATATATTTAAATATATGCGCTTTTAAGAAATTATTGGTTAACCATCGTAGCTTGTAAGGTAATAATAATACAAAACATTATTTAAATAAGACCGAATATAGGTAATAATCTTGTCTTTTATATTTCATAGCATCTAAGAATTTTAATTAAATCTTTTAAATAAAATAGGTACTTTATAATGGATTAAAAGTCTGCCCGTGACCACGGTTGCTGAAAAGCATCCGAAACGTCGGGATAAATAATATAAACAATAAATCGCGCTTTAATCCGTTATAAAGTATTTTATTTAAATGTGTGATATTTGCGTTAATAAAAGACAATATTATTAATTCAGTTTGTCATATTACATAATTTTTGTTATAGCTTGGTGATTTATCAAATCCAGAACTAAGAATTTTAACTGAAGAACTAGAAAATATAAAATACGGAGGTAATATCATTGTTTTCATATTACTAGATATTTTTGATTTATAATGGCTTTCATGTTTTACTATATTTTTTTTACAGGTATATTTTAAATTGAAAATGTTTAGTAGGTATCACAAAATAAAATAAAATTATTTTTATTTAAATTGGATCATTTAATATATAAATAAAGTTATTATTTATATATTGAATGATCCAAGTTATAACTATATTAAGGGTATAACTTCTTGATTCATACATAATAATATAAGGTTGAATATTAATATCATTTCTGCATTTATTATACAAATATCGTTTACTCATTTTAAAGTCTCATATGAGTTCTGAAATATTCGAGATTAAACACATAAACAATTCCAATCTGTCTTCAATAATTCCTTTTTCAAATTTATCACGGCAGATTATTAAAAAGTAACATTACAGGTGCGGAAATGCCAGTGAATCGGTTATCAGTACGCGGGCTGCTTCCAGACACAGATTACTATATGACATACGATGGTTCCACGACCGCACCCGCCTGCTATGAAACTGTCACCTGGATCATCATCAATAAACCTATTTATATCACTAAACAACAGGTAAGACTATAGATATATAATCAGGCTAATTGGTGAGTGGTTATTGTCAGTTTTAATGAATATTCTGTTATTTCAAGCATTTATATCTGCAGGTATTATACAAGTAGATTTTTTTATTGTATAGGGGGCAAACGGATCGGCGGCTCACGTGATGGTAAGTGATCACCGCCGCCCATTTGCAACATTGCACACATTTGCAACACCAGAGGGAATTAAGAAAGTTGTAGGCTCGCTTCTTGAAGGTTTCCAAGTCGTATCGGTTCGGAAAAGCGTCGGTCAACGAAAGCTGATTTCACAGAGTGGCTAAGAAATTAAAAAATACTAAGCCTGCCTAATATAGTGATGAGTTATTCAGTTTGTTGTAAGTTGAAGTAAGTCGTTGTCGGGACCGTATAATTGAGGGAATCAACCAAAGGAGATATGATAAATAAATATTCTCATATTAAGTTTATTTAGTGGTTTGTTAATAATTTACGGAGATTTTTTTTTAATTTAGAGAATTAGATTACTATTTATTGTGAGAATTAGATTAGTACTAGCTTCTTCATCCGCGCAGACTTCGATTATTATCTGTTCTTGGGCTTTTTCTATTTACTGCAATACAATCATATCCCACCATATATATTTTTTCGTGTATCTCAAATGGTCAATTAACTCAATATTGTTATAAATTATAGTGAGGTTTTTATAATTCTGATGTTTAAACAACATTTGTTTATTTAATCAAAATTTGTTCAGTAACTTAGTTTTTGCGTCACAGATTAACGAACATCCAACTATCCATACAACCTTCTGACGGGCTCGTTGGCGCGTTCGGTAGAACACCTACCGTGCGCATCGATGGGTCGTGGGTTCGAATCCCACCGGGACCACATGCTTATAATTTTCTGTAAGCATGTTTTCTCCACGTCTGGTAACTTTGGTCATTGATCGGGTGGGAGGAATATCTAAATTCCGACCGGGTAACAAACCACTGTTCATAGATGGAAAAACCGTGAAGTGCATATTGCGCGTTTCGGTTTCAGTCTATGGATTTCCGAATGTTCGAAGTAAAAATTAGGTCGACAGCGCATCATTGACTGATGTTCTGTGGCTGAGGTATCACCTACCATCAAGTGAACCTCATGCTCGTTTGTCGATAACTGACATGAAAAAAAATACCTCACAAACTTTCACATTTATAATATTAGTAGGACCTTTATCGTATGTAAATATTTAGCGAGTTTTGTAGCGGTATAAATAACAAAAATATATTATGAATTATTAAAATAAATTATTATGAACGATTGCTTGAATATATTTATTAACACGGAGCACATTTTTTAGTCCTTAACACAGTTAACTACAATTTTCAGTCGCTCTGCTGCAAACGGGGTACTTGTGAATCATACTGAAAACATGTTCAGTGTTCACGTTCGCAAACGAGTGCCTACAGTACCGGTAATATTCATAAACAAGAACTCAACTAGTTAATTTAAAATTAAGAATAGCAAAATAACATGTGCACTACTCATATAAATTACATAACATGCTAATTTAAAAACTCCGGAGTTTCCCACGGGTAGGTAATTTTGAATATTTCTCAACGAGTGTTTATTTTGTTCCTATAACGTAGTTATGCATTTGCGAAGCTAAGCTCTTTTACATAAAGTTTGCAAACGATAACGACTATTTAAGATATTAATTTTTAGCGTTCGAAATTCATTCGTGTGTCCGGTTTATTATAAAGGCAGCTTATACCTTACAATAGAGATTGCTTACTACATAGAAGTCGATTATCTAAGACTAAATGTAATGTAATATTAAAACGAATGTCGAACTGAGTAGAGGTACTTTATGTTTGATAAAATATTTCTACCGGACCAACCTTCCTCCTGTATCTACAATATATATTTTGATGTGATTTTAAAACTATTACTTATATACATCTACTATATGCGTATATAATAATATGCTTTAAAAGAGCTAAAACTTGAATTCGTAGTCTGCCTTCATTATATACAATGTTTATGTTACTGAAAGAACAGTATTTCCTAACTGAGAGGTAAAGTTTTTACTTTACTTAACTTTATTAGTGATATAACTTGATTCATAAACGTTTTCCATTATTTACCAACAACATTCGCTTAGTAATTTAGTTTAGTTAAAAACTGTTGGAATACAAAACTTGAACTTGTTAGATCGAAATTCAAACTTTGTCGTGAGATGTACATACATACTATTAATGTGAGGGAGAGTACAAATATACAAAGACACAAACATTATGCAGCGCGGTCGCTTCCAGGGAATCATGTTTGTGAATTGAGGCATGGTTGAGGCTAGCATAATAACATTTTCATTTGTGCTCACGCTACAATAAACAACTCACGTCCCTCGCCTTTAGACAAAGACTCCGCCGTGAATTATGTACGTGTTAAAAGTAAACTGAAAGTGCCGCGTTGTATGGCTGTTATTATAAATCATTGTTTATGTTTTCCGTTTGTGTTAGCGGGAAAATTAAGTGCTAGTAGTAACTGCTCGCAATCTCAAAGTTGAACACTCTAGGGATACGTTAAGGGTCCCGCTAAAAATTTCATAGTTCCATTTTCAATTTAAAGTAAATAGCACTGCGCGTTTTAAATCTCGAACGTGAACAATAATCTCATATTATTATCGAAAACTTTTATATAGCTTTCGTTCTGCAGGGTGCAAAATAATATTGTTACAAAGTTGAATAACGTGAAAATGAGTCTTAACTCCAAATACAATTTGTGAGCGGGCGAAGGAAGTAATGATTTTACTCATTTACGGCAACCTGAAAGTTCGGCTTTCAGACGGTGTCTATAATCACAATCAAACAGTTTAATACAGCGTGAATAGCGATGGGTCGGAGATAGGGAGGATCGCGTGCGTCGTGCCCGTTAATCTCGACCGCTATACCAACACTCTACGAACACATCAATTGTACAATTTTCAATTTCCCTCAAATCGTTCTAGTGCTGAGTAGTAAATAAAATTGTTCTTACATAATGATACAGCATAAACGATAGAGTATAATATATGAATGTTGTTAAATAATCAATATACATATATAATTATAATAATTAACTTTTTTATTTCAGATTAGCCAGTATAAGCCTGAATTAAAACGCGTTTTATCGATAAGGCTGCTTATTATTTTTTTTATATTTGTTATATTTCAAATTTAATTATTTCATATCATTTTAATTTAAATCGGTTTTCATTATGAAGGCGACTTAATATATCGTAACTCAAATAAGTTATTCTTTACAATGTATAAATGATGTAGTAAAAAATAAAAAAATATGTTACTATTAATACTGTGCCTTTTCTCATTATTCACACTTTACACTAGACTTGGTATAAAAATAAACACTTGGCTTTGGCACTACAGTTGCACGGCCTCAGGCGATTGATGCAAGGTGACGCCCGCCATCCAAAGGCTCCTCTCGGGAACAACTTCCGACCTCCACAGCCTTTGCACCACCGGGCTGTAAGGACCAACATTGACTTTGACTTGAGCAAGGTATTTTTTAATATACTTAAATGCACAATAATACAATATTTTAAAGCGATAACCTAGCTAAACTACTATTAATATTAGTAGAAAATAGTACAAATTATAATGTGGTTTGACTTGAAATATATGTATTTGTTGTAACTGCTGTTATTGTGTGTATTATGCGTGTGTATTATATAATACCATACTTCCTGTGTATTGCAAAATTTACTGTATATTTATAATATTGTTATCTATTATGAGTACTTTATAATATTTGTAAATTTCAGTATCCTGGGAAGACATGTCCGAGTATGAACAGGAATATGCACTACAAAGGTATGAAATAACTCAGTGGCACAATAGTTTGCTCATATCGTATAGTTTGAGCATAGAGTTTTAGAATTTTAATCTTCGTAAATAAAAAAATACATACATGTATATGTATAAGCTAATTCGTATCGTCAATATGAGAAATAATTTTGAAATATTATACAAATACCAGATTCATGATGCGTATGCTTTCTTGCGAGTTGTTCGTATCACTTGCTTACTTGAGTGTCCCTTATGTCCCAACTTCCAAATAAAACTTATTTTAACGTAATTTAAGGAAAAAATATTTAATCGATTGACGGGCTCGCTGGCGCGTTGGTTAGAACACCTACCTTGCGCTGCGATGGGTTGCGATTTCCAATCTCGCCAGGACGAAATGTTTATAATGTTCAATAATTATGTCTCCCCCACTTCAGGTCACTTCGAGCAATATACGGGTGGAAGGAATATCGAAATTCCAACCGAGTAACGGACCACCGTTCATAGATGGAAAAACCGTGAAGTGCACCTTGCACGTTTCAGTCTCAGTCTATGTATTTCAGAATGCTCGAAGTAAAAAGTAGGTCCACAGCGTATCATTGACTGATGTTCTTCGGCTGGGATAACTACCACCAAGTGAACCTCATGCTCGTCTGTCAATATCTAACAAAAAAAATTCGAGACTGTCCCTAAAATATATCACAATTTATCTTATTGCAACATACATTTAATAATCATAAATTTCCTTTATCTTTCAGCAAAAACTTGGACACAATATTAAAATCCTCAACGCCAGAATAGATTTTACATAACCGTAGAAGACTTATGTAATCCACTACAAGTGTAAGCCTTTGTATATATTTTTGTACAGACTCACTGGAATATTCTGCTTATGATAGAGTTATTGTATGTATAATGGTAATTGTAATATAGCTTATAATATATGGCTTTGTTTAAACGAATGCTGAAATGATTATAATAATAAGAGTAATTGTAGATGAATTAGACAATTTATAATAGATATAAATTAAACATTCCATTAGAAAATATTCTTTATAGAACGATATAACGGCCTCTTAAAATAGGATTCATATTTTCGGATAGATTATTCAAATCGCGCGTATCATCTATCAGTATCAATAATTACTATTAGATTAAAATTATAATTAGTAAGTAAATATATAGTCAAATATACGTATCTTGCAATATATAAACGGTTTTGTATCCTTTATGCTATTGTAGTTATCTTAAATAAGATTGATCAACAACCAACTTTGTATTGATAGCGAATAATTTAAATGAATTTACATGATATAACTACTTGTAATTTAAAATTACGTACAATTATTGATTTTGTTGTTGTAGCGCAAAGTAAAAATGAATTTAGAAAGTCATATCATACTATTTACGCGTGTATCTAAATTATTACATTAATTTATAGAGCTGCGCTGTAAGCAACTTCAGATTTAATAATATGTTGATTAAATTATGATCTATGAAGTATATTATCAATATTGTTAATATTGTACTTATTAAAATGTTCCGGCTTCTAAAGGTCTGAAACTGTAAGCGTTTTGTTTGATTAAAATGATAACATCCAACGCCTTTACTCATTTGCTTTTGAATTCAAAAGATCCCCTTTAGCAGTAAATGTTGGAAGAGTTATTAGTAGGTTGGAAGCCTATTCCGGTTTCATTGAACGACCTTTTACCAAGTCACAAAGTCAGCGATCACAAGCTTAAAGAGTATATACCTTTACGTTTTTTCGTGGCAATGGAGTGAAACAGTCTGTTTAAGTGTTCCTCCACTTCTGTGTTTGAATAAAATACTCATTTGAATTCTATGAGAATCGAAATTGTTCCGCTTCTCGCTGCAGTAACTTAATTTAATCGAGTACTATCACGATGTCCTTTAGATTAGATATCCAGAATGTTTTGTTTGGCAGACCTTAATGTTTGTAACGTTACGTTTTTCATGAGAATTTTTTGAATAAACCTCATAAATTACTGATGTAACACCAGTTTAACGTTTGGTACAATTATTAATTCCCTCTCATTCAGCGTATACAAAGTCACATTAAGAAAGTGTTATTTAAAAGTGATTTCTTCATACGCAAAAAAGATATATTACTCGTATTTAAAGGAAAACATACTTGCTTTTGACGGGCTCGTTGGCGCGTTCGGTAGAACACCTGCCGTGCGCTTCGATGGGTCATGGGTTCAAATCCCACCGGGAACACATGTTTATAATTTTCTGTAAGCATGTTTTCCCCACGTCGGGTAACTTCGGGCAATGATCGGGTGGGAGGAATATCTAAATTCCGACCGGGTAACGAACCACCGTTCATAGATGGAAAAGCCGTGAAGTACACATTGCGCGTTTCGGTTTCAGTCTATGAATTGATGACGATGACGTCGACAGCGCATCATTGACTGATGTTCTGTGGCTGAGGTATCACTTACCATGAAGTGAACCTCATGCTCGTCTGTCGATATCTGACATAAAAAAAAACATCTATCACAAAGACTTAATAAAGAAAGCAATTTCAAAATTATATTCTAAAAAGATAGACAGATATTCTAAATGGGAAACACAGAAGATAAGAGAAAGATATAAATAACTTTGTATTCTAAGAAAATATTCCGAATTTCTATGCCATAATATAATATGAAAGTTCAACTATGTGCTGAAATATACTACTTAAAAGATTAAAATAAACAAGCAGCTGTTTATAGAAAAAACTGAGGAAATAAACTTCTAATTAAGATCTATAAATCGTTCGATTTTCCGCGCCGGAAAACTCAAGTCCGCGTTATTGGAAAAGTTTCCGTTCGATCTACCTTAATAGACTTACACAAATTGAGTTCATTAAAAATTATTTTATCTAGCCACGTTTATTATATTTAAAAGTTGTTTTAGAACGGAAGTAGCCAATCGGGTCTCCAAATAGAAACTTTCTTCAGTTATATATATGTACATCGATTTCACTTTTAACATCCAACAAGTAAATAAGCTGTTGTAAAAGGTACAAAGAACATACAAACACGCGAATGATCGTCTAGATGTAACGTTATATCAAACCTAAACATCTTGCAAAGTAAGAAGATGGTTTATTTTCCTTGAGTTACATCCGGATCAACGACAATATCTGTCATTTCTAACGGAGTACGACGATACATACTCGTATGTACCTCCACATTGCATTGAAGAATCTGTAGGTACATTTTATATATTTATCAGAAATTGAGAAGGGACGGTAAATGAACAATGTTAACAGAATGCATAAAATACGTTTTTAATATTTTGTTTGTTTGTTACGATTTAGCTGAAAAACTACTGCACCAATTTTAAAAATCTTTCACCATGTTTATAAAGGTTTTCACCAGGTTTTATAAAAATTTGGATGTTTGGAATTAATTTTATCAACATTTTAAGATAATTGCGTGCGTAAGAACTTACTTGTTACTAATATCAAATAATATGAACACACATTTTCGGCAATCCCTACACGGATGTGAAGAGTGAAGATGTTTACAAAGTCTGCTACACTTGAGATGAGGGGCGCGACTTGAGTGTTCACTTGAAGACGAGTGTGAGCTTCAATATACATGAGTGTCGAGTTTATTTGCTTTATATATTCATTGAACGACGGAGATTGTGCATAGTTTAATTATCAAACTTGTGGATTTCATTTACAAATTATTCGCACTTGTACTTTTTGTTATTAAAATATGTATCTAAATGTACGCGGAATGCGAGTTTAAAACAGTTACGTACACTTCGGACAACATACAGGTATCCACCGATGAATTAAAGATAATTAAGAAAACTATTAAATACATAATACACTTCACGGAAGAGGTTGTTAAATGCAGTATGCCATTAGATTGTTAATTTATGTACATATATTGTAACAATTTTTTTTTTAAGTAAAGACCTTTAAAAAAATATATACCTACAAAAATATGATTTGTCTATCAACGGGTAGAATTGGCGAGGTTGATGGTATATATGATCACGTTGTACGAGTATCATAATATATAGGCAAAAAGCAACACTGCGTGTTGTTTTCTATTTTAACAGTAATTCCAATCTTATGTCTCAGAGATAGATAGGTTAATTGTTAAGCTCTCTCTATTACACACCACTCATCTATATATCTATACTAATATTATAAAGAGGAAAGATTTGTTTGTTGGTTAAAAAAAGGTTGTTTAACTCAAAAACTACTCGTCTGATTTTTAAAAATTCTTTCACCAATAGAATGCTGCATTATCAGCGAGAAACATAGACTTATTAGTATTTCTTTCTGTATAGTACATCGCTAGTGAATAATATAAATACTGCTTGACTTAAATCTAAAAAAGAGTTAAAGCCTTATTGGTCTCGATATCTTTGAAACTACCCTGAACATAGTAATAATATTTGGAAGAACTACAATATAGGTACCTATGAGGAACTTTTTTCAATTTACTTTTTAACTTCACATGAATAAGAAAAAAGTTGTCTGGTGCTGACATCAAGAGTTACTAACTCAAAAAACATTTCGTTTCAAAAGAATCGACTTTTACCTCAGTATTCAGCCTAACTCTTTATTTGTAGGGGTGATCCCTCGGGGAAAGAAGTTAAAAACAGCTTTCATCGGCCGACGCGTTTGAATAAGTTTCGAGGAAGTTTTATTGAAGTTGTAACTTTGGTCCTGTTTGATATATGTACTTCGGCCATCTGTAGTGCGACCCCGCCGCGGCCGAAGTTAGTGCACTCGTAAATTATTCAACCCCTCATATACGTGTATACTTGTCATACCCAACTGCTGCTCATGTAGCGACGTGATTTTTTAGGCATAATTTTATTTAACACTTTATTGTTCTCTATAAAAGAAAAAATATGCAAAATATATATTTACAAAACTTTGAAATTGAGAGGCACAATTGACGCCATTATAGTTATATATTATTGTTGGCATAATATCTGGTTTCAGCTGTATTTATATTATATAAAATGTATTACCTATTGTAGTATAGGACAGACGTGTTACTCTGTCTATTTCACTGAACATTTTACTTTTCTTGTTACAATTTAAAAAAATGTTTCTTCGGGATTCGAACAAAAGTCCTCCACTACCAAAGGAAATATACACCTAGAAGATTATTTTATAATAAATTATCACATATCCGTGTATTTTCAACATAACTATCCTAAGCATTTAGCCACTATAAAATTTCTTCGAGGCATGTATATGATTATTAAAGATACATTTTATTATATTTCAATAAATATATAAATACAAAAGCTATAAAACATTGAAAGGGAAAGGTAGATCATTTAACTTCGACACGAATCTTCGGTCGATACAATGTTTGAGCTTGCAATAGGTCTCATTTTCAACGTACCAAAGAGTGCATTTTAGGAAGGCTAATAGCATTGCATTCAAGATTCACGGTACAATATCGGCGATGGCGCAAAGCTCCTGGGCTGAGAGCGTGGGAATGGTCGCACGTGCAGAGTTTATCCCGGCCATATTAACACTACGCTACATAATTTTATCCAGTCGCAGCTATAAATATCAACTCTAACCACGCTTTTGTTACATTTTACTTTCTACTCATTCACGTAGAGAAAGCTCTTGTGAAATACATTAATATTATTGCGTGTTACCATTCATCCGGACACAAGTATCCTAGTTATATAAATAATATAATATATGTCACAAAGATTTATTAAAAAAAAAAAGTAAATTGTGTTAAATGAAAAATATGTATCACTCACTTTATATGATTCCATAACTACTGTTAATAGTAATTTTATTTTCATTAAGAAAATTTTCTTCCTAAATAGGATTAAAAATATATATTTTGAAATAGTAATTTTATTTTAATGATTTATGAAACTTTAAGTAACTAACTTTTTTTCAAGCTATTATAAAAAAATTAATTACCATTAATAAAGAAATATTAATTATTATTACCAGTTTTATGTCTTAATAACAAGTCTTAATTTCATATTGGTAGAAAATTTTATGTTTTATAGATTATAAATGTTCTCTCCAGAGCTGTCGTACCAAATAAAGGATGAAAATAATTCAAAATAGGAACACGATTGCAAATATTTCAAACTAGTGGACCTAACAGACCTTGTTCTGCCAGAATTTTAGGCTCAAAAATTAAAGAAATATTCTAGCATTGAATGCTATTTTTCCACTTCTATTATATAGATTTGCAGTGGACATCAATTATTACAAATATACTAATATGCGTGACGTGAGCCGTCAATTGCGCAAGATGGCGGATTTCTGAACCTAATTTATTTTAAAATTAATTTTCTGCATATATTCTCTTCCTGAATTTTTCTGATATTTTAATTTTAACAGAATTATTCGGGACATAGATGAATTCAACAAATAAGAGATCATTAAAATCGGTGTAGCCGTTCTTGAGTTATAAATGGTGTAACTAACGCAACTTTATTTTATATATATAGATATATAGATATTGAAATTGAAGGATACAATAGAATGTAATTAAAATATAATTACGGGATGGAATAGCCGTTGTCCATTCTAATCTCATGTAAAGCAAGATTCTGAAAGCACGTGTGCTCGCTCCCACGGCCATGCCGCAAACATGAGACGTTTATTAAGCTCTTTCAGTTTTTGTTACCTGCTGAGAGATTTATTACTTTTAATTACATTTCATTGTACACCACTGTTTTCATTTAAGTAAATATTATGCTCTTAAGGTTTCACACCTAAACGCTATATAAAACCTTGTCATATTATTTTCTTAATATTGTTCCAAAATTGTTGATAACATAATCTTAAAATAGATTTTAACTATTATAAGATTATGTTAATTTACGATATCGCCCTAATGGATGAAGGCCATTCGTGCATCAAACATCAACTACTATCACTGTCCCGGATAACTCTCCGAAGATACCACACCCTTGATGATCTCAAACCCATTAATGTAGCCAGCGTAAGTGTTAAAGCCATCCTTGCTTCGCCTAACAATAAGACGGTCAACCGCCTCACCGAAGACGCCTGAGTATCTACGTAAATTTCCCCAAATTACAAATACATATCTCACCATTTTCCATACACAAAAAATGTCAATAAAGATGCACCAAACTGGTCACATTGAAGTCTCATTTTTTTTTCATAAAAAATTCAGTTACCATTGAAAACTTATAGACACATCTCTGACAATGAGTAGCGTTTTACTTATGCAACTGATACAACCAATTTTTTTCTAAAAATATAATACTCTAATCATTATATTTATCGCATAAATAAGTACGTATGCTGTTTAGCAGCCAGCAACGAAATAGGATCCTCTATCGGTATTCATCGCGACATGGAAGGGTTCATTAAAATTCGGCGAACAATAAACGCTGGCCTCGTGGGACCTACACCGCGTTTCAACCGCATTTCAATCTGTTAGTCGTTATTTCGTGTATTAATTGCCATCACTATAATGACGAAACATATATAATTCATTACGGTTATTGTGATTATTTGTACTATATGTAATCATTGTCATTAACCGTTATAATTAAAATGTTTATTTTTTTTGCCTGACACTAGTACAACTACGTTTTCGTAGCAGAACACTTAATTTTCGTAGCTGTTAACTTATATTTGATAGCTGACAGTAGTACAGGCTTTCGTAGCTGATTACTTATTTTTCGTAGCTGATACCTTATATTTCGTAACTTTATAATACGATTCTGTCTAAAGTAATAGAGTCGAAAATAATGGTGCAAATTCAGATGGTTTATGCAGTAAAGGGTTAATTTATAATTCGTCGCAATGAACCGCACACATGCGATTGCGGCGCCCAGGCGTTGTTTCTGATATCTACATCCTTATATCACGCCCCCTATTACCATATTATAGGGTCTACGTCTTAATTTAGAAATATGAAATTCGTTTGATGATAATAACAATAAATACAGTGAAACTTGAATAATATGTAAATAGTTGTCTTTCTCTCTAATTCTTTTTAATTATTATAAGTTCAGTACTAACAACTCTCAGTTCTAAATGTCAAATAAGTATTTTTTACTCATAACTAAGATTTTTTATGTTATATATCGACAGACGAGCATGAGGTTTACTTGATGGTAGGATGGACCTACTTTTTACTTCAAGCATTCGGAAATCCATAAAGTTATATTTTAGTTTTAACAAAATAGTATTAAATTAGATTTTGGTACTTAGAAGTTCAACTTTGATCAATTATTTTTAGGGTTTAAGATCAATGTACCTAATCTGTATAAGTTATATTTTTTTAAACATAACAAACAAACGATATAAAAGTATATAAGGTGTAACGGTATAACGGTAATAAAGAGTGTTCTAGTATATATCTAATAATAAATATATAAAAAAAATGACTTATAAGATTTATTTAGATAATAAATACAATATATTCAAAGTAAACTGAATAAAATTAACTATAAAGTTTTCAGATTAAAATCTAAGAATAAGAAATACATTTGTCGACTTTAACGTGACGGCTGTTCGAAGGCATTGGGCAAGATATTCTCCTGAGCTTAGACGGGCCATTCAAAAGGCACTCTAAGCGGAAGGATACGGGCCGTAAAATAGGATTTCATGCATGCGTTGGCTTGTGTGAACAAATATGTACGGTTGACAACGCACGACCTTTGCCAATAGGTCCCTCGATGAAGAATCATTTCCTGCGCTTTTTTTAAATTGCACCTGATTTTTCTTTTACCCATATTATTCCTTCTTGTGTTTAATACCTGGTAATAGCGCTCTTTCTTTTTATTCAATAATAATATATTATGTTGTTGCATACTACTTTTGACTGAATACAGATTCCCTTTATATCACACTGTGATATTGATTTTTTGAGTTACGATTACTAAAGAATTTCAGGCCAGATTCCGGACTTTTTTTAAATTTCGCATATAATATTTAGAATCGTGTAAGTATATCATTAAAACCGTAGATAGAAACAACTGGTGTTTTACCAGTAAAAAAAATCTGCTCCTTAAAAACGATTTTTTTATAAACACCAAATACGTTGTAAGTATCTAATCTATACACAAAACCTATAAAACTGTTCAGGTGTATAGCTCACTGAACATTAAGTTAAAAAGAAAATCTCATCCAGTTTCATTCTCGCTAAGTGCTCAGTAAATGCAAATAAGAAACGAGAAATAGCTTTTTTGTAGTCAACAAAGTATAGCGAATTCAAGGATATTCTCTGAGCAATCAGCGACATATACGTGTTTGTCTGTGCGTCCCGTGCGGCCCATCGCATCGCAGTCGTTTTGAATATTGCATTAAGCAGACTCCCTGTCGGTTCTCTCCTCTTGACAATCTCACTCACACAGTAACTAGACGATTGTATCATATTTTATTTCATTTGTGACATCAATTTCTTCAAGAATAATTTGTAGCATTAAGACAATTTTCACCTTTTTTATCACCTAAAGCACTAAAGAAGACTTGAATAATACGGCAATTAAGTAAGGGAAGATATTAATTTAATCTTAGCTGTAGATATTGTAAATTTGATACCGTGACATTTCATTGACGTTTCATTTCGCAGCCGACATTGTTTGCAGTCTGATTCCAAATAACAGCGATCTAAGTTGCTGAGGATTGTGGAGTAACTTAGACGGGACTATGGACCGAAGCGTATCCATTTAACTAATGCATTGTCGGACTATTGGTCTTGGTGCAAACGAGGCACTTTGTTCTGCCGACTAACATATTAGCTACGTTCCTTATTCCAACGAAATGTACGACTTGTAACTGTTTACTCTGGCTGCGCTGAAATTTATCGTATCTTAATTAAGGATTATATATCTACATTTCATGTTAAGTTTGTTCTTTGTAGGCCGCTGCCACCATATGTCACTGCTTTTTAATAAAAGTGTTGTCGTTCTTTAAAAGGAAAAGTTACGGAATTATAATAAGTATTCATAAGTGTTATTATAATAACCATTGTAATTTTAATTAGAGCTAACATTTATAGTTCATAGATGGAAAAACCGTAAAGTGCAAATTGCGCATTTCCGTTTCAGTCTATGGATTTCCGTATGCTCGATGTAAAAAGTAGGTCGACAGCGCATCATTGACTGATGTTCTGTAGCTGAGGTATCACCTACCATCAAGTGAACCTCATACTCGTCTGTCGATATCTAACATAAAATAAACGATTACCTATAATGCAACAGAAAGGCTTTTATATTGTTAAGTAAATTATCGGTAATACAATTTATGGTGTATAAAGGGGTGCGGCAACATTATTAGTTCCAATTAACGCGGTAACCTCAGCACATATATGGACAATTAAATACAGATACCTTACTTCCATTAGGAGTCGCTGCGCTGTTTACATCAATTTTAATGCTCGTATACAATGACCTGTTTGTACGAGGGAAATTAACTTAATATACACTACATAATTGCGTACGTAAGTCGTGGAACAATTATTTCGGTTGATGAATGTTCTCATATAAAAAAAGTTAGAAATATCCGTCGCTTTTTCATGAGATCACTTCTTCACTGTAAGCAGTAGGTACTCAGATTACACTACTCCATAAGCTGGTAAGTAAGCTGAAGTATTTATATTCAAAATATTTTTATTGCAGAATACTTTGTTTGAGGTGTTGTTTGAGGTGCATATAGATTTATATAATAAGCATACTTTGGTTACACGAATACTTACCGCTGATAAGTATAATACATGCAGTGATATATCTATATTTTTCACAAAGTCTTTCAACATTATCTTGTATATTTATCCTTTTTATGTTAATACTCTAAAAGCATTAAGCTGTAACATTGTCTACGTTCACAATTTTCTAGATATTAAGAGTGGAGAAGGCTATTATCAATATAGAAGGCGACCTAAATGAAACTTCAACGGCGTATGAACGTTAACGCAGGAATGCAATGCCACAGGTCTTCTTTTTATGCTCCCATTTAATGTTATTTTCCCGTTTATGACACTATAAAGACGATACCGGCCACTACTCGTAATGAAATCTTGTGTTCAATACCTGGTGATAGCGCTCTTGCTTTTTAATAAATATAAAGCGCAAGCAACGTTTCAAAAATAGTTGAAGTAATTACTTTTTAAAGTTTGCATTGGGTGGAAAGGTATTGCATTAATAATTATAAGAGAATAACATTAAGGAATGGTTAACTTAAAAGTTATTTTACATTTAAAAATAATATTATACAGAATTTTTTAATGAGCACTTACTCGCTCGTTAAAAAATCACATTTCATTATTATAAGTGTATTTAAATCTGAGTTTTAAGTTTTTGAGAGGTATATATTTCTATCGTAAGCATTTTTTTTATGCCAGATATCGACAGACGAGCATGAGGTTCACTTGATGGTAGGTGATACCTCAGCCACAGAACATCAGTCAATAATGCGCTGTCGACCTAATTTTTACTTCGAGCGTTCGGAAATCCATAGACTGAAACCGAAACGTGCAATATGCACTTCACGGTTTTTCCATCTATGAACGGTGGTTCGTTACCCGGTCGGAATTTAGATATTCCTTCCACCCGATCAATGCCAGACGTGGGGAAAACATGCTTACAGAAAATTATAAGCATGTGCTTCTGGTGTGATTCGAACCCACGACCCATCGATGCGCACGGCAGGTGTTCTACCGAACGCGCCAACGAGCCCGTCTGATTTCATAAAGATTTTAATATATAATCAAGAATAAAATAGAGAAAATAAGTTAGCGAGGAAGCGACACGCTTGAAATATTAAGTATTGTATCTACTTTTTATTGTAATCCTAGTGCATTATTCCCACATAAAGTAACTACTTCGTAATATAATGGTATAATAATGTATATATAATGGTATGATGGTATTTGTCTAAAAAATCATTAAGAAAATGATATTATAATGTGTGTTAGGTAGTGAATAAACTCCCACTGATGCACGTTGCAAAATTAACAAGTTCGTGAAAGAAAATACATTTAACGTAGTCCATAAAAGTAAAGTTCATTGTACCCGCAGGCGATTTCGTCTACGAAATTCTAATATGTAAGGATCGTATGTAAGACAAGTTTTATAACATTATTAAACTTTTCATCATTCATGCTTTTCCTAACAGGTAAGTTTACAGCAGGGGCGGTGATGAAGGGAACTAACTGAAAATCACTCACTGTCTAATAGCATCATTTTCATACAAAAAAAAAACGATTACCCAGCATTAAAATGATGATTGGTGAATGAACTGTGTGATTTTAATGCTAGGATGCTGTTGATGAACAGCGTCTTTGCATCATATTCATACATCGTTCTTAACATTTTTAACGAAGGGAAATATGGCTTATAATTTTTAATTGTGCCCAACTTTATTCATTTTTCCCTCGATAAAACCCAGCATAGTTTCCTGCTTTCAAACAAGACAGTCTGGTTTTTTCTGGTTTTGTATGTACAAACAATAGTCCAACCAATTATTATTGATGTACCTTTAGAATATTTATTAAAAGCATTTCCAGCAGCATTATTTCTTAATCATTTTTACGAGAAAACTTATTATTTCTGAGAATTATTAGTCATAAGTACCATAATACAGAATTGTTATTTGCAAAATTTCTCTCGCTTCACATAATATATTATATTTTCAAGTTTAGTTCAGGAAAAGTATTTATTGTATTCAGATCGCGAAAATGTACTTGTATCACTTTATCGGCAAAATTGACTGTGTCGAACAAGTTTTCTCGCTCTTTAATACTGTAATGTACTCGACTTCTTGTACGATTTCGTACTTGCAAATATACATATTATTATCCTCATCTAAAATCCGATGTAGAATTACTTTCACAAACGTTATGTTATTTTTACGGTGGTTATATAAGAATATGTTTTTTATTATTTGAATAAATTCCTGAAAACCTAAGTTAACTTGGCTGAATTTAAGGTAGCAGTAAAAAAATCGATAGGATACAGCAATGAGAACCTGGATGATGAAAATGCTTATAGTATTATCGCTTAGCGGGGCACTTCCATTATTGTTATACATTTATAATTATTTCTGTGTTGTTTGTATTTTTAATACACAGCAATATTTTTTTTATTCTTAATAAAGAGTTTCTACCATTGGTTTCTAGCCGGCTCTTCTCCGTAGAAGCAACATTCAGAATATGTGGTAGCTTTGAAATTTTACTATTGAAAAATATTTATAAAAGTTTAATTATTATTAATTGAATACATTTATATTTGAATTATACACAACATCATATAAATGATAAATTATTAAAATTCATTCGAAATCTATAATTTTATTTTATCAAAGTTTCGTATCTGAATCTGTTTATCTGATGTAATGGGTACTGTACCACCACCATACACGAGTAAAAGCTCGACTTTAACGTAATCAGTGTTTAATGTTTATATATAACTTATATAATTACGTAATCATATAGTATACGTGACATTGCTTTAATAGGGCAAGCCGGGCTTTTGGGCTTGTATGGTGGTTTCGTCACTGGTTTATATATGAAAGTTAAATATAGAATGTTCATAAACCCACTTCGCAAATCATATGCGCGTTTTAAAACACGAGGTAAAATATTTTCCTTCAAACACATATTAGGAGTGCTACACAAAGTTTTGGGCGGTTAACTTTTCTGGTCTCTTACCCGTACCGGGGATTAAATTTTAAACTTCCACCGACTATCCTCATAAAGTTGATGAGTTGGATTTATGCTTCGAAGTTTAATTTTTATATTTACATACATTTATCATTTTATTTGCTTAATGTGATTACTTTTTAAGTTAATATTAGAACTAATTAATTGAAAACCTACTTCATCGGAAAGAACTTGAAGAGGTTTCGTGTTATATTTATCATCAATCATACTAATGATAATAGTAAAGGTAGACGATTACTTACTAATTTAGTTTCATACGAATACATATTATAATTTCTATTCCAAGAATGCAAAATAACGCAGTCTACAAGAAAACTTTGGCAATTTTATTAATGTTTATGAGAAATAATGTTTGATATTTCAAACTGAACAAGTCCCGGCAACTCGGACAATCTTCCCTCTATTATGTAATGGATTGGCGTTATTGCACAAGTTCGCGACTTTATTGATAGAGTTGCCAAAGTAATTTCGATAGACAGAAATGTGTTTGGTATTGATATTATTGAAGGTATCAAATGATTCCTGTGAGTATGATATTAATTAAGTAACCAAAACATTGTTATATACTATATATTTTTTTAATAAAATTTCGTATTTAGAACTAGGAACATTATTTGGAAATTTACCTGATAAGATACATTTAGATAATTAATTGCTACTTAGATTTTTTTACTAAAGTTGGGGAAAATACGTAGTTTTGCGGCATTATCAGCGTGTACTCACTGAATTTTTGTTTTGAACTTTATTATATTTGGATATTTTGCTATCAAATTCAAAGTGATAAACGTGAGTGTGATATACAGTCCTATAAAAAGTTCACGACCTTATATCTTATAAACATTTTATATTGTAGTCGCCATAAAGGTTATTGCTAGTTTTAAATATACATAAAAGTTAGACTGAATTTATTCAGTGTGAAAAACGTACATTGGGATAAAATAGTTTTGTTTCCAATCTTAATTAGAATTGATCTTTATGTTAGCTATTAAGGAAAAGGAAATGTAGATAAAAATCTGTTTCGCAGCATTTCTTCAGGCTTCGAAGGGACAAAAGGAAAAATCGACAACATCTTAAGCGTTGCAAAATCAATGTCGCTATAATCGCCTCCAACGAAATGGCTTCGGTGCATTTCATCGGTCGTTCTAAAGAATTTCTCTTTTTAATATGAGCATCGATTCCAATTACAAAAGATCAAAGAATCGCCGCGCGGCCCACTTCGTCTTTGTTCAAACGAAAGATGAATTATTCAGAGAGCTGGAAACGTTTCAATTGGCCAGCTATAAAAAAGGAAACGGTTCGTTGCTTTTTCCACTAAATTAAAAATTTTCTTTATTTTCGATCACGAATTTTATTCGTAAATGTTTAATTTTTCAAATGGTTTCGAATAATTTCGCACCCTGGCGTTAAAACGATACGGTGCTGAGACTTCAATGAGAATTCCCGATACAATTCAACAGAAAAATAAAACTGGGTTATTATAATTGATCAGGAAGTCTGATTAAATTTGTTTATTTGTTCAAATATGAATTATGTCTATTCAACAGAATAGGTGAAAAGATTTACTTGGTTGACCGAAGATAATATACTGAGAGGTTTTACATTATTTATTTACTCTTATATATTGATAGTATGAAATTTAGATAGAAAGAGTATGCGTTAAAAAGGCCAGTAACGCATCAGGAAATACTCTGGTGTTGTGGATGTTCTTGAGCAGTTTTCGCTTGCTCGCTTGATGAGCCGCATGCTCATCTACAGTTTACACCCACTGCACTATTAAAAAATGAATTTTACATAAAAAATATTACATTTAATAAAGATATGATTTCCACTAGCACGAATTAATGTCAGCGTCACCTGTATCCTGTATTGCCTGTATTCTGATGATTGAGGGAGCAGCCCGTACACGAAATTATTAAAGCGTAATAATTTATGCTCGCAATTTGTTGCTACGTTACTTCAATTCGTTCCTTGTGTCATTCGTCATATCTGACAAAAGGGAAACATTTAATTTCGACAATCATCAGTAAAAATCTGAGTTACTGCGTGGTTACACACGAGTTTGTATATTAGTTTTAAGAACACGGCCTTAAATGTTTGAGATATTGAAGTTATTCATTACCTGTTGTAATATACTTGAGTAAAGTATTAACTTTCACTTAAGTATATTTAACAATAAATAACTCATTTAATTACCTACACGAATTTTAAAATTAAATTAATATATATACATAAGTCTTCATCTTCTACATGTCCTTTCCCACTATTATTATGTTCCATCAAAATGTTTACACGCTTTAATCTACCATCTGCAATCTCGGTATTAATATGATGTTACACATACAAGCTATAAATGTGACTTCAAAAATGTTTATATTTATTAGAGTAATATATTTAAAAAGTTTATGAAGATGTAGATAAGTCGAAGTGAGAGACGCCGCTCTGCGCCCGAAGCCCGACGCCCGCTTCCTGCTCGCCTTCCGCTGGAAAAACCCTCGTTTATTTTATTTTCGTAACACCATAATCCAATACTCAATTACTATAAACATTCATTTAAAATATGATTGAGAATTACCACGACTACCACACGGGACAAACACATATCTGTGGCTGTTTGAATTATTTTGTACATACATGTTCATTACTCATCCATAGATTATAAATATTGTCCGACTGAATTTTAGATTCGAAACTTACTTTGGTGCTTAATGTGCCGTCACTGAGCCACAAAAGCGGCATTTTATATAGCTAATTCGAATATTATTAATCCTTTTATTCTTCACTTCACATATAAATTTGATTACACTGTATTTTTTAATATAATTCACATATTTCAAATGAATAGGTTCATTTTACATTGTGTTTAATAACAAAATTTATACTTCATATTTGTAAAATTGTATAATATAAATGTATAATTGTACCAGCAAATACATACTGACTCTTTCCACAAACGTAGAAATACCAGTTTCATATTTATTCTATTTTTTTTCCACCAGGCCCAATAAAATGGTCTCACCACATATGTACGTATATTATGTGACTGAGACTGTGACGATTCACGTACCTATTACTGCAGTATAAAATTAGCCCATCCCAAGCACTTACCATGTGAATGATTGATGAAAATGTAATATTTAAAGTAACAAGCAACAACAACATAGATGGCAAAACCGTGAAGTGCACATTGCACGTTTCGGTTTCAGTCTATGTATTTCCGAATGCTCGAAGTAAAAAGTAAGTCGACAGCGCGTCATTGACTGCGTTCTGTGGCTGAGGTATCACCTACCATCTAGTGAACCTCATGCTCGTCTGTCTAACTTAAATAAAAACAAAATCATTATAAGATTATAAATAATTAATTACTTGTTTTTTGAGATAGCAAAACATACCCATAATATTATTGAGCATATTATGTAGATTGCCGCTAATTCAAAAGCTATCTTGATTTATTTATTACTAGCAAAACGCCCCGGCTTCGCACGGGTGCAATTTAGATGAAAATAAGTTACACGCTGATAATGTAGCTTTCTAATGGTGAAAGAATTTTTAAAATCGGTCAAGTATTTTTTGTATTAAATCGTAACAAAACCGCAAAAATTGAAGAAAATGACAAAGTATATACAATACTACCCCTCGCAGCATTGCTCGCTGCGCTGCGCTGCTTGAAGCCGCACCGGCCGCGGCGCGACGGCCGCGGCGTGTATTTTTGTTTGTATTGATATTTTTAATTTCGTAATATCTTTTGAATGGAATGTCCGATTTCAATAATTCAAAAAGTAGTCAATAGGTATTGAAACAGTCTTGGATATGAAATAATTTATTTGGATAAGAATTAATATAAAGGTATGGATAACATGGTCTGATTTTGAACGGCATTTCTTTCAATTTTTTAAATGTTAAAAAGTAGTTATAGTAACATAACTACAATAGCTAGATATATGATCTCGCGAAGTTTTTTGTTGATATTGATATGTTCTATAATATTGTAGAACATTTTTTTGTTCTATCGTTAATACTTTCCGCAGCGCATGCGATGAAAGACATATTTTGGCTAATTTTTTTACATCTTGAGTTGGTTTTAGTAGGAATTTCTAAGGATCTCTATTTTTTTCTAGTAATAAATATAGCCTATGTTACTCAGCGATAATGTAGCTTTCTATTGGTGAAAGAATTTTTGAAATCGGTCCAGTAGTTTCGGAGCCTATTCAATTCATACAAACAAACAAAAAATCAAACCTTTCCTCTTTATAATATTAGTATAGAAGTATAGATAGATAAAATAGGCAGTTACTTTAATTAATGCGCTTGCATCCTTTTAACTATTCAAATCAAGGTTCACTTTATCTTTACGGAGGCAATAAAAATTATACAGAATTTTATTATCTTCCCCTTTGGGTTCATAACTCAAAAGAAATATTCATGAGCAAAGTTTTAATTAGTAATTGTACAACAGTAAAATATTCTATCTAAAAATATAGGGGCAACAAAATTCTACACATCTATTCTTATTAGAACTAAATGATATTGCATTTGTTTAATACTTAAGACAATGTCATATTGTAAAAGTAATACAGAATAATTAATATCCGAAAGTGAATTGAGCTTATAAGGTAAAGTAGTAGGTAGTGGTGTTCGCCAGAAAAAAAGGGAAAAGGATTTCTGGAAATCGAAATTAACACTTAATTCTAAAGTCCAAGGAAAGTCAAGGTTCGATTAACACCCAAACTGCCGAAAATTTTCCAATCAGCCTCTGTAAATTGGAAAACTTTTATATGCGTTCAAACGTCCAGGTAGGTATCTACCCATTTCTTTGGTTGGGTGCGAACTTTTTGTCCAACAACAGAATTTAGAGAGAACCTTATAATTGACAATATTTTCCTTTTAAAGCGCAGTTTAAAAACACTCAGTAGATTGTTTCTTTTTTTCAGAAATACGTAGCTTTCGAAAAAGGTGCAACAAATGTATGAGAACTAATTCTCTTGTGTTTTAAATAAATTAATTAATATAAACTGCTTTTGAAGAGAAATTACTATAGATCAAAGAGATATTTTTTCTGACTTCCAAGTTTGGTAATGTAAACAAACATTCTCACGTATATTATATTAATTCTTTGTTTATATTCTCATCTTTTAGGATATAATTTGGGCTGTTTCACGTAATCTTGAGAGGCATACACTGTACACATACGGCAAAATAGTTAACAATGCTGTCAACTATGAAACGCAAACAATAGGGACGGACGTTATACGGACGAATAGGACGTTTGTTAAGTTTTGAATGAATACGTTAATGTTTAATGAGTATATGGTTACTCTTAACTATCGTTTGACCTACTCTAATTAATAACATAACCAAATCTGACAAAAGATTTCTGATAAACAATCAATATTGTTAAATTATATATGTACGTATATATCTAGGACATTCGTAAGTTAAATGTAAAAAGTAAAGAGCGAAATGCTTGACTACAAAAATGTATATAGCATAGGTACATATCTATATAATGTTGAATATAGTAGTGAATTTCGTAGAGAGTGGGGCAAGGGGGAGACTCATTGCTTTGTCTATTTCACTGATCATTTTTCTTATCAGGCAATTAGTCAAAGTCAAAAACCCGAGTTTTAAATCCGGAATTTCGGACCCATAAATAGTTTTAATTTCTACTAATGTTATTTACTACAAAGTTAAAGAAAAACAGTACTGAGTTCAAATGTCTCTTGCATTAGGTACTTCTACTTGTGGTGGCTTCCATTCATGCATAGTTATACAAATTTAATGATATACGTATAGTGAATTCCTGAGTCCCCACTAGGGGACCATTGAGCCATGGAGACGGATGATATAAAAAGGTAGCAATTAATTTATGCTCAATAAATTAGTTACAAAAAATTGTTTGAATTTAAAATATTGCAATATCTCCAATTTGAACTCAATAAGCGAGCAATATAACAATGTTGTTATTAGTGTCGGAAATTGGTTTTTGGCTCCATATCGTGCGCGACCGCACGCCGTTCCGCGGTCATTAGCAATTTTGGCAAAGCTACATCAACCCGTCCTAACTTATGACTATATGAGAATCCCACACGGCTAAATTGCTTTTCGCGTATTTCGCGTATTCAAGAAAGATACCGGTATCAAGATTTCAATTCATAAAAATGGTTGTTTCTTGAGAAATATCCCATTCAAAAAATGTATCTGCTATAATACTCTATATAGATGGGGACTTCATCTAATGGTTATGAGTGCGAATTTTTTTATAAAATTATAGAAGTTATACCCACTCAAAACATAAATATCTCCACAAGATGCAGTTTTGTGAAGTTCCTTTCAAGGATAAATGTCTAGTATCAGTACCTACCCAAACTATTTATCGATGAAAAAAATAGCTATCATGATATTGACGATTATAGGAAAATTTGGATGAAATTATAAAAAAAATGTTATAGTTCGTTTGATTTAAAAAATATCATAAAACAATTTACATGTTCAGCCCGGTTTTCTTTCAACGTTTTAACAAATACTTGTATTATAACACAAAGAACATTATACCTTGCAAAAATACTTATATAACTTTTAAATTAAAGTGTACAGTGAATATAAAGCGGTGAAAACAATAACCTTAATGAAGTATCTCCGTCACCGGGAAGCTGTGGTTCATGTTAATATTACCTGCTAGAATTTTTAATTACATATTAGTATTCTAGTCCTGTATACATCGCTCTCATTAGTACACCTTTGTCTTTACATTTTATTAACACGAGCTCGCTTTTTGTATAGCTCTATTATAATAATTATGTTGGAAATCACCATAAATAATAATAGTAGATTGTTTTCCAAAATAGCAAGCCACTTACTATTTTTAATGCGAGAGTGTTTTTACCTACGTCACTCGAGTTTAAAATGGTGTCGCTCCCGAGGCGGAAACTTCTTTTTAAAATATATCCTGTTTAAGGAGTAATAAAAGACAGTACCTTAATAATTGTAAGTCAATAATTCGATTTTTAAAACATTACAAAATTGTAAAACAACATAATTTCAAAATGATTCCAATTCAATATTTCCCGGCAAATATATGAACTTTTCAGATAATTAATTGTAACTTCACATTTCACAAGTGTGGGCAGAATTTAGAGCAGTAATATTATAAATTTGGATTTAAGGGTCCTCTCTCAAATTAGAGGGTGCACTCGAGAATATTACGGAAAGGTGGTCTTAACCACTTCAATTTCTCATCCAAAGATTTGAATCAAAATCTGTATGAGATAAAAATTCAACTACTTAGTTAAATTAAATAATAAGACTCAGTCTGTCTTAGTCTTATATGTTTAAGTGATTATTTATTTAGGGACATGTGTCATTAAGCTTAGTCCGAAAATAATAGGTAGGTATTACTCGAATTAAATCGCACTATAATAGAAAATAAAGGAAGGAAGTAGGACGCAAAGATAATTCTGTAAGGAATTGAAAATAGGAGGAGTCTCATCTAAATATTATAAAAAAGACGATTAGTAGTTTTAGTAACAATAATTCTTATTATTATTATTTTTTTTATTATTTAATATATACCTTTACACACAATTCTTCCAAGACTTCTTTACTTACACTGTTATTTTTTTTTTACTATTACTATTTTTTTCTACTATTATTATTATTACTTTGAACTTTTTTTTTGCGTCTGAGGCGCAAACTGTTGTGGTCTCTGGCAGAATGACCAGCGCTGTGGAACATGTTTGCTCCACAGCACAATGCTGAGCCAGGGCCAATTACAACCACAACACACACACACTACACACTTAAAATGTACCTTATTCCCTTTTTCCATATTTTTTTGTTTTTTGTTATTTTTCTTTTTTGATTATTATTATTATTATTCTGTGAGTTTTTGTGTGTGTGTTTCGTTAGTAATAAATGTTATGTCTATGTCTATGCCTATGTCTATGATTAAAAATATTAAAAACAAAATATAAATATATATATATATCTTACTAAAAGACAATTAATAATTTAATTAATTCTGATAATTCACATTCAAGAGTCATAATGAAACTTAATTTCACGCAATTCTTATCTGCGGCCGCAAAGCATATCTAAGAATAAATTTCGTAAATTATTCACGAAGAAAGTTTTATCGGCGAGTGGTGACATGATTTTAAAACCGACAATTGTAATCCCGGCACCGGTAAGGTAACTTTTGTAATACAATACAATTTATTTTAGCCATATATTTAATTCGGTATTTTTGCATGTCTCTATATACTCGTATAATTGTATCGTTTCTCTATATAATTAATTGACGTCCGTAGGAGATGATTACAGGCTAGTAGGTGATCAGCCTTCTATGCCCTGCCCGACCGACACAAATTTTTTTATCTTGTTTTCCCGGGATTCGAACCCAGAAATTCCGGTGTTTAACCACTTCTCAATGAACCGTCAGGTCAGTTTTATTTATATAACATTTCGCAGGAATCTTTTCCAGTTCAAAAAACTTAGGATAAATAATACCAACTTACAAATTCACTGTAGATATAAGTACTTATTATCTTACAATATTGTTTAGTATGCATTTAAAAGCTGTCTGGCTTATGTTGTTCCGAAGTTAGAAGCCTCTAAATGACTGGCAGACGTACGTTTCCGACACAAGATATTTCCGCTTTAATCTCTGAGTTAAGATACGTTAAAATCTAAGTACACTTTTTAATTATCACGTAACAGTAAATATTTATTTACACAGTTTCTGCTATACTATTTCGCTTATAAATTCATTTCGTCAAATCCAGCGGAAAACAAAGAGAAATAAGTAAGCAAACAAAACAGGCGGATCCATCGTTTGCGTTAGATGAACATTTTGCTTTAAACAGTGTTACAAACATGCTTACAGCCTGAACGAAGTTGTAGTTAGTTTTCTCTTTAACTAACAGAACATTATACTAAATGAATGTACTAGAGTATTACCACAGCGACTGCTCGTTGTTTTTACTTTAGCTTTTTTCTCTGTTCGGCTTCGAATGTATTTTGTGAAATTAGGACAAAAATAGAAAACGTCTATATTATTGAATTTCTAAAGCATAAATAAAATAAAAAATATTTTAGATTGTAAAATTTTTTAAGTCAGATTTCGACAGACGTGCCTATGGCTCATTTCATCGTACATAATTATACCTTAGCTACAGTTAACAATTGTCAATGATGATATGGATAGTGCCTTTAGGCATTAAGTTCGCCTTTTGTACACTATTTTTTGTGCAATAAAGAGTTTAAAATAAAATAAAATAAATAAATTGTGAATGATTTTTAAGTATAACTAATTCGAGCATTCCGAAATCCATATACCGAAACCAAAACATGCAATATGCACTTCACGGTATAGTTCGTTAGTATCGTTTATTTTTTCTTTTAACGAGTCTATTTATTTTCCTAATTTAGTCATCATTAATCATGAAGGAGCGAGTAGTAAATGATTAATTGTTGCGAGCGTGATTTACAGGACGCCTATTGTGATTTAAATGCAAATCCGCTTATGTGACAAGCGAGCCTATTGGCGTGGCTGCTGGCGTCAATAGGAGTCTAATTTGTGCGAAGCAATCAGATTTCTATTAATTACCAAGTTGTAATTATATCAATCGCTTTGTAAATTATAGGTCAATGTGAGTAATGTTATATTTATTACAACATAATCCTTCTTTCCTCCAAGAGAATAAATAATTAATTAGTGTTTAATTTTTTTTTATAAATTTTGATAAAATATCTTCTATTTGATCAATTCGCTCTTATACAACTAACTTTAGTAATAATTGATTCCTCAATCATCATATTATTACCTAAGTATTATATTATCATACAATTAACAATAAACGTTATGGTCAAATTGATATTTTTTAAAATAAGTATATTGTCAACTCAGGCATCGGCAACAATCGACAATGATCTATCTAATTTTATTTTATGGTAAACATTTGGAATATCTACTATTTCTACCACGATTTTGTGTATAATACCTATTTCGGCCAAAAGTAGTTTGATACCTTTGCATTTGACTGTTATGAAAATATATATATATATATATATATAATATATATACAGCTAAATAAATTTAAACTAAAAGTCGACACATTATTAAACCTAGAAAACAATTTCAAGTTAAAATTATAAAAGGTATTTTTTGACACTTTTGGTAGAAATAGTTTTAATTAAATCCGCACTTCACAGATGTTTCATCTATGGACAGTGGTTTGTTACCCACAAGGAATTTAGTAATGATTAACAGTCAAGAGTTATGTCTATTGGATTCTGCAATAGGGCCACTACTAGAAACCAGGTATATCAGGAATGGCGATCACAGTCGGAGCGCATCTGAAGATTCATCGCGGTTAACCGCAACACGGTGCTACATGCCGGAGACGGTATAACTGTCTCTGACATACCAATATAAGTCTATATCATATTACATTAACTAACTCACCATTTATATAGGTGTTAATTTAACTAAAAATGTTACGTTAACCAATGTATAGTTTTGTTTTAATGAAATATTTTAATGGTATATTCATCTTTTTGGTTTTTACAGTTGTATGCACATGCTTTTAGCAGCGGGGTTTTCGGGTTCGATTTCCGGGTAAACAAGATAAACAAAATTAAATAAAATACTGTATACCGGATTAAAGCGCGATTTATTTAATCCGGTACACAGTATTTTATTTAAATGTGTGATACTCGCGTTAATAAAAGACAATATTATAAACAAAATTAGCTGTTCAGGGCACAGAAGCCTCTTCACCTACCCACCTGTAAGGAAAAATTATCAGTAAAATATATAGAAATGCGTGTGTGAAATGTGAAAATAGTGGGTCTCAGCTATTTTCATTCATCTTCTATTTTTAGAATAAATTTAAAATGCCATGTTTACTCTGAAAATAAATAGATGTTCTAATAATATGTGAAATATCGTTACAAATATTGACTTTTATATTTGATTGGGAACTCGCTAGAAATAGTGAACTTGTCTAGAAGAGCTGTATAGGAAACGGGCGATTGAATTTGAAACAAAGCTAACGAACCGTTGAATCATGTAAACAGGGGCAAGACGACCGTCTTGTTTACCTAAAGAGCCTTTGCTTCATTAGGATCCAATTTACTGACAACAAATTAATCCCCTTCCGATTGTATTGTACTTATCTGTATCGAGATATCCGAGATCGGATCGTTTGTAATTTGATACCTTAGAATGTCCACAAAAACCAAATTATATAATTTTAATTGGAATATGAAACAGATGACGCTACCACTACTTCAATTACTTTGGGACGAAGGTTAAGCAGTGTCTAAAGAATCGCTCAGTTCTTCCAGACATCGAGATGATATTCATTAATCAGAATTTTTTATATAATATATCTGTACAGTCCTTATGACAAACCGAGTCACTCGGAATCGATTTTAATGAATTATAGTTTGGTGAAAGCTTTTTTATGTCAGATATTGACAGAAGAGTGGTGCCCATGATGGTGATACTTTAGCCAAATCACATATCACGACGTTTTTCAATTTTACATTTCGGCAATAAATCTCTTGAAATTTCTGTATATATTGACGGTGGTTAGTTACCTAGTCGCAATTTTGATATTGCTATAAGTGACCTGACATTAGGAGAAACATGTTTACAGAAAATTATAAATTTATCAAACCTGGCGGGATTCGAACGAAAGCTATTTCAAAGCGAACACAATTACACTCAATAATTTTATCGACTTAATCAATAACACGAATATCATAAACCTATGTTATATAATATTTGCACTTAAGTATATACATACATATGTACCTACTCTTTGCAAAATTAAATCCGAATACTAATAAGGTTATATGAAACAAATGAAAGTTTGCTAATATGAAATCGTCGTCTGTTTACTTTAAGCGTTTTGCCTTCTACAACAATGGCTGAAATTTAAATAAATAATGAGCCAGCTTCATTAATTTATAATTCATAACTAACCTTGGTTCTCGTATTGAATACAAAGCTAATAAAGGAATCATTGAATAAGCCTTTCCGAAAGCAAACAGCTAAGGAAACAACAATGCATTGATATGGAAAACTTTTCTATTGTGATCGCAAAATGAATTGTTCTTGATGAAATTATATTTTGCAATGAAAATGCATGATATTACTTACATTAATTTGAAGTTAATTTTGTAATTTGAATACAAACTTTGATTTAATATAAGATTTACATTTATTCGAATATTATGGAAGAGGGCTATTTCTTTTTATAATTTTTTTTTCGATCTTATGTACCGATTTCAAAAAAGAAGGAAACCACACTGTATGACAAAGGATGAATCGGTGGGCGTCCATAAACACTTTCTATAACAATAATTAGGTACAATAAACCTAAGTACATACCTCAAATGTTCGGCGAATGTTGTGGTATGTCAGTCAGTATTATTATAATAAAAGGAGGGCGCCCTTAAGAGGATAATTTTAATTATTACAAAATAAAAATAAATATAAAAAGGGAAACTAGAAATAAGTACGTCACCCCAGCAGCAACCGGAACATTCTTCTCCATATACGAATATAAGTCCATTACACGCACTATCACACGATTATTAAATAACAATATTAAACATTTATATCACGGCGTGAATACTAATTATTAAGCGACCGAAACTTCCATAAGAAGCGCTTTCCACAATTATTAGAACACACGAGCACGCCTAAATCCAACCAGGTTAGGAAAATTACAACGATGTCAAACTCGGCTCGACTGTCAAGAGTATATCGCGGTTATATTATACTACCCTCAACATTTAATTTTATTAATAATGTTCTATTCCGAACAAACACTATCTCTCAATTTTAATTATTTGAACCCTACTTTTATACTATTATATAATATGAAAAAACTCTTTGAATTTTTTTTAGATATCCTATTTTTTTATATCTTAGTAATATATAATGATAAAATTATAAAGCTTGAGATTTGCAGAACCAAATCTAATTGCTTGTCGAAATTTGCAAATTAATTTAAAATACGTGAGCGTCGAGTGAAACAGACTTGTTTGTAGTACCTGCAATAAATTGCAATTAGGAAAGCTGCTGTTTTGTCTTGTTATCGAGTTAGCAGCCTCCAAGCCCCTTCCCGTGAAACACTTCAATATAACAGATCTATAATGAATACGTAAATTTTACGCAATGGGTATAAATATAGAGTAATAATGTTTAACAACTCGTTTGATTGATAGCCTTTTTCTTTTTTATGTCAGATATCGACAGACGAGCATGAGGTTCACTTTATGGTAGGTGATACCTCAGCTACAGAACATCAGTCAATGATGCGCTGTCGACCTAATTTTTACTTCGAGCATTCGGAAATCAATAGACTAAAACCGAAACGCGCAATATGCACATCACGGTATTTCCATCTATGAACGGTGGTTCGTTACCCGGTCGGAATTTAGATATTCCTTCCACCCGATCAATGCCCTCGAATAAACACATTTTTTTTGCTATAAGATCGCATTATAAACTGAACCATAACCTGTATTTTTATATACCTTATATCCTCGGTCAACATCTTAGATAATAATTTTCATTCCGGAAAATTAAAGATTTCCCAACAAAAGTTGTTTTCGGCAACCGATTTCGATGAAACAACAGGCTTTGTTTCATCGAAATCGGTTGCGGAAAACAAAAGTTATCATCATTTATGAAGCCCACGCGAACGAAATCGCGGGCACCAGCTAGTTATCAAAATTTTTCTCCATAGCTGAGCATTCAATTTCACTGCCAGTAAAAATGGGTATGAATCTCGAATCATGATTGCTTTGCCTATAGTTCAAGAAGAAGCACAGTCACAGCCGAATTTTTCCTCGTAAATCTGTCAGCAAAACAATTCGTACCCTTTCACGAGCAATAAAACGCTACCAAGAACAGAAGCTACAAAAAAGTATCATAAATAATAAGATTCATTTATATTCTTTCAGTTGACTATTGAAAAGCTAACGGTGGCATTTTTAATACAAAGCCCTTTAACTCCAGCCAGTTCACAAAACACTGATGCAATAAATTAATTTATAACATTCGAACCAAATTCCAAAAGAGGAAAGTTTAAATTAAAATTCATTGAGACCTCAACGAGTTTTGCATTCAGTCATCGAATGTTTCCAGCTCTTTGCGCTATTGATTTCCGAGTTCTTTGATCTATTCTAATTTCAAAAGCTCTCCGTTTGACGCTACGTCGTTGAAGGTATAAGTCATAACATCCAATAGGATACATTTCTGATAATCGAAATATTCCTCTCCTAAAACATTTCTTATTGTAGAATTATTGTGAATGATATCTTTGAAGGTGAATTTTATGCTAATTTAACATATTTAATACCATGGTTATCAAAAACAAAGTATACGAACACAAATAACGTAACAAATGCAACAAATCCGATATTAATAAACCCCTCGTGTATAAAGTTTTAATTAACTCATTGTAACTTTGTACATATCTATTCCTCTAATTCTCAGTTCATACATTCACAGTTACTGCTCACTTTCTTTTAATCAAATTAGAAATAGTACTATTTCTGAATATACATACTTGTATTTTCTATCTAATATAAATGTATAAACTTAAATGTATTTTCCGAAAATCCAGATAAATGTTTCAAAAACACACTTAAACACGCTATATAAGGTAATATTGTAGTATGTATTGTGTGTTTTAATAAGCGTAATATTAAAAACTATATCGTTCTTTTTAAATTCAGTTTTTTTCCACTCACTGTATCCACATCCACATTTATCGTATCGTATCTTTTTATTGTCATAGCAAGGTATCATAGACAGTAAGACCATTTCTGATACTACCAGAATACACATAAGGCTATGTAATCAGTATTTAATACTGGTTTGGTTGTAATTTCAAAGCCTGGGAGCGGTATATTGCAGTTGATTGTACCTGTTGTGTACAAAGAGAATCCGCATGTCACGACGCCGTCAGGTGCGCCCAACAGATTCATGCGATAGCCCCTGCTCATTGTCTGCCATGTAAGTGCATAATTGACAGAGGCTTTAGCCAGCGGCGAACTCGAGAGATTTCCATCTATTTCATTATTAGATATCCCTAGTCATGTTTCATGTATATACAGTATACATCATAATATTATTAGTATGACAACGCTGAAATAACAATATTTACTTATGGAATTTTAATATTTTCAATGCAAATTAAAAATCTTTCATTATAAACAGGCGCATACACTCGTTGGCACGTTAGGTACCTTTAACTTTGCGTTCTATTGAATCACGGTTCGATTCACGAGGATGACATGTTTAACTTTTTTTTTAAATATATTTTCTCTATGTATTGTCATTAGGATAGTAGAAATATCTAATTTCTGACCGGTTATGAACCACCGTTCAAACATACAAAAAACCGTGTAGTGCACATCATGTGTTTCGGTCTATGGATGTTCAATGCTCAAAGCAAAAATATGTCAATAGCGCATCATTGAGACTTACTAGTTAGTATAAATTAATTGTTTTCTAATTCAACTTACATTTATATTTAAGTATGTAGAATAAAAATCACATGCCTACAGGTAATATATAAACAACTTCATAAGGTTCTATCAAATAATACTTAACTAACAATCAGGTTCAAATAAATCAAGATAAGGGTGCTTAAATACAGTTATAAAAGGTGCTAGTCTCGACAGAAATAAGACATTACCATAAGGGTTCCCGAGGGCCGTCGAAAATATTATGATGATCTTGACCTAAGCTCACTTACTGACTTATGGCTGTTAAGATTTTTGATACCTCAACTGAATTTTTCACGAATTTGGGAAATTTCTATCAAATTAAATTTATCCGAAAGAAAGCAAGTAGTGATGGTTCTTCTTACTCAAATCCATCTGGTTATAAACCTATATATTATGTTTTAAAGAAGAATTTTCAAAATCGGTCGAGTATTTTTTGAGTTAAATCGTAACAAACAAACAAATCTGTTTGTGTAAATTATGTTTGTATACTGTCTTCACGACATGTGTACAGTCATGGTTTCCGCTCTCTCCTTTTTAGTGTGACACAAAGACATTAATTTTAATAATAAGCAGTTTTTTGCTCAATCTATTGATGATTAGCTATTAATAATAATAAAAAAGTCACAAATTCAATATAGTGTTCCAGCAATATTTTCAATTCTAATTAGATTATTCATACATGGGAAAAATCGTGAAGTGAATGCTCTAATTTAAAAAAAAAAGTAGGTCAGTTCACCTTCCATTAAGTGAGCATGTCTTCATAATATGTCGATATCTAGTATAAAAACTGTTTCTTTTTAAAATGTATGATGTAAAATAAAAAAGACATATGTATATTATAATAAACTAAGAGGATGCACTTTGCAACAAGGTGTTAGGAGCTGTTTTAAACTTGTAGCCCTAGCTCTCAAGTTTTAGCAAAAAGGCGACGGAGTTTAAAAACAGGAAGCCAACAGTTCAGAGAAGTTAAGTGGAAAGTTAGTGGTCTCAGTTTTATTTTTATTTATGAACAATTTGGCTGGAAACTGATGTAAGTAATGTTCTCCTTAGCACTTTTACTTTGTAAAGCAGCAACATTCGATTAATATTCATTCGCCTCGATGAATGCAGATTGAAAATAAACGAATATTTTATGATATCTTAAACTTTTTCAATGTCTGTTAAAAGTATGGCGAACACGTTTTATCGGAAAGCGCGAAAAGGTCGATAATGGCCGCTCATAAAGAAGCTGAGCGGGTGCCGATAGATTCCGCAAGTTACCAACTTTTCGGTGGACGTACCGCCATTAGCTGGGATTCTACTGGGGTTTGCGTCGGCTAGCGGCTGCCCCTAATGTTGTGACCGCATTCCACTAAAACTTACTTACTATTTAAAAGTACTTCATGATCGACATAGTTTTTGTGATAAACGGTTTTCGAAATTTAAAAATAATACCCGTATAAATAAAACAAATGTTTAATTTATAGATTTACTAGCGACCCGCCCCGGCTTCGCACGGGTCAAGATTTTTTGACAAAAAAAGCAGGGGTTGTATGTATTTTTTAATGCCACATAATAAAAAAATAAAAACAAAAAATTTAGGGTGAATAACCCTTATCACTTAGGGGTATGAAAAATACATAGTAGCCGATTCTCAGACCTACTGAATACGCATATAAAATTTTGTAAGAATCGGTCGAGCCGTTTCGGAGGAGTATGGCAACGAAAACTGTGACACGAGATTTTTATATATTAGATTTCAAAAACAGGAAATTATTGTAGGTATATTGTTTATTGCGGTTACTACTTGCGGTTTGCTATTAAGATTTATCATTGTAAATTCATAAGGAAAAAGCATAAAATATTCCATATATAATGTATTAATATAATAATGTTATTTTTGCGATACTCTATATCAGGGGTCGGCAACCTTTTGCTATAGCAGGGCCACATATGTTGCCAGAGTATCAGTGCGGGCCGCACTTATTTTTATATTTATATGTTCGGGTATGTATTTTTAATATTTGAAATAAAACGCATATATATTAATACAATCATGTCTATTTTAATTGAATTACTATACTAACATAAAAGTAAGAACTAGTGAGATTTTTGCGGCTGCATTTGACTTGCAAGTTTTTTAACGTCTATTTCATTTTAGTAGTAGACACGCGTAGAATCGCGTCCAAATGTTCATCCGTTAACCGCGAACAATTCTTATTTTTGCGGTAGTTGAGAATTGAAAAAGTCTGCTCACACAAATATGTACTACCAAACATAGTTATTATCTGCTGAGCAAACTTTTTCAATTCTTTGAAGTTTTCAGAACTCAAACCTCCGTAGAACAGTATCAAGTCAGTGCTTTCCTTAAATGCCGTTTTAAGTGTGCTATTACTTTGCAAATTTACTATGTTCATTTGCAAATTGCTTGGTACCTCACTAATATCAATTGCAAAAGGGTTTTGGAATATTTCCAGGTTAAGGGAGCTCTTTTTAAAGTCGGTGAATCGATTTACAAACTCAGTTTGTAGTTGTGTTAACACGTTTCTCATTGTAATATTTTGCCACACAAAATTATCTCCAGCTTCTTCCACGGCTTTCTTGCAATTAGGAAAATGGTCAAGCTTTTTTTCATCAATATGCTCGATAAACAGTTTCAGTTTCATCTCAAATGACTTAACATCTGAATACATATCGCAAATCAATTTATTTTTTCCCTGCAAGCGTTTGTTGAGCTGATTCAGTTCCTTAGTCAAATCAGTCAAAAAACCAAGATCGATAATCCACTGTTTGTTAGTAAGCTCTTCGACTGGCTTTCCTTTCATCTCCATGAAGTTGCCAATTTCTTTCCTCAAATCAAAAAACCGTTCCAAAACGGCACCTCGACTGAGCCACCTCACTTCACAGTAGTAAACCACGTCACCATGATCAGCTTCCAGATCTTCCAAAAACTTTTGGAACTGACGGTGTGTCAGCCCATTTCTTCTTATAAAATTAACAGTGGATGTTACAGTATCCATTATTTCTTTCCAGGATATAACCTTGGAGCACAATGCCTCTTGATGGACAATACAGTGAAAAATCAATGGCACAGTAGATCCAGAATCTTTCACTTTGCTGATGATTCTCCCAACAACACCTTTGTTTTGACCGCTCATGTTCTTGCCTCCATCGGTAGTGACACTTGTTAACTTTTCCCAGCTTAACTGCAATGAATCCAGAGCTTGTTCCACATGGTGAAATAAATCTTCTCCCGTAGTTGTACCTTTCAAACTGCACATTTTCACAAGCTCTTCGTAAACAGTAAAGTTTTCGTCAATGCCGCGTACAAATATGAGTAGCTGTGCTGTATCCGACACGTCCGTACTTTCATCCATCGCTAAAGAGAAGCAGTCAAAAGACTGCGCCTTATCCCTGAGTTGTTCACACAAATTAGCACCCAAGTCTTCAGTACGTCGGGTGCAAGTTCTCGCAGAGAGACTAAGACTTTCAAACATTTTTTTTTGCTCTGGGCATATTTCTTCTGCGATAGCTAAGACACACTCTTTTACTAATTCACTATCGGTAAACGGACGTCCACTTTTTGCTAGAATCTCTGCTACCCTGTAACTGGCACGAACATTCGATTCGCTGTTGTCTGCCACAACCTTAAATATGTTTTGTTGATTTTGTAATGACGATTTCAAAGTGGAAATTTTCCTTTGTCGTATTTCTCCTTCAAGACAGTCAAATTTAGCTTTGTGCTCAGTGTCGTAATGTCGCTTCAGGTTATATTCCTTTACTACAGAAATACTCTTTTGACAAATCAAGCATAACGGTTTTCCTTTAAACTCGATAAAAAAGTATAATTCTGTCCATAATTTGTTAAAAACTCTTTTTTCTTCTTCTATCTTCCTTTTTCTTGAAGCCATGTTTATATAAATATTCTGTAACAATAATGAAAAAAATTAAATTCGTTGTAAAATTATATGTTCCAGTTAGCACCTACAAATTCAACTCCACATTCAAAAAATAATTAAAACATGACATACTCGTAACTGACTTCATGTCATGTAACTACTATCCACGTCCTTATAACATTTACCCATCAATCTGAAGGTTCACATAAACAATCAGTAAATAAAATAATACAAATTGCTCGCGAGTGCATACAACGTACTTACCTCATACGTCGTGCGTGAGAAGCTATCATCGAAGGGAAGAAAGGTGAAACGAAACGCGTAGCCAGCAACCAGATGAGACGTGAGTTTCCGGCGAATTTCCACAACCGAATGAGGCGATAGCTGCGCGCGGCTGTGATTTTAACTAAAGTCGGTCGCTTTGAATTTTTTCGCCGCCGCACACCTGCGTCTAATCAAAGACTGCCGCCGCCTATTGTCTCAAAGGAGCCGCCCGCCACCGACGGCCAGGTGCAGCGTATAAACGCAAAAAAAATTGCCAAGAATTGAATAAGTACAGCAAATATTTATTTTCGGTAGAAATAATACATAACATAACAGTTCTTAAAAAATGAAATAGGTACATTTTTATCACCCCGCGTGGGAGCGAGCTTTCAAGAATACTCTCATGGCCCAGCAGCATGGCCGTATAAATTCTAGTGATTCTAGTAATATGGCCTATTGCTTTGGTATTTTTTTCTTAAGGACCTGAGGCTTGCGGGCCGCAACGAGATAGAGCACGGGCCGCATGCGGCCCGCGGGCCGCCGGTTGCCGACCCCTGCTCTATATCCTTAAAACAACTTGTTTACTTTAAAATGATTAAGTTTTAGTGTGATGTACGTAATATATTTATTTCATTTCAATGTGTGAAACTCGCGTAAACGTAACTCTAAATTAAGTTCTTTAAAATCTGTATAAATGAAGAAGCAAACAATTAATGAATGATATTTTTAAGCTGTTTAATGAATTGTTTATTACGTGTCATACTTTGATTGTTTATATAATAGTTAGCGTGAACCTAAGATCTCAATAATTTTATTTATTTATTTATTTTATTTATCATATTTACAATTACAAGTTATTTATACAATAGATTTGGGGCCCAAACTAACCAAGCTTGTATCTTGGACCCCCAGTACAATAAAATAAACTATGAGATGTGGGATGACGTGGTTTATTTTTAAATGTGCATGCTATTTTTTTTGTTTTTTTATTTATTGAAATAAGTAATTTATTGTCAGTAACCTCAATTACACTTTCTAAATTTGTCAGTAATTTCCTTCATTCAATTCAATAAGGCCTTCAATAATTCTTCTAACGTATTTTCATATTACCGTAATACTAATTTGTCGTTTTTTTATGCATATATTTTTAAGTTAATTTAATTAGACTTAATAAACCTTCATGCTTCTTGAATCAAGTAACATGATACAATATCGTAATTATTATCTTTCTTTAAACAATAAAAGACGACACTGGTATTTTTTATTGCTTTACTTACATTTTATTCAGAATAGGTACAATGCAAAGTCCGCTTTGATTCTGTGAACGTATTAGCATAGAATTTGAATAGAACAAACAAAGGGTTTACTCAAGACAGTGTGCTTTCGTAGGCAATTGTAAATTCAGCGTATCGTAAAAATCCGAGCTCCCGAATACTATCAAAGTATTATCTTTTCGGATTTGTTTCTGACTAAGCGTATGGGATTCAACATTATTTAACATAAAATCATTCATTATTAATTTGACGGTTTACAAGCAAACTGCCCAAGCCAAAGCGATTATCTCAAAATTTGTTACGGAGAAAACTTAAACATGAAAAATAATATTCCTCAAATATGTACATATTTTCTGACTTTTTCCAAGGGTGTTATTCACTAGTTAGTATATTGGTCACAAAATATATATTCAAAGACTTATATACAAGTATTATGATTTTTATTTTGTTTTATTAAATAAAAATATAAATTATAATTACTTAACAAGCTGCGCTTATATTTAAATTTTCAACAAAATTAGGTTAAAATTGAAATATATAATAAGAAAGTAATATACTTCAATATAATATATTTAACGATATATTATTTAGCATAAAGCATTCTACAAATACTTTTTAATCAAACAAACTGGAGTTTTTCTTGTGCTATTGCATTTTAGAACAGGAAAATGCTATGTATTACTTTGTGACACACACTGAACAAAAAGTAAAATCACTATCAAATCCCCGAGAGAGCGACAAATATAGTAGGCAAAACCAAACCGAAATCTCTCTAGGTGTATTGATAAATCCTACAATCGTTTTGGCTTTGCGAATTGCACTCCGCCCGATGCGACTTGCTTCTTGTATTACGTATCCTTTTAGGAGATTACTGTTTGAGCTTTAAATATTCATATATAATTGACTACCTTGTGTTTAACATCGGATAGCCTGAGTTCGAGTACCGCGAAACCAAATAAAAATAATCGGGCAGGGTATAGAACACTAAACAGAAAACATACGCAGAAATGTGGCTGCCCCATACTCGAATAGGGGACTCAAGCTGTTGAATCCGAAAGGAGTTCAACGGAACTTAATCATAAACCAATATAAGCTCATAATATTGTCTTTTATTAACGCGAGTATCACACATTTAAATAAAATACTGTATACCGGATTAAAACGCGATTTATTATTTATAGAAACGTCGGGATAAATAATTTAAACAATATAAATAATAAATCGCGTTTTAATCCGGTATACAGTACAATATAAGCTCATCGAGGGCTCTCATTTGTTTTATTTTAACAAATGCGCTTTGTAGTAGGGCTTGTTGACGCAGTAGTAAACTTACAGTAGAAAATTTTCATCAAAAAAGTGGAGGGGTATAGGGGAGGGAGGACTAACTTGTGAAATGTAGTTTTATAAATATATTTGTTGTATTAGAGTTGGCTTTATTTGGGCCTACGCCTGTACAACATGTAAATGTATGTAACTAATAACAAAATTGATTATTTTATCTTATTAAATAATTAATAATATTTTATAATTCAGGTCAAAGAAATTTTCAAATACTGGACACTATAAAGTGTTTATTCCTATATGTAGCTGAGGTATCTGTTGAAAAATCTCATTAGAACAAACTTAGAATTTTTTTCAAGCAATGTAATTACTTTTGCAATAAAGTTCGTAATTGAGAGATAGAAGTCACGTTCTCTATTCGGTGAAGGCATAAAGCTTCCTAATGTCGGGTGAACTGTCCAACTCCAACCATTTGCCGTACGAACTTCACTTGTACACCTAGGATTTATAAAATGGCACAAAGAAATTAATCCATTTACGAGTAAAGTATTTCTATTTGTATATTAAAAAGTTATACTTTTTTTATAGGATTAATAAGTGTTTAGTAATTAAAACTTAGTTGCTATGATTAAATAAATAAATAATTTTTTAAAACTGTTTTTAAAAGATTATACGTGTATATGTGTGTAATTATTTTTCATCGTAAATGCCTTATGCCGTATAATGTATTTTTTTATAATGTATACCTAAATACTATTATGTTATTGTATTATTATAATTATATATATAAATCTATTGGAAAGGCTTATTATACTATTGAATAAAAACGTACGGAGTCAAGTGTAGCTTAGCGGGCCACTTCCTTTATTGATTTTAGTTTTTAAAAGAGTTATTTACTTATTACGTTTCTTGTTGGTAGAAGCAACATTCTGAACCAGTTGTAGCTTTAAAATGGACGATACTAACTTTTAAGTACTAGTAAAAGTTCACTTGAATGAGACATATTTGAAATTGAACTTAATTTAAATATGATAATCTATACTAATATTATAAAGAGGAAAGATTTGTATTTTTGTATGTCACGAATAAACTCAAAAAATTGCGGACCGATTTTAAAAATTATTTCACTAATAGAAAGCTACATTATCAGCGAGTAACATAGGCTATTTTTGTGTAGAACATCTACATTGCACCCGTGGATCCGGGGCGCGTTGCTAGTATTATTATAATTGTGTCATAATTTCATTGAGCTTTTAAGCTGCTAGTAAACGACTTATGAGAGATTCATAGCATAGTCGAGATTTTGATTGGCAGGGGTCGGTTTCAGAGTGTGGCTTTTCAGGTACGAAATTCAGGTTGCACGCAATTTTGCGGTCGTCTAGAGTAGGTAAACCTACTTTGGCATTTGTAATACAAGAGATTTCAAAACATTTTAGTTCAGACACAAATCTAAATATAGTTTTTTTTGTAATTCTAGTCATTGCTAATATAAAATATATTTACAAAATTCTTCATATTTTTTATGTAAGAGGTATAATATATAATAGAATTGAAAGCTTAAAGTTATTGTATATATTATGATCATCAAACAGTCCGAAAAATGTAATAGGTACGGTATGACAAGTGTGATCTAAGGATGATATTTAGAAAATCGATGAATAACATATATAAAAATTAAATTACTTAGATTTAAAAGAAAGCTGGAAATAATTGATTGATATTTCTTAACTCGAACAGCTTGCAATTTTTCGTCGTTATGGAGTATAGTCGTTCATAGTGTACCTTTTAGATTGTGTCAGCTGTAGTTCCTATTACTAAGTAAATCCTAATAAAATAATAGTTTATATTATAAAAGGTAAAAACTAAAGCTTTGAGGGATAAGGAACCCAAGTTGTAATGAGAAAGCTCCTCCAAAAAACGGGTTTCATCTACTACAAAAAAATACTCGGAACCCCACCTGAAACAAATGCACGTCTTAAATATGCATAAAATTTTCATGACAAAATCATATGTGCATTACACTAATTAACGCTGTGCATATTTTATTTTAAACTCAGTGTCATGTGATATTTATACGACAAACATGCGCCAGTCTTGCTAGGAAGGCAATGTTAATGGAGTTAGTAATTTGCATAAACACATTTGCTCAGATTTTGACACCCTCACTATGCTTGACATCTGGAATCTCTGACATGAATATCGCTTGAAAGCGCCTCATGTAGTTTTGAATTAACCTGTTTAAATGAAAATATTTTACTTCAACTTTATAATTTTAAAGATTTTTATATTTTTATCATAGAGATTAATTTAATGCTAAATGGTATTTTGTTTAGGAGAATGTTTATACATTTAAATCCAATGTTAACCAGATTACACTAAACGCGGTTGTCTAGTATTGCCAAATATAGATATGAAACCGACAGCGTTAGTCTCGCAACTTTTTTTATTTCAGACAACTGTTACCTTTCGTTCTGCCCGTGACAACATATGCTATAAATTCGGTACTAAATATAATGATAACATCGTATTATGCAGCATTTTTTTATATTTTTGTTTAATCTAAATAGCTGGTATTTGACTTGTTTTTAAAATAAACAAATTAAGAGTACTCCATAGTAATTCCAAAGAGGCTTCATTAGAAAAGTTTGTTCCTCAAAGCCTAAGCCGTGCCGGTATTAATAAAGTTTTGTTAGGAGCCAGTCGCCAGTGGTAAAGAAACGTGTTAATTATCTTGGTCCGACAACCCTTGGCCGTCTGTCACGTAACCAAACTAACTTTAGATTAATAATAAAAGTCTATATGATAAAAAAAATTGAAGTAAACTTTGCATTCATGTTGTATGTAACAGATACATAGATTTTAACGAAATTAATGCTGAGACGACGCATGATCAAGATTTTTTTTCTATAAAGATCAAGATGTCTTTACAATGTAAAATAAAATATATGACTAGGGGACTCGAGTATTGACATTTCTGAGTCACAGAAGTGTACCATGTATTTAACCACACTACGTGCACTTTTTATTATGTCCATTTCAGGTTTTGATGAGTTTGATCAAACATCTGTTAAGCAGTTTGCCTATACAATAATTAAAGACTGTAATTTTCTTCGATTTTTGGTCTTCATATTTAGAACATGTTTTCTACTGTAAATAGGCTATAGTAGAGTAATATTTTTGAAAATATAAGATTAAAAAATCTGTCGTTCCAGTCTCGATTCTAATTATCAATAATAAACAGATCCGAATATTAAGCATACAAAAGGCCTAGCAAGTGATAAATTTTAAAGTTAATGTGTTCACGCTAAAAATGAAGCAATTTGTTACGTCGACAAGAGGAGATGAAAAACATTATTTCACTAGACGCGTTTATTAAGTTGCGTATTTATCAAGCGACCTGATGAAAATTTAAACCAAATTCAAAATGGGTATTTATTTGTAAACATATTGTAATATTATCATCTTTGTTTTTTCCTTTCGTATTTTTAAGGTTTCTATGGACGCATAGCATTTATAAATATTATTTATGTAAGGCATATATATAAAAAAAAGGTTTAAATTTAGTTCCAAAACGGGTCGCACGGGGTGACCTTAAGTATTTTTTTTATCTCATTTAATAATAAAATATAGTTAATTTCTCATAATTAACAGAAGTATACTTATTTTTTTCATCGCCTTGTCTATAAAATATTTAAAAAAAGACAAAATCTTTTTTTCTCAATTACACATGCATAAAATCGAATATAACTTAAACTTAAGAGGTTTTTTTTTATTTAGTTAAAATTATATGTCGTATGTAATGCACCCCTTAAATAAGTTTTTAGTATTGTCAATTAAATCCTTTAAGAATCAATTTGCCTGAGAATTTCTCATTGATAATTTATTATGAAATGAATATCATAATAAATTATCTTTATCGTCTTGTCTGTGAAACATTAAAAACGACAAAAACTTACATTCTAAGGACTAAGGAGGTTTTGTATAGGTACGTATACTTAGTTAAAATTAAAAGTCATATACATACAATATTGCACCCCTTAAATAAGTTTTTAGTACTGTCAATTAAATCATCCAAGAATCAATTAGGTGGACGTGTTGATCCAACGGAACGACGGAGGTGACCTTATACGATTAACTTTATCGCTTTTTTTATTGAAGCAAAGAAAACGATCTAATTTAGTTATAACGTCGAGTCACCTGAGCCGAGACGCAGTTCCCAGCACCCGGTGCACTGATGACTGTAATCAAAGAAAACACGCTAATTAACTTCGTGCCCTGAGAGGAGAATCGGTGAGGTAAGAATCGTAGAGACGGTTTAGGATGAAGAAATGTACGTTTTTAAGTTTATTTTGCGTGAAAAAATAATTAAGTTTTATGACGACTTAAATCTCTTCTTTTTCAGCCTGTATTTATTCACTGTTGGACGTAGGCCTCTCCTAAAACGTGCTACTTTCCTCTGCCCCTGCTCTTCGCATCCAATGTCTTCCCGCCGCATTTCAAAGATCGTCACTCCAGCGTGCAGGCGGTCTTCCCACATTGCGTCTACCAAGACGGCTTAAATACTTTGTAGTAATTATTTAAGTAGACAAATAGGCAGATAGGTCAGCAAGAAAATATGTAGGTATATTTAATTAAAGAAGATACCGATGTCCTCTGTAATACTGTATAGTGCACACGTGAACGTTTAACTGATCGTTTTTCGACAGGTACTGTTTCTCCAGTAATTGCATGGGGCTCACTGAAAATCAATGCTGTATTCATTATATCCACAGATTATACAGAGCTGAGTCCAATTTGCTACCACACATATATTTTAGTACTATACTCTTTTGTATGAAATAGGTATATTTTTCATTTTAGTTTTAGTTTTTTTGTCTAACTAATAGTGATACTTTTTTTATAACTTACTGGAAATACTTTAGTAGTTTCGTGTTCTACGTTTTAGTATTTTCGCGGTCTTTACTTAATTTACGTCACGAGCATAAGATTCCCTATATTTATGTATCGAGAAACTATAGAAAATTTTGATAATATATATACTATATATATAATAACCTTTTAAAATGTCCTAATAAAATATCTGCAAGAAAGTAGATAAATCACAGATCCATTCATTCATACTGTTACCGAAGAAGAAGGAAGCATCAGTTTTTCTCAATTTAGTTAAACCGCTTGTATAATAAATAATTACATTTTACTTTGCCATGTCCATGGAAAATCATCGTATTTCAGCCTACCGAAATATTTCGTGCGCAATCTTACACATTTTATGACAAATTTTGCTTAACGACATCAGTTTAAATTAAAATTTTATGTCATCGCGTCGGACGGTTTTTTTTTTAAATAACAAAATATTTTACGGGGATACACAAACGTCTGGAATATATTTCCTTATTGCGAGTTCGACCCACCGTGAAGTAGCAGACATATTTCTGTATCTTTATATTTACACAGCACTTACTTGTTTGTAAAGAAAATTAGTTTTCTGTTTCCTGACCGCCCAATTTTTTTATGTTAGATATCGACAGACGAGCATAAAGTTCACTTGACGGTCGGTGATACCTCAGCCACAGAACATCAGTCAATGATGCGCTGTCAACCTACTTTTCACTTCGAGCATTCGGAAATCCATAGACTGAAACCAAAACGCGCAATGTGCACTTCAAGTTTTTCCATCTATAAACGGATGTTCGTTACCCGGTCGGAATTTCGATATTCCTCCCACCCGATCAATGCCTGAAGTAGGTAACCAGACATGTAGAAAACATACTTACAGAAAATTATAAATATGTCGTCCCGGTGGGATTCGAACCCCCGACCCATTGATGCGCACGGCAGGTGTTCTAAAAACAGCGAGTGCGCCAAGGAATCCGATATTTAAACTTGTTTACCTGGGATTCAAATCCGGGATCTCCGTAATAGGTAGGTATATTTACTATTACTTCGATAAACTATTACTACTTAAATCTAAATACAACATTCCAATTCCAACAATTTCTTCCTTACGTGAGTACGTTATAGGAACATTTAGATGTGGGCTGTCTTCACAGTCGTCGGCAGGTGTTTGCTCTCGAATCAGTCGCTTAAATAAAACTGTTCTTCATTTTTTCCCTCTGAAAATGTCGCTGTTTCTGGAAATACGTTTAGTGACGTTTACTTTTCTCATCCTCCAATTTATTCCCGTGTAATAGTTATCTAAAGATGATCACAAGCGCTTGAAGTTGTTTAATTTTCTTGTAAAATATATGTGGCTTGAATCGCGTTTTAATCCGGTATACAGTATTTTATTTAAATGTGTGATACTCGCGTTAATAAAAGACAATATTAAGTATATTATTATTTGCACATTACAATTTTTATGAAGTAAAAGAGGCAAATAAGTATACTACCTACCTGGAAAGCTACTTACTTAATGATCATGTTTAATACCCGAGGATCTGCACTTTGGTTTGGTTTCTGAATGCTCGAGTTAACAGAAGGTCGACAGCGCATCATTGATTGATGTTCTGTGGCCTACCATTCAGTGAACCTAATGCTCATGTGTCGATTTCTAACATAAAAAAGAAACATCAAAGATTGTGGTCTACAATCCTGAAGAAAAAATACGCATGAAGCGCATAGCACATTAAATCCCAATCGAATTTGAGATCAAATAACAACCAATCAACGGCTAACTAGCACTGCCTATTATTATTCCCTTATAATATGTGATTTACTATACACTTTAAACCTTTTGACCGTACCTATGTGGTTTACGGATTCAGCACCGAAGGTGCCGAGTTCAAATCCAGGGGAAGCGAGAAAATAAATTTGGCAGGTTGGAAGGCTGATAAAACTACTACACCTGCTTGCCTATAAAGAAAAACTATCAACTTTTGGTGTTAGTAGTATTGTGTGCAGTCAAGAATTTTCCACTAATTAATTCAAGCCATTACTGTCTTGAAATTTGATTGTATCTTCGATCAACATGTCAATGGATTGTATAATGTATATCATAACTTGATTTTCTAAATAATCTCAAAGTATGCGAAGCACTTGATAATAGTAGCATTTGAACTAAGTTGCCTCAAGCTCAGCAATCATTGACTCAAGCGAAGGATCTCTGTAGAAACTGTCGTATTTCCTCATAAGGGAGGAGAAAATGCCGTCATAACTCACGGTTACTGTACTCCCCGGTGAGTTGTAAAGATGCCCTTAACACTAGTCTTCATTTTCTAGAACCACGATGCGCTGAAACTCCAATTTTCCACTTGCAATTTAAAACATAGAGTTAAATTAATGCAATCTTCTTACTTTTTAAGAGCACTAAAGAATGAACATAGTTTCATTAATACCTCCATTTGTTTGGTTACAGTGTTAGGGGCTATAAAAACATATCCAATTAGGTAGTATATAATGAAAAATCCCGATACACATATTTATCCAATCCAAGGGATAAATGAAAGTCATTCTTTAAAAATGACAGCTCTACTAACATTAAGTTATGGAAGAAGCGCCATAATAGCAGTTTAAAAATGTATTTTTTTACATTGTGAACTGATGATAGGCCGCGCGTATTATATTAAACCGATTTCAAGTAGAATACTAAAAATATTATCGATCCTCATAGACGACAGCGACCATTAAAAAAGACGCTCCACTTATTTCCTGATCTATTATATTCCGACGCACATGTTAGCATTGGATTTTTATTGCAAAAGAATGAATGTAGCGAACGCTGCAATATGACTCATATGAATGGGGCAGGGCAGGGGCAGATACTTAAAGCATAATTCTCTATAAATTATAAAAAAATATTATAGGGAGCATTTTTTATCTGTATTATAATAATAATACATATTCATATTTAGACCAAAAACGATCACATAAAGATATATCATCCTTCAATCTAAAAACCTTACAGAATATGAAAATTCTTCTTTATATGAAAATTACTTATTATTTTAACCACTTTCATTTAGTCCACAGAGATTTACAACTCTATACGTAAAGAAGGAAAAGTAAGTGCACTGCTTTTTACTTCTGTAACTGAGAAAAACCTAAACAGTGAAGAATACTCAGATTGCAGTAAACCCTTGTAAAAACTCCGCTTGTGTAACATGTAACTACAATATACTTCCCAACCAAAAGTAACACAAACGTATATTAAGACATTATACACAAACTCTTAAAGTGGTATTCCAAAGCAATGATGTGGGTACCTAAATTATCCCCTTTCTCCATTTCCAACTATTTAGCAGGTGCGGTTTTCCCACGTCCACCCACTAAAGGTTATTGGGCCTGCTTCCACGCTTTTTATTGCCTAAACGTAGTTTGAACTCAATTATTTTTATGGTCTAGCAAATTGCTATTTTGTTGCTTTATCATGATTATTAAGACAAAATTAGTTCCTGCTGGGTAGTTCATTCTTTTTTTATTATCAGTTACGTTCCAACTATACCATACACACACACACTTCCTAAGTGAGACTTGTGGCAGATAAAAAATCCAAGTAAGTTTGAAATGTAATCAACATTAGTTTTTGAGCTAATAATTATAATTAAAGATTAGGGTGGTATACATTATTGGGTTCTCTTGGAGGAAAATAACAAATTATATTGATATGAGCAAAAAAAGAGAATACAGTATTGAGAAAATATAATAAAAATATTAATATTGCAAAAGCTTTGTCTGTAATGTTTCCGCCTCTTTATTATCTACTCCAAGAGTGACTAAAACCACAAGCGGGCAAATTATGGGCAAAACCAGTTAGATAAGGTTTTTTTTTATAGTATAGGGGGCAAACGGGCAGGCGGCTCACGTGATGGTAAGTGATCACCGCCGCCCACAGATATCCGCAACACCAGAGGGCTTGCAGGTGCGTTGCCGGTATCTAGGTGCTAAAATGTTGATGAAAGTGAAATACAAGAATGGACGCATATGAAAATCCGTGATCGCTGCCTACACCAATGGGAAAGAGGTGTAAAATACATACGTACATTTACATCAAAATATAGGTGTGAAATATGTATCTAAATATTGAAGATTTCACGACATTAATGGCTTGCCAGTTACTATACTTTTTGTTGGATAGCTGATTAGTTTAATTTGGTTTCAATTTAGATAAAAGTACTACATTCCATAAAATTCAACAAATGAAGCTTTATCCTCATTAACTGATAAAAAAAAAGATACCTACTACTATTTCTTTTAATAGGATAATTAATTAATTTTTATACTTAGATGATAGTGCTCTGACCAATCAAGCCGCTTGTAGTGTTTTTGTATTTTGAGTATACAATAAAAATTGAAATAAATAAAATATGAAATATAGTGACAAAAGTTTCAAAGTATTTTGGAATTCTATTTCTCATTGTTTTTAATAACTTCATACAGGCGTGAGGCTCGTGTTAGTTACATAAATCTATAAATAGAAGCAGTCAATAGTCTTAAATTTAATATTGGAGGTTCCGGGTTCAAATCCTGGTGAAATTAAATAAAAGAACCCAGAGGAGATATAAACTGATCATCCATTTATCCGTAAAGAAAAATGATTAGTGAAATAAACAGAAAAATGTGTCTCTACGATACCCTAAAAGATTCATTTACTTTCAATAATTTGTTATAAAAAACTACGTTGAAACTTTTGTATAGTGTTACTTACTGTACCCATTCTTTATATTAGCTAGCATACAAAATAATAAAAGGCGTTTCTAGTCTAAAAACTCTTTAGTCTTGGACACATAAAGGAGTCAAAGGTTGGTTTTAAAAATGTTTGTTGCGATACTCTTTGAATTCCACACTTTTTTTCCGTGACACGACAATCATATGCACGCTCCAAAAACCCTTTGTTCATGTTAATTATTGTAACCCTCGACAGACTATTATATTATTTTAGAGTAAAACTCAAAAGGGCTTAATTTACACATTTTGTATATTAGTAACAATATTGTCTGTTAAAATAATGAGATTACATAATTGCACAAGTAAGTGCGTTAAGATATTAATCAAAGCAACACATATTGACAAGCATTTTAATATTATTTGCATTTATGTATTTATCTCAACGCTATGAAAATCGCCTTTGAGTTATTCGCGAACAGACAGACGTGGCGGACGACTTTGTTTTATAATATGTAGTGATTTGAAGTAGTTTTTTATCTACATATTAGCTTAGCCATAACACTTGATTATTTTACCAGTATAAATATACATTAATTTAGTTGTGAATATTATACCTACACTAGGTATCTAAATTAAAAATAATTGTTAGATATTGTGACCAAACAAATACCACATAACATAATACATACTAGATTCTCGAATTCAATTGATTCTTTCTAATCATTAGGCATTACCCACGTCTGCTATTTGGAATGTTCTCAAACACTTCGGTTACAGTCTGTGGTTACAGATTATGCAAAACAGCTGACTCACTACAGCTGACTTACTATAGACGTAAACATGAAATATTTTGCAAGCGATTATAATATACATGGAATTATTCTGAATAATCTTATTTATAAGCTTTATATGAAGTTGATATCAGTATCGATGGACACACTATCTTGGCGCCGTTTGTGGATATGACGCTGATAATTTTCCTAGTAAAACTATTATTAAGATAAAATAAAAACAAATTTTAATTTTCCTTTAATATATTTGGCTTTTAAATAGAATAATTAATCATAAACTTGGTTCGAATTTAAGAAAAATATGTCCTGTAAGTTTTCCTATTTTTCCTAGCTGATCCTTTTCGATAGGTGGAACCGATTCTAAAGAATGTTAAACATTCCTAAAAATAATTTGGAGTAATTTAAGTGCACAGGTTCGACCAAGAACCTCGCCCCTCGCACTTAAATCACTCATATAATAATTAATTTATGCACCGATATATTATGTTTTGATTATTATTTGACTATTTACATAAAATCAATTTTTACACTGTCCCTTTTAAGATTTGGATTTACATTTCACAGTCTAGTTAGTGATATATCCCTTTTGTAACCGAAACAATATACTCGTAAGCGTGAGTTTTTGCGACTTGCATAACTTTCAACTATTCCTGAATCTGAAGACCGTGAGATTTTTATTGTTGTAGGGCATTTGCAAAAAGATTTAGTATTTTCAGGATTTCAGTATCTTTTCCAAGTACCTTGAAATGCATTTTAAACATATCATGACTTTTGAGCTATTTGTTAATCAACTAGTAATTCCGGTTTCAAAGGATTCTTAAGTCAGTACTAGCACAGGTTTTATAGTGATTTTATAGTGACTTTGTATTAACTTTGTACTCCGTGGCTCAGTGGTAAGATCCTGGGTTCGAATCCCGGGGAAAAAGGCTAAAAAATTGTTTCAGTTGGCAGGACACAGAAGGCAGCTTACTTGCCCGTAAAGTAAAATCATTAGTGAAACAGACTAGTGGACTCGGGAATTCACTTTTTTGTATTGAGTGAGTGAACTGTTTGTCTTCAGCTATGTTTTAGTTCAATCCTCGCACAGTTCGATTGCGACCAAATGGTTTAATGCACCCGGGGTAAGAGCAAATCACGGTGACCGGATCGGCACGTTCGAGATAGGGGCGCTCTTCAATTTTCTAGCTGAAATATTTTGGGTGTACTCATTTTGTAAAGAGAAGATTATTATTTTAGTACTTAATCAAAATATATAATAAAAGTATGTTTAATACCAAGAACAAAAAATATTATAGTGTGATATCATATTATAAATCACGACTAATTTTTTTGCAAAATAATTGGTACGGAAATTGGCTTCTAATAGAATAGCATAATAAAAAATTGTTAATAAGTTTTATTGAGTTGGCGTTTCATAAAATTTTATATGAATGACGGTTATCACAACCTAGTAAGCCACGTGATTTTTATAGAATAACTAGCATCACGTATATAGAAAAATACCTTATGTTTCTCGCTGATAATATAATGTAGCTTTTTATTTATGAAAGAATTTTTAAAATCGGTTCAGTAGTTAGATCCAGAGATTATCCCCTACAACCTCACAATCTCACAAACTTCACTACACTTTACTAGTAGATAAATATCTATAATAATATTATAAAGAGAGGTTATGATTATTGAGATCTTATAAGATTCATAATTCCCATATTTCGCAATATAGTTTATAGACTCTGAATCTAAATGTTCCCATAATGAATAGTTTATTAACTGAAACAAGAAAGTGATTGTCTATTCACAGAAGCGTGATCGTGAGACGCATTATCCACAGAACAAAGCAATTACGGAGAGCGCATCGGTTCCGATAGCGGGACTGGTGTAAGCTGTTGGACTACGATCTAATATTCATCATCAGTAGACGTGCCGTCTACATGGTAAAGCATAATGCGTAATTAGATACGGCAAATGTTCCCAAGGCCCGTGCTCACGGACTGCATGCATTATGCACGAATCTAAATTGAATGTGCAGTTAGTTGCGTGGATTAATCCTCTCTATATATCAAGTATTCATTGTTCTACGCTGGGTTTTAAAGTCATTCCTTTCAGATGATACGACTATGGTTTTATATACATACTAGCGAACCGCCCCGGCTTCGCACGGGTCAAGATTTTTTTACAAAAAAAGCAGGTATTGTATGTATTTTTTAATGCCACATTATAAAAAAATAAAATCAAAAAATTTCGTACAAAAATTAAAAAAAAATTTTTTGGGGTGGATTACCCTTAACATTTAGGGGGATGAAAAATAGATGTTGTCCGATTCTCAGACCTACCCAATATGCACACGGTCGAGCCGTTTCGGAGGAGTATGGCAACGAAAACTGTGACACGAGAATTTTATATATTATACATATTACATATGTATGTGATGAAAACTAGTTTATCAGTCTATAATAAAAGTTTGTAGATTATACATATTAGAACCATAAAATTTAGTTATTAACTACATATGTATATTGTGTCATTGCAACTGGAAGGAGCTGACTTCTTTAACAAAGGATCTTCTAGCTAAGAAGTCAGAGCCACATTTAAAAACACAAAAAAAATATTTTTTTATATTATACCTATTATAACTGCACAAACATTATTTACAAAACTAAACTTAATAAATCCAAGAATAGAAATATATTTAATATTTGACAGTCTCAGCATTGTGTGGTAAGCTTCAGCCTCAGCAGAAACTTACCACGCTGATTTTCAGCAACAATCTTAGTCACGCCACGCCACATATTTTAAAACGTTTTAAAAAAATCAACAAAATTAAATTAATACCCAAAGAGTATTTTTTTATCGCATTCCGCCTATAATCACAATTGCTGTAAGTTTTTCATAATGGTTTTATCATTATATAATAATCATAGTGAATTATTGCAAGAGGTTTTTAAACCCTTGTACTAATGCCTATATTGATGTTGAAAACTGGCCTACCTTTGACTCAATTTTACGGAAGTACCCATAAAAAGTCAGTAACATGTAAATGTCCCTTACGTTAGGTTAAGCGCAAACTTTTAAAGCAACTTCTTGACGGAGCAAATTGACTGAAGAGCTTTGACAACGTTGTAAGCTTCCAGAATTTTCCTATATCAATTTATCCGTCCTGTAGTGCAAGTATTTAAATCATTTCCAATAACGCTGATCCCTTTTACTTTGTCAGCTTTCAGTGCAAGTTTAAATTTCTAATATTCGGTATAAGTGTGGATTTTTATGACAGTATAAAAAGCACAAGCTATACAAGACAAGTTATACAAAAAAGCTATATATTTATTACACAGATTTTATGATTAAGGAAGTTTGTTTCAAAGAATTTTACAAGTCATTAATTTCAGTTGAACTTCACAGAGAAGTTTAAGTGTTCACGTGTGTGATTTTGACTGATCAATGAATAACCTAAACCGCGTTGGTTTCAAAATAAATGTTTTACTTACTATGAAACCACTACTAGAATTTTCGAAAATGTCACCTCTAAGTGGTAGTATAGAAGGTACGGAAAAGTGCAACAAAGAAAATGTCTTAAGAAACGAGAGACAGAACACTCGTATTTATGTGGAATTCGTACGTATATTTCGATTTAAGAAAGCTTGTCTTGGGAATATAAGCGGTCTCTTGTCATTTTTCTCCAGGGAATGAGAATGGAGAATAATGGTATAAAAGTAACAGGCTTAACTGATAGAATGGACGACTGGGATTATTGCGCATCCACGCCGAGATTACACCTCGGGCTACATTTAAGTGTGAGTTATGATCGCCTTACTCTTGTTCAATCTCGTTGGCGTCTATGAGAAAATAGTATTTCAGCGACGCTTATAGACTAGTAATGTTACATTTAGCATACTTCTGGAAATGTAAGAATCCATAACGTTAATGAAAAGGAATCCTATTAAAATTATATATTGATGTTACCTTACCATCAGATTTTATGCATGTTAATCATTCATTTTTGCATGTTTGTTTCTCAGTAAAGGTATAACTGGTGTTTAATATAGTGCCTAATATAGCTCGATATAAAAATTATTCAAAATAATATTTGCTAAATATCAAAATTAATTCAGCTATAAAATATGTATAAAAGTTTATCGAAGAGTTGCTTTAGCATTCATATTAATACATAAATAACGAGCATGAGGTTCACTTGATAATAGGTGATACCAGCCACAAAACATCAGTCAATGATGACCGAAACGCGGAATATGCACTTCACGGTTTTTCCGCCTATGAATGGTGGTTCGTTACCCGGTCGGAATTTCGATATTCCTCCCACCCGATCAATGCCCGAAGTTACTAGATGTGCTTACTGAAAATTATAAACATGTCGTCTCGGTGGGATTCGAACCCACGAACCCATTAGGCCGGCAGGAACCCGTCAAAAATAAATCGATACGCTTCTTTGATCTTCTCTGTTATTGTAAATTACAAAAGTTTGAGAAGAAAGTGTGGATATTTGCTACTAAATAAAACAATGACTGAACTGATTATTTTGAAATGCCAATTTTATATGAAGAAATAGAAGGTTTATTAAAATTTTAATTCCAAAATTGCCTTGTGTTTTTTATTGGACCAGATCTATATCATAGTAAATTAAAAAGTATTTGTAATAAGGCTTTAAAAGTTTCGAAATTGCACATACATATTTACTTTTTAAAATACTTCGTAGCAAACGTGACAAACAGACGAGAAGCCTCTCCTAGACTAAATTACGGAGTGTCATTAGAAAAAATGAAAAATTCTACAGTTCAAAAGTTAGTGATACTGAAGTATGACATTTGATTTCCCTCTGCGCCTCGTTAGTGCAGGTTAATGCGCTGCCCGTAGCGATGCTCATTTTATTATGCTAACACGATGCCATGCCGTTGTAATATTTCGTGTACGTCACCGGTGCCTGGTGACATGTTGCATATTTAAACAAAGCGTCACGCTGGATGATACACGTCAAATTGTTTTGCCATTATGCCACTATTTTAATATTAATACTACTAATATATTACGCTAGTTTTATTGGGAGCGATGGCAGAAGAGTTATAATGAAACTTGGAAGCTTCTGCTCCATCCAAGTGTTAATACATGACTGCTTTAATTCAAGTTAAATATACAGAGCAAAGAGTCTTATAACTATTGTTACAGTGGTAGGCTTATCTCTAGATGTAATGGGAAACTATGGAATTTTAATGTCCGGGTTAGCTGGGTTATAGCTATGTACTCGCTTAATAACACATTTATATAATAAAATAAGGAGCAGGTTTGCCTATTTGATGCCGCTGTTGAGTTTAGCAGCAGAGATCCCGGATTTGAATACCAGAAAACAGGATTTTAAAATAAATTGTTTCGGTCACACTGAATCGAAACTTGGACACAAAAGACTGATCACCTACTTACCTGAAAAGGGAAATATTCAGTGAAATAGACCGAGAAATGTGTCCCATGCAGATACATATTTGTGTCTGTTTCTATCCACTTCTTGGAAATGAACTTTTGCTAGTTTAATTGTTTGATGTATTTGATTGGACAAAATAAAGATCTATTTTAAAATATATAGCTATTAATAAGTACATATTTTAATATATCTATTATGTAACTTGACGCGGGATTATTACTGTTTTATAGATCCACTGAACTATCCTTCAGTATTCAGTGAAGCGAGGAGGTTAATTAAAAATAATACACAGTTATATATTTCAGCAATAGAATCAATTGATGGCGTTCATAAAATAACATCCAAAGACCAATATTTCGCTCAGTCCTTTCGCGAGTGAAGTTATCATTGAGAAAAAATCGTTTTGTAGATGTATCTGCCAACGATTGCTTTTGACAGTCGGGACACATCGCGACCTGAATGATTTACATATTACGTGATACTTTTGTAAAGCCCGCCATTGACTCCGGGGCGATAGACTGAGACATTGAAGACGATATTGTTTTTCAAATGTTGCATCAAGAGAACCGTTCGAGGGTGAATTGTTTTTTCCATCGAACCCTACTGAAAATTCTATGAACGATCGGGAATTCTCGTGACGTTTAGTAAGCGACATGAGCACGAAGATTCATGAAGTCTATTTTATTATCACGACATGAATAAACCAGACGCCTTTTGATAATTATGTTAGCTGTGTAATTAAGAACGGGCGTATTATTCGTTTATGTTATCACTTTGTGAGACGTCCTACGCTAAACGCTGTTGTATTCGATTATTAATGTTATACAGCGTACTTCGTTAATATATTTACATCCCAATGTTTAGGTAAATAACAACATGTTTTGGCTTAATAATCTCGATTGTTAGAAGATATTTACTGGCTTTGAAGATTCAATTACAAACAATAATCAACTTATGTTAAAGTTATCCTTAATAATATGTTGGTTACTAGCAAAGCCACGTTATAGAACATCATATATGTGGAATAATATTAAACAATAAGTTTTGTTATTAGTTTCTTTTTAAATGTAAGATGTCAGATTTGAGATTAGTAGTGTCAAGTCTAATGTAAAATGAGTTAAAGAATAAGCTGTAAGACGAAAAGATGTATGACGTTGGTGTACTTTTTTAATATAATAATAAACATGGTTAAAAGTGAAGTTTCGTTCTCAATCATCATCTAAATCCCACATATATTATATTGAATTAGTAGTTAAATTATTTAGTACATATACTACGAATGAGCACTCAGATGTAATTGCAAAGTTTTAAGTCCTATAGCTGAAGATCTCTCACAAAAGCATAGTTGATATAATACTAATTTAATCATGATTAGAGAAGCGGTTTGTAACTTTAAAGCACACTGCACAGTCCATCTATCAAGGTTGCTATGCTCCTTTACTCAAAATAATACTTAAAGTTAGTAATTTCTGGTATAAATGCATTTGTATTTTTATCTTTAATATAATTATGGACTAATATGGATAATCATATGTATACTTTACAGGGCGTTGTTATCGCTTAGCGATAAAGCCCTTTAATTTAAATAATAAAAAAAATATTATGTATTTGTACTACTTAGTATTAATGAATAAGTAGGTACTTATTTCATTAAGTACTTGTTCTTATTTTTGGATGATATAGTAGTTATGGTTACTGACTACAGCTACTAAACTGATAGCCCAGTGACAGCCGACAGGATAGTCATTTATATGAATTGAAACAAACACTAGATCGACAACGCATCAGTGACTGATGTTCTGTGACATCATCGAGTAAGTCTCGTCTGTGATATCAACAATAAACAATCAATAGAAATAAATCAATAAGGATATTAACTTTTTCATTGAGTTTTATATTTATTTTATTGTCAACAAATTCCAACAAACAATTTACCAGGGAACAATATCTTACGAAAACTCGAAGAGCAGTAGCGACTTAAATTGTTAAATTCAATTCAAACTGAACTCAATTCAAATTGCCCAAGAAAAAGTACCAAAGCTAAAGCGAGTGTATTACGGAGCTCTCGAATGCATTTCAACTGCTTTTGCTTAAAACTTGTAAATATTAAGCGAAAACTCTAGCCAATTAAGCAGGCGGCCGTATTCCGGAGTTTGGAGAGTTGTGCTTGTGCTGTTTGTTCCGCGAATAGAATAGAGCTTATTGCCTTCTGATTTAAATGGGCAAATCTCTCTTACGTTAAAACATCGGTATAATGTAATAAAGGCCTACTAGAAATACTTAAAAGGCCGCCTACTCGTCATCATGAAAAAGTATGCCAAAAGTACGCTGGTGCCACGGTGGAACTCGTATTCGAAAATAATGTGATATTTTAAGTTTTCCATATTGTGCACAGAACGATGTCAAAGCAAAATGAAATAGCGCAAAAAACTGAATTATCATATTCTAAACACAAATAGACAAGCTTTAAATTGATGTAAATTTGAATTTGGAATTACTAACTAAACCAAATAGTCTTCATAATCTCTTCATAACTAGACCAAATAGTGGGTTGAATGGATTTACGGCGTAGGCTTCCTAGAAGGGGTACATTCTTGAATGAAAAACGTATAAACTAGATTTCTTTTCCGAGGTAAAACTATTTGCTTGACACTTATAATCAGGCGTCAGGTTTACCACTGATATAACCTTATAAATGAATGGAATAAAGACTAGGTGGACTAGAATGATAAAAAGAAATAATAATTAAAAAAATATTAAGAATAATAAATCACTGAAAATTTAAGCTTTTAGGTTTTTCCACAACGAAGTTATAGGGGGATTAAAATGGCCTGAATAGTTTCGAGAAAAGGATGTTACGGTCGTGCTGAACTTGGTGGAGGCACTTTCGTACCCCCGGATTACTTTACACACACAATTAATACCGTTATAATTTTAATATTTTCATTTCACCTTTCCCTAAAAACCACTGAAGTGGACATAAATCATTCTAGTTTTGTGCCTTTCATATATGAAAATAACTTTAATATAACAACACTACCGTCATAACAATAGAATGGAAATACATTTTTAAAATAATAAAAACAAAAGAAGTAGGTATAATAATTGTTACTTCCATTGTTGACCTCAAATTGGATGACCGCTCAGTTTACGTTGGTGCCGAATGGAACTCATGGAGATTCATGATTGTTACGGATTGAGTATAGTCATAAAACGGCTTTTTATATACGTGTATCTGATTATTTTTCCGAAATAAAATTATCTTTAATTTTGAAAATCAGTCAAAAGGGTTAATATTTTACGTAGAATCGTCATTTTTCCTTACGACAGCAGAACGAGGGTTTATTAATTTTGTAAACAAAACAGGAGCGCAGCGAAATGAAATGCGATACACTACCTGCACGAGAGGCAGATGACTCGTCCATTTGTTGTCGGGGGATGTTCCGGGAACAGCGGTGCCGTTTAATTGAGCTATTTGTGTTAGTCCGCCGTGACACGGGACCGCGGCCGCAATGTAACTTTATATCCTACATTGTTTACAGCCGTGTTATATTGTGTTATCGATGGTCACATTGCTATATTTGATGCCTCGTTTAATATAGTATGTCTCACTACATAAACTTATGGGTTGATAATTAAAAGCTAAGATTTCAAAAGCTTCCACATTGCATCGATGATTGATATTTTGAGACTCATAGATGGAAAAGCCGTGAAGTGCATATTGCGCGTTTCGGTTTCAGTCTATGGATTTCCGAATGCTCGAAGTAAAAAATTAGGTCGACAGCGCATCATTGACTGATGTTCTGTGGCTGAGGTATCACCTACCATCAAGTGAACCTCATGCTCGTCTGTCGATATCTGACATAAAAAAAAAAAAAAAAAAAAAAAAAATATTTTGAGACTGCGGTATTACCGCAATGTCATTTTGATCTAGTATGTATAGGAGGCTTAATATCTCACTACATACACTAATTTGAGGGTTGAAAATTAATATTAAGATTTCAAAAGCTTGCATTGTATCGTTTTGAGACTGCAGTGTTACTGCAATTTCAGGTTGATCTCCCTAAATAGTAAACCTCATAATAGACATAATATTGCACGTAAAAAGAATTTGAAGACAAAACAATGTTTAATTGAATTCAAAATTAGTTTATGTAAGCAGAGTTTTGGGGTAATTTAGATTTTGTTAGGAATTATTTTTCATGAATAATTGAATATCTGTAGTAGATATTGCATTAAGAAAGAAGACCCGTCTAATTTGAACGGCTGCATGGTATATGTAGTTAAAGTATTTTCTTTTCTAACACTATAGAATAATGTGTTGAAATAAAAAAGCTAATAAAAACAACATTTAATAAAAAAGTGTCATTTAAAAAATGGGAAAATTCGCGGTATAAAAATCCTAAAAGTAGTATTGACTATTGATTATCAGCTCTAATAATGTAATTGTTCGCCATAATATGAAATCCTAGTTACGTCTGATTCCTATATTTATCCCTCTTGCCACCTATCAATAAAAAAATCCATAAGCAGATTACCACAATAACAAATGTTACTATACCTACGGACATCCGTTAATTGATAAGAACTGGATTACTTTAACTAAATATACCTGATTAATTTCGTGGTTTATCCAGGCGGCGGAGGTGGAAAGAAATTTTCTACGTAAAAAGTAAAATTTGTTGTGTTGCTCCCCGTACGACTCCCTCGGGCGCCACATAATTCGAGGGCTTAACAAACGGCCCGACTAACGCATGGGCTTCCAGAGAAAATCATCACGTTTCCATATTAAACGAAGCATATACCTTCCTGAAATAACTTTTATATTTCATCTTCAATTTGAAAATATTTGTGCAAAAAATATTACGAAACGGAAGTTGTGGTAATCAACAAAATTAGTGTTTTCCGTCTATTTTCACATATATTTTTATAATAAATCCACTAAATAAATTCAAATCCAAATTCAAAATCATTAATTCATTTAGGTAATATAATGTACACTTATGAACGTCAATAAAAAAAATACAAATACTTTCTAATTATATAGTTATATTTATTTGCTTTACAATTAGGGGAAGGAATATAAAAACACTTAAATAAAATACTTTATACCGCGTTAATAAATAGTCATTTTTTGCCCAAATAGCTTCACATTAAATAAACAATGTCACCTTAGTTGAAACAAAAGAAATTGTCATATACAACATTTGCGTAATATTGGTAATTGAATTCAACATAACAATTAATATCATTTCAAAAATAGAGTCCCATCCGCGAGAGGCTACGTAAGTGATATCTCAGCCATAAACAATAAACATGCTTAAATGCTCAAATAAAGCATTATGAAACTCATAGATTGAAACCGTATTCACACTACGCCTTTTCCATATATGAATATTAATTGGCCTTTTACCCGAATTAAATTTAAATATTCCTCCTGTCTATTAAATAAATCAGACAACAAAATTAATTCGGTAGGAAATCATGTTCAGATTATTTTTTGTTATGTCAAAAGTCCCCAATTAATGGAACGCGAGGTATGTATCAATCATCTCGCTAACGTATCCGCATCCGTATTCGTCTAAGGGTAGGTAATTAAAAGGTTCTATAATTAGTGCAGAATATTATAATTATCAATACTGCACTTCATTTTATTCACTTTCTAATGAATAAAATGAAGAAGTAGCATGAGAAGTAATTGACGATTATTTAAATAACTGAGTAAAAGAGGAATTATTAATACGTTTCTCGTTAGAAGGAAGAAGTCTTGGACCAATGTTGCCAAGGTTGTTGCAATATATACCGTCAGGAAGTTCTCGTTCATTTAGTCCAAACTTCGATAGTTTTCCGCCTGATTTCGGATTGTTGCAAATTTAACATGGAGTCAAAGCGAGCTGCTCCGAACGCAAAAGCACTAAATTAGATACCAGTTTAGGAACTGTTCACTGACTGAGAACTATGTACTAAGTACTAATAAAAATAATTCTTTGCAACTGAATATTAAATAAGTTGTATCTCTTTTAGAAACATTATTGATTCTAATATGATATATGAATTTATTAATATGCATGATCGCTTATAATCACCATACTGGGCTTATTAAATCAAATAGTTTTTATTTATGAAAATTGGTACATTTGGTTTTACTTTCTAAGTGTTTAGAATCCATGATTTTTCGCCTAGTATTATTATAAAAAGAAACTATTAATTTACATATCTAAATCTATACTAATATTATAAAGAGGAAAGAATTATTTGTCTGTTACGTTTTAACTCAAAAACTACTCGACCGATTTTAAAAATTCTTTCGCCAATAGAAAGCTACATCAGCGAGTAACATCTACATTGCACCCGTGTGAAGCCGGGGCGTGTTGCTAGTACTCACTAAATGGTTTTTTTTATATAGTATAGGGGGCGAACGAGCGTGCGGCTCACCTGATGAAAAGTGAACACCGCCGCCCATGAACATCTGCAATACCAGAGGACCCGCAGATGCTTTGCCGGCCTTTAAATTGTTTTACTTAGTTACAAGAAACTTTTTTAAAAAATTATTCAGACCTCATTACAGCATTCTATTTCAGATCCTTACACAGATCGCGATCTCTGTGTTATACTGCATAAAAATACTGCCCACAAGAATGCGGGCTGCGGCTCCACTCCCGGAAGGTGTTTGCAATTTGTCGCTCCGAATGAGATTGTCGCCCCTTTCCGCTAACCTTGTATATTTTATTTTGCTTGAGACTTCTAACAATATAACAATCGTTTGGGAAAAACCTTAGTAATTTATATATTATATATTAAGGTAGAACTTAGCTAGTGATTATATTATATCCTATGTATTTTTAAGTCGAGATTGTTCATTAACATGGATTTATTATTCTCTTTTCAAAAAAAGAAAGAACGCTTAGATTTAACCCTACAAAGATATTGTATAACACGCAAAAAAGAAAATCATTTACAAGAACAAACTATAGGTATTTATATAGATAGGTAAATATTAAAATAAAATACTTTATACCGGATTTTTTATTCAAATGTGTGCTACTTGCGCTTATAAAAAACAATATAATATATTTATAAATCATTAAATTTTGCTAAGGATTTTTGAAAATGAAAACATACTTACTCTGCAGGTTAGATAATAAATGTTTTTATTTTTGTTACATGCTTTGTTATTGCTGATTAATTTAGAGCATGCAGACTGCATGTTAAATTAGAAAAACTGAATATTTTTAGAATAACAATAAATCACCATCTAGGTATAACTACATACCTTATGGAATATTATTAGCAACCTCGCTATCCTTAAATTGAAATCTTTTAACCTGCTTTTTTATAAAATACTAGCGATCCGCCCCGCCTTTGCACGGGTTCAATGTAGATAAAAACATAGCCTTTATTACTCGCTGATAATATACATTTCTATTGATAAAAAAAAATTTAAAATCGGTCGAGCAGTTTTTGAATTAAATCGTAACAAACAAACAAATCTTTCCTCTTTATAATATAAGTATAGATAGGCATCTAGTTACATGGACCTTTAGATCATAATTATAGAGCTAGATTTTAGTTTTTTTTTTCAAGTTGCCCAACACATTTAGTTTTCACTCAATTTTCAACTTTTATCTTAAAGCTTATTATTATAAAAAATAAACATTGCCTATTTTAATCAAAATTGCTGTACCTAATATTTATAGGATTTTCAATAATTCCGGAGTTTACGCTCAAACACACCGCTTCGAATATACATAATACTAGCGACCCGCCCCGGCTTCGCACGGGTTAAGATTTTTTGACAAAAAAAGCAGGGGTTGTATGTATTTTTTAATGCCACATTATAAAAAAAATAAAAACAAAAAATTTCGTCCAAAAATTAAAAAAAAAAATTTAGGGGTGGACTACCCCTAACATTTAGGGGGATGAAAAATAGATGTTTGCCGATTCTCATAGATACCGGATAAGCACAAAAAATTTCATCAAAATCGGTCAAGTCGTTTCGGAGGAGTATGGCAACGAAAACTGTGACAAGAGAATTTTATATATTAGATACATTAGTGAAATTTCAAAATAAATAACACTTACAGTTTCCTCAAGCATTTACTAGTTACCAAGATAACATCAATCAATGTAGCTCATATTATTTTTAACTGGGTGCATCAGCTACATTAGTGTTTGTATTGGTCTACACTAGTATAAAAGTATGAGGATAACGACTCACGGTCTTAAAGTTTAACCGGTTTTACAGTCCGTCCCTCCTTGAGGATAACAGCTTATTTTGTTTTTGGACATCTAGAAAACCGTTTGTGTCACAGTTTATACAGAAATTTACAATAAAATCAAGGCAAAATTATGATTGTAAATAGAAATATAATTTTATTATGTTCGTGTGTTGTATTTAGTTCTGGTGTCGTCGGAAAAACAAAAGAAAAAGGTAGATATCGATAATTTCATTTTCGCTATATATTGCTCTTACATTTAAGTGAGACAGAGACACTCAATAGAAAAGCTAATATGTATTAAGTCATAAAAATGCGTCACGTATGTCCTTGGTAGTCGTAGGTTTGTACTTTATAAATTATTGTAGAGTTTCCTATTATTATAACAATCGATGTATACAATTTGTCTGCTTAAAGATTGATAAATATTTCATTTTTTGTATTATTATGAACATTTATTTTAGAATCATCAGAAGCGCTAGCAACCGACCAAGGTAACTTTTACGAATTAGACCAATTGCAATATAGGGAAATAAGACGTAAAGGCAGACAATTACCGTATAATTATGGCGAGTATTAAAATTTAGCTTTGCACTGTCTATTTTACTGATCATTCATTCAAACGTTTCATTAAATTACTTTACATTTTGTCACTCTTTAAGTTCCTCTGTTCGATATTGCTAATATTTTATTATACATATATTTTGAATTAAAATATATTTTATTTATATATCTACTCGTTTATATTTTTACTTATTAAGTATATCGTTTATTTGTGTTTGTTTTAAAGTTATACGTATTACTGCTGTCAAAACGACCATCAGTCACTATATTTCATAGATATCTAAAACTATAATTACTTCGGCACGAAACATTTCATCTCACTTCACTCGTTTCTCTACTTATAGCGTACCGATGCAAACTTATACCTTTTAATAATTATAGCTAATGACTTTATTTATTTAGAAAAAAATATTTATTGAATAACATGTAGATAAAACAATATATTATGCATCTTTTAATAAGTTGACGATATAATATTTGCATATTATTTAAATAATATTATCACTAGATACTTACGTTTCATTTTTTGGTTATATGAATTATGATAACGTGTTTTTTCAAAAATGATGTTTCCTTTTTCAGATGAATATGCTGCTCAGAGTGCTTATGGAGCTCAAAGTAATTATGGCGCATCAGGTCAATACCAAAATCCAGCGGACAATCCGTACGTATTATTTATCACCTGTAGGTTCAAATATGAGTTACCATCTCAATTTATTACAAACAATGAGCTTTATACTAGTAACAATGAAACACTTTGAACAGATATTAAGTTACCTGTCTACTAATTTCATCAAAGACAAATGACAATCTACGAGTACGAGTATATTAGAACGAGTACGAAAAAGGAAACAAGTAAAACATCTTATAAATACATTGATTTGGTAATTCATATTTCGTATTGATACTTCTCATTATTTGGCCCCTTCTATGGTTATTCCTACCTCTATGGTCTATATTTAAAATGTATTTGATTTCAAAAAAAGGAATACATTTACGTAGGTACATACGAGTCCACACTCGTAAGTAACAAAGATTTCATAATTTGTACTGATACTTGTAAATAAATCTGCAATGTGTGTAGTATATTATTTTTTTGAATAAAATATATTTATGAGTAAAGTCAGAAAAACATAAAGTCCAGTACGTAGTTAGCTACTTACTTAGTATATCGACTGAGCTACATCGATTGATCTGACCTCATCGTGCCAAGTCGTACGAGTAGAATAGATATAATATTGTGCTCAATTCGCTCTTACTGTTCATGAAACATCATAGCTCTAGTTAATTGTTTATTATGCAAAAATATTTACCACTTCTATTTTTATGGCTAGGAGTTTTGATAGGCCATGTTCATGGAAATCCAGGTTATATCCGCGTAAGGTAAGTATACGTGTTTTTAATTCTATCATTTGATACAATCGGTTTATGCTTACTGTTAATAGATTTTGAGCGGGCTCATTGGCGCGTTCAGTAGAACACCTGCCGTGCGTGTCGATGGGTCGTGGGTTCGAATCCCACCGGAACGGCATGTTTATAATTTTCTGTAAGCATGTCTTCCCCACGTCTGGTAACTTCGGGCATTGATCGGGTAGGAGGAATATTGAAATTCCGACCGGTCAACGAACCACCGTTCATAGATGGAAAAACCGTGAAGTGCACATTGCGCGTTTCGGTTTCAGTATATGGATTTCCGAATGCTCGAAGTAAAAAGTAGGTCAACAGCGCATCATTGACAGATGTTCTGTTGCTGAGGTATCACTTATCATCAAGTGAACCTCACGCTATATAACATAAAAAAATAGTTGCAGTCCACCTTTTTGTTTTTAACGTTTATTATGATTTCATGAATATTTTTATAACCTCATGTGTATTCATTATCGCCTTAGCCGAAAGAAAGAGTTGCGCATGAGGAAAACTCAGCGTATAATAACAATATACAAATGACGTCAAAATGAGTATCTGAACAATTTTGTAACATTTAAACAAGTTTACTAATTTATTTAATGGAACGTAATAATATATGAATTCTGAAACTAATAAAATATATTATGACAAATCTATATCTACACTAATATTATTAATAGATTTCTTAGTTTGTTTGTGCGATTTAACTGAAAAACTACTCGACCGATTTTAAAAATTATTTCACCAAAAAAAGCTGTATTATCAGCATTTGATTAATTGTTACGTTGCACCCGTGCAAAGCCGGGATCGGTCGCTATTTTAAGATAAATCTTTTAAAAAAAATGGAATTTTATTGAATAAAATGATGAGTACACTATTAGTAGGACTATTTTTGCATACTTATAGTCTCCTAAGAGCAGTTTCGCTATTATTCATACTTTAGTATAAGACTATCAATGCCCAATTGAAAATCATTCTGTATAAAATAATATTATTTCAGAGAGTGAAGACAAGAATCTGAGAAGACATTTATTGCTTAAAATTTAATGTTTAAAAAAAAAACAATTATTAGATTCTTGATACTTACGACACGTTCGTGATTTCAGAAATGGATATAATCCGAGCGGGCAGAATGGTTACGAAGGTTATGAACAGGTTGGTTTTATTTTATACATTATTCTCATAGATGTTTTCCAAAAAGTTGCTTTACAAAATTTGCTCCAGTTACTCATCGTGCAAACTTTCAAGGATAAACAATTCTTATGAAGTTATATTATATTATATTATAACTGTTTTGGTCTAGCTTGGCACAAAAGAAAAACCTAATTACTAAGGCGCAGTAATGCATCAGATCCATGCCCTAGAATATATTCAAATTCAGTTTTAACTCTTATCAAAGAAGAAATAACATATATCTATTGTATACATATAATAAAACTGTAGAGCTCGAATGTCTGTACATAGAAAAAATGCTTAAAAACGAGTCAGGGAGATGTAAGAAGAGAAATAGAACAACTCCCGATTTTTTCAATGTTTTTGTTTCTCTGTCTGTTTGTCTGTTTGTACGGGCTAATCTCCAAAACTGGTGGACCGATTTACATGAAATTTTGCATGGTGGTATGGCACCTTATATCCCGGGTCAACATCTCAAAATCTTAGATACTTTTCATCCCGGAAAATTAAGATCCCAATTTTTTGTTTTGTTTCGAAAAGAAAAGTTATCATCATTTATGAAGTCGCAGCTAGTATAGAATAACATTGACGTCTCAAAATACCACTATAAATAAATAATATTGTTTACTTTCTAGTCAAACAGGAATCCCGGCTTTGTGTCGGGCCGTGTGAGACCAGGTGAAACAGTATCAATTGGAAATGGTCGTGGTAAGACAAACCTGGTTGCTATCAACAGCAATGGTGACTCTGATTATTACGTTGGCTATACTGATGGTGGAAGCAATAACGGATATGATCAAGGACCAACTTACCCAAATAAAAAAGCACAAAGCGGAATTCTTGTGAATAAGAAACCGAATGGACAGGACGATGTTCTGTTATGGAATAATAATGGCAACAAACAAAGCGGTATAGCTATTAATAACGATGGAGCTGAGTTGTATACAGGTAATAATTATGATCAGGGTAAGCCTGGGTACTATCCTCAGAACTACGACAGTCAACCCAATGGTTATAATACTCAGAAACCAAGAAACCAAGGCTATGGTGCAAAAAATAACAACCATCACTCTTCTTCATCAGTTTATAGGACCCAAGACCAAGTTTACCTCAGTTCAGGGAGATACTATTAATTTTATTTTTTTAATGTCTCGTAAACCTAAAACCTCCTTTGACATTTTCAATTTTTTTGATGATATCTAGAACAGTATGTAAGTATGTTCCTATGAAAACTTAGCATTGGCTGCGTAAGTAAGAAATATTGTTGAAATACATTTTTGTAGATTTTTTTTAGCGAATCAATAAAACAGTTTTGGATTTTTTTGTATTCTAAGCGGATGGGTAATATTCATACATGTTTGTGTGCACATTTGAAAAATTCTTGTCTAACTTCAATTGTGGATTAAAACAAGAGAAAATATATGTTCTTATTTATTATTATATAGTTTAATTAACCATTATATATAGGTATATATAATATTACTCTGCTAGACAACAAGTTATAATTCAAACAGAATCTATTCTTCACACAAATAGAGAACAACAAATAGAATTCCAAACATTAATGGGCTTCTGTTATGTTATTGTATTTCGGTGATTAAATCACAGGTGTAGAGTAAAAAATATTTTTTTACTAGGAAAATCTTGAACCAGAAGCCTGTCTGTGTGTTTGAATTCCTTTATTAAAATATAAGTATATATACCTATTTCACACACAATTATATTGACAGTCAGAGTAATTTGAATTTGGAATTCTTTTAGCTCTTTATGGTGTTCGATTTTTTAATAGCATATTAAGTACATTAAAATCCTAAACGGATGAAAATATAATATGTATTCTATTTTTAGATTTCTCAAATATACATACCCTTTTCCCTTATTTTAGATGTCATATTTTTATTTATTCGATAGATAGCAAGTGTCATTACGTTGAACCACAGATTATAACATTAATTTTACGTTCCGTTCCAAATTACAGTATATTTTATTTAACTACTAGCAACATTGTTTTGAATAGTTCTCAAATATGCAGGAAATCGTATGTTCGAATCTTTATGTGAATTTTGTTTGAATTATAATGACTTAAAAATATTTAAGTAGTGGTATTAGTGACTAACAGCAAATAAATACTATACATTTACTGTTGTCAATTTTACTATAAAGGAAGGTTCGGAAATAATAACTATTTATATTAACGTATTTATTATTTATTAACATATTGTAAGGTAAAGCAGTTCTCAATAAAATTATGTGAAATACAATATACATAGATAAGTAAATACAATGAACATACTTTCACAAAATTTACATTTACCGAGACACGAGATAACAATTGATAGTTTGAATGCCAAGTCAATATAAACTTCAAAACTTATAAAGATACAATTTAAAATTACAAATATCAAAAAGTAGGTTTACATCTCCCGTCTGCAGTTTTTTTAAAACCTGTAGAACAACTGCCTTTAAAGTTTTCACGTCCATCTTTAGAATCTTGGGTTGTAGTGGAAGCAACGGTAGTAGATACTACCATAGGATCAGGTTTTTCACTAACCACGGTTGATGGTACTGTATCTGGGAATATTATGTTACTAGTTGTACTACTCGTCGTTATTTCAGCGAAAACTTTTTCACTTGTTGTGGGTTTTACATCTGTATTTAAAACACTGTTTGTCGATGGATTTTCTATTTTTGGATGAAGCACATCTTTTATATCCTCTCTTATGTGATGGGCCTTTTCATGTAAAGAAATAACAACCTCCCTCAGTCGGCCTCCATTCGTTGACGGACAGTTTAAAATAATGCTAAAGCAAAAAATAACAAAAGCACTTTTCATTTTTAACACAATTATTTCTCACTGATACGGAATAGCAATCTCAACTGTGTTCATGTTATGAGTTAAACAGAGATATATATGCAACCTTTTGACCTTATCCTACAAACGAAAGCGATAATACATAATTGCTTCCAATAATTTAAAAAAATATAAAATTTATAATCTCCATTATGTTCCAAACTGGGATTATATATGTCTTTTTCCTCAACTGTTGTTGACTAGCAATATTAGTAGTAGCTCTCCTGAAATATATTTCAATATTAATAGACAAAACAAAGTACGATTGATGTAAAGCAAAAATAATGTAACCATATTGAGTTTCATAGTGTTCTGTATAATATTTATTACCATGATAAATCTAAAAGAGTTACATATATATATGTATTGAACCTGCACAAATACACTATAAATCTAACCTTTACAACGGCTGTCTGCAGTTTCCTAAATTATCACGTCTATAGCCATCAGGGCAATCAAGGTCCGGGACTCTTATGATCTGTCCTGCGTTGACATTATTCTCAGTCGAGGTAGCCAAACGGATTTTTTCGTGAAAATTGAATACAACGCCTGATTTGACAGGTATGATGCTTAACATAACACAAGCTAATAATAATACAAACTTTACGTCCATTTTAATGTAACGTACTAAGCATACTGCGTCACAGATTCAAGGAAGAACATATCTGATACGATCTTACCACGGTCTTCTACATACTCCATTTTTGTCTTTTACGGTTCCATCTTCACATGAAACAGCGTCATTAAGTGGCACATCAATCATCTTAGTATCAGATCTAACTTCAGAGTCACTTTTTGATTTATTTCTTTTTATTTCACTTGTACCAGATTTAGAATGTGAAGATAACCTAAGAAAATCTTTAAAGGGGTTAGCAAATATACTAACAAATTCCTCATTTGTAAATGGGATTGCATTGACACATAACAAAGATTGAAGTATTATATTGAACACTACTATTTGTACGAACGGACGCGTCATATTACAAGAATAGACTCGTGGAGTCCACAATTCAGTTATCAGAAACAACTGCTAGCTAGCCAACAAGACTCGTTATCTAATCAGTAATATTGTTTAAGTGCGTTTTACTGTTCCGTATTATTCGTAGAATGTAAAGTTCTGTAAAAATCTAATAAATTTGTACTAAATGAAATAATTACTCAATGCCTACTTGCCACAGCTTTAAAAGATAATCGTAATTCAACTTTTCTAGAGATAATTGTAGTATTTATGACAATATTAACTGATTAGTTTATTACGGTTAGTTTAATAAGGTTATAAGTGTAGGCGAGCCTCACAAAGCAAAGGGGCTATTATTAATCAGGTTTTGCTCTTCTTTTAGACTCTGAATATATTTTTTGGCATAAAACATTTGACTAAATGATATCTAACCTATTATTATTTAGATTCGGTACTCATAATATTGTCTTTTATTAACGCGAGTATCACACATTTAAAAAAGGGATAAATAATTTAAATAATAAATCGCGTTTTAATCCGGTATACAGTATTTTATTTAAATAGATTCGGTACTATTTTTTTGGGCGAAACCCGCATATTTATTAAGTAGTATAAAATTATGATATTTATGCCCGTTAAGAGTGCTCTTTGTTCATCATTGTAAAAATATCATTAGCAAAGCTCGCAATACAAACTCGCCTCAGTGATTTCATCCGTTGGCGAAAAAAGTATGGTAAATTTTCTGCTCGTAACTGACCTGTGCGGCTTGTAAATAGTTTATGATGTTATAATTGCATTACGCAATGTTACGCAGTTGTCTTGTTTGGTTAGTTCATGGATAGTAAAGTATCAAAGTAGACCTTCAATATAATTCGTTATAAATTTTATCACTTCTGTGAAAATGTAGAGACAGAAATGTTTGCGTATCGCACAGTGTTATTTTCGAAGATTTTTTTATTCCTCATTATTTTTTCATGTAAGAGTACTTTATTTTGCTCCTTGAAGACAGATTAACTCAGCAGTTCAGTCTCACGTTCTTTGCAGTAGACCACTGCAAAAAATATGGTTTTACCCTGACTCAACTCAGACAAAAAAGTATTATCATCAATTTAATAGGTTCATAGTCGAAAACGTGGTAATAGTGACATAAATATTGATTGTAATATTTTGTTTTAAAGCCATTCCGATGATAGTAAAATCCCAAACATCCTTTGATGATAATGTTGCCGCTTAATGAAATATGTTGGAAACGCAGTGTGAGCATCAAAGGTATTTCATAATTAAAATGTCTACCTTGGATCATAATATCAGAAACCGAATTTCTATGAAAGGAAATATTTCAACGTTCATATAAATAAGTTAATTAAAGCCTTGTTAAATATAAATTAGAAATAAAAACCATTTAAATAAAATACTGTATACCGGATTAAAACGCGATTTATTATTTAAATTATTTATCCCGACACAGACAGACTGACAGTCTCCCGCGACCACGGTTGCTGAAAAGCATCCGAAACGTCGGGATAAATAATTTAAATAATAAATCGCGTTTTAATCCGGTATACAGTATTTTATTTAAATGTGTGATACTCGCGTTAATAAAAGACAAAATTAAATAAAAACCAATCCAGAATTTATCGGATTCAAGTGTATACTTACTGAACCTATATTTATTTCCTCATATTGTAAAATATGTAATATTTTATAATCATTACAAATTTTTCCATTTTAACATCAGTTTTGACTTTGTTTTGAAATATTAGAAAAAAAACTGTTACAAGTTAATCGAACAATGTCCATGATATCAAAAGTTTTATTATGCAAATTTTAAAAACATAATTAGATTAATGGATAAGATATGCGGATAAGGATGCCCTTTAAAAGAACACCAAGTATTTCTTGAGGATGAGATGTTCAAATACTACACATGATTTAGTTTACTATAGTTCACATTCTGATATCCTATCCTGTCTGTGTAATAGAGGATGTGTTACAAATATTTTTAGCATGTGTATATTTGCGTGCAATTCAAATTCAACGCACATTCAGACGCAAAACGTTTCACCTGCCATAGTTTATTACCTATTCAACGGACTCGTACAAATAAAATTGTATAATGCATAAGCGAATGGCGAATGGCGAGTTTGATTTACGAGGGAGCGGGTGGCCGCCCGTAGAGTTACGTGATGAATAACTAACGTAGGACTATTCCAACGTTCTATATATAAATAAGATTCCAGTTATTAATGTCTCATAATAGCTAACCATTAATACAAAAAAAAATAACACGGTAAGTAAGATAGTAAGTACATAAGGAACCAGTAATTTTTTGCATACGCAATGGATCACGCAAAAAACTATTGAACGGATTTTGATGAAACTTTACAATATTATTATTTTAAATTAGACTAATATATGGGCTAAAATTTATAACGATATTGAGTTAATTGGACAAATTACAACGACCAGTGTCAAGAAAATCGGAAAGAATCCTACTATCTGAGAGCTATTTCACCCAGAGCGGAGAGTCTGCGAGTCTGATATAGAAAAAAAACAACAGCTAAAGCTTTTTTATGTCAAACATCGATTGACGAGCGTGAGGCTTGTATAATATGTAAAAGGTGATACCTGAATATCGAGTCATCAATTCACATTTATAAATGTCCTTAGAAATCTATGAAGCTTCCAAGTTTTCTTTTAATATTTTTAACTAAACCGTTTTGGAAATAAGATAGGTGTCTAATACATTTTTCAGAATAGAGTTACAGAATGCTCAAAATAGAAATATAATGTTATTTTAACAGTAGTAATTCGATACTGGTTCTGAAGGAAAATCAATTAAACATGTCAGACACGGGGATTCAAAACCACGACCCATATGATGGTGCTATGTGCCTGATGAACCATCCATCGCTCCAATGACTCCTTGATATTTCCTTATTCAATATTAAGGATTGTTAGGTCACTGACTGTGACATTCAAACACTCAACAAGGTCGAGTAAGACATTTAAATCTTTGTGGCAAATGCAGCGTTCATCGAGTTTCTTCGAGGCCTTCGACACGAAGCAAACCAAACCGGTTGAGCTTTGCATAACTTACGTTAAAAAAAGAAATTATGTTTATGCGCTTAATAAATTTATCGACATCCTAACTGATTTGGTGTTATGTAGAGACATGTATGAATTTCGTTATTTTTAATTGTAGGTTCGAATGCTGGAACCTATAACAGTCCTATTTGGTTCTATGCAATGCTGACGGGAACCGTGCACCTAATTTTATGGATACGAATTTAAATTCATCATTCATCATAATAGCATGGATACCATAGGTATTGAGGAATTTAAAAAAAATCTTCTTCTCTACCACGAGCTCAGTGATTATTTTATCTGTTATTCATAGCTAGAGACATTTATAAAAATATGTTATAAAGAATTTTAATAATGGTTACAACCATAATCATATTCCTCTTGTTCAATAAGAAAGTTATTTAGAAATTTGTTGATAAATTTTAAATATTATAAATTGTCAAAAAATTAATTTTGTTTATCTGTTTTCTTATTTTATTTTATCTACCTATACACTTATAGAAATAAATCAATAAAAATGCATAAAAAATTTAGCAGATTCTTTTATTTTTTTTTATTAAATTTTATCCAATCTATTATACATTCACACAATACCAAATTACATTAATAATAATTGCTCAGACTCTTTCTTATTATTAGACATACTTAGGTCGGATCTACTTTTCTGAACGTCTCTCAATTCTAAGCGTTACAGCTAGCCTCTGTTGCTCTTGAAGTGCTTTGATTTCTTATGCTGCAAAATTAAATAAGAATTAAAACGATTACATACTTATATTATCATATCACCACTGCGACAAAACAACCTATCTGTAGTACAATTTTACTACACATAATTTACACTTTACACTCGAAATATTATGATTTTACTAGTAAATTATGTATATAGTTCAGTTGAGCCTTACAAAAACAAAAAATGGTTCAATGAATTGATCGAAATTCATACTCGTATTTTGTAGCAATACAATAATTTCCCATCACGTTGCACTCGACCGCCTTCATTACCCACATCAGAGAGCCATTTAAACTCAAACACAGTTTGCAATACAAGAAAATGATTAAACACAGGACAGCTAATCTTCTGTAGGTATACGTACAGTTCTTCACGCAGTGCAGTAACAGAGAGTGTTAACAATCTAGACAGCTTCTTGCAAATACCCAATATATATATTTGACGGGCTCGTTGGCGCGTTCGGTAGAACACCTGCCGTGCGCATCGATGGGTCGTGGGTTCGAATCCCACCGGGAGCACATGCTTATAATTTTCTGTAAGCATGTTTTCCCCACGTCTGGTAACTTCGGGCATTGATCGGGTGGGAGGAATATCTAAATTCCGACCGGTTAACAAACCACCGTTCATAGATGGAAAAGCCGGATTTCCGAATGCTCGAAGTAAAAATTGGGTCGACAGCGCATCATTGACTGATGTTCTGTGGCTGAGTATCACATCCTATACCTATCATCAAGCATTCAACCTCATGCTCCTCGTCTGTCGATATCTAAAATAAAAAAAAATAAAAAAATACATACACGATATTCAGAGTCATCCGATTCATTACTATCTTCTGAAGACGTTGACGATGATGAAGATGATGATGACGATGAAGAATCCTCATTGGCACGACCCTATAAAAATTATTTAATTGTAAAAGTGTTTTATTTGTTTGTCGTTCTTAGAGATACCTGGAGGTCTATTATAAATTATCCAGTACATTCCTTATCCTAGGAAAATGTAGCAGTTTTTCACGAAAGCGAATCAGCTGCCAAACATTTATTTAAGAAAACTCAATACTTTAAAGAATTTGTATTTCAACAGTCCATAAAAAGGCCCATTTACATGATACCATTTTCTTGAACAAATATCAAAGAGCAATAATTGACATCCAAGAATCGTAACTAATTACACCCGGATATTATGCGCTGTTCAGTGGCGGCGTAAGACCTAAATTTTATGTGGGCAAGATTCATTTTGCGAGGCCCTCTGCCAGCGCAAAAAATGCCTTTTTTTTGGCAAATTTTTTTGGTGCATTCGCGGCTTTTTAGTACCTAATGCATAAATGTTCGGGGCGCGAGGCCCCCTGGGCCGCGAGGCCGTAGGCGGTGGCCCACGTCGCCTACGCCTTACGCCGCCCTTGGCGCTGTTTACACCAAGAAAAGTATCGAAACAAAACTTGTATAACCGATCAAGAATGTTACGTATTGTTTAGACCATGGAAGTAATTATTGCTTCGATTTAATTGTATGCAACAGGCAAGAAACTTGCATCGTGTAAATGGGCTTTAACATGAACCATGACCACCATAGAAGCCCAAAAAGCCGACTTGTCATATTAATGCAATCATAAAAAGCTCTTAACGTAATTATATAAGAATACTCGTAACTTACTAGTAGCACGCCCCGGCTTCGTACGGGTGTAATGTAGATGTATTCGTATGTTACTCGCTGATAATGTAGCCTTCTATTGGTGAAAGAATTTTTAAAATCGGTCGAGTAGTTTTTGAGTTAAATCGTAACAAACTAATTTTTCCTCTTTATAATATTATATAGTATAGAAGTATAGATATATGATTACGTAATTATATAAGTTATATGCATTACGGCAAGCCGGGCTTTGAACGTGTATGGTTGTCCCGCCACTGTGTACGTCAAACATCATATTGCGTCATACACAAGGTAAAAAAACACAAGTCGTAATTTATTAGGAATTTGAAGCATCTAAATGAAACTATAAAGTAGGTAGTAATATTAACATTATGGTGAGAAACTTGATACATAAGGAAAAAATATTGTTAATTTATTAAGGAAAACGGTTTATAATAATATTGAATACGTTAACGTAACAAAAATCGCTGCCTTTCTAATAAAGAAAAATATACATTTTTGAATAATCATACCAAATTTAACAAACATACATTTTTGGAGTATACTTCATATTTTCAAAAGAAGACATTTAATTTTTGAATTGAATCATAAATTCACTAAGAGTCATAGAAAATTATAAGATCTGGGGTACGGCAGTGCCCCGCCAAGTCGAGCAACAAGCAGCACGGCTGTACCATCCATTTCTCGACGTAGGTTAGTTCAGGCCATTTTCGCCCCCATAGGCTGGTTGCTGCGATTCGCCCTATCCTGAGGGAGTGGGCAACTCGCAAAAAGGGGAGGTTAACGTACAGGGTGGTGCAGGTGCTGACCGGACATGGGTGTTTCGGTCGGTACCTGCATAAGATAGCAAGAAGGGAGCAGTCGCCAGTGTGTCAGGAGTGTGATGAGGGCGTAGAAGACACGGCCCATCACACTCTGGCGGTCTGCTCAAGGTGGTCAAGGGAGAGGCACGACCTAAGATCTGTGGTCGGTGCCAACTTGGATCTCTCCGTACTGATGGGGGAGATGGTGAGGAGTTCCGAGTCGTGGAACGCGATGGTCTCCTTCTGCGAACGAGTAATGTTGCAGAAGGAGACCGCCGAGAGGCGAAGAGAGTGCGCCGCTCCAGCGGGCACTATAAGAGCGAGGAAGAGAGGGGAGCGTAGGAGAAGGTTCGCCCATCTCCTTCGCTCTCCATAATGTTCTTTGCTTTCTTTTAGTGTCCCGCGGCCTCAACACGGTGAAAAGAGGGGCCAGAGGGGGTTTAGTGGGTCGGGTCACCAGGCTGTCTGGTTAGCAGACAGTCGCGAGTGACTCAACCCCACACTCTCCCGCCAGTTTCAAAAGAGCCCCGCCGGTGAGGTTAGGTTTGTTGAAACTTCCCCCTCTATAAAAAAAAGGCCATTTTCGCCCCCCCTATAACTTCGTTGTGGATAAAAAGAAGCCTGAATTTTCAGTATTTTTTTTACCTCTTAATATTTATATTTTTTCAGTTTCTCGAATATTAGTGAGAATAGGCATTTCAAAGTACAGTTTTTCAATCCACACATCCTCAATCCTTTCAAGTTTCATTACCGTTACGTGGGTTCACTGATCGGAGACAAAAAAAAAACAAAATGTGAAAAGACCCCCTGCCAGCTTATTGATTTCATATCTCTACATTTGCAAGATAATGGATTCTGGGAAGTGGAGGGTATCATTATGGCGGATTATTTTCAAAAGCATTACAGGCTATTTATAAAGCTCTTGTTTGATATAAACTTTGTTGGCGATGATGAAGTCAGGTGTGACGCAGAAACCTCTTATAATTAAAATGTTTATGATTTAAATGTTAAATTACTTTGAAAAATAAATAAAATTCGGAAGAGGTCATTGAATTTTAGCGAAAAGGCCACCTTTTACACTATAAATTATGTTGTCGTAATTCCTTTGTTTTTTGTGAAATAAAGTGTTAAATAAAAAAATAAAACTTACAAATATTTTCCTGTAAAGTAAACACAAATAAGAAATAATTTCCCTGAAGTTTCACCATTTTCAAACCACTTTTATTTAAGTATTTTTATAGTTAAAGGAAGAATTTTCGAAAAATCTCAGAGGGTAAAAAGAGGTAATAAATAACTCAAAAAATTGGCATAGCGCGGGGATGAAAAAGCTAGTAACTCACTCAACTAGTAACTCAAAAAATGTGTATAAAGTAACGAAAATTAATCGCAGATTCAACAGCTCCTTCTGTACCTCACCAAAGTTGAAATAAAAAGTTTCAAGTATAAGTTGGGCAGGCAGTTTCGTCATTATTGCTCATTAGAGCCGCAATCCACCCTCGCTTGAAGTAACTTGACATAACGCGAACATTCTCTAAACAAATTGGAGTGTTTCCCGTATACTACTTCACTAAAAAATCCAATAGCCCTTCTTAAGAAGCTGTATGCAAATAAGGAGCTTGGAATTTTTACCAATAATACTATGATTTATTATAGTTCTTGAACATTTCAAGTAGGAAAAATATTTATAGTATTCTTAAAACTTTTACACAGTTATAATATTATTATTAATTTATTAATACAATAGGAAATACTCTTTTTTTTTCAATCAGTTTTAAACTTACTTTTTAGGCCTTTCAATTTATCTACGTACTATACATATGAAATTAACTGTTAATTCATGCGTATAATTTCACAATTATTTATTTGTTTAGACTTTAGAGAAATCAGTTTCAGAACTTATTCACTTGTGTCGGCCATAGCCCACATCGTCTATATACAAAGCCTTAATGAAATGATTTCATTTTGAAATTGCATAGTAAGTAGTATCTCATTAAATTAGAACAACATATTTTTTACTTCAGAAGAGAACAGGTATGATGCGAAATTTATACATAATAATAAAAGCCTTTATTCAGATATTCTTTACAATAAATTAACTGGTTTACTTCCGAAAACTGTTTGTCTATTTGACATATATATTTTGATACATACTCGTACATATATAAATAACTATAGGCTTAGTATAACAAAAATCTGAAGTGTACAAACCTTGTTACAATCGTTTTCTTCCGACGATGATGACGAGGATGACGATGACGATGATTCTTGACATTTAAGTTTATGATTACCTCGTATTATTACGATCTGAAAGAAAATATTTCAGAAAATTAAAGATTGTACCTGCATTCGCCCGCGTTGTAGGCCCAGTTTATATGAAATGAATGAGTCACAAACAAACAAAAATCCATACTTTATCAAGTACCTCTCTTTGTCTATAGTTTTTTTTACTCGGAAAATAAATATTTTTGATGACCCGGAATATGATGATAAGTACATAAGCTTATCGAAAATTCGCTGTTTGACGTCATATACCAAGTGATCTAAGAAAAGTCCACAGAACTATATATTGTATAGATTTCCATTATGAAGGTTAGTGATATTGTAAGGCACATAACATAGCTTCAGGTCACAATTACTGAACTGTAACCTATATACAGTTATCTTAATTGTTTCACCCTTGAATCATTTATAATTAGTGCACCACTGATAAATGTTTATATTAAATATCTATAATTAAGCAATAAATAATTATCTTTGGTAAAATATATTTTCGCCAATATAGTACAATACACGTTAAAATATATTCGTTTGTTTTGCGGTTTAGAAAAGTCATAATTCTTTTGTGGGCCAATTTATTATTTTATATAATAACATAATTTAAAATCTATTTCAACTTTATATAAGGTATCATTTAGAAATAGTATATTTGAAAAGACAGTATAATTCTGATGATTACCTTGAATATAAAAATGCATAGAGTATCTAGAGTAGTAGAGTAAAAGTCATGTGGCGGAGAGCTTTTCCCTTGATTTGAGAACTGGCAATAAATGTATAATTAGAAGCATTTTTTATTGACGTTCATAAGTGTACATTGTTTTAACTAAATGAATAAATGATAATTTGATTTGAGCATAGCAGGGCTTTCCCTTTATTCAATAGTTCCATTTTTAAAACGTATCTTATACTCGTAAAAGTAACAATTGAATTTCCTGTCAGCTCTGAACCTTGTATTGGTAGCTTTAGAAAATTATCAATTCAAAAGTAGAAAGTGTACTTCAGTAAAGTTAATTAAGGAAATCCTTGATTTTCCTATTACTAAATCATGCGTATGAGTATTTCTAAAACTATGACTAAAAGAGACGATTAATATTTTGTAGTAACTATTTGTATTTTTCGGTTACAAATAAATATAATTCGGAGATTATGGCTGAAAGCAAAGCATAGAAAAGGGTTTGGTTTTAAAGTTTCTTGAGCTGAGTAAAGATAAACATACCTCGTTACTGCTGTCATGTCGGGAGTGATGTTTTCTGTAAAGATAGAATTTATCTAGAATGGTCGTTGAAATATAATACATTTGAATACACTACTTAATACCAAAGTACATCTGACTTTGGTATAAAGTAGTGTATTCAAATCTGAGTTGTAAAGTCCTGATCAACATTAAATTTTATTTTAAAATAACTTCAGAGAATTAAATATTAAACATTCTGTATGTAAAAGTGTGTTCAAATAGCAGGGATATGATTATAGCAGGCACAAATAGACACTTTTGAGTGTAATTTGTTACTCGACATTTAAAATATGCTTTTATCTGCTATATATCATTCTTTTAAGTGAGAACTGAGCCTTTGCACCATATATAGTGCCAACGAGGCTCAATTTTAATAATATTTATTTTTGAAGGAAAGATGTAGGTACTTTCATACTTTCTGTCTCTCTATTACAATACTAGCAACACGCTCCGGCTTCACACGGGTGTAATGTAGATGTACACTATGTTACTCGCTGATAATATATCTTTCTATGGACGAAAGATTTTTAAAATCAGTCCAGTAGTTTTTGAGTTTATTCATAACACAAAAATACAAATATTATTATTATAGTATAGTAAAGTATTAGTATAGATATAGGTTATTTATCGTTAAATAAGTAAACATTTAAAAAACATTTATATATATTATGAATTGTAAGTTGACCTACCTGGAGGGACTGCAATTTACAATAGTAGCAGCAGTTAATAAAGCCAAGGTAATTAGGAGCAACTTATTCATAATTAATCTTTGAGTAATTGCGTGCGCGCAAAATCTTGTCCACAGTGATAAAACAACTAACAGCGACTGGTTATTTCACATATGTTCTCTATTTAGATTTCTGGAATAAGGCCACATTAGATAATTGAAGATTTTGCTTTTAACATAAATTATGATCTAAATCAACAACAAGTCCTTGAAGCGAATTATATTTGTTTGTTTAAGTTATACCTAATATATGTATAAAGACGGCGAATGTTGAATAAGCCTTCTAACTTAGTTTCAAGACTTTTACAAACTGATCAAGCATATTATCTTTCTTGAAGTAATAATATGAACTCTTACTTTTGAAATACTTTATTCTTTAATTATACACGATTAAAAGTACTATATTTAAATTATATTATATTTCGTGAAAAAATTAAGTAAATATAATTTTGATTTTGATACCTTGCGTTCTGATGGGTCGTAAATACGGATTCGGCCAGGATTACATATTTATAATTTTCTATAAACATGTATTCCTCAAATAATATGGTCATTTGGGCCATTAAATGGATGGGAGTAATACCGTAAATACCGGCCGGATAACCTACGACCATTCATAGATAGAAAAACCTGAAGTGAACATAGGCCTGAACATAGGCCAACAGAACATCATTGACTGACGTACTGAAGTATCACCTGCTACTAAATGAGCCTCGCGCTATTATGTCGATATCAAAAACAAAAAAAAATATATCATCTAAAAATTATACTTTATGTAGGTATACAATTTTAATTGAATACTTCTGTTTGATAAAATGATTTTATATAAACTTAATTCAGCTATTTTTATAAGGTTTATTCTATAAATGATCCGCGCCGTTAGCAAGAAAACAAGCTTTCTAAATACGAATAGAAGGGATTTTAATATCCTTAAGTAGTGATGATACTGGTTTTCCCTCCTATAAAAGACTTGCAAAGTAATCCTCAGAAGGCGTACAGATATCTCGCAAATCTGCTTGAGTCATCGCATCCTTTACAAATAAATAGGGTCCGAGAAATATATTAGGAGCATTTTAAAGAACAAAAATTATGTATCCTGTTGTAAATATTACATTTTCATTACTTCTGTGATACATTTGTCAGAAATTGAATATGATTATATAAAAAATGTAATATTACTAATTACATTATATTAATAAAAATAATGAATTTACTTTTCATAGCAAAAGAAAGATTTTATTTACTTTTCATAGCGTATTTTTAAAAAGAGAACATATTTTATCAATGAGAGTAGATATTTTTATATATTATATATATATTAAACTTTCGGATAAAGCTGGTGGGACATAATGTGTAAAATAACATATTTAGATAATTTTGATAAAAATAAATGTAATGAAAATTTGCCTAAAACTTGGGAAAAATAAACATTACATTTACAAGAAACGACGAAAGGTGTATCAGAATTTTTAAGACGCACACAGGACATCAAGTTTTTGTTTTTGCTTTTTTTAAGCTATTTTTATGTTTCCTTTAGTTTATATACATTATACATATAACATTATGCTTATTGGCACGAAGTCTCAGACACGGCAAAAGGGATTAGACTATACATACATATATTAATATATTGACGTTAAAGTTTTGTTTTAATTAAACTTGAGATTCTCGTTTTATATCATTCCAACTTAGCGTCACAAATTATTTAAATTTGTGTGTATCTTATTATCTATAATAGTCTATCATTATATTAATATACCATAGTAATTTCTAAACAATGACACAGGTTTAACCACGTATGTAAGAAGATCAGTAGGTATTGAAAATGTGTTCAATATATGCATTATGAATAATTATAAAATAAATATTCCTATTGTAAACAATACAGTTTATCTTAAGGAAAATATTAATTACATACATATAAATATTATTATAACACCAATAATTTCCTGTTAAAGCTGATAAAAATAGTAATTTAAATTTGATTCATTTATGTCGAGGAAAATGGATTCAAAGTAGTGTCGAAGGCACATAATTAATGTCTGTAACCATTGTAAGAAAAAATAAGTCGATCATTTACTCATAATTAGAACTATGAAAATCAAACCAAAAAAATGTAGATAATAATACTAATAAACGGTGTAATAAAATATTTTACCAGATTGAGGTTTTGTCAAGTCATCTTAGTGAATTAAATGGTTATCCATTTTTATTGTATTCTAAGAAATTATTTTTTACTAAATAAGAATAATTTTTTCGTCTTATAATATTTATTATCTATAATAATAATCGATATTTATCTGCAATAATAATCGGTTATTTTTTAATGTGTTTGTGATAAATCTACCAGTTCCGATTTTCAATATGCCGTAATAGGTATAGATAAAGGTCTTTACTTCCTACAACTGGAATATATCCGGACTACTTTGCAAAGTTTTCGATGAAGTGAAGTTCGAAAATAGCATTATAAATTCAAGAGTAGGTATACAATCAAAGCGCCGCTGTAGGGAAAGCCTTAGCGAGAATCTCGTTGTAACTTTTCCTATTTTTCTGCGTTAATTTCACCTGAACCCATTACAGTTTACAACAATTCTTAGTGCGAATCTTTCTATTAGGGTATTTAGATTGCATTTTAAATTACTTTTTCAAACTTTGGGATATTATTATAAGGGCACATTTCGTCTGTCTTAAGCCTTTACATCATTAGATCGATATTTGAATTGCTGTCTTCTCTAGAGAATATAATGGGATGTGTAAAAGCAATTAAAAAATGACAGAACATTCAGTCAATCAGTCAGTATAAAATAAAGACCTACATGAAGGTTGCAATTACCAAAGAGTTGAATGAAAGCATTGCGAAACTGGTATTATAGTTGAGCAATGAAATGTTAAGGATGAATAAGTTAATTGGTCCCCGGAGCGTATCGGCGGGTCTCTTGTGGTACAGAGGAATGCATTTAAATTGGATTTTAAGAGTAGAAATCACCAGCGCGCTCCGCCTCTCCAAGCCTTGTTAGAGTCAATCTCAAAGTTTACGTAAACGAATAAAGCTTCGCCGTGAAACTGAATTTATTGGTATCAATTGAAGGTATAGATAGATCGTATGATATTCCTGAAATGGACTCCGCATACAAAAGTATCGAAGCGCCTCACATACGGGGGAGAATAAGTTGACTAGTGGATTTTAATTTGATCGAATAAAATTAGTCGTAACGCTCACAGTTATTATAACCAGGGGGGCATATCCCAATGAAATGTTATTCTTATTTACTTAACTATAGAAAAACATTTGCAATGCAGTGTTAATACATTATTTCGTATTGTAAGGTAAACCTTTATATTAGGTAAGATTAATTGAAAAACGCTTAAGCGACAAAAATCTTTTTTTTGTCTACTCAAAAAAAAACTTCTTATATATTGGGTTTTTCAAAATTATCCTACAGGCTATGGTGCGTAACCGAAAGGAAAGCGTTTTCTTTACGAGCTATTCCGTTGAGCCAATATTTCTCCGCGACAGTACGCGCCATCATAAAATAAAACGAAAAATTCCAGTACGCTCCTTTCAGCCGACTCCGCCATGAAAATCATAAGAGGCGAGATTTTATTACCGTCCCGGACAATACTCATGGTTAATAATAAATACAATAACCGTTGGTATATTTATCACATCGAAAGGCTTTTATTGCTTTTGTATCTATTGGTATAGTGTGTTCAGTACTGTTAGCAATGACAGTGTGTGTCAGGTAGGTATGTAAATAATTTTACTCTTTATATACTTATCTGTTTAAAAGTTCAGTATGATAATATCAGTTATATTATAATGCACTTGTAGTCGCGAACTAGGTCTCTCATACGACAATCGTAAAACACTCCACCGATTGTGTTCCAGAACCGCCCTCAATTGTTCTACATGAAAAATTGCCTATTCGAATTGTTTGCGAACAAATGCGTACCGTGCGGGTCATTACGCTTTGTTTTAAGAGTAAGTACTACAAAAAATTGCCGCATTAAAAAGCTAAAATTTTGGCTTCCGTCCTCTTGAAACGTTGGATAAAGAAAGTTACATAAAACCCGAATAAGTGTTACCGAAACTCAATCTCTTAATGTCTAATTTTACGTAAGAACAGTCCGCCATTTCAAAAACTATATTTTTGTAATTTATCAAGTCGTTCACATTCAGTCGTTCTTTTACCGAATGTTAATTATTGATAGTAAAACATGAACATTTTGTTACAATATTGATTACAATAAAAAAAACCATAAAATTCAAGAATTGCCAAATGAAATTATATTTAGAATTTACCTTAATGATTTTTAATTCGATATATGACTCATGACAATAAGTATGATAGTATTTTAACTACTTATACAGATTAATCGCACGATAATATGTAAATCCTTTCGCTTATTGGTTCACCACTCAGATAGCACTCAAAGCTTTAAAACTCGTCACGTATGGAAGTTACCGGGAGAGATGGATGGCCATTAATTAATTAAGTCTGGCCTTTCATGATTACACCCTAAGGATCCATTACTTAATTAACATTAGCCATGTGTTGATTTTTCAGATATCTATTAATAGTATAAGAGCATTTGTTTTGTAATATTTTAAGTTTAGTATCGTGAAATGATATTATACATATTATTACAAACATAAAGAAATTCAATCATTATAGTATTAACCCAGCAAATTATTATTATTGCAACCGAGTGTTAAATACGTAATTTAAAGATCAAGGAAAACATAATTTTGGTTTTATCTACATAAATTACTGAACTTGATTTAAATATGCTAAATATTAGAAAAAATAAGGTGGCTTTTTATAAGGAAATCCTAATTGGTTGTTATATTTTTTGTAAAGCATAAAGAAGCCGTTCGGTAATCCCAGTATTAAGAATTATGCGTGGCGAGGGATTTGTAACGTGTTTTTCCCGTATTTACAGGCAACGTCTCGTTCCAGCACCTTCTGGGATTCCATTCCGAAAAACCTCCATAAATATTTCTTACAGTATTTGTATCTTCCTTGGGGATCGTTAACACAATACTTTCGTTATTCGAAATAAATGTATTTTACCGTCTGCTCTTTACAGTAAAAACTTTAATGTAAAAAGTTCGTGTATGTAAGCTGTATGATATTGTACGATAATGTGTTCGGTTGAAAAGTTTAAAAAGAGAATGGCATATTTTTACGAACCTTCACCTTTTCATTATTGTATACCTTTTTACCGGTTATGAATTTGTGTTTATGCGATTTTAGTTTGAATAGGTATAATATCATTGAACAAATTAGTAGTTGGTACTTACAAGGTCTTCATTAGAATACTGGTTTTAGGATAACTCTAAATATCGATACTCCGAAACTCCCGCCGGCCTTACATGACAACCATAACAAAATTTTGTAGAACGCTTTCTCGTGATTTAATCGATTACCTCTTTATTTCTTCCGGATCGAATATGACAATTACACTTAAAACTCGAAAATAAATAAATGTCAAAAGTATTTATGTATTATATTTGCTGATCGAGATATTATCTTGTCTATCAACATTGTCGATGTCGAGATATAATATATCGAAATATATCTTAGTTTGTCATCACTCGTCGTCGTCTCTTAATGGTCATGCTAGGCAGGCTGTTCACTCAAAAGTTTACACATTACACATAATCTTGCTATCGGAATTTTGGGGCCGGACTTAGTTGCGTGTATAAGGTAAAGGTGCATAATGTAAATTATCATTAGGTTTTTATTTTTTATTTAATTTACCTATTTAAAAAATTATGTGAGTGATATGGTCGCGTATAATACTTATTGTTAAGTTAAATACGTTATAGCTTTATCTGTTTGTATTTTTATAGAATAAATAAATTTGAGTTTGATACATTTACTAACCCTACCGTTTGTTTTGTCTGATATTTATCTGTCCGATGTGTTAAGTTCTGTATCTTTCAATTCCTTATACCTAGGTGGCCGGTTGGAATTTAAACATAATTTTGGATAATTATAACATACTATCTTCTGCCCGCGGATTCGTCTGCGTAGAATTAGTATTAACGGTAGCTTATTTTTGAACCCAGTTTTTTCATCAATCTCCGCTTAATGGCACTCAAGTAAATCTTATCGTGATATTTTTTAAACTATTCATCCAAATTACTTAGTGTAAAAGACAAAGTTCATATATATTAAATAATGAAAGCGAAAAATGTATCAATTTTGATAAGAATTAGCTAAATAGTCTAAAAAGTGCAAATGAAAAAATTAATCAAAATGTATTTATGGCTCATAGTTTAGGGTATATTGGCTTCCACATAAAAGGTAGATATATGCTATCGCGAACTTTTATTTAGAACTATTTAAAACAAACAATCCCATCATACATTATATTCTTTTAACTCCAACAGTATAGGCAGCGCACGCCAAGATAGCTCTCAGAAGGCGGGAATTTTTCCGAGTTACTTAATACTTTTCGTAATATTATGGCCAATATACAAAAACTGTTTAAAAATTGTAGCCTATGTGTTATTCTGATATATAAGCTATACTACTTCATCAAAATCCGTTCAGTAGTTTTTGCGTGAAAGAGTAACAAACATCCATCCATCCATCCAGCCATCCATCCTCACAAACTTTCGCATTTATAATATTAGTGAGAAAATAATAAAAATATCTAGTTTAGTATTTTAAAAATGGTTTTTAACTTGCTCTATCAAAAAAATAGATGGAAAAAACGTCTTCACGTTTGCATATGGCGCCTTTCAGTCTGTCTATGGGTGAGCATTTGGAAGTAAAAATGAAGATCGACAGCGCATCATTGACTAATTTTCTGTGGCTAAGGTATCACCTACCATCAAGTGAAGTAAGGCAGCAAATCCAACCAATTGTGTGACGCGTTAAGGTAATATGAAATAATAATACCTATACCTATTGTGTTTTTGTTAAATAAACATATGACATACAAATATTATGTTTTCGATACGGAACCTCTGTACGCGAAACCGTGGTGTGTTTTTATTAGCATATAAACCTTTATTAAACACTACATAATAAAAATAATTAGATATAAAATAAAATGCTCAAGCGGCAGTATCATGCTCAAATGAAATGTACAGTATTATTAGTTATAGTGCAGTATGACAATATGGATTTTGAAGTCGTGCTTATTTTATTTGTTCCATACTGTAAGAAACACATTCCTTTTTGAGTTTCGTCGTCATCCCTGTTTATTGCAAAGCGACCCCTAAATAAATAGCAGCTATCAAATAGCGATTAAACTAACTGTTCGCAATCTCATAAAACGACAACATCGACAAATCTAATTTCACAGGATAATAAACGCAATATAATGCCAGACATTTTATAACCTGTCCCTTACCTCGCCGGACTTTGCAAAATTAAATGTGGTTCTGAACGTAAGTATTATGGGCATTCAATAAATTGTAAAATGAAAACAATTCTTGAACGCATACTAACGTTACGAATCGAAATGTGGTTTTATTGGATCCGAATTCGGAATCGGAGTTTTTGAATTTGGTTTGTCGGAACCGAAATCGCAGGCAGAAGCAAAAGAGAGATGTGTAATAAAATAAAATAAAAATTATTATTCATCAGTTTAATTCTTATCAATTCAAAAAATAAAATACCTTCCTAGACGATGAAAATAAAAATAAACGAATTTTCTTAATAAATGAATAATATGGTTCACAGAAGAAAACTTCAACAAATCATTTTTACAGTACACTTTGTTTTATTTACAGAACATTTTTATGAAAAAGAATCTTTGTTTTTCCTCAAAATTACCCAGATGATCATGATATTAGTAAGTTTTAAATTTTAACAAAATGATTATTTAAAGCAATTATTATACTAAAAATACCAAAAGACACATCCATCACCACCATTCACCATCACTTCACCACATTAATCATAGTCGCTCCTTTCTGATTTCTTTATGCTAGAGTATTACGTAAAACATGTTTATACAAAATAAAACACTCTACACTTTCTATTATATTACTTCTATTTTTTTTACATATGTATAATCTGTAACGTAATTTAATATAAAATGTATGTAAGCCTTAAGGAAATCGTTGCAAAAATATCCCTATGATGAATTTATAATGTGGTTAAAAATAAAATTCAGTCCATATTCAACGCTGCGGTGGAGAAGACTTCGAAATTAACATATTATAATAAAAACTATATTACTAGAAGACCAATAAAATTTGCTAATATAAAATATGAATACATTAATTTTCGTAGCAGTTACAATTTTTGTTCTGATATCTATCGTTGATTCCAGACCTAATGAGTAAATCTAATTCTTTTAATTCTTATATTTTGTTTATACATACTTTGCCTTTGCATATATATTTGTAGGCAATAATATTAACAAATCTGATTGTATTTTCAGACAAAAAAAAAGAGAAGAAATAAAAATGGAAAACAGTTCCCAAGTATGTACTGCGTAACAAATTTAAACTGACTGAAACTAGAATTGGGTTTCATTAATTAAACAATATTTAATATTTCAGGTTCATAAAAGACCAAAAAAAGACTATTCTTTTGGGGAACATTTCGACAAAATTGAGTCCAATGTAAGTATATAAATTTTGTATGCAATGAAACGTTAATCTATATCTATATATACATATAATAAAAGAGTAGGATCGAAATTACGCTTCACTAAATATTTTTACCAGAAATTAAGAGGGGTGATAAAAGAAGGGTAGCAGAATGCATAAATGCAATTTTTAAGATTCTTGTCTGTCTGTCTGTTTGTTCACGCTAATCTCCGAAGATACTGAACCGATTTATACAAATATATTAAGCAAAGTCCAGGGCAACATATAGGCTTTGTTTCATCGAAATCGGTTGTCGGAAAAAAAAGTTATATTTTTAAAAGAACTAATATTGAAAATAGAAAATGTATTATTGAACTATTCTTTTATATAAAAATGTATTTCTTATGAGATCGTTTATTTCGCATTCGCATCGCAATAAATATAGAGGTGGATATAGTATCTTCCACACTAATTAAATTTATTAAAAATTAAGTATTTGGCCAACATGGCCATACTATTTTTTTCATTCATTTTACGTTGCATTTCTCCATACCTTCATTTTATTCGTATTTAGACATTTTCTTGGCGTTTTTTCCATGTGTCGCAAGTATTTTCAAACCCCCGTACAATTTTCGTGCATATATTTAAGACGGAAAATGCATTGAATCCAATCTTCGACTGAACTCTGATTAGTGGAAAAAAGACACATATCTGCATTTTGGTGACGTAAAATTTGATTAATATGCATCTCCCTAAAGTTTCTTTAAAGTCAGGTTAATTTTTTCAATTACTATGGTATTTCTTTTGAATTTCAAATCATCATTTGAACCCCAACCTCAACCACCATTAAACATGTCGATAATATGATGCAAAAGCAACCGTCAATGACTACTCTGATAGTTCTTTCCGAAAAGAAATCACCAAGTACAGAGGATGGAGGATATATGATATGAAGAAAGCTTGCTCAAAAGTTCAGCATAAAGTGATCCCCACGCGAACGAAGTCGCGGGCATCAGCTAGTCATGAATAAATAAATAAATAGTTTGTCCTTTTTTGTAATATACAATTTGTAGCGATAATAATTTCTTCGCGAATATTGAATCGCACCATTGAAATTTCTTCGACTCCATACTACATTTCATATATGAAACTGGTGATCCTATCGGCTGGTCAATCAGACTTTGGAGTAGGTCGGGGATCACCTCGTTAGGTTTAGGTTCAGTTTCATGAAAATATTTACATTAAATTATAAAATATACCAATCATCTAATTTTTATACAAGATTTTATGATATTCATTTTATCCTCTATTTTTAGGAAAAGAATATTACTTCTTATGACAAGAAAGTATTGATGTCTCGACCTTTCATGAATAATACAGTTTACATTCGCTTCGGAAGCGGTAACACAAACGTTATTAATTTCAAGTAAGACATGGTTTCATAATAATTATAATATAGTTATTAATTTTCAAAATAGTACAACAGCTGCAGAATCCCGAATAAGGAGCAACTTATGAGGATGTCAATTCATTTGAAATTAAAAGTATATATGTTATAGGCGTTATAATTATATACACTAATATTATAAAGAGGAAAGATTTGTATTGTTGTATGTTTGTAAGGAATAAACTCATAAACTACTGGACCGATTTCAAAACCTCTTTCACCATTAGAATGCTTGAGTAACATAGGCTCATTTTTGTATAATACATCTACATTGCACCCGGGTGAAGCCGTGGCGTGTAGCTAGTATAAGATTTTAAGTTGTTTACAACTCCGATCTGAGGCCCTAGCAGAAACGACTTGCAATTGCATTTTCAAATATTTATTTTTAATACTCAATATATAACAGTGATATATTGATGATTCGAATATTTTCTCGAAATTCTTTTGTGCTAGGTTATGACGTTACGATTTTTGTTAATTGGATGAAAGTTACGAATAATAAACGATATGTAATTATATTAAAATTGTTATATAAAAAAGAAGTGTCATACTGTAAATATAAGACAAATGTATAAGAAGGCTGACAAATATATTTTATTTGAAAAATATATGTGAATTTTTTAATTGTTTGTACAAGTTAAATATTCTAGATGTTATCCACGGTGATAATATGCATATAGTATATAATGATTTAAACTATTTCTTGTATTTATTTTATACTTTGCTTTTGCCAATTATAGCCAATAATATCAACAAATCTGATTATACTTTCAGACAAATAAAAAGAGAAGACATCAAAATGGAAAACAGTCCCCAGGTATGTACTGCGTAACAAATTTAAACTGACTGGAACTAGAATTGGGTGTCATTAATTAAACAATATTTAATATTTCAGGTTCATAAAACACATCAAAAAGACTATTCTTTTAAGGAATATTTCAGCAAAGTCGAATCCCATGTAAGTATATACCTAAGTAAATCAATTTGTATTTTGTATGCAATTAAGCATTAATCACGAACAAACATAAATAAATAGTTAGTGTAATTTCGTGTCTCCTCTCGACTGGTAACATCTGGGGGCCTAGCATGAACGACTATCGACAAAGTATTCGAATCGTCAAACTGTCAGTTGTATGAAAAATTATTTGAAATTTCATACAAATGACAGTTCGACGATACGAATACTCTTTCGATACTTGTTCGTGCTCACCCCTCTGCTTACTTGCCTCTATATTTGTTAGATATAACTTTTTCGTTTGGAGACAAGTAAAATAAGAAGATATTATGTCCGATTTTTTTTGTGTAAGAAATTGTAATGATAATAATTACATCGCGAATAATGAATAGCGCCACTGAAGTTTCTTCGACTCTATACAACATTGGTATATGAAACAGGTGATCCTATCGGCTGGTCAATCAGTCTTTGGAGTAGGTCGGGTATCATCTCGTTAGGTTTAGGTTCAGTTTCATGAAAATATTTACATAAACTTTTAAAATATACCAATCATCTAATTTTTATACAAGATTGTATGATATTCATTTTATCCTCTATTTTTAGGAAAAGACTATTCCTTCTTATGTCAAAGAAATAACGATGTCTGGACCTTTCATGAATAATAGAGTTTACATTCAATTCGATAGCGGTAACACAAACACTATTAATTTTTAGTAAGACATGGTATCACAATAATTATGCTGTAGTAATTTATGAGGATATCAATTCATCTGAAATTAAAAGTATAGACTTTATAATTATATACACTAATATTATAAAGAGGATATATATGTATGTAAGAGGAAGAAAGAAAACTCATAAACTACGGGACCGATTTTAAAAATTATTTTACCAATAAAAAGATATATTATGCTTGACTAACATAGGCTTGTGTATAGTACATCTATATTACACCCGTGTGAAGCCGGGGCGTGTTGTTGGAATAAGATAAAATCCGAAACTCCGAACTGAGGCCCTAGCACGAACGAATTGCAATTATATTTTCAAATAATTTCTCAATGAAGTGACATATTGTTTAATACTATGTCAATGTTGACGATACACGAATATTTTCTCGCAATTCTTTTGAGCTAGGTTATGTTACGATTTTTGGAAATTGGATGAAAGTTACTGGGTTAAGAATAATAAATTAATGTGATTAACATCAAATTTAAATATGAAATTAAGACGAACCATTTTTTATTTTGCTATAATTTTAATATGTATAAAATCGATATGGCATTTTAATAACTTACTCCCTTGTGAATAAAATATGTAACAAATGTTATAATTTCAACAATTAATATTTTTGTCCCAATTTTGGAGGTAAAATTAAGTTGAAAGAAGTGTTATGCTATAATTATAAGACAAACATATTAGAATAATATAAGAAAGTAGACAAATAAATTTTCTTTGAAAAATGTGTGTGGTTTTTTTAATTATTTGTAGAAGTTACACATCCTAGATGCTATCCACGGTGATAATATGCGTATACTGAAGATCTACTAAAATAGTAGTTTCATAGCATGAACGTGAATAGCTATTTGGTTGAGAATGAAAATAAGAACGAATATAGTGTGTGAATTTTGGTACATATAATACAATCATCAATCTTAAAGGAAACCCAAGAACATACATACATAATATTAATAATTACTAGTCTATAAAAAAGTATGCGACGTTTATGCCTAATGCCTTAAAACACGAGAAAACGGTCGACAAAATTTTGTCGCGGTTAACGGAAGCCGGCTGTACGAGCTTTCGGTGCATCGACCAAGTAAGGATGGTCATCTTAAGGAAAATAATTATTATAAACATATAAATGTTATTATCATTGTAACACTAATAAATATTATTTTTCCTCAATACGGTTAACGCTGGCAGAAATAATAATAATTTATTTCGAGGAATATGGATCCAAAGTAATGTCTAAAGGCGATCCACCATACAATAATGTCTTTAACTATTGTAAGAAATAACAAGTCATTAGTACTATGCAAATCATACCTAAAATATAAAAATTGTTTTAAAGTAAAATTAAATTGTTTTATGAAGCCAAGTAAAATAAGTAGGATTCGGTTCTGGCACTCGTCGGCCGCTACCGCGGCATCGCTCGCTTCGCTCGCTCGACTCATACGCGGTGGTCACCATACCAACATAACCTAACCTAGAAATTCAAAACCCTTTAGTGACCACCGCGCCACCACCCATTACTTTGGGTTTGCGTGCTTTTTTTTTGTATCGGGTTTTATGGCGTCCCCCACCATAATATTCCATGGGCTACCATCTATTAGTGACAAAAAGCATTTAAAAAAATTGGACCACTTTTGGGCTGCAGCCCTGGTTCGACAGATTTACCATTTTCTATTCAGTATTTTCACCGTCAAATGAACATGGGATAGGTACCATTAAGTTTTAATTTTTAACATAATGATAATTTAATGCCAATACCAATATACCGTCGTATCACCTATCACTTTACCAAATGATAATAATAATCGCTCCTTCTGATTTCTTACTGCTAGAATATTACTCACTTGTTCATACAAAATAAAACTTTTCTATTATTATTCCTTCCAATTTTTTACAAATAAACTGTAGGTAATTCCTAAAAAAAATATTATTTCAATAAAATTGTCAGCCCTACCGAGTTTTCCTCTGCACTTATACAATCAAAAATCACAGTAATAAATTATGTAGTTACTTATACGATTTTCTGGGCCAAAAACCATAAGGAAATCGTTATATAAATATCCCAATGATTAAGTTATAATGTGGTTCAAATAATTCAGTCAATATTCAACGCTGCGGCGAAGAAGACTTCGAAATTACCATATTATATTAAAGACTATATTACTAGAAGACCAAATAAAATTAGCTAATATTTTAAATATGAATACATTTATATTCGTAGCAGTTACAATTTTCGTTTTGATATCAATCGTTGATTCCAGACCTAATGAGTTAATCTAATTCTTGTAATTATTTTAAACTTTGCATATATTATTGTAGGCAATAATATTAACAAATCTGATTGTATTTTCAGACAAATAAAAAGAGAAGAAATCAAAATGGAAAACAGTCCCCAGGTATGTACCGCGTAACAAATTTAAACTGACTGGAACTATTGGGTGTCATAATTAAACAATATTTAATATTTCAGGTTCATAAAATACCTAAAAAAGACTATTCTTTTGAGTTACATTTCAACAAAATTGAATCCCATGTAAGTATATAAATAAATTTGTATGAAATGAAGCGTTAATCACGAACAAAGATAAATAAATAGTTTGTGTTATTTTGTTCATTGTCTCCTCTCGACTGATAACATGTTCTTACTTGCCTATGTTTTTGGAAGATATAACTTTTTTATTCGGAGAAAGTAAAATAAGAAGCCAATCGCGCCATTGAAATTTCTTCTACTCTATACTATCGGCTGGTCAATCAGTCTTTGGAGTAGGTTGGGTATCAACTCGTTAGGTTTAGGTTCAGATTCATAAAAATATTTACATAAACTTACAAAATTTACCAATCATCTAATTTTTATACAAGATTTTATGATAATCATTTTATCCTCTATTTTTAGGAAAAGACTATTCCTTCTAATGACAAAAATATACTGACGTCCGGACCTTTCATTAATAACATGATTGAAATACAATTCGATAACGGTAACACAAACGTTATTAATTTTTAATAAGACATGGTATCACAATAATTATGCTGTAGTAATTTATGAGGATATAGGTACCTACCTTTTGAGGATATCAATTCATCTCAAATTAAAAGTATGTTATAAGCTTTGTAATTATATACACTCATATTATAAAGAGGAAACATTTGTATTTTTATATGTTTGTAAGGAATAAACTTATAAACTACTAAACCGATTTTAATAATTACTTCACCAATAAAAAGGTACATTATCAGCGAGTAATATAGGCTTGTGTATAGTACATCCAGTTGCGGATTTACCAGCAAGCTGAGTAGGCTTGAGCCTAGGGCGGCAGATTTTAGGGACGGCACATTTGGGGACCAATTTTTTTTTGTACGTGTCTTATGGAAATCAAAAAGAATTCTAAAGAACGTTTTTATGATGTCATTCAACGAAATATCAAACTTGTATTCTTCGAGAGCATTGTGGAATAAAAGACGATGTAGTGACGAGAATTAAGAAAGGTATGTTGAGGTGGTTTGAGCACGTAGAAAGCTGCTAAGTAAGCTGGTGTGAGTGGTAGACTCGGGAGTGGTCGAGCTAGGCGAACGTACCTCGATCAGATCGGGGACGTTCTTCAAAAGGGCCAGGTCAAAAGTACTCGTAACTAACGAGTGTGTATGAAAGTAGAAGTAGCGAAAGTGCTAAGGATCGGAATATGGAAATCTTTGATCTCCGCCAACCCCAATGGGAAAGAGGCGTTATGTATATGTATGTATGTATATATATCCTATGGCAAAACACCCAGTTCGCCGCTCCGAAACAATAATCGGACACTATATAATATATTATTTTAAGAATAGATAATTGTAAAGGGGGGGGGGGGGGGGGTCGTTAATAGCCTTCACCTTGGAAATGTGTAAATCCGCCACTGAGTACATCTACGATAAAACAATTCCGGTCTGAGGCCCTAGCACGAACGAATTGCAATTGCATTTTCAAATAATTTCTCAACAAGTGACATATTGACGATACGAATATTTTCTCGCAATTCTTTTGTGCTAGGTTATGTTACCATATTTGGAAATTGGATGAAAATTACTATAAGAATAATAAATAATATGTGAAGATATTAACATTTATTTTAAAAATGAAATAAACACGAACCATTTTTTATTTTGCTATAATTTTAATATGTATTAAATCGCTATTGCTAGGCATTTTTATATCTAATTCCCTTATGAATAAAATATGTAACAAATGTTATAATTTCAACAATTAATATTTTTGTCCAAATGTTGGAGGTAAAATGTATATGAAAGAAGTATAATATAGTTATAAGCCAAATATTAGAAGGTACCTATACAAATAAATTTTCTTTGAAAAATGTGTGTGGTTTTTTTAATTATTTAAGAAGCTATCCACGGTGATATACGTATACTTGACATCTACTAAAAGAATAGTTTCATGACATGAACGTGAATAGTTATTTTGTTGAGAACGAAAATAAGAACGCATTTAGTATCTGAATTTTGTTACAAATTTAATATATAATACAATCATCAATATTAAAGGAAACCCAAGAATACATATATTTAATATTAATGATTACTAGACTTTAAAAAAGAATGCGACGTCTATGCCTAATGCCTATCCTTATTATTGAAGTGGCTATAAAGGTCAAACCGCACTATAGCGACACTTGCACTGCAGCGGAGAGCCGTTGTACGGTAGCGGAGCGACTCAGCCTGAAAAATATAAATTCCACTGTTTCTTAAGAACCGCACTACTGCAGCACCGCAGTGGAGCGGCGATAGAACATACCTCTGATTGATCTAATGTGGTATACTTATGTATTTTGATGTGCGGATTACGAATATCATACTTTGCAAGATGATTTTCAAGGTCAAATCGACAAACGACTTAAAACAAATTAATTATTAAAGTAAAACATATTACTATCCTATTTGATGGTTTGCTTTCTTAAGGAGGGCGATGTTGTTACAGCAATCTACTTATAACGTTTTTTTTTTTGTTTTGAGCGTGTTCATAAAACATGTATTTTCTATTTGAATCGATAAAAAAACAATTGGTACTATTCAACTAGAAGCTAATACCATATAGAAGACGTGTGCCAAATTTCATAAGAATCAGTTGAGAACTTTTCGAGTTATCTTGCCCGGCATTTAAAAAAGTACTTTCGAGAAAAACGCGGTAAAAGTTTTGACACACAGAAATTCTATGATTTCAGGGCCATACAGAAGTCCTTCGGTGCGTTCGTAGTACTCGTTTTTCTTCTTAAATGATTGACAAGCTTTTTATTTTTTTACATATATCGCATTTTCTCATAAAATACTGATATTAGAAAAAAAAGGTATGTGTGTACTTATGTACACGCGTTAGAAGTTATACTTCTTTGGCGTCTGAAGAAAAATTTTTAAAAACAAAACTGCAGTAAATATCGAAGAAAAGTGTTAAAATCAATCAAATTCTATTTTGTAGCCAACTTCACATCGTGCGCGCGCAGGTCATGAATTCACTCATCCAAACGCGCCAAAAGAAGTATAACTTCAAAAAATGTATTGAATTTAAAATCTCAATCTTTTTATGGACTACAACTTTTATTGGAAATATTTTTCGTAAATACTTTTTTAAATAAACGTGAAAAACAAAATCATGTTTTTTCAAGGTTTCGGGTAATCTTGAAAATAAAACTTGCGGGTATTCTTGATGATTAGCGCGTCAAAATACATGGATATACCAAAATTTAGACAGAGGGGTGGTATATTCTAAACGGTACTTCCGTTTAGAACATACCACCCATACAACCCACTCCAAAAATGTCTAGTGAATAATATACAACGATTGCGGACCTTTTTGCATTTCTCCCGCTCAGTTTCTATCATACATAAATTTGACTTTTGCACGATTTTTCTTTTTTAATAGAGTTTTAAGTTCTGTAGAAAGCCAAGGTGCTGGAAGGTGCTTCTTTCTGACGGGTCTTAGTGGCGCATGCTTATCAAGTAATTGGGTAGGTAATTATAAATTGACTTTCAGATCAATACTCCTGCATTTTGGACAGCTTTATGTTGAAATAAAAATGTTTGCTTAATTCAAAAAATAAATGTGTTTTTCTTATAATTCCGGCTCTCTTGTTGGGACACCAAAAAAACAAAAAAAACCATTTAGAGATATCTCGCGGACGAGTGAAACTAAGATATAAAATATCTAGATATATTATAACTCGAAATCGACAACTTTGATACACAAGATATCTCGATCGCCTTTGACATTAGAAGTCGTCTGCCATGTCAGTTAGAGCTAGAAGACATAAAGAGACAATCGATTTAAACACGAGAAAACGGTCGACAAAATGTTGTTGTGTCATGTCTAATATTGTAGGGAATGATATTTTCTGTAAAGATAGAATTTATGTAGAGTAGTAATTAATATTGTACAACTGAAAAGACTATTTTAAGTACCAAAGTATATCTGACAAATATTTGTAAAATAAACAATAATCCAAAATATTATAGTTTTTCTTCATACGTAACTAAATAATTCTTAACCCTTTTAATTTCATAATAGTATAGCAATACAGATATACATTTTTTATACGTCAGTTCTATACTATCTTTATTAAAAAGCTAGTAAAATTTTAAGTGGCAGATTGTCACAATTTTTCCGCTCTCCCGTAAAATTGAGAAAATGTAGATTCGTCCAACTGACTCTTACGCCGCGATATCTATACTTCTATATTAGTATAGATATATACTGTTATAAAGAGGAAAGATCTGTATGTTTCTATGTTATGAATAAACTTAAATACTACTCTACCGATTTTAAAAATTATTTCACCAATAGAAAGAAAGCTACATTACAAGCGAGTAACACAGGCTTTTCTATTTTTGTATACATTGCACCCGAAGCCAGGGCAGATCGCTAGTTGATATTATTTGTTATATATAATTGATATAATATTACAATTGCATATACTATTTTAAGTACCAAATCATATCCGACAATATAAAATTAGCCTTAAGGAAATCGTTACATAAATATCCCTATGATGAATTTATAATTTGGTTCAAAATATAATTCAGTCCATATTCAACGCTGCGGTGGAGAAGACTTCGAAATTAACATATTATATAATATAGAAGACCTTAAGAGAAATTAGCTACTAATTTAAATATGAATACATTTATATTCGTAGCAGTTACAATGTTCGTTCTGATATCAATCGTTGATTCCAGACCTAATGAGTAAATCATTTTTTTAAATTCTTGTATTTTTTATACTTTGCCTTTGCATATATATTTGTAGGAATTATATTAACAAATCTGATTATATTTTCAGACAAAAAAAAAGAGAAGAAATCAAAATGGAAAACAGTTCCCAAGTATGTACTGCGTAACAAATTTAAACTGTCTGAAACTAGAATTGGGTTTCATTAATTAAACAATATTTAATATTTCAGGTTCATAAAATACCAAAAAAAGACTATTCTTTTGGGGAACATTTCAACAAAATTGTATCCAATGTAAGTATATAAATAAATTTGTATGAAATGAAGCGTTAATCACGAACAAACATAAATAAATAGTTTGTGTTATTTTGTTAATTGTCTCCTCTCGACTGATAACATGTTCTAGATATACAATAAGAACAGACAATAAGAAGATATCTTGGATAACTTTTTTTAAGTAAGAAATTGTAGCGATAGATAATATGTATTTACGTCGCGAATATTGAATATGAATCGCGCCATTGAAATTTCTTCGACTCTATACTACATTTCATATATGAAACAGGTGATCCTTTCGGCTGGTCAATCAGTCTTTGATGTATGTTTAGGTTCAGTTTCATGAAAATATTTACATAGACTTATAAAATATACAAATCAACTAATTTTTATCCTCTATTTTTAGGAATTGATGGGTGGACCTTTCATTAATAATAGAGTTTACATTCGCTTCGGAAGCGGAAACTCAAACGTTATTAATTTTAATTAAGACATTGTATCACCACAGTTGCCAAATCCCGAATAAGGAGCAACTTATTGTCAATTCATCTGAAATTAAAAGTATATTATAGGTGTTAAAATTATATACACTAATATTATAAAGAAGAAAGATTTGTATTTTTGTATGTTTGTAAAGAATAAACTCATAAGCTACTGGACCTATTTCAAAACCATTAGAATGCTACAATAAGCTTGAGTAACATAGGCTCATTTGTGTATAGTACCGACATCTACATTGCACCCGTGTGAAGCCGGGACGTGTTGCTAGTATAAGATAAAACAACTCCGATCTGAGGCCCTAGCACAAGCAACTTGCAGTTGCATTTTCAAATATTAATTTCTCATACTCAATATTACTAATAATAATATAACAGGCAGTGTGACATATTGACGATACGAATATTTTCTCGAAATTCTTTTGTGCTAGATTATGTTACGATTTTTGTAAATTGGATGAAAGTAGGGTTAAGAATAATAAATGATATGTAATTCTATTAAAATTCTTGTGTTATACTATAAAAATAAGTATAAATGTATATGAATAATATAAGAAGGTTGACAAATATATTATCTTTGAAAAATATGTGTGGATTTTTTAATTTATTGTGTTTTAAGATAAACATTCTAGATGTTATCCAGATAATAGACACTAAAAGAGTAGGAATTTTATGTCATGAACGTGAATAGTTATTTGCTGAGGACGAAAATAAGAACGCAATTAGTACCTATATGCTTTTTTTTGCAAAATTAAATATATAATATAATCATCAATCTTAAAGGAAACCCAAGAGAATAAGTACATATACATATATCATATTAATGATGACATCAAAGCTTCAAATAACTTTAATTCGCGAAAATCAGTATTGCATATTTTTATCCTGCTGTAATATACATAATATTATGTAGTTCTTATGGACTCTGTCAGTTAAGCATTTAAATGAAGCTACCGCGTCCTAATATACAGTATATACGTAAAATAAAATGAGTTATTAATAACTTTATTTGCACAAATCTGTAAAAAAAAACGAACTTCATGTAGTAGTACGAATACAGTCTGTTCAGCAATGGAGTTTAGAGGAAGTATATATTCTGTTTGATTTGAATATGAGACTTTGATTATTTAAAAGCACAAACTACAAAGCTAATACTAATATTATAAAGAGGTAAAGTTTGTGAGGTTGTAGAGGGTGATCTCTGGATCTACTGAACCGATTTTAAACATTCTATCACCTATAGAAAGCTACATTATCAGCGAGTAACATAGGCTTTAGTACATCTACATTGCAACCGTGCGAAGCTTGTTGCTAGTATAATATATGTATATCTACTCTAATCATTTGAAAATTTTGACGGGCTCGTTGGCGCGTTCGGTAGAACACCGTGCGCATCGATGGGTCGTGGGTTCGAATCCCACCGGGAGAACATGCTTATAATTTTCTGTAAGCATGTTTTCCCCACGTCTGGTAACTTCGGGCATTAATCGGGTGGGAGGAATATCTAAATTCCGACCGGGTAACTAGTGTTGCCAGGTCCGATTTGTTTTCAGTCGGTACATGAGGTCAAGAAAATCGGGATTTAGGGTTGCAGATCGGGACAAACAAAAAAACAAGGTGTTTTTAAATTAGGGTTTAATTTATTGCATTCTATATTAATAGTGCAAGTTTAGTTTTATATTATCTATATCAAATATGTCTTTATTCTAAAACAAGTAGTCAGTCTTGCTTGCTGTACCTACTAGTGAAAATTAAAAAATAAAGTCGTATTTAAAGTGTACTTAAAGTATTTATATTATTTTTAATTAAAATTATATTTTTCATTGGACTTTGCCGCCTTAAAAATGGCCTTGTTTTTTAAAGCATATTTATAAAATTCATTACAAGTCATACTGAAGTTAGTTTTTATCCATTACATTACGCTCTCTCTTGTTCATGCAATGCGAAGTGACGTGAAGCTGATGCCATTTTGAATTTGAAATAGTGACGTGATGAGTAAAATATTAAAAACTACGCACCTACCTACTTAAAAAAAAATTTATGATTTTCTTTTTCACTTTTTGATTTATCGGGACATTTGGCGTCCCGATTAGGTATAAATCGGGACGCGTCCCCAGACCCTTGAAAATCGGGACGTCCCGCGCAAATCGGGACACCTGGCAACACTACGGGTAACGTACCACCGTTCATAGATGGAAAAACCGTGAAGTGTATATTGCGCGTTTCGGTTTCAGTCTATGGATTTGCGAATGCTCGAAGTAGAAATTAGGTCGACAGCGCATTATTGACTGATGTTCTGTGGCTGAGGTATCACCTACCATCAAGTGAACCTCATGCTCGTCTGTCGTGGCATGCCCCAAGTATCTATACTGGAACCTCTGTTGTTTGTGCTGTACAGTGCCGATATTGTTAATAGCATAAAATTTAGTAAATTTCATTTGTATGCTGACGATGTTCAGCTTTATGTGTCTTTTAAGCCCAGCGAGACCCGGGAAGCTATATTTAAACTTAACTACGACTTAGAGCAAATATCATCATGGTCAAACCGTAATGCGTTAGTGCTTAACGCTGAGAAAACGAACTTTATGCTTATAGGCACACCTCATTTGATCAGAGGAGCAGAAGAGAGGGGGTTGAAGTACGAGTTGGGGATGTTATCATCGAGCGAGTGTGAGAAGCTCGAAACCTGGGTGTCGTGTTTGACGAGCACCATAGGTTTGAGAAGCACATAAATACAATGATTACAAATTGCTTTTACTGTCTTAAACTTTTGTATCGTATAAGACAATATTTAAGTAATGAACTTCGTGTAAAGCTATGCGATACACTTGTGCTCTCTAAGTTAACTTATGCTGGCGTCGTTTACGGCCCCAGGTTGTTGTCATGCACTAAAAACGCAATACAGCGCGTACATAACGCATTTGCGCGTTATTGTTGGAATATTCCTCCTCGTGCTCACGTCACACCCTATCTTCGTGATGCTGGCATCTGGGAGACAGTAACAACAAATATCGTACTAGAATATCCTTGTATGGTCTCTGTATTCAAAGAAATAAGATGGCTGTTTTTAGGGGTAGCTTTACGTACAAAGCGACTAAATGCTAGAACAATCTTCCACCGCCAATCCGGAACTGATGGGGATCCGGAATTAGGGGGGACTCCATATCACTGATGAGTTTTAAATGAAAATATAAAAAATATCTGTTGTTGGAGTTCAGGAGCCTGATGTAGTCGCGTGTACGTAAAGTATAGGAAAAAAATTATTTCGTTTTTTAGTTATTGTAAGTTAGATATTATCATTTTCTTTTTTTGCTACTCTTTTTTGTATTTTTATTATTTTTTCTCTGTGGTTGTTGGCATATTTGTGTTTATATACTAATTCTAGACTAGATTAGACAAATTAAGTTATTCATATAATAGGTTTCATTTTTTATTTTTTTACTTGTGTTATATTTGTAAGATAGCTGATAGGCCACCCCGAGGGCACACTGAAATCCGTCGACAAATAATAATATGTAGAATAAATAATTTATTCCACATAATCAACTTATCCACGGACTATCCGTGCTGATAGCGAGATGTATATCGCACTCTGCCCTCTGCCAGTTTTGTAATTTTAAATCCGAAATACACAGCCATCATTGCCTTAATTCATTTTTTTATTTTACCAAACCACCGGGTGATACAATACCAACATAGTCTATAGTAATTATTACATTAATATACTAGTCATTTTATAATAAATTACACAGGTTTTACCAGATAAGTTTAGAAAATGTGATTAAATATATGCATTATGCCTGTGTAATATTAGAGGTGACACAATAAAATATATTCCTATTGTAAACAATACAGGTCATCTTAAGGAATATAATTATTATAAACATATACATTTTATTATCATTGTAACACTAATAAATAATAATTTTCCTCAATACGGTAAACGCTGACAAAAGTAATAATAATTTATGTCGAGGAACATGGATCCAAAGTAATGTCAAAAGGCAATCAGCGATACAAAAATGTCCTTAACAATTGTAAGAAATAACTAGTCGTTCATTTACATATAATTAGCACTATGAAAATAATATATAGATAATTTTACAACTAAACGTTGAAATAAAATATTTTAATAGATTTAGGTTTAACTGGACTGAATAAATAATATAATTATATATTCCGTAGACATTTGTCTGCGACAATACTGGCTTTAAAGTTTAATCACGAATAATTTGCTAAACACATTAGTTTTACTGGAAAAAGAAATTAAAAACTGATCAGCACTTTCACAAACATGTTGACTGAATTACACCGGAACCGGAAACTAAAATTGTTTTAAAGTAAAATAAAATTGTTTTATTCATATTAAGCCAAGTAAAATAAGTAAGATTCTTTTCTGGCACTCGTCGGCCGCTGCCGCGACATCGCTCGCTTCGCTCGCTCGACTCGTGCGCGGTGGTCACCATACCAACACAACTTAACCTAGAAATTCAAAACCCTTTAGTGACCACCGCGCCACCACCTTATTACTTTGGGTTTGCGTGCTTTGTTTTCTATGGGGTTTTATAGCGTCCACTAAAAAATTGGACCACTTTTGGGCTGGAGCCATGGTTCGACAGATTTACCATTTTCGATTCAGTTTTCATTTTAATTTTTAACAAAATGAAATTTAATGCCAATACCAATATACCGTCGTATCTCCATCACTTTACCAAATGATAATTAATAATCGCTCTTTCTGATTTCTTACTGCTATAATATTCCATTTTTTACAAATAAACTAAAAAATATAAATAATTCCTAAAAAAAATATATTATTTTAATAAAATTGTCAGCCGTACCGCGTTTTCCTCTGCACTTATACAATCAAAAATCACAGTGCACACACACAAATTATGTAGTTACTTATACGATTTTCTGGGCCAAAAACCATAAGGAAATCGTTATATAAATATCCCTCTGATTAAGTTATAACGAGGTTCAAATAATTCAGTCAATATTCAACGCTACGGCGAGGAAGACTTCAAAATAACCATATATACATTAAAGACTATATTACTAGAAGACCAATAAAATTAGCTAATATTTTAAATATGCATACACTTATATTCGTAGCAGTTACAATTTTCGTTCTGATATCAATCGTTGATTCCAGACCTAATGAGTTAATCTAATTCTTGTATTTTTTTTTACACTTTGCTTATTGTAGGCAATAATATTAACAAATCTGATTGTATTTTCAGACAAATAAAAAGAGAAGAAATCAAAATGGAAAACAGTCTCCAGGTATGTACTTCGTAACAAATTTAAACTGACTGAAACTAGAATTGGGTGTCATTAATTAAACAATATTTAATATTTCAGGTTCATAAAATACCTAAAAAAGACTATTCTTTTGAGGAACATTTCAACAAAATTGAATCCCGTGTAAGTATATAAATAAACTTGTATGCAATGAAGCGTTGATCACGAACAAACATAAATTAATAGTAAGTGTAATTTCGTGTCTCCTCTCAACTGATAACATCTGCTTACTTGCCTTTATACATATTTGTTAAATATAACTTTTCATTCGGAGACAAGTGAAATAAGATAGCTCCGATATTTTTTTTGTGTAAGAAATTGTAATGATAATAATTACATCGTGAATATTGAAGTTTCTTCGACTCTATACAACATCTATACATATAATAAAAGAGTAGGATCGAAATTACGCTTCACTAAATATTTTTACCAGAAATTAAGAGGGGTGATAAAAGAAGGGTAGCAGAATGCATAAATGCAATTTTTAAGATTCTTGTCTGTCTGTCTGTCTGTCCGTCTGTCTGTCTGTCTGTCTGTTTGTTCACGCTAATCTCCGAAGATACTGAACTGATTATCATGCAATTTACACAAATATATTAAGGAAAGCCCGGGGCAACATATAGGCTTTGTTTTATCGAAATCGGTTATCGGAAAGAAAAGTTATCGTCATTTAAATATTATTTTAAAGGCACCATATCACCAAATTTCAATGCAAACTGACTCGCGTTGAACTTTTTCGAATTGTCAGATGTCAATCACAGTCTGATATGTAAATGAAATAGTTTGATTATTTCGCCATTTCCAATATGTATTCGTAGAATAGTGGATATTATGCAGTCCCATAGCGTAGCTTCTGATGCGAGTTCGAATCTGAAGTTGAAATGAAAGAAATTTTTTTTTTTTTTTATTTATTTATTTATTTTTTGAAAGAACTATATTTTAATATACATATAATAAAAGAGTAGGATCGAAATTACGCTTCACTAAATATTTTTACCAGAAATTAAGAGGGGTGATAAAAGAAGGGTAGCAGAATGCATAAATGCAATTTTTAAGATTCTTGTCTGTCTGTCTGTCTGTCCGTCTGTCTGTCTGTCTGTCTGTTTGTTCACGCTAATCTCCGAAGATACTGAACTGATTATCATGCAATTTACACAAATATATTAAGGAAAGCCCGGGGCAACATATAGGCTTTGTTTTATCGAAATCGGTTATCGGAAAGAAAAGTTATCGTCATTTAAATATTATTTTAAAGGCACCATATCACCAAATTTCAATGCAAACTGACTCGCGTTGAACTTTTTCGAATTGTCAGATGTCAATCACAGTCTGATATGTAAATGAAATAGTTTGATTATTTCGCCATTTCCAATATGTATTCGTAGAATAGTGGATATTATGCAGTCCCATAGCGTAGCTTCTGATGCGAGTTCGAATCTGAAGTTGAAATGAAAGAAATTTTTTTTTTTTTTATTTATTTATTTATTTTTTGAAAGAACTATATTTTAATATAATAATAGAATATAATAATATAAAAATAGAAAATTGTATTACTGAAATATTATATGAAAAAGTATTTCTTATGAGATCATTTATTTCACCTTTTCATCAAGCCTTTCTCTTAAACAGAATTACGATTATTCGACATTGCTTTTTTGCTTCCTTATCTTAGAGGTTTCCGCATTTAGCACCGGAAACCCGGGCAGGAATCCCGGGAATTTAAAAAAAATGTCCGAAAATTAAATGAGCGCACGCATCTATTTAAGACAGAAAATGCATTGAATCCAATCTTCGATTGAACTCTGATTAGTAGAAAAAAGACACATATCTGGATTTCTCTCCCTAAAGTTTCTTTAAAGTCTATTGAATTTCAAATAATCCTTCGAACCCCAATCTCAACCACCATTAAACATGTCGATAACATGGTGCAAAAGCAACCGTCAATGATTAATTTGATAGCTCTTTCCCAAAAGAAATCACCAAGTACAGAGGATGGAGGATATGGCATTTGAAGAAAGCTTGCTCAAAAGCTCAGCTTAAAGTGAACCCCACGCGAACGAAGTCGCGGGCATCAGCTAGTTTGATATATGAAACAGGTGATCCTATCGGCTGGTCACTCACCGCGAATACTGAAACGATAATCAAATTTGAGGGCTTCTTAAAATGTTTCTGTCTTTCATTTTACCTTCGTAATGAAAGAGTTAGAGATACTTTTAAGTACACCTCAATGTTCATTAGCGTTCCAGAATTCGGCCATCAGTCTTTGAAGTAGTTCGAGGATCATCTCGTTAAGTTTAGGTTCAGTTTCATCAAAATATTTACATTAAATTATAAAATATACCAATCATCTAATTTTTATACAAGATTTTATGATATTCATTTTATCCTTTATTTTTAGGAAAAGAATATTACTTCTAATGCCAAAAAACTATTGATGTCTGGACCTTTCGTTAATAATAAAGTTTACATTCACTTCGGAAGCGGTAACTCAAACACTATTCATTTTTAGTAAGACATGGTATCACCTTATGGTATGGGTATGGGTATGGTACCTTATGAGGATATCAATTCATTTGAAATTAAAAGTATGTTATAGGATTTATAATTATTTACACTAATATTATTAAGAGGAAAGATTTGTATTTTTGTATGTTTGTAAGGAATAAACTTAAAAACTACTAGACCGATTTTAAAAATTATTTCACGAATAAAAAGATACATTATCAGCGAGTAACATAGGCTTGTGTATAGTACATCTACATTGCACCCGTGTGAAGTCGGGACGTGTTGTTAGTATAAGACGAAACAATTCCGATCTGAGGCCCTAGCACAAACGACTCTCAATTGCATTTTCAAATAATTTCTCAACAAGTGACATATTGACGATACGAATATTTTCTTACAATTCTTTTGTGCTATGTTACGATATTTGGAAATTGGATGAAAGTTACTGGGTTAAGAATAATAAATTAATGTGATTAACATTCATTTTAAAAATGAAATAAAGACGAACCATTTTTTATTTTGCTATAATTATAATATGTAATAAATCGCTATTGCTAGGCATTTTAATATCTGACTCCCTTGTGAATAAAATATGTAACAAATTCAACATTTAATATTTTTGTCCCAATTTTGGAGGTAAAATTTATATGAAAGAAGTGTAATATTTAATATATTAATATTTAGTTATAAGATGACAGACAAATAAATTTTCTTTGAAAAATGTGTGTGGATTTTTTAATTATTTGAGAAGCTATCCACGCGACGGTGATATGCGTATACTGGTCATCTACTAAAAGAATAGTTTCATGACATGATCTTGAATAGTTATTTTGTTGAGAACCAAAATAAGAACGCATTTAGTAATGTTGTTACATTTAATATAAGCAATACACATAGATATAATAAGGGAAATTTGGTTAAACATACCTCGTTACTGCTGTCATGTCTGATGTCCGGAGTGATATTATCTGTAAAGATAGAATTTTTGTAGAGTCATCTATATCGGAGTATAAGAACCCGATCAACGTACCTATCTACAAAAAAAATCCAAAATATTTTTTCTTCATACATAACTAAATAATTCGTAACCCTTTTAAATATACATTTTCATACGTCAATTGTATGCTATGTATATTTATTAAAAAGCTAGTAAATGTGAAGTGGCGGATTGTCACAATTTTTTTGCTCTCCTGTAAAATTGAGAAAATAGTAGATTCGTACATCTGACTCTTACGACGCGATATCTAAAAGGATGATTTTATGAATAATTATGCCATTAGATGACCTGTAGTGTTTATACAGGTCATCTTAAGGAAAATAATTATTACAAACAAATAAACATTATTATTGTAACACTAATAAATAATATTTTTCCTCAATGCGGTTAACGCTGACGAAAATAATAATAATTTATGTGAACATGAATCCAAAGCAATGTCAAAAGGCGATCAGCCATAACTACTGTAAGAAATAACAAGTCGTTCATATATATGTATATTGTATTCCAAAAAACTTATATTTTGCTTAATAAGACTTATTATACAATTTTATGATACCATATAAAGTGAAATAATATTAATTTTATTATAATCTAAATAAACAATAATCGGTTAAATTTTAAATATAATGTGTACGTGATAAATCTACCAGTTCCGATTTTAAATATACGGCAATAGGCATCGATATTCCTACAACTGGAATATATCTGCCGGCCTAGCATGACAACCGCGACAAAATTTTGTCGACCGTTTTATCATGTTTTAATCGATTATCTCTTTATTTCTTTCGGGTCTAACATGACAATTACACTTAAAACTCGACTTTTAATATCAAAAATAGATAGCCATCAAAAACATAAATTGTAAAAAAAGCCAAGTCTTGCAACTCAGTTCTTCTATCGAAAAAGTTGTGAGATCTATATAATACCAAGTCGGTCAATTTATTCAGTCTCTACTGAAGGATCCTTCTGTCTTAAGTAATTACATAATAAGCTAACCTAACAATATCTTATAGTGATCATATCAATGCCAATATTAAAAATCTTTGATGTTTAAAATAAATAGATTGCCTCGGCTATCGCATGAAATCACAATGTATCTTTTTTTATTTTATTAAAAACATAATGTATCTCACAAGTAATACATATTATATTAAATTAGATTGTTTAGTGCGATTGCCAAGTCAATCTATTTATTTTAAACATCAAAGATTTTTAATATTGGCATTGATATGATCACTATAAGATATTGTTAGGTTAGCTTATTATGTAATTACTTAAGACAGAAGGATCCTTCAGTAGAGACTGAATAAATTGACCGACTTGGTATTATATAGATCTCACAACTTTTTCGATAGAAGAACTGAGTTGCAAGACTTGGCTTTTTTTACAATTTATGTTTTTGATGGCATCTCATTTCTTTTTGTAGATAGTCCTTTTCTTAGTTTATTTGGATAAGAATTAATACAAAGGTATGGATAACAGTCTGATTTTGATCGGCATTTTTATCAACTTTTTAATGTAAAAAAGTAGTTAAAGTGACATAACTACAATAGTTGGATATATGGTCTCGAGAAGTTTTTTGTAGATTTTGATATGTTCTATAATATTGTAGAACGTTTTTTTGTTCTATCATCAATACTTTCCGCAGCACATGCGATGAATGACATTTTAGGGCTACTTTTTAAACACCTTGGGTTGTTTTTAGTAGGGATTTCTAAGGATCTCTATTTTTTTCTAGTAATAAATACCCTATGTTACTCAGTGATAATGTAGCTTTCTAACGGTAAAAGAATTTTTAAAATCGGTCCAGTAGTTTTTAAGTTATTCATTACATACAGAAATACAAAAAAAAATTGTATATCTAGAAAACTGGACCGAAATTACAAAATATTGTAGTTTTTCCTTGATTTATAGACTAAACACTAATTGTATTCTAAATTTCAAGTTTCTATGTCTGCTAGAAGTGCCTTAGAGTTTTGATGATCGGTCAGTCAGTGAGTGAGTGAGTGAGTGACAAATTATCAAACTTTGACTAGTTATAATTCTTAAACTACTGGTTCAAACAGGATGATATTTGAAATATACCGAGTTTATACAATGCCTGCTTAGTGACTGAAAATTCAGCATTCTAGTTTTATCCACAACGAAGTTATAGGGGGTCGAAAATGGCCCGAACTACTTCGAGAAAAGGATAGTACGGCCGTGCCGCTTTTTGCTCGACTTGGCGGGGGCACTACCGTGCCCCCAGATTATTGTCGAGATATATTTTCCATCAAAATTGTCGATGTCAAGATATCATATATGTCTCTCGTCCGCGATATATCTCGTGGCGGTCATGCTAGGCCGGCTGGACTACTTGCAAAGTTATCGATGAAAATAGCATTATAAATCCAAGAGTAGAATCAAAGCGCCGCTGTAGGGAAAGCCTTAGCGAGAACTTCGTTGTTCCGTTCCTATTTTTCTGCGTTAATTTCACCTGAACTGAGTACATATTACAATTTACAACAATTCTTGTGCGAATCTTTTTCATTGACAACGTAAATTTCATTTTGTTTTGTATTAAAACCTTGATATTATTTATACCTATCTACAACTAAAATATATTACAAAGAATTATTTTTTTTATTTACGGGACAATTATATAACCTTATAATATATAAAATTTCCATGTCACAATGTTAGTTACCGTACTCCTCCGAAACGGCTTTACCGATTTTTACCAAATTTTATATGCGTATTCAGTAGGTCTGAGAATCGGCTACTATCTATTTTTCATACCCCTGAGTGATAAGGGTTGTTCACCCTTAATTTTTTTTTTTTAATTTTTGCACGAAAATTTTTGTTTCTATTTTTTATAATGTGACATTAAAAAATACATACAACCCTATATTTTCACTCTTCTATTACCAACCCCTACTTTTTACTGACCTGTGACCTTACTAGACCTGTGCGAAGCCGGGGCGGGTCACTAGTGATTATATAAAAAATAGTGAATAGTAGAATAGTAGAGTAGTAGAATAGGTTCACAGAAGAACGATCAACAAATAATTTTTATTTGCAAAAATCGGAACATTTTGTAGACTTACTCAGAACTTTGGTATGCAAAGGATCCACACGATAACTAAGTACATATTAAAAGTAAAGTGCAAGTAAAAGTAGTAGAAAAATAATAATTAACAAACGACATTGGTTTTATTTTCGATTCAGTATTTTCAAAAACCGTCCCCACCGTCCCCAAATGAACGTTTGAACATGAATGAACATTAAGTTTTAATTTTTAACAAAATGATTATTATTTAAAGCCAATACTAATATACCGCCGTATCTCCATCCCTTTACTAAATAATAATAATGGCTGCCTTTGATTACTTACTGTTAGAATATTACCCAGAACATGTTCATAAATAAAAAAAATCTATTATTCTATTACTTCTAAATTTTTAACATATAAACTGTAATAAAATATATTATTTCAAAAAATATTCAACCGTACCTACTGCGTTTTCCTCCGCTCTTTAACACTCAAAAATCACTGTGTGATTTGTGGTACAGTTACATAATTACAAAATATAGTAACATATAATATTTTCTGGGCCAAAAACCATAAGGAAATCGTTACATAAATATTTTATGATTAAATTATAATGTGGTTCAAATAATCCAGTCCATATTCAACGCTGCAGCGGAGAAGATTGCGAAATTAACATATTATATTATTAAAACTAGTAGAACAATAAACATTTAAATATGAATACATTAATTTTCGTAGCAGTTACAATTTTCGTTCTGATATCAATTGTTGATTCCAGACCTAATGAGTAAATCTAATTCTTGTATTTTCTTTATACTTTGCTTTTGCATATATTATTGTAGGCAATAATATTAACAAATCAGATTGTATTTTCAGACAAATAAAAAGAGAAGAAATCAAAATGGAAAACAGTCCCCAGGTATGTATGTACCTACCGCGTAACAAATTGACTGAAACTATTGTGTGTCATTAATACAAATAAACAATATTTAATATTTCAGGTTCATAAAATACATAAAAGAGACTATTCTTTGGAGGAATATTTCAACAAAATTGAATCCCGTGTAAGTAGGTATATAAATAAATTTGTATGCAATAATGTATTAATGACGAACAAACGTAAAAAAATAGTGTTATTTCGTTCATAGTCTCCTCTAGACTCGTAACCTTACTTGCCTATGTATATGCTAGATATAGTAAATTTTACATTCGGTTTCATATTAATATTTACATAAACATTAAAAATATACCAATCATTTAATTTTTATACAAGACCTTATGATATATATATTCATTCTATGCTCCTTTTTTAGGAAAAGACTATTACTTCTTATGTCAAAAAAATAAAGATCTCTGGACCTTTCACGAATAATATAATTTACCTCGGCTTCGGAAGCGGTAACTAAATGGTACCACAATAATTAGATATACTGTAGTATTTTATTTTCAATAGAGTACAACAGCTACTAAATCCAGAAAAACGAGGAACTTATGAGGATGTCGATTGATCTGAAATTAAATGTATTTTACAGGCGTTATAATTGTCTACAATAATATTATAAAGGGGAATGATTTGTATTTTTATATGTTTGTAAGGAATAAACTCATAAACAACTGGACCAATTTGCATACTTATTTCACCATTAAATGCTACATTATCCTTGAGTAACATAGGCTATATTTATTACTAGAAAAAAAAATAGAGATCCTACTAAAACTTTAACGGCCTTATTCATAAACGTATTATACGCCTGTTATATATAGTTAAAATATGTTTTGTCTCGCTCTATCGAATATAAAAAGACTACAGAACGAAAGAAACAAAACATATTTTAACTATATCAAGCTTATAATACGTTTATGAATAAGTCCATAATAATTTAAGTCAAAGAGTTAAAAAATTATAAAGATTTGTAAAATGATAAAGTTTTTGTGTGTAATGAATAAACTCAAAAAATAATTGAACCAATAGAAAGCAACATTATCAGTAAGTAACATAGGCTTTTAGTGTATAGTGTGTGTATATTTTTGCAATAATTTTAAAATGTATTAAATCGCTATTTCTTGGCAATTTAATATCCTACTGCTTTGTGAATAAAAATATGTAACACATGTTATAATTTCAACAATTATTATTTTTAGAGGTAATTTTTTTATGAAAGAAGTGTTAACTATGTATAATTATAAAATAAATATATAAGGAGGTACACAAATATATTCTTTGAAAAATGTGTGTGGATTTTTTAATTATTTGTACAAGTTAAACATTCTAGATTCTATCCACGGTGATAATATGCATATAGTGGACATCTACTAAAAGAGTAGGAGTTTAACACGTGAATAGTTTTTGCTGAGGACGAAAATAAGAACGCAATTAGTATCTAGATTAAGATTTGGTTATAAAATTTAATGTATAATAAAATCATCAATCTTAAAGGAAACCCAAGAATACATATTATTATTAATGATTACAGCAAAGCTTCAAACAACCTCTTAAATCACGAACATTAATAAATTTAATATTGCAGATTTTTATCCTGCTATAACATATACAAATATTATGTACTTCCAACAACCGTTATTCAACCATTTAAATGAAGCAACCGTATCTGAAATAAGTATAAAATAAAATGAGTTATTAATTACTTTATTTACACCAATGTGTACAAAAAGCGAACTTCATATTTAGTAGGTAGGTACAGTTGCGCAGTGGAGGTAAGAGGAACTCAAGGAAGTGTTTGTTCTGTATAATTTGAATATGAGCACAAACTACAAAGCGAGAGAGAGACATAAATGCATTTATAATTTATATCTCTCTCTGCACTAATCACATAAAAAAGATTGTTGAAATCGTTCTCTAAAAAAGTAATTCAATAAAAGATAGACTTATCCCGGCCGGCAATAACTAGGTATATTAATTTATTTTGATAACGTTAAATTTATTTTTTAAATTGAGTAAACGAATTCTGGAAAAACTTCATCGTTTAGAAGAGTTAACGTTGAGTGCATGGTCGGAGTCCAGAGCTGCCTAGTACATATGTACTAGGCAGCTCTGGGCTGCAATCCAGCTTACGGATATAGTGGGCCTTCGGCCAGCCCCCAATGAAAACAATAGAATATATTGTGAATTAAAAAAAATCTAAACTTAAAAAAAATTCCTATCATTAGGTTGGCAATTCTGGTATTGTCTTTATAACAGTATCACAGTAGTTGTTAACAAAAAAACTTTTTTGACGTCTATTTTTTAGCACCAGGCCCCATAATCCCATGTTGAGTGGTACAACAATATCGCTTTTGCTATACTATAAAAAAGTAAGCGACGTCTATGCCGAATGTCTATTCTTATTATTGAAGCTGCTATAAATATTTTAATTTTATGGCCACACAGAATTATTTTATGGTAAATAAAAACAATAAATTACAGTTTTCTGTGAAACACAAAGTAGTAAGACGTAGCTTGTATATTATGTTAATGTTATATAATATAATTAAATAAATTATGTTTAATTACTGTCTCTTGTCTTTTCGAACTATGATGGTATCCAAGAATATAAAAGATCTAATATTTAGCTGCTAAATACAAGAACATCCTTTTTTATGCCCCTTCAAACAAGAAACATAATTATTTCACGTCATTTTTGAATGACTTTTTCTTCCTGTTTATTTAATAAAAAGTTGTACAAGAAACTTCATATCCCTTATACTAAAAGAAATCGTAATAAAAGAGGGTCATAAATATGAGCCTCAATCATCAAGGAAACTAGTCAATATTGAACGCTCCGGCGGAGAAGACCTGAGAAAATCACAATATTAAAATTTGTTTATTTTAAATATGAAAACAATACTTATTTTCGCAACGGTCATTATTTTCGTAATAATTTCAAACGTAGACTCAAAACCTACCGAGTAAGTTACATTTTTTTAATAATTATCATATTTTCCAATTTATGTGGACCTAAATTAATATAATTTATTACACTTTCAGAAAAATTAAAACACAAAAGAAAGTTCAAATTAAACACCATCCTCAGGTACATATAAAATATACTAAGATAAAAATATGTATAAGATATTCAAAAATTATGATCATAAAACCGTAAATTACTGAGAACAAAATAAAACATAAAAACTTAAGGCTCGTATTCTAAGACGTCACTCAGGTTTGAAACTAAATCTGAATTTGAACAATCAGGTTAGTATTTATCGAACCATTTGGTTGTCTATAGAAATTTGAAAGACAGTTCTCAATAACAGATTTTGACTTAGTAACGTCTTGGAATACAGACCTTAACATTTTCAGGTATAATTCATCTCTCTCTCGCCTCAAGAACGAAAGAATATCAATATAATGTATAATTTTGTTAACAGCAGTTTGGGTACAAACGTACCTACATATTGCCAAACCATAAGATGTATTTTTTTCAATTGCAGGTGCAAAGACATAAGCGAAATTCGTATTCATATTCTTATGAAGAATCCAGTCACAGTAGCTATGTAAGTTAATTATCCACTTTAAAAATAATAAATACCTCACTTTTGTACGTAAGCAAAACCCGTAAAACAATTAACAAATACTTGTCACACATTTCTTACCTTAATCACACACACACACACTCAGTGTGAGTGAATTCCCGACTCCCCTAGTGGGGCATGATGCAGACACATTTCTATGTCCGTTTCACTGATCATTTTTCTTTATAGTAGTAAGTAGGTCTTCTGTACCCTGCCCGACAAAAATATTTTTTTTAAACTCCCACCACCATTTTGTAATTGGTCTATATTTAATTATTTTCTTCGTTTCAGTCATCATCTTCATCATCTAGCTACAGTTACAGCTATAGTAGCTCCGGACCAATTTCTACAAAAGTTATATTCGTTGGCAATGGAAATGGCAACAAAAACTATATTCATACTGGTTAATAGTATGGTCATAATGAGACACAGTATATTTTCATTAAAATAATATACTTAAATCACCTCACAGCCCGTTCGGGTACGAAGGAGAAGAGGTATAACGTAATATCGGATATTTTTCAGTCATCGGAAATGTATCGTTACAATATATTTTCAATAGCCATCCTGTTTTTTGAAAAGCGAACTCAGCTCATGTCAATTTGCAAACTACCATGTTTGTAATTACAAATACGCCAGCTTAATTGAAAACATTTCACTATGCTAACCCCCTTAATGGTTATGGCTCCGACGTTAACGCCCTTCGGCGTCCGTTTCACTAATTATTAATATTCACAGCCAAGGCCACACTGATCTCTGAGAATGATCTTTTCGCAATAAAGAAATATGATAGTACTCGTAAGTAAACCAATGATCGGAACAAGGCCCAGACATACGACACAAACGAATTAGTAATATGTAGGTTATGTGTATAAAACCCACTTTCGGGTTTTTACTGTTTAAAACCCACTGCCGGGTTTTCCTGTAGAAAACAGAATATTATATAATTGTGCGAGTTGCTATGAATATAACATAGATTCTTGTTTTCTACTGTATCGAATTAGTACTCAATCCTTATTTCCTTAACTGTTATCATGACTGTTAAATAAGACGTATGCAACAACAATAAATTGTTTAAAATTTTTTGTTTGTTTTTTTAATCAATATATGTATATCGACAATTTTTGTGTCTAAATATAACACATAAAATTACTGCATATTTGTAAAGCATTAACAAATTTTTTAATAGATATAAATTTAACTGAATATGTATTTTTTTATTCCCAGAAGTAAGTAGTATAGCTACTTATCATTTGGTCTAACCGCCACACACTGATTCTAATTATTTTTAAGCCCCAATATCTTATACTCTTAAATATTTTAACAGTGACAGTTATAGTTTAAATAACAAGAAAGAGGTAAAAAATATTGTTATTTATGGGAAAACATTTAACGATAATATACCTAAGTATTACAATTATATTATTTTTTTCTGAAATCCCATTATTTTTAAACAAAGTTGGAAGCATTTATATAATTATAATTAAATGACTACAATCATTTTTTTCTCAATTAGTAAAAAAGAATCCGTTATGCTGGCCGTGCCGTAATAATAAGTTTTATATTTACGACACAATAAGTTTATATTCGGGCGCGGTTTACCCCATAAAATGTATATTTTTTCAATTAATTAAATTGAAAAAAAAAGTTTAAAATAAATAATAATACAAACCCCACAAGAGTTTACATTTTTATACTCCGTATTAATACATAATATGACCTCGCTATATCAGTCAATATTCACCTCTCCTTCGGAGTAGTCAAGATAATTCTTGAACTCATCTTGTTATTTTTTCTTGTGTTGACGCTTAAAAAATGAATACAGCAATTTTGGTAGTTTTTACAATATTTGTTCTTACATCAACCGCAGATTCAAAACCATCATCTGAGTAAGTTGATCCTTTTGACTAACTATAAGATATAGGTAAATAATTTTATTTACCTGATTAAAGACAGTTTTGTTGTGATCTTAATACGATAAGTTATATAAAATAAAATGTATGTTAATACTGATTAAATACATATATGTATTCCTTACATGTTATAATTATTTTAGGAAATGATAGTTTTAAACAAAGAAATATTAACGATTGTTATGTTTAATTTCAGGAACAATAATATCCAACTACAGCATAACGATGAATTGAATTTCCAGGTTTGTTTTTTTTTATATTTTCATTTTTCATTGTTAAAAGTACGTCAACTTGAATCGCTTTCGGTCACTATATTATTAAAGCATTGTAATATCAAAAAACTTGAATATCAGATTATACATACTAATGTCGTAACTGAAGGTTGAATATCATGTAAATACATAATTAATATTGGAATTTGGTTGCAAAAATAATACTTATTTTTTATACTATCTTATGTCGGTGTTAAAAGTCAAAGACGCTATAAAAATAATAATCTATCACAATACCAGATTTTAGCTCTAATTAAATCTATACATAAAGTTTAATATTGCAATTACAATATTGGAGTTGGGTGTTTCCTTAAGATTAGTATTCTTTAACATTTTCCTGTTAAATTTGCGTCAGAATATAGACATACATGATTATAATATTATTGCCTGATAAAATAAATAACATAATATCACGATGTTTGTTACAAAAAAAGAGATTAATGCAATTTTAATGTAGCTATGTGTATGTTTATCAAAAGGTCATCTATGGAGTTTTTTACTTACGTTTCACTAAGATTCAAAAATCATTTCGGGCCAAATAGCTGGCATATTCTTCCAAACGAAATCAAGCTCCAAGGAATAATTTAAAGTAGATAATATATCTATAGTTATATTATAGTTGTTGAGATTCAGCCTTTGTGCACTGCCCGAGACTCATTCCCGACATTTCATTAAAATTATTATTTAACCGGTTTATTACAGATCAACAAACTTGCAATCTTCTTTATGTTTTTCCTCGTCTCATTGTTTTGTTTTCATATTATGCAGTATTATAATCATGAAGGGCATTTTACATACGATAATATATGTGACTTGACAACCACGACAAAATTTTGTCGACCGTTTTCTCGTGTTTTAATCGATTATCTCTTTATAATTTTTTAAAGATATTTGTCGATCGATCTTATATCATAGTTTGTCTTCACTCTTCGAAGATATCTCTTGATGGTCGTGCTAAATGGGCTGGTTTATTTTTAAAAATCGATAACAAATAAGATTAATTATTTGATAGATTAAAAAGGATTCCATTCTCTTTCCTGGCCTATATAATATTATGATGATAACGTCCGTTTAGTAATTATGATATTTTAAATAATACACAAAGTTTTTATACATGTTTTTCAGGCACAAAGAGAAAAAAGGGATTCACACTTTACTTTTGAAGAATCCAGCAGTAGTCATTCCGTAAGTATCTAACATATTTTATAGGATAGGCTGGGCGATACTATAACTGCGTATGTAGACTTGTGGTCGAGAGTTTGTCCACTAACCCATGTATCCCGGGTTGGATTCCCAGGTTGATAGTTAAGTATTTTTAAATTTCTGGAGCACTTGTTTGAGATTGGTTGAATTGGTATATGTTCGAAGCCTGTTCAGGCAGTATGTAAAGTTGATAACAAAAACTGGTGGATGTTGGAAGCCTATGAAGATGGATAGCATAAAGCGCCGGGGCCACGGTTGCATGCTAATCGATCCCGTGAGCCCAAAAAAAATGTGTTTGTATTATGGTAGAGACTGACTCTATTATCTAACTCTTCTGTCTCAGATAATATTGTAAGGCTCACTTGATGTAAGGTCTCAAAAACAAGTTTTTATGCATACCCATAAAATATGTCATAATCATCCATCAAAAATGGCTTAGTATTATAAAAATGTACCTATGGTAAATTTTTATACAAATCGAAAACTTAAAAAGTAAATTTAATTACATAGTTTTCTAAAATATTGACTACATTATTTGGGTACAGCTTATACTGATTCAGAATCAAAAAAATAAGTGATGTGAAGTGATCCATCATGGCGAGATCTGTCTGACAGCTATAATATTTTATATGTGTTTCGATGTATTTTTATTACCCTAAACATCAATTTTTTTATATAATAACAATACATACTTAGTAATAATATACTTGATATCTAATATGAGTGTATTTCTCCTTCCAGTCGTCTTCCTCCAACTACCATAAGAAAATAACAAGCTCCGGTTCGAGCCCCGGTACCTTTGTATTCGTCGGGTTTGGAAGAAATAACGAAAACCATATTCATGTAAAATAATTTGCCAACGTTGTATTAACCAGGATAATAATAGGTTAAGTTAAATAATTTGTTATCTTAGGATCAAACAGAAAAAAATTGAACAAATGGTCCGTATTACATGCGGTTGATAATAATTATCAACTGCACATTGATAATAATTAATTATTACTGAGTGTGAGTATACACTCTGGTCCTCAGTGCCAACTTTACCTTTAACGTAGCATTAATATGTAGTGTAGTGCTAAACTATGAGATAGGTATACAGTATCATTTACTTATCTCAAGAAAAAAAGAAAAATAAATATTTTTATTGCCCTATGATTGATTTGTCAATCATAAACTTCCATAAAGTAAAGAAAATTCGACGTTGACAAATCAAATATAGAAGAATTGCCATTGGTTGAAATGTATTTCATGACGTGCAAAATTTGTATGTTATAAATTAATTAGGTTTAGTGATTAAAAAAGTTGAAGGCTAAATAGCGCGGTGGGCTGCATTCTTAGCCATTTTACGACGTAATGTACCATTCAAATTCGCATCCGCGTATCTAGCCACAATTCAAAAATAGAAGGCCATGAAGTACCTACAGATGATTTATTTTGGATACAGACTAAATCTTCTTAATGCTCAACGTAAAACAATTGATAAAAAAATCTTTGTTTACAAAAAAACATGTGCATATTTAAGTGATAATATAAAACAGACTCAATAAGTTAGCAAAATATAGTTATCATATTAAAGTAATTAAAATAATTGTATTTTATTTTGACACATAATATGTAATAGATATATTTTTAATCGTAGACACTGCTTGATGAAACGTAGACCTAGGTAGGACCTAGCGGCTCATGACCCGCAGTAGCTGTGACCAATATGTCCATTGCGTATAGCTTAGGGTTCGAATCCTGGATTGTTTTTAAAAGAGCAGAGAAAGCTAAACACAATGCTTAGTATGGTTATGCCACCTGAACACAGAAATATATGCAAAAAGTATAGCATTAAAATATACCATCCTACCAACGAGAATAATATATTCCACAGCTATGCAGTCACAATCACTCTGTGGAATCAGTTTCGCCGGCGGTTTTCCCGAACCGATACGACTTGGGAACCTTCAAGAAGCGAGCCTACATCTTTCTTAAAGGTCAACACCACCAGAACACCAGAGGGCTTGAAACTGCAACGCACCTGCAAGTCCTCTGGTGTTGCGGATGTCTATGGACGGCGGTGATCACTTACCATCACATTACCCACCTGCCCCCTATACTATAAAAATAAAAATCACCAGCTTTAAGAATAAGCTTAAAAGACTTTCAAAACTTTTCTATGTAAGTAGAAATTGAATAAATTGAAATAACACCAAGTTTAGGTACTACTATTCAAGAAACAATTAATATAATCGCAAGTACTTGGTTAAATCTGTAGGCGAGGAGGGCGAAAAGACGAATAGTCGATATCTGGAGGAGGCTCCTACCGCGACATGAACTCCTTACTCAAATAAGAAATAATAATTAAAATAAAAAGAATACACTTTATTTATTTTATCTTAACTTAGAATTATTTCACAAGTAACTGGTGAACAAGTAAAGAAATAATTACCTACTTATTTTTTTACTTGAATATTTTTTTAGAAATCGCGCCATCTAATGGTCGCATGCCAAAGTTATGGAAATAGACTGTACCTACTACACAAATAATGATTGAAAAAAAACAGATATTCCTCGCAATTAAGTTCATTTGTATCAGAAAAAACAACATAAGAGCCGGCAACGCATCTGCAAGTCCTCCGGTGTTGCGGATGTTGATGGGCGGATGTGTTCACCTTCCATCCAGTGAGCCTATACTATAAAAAAAATCAGTTCTGAGGTCCTAACATACCACTTGCGATAAATTAATCGTATCCTCATTCTGTCATTTCTATGACAAATTATTTGAAATTGCATAGTTCTCATCATATGCGATGGTTTTTAATCTTAGGGAGTAAATGAATGTCTTTACATCCAAAGTTATGTACGCACAACACTGATGCATATCTGACCAACGCAATCCTTTAAGTAACAATATGACACAGTTTGGTGATGCTGATTTTTAATAACTACTAAACAGTACCTAATACAGAATGATGTCTTACTCAATATTATATTGTAATTTTATATTATGTTACTTTTTCGGGTATAAAGGGCACTTAAAAGAAATATCGATTTGCTAATATGTTATATTTACCATCTCGTATCGCAATATTTGTTGTACTTATTATTTTATATCATAATAATACATATAACCGCAGTTTGATGCGATTATATAATTAAAATAATCGATTGATCTGAACTCTTCTAGCCAGTAATCGTTCGTAGTGTATACTACGCGGTACTATCTATACAATATATACATATATGTATGACAATTCTTCTAAAAACCAAACGATTCCCCAATTCCAAAATAACGTAATATCCATATCGTATTATCCATTACTTCTAAACTTGTCTACATACCGGTCAATTAAAAAACAAAACTGAAATATAAAAATACTTCATTCTATTCAATATTAACACGTAGGGACTTATAATATTATTATGTCTTCGTATAATGGCAACACTGTATATGTATTATGTTATAACCAGTTATCAAAATGTTCAAGGCATTTGCGTCTTCACAGTCGCGTTTCACACAAGGATAAAATAAACTACGTAACATATATCGGAGATTAAGTGGAACATACATGAAAAGGTGACAGATACGTAAAACAATTTATTTTTTTATTACGATCATGAAGAACATACTGTTACTTATATTATCTCTATTTGTAGTGGTAAATATAGTTATTGCAAAACCAATTCAGGGGTGAGTAAGTTTTTGAGTTATTATTATTATTCGCCTTCTTTGACTTGTATCTCTAAACTATTTAATATTATTTTTAAGTTTTTAGAACTGCTAGTGACAGCTATATTTATTACCTTATGAACTAATTTTATAATCTACTGATGTTTTTATTTATATTACTTATTAATTGTCTGTTTTTTCTATACTGTATATCCATGTATATCCATGTCTTAAGTAGTTTTGAAATTATGGACATGATGAATTTTTTTTATTCAGTAATTGATACATATTACGTTTCAATAAAGTATCACGTTTTAAAGTGATGATACATACAATTACATATATATTACGATTTTCCTGTTATTGCTATATTTTCATATCGGCTAAATGGGAAAACAAAATAACGATTTTCCTGTCTATATCATCCACCTTTGTACATACTACGTTAAAATAATTAAAGGGTAAATGGGGGGGTCTAAGCAGAAAATGGCAAATAATGTTTATAAGCAGTAGGTACTTATGAATACACAGCGTATATCCATAGCTTTGTTTGGCTAAAAATATTGGCTATTTCCAAGAAATCCAAAGCAAACAGTAGTTTGCTTTATTGTACCTCACCCTGCATCTAAAAGATAAAAGAAAAGAGGCAGTACCAGAAGCTTGTATTCCAGAGTATCTATTGGTGGATAACACTGATCTCGTCATCTTGAAACTATTACGCTATTTAAAAAAATAAACAGTAGTGAATATAAGATCAAATTTCACGGACACTTAATATGAACATACAATCATAATGCTACGTGAATAATGTAGTCAATGAATGATATGATGATGTTTTATGTTTCAGAAACTCGGACGCAAACTTCGATGTAAGTATTGAAATGGTGTGAGCGGTTACTAAATGGTCTAACCTTTACATTCTAGTGGAGGCTTTATCTTCTTACATCCCTTCCATCTACATTCTACACACAATTGATTTATTACATACCATTTCGGAAAAGGGTTCATTATGTATTTATGTAAGTTTGTAGCTAGTTGGGTGAATTTCAAGGAATTTTTAATATAGCCTAGCTTGAAGACAAAGGTTTCCGAGACCGATTTAGAAGTCATTCAATGTGGTTTTCTTTATTTCCAAAAACAGAAAAACCTCTTGGATACATAAAACTCAGAGTAAAAAAGTAATTGGATTTTTTTCTTAAAGTATAATAAAAAAAATATTGATAAATATAGGTAATTTGGGTAAAACATTTTTACATGAACTTCGTATTACATATAGAAAGATCAAGTCATCGCTGGGTATACAAATAATTATAATCTCAAAATAATTTTGTAGTTTCAGTTAGATGAAAATGGATTTCCAAAGGGCTGGTTCTTTTCAAATTGCGACGGATGTAAGATACACAACATAGGAAACGGACGAAACAACGTTAACACTATTTATATTAAAAGTTAATTGACACACTCGTATTAGTCAAAACTTAAATTTTAACATTTTAATATACTATTAAGTAAGTCGTATTGTTATTTATGCTAAAACTTGACTTTCCTTATTTCTGTATGACTGTTTACTAATAGGATATCTTTAATAACATATTCGTAGCTGTGTATTGCTTTTTATGTTTTATTATTCGTTATTGCGAACTTATCTAAAAATTAATAATAACAGATAGATAGATGGCTTCGAGATTTTTTTGACGAGTGCGAGACAACTTAAAACATTAGTGGAATGAGAGTGTAAATAAATATACTATTTTTAATCATAAAATAGCTTCAAAAACAATCAATATTGCGTGCTAATCAGTTGGAATCTCAAAGTTTTATGACTGTATGATAACTGTAAGCTTTGTCACCAATTTAACTTATTATGTCATTAACTCTAACACGTAAAACCAAGTCTAAAGCCCATATTCCAAGACGTGTCTCAGTTTTGAATCTAGTCATGAGACTTGACAAGTCTCAAAACTAGACCATTTTTTCTCTATAGAATTTTGACATCTTGACAGTTCTCAAGAATTGATTACGACTTGAGTGTCGTCTTGGAATACGGGCCTAAGACCACATTTTTGGACTTATTTCTTTTTTCTTTTTGATATAATTTATTAACAAATATTTGTCTTCTTTATTGACTAACATTACCTACCACCGCTAACTAACCATCTTCTATATTAGCTGCAACTATTATCTGCATTATTAGCTTTAAACGTTTGTGTTAATAGCATGGTAATCAGAGTTTAAACAAAAACCTCCTGCAAGACGTTTGTCACCAATATTTATCAAATATAATAGAATAGCAATATATTTCATAAGTTAAATGAAATTAACTCAGGGCAGATTTTTCTACCGTTAGATATTTCTATACAGAGAAATATACTTATTTTGAACTTTGGATAATGCTTCCATATAACATCCTATATTTTAAGGATTGAAAACTCAGCCCTTAATACTCACAGTTCCATATAAACAGTTTAAAGTAGAATTCGAGAAATGTTTAAATACAATAGTAACAAATGCGGTTAGACTTACAGTATGTTCTCTTATTCACCAAAGCGTCTCTTCAAGTTGTTGCAATTTTAGCTGCCACCTGGCATTCCGTGATTTAAGGATTGGTAACACTGTCGAACGGTGTAAGTAGGTTTGATTCTAAATAAAATACTGTATACCGGATTAAAACGCGATTTATTATTTATATTGTTTAAATTATTTATCCCGACGTTTAATCCGGTATACAGTATTTTATTTAAATGTGTGATACTCGCGTTAATAAAAGACAATATTAGGTTTGATTCTTTTTAATGCCGTTAAAACGGCATTGCTTTATGTGTATATTTTTATGTTTTAATGACTTTAAATGAGCTGCCAAAATATCTTAATGTCGTATACCAAATAAAAGCTTTGACTTGCCCCTATATTCTTTTATAATGACCTAAATACTTTTTAAGTAAAAGGATAATTTATATAAGCCTATAATACTATAATATGGACATATTATCTGCTAGAATCATAAAGTATTACAATTTTGTTTGTAAACTTTTATTTAACACTAGATTGCTCAAAATGTCATATTGACATTCTTTACAATTTAATTTAGTATAAGTTTCCTAGTTTTGTTTGACTTTGTTAACATGATAAATGAAGTAATATTGTAACAGTTAACTCCCTCCCCTCTCTGTTTCCGATATATATAAAAATATTTTGCATGCAAAGCAAATATTTATGATTATACAGTGTGATAAATATATAAGCTCAGTACTCCTTTTCATGATATTCGTGTTTTGCAAGATTTTTTCGGATTCAAAAAGAAAGACTGAAGTTTCGGGCAATAAATCGGGTAAAATCGGGCAATATCATGAAAAGGAGTACTGAGCTTATTTATTTCTTTATCATACTGTATATTCATAAATATTTTCTACATGCAAAATATTTTACGCTAATTTAAACAGTTACTAACTAACGTTGTTATGTTTATTTATTGATTATATTTTGTGACAGGAAGTGTCCATATCTTTAATAAACCTGACAAGAAATAAACATGTATATATTTAGAAATATTTCTAGTTGCAGTTAGACGAAAACGGATTTCCAAAGGGTTGGTTTTTTGGAAAATGCGACAACTGTAAAGTTCATAACATTGGAAATGGAGAAGGCAACACTAATACTGTTTATATAAACCGAAAATAAAACAATAAATTATAGAAAGTGACCAAATATCTATTACAACACAACATATTATATGATTTATAAAATTTAAAATAAATGTCTTATTCTCTTGATATATTGTATAATTTTTAAACTACCTATACGTATATGCCATAGTCACTGAATTAATAATCAGTTCTGAAGCTGTCAAATAGAAAGGGATAACTCCACGATTTTTTTATACTGAATTGAGGTGGAATTTTTATTCAACAATACAGTTGAAGGGATTTCCCAAAACATCATTAAAACTATTTTTAAAAAAATCATAAAGTTATTTGAAGTTAATTCGCCTGCTTCTAAATAATTATTAATTTTTATGACTTTTTTTTTCATGGTAGATCTAGAATTTGTAGTCATACGTATACGCTATAAGATACAAAGGACGATGGGATCCAGCTATGATAGCATATTTTTGTTGGTTCCTCAAAAAAAAAAGATTCAACGTTACACAAAAGGCAATAGAAAAGTCACTAACCAAATTAGAGCTGTATCTTTAAGCTTGAAGTACTGTATAATAGTGGACAATTTAAAATTAATGCCATTATGTTAGAATTTGTTACGCTTTTAATTTATATAAATTGTTTAAACGATTTTTTTTTGTTATTTTTTAATTTAAATCCACTATTCAAGACTGTAGCGTATGTGATACAATACCATAAACAATAACTTAGTAGCATGCCTAGCATGCCATAGCCGCTAGCATGCCATTTAAAATAGGTAATTACCTATTGGCTATTATTTAATTATTATTTTATTAATCATTAAATACAGCACATTCTGCTGTATTTTAAAATTTTTGCTACATTTTTTTTTTATAGGTAAACAAATCGTTCGGCGTGTACTTTACCATTCATCAATGCGAAATCGGTGAAACTTTTACCAACAAAAATTATTTTTGAAGAAAAACAAACAACCGACTTCAAAACTACACCTATATATAGTATGTACAAACTTAAACTAAAAAGTAAAAAAATAATATTTAATTACGTCAAAGCCTTATAGGACAATCGAGAAAATAATTGTCACATGATATAAATTATGTATTTAATATTTATTAACACTTATTTTTGAAGCCGGTGCCAGCCAACCGCCCGCGCCGCCGCGCCGCTCCGTACCGTTCGAAAGTTTGTTGCAAAGGCAGGATTAAACTGTCCTTCTTGGCTGGCACCGACTCTACTCTATGCCTAATTTGCGGAATAATCGCGTAATATGTTTGTTAAAAATTAATTAAAAACAACATACAGTCCAGTTGAGAACCTCCTCCTTTTTTGAAGTCGGTTAAAAAGACAACGTTGTTACCTAATTATTCATTACAATTTAATGTCAATTAAAATCTGTCAAGACCTAGTATATCTACTACTGCCGGCCTAGCATGAAAACCACGACAAATTTTTGTCGACCGTTTTCTCGTGTTTTAATCGATTATCTTATGTCTTTCGGATCTAACATGACACTTACACTTAAAACTCGACTTCTAGAGAGATATTTGTCGATCGAGATATCTTGTCTACCAAAGTCATCGATGTCGAGATATCTTATATCTTAGTTTGTCTTCACTCGTCCGCGAGATATCTCTTGATTCATGCTAGGCGGGCTGGTGTAACTACCTGGTACTTAAACCGGACTATTAATCCAAAATGTATTTTTATATACCAAAGAAAAATAATAACCAGAAACATTTTCTTCTTTCAGTTAGACGAAAATGGATTTCCAAAGGGCTGGTTTTTTGGAAAATGCGACGGCTGTAAAGTTCATAACATTGGGAACGGAGAAGGGAACACAAATACTGTTTACATAAAAAGTTAACTAGTACTATTTTATTAAATACCTCTCCAATAAATTATAGTCATATTTTCAATTGAACTATTAATAGAAAATACCTGACCTTAATATTCAATATAATTATGATTGTTGCCTCTATATTACTACTCTACTATCTTCTCTAGACTATACACATAGTTAAAAATTATTTAAATTGTATACTTTTACTTATGTTAGTTAATTTCAAGTCAATCTATTTAATAATTTTAAGTGAAGTCATTGTCTGCATAATAATAGGTATGTTTTAATCAAGTTTCCTACTAAAATACTATACTAAATTGTTTAGATTTTGCATATTTTTTATCACTCACGTGTACAGCGGTTGTGCCAATTCTACCTTAGTTTTGTATTCAATTTTGTGATGAGCAAATCTTCCCAAACCCAAAGTTAACCTGTACGAAACGACACTGTTTTCTAAATTACATACTTACATAGTAACATAGTAAGCAAATGAAAATGACCTTCAATATTACTATCCTACTAACCTTGTCCTACCCGAATGATAGCTTTTGAAACGGGGGTCTAAACCTAAACACACAAAAATAACATCAAAACCAATCCAGCGGCTTAGGATTGATATACAGACGTACAGAAGAATTACAGGATATTCAAATATCTCCAAAAATATTACAGTGTATGTTCTTATAGAACAAGAAAGACTTTTCAAATGTTCGTTTGACATTAAAGGAGGAGGAACCAACTTTTATTAAAATACCTACTCTGTTAAAAATATATCTCAACAAAACTAGTTAAAATGATACAAGTCATGTAAAAAAAATTACAAACGAGGAACCTGATTTGTTTGATACTAATATTTGTTTAATTTTTCCCTAACGTTTTTGCTTATAATATACTAAAAACTAGTTAAACATGTTCATTTTATAAATAATTTAACAACCATACAATTGAGGTACTGATACAAAGCTAACGTTATAAAAACCTATTGATTTAATTGAATACTCTGTACTCGTAATTGCTGCTTCCGGTCAGTGTTAATAAAATTGCTAACGAAATGATCATAATTACGTTAAATGTTTGACTGTATTGTTGGCGGACCTCGTCTGTGGAATCACCTGGCATTAACATCTGAAAATATTTTCAACAAATGAGCCTATTAGCTCGAGAGTCAAACGTAACAACTTTCGTAATTACGATCACCGACCGTTTAAATATCATAGCCCTTATTATATGCCACAGTTTCTATAAAATATTCCTTATTTTATTTATTACAATTTGCCTTTTGATATGCAATTTTGTTGTTATAACTAGTCTGACCATAAATACCTACTGTTACAAAAATTACTCTTTCTTTTTCTTCATTCTCAAATTCTTAATATAAATTACGATTTACGACCTAGTACTAAATATAGGCTGTGTTTGCCAGGAATACTTTTGGTATATCGGTTTGGGCATGGATTTTGTCGCGATTACATCCGATATAATATTATCAGTTCAAGTGTGAGGATATAATATTATATCCTCACACTTGAACATTCTATATTTCGATACTATGTATAATGGTCTCGTGAACAATACCAGGTATATTTTGTTTATTCGAAGCGTAACTCTTGAATCATAAAGTTCTATCTCTGATTAGAAAGACTAACCGTAATAATAACCTCATAATTGACTTGAGAACTAGATCGACAGTGCTCATCGGGCAGTGCTAGATCGATAGTATCACCTACCATCAAGTGAGTCTCAGGCTTGTCTGTCGATAACTATTTATTGTATTTATAAAGTTAGGTATTGTTGAAGGTGTATGTGTATCACCTATTCTGTGATATGTATAGAATTCGTTATTTTAGCGAAGGTCTTTTTTAACACTCTGTCGTATAATGAAAATCGTGCCTATGTCCCTTAGGGCATCACAGATTCCCTTAACAAAAGACCGAACAAAAAGGTTTCACCATCACAGGAACATTGTAAAATTCGAAACTACAAGCAAATTTAGACTTTACCCTTTAACCTTAAGTTATATTTTGGTTCTATTATACTCCAGACACTTTTATTTTTTCGATACAGTAATGTGATCTTAGTCGTCGGCATCATGGTTTACTACAAATTGTATTAGATTTGTAGGTAAATAAATTTAAAAAAATATTTTTCTCTAACTACAACAGAGGTGATGTTGAACAATATGGAGACCTAGAGTAAAAATAAGTAGTCAATGTTGCCACATAATAATTAATCCCTTCACTTCCTGGGTAGCCAGCGTAGGCATGTGCTTAGGAAGCTTTATATTATAGGGAAACGGACAGGTGGCTTAAGAGATAACCGTCGCTATGACATGCAACACCAGAGGTCTTGACCATTCCCAATATTAAAGGTAAGAAAAAGAGTAAGATTGTTTATGCCAATTGAGTTTATTTTACAAAACATTAATGATCAGTACTTACGATGACCATGCAATGGAGTTAACATGAAGCTTTTTTTAAACTGCTCAGATGCAATAAGCTTAATCTAAATTACACTACAATATCAAGCAAATGACACATGAAATGCAGCAATTTATATCTTATGTAAACGAAAAGCGTATCGCAAGTCTTAACTTAAAAACTTACCTATTTTTTTTTAAATGTTAGATATCGACAGACTAGCGTGAGGTTCACTTGATGGTAGGTGATACCTCAGCCACAAAACATCAAACAATGATGCGCTGTCGACCTACTTTTTACTTCAAGCATTCGGAAATCCATACACTGAAACCGAAACGCGCAATATGCACTTCACGGTTTTTCCATCTATGAAAGGTGGTTCGTTACCCGGTCAGAATTTCGATAGGTATTCGTCCCACCCGATCAATGCCCGAAGTAACCAGACGTGGGGGAAACATGCTTACAGAAAATTATAGATATGTCGTCCCGGTGGGATACCAACCCACGACCCATCGATGCGCACGGCAGGTGTTCTACCGAACGCGCCAACGAGCCCGTTACAATGTCTCTATGTCATGTCATGGGTGTAAATTGAGGTACTTAATCTGAGGTAAATTGTATGTTATACAAAAATAATTGAGAAGCAAACATCAACCGTGACAATATGATTACAAAAAAATACTCCTAAATCTATTAAGTAATATGCTACACGAAGCACTGCACTGCCTTTACATATCATAAATACCTACGTATGATATTTAATTAATTTTTCTTTCAGGGTTTACGTTATACAGATAAAAGCGCCATTCCAACATTATCTTACAAAAAATTGTATCAAATCTTGAAATCGCTTCGTATTGTTGTCTTTTGTGTTCGGGTTCGCATTCGTTTTCCATCGCACACCATTATTCACATTAAGTGGACAGATCTCGGGTCAGATCCAGGCACAAGAAAAGCACAAAAAGTTCCCGCTTTATCCGAGCATGATAAATCTACTTCAAATCCGAGAATAGCGTCTTTTATGAAGGAAATTGAAATAAACCGACCGTATGGATAACGGCTAAGTAAGGAGATCGGGATCCTTTTTGGAATAAATTGGTAAATTACTTGTGTTCATATAAATAATACTAGATTTATTTAGATAAAACACCATAACAGACGTGTTTATCGCTTATCTAGATAACTTTTTAATATTCTTTACTATGTGACAATTCTCTAAATTATACACACACATTTTTCCAATTCCAATTTAAGGAAAGTACATTGAACATTGAATAGAAGAAATAAATTTAACGAAAGATTGCATAGTTGGTTCCCCAGTGGTGCTAGTGAAATCGACCGTGAAATAGTTACCACATGAAGCGGTTGTCTTGCGAACAAACGAAATAGCATCGCCGATCGGCGTTTGGCGGAAAATTGGCTAGCACAATCGAGACCAGTACCTAACTATAAAATGCTATATTCTTTGGTGGTGAATCTGAAAATATATTTTGAAGTTTATTACTACACAATCATATTTTTCTGATAGTAAATGAGTTTGATGAGCTCTCTGAGCGTGTGATGTACTCGTTAGATTATATTCATAATATTTTCCTTAACAAATATACATACATAAAGAGAACCTTATTCAAAAGTTCTTACGTTTAGTATGTAATTTTAATGTTTGTTAATGACAAAAAGCGGTATTTACGGCTTTATTAGCGTGCCCAAAATATAACTTAGGAATTTTTTCGTAAAATCAAGATTTGATCAATTGTTAACTGATATAAAAAGTCCAGAAGATGAAATTATCAAACTGCGATTCAGCGAATAAAAGTGAATGTAAAAGATAATTAAAAATGCATTATTTTTTTTATAAAAGTGTACATTATTGGGAAATATAACAATATATTATGGAAAGTTATATCATACATATTCTATGAAACTATAAAATTAGCTGGTAGAATTAGATTAACTAGTTTCGTGTTATATATTATGTTTTATTAGGGAAGGGCCGAATGTGGTTTGAACCGAATACGAAGTTCGGCCGAACTTCGGTTCCATTCAATACGCTTTTTCGAGTGGTTGTTACTAAAAGATGAACTAGTTGTACACATTTTTATTATCTATCTAGATTCTAGACATTGGGTCCTTACTCCTTATTCCACTAATGAGATTATAATATTATATTATCAATAATACATATAAAACAAAATATGTATAACGTATTGTAAGATATACGTACCTAACCCCTATATTTCAACTGATAAACTAGTTAATGAAACTAAATATTTTTGAGGATACTATTACTACACGACTTTATACAGAAAGTCTAAACACTACCTATGTCCTCCCAATAACTTTCTATGATCTACGTCTTATCAATTAATATGGATACCATCTAAATATACCTACTCTTGAGATTAATATTTAGTAAGAAATTCATAAGTTCCGTAGCAGTGGCGTAGTTAAGTGGACAAGGGCCCCGGTGCAGATAAAAATCGCAATCCCCCCCTCCGGCTGAATTTCAGCAACTGCACAAAATTAATTATTTGCAAATTATTACTAATCAAGAGTGCTCGGAGCGTCATATAAAATCTGACTTCTGAATCTGCTTGAAAAATTAAAAAGATTTTTTCTAGCTTCAAGAGCTGCCTCCCCCTCTTTCCAAAGCCCAGGGGGCCCTCTCAGCTTCAGGGCCCTGGTGCACTGCACCACTTTGCCCTACGATAGCTACGCCACTGTTCCGTAGAAGGACTACATCTTTATTTCTAAACTCTATGGATCCCAAAGAGTACTAAAATAGTAATAAACTCTTTGCTTAAAAGCCAAAGAGTATTGTAATAAAACGATGAGAGAAGAAAAAGGTAAATAACAAGATGGCGTTAGATACCTATTCTGTTACAGTGATTGAAAAGTTCATGAGTCTAAATTCACATTGTGTACTTTCTCATTTTATGAAAATGACAAATTTCTCCGAAAAATGTAGCGAAACAAACATTCATAGTAAAGATGATGATAACAGAAATGCTCTGCTTTGTATAGCTAACGAAATTCAAAAGTAATTATTTCATCTTCATTGACTATAAAAACTAACTAACCCTTACCCGCAGCTATTCTTGGTATCTCTCTCATTGGTAGTATTTTGAGTAGCACATTTGTTTACATGTCATTATTACATTTTATAATTTAAATTTATTGTAATTAATAATTTCAATGAATCATAAATCATAAATGTAAAATAAAGTGAAATGTAGATATAGAATTTTCTTGAGGCAAGATTCTTGTAATGTGATTATAGTATAGTAACACTAGTAACACGCCTCGGCCTCGCACGGGTGCAATGTAGATGTACCTACTATACACTGTTTGCCTATGTTACTCGCTGATAATGTAGCTTTCTATTGCTGAAAGAATTTTTAAAATCGGTCCAGTTGTTTTTGAGTTAAATCGTAACAAACAAATCTTTCCTCTTGATTAGTAGATACTAGCTGACCCGCCCACTTCGCGGGGCGCAATAGCTCTCAGATAGCATATTTTCCGACTAACTTGACACTCATCGTTAAAATTTGGCCAATTAACTGTTGAGTTATAAATTATAGCCTATATATATTATTCTGATGTATATACAATAACACTATAAAGTTTCATCAAAATCCGTTCACTAGTTTTTGTCTGAAAGAAAAACATCCTCACAAACTTTCACATTCATAATATTAGTAGTAGGATAGGATTAGTTAAGTAAAAGTCGTATCTCATTAATAAAACTTAGTATGGACAATGGACATACCGAGATAGCTTGAACCATTATGTTTAGGAGAAAATTTAGTGCGCAGTGCACACTAATTTATATTTTATTTACAGTTTTCAAGCTGAATATAATTTTGAGAATAGTTACTATCCACAATATCCCACTCTTTTCAAAATAAAATGGTATAAAGAAGGCATTAAAGAGAAGAAAACATTGATAGCCAATCTGAAGAATAAACTGAATACTGCTTGTAGTAAGTGCCTACATATTAAATATTGATAAAAATATTTAGAATAGTTATCTGTCTTTGAATAACTATATATTTTTGAAAAATAATTGACAGCTAGACCGTGTATAGGTATCTACTCTGTATATCAAACACGCAGATAGAAATAGGTGTCAAAATCGTTCGTTTATTCGATCATGTGTTCTTTACGGGTCACCACTTGCTCCTCTCCGCTCTCGGTTCATTATTGTGTTTGCAAATAGACATATTATCGAGGGTTGAGTGCTAAAACCCAATAAGTATGAAATTAAAAGTTGTAAATTAAATTCTATTTTAAAAGTTACAGTTTCGCCTTAATTAATATTTGTGATGTGATATATTCTTTGTATATTAGGTAATTTTGTCTATAAACTTTTAAAATTGAATATATTTTAAACAAAGATATATTGTAATAAAAATGCTCAGGACATTCTCAGCTAAGATAAGGATGATCATGATATTGGGATAAATGTTTTCTATGACATTTTCAGTATTAGCGAAATTGCTTCTTGCTATCAACGAAAACAAAAATCTTACAATAGCAAAGGAACATATTCAAATAAATAAATCAGCGAAAGCTTCAAATAGCAGAATACTTAATAACTGCACAAAATTTGGTGACTTGGGACTGAGTACTTATAATCTTATTGATCGGGCTTTTAAAGATCTATGTGATAGTAACGAGGAAATGCAATCATTAACAACACTCGATAAATTAAAGGAAATTATATGTCTTTGTAATACAAACATTCTTATGTTAATCCAAGAAAAAAACAAATCAGCAAATTTAGAACGAAGAAATCGATTTCTTACAACGAAGTTACTTTTAACTGAACATCAGTTACAAAACGGAAACATCAGACTAGGTAAAGATACAATATGTCAAAAAACACAGTCACATAAGTCAATACAGACAACTCAATTTTCATTCCGTCCTTCGGATTTTAATAAAGAAACAAAGAGGACAATAATTTCAGAACAAGACCATAAAATAAAACCGCATTTGTCCAAAATGAAATCATTATTGACAGAACAGGCAAATACTCTAAGGGAATTAAAGACGTTGTCTGCAGAAGTTGAAATGCTATAACTATGTCATAATTACCTTTCATAATAATATTAATCTTAAGTATCTTTCAATATTTTTTTTATTTCGTATAATCTTTACAATAATTTTTATTGCCGTCAGTACCACTGGCAGTACCTTTGATTTTCCTTTCTCTTTCTATCGTATTCTGGTAGGTACAAGGACTAACAGAGACGTATCTATAATTTAGACGAGGACGAAAGACTGGGCCATCCCATTAGAACCCAAGAAATATAGAGCCTGTTAAAATAACTGATAGCTAATTGACTGGCAAATTGCGTTCAGTCTAAACGCACAAAGAATCTTCACATTGGTGCATCAACACATTGTTTGTCTCTAGTCATGTGCGAGCTAAAGAAACTGCGATCTGCATCTGCGTTGTTGACACTTACACCATGATAATACTTTTGCCCATCGAGTGACCATCATTCAGAAGTTTTTGGAGAAATTTTGGGCTTATTATGCTGAACCACCTTTATAGAGCCCCGAACTTGTGCCTTCAAACTTCCTCATTGACATAGATAAACATAATAAACACTATAGTTATTATGATGTTAGACGTTGAGTTAAGACGTACGTCATTTGTCACTTGTCAGTTATCACTGACAGCCAAATATTGTCTGTAATGTTGCTGTTGCGTACAATTAATGTTAGATTAATTAGATCTTCATATATACATATTTATTTGTAAATGCCGGGTGCATTCAAATACCAAATCTATAAATAGATTCTTGCATGTTAATGAAACTTCTGTTCAAATTATCCCTCCGTAACAGTAGTGTTGGATTAAATTTAAGGTTGTTCTCTTCGCATCAACAGAAAAAAATGTCTTTAGAACAAGCTAAACAAGTTGCTGCATATCGGGCTGTGGATGAATTTGTTAATAATCATTGTGTTTTTGGAGTTGGAAGTGGTTCAACTGTAGTTTACGCAGTGCAACGACTAGCCGAAAGAGTAGAAACTGAGAACCTTAAGGTAATTTGTATTCCAACTTCTTTTCAAGCAAAACAACTGATTATAAAACATAATTTAACTCTAGGAGAGCTGGAAATTAATCCAGTCATAGATGTTACTATAGATGGAGCAGATGAAGTGGATTCCAATATGACTCTGATTAAAGGTGGTGGAGGATGTTTACTTCAAGAAAAAATTGTTGCATCATGCTCAAAAAAATTAATTGTTATAGCAGACTATACAAAAGATTCCCAAAAATTAGGTGATAGATACAAGAAAGGAATACCAATTGAAGTTATTCCCATTGCATATATTCCAATCAAAAATAAGATTGTCGCAACATTTGGTGGTGAAGTTAAGTTACGCAATGCTATAGCTAAAGCAGGACCAGTTGTCACAGACAATGGAAATTTCATCTTAGACTGGATGTTCACAAATCAAGACTTGGATTGGGGAAAAGTAAGCACTATCATAAAAATGATGCCAGGCGTTGTTGAAACAGGATTATTTGTTAACATGTGTAAAAAAGCATATTTTGGTCAAGCAGAAGGCACTGTTGTTGAAAGATCTGTATAAATATATTTTAAAATTTCTGTTAATATGGATTTAATCCTCAAAGCTTAATAAGTCTATATAGTTTTTATAAAATATTTATAAGAAAATCATTTTTATATGTACATTTCCATATTTAGAAAAATAAATGGGTTCCATATTTTTATGACCTTTTACTTTTGCAACTGGTAATACTCCTTTTACTGATATCAAATGTTCAGTGACCAATTATATTTATTGATATATTCAGGACTTGTTTTTACTACCTGATTCTTTAAATCAGATGACACTTTCTCATAATAATTTATAAGAAAATATCTTCACATGGGTGTAATGTAGATGAAGGTACTTTACATAAAAAAGCCTATGTTACTCCCTGATAATGTAGCTTTCTATTGGTGAAATAACTGTTCAAATCAGTCCAGTAGTTTCAGAGTTTATTCATTGCAAAAATACAAATCTTTCCAATTTATAATATTAGTGAGTAGATAAACTGATAATTCTCATTGAATATTATATTTATCATCGAACCCATATCTAATACAATTATTTACACCATATGTTTATTGAAATTATTGAAACAAGATAATAATTCAAATGAATAGACATATACACACTATATCATATCCAATAATACATAATTTTATAGATTTGAGAATTTTATGATGAACCAGGAACATAGTCAAGTCACTGGGAAGATAACCTATGTGACCTTTTTTTTAGATCTTGCTAACAATACTAATTCTAATATTATGAAATAAAGCATAGTACAGGTTAGAAAGAAATAATATAAAAGAAAATCATTTCAATATTCATCATTAAAGGAGGGTACCCAAGGAAAGAAACTTATTGATGTTACAACAACAATTATTTAATTGTATTTTTGATATAATGTTGTGACTTGTGAACCATTTTTTCCAATATTCAAACACATATAATAAAATGCAAACAAAAAAAATATAACTAAAAATCTTTTATAATACTGATTAAAAATTAACAAACGAATTTATATAAGACGCTAAAGTGATAAATATTTTGCGCATTTGTTTTAATTAATCAAATATGTATAGCAATAAATAGTTTACAAAGAAAAATCTTAATCTACACAGGATTGTTTAATAGTTTATAGATCTTATTCTGCCATTTTGGTAACTATCATGAGTGAGTTTACATATTAACTATACTAATGTTATAAAGTTGAAGAGTTTGTGTGTTTGAACACGCTAATCTCAGGAACTACTGGTTCGAATTGAAAAGTTCTTTTTTTTGTGTTGGATAGTCCAATTATCGAGGAAGGCTTTAGGCTATATAATATCACGCTGCGAGAAATAGGAGCGAAGCATCTGTGAAAAATGTTGCAAAAACTGGAAAATTATCCATATTTGAGGGCTTCCGTTGCGTGCGCTGCGTAAACGGTTCAAGTTACCCAAAAAATATGTATGAAAGAATTATTCCTCTTTAAATGATCTAAAAAAATATCCACGACAGTATATGTCTATCTTTTAAGATTAACTCATTATAACATTTTTTATGGTAATCAAATTTGGTAAAAATATCATTTACGCAGAAGTACTTTAAAATATTGACGCGGACGAAGTCGCGGGCAACAGCTAGTATTCATATAACTTTATAGGTATGTGTAAAAATAACAAGAATGAAAAAAAACTGACACTGCTTTCAAAACCATGATTTTCATGCTGTGTTAAAAGCAGATAATTTTTTTTAGCAGCAGAATATTATAGCATACATCATTATTGATGTATGTTCAATGAAATTCCCAGAAACAAGAAGTTTTAAACATATTATTAAAAATGTATAGATCTTGAAAATCAGTATCCTTATATTTATATATAATAATATTAATTAACTTTGCATAGTTTAAAACATCTTTAAAAAAATTGTGCTATTCCAACACTTTAGAACTATATTGATTTTTATATGTTCTATATTGATATTTTAGACGAATACATATTTTAATAGAGACTAGTTTTCTTCATAATGCGCAGGAATTCCTCTTGGTTTATTTCACCATCACCATCTCGGTCTGCTTCATCAATCATTTCATGTAATTCTTCATCAGTTAAGTTTTCTCCCAATTCTCTTGCTACACGTTTTAAGTTTTTGAAGGATATCTTCCCTGAAAATATTTCAAAATTTAAAAGATTTTATACATAACAACTATTTTAAATTGGAGTCCAAATGTTTAGAATTAAAAGGCACTTTCTGAAGACTGAATTTAATGAACAAAATACAAAATTTAAAGTGATTTTTCCTATCCTTATAAAGCGGAGTTAGAGGGATATATTAGTTGAGTAAGTCATGGACATCAAAATAATATAGATTATGGTTGGTTGGATGGCTATTTCCAACTCTAGGCTAGCTTATTACACAATAAAATATTATTAGATTAAGTAAATACTGTCTCACATAACTTATAAAAGGCATTTCTTTGTTTGTATGTCGCATGTTTTTTTTAAATAACTACATTTTCTAAATATTATACTACATATTCTGACTTATTCCTATTAGGGGTTGGGCAGTTAAAAAGCAAAAAAATTCAAAATGCCAATACCTGTTTCATCATCATCAAATAGTTTGAATGCTTTCATTATTTCTTCTTTGGTATCCTTTTCTGCCATTTTTACTGTCATCAAATCTAAGAAATCATCAAATGAGACCTTTCCATCACCTTTGTCTATTTCTGCAATCATTTTCTTAATTTCTTCTTTTTTTGGTTCAAAGCCCAGTGCACGTATTGCTACTTTTAATTCTTTGGTATCTATTTTACCAGTATTTTCTGTATCAAACAAATCAAAAGCTTCTTTGATATCCCTTTTTTGTTCCTCAGATAATTCAAATTTAGGCCCCGATTTTTTACGGACTCCAGTAGATGCATGGTTATTTGAGTTCCCTGTCTTTTTAGGTGGATTGGTTACTACAGTCGCCTAAAAAATTAATTCACTACTACTACTACAATTGAATGCTTAAACACTGTTTAGATTTTGCTAATTTCAGGCTTCCTTGTTATGGTGGAGAGTAGGACACAGGTCAAAATTTCACAAAAGTGAATTGTGTTTCTCCTTGTGGCATACGTAGCATACGTATTAAGCATGAACTTTAGAAATGTAAACAGTGAAGTAAAAATCAATAATTTTTACAATAGCTTATAGGAGTAAATAGCTTATACGCACCATTACAAAATAATTTCAATTCAATTCTCAAGCAATACTTGTCCGCTATAAAGTGTTAAGCAAAATGTTAATTGCAATATTGTATTTAACTTGTGATAACAAAAATGTTAGAATACACAGTAAATTCAGAGTTTTACTTCAGTATTTTGTTTACTTGACAGTTGACAGACGAGTGACAGACAGACTGATGAGTTGATGACCCCTTGACAGACGATAGTTTCAGTTTGATATTTCAATCACAGATGAGTAATATTATATAGATATCTTCTAGGTAAATAAACTAAATAGGTCCTAAAGGTTAGCTTTGAGACAGGAAAACTAGTAGTAACTGCGTGTTCTTTCTCTCACTGGAACACTGTACTTTCTTGATTTGAGTCTAGCAGGTAGATATTCAGGTCGGTATTTCAATGATTACAAGTTAAATGTAGAATCCGATAATTCTTATTATATATACCTAATTATTATAACAACCTGAAAAGGTACACTGCAGCATTACATTAAAAAAAAAACAATCGAACGTTTTAGCCTAGTAATCTGCAAAAAGGATCTAAGAATACTAATGTTTAACACCACAATTACTAAATTGTAATTATTGTATAAAGGTTGTAGCGGTAATGATAAAATATATTGAAGAGTGAATGAATCTCTTCACCTTTCCAATACCACAGCTGTAATAATATGTTTATTTCTCTAATTCCCGTCATGCGTTGAGCAGACGTGAGGAATTCATGCTTATAGAAAGAAATATGTCGTCCCGGCGAGATTCGAACCCGAGACCCACTGGAACGCAAGGTAGGTTCTACAAAACGCGCCAACGAACTCTTCAGAAATGGAAGGGTTTTAGAGCAAAGAGCAGAAGCTACTAATTTCAGCTGAAATCAACGTGCCTAGTATTTAAGATTGGCTTGCGCTATATTGAAGGAAATAACAACAAACATTGTTTCCAAATTTTATTAGACATTGCAGGTATAAATATTCTTATAAAACAAATATTATCGTATGCAAAATCAAAACTGCTATTCGATGTTCAAATTAGCTTAAAATGTTGCCACTTGTTACTTACTATTCATAAAGAAAGCAATTCTTAAAAATACGCTCAGAGTATAATTATTTTAATAATAATTACAAGGCCATAATATTTTATTAATATAATTGCATTTTTCGATCACAGTTACGAAACCCACGAACGAAATTTTCTTATCATTATTAATTACAAACTAAAGTCTATATTAACATGTGTATCAATTTTTTACTACATAATTGTCATGTACAATATATCTAAAAATAGTACAAAAGCTAAGGTGCAGCGGGCAGTGTTCCAACGGACTTCATAAGATGGTAGCAATGCGGTAGTCGACTGCGGTGTCCAATTTTCTGCAAAGTGGCTGCAGCTTGTGCCAACATTCCGGCGCGCTCGCCCGGCGCTGCCAACACGGCCGCCGGTAAGTGCTTACACGCCATATATAGTGCCACGGCTCGTTCGCCCTCACCTCCACCGCTTTCAAGTGCTCGCTCTGAAACAGTTAAATACATAAAATATTAACACAATAATTAACTGTTTTTCAGGGATTGCCCGTGAATACCTAATATACATGTGCAAAAAAGTATTAACTTGCTTATGTTAGTATCGATTTTTTTTTCAACCGTGCTTTTTGTTACAATATTAGGACATATCCCTGGATTATATTAAAACTTATACTTATTGGCATTACTGAGAAGAATGTAGCAGGCAACTTTTCTCACTTTGTCGACTGCAACCTTTGTTTTATACTACTTAAATGTCGTAGATGAAGTACCGCCTGGATTATACTTTGCAAAGAGATCATTCGTTGAGTTTGCCATTCGCCATTATTCCCCAAATTTTATCCCTGTAAGCGACACTAAAAGATGATGCAATAAAATAGGATGTTCTTTTTTCAAAATTAACTGATTATGAATTTTTCCATACAGTATCCTATATTCACCATGCCTTAAATTATGGCCCAAAATTCAAACTCATTGTGTTATCAAATATTGGGAGATTATGTGAGGTGGTAATAGTTATCCATTTGTCCCCTATACAGTAAAAAAAAGTTGTCATTGTGTCACCTTTTCCACAAATGATGGAGGATCTATTGAGACGAGGTCTAAGGCTGCCATCTAACAGTTGCTGAGTACGTCGCGGCGCCGCGCCCGCCATCATTCGACACACTGCCGACTGCAGGAACACGCGGGACGTCACCCACTGTGCAAAAACATCATATTAAAATATATATTTATAGTTTATACCAAAGAACATAGATTTACATTATTAGCTACCTTATAGGCGCTCTTGGCTTGGTTTCTCTGGGGTAAGTGTTCTTACCCCATCCACCGCGGCGCTGCTATATATCCCTATGGTGGACTCATAGCTTGCACACTCTCGCATCCAGCCGCTTTTAGAGCGTTATTGTCGTTCGCTTTTAAGACCAAGCGATACATGACGCGTCCACTAAAGGTGAAAAGTAGAACTACTTTTTCTGTGCCAAAAGTTTGTATGAGACTGTGCTTCTAATTTTCATATATGTTATTTGGTAATACTTAGCGTAGATAGGCTTTGTAATGTTTACACATCGCATCGTAAAAATTAAACCGACACTAAACAAAAACCGAAAGCAAAGGAAACGAAAGCGCAGCGGTGGCTGGGATAAGAACTAGTCTTATCCCAGAGAAACCATGCCAAGTGCACTTATAAGGCCCGAGCTTCTATGTACGTCGATGTTCTTAGGTATTACAAAGAGCTTAAGTGACTAGCTAGATAGTTTTTTTTATGTCAGATGAGCATGAGGTTCACTTGATGGTAGGTGATACCTCAGCCACAGGACATAAGTCAATGATGCGCTGTCGACCTAATTTTTACTTCGAGCATTCGGAAATCCATAGACTGAAACCGAAACGCGCAATATGCACTTCACGGTGTTTCCATCTATGAACGGTGGTTCGTTACCCGGTCGGAATTTATATATTTCTCCCACCCGATCAATGCCCGAAGTTACCAAACATGGGGAAAACATGCTTACAGAAAATTATAAGCATGTGCTCCCGGTGGGATTCGAACCCACGACCTATCGATGCGCCCGGCAGGTGTTGTACCGAACGCGCCAACGAGCCCGTCAAAAAAATTTGTCATTTGAAAAAGGAACATTACCGGTAGAGTTTGCGAGAGACGTCTGAGGGAATGTAAGTCCCGCTGAAAGGCCTTCAACTGGTCGGGGGGCGCGGGCCCCGGGCTCACGCCGGCGCTCGCCTCCCACACGCCCGCGCGAACCTCCAGCATCCAGTCGCAGCACAACACTTGCATCAACTGTATTATTAAAATTAAATATAAATATTTTTATAAACGCGATTTATTATTTATGCCGACGTTTCGGATGCTTTTCAGCAACCGTGGTCGCGGCAGACTGAAAGATGTTAGAAATTATTTTATTTAAATGTGTGATACTCGCGTTAATAAAAGACAATATCTATACATAGGTATGTATATTGTCTTTTATTACGGGTCCAATATAACAATGGGTTTAGGGCTTTGATGGGGCTGCCCCGCTTCTGCAGCGCATCGGGGATGTTCGCGGAAGCTCGATTGATGGCTTTGCTGCCATACTGCGCAAACGAAAAGCATCGCTGATGCTTAGGCTGCGGGCCAGCTCCAACAGGTACCTACATCTTATAGTGTTTAGATTACCTTTCTCCCCCTATTCGATGCACTGGACAAAACTACATTCCTTGGTGCAATAATGTTATTTCTGGCTTTGTTCTTTTCTTTTTATTTTTCTTTTTAATTTTTTATTAATTTATGTCATTATGTCATTTAAATTGTTATTAATTGTTTTTAAGGTTAATTATATTTTCTTTGTTTTGTAATTGTATTTCTAAATATAATGTAATTGTAGATGGATTTGTATTTATGGGTATTTTACTTGAAATAAAGAATAATAATAATATAATAAAACTGTAGAGGTCGAATGTCTGTACATAGAAAAAAAATGCAAAAACCAAGTCAAGTAGAGCCAAGCTACTGGCTCTACACGCCCTTACTTAACACTCTTTCTCATCATAACGTATAGTGTTCTGTGTGACTCCTAGTCTTAAGTTCTCTACAAACCCTACACCTTAGTCAAAATTTAAAGCTACTGTATGGGGATAATATCAGCAAATTATTTAATCGATATAATACAAATACAATTTTTTAGACAGCAAAAGAAAAAATACATCAAAAATTAAAAAGGATACCATAAAATAGGACACATAAAACCCCGATATATTATAAAGTGTGTTTTGCAAGGAACTGCGCATCTTAGATTTTTATATGTGTTTTCACATAGCACAATAATACATTAATAAATAATTATACTATTTACCTAGAAAATTATTAAATTAAAATTGTATCGTAACATTAATTATCTGAGATGCTGGCGAACAAAACGGTATGATACGAAATTATTTTTTTAAAAGAGAAAAAATTACAACTTCTCAACAACGGACTACAATTTAAGTTTAGTTCGCAAGCTCCTCATTTTACTAAAACAGCAGCCAAAATAAAACAAAAGCTTCTTGCATGCGACGAAATGAACTGTCGCGAGATTTGCCTTGTAGTAATATTGCACATTAGAAAGAAAAAGTGCAATGCAACTACAATGCACTCCCGAGACAGTTAAACTGAACTTATCTTCCAAATAGAAAATGATGTAACCTGCAGATAAAGTGTATCTTACAAATGAAACAAATTATTTAATTATGGGAAAGTCTTTGGACAAGGGACTGAATACCGGTTAATTTACTATGGGAGTTATACCGGTATAACAAAGGTTTTTGTTAATATTCTTTGGTTTTTATTCATATTTACTGAAAAAAAATACTGTGGTAAGTTAAGTGTGTATACTCCTTAAAACTAATATCATGGTATCTCAGTCATTAACCGGTTTCAGTCCCTGCTTTGGACGACAACTGTCAATTGTTTTTTTTTTTTTAGAGGAAGCAAACGAAGGTCATTTGATGGTAAGGGACTACAGCCGCCAATTTACATCCGCAACACCAGGATGCGTAGCCGACCTTTAAGGTAAATATAAGCACGTTTCCCGATGGTTCCCAAGTCGTATTCATTTTTTTCCAATTTATTTCTGCTGGAATGTATTATAATTGCCAATATATACTGAGACTTTACTCTGGAATAATCACCCAAATAAACTACTGTGACTTTAAATTTTGAATAAGAACTTTACGTATTTATAAGGTCGCACAACAGAAAACATGCAAAAATTATAAATCAACAAAAACATTTGATTCAAAGAATTTTAATTATAAAATTATAGTAAATAAGCTTAGCATAATAGTGATTTCACTCACCATCATGAGTTGAGTTGGTTTTTTGCAGCAATAGTAAGCAAGTGAGTCCGCTAGCCGGGCTCCCGCAATGTCGCACACCTGAAATATATACATATTTAAAAGAGGATGAATTAGGATTAGCTAAAAAGTCTATCTGCGAATTTCAATTTTTGCCCGCATAATATAATTAATAAGATTATTTTTTGAAGAAGAAGAATGCTTTAAAAATTCAAACGACACGTTGCTCCGCTATTCCATGAAAGATTGAACGGCAAAAAGCAATGTACAATGTACATAGTATTTTATTCTACACGTATTTGTAGGTCCCAGATATGGATTGCAGGTTAATAACTGGACAGAGCACACTTAAATAAACAATCACTTACTTTCCTTAAAAGAAAAATTATCATTGAAGTCACTGGGGATCCTAAATATCATGACGATTCTATAATTACAATAAAGTTTCAACAGTTTTGAATAAGATTTTGTTAAAATTATTTTCATGCAATTATATTATTATTCGCCATACCATCTGTGTTGAATACACAAATTTTAATTTAGACAGTACTGTATGAAAATTTGGAGATAATACTCACCTTAAGAATAGTATCAGAGGTCTTCTTGATAGAACGTTCATCTCGACACTGCGCCAAGCTGAGTAGCCCGCGACGGCTTTTGTAGGCCATGTGTAATGCCCTAGCCGAGCACAATACATAATATGTTATGTTTATACAACGAAAGACAATAGTTATTAATACGACAAGTATAAACTATACGACGGTGTTTAATAAACATTTATTACAATTAGAATTTCTAACTCATCACATTCAGTCGGTATGTTTCAGTAGTTTGTGAATGACGGAATTTCCCATGGAACGCAAGTTGGACGCAATACAGGTACACAGTTTGTTTACATTTAAGAAAAAATTGATGGCGAGGTCACTTATGCGTATATAAATCTTTTTATTTTTCAAAATATTCTAAAAATGTGAATTAATTTTGTACTAAATCATAATTAATTAGGTTTAAAGAGCTCATTGGCATTACTGGTTGTACATCTGAGTTGAACTATGTATGTATTATAATACATATATACACTTCTTTAGTTAAATGGGTGCAAGAAATATCGATATTTAACATAAAATGATTCTTTTAAATGTCAGCTGGTGTTTTTAGTTAAGTGATCTATATCTATTAAACGCGTCCATGACTTACAATTAGTGGTATACGCGTTTTTTTTATCACCACCGGTTCTGGGTACGAGTTCCGGGTTAAAAGATTTAAAAAAACTGTTTCGTTCGGGCATGGCAGAGAAGACTGAGAGCCTAGCATGAACGACTATCGACAAAGTGAAATGAATTTGTATAAAATTTGAAATTTCATACAAATGACAATTCGACGATACGAATACTTTTTCGATAGTAATTGTTCAATATTCATGCTAGCCCCTCTGATCAGAAAAATATCTGTTAAAAATAATGATAAGTGAAACGGACACAGAAATATGTCTGCTCCACAAGGTTCCTTTGATTTTTTTCAGTAGAATACTTTTTTCTGATGAGCGAATATTCCTCTGCACAAACTAAGTCGGAGAGATCAAGAACATCTAAGAAAAGAGACTACTCATTCGTAAAACCCAATAGTCGTAACAACCGGTGATGTTTTCAAGGTACAAAGTACCATTGATTTTGGTCGGTATAAGCGGTATGTTGTTCTAAATGATGTCGTCATAAACGGTTTAAAATGAAGTAGTAAAAAAAAAGTATTAGTGTTGTACCCGGGTAGTGGATCTTCACAGGTGGCTAGAGGCTCGGGGAGCATGTTGAGCCGGTCCCCTATGTCGGCAGCTTTGTTGACATCTGCCAGCAGCCACGTGGCGGCCACGCCTACGATATTGGCCCACCACTCCATCACGGGGTCCCAACAACCTGATGTTATGAATAAAACAATACAAAAAAAGAAATACTTTAAAATCCACATGCGGAATTATGAGAAATATTATTTATCATAATATATCAAACAATTTTTTTGTCCATTTTAGTAGGTTAGTAAAGTTAGTCAGTAACGCAAAATTTCACTTGTTCTATTTATGTACGTGGTTTGAATATGCTATTTATATTATTTTTATAGACGAATGTAAGAGTAATTTAGTAGCGTGAATAGGTTGATAAGTCGACTTGCATATTTTTTTTTACATCATAATACAACATTACTCCCTATAAATTAATATTAATGCAATATGCAAGTCCATTTATCAACCTATTCCCGCCTGGTACGGACATAGAAGTTCGATTTGTTCAGTATAATATTCGCTTTAGTTATTTTAGTAAAATAATAGTTTATGATTGTATATTATACATGTGCATATATTTCTGCTTCAATTCCAGACGTTACCTGAATGATGCGGCGCGTCTGTAGAAACATCGTCAGTAATAAGCTTGATGAGCTCCAGGACGTCGCGCGTGTTGCTGCGCTCGTCCGCGCACAGCAGCATTTGCAGACTCTTCTGCAGCAAGTCCAGGTGATATGACTGCAATTTAAAAAAATATTCTTAATCCCTTAAAATCAATGCAGAGCAATATCCCCATTACTTAAAAGTTTTCAGCTGTTCAATCCAACATTGACTCATTTTTTAATTATGTCAAGCATCTCGCAAATGAACGATATAGAATCCTCGTCAATCGACAAAAAAACCTTGAAAAATAAAAAAACTTGCTACTTTTAAAAGAAAAGTTCTCCGTAAGATAAGAGAGAACCCGATGGTACTTACCGTCAACGAATAAACAACGAACTGAAAGAAGCTATCAAACATAAAACAATCGTCAGGTTTTGTAAAATTGGGCTGGACATGTACAAATAATGCCAGATTATAGAGCGACTAGAGCATTGTCTGTTTGGAACCCGCAACAAAAAAGGTCACTAGGCAGGCCTAGAAAAATGTGGAAAGACAGTGTTGAAGAAGATCTTTAAAAAATGGGAAAAAAACCATCTGGAAGAGGTAATGGACCGCGACATGTGGAGAAGGCCAAGACCCACAAGAGGTTGTAGCGCCGATGGAAGGCCTTGAAAACTAACCGGACATTTTTGGGCGCCGTGGCCGTGACTTGCATTTAGATTTTAGACCAAGGGCGCCTCGTCTGAGACCTCGTCTTTGACGGCCGTAGATTAGGAGGGCGCTTGGGGAGCGGGACGGATTCTCACCCGGTTGAGAAGTACGCGCAACCTTCGCCTGCGCCGGCGGTGTCGGGTATGTGGTTGGAGTGGCCGTTAATTCAACAAGCAGCTTTTTAGCCACTTTTCTAATGTTAACGAATTAGCTGCTTTTCCTTTACCGTAAAAGCCGTTAAAAATATTAACTGTTTCATTCAACAATTTTCGAACGCAACGCCCGGATTAGCTCAACGAACATTCAATGCGTAGTCGCTAACTGCAAAACAGCTAATAAAATTAGCTGCTTTTTTAACAGGTTATCAGTTTGTAAGTGACAGTTTCATTTAACGTTAACACAAAAACAACAACGACCCACCTCTAGTGTATGGTGTGTTGTGTACCGCCTTAGTTAGGTCGTCGTTCAATACGCGGCCTCCTCTAGCGGGGATTGTCGGATGGGATATAATCTGTGGCCTGGGACACCAGTGAGAAAACTCACCCTCATAGCGTAAGCGAGCGGGTCCTGCGGGCAGGGTATGCGGGAGAAGAGCGCGGCAGCGGGCGGCGCTAGCTCGTAGGTCCAGGTGCGCGCGCGCAGGAACCGCTGGCCGCGCGCGCTCGTGGACCAGCGCACGCGCAGCGCCCACGCCGCGCCGTCGCCCCACGACACGCTACATGCCCGTAGGTAGTATCTGAACATATAACGTTTATTTTGTATTTTTTTTAATGTCAGATATCGACAGACGAGCATGAGGTTCACTTGATGGTAGGTGATACCTCAGCCACAGAACATCAGTCAACGATGCGCTGTCGACCTAATTTTTACTTCGAGCATTCGGAAAATCCATAGACTGAAACCGAAACGCGCAATATGCACTTCACGGTTTTTCCATCTATGAACGGTGGTTCGTTACCCGGTCGGAATTTAGATATTTCTCCCACCCGATCAATGCCCGAAGTACCAGACGTGGGGAAATCCCGGTGGGATTCGAACCCACGACCCATCGATGCACACGGCAGGTGTTCTACCGAACGCGCCAACGAGCCCGTCAAAAATTGTACTGGTTTTGAATGCAATCCGAACACAGCTCTTTTATATAAATAAAAATAGGTTGTACTTTTACCCCGCTGGAGTTGTCTTATATTATTTAATTTGTATTTAAGTTGTAACTTAAATATAGCGTGACGAACAAACAATAAAAAAAAATTATGTACTGTTATGAAAAAAAAAACATTCCCAGCCGAAAAAGAACTGAATTACTATTTTACCACTTTTTATCGAGCAATCCTGACTGGCTTATTCGATAGTAAACTGAATAAAGTTGTACTTAATGCTTCAAAGTAGTAGCTCCAATTAAAAAATAATATTTTTATATATATTTATGTGTTCACTGTTCGGTAGTAGCAGGAACTTTTATATGAAAAGTTTTTTAAATAAGCGTGGTCACGGATAAAATTCCAATTATAGCTTTTATGCTGATTATTAACAAAGTAATTTCCGATATTGAAACTTCACCTACCCACACAACCAGTTCCCAATCTTCGGCATATAATCCTTGAACACCAAAGCGGCCGTAATGTATGTGTCGGCCAACAACTGCTTGTTTCCGGCCACCTCGGCCATATTGACGGCCTGAAGCGCGAGCAACAGCCGCTCACTGCGCCCGCTGTGATTCAACAATATCTCCAACTGCGCTAATCGGTGCGATACGCTTGATACTTCGCCTGCCCAGTGCTTGGCGGCTCGACGCGCTGGGCTAGAATAAAGTCATTTTTGTTAGGTCAGACGTAGTATTAGACCTTAATATTACGGTGGCCTGATGCTAAAAAGGCCAATATCAATCATTATTATTTTCATAATTAGTGAACAAAATGAACCAGCAATAATATACATCATATATTTTTTTATTAACTACTAGCAGGGCGCTCCGGCTTCACACGGGTGCAATGTCGATACAAAATAGCCTGTTACTCGCTGATAATGTAGCTTACTATTGGTGAAAGAATTTTTAAAATCGGTTCAGTAGTTTTTGAGTTTATTCATAACATACAAAATACAAAAATTCAAATCTTTCTCTTTATAATATTAGTATAGATAGTATAGATATAGATAGTATCCTTAGATGCATACATACTATTATATAGTGTCTTTTGAAATACATCGATAATGATAAGTCTTACGACAAATCAATATAAATATAATCTTGTATCTTATAAATACATACTTAGGCGCTTTTAGCACTAGCTCACAGAATTGTAAGCGCAATCTGCATAGTCATAGCGCATAATGCTCATCTTGACGATTAAATAGGGTACAATTCTGAACAAAAATGCTGGATTAATAATATTACTGTACGGAAAATTTTAATATTATAGTCCGGGAGCCAGGTGCAAATTTGGTTAATTATTTCCTCTCGAGAGATAATTCGTCAGATGCATCAGAGTATAGTATTATAAAGCCTCGTGAACGTCAGCTGGCGCTCGGGTGGGGGGATGAGCAGTTGTAGAAAAAAATACATTCATTCATTTCCTCTCAGCTAAAAATTTGTCAAATTGTAGTTAATCCAATATTTCAACGAAAAAAAATAATCAGCTGGTTACAACATGGTGTATTATACGTCAGCTGGTGTCTCGAACATGAAAAAAAAATAAATATTTTCCGTGATTTCCTCTCAAACAAAAATTTACCTGATGATAGCTTATATGTAACTGTGGATAAATATATAGATCAGCTGACTGTATCTTGGTGGAAAAACCGTCAGCTGATACTTTGAAAGTTTTTTTTTTTTTGGTATAAATTTAAATATTTGAAGCCCTATTTATTTATCGAGTAACTAATTCATTTATACTAAGCTAATTGATTATTTAATTATTTAAATATATAAAATTATTTGATTACATACTTATTCGTTGTAAAAATATTGATACTGAATGTTTATTTCAACTCAACTCTCATATTGAAGCGCAATATCGAATAATTAAAGATACGTCATTTCCTCTCAGATGAAAATTTGTGAGCTGATTGTTAATATACTGATGCGATAAATAAAAAAAATCAGCTAGCAATAAGTCGAGGAAAACCTAGTCAGCTGATGCATATAAATTGGCAGTAGATGCTTCTGCCAAACTCCTATGTAATAACTTTCAAAGTATCAGCTGACGGTTTTTCCACCAAGATACAGCCAGCTGATCTATATATTTATCCACAGTTACATATAAGCTATCATCAGGTAAATTTTTGTTTGAGAGGAAATCACGGAAAATATTTTTTTTTTTTCATTTTCGAGACACCAGCTGACGTATAATACACTATGTTGTAACCAGCTGATTATTTTTTTTCGTTGAAATATTGGATTAACTACAATTTGACAAATTTTTAGCTGAGAGGAAATGAATGAATGTATTTTCTTTTCCTTCGTGCGTGGGAGGCTACAACCGCTCATCCCCCCACCCGAGCGCCAGCTGACGTTCACGAGGCTGCATAATACTATACTCTGATGCATTTTACTAATTACCGCTTGGGAGGAACTTGGTCATGAAAACCTGTTGCTGGCTCCCGGACCATTACTGTTTTTGTAAAATGCCTTTCTTTACTATAAAATTACAATGATATTTTAATTGTAATTTAAACACATTGCGACCCCCTTTAATAACAAACACGACACCCTCAGGCGTCATAACGCCTAACTTTAAAAAAACTATCTACTTAGTTGTGTATTAAAAAAGTGTAATCCCGAGTCCCCTAATGGGGCATGGGGCAGATCCATTGCTGTCTGTTTCACTGATCATTTCTTTTAACAGGCAAGTTATAGGTGATCAGCCTTCTGTACCTTGCCTGACCGAATATTTTTTTTTAAATCTTGTTTCCCCGGGATTCGAACCCAGGACCTCTGGTACTAAATGTATTGCGCTTACCACTTGTGTATTACCTGTCACTAAATAAATCTCCAGCCCGTCGCGCCAAGAAGCCTCCAAGCGGCAGTCTGTGCATCACTTGCCGGAGCGTTGCGGCCGCGAGCGCTGAGTACTTAGCGCGGCCTTGCTCGCCGGACTGCACGCTCTTATTGCAAGCCACTAAACATCGATGTAGCTCTAAACGAGCGTTAGTGAGGTCACCCTAGAATAGAAAAATCACAGTAATAATTGTCGACAGTTTTCTCGTGTTTTTATCGATTATCGCTTTATTTCTTTCGGGTCTCACATGACAATTACACTTAAAACTCGACTTTTAATATCAAAAATTTATATATTTGTCGGTCGAGATATCTTTTCTACCAAAATTGTCGATGTCGAGATATAATATATCGAGATATCTTACATCTTAGTCTGTCTTCTCTCGTCCGCGACATATCTCGTGGCGTTCATGCTAGGCCGGCAGTATGTGGGGTTATGGGTTGATTAATAGATAAATTTGAATTTTACATAATATATAATAATGAATTCTGAAATGAATGAGATCCATACCTTTTTTAAATAATTATCCGCTTGTCTTTTATGTTGGTAAAAAAGGCCAGCTTCTTTAGATTGTGTTTTTGGCACTGAATCTCCATATACCAACAGTTTGATATAGCAACCTCCTAATATTATGAAATTAACGAGATATATTAAGAATATATTGAATAACCACATTCCCCACCTACTCGATCCATCTAAAACAAAATATGAATAGAAAATTATTGATATAAAACATTGGTGAGGTTCAGAAAACCAGCGCTATGCCAAGAGTATTGACATAGCACAAGTTGAGTAAGTTGGGTAAGGTAAGGTAGGAGTTGTTTAGGTACCTAGCATGGTAATAGTAATATAGCACAATTTTTTCTTTTTTATGTTTAACTGATTTTGTATTTTTATTTCTTCTCATTGTTAGTTTTTTTTGTGCCTTATAAATCCATTCTTATTCTTAAAATGAGACACTATCGTTTTTTGTTAATTATTCTATATAAAAAACAGTACAATAAAAAAAAATTAATATAATAAGTAATTAAAGACTATTTATAATTAAAATTAGCAATATGTGGTAACCAAAAAATTTTCAAACTAACTTTCTTAAAAAAACATCTCTATATTTTACAAACCATTATCAGGATCTGATAGAATTCTTCTTTGATCCAATCTTGCATTAAAGTCAGTGGACTGTGTGTCAGACATAAAGCTTCCAAAGAAAGCACTGAATGGATTGAATGCTATCAATCCAACCATGAAAGCACACAATGCCAAACGGGAATGATCTCCCATTCCCATTACGACCTTCGAATATTTTTCTTCCACCTGTAATTATATATAACATAACATTAACTAGGTATATTTAATAGCTGTAATAACTCCTTCTCCAGCAAATCAATATTTTTTTTATACTTTTATGTACTTTAAGACTGACTTTAAGATAATACGTGTTTTGTATATTATATAACATAATATAATTCAAATTCAAAAATCATTTATTCATTTAGGCAACACAATGTACACTTATGAACGTCAATAAAAAATACATTTTAAATGCTTCTAATTTTACATTTACTGCCAGTTCTCAAATCAAGGGCGTAGAGCGGACGAGAAGAACTGGCAAGAAACTCGCCGCCACTCTTTTTAATCGCCAAGTTTTTGTTTTACAATGTTTTGTTGAGCTGCAACCATTACACCATGTTCCACATGACATCTTTAAGTATTTAACTATAATAATCAAAAATATATATAAACGACAAAAATTAAAAATAACAAAGATTTGTCCTCTATCAGCAGTAAGTATGGTGAAATAGGAGCATTCACTTACATTCTCGTGGGAACAACACGCAAATACATAGACGAAATAACTAATATCACCGCATACACGAATTCAAGTTCGACCTGTCACCACAAGTAGCACTCGTTCACGAGTGACAACAGTACACCTACAATATTACTATATTATAAGTTATATAATTGCATTATTATTTTTCTTTTTCAAGCTGGGCTTTCGGGATTGTATGATAGTTCCATCACTGGTTATCAGCCTTTTATGCCCAGCCCGACCGAAACATTTTCTTTAAATCGTGTTTCCCTGGACTTCAAACCCAGGACCACAGGTGCTAAACGCCTCATACTTACCACTGAGCCACGGCGATCAAATAGAATGCTACATACAATTAATGATTTTACAACTTATTATTTTGGGCTAGCTTATTTGGGCAAAAATTGATCCAATACATCACATTTGCAGATGTGTTTTTTTTTTAATGTTAGATATCGACAGACCAGCATATGGTTCACTTGACATAAGGTGATACCGCAGCTACAGAACATCAGTCAATGATGGGCTGTCGACCTACTTTTTACTTCGAGCATTCTGTAATTCATGGATTTAAATCGAAACGCGCAATATGCTCTTCACGGTTTTTCTATATATGAACAGTGATTCATTACCCGGTCGGAATTTCGATATTCCTCCACCTGTTCAATGCCCGAAGTTACCAGACCTGGGGATGACATTCTTACAGAAAATTATAAGCATGTGGTCCAGGTGGGATTAGAACCCACGACCCATCGACGCGCACGGCAGGTGTTCTACCGAACGCGCCAACGAACCCGTCAAAATATGCCAATAATTATGTTGTACAACTTTCGTATAAAAGATAATAACTTACCTTAAATTCTGGTGATGAGGGATTATCACTATCTAGAGCATGCGGGGAATGATATGGTGAGGAAACATCACTGTGTGGAGGCGTGTAAGCTCCATCGAAAACTTCTTTTACTCCAGACTTCTGGCAAGCCAGTTTCAATGCCACATTTTCTTGTTTTAGTCTAGTGTTTTGGTTTTGTAAATACTTTATGTAATCTATTGTCTTTCTTAGTATAGCTGATTTATTCAACTGAAAAAATATGGTATATTATAGTACTTAATTGGTCTTAAGCCACAGTCTTAAGCTAATGTTTTGTTCATAGATGATATTAATATATCTACGATACATCATTTTATTAGCCTTCAATATTCTCTCCAGATGTCTCAATCCCAAAAATCATAAATAAATTTACTTACTTTTGCCTCCTCTCCAACTAACATATTCTTTAGTTCTATTATTCTATCATTGATACTTGTTCTGTACCGTCTTTCTATAGCATTATGCGCACTTCTTTTCACTTCTTTGACCTTAGGTGGAGCAGAGTTTGATGTATGGTTGAAAGAAATCTTATCTCCATCAAGAACAATGCCTGTTGTCAAAATAGTTTGGCCAGTATTGGTGAAGAATGTGTGAATAGGCCTACTTTCATTGCTAGCTTGTGTGTTTGTTATAATGCTGGGTGTGGATGCTAAAAAATTAAAATAAATGATACCCCTACCATAAAAACAAACCCAAAATAATATTTACATAAATTATATTTCTACTATAACTTGAAAAAAAAAACATTCTAATAAACATGTAAGCGGCACTTAGTTCATATATAAGAATGGCATTACAGTAGAATCTCACTAATCCAGTACTATTAAAAACAGAGGGTGCCGCTTTATTGGAATATTTAGATTACTGGATTGTATAGAAAAATTCATAATAAATAAAATAAAGCATTTTATAAAGGGAATATAACATATTTGTGTACACATGTTTTTTATAACTGTAACATGAGTCACAATTAACAAATTACAGTTTTAAAATAAACCTTAATTGAGGTCTGTTTTTGGCAACGTATGTGGAGGAGGCGTGGGCAGAGGGTGCTGGATTATTGGATATGACAGTAAATTATAGTGCCAGATTATTGAGATTCTACAGTATATATGAAAAGTTTTTGAGTTACATATAGTTTGTTTTTCCTATTTAAATGTTTAGCATGTTAGTCACTTTTTAAAATTATAGTACATAATTTCTCAAGGTGATTTTCTTTAAATATTAAGAATACATATGTTGTACAGTCTTACCTTGAATTGGTGCACTGGTATACATTAAAGTTTGAGTTTCAGGATTTATCATATTTGATTGCAAAAGCACAGGTGAAAAATTTGAATCTCCCTTAATTATTAATGGTGTAACACCTTTTGCATTATTAGGAAGTAATATAGGCTGTGCTGATTGAGTCTTATTGGTTTGATTTACTTTTTGAACACTATCGAGTTGTACAAGTCCCCTTCCATCAGGGAGTTGCTGCAAACTTCCAGGTGCCAAGTTAACATAAACTGGACTTTGTACAACTTGTTGCACGATCACAGGGGTTTGTTGTGGAGCTTGTGTCGGAACACATTGTGGTTTTTCAGGTAGGGGTTTACTCTCAGTCTTTTTTTGCAAGTTATATGATTCCTCTCTGCCATACACTCCCAGTACTGGACTACTCTTAGGCTGTGGTATTAATGGTGTTGATGTCCTGTTTTGTGAGTATTGAGACACCAAAGGATTTCCACTTGTACTGTATGGAGAAATTTTCGGTAATGTTTTCACAGTGGAATCTGTTTCAACATCGATTAGTTGAATGTCGTGGTCAATCATTGCCAGCTCTTCTTCGAGCTTTACCATAAAATCTCCATCACAACCACTGAGAAAATCTGAAATATATAATATTTATAAAATAAGAAAGGGCTTTACAAGTGTTGAACACTATAATAACTTTAGCTTACTCACCTTCAATCTCTGCAATGTCATTAACATTAAATACATCATTATTCATTAAAGGCTCGTCTGAATCCATTTTAAAAACTCTGCAAATTACTCGATTAATTCATCAAAACAAGAATGTATTACACATTTAAAGAAATATTTTCATCAATGTTTACATCCGCTCACTATTATCGTTAATGTTGACAGTTCTCTCAACCAATCAAATAGCCTGAGCTGGGTGGTGCGATTTTACATCATCACCACAGAGTATAGTACATTCCTATGTGAGTTCCTATGTATAATATATGATTTTTTATTATCTACAATAAGCTGTCATTATAGAGGGTAGCTCATGGGTGGCTTAATTAATAGGTACCTACTTAATCTGAGTTAATTAATCTAGGAGAAAAATGGCGGGAAATAACGTAAGACATAATTAATAAAGAAAGATGCCATCAAAAACATAAATTGTAAAAAAAGCCAAGTCTTGCAACTCAGTTCTTCTATCGTAAAAAGTTGTGAGATCTATATAATACCAAGTCGGTCAATTTATTCAGTCTCTACTGAAGGATCCTTCTGTCTTAAGTAATTACATAATAAGCTAACCTAACAATATCTTATAGTGATCACTGATCATATCAATACCAATATTAAAAATCTTTGATGTTTAAAATAAATAGATTGGCTCGGCTATCGCATGAAATCACAATGTATCTTTTTTTATTTTATTAAAAACATAATATATTATAATAAAATCACCAGTGTACAGTATCCAAACGTATATTTCCATCTTCAATACAGATTTGACTTCTCGGACATGAATATATTCAACTACCAACACGTGTACAATTTCTTAAAATATCGATATTCACTTTGTATAGACGTTAATACATAATAATACATCACGAAATTACGAACAGTATAACTAGGACTTTACTGGAGCACGACTGTAGACAGAATGCCCGTTTTCTAATAATTTTGCTTAACAGCTAGACATTAGACGATACTTTCTCAATATTGAGTGAGTGAAAGGAACGAATGACATGAGTGAACACGTGATGAGTGAACTGTTGAATGACTGATATTACTTCCACAATAATAACAATTGAACAGCTGAATTAAATACACTTTGAAGTATCGATACAATATGTAAACTCATTATAATTAATATAAATTATTTCTATTTTTAATACTAAATTTGATTACAATATACAATTTTGCCTTTTAAATTAACGAATCACAACACTCGGCCATCCACAAGCGTGCTATCTCCGGAGCACGCAAAATCACAACACTCATTGAGCACGTTTTATCAAAATCAAAAGTTTTTTATTTGAAATAGGCCTTTGCAGGCTATTATGTAACGTCTAGTTGCACGGTTCCAAAAAGTGGGTCTCATGGAGAAGAACCGGCAAGAAACTCCATGGATACTCTTTTCAATAATAGTTTAGCTTACAAAGACTCGGTTACAATAGTAAGAATCGGCTGAGAAGTTTATATAATGCAAGGTATACAGAGATTCTATACAATGCAAAAGAAATCTTATACAATTTACCATCTTATCCTCTATTATTACAATGAAATCTAGATAAGTATCTACTAATGGTTAAATACATTTATTTCTCTCAAAAAAGAATACATTTTCACTTACACGAGAAACAAAAATAATTAAATAACTTCTTTTTTTTTTAACTCGGAAACTAGAACATACAAACGCTATCAGTATTATCAATACACAATTAATATTCACAATATCAATCTCAAAGATACTTTGTTACATAAAATTATTTATTATTTTAACATAGAAAGTTAGTCGATACTTCAAAAATGGCTTATAATACATTACTTGGAATACATTATTTATTAATAATGACATTATAATATGATAAATAAATAATTTTACAGTACTACTTATAGCTACATTAAACATTCGAGCATTTCTATTTATGCATTTGTAATCGCGCAATGGGCGTATTAAAGATCTTCCGACTTGAAGGTACCAATTGATTCTTAATTAAACTAGATGGCGCAACATGCGCCACATTTATTATCTTATGCATTTACAGTTTGTAACGGGCTTTTTATTTTTATTTTTAGAGCCAGATTTAGTTTAGTTTTACATTATTGCTTAGGTATATGTCAAAGTCTTCAAAGACCTCATCTTATCTAACCTGTTTGAGTTTTGTTTGGTTTTAATAACTTGATTATCGAACCTAAACATTCTGATATTTCATATGGTGAAAATTACTTAACATTTTGATTATTACTGAGAAAAATCTTTAAATACACTGACCATAACTGTAGTCCTAGCCATAACGATTCGCAACGGAGATTTTTACTATTAATCAATTAAAACAAAAATAAAATGCATTGAACAACAAAATATTGACCCCACATACCTATTTGATCTTGATTTGAGGCTTAAACTTTACTGTTTCATGTGCATTCAACACTTCTTCAACTTAATTGTATATTTTTTTATTACCATATGGTTTTAAATAAATCTATCGCTTTTTAATAAGCAAATGTTCGTCAAGTGTATGAAGAATCAAAACAGGAACTTTCAAGATAATTTTCTGTTTCTTGCGCAACCCCTTAGAAACTGAATTGATTTTTGATGTGTCAAACCAATAATTTGGAACAAATTTTCAATCTAACATTTTAATGATTCATTTATTTTAATGATTCATTTAAGAATTGACAAATTCTGTTAAAAAAAACAAAGCTCGCACATAATTTTCCCATAGACTTAAAATTACCAAAGTGTACAAAATTACAAACATTTCATAAATAAAAATTCAGGCTTCGACAAAACCTTAGTAAATTGCAAAATATTATTTAGACACATTCTTCGTTTAATCGCTCCATGGAATCTCCAGTAAGCTACATTGTTTTTATTAAATGTGATTGAAATTCAGGAAACCAATATTGACTTCTTATTTTATCAATATTTTACGCGAAAGTCTAAATAATAATTATTATCAATGAAGTTGAATATTTCGAATAACCAATTATCATGGCCAATTCATTATAATATGTGTAACTCTTGTTCACATAGGTATTTGTTTTCTCAATAGAGTTGACTAACCAACAAAACTCCTGACTCTAATTTATGTACTAGCTATTACTATTAATGCAGACACAAATAAAATACTTTTCTATCACTAATTTTATAACAGTAAAATATTATGTAAATGATTAGTTTGTGGTAGAAAAGGTTTTTTTTTTAAATCCTTTCTTGACTATCACTAGGTCTTGTTCCACAAAATAATTATCAGTAATAACAAAATTTTATAGAGGTAGGATATATCAAAATATACATTCATCAATATATATCATATTTCATAAATAATTCAAAAATTTCGACCGTATTTAATAACTATTCGTCTAAAATTTTGGTGTGATAAGTTAGTATAAATGGTAAATCCTTGTGAATTGTATTCAAGTCAGTAAATAAATATTAGTCACAGATAATTGAATATTACGATCGCTACTGAAATTATGAGTGCTTTTACTTTAGACATTAATTGTAAAATATTTTATTTTTATCTAACTCTGAATCGTTTAAAAGGATTTTTTTTCTTAAACAATTTATATAGGAAATTAATTTCTCTATTAATTATCTTAAAAACTTTTGTCAATTCGTTTGTACTATTAATTTCATGCACATGAAGAGAGGTTTCTGATACAGTCATAAAGGCTTATTATATCAAATTTACTACATTTAATAATGGGCTTTAGGCAATAATATTTATATATATACCAACATTCCTGATAACTGAAACTCGTAGAATAATTTCCTCTAATTGTATTGACTTGCTATGATAACAGAACCAGTCCTTAAATTGAGTTTTCTAAAATAATTAGTATTTATACTAGAATTATATCTAATCTGATAGAATTCCTGAGAAGCTAAATGTTAACAAATCTTTTGGTTCGCTAAATTAAAGATCTTTTGCTCCGTTACCTATTGAACTATAAATAATTCCATAAATAATGTAGTCAACTACCTTTCCATAGTAATATTCCCTTAAAATTTACCAAATGTTCATCAGCCGCAAATGGCATTTTTTTTTTAGCTTTTGATCCCAATCTTTCCCAAATAAATAAATCGTAGATACCATAGTTTTGTTGTATACCACTTAACGCCGCTATCATTTTTAGCAGGTATCCAGCCTTCCGATATTCTCTTAGTTACATCTGGTACTTCTGTGTCCTGCGTCCTTCGCTTACTTAGCTTCCGGGGTGAACCCGTATTCTTCTCTGGTTGGCTGAAATACATATTTTCACACGCTTTATATCATTTTATAATAACTTATAAACTTTATACTGCCGTGTTACCACCTTACAATACACTGTAAGTAAACTTTATAAACTTGATGCCATCTGCTTTAATCTTGAAACTAATTTCAAATATTTCTGTTCATTCAATACATGTCTTAAACTGTATACATAATACTATTATGTTATTCATATAAAAGCTATATATATATCTATACGTAGATAATATAATGTCACACATTAAGAAAATATACTAGCAGCAATTTTATATTATTACTACTACACTTTGATTGACAATTGCACAACTACATGACTATAATCATACACTTAAGTATCTGATACTTATAAACTTTGTCATGGCAACTATGACACACTTAAATAGATGTTACAGCACAACTACATAGCTATGCATGCATGCACCTGCATGGTTGTTAATAACTTAAGGATATTCATGGCTATTTCATCACAACTATATGACTATTTCAGTATGTTTATACGGCTATTCTATCACAACTACATATATGACTATTGCAGCACGCCTACTTGGCTATTCCGTCACAACTATATGGCTTTTGCAGCACACCTACATGTCTGTCCTATCACAACTATGTGACTATTGCAGCACAACTACATGGCTGATAAAATTATAATACGTCTACATGGCTATCATTTATCATTACTGACCTTTACAGCATACCTACATAGCTGATCATAATAGCACACCTACATAGCTATTGTATCATTATTGATATCAACACCACACATGGCTCATAATAAAAGCACGCCTACACGGCTATTGTGTCATTACTGATCTCTAAGGCACACCCACATGGCTGATCTACATACACTACACTGCTATTGTGTCATTTCTGGTCTCTACAGCACACCTACATGGCTGATCATAATAGCATATCTACAACGCTATTGTGTCATTACTGATATCTACAGCACACATACACGGCTGATCATAATAGCACACCTACATGGCTATTGCTTCATTACTGATCTCTTCAGCACACCTACATGGCTGATCTCTTCAGCACACCTACATGGCTGATCATAATAGCACACCTACATGGCTATTGTATCATCAGTGACCTTTACAGCACACCTACATGGCTGATCATAATAGCACACCTACATGGCTATTGGGTCATTACTGATATCTACAGCACACCTACATGGCTGATCATAATAGCACACCTACATGGCTATTGTATCATCAGTGACTTTTACAGCACACCTACATGGCTGATAATAGCACACCTACATGGCTATTGTGTCATTACTGATCTCCACAGCACACATACATGGCTGATCATAATAGCACACCTACATGGCTATTGTATCTTTACTGATCTCTACAGCACACCTACATGGCTGATCTCGACAGCACACATACATGGCTGATCTCAACAGCACACATACATGGCTGATCACTACAGCACACATACATGGCTGATATCTACAGCACACATACATGGCTGATATCTACAGCACACATACATGGCTGATCTCTACAGCACACATACATGGCTGATATCTACAGTACACATATATGGCTGATATCTACAGCACACATACATGGCTGATATCTACAGCACACATACATGGCTGATCTCTACAGCACACATACATGGCTGATATTTACAGCACACATACATGGCTGATATCTACAGCACACATACATTCTTTTTTTTTTATTCATATCTAATTACAATATGGAATGTCGAAAATAGAATGGACGAAGTGGGTATCGAGTCGTTGCGTCCGTCGGTCATATTCAAGACACTTGAAAAGTTTAGTATCAGCTGTATGTTTATATATCGTACTATCGACAGATATACTAAGAAGGGAAGATAGCACATACAAGTTCTAAGTAGCCAAAACTCTACTAGGAAACAAAAATCTTATTGCGAGAAATGAAAATTCCTGTTGTCGCATATTTATAAAAAAAAATAAAACCTGAAGCTGAGTTCTTATCATCGATATACAGGACATGTTCTAAATCAATCGATCAAATGCCTTCTGTCCCGATAGACAGGTCTACTGATCTTATCAATTAATTATTGTCAATTAAATATCTTCTATACTGATGAAAAAATTCTCACGATTGAAGAGCACTACAATAAGTGGTTGAAAAGGTATAACGTGGTCATCATATTTTTCTAAAAATGTACTGTGGACTTTCCACCTACTTACTGATCAGTTCAAAACCTGGTAATTTTTAGAGAATATAGTCTGCTCTAAACGACACGTCAACATTAAGTATCTTAAGAAATCTCTGGGGCATAATGGCTAAATTTCCGATGTGTTTATGCATAAATCCAAATTCAAAGCCAAGAGTGGCGAATTCGAGTAGAATAATTTTCTAATACTTCGATAAATATAAGTTTTAATAAGATTACTACTTCACAAAAATGCATTTTCATTTGTAACAGAACTTACGGCTGGACCAGGTTACTTAGATCTAGTCAAATTTACACTTTTTTTTTTTTTTTATATTGTCCATATAACTCAAATTCGTACTTACTAAAATGTCCTTTGACGTGGCTCGCGGGTCGTTACACTTCTGATTTATAATAAAATCACCAGTGTACAGTATCCAAACGTATATTTCCATCTTCAATACAGATTTGACTTCTCGGACATGAATATATTCAACTACCAACACGTGTACAATTTCTTAAAATATCGATATTCACTTTGTATAGACGTTAATACATAATAATACATCACGAAATTACGAACAGTATAACTAGGACTTTACTGGAGCACGACTGTAGACAGAATGCCCGTTTTCTAATAATTTTGCTTAACAGCTAGACATTAGACGATACTTTCTCAATATTGAGTGAGTGAAAGGAACGAATGACATGAGTGAACACGTGATGAGTGAACTGTTGAATGACTGATATTACTTCCACAATAATAACAATTGAACAGCTGAATTAAATACACTTTGAAGTATCGATACAATATGTAAACTCATTATAATTAATATAAATTATTTCTATTTTTAATACTAAATTTGATTACAATATACAATTTTGCCTTTTAAATTAACGAATCACAACAATATCTCACAAGTAATACATATTATATTAAATTAGATTGTTTAGTGCGATTGTGATGAAAGACATTTTATGGCTAATTTTTTTACACCTTGGGTTGTTTTTAGTAGGGATTTCTAAGGATCTCTATTTTTTTCTAGTAATAAATACCCTATGTTACTCAGTGATAATGTAGCTTTCTAACGGTAAAATAATTTTTAAAATCGGTCCAGTAGTTTTTAAGTTATTCATTACATACAGAAATACAAAAAAAAAATGTATATCTAGAAAACTGGACCGAAATTTCAAAATATTGTAGTTTTTCCTTGATTTATAGACTAAACACTAATTGTATTCTAAATTTCAAGTTTCTATGTCTGCTAGAAGTGCCTTAGAGTTTTGATGATCGGTCAGTCAGTGAGTGAGTGAGTGAGTGACAAATTATCAAACTTTGACTAGTTATAATTCTTAAACTACTGGTTCAAACAGAATGATATTTGAAATATACCGAGCTTGATTCTTGACGTTTCGATTGTGAACACGTGCTTTGTGGTTTTCTAGTAATTTCGGCTTAATTTTTATTGTGTAATACTTGGAGTTTGCTTTATTTGTGCTTATCTATCTGTAAGTGTTTTTTCTCATTATGGGTATTGACCCTCCAGACCCACCTGATCCTCCAGACATCCATAATAATACGATGGATTTAGAAATCCCTCTCAACCCAATAAAAAGGACCCGTCCTGTTTCCCCTGAGCATAGCGAATGCCCAGCAAAACGTTTAAACTCCCGGGAACGAGTAATGACAAACACACACTCTATCTATACTGACCCGATTTTGCAAAAACCTGCGACGTATAATGGGGATGAAAATGGGCCCTTTATTGTTCATGTCTCAAGGATCGAGAGTGACCCGTCGGCTGGTTCCACAATTAGACCCATTAAGTTTGGCTCATTTTTACATAACCAAAAAGTGCCCAATGTTTTGAGGGACGGTGTTAAAGCACTCGGTCGGAATAAAATATCTGTCGAATTTGCCACAGCAGTGGATGCTAACAGCTTTATCTCCCTACCGGCATTAACAGAATTCAAATTTAAAGCTAGTATTCCAACTTACCATATAACCCGCATGGGCGTAGTTAAAGGTATCCCAATTGAATGGAGTATGGAGGAGTTAGTCAAATGCACTGAGTTGCCAGGATGTAATGGTAAGATCCTTAAAGCTAGGAGACTTAACAGGAAAATCAAAGAGAATGGTAGTAGTTCATGGGTTCCCTCACAGACAGTTGTCCTGACCTTCTTGGGCCAGAAGCTTCCTCAAAGGATCTATTGTAAATATAACGCAATCCCTGTAGATGTATACATTTACCCAACCATACAATGCCATAAATGTTGCCGTTTTGGTCACATTAAAGACCAATGTCGATCTAAGGAAAGATGTTTTAGATGTGCCCAACAACATTCTGGGGATACATGTAACATAGTAGAACCCTCATCAACATGCCTGCACTGCTCTGGATGTCATTTTGCCATTAGCAAAGACTGCCCAGAGCAGAGCCGACAGAGAAAAATTAAGCTGCTTATGGCCACAGAGGGCTTATCCTTTGAGGAAGCTTCTCTAAATACTCCCTCGGTCCGCCGGTCGTTTGCTGAAACAGCATCTATTTTGTTTGACTCCCCCCATCCTCTTAAGTCTCCTAGCTTTTCTCACTCCTCCGGACCAACACCTTCCCAAAATGCTACCACTTCACACAAGAAAACTGTTTTCAATCCTATTCGCCTCCGTGCCCCATTAGGTAAAACTTATGACAAAAAAGCCCACTTATCTATAATCCAAGAGGTTCCATCTTCTCAGTCTAATGGTTGTGCTTTGTCTCAAATCAATAGATTTTCTCCTTCTCAAGACTTATCTTCTGCTGTCCTTGAAAAGGACTTTGAATACTATATAACAGCCATTGAACAATTCCTTAAATCTTCAAGCAAAATACCGTCCAACGTTGCCCAAAGACTTGTCAAGTTATCCTCTTTTATATCTAATCAAGATGGATTTAGTAGTGCTACAGTGGAACGCACAGAGCATTCAGCCAAAGAAACATGAAATTTTTAACCTAATAACCTCCTATGAGCCCGTCGTCCTCGCCATTTCGGAGACGTGGCTGGTGCCTGGTTCTCGGTTCAGAGTCCCAGGATTCTTCTGCCTTCGGGATGACAGGGATGACGGGTATGCTGGTTGCGCATTATTGATTAACCAATGCCTTGCTTTCTCACAAATTAATCTACCTTCTCACGGTCAACAGTTTAATGCTGTTGCAATTAGACATAATAATATTTCTATAATTTCGTTATACATTCCTCATCCTAACCCATCTATTATATCTGACTTGTCTTTAATTTTTTCCTCTGTACCCCCTCCTCTTTTAATAATGGGTGACTTTAATGGTCATCATACCTCATGGGGTTCGTCATACTCGGACTCTTTTGGTTGTCTTTTAATTGACCTACTCGATGAATTAAACCTCTGCATAGTAAATGATGGCTTTCCAACGAAAAGAGTTTTCCCTGGCCAGAGTGCTAAGTCAGTCATTGACCTTTGTATCTGTTCACCAATACTTGCACCATCTGTGTCATGCAGAACCCTCTCCAGCACATTTGGTAGTGACCACTTTCCAATTCTCTCATCCATAGCGCAAAGAACTCCAATTTTAACACGACCCTTACAACCCCTTCTAAAATACAGATTAATCAAAGCAGACTGGGGAAAGTATGCCTCTTTATTAGATGATGAAGTTGACTCTCTTCCTGTAGTCACCTCAGAGAACTGTGTTAGTATATATCCCGGCTTTGTCGACTGTATCAATTCTGCTGCAAGTGTTAGTATCCCTTTGAAATCCTTATCACACTGTAAACCGGTCTCACCCCCTTGGTGGGATAGTGACTGCACTGAAGTAATTAATAAGAGGAAAAAAGCTGAAGAAGCTTATAACTTATCTATGTGCCCTGACAATTTTATTATATATAAAAAAACCGCAGCCCGTGCTAAACTCATTCTGAAAAAGAAAAAGAGGGAAGGTTGGACTAGATTCTGTGAAGAGCTATCTCCTAGAACCCCTTCTTCCATTATGTGGAAGAATATACAGAAGTTTCGTGGTTCTTTCAACCCTATCAATACCACCTGCAATGACCCATCTACTTGGATAGATAATTTTGTGGATAAACTATCTCCACCTTATGTTCCTGGTTTTGAATGCTTCCCTTCAGCTGCCTATCCAATAACATCCCAAAATAACATGGATTCTTTATTCTCATTTGATGAACTTGATTCTGCTCTTAATGGCTTAGCGGATTCCTCCCCTGGCCTTGATGGCATACCTTACTCATTCCTGTCAAAATCTGGTTTAAAAACCAAACAATATTTTCTTAATTTAGTTAATAATTTCTATGAATATGGTGATATACCTAACTCTTGGAAGTCCCAACTTATAATTCCACTGCTTAAACCTGGAAAAGCTCCCTCAGAAAGTAACTCATATAGACCCATAGCCCTCTCCTCAACATTATCGAAAATTGCTGAACATTTGATTAAAAATAGACTAGAATGGATTGTTGAAAGTAAGGGCCTTTTATCTAAATATCAATTCGGTTTTAGAAAAGGCACAAGCGTTTTAGATAGCCTAAGTATTTTAACTACAGATATTCGTTCATCATTTGCGAAAAAAGAATATTTAGTAGGAGTTTTTCTTGACATAGCTTCAGCATATGATAATGTTCTTCTTCCAGTACTCAGAACCAAGTTATTACAGCTGAATATCCCTGAGAAACTGACTCGGTTTATATGTAACCTGTTAATGTTCAGAACAATACAGATCCGGTCAATGTCCTGTACAATATCTCCTAGGTACGCTTGGAAGGGCCTCCCTCAGGGTTCTGTCTTGAGCCCACTTTTATATGCCATTTATACATTTGACCTAGATACTACCGTCACCTCCTTTTGCAATATTCTACAATATGCAGATGATATAGCATTATATACATCATCTCCTTCAATGGAGGACATCACAAATCGGCTTAACTTAGCCCTATCCTATCTTAAAGAGTGGTTAGTTAATCACGGTCTCTCTGTGTCAGTCCCAAAATGCAGCGCAGTTATTTTTACCCAAAAGCGTCGTGCCCCTACCCCAATCTTGTTATTTAATGAAACTGAAATCCCAATTGATCAAAAAGTAAAATTTTTAGGAGTCTTTTTGGATTCCAGATTGACAGGTACCGCTCACATAAATTATATCTGCCAGAAGTGTGAAAAAGGAGTCAATGTTATGCGCTCTCTATCAGGTGTCTGGTGGGGTTCCCATCCCTACTGTCAGAGGCTGATTTATAACGCAATTATACGCAGTCATCTTGACTATGCTTCATTTATTCTAGAACCATGTAATAAAGCTGCTCTACAAAAATTTGACAAGATCCAGTCTAGATGCCTACGCTTGATTGTGGGAGCAATGAAATCAACTCCGATTAATGCTCTACAAGTTGAATGTGTAGACCCACCCCTATCCATCCGTAGACAATATTTGTGTGACAAATTCTACTTAAAAGCTCTTTTAAATTCATCTCATCATTTATGGCCAAAACTACAAAAACTATTTCATTTATTAACTAATCAAAACCTCCGTTCATCTAATAATTTCCCCTGTCTTCTCAAAAGCTTTTTAAAATTTTCCAGGCTTCCTGATCCTATCCAACAATATAATATTCATCCTATGTTCCTAACCAACTATGATGCACTTATTTACAAACCTCCTATTCTTTTACAATGTGGAATTTCAAAAGACACCTCAAATGCTAACTCTAAATTTAACTGCTTAGTCGCCACTAGATGGAGTGACAGTCATCTGTTTTACACAGATGCCTCCAAATCATCTACTGGTGACCCTGTTGGAGTTGCTGTTTGGTATCCCAGGTCACATATTATCTTACAGTACAAATGTCCTTCTCTGACATCGGTATTCACTGGTGAAGCTCTGGCCATCCTCTTAGCCTTGTCTTTTATTAAATCACACAATCTAAAAAACTCTGTAATTTTCTCAGACTCACTAAGCTGCCTACAAGCAATTCTCTCAAATCCTTTCCGCTCAAAGTCTCGATTTCCAATTATTCTTGAAATAAGATCTTCTATTTTAACATGCATCCGAAAAGGCTTGGATGTAGTCATAATATATATCCCTAGCCACACTGGTATTAAAGGTAATGAGTATGTGGATTCATTAGCCAAATCAGCAGTTAGAACTGGTAACACTGACTATTTCAGAAATTATACTCATGACCTCGAATCAATTGCGAAAATTCGTTTAGAGCAAAAGTGGAGCAGTGAATGGGAAAAGTCTAGCCGTAACAAAGGGAAGTATTTCCATGACATCCAACCAACGATTCCTCGTAAACCATGGTTTTTTCAATTCTGTGGTGTGGATAAAGCTGTTACATCCACTATTTGCCGCCTCCGTTTGGGTCATGCGTGCACCCCTGTTCATCTTGCAAAGCTTAGAATTCGAGATAACTCCCTTTGTGAGTGTGGTCTTGATGAAGGCAACCCCGATCATCTTTTCTTTAGTTGTCCTAAACTCAATATTTCACTTTTGGATGTCCTTCCTCCTGATATCCCTCGCCCTATTAACTTTAAATGTCTGTTATCTCTTGTCCCTTCTCAATTTATAAAAATCCTCTCCAAATTTATTATTTCTAACAGATTGAAGTATTAACACTAAGTTACTAAATACTGTATACTTATATAAATACTTATATACCTGCTTATATAATTACACATATTAGTACTTATATAAATACACACACATATATATGTACAGTCCTAAGTTTAATGTTTTTGCTCACTCCAAGTATCAAAACTTACATTCAACCCTGGCTCGTACGTCAAGTTTCAACAGTATGTAATTCCCTGACATTCTAAAATTATTGAGTCTCCCAAAATACTCGACATTGGCAGAATCCGTCTCTGGTGGTAGTTGCCATTCATTAAAAGAAGAAGAAGAAGAAGAAATATACCGAGTTTATGCAATGCCTGCTTAGTGCTTAGTGACTGAAAATTCACAAGTGACAGGATTCTAGTTTTATCCACAACGAAGTTATAGGGGGTCGAAAATGGCCCGAACTACTTCGAGAAAAGGATAGTACGGCCGTGCCGCTTTTTGCTCGACTTGGCGGGGGCACTACCGTGCCCCCAGATATAAGGAAAATATAACGTAAGGCGGTATGGTCGAAAGACTGCCCTATGGGCGAAAATAATAATTAGGTATTATTAATTAATTTAGCTGAAAAAGTCCGCTTGTAAGATCTAAATTACAGTTCAAATCTAAATTATTGTAACCAGAGGGTTGATTTAAGTTAGTAGATATAGAGAGAGTGAAGTAGGTATTTATATTATGCTGATTTCGAAAATTCAATATAGTTAATGACTAGTCGTTATTGTAATGTAGAAAAACAAAACTCTAATTACTATTCATGTATTAAAAAATATAAGTAAATATAACCTAAAAAAGCAACTGTGTGATAATACTGAAAATCAAATAATTATTGTGATGTTTTTATGAATTGTTGCTAGTGATTTTGAAAAATTTGGAATCAATATAACCATATAGGAAAAATTTATCCATTTAAAAAAAGTTGTCCATTTAGACGTAAAATGAAAAATAAGCTCAGTGAAACGCAGCAGTCACTATCTAACTTCAAACCAACAGTATTAAAATATTGATTTTGTATAAAATAATAATAGTCTTATTTACTTCTCTCTCTTTTTACTTAAACTTTCGGCGGTTACTTCGAAATTTACTCTCATGCTACAGTAGCGCCTCCGCGCCGTACTGGATACTTTCTGAAAGATAGAGATGGTTCTCCTTACCTCTACCCTACATATACAGTTGTGGTCATATAATTAAGAACGCTTACATGAAGACAACATTTTTTACAAACAGCCTCGCAAAACATAACGCATTTACGTTCTTTTATTTTTTATGGTATTGCAAAATATTGCCATACTATTTGTACATTCATTATGCACATGAGTAATTAAAAAGAAAAACAGATATGTTTTATAGAGTACATAAATGTAGTACCTGCACGTAGGTCGTACCCCTACTGGCTGGTCATATAATTAAGAACGCTGAATAATTTTATAGATTTTTGAAATTTTAATAAAAAAAACTTTTGTTCTTGGTCACCTTTAGTATAACTTTGGAACCATTAATTGTTGCAAAAATAATAAATCGTGCTTATTTCCTATAAAACAATGGGAAAAGTTAAAGTTGTGATAGGTCTAGAATAAGATAGTTATAATAAAACTTCGTGAGAACAACTGGTCGTATAAAAAAATAGCAGACCATCTTCAGTGCTCAAATACCATGGTTTTTCATGCTGTTAAGCATTTTAGAACACATGAAGCTATTTCAAATAAACCGCGTTGGTTTAAAAAGAGGAAGACATCTCCTCGAGGGGAAAGAAAGATAGTTCGTTTGGCCAAGCAGTTTCCATTTAAAGGATACGATGAGATAAAAAAAAGATTTTTTTGGCGAAAGCAACCTCTCGGCAACCTCGAAACGCACGGCACGAAGGCGTTTGGTAGAAGAAAGTTTGTTCGGAAGGATAGCGCGGAAGATACTCACGTTGACATCGCGCCTTAGACATGCTCGTCTTGAATTTGCAATAAGATATGAGAACTGGGCAGTCAGACAATGGAAAAATGGCCTTTTCTCTGATGAAACTAAAACAAATAGGGTTTTCTGTGATACAACCAATGCGTCATACGCCCATCGAATAAAGCATTTGACCCTTAGTTCAGAAAAGTAACGTTGAAGCATGCCGGTGCACACGTGAAAATTTGGGGGTGCTTTTCTGGCCATGGAGTCGGACCTGTTAGGCTCATAGAAGGAAACACGGATCAATTCCAGTACAAAACTATACCAGAGTAAGCAATGTTACCCTATGCTGAGGACGTTCTTCCTGTCATTTGGACATTTCAGCACGACGATGACCCTAAGCATACTGCACACAGTAAAGGAATTCCTCGACTCACAATTTGATTTTGTCTTAGAGTGGTCATCTTATAGTCCGGATTTTAATCCAATTGAGAACATTTAGTGTTAGGTTAAGAAAAGGATATCAAATAGGCAATGTAGCAGTTTAAGAGAACTATACGCGAAAATTTTTAGAAGAATGGAACTCTATTTCTGTTGAAAAATTTCAAAAAATGAGAGTCAATCATGTCGATATCAAAAGCCGTGGATATGCTACTAATTATTATTAATTTTAGGCTTAAAAGGTATTCATTTGCCCTCTGTATCGCAAGTGATCCTTTATAGTGTAATTTCAATAACTAAAATTTCATTTGATACAATTTTATCGAATAGCTTATAGGTCGTTCTTAATTATTTGTCCAGTTTCGTTTCTATATAAATTTTTACTATTTTTATTAAATGTACATCAGTCAAAAAATCTGCATGTTTCTTATATCTTTTTTCGTAATTTAGTGAGCTTTTTTATGTGCCTTTTCCGTAATTAAACAAATAACTTCTGTGTAGTATCTAAAACAAAAATATTACACGTTTGATAAGAAATTCTCTGAAACTAAAAATCGTTCTTAATTATATGACCACAACTGTATATAATATAACATATATGGAGGGTAGAGGTACCATCCACCTCCATGTATATCATATCACTTGGACCATAACAGACATCTTATTAAGATGTCTGTGATGAAGACTTTTCATGATTGAAGTTTCGAATAATATTGGTCAAGTGGAAGTGGTAGTAGCCGTTGCCTCGAATCTACCTATTTTTCGGTAGTTTTAATAATATGATTAGTGAGTAACATAACATTCCTAGTTTAAAATAAAGAGATTTGATCTTTATACTTTTGTGGATAGCCTACTGGGTATATCAAATCAAAAACTAATCCACATATTATAACAACTGTATTTACGATTTTACAATATTATTTGATATAAAAATTAATTATTAAATACGAATTTACGAGCACATTAAACAGAGTACAGAGCAAAAGATATGACATGCATTCGCCGTGAGATCTAGCCGCGCAGTGTCCCCGCCGCGGCGACCAAGTATTTTAGAAAGTTGTTTTAGCGGCGGCGGGGCGCGGGGTGAAGAGGCGGTGGTACAGCGCACCACTCGCGCGCTGAATTTGCTGCGTCATTTTCAATATTATTTTGTTTTGCGAAGATTCTTCTGACGCCACACTACTCCCCCACCGAGACCGGAGCCAGCTACGGTCGATAGTAGTCAGGAAAACGAACCACACGACCACTTCTTGTCTTGATTGGCTCCGCTGCTGACGACTTGCTGTTATTAATTTGAACTTCATTCTGTAAATTATTAAGCAAATAAGCAGGTTTTAAGCGATCGATTGTGACATAGGTATGTCTACCACACAAGTCGATCTTGAAGGTTTTCTTCCCTCGTTCCAGTACTTTATGCGGACCGGAGTAAGGCGATTCTAGCGATCTTTTAATAGGCCCTTTGCGAAGAAAAACATGCTCAGCTGTGTCTAAGCCCTTAGGAACATAGAAAGTTTTATTGGAATGCCAATGCGCCGGCTCTGGTGCAAGGTTTTTAATGTAGCTACGTAAGCGTGAAACAAAGTCAGTGAAGTCTGTGATAGTAGTAGCTTTAGAAGAGAAAAACTCGCCAGGAAGTCGTAATTGTTCTCCGTAAACCAGCTCAGCTGCAGAGGATTTAATATCATCTTTCCACACACTGCGTATACCAAGTAAAACAAGTGGAAGTACCTCTGACCATTGATTATTTTTGTGACACATGATAGCTGCCTTCAACTGACGATGAAAACGTTCCACCATACCGTTACTTGCTGGATGGTAGGCTGTAGTTGGGCGATGCACTGCGCCTAGCAGAGCAGCGATGTTGTGAAACAGGTGGGACTCAAACTGCCTGCCTCTGTCTGTCGTTATTATACATTCATTTATTCATTAACCCTATTTTGGTCGAAATATACCGATTACGACAAATAATACTTGGCAATCATATGATTTCGCATTTGATTTTCGAGACCACTGTTAGTAGGTACTAGTAGGGGATGGCAATAACTGATTTTTTTAGTAAACAAAATGAAACTATTTGTCGAGTTACTTCCTGTGCGCTATTTTAATTAATAGCGGAGCTATCGTATATTCTAAAGGCGAGGCGGTGGTCATTATACAACGAAGATAACTCAAATATTAAAAATAAGTTATTAAAAAAATATAAACTTTTTGAAATGATCTTCCCTAAAGGAATCCGTAATTTGCATGCTTGTTGAATTAATAGTTATGAATAATAAAGGTTTTGAAAAGTACGGTGTTTGACATAATTGGCGTAAAAGCATAGGTACTTTTCTTCAAAATACTCGCAGTCTCATTTCGAATAAATAATAATAATAACAACCACTGATGGATTTACCAGCAGGCTGAGTAGGGTTGAGCCTAGGGAGGCAGATTTTAGGGACGGCAAATTTGGAGACTTTTTTTTTCTTTTAACATTATAAGAATTTAAATAATGTTCAGTGAATTTAATAATATAATTAATTGTATATGGATTAGTCCGAACTCTGAAGAAATCGAATCAGTGAAACACTTCATTTGAATCCTTGCAATTCACGTTCTCAATAAGCTGAAAGCATAGTTCTTGCGGGAAGTACAAGTAGAAGTTAAATAAGCAGTAGTTATATGGAGATATTCTGCAAGAATTATTCTCTCCACTCACTGAGAATCGATAATTTAGGTAAATTATTAATATAACAAAGATACGTTTTACCAGCCCGATAATAATTATTGTGTTTATATTCAATAATTATAATTTTTATTCGCACTCTACGTGTAAGTACATACAAAACATACATTTTATAGATTATTTATTATTATATGTTTTTCTGTGATAACTTTATTAATATAAATAGGGAAAATTTCTAATCCATTCATCACACAGTGATTATCAAAAACTTTAGTGCCACTATACAATTTAAGATGGCGCTGAATTTATATTTTTTACATTTATTATCTATTTATTATCATTTATTGTCATTTATATTATATTTGTTATAAATAAAAGTATTTTGTTCAATTAAACGTTTAATTTGTATTGATAACATTATATTATTTGTAAATATAGATAAAGTTCTTATTAAATAGTAGGTATGTAGTAGATGCGACATAAACTCAATATTTTTTTAAACTACACACAATAATTGATTTTATACTTACTATACTTACATAACCAACTATAAATTACTTAAGATTTGATTTAACTAAACGATGATAATTATAATATAACATCATATTAATTAATTCATAGGCACAAAATTATTATTTATACAATCACATAATAATAATATCCGATAAAAGCTAAAATGAGGTATATTAAAAATGATTAGGAATCCGACAAGAGAAACTATTGCTAATCATTATTTCTAAATTTAATTTTGTTAATTTAATTTAAAATCTACAATTTTATCAATAAAGTGCCTAAATCGTGTTTAATATAAACATCGCAAAAGTGAATCTACTGGAATGTCCACAAAACATTATGATATCAACAAACAAGGCACAAAAATCGTGATATTTTAGTGTCTCCACTCTCTCAAACGTGATCACCCTAATAATTAAAACAATATGCAAAATTGCAAACACTATATCGTATCTATGGCATTGTCAAACTAAACTAAAATAACAAATCAGTCTTCCAAAATTATGAAATTATAGAATATTAATTAACTTAACAATAATGACAGAGTTAACATACAATATTGTAGATACTTGAACAATATGTTATAATTTGTTGTACAACCATTCAATTACGTAATTACGTAATTAAATAAATAAAAAATTGCATCCAATTTCGTAGGTTAATGTTCTCATACAAAATATAGGTACGTCAATTCATCTATTTAAATATAGTAAACTATAGCCACTTTATGTTTACCATAAACTTAAATTAATTACGTATTAAACTGCATGGCATTGTGTAGAAATGTATATAAATCGATAGTTACTTAGATTGAGCATTTTCAGCTATTTTGAAATTCTTAAAACTTAATAAGAACGACCGTGCTTGTGCAAATCAATACTTATCTACAGATATTTATAAAAAGTTGTATTAACAATGAACAAGTATTTTTTATATTTAAAATTATGATGCAGATATTATTTCAACTAAACATCAACTTAAAACATAGGTGCCTATCTATAACGAGCGTCACAGAGGCACAGTAATAATTGCGTATTTCTATTTGGTTTATGAAACCCGGATATGCAACGTGTGGTGCTGCGGACTAGAGTCAAAACTATAGCGAGCGTGAGGTAATGGCGGCGTTTCAGTCTATAAACATCACAGTCGCGGACAACAAATTGCACAATAAATTGTCTAGGCGGACCTACCAGAGGTGCACAGCCTGGCTGGCGCTGCCTTCCTAGGCAATGCCCTTTAACGGTTACCGCTCTAACTGACCTAACATTACACCTGATTAGTACTAACTTATTAACTATTCTATTAACAGAGACGTAAATGTTATAAACATAAAAAAAAACTACTGAAGAAAAAACAAACATAAAATCACAAGACACCGCCATGCCATGCCGTACAACGGAAATTTTATTTCGTTGTCGCATGTTATGACGTTTGGAAATAAATAGAATAGAAAAGAGGTAGAAAATAAGTGGCCACGGGGCCCATTGCAATTGCCCGGCCGGAGCGCCCGGTCAACGTGGCTTTCGCGTGCGCGACGCGTCCTACCAGTTTAGTTTTTACATATACATAAGTGTCTTAACTAACTTTGTACGCCTATATCAGTCTTGTCAAGTATTTACATTGCGTGTGGCCTTTAATCCCTCTCACTACTACAATCAAGAGCGAAGTTGCGAGGTGGGACGATAACTCCAGAGGGTGGATCGGGGTCGCGACGCCGCGCTACCGATAAATCTTCTACGTGGTCATCGTCGTGAGGTGGAGATCGTGGTGACTGCGGTCTCGACCGCGGCGGTGTTCGTGGCGTAAGAGCGGCGTGAGCTGCAGCTGCTAATGCCATTGCGTGTAAAGCTTCTCTACCCCCATCTCTAGTCGCCCCTTCTAATGCTTGTTGTAAAAATGACGGGTCAATTAAAGGAGTAGAGGGTGAGTGATCCTCATTACCCCCCGTACCACTTAAACCGAAAGGAAAAGCGGCACCGTTGGATTCCCTTTTTATACCACGACTCATTGGCCGACTAGTTGTTATGCCAAGTTTTTTCACCTTATCGTACAGGGTACGTGACGGCACGCCGTATTTACGCGAAGCTTGCAGTGCGCTCATGCCGTTTCGTACACATTCAATTGCAGACATAATATCAGACCTTGTATATTGCTTGTATCGCTTCCACTCTGGTTTCTGTTGAGGAGGAACATAAGGTGCTAGACCGGCTCTTACATCTTGTTGAAAGTTAGTAGGTGGAGAAGAAGGATGGAAAGACCGTGCGTTTTCTTCTTCGAAAGAACGCTCTGTGTAAGGAGAGTGGGCATCTTCGGAACGGTCTGAACGGTTATAATGGGGTGATGACGCTCGCGATGATAATCTTCGGGGGCGGTAATCGAAAGGACGCTGAGGACTCGCGGGGCGTTCTGGTTCATGCGCCGAACCATTTGAATGCAAACGGGTAGGCTCATGTTGATGGACAGGGTGGCATACGAGAGAAATAGGTTGCGACGAGTCTACAGTGGTATTTTGAGCGAGAACATTTCTTAAAATTGGAGTATCACGGGTAGCCAACATGCTCGATAATTTTTTCCGTTTTAATGGGTTCATATCAGTGGAATCATAAGCTGTGGAGAGTAAAGGTGCAGGTGGTGGCCAACGATTGATCTGTACCGGTGGCGATACACTAGATGGCGCAGCAGGTACCACTCGCGGGGGCGACGCTGCGGGAGTTCGCTCGCTGCTGCCCGGTCGGCGTCTCAGCTCTGTCATATCAAACAAACCCTTTACTTCCAGTTGTTCAGCAACCTTCATGATACGGGGAATGTGTGCTTGTGTAACATTCACTTCACCCGTGTACATATACTCGAGTAGAGCACGCATTTCAAAATCTTTGACGCCTGGGAAAAGTATGCTGCAATGATCCATGGGTACGTCAGCCAATATTGATTGAAAGTAAGGTGAATTTGCAGCGAGCACCACTCTGTGTGCTTTGAAAGTGACTTGATCGTCGACAACTAGAGTGCAGTCGACGTATGTCTCCACTTTTATTAAAGCTTCTAGAATCTCTACTAGATTCGTCTTGTGATGGTTCCATTTTAAGCAAAATGTCTGCTGTCCCTCGCTACTACCCATTTTTCTAAATTGGGCTTCTGTGAACAAAAATAAACAATATTATATTATAAATAATTAGCAACAAATTTTAGTGTAGTCAAAATCCAATTAGAATGAAACAAAATCGCTTAATTAAAAATTTCCATAGAATTATTTTTATTTAGTATATTAACAAAACGAAGCGTTGCACACTTAAAAAGTTTTAGGAAATTAAATTTCCCATAAAATATTCTTAAATAGTTATTATTCTGAAAAGTGTGTTTGTAATTGTTATTTTTTAATGTAAGCTAAAAAAAACTTAAAAGTAAAAATATTGTTATTTGCTTTTTTTTATAATTAATATTATAATTCATATTTTATAATTCGATAACTGTATAATGTCATTCACAAAAATGTTTAAAGATAAACTTGGACAAAAGTTTCAATAAAAATAAAATATACATTTGCTCTACATAATTAAAATTCTAAAAAATAATTAAGATATTTTTTTTTTAAACTGTCCAATCTAAATTTATTATATTTATCAAAAACATTTAATTGATTTATTCCAGATATTATTTAAAAAATAATTTAAAGTCTATAATATATGCAAATAAAACATAATTAAAAGATAAACAAAATTAATTAATCTATCATTAAAACAAAAACATAACATATTTTATCTAAATTATCCATCAGAAAACAAAAAATAACGCTAAGTACGTACCCGGCATAACGCCGTCACATGAAGAGGCAGGATACATGGTAGCACTATACTCCAAGCTAACATTTACGTATAAACAAACTCTCAACTCGTGTGCAGTGACTCGCAAGTCGAACCGCACGATACGCACTGCGAGCTATTGCAAAGTGCGAGCGAACGGTGCCCTGTACGGCCGGTCCACTACTGTCCCGCTGCAACGCCCTACCCCATTTACATATATCGCTTATAGCCCTTCCTTACTGCCAAATTGACGTTTTACCTTTTATTCAGCAGGTAAATCGAACTTAGGGAACTATAGAGAACGCGCTCCCTAAATTAATTCAGCAAATAAATTGCTGCTATAATTTTAACTTTAATCTGTTAGCGTTAGAATTGATATTCAAAAAATAAACAAAAATTCTCACTTACTTTTTTACAGCCGGGTAACGAAATCTAGTCGTAGCGGCTCTACGAAACTGAAGAATTTTTCCTTAAAAAAATATATGCGACTAATAAAAATAAATCTTACCTTTATATAAAATTTTAAGATCCAAATTCAGGGTTGCAGATAACTCATGCGATGTAAAAGTTCATGTGAAAACTCGTATTAGCACTGATAAGTTCGTAGCACAAGCGGGGGTTGTACGCGATAGCCGATAAGCCTGTGGTTCGCCCTGTGGGGGCGGTGTGCTCTTGCGAGCGTCTGGCGATGACTGTTAGTTGCAGGCGAACGGTCGCAGTCCTCTGCCGCCTTACCCCGCACCTCTGTGTGCGCTTTTTTACGCACACGTCGGAGTGCAGTGCAATTGCGTGCGAGTGTGGGTCGCGGCGCGCCATCGAATTGCAGCCTGTTGAGGAGGGCAACGGGCCATGTGTGCGTGAGTGCGCGCGCGCATATTATACGACGCCTGCACAAGTGTGTTCCTCCTCTATAGATTAAAGCCGAATTCGGCTCATAAAAAGCTGTAGCCTCGCCCTGTTGTCTCTTTGTATGCTAACGTTGAACTTCGCGTCGTGCTATCGAACTAAAATATTCTGATAGTATGTGTCGTTAATTATCATAAAATTCGAATTAATATGCTTTCTATCATTAACATTAGAGAGTAAGTTTATTTCCATAGGGTTTTTTCTAAATAGTTATTTTCAAATTGTTTAGTTTATTATACAATTGATTTAGAACACTATATGGCATATAATAGATATAAGAGTACCTACACTAGCAGCAGATAGCAGCAGAGAGCCCACAACTATGAGCATGTAGAGCTAATTATTTTACTTCTAACCTGAATTAAGTTAAAAGTTCGGATATTTAATGTTTATAATTGATACATTCTTATATACGATGCACATAATTGCATTATAGGTATTTTAAAATTAGTATGTAATCCAAATTACGGCCTACTCCACTAACTGTTCAAAATCCTCGATTTACGTAAATTAGTATGTCCTACTCTTACCCGTGCGTATCGTATTATCTAGCAGGAGGTATCCTGAATTAATCAAACAGTATAACATTCCGAATTCTGAAACACTTATACAATATCGTTTCAAATAACGCGATCCGCGTGGTCGTAGAGACACATTGATAGAGCGTTCCAACTTCCAAGACTTCCCAAAAGTACGTGAACAAATGCCGCGAAACAGGGTCATTGACATATTGCCTGTGTGGGGAACGCCAAAATAGCGCAAAATGCACTCAAAAATAGACCAAGCTGTGTGCAATATTTTTTGTTAAGCAGAATGTTGCGTCGGTGATATGGGATCCATACCACATTCTGTTTAAATCCGAGACATATTTTTCAGAATATTTTTACTTTGTCTTACCAAATGTTTTTACTAAGTCAAACAGAACTGATAATCTAAATAGTTGAGATCACTTAATAATATTCTATCAATAAGTTTGACATTCTTATACCGTCAATCTTCATCTAATAATGATGGTAGAGAGTAAATAGAGAGTTTATAATATTAAGTGATAAAGGGGATTTCGTACAGCTTTATGAATTGTAATTATAACAAAACTAAAATTGTGTAAATACTTACTAATGAAACTACCTAAGTTTGCACTGAAAAAGTGTAGATGTATCATATCGTTTTTAATCATTTCGCTATACCAACATGTAATAAGTATGAATACTAATTCTATGTTGGGATCGAACTTAAACATTTTATCAAATATTTATACAATTATACCTATATCTTAAGAGCCCTAAAACATCCTTTTCCCATAGTAATGGTTGGGTGAAATTATTATTAATTGTATTCATAAACAAAGGCAGCGAAATGTCAGAGAACCTCTCGTCAACTCAATAGCAAATGCGAGTAGTTGAGTGCACTTAACTTAATCATTTGCATATCGATGACCGATCAGTGATTTGGAGCTAAATTATTTATATGTGGGAACTGGCAGTTGGGATTTTGTGTTTCATTGTTGAAATAAAATGTTATTTTTTATGTGTAAGTAACTTATTGATAGAGAAATTACATCAACTATTATCTCGTTAATTGGAGTGAATACAGTCGCAACTCTCAATATATAGATCTACGAGTATTTTCGAACGCACGCCCGATAATAATTTGGTTATTGCCCCGGAAACGTTGATGCAGAAATGCAAATGTACTTTTGTTAAAACTAGTCGTAATGACCTTTGATACGAATAATTAGCTTTAAGTCACAAAATTCGCGGAAGTGCCATCATTGAGTATTTTAAAATCGGGAGCAACAAACTTTATTAAGGAAATTATTTGATTTGCAATTCACACAAGCATAAATATCAGCGACAATTGCCATACAATGCTACTTTATAAGCGTATTATGCTAATACCAGCATAAACAAGTGATGCTCCGCGACCTATCCCACGGCGTCGCACGCGCAGCAAAAACACTGCGAAGCGGGGGTTATTGAAAAAACTAATAAAAAAGCAATAATGCGATCCCGCATGGTGTCTCGTTGAGTTACGAAATTGACGCGTCCTATGAACCATATGTACGGGATCTAATATTTGATAATGTCACATAATTTATAAATTGATCGTCAATTCAGATGAGAAAATGTCGTCTATCGAATGGGTTTACCCTAAGCTAATTCGAACTCATATCAAATACTTTTAAGCCTATGCATAATCGGACATTTAGAACTAAAGTAACCTTATCCAAACTTATTTATTGGTAATATACGCTTTAAATATGCTCTAAAATTTGGACCATTGCAATTATTTCGTTTATGTTCATGATTGGCGATAAGGTAGATATTTTTTTAATAGTTAGAAAGTGTTTTAGGCCGTTCTATGAAGTTTTGAGTTAAGTCACTTTAATTCTAAAGCTGAGAATCATTACTGATTGTGGAGTCAATCTTAAGTATTTAATTCTCATTGCCAACAATTAAAATATTGACTTTGCATAATGAGTAAAGGGGTTGTGGCCAGCATAAAGAGATAATTGTAATTTCACGCGAAGCGACCGCCTCGTCATTTGTCGCCAGCATCCTGCCACGCGCCCTGACTGAATTTATTATTTTATATTAACTGGGGTGCCCTACCCTCTTATCTCGTATTAGCTACTATGAGACAATTAAATAATAGACTACCCACTGATATCACATCTTGTACTGCTTTGTTTAAAATGTGTAAAGTTAATAAATTATAATAATTATATTCCATAGTCCATAGTTTATTTATATCCTAAGACGTTATATATTAGAGGTGTTTCAAAATAAACCTTCTCAGATATAAAATCTTAGCAACAAATAGAATGATCTAAAATACAGTGATTTTAGAAATACCTATGTCCTATACCTACCTACCGTATCAGACTGCTCGAGACCACGTTTACTGCAAAGCACTCGAAATATCAGGCTCGTTGGCGCGTTTGGTAGAACACCAATCTTGCGCTCTGATGGGTCGCGGGTTCGGATCCCGCCGAGACGACACGTTTATAATTTTCTGTAAGCATGTCATCCACACGTCTGGTCACTTCGAGCATTAAGCTAGTGGGAGAAATATCGAAATTCCGATGGAAAAACTGTGAAGTGCATATTGCGCGTTTGGGTCTCAGTCTATGGATTTCCGAATGCTCAACAGCGCATCATTTACTGATTTTTTGTTGCTGGAATAACCTACCATCAACTCAAGCTCGTATGTTGATATACCTATAACATTTAAAAAACTTTTTTCATTTAAATGTGTGCAACACTCAAGAGATATCGTCCGCGATGTATGGAATAGTATTAAAACTATATAAATATTATCTAAACACTGTATAGGTATACAAATCGAGTTAGGTTGGCACAACATTGATATTACAACTTTTGTTCCAAGCCGGGTGAGTCCGGATGCTACTCATTGTAGCGAAACTCCCCGAGACCGAGGTAAAACGATATACATATTATATTCTTTCCTGCCATTGTTGAAATCTTTATTTGTATATAATATCATTTCAAGAGTAATATTTCATTATTTTAATAAACTATATTATATCAATAAATTTTATGATAATTATTACGAGTATTTTGATATTGTAAAGTAGAAAGACCTAGGCGAGAGTTTTTAGAGTTTGGATGTTTTTCAGCAAGTGAGGCCTAATGTTTCGTTTTCTTTTTTTTTATATTATTATTATTTTCGGTGATTATATTTACCTACAGCTTTTACAATTATTTTCATTTATCTAATAATTTCCTGAAAATTGACACATTAAATCAGAATTCCTTAACTAACGGGAAATTTACTTATATCAGATGTAGGTAGGTACTTATTGTGCTAAACTTAAGAAGAATCCAAAAATTCTCTTCAGTATGACCTAAATATACATAAGTTCGTAACCTGTTTAATAAATTGAGAATAATTGTAAAACTAAATACAAAAAAAAATTAGCTAGGTAAATTAATTTTGTAATTTTCTTTGCATATATAGCCGAAAACCCCAATTATCATTAGTATCATTTTTTATCAAAATGTGTATGTCAAACTTTGTAAAGACTACATCGAAATTCTTATAATAGGTCAACAGGGTATTGAAAAAACTAATTATTAAATTAAAAATGGGTGTTCTGCTAAGTATTGTTGTCAAAATATCGACTGCACCTGTTTTGTAGACAGAATGGCGCGTAACAAACATTTTTTTTAAAGCTGTTGACCTACCAATTAAATATTTAGATAAATGCTTTTTTTTTAAAGGATACCACAATTATAATCTTATATTAACAGTCATACCTTTTTATTTATTTATTTACGTCTTGATTTCACATTTCAGTTACAGTAAATATGCGATAGGAATCATAAATTAATATACCTATAACCAAATAATTCGCTCCCCGAGTCGCCGCCATGTTGGCTTCACCGAAGCTCTACAAAATAAAACAACCACGGGCTCTCTACTTTTTTACGTTTTTTATACAGGATCATTTTTCTTGCTAGCTCAACCGACGGATTATTTACTGTGTTCAAAAATAGTTCTTATGTCGTACAAATTAAGGTTCTGTTGCTGATAGTAGGTGGTGGAATAGTGGACGTCCTTGGATGGACTCGATCTGCTAGCCGCGAGATCGTCCCATCGCGCGTTGGTCGTTGCACTGATACGATGCATTTTAAATGCATTGGAAAGTGGTAAATGAAATCTCACATTCTTGATTCTTGTGTCGCTGAGTTGGGACTCGTTTTTATAACCTAGTAGGTACTGAATACATGTTTGAATTTTATCAAACTACAATATCTGCGTATTTTGAGTATACCTACTCACAATATTTATTTCCTACATGAATGCATATATGCGTAGATACATATAAATAAGTGACTGAGGAGTTCGGAAACTATTCAGTATATATTAAAATATACGTAATTTAAAGCAGTTTTCAACATCCTAAGTATTAAATTTTGGCCTTGTTAAATACTGGGTAAAAAACAGCTATCCGCACCCAATACTAATGAGGCAAAATTTAAAACGTTCTACTAATTTACGACACTGTCGCTAAATGTTAAAAACTACTTTCGTAATACTTAGTGAAAATCCCATACGTCCATCGTCATAGCGTCCGTCACCTAGTAAACGTTTAAATAAGAATATAAGTAGGTATAACCAGTATTAATAAATGACTTTTTCAAAAAAAAAGACAAATGATATATAGGGTAGGATTAGCTAAAACGACTATATACGCTGTTTAGATTTTTATGAATGTCTTTGCATTATCATGCATTACACGAAGCCTAGGTCTATTAAGAAAAGAGCAATGAATAACCACACAATATAACAAGCATTAAAGAAGATTGAAGGCCAGTGCGTTTTAACAACAAAATCAATAAAATATATCATGGCCACAGGTACGTTATTTCCGTCGCATGCACAATACGGTCGAAACGACCGCGGTGCGAATAGATGTCATCGTGATATAGCGGACTATAATTACAGGTATCATTTGCAATTTGTCAACGGCGATCACTGCTATGGGTGGTGAATTAAAAACTGTTTTTATAATAAAATTCCATAGAATAGTTAGAACATTGTCTTTATGCAATTTTACTAGGGGAAAATGCAATACGACACTGAAAGTCTAGGTATCGTATTTAAAAACGTGATTCAGCTTTGAATCTAGTCTAGGACATGTGAAATAATTATTTTTTCTATATAGAAATTTAACAGCTTTCAATAAAATGCGACCTAAGTGGGATACTTTATAATGTAGATATGTTTTACGGAAACGCAATATTTTCACGATATGTTGGTATTCTTATAATATATTTAAATTAAAAATATTCTACTTTAACAATTGGATTTTATAAGAAACAAACTATTTATTCATTTCTATAGAATACTATATATTATACGTAAAATTAGTTCTAAATTACATTTTTTTTTCAATTTTATTTTTACAAGAAATTAAACATAAATAAAACATAAACAATTGTTCTTATCATCGAATTTCGGATAATAATCATTATGAATTACACGATCGTTTTATTCGCAAACAACCCTTGGCAATATTGACATAGGGTTGTGGCCAAAATTGTATTTTTATTATAATAGCCTCGTTTTATTGAGAGTAAGCAAGGGTAAACATTGTAGGGTTATGTTTCATTTAAAATAGACTCCACAATATTGTATGATAATATATCATCATATTATTAATAATATGTATTATAATTACTATGAATCTAAATTTACGTGTTATTATTTAATTTAAAAAAATATTCCTTTATGATCTATACATATAATAAAAGAGTAGGATCGAAATTACGCTTCACTAAATATTTTTACCAGAAATTAAGAGGGGTGATAAAAGAAGGGTAGCAGAATGCATAAATGCAATTTTTAAGATTCTTGTCTGTCTGTCTGTCTGTCTGTCTGTCCGTCTGTCTGTCTGTCTGTCTGTTTGTTCACGCTAATCTCCGAAGATACAAAACCGCTTTTCGTGTAATTTATACAAATATATTAAGCAAAGTCCGGGGCAACATATAGGCTTTGTTTCATCGTAATCGGTTGTCGGAAAAAAAAGTTATCATCATTTAAATATTATTTTAAAGGCACCATTTCAACAAATTGCAATGAAAACTGACTCGCGTTGAACTTTTTCGAATTGTCAGATGTCAATCACAGTTTGATATGTAAATGAAATAGTTTGATGATTTCGCCGTTTTCGATATGTATCCGTAGAATAGTGGATATGCAGTCCCATTGCGTTACTGAAGATGCGAGTTCGAACCTGAACCTTGAAATTTGTGAAATATTTTTTTGTATTTATTTATTTATTTTTTACAAAAACTATATTATAACAATAGAAAAAGTATTATTGAAAAGTATTTCTAATGAGATCGTTTATTTTATCTTTTCATCAAGCCTTTATTCGACATTGCTTTTATTGCTTCTGACTGCCGGGTAGCTTAGGAATCCCGAGAAAAGGGAATTTAAAAAATATTCCGAAAATGAAAATAATCAATTAAATGAAATAAATATCGAGGTGGATACAGTATCTTCCCCACTAATAAAATTTAAAGTGAACCCCACGCGAACGAAGTCGCGGGCATCAGCTAGTATACAATAAATATGATGAAATAGGTTAATTTATAGAGTCTAGGCAATTGATTTCTTAGGCATTTTATATTTTAAAAAATATCTTGTATTCAAATAGACATGTATAATATTAAAACGTGCCGATCGTAGTGTTAAAACCCGTAGGATTCATTTCGTGAACAAAGTTTGAGTTAGTTTATACTCGATAAAACTGGAGCAATCAAAATAAGAGAAAAGCTCCACAACAATCAAATATTATTTAAGCATGAAATATGGTGACATTTTTATTATACAAATAATAGCAAAAAAAACTAAGCGAATACTTTACCCTGTCCATACTCTATTAGACCCGTTTCAAAGGGCTTAGTATAAAACCCTTTTCCCATTTTTATGTCAAAATAAGATTGTTCGTGACGGTAATATTGTTGCCAAATATGAATTGATCCCTTTAACCAAGAGGAAATTTTTTTATATTTAGAAGATTTCGGAATAATATCTATTAAATTATATTATACTAAAGATGCCTGCGATATTTCGTATCTTGGTATATATTTTAAATTTCATTAGAAGCTTTTCTGTTTAAAACAAAAGACAGCTTTCAAAATTGTATGAAATTTGCGGTTTTGACAATTTTTTGTTCATGATATTGCAATTTGTTATTTTCTTATCATATTTACCGCAATGCATTGATTCCCAGTAGCGATAGCATTATCTGTAACTAGTGTTAGGCGCGATATATGGTAAACCACGTACCGTCATTGCTAAATTAAGTGCATGTTCGTATAATTATTTGGTTGATTCTTTATAGATGACATTTTTACTGACCAGATATAGACAATAACGGCTTTCTTTTAATTACCTTATGTATCAATTTCCTTATTTTACATTATTTTTTCATAGTTTTATTTGAAACTTTATTAGCTGATTGTAAGTTATAACTACGCTTACTACAATTATATTTTTTTTTATGATATTATAATGTTACAAGTCCTTTTAAAAATCTTCAAATCCATTTCACGAATTTGTAAATATCAATAAATACCGTCTAATTGTGTATTTGCAATACTTGTACAAGCAGTTCCTTAGAATTTTTTTCACAATTTCATACATGCGTAACGCATGTAAAGTTTCCTAATAAATATCACGTATATACGACTAGAAACATGACAGTTTGCGAAAGTAGTTTCTATGCAACGTTTCTAGTAAACGTGCGAGATGACTGAGTGCGTATCGCGCAAAATACAATACGCACGCACGATGCGTACGCGCAGATAATGTGCGTTCGTCTGATAAGAAGAATGATAACGTTCATCCGCTCATGAATTTGACTCTTTTATCTGTCCTTTATTTTTTCAAAAATGCGATTGCGCTAAACATGGGTTTTTTAATTTTATTTTATAAGCACATTTTAGTCTTACATATGTACAATATACAATACACATTTTTACTTATTTAGGAAGCACATCAAATCTTTTTTATGAATGAGGTATATTCCGACCTTGTAAGAATTATTGCAAAGCCGACATCGGTCTTGTAAATAGTGCACCGTCCACTTTTGTTGTGCATCCAGCGTAATGATGACATGACAATGACGAATGTTTACGGGACGGCGCGTGCTATCCGCAAAAAAATTGCTTTGTTGTAGGCGGTTGAAGTTACGTCAATTTCGCACACTTATACTAGGAGATTATAAGTTCGAGAGAGGTGTCTTTGTTTTGATTATAATTTTACGCATGCCAAAATATATTCAACAACAATAGTTTCGATTACTATAAATTGTAGATAACCTTGTGGCCCACATTTGATTAGTGTGCGTGTATCTATTTATATCTACTGTATTAGAATTTAATCAATAGTAGGTACTTCTATATTCCGATACAGGTTTTATCATTATTCGTTACAATAGATGTCAAGCATATTTTTTAAAGTTCTGTACGTAATCTCTTATCCTTACTTATATTATAAATTTGAAAATTTGTTACTTTTTCTTTCACTCAAAATCAAATCTTGCCCTTTTTGCACAAGAATAGTCTAAGTGTAAAGATTTCTTTTTATCCCGAAAATAGAAAAGAAAACGTACAAACAAGCCAAAAACAAAGCAGCATAAATACGGAAGTTAAATTTAGCAACACAAAAAAGAAAACATAATACTAGGACAACATACTTTTATAGACAACTATGGTATGGGATTCCGTAAAAAATGGCAAAAACGAAATTGAGATAATGTAATCCTTAGCTAGTTACTATAATAGCGTACCTATACATAGACATATTACAGATATATTCGCTATACGACAGTATGTATTTACACTTCAACATCAAATAATTATTATGAAGTATTTTGTAAGGCATACTGAAATAAGATGTATAGTCTCTACAAAATGTAGAGTCATATCTTATTAAAGTTATTTTTTTTTCTTTTGTTTATTTGATATTTAAATTAACACAGTTTGTATTAAATATCAAAAAAATTTTTAATGCAGAAATTACATTCATACCTTATATTGAAGTCCTAACTAACTTAAAAAATCTTGGACGTATTTAAAAATGTACAGAACCCAAGTCATATAAAACATTCCAGATTAACAGCTGTAATCTGTTTACTATGTGTGTAGGTATATATGAATCATTTTGGCAATGTTTCGCGAGGGCAGGGCGAAACTGTTTCGAGATATCCATTCGTACATAACACACACACACACGAGTAGATAATATGTTATTTACTTTACTCGCGAGATATAACGTGCTGTGCTCCTGGTATCATTTCATACTCAGTTGTAAATAACTTTATAATCACGCTACAACAATGACGTAATAAAAATTATATAAAATAAATAATAATCACCTAAATATGTTATCAAGGTCAACTTTGCTGATACAATGCAAAAATATTTTATCACCGAAGTCGATATTCTCTCTCCGGAGGATATCTTTAAAAATATGTCAATGTAGACATCATTTTCATACTATAGGTTGTAACTATATACTAAAGAATCTAACAATCAAGTGATAATTCATTATTATACGGTTCGGAAGGAAATATCGATTGAGTGTCAAATATTTATCTATTCAGTTGCGATATTTGTAGTTAAGATTGTTCATCAACACGAGTTACGGGCTGTCGAGGTTAGGTGGGATTTGAGGCCAAGGTTTACCCGCTAATAAGTTGATATTTTAACAGAGTTAGATAAAAATACCGACACCGTAAATTAAATGTAGAGTTTTTCATACACTCATATATTTAAAATAATCAATATGTGGGTACAAACTAAAGGTAATTAACAGTATTGTTTGGAGGAGTAGCGAGAAAGTATCGTGTCGTTAATACGTGTTTTTAGATCATTACTTGGTATCAAGCAAGGGGTTGAAATGACACGTTTTATAGCAGAACACCGGAGTCGTAGTGGTTCGTCCTCGTGACCAAAATACGCGTGCTGAATAATTGAAGCCTACCTAGCCGACCACCGGCCCACCCCATTCGATACACTTTTAATTTTTACCTTTTGATTTATTAGAGGACAAACTACACACAAATTAGTTCTTGACTCTATCAAAAAATAAAAACTTTGCGAAATCTACTTTCTCGTAGACTTCTCTCTAAAATTTTTAATATTTATAGATCAACTATTATAGTATTGTTTTATTACAACGCACAATAAAAAAAAACAAATGAATATAATCATAGGTAGTTGTTAACTCAATGTTTTTAATGAACAACACTCTTATTCATTTTAACAGCATCGTGATTATTTCAACCACCTTTTCATCAACCAAAAATACCACGTATCATATATCAAGTTTGTATCAGATTAAAAACATTGATCCACAAAAAAAAACAAAGCCTACAATTATTTTAAGGGATACCTATTTGGCTTTTACACGCAAATGCGACATGAAAACTTCAATGAATAATTGATTGGAACGTCATTTGGCAACCACCTCCATGTTCACCCAAACTTGTTTTGGCCAGCCACCTCTTGTCACCAAAGTCAACATATCAAGTTTTCCGATAAACTTCGGGCGATGGGCTTCCCTTGATTATAATGTATATTTTAAGTATTACGTAAATGGGTAGAAACTCATTACTTTACAATATATTGGTCCTACATTAAAATACCACTTCCAAAAAGATCTATCATAGGGCAACCAATATGCCATAGAAATAAATTTATTGTACAGTTCATGAGAACCTTGATATTCCAGACATTCTACTACTCATTATTAAATTTTATATATACATCTAAGTACATACTATATAATAGCACAAACAAAGGCTTCATTAAAATTCTAAATTATTGCAAAGGGGTGAAAATTGGAATCAACATTTACGTGAGATGATAGTATATATTTGATGACATACATTTAGTTTGACAAATATGGTGTTTTTATTATTATCTCTTCAATATAATCTTTGCACATAGGTACAGTACATACGCAGCGGTTCTACGCACTGGCGTCCAGTGAAGTCGATGACGGCGATGGCCCACATCGATATTTCGTACATTATTTAGTAATCGCGTGTCGCCTCCCAAATTTCCAATGTTTGGCGATTGATGTGTAGATTGACTTTTGTCATTTGCTGCCCATGTCAAACAGTAAAAATGTTTTTCTATAGTGTCCTCAAAGGGTGGTGGTGGTAATGGACTAAGGCGATTTTAATTTCACCCCTGGCACCTACCTATTTTTTGTATCTTCGTATCTGATCGTGCGAGTGATGGATGAAATGTGTCCTTATATTTTCTCTAGGGCATATTTACTCAAACGTTACCTATTGATTTTCATTTATTTATGAGCACTATTTGACATCGAATTAATACTTCTCAATAGTTTTGTAGGTAATATACCTACCTACATATCTGAATTCTTGACAAGTTACTAATTATAAGTTCAGCTTGTTTTTTTTTAAATGCATTAGAAGAGATATGTATATATATTTTTAGCAAAAACTAAAAAATAGCTACAAAGAGATCTACGTAAATGATAAGAACTAACACATTAGACCATAACAATAGGAACTATACCTACACTTGTATTGTGCATAACGAGTTCTTCAATGAGTTTTTATTGTTTTGGTTTTTAAAATAAGTATGTTATTCGTAACATAGAAGAGGTGTTGAGAACCGTTACCCGAAGAATAGTGATAACGAAAAGAAAGGTTGTGCAAATGTAACGGGTGGTTGGAGAAAGGCTTTAAACAAGCAGTAAAGGTGGCTTCTTTGCAAGGGATGATATTAAAAGTCGGCATCTTTGTTCAAGCGCCATTATTCACAAGTCTTACTCATTGTAAGAGTTTTATTAGCAGGAAACAGACATTTTTAAAGAAAGTATTATTTTGCAGCATGATAATCTCAAAAACTGTCTGGTGAGAAAAAGAGAACCGTTACCTACCTCATACGTTGTGTTATTCGAATTTCGTATGAGACAACTAAATAGAACTATGTTTTATAAAATATTGTCTTTTATTAATGCGAGTAGGTATCACACATTTAAATAAAATACTGACAGCTGTCTCCCCGCGACCACGGTTGCTGAAAAGCATCCGAAACGTCGGGATACATAATTTAAACAATATAAATAATAAATAGCGTTTTAATCCGGTATACAGTATTTTATTTAAATATGTTTTATAAAGTTATTTATCTATACTGATATAATAAAGAGGAATGATTTGTAGTTTTGGATGTTTGTAAGAAATAAACTCAAAAAATACTGGATCGATTTTAATAATTCTTTCACCAATGAAAAGCTACATTACCAGCGAGTACCAAAGGCATAAATATTTGGGTGTATATTACATCGCACCCGTGCAAAGCCGGGGCGTGTTGCTAGTTCTTTATAAAGTTTTAATAATGAAGATGTATTTTGTAACTTTTTTCGTGAAGTTTTTTATTTTATTTTTGGTTTAGGACACTAGGGTATCCTGTTAACTAATCGATTTTTCTTTTCTTTTTTCTTTATTGACAATTATTTTTAGCCGTAATAAGCCCATCTTAATTAATATATTGTGGGTGTTAACATAATTAGGTATCATATATGAAACGAATAACTCTCGCGTGGAGTAAAAATAATTCGTTTTGTATAAGACTTATTATATTTTTATTTAAGAAAGCGTGACAGTTCAACCATTATACTAAAAGGAAAAAGGTTATTATCGAATACATAATATTATGAAAGTGGCTGTGAAACATTACCGCTGTGATAAATGGCAGTTGACTGCGTAAAGACATTTGACTTATCTAGTTACAAAGTATATTCGATGAGTTCCATTAGTATCCTAAAATTATCGATGTACATTATATACCTTTGGTTTTTAAGTACCGTTACGGTCCTTTTAAGCGCCAAGTCGAATAAAAGAGTCACTAATAGCCCGCAACCCTTTCCTGCACACATTTTCTGCAGATAATAGCGCAATTTTTATTATTTTACAGCGTACCCAACATTGCAGATCTCCGCAAAGAAGCCGACTAAGGATGTATTGGGATGAATAAAGGGATGCAATAAAAACAAACGGAAAGGGTTTACAAAATGCAGAAAATTACGCAATGGCCAGTTTATGATGTTGTCAAAAGCTGGGGGAAAAAAATTCGACTTCGCAGGTATGAAGCGACTGCCTTTGCCGCTCCGTAAAATCTTTAATTCTAACCCAAATTCCGCAACAAAAAAAAGTAATGATATTGTATGCAAATAGATGCCATTTTTTTTACGAGCGTTTATTAGAGTAACAATGAAAGCTTTGTGGCGGACGGTTTGCGGGCTACTGTATTCGATTATCCTAGTTGTAAATAAATAATTGATTTCAAAGTTTTTTTTATTTCATATATCGACACCTGTGATCTCAGTTGATGGTATACCTCAGCTCAGTACAATATCAATGACTCTATATAATATAAAATCACTAGCCTGTATTTTATTTTTATACTTCGAGTATGTTATGTGTAATGTTTATTATACTTAGGTATAGGCAACTGCTAATTCCAGAATAACTCTACAGCATTTTCATAGTATGTTCTTGAATTGATAGACTAAAAGTCATAGGATTTCGACAACAGCGATATTCATATATAATATGTCTGCTGCAAAGGTACACACACACACACCGTGAGCTTATATTTATAAATATTCTTTGAATTAATAAAAACCTATAAGTACAGGTCTTCACTGTTCTCATGCACCTATTACCTATTCTGCGTAAATAACCTTCGCAAATAACTAATATTTTCCAGACTTTATGCTGTCGGGGATAAAGCTGAATGTTTTACAAACTGTGAGTTTGGTGATGCCATCACTAAAACTAGAAATTTCTAAGACGTTACCAAGTCAAAATATTATATTCTTTGTAAAAATATCAAATATCTATATTGAATAAATAGTTTTATGTCTTAAACCTGAGTAATGTCTTCAAATACTACCTACTAAGAAGTAGATAGTATTTTTTCTAGCTCAAAAAAAAATTAGTTATTTATCTACTTTAGAAGTTTTGCCTCAAATCCATTATCAGATCAAGTAACAATTACATCGTATATGCAGTCTGAATATATTGTAGCTAAATCAAAAGGATCATAATGTAGTTCCATCAAATGATTGCGAGTTCTAACGAAGACCGCAGCGAGGGCGCGGGCGCAGCACTCACACATAGAGACGCACCCTCACATCCGCATCCTAGACATTAGATACAAATATTGCTATGCTAATGCAGCGGAGATTGGGTCGTTGGCCGCGCTCCCGGACTCTACAAAGTCATTCGGCAGAAGTCGCCGTCCACCCTCGCTTCGCCCTTACATTGTCTCCATTATAATCAATTCATAGACTTAACACATTCTTTGTATCATGATAGTGACGTTTAACAAAATTTCAACTTCAATTTTTGTACTAATTATAAATAACAATATCTTTTTTAAATAAGGGAAAGAAAAACTAGAACTGTTTGTAGTATTTTTTATTAGTACGTGAGTAAGTCTCATTATATTAATGATGGAAATTAGGGTCAAAATTAAGAGTTAAAATATAACTTATAATAGAAATAACAATAATTAAGATGGATTAAGAAATCTAGGCATTTTAAATTTTGAATTGCTGCATCACTGTGACCTTGAGTGCGGTTACAGATAAGATGCACACATATCGCTATGCTGATTTTATAGTAGGTATCTGTAGTCTATTCCTATTTTGTATATTTTTAAAACGCTTTGTATGGGCTAGGTTCAACAATAAATGAACGTAGGCTGATGTGTCCAAGAAAAAGATATGGTTTATCAGGTTATCGATGATTGATTATTATGATTATTATATTTTACACGTACATACTAAAATTAGATCAAAAAGGAATTAGATCCAGTTAACATTAATCGTCCAATTTACAGATACATACTTTTAACACACGTTGTTATAAGACGATTATGTTAAGATTTAAATCAATCAATTACGTATATTTTTATTACGAGAGAGATAAATGTCATCTTATGCATCGCGCTCTCGAAAGTTCAATAAATGCATTTCAATACATAGTGCCACTTTTTGTGAAAGTGCATCGACTGCAACCTTGAACAGAGCCTTTCCCTCGTCCATCAAACGAGGCAGCGCTCTCACCATTTTTACTAACCGTACATTATACAATCAAGCGGACACTTATCTCTGATACTTTATTAAGCTATGTTTTAAACTTTTTTATATATATTATCGGATCAGCTTGTAATGGATGGTTTCGTGACTGAGTAATCGTATCTGCTGTAGAGTTTTATGACAAAGGGTAATTGTATACGACGTTTAAGTTGTTGCACTTATAGCTCTAAGGAAAAAGTTGATAGGCGGGCCATGTAAAGATATAAGCCAGTGCTTGTATCCTGGCGGCTGGCGCGCGGGGGTAGGTGCGGGCGTGGGCGCGGGCGGGGCGAGCGTCCAAGCGGTTATTTCGGTATGCACATTGCATGCAGCGCGGCACATCGTGCACTTGCCACTCGAAATAGTCAGGTCAGGGACCGCGTGCTTCGCCTCGATCCTTCCCCAAGGTCAAGACTTGTTCCCTCCCCCCCACTGTCCGCCTCTGTGTCACATTACCTCACCCGCCCGCTTGCACCATAAACTCGGTTAATAGGGCTCGTAATCAAAAAGGTTTTACTCTACCTAAAGTCGAATTGAATTCCAAATAATGTGCGGTTTATAGCGATATTTATTATCAAACGGGTATACTTTTGGTTATCTTCACTAATGTGCAAACGTGACCCGTTCAATGATTACCGATAATTGCTTCTTAATTGCGAATACTCCATTAGACGTCGCGAGATAACAGTGATGTGCGCGTCGGCAATTAGCTCCACGAATTTGCGATAAGATTTTCTTCGCAGTAGGTACGATTAACGAAATATGTGTGATAATATTTCTCAGTACTGATATATTAGGGAGGTATATTTTCCAGAATTAACTCCTTTCCAATAGAATTTCAATAAATTCTCTTCTTAATTTGGAAATCTATCAATATACCAACAGCAACTTACCGAGTATTTTTCATAATATCGTATCTCACTCGCAGTCTTAGTTATTTGCCTTCCTTCAAGTTTTTAAATGCGGTATAAACTTGTTAATTTCTGTATTATTACGTAGGTTTCACCCTCGCATTAGTCACCACTCACAAATCGCCAGTAATTTTTATGGCTTCTACTTCCCTTCACTTGTTCACCGACACCAAACTGTCAGCGACGCCACAGTTGATACTTACTGATATAATTAATTTTCTACTCCTTATATAAGACGTATGTAAATATATTCTTTATCACTTGCAATTTAGTATAAACGCGGTTTAACTGGTGAGGTCTGAACATGAATAGGTTTTCAAAAATTCGCTTTAGAATTTTTGTCACCTCTTTAGAAAGTAACTTTCTCCACTCAATGAAATAAGACTTAAAAGAAACAATGCAAGTTTAGCATGTAATAATACTTAATTACATTTGGTGCAGTTATGTATATAGTAGGTACCTAAGGAGGTATATTCCTTTATTGGTTAATGTACGAACGATAAGTACCTTTTCTATTCATGATTTAATAATTTATTGTTACAGAGAAAAACATTCTACACACATTCACATATTTCATGATTACCTTTGATAAAAACGTCATAACTAATTTGCTTGAACATATTTTAATAACCTTCCGTAAATATTTCAAGGAGATCGTAACATCGAATACGATTTCCTCTACGAGTCACGTATTCAGTCGAATGTTTCCTTACTTATAAAATTCGGCGTTTAGATAAGCGAACGAAGAGTCAACCAAGGGATCTCTGGCAATGTTGGCGAGGACATTGCACTTCTGTTCTCCTCCCCCCCGCTACCCGGCGTTTTATTCCTTCCCCTGGTGCCCTGCAACTTGCTAGCCATTATAACCGACCGGATTTTTCTATTTAGTCGCACAATACTTGATTTGTTAAATGATAGAGTCGATTTTTTGACCACTGTCGAAGTAGATGTTTTAATTTGCCTTATATCTGTGATATTACTTAATAATTTTATCAACAAAGAATGTAATAGTTTAATATAGAGGTATTATATTATTAAATATCGAGAATTTAAGAAGAACGCTACAACCTTTTTCCTAGCTAAAAAATATACATGGCGTTAAAGAAGCTTAATGGCAATCAGACACATTTCTGTGTCTGCTTCACTGTTTATTTTTCTTTAGTCCTGAAAAACCAAGATACATATTAAAATCAAGTTTCATAATTATGTTCTTATTGTAATAAATTACTACATGATAAAACTTCATGATAAAACCCGCTGATACAAGAAGTGTCTAACACAATATATCACGTTGTTATCTTTCAACCCGCGGAGAAACAGTGAACATGTTTTGCACCTTGACATACGAAGAAGGGTCTTTGTGATAGAAGTTAAAATAGGAAATAGGAAATTACCCAGTTTATTATCAAAATATCGCACAATAGCTTAATGTGCTCTCCGCATTTGCACCTTCGCAAAATTTAAAAACTTACTATTGCAGAGCACACTAAATTTTACTAAAAGATAACTGTTTAACTAAATAGTTGCTATAGCTTCAATAAAGAAAACTAAAAAAATATTAGTGCTAACGAACTAAGTACCTACGCATAATATGAGCATATAAAAGAGTAGTCATAAAATCAAAGGCCTGCGCCATATCATCTTAATTTTACACTCACGAAACCCAGCACTTCCCGTTATTCATAGCTTCGTATTATGTACTGTATTCTTTGAAGTACGGTTGCCATAAAAAATTTAGAACAGAACAGCGTAACTTCTATCATATACAGTTATAGAATAGTATTTGAAATATTTATTTATTTTATTAAACATATGATAGAGTAAAAGTATCATTAAAGGAATCATGAAACTGAAGCCTTTCGTATTTGAATATCGCAACCTGATCATAAAATACCTATGGCTCAATTACGCAATTTTCGGGACCATATGTGCAGTATATACATTACTAGGGCACGACAAAATTAACATATTATTAAAAGTGATTTTTATGCTGTCTGTACTCTGTATAATTGTCGACCGGGCCTGCCTCAACACGCAACACGTTCACCGTTCACGTTGTTCAAGCATCCCGCACTCCCGCGCCGCTCAGACACGCTCTACTGTGACGTCGCTTCCTGAGCACGATGTTTGGAAAATAATAAACAAACTGAAGTCAAGACGATAGAGTCAACAGCTCTTGTTGTAACAGCTTAAGTTGCTTATTTTAATTATCGTCGAAATCGATTTTTGGATGTTTTTTAACTGTTAATATATCCAATAAGATGCAAATTGGGTATAAATTAAAAATTATCTGTTAATTTCCAAGTCCCCTAGTTGACCATGGCCAAATATTTCACTTCTTCATTTTTTTACAGGCAAGTATAGAAAAATGATCAGCGATCGGACTTCTCTACAAAACCTGGTACGTCTAGTGCAACGGACATACCACAGAACCAACGAGGCAATCAAATCAGTGCCATCTAAAAAAATATATTGTTTGAATTCTACAGTACCCAAAAGGTCAAGTATCTCCACTACAAACACAATAAAATCGTATTTCGTATATTTATTTGATCTATACTATTATCGTTTATAACATATAATTTACATCCACAACATTCCATACAGCTCTTTTCAATGAAGGGATCTTTTACTTCCTTCGAATTACGTCACAATGCTTTGTCAAAACTCTCAATGAATCTATAATAGAAAGGATTATACGTAAAGACATTTTAATTTGCTACGGAACACTAGACTGTTTGCATTACGATTAGTATTTAGGACAAACGTGAATGTTGAGAGAACTCGTATTGACTTTAGATTACTTTAAACAGTGTCAAACGCAACATGTTTTCTTTGGCCGCAAATGCAAAGTAATCAATGGACATAAATTGAGACAATAATGAACAGACATTAATGAATCCACATCTTCTATATTGAGAATAATATATCCTCTGAAGAAAGTGTTGAGTCATTAGCTGTTAGACCACTTCAATTGTCAAATTTTCCTCTGAGCCTTTTACCGAAACCCGAAAGCCAATTAAGGGACGTTATTCCAATTTTGGAACATTATGAATTCTATACAGATATCCTTCTAAGTACTTTAAGGTATCAAAGTTAGATTTTCCTTTATTTTTATTTATCATGTAGTTTTCAAACACCTTAATTCCTATATTAATGTTATGGTATAAAACATATCTAAAACACAATGAAAATAAGTTACATGTGCAAATAAACTATAATGGAATGTATTGTACAAGTACAATATTATCGCTAAATGAACTTTAGCCATAATCAGACCTAGGACAACTTCCGACCAATATTTGTGAAGTTATGATAGTGTTATCGGTCTATGCAAATTGCCCTTTAAATGGCCAAATGGCTAATTTAACATATTTACTTACTCAAAAGCAAACAAAAGTAACAGTTATCGAAGGATTACGTTTCTGTACGACTCAAATAACAAACCGAGAACCATCTAATTGACTATTAAATAATTAAGCAGATATTTCAACTAAAATAAGTTAAAAAGTTGTGGAGAATATGTGTTCTATACAATTTTATCATTAAACCATTAATATATGCCAGTTTAATAACAGTCTGTGTCGTGTAGCGTCGAAGGAATTAAAAAAAGAGTTCAATTATATTTAGCAATCACCCCTGTAATTACAGCGGAGGTTTCCTTAATTACAGCTTCCAATAAAAAGATCGAAGCTTCCTACTTCCCACGTACCCTTACGTAGGCAAAGCAAACGCGTAACATGTGCACGATGCGGCTTATTATTACACGCCAGTAAATACTATATAAATACAGATTATATTTTTACTCGTATAGATTTAAACAGACTTTAGACTAGAAATGTCACTAAAGGGGAATTATGTGATGATAAATGTTTTATTTACAATCACGTATCTACAATTATCACAATCCATAAACATAGCTTAGGTACTACATTTTCTGATGATGGGTCCTATTGGCCATTATTTCATAGCTAATATTGTTTTTTTTTTAATATTACTTTACTTTTAAATGATGTCTTGTTAAGATACCTAGCATCGGAATTTCGCAGCCTAGGCGATTTATTATTTATACTGACTCCCTGCGACCACGGTTGCTGAAAAGCATCCGAAACGTCGGGATAAATAATTTAAACAATATAAATAATAAATCGCGTTTTAATCCGGTATACAGTATTTTATTTAAACACAAAACATATACACATTGTCAGATCCTTGCTATTGGCCTCCAATCGAATTCCAGAGGCAACAGTCAACCACAAACAAATTCTCTCTCAATAATACCAGTGAAGATTAATAATTGAGTTTGTCTTTGGAGTAATAAGTCTATGAAATTATATTCCTTCAATAAAATAATATAAAAAGACAAAGTTCCGGCTTCAGTCGACCTGCGACATAACGAGCTATTTCAGGCGACTCCTCCGCTTGAACTCTACATTACCTAATTGATCACGTCTTAGGTTACACGAATTAAATTTATAATTAGATAATATTTTATTAAAATCTTATCACGATTATTTATATTTTACTAAACACCATTATGACGATCACAGACAGATATAACTTTTAAATACAGTTTTCCGATCGGTCCGGGACGATCTTTATAATTTTCCGTAAACATATTTTCTCTTCGTCTAGTCACTTCAGGCATTAAATGGATTGGAATATCGAAATACCAATCGGGTAACGAGTTTTCATAGAAGGAAAACCCGTGAAGTAAAAACGGGTTGAAAGAGTTTCATTAACTGAGTTCTGTGGCTAAGGTCGAGGAGGATCGAGTGAGCATGATGATAATATCTAGGCACTACAAAATCCTGAAATCTAACAAAGAGTTTAAGGTAATATCGTATGGATTTAAAACACTCAGGAAATACGATTACCTAGTTAATGTTGGTCGCATTTAATTAGCTCATTAAACTGTTCATGAATTGTAACTAAAAAAGGTTATTGCCTTACGTGCATATAATGGATCATGTCGCGGAGTGCGTTGAACGATGAACTAAATTGTTTACCTAAATGTTGCGAAATTGACTCTACATAGTCTCTACATGTTTTTATTATGTAGAGTCAATTTATATTTTCTACTTTCTCATCTATTCTGAGATAGCCAAAGAGTTTTAAAATTATGTATTTTACAATGAATAGTTATTTTTGTTGTAAGTGACTTGTGGAGATTTTTCCTATAATTTTACGTACTTACAATGAGTAAAATCAGTAACAATCCTTTTATAAAATTTTATTTGTATATTTTTACAATCATAATCATTTACGGGTTATTATTAAAGGAAATGAAAAATAATCTTCTATTAAATTTTACTAATTTCAATATAAGAGTTATAATATACCTACTACATTTATGTAAGCCATAATAAAAATACTTTCATTTATTTCTAAACGACGAATTTATTTTGTTTCAAATAATACATTTTAACTGAAATTGTCTACGCTCTTTAGCATTACAAAATACCAGTTCGATAGAGATGTATCTATTGAATACATTAAGAATAATATGCTGTGTATTCATATGCTAAATCATCAGGTCACAGGTGACTAACGGCTTGGTGCAACCCTTTTGCAAGTTGAATCCGATCTTGCTATAAAGATTCAAATCAAATTTATCTGTTAACAATAAATAAAACATTTTGTTTACATAACCAGCGTTATATAAGCATTTTGCGTACAATGTTCGCTTATACGAATATTTTCAATATTCATTTTAAACTATCTATTTTGCATTTAGAGTTCTTTTGTATTTAGAGTTAACCCTTTTTCTGTTATATCACAGAATAAATACGAGAGTAAGTATCAAATACATTGTACTTACTCTCGTATACTTATTCTACATAATAGGATTAATTTATGAATATCTGCAGTCCTGTTTTAATCAGGAAAAAATAAGAAATTTTCAAATACAGTCTAATTTAGGATTTCTTTCTGCCTTCCTGTATTATTTTACATTACTATTAAAACAAGTTCAAAACAGTAAAAAACATAGACATACTTCATATCTTCCTTATACTATTAAAACTCTAAATTGATGATATTTAGGCAAAATCAATAAATCTTTTGAAATATTAGTTCGATATTTTATAATTTTTATACGATTTATCGTACTGTTACTGAAAAAATATTGGTAGGTACCTATATTGCTAAGTTCAATGTCAAATCAACTTAGGAATAGCAGTGATATAAGAACAAGTTGTCTATCCCAGGAGGTCAGCGGTCAATGGTCAGAGGTGGCCAACGGACGGGGCTGGTCACTTCGAGGGGTTGCGAATCATGCGATGACCACGACTGGATTAAAGACTCATGAATGCGTGAATTCAAATGTAAGAAGACAAATGAATTTTGGTAGATCGGTAAAGCATACATTAAAAAACATGTAAAACTCATTAAAATTATAATATAGATTTATTAAGAAATAGTCCAGTTCAAGGTATTCGAGTAATTTAAAAAATTTAACTCCGAGTTCAAAATTTTTTTTATTACATATTAATTTACATTGTTAACTTTTGATGAACTAACAGTTGAATTTAATTTAATCTTGATAATTTTGATACTTATAATTAAAAAACAAATCTTATTTAAATGAAGTAAAAATTTGAATCTCCACATACATATTTTTTTTAAATAGCAGGATATTTAAAATTGCCTTAAAAATATATAAGTTATCAGGAAGGAATGCATCCAGACTTTTACTTTCCGTACGATCGATTAATAAGTACCTACCTAATAACTATAAGAACATGTTTTATTAAAAATAATTATGTACCTACTGCGCAACTAACTTAATTTTTTAACAAAAACTGCTACCAGGAACGTCGAATTAGCATGATAGATCGCAAAAATTCAATGTCAAGTTCCAAGTCCCATGAGGTCAGTGGTCAGAGGTGACCAACGGCTATCGTCCGAACTTTGCCAATTCACATGCAGTCCACCTCTGCGCTTTTACCCCACCTGTTCCGCGTACCAACTACTAACCCTTCATTGTTAACAACACAATGCGAAAGTTACTTTTTTGCAACACATTATCACTTTGCAAAACAATACACAAGATGCGTTTTAAGTATTTTGAACTATTAAATGCACGTTTCTGTTTTTTTAAATATTACAATATGAAATAAAAACAATGTGCGTTCTTGGCAAAGGTCAATGTGTTGAAAAATATCTTTTGTACTATGTATTTTTACGAAAATTACCTACGCTTTAAAAATATCACGTAAGATCTTTATCTTAATAGGTTATGTTAACATATCGCAAAATTTTTGAGAAGAAATGCTTTCTGGGAATGTTAAAGAAATTCTAATGAAAGCAGGTTTTATTTTTGTCCGTTCCTCACCTCTGACCCACGCCTGACCGGTGGGTAGTCCCGAAATATTATGCATAAACACAAAGTGGCCTTGATATTGGCTATTATAGATTCTTCTTATTTAATTCAATAATATCTAACGATTCTTGTCCTGCTATAAAAACATACTGACCTGAGCGACAGTTGTTCAAAGTTTGCTGACAATTTAGAAACTATTTTCAGAAATAGAAAGGGTAAAAATATTTATTTAATTTCTCTATGTAAATATTTGAAATACATTATGAATCAAGATATATCCTGAATATAAAAACTCGATATCGTTTTTGTTTTATTAAAAATCTAAGCTTGCACAATAAACGTCACATCAAATAAAATCATTGCACAAAATATTGAATGGCCAGTGGTCACTGGTCAGTCTACGTTTCTTTTATTTACTATAAGCTTATTAAACCCTTTCTTTGTTAAATGTTCTTGAGAAGGGTAATTAATATGGCTGAGGTATTGTGCAAAAACGCCACCTTTGTTCTTTATTGTTTCGCCTCTTTGTATACAAATTTCGTGCTGGTTTTTTGTTCCGTCGTTTTGTTTAGTCGATCATTAGACCAATGGGCAGTTTTGCACTGACCACTTTGATTTTTTTTCTCACAGATATATGTTGACCGTTACACTATAATAAGTAAACTTTTATATTAAAAATGAAAATTCTAGTTATACCAAAAAGAAGAAAAAAATTTTAAATGCGAATGAGTGTCTCTTTCCTTTAAATTATTTAATTGATGTTCACTAATTAATCTTAAATGTGAAGGAGTTGGTATATAATAAGATATAGCAAGAAAATATGTACCTACCTATGTGGTATGTAGATATATGACAAGTAAAGTTTTGGTAAATTATGGATTAGTCACGTCATTTTTTTTTAAATAATAATACTACTTTAAAAAATACAAATCTTAGTAAGTTAGTAAAAACGCTACATATGATATAAAAACCGAGCACATCATTTGATTACTTAGTATTTTGTGTCTACCCTCTACGCGTAAAAATGAATGACCAGTCCATTCGGTTCCCCGCGTGACCTCTGATCTCAGATGCATTTCTGAAGATAGCCGTTACGCAATTGTGCAAGGACTCGTTCCACTACAACGATGCATGTGAATTATATTCAAAGACCATCGCGTTTTCCCGAGATAACATAGGCATGTAGAAAAATAATTAATTTATACACATAAGACACGACTCTATCTGACTCTATATTAATATTATTTATTTCCCCGAGGAAACTCGGCTTCATAACTGACCTACAGCAATACTATAATGCGAGATTTAAATAATTATATAATCGAAACATAGTACATAAATCGCAAACATTCGTTTATGTTCTCCTAGTACTCATAAAAACATAGAGATAACAGGTTCCTCCGAGTAAAATCTTTGTATGGGTGAGTTTATTATTTACGCAGGACGCGATTCGCCACAAGTTTGTATGTGGTGGTTCGCGAATCGCATCATTCGAGAGGAAGGAGGATCGCCCTCCCGCGCGCTAGCCAATCACAAGAGGTCTAGACTGTGAGCACACTCCGTATCGGCAGACTTGTATGGTATCGCGAATAAATTTAGCGCACCCGTTCGTTGTACCTTATATACTCACCCACACAAGTGTATATATGTCGCGTTTATATATTCTTGGGTACTATTTTTTCGTTAATATTACTGTTTGTCTTATAATCACTTTATATAACAAACTAATACAATTATATATGTATATAATGATGATGATTATGGTTCTATATACATACCTACTCATTTTCTAGTTCATACCTTCTTCGTTTCATGTAATCCTAGTAATTATTATGAATGAAATCTGAATGTGAGCAAAGCTTTTGTTTGTTCCAGTGAAAACAAAGCCTGTCAGATCTATCTACGGAAGTGCGGAAATATAAAATAAAAAGGGAGCTATTAAGAACATGTCGTAAGGGTTTCTAAAGCTGGATTACTTACAAAGCGATTTCAAATTAGTTGGTTTCGGAGGGTTTTAGGGTGCCTATTTTAGCCAAAGTGCGGGTGCAACCCTTCTGTGTAAAAAGTGTCAATTAAAATGCTTCAAAACACGTGTTTGCTTAACACTGAACCCGAAGGTTACAGGAGTGACATATGGATCGGTATAGCACTAAATTATTATGTAAGAAATAAGTAAAATAAATCAAATACCTACATAAATTTAAAGTCCATACTTTCTGTTAAGGTCACAGATTTTTTTATATGCAAATAAAATTAACAAAGAATGCGTGGGTACTTTACTAAATAGTATTATTGTTTTTCAATATATTTTGTAGCAATTTGCAGACACCGTAAAAACAAAATCGAAATGATTTTTACTATCATAAAATTTCTCTGTAGACAAAATATTATTTTGTTTTAAAATATTATTATTAAAATAATATATAATATTGTCTTTTATTAAAGCTTGTGAAAGTAACAGTTGTTAGTTTTGAATTTTCATCATGGCATATATAGTTCAATATGTTTATATTTAAATAAAATACTGTATACCGGATTAAAACGCGATTTATTATTTATATTGTCCCGACCGCGACGTTTCGGTTGCTGAAAAGCATCCGAAACGTCAGGATAAATAATTTAAACAATATAAATAATAAATCGCGTTTTAATCCGGTATACAGTATTTTATTTAAAAAAGATATATTTCAAACGGTACCCCAAAATGGGGTATCAAAGCAGAATAAGAAATATCGAAGGGATGTCGCGAGATTAGCCCTCCAGTTTCGTTGAGCAAAAACACTGCAGATGGGCGGTATTTCAATTAGCTGTCAGTTTGTCAACTCTTCTACTATTATTTTAAAGTGCCGGCATCAAACAGGCGCCGCTACAACCCCACTGTGCAACGTTTACTTTTATAGAATTTCAAACAATATCAGAATATAATACGAATGTCGTTAACGCCATAATCTATTTGCACAAAACATATTACATAATACTTACATCGAAATAATGGTTTGAATTTATGATCACTACTCTCAAAATTAACATAATCTCATACTCTGGTATATATCGCATATAAATCTCTGAGAAAGTATTATATTATGATTAGGTATTTACTTTTTGAGAGACATTTTATTACCTATTTATTGAGTTACATATACATAATATACTGTACTTAGGTATTATTATTTATTTATTTTAGATATTGACGAGCATGAAGTTCACTTGATGGTAGGTGATACCCAGCCACAGAACATCAGTCAATGATGCGCTGTTGACCTACTTTTTACTCAGAGCATTCGGAAATCCATAGACTGACACCGAAACCGTTCTTCGTTACCCAGTCAGAATTTCGATATTCCTCCCACCCGTTTATTACCCGAAGTGTCAAGACGTGGGGAAAACATGCTTATAGAAAATTATAAAAATGTCGTCCTGACGGCATTCGAACACGCAACCGATAGGTGCGCAAGGTAGGTGTTCTACTAAACGTGCCAACGAGCCCGCCAAATTAAGATCATTGCACCAACATAATAACTTTTCAGCCTTCCATTTAACCCTCTCGGTGGCTTTCCTTAGTGTATTATTCTCTGGGATCTCCATAGGAATGCACCGGTGTCCCCAAAAACTATCTTTGCTGCCGAAGTTGGGTGTTGTTAGAGAGAAGATGGCCCAACGTCCACTTCGGACCCTTTTCATCGCCTCTTACAACAAGCAACCTAAGCCTATTCTTATCTAGAAATCTCCCAGCATAGGCCTAGCAACTGAAAATTTCTTATAGTTATAAGGCTTTGTCTTCTAAAATCCTTTTATATAGGGTGTATGTACCTACTTCATACAAGATTGTTTTATTTCATTTAATTTTATATGATAGAGTTCAATAAGTTTTTTTTATGTAAATACGCGGATATCTTAAACCGTTTAATGCAAAGGAAGTGTATATCTGGGTCAGGCAGACGATTGTTGATTGCACATGTTGTGAAAGCGACGCAAAAAACACCCTTTATAAGTCTTTGTTTCCACATCAAAACTTTGATTATTGCCTGCAATTTGTACCAACCTCTAAGGATGTATAGTAAGGCTAGCGTATATTGGTATTTCTACGTTTGAAAAAATGAAGGTTCATTTCTATTCATATTAAGAGTTTCAATATACGAGTACGTAAATGAAATTTTTAGTAAATTATAGTAAAATTTTTATATTACATAATTTAATCATGATGTTATACATATATACATAGTTTGTAAATATATAGGTTTATATCGCTGATCACCAATCATTTTGAAAGTCAGCAATTTATAGCTTTAAATATTATCGATTTCTATAATTTTTGACTGTTTTGCTACTGTAGTATAAAGTAAACTATGGTTTCTTTTATAATCCAAAATACATTGGCTTGACAAACTAACAGTATATCATCATTCCCATCCTATTGAAGCCGCGGGCAAATCCTAGTAAATTATAAATTGAAAAGTACCATTCCATTGCGCCTGCACTACGGTTAGCATTTTATCAAATTTTTTGCTTAATTCTACACGTTTTATATTTAACCCTTCTCGCGGTCTTGGCAGCCATTCTTTGCCTACCGACCTCTTTTTTACTAAGTTCCTTTTAAATGGCACATGCAGAGAGAGCGCGTTTTTTGAGCTTCAACCCATTTGATAAAATGCAATATCACTAGTCTACCTGAATATCCTTTGGGGCATTTCTTTTAATAGATCGTCCTTAATCGATTTTAAGACTGAAAATTATATTTATGCATGACCTTAAAGCTTTTGATGTGTGTAATATTGAGGAATGTGCATCGAATTAATTCATTCAGTATTCTCTTTGTTCGTCATGAAACTTTTGAAAATTGTGATCACAGTTTAAAAAAAAATCCTAAAAATGAAGCCAAAAAAATATGCCTACTAATTACATTTTTTATTATTTCATTATTTCAGTAGGAATTTAATATATTCCTAAAACTAAACGTAGGTACATACCTAATAGGTATTTAATATTCATATAGGTATAATCAAGAAAAATATGTAAAAAACAAAAGAATATAATCTAATAAGTAAAAGCTATTCAAGTTTCAACTAGAAATTCGATATTGTATTTTTTTGTGGCTTCTAACAGTAAATCGAAATATAGCGACCTTTCTAAAAGAAACTGATGTGCAAAAATATGTCAGACGCGACGAATCCTGAATTAAGAAAAAACTTCCAGGTAAAAAGTCATCTACCGGTATAATTGTCACAAATTAAAGCAAAAAACTGATCTTTTAAGATATCAAAACTGCAAGCCACACGAGCAGGTAGGAAAACCTTATAAAATTCCTACCTTTTTTGTGCTGAAAGTGTGCAAAAGCGTGGGAGGGATTTTAAAATAACTGTACTCTGCGAGATATCGAATTTGACCTGCCATTTATCATTTTTTTTGTTATACAATTATAAAACAAAAAGGTTCAGCAAAAAATCTCGCGTAAATCAGTTGTTTCTAAATGAAGTCCAATTAGATTTTTGAAAGTCTGAGCAACAAATATATGTTTTTAAGTTGAGTTTCTAAGGCGTGTGCATTTAATAATTCTCATTGAAAATATAAAATGTATATTATATACAAGAAGAAACTAACTGACTCACTAATTATATATCCAACACACATCTAAAACGGTCAGGTTTTTAATCAGAATTTGACTGCCCTTTGACTTTTTATACCATAGGAGTATTAGTGATAGATTTTTGAAAACTCACTCCTAAGTTACCCCAAAAAGTCGAGGATGGAGGTTTTATAAAAAAACATAATTTACTGAAGTAGGATATCTACTAAGACAGATTGTAAAAAATTGTTTCGCTTTAAAATAAAAAAATACCTTAATTAGAATTTCAAAGCATATTAATTCAACTTTGGAACCTTCAAGAAACGAGCCTACTCTTACCTTAAAAGCCGGCAACGCATCCTCAAGACTGGATTTCCGTAGGCGGTGGTAGTCACTTATTATATCACCTACTATGTATGTTATATTAATACCTACCCTAGTGACACAGACGACACGTCTTCCGTTGGCCTCCTCTAATATAAAAAAAAGCATAATTTGAGAATAAAATATGTATCTTATATAGGTATGTATTTACCCATATGGGCAAAACTATTGTTAGATAAAATTTCACATATCTAATTTTTAGTTTTTTTTATTTGAAAAGATTATAATATAAGCCTCGTAAAGTTTGCTTTGTCACTAAGTAAACATTTAGATCTGACTTTGAATTAGTTTTTGTTGGTGATGGAATTTGTTGCAAAAACTGCAACAAAAACCTTAAAATCCAACGTGATAAGTTTATTTTGAAACTGAGAAGTGAAAACTGTTATAAATAATAATTTATGTTGTAGGACATAAATGCACTTGGAGAGGTGTAAAATAAATGTATGAAAAAGAGATGGATTTATAAAAACAAATATAAAACCTAAAAAGTACGTAATCAATTCGTACCGGATTTTATATAGGTACTTAAATATCTGGGGGCACGGCAGTGCCCCCGCCAAGTCGAGCAAAAAGCGGCACGGCTATCGATTACTCTAAGACATTTAATGGCTAGACTAACAATTTTTTGTAGATGATGATAGGAGAAAGATAGACCTGATAAGAAAGATCATGATAATAATATATAGGTAGGTATAGTTATATATATGCTGTGTAGCTACTTATATATATTATAATTATATTAACCAAAAATTATAATTTTAAATATATGATTGAATGAACAAATTAAAAACTGACTTCTAAACGAAAATAACGTTCAATACCTTAAATTTAAAAGCAATAAATAATAACAGGTACCTAATAATACTGAAATAAACCGTACATTTGTAATGCACATAATCTTAATTTCAACCAACCTAAAAGCCAAGTATACAGGCAAAGTTCGATGACCTCCCTGAAAAAAAGCACCCTCCACGTTTCAGTTTTCGCTGCTTTCTCACGCTAATGTGAAGAACCCTTGACATGAGTAAAAACTATCTACAACCACGTTTAAAATCTTATTTTTTTTGTAATATAACATGTATTTCAAGTATTTAAGTTCTTAGAAATAGTGAGCAAATGAAAAATTAACATCATATAAACTTTTAGGGGCACATATACTTTTTTCCATTAGGGTAGGCAAAGATCACGGATTTTTATGTGTAGACATGCTTATAATTTTCTGTAAGCATGTTTTCCCCACGTCTGGTAACTTGGAGCATTGATCGGGTATCTAAATTCCGACCGGGTAACGAATCACCGTTCATAGATGGAAAAACCGTGAAGTGCATATTGCACGTTTTGGTTTCAGTCTATGGATTTTCGAATGTTCGAAGTAAAGCAGTAGGTCGACAGCGCATCATTGACTGATGTTCTGATTACCTACCATCAAAACATAAAAAAAAATTGTATACCACTATACACGCATACATACCTACATCTCCCGATTAATCTGAATTATATAAATTTAGCTTAGGAATTTATGAATAATATTTTTTTTTAATTTCTTAATGTCTCTGATACATTTCTCATTCTGTTATAGAAGGGTATCACAAACATGTTATTAGCCAACTTCATTTGTTATTAGGACGATGTTTTTTTAATGTTCATTCGTAACTCGCAATGACGCCGGGTAACATACGGAGAGGAAGTTAACTGCGAATGCTCGTTTCCGTCTCGCCCCGTCGCGACTATCATTATTCTTTCAGCAAATACGTTTTGACTGCAACCATTAGCCGTTGTATCGAGCCCCTTCATTGGAAACGTCATTTAAAAAGTTTAAAATAAGAAATATTTAACCGAATTGCGACTTGGCTTTTGGCTCGGTTTAGGAGTTTTGTTATATGGTTTGCTTGTATTAGAAAATTTAGGTATTTCTTCATAATTAAAAATAACGTCACCTCTTAACAGTAATAGGTATGTAAAAAAAATCAAGTTAATACTTTTCTCTATTATAGCTTGAAAAAAGAAAGAATAACAAATCAATAAAAAGCCGCTTTTGCATATCTAATACTAGTGATCCGCCCCGGCTTCGCTTGGGTGCAATGTAGATGCAATATACACAAAGTTTTTGAGTTAAATCAAACAAATCAACAAACAAATTTCCTCTTTATAATATTAGTATAGATAAGAAGAGAAGTATAGACAATTTTAAAAAAATCATGTGTCATACATAGTACCGATGTAGAGTTTGGAACTCTATACCCTGAAATAGGTACACACATTGTTTCTAACCTGGCTTATATACATTGACATAGTATTAAATGTTGGTCGTAGCTTATATATCTCTAAATCCAATAATCCAATAAAAAATCTATATTCAAAATCTGAACCTGCATTACTATTAGTGAAATATTTTTTCAAATTGATTCAGCCGTTTCAGAGATTACTTTCTATAAAAAAATTCTAGCCTACCGCAGGAATATATTTTTAACACTAAATATGTAGATTCTACTATTTATCAGTACCAACACCTATGTGAAATTAAAAATTCAATTTACTTCTTTTACCTATATTTTTAATTTGTTTAAATTATTAAAAATATAAAGGAAGATAAATAGAAACCATATGCGGAATCTAACGGTTACGAACCGATTGACTGATCTGTATAACTGTCATCACTTCCCTAATCTATTGTGAAAATTGTGGGAACAAATTATCGCAAACACTTCGCTTGTGCAAGATGTCGACAAAAAAGTATCGCACAAAACATCAAATCGAGTATTTTGGCAAAAAAACCTTACTCCCACGCTATGAAAGGGTTGAGTATGCACCTGACCTATATTGCATCTATTACAAAAACATTTTTATATTATTTTTTGCTCTATTTCCCCTATAAAGTAAAAAAACTCTGAATGTGTAGGGTGACTATACTCTTAGTATCTTTGAATATATTATGAAAAAACATCGTTTTGTTACTATAAAGTATTTGGTTGTGCAATAAAACAGCAATATAAAGTACAAAGAGTATATTTCGAACTTTTGATAGACTATGAGTCCTATAAGAAAATTCTTCAAAAATAAATAAATTGTCATATAATAAATAACTACTTAAAAACTGCAAAAAACATATTAACAAAGATAAAATATCCAAAAAAAACATATTTTTAACTCGTTTACGTGAATTTAAACAAAAAATTTCGTAATATTTTATTATATGCATTGTACGACCTATGCACCCTACTTGCACAACTCAATTGCATACAATGCGCATTGAATGCGGAGCGCAGGTAGCAGCTAAAGGGTTATCCGCTTATGCAAAAAGCTATCCGATTAACACTCTCACACAACAAGGCTTACCTTTTTAAATGCTAATCATTATATTAAGAGCTTAAAGAGAGCTAGACATACGCCAATTCAAATTGTTACATATTTATGTAACATATCGATAGACAAGCTTTTGCCATATAAAGGTGCAATCTTTATAATAGGTTAATAACGCTCTAAAATAAAACTACCTTTATTTCGAAAAAAGATGCTTACATATTTACAAATATCGCTACATTTCATGTACTTACTAAGTAGACGCAATACTTGATTTTCCGCCAAGTATTATGGCATAAAAATGATAAAATGTTTTAAATTATATTAAACTCAGCTAATTTATGCCGCACATGCAAAATTCCTATATAGTATTGACATTAATAAACATAACGCCAAAACTAAACCATACATTAATCTGAAAGAAATTCAATTAGGTATAACTAATATATTAATATATAAAGTAATAGGTTATTACAGCATAGGTGCTGTAATAACCTATTACTAAGTATCAGTGATTTTCTTTAAAAGATAATATGTAGGTCATTGCGCATCATTGGCTGATGTTCTGTGGCTGGGGTATCACCAACCATCAAGTGAACCTCAGACTCAATATTTAAGATAAAAAAAAACAAAGAAATATATTTTCATACCAATATAAATATGACTGTTCAATGGATTATTTTATTACGACCATTGACCTTAATTCGACACATTATAAATATGAAAATGTAAATAATGTAATATTTAAACTCAAGATAAATATTACAATGAAGGTCGGTAAGGCGCTAATCAAGGTTTTACTGTTTTTGCATATAGAACCTCACGATAAAATCTAAGTAAATAATACAAATTATTTTAATTTTGCTTAACTTAGAAGAATAATAAAACCCACATATAAAAATAAAACATGAAACTGAAATAAGTGCTATAATAATTGCGCTGATAGTATTCAATAGCTAATAGCTTAGTTCAAGCTATTGAGTAGTGACATCGCGTGCGTGTCTGCTTTGTTTATATCATGTCTACGGTACTAGCTAGACGAATTCGCGGCCTTTAACGAACCAACCGTATTAAACATTCATTGGTGAAGCTATAGCCAAGGAGGGTGAAAAGGCCGACAGGTAATGTGTTGCAAAATGAATAAATAGTGGCGAGAAATAGGGGCAGTTCGCTCGGTAACGACCAAGCGATTCAATAATGCATAAACTCATGTTATAGACCTGTGGATTGGAACAGTTGTTAGGAAAGTATGGATCATATAAGACTGGATGAATATTTAATTATGCGAAGCAGTAATGAGTAAGTCGGACACGATAATGCCACAGTAAACAGTTGCAATCGACAGTTTGCAACCACCTCTTTACTTGTCTTGCTTTCGTGAATAAGTTATGCGTTTCCAGTGTAGGTAATGATGTTATTTTGCGCGTTATCGTCTATTTCTTATATAATGATGTAAGCCTATAACGAATCAACATTCAAAACATGTCTTTGTTGATTCTACGCCATATGTCTAAAAAACTGCATTAGACTGATCTGTCTGTGCAAAGGAATAAAAAACTAACTGGGCGAGCACCATGTGTAGATGCAGGTGCCCTCCGTTCCCACACAACCCTTTCAGCAACCGACCTCTGGTACCGCGCCGCCCCCGCCAATCCTCATCCCCTCTAACTTCACAAAAAGCTGAAGATGAATCCATCTGAAATACAACACAAACTAAACCCAGTTCCCCAGTAATACAGTTTAATTTCGAACTTCGAATCTCGTAAAACATAAGACGTAATGTCAATGCCACATCGAATTTCTACCTGTTTCAATTAAATTTATAGACGTCGTCGTGTCATTAGATTTATTGTGGATATAATGCAATCTTCTCCCATTTTTTGTCCCGTCTTCTGCATTTTGTTATTTTTAAATATGCAATAAGAAGGTACTTTCTTTCCTTTTCATTTACATTTTTTTTCTTGAGTATGTACATCCAAAGGATAAAGTACGATAAATTTTCGAGACAGTATTCGTGTCGTTAATTATTTGTATGTAAATTCAACTGATTTCTAAAAACTGACGCATTGACTATACGATATACTTATAGGTAGGTAGTTTATATTTTAATGACTTCATACTCGAACTTGATAATCTAAATAAGTACTTGTTCGCAAATTCTTCGTGCTGGGTACTCTGTAGGTACTAATTACTTACACTAGGTCCCCAAATATTTTCTATTTGCCTATTGATTAATATATTAAATTCGAGTACTTTTCTCTTTTCTTTTTAATGAACAAAAAGTATTTTGTAGCCAATTAAGGCAAAAGGGTCACCACTCACCGTTGCGGTCCGCAGTTGTCCGCAATAAATCGCAACCCTAACAAAATGTTTCCGCTCCGCATTTGATGTAGGGCACACATTATCAAGTAGATTTATAAATCCACCATTCACATAAAAAAAATATAACATTGCTTCTTCGTTATTTGAATAAAAATGATAATTGTCCTTTCAATTAAATAAGAAAATTTCTTTTATTTACGCGAGTAGGTTTACTGGCGTATTATTTAAAAGAAAATTTCTAATCCGTATGACATTTTTATATCAATATTTTTGTTAAGTTTCTCAAAGATGCTAATAATATAAGATTTATACGCAAGCATTGCTACGAAATTGGTTCGATATACATAACTACATATACATATGTCTTAACTCTTATGAAAATAAAAAAAATAAAGAAAAAACAAAGTGCAAAAGGTGGCTGCAGTAGGAAAAGTAATCATTAAAACGGTGGCCTAACGAAACAATTTAATCTAAACGACTACTTTAATGTATGAATCGCATTTTAATCTTGAAGAGGGCTTTCTTTTGCCCTATACTGAATAATTTACTGCGCTGAAGACTGGCTCGCTATTGGTCAGCTGGTTCAAGCTGCACCAATGCATACGGTTGCAGATCATGCCTGATATCATGCTTATTTCTTTACCTATAGCGGTTTTTTACATCTGCCCTCACCCACCCCTGTATTCACTGTTGACCCTGTAATTATCAATGCACTGGAGACTGTTTCCAAAAATATATCAGCTTTTAAATATTAAACATTTAGTAGGTATGAGCTAATGCAAAAGTTATCGAAAAGGAATTACCATTGCTCACGCATTGCGTTTAAAACCAGAGGTCTATGGTTACAATTCCGGGGAAATAAGTATTAAAAAAAAAAAAAAAATTACTTGCTTATTAAGAAAACAGTGAAACAGACATGTCGAGATTTACACCACCGCTGATTATTGTAGATCTGTAATTCTGATCATTAAGTCAATATAATACAGTATCTAATGTTATTATGATATCAGCCTTTTGAGAAACTTAAAATGCAAACAAATATTTGATAATCTCATGTGTTCATTCGAGTATTTCCGTAACCGATATTTCTCATTAATTTTGTTTATAGTGCGATAAAAAATCTATGTCCGAAGGGTAGCCGGTGACCAGGAAGGGTTACTATTTCTCCAGCCAGGAGGGTACTGAGGACACGCAAACAAGCAGATGGCCATGGCTTCGATTTCATTATCAACAATTATTCAAATAAGCACACCAATCTTTAATGGGACTCGTTAATGTTGGGTTTGAGTGATCGGATTCTTATGTCCAATGTGAATAAAGCTATCGGTATCTAATTACTTCATTTTCGGACATTGACTCCTATTTTAGAATTTCCGAAATAAGTTTCCGAAAAATGTATTCTTTCTAAATAAATTAGCCACAATGACTGATAATCCGTCTCCGTGGTTTAGTGGTAAGCGCGATGCTTTTAGCACCGGAGGTCCTGGGTTCAAATCCCGAGGAAACAAGATTTAAAAAAAACGGTTTCGGTCGGGTAAGGCATAGAAGGCTGATCACCTCCTTGTAAAGAAAAAAATGATCAGTGAAACAGACACAGAAATGGGTCTAGGGGACTCGGGAATTCACTTTTACTTACTACTAGTAGGTAATTATTGGTGACGATAAAATCGCAATTGAGATTCGGCAAAGCCTTTATTAGTAGGTTACTCAGTTCGATCACGATTTCACAAGGCAAAAAGGAATTCGATATAATGTAAAAATATATTTTCAAGAAGTATATTAAGTGTATAAGTAATAAGTATATTGTAAGTACCTAACTACTAATTAAACAATATGTACTTTACAAGTACTGAAACCGAAAGTAGATTTGCGTTTTGTAAAGTCACTAGATCACTGGGTAATGATAATTGTCTGTTGGACTGAACTTGCCAGTCATTTCTATTGAATTCGTATACCAAATAATGTTTATAGGAACGACTTGTAAATTGTAATATTATGATAATATACATTGCTTTATTCACTTCAGAACGCCTTCAATCTTGGCATCCAGAATCTTCGAGCTACATCGACAGAATGGAAAATGTAAGATGCGTCTTATCGCAATGAAAATAACGATCATGATGCGTTTTGTAGCTACGTAACGGTGCATTAGTGACTGACTCACAGGGAACTGACCTAGCATGCTGCGGAGTGCATTGACGCCAACTCCGGCGCATTTATCGCTGGTATGCCCCTTGAGAGATAATGTATAGGGAAAGATTGTGGTCTTGGTTGATGAATAACGCATCTGTTTTAATGTCTGGGGTCGGTGAATTATTTTCAAGTTCGAAAATCTTATATTCAACAGACAATTCATCAGACGTGTATTACACGTTCACTTCTACTGGATTTGCACCAAAATACTTAATTAAATTGATTAGTATAACTAAAACCTAAGAGGCAATATTTATCATTTTATATTTTACGTACATAAAAATTATATAATAGGCAAGAAATTAAATTCAAAATATAAATAACATATTAGCCAAAGTCTAAGGCGAATAAATCGAATAAGGCGATATGTACCTAGAGAACTTTGACGGGCTCGTAGGCGCGTTCGGTAGAACATCTGCCGTGCGCACCGATGGGTCGTGGGTTCGAATCCCACTGAGACGGCATGTTTATAACTTTCTGTAAGCATAGACATGCTGGTAACTTCGGGCATTGAACGGGTGGGAGGAATATCGAAACTCTGACCGGGTAACGAACCACCGTTCATAGATGAAAAAACCGTGAAATGTATATTGCGCGTTTCGGTTCCAGTCTATAGATTTCCAAATGCTCGAAGTAAAAAATACGTCGACAGCGCATCATTGACTGATGTTTTGTGGCTGAGGTATCACCTACTATCAAATGAACCTCATGCTAGTCTGTCGATATCTATCTATAAAAAAATTAGAATAAGGAGCTCCATTGCTTCAGATTTAACTGTCAAACTAGCAAAGATTGTGATGATTGCGCAACATCAAATAACCGATTATCGAATCTCGTCCCAGGTCTATTACCAAAATCGAAAGCCGAAACGCAGCGAAACGAACGAACAGAAAGAACAACCAACTTCGTATTTAAACTTTTTAAGAAAACATTTTCAATTCTATTTATCATAGTAGTGTCAAACGAAAGGCATAATGTCTCATTGCGAACGCCGAATCGATCATCGGATCCGAAAAATTTTCGTAATATAAAAATGTACGATCCGTCAACCCAAACTTCATATTTCGGTTTTGGTAATACGCCTCCAGGCATAGGTCCTATATGCAACTACAGATTACACCTACAGTAATCTATAGAAGCATATAATACCTTCAGCTTTGCACTACGTAGATTATCTTAATACAATTCTACCATAAGAGAACAGCATATTATGTATATGTGCATAAAACTTTATTAATACCTAAAGCTAAAGGTTCAAAGAAGGATTATTAAGCACAAAAGAAACGGAGTATGCTCATTGTCCCGTGGTTGAAGTAGGTACCTATCATCAACAGCGTATGTAGCCTTGCGGTCACACGTTCATCCGTAAGAGCATACGTCCTGGGTTCGATTCCCGGGTTGGTCACTATGTGTTATTCGCTTTTAAAAAGTGTTATAAGAAATTGTGATCAATGTTTGAGAAACTTGAGGGATGTTTGAAGCCCGGAAGGGTGAATAACATAAAATTGTGGTGGAAGTTTGAAACCTGTGCAGACGTCACGAAAGGTGGATAACTAACATGAGTGGGGCCAGCCTAGCTGGCTAAACTTTTTTCGCCGGGGTCCCGGATTGAATACGAAAGTTATCCCGTGGGCCCCAAGACGGCGAGACCTGAGGGTCTAGAGGGGTTTAGTGGGTATTGCTCACCCGACACCGGGTGAGGTTGAGTCCCACACTCCTCCCGCATAATATCTCGCGGGGGGGTACCCAGTGCGCAAAGGCATTCCCCTCGAAAAAAAAAAAAAGGTACCTATCATCAAATGAACCTACACATTTCTGTGTAGGTATATCTGATATAAATAATGAAAAACTTATGGTATATTATCATAGACTAGACAATTACGCGACATTTACCGTTTATTTATGTACCTACGTGAATTATTACCTACTACTAAAGATTTATATACGTTACGGGTATTGGAACTTGGAAGACATTCATTGAGATAATTGAATTCTCTTTTACATATAAGATTATGCCGCTTTCAAAAATATATTAAAATGGGACTAATATATACACTGAACAAATAATCCAAGGAAATTTTTGTATGTATTATCAAATAAAATTGTACCTAATCTTGAAATCGTCAACTTGACCGTAATTCATATGATCCAACCAAGGTCCTGGGCGAGTGATAAGACGGTTGTTTCACAATAGCAGAATTATTTGCGGCAGAGCCACCATCGCATCGCCTTGAAGAGCGCGCCACAAACAACTGGCGAACGAGCGCCGCTGAAATGTAACACAGTCGTGTAGAAAAGTGATAACATTTATTTTATTACTTTAATTTCAAAAGAATATGCAAACTATCTTACATGTAAAAATGGTTAATTTTCGGTACTGTAGCGTACCTATTTACCAGCAGGCTGAGTAGACTTGAGCCTAGGGCGGCAGATTTTAAGGGCGGCAAATTTTAGGATATTTTTTTTTTCTTTTAGAAATGTAAGGCGGATTTTTTATCTTGCAGTGAGAAGTCTAAACATAATCCCGATGGCTTTTCACTCTTCACTATCATTGTATTTTTTTAAATTTAAGATCTGACATTTGTAGATGCTACGGCAGCAAAAATTTAACACACTTTACCTTAGAAATATGGATATCGAAGACAAAATCCAAAATCGATCAATTTCTCCGGGATCTGTAAGAAATCAAAACATATCGCTGAGAGCGACATGAAAGCAACTGAAGGTTCTCTATATAGATTATTATTATAGATCTATGAATTTCCTATGAAAATATATATTTCTTTATTTTAATAAAGTTTAAGACTAAAAGTAATTAGGTAGTTATAAGCTAATCTTATGTTAATTTCCACGACACTGTTATGTTACATGCATACGTGACACAGCGGCGTAGCAAAGGGCTTTCAGCAGCGAATATACCTGCGCAGACGCCGCGTATGTAAGTGGGTCAATGGCAGTGCGTGACGCTGACGCGGCCCTTTGCGTTCGCAGGGCTCTCCTTGAACCGCTCTACTGGTATCTCCACTTGGAAACACGACTCAATTTATTCGCTCTTAATGCTCTGCTAATTTGTTTTCTAGTTTATTCATTTTATTTTATCGATTTCATACAACTGCAATGATACTCAAGTATATGTATCCAAGTAGAATCGCAAGATGCTGACTCAGTTACATGGACTAAAAGGGAAGACCATCGCACATGGCCAAGTGGCCCACGCTAGAATACAAATACCGTTGGAGTCACGAACTTACGAATAATTTGTAGCCTTCAGGCCTACAAATTGATGACTGGCGGGATAAAGCACAAGATAGACTCAAGTAGAATGTCTTGTTGTTGGAGACCAAGACTCATTTTTGATCCCTGCTATATTTGATTTTAATGTATTAATTATGTAAAAGGTGTGTCCTTACATATTACATTTTTTCTTTATACGTAGGTACCTAATCGTACCAAAATTGCGTAATTAATTATTTACCTACGTACTGTACTAACTGCAATGCAAAGGTTTTTCAGAAAAGTCACAAAATTTCTGAAAGTAGGTACTAAAACGAAAGTTTGTAAATCAAAAATACAATGAAATTACACTTCTAATAAGACCTATTTCCAACCGAATTTCAATATTTTTAATGATTACTACGAGCTGTACAGTTGTTTACCGATTCCAAATGTAGTTCTGTTTAAAAACAGTGTGTCAGCCATAATTAGGTACTTAGCTTTTAGTTGATCTCTACCTTTATAGGCATGGGCACGATATTAAAGACAGTTAATTCACGTTCTTTTTTTATTCATAAATGAATTTACCTAGGTTAAAAAATACATCAATAAATATTTTTCAAAAACTCGAAATATTGCGTAAATAAAGTATTGAAGTATTGAGATGGAAACGATTTGCATAAGTGTTGTTATCAATGTAAACGACGGTAGGCATGTGGCTGAAGGTTTTACTGACCTTCCCTTGCTACAGTCGAGGCCCTTTAATTCGCTAGCTATAATAATTATTTAAATAAAAATTTAATAAATATGATATTACTTTTAACGTATTGTAAGCTGGATATCAATGTTTTATATACCTGGATATGCAATGCAACTAAACTAAAATAGGGTTTTAAAAGAAATGTAATGTATTTTCGTATATTTCATATATTTTATATCATGTACCTGTGCAGCATTTTAAAACCATAGATCAAATAACTTTTGAATTCTAGAGGGTTCGAATATGGAATAATATTACTAGATGGATAATTTATTGCAAATATAATCAATATTTATTCCCTTCCAAATTAATTCACGTTGAAAATCCTAAACATGACACGTTTTTCTTCAGTTCTGCTTCAGCCGCTATAGGTACTATATTATTCGCGAGCGCAAGGTCTCATTGCGCAAGTCTTACACGTGTCGCTCGCGCTCGCCGCGACCTCTTCCGAACACTTCCGATTCGCAAGAAACACATTACAACTTTAAATATTTGAAAGGTTAGATATTATGACGTATATACGGAAATAAATCTTAAATAAAGGCTGTAATTTTTCACCTTAGCTGTCGTTAAATATTTTTAGACTATAAAAAATATTATTTGATATTTTATCCTACTTTTTTTAAGAACTGTACCTACCTTTACTACTCGAAAAACCTTAGTGACATAATTATAATTGTAAAATAGTGCAAAGTTGATATTATAACTTGGATAAAGCATAATTTTTACTCTAGTAGGTACCCTTTCTCTTAATTAACATAACCGCAATTTTATTTATTTCAACCGCAGCTTCATAAATGCGTTTCATTTAAATAGTAATTATGCGATTTTCTATAAGAATTTCGCCTTCTTGCGTTATAAAACCAAAAAGGTAGATTTTTCTGTCAAAGTTATTTCATACACCCTCTCATTCTCAGTAAGAATACTTAAAATTTAAAGTATCTAGGTGTTTTTATTTAATTATTTACATAGATTAAAACTGAAAACTAGTCTATCCAAGGTTACATGCGTGCGCCATGGCCAATTTAGGTGTGTGTGTGTTTGGTTCTTTAACAATCACACGAAGACATCAGATCTATCTACTACTTATTACCAGGTCAACAAGTTTGCCAGTTTTAATGGGCTCGTTGGCTTGGTTGACATCTTTATTGCAATACTATCACCGAATGTTGCCATACCTCGTGTGACCTACAAACAATGAATTCTTTAACTTAGTAGGTAGGTACCCACTGGGTACCTACTGAAAGTGGAAAATAATTGTTTTTAAATGGCAAATATTTTATATAGTCTTGTTCAATATTTTCTTCTATATTTGTGTGGTCTGAATTAGGTTATTAAATTCTATGATAGGTACCTAAGTCTAACTGTGGTTCTAATTAGAAATATTTTACTTGATAACTAAAACTGCATATTAGAAGAAGGGCATTTTATATTACTTCTTTTCCACAAGGGTAATAAAGAATGGAAAAAATATTATCTATTAAGCATACATAAAGCAAAACCAATAATCTCATTCTCCTTGACAATTATGTATGGAAGTATTAAAAACCTTCAACAAGACTAATTCTAAGTGGTATTTTACATTAAAATTTAACATTGCAGGTCGACCGCTACCACTTTGAGCCCTTCACTACTACATACAAAGCTAAACTAGCGCAGAAACGAAATAACAACGTTAAAAGTAGTTGTGGGTGTACGTCACCCACACACAGACATCGAAGACTTTGTTTTGCTGTTGAGATTCGCGCGTGTAGTTGCGCAAGCACATAGTGGAGGCCATTGACACGGTGGACGTGCGTGCCCGCCATGTTGACGGTCGGCGCTGCGAGCGGTAATGGAGCGCGAATCTAGCAGCTCCCGTTCCGCGCGCTTTCGTAACCAACATGTTTGTGCCAAGCCGTCGCCGATGTGGTCGCAAGCCCGCGATTAACGGGTTATCAATAACAGGCTGCAAATGAACACAAAATGTCTTGAGCTCTACTTAGCTCGATATTCTATAGAATAAATATAAATAATGGTCTTTAACGAATTAGACAATAATTTTAATTGTTTATAATACCTAAGTACTTGACCACAATTAATACAGTGGGTTTAGGGCCCAAACTCAGCAAAACTTGTATCTTGGACCCCCCAGTAGATACCTACCTACCTACAGCAAAATACCATACATACACACAGAACATAACATAATATTAACATTATTAGGTTACATACCTCCTAAGTACTAAGATCCAAAGATTTCTTAATTTGCAATTTTTTAGTTCCACTGATGCTAAAAACCATACCTAACTATCCAAAGATAGGTTATAAAGTAGGTAACTTGTTAAAAATGTAATGATTACTAGCCCAATAAAATATTCCCTTATAAAAACAAATTAAACGTATTCACGTACGTGTACCTATATTTTATTCAATACTTACCGTATTGAATAAATTTCAGTTTGATTACCTATTGCGCTAGCCGTATTATATCTATAGCTATAATTATGTTTGCAAATACCTATCACAAAGTAGGTATATCGTAAATCATTCTTAAAGGCGATAATTAAAATATTTTTGTTTTATTCAGATGTCTTGTCATCCTCTCAAATAGAATCATGCTTAAAAAATCAAATATTTGTTCTAATTTCAAAGAAATGTCACAATTCATTCCGCCGCTTACAGTCAACCCATCACACGAATTTAACTATTTATTAATCGCAAACAGCAGTTTCGAATTCAAATCAATAGCTATTCTCTAGGTACGACTGATAAGCGTTATTTTGTAAAGGATATTGGCTGGTAATGAGGTCATACGTGTTGCAATATCGAGCATGTTTTCGATGTTAATGGAAACCTATTTTCCCTGTTGTACGTTGCGCAAGAATATTCGCGAACAGATAGCGAAGTAGGTAGAGAACTATGTGCCCCTCCGTCCTCTCTCAGCTAGTCCGGTTTGCGCGTGGCATCCTACTCTCGCACTAAAACTTTCCATATAACCGTCACAGTTTCTCACTATGACATAGATACCGATAGGTACTGTTGCGAAACAGCGCGGATTATATAGCAGGTGGAATGTGCCGCAAACTGGTTTAAATAAATGCTTTCACATAGTCAAGAATACATAAGCGATATTATAATGAGCCCTATCGAGATCGTTTCTCGTGTAATCATATGCGAGGTAGTTAATTAGCATGCACTCTTTCACGCAGAGATCTTTATAATAAGTAGATATAATGCGAGGTATTTTTTGATTCTTATTGATATACCTATTTAAATTTACCTAATTATACTAGTATTGGAAATAATTTGATAATATTATCTTTTATTAACGCGAGTATCACACATTTAAATAAAATCACTTTTACCGGATTAAAACTCGATTTATTATTTATATTATTTATCCCGACGTATCAACAAACAAAACAAAAGTTTCATTTAAAAGATATGATTGAAAATTAAATTCTAAATATTGTAGTAGGTACCTACTTTTTTTCATTTTATTTAATGTATTTATCTACGACTAAATTCATAATATTTTTTTTATTTCAGGTAAAACACCCATAGTTAAAAAGTTACAGATAAAATGAAATAAAAAAAACAAGAGCTTACATAATTAAAAAACTATAGGGATGGTATTCTTGGGGATCTTCTATGCATTCCTAAACTATGATGAAACTTTGGTAAGTAATTGTTCTACATACGCCCGCGAAGATTCCAGGGCCAAAAAACTCATTTTTTTATCTGTCGTGGCATTTCAACGCATACTGGATACCTACCTACAGCTAGTGAACTAATATCTCCACTGCATGGAAATCACTTGCAAGTTGCAACTAATATTGTAGGCGGAGTTCGCGATATGCATTATCCAATAACTCCGGTCATAAGACGCATGCGCCCTATTCTTTAGGATTTGTCAATCTTCTGGAAAGTATGCGTGTGTTTATTCCTATTTTATGCGAGTTACCGCGCGACACGACAGCGATAGCGATTAGATAAGAATAATCGATAAATTCGCGCGATTCGCTCGCTTGACCACACGAAATGCCCGAAAGTAAATACGTTGCTACGTTTTATTGTCAATTGACATAAACTTTAGAATTTAACATGAAAATATGCTGAATAATGAGCAGGTCGATCTTCATGTACCTATACATATATAGAGCATTAATAGCTAAATAAACCATAACCGCGTCGCCTATGAGACAGGAAAAAATATTTTCTATGTTATAAAAAATATCTTCCAGGGAAAATATCACGACATCTGCTGTCATAAGAACGCAATTTTACTCAATTTTCAGGAATATTTTATCACATATTTCTAAAACGTTATTTTGAAAAATTCAAATAAAGCTGACATTTCTCTTTCACATTCTTCTTGTATTATACCACGTTTCAACAATTAATTTGAAACTCAAAAAAAAAATAACAAAAAAATCACACCGTTGTTTAAGAAATGTCAAATATTAAGAAACATTACGAAATTAACATATACCTACGTATAATTAACAATAAAATGTCGAAGAAAAATTAAGTCAGCTTTGATTCAGTTGGTGTCATTTGAACTAAGTTGAATAGTGATTAATGATGGCTGAAATTTGCTAAATACTATTTTAGAGACCAAATGCAGTAGGTATAATTGAGTGATTAATGGATCCAAATCCATTACGTTTGACACGGCTTGTTTCCTAAGTGATGAAAGAATCCTGGATTTTCAACACGTGTTCTGGGTCACTGCCATTTCTTTGGCAATCGATGATCGACTCGGCTCTTATCTGCTAATGATCTTGTTTATGTTTAACTAATGATAGGCTACATTTAAGTAGTCAATTTAATATGCGAACCAAACGATAGGTACCTACATGTTACAATCTAAGTATCTACTTGTTTAGTTTATGATTATGAAGTAGAAGAAGACTAGTGCTATGGAATTCAAAAACAGAATGCTCTGCGGCTCTACTGCTGAGTCGCAGTGTAAAAAAGTTTGACTTTTATTAATAAAGAAAGATAATTCCCGAGACCCATAGTGGGGCATGGGGCAGACCCATTTCTGTGTCTGTTTCACCGATCATTTTTCTTTACAGGCAAGTAGGTGAACGGCCTTCTATGCCCTGCCCAACCGAAACATTTTTTTTTAAATTATTGTTTTCCTGGGAATCGAAACCATGACCTCCGGTGCTAAACGCCTCGCACTTACCAATGAGCTACGGAGGCCGTTAAATATACCTAAGTAGTATCTAAATGCATATGTCCTATAGGCACGTATATATTTAGATGTTACTTATTTTTTAAAGTTAGTTTTTTAACATGATTTCATACATTACATGTGCTAGTTGAGATAATTTGGATGACCTTTTTTATACAAAACTACATTGCATATAACAAATTGTTTTAAATTTAAATTGCGTATCTTGGTAGTTTGGAGATGAATTTAAAAAATGGCCCGATTTGTTTTACAAGACATGTATTATTAATTTTCGCCCAGAAGTGTCCGATAGAATATTTTATTTTGATTGTCTAATCATAATTAGATCTTTGCTTTCTGTAAATACCTACCTATATAGACCTATTGAAATTCAAATTTTCAAAAATATTTGTTGTCCAGTGTATTGAGAGAAATAGAGACTAGAGAGACACTGTGTGGAAGATGGATAGACATGCGAATGATAAAATAAGGTTTCCAATTTTTCATCGGATATATGAACCATACGATTTTTTAATGAGATCGTTGGTGTGTTTGATAGTAGGAAGGTATAGTCGGGATATGAATTTCACTGGACGTAGGACGTTTCCAATTTTCTATTAAGATGTTTTTCTTACGTCTGGTTCATTTCGAGCACTAAGTCGGTGGAAGGAATATCGAAATTCCGAACGAGTAACAAACCACCGTCGTTCGAGATTCAAACTAAGGGTTTCCAAACGTCGAAGTAAAAAAATAGGTCAACACCGCATCACTGATTTTCTATAGGTGAGATATCACTGACTACCTAATACTACCAACACGCCCCGGCTTCGCTCGGGTGCAATGTAGATGTAGGTACCTACTATACTTTTAAATAAAATACTGTATACCGGATTAAAACGCGATTTATTATTTAAATTATTTATCCCGACGTTTCGGATGCTTTTCAGCAACCGTGGGGACGTAAATAATTTAAATAATAAATCGCGTTTTAATCCGGTATACAGTATTTTATTTAAATGTGTGATACTCGCGTTAATAAAAGACAATATTACCTACTATACTTACACAAAAAAAAATAGCCTATGTTACTCGTTACATATAATGTAACTTCCTATTGCTGATAGAATTTTAAAATCAGTCGAGTAATTTTGAGTTAAATCATAACAAACAAACAAATCTTTCCTCTTTATAATATTAGTATAGAAGTATAGAAAAAAATATTACCCATATAACGATACAAAGTTATATGACCTACCCTAATGTGAAACCTATAAAACCGAACTAATTTAAAGGATATAATATTATTTAGTAGACATAACATATCAGCCCACTGCTGTACAAACATAGTAAAACATCAACGCAGAATGTTCGAGCTTAAGCCATGTGGTATCGATTTAACTTTAAATAATTAGTAAGAGTGCATCTACTGATGACGTTGAATGTAGCCGTTGATATACCGTTGGTACCTAAACAATAATATACCTAGTAGATAAAATCTGTATTATTCCGTAAATACCTACTTGCGCTGAAAGCTTCGCCAAAGAAACAGACAAAAGTGACGTTTAGGTACCTTATGTTGAGAAATGATTTTGTAACGTGTAGGTATTGTATGTGATTTAAAATGATCTTATATAAGTTATTGACAATATTGTATTTCTTACACAAAGAAAACTTACAAAACAAAGGTATTTCATACAGAACGCTAAAAGAACTTATCAATTAAAAAGTAATGGCTTTATACCTTAGTAAGCAGTTCGCGTTAAATACGTAATCTTATTATGGATTATTCCTTCTCGACTCACGCTAGTTCTGTTGAAAATATTCGAGTTTAACTAGCTGAGCCATTGTCGCTGGCGTTAATTCGGCTGGATCACGATCACGCACAATCCGCCCCGCGGTTCTCTTGAGTTATTTAATAGTATTTTTTGTGCTGTTACGGGCGATTGCGCTCCGCCACCCTTGGGCTTCGCGCAAAAAACCCTCCTGCTCACAAATAGTTAGAATGTTGTTTTGGAGGAGAGACGGGCAGGGAGGGGGGTACGAGCGTGGGCCCGCGGAGATCGCTATCGCACGCACCCACTGCACGCACTATCCTACTGGCCACTTAATTGTTATGTATGCCGCGATACAAATAGATTGCTGCTGAAATTGAAAGTAAACCATAAATAATTTAATTCTGTATACATTGATTTTAGAATAGATTTGAATTTTTCGCAGTATTAATAAAGTCGTTAAATATCGTAAAAAAAATCTGGAATATACGAACATTATATGGTAGTGTATCAGAGACATTAATTTTTATGTCATTAGAGAAGAAAAAATAAAGCTCATGTAAAAAATGTACTTCCTTCTATTATAATGATATTGCTACAACAGGTGCTTAATGACATAAAGATAAGTTGTAAAAACCCTTTCCTTTAATAAATCAAAGGCAAGTTTCAATTTTTGTTTACTTACATTCAATCGACACATTATGGTATTACTTTTTATGCCACATATTCTTCGAAATTTGAAAAGTACTTACTTCATGATTTATATTTGCTGGAATCTTCTAAGAAAAATGTGTCGCCACGAGGCAATTTTTGGATTAATTTTGGAGATCTTCTCAGACTATTTACATAGAAAAGTAATATGGTAGGTACTTGAATAGTTTAGATGAAATAGTTGAAAATACACTAGTCTTATCGTAATTTTATTCTCCGCATTGGTAAGGTTTGTTTACGCGTGCGTTGCATGAGAAATAGGGGAGACTCATTAAGGTAAAAAGCCAAGAGCAAACGTTAAAATAATGGCGAATTACACGAAGGGGACCCCTGTGACCAATGTATGCGTAGAATTCGTACACTCAAATATAAAAACAAATGTTATGTTAAATAGGTTCCGTAAACAAAAACTGTGTTACTTTTCAGAGGTAAGCTAACGACTTGCGAGGAAATACTTAGATATTTGTATTGTCAATCTGTAATTTGTATGCAATTTCAGATAATTTCTCATACAATTGACGGATTATCGATCCGAATTCTTTCTCACAAGTAATGTTTGGGCCTCAGATAAAAGCATTGACTTATATGTTAGTATACATATAAGTCAATGGATAAAAGTTTTGAATTCAGAATTCTTTTTTCAAATTTAATTACCTCGCATAAACGCATCTTGCTGAGAAGTTCCCAATTCGTAATGGCCTACACGGGTTCGGGTTGTAGAGACTAATAGTTAGTTTTTAGAATAAGAGAAACATTATATACACAGATGGACATGTGGTTCTGCCTGTTGTCATTTAAGCCAAAACTATAAGTAAGTAGGTACCTACTTCGAAGCTTTTCCATCCAAACATATTCTTGTTAAACTCACTTTTGAAGGTTTGACTGTGGTTTAAGTCAGGGAACTCATTGGCCTGGTTAAAAAACGATAATATTACAACCAGCGGTATATATTAAAGTAAACATGGTCATGAGTTCAAAGTTCAAATGTTATTAAAGCGTACAGAAAGAGTCGTCTCTTGATCTATAAGGGCTGGAAAGTTCTCCTATTATATATTATGTAGGTAATTTTGCCTTTATAATTATTACTGTTCTTAAAATCTTAGATACAAAAATTCTTATTTGATTCTAATTTGGAAGTACAAGGTTGGTTTTTTAAATTAATAATCTCCCCTACTACAATTAATACATTACGTAATTAATAACAAGAAGTCACAGATAATGCATAGTGCAGTGTTAGCGATGTGAATCATTTTGAGGCATAGAGTATAAAGTTGCATGAAGCCAGCAGAGTGTTAGATGGTGCGGAGGGTCGCGCGGGGGGCTATCAGCATTTCGGCGCGTCCGCGGGTCCCCTCCCCCGCCCCGCGACGAATTCGCCCTGCACCTCACAACCCGCGACTACAGAGGAGATATGCTACAGAGTAAGATTGAGCGTCCTGAGGGACTGTAACACGAATCACGATGTCTAAAGCCCATATTCCAGGACGTGTCTCAGTTTTGAATCTAGTTTTGAGACTTGTCAAACCATTTTTTCTCTATAGAATTTGGAGATCTTGACAGTTCTCAAGAATAGATTACGACTTGAGTAACGTCTTGGAATACGGCCCTAAGTGTACTGTTAGCGTCTTATTTTAACACTGTGGCTACTGAACCGTAAGACGTAAGTATCAACTGAACGTGAAAACGTGATATAGGTATGTTGTATAGCTCTGGTCTTATTCCATCGTCAAGGATACGGTGATACGGCCCCAGTGCTTTACTGAAGTGACATATCACATAGCCAAATAAATTATAGTAGTTAATGATCACATCACAAATAAAGATACCTACCTACTCTATAAATCACGAATCTTTTTAACTAAGCTTCCATCTTAATATTCATAGTTCGAACTTCGAAGTACTAAACTATATCTATTGCACTATGCAACTATGATAAATCTATGAAGTTATACCTCTGTACGATAACACCTCTGTGCGTCACAACCCGCGACGCTCCCCTCCTTGCGTCGTGCTAACCTTGAAAATAGTTTTTACCGACACGAGGGTATTCACCCCGAACCCGAATTCCGGAGTCTATTGCACACTGCCGGATTTCTAGCGATGCAACAGAGTTTCTTATAAGAATTCAAGTTGCATTTTATAAAAGGCCTAGTGTGGTGCTACATTTGAGTTTACGCGATCCACGTCAGCCAAAGGATATTTGATTGTTGTTTTTTCGACGGGTCGTGTGTTTAGTGCTTTGTATGCACAAGAAACAACACAGAAACTTGATTTGATTTCTATTAAAAGTTTCGCTTTCAAGTAACTGAATATAAAGAAACTAACTATGTACCTACTTACATTCTATGAATCAAGTAGGTATAGATATTAAATAAGCGTTGAAACCTTAAATGTAATAAACATATTAAGTATCTACATAATGTTATAAGAGTGTTGTTGCTTTTTCTAGACTAAATTAGGTACATGTTCAATGTGCCCAATTTCTATCAAGGTCCTTTGCAGGTACTTTACATAAGTGTACCTACCATTCATCAAAGATAAAAGAGCATGGCGAAGCTCGCATGTTGAAAAAGCCGCTTCAGCCATACTAAAAGCAATAAGAAAAGTATTACATATATTTACCTGCAAGCGCTCGAAGTTAGGAAAAAATAACAAAATAAAACGATTGCTATACACATAGCAAGCAAGGCAAGGGTAGAGCGGCAAAAAAAGTAAAAAAGTAAGACTTCCCGCCCGCGCGCCTCGCGTCGCGTCGCCTACGCAGTCCCTCCTTTGATTACAGACCTCCTACCATAATATTATGTGCTTCTATTCAGATAAGCGAATATGAATTCCTTATTTTTTTATAAAACATATTATCCATCTTTATAATAATGCCAATTAGCAATCGAAAACCTTGTTTATATTTTATTTGTACAAATATTAAATACCCAATAAGAATTTAACAAACATTGGTAGAACTATAATGATGTATACGTAAATATTTGATAACACTGATAATAGTCTCGCTCTGTACCCAACACCTGTTTCAGTATTATAGTATTTTCACTATTCCAATTTCCAGTGATACCATATACATATATATTTATATATAGGTACTTACATACATTATTCAATGAAATATAAATCGATTATGAGGTTCTATCATATGCCAAAGGAACTGAGCTAGCTGCAGTCTAGGCACATGCGATTTGTTTTCGCAATAGATTTTGTAAATTATCCCAATTTATGAGATAAAACATATCGGGATATGATTAAATGTTTGTACCTTATTAAAAAAATAAGGCAATGTACTTTGTACGCAACTTGGCCAAGTTTGTTGCGTCTCAAACATTGTAATTGAATCAATCCTTGTTTAAGAACAGTGGGCGCGTTGGCAACAATATTTCGTGTTAGATAAAAGCTGCGCGCGAGTCATCAAGCTAGCACTCAGTAACGCAGTGCAGCTTAGATAAGGAACTGTTTACAATGCTTGAGTCAACGGCCTCCTCTTGGTTGGCGACAGGGAAAACCTTGGAGTAGCACCTTAATTCTTGTTCCGTTTCAATCGTAACCTTCATTAAAATCCCTTCAGGGTGATGCACTTGATCATTATTGACCACGTACGCTTATTGTCTATTGTTTTTTGTAATAATAGCATACCTAATTATAGCACATAAAACTCCATGAGTATATATTTGTAACTGTCTTGCAAATTCAATTACAATATAAGTAGGTAATATCGAAGCGTATTTTGACTATCTAAAAGGTATAACTTATTATAATTTGCACTAATACATACGTAATAGATAACTATTCTTTGTTTGGTAAGCTCTGAAAAAACTAAGTTTTGAATTAAACTAGAAACTCATAGAAGTTTGTTTATTTTTTATCTTGGTAATATTTTGTATTCAGTACTATTTGGTGGCTTTATTAGCCTGTTATAACTGCTGAGTTAATGGTTTAGTTTATGAAAGTACTCTAGGTATTACTAAAACAATAGTGAACACTAGGATAGCGTCTTGATTATAAGAAAAAAAAATGTCACTTCTACTGTTCTCTTTACTTTCATTACTTTAATTATAATATAAACAAAGAATTAAAATATAATTTATACTTATACCTATGTATGATTTATGTACATATATAAAATATTAAAATATTAGCAATTCTATTGATGTCTAAAAATTGTGTCCTTGCGCGCCCCTTCTTCCTAGCCGCGTAAATAAATTGAGCTATACATTAGTGACAATTGTTCGCGATTACATGAATGAACCTTCCCGCTTTCTTTATAAATATTGAAATAAATTTCTTTAATCATTCAAAGATAATATAAGACGTATCATCAGCGTTTCAATCCGAACCGCCTACAGTTTATTGCTGGTTTTAATCTCTTTGGCTTGTATAGCGAAAAGACTTTAAAACTTTTCATAAGCAAATTCTGGAAATATAAATAAAACTCAGTCAAACGTTCGTGTTTAAAAGCTGATAAGACCCACTCATAGTTCGCAGGTCCCAGACCGTATTATCTCACGAAAAGATCCAAAGGTCAACGAGCGAGAATTTTGTTTTTGCAATTATTTTTCTAATTAACACATTGCCTGCTCCAAAGTTTTAACTCTGACCTCATAAATCACAGCATACCTACCTCAGATTCTAACGTTAAATTTATATGTACCAATTCATACCTGAATGATGATTTGCAATATTACTTTTTTAAATGTCATATCTTTTTCTATAATAAATAATAAGATAATAACCCCCCTACTGTGACCATCGAACTTTTCAAAGATTTCGAGAAAAAACTTACCGCAAAATAATACGATACGCGAACTCGATTTGGGATTCAAAGAAAAAAACAACCGTTTTTGCTCGTCTAACGGTTCCTAAGTTACACAATTTTTGTTTGTTAGTTACTATCCCATGTGTTTTGTGATTATTTTTACTTATTTTTAATTTTAGATAAGCTTTCGTAATTATTGTTTGATTTTGTTTTATAAATTTACATAAGCAAAAGAAATCACAATCTTTATTATGGTAGATTATGGGGCGCAATAGGCACCGTCCTTGATTTCGATGAATTGCGGGTTCAATTCCCGCTGGGTGCGACATGTTTATAATTCGCTTCTTAAATATTCTAATTACTATAGGGTTGATTAATAATTCAACTTCAGTCTATGACTATACGAATTATCGAATTAAAACTAAAATATGGTGAGAGCGCATCATGGATTGATGTAAATAATACCTACGTCATCTCCCTGGAAAATTATCTTCTTTAGATTGGATCTAAAGTCCTTTACCTGTAGCCTTCCCTTCAAATAAAACATTTTGCATACTACTATTATAAATAGGTATAATGCATATTTCTTAAAGGCGAAGTTTTGTTAATTTTGTATACATTTTACATAACTGATAGACAATGCACAACAGAAACCAAGAGTAGGTCATTTATCCTGCTATAAACCTGAAATAAAAAATAAGCCTGAAATATGCTTTACTAATGTAGGGAGGCCTGATTTCTAATTACAAGGATAGAGGACGTAAGGAAGTTACAAAGACTATAATGCGGGCGCGAGAACCACCATAAAACACAACTAGTCTGTTCATAATATTCAAATGATATTTTTTGCAGCCGTTCCCTACGACATAATATTACAAAGAATGCACCAGTCACACCGGCACCTGTGTTGTGTGTATCAGTGGACCCTTACTCACCTGTTTACTGCAATATTTGACGCACATCCATAACAATGCAACTCCTTTATAGATGAATATATTATAATTTAGTATACTTAAACCATTTAAAGTCATCAAAAAATTCCATGATCTTTTCATAATCAAGCACGAAAAGGAAGACGCGAATTGTGCATGACCGATGTCCTATGATTGATGATCAGGCTCATGATCACTGTCTCAAATATTTCAAGTGTATAAAATTGCCTAAATTAAGTAATTTCGTTAAATAATCTAAAACATTTTGACTGTAACAGAATAAATATGGGAGTTGTGACGGTGAACTGACGAAATATAAAAGTTTTGATGGAGTTGCAACTGTGTTCCATTGAATCGAATAAACTTTATTGGGAAACTGGAATAAAGGTTTGAGGTAAAAAAATCCATACAGTGATAGGTTGCTATATCGCTTGGATTGAACAAAAACTACGTTGAACCCCTCTCATTTGGATTTTTTAGATACGTTTCAAAAGAAATGTGGCAGGTAGAAAATCTCGCAAACTTTGTTTGACTTATTAATACTAAGATTTTAGATTCATTTTATGGGAATAAATCTGTTATATTAACTCTGTCTCTTCCCATTAATTGTTTGCTAAAAACTAAAAAATAAATAATACTTTTATTTCAGATTAGCCAGTAGGTACCTACAGATTTTTTTTTTTTTTTTTTTTTTTAACTTAAGATTTAGATCAGCGTTTGACCACTGTTTCACCTGATGTTAAGTGACAACGTGGTCTACGATGGAGCACGCTGATCTAAAAAGAGCCTATTCACTTTCCTCTTGAATGTATTCAGATCATACCTTATAGGGAAGACAGAGGCCGGAAGAGAGTTCCAATCCTTACTTGTTCGCATTAAGAAAGACGAAGAGAATCGTTTTGTGCGGATTTTGGGGATGTCAATAACGTAAGGATGGAGGTCTTCCCGGCGTCTTGTCGACCGATGGTGGAACGGTGATGATGGTACAAGGTCAAAAAGTTCATCAGCGCACTCTCCGTGATAAATTCTATAGAAAACCGCGAGACTAGCAACCCTACGACGGTGTACCAGGCTGCTCAACTTAGTCTTCACAAGATGCTCATCACCAATTACCCTCTTTGCTCGGTTTTCCACTGAATTCAAGGCAGCGAGCTGATATTGTGCCGCACCTGCCCACAAGTGAGAACAGTACTCCACACATGATCGAACTTGCGCTTGGTATAAGTTAAGAAGCTGTTCCGGTGTGAAGTACCGTCTGACCTTGGACAGTATGCCAAGTTTTTTTGAAGCAACACTTGCCTTGGATTCAAGAAATGTTTTAAAATTAAGGTCAGAGCATAGTGTGAGACCCAGCAGTTCGAGTCTGCCCGAAATTTCTATAGACTGGTGATTGAAAGTAGGAGTCAAGCTGAACGGACTGCGCTTCGCACTAAATAGGCACGCCTGTGTTTTGTTGGTATTAAACTTAACCAGATTAGCGTCGCCCCAGTCGGACACTGCTTTCAAGGTTAAATTTACCCGTTCTACCAATGCTTCTCTTTCACACTGAATTTGATCTTTGCTCGCTCGTGCTTCGGCTACGTATCTGTCAACAACCGTACTATCGTCTGCATACCCATAGATACCGGGACCCAAAAGATCATTTATATGCAGAAGGAATAAGGTTGCTGACAGAACAGACCCCTGAGGAACTCCTGCTGTTATAGTTTCCGGTTCAGATGCGCATCCATCCACAAGAACGCGAATTGATCTTTGGTTGAGGAAGTCTGTGATCCAGTTGCATAGCTTTGGACAGATTCCGTAAGCCGGTAGCTTGCTTTTTAGGCTGTCGTGCCAGACCCTATCAAATGCCTTCGAAATGTCGAGAGAAACAGATTGCCTGGAAGATCGCTTTTAAGCGATAAAAGACGCCTATTGCTTTTATATGTTTTTTACTATTAATTTATGTTGTATTTAATAATTTTGTGGTGTGCGATTTTAAATATTTCATTATAAAAGTATGTATGTCAATTTATTATGAAATTCTCAATCAGAAACATAGTGTAGTACTAAAAATACCTATGTACCTATATCTTAAACAATGATATCCAATCTATGTTTCCTTATTTTATTTCAAGGCATCCAGATCAGAATCATATTTCTTTATAATCAATTTCATAATTTTATTACTTTCCTCCTTGCAGAAAGTTAAATTATATGGTACCTACATGGTTCAGGTCAACTTATCGCAAATTAATCACATTATAATTAATATATCACAAATCCTCTTATACCTCCTGGAATACGACAGAATCGCCAAAAACCTTTACATTTGTCATTCTTAAATTTTATCATAAATAACATGTTGGTACACACGAAACGTAAAGTTTTAATTTAAATAGAAAGTTGTTGTTATTAAGTCATCCATATAGAATGTCACACTAATTTCATGATTTTTTTATCCCTCCTCCGTTCTTAGAACAGTTGGTCACATTTGCGAGATCCCCGCCCCGCATATCTAAAATATGTGACGTCACATATTTTTCATTTTTACATCTATAAATTATTAAATTAAAACAGTAGTCCCGAAATTAGTTTTATTTTAAATAGCTCAGGCGGCTAGCACGTAACACTAGTAGAGCGAGTATGAGCTCGCCAACAAAACATTAATTGAAACCATATACATATAGTAGAGTTGAAAATATTATTAAGTTTTTCGTTAATAGTTCAGCTAAGTTAATAGCAACTTTAACACTAATTAGATGTCCAAGAGTTTGGAATGTGACGTCACGAAACTTAGGACCCCTCCCAATCCTTGTCACACAAGGTCACACTTCGTCGATCCCCTCCCCTCAATCCTTAATGTGTGACGTACTTTATGCCATAAAGTCCATTAATGGTAGGTACTTAATCTGAGATTAATGGACAAAGTTTTTGGATGGTCCCTTATTAAAAAAATACCCATTATGGCAGCCGGAATTTTTGAATCATCACTTCATGCAATTTTTATTAACATTTCTGATCATAACAGGACAAATAGGCGGGAGGCGGGAATACGTTGTAAAAAATGATAAAATGGATAAGTGACAAATGCCCGAAAATAAAACTTGGCTTAAAGTTCTCGTTACCAGCCATAAAATCTTCTTGGTCCGAAAATAATAATAACTGAATATGACACTGACACTTGACAGTTTCCATTTTTGACAGTTATCCAGTTTATAAACTTAGTGCAGTTTCATTTTAATTTTAAAATTGATAAGACAAGTTTTAATTAAATACGGTAAAACAAGTGTTTCTGGATTTAGAAGTGATAAGGTGTGCTCAGAAAATGGAATACTCAAATAAGGTTATTTGACCTTTCTAACGTTTATGGATTTTAATTATCTTAGTAACATAATTCATTAAAATATAATTTAAATATTATTTTAGAATTTCCCAGCACTGAAAAATACCAGGCTACTCGACGCTGCATTAGGAAAAGAAGTAGACAAAGTACCGGTATGGGTTATGCGACAAGCAGGCAGATATTTACCTGAATTTCAAGAAGTCCGTGCAAAGCACGACTTTTTTACTGTTTGTCGAACTCCGGAACTTGCCTGTGAAGTGACCTTGCAGCCACTGCGTCGCTATGAACATTTAGATGCATCTATTATATTTAGTGACATACTTGTAATTCCACAAGCTCTTGGAATGACAGTAGAAATGCATCCCGGACAGGTAATGAGTATTCTTTCATGAATTTCCTACAATTAAATGACTGCACTGCATCTACACATAAAATAAAGGCTATAATATTTTTTTCTAGAAGTTAATATCTGTAATATATTTTAATAACATTCAGTTTCCGATTTTATAGTAAATAAATTAGAATAACCATAAAAATTGAAAACTGGAGTCTTCTAAATAGGGCATAAGGTAGGCAAATTTCTGTTTTCATTTCACTGATTGTTTTATCTTTACATACCTGTAAAGTAGTGTGTAGGTCATTAGTTGTTTGTTCCCAAATAAAACAATTATATTAACATTCACCATAATGGTTGATTATCATAAATTTCATGTCGTTTAAAAATTATAATACCATTTCAAATTTAAAAAAATATGTGTGCGTGGTTGAAGAATATTATTCCATATAAATGGCTTATTCAGGATAACTAACAAAATAAATAAATTAGTCCCTAGTTTAATTAAATATCTATATAATCTCTATACTAAATTTGAAGTAAATTTTTCTAGGGCCCTGTTTTTCCAAAGCCACTTGTTAGTCCTTCAGAAATTGATGAACTTTGTGAAGATGGTGCTGTGTCCAGACTGGCATATGTTGGTCAAGCTATTACTTTGACAAGGCATAAAATTGAAGGGAAGGTTCCATTAATTGGTTTCACTGGTGCACCTGTAAGTAATGACTATAACTATTTGCTTTTAATAAACAATATTATGTAACCTTGTAAGGAGCAGGATGTAAAGAATTAATTATTTGTTGTTCAGATACCTTGAACCAATGAATAACAATAAGTTCAGTGTAAAAATAATTATTATATTACAGTTTACACTTATGGGATATATGATTGAGGGTGGTGGAAGCAAAACTATGTCTAAAACAAAGGAGTGGTTGGAAAAATACCCAAAAGATGTTCACAGACTCCTTGGTCTACTAACAAGGGTTATTATAGATTACCTTGTAATGCAGGTAATTGTTCATTTATAATTAATCTTTGTTTGTAGTCTTAAAGTTGTAATTTATTCCTATTATACCAGCAATATATTTAAGTAGTATGAAAAAGGAAATGAAAATTAATTTATTTTGGATGAAAACTTTACCACACATACAAAAAAATGAAAACAATTGTAAGATAGCTTAATCTTAAATACAAAATCTTAATAACTAAATGAGCTGTGTTGCACTGGTCTTCCAAAACTGGAGTCTACTCAGTTACAGTTGTGCTCATACTTTAATAAGCACAAAACTGATTTTCAGCGACCCCATTGTGTGACATTTGGAGCTGAACTGACATTTGTGATTTAGGAGTAAAATAATAGAAATTATTGTGGCACTAAAATAAATAATACATAAAATTAAGATGTAAAAGAAGTAAGTGTTTTTATTTTAATTCCAGGTTGAAAGTGGGGCACAACTTTTGCAAGTGTTTGAATCAAGTGCTGATCATCTTACAAGGGAACAATTTGGTGAAGTATCTGCACCATACTTAAAAGATATAAGATTTGGAGTACAAAAGAAACTTCAAGAGAAAAATTTGGATCAAGTACCTATGGTACTTAGAGCTTTGTTACTGTTTATTTCGAAAACAATTGTTAAAACAATGACCTTTTTGACTTTTTAAGAATTATTAAACAATAAGAAAATCATAGTTAATATTTTTACAGACAGTTTTTGCAAAAGGCGGTGGTCATTCTCTAGATGTTCAGGCAACTATGGGATATGAAACCATTGGATTAGATTGGACTGTAGATCCTATTGAAGCCAGAAAGATTGTTGGTGACAACATAACTTTACAAGGAAATCTCGATCCACAAGATCTGTATAAAACACCTGTATGTATATTTATATTTAATAACATTTGACATCAGTGCTTTTAAAACATTTATATCTAAAAAATATGTATTATAGAAGCAATCATTTAAAAAAAAATGTTATTTATTTAATCAGACGGCCTAGCCCTTGCGAAAAAGTATTTGTATCGTAGAACTGTCATTTTTATGATTTCAAATGATTTTTCATACTACTGACAGATGAACAATTCGAATACTTTCTAGATAGTCGTTCATGCTAGGCCCTCAGTTTAGTATTCAGTTTAAAAAGTTGGTAGAGAAAGTACATACAAAAAATTATGCTTGCTCAATCCCTTCTCTTGTCTATTCTTTTCAACACTAACATTTCCTATTCTAATTTAACTGAACTCCAGTGTCTTCAAGCAAGACTGCAGTGCATGTATCCTTTTTATATATGAAGTAGATGTGATCTATGTATCTGAATATCCCAAAAAAAAGGTTAAGTGGCTTCTTAATTGATATTATAAAATTATGTTGTCTGTTATAAAGATACATTTTCGTTGCATTATTTAAATACTAATAAAGACTGCTGCTTTAAAAGCCACTTTGCTTATTACAAATTACCTTCATATACAATTTAAGTGCGTAAGGCGTATTAAAATTATAAATATTTTTTATTGCAGGAGGAAATCAGAAGTTTAACAATAGAAATGGTTCAAAAGTTTGGCAAAAAGAGATACATTGCTAATTTGGGTCACGGCATAACTCCACAAACACCCTTGGAGAGTATGACTGCCTTTACTGAAGCTGTGCATGAAGCAGTGTAAAAACAGGTGTTTTATAAGGCTAGGATTATTAAAATTTGTTGTAATTTCATACTACATAATTGAATATTTTTAAATATAGCAAGATAACCCATTGTCCTAAGTATGTAAAGCAACAAGAACTAATGCAATGCAATCAATACTATAATATCGTGACGCATCGCCAACATGCTCATTGTCAATGTCAGTTAATTTCTATTGTGTTGTGACCATACCCTTTCGATTGTTGCCTTTAAAGTAAGTTTATTCAAATTATTCGATTTAATTTCTAGCAGGCCATGTTTCAAATCTTTTAAGAATAATATGTAGTAATAAAGTCTCTCAAATATAAAGGCTTTGTGCTATGCCCGGCATACATCTCGTACATAAGACAATGGATTATTTTTTATACATTAAATTTGCCTCTTTTTTTATTTATATATTATAAAGCTATTTGTATAGTAAAACTAGCAAATAAAGCTTAGGGTGCATATTAATCAGTTCACTGTTATAAAAGTTCATGTTTATAAATGGGTATAAGGAATCAATGAATATAATTTCATTAAGGTTTTAATTGTTAAAGGCTTACAAATTAAATTTGTTTACATAGTATATGTTGTTTTTGAGTTTTGACTTGTTCCTGGAATATCTTCATCGTGGCATCCCACAGATTTCTTTACATACTGAAACATCAATTGTTTAAATCATTAATATGGGATCTATCAAATTTTACTTGGAAAAAAAACTATTTTTATTCGTATCAAGTTTTGGGTTTTATTCATAACATTGTGGATTCGATTGTCTAATTAATAATTTTTATTGGCCCTAGATGCCATTTAGTTTGGACAGCCCTGATTTATCTCATCAGAAATTGAACTCAAGTCTAATAAAATTAATCTTTATACTAAAATAGTAATTTAAGATAAATTATTGAAGAAGTTCATTCATTATGTGTACCTGTGGATTGACTTGTATCTGTTCATCCATTTCCTGTATATACTGGTGAAGTTTAGTGCAAGCAGCCATCTGTTGTTCCAGCACACACAGTGTCTCTGGTGATGCATACTTCTCTGGGCTATCAAGGAATACCACCATGCCATCTTTCTGATTTATCATTGCGTATATCTCACCCTCTTCAATCTTGAATAAAACATACAATAATTATTTTATATAGAAAAATAACTTGTACAGTAACCCTCATCAAGGTAAAGAGTGAGACAGTTTAGGAAATGGTGTAAATAAAGAATTATTAATTAAAAAAAAATGTCTTCCATTTTAGCTTGTTGTGCATCATTTAGCGGTGGTTACCGTATATTACTAGATAAGAAATGTCAAACAATTAAAAATAATAAGGTAAATAAATTAAAAAAAAGAAGAAAAAAAAATTGTGTATCAAACATAAAAATAACATAAAATTTTTGGTTAGTAACAAAATGATCATCTTAATATACAAATAATAGAAAGTAAAATATCAAATGTAGTTAAACAGTTCAGAAATTTATTACCATATTCAGGATGTAAGATTCAGCTTGAGCTGGTCCAGAGAGTTGAACACGCGATGCAACATCACTTAATGAGAGTGTTAAGAATGTTTTCGTAAGCCTCTGTATGTTCTTTTTGTACATAGAATTTATAACCTGTAAGAAAACTGAAATATTGAGATTGTCTTAGTATAACTAAACCAGCCGGCCTAGCATGACAACTGCGACACAATTTTGTCGACCGTTTTCTCGTGTTTTAATTGATTATCTCTTCATTTCTTCCGGGTCTAACATGACAATTACACTTTAAACTCGACTTATCAAAAATAGATATATTTGTCAATCGAGATATCTTTTCTTTCAAAATTGTCTATGGCGAGATATAATATATCCAATATCTTACATCTTAGTTTGTCTTCTCTCGTCCGCGACATATCTCGTGGCCGGTCATGCTAGGCCGGCTGATTATCAAAAATTTTTTGAAAATTATATTTTTTGAACATCTGCCGGGCGCATCGATGGGTCGTGGGTTCGAATCCCACCAGGACGATATGTTTATAACTTTTTGTAAACATGTTTTCCCCATGTCTAGTTACTTCGGGCATTGAACGTGTGGGAAGAAAATCAAAATTTTGACCAGGTAACAAACCACCGTTCATAGATGGAAAAATTGTGAAGTACATATTGCGCGTTTCGGTTTCAGTCTATGGATTTCCGAATGCTCGAAGTAAAAATTAAGTCGACGGCGCATCATTGACTGATGTTCTATGGCTGGTATCCTACCATCAAGTGAACCTCATGCTCGTCTGTTGATATCTGACATAAAAAAAAGGAAACCATAACATGTATTATTCCTCCATTTGACAAGGATGACCTGGCTGTGGAGCTATATCAGTTTAAGATACAATATTGGCCACACCACACTGAACAATCAATTTATTTATATTGGACTATATATTTAACATTTAAATAAAGTCTACCTGATTGACTAGCCCCATATTCTTGTCTCTTACAAATGTCTCCCTGTGTTTTACTGCAGCATGTTGTGATGTAGCTAAATCATGATAGGCTACAGATAGAGGTTTTAAAAATCTACATACTACTTGAGAGGTGTACTTTGGCATTTGTAATATCTGCAATTTAAAATAAACAAAGTATATTTAATGAAATTATATATTGAGCTTGATCTATTGTAAAGTATAATTAAATCATAATACCTTTCCATGTAATATGAGGGAAACTAAAATATATTTCTTATACGCCTCAAGCATTATATGGGAGACTACCATTGCAGGAACAGTTACAACTACCTCAAAAAAATATAACGCTCTTTCATAATTCTTTAGTGCAGCATATATCATTCCTCCATAATAATAGTATAATAAAAAATGTTTTGAGTCATTATTTCCTCCAAGCTGTAAGGACAAAATAGTATAATTATAAAACTTACAAATTGTTTCTGTTAATTACAACAAGACAGTATAAAAATTTATAGGCAGGACAAATAACTGAAAGAACCTATGACCAGCCAGAAAATATACTACTATACTACTCTCCCATCAGCAATTTTAATCCCTCAATCAAAAATATTTCTCCAATTTTCCCCTTTTAAAGCCCATATTTTCAAGAACTCAATTTATATAATATATATATAAATATATTACATATTATGTACATCCAGCACTAGAGCAGGTTTTGAAGAATATAAGGGAAAATTGAATCCCCGAAAGAACAGTTAAATAGAAATGTTGCTAATGACTGGATGAATTTTTTAGACATAACATGCAAATCAGCTCTATTGGGATTGAACAGGATAATGGAGTAGAAGTCTATATGTAGATGAAAATTTTGCATAATGTAAGGCAAGATTAAAACATACCTCTGATCCTATTCCAGTAACATCAGTTTCTAAAAATTCAAGGACCGGTTTCATACACTTAGAGAGTAAACACAACTGGCATAAATCTGCATGAATGGAAGTAAGTTGAGAATCAAATAATTGTATTTTTCTTATTGCTTTCTTCAATATCTCAATACCCCTAATAGGTTGCTTCAATTCAACTAAATGATCAGTAAGCAAATGGCACAAATCAGCATCTGAAATTTTAAAAACAATAATAATAATTTTATATTCTGTCACTTTTATTATTCAATGCAAATAAGTAAGTAAATACTCACATAATTCAGGACAGAATCTAACCTGTTCCCCATTACAATTACTTATAAAATCACATATCTGTTGGAACATTGTTGATCTGTCAATGTCGTTGGAACCCTGCAAATGATAAATAGCAGTTGCTCGAATTACATAAAATGGTAAAAATATCATGTCAATGTAGTATAGCATGCAATTGTTTGCTTTACTTTAACAACAGCAATGTCTTACAGTTTTGGTCAGCTTATTCAATAAAAACTTACCTGAGGTAAAGAAAACTTAGCCACAAGTACTGCCAAGACACCAAGAGAGTGTTGCTGAATGTCAAGAGTTTCAAGAACTGTATTCAAATGGGCACCATTCCTTTGAAGCACTTCATCAGATTTGGATATAATTTCACATAGTTCTCGAAAATTTCCTATAAAAATCAACTTATGTTAATAAAAGGAAATAAATTAAAGATTACTATTTGGAATATAGTCATAAAAAATACCTGCAGCCGATATTGTTCGTACGTTGTTGACAAACTGCTCTAATGGCGAAGCCATTTTTAATAATTACTGCCTTTCTTGAAAATGAATCTGTTCAAATATTCACCAATTAGTAATATACTATGAATAATAAAGACAAAATTTCACAATAAATCTGTAATATCGTTCATCGGCTATTTTCTATCTTAGCAATAGCAAGACTCGGTTGTTGGTTCTTTGGTACTGTCATCTGTCAATGACATTATGACATATGTATGTTAATTTGACAACAAACTAGCACAGAACAAAAATACTCTACAGGCCTTGTTAGGAGTACCTAGTAATGCTCTGTATCTATACTAATATTATAAAAAAGGAAAGTTTTTAATTTTTCGTTTTTGTGTATTATGAATAAACTCTAAAGCAACTGGACCGATTTTAAAAATTCTTTCACCCATAGAAAGCTACACATTATCAGCGAGTAACATAGGCTATGTGTATGGTAGGTACATCTACATTGCACCAGTGTGAAGCCGAGGCACGTTGCTAGTTAATTATAAAAATAGGAAATAAAACCAACAAAGAAAAATATGCAGCAAGCAGTAAAATGCAACGAGGATTTTACGGCAACGGCGTAGTGGGCTGCGAGGGGACGAAGTCAGATTTTTTGCTAGGGTATCCCGTTAAAATAAAAATATATATCTTAGAATCTAAATTATATCTATAACATAGGATAACAGCTCAGCCTTGGGATGATCGATATTAGAAAAACATCGATGTCATAATCGAAAGCCCAACATCGATTCGACATTTATCGAAAATCGAACATCGATGTTGAACAACATCGATGATTTTTGATTTAATAATTTACAAAGAAATAAAATACAGTGAAATGGTGCGTTTATTAAGATTCAACAAATTATTACATATTCCAATATTTTCAATATTATTCGTATAGCAACATCGATGTAAAAACATCGATGTTTTTGCTTTCAACATCGATGATCATCGAGCAACCCTAATCTGAGGTGACTACTGACCAAGGAACATTTTTACTCTAGGGAGAAGAATGTCAAGTACGAACAAATAAAATGGCACTGTTTTTGGCGCCATCTGCTGAGTGCCCCCGCTAACTCGCGAAAGCGGGAAATTCAAAATCGGATTTTTATTAGAAATATTTAAAGGTCTGAGTTCTGACCGCCAAAGCAGAACTGGAAAACTGTAACCGTAAATTATTGTCCAATTTCACTGGTTACAATTTTCCAGCCCCGCTTTGGTGGCCAGCCTTATTGTTTCAAGGTGAATAGAAGAATTGCTTGTAGAAAACTTTGAATTTTGACAATCACAAGTTTGTGGTTGATTTGTAATAGTCAAAGCTTCTTACTAGCATTTTATAACAAAAAAAAGCATTTTGTCTTTTAGCTCAGAAGTATTTTATTATAAATTACACAATAGGTATTAAATACATAGGAACTGTTAAAATAAGCAACCGAATTTATACATAACAAACAACATAAATTTACATTAGTAAAATTCCGCCTCTATTGTGCTTAAGAGTTCCCAAAATACCTACTAAAATGTAAGTCAATATTTAATGCTAAAATAATAACATTAAATGCTTACTTAGTAACCATGGATTAGGATATGGGTGATTGCTAATGGTTTAAGATACAGATAGTTGTCAAGCCCCTTTTAAATAAATACATTATTTTACCATTACAGTTTATGTTAATATTATGCCTATTTGTAAAACAAAATCCGGTATATTACTCGACAAAGATGAAATTAAACAAAATATAGCTCCTAGGAATAAAAAACAATATACTACACATGTTTCAATAAATTAATTTTTTTCTTAAGTGCTATTGTGCTAGATTCTTGTGAAAATGATCTATTTTTTTTTGTACAAAATCTTTTGATTGTTATATGAAAGACACTTTGAATTATATAATTTATAGTTTGCTCTTTGTGTTCCTCACAATCATTTAAAAAGTTAAAATTGACAGAAACTCTTAATTTTTTATTTAATTCATGCATTAATGCTTTTTTATGTCCATTTGTTGATAAATAATTATTCACATAGGTTGCACAAAATTCAACACATAGAACGAAATTTTGGCTAGCATAGTTTAAAGATTGTTTATAATCATTATATTCTTTAAATTGAATAAAATTATGCATAATTGTTGTGTTGGCTGTGGTAAGAATCAATTGACATTTCTCACAGTCATTTTTAAGATTTTTTATTAAAAATCCACACACATAAGCACATGCTTGTGATTCACCACTCTCCTCAAACACTTCCTGGTGAATATTATAATCATTTAATGTCCATACCGAAGATGAGGTTGATATTTCTTCGGTATTGGTTTCAGGCATTTTAGCCCTTTCAAACAACATTTTAAAATTGTCAATAATGACCTCATTTTTGTCAACCTCACAGTTTCCACCACCAATGTGCGAAAGATTGCTTAAAATAGCAGTTTTTAACCCTGCAACAAACTGTCCAGTGGTAGGACTACAGTTCGAACCGCAATTTCCTCGAATGCACCCAAATAAATTCTCCAGAGGATCTTGTTGTAGCCTTCGAGTTGCTAGACTTTTAATACCTTTATGTTTTTGTCGCAAACTCTCCCACAACATTTCAACCCCATTCAGTGTCCACAGCCAACATATTTGCGATGGTGGTGTACATTTAGAGCCTATAAATTTGAGTGATTGCAAAAATAATTTCATTTCACTTATAAATTTAAAATGAGGTGATGATATTTTTAAATTGGTCGCAAAAGGTTTTCCTCTACGCAAATCCGCCGTGTCACTATTTAATGTGTCGAACAACTTGTCCATTCTGGATATAATATCCGCCGTCACAGCCGCGTCAGCAGTCAATTCACCTGTAATACAACATCATTATTTCTTTATTTAACTTCCACATTGTCAGGATGAATACTAACTACCATTTATGTCATTCCCCAGGGTTCAATCCATCTTGAGATGACTCAAATAAAATCTAAATCAGTTCAGCAGTTTTAGCTAGGAAACGTAACAAACAGTCAGACAGATAGAGACTGAGCTACTTTTAGAGACAATAGACTCGAAGTAAAATGATGGATGGACAGAACGAAAATATAGTTTAATTTTTGCCATTCACAGCTTAGAAACAATACAAATATCTAGGAATTATTGACTTGCATACATTTCAATAAACCAAATTACCTTGTGATATTTTAGCAAACATGCCAGCTGCAACTGTGTGACTCAGCACTTGAACGGCTAGTTTGACTCTCATCTTTTGTTTAGTGTTTGGGTTCAGATGTTCTTGTCTAAGACAGGGTGCAAATACAAAGTTGGGATTAGAGTTGTCCAGTTCATAAAATTGAACAATGTGACTCCATTTGGCCACACCTGAAACAATATAAATATAATTATCATGACCAGTTTAAATACATTGTCACTTTGAATAGGTTTCTTCTTGAATCTAAAATTGCTAGTTATTTTTAAAATGTAATATTTACCTGTTCCCTGGTTTCCTCCAGCTGATGTTATATTTGTAGAGCATTGTATGTTGTGTTTTAAAAATAAATTTCTGAAACACTTTATTAAATGTGGTGGATCAAAAAGTGCAACAATTTTTTTATCATTCACTGTAAAATGTGGACAGGTAACAGTTGCCCCTAAAATGCTTAAAGCCCTTCTATTAACTCCATCCATGTCACACACAGTGGCCGCTATATTAATGTTATGTTCATGACATTGTACCAGCACCTGTCAAAGAAACATAAACTGAACTTCATATTTTGCTAAATTGGTAAAGTTTATGCTTAGCATTGATACAGTAAGTTATTATAATTAAACATTCATACAGTGAGTATAAATTAACTAAGCTAACCTCTTTTACTAGGACTGCTAAGCGACTGGCAGTGACTGAAGAGCTAGACAAATAGTAGGCCATGGGTTGCTTTATTTTTTTTCTGATCCCAGCAATCATGAATACTAGTGCATATGACACTAGTTGTGCTGTTCTACCCTGCACATCATGGTCTTGAAAGCCTTCAATGACATCTTCTTTGACATTATATTGTAAATGTTTTTTTAATGCCATTTCATCAAACATTAATGTGTACTCATTATTAACAGCTTCTTGGGCTGAAGAAAACTTCCCAACAATTTGAAATAGCTTTTTATTGATGCCAACACTAAGTTTACATTTTTGTAAAAGCACTTTTAATGTACTTGGAGCCGGAAGACAAAACATTCGCCTTAATAGTCTGTAACTAGTAGGAGACCTTTTGAAGAGTCTTAACGCAGTAATTTTGTCATCCGCAGTCCATCTATGACCCTTGGCACTCTTCTTAAAATTTCTTACTTGTGCATGTAACAACAAAGAAAAATTTGGACTAATTTTATTTGTGAGTTTCATCACTGCATCACTGGTGCTTAATTTTTGAATATATTTTTTGTTTTTTAGGTGCTTCAATTGCTTTTTCAAGAGGCAAACTTGTCGCAAATATTTCTTGCATTTTATAAAATTTTTATTTTCAGCTGGAACTTTGTCATTAAATCCAGAGGGTCCTGCGAGATTTACCGCTAAGGGGTAACATCTATTTGATATATCCACAAGAGCCTGTGATGGACCAGCTACAGGTTCTCTAATATTATCCACTTCTAATGATGGCATGGTTATATCCTGCAAAGAAAGTATGACATTAGTTTTATGACAGAGACATTTTTATTGTTTAAACAAACATCCAGTCCTTATCCCAATTTATTTAAGGTTGGTATACATGTCTATCAGCTCTCAGCAAAATAGATTTTATACAATGATGAAATATGTTTTTTTAGGTGTTTAAGAAGAAGAGAGAAAGAAGAATACCTTTACATTTGGAGAAGCAAAACGTCTCAATTTCTTGGATGGAAAGTCTACAAATGCTGTTTCCTGAAAATGCCGATGACATAGCATTCTGTGTTCAGTGTGCAGTTTCAACTGAAAGTCCTTACTGTTCCATGGTTTGTCCGGACAGCAATATTTTGCCCATAATTCACAACTGAAATAAATCGAATAAGTAAATTAAGTAGATACCTATGCATAACAACACATACTATAAATTAAAGTCGTTATTCGTGTTTGTCCGTATGATCGGTTGTTCTTTTAGATCACGTAACAGATTTTGATGAGGTTTACACCATCGTTTAGACTTTAGAGAATTTATTCTGGAAGGTTTATATGTTTATTAATTAATATCAAAGTCACACAGAACTAAGAAATCTCAATACTTTTTAATGTATTAAGATATTACGGATTACAAATATGGATGAGGGGGCTTATCAAGATAAACAAAACAGGCATCGTGTATCTATTTAACCAATATAAAAGGCAGCACTTACCGGAGAATATTTTTTGAACCAGGTTTTGGAAACCTAAATAATGTGATTTCGGGGTTATCGACAGGCGAAGCACCACATTTATAACATTTCCTTTTGTTCTCCTTCATGTTAGAAACCACAAACTTAGAGTCACTATCTCGTACACAACACTCAGGTGTTTCGACACACAACAGACGGAGGAACCTAGGTTCTACTCAACGTCGTTAAAAGCGAGGATAACACGTAACGTTGCAAAAAGAGAAGTTGAAAAGAAAAAGATAATTTACAAAAAATAACATCTAAATGCGCTTACGCCGGCAGACATTTTTCTTGTGAAAAAATGGCGTCCGCGAGGTTGCCAGGTACATTTGACAAAAGCTTACCCCCCTTATTTTGGGAAATTACTAAATTTAGAAAATAAGTACGCCTCTTCGTACGTACGTGTTGCGGAAAATTTAATAAACTATTTATTTATTGGCTTGATTAGTAACCCCTTTTGTTTATTTATGGTTACAACCTATGCTATACAAGCGTAAATCTATCCTTCTCTGCATGAATTATATTAATAATTATTCAATGTTATATTATAAATATTGATTAAAACAAATCGAAATATTATATCAGCTGATTTATTAATTAAACATTCATACAAAAATGTTACAAAAAACTACCAAATGGTAGCCTATAAACATTTGTGCACATTTCCAGTTTTACTTACGTTGCCATCCTTGAAAAAGACCGATTGTTTTTCTAATACAGGATAACTTGGCAACATTTTCCTAGCCCCCGTAGGTATTCCAAACTTTGCCTAATGAGTCGACCCCGGGCTACTGACTGGTGTAAACAGTAAACACTAAAAAATAAATTATAATATTTAATACGGAATACCAATTTCTTGATAGTCCTCACTCCTCACTTCAAGGTATAATATATTGCACATTGAGCATCCCGCAACGGAGAAATCGTTTTAAATGTACATAGACCTATAAACCTTTCTTCTATTTCGGCTTTTACAGGAACCACGAAATAGGAACACAGCAGTTTTATTATTATTTTTTTGAAAAAAAGCTATACTATAATTTGCACTGCAAATTTTGCAGTTGATACACTGCATATAAAATTCTATTAACATTAATTAAAAACATACAAGATTGCAGTTCAAAATGTATCATTGTGGTATGAGACAAATGGAAGAAAGGCACATTGCAAATCAAATAGATCTTATGATTTGGAGTCACCGATTAGATTTAATAGCAATAAGTAATTTTAAAGGTTGGTATGTATGTCGTGAAAATAATATAAATAAATAGTACAGTTATATGTGACCATTCAAAAAAAACCATAAATAAATTTTAGGTGAAGTGCAGGTTCACAGACTTCACTGGCAGAAAGTTTGGAGTTTGCCTCCACCTAAAGAGAATACTACTGTTGATTCCATGGCATGGAGGCCAGATGGTAAAGTAAGTTCTTCAATCACCTGCTCTTGTTGTAACTTTCCCAATTATTAGTTGACATACTCAAAAACAGACTAATTCTTGGTATTTCTTGAGTTTTTTTTTTCACTTTCTTTTTAGTTTTATACCCGCATTCTGATTAATCAATAATATAATTTAAGTATTGTTTTTTTTCAGGCATTAGCAATTGGTTATAGTAATGGAAGTGTTTATATTATTGATATTGAGGATAAAACAGTTATTGATAAATATGATTTTGTACAAGAATTTGAAGACGAATCGGAGTTTAAAAATTATGGTATTCCCTGTATACGATGGGCAGTTAAGTCTGGTACTTTGGAAAGTGCAACTGAATATAATTTATATGTATGTGAAACATATATGTTTTTTTCTGAAAATATGGATTCCTCTGCTCTGATGTATATAATGGATATTTTTGTTTTCAGGATGATCCATCTCTTTTCATACAAAAACCACCTGTACCTAATGTAACTTATAAAAATCAAAATTCCAATGAAAATGATTTAGGATTCAAAGATAGTTCAGAGAAGTTTCATCAACTTAATTTGCTTATGATTGCTTATGGCACTGGAAATATATTTATGAGTGTATTTGGTAGACACCCTTATAGAAGTGTGCATTTGTCGAAATTCACCAATGATCCACAAGGAGATTATAAAATTCTTGATATACAATTATCAGATGATTTTAGCATAATGCAAGTGTTGTATCTAGAAAGATGTACAAACAGAATTATTGTATCAATTGCTAACACAAGTGTTTTATCAGCTTACTCCGAAGAGCTATCTATAATTGCAAATACACAGGTACATATATTTCAAATGCTTACACACCTGAACAGAACTATGAAAGCAGTGACTGAAGCATGGGAGCATATATTGCTAGAAATGGATTCAAAAATGGCTCTCTATGCATCAACTGTTCCAGAAGGTGGAGTTTCTGCTGACTTATTAGAATTATTAATGTTAGGTAAGTAAAATATTCTATGAGTATTATCTCTAGCTTTTCACTGTTTGAACAAGAGCAGCACTTATGTAAAGGTTTTAGACTGAAGATTTTGTACATGGCTTTATAAAAACAGTTTCTATATTCATGGCAATTACATATTGTCAATCGGCATTCATAACTGTGAATGTTTGGCTCTTGACCAAGATTGATTAGTAAGTATTGTTTATGTGCATTGCTTTAAAACTTAACTTATAAGGTTTCAGCATTGGCAACAGAGTGATTTTGTCTCTCCTGAAAGTGGTTCAACATCATGGTAATGAATGCCAATAGACAATATCCAAAATCAAAAATATTCATAATTAATTTGTTGTTTATTTATTTGCAGGAGTACCTTCTGAAGACTTAGAACGATTTTTATTAAGAGATTTAACAGCTAAAGGTCTTAAGAAATTTGGTAGCTCTGTTGAATTAAGTTATTCAACTATACAGAAATTAGTTCTGAAGCAGTTAAATATTATTGGGCAAAATCTTATATACCACTTATCTGAACTAAGGGGTCTTGCTAAGATTCCTGACAGATATAAGGTTGTTGAAGTTATATTATTTTCTAAACTCAAATTATTTATTTCTTTGATAAATACTGTATTTTTAAAATCAAAGAGTATTTAGAACCAATCTTAATTACGCAAACATAATTTTCAGGTTTTGGGTTTAGATGAACACAAGGTGACAGCTGCAATAAGAGCTTGCTTTGCGTTTTTAAACAAATGTCTAGAATTGCAGCAAGTAATAGATGTATCGATGCGAAATTATAAAGCGTTCTTTCGTTGGCTGTTTGTCGTAATAGTTCGCTTACTTGATGAACAAACACCAAGTGAAATTGTTAAAATAACCCAGCAGGAATTAACACATATAGCTGAATTTTTATATAACTTTGATAATGTTCAAGTCGAAAACACTGAGAATCACTCTGAAAGGCCTGTGAAATTTAATTTAGAAAGATTAGGTCAATATTTACAGGATCAAGAATTAACAATTCTCCCAGATGAAGAGGACAATCCATGGCATAAAATTCTGAGGGAGAATTCATGTTTGTCAAAAGACAATGATACAATATTTACGATTGACGAATTCAAGAAATTTTCTCTTATACAGCAACAAAAACATATGATTCATCAAATTGAAGAAGTGTTTGATATTCATCATAAAGATATTGCTCCAAATTTTTCAGTTCTCTACAATATTAAATGCTATGATGGGGATGTTAATTTAGATATCAAAGAAAGTTTTAAAATATCACAGATATTTGATGCAGACCAACAGAGATTCATGATGGCTTTAGTAAATACAAAATTACCAAGCCAAGGTTTGTATTTTATGTCAGTTAGCGTGAAGGAAAGATTATGCTCTGCTACAACTTGTGAATATATATTTTCGTCTAGCTTGATTAAAGATAACAATGATAAACCAGATGAAAATTTGGAAATATTAGATATTCAATTTTATTCCTCTGAATATTTGTCTATACTCTTGAAACATCCTATAATGGATGATAGTACTATATTTGTTCAACTACCTCTAAAAATTGCTTTGGAGAATTCCCAGGAGTTTAACATGAAATGCAGAAATATAATCTTCAATGAAGATATGCCGAAAGTTGATCTTTCCACACTTCTGGATCCTAGTGTATATAAGGTTTTGGAAAAAATGAATGGACATAAAATAGCAGTGTCAGGTGCACGGAAGGTTGCTGTTGTTTTGTCAAACACTCAAAGAAAAGTAAGAGTTTTCGAAATGGAAATTAACGGAGAAGATGAAGACGATGATTTGTTTGACACAACATCTCAGTCGAATGTTACCCAAAGCGAAACTAGTCATGTAACACCTGATGAAAATATTTCGAGGGATAACATTTCTTTTTAGAATAAAATAACTTTTTTATAATTGCTTAGGCTTTTATTAAATAATCTAAAGTGATACTATAGTACAATAAAAATACAGTATTACTGAGTGCTATCCATGCAGACAAAGAAAGGGTTTATTGACACCCCATCTGCTTACATAAGCTAAATAATTTATTAGGTTTTCTTTGTACGAGGAGGTACATAGATTTAAATTATTAACATAACCTATAAAAAAGTTTGAACCATAGAATCATAGAGCATAATAAATCCATGTCATCCATTTTTTCTGTTTTCCTAAATTTCCAATATAAAGCTTATATTATCTAAGATAACATTTTCGGGTTTTCTTAATTGTTCCTTGATAAAACCTATCAAATACCCTATAACATGTATGTAATAATAGTATATACCAAAGATATGAAACGGACCAGCAGTTTCAATGTGCGTACAGATTAAAAAATCAGTGCATTAATAATTTAAAAGTATGCCCAATTTTTGATATGCACATGTAGTACTTAACTTATTAAATACCTAATTAAATCATTTTAAATTATATATGTACATTGAAAATACTTAAAATGTATAACTTGATTACCCTTTCTATTTTGTACAATGTAAACAGGACAAGCCATTATTTTTCCACTACATCATTATAATATGTGATTGAGTGTCTGCTGGAGGCGAACAGAAAGCAGCCATGAGTCAGACATATAAAACATATTAAATCAATACTCAGCAGCTTACATACAAGTCACAACATAGAATAAAAACTACTGTTGTAGTTATTTATGTGATTCAAATATGGTATGGTGGAAGCTTGGAGAAGTTAGCTAATAATTATTATCAGTTTAATTATTAGTATTATTGGGAAATAATACTATGACATACAAAAATTATATTAAACTGGCTTGTGGGGATTTTATTTGAATATTTTCAAATACTGAATTAAAGTCTGTGTCTAAGCCTTGGTTATCAATACCATATAACAGATGCTCTGAGGACTGATTTCTGCTGGGACCAGCAACTGGTTCAGGTATTGTAGTGGTTGTACGATTGTAAATCTCATCACCATCCTCATCTTCTGTGTCATCAACTGAAAGAAACATACAAGTTAATGTAGTTACATTTTCTTGGCCAAACTTAATGAACTTTGGTGTGAATTACATTAATACTTCTTGGTGGATAAGGATACTTTATACTATACTCATACTGATCATGAAATACACCTTGCAGAATAGCTTAAAAGTAAACAACATGTCGGTTTATATTCAGATTGTTTCCTCTCTAAAGGTCATGTTAAAATTTAAAAAATAAATAACTAAATACTTAAAATTATTGTGTCCAAGAACATTAACTACCTGGTATAACTTTTCTTCCATTATACTTATTCCACTGTTTTCTTAGCCTATAGTATATGATAGCACAGGCAATGATCACAAGGATAGATATTACAATAGCCACTAATTTTACAGCATCCATAGATGTAAATGTTGAACCTTTTACTATCATTTCCACTTCACCAACTGCTATCCCTGATCCATCAAGGTTTTTGGAAACACATTTGTAATAGCCAGACTCAGCAGGAGAAACTTTCTGAAATTGAAGTAGAATAGGTATTGAAATCCCTTGATGAAGTTTTTGTTTAAATTAACACATTGACTGACACTGTATCTGGGTATAAGTGAATCACGGGAGCCAATTTGTAAGTCCATAAGTTTCAAAGTTCACAAAGATCACGCTCTGAGGCATGGCTGGCCTCCCATAGCGGTCCCCACAACCCACCTCAAGGCAGGGATGGCAGTCAATGTGTTAAATGAGTATAGAAAAATTTCATGATTAAGAACATTATTAATTTTAACAAGCTTGTTATTGAAATAGACGCTATTTTATTCAAATTATAATTCAGCTAAAAATAAACTTACATCAATATGAAGCCGTCCTGATAAAACTTCATACTTAAACTTTTTCTCATCATGAGAGTTCCCTGGCCCAATGACAGTGTCTTTATCAAAAAGCCAAAACATGAAATTATGATTAAAATCATTACTATGACAATTCAAAACTGCTGTTGATCCCACAGGCACTTCTTTCACTATAGGTGATTTAACATCAGTTAGATCACTCATGATTGACAGGAATTGATATAAAATAAACCACTTATATGGCAAAGTTATATCACCACACACATTCAGTTTTGTCATAACTGTGCAAACACATTACTGATGTCAATGGAAGTGTGCCAAGTTTAAAATTATCTCAAAGTCACATGGTCATTTTTTAAAGTGTTTTTCTGGTATGCCATAGTTATAGAAGTATAGTAGTATTTAGTACCTACTACTTCTACTTGAATTTTTAATGAGGTGCATAAATACCTCCACGCACAATACAGGTAGTAACATCCAAATGGGTGTCATTACAACATAAATTGGAAGATTCACTTTTGTATATTCCAATTTTATACAAATAATAATTTGTGCTGCCATTTTCAGTCCTATTGCAGCAATGTACCAAACGTTTTTGTTTATTGTCCCACGAAATCTATCAATGCCATTTCTGCAGTGAGATACCATGTGGAAAATAACGTAAATTAATAATATGCTGTCGTAAACCCACATCGGAATAAATACGATAAACCAATTCCAATGTGTTCTTGATTCCAACCGCAAACAAAGCAGTATCAGGAACACCAAAAATATAAACCAAGTAAAAAGTGCTCTATGAAGTATCGCCATGTTATCAGATTGATGATGATATATTGAAACTACTGCTTTCTTGTTATTTTCTTGTATATACGAACTATGAATTTATTATCAGTTATCACAGAACCTATGTAATGCTTCTGAAATCACGTTTTATTCCAAAGATTGAACAATTTGCAAATATATATCGAAATATTGAAGCGCTTTTAAATTCTGTTGTAAGTTGTAACTTGTAATGTAAGATGCATCTTTGACAAAGAGTATAATTATTATATGCATGTAAATTGTACCTATGTAAACAAAAGTTTAAAATCAAAATCAAAGATCAAAATCTGAATCAAATGTATATTTTTTTGACATTATCGATACCACAGAGCACAGAACCAGTGTTGCCAGCGGTGTCTTGTCAAAAGTTACCTAAAATGGTTAAAAAAGTAAAAAAAGGTTACTTTTCTTACTAAAAAGTAAGAAAAGTAACCTTTTTTTTGTTGGTTGTATGTACATAAATAAACTGTATAATTTAGTAATGTTTAAATTATGTTTCCAAAATAAATAAAAGAAAATGTTACACTCATCTACATATATGTTTAATGCAAAAATATATTACATTAAAAACACAACGAAACTAAAAAACAAATACAAAAATCGAGTTAAAACAGGTGAGTTCGTTCTTTTTTCTTAAAAAAAAGTTTCATTTTTCAAGGAACGCAAGAAAAATATTCTTTCCTTGTTTCTAAAGAACCAGAACTATCAACGTCAAATTATGTAGAATTAACCCTTGAATAGACTAATAAAACGTTTTAATAAAGTTATGGACTTTCTTTTTAATCCAATTATTGGCCACTTTTAGCAACTTTTTAGGGTATGTATACATTCTGGCACCTTTTTAAAAGTATTTGGCCATTTCTTGTTCCATAGACTTGGCAACACTGTTGACATTCCTATTCTTACTTCTTAGTTGAATCGCATAGTACCAACTACCAGGTAATAGGAGTTAGTGTAGAGGTTAATAATTCAACAAGCACCTTTTTTAAGCCGCTTTTCTAATGTTAACGAATTAGCTGCTTTTCGTTTACCGCAAAAGCTGTTAAATATATTAACTGTTAAATTCATCGGTTTTCGAATGCAACGCGCGGATTAGTTCAATGAATATTCAACGCGTAGTCGCTAACATCATCCGAAGCAGCTTTTTTATTTAACGCAAAACCTGTTGAATTTATTACCTGTTAATTTATTTATTTACTAATAATTGCTACGTAAAATCTGTTGACATTACTGCAAACCAGCTCATAAAGTTAGCTGCTTTTTTAACAGGTTGTCAATATATAGTTTGTAATTAACAGTTTCATGTCGTTAACAAAAAACGTCAACGACCCACCTCTAGGTAACAGTTAATTAATAATATTATTTAATATTTTCGCGAGAAACGAAAGTTATGGTAAGCAGCATAACAAAGGTTTTTCTTGATCACTGAGGAAAAATGTATAAATGGCAGTTGAATATAAACGAAAATTTAACAAAACGCACGTTGAGCATCAGCTGGAGAAACATAAGCCTCTACCAAAATATTTCTCTTCGAATCAAGGTTTTTTATTCAATGTTAAATGGACCACGAGCGCGTCAAGTAGACTGTAGAACGTCTAAAATGAGTGTTTTGATATGATCATCTATAGAAAAAAAATTGCATCTGGCAGCCCTGATTGCTGCCAACTGTCAAATGTCAATACCAGAAGGCAGAATTAGAAGTTTCAAAAACCAAATCAAAAACAATAATTTTAATTTATTAAGGTTCGTTCGGATTTAGAGACCGGCGTGTAATATTTATTAATAATTAATGTTTTATGATGTAGAAAGTACCTACTTAAATAAACAATGATAACGGCTTTGTTTTACAGAATTCCTTCTTCAGTTACGATTTCAAATATTTTTATATTATAATCTTGGAAGTGTCCTGGAAAATGATAACTCAAGTGGCTTTGATAGTCAACGCGGTGAAGTTGTTGTTTATGCCGCTTTAGTAAGATTTCTGACTAAATATAATTTTGTAACTAATTTTTATTAACATATAAATTATAAAGTATAACGGTTGTATTTTTCAGCCGTTCAACAGACTTTGAAGTCCACAGAAATTGGTTAGCTATCACCCATAATAAATCTATTGATCAGTGGTATTTTGAATCAACTTCTGAATGGACGCTTGATTATCCCCCGTTTTTTGCGTGGTTGGAGTATGCTTTATCGCATATAGCAAAACTCTTTGATCCTGAAATGTTAAAAGTTGAGAATTTAAATTATGCTTCAGAGGTGACTGTTGTTTTTCAAAGAGTTTCTGTGATTATTTTGGATTTTTTTTATATATACAGTGTCAAAAAGTTAGTATTTACTTGAAGATCTAAAATATTTTTTATACCTAAAACTGAAGTGGCAAGCAAGGTTTAAAAAATATATTTATATATTTGGCAATTTTCAGATGCTCAGACTTATTGAGCAATGGTAAACTTCTTGTTTTTATACTATTGGTGGCTAACCCTGGTTTATTGATGGTAGATCATATTCATTTTCAATACAATGGATTTTTGTATGGACTTTTGCTGTTTTCAGTAGCACATATGATAAAAGTAAATATATTATATATTTGTAATTTATTTTATTAGATGGTCATTTATAATTGATTTTTTTTCTTTCAGAGTAACTTTATACAAGCAGCATTATGGTTTGCCATTTTATTGAATTTTAAGCATATTTATATGTACATAGCTCCAGTGTATGTTGTTTTCTTATTGAGAGCATATTGTTTTACTGTGTCTTCTACTGATGGTGAACATACCCCATGGTACTCATTTTCATTTGTAAATCTGACAAAACTAGGTGTTACAGTTGTGGTTGTATTTGCACTTTCATTTGGACCTTTTATACAACAATTACCACAGGTAATAATGCTCGCATTACTTGTTTGTTCATGTATATATTTTGTATCTTATTACAATTTTACTCTTCAGTTATTTTCCAGATTGTTCCCATTCAAAAGAGGATTGTGCCATGCTTACTGGGCTCCAAACTTCTGGGCATTATATAACTTTGCAGATAAAGTTTTCTTGATATTAAGTAAGTATAAGTCAGTAAGTCATAAAAATTGTTCCATTTATCAGATATTTATTACTCAGTACAGTAAAAAGTCCTTATTCGCGAGGTTTACTTTTCGTAATGCGAATACAGAAACTGTGAATATGGAATGCTCATTTATATGGGATACATTGCTAGGTGCCAAAAAAAAAGTCAATTTAATGAATGTTTTTAACAATATTGATTAATTATTATCATTAGGCAAGGGTTCAAAGAGCTTTTTATTATCTGTGAATAAGGAGATTTTACTGTATGCTGACTGCCTCTGCCGCCGCTGCCTCTAGTAAACGCGATGTGTTTAGCATCGGCGGTCCTGGGTTCAAATCCCAGGGATAAGATTGAAAAAAAGAAAATTGAATGAGAAAAAATATTTGGCTAGACACGGCACAGAAGGCTAATCTACTTGCCTGTAAAATGATCAATGAAATACACTAAATATGGCCTGTCTCATGCCCCTCTAGGAGACTCAGGAATTCATTTTTATGCTTCTCCATATAAATTTAATATTAAAATTATCTCTTAAATTAATTATGTCGATGATTTTTAAGTGCAAAAACTTGGAATACAAACATCAAGAAATGTAGCCTCAATGACTGGAGGTCTAGTCCAAGAGTTTGAACATTCTGTGTTGCCATCAATAAAGCCAAGTTTTACATTTATATTGACTGTTTTGTCAATGCTGCCAGCATTAATTAAACTTTGGCATCTTGGAGCAGATAGGAGATATCGAACCATGAGTTTTATCAGGTATAAAAATTCAAATTTAATTGTATACAATATTAAAGTATCTTGTCTCTATACACAAAATGACATGTATTGCTCGAAGTAAAAAGTAAGTCGACAGCATCTGCGCATCATTGACTGATGGTCTGTGGCTGACGTATCACCTATCATCAAGTGAACCTCATGCATATTGATATCTAACATAAAAAAAAGTCTTACATTTTTGACATAAAAGTAGTTTCATCAGGGATTTTGTTAAGGACCAAAACAGTAGCATGCAATTGCAGGAGTCCTTAATGATAGAACGAGATAGTGCTATAAAAAATGCAATACACTCTCACGTTCTTTGGTAAAGTAAAGGCCCATTTACACGATGTTAGTTTCTTGCTTGTTGCATACGAATAAATTGAAGCAATAAATGCTGTAAATGGACTGTTATACAAGTTTTGTTTCAATAATTTTCTTTGTGTAAACAGTTGTTTAAAATTCATGGATGTCAATTATTGTTGTTGTATGTACAAGAAAATGGCATCATGCAAATGGGCCTTAATACGGAAAAAATATTTCTGTTAAAGATCGTGATTGAAACAGACTGTTATCTGTTTAAACTTTTGTTTTACAAAATATTATGTATGTAGTTCGTTTTTTGTATAGTTATGAAATATTTTGCAGGTGTATGACTATTTGCGCAACGTGCGCGTTTATGTTCGGATGGCATGTCCACGAAAAAGCAATTTTGATGACGTTAATACCCCTTAGGTGAGAATCGAGAAAACTTGGAGATTTTAAAGAAATTTGTATTAGTTTGAACAGTAATGTAAGTAATGGGTCATTTATTTTGCAGTTTCCTATCAGTACTGGGCGAAGACGACGGAAAGTTTTATTTGTTGTTATCTACTGTCGGACATTATTCGCTTTTCCCTCTTCTTTATCCGAAAAATCTTGCAGCAATCAAATTGTTTTTATTGTTAACACACTGTGCCATGGGGTTCGTCAACATCCCCAGTTTGTATGATGATATAAAAACTAAAAAATATAAGAAACGCACTTTCATGATTCTACCAATGATGAATAGCTTAGAATCATTGTATTTATATGGTTTTATACCACTATTTTTTTATGAGAATATGTTACATTCATTTTTAGGTTTCGATAAAAAATTACCTTTTTTACCCCTGATGATGACATCTGTGTATTGTTCTTTAGGGGTATTTTATTTTTGGGTATCGTATTATAACTACTTTTTAACCTTTAATCTTAGTAGGGTTCCTACATTACTAACAGCTAGAACATTACAATTTCACAAAAATAAAAGTAAGTAATTGATTATTAAAGGTCCCAGTTATATCAATTTGTTGTAACAACCTACATACATATATATTTAAAGGCCGGCAACGCACCTGCAAGCCATCTGGTGTTGCGGATGTCTATGGGCGGCGGTGATCACTTATCATCACGTGACCATTTGCCCGTTTGCCTCCTATTCTACAAAAAAAATATGTATTGCACACAAAGCATAATTATAAGGAAAATCTTAATATAATATTATGAACATATTGTTGAATAAAAAAACTAAAAAAATATATAAGTTTTATTATTGTATGAATCCATTTAAAATAACATAAAAATAATTCTCAGTTTCTTAGGCTTATTTTATCTTCTCATCACTCTGGGTTAACAGACTGGAACCAAGTACCTACTGATATTGTCTTTCATAAGGATAAGAAGCGAGTATCACACATTCAAATAAAATTATTTTAATGGATTACTGAAAAGTAAGTTAAGTATCTACTAAGAAATGTTATAATTTAAAGATAATTTTAAATTCGTCGTTCGCTTACCATGTAAACAAATTGACTCACATCGAATTTATTCGAATTATAATATATGGTTTACATATAAATTAAAAACTGTTTATTTCGTTGATTTCAAGAATCTGTGGAATATTGTATAACTGCCGAACTCGAGCAGACAGACGCAAGTTCTAGCATGACCGCCACGAGATATCTCGCGGACGAGAGAAGACAAACTAAGATGTAAGATATCTCGATATCGACATCGACAATGTTTATAGAAAGATATCTCGATCGACAAATATATATATTTTTGATATTAAAAGTCGAGTTTTAAGTGTAATTGTCATGTTAGACCCGGAAGAAATAAAGAATTAAAGAGATAATCGATTAAAACAAGAGAAAACGGTCGACAAAATTTTGTCGCGGTTGTCATGCTAGTCCGGCAAGTCTCCCAAGGTCGGCAATATTTTTGTCTGTTTATTGAATGAATAAGTTATATATATAAATATACAAATTACACTTATATTAAATTCCAGCTAGCCGTACGGGTTGGGTGAACTCACTTTTTGTTTAGGAAAATTTAAATACCTATAAAATATTCCGACCTGGCGATAATACTGTATGAATAGGTATATGTATTTCTAAAATACGTATTTCGAGTACAAAACGTTCAACAGCTGCCGGCCTAGCATGACCATCACGAGATATGTGTCAATCCAGGGTTCGAAATACATCTATACAAATTTTAATTGTGGTTTGTTGAGGCTATTAGATAACAAATAATCTTTCGAACCTCTATTACCGTACTGTTATTTTACTTACCTACTCGTAAATATTGCCTATAACATGTCGATGCAGAAAAAGGGTTGCAGATTGAAGTACATCACCATTAATGGTCATTATATCGGAGAAGCATCCATCAACGACTAAACAGTCCCTCAAGAAATCACCATCACCATAGGGTAGCGAACATCTCATGTGAAGGAACCTTGCTATGCTCAACTTAAGGCTGTTTCGAAAATATCAAAATGAAGTTGAACCCTACGCAAACGAAGTTGTGGGTAATTATAGCTAGTAGTATAATACGTTCGCGATATATAATAAAATAATGTTTATCTTCAAACATTTATAATTTTGTAAACACCTCCCTACTTTCATTTTAGGTATATTTAACGTAATACAAGATGGAGTTGAAAAGACACGTACACGTGTTTACAGTGAATAAAGAGAGGCGTACGTCGATCATGATATGAATATTCATTTGCTACCTAATGAAGGCATCTGGGTTAAATAGTTGGTACTATTTCCTATGGGGATACCTATCTATTTAATAGACTAATACAGCTCATTAAAGCCAAAAATAAACTAATATAATTCGTTTTTAATTTTACTAACTAGAGATTTGAATGAATTTATTACTAAATACTTTACTCAGATACATTTATAAGAAAGAAGAAAATGTAAATGCCAGTAGCTCTGTAATCCCTTTGTATATTTATAAATAATATTGATATACGATGAGTGGGTGAACACAAATTACTTAAAATGTCGAATATTTGCCAGAACGATGAGCTAAGTAAAGACCTATTTGATGGCATGGCACGGCGAACATGATCAAAGCGCTTCGGCGCCTCATTGCCGTAGCCTTATGTGCAATCGGCTGTAAACACGAATTCAATGAATTAGCACACCTGACACACTTGTCCCTTTGCGGTATAATCCTATTTCAGACGATATTCAGTTTCACTGATGTAAGAAAATTATGTCATGTTTCGTGATTTAATTGATCAAATGCATGGTAAAAGTATCGATAAAGGTTTATATCGATAAGGTATTATGAGTCGTATAGAATCAAAGGCGGCTATCTGACATTTTTGGTCCGGCAATCTACCAAAATAAAATAAGTTCTTGTCGTTTAGACTGTGATTTAGGTAATTATGTGAATGTGTTTAGAATATTTGGTTTTATCTTTAGTTGTTAATATTCATAGATACCTAATATAAAAATAAAGGAGAAAAACGTTTTCTTTTTTAAATTTCTAACAATCAGCCATAAGTCAGATAGCCGCCTTTGATTCTATACGACTCATATAATAAACGTTTACCATACGTTTATTATCTGTAGAAGATAAAAGTTTAAAATTTGGTGCATCGGTGAAATTACCATAACTTTATATGCAGCGGCATCGAGAACTTACTAGTGGCATCGTAAATTTTGCTAAAGTTACAAACATGGCGATGAAAATTCGTATCACAAGTTATTGCTGACTATGAATTACATTACGATAGTTTTAAGAAAATAGGAGTTTGTTCGAAATTGTACGAAAGGAATAAAACAAATTGAATCGTAAATTTACAAGTTATGATAAAACTACACTTGATGTCTACATAATATATGTAGGTATTATCCGGCAATGCACCTGCAAGCCTAGATGAAGATGTCTATGGGCGGCGGTAATCACTTACCATCTCGTGAGCCGCCTTCCCCTTTTGCCCCCTATACTTTAAAAACAATAGGCAGGTCTTTGATTATTATAATCTAAGAGGCAGGTATTCAACAATGTGTGTTAAGCCTTTGCTTTCTTTTAGAAACTTTTGAATGACGTAACAAACAGTGTTATAATGTTAAAGCGTAGCAAATAGATGTAATATCGTATATGAGGTGAATTTCAGGAATTACTGAAAATTACTATGGCAATATTTATTTTTAATCCAACCAATCTTTAAATTTAGGTATCGAATGTTTTGAGCAATCAAATCAAACCGAAAATGTCTATGAATAATTATATAAGTAGTTATGAATGCACAACCATGAAGGTTATGAGGAAATATTTGTTTGTTTGTTGTGATTTAACTCAAAAACTGCTAGACTGATTTTAAAAATTATTTTACCAATAGAAATCTACTAATACATTGCACCGGATCGCTAGTTTAAGTTAGTAAAAAGGTTTTATTCAACAATATAGTATAGTCTTATTATGCTGTGAGTGCAAGTGTCAGGGATACTTGTCAAATAATATGTAGGTGTTCAAATTTGAACTTTTCGCGGTTCAGATTGTAATTTTAATATCTACTTTTGTTATAATAATTTAAATAAAGAATCTGTTAACTATATAAAGTAAAACTCTGATATTTCAATAAAATATATACCTACTTACGATGGCAGACGATGATGACGAAGGAGGATTCGGCGGGTTATATGAAGATGGTCACTGGGTATGGGATGAAACTGCAGAGGCTTTAGTTTTTGTAAGGTAGGTACAGGGTATTGTTAAGGGCGAGATTAGAGACAACCTTTACATTGCTATTGCTATTAGCTACTTATGGATCCGTTCCTAATCTATATCTATTCTATTTTAGTAAAAGGAAAGATTTGTTTGTTTGTTACGATTTAACTCAAAAACTACTGGACCGATTTGAAAAATTCTTTCACCAATAGAAAGCTAATCAGCAAACAGCATAGTTCTTGTGAATAGTACATCTATAAAGAAAAATAAAGATAAAGAAATGAAAGATAGATTAAGAAATGGCGAAATTCGAGAGCGTTGTGGAGTAAAAGACGATGTAGTGACGAGAATTGAGAAAGGTATGTTGAGGTGGTTTGGGCATGTAGAAAGGATGGATGAAAGTCGGGAAACGAAAAAGATTTATGAAACTGGTGTGAGTGGGAGAATCGGGAGTGGTCGACCTAGGCGAACGTACCTCGATCAGATCGGGGACGTTCTGCAAAAGGGCCAGATCAAAAGTACTCGTAACCGTCGAGTGTGTATGAAAGCATTGATGAAAGTAGAAGAAGCGAAAGTGGTATGTAAGGATCGGAGTATATGGAATTCCGTGATCTCTGCCTACCCCAATGGGAAAGAGGCGTGATGTATATGTATGTATGTATGTATTACATCTATATGCACCCGTGCGAAGCCGGGACCGTGTAATATATTAGTAACAAGTAGTATGTTTTTCAGTGACCTTCCTCCGAAGCAAATGGAAGCTATACATATATCTGTCAAAGCACCTACAGGAACTATTGAATTTCGAGATGACGTAGACTTTATAGAACAGGTACTCAATTATGCTCAGCTTGAAGGTGACTTCAATTAGAATATATTTATCCGTGTTCAGTTATAATCTTCCAGTAGGTACCTACATGTACAAAGTCCAATTTGTTAAATATCTTGATCGTTTCTATTCCCACTAATTTTTTCATATACATTTCGTAAAATATTACCATTTTTGTTTAAGATTCGATTTAGAAGGCGCTATCAGAGAAAACTTAAGCCAGGACAGCCTGAAGTTATAACAGTTCAGGTAAATACGAATAAATGTGATAGGTACGCGTGCTTAACCTTTTGACCGCCATGTCAAAACGGCATCTCCGTACCCTGTACGCCGAGCCTGAAAATCCACATTAATTATGTTGTTTTTTACCATCAAATATTTGAATAACTAAAATGAAATTTTCTTTGCTTTGTACATTAAAGTAATGATTGGGGATTCAGTTTTTAAGATGTATTAATAAAACACAGTAAAGTAATGTTTTAATAGGTTTATTTTGTATTTTTCTGTGAGCTGTTTTCTGTCTTGCTGTCGATCATAGCCGACGTCGGCGTCGAGGGCACGTTTGCGTTTGTCGAGCATAGCCGACATTGGCGGTCAAAAGGTTAATATAAGTTGCATTGCGGTATTTAACTTAGGTACATAGTCATACTTTAATCGACACTAGCGATCTGCCCCGGCTTATATACCTAAACCTTCTACATGAATCACTCTATCTATTGGTGAAAACTGATTTTTGAGTTTATTTATTAGACAGAGAGACGCGGCGGAGAATATTGTTTTATAATATGTAGTTATAAACACTACCTATACTTATATAAAATACAATTTAGGACTTAACTAAACTATGATGTCTCTTTTAAAATAGGACGTTAAAGATATTGCGTTGTATACGGCCCCAGTAAATATTTTAAGCCCAGTGCTAATAAACATCTTGCATCTGCCCACTGCGGAAAGGTTCATTAGAGCGCTTGTACTTTGCTGTCAGTATTATCTACAGGTAAATAAAATACCCATTTTGTCTCTGTATTTTTTACTACGAAACAGTCCCGTGGAAAGAAACATACAATGTGCAAATTTACTTTTTAAGATTGCAGATGAAATGGCCAACCGTATAATTGAATTAGAAACGAAGGTACGGACACCACAGTGTGAGATCTTGGAAAGCGAGTTCCGGGATAATTTGTCTGACTTGAGATTATTGGTTGCTAAAGAATATTGTGCAATGTTAATCGGTTTGTATGTTATTTAATTCCAAGTCGAGAAATTGAAATAATTGTGTTTAGGTTTCAAAGAAGAACATTCGCTTTCGATTGGAGTTAACGAATTACTGTATCATAAGTATCATTGATGTCCCATAGATGAGGTATTGCCTACTTTCAAGTGAGACTCACGTTCGTATGTCGCCGAAAACAAATTATAACCGCCTTAGGGCGTATAATATAGCCAAGACGTGACCCTGAATCTAGTTTAAATACTTGTAAAACATATTTTTATATAGAACTTGGGTATTTTGATAGTTTTCAAAAATTGAGTATACGTCTTGGAATACGACCCTTAGTGATTTAAGGTAACCATACTACGTATATCTCTAATATATAAAATTTCCATGTCACAATGTTAGTTACCGTACTCCTCCGAAACGGCTTTACCGATTTTTACCAAATTTTATATGCGTATTCAGTAGGTCTGAGAATAGGCTACTATCTATTTTTCATACCCCTAAGTGGTAAGGGTTGTTCACCCTTAAAATTTTATTTTTTATTTTTGGGCGATTTTTGTTTTTATTTTTTTATAATGTGGCATTAAAAAATACATACAACCCTAAATTTTTACTTTTTTATCACCAACCCCTGCTTTTTAGAAATTATTTACATGGCAAATCAACGTTTGCCGGGTCAGCTAGTATAGCTATAAATACTAAGAATTTTGACTAAACGTGACGTTTACCTTCAGGCGAATGATTTATTCACCTCGTTATTTTTCATCATTTGTACCTACCAGTTATTGAAGTTAAACGCAGGTGGCGGGGATATGAAAAAATTCCATCATATGGGACCACAGAAGAAACGTCGATCGTTATCAGACAAAGACGCACGACTTTTCGAAACTTTGTTGCGTATGTGTGTTCAAATCGTGTGGTTGGCCCTCGGTCGCAAGTCGTTCAATCAGATAGGTACCTAAATGATCGATTACTTTATCTTGCTTACTGTCTGACTATAAATCAAACTATGAACGTCTTCCTTGTTTGATCATTAGGTGGTCGAATGCATCGTAGGCGTAGTACTAAGATAAGCATAATCACCAGTAAGAGTAAAATACCTATATTATATTATTTAATAATAAACACTGTTATCTAGCTGTAAATGAAATTAATAAACAGGAAAGAAGTACGTTTGTAATTATATTAGTTTAATATTGTAATGGACATCCAAAGAATAACTGCTTTTGTGTTTTTTTTGTAGTTATGTTAGCTGATAGGTTTATTTGTTTTTATTTTTTTTAATTTTTTAATTTTTAATTATGATTGTGTAGTCACTTCTGCCAGCGCATCACCCTCACTGGAGCCACTGAAAATCAGTGTTGGGGTTTTTTTCCCCAACGAATACTGAGTGGTCATCCATTTCAGGATCATCATATATTTAACTTTAGTATAGTTCTATTTTAATATTATTATATATTTTTACTGTATATGGTGATTTCATGAATAAATATATTCTATTCTAATTATAATCTGCAATTACAATAGTATTCCAATATTGTAATGTCAGAGAGTAAAGGCTATTTTTATTTTATTTGACCAAGTTACGATTGAAACTTATCGTCAATAACGTTTTCGTTTAATAGAACTGGAAGTAAATCGCGTATTTAAGTCGGAGATATTTAATGCGGTGGAGCACAACCTCCACACGGATTACATAAATAAGATGACAAAGGAGGAGGGCGCAGTACTGCTCGGTCGTTGCCTGCGACACGACAAGAAGCTTAATACACGCTCTCCGCTTATGAATGAAGTGTTCTGTCACAGGGAGATCGACTATCGTTTAATGGGACTTGGCGTTATAAAGTGTCCTCAGTAAGCCACATCGTTTTTGTGTTTATGAATGTGGGAGCAGCTAATGTGGTATGCAAGGATCGGAGAATATCAAAATCCGTGGTCTCACCAATGGGATGGCACGGTTAACAGCTAAAACACATAGTTTAAACAAAATTATATTATTAACACACCCCGGCTTCGCACGGGTGCATTGTCCATGTACTATACACAAAAAATCAATGTTACTCGCTGATAATGTAGCTTTCTATTGGTGAAAGAATTTTTAAAATCGGTCCAGTAGTTTTTGAAATATCTCGTAACAAACAAACAAACAAATTTTTCCTCTTTATAATATATGACATCATGGCACTGTGGTCCCACGTTGCGTTTAGTACCGGAATTCTCAGTTCTGAGACCCTGGGAAAAAATATTTAAAAAACATTCCGGTTTAGCAAGGCATAGAAGACTGATCACCTACTTGCGTATTAATAAAATGATGAATGAAACAGACACAAAAAATTGTCTGCCCCATGCCCCACTAAAATTCGGTAGCGATGATAGTTAAACTTTTCTATGTCGTATTGTTTCCTGACAGAATAACATCTCGGCTTCATTATATGAAGGAGGCTGTATCGGGACCTGAGGAACGTCTATCAGAACTTGGAATTGTTTTGGGTATTATTGGAATGCATCGGTCATGTTTCGATACAATGTTGAAACCATTACCGACTGCTAGCGAAACAGGAAAATCGAAGGCTTCCGTGTTAGTATAGATAATAATTAGAAGCTTTTATGACATTCGCCTTCGTCTTTGCCTTATATCGTATTCGTTGATTTTGGCAAAAATGGAGATTATGCGGTAAAGTATCCTACTTAGTATACACACTAGGATAGATTATGATAACTTTAAGAATATCAACTGTTGCTCTGTTAAAACAGTTTAATTTCAGTTGCCTTGTGATATGAAAAACTAATAAATGGTTTTAGATAAACCTTCAGTCTACGATCTGTTTTTAGTAAAAATATAATTAAATAAAATACTTCCTAGGACCAAGCACGATCAAGTTGCAAAAAAACTTTCGTTTGATCTATCTTTTAGAATTGAATTAGAAATCAGCATACAAAGGACAGATTGACGTTACAAATACTTTTTCGCAATTATTCGTGCTTTGGTCTCAGAATGTTTTTTTAAATTCTGTTTATTTCAGTTCTTCACGGTCGCATAGCCATGCTTCGAAATCTAGTGTGAGCAGTACCATGAGGAAGAGTCAAATGGCAGCTCAAAAAATTTATCCAGACATTGTATTGCCTTGTAAGGAATCTCGAATGTAAGTAGTTTTTAATTAATCAGATTTATCTTCGCAGTGGCGTACAGAATATAACAACTGTGAGTCGAATGATTTTGGTTATCTTTATAGGTAGATATGTACCTACATCACATAATTTTAAGCCAGCAGTTACTAATAGTTAATTTATGATATAATGAGCAAATAGTTTATAGTTAGTAATTATTTATTAGAACCTCCATTTTCAGCACGTCTGTCCCACCATCATTTCCTGATGATCCAGAAGATATTCGACCATGCAGCGAAACGCAGAGGCGGCGCTGGCAAGCAAGACTTATGAAATTGCTTCACCCGTATGGACGTTAATATTATATCTAGCACACTATTTTTAAATATACATATTTTGTTACTTCAATTAAAAGATTTTAGCCTTCACCTACTTATTGATTCCTGCCGGCCTAGCCGAGAACCACGACAAAAAATTGTCGACCGTGTTCTCGTTTTTTAATCGATTATATCTGTATTTATTCCGGGTCTAACATGACACTTACACTTAAAACTCGACTTCTAATATCAATTATAGTAGAGATATTTGTCGATCGAACTGTCCAAAGATATCCAAAATTCTTTCGTGCTAGACCCTCTGAGGACCTAGCACGATCGACTATCAAAAAAGTATTCGTAAGTCAAACTGTCAGTTGTATGAGAATTCATTTGAAATTTCATACAAATGATAGTTCGACGATTCGAATACTTTTTCGATAGTTGTGCGTGCTAGCCCCTCAGTACATAATATCCGCTTGTAAACAGTTACAGACAATTCTTGGATGTCAATAATTCCTCTTTAATTATTGCATTAATTATTGCTCTTGCATGTACAACTTACAAAAAATTACATCGTGTAAATGGGCATTAATTCTCAAATTTATATATGGGTAGGCGTTAATAGATGATTCCATACTGTACACTTTAATTATTCCGGCATTCGAGTGTAACCTACAACAAAATAGTATACTATCAACTAGCTACTAACTATAAATAATAATTGTTTCTATGAAACAGGTTATCCATTGAAATGCCATATCGGCTGAAAGATTGACACGGTAATTGGATAATAACCAAAATAATTTTTCCAATGATAGTTAAAAGGTAGAGCATCGAATTTTTGATACCTACTCCAAGAGCGTCCGAACCTATATTTAGCTAAAATTATGATAGTTATCTTCCTCTGCTTATAGAAATATATAGACATTAATAACAATAGCGAAATTATCAATTTGTCCAAAAATGTATTGTGATGAAATGATTTATTTGTTTAGATACATTAAAAACAAAGAAAAACCTTTCATAACAAAATGCTAATTAGCTATAAATTATAGAAAATATTGTGCAGTAAGTTAAAGAAATTGAAATCCTGGATTTTGAAAATTATTATTACCTTCGAAAGCGATCATTTGACCTCTCTGATAGGTTTAGTTATTTAGAGCTATATAATTTATTAGGTTTTAAAAGATTGCTAAAAATATATCCTAACATTATTACATATTATCAGCCCGATCGCCAAATTTTAACCTGTTGAAAAATCTGTATGTAAAATGTGGAAGGAGTTATATAATAAATACTTAATTAAAAGATGAATAACAATGCCTTTTTACTTTTTAAATACAATTTTATTTTTCCTTCGATTGGTAACAAAATTTAACCACTTCAAACGTTGTTTTTTATTGCACACTTTTTGTGATTTCTCTGCTTGAGGAAATGAGTCATACTCCGTTCTGAAAAATATATTAAACTTATAAAATAACTTTACTAAATATTCTTAAAGCTTGTGAAAGTAACAGTTGTTAGTTTTGAATTTTCATCATGGCATTTATAGTTCAATATGTTTATATTGTTAAAAAATATAGATATTATTAAATAATAAGAGTTTTGATACCATCAACTCATAATTTTATATTAATGTTCACTATAATACAAATTATAGGTATAGTTGATCGACAAGATCTTAAGTTATACGCTAGGTGTATGTACATCAATCAATTATATAAGTCAATACCCATGGAGCCATGGAGCTATGGAGCTATGGATGGATGGATATATCTGTAGGATATTATGATAGATTATTAGAATTTTAGTATTATAGCACGTATAGTATGTAACGACATAGCCAAATATTTCCGAATAACTATAAATTGTATAGTAGACCATACAATTACATTTTTATGTGATAGATCCGTCTCATAAAATATAGATATCGCTTTTAAGTCTCTATTACGATATAATGTATGTAGCACAGTGCCGCAAACAGTTCGAGAGTGCTTTTCTAAGTTATATACCAACGTATGTATGTATGAAGATTGTAGAGTGAAAATTACTGTCGGTGTTTCACTATGAATCAAGCATAGGCACTTAGGAACGGCATTATAATAATAATTATAGTAGACATGTCGTACGATGACGTACATACTTGAGTATTTTTTGTATTAGGTTTAAAAATTAATTACTTTTAATACATGGTTTGTGTAAGCATCCATTAAAAAGAACGAAATACTATGAAAGGTGAATTATATTAATGTTTATTTTGTAATTTAGTAAATAAAAAAGTATGAACGTGATTTAGGATTATCAGAAATTAAATATATAAATAGATATAATATCTTTGATTGAAGCTAGCCCAGTAAATAGCCCAATAATAGTAGTAATATACACATAATGTATAATTAGTAAATTCTCGTTTACCTGAAACCTTCTGAAATGTTTCCGTAAACGTGTCTATTATGATAGATACTGATATGTATTAAGTTACTAACGCAATTTCGCTCTTCTCGGGGAGATATATATCAGGATAAAGTTTCTCTGGAACCGTTGAGGCGATACTTTTTCGTGAGATTCGAGATTGTCGAGATGTTCTGAATGGTAAAAATTAGTATATTGTAAATTAACTAGGATTTAAAGATTTACCGTCACTCAAACACTATACAAACCCCAAAATTGCAAAATGGTGTTTATTATTACACTAGCCGACTGGTAGCGGCTTACAACAATGCGGATAAAAAGCTTTCTCCATGAAAAAATACAAATACGTGCGAATCTTGCGATTTGCGTTAATGTGTATACAGATTACTCGCAGTACATATTACAAATTTATTTTACCTACTAACCTATGTGCTAAGGAGTGTCGAGAAAACGCCGAAGAAGAACTGGCACTTGTCGTTGGAGGCGCCTTAATTTCACGCAACATGATATCGAAGCGTGAGCGCGGTAGCCCTAAAATGCCGAGGGTAAGATTTAGCTCCCCAAATTTATTTTCAGGTTGAGTTAAAAGCATTTCTAAGATACGAAGACGGTGACACAATCTGCAATGGAAAATAGTAAGTAAATTAGCAATCTATAACGAAGGAATTAATAAAAATTACGAAATGCAGAAATGACCGGTACAGAACGATAAATAATTAAAAAGTGTAAATTTTATGAATGCTTGTATGCAAATGTAGTCCCACTTTCAATCAGAACGACGAAACTCGATTTAATTGCACTGACACGGCGAGCGACACCCGATCCATTAAGTAATTAGGACTTATTAAAATCAGACGTGAATCGCGATGAATACATATAATTTACCCAGGATATTTTATTGTGCCGAGACCAAACTGTCTAAAGTCTATATCCCGATGGCAAAATACTTCATTTTGTAGCGGTGATCGTGTGTTCAGTTTTTGCCCTTGGTTCAAACATTGTCCTAATAATACACAGCGCTCTCTATCATTTATTTTTTTGTAATAATTTATTTTGAGCTTGTGTTCTGATGCATTAAATATTTCTGATTTGAATAATCGATTGATTTCAAGTTCTGAAAATAAAATTATCAATTATTTATATATAGTGACTACAGCACGTACTTAATTGAAATAAGGAGAGTAGTTTATTACCGATTTGATTGTAGCTTTTTCTACCGAGTGCTATCCATGCTATTTGTATTGATATCCGTACAAGCGTTTCAAAGAAAAGTGCATCTTTTTTTGATAGTGAAAGTATTTTATTTACTCCCATATGATGATACTTCCCTAACCTGCCCTCTCCTTGAGAAGTAAGATTCATGAAAATTAATTTTATATGACGTAAGGGTAACCTAATATCTTGAAAATAAAACAATGTGTCTACCTAAAATAATGATGCAATATTCCTTAGCGACAAGCAGTCGTAAATCTTCTAGATCTTCTCGGTATTTCAATTCGATTTTAGCACTATTCTCGGTGCGAATTTTCGTTTCTAATTCTAACGTACGATTGCTCATTTCATCTGAAATCTGGCACAGGCTGAGTATAAAGGTACTTACATAATATTTTAGGTATTTACATAAGCCAAACGAGCAAGAATACGTTATATCTTTCTAATCGGGCCATATTTTTTGCAATATGTGACTGCAATATAGTGGCCAGCAACATTGCCAGCAATACTAGCCAGACTATGCAATATTTCAGTAATGTCCCGGCCATATAGCCATACATATTTCGTATGGTCAAACATATTCACGTGTAGCCGGCAATATTGCCGAACGATCGCTCGACATTTGAAAAAACTAAAATATAGCCCGTTTACAATCTCAAATCATGGGCCATATAGTTGCAAATATATTACAGCCATAGATCGCTCAGCCATAAGCTGAAATAAAATGTTTTCGATATAACTATGCAATATTTGCCAATAGTACAGCCATACATTGCTTTAAAAGAATAGCCCTACATAGCCAACCTTAAATACAAGGGGGGTTCTGAGTTAATTACTTTAAATATTACTATTCTTACCTGTAAGTAGTATTGTATATATAATATTAAAGCTCGGAGGAATCGTTCCGTTGTAGATTGATGCATCATACTTATTAATGTCGGGGACAGTATAGTTAACGGTGCGGTGAATAAAACAACATCTTTCACGTCCTTATAACATCAAAGAAAGGGTAAATTATTCGATATTTTAAATTCAACAACTCGATTAAAATCATTATTTTTAATTGTAAATAAAAACTCTACTTACCTGTAGAGTAACAAAATCAATCTCGCCAGTTTTTCTTTGTAAGTATTTTCTAAACTTTTGCTATAAGTAATAAACTTAAAATATTAGTCGAAGAAATATCGGCAAAATTGTTTTCAATTTACATACAGTATATTCTTGAACAACTTAAATGAATGAAATAGAATAAGGTTTAGGCCGCAGCTTTGCTCATATCTTCTATACATATAATAAAACTGTAGAGGTCGAATGTCTGTACATAGAAAAAAAATGCTTAAAACCGAGTCAGGGGGGTGTAAAAAGAGAAATAGAACATATCCCGATTTTTTTTAAATTTTTTGTTTCTCTGTCTGTTTGTCTGTTTATCTGTTTGTCTGTTTGTACGGGCTAATCTCCGAAGATACTGAACCGATTTTAATGCAATTTACACAAATATATTAAGCGAAGCCCGGGGCAACATATAGGCTTTGTTTCATCAAAATCGGTTGTCGGAAAGAAAAGTTATCATCATTTAAAGATTATCAGATGTCAATAATAGTTTGATATGGAAATGAAATAGTTTGATTATTTCGCCACTTTACTATTTACGTGAAGTCTATGCGAACGAAGTCGCTGGCATCAGCTAGTGGTCAATATAAGGGTAACCCACATTCTTTCTCAGAGTTCAAGTTGTGCCATTAGACACTACTACTCACTTACATTTTATTATAATAAAAGTAAAAGGCTGAGAGAGTTATATTCGTTTCATTGATATTATTATGGGTTTATATAATTATATCGACAACAATAATAAGTTATATTATTTTGGTTTCATTATTGGCCAAAACAATATTAGTTATTAAGGATGCTTGTAATACTTAATCAATATCCCTTCCGTCGCTTTTCTAGGGAAAGCATTGTGAATGAGCTATGTTATACAGTAAGAATAACGTAAATACCTGCTCCAATAAATCAACGTCATCTTTAAATTCGACATTAGCTACAGAAGTTGGTAGCAATTCGTAACTAACTCCTTTTGAAGGCAGATCACTAAAAATAACATCATTATAGGTATTATGAGGCTTACTTATTATAAACTGCTCGAAGTAAAAAGTAGGTCGAGGTAGATGTTCTGTGGCCGAGGTATACCTACCATGAAGTGAATCTCATGCTTGCCTGTCGATATCTAACATTTAAAAAAAATTAAAAGTGAAAATTAATTAAAAAGAGACTAGTACAAGGGGCTTGCGAGAATTTAGGTATTTGTATAGTCGATCTGTATTTGTATGCAATTTGAAATATTTCGTCATAGAACTGATACCGATAAAAATACTTTATCAAAAATTGTTCGTTCTAGGCTCTCTGATAAGGGAAAATGAAATAAGGATGTGGAAAAATTAATAATAATTAAGTTTTTATACAGAAGAATTTGTCCGTCTATTGTATTTCGGTCCTACGGAACGTGTTTATTTAGCACTATCACGGATCGAGTCGTGAAACAATAAACTATTAGATTATTTGAGAATAAACCTTAGAAATTGTAATTCCTCAACATCTTCATTCCATTCCCAATGTCCGTTTTCGTACAAACTTTCGTAAAATTCTTCTTCTTCGTCCATTTAATCAAAAGGAAATGTGTTTTTTTATAAAAAAAATATATATTTGTAAAAAATAATATAATAAAGTTGTATAAAAATACTCAGATTAAATAAATCTAAGTAAAAATAAAATAAAGTCAAAATTAATATGAATGATTACATTTCCGTAACCATATTTTGTCATTCAAAACCATGACATCTACATGACAGACTATGAAACGGTACATTACCAACCTAGCCAACACCAATCGAAGTCAAAGTTTAATACATTACATACGCAGATTACATATTATTGATCTTTTAGAGATTTTGTATTTAAATATTATAGGCTTTGATTATTTATATGTCTAGATAGACAGTCGAAGCTGAAAACGCGTCAAAAAATATTGTGTCCAGCTGTTAGACTCTTTATACCTTCCCCGCGCTCAGTAGCAGTTGTGCTGTCAATGGATACGCTCGAGTTTGTTTGTAAAATTATCTTGTTTACAATGGCGGTTTGTGTGATTAAAGTGTGCAGAAATTACAAAGGACGATCTAAAACAACAAAAAAAGTTACCTATCATCGGTAAGTAACATTATTTCGTATCAATTCCTGCCAATTAAGCCATTGAAATATTTCGAAATTAAATAATTATTTATTTCTGCCATTTTGTGTTTGACGCGTGTGTTGCCAGTTTATGAACCCAAAAATACCTTAAAAATATGACCTAGTATGTAATTCATAAAGATATTATAAATAGATTTAGCGTCGACATGGGTGCCGTTTTTAACCGACTTTAAATAAAAAAGTAGTTTAATATTAATTGTTTTTTTTTTTAATTTAATTATTTATGCTAAATAAAAGTAAATTAATATGAATATCTATTAAGTAAATATGTCAAGGTATGAACTCTAATTATAGTTAAAATGAAAATATCTCTCTATAGTAAATGAAAACCCCCCGTTCAATTATTTTTTACTTTTTCGTACCTGGAAGTCGTTCTTACAATATTTTTTTTTGAAGTTGTTTTAAATTTTGAGGATATTGGTATGATTGTTTTAAATATGAAATCCAAGTTTATTTTGTTATTTAATTTTAGAAAAAGCCAATATATATAATAATAATAAATAAAAAAAATAACTGTGATGTTGTATTTCATTATAGTTTAATGACGATAATTTTTGCCCTTCTTTCGTTTAAAAAAAAAACAAAACGGATTTTTTTGTTTCTGACGTGGCCTCAAAAGGTTCTCAAAAGATTATTGTCAGATCTTCAATCGAAGAAAGATGTATCTTAAAAAAATAATTATTTTTAATAGAGTTAAAACAAATGTTATGAGTTTAAATATACATAATAATATTATATATTCCAAGTTAAAAAACATTTTTCAAACGCATTTGCATATAAGTTATGATTTTATTTTTATCTATCCACATAAATCATAGTTTTATATATTCCAATTTTCTTCAAAATTGACCCAGAAGTTTTAAAAAATAATAATTGGTACGTATATAAACGTAAACAACGTAACGCAAAGAATGAAAATGACTTGAGTTCCGACCCTCGAAATATTGTTAGTATTGTTGTTTTATTCCAATTAATTTATTTTTTCATACTACATATTTTTGTGAATTGAAAAAATATATTCTCGACTTTGATTAATTTCTCCCTATTTTGAGATGAATTTTTCCACAACTGGTAACATTATTCACGCCAACTAGGAACGCAGGAATGACTTATGGCGAGTGTAAGACGTAGCTGTCACGCACACTATTATAACAGACATGGATTGTTTGTTTTAGGTCGTTTGCAGCGCGACACTCTATCTAGACATATATATAATCTAAGATTATAGGTTAGCTGATACTCACGATTTTGTTCGTACTGATTTCATGTTTGCAATTTTTTTGAATTTTACTTACGATTACGGTACAAAAAAACACACAGATTAATATCAGAAAAACATTAAAATATTTTTGAATGATTTTATTGTATTCTGTTACCCTTCGTTTCTATTTTTTTTTCAAAGGGATATAAAAATACTATTCTTTTATAATATTATACATGAAATAGCACATGCAGCTCCTAATGTTAACTTGTTAAGTGCTTTGTTTAAAAAAAATACATGATATGTAATTTATTTTAACTAATCACAAAAATAATACCCATGATAGAATTATTATTAATCGCAGCCCGCAATGTCTTTGAAAGCGGTTAGCGGACTGTAAGCGGTGTCTGTTCATCCGAAGATGAGTTCGTAACGAGTTCATCCGTCGCCGATCTGTTGGAAACTCGGGCAAGGACAGCGACATTATATTACCTATAAATACCATATTGAATAAATAAGATATTTATTTGTACTACCCTACCGATATTGAGCATGTGCATTCTTTAGATTGTGTTTTGGATTAACCTTTTGCAATTCAACGGTGAACTCACCATCTTAATTTATATGTAAAATTTACATACATTTAAAATCACACTCTTCTTTGACAACATTACTTTATATCGATACTAGCAAAGTGCCCCGGCTTCACACGGGTGCAATAAATATGTACTATACAAAACATAGTCTATGTTACTCGCTGATAATGTAGCTTTCCAATGGTGAAATTTTTTTTAAAATCGGTCCAGTAGTGTTTGAGTTTATTCATAACATACAAAAATACAAATCTTTCCTCTTTATAATATTAGTATATAGATTGGATAAATAAAACTGTTACGTATAATGAGTGTAGTCAATTTTGTAAAAAAAACTTCGAATATAGAGAATTAATGAATAGGTTTATGGTCTTATGGCAGATGTTATGAGATTCTAAATAGAAATAAACGTGTAAGTATATGTAGAAATACAAGTTTAATTCTATTATACATATTTATATTCTTCTTTACATGTTGTTAAGGCCTTGTGATACGATGGTGTTACCAACGTATACCTAATAAGAATCAATAGCAACACATTCACAAAAGCACATAGGACGGGCTATCAGGGACACTGTTCAATGGCTCGCTCCATGGATGTATACTGCTGGAAGGCCGGTTCAGTCATTCGTGTACCTGCAACATAAAAACCCACAAAAGCTTTGGCTGATAAGATTTAAAACAGGTCACTAGTTACGTAAGTTAAAAGTGCTTTCATTTTCTTCCTAAATGTAGTTAATACAAATGTATGGTAAAATTTACTAAAGTATCTATGTTATAGTTATGTGCCATTCATCCAATAATAATATTTTTTTTATTTGGAAAGCAGTACTTTTACTTGCACAAACAAAAGCATAAGTACATCTTATAATCAAATCAAATGCATATAATATGTTTGTTCTGTGAGGTCTTCGAAGTAATAAAGCATTGACGAGTAAATTTTCTAGACACGGTTGATTGCACAGTTTTAAGTCGCCGTAAACATTTACGAGATATACAGAGTAGTAATGCTATCCAAGAGGAAGTCTAATCAAACTTGCAAGTCCGAGGATTTAGAGCAAGGACGTTATGTTTGACGTCCGGCTTACTGTGGCGTGAGTTAATATGAAGAGTTGTAAGTGTTGCCCGTAAATAAATAAATGGTAAATAGTTCTTAAGTGATGGAGTGTATGGAGTGTTATTTATATTGAAGTCAGATTTTTACTACTAAATTAGTGAAAACGTTTATATTTGACTTAACGATTTGGCTTAACGATGATATTAAGACTTATTTTTTAATGTCTAACCTAACCTAATCACTTGAGTGATTAGGTATATATCTGACATTGACCTAATCACCTAGACACTGCGTCAAAGCCTCCTCAGCCCAGGAATCTGTAGATGCCATATATTTACTGAAATTGTGGCTGGTCCATTCTATATTGTATCATAGAGAGATAACATATAATTTCAGGATCAGTTTTTTTGCCAGCAATCAGATGGTCTATTCTAAGGTATATAGTTTCAGAGAGTGTGCTGAAAACTGCAAGATCTTCGACCAGAATGATCCTATAAGACGTCATTTGTTTATCGTATCTTATAAAGATACGATAAATAATGACATATAGAACTCCCATAAGGAAGGTTCTGCTTATTTCATCGTGAGAATCTTCTTATGAAAAAAAATATTTCAACTTTTATAGTTTCTATGAATAATAAACGTGAAGGCAAGAGAATTAAGTTCAATGATATTTTCTAGAGGCTTTAAAATGGAAAGATCTCACTTGGAGGCGTATTTTCTCCGATTATGCTGAGGCAGCGTCCCGATTGAAATCATTTCCATGTCACCTCAATGCGATTCAATCTGGCGCGGCATTATCAAAACTACTTATCCATTTTAGGTTTCTGTATTAAGTCAGATGAAAGGATCTATAATCTTTTATATTTAAGTTTCAAGGAAAATTTTAAGATTTAGTCAATACGTTAACTCGTATTGACGTCGCATAGTGCAGTCGGTACGCGCTCTCGAGGAGGGTGTTACTGACATAGAGGAAATTACATTTTGCTGCTGCTATTCTTCATAACCTATCAAAGAAATCTTGACGCTTCATGTTACTCTTCTTTACATAAACCACTATTGGTATTAAAAACGTAGATAAATAAAAATTAGTCTTTTTAGTGATTCATTAGCTTTGAAAATTGTAGTGCTGTTTTTTGGCCATAGGCATTTAAAAAAAATCAAAATTTCTACGATGAGGAGCAATGACATCAATTGTTCGTTGTTGTCCTCTTGTAAAGAATTGACAAAATAATATCTTTTGCAAAGAATCGGCTTAATCGTTATAATATAACATGAATGCGGCAGAACGTTGCAATCGGCGGACTATTGTCCCTAAATTCGACATGAGAAAATCGATAAAGCAACATACTTGCTATAAGATAATATTGTGTTTAAAGTTAAGGGCTGTAATGTAGTGAAATTATTTTATTAAATCGTTTTATGGCTTTGCATGGTATAACTATTACCATATTATATGTTGATATATATCGCCTAGTTTGAAAGTATAAACAACTAAGAATAGAGCGTTGCACATATTTTTTTAAATATGGGATTTATTGAACACTTTGAACGCGCAGATACGACTTATAAGGCAATGCTTATCAATTTATTATAAATATACTTATCGTCAAAGGTATACAGTATGTATTACAAATAAGTTATGGGTAGGTTATGGAAGAAACGATTGTACACACTTAAACGGACTGTAAAATACAGGATGCTCATTACGTAACTCATTAAGATAGAAAGGCTCATTATTACGCCAAATGCTAACAATTCACTCTCAAACACGGAAGTCGACGATCTACCATCATTTAGGCTCCATTGTGCAAACTTCTAATAGGTAATGCTTTCAATTTTCGCCTTCATTGCTCTAAAATGGTCCATGCAGTGAAACGAAATAAATTGTTATAATGGCGACAATTAAAAGGTCTCAATAATTATTGTAGTAGTATCCTGTGTACTTTTACACTCGTAGTACACTGATAGGCGCTGCGGCAGCGATGAGTTTCAGTTAAAGTTGAATCGTTTGACAGTTTTTATCAGAAAAATAGTATTCGCTAAGCAAACTCAATCTGTCAACCTTGCTTCACATCTATCACGCTTTAATGTCGAGGACGGCCGAGAATAATTAGAGGATGAAAATTAATCATCTAAAACCTTAAACATTTATATCGCTACGGCTACTACCATTTAGGTAAAAATAATTTTATTTTTAAATTTTGTAGGAAGTGCATTCTTTAAGTTCATTAATCCTTACATAATAATTTAGTAGACCTACCACTAAACGTGCTGCTCAAATGAGACACCGCCGTGAAAGGAACCACAAACCAAAACATCATCTACATAGAAGTATATATTTGTTTTTGTTGATTTTCTAAAAAAAGTACCAAACCAATTTTGATAAAATTTAAATGGGACCACCTCTGAAATATGTCCTACCACACAAAAAATCAAATCAAAACGAATCATCCAAATCCATCTATAACTTGTGGAGTTATCGCGTAACAAACATACAAAAAAAAAGCAACATACAGACGAATTAAGAACCTCCTCCTTTTTTGAAGTCGGTTAAAAATATGTGTTGCTTCTTTGGAAGGCTAAGGACATTGTTAATTGTTATGGATATCTATCAACGGTCATCTGTTAGTTAATCGCGTTGATTAGTTAAAGCTATAATCGTGTCGAATATTCTTTCTAGTGACGCTTCGTTTAACAATATTTACATGACTAATGGCCCTCAATTTGAAAGAAAAATGCAAAAGCGAGTGAACTTAGGTACAGTAGCGAAGTAGTTCAATTTGCATGTTTTATGCAAGCGGGTGATACGCTGTCCGTGGACAGTGTATGCGCATGTAATATAGGCGCAGTAATACAATCCATTTGAAATATTTATACGCTATTCCCACAAATCGGGCATCGTTGCATTTTATAACGTTTTATAGAAAAGTATTCGCATTGTCCTTTTTATTTCTATTTTTGAACTCTCAATGCTAAACATTTTTATAGATGTAATATGTCATATACACACACGTATATAGTGTATAATAATATGATATTTTGTAAATCGGTTACAATATCTGCTGCAATCATTTACAGCATATTATGCGAATATTTATATATATTGTTATGTTTCTGTGATCTATTGTATTATTTCATTCTTGTCAGTCATGGTTTGGAAAAATATACCAAAGCTCATGTATATATATATATATATATATGTATATATTGACCGCCTCAGTGGTAAGCGCGATGCGTTTAGCGCCGGAGGTCCTGGGTTCGAATCCCGGGGAAACATGTTTTGCCTGTTTTACTTGCCTGTAAAGATAAATGATCAGTGAAACAGACACAGAAATGGGTCTGCCCCATGCCCCACTAGGGGACTCGGGAATTCACTTTTACATACGGATTCCATTCGCTTATCAAAATTAATTTCAAATAAATAACAAGTTTTTTTTTTGCACTAAGTTCTACATGCAATATTTCTACTTGGTTTGTAATAAACAACCATAGACATTAGCTAGCAACTTTTAGTGAGGAACCATAGGTTGAATACAGTGCTAGGAAAATTGCATTGTTCGTTTTATTGCAAGTGCGGATGGCGATGCTCGTAGCGGAATTATTTACAACGTAACACCACATGCACTTTATTTTTTGCAGTTTTAACCAGCGAAACCTTTCACCTCCACCTCAAATAAAATTCGAATGGACGTTAAAATACTTATTCTTTTAAATAATTTAAAAAGAAATCATCTATTTTTATAAGTCTCTAAATGCAATTTAGTAATAATAGAATAACAAATTAATCATATTTATGTGGATTCTAGGCTCTCGAAAAATCAACATTTCTGGAAACTTTGAAACCCTACTGCTGTTATAAAATGAAACTTAAAATTCCTTTACTTGTATAGCTTATTTTCCATTTCATTCTGTAGCGCCATGACAGATGTTTTATTCCTTACAGTTTATTATGAAAAGAAATATCTAAAATAACTTTATTTTGATATCTATTTGCATTCTCCTCTGAACCCATATGACTTTATAGGTACTTATATTATAAAATATAACAAAGCACGGGCAACAGTTTTACCAAAAACATTGAATTACACGAACAGTAATCTATGAAATTTTACTTTCAAGTAATTGAGAAGACAAACTAAGATGTGACATATCTCGATATATTTTTATCTCGACATCGACAATTTTGATAGAAAAGATATCTCGATCGATAAATATATATATTTTTAGTATTAAAAGTCGAGTTTTAAGTGTAATTGCCATGTTAGACCCGGAAGAAATAAAGAGATAATCGGTTAAAACACGAGAAAACGGTCGACAAAATTTTGTCGCGGTTGTTGCTTCTACACTCTGAAAGTTATTTCAGTTATTAGGGGCCTTTGTAGCCGTTACTTAATTATGAAGATTTATAGACAACTGTCAAATTGTACGCCAGGAACCTATTGTATACGAATTATCAAAAAATATATTGTCATTTTCGGTAACAAATTTCGTTAAATATCTTCCAATATTTAAAAAAAATATATGAATGGAGTATCCTTCTTTTACGCATCTACTTTTTAGGTATTTCCTTCTCTATATTTGTTACAATATGTTGGGCTTGCTATCATTGACAACAAAATGCCGTAGCCAAAAAACATACTAATTTTAACCAACTTCAAAAAAGGAGGAGGTTCTCAATTCAACTGCATGTTGTTGTTTTTTTGTTTGCTACGCGATAACTCCGCCAATTATGCTAGGATTTTGATGATTCTTTTTGTTTTGTATGTGATATTTCATAGGTGGTCCCATAAATTGTCTTAAAAAACCTGTTAATAAATATTAAATTAAATAGTTATATAAGTATCAATAATTTTGTTGATTTTCCTTTCAGGCTCTTACTTTGAAGTTATTTAAATATAATTATTTACTTTTTAGTTTAAGTATGTACATATAGGTATAGTTTTGATGACGATTTTAATTGTTTTATTAAATCATTTTTATTACTCAGGTTTGATTATATTATTAGTTAGTTTTCGTTGTAGGATATCGTTTATTATGAGTATTATTGTTTTATCATTATTACCATAACACTTACCTGACATTCATGAGTCACTGGATCACAATATGCCGTTTTTAATTTTCAATAAACATGTTTTTCCTATGTTTGAAATTGAAAATATTAAAATTCCGACTAGGAAAGAACGGTTGTATATAAATGGAAAAAGCGTGGTATATTGTGCGTTTCAGTTTTAGTCTATGAATCTTTGAATGCTCGAAGTAAAAATATAAGTCGGAAAATCATTGATTAATGGCTGAGGTATCATCACGATGTTGATACCTCAGCCACAATGACATCTGACAAAAAAAAAAGATTCTATTTTGTTTAACTTTTAGTAAAGCAAATAATGTGACGGCTAGTGTTGAATAGGACATACAAGAGGCGGTACATTTGTCCCGGACATGACGTCAAAATGTAAGAGCGGCTCGAAATTATAAAATGTACAGTACTACTTCAAATTTTATGTCGCGCTCGTTTTTTCTCGATGTATTTGGGTCCTAAATAACCATTAAAAAAAATCATCAAATGCCATATTAATACTCGCTAGTATAAATTATGCTTCGAGCTTCATACGCCTCGCCTCATTTGAAGTGGGAAATTGTACTGGCTCAGAGTGAAAAAGAGGCTACTCTTACAAACTCTTTTTGAAGTCCTGTACTACCCAACACTAGTGACGGCCAAAGGTAGTAACGTAAGCAGGGTGTCTCACGTCCACATCATCAATTATCTACATCGCCCCTCCTACCCTGAAGCAGTCGACAGACTTCTTGCACTGAGCTGCAGACACGCCTCACATCTGTTTCAAAACCTTGCATGTTACTAATGATTAATGTAAAATAAATGATAGATACTTTAGCGAAGTTAGATGTAATAATTTTACCTATACTATATAATTTAAAGATCGAATTTTATATTGAACAAATAGTAGGAGAGCCCGTGAGAGATCGTCCTTCACCGATCTGATAACCAGATGAGACGTATTTTTTATTAAATATTTTTTATAAACAAATATACCTATAATTGCTTGCCTATCGAAAAGTGGTCATGGCTATTTTTAATTAAATTAACTTTTATCGATTTTTTTTTTCATCACCTTCATACTTTTGATAACCAAATGAAATTTATTTGACTGATAGTTTTTGATACACAGAATATGCCTAGGTATGCTTGCCTACTCATTTCAGTGTATAACTACCTGGCAAGCAGGTGTAAACAGGTAAGTCAAAATATTAAAAAAACAATTAAATAAATAAATAAATAAAATTAAAAATAAAAAAAAATAAAAAAATTATAATAAAAAATTAAAAATTAAATTAAATTAAAAAAAATAATAATTAATTAATTTTTTATTTTTATAAAAAAAAGCCATGACCACTTTTCGATAGGCAAGCAATTATAGGCATATTTATTTGTTTATAAAAAATATTTAATAAAAAATACGTCTCATCTGGTTATCAGATCGGTGAAGGACGATCTCCCACGGGCTCTTAGACCAAAATATAATTTTGGAATCTTATTCGAAGTCCCAGCTATGTATCAAGTTAACTAAGTAGTAATGACGTTATGACATTTTAAGTGAAGGTAATAGGTACTGTATCGTGTATATGTAGTCGTACTGGAGCCGACCCGCCTTCTCTTAAAGAACAAGACAGAACTATGCAAAATATATCGTACTGTCACATGGTGTATAATGGTGTGGAGGAAGGATGCTGTGCTCCTCCCCAAACCTAAAGGAAGTATCCTCGATCTGTCAAACCACTGAATTGCTGACCCTAATGCCCCAGTGGTTGATGTCAAGGTTTTGTACTATTCATACTCAGCGTTCGGAAACACTTCGATAGCGCGATTCAGGATTTTTGACGTCTGTATTCTGATTGTAGCCGCAGATTGTAGATGTTGCTACAATGGCAATAATACTGCTCAGAAAGATCGTCCTAGAGTCCCTGAACATTCTAAAAAATGAATGTAGTTCTCTTCTTGCTTTGATGTTTCATAATACATATTGACTAAATAAAGTTAAAAAACATTGTTGCATTGTTTATCTTTGTACAATCATACCAGATCGCAACAGCGCAGCAGCGACGTTGAAAACAAATTGAATATAAGCGTCCAGCACAAGTTTATCCTCCGTTTATACTGCACATTTTACGAGTCAATGTGCGTGTTATTTTGTTTTATGTAAGAATTACTGTGCTCCGGTAGCACTAAACCAAATACGAGACTGCATCGATAGAGAATTACGGTTGATGTGAGAGTCACGAGAGAATTTTTACTTTTAAATCAGGACTTTGAATTCCGTGAAGGTATTAATTATTATTAAATAATCACGTCGATTGGGCTGAGTTGTTGTTTTTTTTTTAATTTGTATGAGTTTAGATAGCTGATGTGTTAGAGATTCTTAAATTCCTATAACTAAACTCAGCACTAAACGCTCTCTGTCGATTCACATTGTTTAATTTGAATGCATATCAAATACTAATTAGAATAAATGCAGGCAGCTACTTAGTAAAAATTTTCAACTTTGGAAGCTGTTTAGTCTTATTAAAATTGTAATTGAATCTACACACACAAAGACCCAATTACCTACCTATGTAAAATGCCTTAATATGTCCTAAACTATTATTGAATACTAATTTCTTGAGAGTCCTAATAATCCTATTAAATAATCGAAATTAAAAGAAACATAATCATACAAAAGTGTCGATACCTACTTGTACATATTATATGTATATATGAACATTGTACATGCGTCATGCATATAATAATAAATCAATTAACGTCAACGTTAACGTCTCTAACACTGAATATATTTATGAAAAATTTAGACGTTGTGATAAAATAACATAATTCAAAAATAAATATTCATGATTGTATGTTTGTAAACACTAATTATAGAACCTACTCAACATGCAAATTTCATAACTAAATTAAGCTCAGTCTGGAGCAACAGAGGCATAAGCTTTGTTTTATCGAAATTGGAAGTTGGGATGAAAAGTTTAAGGTAATTTCAAGGTCGTCGCCAACTAACTATACAAATAAATTTCAAACATAAAAACCCACTGAACAAGTCGCGGGATTTAAATGGTTAAGATATTATGTTCATAGTACCTATGAAAATATCATTAACGTAGATCCTTTAAATATGCTACATCTTTGCGATAAAACTATATTAAATTTAAAACTAAGTACTTTCATGGAAGGAAGCCAGTCTGTTTGTGCTACTCTACGTTAAAGCGGTGCAGCGCCGATTTTCAGTAGTCCTCGTAGTGTTTGATATTTAAAAATTAAAATAACAGTTATATAATATATAATAATAATTATATATTATTATATATAAGTATTATTATATATAAATATATATAATAATATATATAATATATAATAATAGTTGTTAAATATAAAGAGAAATAAAATGTATTTATGTATCATTAAACTAATTACGTTTAACTTAAATAATTTTACAGTAAAATAATATAATAATAATAGTAATAATGAAATAAAAAGCATTTATGAGCTACTGCTAATAACAAAGAATTCTTATGGCAAAACTAATTTCACTAATAATAGTGCCGTCTGAATGGTTATCAATTATTATCAGAACAGCAAGATTTCATTAAAAATCGTAATATTCAGTATGCAATTATAATTCTCGCTCCATCCGTTTAAAAAGCTCCTTCGAGGCTCCAGCTTGGACCTCTAATTATGTAAGAGGGAAGAGGGAACGTCTTGTCATAATTAAGTTATTCAAGATTAAAGAGGAGAGAAATGGAGTACGTAAATGTTATGTGCCAAGGTTTACTCTAAGGAATAGACCAAATGAGTAATTGATAAAGAGAGTCCTAATTTCACCTAATCACGGCCTTTGTCAGGTTAAAAAATGTATTATACATGTGCCAAACTTTACGTTTATCGAATTAGCATTTTCTAACTAAATTGAGAAAAATACAGGAAAAGGTAGGCATTTATTTTAATTTTTAGGTAATCTATATCAATACTTCTATACTAATATTATAATAGCTAGGGAGGCGAGGTAGCTAAATTGCGTAATTCAACGGCGCCGTCGAGACCTATCAAAATCGAAAGATAAAATAATTTCGAAATGAAAAGTTCGTATGGTAAAAACCATTTTAGCGGTGGGTTTGGCGTGTACGGTTTTTCAAAAATGTTAAAAAAAACAGTTACTTGGGCATTCTCGAGCGCGTCAGATATTCATACTACGTATGCCCCAAGTACCTCTGATAACAGCGGTATACTAATCTGCCGGTTTGCGTGGTGGGGGTAGGCATATAAAGTAGTCAAAAATGCAAAAAAAAAAAAATTACTCGAGCGCGTCAGATTTTCGGAAGGGGTGTTACGTAGGCCCCAAGGAAGCTCCCTTTAAAAAAACTGACGATTTAGGCGTGACGATAAGTTACGATGAATTTTTGAAAATGCAAAAAAAATAAGTATTTTTGAAATACTCGAGCGCGTCAGATTTTTATAGGGAATGTTTATCTCGGTATCCTGAAAGCATATTTTCTTAATCTGACAAAAATGTTGGTGGGTTCTCTTAATCTGACCGAAAAAGGGTCTTTTCCTTCTCTTCCTTTCTTTCTCCTTGATAAAACGGGGAATTTAAGAATGACAATAATATATATATAGCGATAGATACAACCAACGTAAATGTAGAAGAAATGTAGTACGAATTGTATTATTTATTGTATAAAAAAATGAAATAATATAAAAATTGTATTATAATTGTATTGTTATGTATGACCTTTACATTTTTGCTCAATACAATTCATCTTCTTCTTCTTTACTGGAACTCTCATATTGTGGCTCCTCATCCACATCACTTCTTTCCTCACCATCAATGTTGCGAAATAATTAAGGAAAAATACTGGTAGGACAGCATATTCCCACGAAGCGCTCAGTCTGTATTACATGTTTATGGCAAATTCCTCTTTTTTGCTTCAATTCTTCACTTCGTTTTGCTTACGGTACGTCCAAAAAACAATTTGAGGATCAACAGGCTATTGAATTAATATACATACATGAAACTGTACATGTTAATAATACTTTTGTATACAGATACGCGTAACTTTTTCCGAGTCCACGAAATTGTCGAGAATCTTTAGAAAAAAAATTGAGATATAATAAAAGTCACATAATTTAATCATCGTTATTTCGTATCAATTTTTTTAACACCCTCAGTTTTCGAGACATACTCAAAAAACCGGGAGTTTGAGTTTTTATGATGCTTCTAGTCAAAAAGTTTTAACTTTGGACAAAAATGTAAAGAGACCTTTTTTGTGTAAAATAAAATTACCTTTATTGTTTATTTAAACTTTTTTTTGTAAAATGTATCGTTCGCGACTTATATGCCGCAACGCGTTTTTCGGAAGACGAAATGGCTCCTCCACACTTCCGGTCATGCGGAAACCGGCAGATTTTGTATTTTTAGTAAGTTTTAGATTATATTCTTCAAAATAAACAATAAAAAAATCGCGCGCGAGAATGCCGGATTAACGTTTTTTTTTACAAGTTCGCGACCCTATAACTCGACGGCGTCAAGGACTTATCGTCAGATTAGTTAAATTTAGTCTTAAAACACTAAAATCAACCCCCAATATCTTAATCTGACGCGCTCGAGTATTTCAGACTATCGATTTTTTTTTACTAATCTGATCGTCTATCCTAGGCGCGCGTCACTACATATAGAGCTAAATACTTTACAAGGTTGTTCTATTAGGTCTAATGAATCTCTCATATCTTAAACTGCCACGCTCGAGTATTACCGAAAATTCACCTATTCGCCTCCTTAACCATAAAGAGCTAATACTAATCTACTGGACCGATTTGAAAAATTCTTTCACCAATATAAATCTACATTATCAGCGAGTACGAGTAACATATTACATATTTTTTGTATATAGTACATCTACATTATTAACCCATGTTAAGCCGTGGCGCGTTGCTAGTGATGATATCCACTAACATCTCAATATTTGGGAATAGTCTGTAGGATTCAAATATGTTTCGGTATTTTCAACGCGTCTTCTTGTCTCCCCAATAATAAATAGCTCTAATAATTTTGTAAATTAGGCGGTGCTATTCCCCGATAACGTAGCAACATAATTTATTTAAACTCTATGTTAATTTACGACGCACATATGTCTAAACTGACGTGACTCATACAACTCTACCTATTAATAAACATAAACATTGTAAGTACATGAAAATATAAAACACTGACTTCCTTTTGCGTGCTTACAAACATAAAAGTTTTTCATGCGTATTCTTACGAAAACATAAATTAGGTAAATTTAGTCAGTTTTTATAAAGAGCATCCCCTTTATTACAATATGTTCCAAACGACTCTGAGGGGTCACTTGCGTAGAGAAATCTCTCCCCTAGGTTTTCGAAATGGTATTGAATCGGCAAAATTATCAAAACTTTTTAACTTACAACTTTTCCATAAGCGTGTAACCCGAGCGGGACTTTCTATTCGTTGAAGCTTTTGGAACAGTATTAGTGCTCTTTCCCTGTCTAACTCAAAGGATTCACATCAGACGGCAAAAGCGAAGTTTGGTTGTTGTCTCCAGTGAGTTGAGCGTAGCGTAGTACCGAGGCACTCAGTTTCATAGCGAGCCTCGATTCAGTTCACGATATCGCGATGTCGGCGGAGCACGTCGTGACTCTATTCGTACAACGACAATACGTTACCGCGATCGCAAACCAACTCTACAAACTATTAAATCAGTCGGTGGGAAAGTAAACCCTCGAGGAGCGATTATATCCCGACATGAGATTACAAGACTGGTGTGATTAACCGCAGTCTATTGGAGTTGAATTTGAACGGAAGCGTAATCTTGCCGGGACTCTATTTAGGTGCGTAATGTAAACAGATAAACATTGTTGAAGATTTCCGGAATAGTTTGTTGATTTAAGACATACAATAAGGGGTCGGATTATACATTCAGTTATCGGATTTCATTGATAGTGTTCAATTAAGTGCAGGTGAATGTGCCCGGGTGGGTAATTAGGGATGGCCGTTGGTCGGAGACAATGGCTAGCGGGGCTTATATGGGCCGCCCTGGGGTCAGTGTTGGCGGACTCGTGGACTACCTATCAGGAGCAGCCTTGCTGTCGCCCAGTTTCACATCATCGAGTTCGCCACCATAGAGGTTTGTTATCTGTTGACTTTTTTTGGTTATCTTAAATTTGATAAGAACTAAGGTATTTTTTCTCTGGAGTGCAATTATTTTTAATAAATATTTTCAGTTTGCTTGTGCGAGTATCACGCCAAAACTGCTTGACTAATGTTAATTAAATTAGGGGCCGTCCATTAATCACGTGAGGCTCAAAAGGGGGGGGGAGGTGGTACGGAAAACATCACGAAACATCACGAGGGGGGAGGGGGGGTCTCGTTAGACATCACGTGTATTAATTTTATTTATTTTTTCTCAAAAAGCGCTATTTATGAACCGAAATTTTGAACGGCGCGAAAATTTATTAATTAATTAATTATTCATTAATTTTATTGCAAATACATATAAATGTATTTTGAATCAAAACGCCATTTGTTAAATATTTTTTTCCAGTCAAAAATAGCCTTTACATAGACTTCCAAAAAAATACACGTGATTCAGGGGGTGGGGGGGGGGGGGGGGGGGTCCCAAACCTCACCAAATATCATCAGGGGGGAGGGGGGGTCAAAAAATGAGAAAAACGACCTCACGTGATTAATGAACGGCCCCTTATGCAGATGGTAAAATAATTTAAATAATACATTAAAAATTAAGTCAGTTAATACGGAGAATCCGAAATGCTGAGAAAATGAGAGAAATTTTGAATGAGAATATTAATTTATAAAATTTATTTTAAAATAATACTTATAATGAATGCATGACGTACTAAAAGCATTATTCAGAAATAACCGCTATAAACAGGTTTGAGAAATACTTAACACATCTCCGTCCATTTAATAGGTACTTCGTACTTTGTAGCTTGCGAAAATTAATTGTATGAAATTTATTTATTAAGCAATAAAATATTATATTACTATTATTATTAATGATACTTAATTTTAATAATAAATGATTTATTGACATAATTGTAGTATTACGTAAAACTATATTTCAATTAAACATAACATTAATTAAATAATAGTCAATAAAAGTCAACTAAAGATGATTGGATCAGGGAGTTTTTTTTTAATGAATTCTTTCGTATTCAATAAAAATACTTTTTTTATACAAAAAGACTCTGTTTACAATGTGAGCAACAAATAATTTTTAAATTGAAAAAAATATTTTATACATTTGTACAATATTATTTAATAATTATTTCAAATGTATACAACAACAGCAATAAGAAAATAACAGAGTACTGTATGTATTTCAATTTTATAAAACAATTATCATCAAGAAATATACATTCTACAATTTACACAACGCGGTTGGGTACAATAGTTTCTAAGACATTTTCACAGAGTTTTTGTATTGATAACGTTAAAAATGGACATACATAAATTTGAAAAATAAAAGCGGCTGACCAAAATAATTTTTAATAACATTATATGCATAAATTCAGAAAAAAGTCATAATATTATCTCAAAATATAAAATAAAATTTTAAGAAGAAAATCTAGTAAACAATTGATATTACCGGTAGTTATGACCGGATAGATCTAATGTTACTTTATATTGTTATATTTAAAACCACATAGACTATGAGTGTACAAAGGATACAATATAATATGAAAAATATATTTTAGACTTCATATTATTATAGAGCACTGTAAAGTAAATAACTTTTGCAATATCTAATTAAGGCTCAAAGACATCAGCGAAAAAAGGAATCACCGTTTTTCCAGGAATTCATTTCACCTCTTCAATATGCATCCGCCACTAATTTTTGGTAGCATTTATTCTTTGATATAAATTACAAAAAAAATTTTTGAACCAGGTTGTATGTTGTATGGTAACCTTCCTCGTTAGATACAATTATTAATTATGATTATTTACTCAAAGCTGTGTTTATGACGCCCAGTATGTCGCGCAGCGTGCAACGTGCGTCCACAAATCACAACTATCATGCAGCAGGGGACTGAATCGTGAAAATAACATTATTTTCAATTTTAGTAAAACATAATGTACCTACGAATAAACAATGATATACGAATCAGGGCAAAGGAGGATATACGGAATTTATTTTAACATCTAATTAATCCGGACTTAAATAAAAAGAGGCAGAGTTTGTTTATTAGAGCTGCATTGTTGTTAAATATAGATTGTTTTTTCTTGATATTATTATTATTTTTTATCTGATATCAACACATTAGTGCGAAGCCTACTTGATTTGAGATGGATAGCAGTTTTACTAATAATAAACCTATTTTTATTTCCATAGATTGAAGCCGAAACGCGTAATATACAATTCACGATTTTTCATCTACGTAGTATTCAGTATTCATACCTCCCGTTTAATGCTCAAACTAACCATACGTAGGAAAAACATGTTTATAGAACTAAATATGTACTATATACTACTGGGATTCGATATGATACATTTAGTTCGAATTTAAAAAAAAAAAATCAAATCGACTAAAAAGCATTGTCGTGTACTAACTCAACGGCTGAGTTTATTATAACAACAGAATAATAAAAGTACGATTTACCTATTATATTGAAGCCTCTATAACATTCTAAATTGACTTTAGAGACATCGTGCGGGATTGTTAGTGTATAAATTGTATTTAATATAATCTAAGGAATATAATGTAATTGTAATTTGTTTTGTATTCAATATTATAATATAGTACTCCTTCTAAGACTAATATATTTTCTGTTAAGTTGATGTTGCAAACTCATGCTAATTTTTGCGTTATTTTACCGAAATAACAAAAGTGTTATTTATATAGAGTAGGTACATGATACAAGTAAAACTTATCGGAGGCGCAAAAAGCTCAGCTTTACCAACCGGCCGCCGAATAATAAGGTCTATGTCGGCATGTAAAATTATGAATTATATTATTGTTTTATATATTATGTATAAGTGTTTTCGTTAATTCTCAATCGTTTGAACAATGCAGTTCTTATTTTTTCCAGTAACCACACATCTGCATCATAATAAGACCTAATTGATAATTCATGACATTATTCCGATATTTCTTGGTATGTGCTGTTATAACTAATACCACACAAGAGGATTGTTTTGAGAAAACATTTGCAACGTAAGACTGAATAAGCAATTTCAATGTATGAGGGTCTCGGTGGAAGCAATAATTTTGCGATTTCTTTTCATTGGTGGCTTTTCGTAGGGTGAAAGAATTGATTATTGCGCACTCATTGTATTTACACAAATATAAAACGTGACATTCTCGTAGAAAATATACGATATATTTTCATTTCGAATATAATGTAAACTAATTGGTAAAGTCGTTAAAAGCCTCAACATTCTGTAAATCAAATCCGACAAGAATAATCTCCAGTTGTGCAAAATGTAATATTTCAGCTAGAAGTAAAATGAAAATATTAATATCACGTTCCATTTTAGGTCAGATTAAATTATCACCATTAAGCGCATTTCCATGTCAGTATAATATTTAATTTAAGGCCAGGAATGCTTGAAGCCGAATTCTTCTTGGACATCCATAAGCGAAATGAGGACAATTTGCCATCATTAGCGAGTAAAAAGCATTCTTCACATTAACACGTCTGCACAAATGGTATACTTAGAATATTCTTCGGTGACTACAATTTGATTTGATGTAATATTGTATTATAAGATAGCGAAAACAACTGGGCTACATATGCATTATGCAGGATATCTACAACATATTGTGAAGTAACATGTTATAACGCACCTGAGAAGGGGAATTGAGACTTCGGGTTTCTCGTGAATAAAACGAAATGCAACAGCAATATTGTTCTTCACGTCAAATTATAGATACCTGGACCATTCAGGCTGGCTTTGCAGTATGCAGCTGGTAGTAGATGCAAAGGGTACTCGACACTGACATTTCCGATTTAATTATATAAATTAATTTGTGGTAGAATGGGGTTAAGTACATCTCAGGTTTGCCGTTTTATTTTTGGTTTTGTCAGACTCAATTACATTAATTATTATTTAAATATTTCTAATTATTATTATACTATTATTTACATAAATCTAGTATGATTATGTATTCAGATGGAAAAATATTTTCGTTTTATAATTTGTGCGCGTTGTCTCTTGTTTCTGCAAAAAATGCACAGCTAGCTCGTGTCCACAAAAAATTCGCCGAGATGGCGTTTAGTGAGAAGTCATTGTAAGCAAAAAGAGTATGAATACGCGATCGGTTCCAGTTGTCTGCGTGAGGCGGTGAAGTAATGAGGGGGGAGAAAGGATCACTGGAAACCGGCTTGCGTGCGTTCGCGCAGGTAATCGACTCGCTGTGGCCCGCGCGCGACCCACATAAATTGAGCCATAAACGAGTAACTTTAATCGAACTATTAAACAAGTTTCATAGTTTATTATAATGTCGGTGCTACATCATTTCATCGGAATTTCCATAATGGTTTTGGAACTTAACGCCGCTTATTTGCATAATACGGGTATTTACTATTATTTATATTTATAGAGTTTTTAATGATTATGTTAGTTATTCAGAAATTATTGTAATATTAATAAGCAAGTTCTTCGTTTATAATATATATTTTTAGTAATATTATTTATTTATAGTAATATTATAAAGAGGAAAGATTTTTTTGTTTGTTACGATTTTACTCAAAAACTATTCGACCGATTTTAAAAATCCTTCAGTAACATAGGCTATTTTTTGGTATAGTAAATCTACATTGCACTCATGCGAAGTCGGGGCGGATCGCTATTATCTTTATACAATCGTGTATATAAAAAACTACACGTAGGCATTTTTTTCTCCATACATTAGTAGGAAATATTTTTTGGATTATTTTAGTTTACTTCTATTATAATTTACCGTGTAGGTACTTCCGTACTGATTTATTAGACGGGTATTACAAAATACATCAGGAGATATTCGATTCGGTGGCAGTACTCGTATGTTTGTGACTTTGTAATCCACCGCTGTCAATGTGTCATGGATCGTGGTTACACTAATGAGACGAACAGGGGGACTAAAAGCTATAAATCTAATTGTTTAATCTAACTTAGCGCGAGTGGAGTGGTCCTCGTGTGTCAGGACTCAGAGCCCATCAGAGCGTAGGGTGAGGGGTGATTAGCCCACGTCGCCGCCAAACAGACAGGTTCATAAACTGTTATAAATAATGAATTTTGGAATTATTTTAACAATATTTGTCTAATCAATGTTGATTGTCGTTACGGCTATATACGAGGTACGATATGTCTTTCATAAAAAAGCTTGTTACGGTATAACACGTCATTCATTATATTATTTATTTTGATAATTATCGAATTATATTTCAAGTTATAGCAAGCGTAGTTATGGGCAGACTTTTTCATTTAATTATGTGATACTCATCTTAATAATAATTTATTATACGGGATATATTATTTTCTGAGTATTATATTATTATAAATATACAAGTATTTTATTATTATTTCTTCCCTCAGATCTTTCTATTTCTTTTTCGTTATATCAATCTGTTTCGATTCGATGTTAATACCGCTAGTATTAATGTAATTGTTCTCGTGTGAGGTTTATTATTAGCTTACAATGGCTGACGCCAAACTATATTATAATAAAACATGTCGGTGTGTCTTAGCGTGCGGTCGTTGATGGTATGTATTTTACTGTTTAGATGGTGTAAAGCAATCGTTCTGACAGTTCAATTGATCTTATCTGTCTTTAATTTGAATCTATTTACTGCAAGCCTCTATTCGTTATTCAGTACCGCTATTCGTAGGCGTGGGTTTGTATTATATGGTTATATCTAAACGGAGAGAAAAAGTACCTGAGTGTTATGGTTCACTTGACACGGATTATATAAGGCTGCATAATGGTTGCTATTTGTTTTAATTGTGTGAGAGTAATTTTAAGGTAAGGTTTTCTTTGACGAGCTCTTTCGCACTTTTGATAAAACACCTACCTTGCTCTCCCTCAGATCGCGGTCTCGTTTCCCGCCGGGACGACAAGTTTATAATTTTTTATAAGCATGTATTTCCCACGTCTGGTCACTACGGGCATTTAACAGGTGGAAGGAATATCGAAATGTCAATATCTAACATTTAAAAAAAAATTGAAATATTAAAGTATAGGTCTACTTTTTTTAAATTATTTTATGTTAGGTATCGACATACGAGCATGAGGTTCACTTGATGGTGATGTGATACCTCAGCCACAGATCAGTCAGATCAGTCAATGATGCGCTGTCGGCCTACTTTTTACTTCGAGCATTCGGAAATCCATAGACTGAAACCGAAACGCGCAATTTGCACTTCACGGTTTTTCCATCTATGAACAGTGGTTCGTTACGCGGTTGGAATTTAAATATTCCTCCCACCCGATCAATACCCGATGTTACCAGACGTGTGGAAAACATGCTTACAGAAAACTATAAACATTTTGTCCCGGTGGGATTCGAATGCACGACCCATCGATGCGCACGGCAGGTGTTCTACCGAACGCGCCAACGAGCCAGTCAAAAGCCCGTCAAACTTACCATTTTGATTTGACATTTTCAATTACCAGAACTTTAAATAGGTTATTTTAAAGATACAGTAAAAAAGAAACAGCACACTAGGTCCTACTTACATGAGATAGTCGTTGTAAATCAAGTTTATTGTTACCCGCAATAATTTCAAAGGAGCTTTTGAATTTTCACATTTTCACGTAGTAAAATTGTAGCTTCTCGAGAAAATTTGCTATAAATCACCCTTAACATATACTCGAGCTAACAGCGATAATAACGTTCTGCTTATAAAGAATATTGGCGCACAGTTTAAGGATACCTATTTATGCTTGTAAAATATCATTATCAATAAATTATTTCAATACATTTACTTTTACTTACATTTTTTATGTTTTTGGGTTTTGATGTAACTCATTGTTCCATTGTAATTTTCGGCATATCAAGACAGTTCTATTAATATAATAAATAGATTTTAGAGAAACATAAGAATTAATAATTACATTTAGTATTTACAAATTGTTACTTAATTAAGAATGTTCAACAGGCAAATCAACTTCACATTTCCATAGAATATTTATTGGGTCTAACTGAAAGCAGTTGATGTTTCCAATAAATTGAAGTATACTTGATACATGGCACATTTCCGATGCCGTGTTAAACGGGCTTTATTAGGCGTGTGGCGTCGCAAGCAGTCGCGCCGAGGTTAGTAAATTGAACTGACAGACATGCATCCCAGTTGACTGACGCGGCTTGAACATTCTATCTTAAATAAATCACTGAGCTCGCACTGTAATAGAATTACACAGTACTCGGATTTCAAAGCGAGAAAAATCCCTTGATGTTAACAATTTCATTATGTATTTTATGAAACGACGGTGGAAAGTTTTGACAGACCCTTGTTGGAAACAAAACTTATTGTTAGTTGGATATTTTTGTTAGTAATGGACTCGGTACCGTAATTGTTGCGGTAAACATATGGGACAAGTCTTTAATATATAGTATAGTGCACGCTATTGAGAGTGGTGGTTCCAACGCTATCTCTGACTGCAAATGCGACAGGTAACATGACACTTATTGAAGGATAAGGCAATATTTCCTTGAATGACTTATCTGACACCTCTTGCTGTTAATAGCAAATATAAAGGATTTGTGTTTATTAGTGTTAGAATTATTCCCTGAACAATATATTTACTTAATATAATAGCTTACAAATTAATAATAAAAGTGAATTCCCGATTCCCTTACGGATGGAGTAGACATTTCGGAGCATTTCTTTGTCAGCTTCACTGATTATTTTTCAGTATCAGATAATTCAGGTGGCCAGGTGATCAGCCGTTGCCCTGCCCGACCGAAATATATTTAAAAATATATTTCGGGCGAAATATATTTAAAAATATTTATTCGGGCGAAATATATTTCGGGCGGGCAGGTTTAATACTAATTAATAAATATTATCTTTATACAGCTTCGGGTTTGACTGTTGCAACTATTATAATAATACATCACGGCTCTTTCCCATAAATTTCTTTTTTTTATCTTTCTCTTTGATAAATATAATGATGATAAATGATAATTATGGTACAATCTTTACAACTAAGTACTAGTTCTTTAATATTGTATAATAGTTATCGGTATGATAATAATAGGAGAGCGACTTCGAAAATAAACTCTAACGATATATGATGTACGTATTATGTATAAGAAACCTGATATTCCGTTCATGTAATTTTTATATGCAGAGAATGTGCAAATTAATAATTATTGATAGGCATATCCTGACAAAAACGAAGCGAGCGACAAAGCGGCAATTATTTCCAATTTTTTGTGCAATTCATACCTGCCGGCTTGTGTTTATGGAAACGCTTAGTTGAGTGGAATGATTGTGTAAAACTGTTGGACGAACTCCAACGAGTGCATGAGAAACAAACGAAACAAATAAAGTCAAATGAGTGAATCTAGGCTTCACTAAAGAGGAAATCAAATTAGTTTTTGGTTTTTGGAATTGAGCCGCGGTTTCAAATTCAAAACTAGAATTAAGTTTGTACTTTGTAGAACGCATCTTGAAGACCTAATTTTAAAAGGTATATTTTTTATTTATCAGTTTTCGTATACTTTATTGGGCGCGTTTGTTCGAACACCTACCTTGCGTACCGGGTTCGAATCAAGCCGAGACAACATGTTTATAATTTTCTATGAGCATGTCTTCCCCACGTCTAGTCACTTCAGGTAATAAACGTGGGTGGAAGTTATATCGAAAATCTGACCAGTAACGTGCTCCGTTCATAGAAATACCATAAGTGCACATTGTCTCGCGTATAGGTCTCAGTCTATGGATTTCCGAAGGCTCCGAATGCGAAAAAAAAGTAAGTCGTCAGCGCATCCTTTACTGATGTTCTGTGGCTGACTGATGATCTACCATCAAATGAACTTCATGCTCGACTTTCGATATCTAAAATAAAAGGATAAATCAATTTTCTAAATCTCCAATCCTGACTTTTAAGGAATCTGAAGACTGTGTAACAGTAATAAAAAAAAGACTTATTAATACGTTGGATGAAAGCTATTATTACCTTCAATACATTGCCCACATTATTGCCTCCGTATTTTACTAGTGGCTTCGCAAACAATTGTCTGATATCAAAATGCTATTGTATCGCTTAGTGGATATTTTATTTCCTCGGAGCGATATCTCGGTAATCTTACGGAAATGATAAAAGATCCAACTTCTAACTTGTCACTGCCGACGCACAATTTCCACTAGAAACTGTATAGATACACAAATTTGGTTAGTCACGCTTAAATAGCTCAACGGATTTAGATGAAATGGAAAAATATAAACTTGACACAAGATACTTTTATCTCGCGATTTATCTAGATCCACCCATGCAGGCAAAGTTGCGGGCAATAACAAGTACAATATTTATATATCGATAAAAGTAGTTATACATATTATATGCCTAAGGATGACATATAGGTACGAGTATATTCAGTATTGATAAAAAAATATATTTTAAATAATCTTGAATTTAATACAGAGGAGCAATCGAGGGCAAGCGTTTTATAAAATAATACCTCCGTAAAACTACTAATTTTATGTCTTCATGGAAATAGATTACAGTTCACTGCGTGTTTGCTGTTGGCTGGCGACGCTCCAGTCATTTCAATTTAATCCCACATGCCACAGGATGTTGTAAACCCATCTATATATATTATATCTAATGATAAATGCATAATTTAACCATCCACGAAACAAGAAAAATTTAACGTCCATTTATTTTCCTGATCGCAGCAACTCGAAGGCGTTCTATCTAGCAATTTATGCGAATATTATGGAGTTTGATGCTCAACATAAATCGCATAAAATGAGAAAATAGAAATTGATTTACTGTGTAAAATATTTCCGCTTTATACCCATCAATATCTAGACGGTAAAACAAGATTACAATTTGCCGTTGATATCGATACTTAGATAAAAGATAAATCTTCTTACAATGTTTTATTTAGCTGTTGCACCGGCGCGGTGGTACATATATGCCTGTAATAAAGTCTTACAAGGTAAGCACTTCCCGGTTCTTAAGTGAGCAGAAACCTTTTATGAGTATGCAAGTCGGATAATAATGCAATTTTTGGTTTATCATTGAACTATTCATAGGAAATTAGGATAAAATAACTTACAACAAAGCCTAGTTTTATTTTTACGAATAGTCACAGGATATCAAATATGTAGCTTTTATTATGAACAATAATAAATATACAATAACCAAATCGATAAAAGCGTACTCGAAAATAATAGTAAATAGCAAATATGTACATACGTTAAACCGTTATTAATAGGCCTTAAATATTATTTTATTTTTTGTAAAAGTAAAAAAAATGTATTTTTACAGCTTCAAAAAAATTAAATATGGGGTTCCTTGTCGACACTTCTTGGTAGAAATGTGCCCCGATATGCTCTTCAAAAAATTTGATCCCAAAAGTGTTTGTAAAATCCTCAAACTAGGTATATTTTATGTATAATTATCATATTATGTATACAAATATAAGATAAAAGATTATTTATTCATTCAATATCCCTTACGTTTTTAACGCTTTTTGGATGTTATTTCTATAAATCTTACTCAATATCTGTTTCCAACGGAATAACAATGTTCCAATACTGTGTGAAAGCAAGGGTCGCCGATAGCATCACAGCCTTCGTCGCCACTCCGCATAAATCTGGCTTTGATACATTTTGGTAGGAAGCCAACTGTACGACGACCACGACCTCTCACCTCGAGGGCTTGAGCGGTCGGAAAATAATTGTTTAAAATGCTATATAACATGGCATATTATATTAATATTACAGCTAAAATATATTAAATGATGTTTATATAAAAAAAAGGAAAACGTTACATAAAAAAATACCAAAAAGTCTCAAGTCTCCTATGAAAAGGAGAATGAGGGTTAAATAAAAAAAGAGGTGGTGACAAAGAGGATGCATATGTACTGGGCTCTGACTGATAGAGTTTATCACGTTTTAAAACTTTTACTTAAACTCATATCTTTATGCGTAAGGATTCGTGATAATTACCACCTCAATAATGTAGTGTCGGCTAATTTTATTTGTATACGGAGCTTTTGAAAAACACTAATGATAGGTGCTTATTAGTATTAGGCTTATTCGTCAACGTAGGCCGTGGTTGTTGTATAATGTATGTACAATATATATCGTAGCGAAAAAGTCATACAACACAATTTTGATGGTAGGTGTCAAAAATGTATGAGGAAATTTCTTCTAACTACCTTTAAGTTCACAATACACCAATGGTTAAATTCAATAAACTCCGTGGTGTGTGGAAGTATGAACATTTTATGGTGGTACTATCTTTAATCTCTTATATATTTTTCTGCTGTATTTAAACTAAACCTCCATTGAACAACTTCCGTAACAGCTGAAACATCCTGTTAACATCGGGTGTACATAAAAGACTTCTTTCGTGAAAAGGCCATTTATTTTCCTCTTTTCAGAGGTTTGCATGTTTCGAATAAAATGGGAATCCTTTAAAGTTATATTTCCAGTTTTTAAATAAATAGAACATATCTAAGTTTTGTTACTAACTACAATACACAACATCTATAATTCACACTAATTTAAACTAAGTATAATATCGTTAGCATAAGTCATTGTACTTTTTGCTATTATTGTTAGATAATGCCCAAAGATTTTCTAAGAGATGAGAAATCAATTAGGTTTAATATAACAAATTGACGATACGAATAATTTCTCGATAGTCGTTCGTGCTAGGCCCTCAGAATGAGCTTTCATTCTTTGTCGAATTATCATCCAGTCAGCAAGGAATCAAATGCTGTAGCAAATTATCGAGCAATCTATGCAAATTCGCTCAATGAAGCGATCACTGCTACATTAACCAGTCGTGCAGAGCCTTAATTAAAGTGAATACAATGTAAATTGCTGATGTCTTATTGAAACTGAGAACGTTGGTTTGACGTAATGAATTGCTAGTGTTAGATCTTTGAGGATAGGCTCGACGAAACCACTGCTATCAATCTCGTCATGGCAGTGCGTAAATTCATCAATACCTCTCCGTAGTCAAAATAGGTCAATACAATAGGCTTATGTTATATTCTATAGGCATTCTTACTTAAATATGGTTTAACTTACTTATATATCATTTTTTAGTTAATGGGTTGATATTTTTTAAACACAAAAAACCGTCATAATTTTGTGATATTATTATCTCTATAATTTAAAAGAGTATGTCAATTATTTCCATCTGATAAGCTACTGTATATAGGCGAAGGACAATGTTTAGATTGTATGAATCTTCAACTAATATAAAGCATAGTAATAAATAGCAGGTAAGCAGACTCAGAACTCAGTCTACACAAATTCATACACCCGTGGATTGTACGATATATATTTTTTTATAATATAGAGGGCAAACGAGCCTGCGGCTCACCTGATGGAAAGTGAACACCGCCGCCCATGAACATCTGCAACACCAGAGGACTTGCAGTTGCGTTGCCGGCCTTTAAATAATAATAATGCACGTTTTGGATTCAGTGTGGATTACAGAATGCTCGAAGTAACAAATCGACAGCGCATTAATGATAGATATTCTGTGGCTAAGGCATAACCAAACACCAAGTAAACTTTGACGCTCGTTTGACTATTTCTGAAATAAAAAAAATAGTTCAATGAGTAGCAGAAACCGCGCGAATAATTAATGTAAAGTCAACTGGCACACTTATTACGTGTTTAAAGTTCTCGCGGGTTAAAGGTCGACAATTAGGAGAGTTTCTTTTCTCAAACGATAAGTCTGTTAAGTAATAGGTTCATTTTCAAGTCGGTGAAGCGAACTCATTAATCAGCGTTGGTCGAGCTTCCGTCGTCGAGCGTTTGCGTCGGAACAACGGCTTATTTCTGATTGTTTTTGATAAAACAAACAAAGAACGATTAAGCGGCGTCGTTTATCACGTAAGCGAATTAATTCATGTATCCTGTACCTTTTTTGGTACTTTCTTAGTATTTCTGTAATCCTGGGATTGCTAAATATGCCATTGTAAACGTGAATTTACCAAAATGGACAATAATTAATTGCAGTAAATTGTTCCTAAATCTTTACGTATTAATAATATGGCATTGCTATTTGATATCTTAATCGAGAAAGAAACATACCTAGAGTAAAAAACGTATCATTATTACAGCTCTGAGTTTTAGTTATAGCTGCGGGAATTTACATAATAAAATATGTCAAGTTCAAGCGTAACATGGTCCCTAAAGAAGGTCAAGATTTGAATGATATCGGTATCTCAGCTCACCGATCACAATGCAATATTAATTTAAGGGAACTGATTCGTATCAGTATTATTCATTCGTATGAATAGTGAATACAGTTTATGCTAAGGTATTTCTAGCGAGGCAACTTCATTTAACTATACAATATTATAGTTGACAACCCGTAGAACACAGACGTTGAATGTATCTGCAAAATTGATTGGATATTCACGAACAAAGCTATCAAATACAATCGCTTGATAATCTTGACACTTAACGAATCTCTATTGTTTTCTCCTGAACTGTTCTGAATTAATTAATTTAAGGTATAGCTACATTGTTCTGTTTATTTGTGCTGTTTTTAAATAAAATATAATATTTAATCGAAGTCTGGTGGTTTTTTAGAGAACATTTTATTTTGTTCGTGTGTGTCTCCAATGGTCATGGAAAATTCAGACGGAGTGCGATTCAATTTTAGAACAATATGCTTCGAAATTGCTTTTTAGCGAATGGGTTTTGGGAACCGTACCCAACCCTGAGCATTTTACTTGCTTTAGCTCATAGGATAATTCTAACTAGATGGACATGTGTTTAGTTATAAACCATATAAGTGTATTCCCATTGAGAGATAGGGTCTCTTGTCTCTTCTGTCTTTTTCATCGGAAATCTATAACAAAATTTAAATTTTAAATAAATACTAGCGACCCGCCCCGGCTTCGCACGGGTCTAGATTTTTGACAAAAAAAGCAGGGGTTGTATGTATTTTTAATGCCATTTTATAAAAAAATAAAAACAAAAAATTTCGTCCAAAAATTAAAAAAAAAATTTAAGGGTGAACAACCCTTATCACTAAGGGGTATGAAAAATAGATAGTAGCCGATTTTCAGGCTTACTGAATACGCATAAAAATTTCATGAGAATTGGTCAAGCCGTTTCGGAGGAGTATGGGAACGAACATTGTGACACGAGAATTTTATATACAAGAAGAAGATTAACAAATTAAAACACTGATTTTTTAACCAATAAATTTAATATAATATATTTAGTTTATTTGTTAAACTTTAATAATATTGAATAATGTGAAGCCTTCAAGGTTCTTCGGTCGGTGTCAAGAAACTTTCTATAGAGTGACGTGGCGGAAACGCCTCCCGTCTGAATTGTTGAGGCGTTTGCTGTTTGATACTCAGTATTTTCGCTGATGTATTTGCGTTGTTTATTAAGTACTTTAGAAAAACACGCTTGAATCATAAACAGGGATGATTATGATATGTCAATCAGATAAAATAACATTATGTTGTGTCATGAAGGACTTTAAAGTTTAAAGGTCACTTTTTGATTTAAAAAAATCATTATTCATGCGATCTGTTGCTGTATTTTATGCAGCTCTATGAGTTCTAATCGTATTCGTGAGGGACTGACATCGTAAATCTGCTCAGACCGAATGGGTTACGACGCCGACCCCATAAATTGTCCATCTATACCTTACGATACTCGCCACGGGAAACCGGGTTCTGACTCTCTAAATAACACTTGAAGTTTACTGTCATAGGATTTATTGCGGTATGTTGGATGCCAGTGTTTATCCTTTCAGACGTTTACTTGTTTGCTCCCTTGCATTACAACTAGATGGTTCACGATGAGCTGCGTTCACGATGATAGCACAGTCTGCTGTAGGTAATCGAGGGATTCCGCCTATGTTTCATAGCTATTTTATTTTGTTTGAACGGTAGAAGCTAGGACACCTATTTTTTTATATTTCTGGGGTACAATCGTACAATAACAAATACGGATGTACTGTCTATCTAAAGCATCCTGACCCAAAATTCAAGTATTGAGCGTATGTACTAGCCAAATGCCTATATATCCATATGCCTATATATTTTCGAAATGTGCATTTTTTTCGCAAGAACATGTTTTAAAAACGCTTCCCTGTTCAGATTTGTCACTGACAAGTTGCGTTTAGAGAAATAAATAAGTAATTGTGTATGAATGTGTTTAAATATATAGTACATTAGCTGTATCGGGCAAGCGTTGCGTGGAACCTTCGTTTCATCATAATCGGATGTATAGTTTAGGAGTGCAAATAGGACAAACATATTATATTTATTTCTATATTGTAGATTAGACTATTCTCTAACTAATCTCGTGAACTGAGTGCGCTCTATGTAAGTAAATTTAAATAAAATTACTCATATCAATATACGCAAAACAAATAACGATCCGCTGGGCGGTTTTCTCTTTCCCCACTTCTAAAATAAAATATATAAATTATTTGTATAAAAACATTCATTACTTGATCTCTTGGTCCCATTAGTTTAATTTCAGCAACGTATTAATAACGTTTTCTGTCCCACGTTAGTTATTAGAATCATTTGTAGATGCTGTGACAGCGGGCGCCTGCGTCGAGTTCCGCTAATTAAAACACTCCGAGGAGTTATAGTCATTTACAGTTATAAACCTCTTATTAATGGCCTGGGAGAGGACTGCGCTTCATTATAAATGCATTCAGTTTATTCAACTATTTAACACATACTTTTATCTTTAACTAACTTAAAAAGAAAAATCTAAAAAGACTTCGATTCAATAAAATCAAGGCAAATTCACGCCGTTAAAAGCTATCGATAGAATCAAGAACTGTAAAAGTAAACGTTGACGCGGAAAAGGTAAATGGCAAGAGCGCGATCCCTCGTGAATCTCAAACAGTTGAAAATTATTTCCGTCAGCCCAAATCAATCACAGCTTGGTGCGTTGCCTCATTTATATGCAAGAGTAACCTCCATTTTCATTTATTGGCAAACATTAATTCCTTAGCTTTCATTTTAAATTGAAATATACATCATAATCGACTCATCTATATATTTGGAAATAAATTATCTTAAAATCTTGTTAAATTGCACTTAGCTTAGATTTATCAAGTCAACAGTTCTTTTTTCAATAAGTAGTAAGTTATTCTAAATGTTTTAATAACAATGGTTATTAGTAGGGCACGGATTCATGCAATGTGAAATGATAAATAAAATGAAATGAAATATCTGTTGTTTTCCTTTTCCCCACATGTCTGTTGCATCATCTATTTGCAATGTCTCAAGGAATGATCTCATACGACTGCGTCGCTTCGTTCTAATTCTGTCCATTATAACTTTAATACTTTGAACATTACTTATGACACATTTGCTGTTATATAAAACACCTTAAATTTTTCATTTTAATATGTTTCATAGTAATAAGTAACGTGCAATTTTAGCGGGGGATGCATTATGAATATTTGGCTTACAAGTTGACACTATTCGGGCGAATATATTTAACATTTGCTTTCAGGATTTTCGGTGATACGCGAAACGGTTGTTGTTTATTTATTTAGAGGGATTAAACATGCAAAGCTCGAATAGTGGAATATACATGGCCTCGGCGGCTTCTACTTAAACTTTCCTAAACGTCCAGTCCCACTGAAAACCTTCTAAACTTTGACTGCATTTTGCGCTTCGCATTTTGTGTGTTGGAGTAATATTGGTTTTATACACTACTTCCGTTTAACGCTATACGAACAGGCTTAAAATTCCCAACTTTTTTATTGTTTGATTTTTTTCCACGATTTCAAGCGGTACAGAAAAAATATTTTAGTGAGGTTTCATGTTTAAATTACAAAATATATATTAATGTTTAATTTTAAGGAAATATATATTGATTAAGTAACTTTACTCTTACTATTAAAATATAACCTAAAAAATGTTTACCTTAGTCTTTCAAAATTTTCCTACGATTTTATTCTAAGCGGTTGACATTCCAACGGATTCCAGACAACGAGTGGGCATCGTATGTATGTACATAATATGTACCATACATTTACTTTCGCTTGTCTTTTAACGCGTCCAGCACCGGATATCACTTGCTTTTAAAATCTACAGGATGGTAAATAGTAGACCAACCTTCTTTAAGAAACGTAAATCTAAATTCTAAATGATAAAAAGTAAAAACATTGTTAGGTTTTTAGTCTATATTAAACACCCGTTAGGCTCTCTTTTTATTTTTATATGAATTTATTATTTATTTCACTACTGGTGGATCTAGGTCAAGCTCCTCTCAAACTATGAGAGAAATAAAAATTGCTTAATATAATATACAAGTCTATCTTACTAGCAACAGGCCCCGGCTTTGCAGTTTTGCACGAGTGCAGTATACATACACAAAAAATAGCCATTGTTACTCGCTGATAATGTAGCTTTCTATTTGTGAAATAATTTTTAAAATCGGTCGAGTAGTTTTTTATTTAAATCGTAACTCTATAATATTAGTATAGATAGATATGTTTTTAGTTTTATGGAAGTTCGTATTATAGCTGTTCCTTTTGAAATCTAAAGTATTCCATAGGATTAAACTGTATTATATATTTAAACCAAATCATACAATTTTGTATTAATTAGAGAAAGAAGATAAAAGGCTATTGAGATGTCAAAGAAGATTTGGTTTCTGTATAAAGTTTAAGATCTGGTTTCCTTAAATATCATTCATCATAAGCTTAAGTAAATATTTATTAATTTTCTAGACGTCTCCCCACACCTCCCCACAGATGAAATATAAGATAAACAAATGATGAAAAGTTAACACAGTTAATGCAATGGATCTGAATTATAAAAGCTTTCTGCTGTTGTGTGCATAGAATTCATCGTAAATAATGAAAATAAGTATATAAGATAACAATAAATAAAAAAACAATTCTTTACATCGTGTGTGATTATATGTGTAACATTCTTCTTATATATAAAAATATATACTATTCGATATAGAGAGCATCTGAGTTATATTAAATTATTTTCATTATTTTCTGAGTTTACTATCTCGATATATCTGGACATCGACAACTTTAATAGACAAGATCGACAATCGACAAATATCTCTACTTTTGACATTAGAAGTCAAGTTTAAGTGTAAGTGTCTTGTTAAACCCGGAAGACACAAAGATATAATCGATTAAAACACGAGAAAACGGTCGACAATTTTTTTCGTGGTTGTCATGATAGTCTGGTTGATATAATTTGTTGCACTGTTTTTTTTCTTCATAGTTTAATGAAACTGATGTTTGAAACGTTTATGGGTACGTAGTGTCTAGTACCCATAGCTTTTGTCCTTCGTAGCAATTCAACTCGTATGCAGGTCGAATTGTTTATCTCTTTGTCATTAATTAAAAGCACATCTCCCTTTTTATTCGTGTTTAGATTGCAAATTCCCTCAAAGTTCTTTGTCTCAGTTAGCATTTATTTACGGCGTATTCAATTTAAATACCGCTCCTTTCCCGTTTTATCGCTTTAGAAATTGTTCCACTTGGACCTCGACTCAGTTTCATTTAAATTTGTCAGTTTTGTTCTTATTACTTCTGTTAACATTCAGTCAAATAGCAACGTTTTTTGTTTCTTTTAACTAATTGGATGAGTTAATAAACGCTAATTATTTATTCATTTGTCAGTCATTTAATCTAATTAGTGAAGGTTATTATAAAACATTAAAAAAGTTATTAATAAATATTTTCTGGAGTTTTTCACATTATCATAGAGGTCCCAATTAACTTTTTAATTATTCGTGTTGGAAATTAATTAAAATTGTGAATTGCAATGATTACTTAATTATGTACAAGTTGAAATGATAAATAAAATGTAGGTTAACAGTATCAATTATAGTTGAGGGTTTGCGTTAAATGATGTTTATCGTTCATTTGTCCATTTATGACTGTCATATAATAAAGATTTTATTATGCGTTTTGTGAGAAATAAGTGTAATTAAAACTTAAAAGTTCTATTATAAGAAAATCGCGTCGGGAGTGTGGTGTGCTCGTGAGCAGTGCCAAGCGTTGGATTTCGGACGTGCCTAGATTTCGCAATATAATATTTAAAGATGTGCCCCTATTCTATCTAGAATTTTGCCTGCCTTCATTATACTTCCGACTAATAGTATTTATTCAGAGACAGCTTCTCTGCTTTTCATTGCTGAATAATGTTATTTTGAGCATAACTATTGACTATATAGGTACTATACGTTGTGTCTAGTCATCTCAGACTATAATAATAATAAAAGCTTTTAATAAAAAGAAACTTAGATAATAATTATTTGGCACCGATTTTGCGGTCAAGATTTGCTTATTGTCTTATTCATAGGCCTCCCCTAAGGCTTACCATCTTTGACGATTTTTTGTCTCCCTTCTCCAAGTAATACCCGTTATTGTTTTGATATCGTCGAAAAATCATTTGAGTGAAAACAAAGAAATAAATATACCTACTCACTTTTGCGCTGTTACATAAAATATTTATAAAATAATAAATTGTGAAGTAACTCTAGTTCAATGTCAAAAATAAAAACTAATTAGTATGTAAATTATTCTATTTAAAGTTTTCGCTTGTCTATAATGATAGATGTGAAGGCTGTTTGAAACGTTTCTTTAATATTTGAAGAAGATCAGCACCTCGAAAATAAAATAATAAACAAAAATAAAAACCTACTTCAATGCATAATAAAAGCGTCTAAATAAAAATCAGTATCTACATAAATATTCTATATATACGATAGATATTTTGGTCAAAATATAAAAAGTGATATTCTTCAAATTTAGAATCTTGCCCGGCCATTTTCATCTAGGTCTTGGTACTCCGATTGCCTGTATCGCTTAGGTAATTGATGTCCTGAGGCTGGAATGGACCAATCTCAATCTATATTTACTCTTTCAAACAAAAAGATCCAAATAATATAACATTCTTGTAACGGGTATTATGTATTAAACGCAAAATTGTGGATTTCTTGAAGATCAGTAGATGCAGATTGCAGTATTGATGGAGATGACAATTATACATATACAGGTCTTACTCTATTCTTGATAACTGTCAAAATATCAATTTTATGTACAGAAAAAGTTGTTTAAGTGTTAAAACTAGATTCAAACCTGAGTCATGGAATAGGTACAGGCCTAGAGACTGCTTCTTCCCTCCTCACTTTTTTCCGGGACCCAGATCTTTTCCACGAAATAAAAATTCCTCATTCTGTAATTGCGAAAATATCTTCTCCTTTCTTTGGAACGCAGCGAAAAATAGGACATTTTAATAATGATAAAACCTGATAGCTTTTAACTAAAGTATTCTCAGCAAAATAAAGTTTCGGTTTAAATTAAAAATAAATACTTGTATCGGAGATAAAAAATGAATTCAAAGCTAATTAAAAGCAGGAAAGCAGGCGAGGTCGTGCACGATGTAGCTCAACTTAGCCCCGAGCGCCCTTTTTTCAATTCACTGTTGACAAATCCAACTCATCGTTTAAAGGTCTTTGAGAATTTATCACGAGTGTTAGCCTTACTACAAATTTAAATAAATAGTATTCAGTATTATGGATCTTTCCTTTATAACTATAATTCAGAGAAACATAATAACATGGACCTAAAAAAAAGAGCGGACACCACGTCTCGTTACAATAACTGAAGCACCCCTAGGAAGCCAGCTCGCTAATACAAACACGCCGGCACGCACACATTCACACCATAGGAAGCCGATCGCTCGCCATTACGCTCCCAACCGCCTGCGCGTGATGTTATATGACGAAAAATAAAAGATGCCATTCTACGTGGTGAAAATTTGTAGAAACCATAATGGTACCATTAAAGAAAGTCAGGGAATCACCTTTCATAAGTAAGCAAGTTATTTATTCACCATAATTCTTGTTTATACTTCAATATAATTTAGCAAAACGCAACCAAACAGTGTTGTCAGTAATTTAAATTTGCAAATTACCTTAAACGTAGGAGTTAAATTATTTTTATCTTAATGTACTTAGCACCGTGTAAATTTATTGTAATATTATAAATAAAGATATTTTTTCATTAAAAATATTTACCAAAAATATTTATAGATTGATCGAATATTTTTTAAACTTTAATTATAATATAGATCAAATTGTATTTATTACGAGATCAATATTGAAAGGCACACTTGATATAAAAACCATCAATTGTCAAAAAAGACAAATATCTAAATAAGAAGATCAAATATTATTTAGGTATACCAAATTTTATTGAGTATAAATAAGTTAAAAAATAATTAACATGTTACCTTGAGCTTGAATGCAGTTAATTTATAAATAATACAAACGCAATAATGAATATAAAGATTAAACAAAAAATACATAATTTATTTTAAAAGTGCTCATTTATATAAAATCAATTCGATTTTAGAGTATTACGTTGCCTTTTTGTTATTTATATTTATAATAAAATCCAAGTTCCGAGGTCACCACACCTTAAAATTGGGTAATTTTTTTTCCATCTGGCAAAAATTTAGACACTCACACATAGTTCGCCGCCGCCATTGTGGTGCTTCAAATATTTCTTAGCGACGTTCTGTCCGCTCTTTTTTTTAGGTCCATGCATAATAATAACAAATATATTTAAGTTCGTCGCCGATATAAAAATAAAACAAATGTTTTTTTGGGCACTTCAATTGATTAGCTATTTAAGATATGTTGAGCTAATCACACTTAACACATTATATATTTTACTGTTAAACGATTGAACAATATACATATTATGTAGGTGTTGTCTTTCAAATGTAAACATCGTTTTACCGTAGTTTGTACGAGCCTTATAGTATAATGAAACTTGCTTTCCCATTAATACGAGTAGTAATACAATTTTGATTATTAATTAAATTATATCATTACTAATTAGGATGATAACATTTTCCGATTACTACTATGAAACCATGTTTATACATATGTTGCTCAATATTATAACATAATAGACCTGTGACAACTGCACGAACAGTTCAGAAGAAAAAGTCGGAGGTGAACAGACAGACTGACAAAAATATAAAAAAATATTTAAATGTAAATATATTTTAATTTCTCAGTTTTTGGTAAATTATTCAGGCGATGATTCTATTATTTTATAGATTACTAGCTGATGCCAGTGACTTCGTTCGCGTGGGCTTCATAAATGATGATAACTTATAGATTATTGTGAGTGAGTAGATTCAATGAAAAATTAATATGGCTTCAATTTTAAATACATTCATGATCGTTGAGCAAGTTGAGCCCCGGAAAGTTATGGCATTTTAATTAAAATTACAACTCAGTTTTAACAGATGGACAGGCTTTATCGTACGTGTTTCATGCACGTGACGTCCATTGAAACAAACTTTAAACAATTCGTATTCAGCCACAATAAGGAAAATGTTTTAAATTTTAAAGCTAGGCCTCAAAAGCCTGTGGTACGATAATAAATATTGAGGACTACTGAAATGTTCCTATTTTTTGTACGTTAATAACAGTGACAGGAATACTTTTGAGTAAGTTTATTGGACCGCCTCCATGATTTTGTATGTTGTGCACGCCGATATTTCGGGATTGAGTTTCGGGGAAACAAGATTTTAAAAAAAATCAGTCAGGAAGGGCATATGACTAACTCCTTTAAAAAATACATATGAAAGTGAAACAGAATCAGAAGTGTGTCCGCCCCATATTCCACTAAAGGATTTGTTCTATATAGGTATAATATATATTGTATTGGCCATAATTTATACATCTGATGGATGTAATAATTAGGTATGAGTTAATAGTAATTGTTATTTGTAATGTATGTAATGTATGTAAATACTTATGCAAAAAATCTTCTTCATACAATGCTCAGATTTTCCGTGGAAGGTGGACAAAACAAAAAACAGTTTCGCATTTATATTATCTATTAATTTAATAATGATAACATGCTAGATTTTTATGTTGCAAAGCTTAATGAGGCACATGAATCATTTGACTTCTTGGCTTCAATCGTATTTGAAAGCCACTGCCCCGGGCCTCCTCAACACTTAACTAAATAAATATGTTTTGCTGATTCGAGCTGAAATTTGCAAGTCTGCCAAGAATATTCGTACCAAATCGTTTTCCTATAATTGGAGTACATATGAATTTTGTATTCAGCAGCGCATCTACGGTGGATGGAATATCGCCATTTCGCGAGCATCCCCCGGTTTTACATCATGCGTGCTGCTTACGTTACTTTGCGTGTGAGGACATAACTCCATCAGCACATTAACATATTTGAATTTTTCATCTGAGATAATTATAATGTGTGTTATACATACCTACATATATATGTATACATCTACTGTCTTTCATAAACTCGATTATCGAGTTTTATCATCATTAGAATTATCTAAAACTACTAAATTGTTTTGACAAATTATTTTACCAAGCCAAGCTTGGTGTTTTTTATACAACTCCGAAAAACCTAAATAAAATAATTTATTCTAATTTTGATAAATTTCCCAAGAGATGTTAAATTGAGAGAATTGAATGTAAGTACGTGAATGTTATGGAAAAATACGTATAATAATAATTAAATGTACATCAGCCGCCGAGATGTAGATAACGTTTAGCGTAAATGTTATCATATAAAGCTATTTTGTTCTTTTATTTTCAGTTTTTATGTATGAACCTATACCCTTTACTTCGAACTATACCCTAGAACCTTTACTTCGAGCATGCGGAAATTCATAGACTGAAACCGAAACGCTCAATGGGGGTTTGTTACCCGGCTGGATTTTCGAAATTCGCGGATATTAGTTAATTAAAACCCGATGTCACCAGAAGTAGTAAAAATTACTGGGTGACATGTTTAGAAAATTATTGATTTATTTAACATTATTTACTTAAGTAAATTAAGTAAATATTAATATTCATTTAATTCAAAAGAAGAAAGCCCCTGTATTAATTTGATAAGTGTTTGGAAAACTTCGCTCGGAGCACTTGAAAATGTTTGTTTTTCATATTGGTATTTTTTATAAAAAAATATGAAGCTTTAAGCTAAAACAAGTTGAATATATAGTGTGAAATTATGTAAGATAAATATTGAAATTGGTTTTCTAGCGTTTCGTACGCCTTTTGTGAACGAGATATTTGATGCCGACAGCATAAGACGCGTAGCGACCACAAGACGCCGAGTGCGTTGGACGAATGGCCACAAATAGCGAGCTTCAGCTACTTCCTCATCTTGGCTACTCGAACATATTCTTACGTCCAGTCAGCGCTTTTAATAGAAATAAAGCCCCTATTCTTCAAATATAAATGTATATAACATTATATAGAATGTCCAAATGCCCTCATGTTGTACATTTCCTTTACTGCAGGTAATAATATTATTATACACTATTATTTGAGAGTCAGTGACACGGCGGGGTTATCAGCGTCACGGTTGGCTGCGCACGTGGGAGCGTGGCGCGACGCCCGCATACCTATACTATTTTACTATGCTTTTTTTCAACAGCTCTTTTCCCTATATCAATAAAATTATACTAAAATTTTAAAACAATGTCTTTTAAAGCTAGTGTATATGTAATATAATGCATAACAATACATTTTTGGTTTTATTATTATAATTAAGTCAGTTTAACTAAAGAGTTAAGTTAAGACATATTAATTATTTCAATGCAATGAAATTATCCTGCCCGAACTTTGGCTTTAAAAAATGATAATAAAAATTCTAATACCAAGCAAAACGCAACTAAAATTATATGAGGCTTAGATTCATTTACTTATTTATTCAAAACGGTAAAATAATAAAAAAAAGTGATTGAAAATGTTCAATCAGAATAATTATAATATTCAAAATTTCAAAATACTCAAGTAAAGTGTACTTTTAAAAACTTAATCGTTAAGTGCTCTTCTTTTCAAATAACGTTTTAAAAGCAAATATCATTCAACGTGTTTGCTACCGATAACTTCTCATGTCGTCGACGCATAATGACCGGCTTTGAACAAATTCCATGATAAGAGGATTATTTAACGCAACTGACAGGCGAGAATATACATATTTATTTACATAATTTAATGATGTTTTATTACAGTGAAATAATAAAAAGTATAATACTCTATTTATAGGTATTCTGTGTAATTAGTCTATAGTATTTGTGAATCGAGAATGTTCTTTCAGAGTTAAATGAAAATATAAAGTCAGACTTCATTTTCGTGACCCTGACTTACAATTTATTCATTTGTACTTTACAAAATGTTTTCTATTAAGATGGCTTTTCATCAACTTTCATTAATATTTATCAGGTCATCATAAGAGATCTGACACGAGATATAATAAAAATTGACCTAGACTCCACAAAGATTATGTATTCATTTATTAAGATAATAAATTTATTTAAATTTTATGTATTTCGATGATTGTCAAAGGGGACGTCGCGGTCGTTCCGGGCAAAACAAATGTCAGACGTTGGGGATACTGGTCCATATGGAGATGAGGAAGGCCACCGGGGATCATCACATAAATTCTGCTTCCCCCCTCACCCCTATTCACCTCCCCCTCTAATATTGTAGTATTTTCTGAGGAGCGTGAGGCTCACTTGATATTAGGTCAACTCAGGCACAGAACAGTCAATGATGTGTACTGAAACCGTAACGCGCAATATGCACTTCATGGTATTTCTATCTACTCAACTAAAACATAGCCACATCAAACTTAAATCTTATGTCCTTACCGTTATATCATATGCAAACATAATTGGATACATTAGTTAATAAAACTCTCTGAGTTGTTTAAAATACAATAGGTACAAACTAGATATTTTTTATTACAAATCACAATATAAATATTTGTTTATTTTCTTGGCCCTAAAAGCTTTTTTTCATGATTCACGAGGTAATTAGAGGTAAAAGACTGTAGAACTTATGTGTGATACTCGAGAGGAAAGCTCATTTCACGGCATCTGCACTCATATTTTATACCGCCCAAAATATCCTTACAGGCAAGTAGCAACTTTATATCCGCGTTCAGCATAAATACTCTTTATAGCAGGGTGTTAAAGCACAATTTACCTGAGTTTATATGCGCTCTACAAGAGATACTTTGCGAAAACTAGTTTCGCTGTTATGTATGAACGTGAACAAGAACAAAGAATGATTCGTTATCTACATTATTAAAGTTATATGACTGTCTCTTCCGCATAAATTACATATTATAAAAAGGACAAATACCATATCATAGTAAAGGTTGTTAAATATAAGTAAAATAGTCAGGCAATGATTTAAGAAATTGGATTATATTAAATAATAAGGAAGGAACACTAAGCAATATGGACTTCAAACGATCCTAGTTACAAATTGAAAGACTTTCTATATGACACGATAAGACACTAGAAGGCAACGCTCTGACATCAGGAATTTTGACATTCTTATCCTTTTTATACTGTGCAAAATCGCATGCGACTTTGTGAATGAAATATTATTTACCTTGTCTCATTTATCTATTTTTATATTACTTTTACTTTATTTTATGAGTGTTGAGAGACATATTGAATTGAATTGAATATTTTAAAGGATCGCAGCGAATTACCTGTTACCTTATACATTTAAATGATTACCTACTTAAGACGATTATTAATTATAATGGATTAAAGTCGGATCTAACACATGTTCCTTCGTATCATGATTAAGCGTATCAACAAAAGGGATGGCTATGACAGAGGTTGACATTACTATTCCAGATTCTCACCAGTGCAGGTCCACTTTGCTTTACTGACCTACATCCGCTTTGGCACTGTTCACAATCGCCGCTTCAACTTAATTGTTCCGACACTTGGAGCTCCTAACGACCATGCCGCAATCGGCCGATTTAAGGGGACGCTCTGAAAGTTGTCACAGTGACAGCATTCAAGCACCATTTGGTCGAATATCGATAGCGAATGAATCAATACCTCAATAGATGCCGCGATTTTGTACAATACCATTATGTCATTTGCCGACGTCTGTAGAGTCCTGAGTTAGCATTGCTTTTCATTAGTGTTAGTCTAAAGCGGCTATATCATAGTGCCCGGGTGCCTTGTTACAAACATAGTACATATAATGAAAAAGGGGGATTACAATTTGCCTTTGTGTCGGCGTCGTCCAATTACATTAATCTGGCGTGCTCCTGGCATGGTGGCAAGGCATTACCGCAACCGACTTGATTAAAAATTCTATTAGTTAAAAGGCACAGGATTCTCCTTAATAGATAAAGTGCATATCGCTATCAGTTCGACGTACGTGGGAACTATAATGATGAAGTGCTACGAAGAAACCATACCCCTTAGCTGTAATAGAGAATAATATTATTAAGTACTTATTATGTATAAAAACTACGATTTCAAATCAAATAATAATGTTATTTGTTATTGTACGATAGGGTATTTAAAATAAGGACTTTTACAAGGGATACTTATTATAGACTATATTCTTACACATTTTTAAAACTTCTTTAGTGTGTTGATTAGAGAGAGAGACAGATATCCGTCACCGCTCAATTATAAAAAAAATCTTATCATTGATTGATGGCCCAAGTATCACTTATCTATAAGCGAACAAAACTTACCTATCAAAATATTACAATACCAACTTTATATATCCGTCTATTTGCGTATAGGCATCCGCTATACATTCAAACAATAAAACGAACTCGCTACAACGTGTAGAACATTTGTGGATAGCCTACTGGGTATATCAAATCAAAAACTAATCCACATATTATAACAACTGTATTTACGATTTTACAATATTATTTGATATAAAAATTAATTATTAAATACGAATTTACGAGCACATTAAACAGAGTACAGAGCAAAAGATATGACATGCATTCGCCGTGAGATCTAGCCGCGCAGTGTCCCCGCCGCGGCGACCAAGTATTTTAGAAAGTTGTTTTAGCGGCGGCGGGGCGCGGGGTGAAGAGGCGGTGGTACAGCGCACCACTCGCGCGCTGAATTTGCTGCGTCATTTTCAATATTATTTTGTTTTGCGAAGATTCTTCTGACGCCACACTACTGTAGCGACACCTATGATCCGCTACAAGAATCAATACAAATACGTCCATTCCTGAATCGCGCTATCAAAGTTTCTGTACGCGCTAAGTATATATACAACATCTCGACATCAACCACTGGGGCCTTAGGGCTGGCCAGTCAGTGGTTCGACTGGTCGAGGATCCTCCCTTTAGGTTGGAGGAAGACCACACCTCCCTTCCTCCACACTACTCCCCCACCGAGACCGGAGCCAGCTACGGTCGATAGTAGTCAGGAAAACGAACCACACGACCACTTCTTGTCTTGATTGGCTCCGCTGCTGACGACTTGCTGTTATTAATTTGAACTTCATTCTGTAAATTATTAAGCAAATAAGCAGGTTTTAAGCGATCGATTGTGACATAGGTATGTCTACCACACAAGTCGATCTTGAAGGTTTTCTTCCCTCGTTCCAGTACTTTATGCGGACCGGAGTAAGGCGATTCTAGCGATCTTTTAATAGGCCCTTTGCGAAGAAAACATGCTCAGCTGTGTCTAAGCCCTTAGGAACATAGAAAGTTTTATTGGAATGCCAATGCGCCGGCTCTGGTGCAAGGTTTTTAATGTAGCTACGTAAGCGTGAAACAAAGTCAGTGAAGTCTGTGATAGTAGTAGCTTTAGAAGAGAAAAACTCGCCAGGAAGTCGTAATTGTTCTCCGTAAACCAGCTCAGCTGCAGAGGATTTAATATCATCTTTCCACACACTGCGTATACCAAGTAAAACAAGTGGAAGTACCTCTGACCATTGATTATTTTTGTGACACATGATAGCTGCCTTCAACTGACGATGAAAACGTTCCACCATACCGTTACTTGCTGGATGGTAGGCTGTAGTTGGGCGATGCACTGCGCCTAGCAGGGCAGCGATGTTGTGAAACAGGTGGGACTCAAACTGCCTGCCTCTGTCTGTCGTAATCTTCTCAGGGCAGCCAAAGCGTGCAACCCAGCCGGAGATGAAAGCTCGGGCACACGTTTCTGCCGAGATGTCTGGTAAAGGAATTGCCTCAGGCCAACGTGTAAAGCGATCGATGATCGTGAGACAATATCTGAAACCAGAAGAATAAGGTAACGGGCCCACGATGTCCATGTGGACGTGGGAAAAACGTTGAGTTGGGCTTGAAAAAGGAGTTAAAGGAGAGGAAGTATGGCGGAAGACTTTGTTACGTTGGCATTCTGTGCATGAATTTGCCATGCGGCGACAATCTCTTTTCATTCCAGGCCAAACAAATCTTTGGGAAATCAATTTAATGCTTGCCCTGGCTCCAGGATGACTAAATCCATGAAAATAATTAAAAACTTGCTCTCGTAAATTCTTAGTTATAAAAGGTCTCGAGTTTGCCATTGATACGTCACAATAAATGTAACTTGAAGAATTTGGTAAATTTACTTTTTCTAATTTAAGTGAAGTTTCTTTCTTTAAAAGTTCTTGCAGTTCAGTATCTGTAACCTGAGTTCGTGCAAGCTCTTCAAAATTAATTACATCTGCGATCTCATTTATTCTAGACAGTGCGTCGGCTACCACATTATCTGTACCGGCCACGTACCTGATATCAGTAGTGAATTGAGATATAAAATCTAAATAGCGAAACTGACGAGGTGAGCATTTATCTCGATTTGAATTAAAAACATATGTAAGTGGTTTATGATCTGTATAAACGGCAAAAACTCTTGCTTCTAGCATATGACGAAAATATCGAATAGCATCATAAATAGCTAAAAGCTCTCGATCATATGGGCTATACTTAACTTGACATGGCTTAAGTTTACGTGAGAAGAAAGCTAAAGGTTGCCAGGTGTCATTCACACGTTGTTGTAAAACAGCCCCAATCGCATTGTCTGATGCATCCGTATGAATTGCGATATCACAATCAGTTCTAGGATGTGCTAGCGTGGTCGCTTTAGAAAGAGCCAACTTACATGCGTTAAAAGATTCCATTTCTACTGGGGTCATCTCAATAGCTTGTTTGCTTTTCTTTTTGGGTCCGGCAAGAGCTAAACTGAGTGGAGCTTGGATAGATGATGCGCCTGGGATAAAACGTCTATAAAAGTTAAACATACCCAGAAAACGACGGAGTTCTTGAATATTCTTCGGAACTGGAAAGTCCATCACTGCTTGTACTTTCTCTTGCACCGGACATATTCCAGTTGATGAAACCTTATGACCCAAAAAAGTTATATTAGATACACCAAACTCACACTTAGCGGAATTTATTAAGATGCCAAAATCTGATAGTCTCTGGAACAATTGATGCAGGTGATCCAGGTGCTCATCATAGTTCTGAGAAAATACTAAAATGTCATCTAAGTATCCATAACAAAAATGAAATCCTTTGAGCATTTCGTCAATAAAACGCTGAAATGTTTGCGCTGCATTTCGAAGACCAAATGTCATATATGAAAATTCAAATAATCCAAACGGTGTAGTAATAGCAGTCTTCGGTATATCGTCTTTAAAAACCGGTATCTGATTGTACGCTCGTACCAAATCGATTTTTGAAAAGATTGTGCTACCTGCTATCAAATGTGTAAAATCTTGGATATGCCTGATTGGATAGCAGTCGGGCAATGTTCTCGCGTTCAAAGCTCTGTAGTCACCACAAGGTCTCCAGCTGTTATCCTTCTTGGGAGCTAAATGAAGAGGAGAAGACCATGGACTATCTGACCTGCGTGCTATTCCAGCTTGTAGCATATCTTCAAACTCCTTCTGTGCAACCTTCAATCGATCAGGAGGAAGTCTACGAGGTCGAGATGAAACTGGCGGACCTGGTGTTGTCCGAATATGATGCACGGTATTATGCTTTGGCTCCTTATAAGTACCTGCTGGGCGCGTTATATCTGGATACCGACGTAAGATTTGATGGTAAATAGAATCTCCAGAAATTACCTTGATAGAAGTCACGTCACTTTCAGATGCCTTTTCAATTGATGTTGAAACTGCGAGTGATGTCAATCCGTCAATAAGGCGTTGCTGACGACAATCTACTAACAGATTATAAAAAGAAAGAAAATCAACACCAATTATCGGTTTAGAAATGTCGGCAACTACAAATCTCCATTTAAAATCACGTCGCAATCCTAAATTAATATGAATCTGAACCCAACCATAAGTAGTGATTATTGAGCCATTAGCTGCAAACAGCTGGTAGTCAGTCTTCGTTCGATGCTCTCTCAATGCTCTGCGTGGATAAACACATAAATCAGAACCTGTATCAATAAGAAATTTCATTTTAGTTATTTTATCCACAATAAAAATGCGGCCTGGTGAAATTTGGCAGTCGGTTGCCGCTAATTCCGGCTGCTCATGCCGTTTTCCGACTGTGAATTATAATTGCATGGCTTAATGCATTTATGTGCTCGATTTCTAAATCTCTGATGATACCAACAAAAATCTAAATTTCTAGACCTCGATCTCGATCTAGATCTGTGACGGTGATTATTGTCACGTGATGGGGTACGTGGCCGTGGTTTATGCAATTTACTTTTCAATGAAGCTACTTCTTTCGTTAAACTTTCTAATTGTTTACTCAATTCTGAAATTTCATTATTTTTAATATTATTATTTAAAGTGCAAACTTGTTGGGAGGGTTGTACAATATCGTGAACAGAATCTGCCAAATCAGCAATTGCTTCTAAACTGAGACTTTTTTGTGAAGCTATTATTGTTTGAATATTTAATGGTAACCGACCTGTCCATAATGTCCGTAGAAATTCCTCTGGAACTGCTGGACCTGCCAAGTTCTGTAAATGTCTCAAAAATTGAGACGGCTTCCTATCTCCCAATTCCTCTTGAGCTAAAAGCTGCTGGATACGCTTTTCTTGAGAAGCTGTAAGCCTTTTTATTAACTCGGTCTTCAATTTGAGGTACTTGTTTTCCGAGGGAGGACTTTTAATAATATCTTTTACCTCCTGCGCAAATCGTTGTTCCAGTTGAGAGGATATGTGGTAAAACTTCGTCGTATCCGATGTTATTCCGGCTAAATAAAATTGTCCCTCAATCTGAGCAAACCATAATGCGGGATCATCTGGCCAAAACGGAGGTAGCCGCACTCCAACTTTGTTAACTTCATTGTCTGTAGAAGCTTCTTGCGCCATCTTGTTCTCGAATGTTCTCGAACGTCGGGGGTCACCAATTATGTGGATAGCCTACTGGGTATATCAAATCAAAAAACTAATCCACATATTATAACAACTGTATTTACGATTTTACAATATTATTTGATATAAAAATTAATTATTAAATACGAATTTACGAGCACATTAAACAGAGTACAGAGCAAAAGATATGACATGCATTCGCCGTGAGATCTAGCCGCGCAGTGTCCCCGCCGCGGCGACCAAGTATTTTAGAAAGTTGTTTTAGCGGCGGCGGGGCGCGGGGTGAAGAGGCGGTGGTACAGCGCACCACTCGCGCGCTGAATTTGCTGCGTCATTTTCAATATTATTTTGTTTTGCGAAGATTCTTCTGACGCCACACATTCATTATACTTAAAAAATAAAACTAAATAACAAAAGCGTCGCTAAAAAGGCGCGCAAAAGTCTGTGGTTACAATAAATCAGTGTGGAAAAGCTGCAAGTGCAAAAAGAAAGTAACGCATACCACTGTTTCCGAACCGCAGTTTCTGCCCGGAGTCACTGGACTCGACAGATTTACTCGAAGACGGGCGGAATATCTTTGCCACCACATCTCGTGTGCACGTGAAAACAAGACCAAATACACCACTTAACCGTAGCGAAATTTATTCTTATCAGAACTTGCAATGTATTTTCATTAGAAAACCATGTTTGCTCTACGAAAACGTATATCCGATTTAGCTGCCAAAGTGACTTCAGACGTATGTAACTACTACTGAAATAAGTTCAATTACTTTGTGATTTATATAGGTGCTTTTTTGTATAATAAAGAGTTACATATTTTCTGTTTACGCCAAATAAAAATGTGTGAAAGCCGTATCTGATTCAGATTGCTAAGATAATATGTTTTCTAGATTTTGACACTTTTTGTTATCAAATAAAATAAATCATTTATTATAAAACATAACCTATATCTACTTCAAATTATATTTGTGTTCTCGAAACTTTTTCTTTTTTTATGACTAATTAAAAATGACATAATATTGAGGTACGCATATACATATTATTATTATACGTATATATGTAGGTATTCCTTTAATTGTAGACAAGACAAAAGACAACCAGGTATTTTGGCGCGTATAAGTAAGATTACATTACGTCTACTTACGTAAACTTCTATTTACGAGTACATCGGGTATCAGAAATTGATTAATCCTTCCAATTATAATATTAGCATGCTAGCATATAAGATATTTATCAATGCAAAGAGAACATTACTATCCGGCAAATACTTCCATCCGATCTCTATTCAAATATTCGCCCATTGCTCTTCTGAGTACACAACGAGATTCCACAGTAAGTTGCCGACTCCGCGAGCTCTTTGCAAATACGGTCACAATATTTTAACTTTCGCCTTAAGATCATAGACAAACGAACGGTTCAGCTTCTAAGCTTTTCAGGACAGAATACGTGTATACTTCATAGTACGTTTTATTCTGTCGTAAGTTTAATATTGTAGATACGAGTCACAGAATATCGAATTACAATTGACAATTAATATGAAACACAGCTCTTTATGAATTTACTTTAAGAAAATATATACATATATAGGCTCTATGATTAAACTAAGCAAACACAGTGCATATTAAACAACTGTATCTTTGCAGACGCAAAATAAAATAGCAGACTAAGACTACACAATACAATATAAACTGGGACATTTTAATTGCTGGGATTGTAATACCAATTGTGGCGAGGCATAGCGAGTGGATGCGAGCTGCAAAACAAATAAGATAGTTTTAAAACAGCTGCAGCATGTGCAAGTATAACGTTGACTAACATTTGTAGTCTTTTTGGATCCGCGGCATTCCAGCCGAGCTGGCAACTGCTCGGGACAGTTTAGTGTTTACTATTGTCGACCGACCATTGAATAACGCAAGATCCGAAACAATCTAAGGAATACAAATCAGATTCATTTTATCTTCAAGTTCTTATACCGGATTAGGTTTTATAAGAACTGGAAGGTTAGGGCATAACGTTTTGGCCTCCTGTCCTCATTTGCGGAATAGTTTCTTACTTATACAAAATGACATTGCAGATATTATAATATACTAGCGACCCGCCCCGGCTTCGCACCGGTGCAATGCTGATACTAAATACACTACAGAAAAACTGTTATTATTATACAAATAAACCTTCCTCTTCAATCACTCTATCTATTTAAAAAAACCGCATCAAAATCCGTTGCGTAGTTTCAAAGATTTAAGCATACAAAGGGACAGAGAAAGCGACTTTGTTTTATACTATGTAGTGATTACTATATTATTGTAGAATTGTACTAGCCTAATAATGAGGAAGGAATGTCTTAACCGTCTTTGAACAAAATTGTAGAAAGGTCGAGTACATATTGCTTTATTAATTTAAAACACAAATTTAATAAATAATTTGTATCGAGGGGTAAAAATGGCCGGCTGTGGAACACAAACAGTCCGCTCCGCCAGTTTACTTGTTGCGGTATTCAGCGTCCGATGTTATCTACATAATGCGGTCGTCAGTGCCAACGTCGCGCGATACTTCACCTCATTATGCTATGGATTTACATTTTAACCAACGCCATAATACTTTTATTTATTTATTTATTTATTAAAGTACACCACATCATATATAATACAATTTTCTACAATTTAAGTTACAATTTGTTGTTCTAAAATAAAATAATACTGCTTGTTTGCTGTAAATTAATTTACTACGCAATTTACCGTCATTCAATTTATGGCAAAAACTGATAAAGTCCGAATTTAAATGCGGTATATTTAGTTATTAACGCTACGGTTGCATATATTTAATCAAAAATTGATAGTTTGTATTTTAAATGTTGAAATTGAATTTCTTTGATATCCGTTCATAGTTCAGTGAGCGAACGAGTCTCATCTTCATTCGCTCTAGTTCATGCAGTTTTTAATAAAATATGAACTTAATTTCCAAATCATGTATGTTTAGTGAAAAAGTAAGTTGACGAGTTCTATCTCCATAACTTTTTATGGCTTATTTATTATTGATAAAGATTAGACAAAGCTGGACGTTTATAAGTCTTAATATTCCCTAATTAACGTAATATTAGTGATTGAAGAGCACAACTATATTTTATGCTATGGATATGGTATTGGTTGATTTATTCCGTGTACTTAAATTAGAGACTAAAAGGTCGTCATTTAAAATAATGTATTACGCACGTCAACGTTGTGTTCGTTCAAATATATGGCTGTTCACAGTTCGTTAGATAGTCAAACAAAGGATTCATTAGTACCGGTAATCGCTATGGTATTTAACTGATCTTATTCGTTTTCAATAGATATTATATACATTACTTCTTGTGAACCTATTGATTAACCTTAGCTTATTAAAAAATCAATACTTCCTGTATTCTAAAGCAACTATCCTTCTTTTTTAAAAATGTATTAACGTAATGTACAGAATATTTTAATCTCGCATATCATCTATTTCTTTTTTTGTTTTTTATGTCAGATATCGACAGACGAGCATGAGATTCACTTGATGGTAGGTGATACCTCAGCCACAGAACATCAGTCAATGATACGCTGTCGACCTAATTTTTACTTCGAGCATTCGGAAATCCATAGACTGAAACCGAAACGCGCAATATGCACTTCATGGTTTTTCCATCTATGAACGGTGGTTCGTTAACCGGTCGGAATTTAGATATTCCTCCCACCCGATCAATGCCCGAAGTTACCAGAAGTGGGGAAAACATGCTTACAGAAAACAGAACATGTGGTCCCGGTGGGATTCGAACCCATGACCCATCGATGCGCACGGCAGGTGTTCTACCGAACGCGCCAACGAGCCCGTCGAATTAATATTTATTTATTTATTATTACTAGCATATTTAACAAAAAAATCTTAATCAAATGACATAATTCTTCAAATCTACGTAATATGAAATTCACTTATAGACAGCTACTTCTAATAAGTGTAATTTTAGTAATGATCCCTCTTTTATATAGTGAAAATAGCCGTGATAATAACGAAACTTTCCAAAGATATCGGTTTGAAGTTTAATATGTTAAGTAGTGGTCGTTGTATGAAGGGGGCTTTTAAGTCACGATACGTTGCGTGTCCATCGCTGTCAATAATCACTAGCTATTGTAACCACTCCTAATTAGATACCTATTGAAAATAAAACCAGACATATATAATAATTATTACAGTAACTATGTTTTAAAGTGATACACTTCATTAAATGCGTTTATCATGATGATGATGAAGGGAGGTGGATGATGAAAAATAAATAAATTATCTATACTAATATTATAAAGAGGCAAGATTTGTTTATTTGTTTGTTACGATTTAACTCAAAAACTACTGTACCTATTTAAAAAAATCGTTTTAATTATTTTTAGTGTGGAACTTAAATGCAAAAACCAATAATGATTTTCTGTTCTTTTCAGATCACATCAGAGAATTCGCATGTGGCACACTTTTTTACCGTTCTTTATACATTAATGAAGAAAGAAACACACTATACGTCGGTGCTATGTAAGTTTATAACTGTTATTAAAACTGAGTCATAAGTGTGAAAAAGTACTTTTACTGTACTTACATACCGTTTTAAGTTTAAACGTCTCATTGTTATGAAAATATAAGAATGAACATTTTAATCCATTTTTAGAGTTTATTTTATTATTTAGTATCTACTTAGTAAATTTTTTAGAGTCACCTCCGTGGCTCTTTGGTAAGCGCGATCCATTTAGCGCCGGAGGTCCTGAATTCGAATCCCGGGGAAACAAGAGAAATCAAAATGTTTCGGCTAGGAAAGGCACAGAAAGCTGATCACCTACTTGCCTGTAAAGAAACAGTGAAACAGATACAGAAATGGCCTGCTCCATGTCCCACTAGGGGACTCGGGAATTCACTCTATTAGGTAGTTAGCAGTTGACCTTTTTTTCTCGCCTAATTCCAAAAATCAAATGTAGAGAATTGCATGAACAACAATTTAATCCTCATTATTTTCGCTGAAAAGTTGAAAATGACCGAGTTATTAACGAAAAATGGTAATACCTTTAAATCAAGGTGGCGGCTAAATCAGAGCTCGAATTTGGACGCCATTTTGAATTTAGACTCCCATTGACCCCCCAAAGGTGGTGCAATAAAATTTCTACCTACAATTAATGCAAGGTTCGGCCCTTATTATCGTAATATATATCAATTCTAAATTTAAAAAAAAATGAGGCTACAGATTCTTGTCTATAATTCATTGTTATTGTTTCAGGGACCGAATATTTAAACTTAACATGTCGGACATTAGTCAATCTCATTGTGAGGTGAGTACTAGAGATGCATCTCCTTTGTTGACATTATTATTAACGTAAAATGTTGATCAAAAATACCTCTCAAGTAAAAAGTTAAGAATAACATACTTAGTTTGAAGCCACTTACTATTCAACGGATTTCTTCTCGTCCGTTTATATTCGAAATATTACCTACGGATTTACAAGAGAAATTTTGTTTGAAACTTTGAGTCGGCTTCCAAACAGATAAACACAATTTTTATAAAGTATTCCATATTCGCTTTTCTTGATATAGTTAGTACGTATTCCCTTGAGTGACTTTTCATATTACCTAGTTTTCAATTTTCTCATATAACATACGAGGCTAAACTTTTCTAATATGTAGAGATATTTCAGAGAGATGCTCTATTACTTGAAGCGAGTAATGTGGCGCGATGTGTAAGTAAAGGTAAATCAGAGCCGTTTGAATGCCGAAACCATATTAGAGTGCTGCAGCCTATGGGTGATGGAGAACGCTTGTATGTGTGTGGCACAAACGCTCATAGTCCCAAGGACTGGGTGGTCTACGTAAGTAACTTTAGTTCTAAAATTGACTACGTTATATTTCGTAAGACGCGGTATTAAATAACGAGGTTGTGGTTGTGTGAGTTGTGGCTAGCACATTTGTGGCTTAGTTCTTTAAGTGAAGCAATTATATTGTATATACTGATATTATAAAGAGGAAAGATTTGTTTATTTATTTGTTGCGATTTAACTCAAAAACTACTCGACCGATTTTAAAAATTCTTTTACTAATACCAAACCAAAGCTACATTGTCAGCGAGTAATAAAGGTTAGCTATTGTAAAGTATATGTATATACAATGCATTTGAAGCCAGTGATATTTAAAAAAAGACGATTCATAAGAACTTCTTTCAAGATGAAATGTTCTTTGAATTTGGAGTTTAATTCTTTAAAATGTATGAAACTAAAATGTGTATAATTCAATATAAATGGAAACATATTTATTTTACAAACTCAATGTACCGTGAAAAACGAGTGACAAAATATGGTATTATAAAAGTCAAGTGCCAAATTGTTCCGTTTCGTTTATTAACCCGTGTCAAATGCAGCATATATATGAGGATTATGTTCCACACAGTTAAATCTAACGCACCTCCCGCGGCACGAGTATGTGCCAGGAGTTGGGCTTGGCGTGGCCAAGTGCCCCTATGACCCGGCGGACAACAGCACTGCAGTGTGGGTCACGAGGGGCAACCCCGGCGGCCTGCCAGCACTCTACGCCGGCACTAATGCCGAGTTCACAAAAGCGGATCCGGTCATTTTCCGAAATGACCTCTTCGATTTTCGAACGGGTCAGAAGAGATTTAACTTTAAGAGGACGTTAAAGTATGACTCGAAATGGTTAGATAGTGAGTATTCTCGTTTTTGTATCACAGCTTCATGTTGTAGTCAGTAAAAGTGCAATACGATATTAAGGGAAGTTTTAAAGCAGTGTTAAAGATTTTAGTTCAGCGTGAACTCCAATTGTAACTCACAGTTTCGTAATTAACCCACAAATGCTTTGTGAATTCATGATCTGTTAGGACATTTAGAACGTGATTGCCTATCTAAATTTCCAATTTATTTCAGAAACCAATTTTGTGGGATCGTACGATGTTGGAGAATACGTTTTGTTTTTTTTTCGGGAAACTGCTGTGGAGTTCATGAACTGTGGTAAAGCTGTGTATTCTCGTGTAGCAAGAGTATGCAAACAGGATACCGGAGGCAAGCATATACTGAGCCAAAATTGGGCTACTTATTTAAAAGCCAGGCTCAATTGTAGCATACCTGGGGAGTTTCCCTTCTACTTTGATGAAATACGTAAGTTATTCTGTTTTAAACTATAAAAATAATATAACTTTAGAAGTTACGTAAACTGAGTTTACAGCCTTTTCTTAAACTACGAAAGCAACATTGTTTTAAATTGAATTTTCTTATATAGCTATAAAGACTAACTTGAGCATACAGCTATGTATGTATCGATCTATAAAATATGTGCAAACTGTTAAAGAAGGATTGAGATGTAATAAAATAAATGCTACGCAGGGCCGGATTTAGGAAAGAGGGATATCGAAAAAAAATCTTTCAAATTTCGAATTTCTTCTTTTCGCTGTTTTACCTTTACTTGCTATACTTTATACAAACATGACTAAACTGTTCTTAAATATAAAAAATAATTCTTTTATCTGGAAAATAATTTGGGGCCTCTACTCTTTTGTTGCCCCAAGGCCGCCACACCTCTAAATCCGGCCCTGACCTGATAATAATATACCTAATATAGAAAACATATTTTTTAAAAACTTAATTGATTTTACTAAAGGCTTCGTTATTGTTATAGAAAGCGTGTACCAAATGCCGGGCGATCCTAGTAAATTCTACGCTACGTTCACGACGGGCGCAAGTGACGGTCTCGTTGGTTCAGCTATCTGTACCTACACCATGGAAGATATTCAAGAAGCCTTCGCTGGGAGGTTTAAAGAACAAGTAATTTTGCCTTTGTCATTGAAATACCTATAAAATTTCTCGCAAACCTTATAGTGGCTTTAATAGAGACTTTTATACCTATAAAAGTAGATATCTGCTTAAAAATATTAATTAGTAATATAATCATTTCAATCATTTTATAAACGCATGACGATAAAGATGCTACACAAAGATTTGCTAAAAACATATTTGGAATTTCGAACTGGTAAAACTAAAAGTACTCAAAGCAAAAGATACCTCCTTATTGTATACAGTGGCGGGACTGCCATACAAGCCCAAAAGTCCGTCTTACCAATTTTAACATAATACTTTTTTATATATTTATATAATTAATATGGCAAAACAGGCGTTTGGGCTTGTATGGTGGTCCCGCCACTGATTGTATGCCTATGTTAATCAGGGATATCTTTCTAACAGCGAAAAATATTACTAATGGTTGATATAAAAGCGTTATGGGCAAACATGGAATTATCAGATTATGGCGGTTGAAATACTTTTTTTTTATCAGGCAACTTCGAGTTCAGCATGGTTGCCTGTACTGCGCGCCAGAGTGCCGGAACCGCGGCCAGGCACGTGTGTCAACAACACTGAGGCCCTTCCTGATAACGTACTCAACTTTATCAGGTATCTTTATATCCTGTTATGGAATGTTGCTTGTTGCTAGGAGAATAAAATGTTTGTCATTGAAATCTAGAGTTCTGATTAAACGTTCTTAATACAGCAGTTAATGCATCCTAATCTACAAAATTTTATTGTCAATAAAAGTAAATGGAAAAAGGAGCATTTAATCTCCTTTTCCCTCAAGACTAATCTCAACAAGGTTATATAGGTACCTACCTGACATTAGTTTTGCCGCGTGTGTTCTCTTAATTGGGTCACCCCTAGTCACACGCCTACCCGCGTCTTAATTGACGGCGTGCCACTGAATTCGTTCAAATAACTTATTGCTTTTCTCATTAATTAATGGCAATGAGTTATAGCGATTTTTGAAGTATTACTTTTATTTCCAGCTTATATGTTCTAAATTCAAAATGCTCGGGGCATTCTTATCATCAATCTGTCATTGGATGTACGTATACCTAATTAGAAATGATTTCCCATAAATCTATATATATAAAAGAGATTTCCACCTATATAGTCACTCATCACGATATCTCTGGAACCATAAGGCGTAGCGACTTGAAATATGGTAGGAATATTCCTTTCGCCGAGTAGAGGTCAGCTAAGAACGGATTTTACGAAATTCAACCCACAAGGGGGGTTGCGGGGGCAATTGCTAGTACAAAATATAACCTTCCTTCGTACTAGGGTCTCTGATCAGTTTTAATATTAATAATTATAAACATTAATAATAATCAATTTAATAAAACAAAATATACAACAGGATTTATATACTGAATTTGCGAGCGAATTCTTTACCAATCATTGGCGTAGCGTGCAAAGTGATGCAGTTCACCAGGGCCTTGTAACCTCTGGGCTTTGGAAAGAGGAGAAGCAGCTTTTGAAGCTCGAAATCTTCGAGCCTGCTCACAAGAATTTTATTTTTACAAGTTAAATGATCATTTGTTACAACAGAAACGCCAATCGTCCTTGATTAGTAATAATTTGCTTTTTTACAGCTGTTGCTCAAGTTAGGGGGGATTGATTTTTTTTCTCTATGCACCTTCAACCTTATACCCTTATCCACCCCGTTGTTACCAATCGGTGATTTGACAGGTCGCATCCATTAATGGACTCAGCAGTGAGACACGACGGTGATGCACCAGCTTTCTACAAACGAGACCTCGTCCTTACCACGCTGGTAGTGGATCGGCAGACTGTGGACATGTTGGCCGATGATATCACGTATACTGTCTTCTACGCAGGGACAAGTAAGTATTATAACTAAAGTGTTACTAAGCGGTCATCATTGTTATGACATTGAATGTTTTGACGTTTCATGTTGACCCTACGACTCGATTCAGCAATGTCCAGTAAAGTTTAGGAGAACATCTCGATTGTAATTGAGAGTTACGATTAAATTTAATACCATTTTGGCTCTAGTTTTGGTAGTGTTTGTTCAAATTGGAATTTCGTTCGAATTGTTCTCGATTAATTCTGATTTCGAACCTAAATAAGCCAGCAGGTTATTCTGTTACTTCTAAATATGTTTAAATCTTAACGATGTACACTTGTTAACTCTCTTATCTTGTTTGTTAATTGCTAACCACTTGTAAAAACTGGTCTGGAAGTTATTGTTTTGTAACAAACGTTTTGTCGGTTATAAGGATATATCCTGATACATCAAGGTTAAATAATTCAGTTTTAATCTTTAGATAACAATGTGAGCTTTAAAGATTTGACGGTTTGGTTGACGTGTTGGAATGTACACATTCTTTGCATCCCGATAGGTCACGGGTTCGAATCCTCGCGAGCTTACATCTTTATAATTGTGAAGATAAACATGTTTTCCTTCTTCTAGTAACTTCAGACTTTAAACGGGTGAAAGGATTATTGAAATTTCGACCGGTCGTCCTATATGAAAAATCCTAAAGGAAATGTTGCGCGTCTTGGTTTCACATCAACGCATCAAATATTGATATCCTATAGCTGATAAAACATCTCTCCTCAATTGAGCCTCAAACTCATCTGTCGATCTGACATAAAAAAGTTGGAAAGTTGAACGAACGCGAGTCTGTCTGTTTGAACAATCGGTTGTATTCAATAATCTGTGTTAATTGAATTAGGTGCTGGTGAAGTGTACAAGATAGTACAGTGGGCTGGCGGTGGTTCCCGCGTAGTTGATATATGGCGCGCGGCGGGCGATGAACCCGTTCGAGCTCTCGCCCTCTCAAGGCTAACCCATGCTCTCTATCTGGCCACTGACAACAGATTACGACAGCTCCCCTTGCGTGCTTGTGCGCATCGGTAAGATAAACAGAATTTAGGCCCATATTCCAAGACGTGTCTCAGTTTTGAATCTAGTTTGGAGACTTGTCAAACCATTTTTTTCTCTATAGAGTTTTGACATATTGACAGTTCTCAAGAATAGATTACGACTTGAGTAACTTCTTGAAACACGGCCTTAGTATCACTTGAATATTTGAGGTACGAGAACACTCGTTTTTTTGTGCTCGACAATTCAATATAAAAATACTAGCCACTAGCCAGTAGTTTTTCTTTATTAACACATAAATACATGTACTGTACTGTACTGTAGGTATATACTGTAGATTTACATAACTTCTCACAAACATAAGCATTTATAGTGACTTGACTTAGTTACTTGATTAATGAGGATATTTGATATAATATTTTTGTCTAGAATGTTCTTATGATAAAACTTCAAAAGATCAAAATCTGTTTGATAAAATTGATGACTAAAATACTAACGTTTTTTGGCGAAAAAAAATTTAAATTTTTCAAAAGGCATGAGTAAAATCTAGTTACTGCATATTATAAATTAAATAATAAAAATATTAGTGATCATTTTTTTCTTACTCTTAAGGTAGGTTATTATGCATTATGCAAATGATCAAAATAACTTAATACCTAATTGAGTTCAAAAATCAAGTATGAAACATTAAATATTGTTAACATCTTTTGCTTATGGTACCCGTGTATGAATCACTGAAACAATGCTTTAATATTATCACAGTGATTCATTCACGATGTGAGTACAGCATTCCTTATTTAACTGATAAATAAAAGTGAATTTCCTGCCGTATTTTACTTACTTTCCTTATTTGACTGATGAATAAAAAGTAAATTTAATGTCTCTTAGTCGGCCATGGGGCAGACATATTTCTGTTTCACTAATCATGTTTCTTTACAAGCAAGTAGGTGGTCAGCCTTCTGTGCCCTGTCCGATCGAAACCATTTTGTTTAATATGTATTGTGTCCTCATGATTCAAACCCTGGAACTCCGATGTTAAACGCAACGTATTTTATAACAGATATGACAGCTGCGTGCGTTGCGTGCTAGATCCTTATTGCGGTTGGGATAAGGAGGTTGGAGCGTGTCGTCCATACACCCCAGGGTTGCTTCACGACGCTACTAATTCGACACCGTCTATATGTGAAGCCAGCGCCCCGCTGAAGACAGTGAGGGCGGGCTATGGACAAAGTGTACATCTTGCCGCCTTCGCGATAACGCCCCAAGTTTTAAGCGATCAGAATGTCGCCTGGTATCATCACTCCAGGGAGAGAGGAAGATATAAAATAAGTTATAAGTGAGTCATTGACTAACGTCATTACAACGTTTAAAATAATATTTGTAATTGACGAAATATGTTTATCCTTTGATAACAAAGTGACTTTATGTGACAGCTGATTTTTACTGTTAGATACCTACATATATTTTTTGATATTTTAACTCAGAAAGTGATAATTCTTTTCAGACCAAAATCTTCATCACAATGTAATGGTAAAGGCACCCATAGTGAAAAAAGTTTGTGTTTTGTTTGTGTATTCATAACAAATGATTGAACATATTCAAATAAAAAAATCCCTTAAACAAAATTTAATTTTAATATGTAATCTCAATCCAGCAAAATGTGTTACCTAAAATCCGTAAATTCAACAAAACTTAGTTCTACCCATGTTGGTCTGAAATTAGGGAAAACGATGAAAACCGAATTAGCTTGTGGCAACATACAAAGTGGTAAAATCGTTTCAGTTGGGAGCGAGTTCTGCTAACTTCTGAGCGAGGGCTGGTATTGCTGGCTGTTACGGAGTCGGATCGGGGTCGGTACGAGTGCTACTTTGGTCCTACACTCGTTGCCTCTTACAATTTAGATATCGACATCCACAGGTAATATAACTATTAATTATTAATTTCTTAGGTATTAAAAACGGTCAAGAGTATTTTTGCTAGCTTTATAGACTGAGAGTAAACTTTATTTATTTAAGTCTGCTAACGTTAACATATATACTCGTATTTATTATTAGATTGTCTTATATATTTTTTTTTAATTGAATGTAAATATTGCAGCCCCATTATGTGAAAATTGAACTGAAGTGAAACTTTTAGTTTTTAAGTAACATAATATTATTTACCACAAAAATAAACTAAATTTCAAAAGTATTATCTAACAGTACTGACTTCACTAGACATTACGAGTATTAACTACCGGTCATGTAGGGTCATGTTGATAATTAATTTTTGATATTTTGTACACAACACTTCACTTTACATCTGCGGGGCTAGCAAGAACGACTATCGAAAAAGAATTCGAACTGTCAGTTATATGAGAAATCATTTGAAATTTCTTACAAAAAATATCTCGACGATACGAATACTTATTCGGCAGTTGTTTGTGCTATGCCGATGCTATGAAGGTGTGACAGCAAATTGCGCTGTCTCGTTTCCTTATAAAATTAACTGGCAATATCTGCTCTAACAGATCGTGGTGCCCTCGAAACTTATTTTCAGTTAATAATAAGATAATAAATGAATATAGGGAGTTCAAAACGGTTTTTTAACTATCTAAAATAGTCGTCCAATTGTATGTTGCGAGACATCCGCCGCGCAAGAATAGCTTACTTCGTAGACATTCCAATCCTTATAAAGCTACTAAAGCTCGGTGGAACTTGTGCAAGTTAAACACTTTAAAAGCTCCTAGAAATAATTTTGTGATGTTTACTGTCGGAGAGACAATCTGTGTTAGACACTTCTAAATTGGTTATATTTTTATCATACGCTTAGCTTTTTTACTTTATATCGCACCTTCAGAATTAATGTGGCATTATTCTTGTTTTTTGGTAAAAGTTTAAAATATAATTTAAGTTTTGGACAAACCCTAATCGATTATATATTTTTTAATAAGTGGTAGATATAAATTAAATGATTGAATGTAAAACAAATATTATTTTAATGGTTAGAAAGTATTTTTAGGACGTTCTATAAAAAAAGGTAATTTTGTATTAGCTGAAAAATCCATAAGGTGTGATATATTTATTATAATAAAAATCCAATATTCAGTATCCGGGTTAGACGTATCTATGATTTTACAAAGTGGATAAGTAGTGCTTTAGATATGTTACAGCCAGCCTTAAAGTATAAAAAGTATTTTTAATAAATTAACAAGTAAGTATTCACTCAGATGTACGCAGCCAAATAAATCGCAAGAGTACCGACAAGTGTACTCTGACTGGTGCCATGAGTTTGAGAAGTACAAGAGCGCAATGAAGGCTTGGGAGTCTCGGCAAATGGTGAGCGATCATTTTATATAAATTCCTTAATTTTAGCGCAGGCATCAGACCACTTAAAGATGTAGAAATTTTTATACAAGTTTATTTTTATTAATATTTTTCCTTGGTACTGTGCGGTATGATTTTAGGTTAATTTTATTAAAGGTACTATGTACAACATTCATCTATATTATCCTCTGTCTTACATTGAATATTTTCATAAATAGATGACATCCTGATTTTAGTAATAACGTGAATTTATTTTAAATGACAATGACAATTTTAATAGATTGAATATTTTCAGCAATGTTCCAAAAACATGAATTCTTCAAATCAACAGAACAACATGAGCAACGAGATTGTGGCATCACTTCGGTGATAGGATCACTTGAATTTCATTTTTGCTGTGAACAATGTTTGTATTACTAAGAAACTATTAAAAACATAGAGTCACATAAAGATACTATGAAATGTATAAATACAGATATTTATCACGAGTAAACAATTATTTTTAATATTTTTTCAATATAAGATTATCCTTAAAAATCCGAGCATTTATTTCCTTGCATTTAAAACTTCAGATAGCTAATTATAAGCTTATGCTTAATGCTGTACTTTAGAATTAATACTCTTATCCATATCGAGGGTAAAGTGCTAAACTGCGATAAGTATGAAAATTTAATTTTAAATTCAATTCTATTTGAAATGTCGGCGATTTTGCCTAAGATACATAAATAATAATTATTATGTACTTTTTAATAAAAATAAATATTTCTACTGTTCCTTATTTTAAGCGTACATTTACGATAAGAACAAATTAATGTGTGTATTGCGCTTCATAGTTTAGTTATGGACCTGATTACGTAATTAGTTCTTCATTCTAACCGTAGGTTTACTCTTAAAATCAGTAGTAGTAGCAAAATTTATTCAAAATGTCACTTACTTACTTTGTATATCTTGGGTATATAATGTCCCTAAACTGTTAAAATTGAATTTAACTTAAAACTAAAATTTCATACTTATTGGGTTTAAGCACTATACCCTCGATATGTTAACCGTATCCATCAATATAATTTACGCATTCTCATTCCTCCGGAGTCTAAATATGATAATAATTCACAAAAATAAATATGATCTAGACGGAATGACTCGAACATTTATTAACTTATGGTAGTGAAATGATTAGGGGAATATAATTTGGTAAAGGAATGATCAGCTAAAATACATTTGTCGGCCGTTCCAGAGACTGCGTTTGATGATAAATTACTGTATTTATTTGACTTGAAATGAAAATCACAACCGGATTCAAGCAACATCAATATCGGTTTATAATGATCAATAGTATTACTAACGAATAGCCCCGACTTTATCTGTTTTGTTGTTTATGGGCTTAGTGTATTGTTAAGTTTTACTATTACGGTATGTAATGTAAAGTGCAATTAAAAATGTTTATTCAAATTATGCTTCAAGCTTTTTGTGCAGTTATTATTTTGTTCTTATTGATATTTTTTATTAAATAAAAGGATATATTAAAATGACACTTTCTATCATAACAGTAAAGAAAGGTTGACAAAGAACTTATTCTTTTAAATGATAATTTGAACTATAAAGCTATTAAGATATTTATAATATACTCTACTATTGTTTAGTCAGCGTAGGTCATTACTCCAAAAGATTTTTACTTTGTTAGTTACAAAAGTCTTATTTTTTTTTAAGGAACAAGCCTTGTGAAACTTCTTAAAAAATATTATATGTAATTTGAAGAATGTTGGCTCGGTGTCTTTAAATCATACTATGAAGTGATAATGATGATTATTAATATATTCCTGGCTATTTTTTATTATAGGTTTTGAGTCTAATTTCGTTCGAGATTGTTCCGTCTCGAAAGTACTTAATTTAATTAAAACGGTAGTTCTAATTGAGACATTGTCTTATCTGGGGGCACGGTAGTGCCCCCGCCAAGTCGAGCAAAAAGTGGCACGGCCGTACTATCCTTTTCTCGAAGTAGTTCGGGCCATTTTCGACCCCCTATAACTTCGTTGTAGATAAAACTAGAATCCTGAATTTTCAGTGACTAAGCAGACATTGTATAAACACGGTATATTTCAAATATCATTCTGTTTGAACCAGTAGTTTAAGAATTATAACTAGTCAAAGTTTGATAATTTGTCACTCACTCACTGACTGACCGATCATCAAAACTCTAAGGCACTTCTAGCAGACATAGAAACTTGAAATTTAGAATACAATTAGTGTTTAGTCTATAAATCAAGGAAAAACTACAATATTTTGAAATTTCGGTCCAGTTTTCTAGATATACAATTTTTTTTTGTATTTCTGTATGTAATTAATAACTTAAAAACTACTGGACCGATTTTAAAAATTCTTTTACCGTTAGAAAGCTACATTATCACTGAGTAACATAGGGTATTTATTACTAGAAAAAATAGAGATCCTTAGAAATCCCTACTAAAAACAACCCAAGGTGTAAAAAAATTTGCCATAAAATGTCTTTCACCGCATGTGCTGCGGAAAGTATTGATGATAGAACAAAAAAACGTTCTACAATATTATAGAACATATCAAAATCTACAAAAAACTTCACGAGACCATATGTCCAACTATTGTAGTTATGTCACTATAACTACTTTTTTACATTAAAAAGTTGATAAAAATGCCGATCAAAATCAGACTATGTTATCCATAGCTTTGTATTAATTTTTATCCAAATAAACTAAGAAAAGGACTATCTACAAAAAGAAATGAGATGCCATCAAAAACATAAATTGTAAAAAAAGCCAAGTCTTGCAACTCAGTTCTTCTATCGTAAAAAGTTGTGAGATCCATATAATACCAAGTCGGTCAATTTATTCAGTCTCTACTGAAGGATCCTTCTGTCTTAAGTAATTACATGATAAGCTAACCTAACAATATCTTATAGTGATCGTATCAATGCCAATATTAAAAATCTTTGATGTTTAAAATAAATAGATTGACTTGGCAATCGCACTAAACAATCTAATTTAATATAATATGTACTCGTATTACTTGTGAGATACATTATGTTTTTAATAAAATAAAAAAGATACATTGTGATTTCATGCGATAGCCGAGCCAATCTATTTATTTTAAACATCAAAGATTTTTAATATTGGCATTGATACGATCACTATAAGATATTGTTAGGTTAGCTTATCATGTAATTACTTAAGACAGAAGGATCCTTCAGTAGAGACTGAATAAATTGACCGACTTGGTATTATATGGATCTCACAACTTTTTACGATAGAAGAACTGAGTTGCAAGACTTGGCTTTTTTTACAATTTATGTTTTTGATGGCATTGCTTTAACTTAATTACAAAACGCTCATGAAGCATGAAAATTATTAATAGGAATAGTTTCGAGCTAGTAATAATTTTAAAATTTGTTTAACATCATGCTGCATCTGCTGTATATCGCAATAAAATTTATATAATTACATGAAAAATATGATTTTTAAATTAGCCTAGGATATAATTTAAAATTCATTATGTAAATAATAAAAATACTATATGGTGATAGCCACTAAAATGCTGTGATATCAGTTTGCGTATTTATACATGTAAAAAATTATTCCTTTTTTAAAATTATGAAATATTTTTTGTAATCAAGGTTCGTAGGATAAGCATTGAAATTATCGATATAATATATTTCGGTTGACTTTAATATCAATTTGGCAATTTTTTGCATCAGTTTGGATTATTTGCGATTATCGAGAATGGTATCAATTAGCTATGTTTGTTGGATACCATATTATTGTCATGATATATTTATATTGATAATTTCGAGCCTTGATTCAAATGTTAAATATAAATGTACAAAATGACCAAGACCTTATGCAGTACCTTTTTATTATAAATGGTACATAGGTAAGTGTTTACGAAAATCGAGTCTCTATGAAGTCATGATGTTGCGTCCGAAAATCTGATTAAGCGAAGAGCAATATAAATGCCAATTTAGCTTTAAGATATAATCTATTAAAGCTTATTTATATTTTCCAAGCGAGTGCTTGGGTATTAGCAGCATTTATTATATTATAATAATAACTATAAGTATTTAAATTAAGGTCTTTATCTAGAATAAAACATCGTATGTTTTTTAAATAAAATATCGTAATTTGTGTTTTAAATTGTTGTAATTGGTTATACGTTGTGAAGTGTAGGCCCCTTTCGGAGTTTTAAACCGAATTTAATAGGTCGATGTTGTTTTCGATTGATTTTAGTAGTTTTATTAATAATCTCGCTAGTATAGTGCCTTGTGACGCATGCTTAATAGAATTAATTTAAGATAAATTATGTAATCTGAAAGGTGGTAATTAAGGTAAAACAAAGCAATAAATTTCCAGTTAATTAATAGAAAATCGAACAGTATTGAATATTTAATTAACAGTTACTGTAATAATTAATGTACAATAGATAAACTATAAAACTCTAAGATAAGAATTGAGTATGAAAAGCGTTGTTGATTTGAGTAAATTCAAAAATGGAAGCTTTACTTAATACTTTGTTAAAATATCTCTACTTAATGAAATAACAGGTGATGAAGCTGTCATATTACTTAATGTAGGACCGTTCCAGTTTTCAAGGAGGACAGTTTTTGATTTTCTCAGATTAAATTAATTATAATAATAAAGTCGAATAGTTCGGTTATTTTGTTCCGGTCGCATCTCTAAGTATTCTAATATACTTGTATTTACTTGACAAGTACGTCATATTAAAACAAGGTTCAAATAGGAGTCACGTCTTTGAATACGGGCTTAAAAGAATTAGGATTTTCCGCCGATGATCCGCTGCACTCAATATAGCTTACTAAATATTGCTAATCTATCTGAAATAAAGTAATGAATAGACAAATAGCTTTAAGCGTAACTTAATTTTGCTTTGACGTCTATGAGTGCGTTTGTGTTACTCTATATAAGTTCTATATACCTTATTATAAAAAGCTCACTACAAGGACAGTGAATTGCTTGGTATATGGTATGGTTTTGAGAATTTCAAATAAATAAACAATAATTGTCAACCTTCAGCGATATCGAAAATATACTGATTTAGGTCTCGAAATGCGTGACTTATGATGCGGCTTTAACAAATTTATTCGTCGCCTTATAAATAAAATGAATTAGGTTATAAATATGTTTATGTTTTCAAACCCTTTTTTATTTAATCTGAGTTTTCAGATATATTCTACTCGTATTCCAAGACGTTTCTAAAGTCAAAAATCAATTCTTGACAACAGCTGTCAAAGTGTCAAACTGTAGAGAGAGTTTGATAAGTCTCTACAATAGTTTCTACTGACTATTGTTGAGTCTCCCAACAATACTGGACATTCGCAGAAAATGTCTTTGATAGTAGTTGGTAAATAAAAGAAGAAGATGACTTCAATAATGAATAAGAATTAAAATTACATTTTATAGAAATAACCTGTTACTTTGTTAAAACAAAACTTGAATAGTTCTTAAACGATTACGATGCTTTCCTAAAGGTAAATGATGATTATTAACTATTAAAAGGTCATGTTTAGGCTTTTTAATAATGTTATATGTTTTCCTATATTATGAGAGTATTAAACTTATGTAAATTGTAAATATAATAAACACTTGTAGACAGATCGCTAACAGTGTAGTTGTACCAACGTTTATTGTAAAAATGTTGTTAAGATTGATTATAAGCTATTGTTTTATAAAAAGAGCGCAAAATAAAATAAATTATTTTAGAATTATATTGTTTTTTATTTTTGTTATAAGTTATTTTATAATAATTAACGGTTAAGGTTTGGTTTAGCTTCGACCTTTGTGTCCGTCTTATTGGCATTTAAAGTGCATTTTTGGGCGAAAAAAATTATGATATATTGATGAATATGACAAATAAAAACATTTAGTATCTAGCTGTTAAGTGATAAAAACGAAATGAATTCTTTCAGAGTTAAATAGTCGTTCGTAACTGAGGTTTTATTCACTTATATCTTTTTACGGGTAATGAAACTGTAATTTGAGTATCGTAAACGGCGTCTGTCTTAGATTGGCGAACATCATAGAATTTAATTACTGAGGGAGACTGAAATAATTGGCGACTCGCTGTAATGGCCAAGCTTTACGGCCAAATTAATAGATTTTCAGGCTCCACAGAACCTCATTTTATTAATTATTACTGACCTAATATTCAATTTCCAGTTTTCGTTTTATAATTGAGATGAGCGTCCCTAAAACGCAATTGGATATTTACATAATATTGTACAATATCACCTACATTATCTTTGCAACAATCTAACATAATAATATTAGAAATTAAAAAACTAGCCAAGCGCGAGTCGGACCGTTGGTTCCGAATAATTTTTAGTTAAGTTAAGATTTCCCAATAAAAAAGAAAACTATCAATTTACGGTTTTCCGACTTTCCTTTACTTGTGCTACAAGACATTGCTTCATGCCAAATTTCATGATTCTAGGTCAACCGGACGTACCCTATAGGTTTTGATTCCTTTGCAAGTGTCAAAATATGCGGCATAAACGATCTTTTCATTGTCGTAGCGTCGACTTAGAAATTTGATTTTTCTTCTGCAAGGGATTGCAGACCTGAGTATTTGATATTTATATCAATTTAATACCTCCATGCGTTCCTCAGAAAAAGGGTCTTGACAGACGGACAATGAAGTACAGAAACAGAGTACAGAACCCTTAAAATAGTGTAAAAATATAAAGAAACCACTGTCTTATAACACACGTTATAAAGCTTATCTTAGTGCATGTCGAGAATCTTAATAAAGTTTTAGTTTAATATTATTATAATGAATTCTTAAACTTATAACTATTGTTTTGCTGAACTGCAGTCGGTGCTCGGCGAGTTGCGTTATTAAGTTTGCTGTCGTGGGCTTAATTCAGGCATTTATTTCAAACTTGGTGTATTTTCATACGTTTTATAACAAGTGTATTTACTTAGTTATGTAATTCATTATTCAGATTTTACACAGTTACACATTACAGTTACAATTATATACTTTTCTATCAACCAGTATGACAGTTTGTAATTAATGCATTGAACGAAATCGAAAGCTCTTTGAAGTCGGCCATTCAACTTTAATCGAGCTTGTATCGCATCAGACTGGCTTCAATGTGAACGTTTCGACTCGCAACCTTAATCGAATTAAGTAAAGACCTATAAACCACCATAGACTATGATCGTTTCACCAAATGACAAGCCGTAAATTGTGAAAATGTGAGACGAATCATCACACGCCTTAGTGAGTAATCATTCCACCTACGAGAGTTTATAGAGGAGTACTATCAGAAAATAAGATAGTAGCAGGTAGTAGCATATTAATGCCTAATTCATTACTTGAGTCCATATTAGTTTTGTGGAATAAATGAAACAATAATGTATCGACGCGAGGAGGAATATTTTGTGTATAGGATTAGAAGCACAGGTACGATTATTAATGTAGATAGTTTTTTGTTTCTTTAAATTGAGACACTAAGAGCACATTTCTGTGTCTTTTTCACTGATATTTTTTCTTTACAGGTAAGTAGGTTATTATAAGTTTTCAGTACCCAGTTCGAACAAAATCTTTTTTAATTAATACGAAGAACTAGGCATCCGGTGTTAAATGCAATATATTTCCCACTCGGCCATAAATATTTAGTATTAGCGATGGCAAATTGCAACTTAATTTATGATTAATCTGTATTAGTAAAGGCTTGAAGGGCGTATCATTATAATAAAATGCAAATTAACACAGATGTTAGTAATCCCACTGAACCCAATAACTGTTAATAATCCGACGAGTAAATGCGCCGCCTGTCATTCGATCGCACACGAACTAATCGCAGCCGTTATGGAGTTATAATTTCATTTCCACTACCCGTGACTAATGCGATAGTAAATAACTTTTCAGATGATTAGATGCGATTTGATTAGAACAATAATAATGTGATCCGATTATGACTTGTCACGCTCTGGAAAGCTTTGAATATAATTATAAAATATGTACTCATAAAGTAATTCCTATTTCACTTATTAGTTGTTTAAAACATATAATGAAAATAAGTCGAAAGGACATCTCACTATTGTTTTACATTTTCACTAACCGTTTTTGGTGTTGCAAAATTTCAAATCATATTTAGTCATAAAACATTTTAAACATTTCATTAAAAATATCTATACGAGAAAGTTTTATCAGAAAACTTAATATTACGGTTGGTACCTACTACTGTGTAAATTACGTGACATCTTCTAAGAGGCTTTGGGTTATAATCCTATTAAGTACACTTGTTAGTTCTTGTTATTGCCATATCTGTTAATTTATGCTCAATATCTTATTATATGTACTTATTATTATATTTATCAGAATGTCTGAATGCTGTTTAGTATCTATAATTTATGATGTTATCCAAAATTTTTATGTTTCGTAATTCACGACAATACTTCTTATGTATATATGTAATTAGTCGTGGGTTGATCATTAAACAGTCTCATTAATTATGGTATATAAAATTATTCACTTTATTTCTAATCGAAAGGTATAAAGCCTACTTAATTAGAAGGTATGTTAATTAATTAATACATTGATAAAAACTTCAACAGATATAGGAAATAGTTTCTTACTTTAACTTTCGTTATCACTGACCCGTTTCGGCTACGCTTTGTGATAAACGAAATGCCTTCTCTTCTAATAGATAAGTAGTAATTAAACTTTTTTAATCTGAGCAGTCGTAGCAAGGTGTCGACGGCTCGAGGGTTCGCTCTCATCGAGATAGCTCTTTCTCAATTTAAGGATCTGAGCCAAGCCTTCTGATAAGCCCCAGATTTAGCGTTGAGCGAATTTGTTCGGGTAATTTACTTTTCGAGTTGTGAAGACAATAAAACTTGGTGAGGGTTTTACTTTTGAGTAGCTTTATTTTGTTTTATGGAATGAGGACTTATTTTACAAGTACAATGTTGTTTTTCTGTAAAGACGTTTTGTTGTTCAAACATGTATCTTATATGTGCATATAATAATAAAACAGTAGAATCAAGTACTAGAATTTGAGACAGGAGGACAATAGATGAGACCAGAATATATAAAACAGTTTCATCTGTTTTTCAAGCTAGCCTCCAACACTTTTTTTAATGTCAGATATCGACAGACGAGCATGAGGTTCACTTGATGGTAGGTGATACCTCAGCCACAGAACATCAGTCTATGATACGGTTTTTCCATCTATGAATAAATTTTCCTATAGTTTTCTCATGTAGGTATATTAAGCTCAGTTCGCTTTGTTTAATCAAACCGCATATCGAAAAAAAAATTATGATTTTAAAATGCGAACAAGTCGCGAGCACCATACATATTTTTTTAATGAAATTTAAGTAAAATAACAATGTGGAAAACTAACATACGAGTATATTGATATCATATATAATTAAAACATTTGTTGGGTAAGCATGATCAGCTATATGTTTATGTCAGCATTGAGAATGCTTGTCACGGCGGGTTTGGTCCTGTCACCGCTGAACTCATCCATCAATCTGATCTCTACCCCTTCTCGGCTGATGTTCACCAATAAAAATCACCGCTTTTATCTTTGTTCTTAGATAAAGTAATTTAATATTATGTTTTATATGTCAATGCCTCCCAAGTTATGGTAACCAATAAAGTTTGTGTTTTACGTTTTTTAAATGGTATACGTCTGTTTTCATTTGTTTTCTGTTTATAATAAAAAAAACGTAAAATGTATTATTTTTTTTATAAAATGAATTAAAGTTATTTTATTATAAAAAGATAAAATGGACAGTATAATTTAAAAATCGTAAACTGACGTAAAATAGGTACTTTGTTGGTTCGATCGATGTATGTATTTTAACGGGCTTTCGTCCTTTCCGATGGGTCCCGAGTTTGAATCCCGTCGGGACGTTTATAGTTTTCTGTAAACATATTTTGTCTATTTTTGGTCAATACATACCTACAAAATAAACAGGAAGAGAAATAAAAATTTCGACCAGATACCGTAACACCGTGCACTGTACATTTATGGATAAGTCGAGAAGTACATATTATTCGTTTCGATTTCAGTCTATGGATTTCCAAATTCGCGAGGTAAAACTATGTCGGCAGCGTATCTGATGTTCTATGGTTGTGGTACCTAACACCTACCATCAAGTAAGCTTTTACTTGTCTTTCAATATATTCATAATGTAATAGGAATTTGTTTTTTACATAATCGTTTAAGTGTATCCAAGCTTTACAAAGAAAATGTAACGAATAAATACAATTCATTTTACATAGTAGGTTCGAATTGTTCTGTGTGTGGTCACGAGATGTTCCGTGAGTTAGGGATAACTGCCAATAACTAGCACACTAGAATGTTTTAACCTACCATTAAGCGTCCCTGGCTCTACCACCAACTGAGTCAAACGCTGGACTCACGTTATTATAAACAACCCCTTTTACTATAATTACTTTTACAATTGAACTCACGAAAGCCTCAAACACGGCACATTTACAGTAATTTTGCTGATAGTATGCAAATTTCTTACATCGTCCGTGTGGATATGCTATTTTTATTGTTGTTTTGTGGTATTCAATTATCGCTATAACGCACAATTTTACGTCCACTTTACACTTAACTTATTGCGTCAAGAGAAAAATAGTAGATTGTTCCCCAAGGGAGCAAATCACTATTTTTAAGGCGAGAGTTCCAGAGTAGAGCAAAGGATTCAAAGTACGTCACTTGAGCTTAAAATAGTGTGGCTCCCGAGGTGGACACTCTTCTTTATATCACCTCAATGAGATAATAAGTAAGTGCAACTCATGAAGTAGAATAACGTTAATTTATTTATTACTAACATTATCTGGAGTTAATAAAATACTTTTATTATTTTAAATCCGAATTTGAACAAATAATTATAAGAAAAGATCGCGTTTCTCGCGTTTTTACTTATACAAAAACATTTTTTTTAAATTTGGTTCGCGCGCGGATTATTTTTTGACAGCCAGTAACGTTTTCATATAATGTTCGTGATCGATCTCTTTGGTGATGAAATCTTTTTTATAACAGTATCCATATTCCAAATTCAAAACACTTTTAATACCTAGGGATTAAAAAGCTATTTTAGTCTCTGTATACAGGAAATCAACTAGCGTTTTTTGAACAGATGTTATAAAAAGGTAATTTGAAGATCTCAATAAGTATGTTTTCGTTTGAAAGATCCGTCGCCGCATGTAGGAATAAGTCGATATCTCGTCTGACAATAAATCAGATTGAGCGGGAAAATAGGATGTAGCCTGCACGTTCCCTTGGCCGCTTTGTTAGTAGTTTTCGTTTGCAACATCGTAGACTTCTATTGTTACAAAGTTTTCTCTTTACGTAAGCATTAAGTACAGAATACAGATGGATTCATGATTCTAATTCGGTTAAAAAAAATCTTGTTTTATTCTATATAGAAAACTAAATAATAAACGAGACACTTTAGTTAAGTAATAATTACAGTATCTTAGGCCTTTACGGATGTCATGTGGAACATGGTGTAATGGTTGCAGCCCCTTATAAAACATTTGTAAAACAAAAACTTGGCGATTAAAAAGAGTGGCGGCGAGTTTCTTGCCAGTTCTTCTCGTCCGCTCTACGCCCTTGATTTGTGAACTGGCAGTAAATGTAATATTAGAAGCATTTAATATGTATTTTTTATTGACGTGTTACCTAAATGAATAAATGATTTTTGAATTTGAATTTGAAATATGAGTGGTATCCACGCTTTCTTGAAAGCTCCGCTTAGATACCGTAGATAAGCTTTATTTGTTATAATAAATAATGTTTGTCTCCAGAGATTATTTTCTAAAAACTATAATTATTAAAAAAAATCCGTCACGTTATTTATCTATATTTATGTTAAAAATGCTATTGATATTAATTTGGGGCATGAGTACAATAAATCATGATATAATTTATGCTCGACGAGTTTTTATTGTAATAAATTTCTCTTTAATTATAATCATTATACCAATGCCATTTATCATTGCCGGACTGGCAATAAGTTCTGTTACAAATGAAAATGCATTTTTTTTAAAGTAATGTAATCTTAATAAAACTTATAATATGTGTTATTGAAGTCTTAGCAAAAAATACAGCAAAATATCACTAATCATTAATCTGGCACTTCAATAGATCGATACATCCAATAATCCGTTCATTTTTTTTTAAGATTATGAACGCGTTCCAAATTCAAAATAATTAAAGATTTGAAAATATAAAATTTATGGTATGACTAGTTATTATAATTAAATTTAAAATTAGAAGTAAGAATTGCAAAAACACCTGTCACATTCATTTTATCTGCGTAGAAAAATATTCCGCAACTTCAATTTAAAATTCAATATTTGGGGTCATGGCACTCGAGAGAACTTTGAAGAACCTCCACTCAGCTAGGGGTACGAAAATGAATAATTATTCTGTCTCATGAAAAAAATCACTTCTCCAAGTAATGAAAACTCGAGCTGATGTGCTCGAGAGGTAGAGTTCCGGTCCGACGGATATTACGGCAATACATTTCAATTACATATAAGAAAAAGAACAAGTCGTTTGAAGTAGCTGAAAGGGCAGATTACAGCCGTGGAAAATATAATAAGGAAGCGTTGCTAACGAGTGGGGATGAAAGTTTTTGAAAAGAAAACCTATTTTGAGAATTGTGTACCTACACTCAAGCTTATTGAATTTTTTTAAAAGTAAAATCTCGCCAAAAATTCAACGCAATTTTAGACAATGTGACATATTATCTGAGTTGAACATTTATGTATCTAGGTTTTTTTTTTAAACTCAGCATAAATCGATCAAATGGCTTTTTGATTTGAAGTCAATGCTACTTTGCTTTATACGTAAAATTTGAACATTCGCGTCTATGTTCAATTTGACGAAATGAAGCCAATCAGATATTATCCATATCGTCTAAAAATATCGTTTAAGCTTAATTATATTTTTTCTATAATTAAATTAAGTATTTTTATTTTCACTTTTTTATACTCTAATTATTTTTTATTCCTCATAAGGAATTAGATGAGTGGGTACAAAGGTTTCGAGCACGTGACATGGGGCGAAGATTTGTGCGATTCAATGGAATTTAATTACTGGACCAACAACGCAATAATGACTCAAAAATATTTATGCTTATTGTCCCAGCTAACGCCCACCCACCGTTATGTGAGATAATTGTGGCTTACCTGATATGTTATTTGCATTAAAACATACAATTATTACTGTATATTATCGTTTTCGTATTTTTATAGCATTTATTTCTGAAGTCGCTACAGCTGATAAAATTGGGAAGGCACAGACTCCTGTAACACAGTTTTAACTATTTCAGGAGTCTGGTTTTAAATTGTTTTATGTAAAAATAGCAGTAATAAAGAATATTATTATTAATTATATTGGTAGGTTGTAGGTCTGCTATCGGTTAATATCAATCACGTTCAATTGGTGTGTTACTCTTGATCTTTATGTTTTTCTCAATACCTACTAATTAAATTATTTAAATTAAAGAAACTTATTTCCTATTTTTATTACCAAATAACAATAACAATAAAAACGTTCCATATTAAATAATAATGAATTAATTTTACAATGCATACGCAATGGTTCAATTAAAACAATGATCGTTTAGGTATATCACTCGTGTCACAATAAAATCTTTTATATGAAGTATAGATAGGTTCGTGTTTTTATAAAATGTAATAATTTAAAAAAAAAAAGAAAATGTTCTGTTCAGTTTGACGATAATTAAACTGTTTGATCAGGGCACTACGATAATGCAGCATTCTTCCGACTTAATTTACACATAAAGTTTCGAATGAGGATCAGTAACGTTATGGCAAATTCAATGAAATTAGTATCGACATTGTTCTTTATGACATAAGAATGATATATCTTTTTGAATTATCCAAATCGGACCATTACTTACGAAGATATTAAGTGATAAACGTGTGCCGTTCCTACCGCGAAAAGTAAATGTACGCGGGAGCTTGTGACGTCACTGTGACGGAACGGAGCGCAGCCTAGTACCGGCGCTCTTACTTCTCGATTTAACGAAGCTGTTAGAATATAATTTTGTGATATTTTAAGTATAAAATATACTAAAAATATATAAATAATATGCGTACTAATAATTTAGACGCTGGTTTTGTGCAAGCTCAATCAGATAACCTTCCAAAAGTGGATTCTTTCATGGTATTGGACTACCTAGATTGATTTCTAAGTTCACTAGCGCTGAAATCCGTGGTTGGAAACCTCAAAGGTTGCTGCTCATTATTTACGAACGTAGGTACTTATTAGTAATATTTTGGTTTAAGTGGACGTATGTAGGTGTAAGAAATAATGAATGTAAGTGTATAGGTACAGAGACGTATTTAGAACTTATGAATAAAGTGATTATAGAATCATGATAAGCGAATGATGTTTTCGTTCATTCATATGTAGATTATTTCGTGGATGGCTTTTTAACCTACTTGCGCTTTATTTAGTGTATGGTACGTAATTTTCCATATCTTCTTCCAACTGAAATATGTATTAAATGCTTATAAAATATTGTTATTCACTCTTTGCTTTTTACCCGAGTACGTCCCTGTGTCATTTGTTTTGACTGTGGAATATTACCTACATAGAAATGGGAATAGGTAGGGACGAACGTAGGTTTATCACCTATAATATATAAACCTTTATTATTACGGCTTAAAATAAGATAATACTTAGGTACACTACACGTAATAGTAGGTATCAAATTGTCTTTTATTAACGCGAGTATCACACATTTAAATAAAATACTGTATACCGGATTAAAACGCGATTTATTATTTAAATAATAAATCGCGTTTTAATCCGGTATACAGTATTTTATTTAAAGGTATCAAATTATTTCCAAATCAACTAAATAATAGTTATAGTTATGTAGGTACGTAAATTGGCTTATCTTCACACCAATGTATTGTAGCCTGGGCAGAGGGGAGAGTTTTATCATATCTTCTTACAACGGAATACCATTTTTACGAAGTTTTGGGTTTTTCGGCACGTTAAAAAGTAGTTTTTCTGGCGTTTTAATAGAATAGTTTGTACATTTCGGATCTATACAATATTTACACATAGTTTAAAGGTGAATTAAACACAAATCGGACACAAACTTAATGTTTTAGTCACAATTAACCAAAGAAACTACTGCGCGCCATACGGCGTACAGGCGGCGACCGTCACAGTGACGTCACAGCTACCGCGGCGGCCACTCAGTGAACTTCGCTAGTAATTTGGTCATAACTTCGTCAATTATTATCGTAGAACAAAATTTTTTGGACTGTATGTTAAGGATGTCTTAGCTCTTTAAATCTGCATTCTCAACTAAAAACGTTACGGATCCTCATTGACGACTTAAGTCAAAATTAAGGTAATAAATGTTAATCAGTGATAGTATAGTTTTGTTTTAATGAAATGCTTGATTGTATGATATATTTCTCTTTTTGGTTTTGACCGCCTCGAATGCCTTAGTGGTAAGCGCGATTAAATTATCACCAGAGGTCCTGGGTTCGAACCCTGGGGAAACGAGATTTTAAAAAAATGGGTCGAGAAGGGCACAGAAGCTAAATGCCTGTAAAAAAATTTTTAGTGAAACAGTCACAAAAATGTGTCTGCCTCATGCCTTACTAAAGCCTTTTTTGTCAAGAAATTTCCCTTATCTATTCATTTATATTTTATAATAAGTTTCCTATTGACCTAAGACCATCGACTTTAAAATTGTCATTGTGAAACTAAATATAAATACCATATTTGTTTGTTTATTATAGGTAAAGACAAAGCATAATATTTAAAATATTATTTTGTGCTTTTCATAGATAAGCATTATTATAATACGTTAAGTTCAAAGAAAACGTAAGCTTTTATTTAAAATTATTTAAATGCTATGCAGAGGTTAAATTCTGATAAATAGGTATTACTGAAAAAATGTTCCAGATTTAAAATGTTTTTCCGATGATTTGTTTGATCAATTAGCCAAGATAACATTTGTAAAGATTTACAAATCCGGAAAATCAAAGAGTCGCGACCGTCATATTTATTTTGAGCGTCACAATTACGGTCATTCGAAGTCGAGCGTGATGTTTCCAGTCCATTTCTCGTAATAGCCCTGCTTTTATAACCGAAGCGTAATGAAACTCGTTTAAATATCACAAAAGTGGTTGGATTACGGTTGCCAACCACTTTATATTGCTTAATTACTACCCTCGACAGAAATAATTGGGATCTTGGGGATTACGGTTGGACTTTGCTGGTGATTTGAAGATTTAACAAAAAAAAATACGGAAATGTAAAATTATTTTTCATATCATTTTACTTGCACAAGCTAATAATTACCAAGAATAATAATAGGTAATAAAATGGATCGATGAGTAAATCTATATATATAAAAGAAAGTTGTGTTAGTTACACCATTTATAACTCAAGAACGGCTACACCGATTTAATTTGTATCTTATTTGTTGGATTTATTTATGTCTCGAATAGCAGAATAACTATTAAAATATCGGAAAAATTCAGAAAAAAAAATACATGCAGAAAATTAATTTTAAAATAAAGGTTCGGAACTCCTACATCTTACGCAATTCACGCATAATAATAAATAATTAATTGATGTCCATTGCAAATCTATATAAAAGAAGTGGGAAAATATCATATTATCTTCAAAGCTATTATATATTATATATTTTTTATATTTGAACCCAACATTCTGACCGGACAATGTCTGTCGGGCCCACTAGTAAATTAATAAAACCTGATTTTAAAACAAATAGTATTTATTGTTAAAACACATTAGGCTCATGGGGCAGTCGAGTAAAAAAGTCTCCGTTTTTTATTAAAGCATATAAATGAAAAAACTGAATTCTAACGCGACTGACTGCAGTATGCTATGTCTACGCTATAATATAATAGGTACTATACATTATATATAAAATAAAATAATTAAATACTAGTTAAAGTTATTTAAAAAAAATTGTTGAATAAAAAAAAGTATTTCACATTTTTCGAATGATTAACAAATGACCGTTGAGGAGTTCTGTGTTCTGAAGTTTTCAATTCAATCTTAGTCAAGTTTATGTGGGAATTACTTAAAATTATAGTGTCCTTATATCCTCAATGAATGGCATTACGGGTTACCTTACCCAATACTTGAACATGCAATGTCATATTTACATGAAAAATAGGGGGCGATAGAAATATGGTTTTTGTGATAATTCATTAACTTAATTTTGTATGTTTGAATCTTCTTTTTTGTATGTGGATAAATCAAAAGAATAACTCAGTTCAGCTTTGAAAATGTTTGAATGAAATGTTTACAATCGCGTTTCAAGAAATACCGGAATATAAAATCTGGACCGAAATATACTGTTACATTGTATCGTATTTGATTTGTTGAACTAAAAACAATATCATTGAACACCAAGCCAAAATGAAATCCCCGTAAGCTATTCGATTTCATCGGATACTCGACTGGCCGTCAATGAACAATGTTCGTTAAGTGAATGGGAACAAATGAGTTCATGATTTAGTATTCGATATATCGTGTCTAAAATCTGAATACCAAGCCGAGTCTTGTTTAAAACATAATCAATAAAGTTTGCGCACCGGATTAAGCCCTATGATGCTAATTGGAACATCCCAAACTTAATGAAAAAACATATATTTTTTATGTTATAACTTATGCAGGCTCGTTGGCGCGCTCGGTAGAACACCTGACGTGCGAATCGATGGGTCGTGGGATTGAATCCCACTGGGACATGTTTATAATTTTCTGTAAGCATGTTTTCCTCACGTCTGGTAACTTCGGGCATTGATAGGGTGGGAAGAATATCTAAATTCCGACCGGGTAACGAACCACCGTTCACAGATGGAAAAACCGTGAAGTGCACATTGCGCGTTTCGGTTTCAGTCTATGGATTTCCGAATGCTCGAAGTAAAAATTAGGTCGACAGCGCATCATTGACTGATGTTCTGTGGCTGAGGTATCACCTACCATCAAGTGAACCTCATCCTCGTCTGTCGATTGACATAAAAAAATGCAGGCTTCCAATAACAGTGAAACAATATTTTTTTTTTCAATTAGTGATTTTTATTTATATCTGTAGTAGGTTAATCTCATAACGTTCATTAATCGTCATTTGCTTATCCATTTTACGACAGAAACTGGAGCTTAACCCGTGGGATCGATCAATTTATTTGATACGCTTGGATTTTATACACTTCGTGCTTCATATTTCACGTTTTAAAATTCGATTTATCAACATTTTTGGATCGTTTGTTTGTTTTAATTTTGTACACGACAAAATGCTTATAAATAAATATCAAACAATCGATTAAGTGGGAGTCGGACTTGAGTGGAGAAACTTCTAAGTTTTCCGTGAAAATTTAACAATTCATAATTTGTTTTAAATAATAAGTAAAACCTTATGTTTACCAGTCACTAATAATAAATATAAACTATGGATTTTTTTACTTATAATCATCTTTCTTATAACTCACACTTAGCCAATAATATAAGTATTTATTTTTTGCAATATTGACTCCTAAAAACGGAATTGATTACTGTAGCCAAATTAGATCAGAGAAAATTATTTTTAAGCAAAAAACAAAAACCGACTTCAAAACTACAAGTACATAATATAATATTTACTTATAATATAATATAACTTAAACTAAAAGTAAAAAATAATATTTTAATTACTTCAAAGCATTATTTATTAACAGTTATTTTTGGAGTCGGTGCCAGCCAAGAAGGATAGTTTAATCCTGCTTTTGTAACAAATTTTCGATCTGTACGGAGCGGCACCGGTTGGGTGGCACCGACTTCAAAAATAACTTAATGCAATCAAAAAAAGATTCAATCAAATCCATCCATAACTTACGAAGTTATCGCGTAACAAACATACAAAAAAAAACAACATCATACAGACGAATTGAGAACCTCCTCCTTTTTTGAAGTCGGTTAAAAATAAGCTGTGTTAAATGGACAGACAGACGCTACTCTGGTTTTTCACTGTATGAATGATAAAATCATTTAACATAAATAATATTGTATAAGTAATAAGTATTACAGACGACAATATTAAAAGTGCCGTAGAATAAATTTATTTTTGAAGAGGATTTTTACCTGAAAACTTTAATTAGCTTCGTTTCGCCTAACTCATGATTCAATAGCAGCTAAATGATAAAGTTTTTGAAAAGTTACACCGTTGAAACAGTTCTTTTTTGTTAATGTAAAGTTGTTCTCCGCAAAAATGAGCTATATACTGTTTTTTAATTTAATTTTAATTATTTTATTTATTTATTTATTTATTATTATTATTATTTATATTATTATATTAATTTAATTATTGTTTTAAAATCCATTGGTTTTAAATATAAGAAGGTTTACTGACGATTTGTTGAGTTCAGCTTTATTAATCTGAATGTAACGGAAACCCATGTCGTCATATTTCAAATATTTTATGCCTCACATGAATGTGGCCATAAAACGATGAGGAAAGTATTAGAGAGTATAAGTTAATTTGGCAAACGCTCGCCGGCGCACACTGATTAATACTCGGCTACTGAACCACCAGAAATATGTATTAGTTCCACGGATATGAGATTGCTAATTCCGCTAATGCACCGGACAAATATAGCAAGTTGCAGCCACTCCAGCAGAGTTGCACCACAACCATTTTGTGAAACTATTTTGCGCTGCTTGGATAGTTGAACTCATGTTTCATATATACATACATATTATATTCATATAGTTTTAGTTGCATTACGTAGAAATAAGATCATACGAGTTGCCAGAGACTATAAAACTTTGATTGAAAAATTTAATTGAATCGCTTCCAATAAAAAGTTTTCTGATTTACTTCTTTTGAGAACTGTTTGGCAGACTCAATGATCAGCATGAAGTTAGAGAAGATATTGATAAAATCTAACTGTTTTTCAGTATGAGATTTACTGTTAATAATAACTGTATTGTAATTAAAAAAATAACCTAAAACAGATTAAAAGTGAAATTCATCAGTCATAACATATATGTTGATCACACCCTCACGCACAAGTGCAGTCCATTCATTTGCCGGATGGATTAATTTCCGCCGTGAGATCGTTCCAAAGGGAAATACGATTGGAACAAAGTGTACGCGACTGCTACCAAGAGGGACCAGCAGATATTTCATTTTACATCCATTTATCTCTAAAAAGGTTAAAGGGTATGGATTTTATGAATGCTGACTGCGGGATATTATTATAGATTCAGACGTTCGTTTCGAGGCAGTTTAAAGGTGTCTTTTATTTTATTTATATTATCCCAGTCGACATACGTTTAAGTCATTTGTTTGGCAAAGCGTCACACAAATTTGCGCTATTTCTCGTATTGTTCTTGCCCGCTGAGATTTAACTTATTACATGGCCGGCACACTGCCAACGTTTTCTCAGATCATTATTACTGACGAGAGTTGCCTTATTGTTTTCTTTAGCGCTATATCACGTTCGTGATTCATATTATATTTTTCATTTTTATCACAAACGTACAGTTTCATTTCGATTTTCATGGTACTTCGATTTTGGAAATTTTATGAACGCGAGTTTATGATGGATTTTACGATGCCCTCTCGGTCAAACACGCAACTGTAACGTTTATGGTATTGAACAAGCATTTATAAGGTTTTATTATAGGTGGATATTATACATACTCGTGACTAAAGAAACATAAATATTATTTTCATCGGCATCAAGACAAAATTACTATATGGTAACTATGGCATTCCTTTCATCAAAATAAAACATTATACAATCCCGTCTGTATTATGGTAATTACTTTCGTAAAGTTCCTTTAATGGACTAAGTTGAAGAAGCATTTATACAAGAAAGTCTATTAGAATGGTGTAAACATAATTTGTGGGAAAACTTGTGCATGTAATGTTCTGTGAGATGACATTGCCAGAACAACAGTGTGGATTTAATTAAAATATCGGTTGTTATGAGACTCGTAACTACCTATTTAACAATAACTAGGACCAAGCAATTACAAGTGTTATTTTGCGAATTTATACGTTATTAAGTATCGTAATCGAAGGGGCACGTACAACTTATGAGAAAGTATTCCTATCGTCAATGTCTTTTGATCACAACTGATTTTTATACAAGTGAATTCTCGCAAATGTTTTCGTGTTAGTGCAGTTTTTGACATAGGTACATAAACAAATTCTTCAGTTCTCTTATTTATAAAGAACATAAAAAAAATCAGCATTCTTTATGAATAATTTAAAATTAATAAGTATTAAATTTTGGGTAGTATTTTTGATACTGGTCCCTGGGGCTACATTAAAAATGGTAAGCTCCAGTGAATCTCGCCGTGTTCCTGATGGATGGTACTTACAGCAGATAGAGTCGTCCCCGCGAGGATCTTTCGCTACACACCGTTGAACAAGCGCCAATGAAGGCTTGACTTAAAGAAATTCTCCTAAAATTAAAACAGCACAATATTCGTTAAACCGAAAGATTTGGAAGTTATTTTATGATATAAGTTTAATTATAATAATAATTATGAATCTAAATTAAGAACTCTGCGTTCGTAATTCGGTAGATATCATTATGCAATGTAGCCTAACTTTTAAAGCCTACACTTTGAGAACTACTTACTAAGTAGAATAGCATATTTTCTTAACAATGAGATTTCCCAGTTAATGAGATTTACATAGTTTCTTTCACCTTTTTCAATTTAATCTTAAAAGGATTGTCCGTGAAAGCTTAAAAGCCTTTTTATCTTTGAGCTTAAGCTAGAATAAAATATTTAGTAAAAGATGATGGATACTGTTCATATTAAAAAGGTTGATTTATAGAAACGACACCTAAAGAAAAAAAACGTAATCAAATAGATACCTAGCTGATTTATTTTGCCTTAGGTTTATATATTACCGCATTTTTGATAAACTAAGGTTTTAAATTTTCAGATATTAGAATATAACTTTCTTCAGTGATTACTCGGTAAGAGTTTAATCTTACATTTAGACGATTCAAAAATATGCTTTTTTTAAATATGAATAGGTATTAAATCATAATTCAAACTATAGTTCACCTTGACAACGTTAACATTATTTGATATTGGTCGTGTATATTATACTTTTCTAGGTAAGAATAATCTATATCTATACTAATATTATAAAGAGAAAAGATTTGTTTGTGTGTTAGGATTTAACTCATAAACTACTCGACCAATTTTTACCAATTTTTTTTACCAATAGGAAGCTACATTATCAGCGAATAACATAGGTTTTAGTGTATAGTATATATCTATATACATCTATATTGCACCCGCGTGAAGCCGGGTGTGTTGCTAGTTAAAATATAATTTCAAACATTATTTTATTTGTGTTATGAAATTATATGAAAAAATACCATTAATAGAAACCTGTATGGCAACAAAGGCTATCTTAAAGTTAGACCACATTTATCGTCATTTCTAGAGTAGGTATACTTTTCAGGAACGCTGTAAAAATTACATGTATAGAAGCTGCGTTCTGATCTGGAAATGTTTTTTTAAAATTGATTATTACATACAATTCTTGGAAAACAAAGCCACTAACACTCCACCTTAAATGTACCTAGCCAAGAGAATCTGAGTGAGGGTTTAATAGTTTCTCCTTGATCCTGAGCGAGGCTGCAGCGCCGTTACGTGGTTAGATTTATTAGTTCAATTACCCTCGCCCTGTTCTAAGCAACTCTGCTTACTGCTGACGCCAACAAGTAAATATAGAGGTATACTTCGTACCATATCAGGTAGGTATGTACTTAAAAAAGTATGAATGTACATTTTTTTAAAAGTATAATACATTAATTATATGGTAATTAGGTCCTAGCTATATAACGTAGGGCTAAAATAGGTATGTAATGTAACTGCACCTTATGAGTAATGTCTTAAAATAATATATTGTGAATTAATTTTACGTCAAAAGCCGATATAAATTCTGTTAGTCAAGTCATAAATAGTCGAGTCAGAATCGCGTGAAACAGGTATTATTATTTTTTAATAAATTTTTAATCTTATTATAATTTAGATATAGGTTTTGCATTTAGTTTTTAAAAATATATATGTATACCTATTTGATACATTCCGGTTTTTTAACAAATTTGTGCTTAAATTTTTCAGAAATAAGCAAGAGAAGTTCTCATATATTTTTGTTAAATGATAATAATCGAAAAATAATATATTTCTTATGATTGAAAATGTATTAGAACTCCCCAAAATTTGCCGCTGAATTAGATTCTTTAATTTCGCTATATGTCTTAAGTTTCACCGAATAATAATGTAGGTACCTACTCAATTTTTTGTAAAAATAAAAAAACTATTTTTACTTCTAGTTTTTTTGTTAGAATGTAGCGAATAAGAATAACATGTTTCTTACTATCGGATTCATAAATTATAATTAGGTATTTGATGGTACTACCTATTACTTTGTTTTTTTTTCGAAAGTACTCTATTGTTTTTGGCACATATGGCCATTAAAACTAACCGGACCTTTTTGGGCGAGCGCAAAATCAAGATATAGAGCCTAATAATTTTGGTAATAGCATATATGGGGTCAGGTCACCATCAGGGATAGATGAAATCATAGATGGAAAAACTGAGAAGTGCATATTTCGCGTTTCGGTTTTAGTCTATGAATTTCCGAATGCTCGAAGTAAAAAAGTAGGTCGAAAGCGCATCATTGACTGTTGTTCTGTGGCTGAAGTATCACCTACTCATGCTCGTCTATCTATTATTATTATATCTATTAAAGAATTAATAGTTATCTGAGTGACAATCGGTGCGAACGGATAGAAGCGTTCAGTAACCACAAGGACGCCGCCCGATACAACTTGGCCAACTTTCAAATTTGTGGGTTGGCGCTTTCAAAGCTAAAACCATCCTCTAGTTAGCAGTACGTGTAAGCACATATACATCTATAATAACCACAACGTTATTAACGAGTTTTATGAAGAGCAATAAGATAAAATTTTATGATTGCACTCACCGCGAGACTGAAAAATTTCCCAACATCCAAGTAGTTCAGCTTATATTTATTAGCAATTAAAAATGTACGTGAAGAACAAAAGCGTTCTACGGCGCAATAGCAAATTCTCGTTATAAACGCTTTGCGAACTAAGTCAAGAGCTAATAAAAGCTCTTGAAGCCTCGGTATTTGTACTTAGGTATTGAATTGAAAAATAATTTGTCAACTTATAAGTGAATTCCCGATTCCCTGGGGAATGGGGCAGACCTATTTCTGTGTCTGTATCACTGATCATTTTTTTACAGGCAAGTATATGATCAGCTTTCTGTGCCCTGCCTGACCGAAACAAATAATTTTTTCAATAGTGTTTCCCCGGGATTTGAACCCAGGACCTCCGATGTTAATGATCAAATATAATAACAAAATACACAGATACACAATACTCCTAATCTATGTGTGTGCCTAGATGTTTTTATAATATTTTTCAAGCAGTTTACATTTAAAGAAATATTCACGATATATCCATACTATACTACAATATTTCACCTAATTATAATAACTCATTAAAATTAAAGATATTAATATAGATAAACATATTAGGTAACACACATGCCTAGTAAAAATTACGAAAGAGCGCAGCAAACAATTTAGCACAGAGGACCGTCCGCGTCATATTGATGGAGAGGGTCCGAATACAAGATCGCGAGACGACTGCTTTCATGAATATTGTAGAAGCAAGCTCGCCCGCTGCAGCCCCAGAAACTGTACTCACTGGAACTCTATTTCGCCATGACAGGTATGTATGTATATTGCATTCACACTAGAACATAGATACTGCTTACGGACGGGTATCGTAGAATTTATGAACATAGTAGATAACATACCTGTAGTGAAAAGTAAATAAAAATATGTGTTTTAGTTTAAATATTTAATAACAATTCTACAAAGGATACGAAAGCTCTATTAAAAATTCACTCATTCGACGCTAACAAAGAAACGCAACCCTGAACCAGGTACATGCAAATATTTAATAAAATCTACAACAATTAACCCGAACAGAAAGCAATGAAAAGCTAAAGGACAAAGATTTATTATGCAGTAGCGTGCGGTTCGGACAGAGGTTCGCGTCGGCCGGCAGAGGGCGAGCTAAGTGGTGCGGCGCGACTATAGTCGTCAAACCGGTTTGTCGTCAAAACGTCAAACCGCCCGCCTGTGGTCGGCCTCGGCTCGTCCGACGAAAATTAATAGCATTGTGTTACGCATCCTACTAGCTACGAGTACGCTACGAGTACGCCACTCGCTCTTTCCTGCTATTGAAAGCTCGTATAACCTGCTAACACGAGTTTAAACAAATTACCGACTCGTTTGCCAAATTCATGGGCTTTCAGGGCTGGTTAATTGCTATTTTAAATGTTTTTCAACCAAATCAGTATATCATTGGTATTTAAAGACTGTCTCGTCATTAGAGAATACAATGTATTTTCAGTGATTCTGGTCCTGAAATTTTTGAATTTCCAGTATTTTTATTTTTTTGAGCGCTTACAGAAAATTTCCCTTACTTTAAGACTTAACCTACCGATATTGCTACCAATGGCCTTCATTTCACTGCTTTTCAAATTAAAAATTATATTATTTTCCAGTTGATTATAAATAATAAAGAATTTAACATAGGCATAAAACACAAAATAATTGTCGTGTAGTAAGTTAAAAAAAATGAAAACCTGGAATTTAACAATTTTGTTTCACCGCTCTGATAGATAGTGTTAAAGTGGTAACTTATATTCTCTACTCGTTATACTGTACTGCAATAAATAATCCACAAAATGTATTGCATCCTGATTCATAAAATTAAATTCTTTAATACCGTTTTAAGTCAGATAAAATATTGATTTCGTTAAAAATGCTAGGCGAAAGCTATTTATTGCAGATACATTGATCATTCATCTCTCGATACGTGGCAAATAGAAGATGCACGAAGTCAGTCCCGCATGCCAATGTTCACTACAAAAATTGTTACTTATTATATAGCTAAGTCAATAAGTTAACAATCAATATGAAATCATTGTGCGTCTTTGTAAAGTTTATTTAAGAAATGGAAACTTATATTTATTTATAATTATACATATTTTCTATTGTAGATTTCGCAGAATTATTTACATTTTTAATATCACTTTTTAGTTTTTTACTATTAGTACTATTCATTAACAAAGAATTATTTTATTCGAATGTTGAAATAAAACATCGGTATAGAGTAAAGCTGTCTTATCCCGAAAAGTAAAAGAAGATTTTCGAATTCTAAAAGGGCAAAAGTCTGTCGATCTTTAAAAGTATTTTAGGTTGTACATGCAGCAGAATATAATAGGTACAATAAATGATGTTGATAATATTATTGTACGGATAGTCTCAGATATTAGCGTTACAATCAATCAGTGGTGTCCGTGACATGTAGGTAATTAGAAGTGATCCTACGAGACAGCCAGGCAAATTCCACTAACGAGACAATCGTATGGAAACATAACACCTATAATAAATTTATCATCTCTAGCCTCATTAACGTGAAGAATGTATTTTATATTAAATAACTCTATTTCTATACATGCAATAACAACTTTATTATTCTATATATTTTGAATTTTGCAATCCTTTATCAATATTAATCGTAATTTACGTTCAATATAACAAACATTATATACATATATGTTTATTTTTTTGAGAAATAAGTAATGTATCTAATACACATATTAAGTATTATATTTTGTAAAATATATTTTATAATACTCTGCATACTAGAAAAAAAGTCACCGTCCATACATGGAAAAGTCGTGAAACGTGGATTGCGCGTTTCGGTTTAGTCTATAGATTTCTGAATGTTTGAGAAAACATTTAAGTTCGCATATATCGATGTCTGGTCGTTGATCTTATCATCAAGTAAGCGTCACGCTCGTCGATACATGACATGAAAACAGGCATCGACTGAGGGTAACTTCCTGTTTTCCGGTTGACATTTCCATAATTACGACGACACAACAACTGTTAGGGCAATTTTCTAGAACAAAACAATAATATTATTATTTTTAAATACTCGTAGATGTAAAAACCATGAAGTGTATTGCGCGTTTTGTTTGCTTATGGATTTCCAAATACTCGAAACAACAAATAGGTCGGCAAAGCATTATTGGCTGTTGTTCTGTGGCTGATCATATCACCACTTGAGGTACCAACAAGTAAGTCTCAAGCTCGTCTGTCGATTTCTAACACATTTTTTAAAATCCTACTTAAGGGATGAAGGTATAGTGCTAAAACCCAATAAGAATGTAATTAAAAAATGTATATTGTATTGTATTGTATATTGAATTTTAAAAGTTTTGGGGCAACATTATCTAAGATATACGAAGAATATCGCAGTAATTAATTTTAAATTAAATTAAATTAATTTGTGATGTGATATATTCTTCGTAAGTATATTAGGTAATTTTGTCCCTACACTTTTTAAAAATTGAATTGAACTTAAAACTTTTAATTTCGTATTTATTGGGTTTTAACACCCTCATTGTGTAAAAAAAATAAAGTTCGCGTTAACAGTAAGAATAACGAGCAAAAGAATATTATTAATTCTAAATGATCGTAAATAACTATTGTCTCGTTGCGTTCATAACTTTTTGTAGGCGCTTTATTACCCGTACTTTCTATCTTCATAATTTGTAAAGTACTTACTTTGTGAAGATAACAGCGTACCGTAGATCGTGAATCTTCTTAATTACCAACAATGTTCAAATTAAGCTTTAATGACTTTTAATTAACAACTTTCTGATCGTTGAACTAAATTATTTTATCTCACCTTATAATATTATTATAAATTAGGTACATATTTAAAAAAAAATATTTTTAAGATTTAACTCGTTGGCTCATATTAGTTGGCACTTTCAATAGGTTGCGGTTATATGATATTATAATAATTCTCTACAAACATATTTTTCCCTACCGTTCCCTATGCATTGTTGCTTTGCACGAATGACTGAAAATATGAAAAAATATGCTGTAAATATCGGAATTTCTTCGTTTATAGATGGAAAAGCTGTGACGTACAGAATCTCTACGTACATCAATGGATTTTCGAAGGTTCAAAGTAAACGTAAAATAGGTCGACAGCGCAATATTTTTCATAATTGCTGTCGTTACTAAGGTAACACCTAATATTATCTGAGGCTCTGAGCTATACGTTTATCTTTCCTTAACTCTAAAGGATATAAAACAAACTTTCATACATAGGTATTATATGTTTTCCGCTTAGTTTTTCGAAAATACACAGCGCATTTTGACTTTCACCATAATTAAAGAAATCTTTTATATTATTATAATGTGTTATAAATTTAAATATTTTAAAGAAGGATGGATATCCTTGTTTAATTTTTTGGAAGTGTTGATTACAGAAAATTACAAAAAAGTTATTGTTCTGTATATTATTAATATTGTTTTGTAACTTTGTAACATATATTATAGCTTACCTTTTTTGTAATCTAAACTACGTCACATAAATTCTGTATAAAGTTGGGTCGGTTCGCTATTCTAACATAAAAAATCTAAAGAACAAAATATACCTAAGTAATTGAAAAAGTATTAAAGAAAAATAAGTAAACTGTCAAGGAAAATAAGGCCACGAAGTTTGGTATCATGCATCGGCATCGCAAGTGCACTGCTTGCTATTTTATAAAGTCGCATAACTTTTGCAGACTTTCTCGAATGAAAATATAACGAATAGATTTGTTTAAAATTTAAATTAATTCCGTAACCAAAAATAAAGTGGTAGAATCTGAATTTAAAATCACAGTATTTCAATTGTATTTGCATACAGAATGCGAAATAAATGATTCGAGAAATTATCATTTTTGAGAGCATCAACTGTAATGTAAGTAAGTATAAGTATTAAAACGATGGACTGTCCCGTTGAATGTCGACAAATGAGTAGTAATTTGCGTCACCCTGTATCGGACGTTGCGAGGCAAATGTGAATATCAAATGAGTGTTTAAGCCACCCATTTGGATCAGTCTCGGACGACGCCAATCATTTTAAAATTGACACAGCCTTTGATGCCTGTAAATTATTTATACTGCAATAATCAAAATTTAATTACTAGAATATAGCCCTCATTAATCAATCTATTTGATAGTGATGGAGATCGAATGGGCTGTACAGACTGGTGACAAATAAAAGATAGTTCTTACTTGTAACTTTTCTTTTTTAATATTAAATAAATGAACGACAACACAGTTATTAAAAATATATTTAAAAAAAAGGTTATTAAAAAGAAGTTGGCAACACTATTAAAATGATATTTCACTTATTATGCAAGTTGAAATTTTCGTATTCTTAAATGAAGTCAGAAGAAATTCTCTGTTTGGCAGTTTTGTGATTAATACTAATTAAACGGTTATGTGGAAGTATTTTCACATCAATGTTAATAAAAAAACTTTAAATAATTAGGTCAAAATATTATTATATCAATATTAATATAATAATCATAATTATTTTGACAAAGCACTTCCATTACAGAATATCAGTAAAACGAACAAGAACAATGACCATATTGTTAAGACTTAAACAATAAAGTTTCTGGTTCACATTCTATTAGCGAAAAGGGGAAAAGAATCTTACAGTAAAAGTTTGGTCGTCGCAAGTTGATTCAGAGACTTGATCTCTTGCAGATTGAATACGTTGGAGGCGATCCGGAACTAAAGCGTCTTATTGTTATTCACCCCAGTGTGACAACCGACTAACCGGTCCCTGAGTCTCTGCCCTCGCTCACCCCAAAACGCAAATGCTATATTGTTTTGATTCAGAATAATTATTGGAAACGAAAACATATTCTATAAGATATAACGATTTTTAAGTGTTTTCATAATAATGTCGTTTAAAATCTGTAATACCTAGATTCCATAATCTTCCTCGCACGTAAATGATATCATATTGGCTTTGTCTTTTCTAGCGTCTGACCTATCTTTGCGCTAAATTTTATTCATATCGTGTCCCACTAGAGCTGGGATCCAAGCGAAATACAAATATGACATAAGTATTTTCCACGAACATCTTTACACACGGTAAATATTAGATCCACATAGGGGCCTATGAGTGAGATTTTTGTTTTCCGCATGTACAGAACAATAACAACAGCAATAAATATAATTGATGCCACAAACAGAGACTGAAATGAAAGTAAAAGACGAAAATATTTATCTGGGAACAAATAGTAGCGCGATATCGAAGATGCCTCTACGAAATATATATCATATAAGATTTGTAGCCGAGAAATTGTTTCTGTCCTCCCAGTTTCCGTCATACGTTTTCAACGTATTATTAAATTTTTCATTTGACTGATCATAATTGTTATTAAAGGAAGAATATAAATTTTATATAATATATAGATAATATATTACATTCCGTTTATACGAATAGTTATTTACGAAAATATTTTTCTATTTATATAATACTAGCAATCCGCCCCGGCATCGCACAGGTGCAATGTATCAGATCATGATAATAAAATCGGTCGAGTAGTTTTATATGGATAATTTTCACCGTTTATGCAACATTTTTTTACTGATGCTTCGCTCCTATTGGTCGCAGCGTGATGTTATATAGCCTAAACTCTAAAGCCTTCCTCGATAATTGGACTATCCAAGATAAAAATAATTTTTCAATTCGAACCAGTAGTTTTTGAGATTAGCGCGTTGAAACAAACAAACTCTTTAGCTTTATAATATTAATTATTATGTTCTAGTATAGATTATATCTTATAAGACTTATAATTTATTATATATATCTAAGTATTATATTCAAACATAACATAAATTTAAAACGGTTTGGTGCTAGAAAATTGTTATTTCAACTTTTCGTTTAGGTATAAAGACAAAAGGACTTTAGGCAGACTTCAATATTGAACCCACTATAAAATTGAGTAAAAGAAATATATTCAATGGCGTAAACTTGGGAAGAAGGAAGGATTCGAGCCTCGGTGCCGCTCTGTCCTCGAACTTTGTCAGTTTATATGACCCGTGTAATGCCATCTTAAACTAAATAAAGCTTTTCATTTTGGCTCTTGTATTGAGAACGTAACGACTTACGCCTTCTTGTGTAAGCTTCGTTGAGATACGAAGCCTCCTACAGTATTTTTTTTAATATTAATACTTTTGTAATCAACGCAATTTTTTTAAATGTAATGTCCTATTAATTAATTAAGTAATTCAGTAATTTATTCAATTCGCTTCAATCAATAATTAGAGATAAATCTAGTTATCTAATATTATACGCGTAAATAAGAATATAACAAAATGTTTAAAATTTCTTACATCATCAATATAAACTATGTCAATATTTCCTCGAAAACAGACGTTATTTAGGTTTAGATAAATATTATAGACAGGAGATAGGAATGGATTACCTACTGGTGAGTGATACAGCTGTCATCGCCCCTGGCAGCTTGGACTTACTCCGTCACAAATGCTAATTCATACGAGCAACTGGCCCATGCCTTCGACTGAATAATTATTCAAATTTTCGCAGTATTAGGTTTCGTTATTGAGGGAATACTTAATATGTGCACAGCAGTGGATTTCTTTGAAATATCCAATACTAAAATTTACCGATAACTGTCAATATTCATGTAAAGCGTTTCTCTTTGGCTATTACTTCAAAATAAAAAAAAGTAGTCAAAAGGCCGCAGGCATTGTGTGGCTACTTACGACAGAAACTTACCACGCTGGTTATAGTCACGCCACGGATTATCATAACTTATGGCTTTAAGAAAAAATAAAAAATCATAAAAAAAAGAAACACTACTATTATATATATATATATAGATGATGAGAGATATTTTTACCAATATAAATATATTCATTGATTGCTAGTTTAATAAGCAAAATAATTTATGGATACCAATTGTCATACAATTCCATTTATATGAGACGCAAATTTCCACGCTCATAATATAACCTTTCATATCCCCTTCGACAAAACAAAGTAATTTCAATTCGGCATCAGCGCTCGAATGGGATATTCGCAAACATAACCTCGCCATACGAGGTGTAAGAAACTGCGGATGTTTATGTCATATTATGTTTATGTTTTGTGCATGTTATTGTATACTATCGTCTTCCTTCCTGATTATTTAAAACTATAGTTAGCAATATCAACGGAATTACATTTTAGAAATACGATACGAAAAATATTGTTGGTATATCGATACCAACCGTTTTGTTTTTATTGCAAAGCAGACAACTGCTTTTTTTGATGATAAGTAATCACCACCGCCCATGCACATCGGCGACTTAAATGTCTCAGATGCGTTATAAGCCTTTTAAAGATTTATAGGCTCGTTTTTTAAAATCAATGAGGTCGTAATTAGTTGGAAACACTGAAGACGGCAATTAATTCTATAGTTTTGTTGTACCTACCTACGTGGAATGAAGTTGGATTCTGACCCGAATATAGTTAGAAAAACCTAGACAGAAATAAAATCTGATAGATTGACGATTCGAATAGTTTCTGGATAGTCGTTCGTGCTAGACCCTCTGATATATTGACAATACGAATACTCTCTTGCAAGTCTTTAGTGCTAAGGTCATTTACTCTTTTTTTTTTATTAAATCCTTCGTGCAAAAGTGAACAGCAGATCTGTAATAATTTACTACGGGATAGTAACTTAAATTATGTATTTTTATGAATCTTTCGACAATTATATTTGATTTATTTACTTATGTTATGATAAGTATGATAAAGTTATCCACAAAAACCAATTCCATCTGTTGTAATTACTCACGAAGGGGTACCACTACGGCTCAATCAAACTTTAGCAATCATCACGCCTGTCTAATCTCCTGGGTAACAATGTAACACGTAGATATCATAATATCAACAACCTCGTTTTATGTGTAACGATAACAAATCACAGCGGGTCTTCTGTTTCGTATCCAACTTTTGTTTATGAATCCTAAATCATGATCTATGTAAAGTAATGTAAACACGTTTCACGACTCTATACTAAATTCTAGTGATGACACCCTGAAATACCCTACTTGTGGTGATTGGTCGGACTTGAATTCGTGTATGCGGTGATATTAGTTATTTCAACTATGTGTTGCGTGTTGTTTCCACGATAATGTAAGTGCGTGCTCCTATTTCACCATGTATGTTGCCGATATAGGACAAATTTTTGTTATTTGTTTTTTTATTATTATAGATAATTACTTCAAGCAGCTCCTTATGAAATTTTTGTAAAACAAATAACTTCGCGATTAAAAAGAGTGGCGGAGAATTTATTGCCAGTTCTTCTCGTCCGTTCTACACCCTTGATTAGAGAACTGGCAGTAAATGTAAAATTAGAAGCATTTAAAATACTTTTTTTATTTTTATTGACGTTCATAAGTGTAAATTATGTTACCTAAATAAATAAATGATTTGAATTTTAATAAAAGTACCAACAACAGGGACCAAAAATCTAAGGAAATTTTAGTAATAACTTAACGTCACTAACTCAGATTAGAACTAAAGGAATTAAATATAAATTTCAAATATTCAATAATAGAAGTAAACCACGCATTATTCTATGAAGGTGTATAAAATATTTTAAAGGGGTTAACTATATGCATTAATTATTAATATAAGTTTTAAAAAATCAATATAATCTAACTTTCCAATTCTCTTAAAGTTGGATTTGATTTATAGGTCCCGTTGGGACTTAGATTTTTAGTCCAAAATTGAATGTCCCGCGTGGGCGGCACAGACAAGAAATTTTAAATATTAAAAAAGAATATTACTGATTTTCAAGTTTTTTTATTATGTCGCTTTTGACGTCATAATCCAGGTTTTTTACCCATAAGGTTTCAAAATCCCACTTTAAATAAATTTTGGCAATGCTACTTGTTGTTGGTCGTGTTGGTATATAGCTAAAATTCATATATTTTTTAGAATAACTAACTCATCACTATAAAGTTATACAGACTTTATGAAACTCGATGATTATAAGATAATATAAAATATTCAAAACTAAATTCGCTTTTGTGTTTTCCGATACAGTGAAATTGGCTTTGTAAAATATGCGTACATGTTAGGCTATGGTGTTCGCTATAGTAGACATTTTTAATTTCCGGCGCCCCGAATGCTTCCGCAACGAAAAAGTTTTAATTGAATGTTTGCTCGTTGTTGAGATATAGCCGATCTAAACTACTCTAAACTGGTTTACCATGATTCTATATATAAAACAAAAGGTATATTCACAATTCGCTTAACATTCACAACATTGTTGAACAAAGGTACTATTATTTTTTACTCTGTAAGCATTCAATGTAGGTTGCCTGGTAAGTAATCACTACCTTCCAAGGACTTCCGCGACTCAGATGTCTCAGATGCGTTATTGACCTTTTATACATTTTAAATTTAAAATTTTTACAGGAATCATTTTAAGATTCGCCTTGTAGTTACCGATAGGCATTAATAATAATTTACCATGACTGATTCAAGCCGTTCTATAATATAACTTTTTGTCACTTATGTCGCTTTTATCAGTGGATATTGCTATCTATTAGTAATGCTTAGCAAAGCAAAAAATACTTGATCTCATAAACAATTTAAATCAGAGAATAAATCCCGAATATATTTCTTTCAAAACGGAGCGGAATAAATATAAATCTTACCGAAATCAGAATTAATTACTCAGCCGTAAATAAATAAACAGACATCTTAATCAATGCTGGTTCAGAACGTTTACCTAATTGAATTCTGATGTCGTAGTATATAAAGAAAGGGGCAGTGTGAAAAGTTGCCGCAAAAGCTTTTCTTCAGCCCGAATGAGCCTTGATTAAACACAAAACTAATGGCCATTTAACGAACGCTTCGTTTAGAAACTTATTCGCTTTCGTATGAGCAAGGATGATTTCATTAACGAAAAGTAATCTTACTTTTTCATGGCATTGCGCCTATGCGAATCTCGGAATTCTCAGAATATTTCATAATAATTACTCGTTTTTTTTTTTTGATTTGTAATCAAAGGCTTAATAACATTTATTATGAGTTATTCAACATTTACTCACAACGTAGCACCCCACTATTTTCCCCTCTGCAGAATGGAATTTTCGAAAATAATTCCTTATTTAGTAGTAATAATGTCAAATTTCCAAGCTTTAAACGAATTGATGAAAAGAAACGAATATAATAAAATTATGAAAAATATGAATTTTTCAACAAAACTTTTTCATTATTTTCGAGTTGAAAAGCGAGTATATCCTACACGGCTAATAATACAATGGAGATAAAATATCCCGAAGAACACTACTTTACTAAATACATAATGGAGTCTATCCAGGTTCTGACAGAGAAGACATAACTGACTCGGGGCGGCGAGAAAATAGTTCCCGAGAAAAATTAGCATTAGATATGAGGCGTCGTACGCTAATGCTGCTTTCAGCGTTATTGCATACTTGTTGTAATATGATACCTCTCTGACACTGTATTTTTCAAGAATATTAGCTTTAAGGCCCATTTATATGATGACATTTTCTTGTACTAAGAGCACTAATTTAAGTGCAATCAATAACATCCAAGTGTTGAAAGCAACTGCTTACACGCAGATATTATATGTTTTTTAAACCAAGAAAACTGTTGAAACAAAACTTGTATGACAAGAGTGTTACATGTTATATAAACCATGCAAGTCACATATGGCTTCAATTTAATTGCTGGCAACATGAACTTACGTCGCTTAAATTTATAATTAAACTTGAGATGCATATGCGGCCCTTTTTGTATTGTTTTAATTGGCCGTAGACCTCATCTAAATTGTTATTGTATTATTGAACTTACGGTCTTAAGTGAATATGCGTGATGTGTGTGTCACTATTCTGATATACTAATATTATTAAGAGGAAATATTTGTTTGTTTGTCACAATTTAACTCAAAAAATAACGATTTTAAAAATAATTTCACCAATATAAAGCTACATTATTAGCGACTAACGTAGGCTATATATATTTTTTGTGTATAGTAAATTTACATTACACCCGTGCGAAGCCAGGGCGGATCGCTAATATGTATAGATATTAACATATTTACCTGATTTTATGATTATTAATTATATGCATAACTAATGCATTGCGGGAAAAGAAGCAGGTATCACAACTTAACTGTTTTTCCTGCCTCACACAACTACTCTGTGTGAGGAGCTGTCGCCGGCGGATTTTCCTAACCGACATGATTTAGGAATTTTCAAGAAACGAGCCTACATCTTCCTTAAATGTTGGCAAGGCACCTGCAAGCCCTCTGGTGTTGCAGATGACTATGGGCAACTGTGATCACTTACCATCACGTGAACCACCAGCCCATTTGCTCTCTGTTCTATAAAAAAGGAGTCCTAACAAGCCGATTCCTACCGACTTTCCTTTATTCATATATTTAACCCAATAACTAGTCTACAAACTACAAATATTGAAGGTGGTGGATACCTTTCGCTTTGCTTTGGATCTTCCTCCTATATGAGTCAATTCGCAGAATTGTGTGGTTTTGCTGAAACTTAGCATATATTGTGAAAATAAAATAAAAAAACGAAAATAAATGTTAAATAACTGTCATTATTATTCACTAAAGAAGTATAATGTGCGTGTAATAATTTAACTTGTAAAGTTTTTTTTTCTAAAAGTCTTTAGTTATTATAATATACATATAAGCTCCATTGTAATTATTCTTAAGATCTTCTTGAATATTTTTATAATTTATTTAAAACAAAACATCGAAGTATGTTAAAACTGGGACTAATAAACATTATATTCGGGCATATATTACGGTTAAGCTTAAAAAAATACAAAAACACAAAACATAAAGCTCAAATAATCCCAAATTGACAAAGTAGTAAAGTGGGAGTGCCGACTCTAGATTTATAGGGCGCCGCGTGCGTGCTTAATAAAAAAAATCACAAAGGTAATTCGCGCGACAAGTTATTATCGTAGCTAGGAATATATTATGTGATTCTCGTATTCTCATATGAATAAATGGAATCATTTTTGTCTTGAACATTTTTTAGATTTTACGTTTTATTAGCCTCAGGTCAACTCTTAGCAATATTATTTTTATTGATTAATCTACTTTATTTTTCCCAGCTTTATGTATTTAATAAAATATAGAAAAAACGAGAGAGTGAGAAACGAAAATTTAAATGATTTTTTTTTATTATTTTAATTTTCAAGCTTCAATATTGAAGGAACGATAAAAAATGCATAAAAATATTTTTTCTTTATCTAAAACATAAAAGAAAAAATATACGTTTAAGACAAGTTAAAAGTAGAACAAACGTGTCTTAAGTTTTTGGCCGGATTCAGAGTTGGCAGGGGGCGTGCCTGTTTCAGATAATGTCACCATAACAGATTATATCTTGGCAGAAAGTCAGATCCTCGCAGATATTGAAGACATAAGAGACGCATTTTATTTTATTAAAATTATACTAATAAAATAACGTTAAGCTAATCCACATTTTTGCTATCGTGGTTTTTACAATTATAGACCGTATGAACTATTACTATAGTTTGAAACCGAAACGCCCATTACTTAATCGTTTTTCCATCTCTTCATAGTGTAGTAACACTGCACAGCTACAAGCAGAATGAATAAGAATTTGATAGTTTGCGGGTTTAAATCCCTCTGGGTTTATACTTTTCTTTAAACATGTTTTCCCTACGTCTCGTCAAATCGCGCGTTATTTGGATGGGAGGAACATCGAAATTCTAACCGGATAATGAATAGATGGAAAAACGATGAAGTACCTAATGGGCGTTTGGTTTCAAACTAAGAATTTCCGATGATGGCGCATTGGACCTATCAGTCCAATGCGTCATATTGATTGTTATTCTGTGGCTGCGATATAACCTACCATCAAGTGAGCCTCACGCAGATCTATAATAAAAAATTATAAAGTGTAAAAAACTAGCATAACACTGAACTCTTAAAATAGGTCCTGATTGAATATATAAGTAGTACAGCGCACATTAAATCATATTATCTTCTAAAGTTGTTCGTTAGGATATAATCCTGTTAGGGAGACGGTTCCAGGTGTAGCCGGGCGCAGACCACGTATAATTGAGGCAATAAATCCAACCGGGACGACTTATGCCACTCGCTCGCCTCTGTCGACTCGCGACAATTAAATCACGCTAAATTATGGAATCCAACTAATTGCATTATTTGTAAGTTATAATACCTGTGGAGATTGTGTTTGTGGTTTGCGATTTTTTTAATTTTTAATAACAATAAAGGAAGATAGACAGGTCTTTTTATCTAAGGAAGCTATTTAAAAATCTATTGGAGAAAGCTTATCGTAATGCGTTCCAAGAAGTTAAATCGTAGTTATACCTACTCAATAGTTTTCATGTCTAATGATGTAACGAATATTCGAGTTAGCATTGGTACTCGCGAAAATTCGCACATTTTTTGACATTCGTGTCCTGATAAATTTCGAAGGTGTAAATAATATATATTATATTATGGTGTGACTCTGTGGAGTAAAAGACGATGAAGTGACGAGAATTGAAAAATGCATGTTAAGTTCGTTTGGGCATATAGAGAGTAAGTAGTGAAACAAAAAAGATTTATAAATCTAGTGTAAGTGGAAAAGTCGGAAGTGGTCGACCTAGGCGAATGTACTCCTTTCGCTGACTAGGAAAGTCGCCGGATGACCAGAATCCCAAACTATTTTTTTTTACAATTCAGTATATGGTATAAATATTTACTTGAATAAAGCTATGTATATAAATATGAATGTCATAAATACCATGTATCTTTCTGAACAACCTACTAACTAATTTTGAAGTCATGGTTTTCTATAGTGAAGTCATGAACTTTAACGACATAAATTTGAAAAAAAATGTCAAAAAAATTACAAGATATATCACAATAAACACAAAAGCATGCGTGTGCAATAAAGTGAATTTATTTTCGGCAGCTGTCATTAAGGCTTAAGAGTCGTAACCCCTTGATGACGGTCGTAAATTGTTTATTACAGTTAGATACGCTTAAATTCAGGAAGTCGAAGGTGTGCATATATAATTCTAAAATGAAAGGAAACAAACATTCAGACTACATTATTTATATACATATGTTATGTCGTGGTACCGCCTCCTTTGCTCAGTAGTATACGTAATGATTTTGGCGCTGGAAGTCTCATATTCCAGTCCTTGGGAAACAAGATAAAAAGACTGTCTGTAAGGAAAATTTATTAGTGATTCAGAAATGGATCACTGGGAACCTCGGTAATACACTTTAAGTCATCTGGAGACACGGCACTCGGCAGTGCCCCCGCCAAGTCGAGCATGGAAATGCACCCGCGGCTCAATGGCTCAGATGCCTTGCCGGCCTTTAAAAAATATATAATTATTTTAAAAAATTATGATTGTGAATATTGTAAAGTTTTGGTTTTATTTACCAGTTAAGTTTAGTTTATTTAAAGTACCTAACTAACATTTACCTAAAAACCTTTTATTACTCTCTTTGTAACATTTAAGTACACACTTTTCATCGAACTTGAAAATTAACCTTATAATTTTCACGGAGAATATGTTTCATCTAAACAATCTTTTAATTATTTAAGATTCCTGTTGTATGTATATACATAAAGATGCCAAAATATATCCTATTCAGTAAGGTAAGTAGTCGGATTGAAAAACCTTTCGAACAACCTTCGTCAATGTCAATTAACGAAGAAAACCTCCAAAATAAACACCGAAGGAAAGTTGGGAGTTAATTTACTTTTTCACTGAATATAATATAATATGATGAATATTCGTTTAGGTTTAAGAACTTGTAAATATGATGAGATCTTACACTAGATTTGAATAAGCCATTTTTTTATTAAAGGTTATATTAAATGCACCTAGGATCCATGATATTTTAATTTAACTGACATTACGAGTAATTTACAAAGTGTGCGCCAATTCGTTATCACGATTTTGCTCAAAGCAGCATAGATATTCCTACAGGGCTTGGCTAGTAATGAAAGAAATAGTAGTTTTAGTGGTTGGCGTAGTAGCAAAAGCGCAGACTCGTAGTACGATGGTCGTACGAAAAACGCTCACTTTTTTTTCTGTATTTTTTCCATTTTTTTATTATTCATGTCGCAACTAAGCTAAGTGATACATTATTTATTATTTTAATTTAAAAAAAAGTGTCGTTTTTGCTGCGATATCTTTTTATATTTTTTTAGTACATTAGACCCGTTCAAAGCCGGGGCGCATCGTATGTTATATAACAAAGACCTCTTTCTATAATATGTTATGATCACGACGCTTGTATAGAGTGCACTAGAACTTATGACTAACTACTTCTGACGTTAGTTGGTACTACCTACCCTTCAGGCAACGTAAACTAGTTTAGATGTTTCATGGCAATAGTTTCACTTGTGTGAACTTTACAGTGTGATATTATTAATATCTTTATATTTTAATCTTGAGCCCCTTATCTCTTTTCATAATTGTACATAATATATGAAAATTATTGAGCTACTCCAATAAGCTTCTTGTACAAATAAACCAAAAACAACCAAAGAGCACAATATATATCATAGATTTTAGAAAAATGAAAAGATTTGTATAGATCCAGGGCATTATAAATAATATGTTTTTAACGTAATTGTGCCAACTGGACAATGGACAGTAATCTTCAGAAGTTGTATCAGGGCGTAGAAGTATGAAAATAATTATTTTCTAAAATATTGTTGAATAATATAGAGACAGAAATAATATAGCGATATAGATTACAATTTTAAGCATAAAAACAACAAAAAAATCGTTTATTATAGCGCATGATTATGGTATAGTTACCGAACTAACAACCGTAGTAATAATATTTACCAAGTCAGCAGTCAACACGCGCTGGATACTATGTAGCTATCACACTACATAGAGATTTACTATTCTAAAGCCATCTTGTATTAAAACCTGAAAACAATAGTAATAAAGTTCATCAACGACAGGTAAGGTGGTAATGTCAAGAATCCTTGTCGCAGAGGGGCAACGTCCGGTTTCCGGACGGCGCCTCCCCGACTATTCAATTTAGTCCGTCCTGCGACAAACTCCATTGATTGTTTCTGTATTCAGTTCGCAAACTGCTGAGATTTGGAACTTTTACGTGATACACTTTTCTCACTTTTAGATTTTTGTTTGAATTTAGAATTTCAAGAATTTACACAAACCTTCGTTCAGAAAAGCTTAGAGGCCCATCTTTCGTTTTGTTTTTCAGGTATCCTATAACCTTAAAAACTGTTTTGGAGAAGTTTTGGAAAGGTTGGTAGGAAAGTTATATAACCTACAAAATGTGCCACGAGTCGGTTGGTTTCTCAGTAAAAACATAGACTCAAAACAAATACATATTTTGTTTTGAGTCTGAGTGTCCCTTAGATTATAATATCATTGTGAGGCTGCCCACGGTATAAGATTTATTCTTATTCTGACGTAATCGTATTTGTACCAAAAGAGCTGCATTCCATAATTTGAATTATTTAAAGAGCAACGGACTCGCATGTTATAATATGTTGTCTTATTTTATTTCCGGAGAGACAAGTTGTCCCCACATATGCTCGTTTTCCGCCGGCGCCGGTGAGGCACAATGAGCCTCTGTGATTTAGTTTTATTGTCCTGCACCCTCTATTCACTGAACTCAACAATATTCAAAAATAGGTAAAATAGCCGCTTTACTGCCTACCATGTGAAATGAGATTAAACGAAGACATTTGAATACATTATGTAAATGAGAAATATGTACTTGAATGAAATCTGATTATAAGTAATGTCTTATACCGAGTATAGAGATATACAGTTCATAAGTTTGCGTATACATAGGTTTACAAGTAAACCAATTTATTCTAATTTAATCCTCAAAATTTGGTAAATATAACTAAACGGTAAATTTAATATACAAATATACTTTTATCAGATACTGAATAATTGATTATTCGATGATTAACATAATTATTTAGGTACGTTATTTTCCTAATACGAGCCCATCAAGCAATGAATATCTTCGAACAATGTTAGGTAAGCAGTTAACAATTTTGTCTAAAGAAACTTTGAAACACTCGATCAGGCAAGTTAGAAGTTCGCTTTGGTTCGTACACTGATTAATGAATTCAGTCTAGATATATTCACATTTCAAAATTCATAATTGATGAATTCTTAAATTGAATAATCCCATACATTCATGATTATCCAATTAATCTTGAAATTTAGATGTTTTGATATATAATCATTGGAATTTTCTGCAGGGTAGGATATCGCAACAATAGTCAATAACATTAAGGAAACTGTGATCATGTATTAGACCGTCATAAAAACAGTTCCGTAGAAATCATAAAACGATCCGTTTAGCAATGAATCGTTGCATTAACCCATATTGCTTGAAACTGCGTCACTTCGCTCGAGGAGACGATCACTTGCCGTCTGCTGAAACGTGACCGAAAGCGCTCTTTAAACCATTTCATAAAGATTCCTCGTCAACTGATACTACGAAAACAGTGAGACCTATACTGCCTGTTTTGAAAGCACACGAAGGATCAAAACTGCTCAAACCTAATTTCAATAAAATTTGAAGTACGTTCCTAATACATGTTTTATGTACTAACAATGGGAGTGTCAAACTTGGGAATCACAGATTCCCATCACTTTTAACAACTTAAGTAGAAGGAACCTTTTTACCGGTTGCAGCAATGGTTCCGTGTCGTAGTGGTAACGCTCTTGCTTACTGAGCGATTGGACGGTTGTCCAAGTCCCGGTTGAGTTACTTTTTTTTTAATTTTTATAAATTATTATTTTATAGTTACATATAGAACTTTGAGTTGAAATTTCTCAATAATAAAAACGAATGGCGTCTTGCCGCTTTATATATTTATTGAAGGGTATATACAAATAAAAGTGATGGGAATCTGTGATTCCCAAGTTAGACACTCTCCTTGTAAGTTTCAAAATACAGATTATCAACTTAAAAAACTAACATAAAACACGATCAACAAACTACTTATTTTAAATTACGTTTCGTAAAGTTCTTTGTCTGTCAAGTTGCAAAACCAGTCAAGTACAAAAAGTAAATAAGTAAAGCAACCAAATTGGCGTACATAAAAAGGAACCGAAGCAAAGCGACAGTTCGATCGCGGATAACAATAAAACTAAATCATCGGGAAGTTATCTATCTCGATAGTCGGCGGGCCCGGAACATCCCGGAAGGCGAACATGTGCACGAAAATGTATTACACGGGGTAAGATGTTAAATGGCGCAATGACAATGACTACCTACTTTTCTTAATTTTGTTCACTATCCCTACTTCTATTGTCTTTTATTAACGCGGGTATCACACATTTAAATAAAATACTGTATACCGGATTAAAACGCGATTTATTATTTATATTGTTTAAATTATTTATCCCGACGTTTCGGATGCTTTTCAGCAACCGTAGTCACGGGGAGACCTGTCCCTACTTCTTCTTAGGAATTAATTGACTCTATACAAGTTTACGAGAATTCTAAAATGAATGTCGTCTCTATACAACACCTTATTCGTATCTTGATGCTTTATGAGTTTATGAGGTTTAGCTCGTTTTAGAAAACGATAAAAATGAACCCCAAAGGTCGCGAGCTGATATTATATTATCAAGGGTGACATTTCGCAAATTGCTACTCACATTAATTTTCGATTAGCAGTAATTGGAAACGGCTTAACAAAATATTATTTTTGATAACGTTTATATTGATAGACATCATTTACTGCTTTACTTTTTAGGTACATACGTATTTTTTTTTATATTTACACATATTAATAAGATTATCCGAATACTCTTTCTTATAGTCTCCTCAAAATAAAATAACATTTTTCCGACATCCAATTTCGATGAAACATTAAACAAACATTTGATGTTGCCCCAAACTAAGCTCAATCTATAAAGTAAAGTAAAAAATTAATTAAAGTAACATAAAAATCAAAACCAATAAACAGACAGACAAAAATGTTCAAAATGATTTTTATGTATAGGTACAGTCCACTTCTTAAATCGTCCCCTCTCATTTCTGGTAAAAACAAAATATGTATAGAAATATTGTTTATACGGTTTTATTACAGATATTTATAGATTTGGTGGAAACAGTTCCCATTAACACATAACTCTGGTCAGGTTTAATTATTGCTTTCATTAATAGTTCTCTGATAATAATAGGAAGATAACATTTCTTCCTAACATAAATAACGCGAGGTGGGTCGTTTCTTCGATAAGCTAATTCAATCGTTGCTCCCCTCGTCATCTCGCTATCACAGTATGCTTTCTGATAGAATTATGAGATAAATGACGTCGGATTTTTCCATTCATTTATCCACATATATCATCTATATTATACTCGTAAAGGTATCATACAATTTCACCGTTGATAAACATAATATGAGATCAAATATATATATGTATGTTATATGTATGTCAGAGCAATATGTGAGCACTTACAACTTATATGATTTCAAATATAATTTTCTTAGAAACTGTTTAAAGTATGTAACAATTGTAGACGCCATAACGCATCCAATTAATTCAACATACCCTTTAATTTCGATTTAAATGTCCTATTTATTCGATTATGTAAACAAAACTTAATAATATTCCTTGAATGAAAATCAAGCAATACTGAAGACAGAGAGAACTTTTGTCCGTATTATTACACTAAAATAAAATTTTAAAATTAGAAAATTCTAGCTTTTAAATCAGGAGGAAACAATTGCGATTTCAATAAAGCTGTAAAACACTCGGGAGCCACATGTCACTGTCGAGACAAAAATAAAGGTCTCCGATGTCCAGTATGAAATATGTAGCTAACTCGCTTCGAACTTTGGCACTTGGCAAACGTTATTCATTCAATATCTTACCATACTAAACCATAGCTCCCACAACTAACAGGAAATATCTGTGCTTTCTTCGCTACTCTAATTTCATGTTATTACAAAAAACGTGGGTCCTGAATGACGTATAAATTAAATGAAGTTTATAAGGTACTATTCAATTTATCTAACAAGATGTTAAACTTGAAGTTCTTCCCATCTGCAGTCTACACTAGGCTGAAACAAATTCCGCTGTAATCTCTCAAATCCAAATTAGATTTTCTTTCAATGCTCCGTACTATTTCACGGGTTTCATCCCATACTCAATACCTTCAATGGTAGATATAAGTTGGGTTCTACTTCTAAATTAAATTTTGAAATAATGTGGTATAAATTGTAAGTCTTTTAAATAAATGTAATGGGAATAAACAATAAAACAAAAGTGAACAAATGTAATGAGTAGTTTTTACAAATACTGAGCCAGGTTGTACAGGGTGTAAGTCGATAGTGTGACAGGCAATATTGCGTGTTTTATGGCAGTCAGACTTGAGTAACACGCATACAAAGCCTCGGATTTAGACATCAATTACAAAAGTACACTAGTTAAAAAAGGAATTTAGGTAATATTAATTTGTTTGGTAAATAAGCTGGTTTGAGTATTATTTCCGCAGTAGTAAGCACGCTTTATTTTTCATGCTTTCGAAAGTAGCTGATAATTAAAATAAAATATTACTACTTATTATTGTGTGCAGCTCTTATTGTTTAAGGACCTTTACAATGCATTGTTGGATTAAATCTTGGATCTTGGAAAAACACGTTGGTCAATAGACATTTTATATTTAAATGACGTGCTACGATTTCATTTCTATTTATTGCAAATACCGAAAGCGCAATATGCACTTCATAACTTTCTATGAACGATCTGAATTTCGATATTGCTCCATCCCGTTTAGTTATTGAAAATTATGAACATGACAGACGGATTCGAACCAGCAACCCATCGGAACGCAAGGAAACTACTACCAAGCGCGCCAAAGATTTCCTTTATAATTCTTATAATAATATAACTATTTCACTAAATGCAAAATATATTTAATTATAGCCCTAAAATCATATTTATTTAAAACACGTACGTTTGAGTCAGTCTATTCTGTATATATTAAATACGAATAAAGTTTTAATATTTGTATACCTAACCTAAACTATATAAGTAGTAATTGCCATTTTGAAGTAGGTTTTTACTGCTACTATATTTAACACTTATTTCCATAAATCTCGGCCCACACAATGATTAATACCATAAAAATCATGGCTTGGAATGCAAATGGACTACTTCAATACCATCATGAACAACAGAAGTCCTATTGCTAGAAAATATTGATGTGTGTCTCATTTCAAAAACTCACTTCACCAAAGAGTCACATATTAATTTTAAATTATTAAATTATCATGCAATCTTAGAATAAGGCAATTGAACACAGTGACAATTATAAGTGTAATAAGACAATGTTTTAAGGACACGAGTGGGTGAACTTAAATTACGGAGAATACCCTAGAACAGAGCTGTGTCCAAACCAAGGCTTGAATTTATGCAGCACGCAAAATCTTTTTGTAATTGTAGTTATTTTTATTGGCCCATGATCCCATCTAGTTTGGACAGCCCTACCCCAGAAGATTAAGTTAAATTAGAACTGTTTATTAGCCTCTATTGGCTAGGTTATAGTAGTTTAAAAAAATAACTCTTTTATTTCCCAGTATTCAGCTTAACATTAGGTTCTATAAAAATGTGAGCTTTCGTTATTAAAATAAAAAATGTCATATCATCCTAACCAATGACGAAAATATGATTGACGATATTTAATAAAACCGCTCTGAGTAATACGAAACCATTTTATATAGGCATTTAATTTGGCGATAAATGTAACATTATGAATTTTCCGAATTTAAATAAAAAAGGCAATTCGTAACAAAATCTATTTCTAATTTCAGAATGTAAAAGTCTGAGTAAGTAATTGAAACTTTAATAAAACATTCAATGTGAGTCCTCCACACCTCCTAAAATATAAAATTATATTCTAAAGGAAATTACATACGATGGCACAGTAAATAATAAACGTTTATTAAGAATTTGCCCTTTTAAAGAACAAGTGCGAACGGATATTAAATTCTTTTCTTTATGAGGTTCTTCAATTGGTATATTGTTTTATCAGAAAGCCTATTTCTTTATTTGATTCATATTTTTAATATATTTAAGATTAATCTTTACGTCAAATTATCTGCCATCTTTATTTTTTAATAAAAAACTGAGCAGGCGGCGCAGGCAGCACCTCCCATGAGCATTCGCGACTCAAACGTCTTAGCGTTATCGGACTTTTAAAATAAAACTTAAAAATAAATCATCACAAAAGTCTCCTGTGCATCTCTTGAGAATAATAACTAAGAATAAAGATCAAACCATTAATTAAAAAAGTTTTCAACGATTGGCTAATTCAATGTCAAAGATGAAGGCACGGAGTTACTTTTTCGTATATGTATATTGTACCCATAACAAAATAATCAAGGAATCCAGCTAGTAATTCAGTCGCTTCTTATTATTTCATTTATTTTAAGCTTCTTTACTCCGGTGTCGGAGGATTAACGAAGGCCACGTATTGACGTTAAGCGGCGGAACGAGCCACTCTCGGGGGATTGCCAACCCGTGCTGTCTTAGCTTCGCTAACAAATTATACGGGAAAACGTGGTAAACACAGCTAAACTGCTAGTAATACACGCTTCCTTATTTAAAAAATGTAACTGTCAAAATCTGCAAATTTTGTTTTAAAGCTTTGATTTGATGATTTTGAACGCTCAACCGGATGTTAGTAAAATGCGATGAGATTAAATCAAAAAAAAACACAGTTCTTATATAAGTAGGCAGGGTTTAGATTCTGAATTTGTGTTTTGGCTATTTTTGCCTATATTGGACCTGTTAGTTATGTAAAAAAAAAACCTTTAGAGAGATACATGGCTTTTTATCTACATAGGTATCAGGCGCGAATCCAGCCCGGAAAGAAGGTTGTAATCACAGGCACCCGAATATCGATCAATTCTTAAAAGTACCAGGACATCAGAAATATGGACCTGGGACCAAGTATTCTATCCGCGCTTGACATAATATATCGATAGCTCTGAAAAAGATACACATGTCCCTCCCTTTTTTTACAACACTATCCCAAACTATCTAAAGAATAAAGATTTTTCATGTGTTTAACCAAGATATAGTGGAATAAGTGATTGTAAGGGGAAGAGCGGACTGGCGCCTTGCCGGAAGTCGTTCCCACGTGACGGACGCCGGAACTGACACTGGATAGTGTTCCTTCATCATGTCTCTTCAATATTATTCGTAAATCCTTTAATCCAACCACAGCACGAGGTTTTATAAATAGAAAATATTATTTATATATATTTTATAAACAAGTTGGTGCCTGCCATTTTGTTCACGTGAGCTTCATTAAGACCTGATATTCGAAGTTCTTTAAAATGAAGATAACTTTTTTCCCAACATCGGATATCTATGAAACATTTTTGATGTTAGATACTAAGCACAATCTATGTGTACAACAATAACAAACAGACAAACAAAAGGTACAAAATGATTTTATTTTACCCCTTCTTCTCCATTTCTGATTTGAAATTTTGAGTGTTCTGTTTTATTATATATAATTAATATATGTATATCTGATGTGAAAAGTAGTTCATTAAAATTAAAACAGAGTTCATAAGATTGCTTTAAAACAATAAATAAGGAGTGTTATTAGATATTTTTTCTTCAGTATAAGTTAAAACTTTAATATGTTTTCAACTAAGAGTAAAATTATACATCGTGTATAAAATATAATAAATCCAAATATTATATAAATATCAATTTTTCGTGGAAAATGTGACTTCTTAAGAAAGAATATTTATTATATTGGCTGAGGGTTCTACAAAAGGTTAAGTATGAGTAATATCCAAGACAGTGCGTCGTTGTTTTTGTATCCCTTATTCTTATGGTTTTAACGATTATTCGTTGCATTGTGCGAACCGCGACCGCTGCCAAGAGCCGCAGAGAAAGAGCCCAACTTACAAAAGTTTCCGACTTGTTCAAATGGCCGGCTTTTGTTAGAGAGCGACTTATTGTTCGGGACAGATTGCAGAGGATCAGCGTCCCGCTTCGTCGCGAATTTACGCTAGACGCAAGACACGTGTGAGGGTTTACGAGAGAATTATTTGCGCGTCTCTGTCTTTTTTTACTGATTACAGGGGTGATAAATTGACGGGCCACGGCAGGCTTGTTTAATGTTTATGTATATATGTATACAGTACATAATTACACTAATGTAATGATATTGACGAGTTTGTTTATAGAAAGTCTCTAAACTTTATAGAAGTTCTCTAAACTTCGGAACAATTTTGTTTACTTTAATAGAAAAGTACACTTTTCCTGATTAAAATAGACTATAGTTTGTCTTTGGGGAGAGTGGGGGAATTGGGGGTTTAGGTTACAATCATTTACTATTTTAGACATTAATCAGAAGTTTAGTTATCTGTCTTATAGTAATTTTTCTAGTTAAAATCACCTTTTTTGTAAATTATTTTGTCGCCCCCATTACTTGCATGGTTCAGCTACAAGAAGAATCAAAACTAAAATAAAATAGCAGTACTTTGATACTCATATACCTACAAACGATGAAGTTACCTAAACGTTGTGCATAAAACAAAAAAAAACGATTTCTGTAAAAGTTATACCTACCTCATAAGGTTCAAATATGTAGCAATACATTTGGTAATAACGGAATAATATGTTTTGTGAGATGGAATTCATATTTCATAGCACTCATTCGCATAAGATATTGCCAGGAATATGGTACTTCTTTTCCTTTATTCCATAGTGAAGATAAAGGTCCTTGCAGATAAAAGGGGAGAGATGACGCCAAGTCGGATTTCTTTTGATTCATTCGCTAACATTTGCGTCACGCTATATTTCATGGCCGGTGTGTGAAGCTACTGAATTTAGATGAGATAAACAATCTGCATTTTTTTCCATGCATTTTTTAACTTAACCAATTCTTTAATACAATTAGAAAATGCTACTTGAACTTGCAAAACATTCGAAACAATATGTATAAAACTAAATGAATAATTTATTAAGACATTACTAATAAGTGATAGTAAAAGTATTTTATAAGATGCACTTTCTTTTTTAAAGGGTCATTTTAAGACTTTTAGTGTTATGACACCCATAAATTTTATTTTCGCTCTTATTCAACATGACGTTATGAAGCTATGAAACAGTGTACTTGGAGTGTTTAAGAATTTAAAATTAAAGATAATATTTTACCTTAATAACGTCATTCGGTACACGCCTCTCACAGGAAAAACGCTCTCTTAGTGAATCTGAAGAGATCATATTAACATAACCGCTTTGTTAAATGGAGTCAGGATAATTTGTGGAGAAAGTTCGGCCTGTAATACCTCGCAAATTGCCGGATAAGACTGTGTGAGACAACTGTTAGTTTTAATTAAACTGCCGGTTGTGTTCGCGGGAAGTCCTCGGAACGAGAAAATTATTCTAATCTTATAAGCCTGTTGGTGTCCGGAAACTTTAACGAAATTAATATTATACATGCCGGTCAGACCCTCACTCCTTTAATATACAGGGAAAATGTATGAGCTTCTTTATATTCCATTAATTCGTATGGATAATTGCTTTCTTTGATATCAATTATTTAAGTTGTTATACCTATTAGTTTGCTAATGGATTCCTGGTTCGTTTTCAAATTAAATTCTATTTTTGATCGAAAACGGTAATTACTGTGTAATAAGTCCTGGATTAATTTAGAATTAAGAAGACCATCTGCGACGACTTTAGTGGAATTTAATGAAAAGTATAAAACGAATGAAATCGCTTGAAAGAGATTATCTCCAGTTTCAATTTGAGAATAGCGTAGCCTCTTGGGAAAAATATTTTATTAGATATTAGATCTAGTTAGAAGTGTCTGCTGATTCGAGTACGGTTTGATATTGGCTTTATATTGCTAATAAATATGACTCTCGTATTAAAAGATAGATAGACTCTTGAACTCAAACTAGAATATTATGATCTGTTTCTTTTGCTAAAATCTGTTTTGAGATCGATTTTTCTTTGTAATATTTGCGAAGAATTATATGACGTTAAGGGTTGTGATAAGTGAAAGAAATAAACCGCAATAAAAGGGAACAGTCTGGCCCGTGACTACGGTTGTTGAAAAGCATTCGAAACGTCGGGATAAATAATTTAAACAATCGCGGTTTAATCCGATATAAAGTATTTTATTTAAAGGTATGAAAGTAGTCTCCTACACTCACCGTGGCTCGTACAATTATTGCTAGTGTAGTTCAGTGAGTCGAACCACTTGTCAAACTTTAGTAATTTAACTTCAAAACAGGTTGGTGCTGGTGTACCATGCTGAACGTTTGTTCAGCCGCATTTCAGGAACTAATTCTGTGACAATAATGTCAGATCGTCCAACGATAATAGTACTATAATTATGTAATTAGGTACTAATAATCAATAATGATGTCTATTATGCCTTAATTATGTTTAATTAACTATTTGATTAAATAATTGTTAGGTACGGTAGAAAAATAAAATAAATAAATACTGAAACTCAATAATATCTTTATGCAATGAACAGTTATAAAGTTCTTTTTAATCGTCTTTTATTTATCTACTACCGGTTTGGTATATTACATACTATCACATTATATTTATTTACGCTTTGTTATGAATCTGAAGCAGTCTTCGAGAAAGTTGTCTGTTTAATTATATCGCCATAAGAAAAAAGGACTTTTTTATTTTATATTTGAATCGTAAAATGGAGAATCTGGTATATTTCATATAAATCAGATACGTCTTTTTTTTCCTAGTGACGTCACAATAAATACATATTTATCAATCGTAAGTGCGTTGTATATTGTATTAATGTATCAGAAAGTTCGCCAAATTAATTAATTGCTTGTTCGGTGTTTGATGAACGATATTTCCTTTCTATGGTTTACATTCTTATGGTTACATACGGCTTTGCACGGGTGTAGATTTCTTGACAAACATAAAAAATATATATATTTTTTACCCTCCGAAAAAATATATTTAAAAAAAAAGTTACCTATGTCCTTTCTGATACCTCTAAGAATATGTGTACAAAGTTTCATGATAATCGGTTGAGTAGTATTGGCGTGAATGCGTAACAAACAAACTTACATTCATATTTCTAACATTATAGTAGGGATAAGCTTACATCTACGTAGAATGCGTACACGTGCGTAGTACACCGCTACGTGTTCTACCGTGCTTCGTATCCTGTGTAACATACAAAAATACAAATCTTTCCTCTTTATAATATTAATTAATATACGAGTCAAAATCCCAAACTGCCGCTGCTCACTATACAATTCTTAAAAATAGAATCGACCACCATCCGTCCACCATCGAGTTTCATACATTTATTATATGAATGTTATTGCTTTCTGTAATGTCGCCTCTGGGGCGCGTTAAGTAAAATATTAAAGTGAATGACAATATTTTAAGAAGAATAGCTTTATTTTAAAAAGAGCACTACCATAAATTTCGCCCCAGTGCAATAAAGGAAGGCGTTGTTATGTATGATCTGAATACCGAATAAAAATCTAATTTACGTTTAATATACGTTAATATATAATTGTTTCATATCAAGACGTCATATTGATTTATAAAAACGGCCAAAAAGTAGTTTCACTCGTGTCGTGAGAGTTCGGTTCTCTATCTATTGTCCAAAAAGGTTACACCCAAAATCAGAATTTCTTTATTTACAATTAGTCTTAGATATATGCGTGATAATTTAGTAAAGGTTTTTAAGTTACAGTTCAGTTTATTCATTAAATTAGGAGTCCGAAGACTAAAAAATAAAAATATAATTTTAAAGTACAGTATTTTAGGCCTAATTAGTCCATCATTCAAAATAACTTACTTATGAAATTGATTTTTGATAGATTTGATAATTTATAGTCCAATTTTTTTATACAATATCTTATCTATCAAAGTGGCGCGTAGGCACAGAATAATTAAGTACACGTAGCGGTGTAGCTACGCATGTGTACGCGTGCTACGTAGATGTAAAGTTAAATGTTGTTGTTAAATGTAAAGGTTAAGAGCCACACTTAATTAAGATGAACTGTATACATCAAAGTGGTGAAATAAATAAATTATTATAATATAAGAATGTAAACCTTAGACAGAAAGAAGTTGTTCATTAAAAACCGAACAAGCAACACGCATTTTAATTTGCACGCGGTTGCTTTTTATAAATGAAATGATTTGATTGATTGATGATTGAATGAAAATTGTATGAAATGAATATACTCGTGAACACGTCCATGTGTCTTTGCTAATGTATTATTACGTCAGGAAATGTTTATGATTACACAGGGTAATATCATAAGGAGGTAGCAGGGAATGTTTCTAACCAAAACACGAGTACAAGTTTTTAAATCTCTGTATATAAAAATATTATTATTTGCAAAGTACATCTACATTGTGAGTGAGTGTTGCTAGTAGTTTTTAAAATCAATATAAATAAACATAATATTTGCAAATCTGTACTATAATATTATAAAGAGGAAAGATTTGTTTGTTTGTTACGATTTAACTGAAAAACTACGAGACCGATTTAAAAAAATCTTTCACCAATAGAAAGCTGCATTATCACCGAGTAACATAGGCTGTGGGGGCTATGTAATTTTTATGTATAGTACATCTACATTGCACCCGTGCGAAGCCGGGGTGGATCGTTAGTCCTTAATAAAGTGATATCCTAAGCCCTAGTTGGGCATGGAACTATTTCACAGATCATTTCGAAACAGATAACCTTCATTAACTTAATTATTAGGTGATCCGCCTTCTGTGCCCTGCTGTAATAGCAGTTGTTATGTGTATTAAATAAATAAATAAAAAAATATACACGTTAGATTTTTTTAAACTTCCTTCTGGACTTGAACCTGGGACCATTAACCACATAATAAGCTACATGACTAAGTAAACCTAATGACCTTTTGAGGAAAACGGCCAATTATATCCGATTATGGAAAAATGGAAATAAGAGTTCTTGGCTTTAAGGGTTTTCTTACTTTCTAACGACCTCGAGTGCACTTAGACCATTAAAATTGATGTCACTTGTTTTGTTTATTACGTTTACCCATTAGAGACAGGTGTCAGAATTCTCACGAAGCAATTAACGTCTAAGCTGAAGGATTGTACTCGAACCTTAAAAAGAAACGAAGGAAAAAACGTGAGCTTCTTATTTCCAGCATATTATTTCGTAGGTATATTTTTTGTTTGTATAACATAGGTATGTTAAAATAAATCTATACGAAATGATTTTTAAGAATATAATAGAAAGAGTGAGTAAGTACATAAAATATTTTTTCATAAAATAAAATAAATTTGTATAAACATTTTATAGTCACACAATTTATTCTGTTTATATGTTTCCTATGTTCACGATCTGCCCTTCAAAATATTATGCTTTCTTACGGCTTTATCCAGATAAGGTTTGCCAGGAAGAAATTATAAAGCAATAAGGTTTTTGTTATAGGTACATTCATTAAGCTTACCTTTAACGTTAATATTTAATACGGTGAATAATAAAAAGTTCAATAAAAGAAATGGCTTCACGAAAAAATAGTATAGCGTATGTATTACAAAGACAAGTTTGAAACAATTTCCATGAATGTAATCCACTTACACTTCATTCTTCTTTCTTACTTTTAGATTATTTACATCATTGCATTTATCGTTATCTTGTGTTTTAATATTTGTTATTTACTTTTAATTGGGTAGTACATTTAATATTTTAATTATCAGGAATCACATTTTTTCTGCATTAACGCCCATCGCTTTCCTCTTAAATTAGCAGGGCCGGATTAGGGGATCTGGGGCCTCCACGATAAAAAATTCGGAAAAAATCTTTCAAATTCCAACGAGTAAACACTAGTAAATAACTTTTCCTTTGATATTTTTTTCCGCTGTTTTACCTTTACCTATAAGTGTACTTTGTACAAACATGATTATATTGTTAACATACCAAGGCATCCACACCTCTAGATCCAGCCCTGGATTATAGTAATGAATCAATAAGGCCGCCTGCCGGCCTAGCATGACAACCGCGACTAAATTTTGTCAACCGTTTTCTCGTGTTTTAATCGATTATCTCTTTATGTCTTCCAGGTATAACATGACTCTTACACTTAAAGCTTGACTTTTAATATCAAAAATAGATATATTTGTCGATCGAGATATCTTTTCTATCAAAATTGTCGATGTCGAGATATATTGTAATATATCTTACATCTTAGTTTGTCTTCTCTCGTCCGCGACATATCTCGTGGCGGTCATGCTAGGCCGGCTGAGCACTTTAATTCTCTTTATAAATAACTATCGACTGTCTATATTAATTTTGTATTTATGCCGGTTATGTTAATAACTTAGTTTTATTGTGGTTACACTGTAATATATATATTCAATTAAATGATCAAGTTAAAAAAGCATAAAACATAAAAAATAACCAACTATGTTGAAATTAACAGTGCGTGTCGCGAATTTCTCTAGAACTCATATAGCCCCCGCGAAGTTAGAGCATGCAGTTCTGAAACTGGGCCATAACTTTACACGCAACATTAACTTGGGACACTGTCGCGACAAGACCAACACAGATATAGAATCTATACTTCTTAGTAGGTACTAGAAGTGAGCATCTAATAAACCCTTTTTTTTTTAACGAGGGGAAATGCAGTTTACAAACCCACTGCGTCGAGGTAGTGCAAGGACGCAGGGAGTGTGGGACTCATCCTACCAGTCTGCCTGTATGAGCCCTCTGCTTCAGGCAGCTGGGTCACTGGGAGCTACCCACTAAAACCCCTCACCCCTCAATCCGCCATAATGGGGTCCACGGGATAACGATAGCATACTACCGCGAGCCCCGGCGGTCAGGCCATACTGCCCCCTCCTCGTCCCGCTTGTGCATCCTTCCCATGCTCAACATGGGAGGAATCCGCAGGACCCACCACTCGCCGGTCTTGAAGACCGGCCAATCTAATAAACCCTAGTATCTAAGTTGGCAATAGGAACTTCAAACGAACATGTGAAAATCAAGATATTGAAACACTCGTACGTTTTTTATACAAATAATTATTATACTTTTCACAGGTACTAGTTGACAGTTGTGAAGGCCTTCTCAAAACAATTGTTTAAAATAATTGGGATATGATCCAATACCAGAAACATGTTTTGGGTATTTAACTAACGGAAACGTACTGAATACGAACCTATACGAACGATATACTCTTCTTCCTTCTCCTACTTGTCCAATGACAAGTATGAGAAGGAAGAATACTACGGAGAAATTTTACCCGCCAATTTTAAGTTTCTTATTCAACCTTTGTACAATATTAACTTACGAATATTGTGGTTGTCTTTTCCACTATTTTATAGCAATGCATTAGCGACATTGCACTCACCCCTAAAGCTGCCTAAAGTATTTAGAATATAGAGACAATGCAGTAAAATATGGTACAACGTTGTTAGTTTTCACGGTATGATACCAAGTGGGAAATAAGAGGTTTTTGGTAGTGAAATATGAACAAAAGTAAATTGAAACATAAACATACAGAGTACAAAATCACTATATAAATAAATAGCAAGTAGAGTAATTGAAAATGTAAAACCATGATTTGTTAATTAGTGTATCTTTCTGTTTATTTAATGACAAATATGTGTTGATATTCACTAATCGTTGTTTATTGTTAGCCATTTCACATATTTTTGATAGCTAATATAGAATTAGAAACATATTACACTCAGTGGCGTAGCTATTATAAGGTGAATAATAAAGTTTAGCTGTAATAATATCTATATAAAGTAATACTCGTAGAAGAAAAGAAAAGAATAAAAATATAATAGACAGTAGATAATTTTCATACCTAGACATCTTTTCAAAAGAAAATCTTGTGCGAATAGGAGAAGAATTATATAAAATATAGGGAATCCAACCCGGGAAACTATATACTCGTACTCATATACAAGGTTTTTACTATACAGGGTGGAAAGAATCAATGGGCCCCGGAGGGAAACCACTTCAAATCCTTAAGATAGATTATTTTACGTAAAGGAAACATTCCTTTATTTTTAAAAAGAAACAAAACTGCGTTCAAAGATTTTCTAAAATTAGCATGTCTCATCCGGAAATCGAACCAGCTAAAAATTCAAAATTTAAACATTCCCTTTTTTATTTCACTAATCGATAGCATCAACGTTCAGGATAAAATCTCTCCAATAAACATTGGATCTTAGAAATAAAAAAGATCATGAAATCTAACATTTATTTTATTTTATCATCAGTTCTAATACGACAGACATGTAAACTGATAGAATATTATTACCTAGCTAGCTAGACATTAATAGTTGATACTCCAACAATTTAAAATCACAATTTAAATAGTTGGAAGTTGTTTGAAAACACTAATAATTTAATTAATAAGTTGTTCGAAAAAAGATCCCTTGTTCCAGATACACTTTAGTCTTTTTTTAAATTCACTTCGTGTAGCTTTCTGCAATGTATTGTGTTGAATGCTCCTAATAACATTTTATTTTCAACCCTTAGCTCTTCTACAGTTTCATAAGCCTTTTGTAAATAACATTTTTACATGGCCCCATAAAAATAGTCCAGATGCGTCTGGTCTCCTTGCAGGCCTAGATGGATCGTCCCGGTTGTACCGATCCAGGAATTGAATTTTTAGCCCTATTTGTTCGCCCTGGAAATTCTACTTGTCTTGCACCGTCTTGTTGAAAAATTGTTATTTCAGTAGAAGGTTTAATTTATTTTGGTATAATATGTAATATTTCAATGTATTTTGCAGTATTCAGATATTCTTCGAAAACATGCACCAAAACAACCAGTCAGGCCAGGCACTCTGGCTTATTTTTACTGGGGCCATGTATAAATCTACTTTACAAAAGTCTTATGAGACCGTAGAAGAGTTAAGGGTTAAACATTTTATTAGGAGAACACACCACAATACCTTGTAGAAGGCTACACGAGGTGAATTTCAAAAAAGACAAAATTTGTATATCCAGAACGAGGGACCTTTAAAAAAACTTATTTCGAACAATTTACTATTAGTTAAATTATTAAAGTGTAACAAGTAGTAATTTTAAATAATTCAAGTATCAATGTTCTGATCGGTAATAATTTTCTTTCATGTTTAAATGTCCTTCATATTAGAACTGATGATAAAATAAAATAAATGTTAGATTTCATGATCTTTTTTATTTCTAAGACCCAATGTTTATTAGAGAGATTTTATCCTGAACGTTGATCTACCGATTAGTGGAATAAAATGGCGAATGTTTAAATTTTGAATTTTTAGCTGGTTCGATTTCCGGGAGAGACAAACAAATCTTAGAAAATTTTTGAATTCAGTTAGTTTTGTTTCTTTTTAAAAATAAAGGAATGTTTCCTTTAAGTAAAATAATCTATCTTAAGGATTTAAAGGTGTTTCCCTCCAGGGCCCATTGATTCTTTCCACCCTGTATATCAGCGAGCACATCGAAATGATTCCCTTTAAAATCCCGAACAGTGTTAATTGCTTCTATAATACGACGAGAAGTTATTACCAACGTCTCTAGTATATGATATCAAATCTTATTATATTAATGACAAATAAACACGAAAGCAATCACCTTTAGATGTAATGTTTAAATTATTCACGAGCTCAGAGTGCCATTTCAATTTAAACAAGATATATTAGGTAAATTAACGTTTATGCTCACTCGGTCTCTAGAAGCAAAATGTCTTGATTGGACTGATTACGTGAGAAGTATCTAATTAAGACGTCAGGTAAGTAAATGGAGGCAATCGAATATATGTATTTTTAATCTTGAACCTTGTTTGACAGAAAAGCATTTTTTTATCAAGCATCATGCTTACTTAAATCAGTGCCTGGATATAATTATAAATTACAAAAATACTATACAATTTTGAATGCTTAGGTACTGTAGGTATTAATTTATGTTTATTTTTTAGCGATGTTAACATGAAAAATTATAGCACCTACATTGCTATTGCTATTCGAGCGTTTGATGATGTCCGGTTAATTATGTTAGATATCGACAGACGAGCATGAGGTTCACTTGATGGTATGTGATACCTCAGCCACATAATATCAGTCAATGATGCGCTACTTCGCTAATGTCGATCTACTTTTTACTTCGATCATTCGGAATTCCATAGACTGAAGCCGAAATGAACTGATTATTCTAAATTAATTGATTGACTAAATAAATAGTGTAGTTGGATATTCAGATTCCACGTAATTCCATTTAATATATTGGGAATTCTCCTTAAGTGTCGCCATGTCCCAGTTCTCACATTTAAGCTAATTTAGGGATATTGGCAATTACTTTTTTTTGCTCGTGCTAACTCAATAGTAAATAAGGGAATCGAACATATTTTTTACTGTTTAATCGTAGAGTCGGTATTTAGTGAGTGTAACGAAACACGTAGAATCCCCACGGGCCATCGCTTAAACTAAGTGCCTATAATTCGCGAGAGTTTACCCTCGCCCGCCCAGGGGAATTGCGCTTCGCCGGTTTGAAATATTGTGACATACACAAACTTTCACATAACTTACTGAATTATGATTTTATGCTTTATAGACATTTTATTTATATATTTGTAGTTCTGAAAGAAACAGGATTTTAGGAAATTTAGCAGTTGTTTCAGTCTTTTTTTATGTCACGCATCTTTGAATAGCTGCAGCACTTGATTCAAGATAATAAATAGGACATCAATCATTAAAGCGCTATTTCATTATGACTAAAGCACGCAATTTGCACTTTATGATTTTTCTTGTTTCATATGTAAAATAATATAGAATTATACATAATAAAGGTATTATAATCTTAAGTTTGCTAAAAAAAATTTCCTTAAATTTTCTTCCGCTTTTTGTCTCGCTTCGAAGGCAGAGCCTAATTCGTGAGGTAAACACATACATATGTAGATAGGTGTATGTAATCTATTTGTGATGAGTGTAGGGTGAGTCAGTAGGGCTGTGTTGTTTTATTGGCGTCACTAATGAGTTGCTAATTCAATTTCACGGACGCAGACTGTGAGGTTGTAATTAATGTAACATCGACTCTTAACGCCAGTGGTTCGGCGCCGCAGGCAATCTGCATTTACGTTAGCATAGCATCCCTCTCTGCAAATTGTATACTTTATATTTAAATGGCTACAAGTAAACTAATGGTAGTACAATGTTTCTGTCTTTTATATTATGTATGTCATTGAAAGTGATAGCAAAACTGAACTTTGATTAGCTTTGAAATATCCGCACATAAGTATTTATACGTTGAGTAAACAGTAATTATTGTTACGCTCTATTGAGTGTAGTTACATTGTAATAATATACCTTAAATTATTTCAGAGATTAATTTGATTACGTGATATTTTTTAAACCGTTCGTCCAAATTACTTAGTGTTTAAGACGAATTTCATCTATATTAAATACTGAAAGCGAAAAATGTATCAATGTTGATAAGAATTAGCTAAATACTCTAAAAATTGTAATTGAAAAAATGAAACAAATTTAAATGTATTTATGGCTCATAGTTTAGGGTATATTGGCTTCCAAATAAAAGGTAGATATATGCTATCGCGGACTTTTATTTAGAACTATTTAAAACAAACAATCCCACCATACATTTTATTCTTGTAACTCCAACGGTTAAGGCAGCGCACGCCAAGATAGCTCTCAGAAGGCAGGAATTTTTCAGAGTTACTTGATAGTTATCGTAATATTATGGCCAATATACAAAAACTGTTAATAAATTATAGCCTATGTGTTATTCTGATATATAAGCTATATTACTGTAAAGTTTCATCGAAATCCGTTCGGTAGTTTTTGCGTGAAAGAGTAACAAACATCCATCCATCCATCCATCCATCCATCCTCACAAACTTTCGCATTTATAATATTATTAGTAAGATTAGTAAGATAGTAAGATAAGATTAGTAAGATAAGATAAGATTTCTTCCAGACCACCTATGATGGAGGAAATGCTGAATATATAAAAACAAGGCGGTGAAAAACAGGTGAGTTCCATAAACGGATAGCTTTAACAGAACATGAAAGCATAACTGCAAAGAAATGAAAAACCTTAGTAGAAACTTTTTATGACAGGTGTCTGTGTTTGTGCTATTACTATTTCTTTTGTAGGTTTGTTACGCGATAACTCCGCAAGTTATGGATGATTCTTTTTTTATTTGGTAAGGTATATTTCAAATATAATATGGTCATAGGTCAGAAGGATCCTGCTTTTGCAACAAATTTTCGATACGGAGCGGCATCGGTTGGGTGGCCCCGACTTCAAAAATATTATTTTTTATTTTATTATTATTTATATATATATTAATTACTGGTGATTTTTCGATTTTGATAAACAGTCTGTGAGTCTCAGTGGTACCCATCATGTCCATACCACCTTATACGGACCTCAGCCTCAGGGTATCCGTTAATATCAGCTGCTGACCTCTTTTTGATTTTAAATAACAATTTCAATGCATTAATTAAACCTGTTTAATATCCAAATTGATCGAATGTAGGAAAATAATATAAACCGACAGGATTCTAACCCGATCTGAACGCAAACTGTTAGTACTACTCAATAGCCTTCCCTTCCCTAGCCTCCAATGCTAAGTGATGTAATACGAGCCTTATTATTATTTATGCGACCTAGAAGCATTTCTTCAGCCATAATGCGTATATCAAAGTCACATGTAAAGCAGCTAAGCAAACAATTGTAATATAAGCGGGAGCCACGTCTTAGTGCCAAGAAATAATCTCTTACGTGACACTCGCATACATCATGTACCGAGCAGCTGCCAAAACTGTCTGCCGGGGTCCCACAAGCACAACTTACCAACTAAAACAATATCAGGTACTTAGGAAACTTATACTGCCGCGCTCAGGATAAATAACATGTCGCGAACTCTATATCTGAATACGTATGGAATCTAACATACTTAATATTTGAGACAGTTACAAACTATAATTTAGAATAATTTTAAGTTTCGCTCATTCTGAATATTGATGAGCTGTGAAGTATTTTAACCTTTAGATGAACAAAGTTATTAAAAGCAAACAAGAAACGTGCAAACGCAAATAGCAGCTATCCGATTTAGAAAATTATAAAGTAGGCTCTAGACTTCGTCAAAATCTAAGCAAAAAGCTTTTTAGGAGCAAGGCCAAGGAATGAATACGAATATAATAATAATAATAATAATAATAAAAACTTTATTGTACACAATAAAAAATAACAAAGAAATACAAATAACTTACATACTAACATAAATATTGGATGTACAAGGGGCGACCTTATCGCCTGGTGGCGATTTCTACCAGGTAACCCAGATATTGAAAAGTAACAAGTTATAGAACGGATAGGGTGTATTTAAGATATAATTAGAAAAAAGTACAATAAAGACTAAATACATACACATTCAAATAAAAATAAAAAAAAAACATTAATAATTATGATTATTATATGAAATCAGTAGATTCTGTCTAATAAGAAGATTATAAAAAGAAAAAAAAAAAAACATTACAAACTATTAAGGAAATAGTTTTTGACAGATTTTTTGAAGGTAATATAGGTTTGGGATTGTCTGATCACAGTAGGTAATGAATTCCACAATCTTACAGCTTGCACAGTAAAGGAAGAGTCATAATAAATGGTCGAATGGATAGGCATATTGAGAGTAAGATTAGTAGCGGAGCGAAGGTCGAGTTCATGAGAAGATCCCATGAAAATAAATCGTTTTTTTAGATAAGAAGGGGTACGAGGATCGAAGAGGACAGAGTATAAAAGACATAGAATATGAGTATTCCGACGAAGTCTTATTGGAAGCCATTTGAGTTTAGAGCGGTATGCTGAGACATGATCATATTTACGCAGACCGAATATAAATCTTATACAAAAATTTTGTAGTCTTTCAAATTTATTTAGTTGCTCCTCAGTAAGGTCCAAATAGCTTGCATCCGCATAATCGAGAATGGATAAAAGTAAAGACTCAGCTAACAAGATCTTAGTAGGAATGGGAGTAACGATATTGCGTCATTTATGTAAAGGTATGCCGCTGGGATTTCTCGGATCAACATGGATTAGGCCCGCGCAAATCTCTATTTAGTGGTACGATCTCTGTCCAACCCAACTGGGCCAATTAGAGCTTAGATACAGTCATCCGAATATGGATATTATAGGCATACAAAGTCAAACTATTGTGTCAACGTAATTATAGATTCAAAACATATAAGAATGCTTCAACATACGTATTTATTTTCAAAGCGCTACATTTTACAATAACCACCGTCAAGTAACTTAAACTAGCATAGGTGCTTTAGCTTTTCTTTACGTCATCTATCACTTTGTAACGTAAGTCTTAACTTAGTTCGTATTATCCTTGTGTGAGAAGTTAACAAGAAACACATCGTGTGTTTATTTAGCTATAATAGCAGGAACCTAACAAAGTAATTATCTCCCTAAATCCCGAGCCAATTCCACTGTTTAAGAAAGATAAACGAAGAAAAGGAAACTATTTTCACGAAACTCTTCACTTTCTTGGATTACAATGACTTACTAATTACAACTTACTCGTTATTAGTACGTTACCTAAGTAATTTATGATTATACGTGTTATAAAATTTGTGAGGTTTTCTGTTTATATTTAACGGAAAGTAGCTTTAAACAATTATTTATTATTTAATATTTGACGGGCTCGTTGGCGCGTTCGGTAGGACACCTGCCATGCGCATCGATTAGTCGTAGAACGAGTCCCACCGGGACGACATGAAAATAATTTTCTGTAATCATGTCTTCCCCACGTCTGGTAACTTCGGGTATTGAACGGGTGGGAGGAATATCGATTTCCGACCAGGTAACGAACCATAGTTCATAGATGGAAAAACCGTGAAGAGAATATTGCGCGTTTCGGTTTCAGTCTATGGATTTCCATTCGGAAGTAAAAAAAGGCACATTTACAGCGCATCATTGACTAACGTTCTGTGGCTGAGGTCTCACCTACAATCAAGTGAACCTCATTCTCGTCTGTAGCTAACATAAAAAAAATTATATTGTTCGCCACATCTGTTACAATTTTCGGTTTTGACATAAATTTTTTAAATAACTAAATTTTAATGACCACAAAATAATATTACGTTCACTTTACGGGTTCCGTAATGAACGAAGAGGCTTATAACTTCATTCCGTCTCGCAATTACGTTGCGGGTACTTTTTTTGCGGTACGACCTGTGTGGCATTCAAGAACATTTCAACAACTGCAAACATTCGTCATTAGTTAACATTATTCACTCGAATGCCTATAGTTAGTTTTTCAGCGTCTGCTTTTTAATGAAATGCTTTTGAAATAAAAGCTACTACTTAAGTGTACTTAAGTGCCTATTGTTTTATTAAGCACTGCTTTTGCGTGCAAATTGATACATTTCCTTTGAAAACTTTTTCAATTATTGATATTAAACTTGTAATCCCGCGCGCGCTTTCGTTCAAATTAAACTTTTATAACGGGTCCAAGTAAAAATATATGTAATAATATGTATAACACTGATGACTTTTATTTAGCAATTCTGTTATATACATCAGTATCAAACAACCAACAACCATGATATCTATTTAAAAGAATTTCCCTTAAGAACTGCATAATATAAGAAATGTATACCCAGCGCTCGAAAAAACTTTTGTCACTGTTCAGAATTATTGACTTCGTAGGTACTCAAATTCAAATTCTTATCTTTAGTGATATTTCTAGCTGAAAGAAAAAAAAAGCATTTTTCTAAGAATAAAACATATACATGTTTCAAAAAAATAATGAGAATGAACATCAGTAATCCACAATAACTCGTTTGTGTCGCGTACGTGATTACGTTCTAAATATTCCACTTTATCATGCAATCCTCTCCTTGTCGTGTTAAGAAACGATGGCAAGAGATGAGGTTGAATAATTTAAGGAGTTGCCGAGGAATGAACCATTTATCCAAATTGTTGTACCCGTCGTGGTAGAAAGGGTGCGTGTTAAAAATGAACGAAGTGTCAGTTTCGTGTCGTACTAACACCGATTCGCCTTAAGAGGCAATATGTAAAAAGGTTTGTTCGAGTCCTACTCACGTAATACAATCTTGTTGTTTGGGGTTCCGTATGAAGTAAATACAACTCGTAAATAGAAACTTGTAATATAAAAGGAAATAATATTGTTGGGCTTTTAAATACACTTTTTATAAATAGGTAACTATCTACATCAATATCAGGTCGGTGTAGGTGATGTTTTCCCCGGATTCGAATGCAGATTAAGTACCTACCGCACGTTGCATATATCCCTTCTAGCTGGGTAGCAAGTTGTTTGAGGATACTCTAAACGTTGAGGGAATGTCTATACCAGAATATTTTTACACTATCTTACATAAACAATATTGATATTGGAAATCCGTACAAAACGTGAGCAAATAATATCTCCTTTTGTAAACGGTCGCGTCGATTTGAAGAGGTCCTTTTATTGTAGGGACGTAAAACAATGCGAAGGACAAATCAAATAATAAAGGTAGATTGTATTATCCATTTGATTGAAATATATGTGAAGAATTCATCGAAATTGAAGGTGTGAAAGTATATTTATTTACAGAAAGTATATTTGAACAGTTTCACATAACAAAATAAGTTATTAGTCCTGAGTTTTTTTTATATTAGATAGGGCAAAAGGGGAGGCGGTTCACCTGATGGTAAGCGACTACCGCCGCCCATGGAGATCCGCAACACCAGGGGTCTTGAGGATGCGTTGCCGGCCTTTAAGATGAGAATATACTCGTTTCTTGAAGGTTCCCAAGTCATATCGGTTCGGAAAAACAGCCGGCGAGAGTCTATTACGAGATAAGCAATATCGAATACGATATTACAGTATTGATAACAATTCTGTTGTACACTGGATTTTATCAAAATATCATTTTCTTTGAGGCCTACACAATGTACTAATGCTGTTAACGAAAAAGGTAGTTTATGTTACTTGAAATCTATTGGCTACAAGGGAAGGTAAATACAGTAGAATCTCACTAATCCGGCACTTCAATAGATCGATACGTCCAATAATCTTGCACCCTCGGCCTGCACCTGCCTCGCTACTCCTTAGGCACCGCGTATGCACTTCGTATTTTTAAATAAGTTGCACATAAACAGACCTCAATTAAGGAATTTTAAAATTATGTAATTAGGTAATTGTGAGATATTTTGCAGTTATAAAAAAACGAGAAGATGAATACAATATTCCCTTTATGAAATGCTTAATTTATTATATTTTTTTCTATACAATTCAGTAATCCGAACATTCCAATAATCCGGAACTCTCTGGTTTTTAATAGTTCCAGATGCGTGAGATTCTACTCTAATTACTTTTATAAAAATTCATATTCATAAGAAATCTTATTTGTAGTTTGATACATTGTCAACTCAGAAGATGTCACAAGACAATTGGATTTAAATAATACCAAAAATGTTTTTGTGAAGAGTTTATTTAGTAAATTAAAGTAAGACGACATCCTAAAAATAAATCTAAGTTAATAGTGAAATAAAATAAATTCTAATCATATCTGTGAGCTAGCTTCACTAGAGGAAACCTAGTTTCTTGTTACAATATTAAATATTAAAACTTTATTAATACCAATTTCATACAATGAAAGGCAGAAAGAACAATGAAAAAAATATAAGAGAACTTGCATATCGCATATTATAAATTATTTCAGTGAAAAATCTTAGTAGATGAATCATAGTGCCATTCCAATTAGAAACATTCTCTTACAAATAGGCAAAGCTTACTTTACTCAGTTAGCCCACACGAGATACGGCGGATATAGAAAATTTATTATAAAATTTTCCACATTGAAATACACCAATTACCATTAATAGGTAGGTAGATAACTAGGTGCTTATCGAATATAGCCCCTAGGTAAAAAAGGGCTTTTCAATGTTTAAGCAGGGTCAATGACCCTAAGCGAGCTCAGTGACGGAACTACCATACAAACCCAAAAGACCTGGTTGCTCTATTAATGCAACCATTAAAAGAAAAATAATAATGCCCTAAGGTACAAAACATATACCTATAATATAAATAAAAATCTCGTGTCACGGTGTTTGTAGTCACACTCCTCTGAAACGGATCGACCAATTTTTATGAAATTTATATGTTTATTTGATAGATTTGAGAAAAGGTCGTAAAGTATATTTCATAACGCTTGTTGATTAGGGTGTCCCTAACCAGATTTTTTTTAAATTTGTTGACAATTTTTTTTTTAATTTTCTGATTATTGGCATTAAAATACCTTTTACCCCAAATTTTCATTTTATCCAGCGAAGTGGGCACGAGTCATCTAGTAACATATATGATTAAAGTTTAAGCCGGGCTTTTGGGCTTGACTGTCCCGTCACTGTAGCTGTACGTCTAGCAAGGACGTCTGTCGGGGCCACGCCGGCGGGGAGCGGCCTTCAATATGTTGTCCACACGTAGGATCATCTCAGCGGCCTCCGCAGCCGAGAGCAATACTTGCCGCTTCACAACATACGACTCTGTGATACCAAGCTTCTTCATATCACCCACGCGACCGTTGTCCATATCTGGAAATGGGGATTTGTTTAGATACCATCACAAATACTTATAATAATATAGAAAATTACAGTAAATATCGACTCCGTAGGAATAGATGGCATTAAACTTTGTGACATTTCAAAAATCAGACAACTGTCATCTTTCTGTCTCCCCGTGACCACGGTAGCTGAAAAACATCCGAAACGTCGGGATAAATAATTTAAACAATATAAATAATAAATCGCGATTTAATCCGGTATACAGTATTTTATTTAAAAAATTATACAGATCCGCCCATTTGTTCAGTAAACTCACCGAGTCCCATAGTGGATTCGCCCTGCGCATGCTTGGCCCGCAGCCGGGCTATCAGGTCGGCGCTGTCGTAGCCCGCGTTGTCCGCGACGGCCGCGGGCAGCCGGCGCAGCGCGATCGCGAACGCCTCCGCCGCGGCCGCCTCCTTGCCCGCGATGCGCGTGGCCGCACGAGACACTGCCTCAGCCATCAGCAGCTCACTGGCACCTGTCATTAATTATTATGAACAACCCTATTTTATTTCTACAAAATTTAATTACAAGCAGTTTATCTATATACACTAGCGACCCGCCCCGGCTTCGCACGGGTTTAGATTTTTTGCAAAAAAAACCAGGGTTGGTAATAGAAGAGTGAAAATATAGGGTTGTATGTATTTTTTAATGCCGGGACGGGATGTAACGGGACTCGTTTGACGTGATGGACAAAACATGTAGGCATAATATACTCTACGACCCGTGCGAAGCCGGGGCGGGTCGCTAGTTGTAAATATAAACGGTCTTATTAATAAACGTAGCATAGCTGAAATAGTTAAAAATATGTTTCGTCTCGCTCTATCGAATACTGAATGACTTTAGAGCGAAAGAAACAAAACATACTTTAACTATTTCAAGTTTATACAACGTTTATAAATAAGAACGAATCTTTAAAAAAAGTACTTGATAAAGTTTATCACAAAGAGTCGTTTTTGACGGGCTCGTTGGCGGATTGGGTAGAACGCGTTGACGTATCCGTCGCAGGTTCGAATCCCACTGGGATGAATGTTTATATTTTTTTGTTAACATGTCTTTCCTAGGTCTGATCACGTTGGTCATTAAACAGGTGGGAGGAATATCGAAATTCCGATAGGGTTACGAATCACCATTCATAGATGGAAAACAATGAAGTGCATTTTGCTTGTTTCCATTTCAGTGTTCTGAATGCCCGAAATAAATCAACAGGTCGACAGCGCATTACCTATTGACTGAATATGTCATGTGGCTATCACCACCATGTTAACCTCATGCTCGCCTGTCATCTATACTAATATTATAAAAAGGAAAGATTTGTTAGTTTAATACGATTTTACGATGTTACAAAAACTGCTCGACCAATTTTAAAAATTCTTTTATCAATAGAAAGTTACATTATCAGCAAATAACATAGGCTATTTTTAGTGTATAGTACAACTGCATTCCACCCGTGCAAAGCCGGGACGTATTACTAGTCTAAAGAGAAAAAGTGGCAAATGGTACCAGGCTATTATAATACAGCAGGAGATGACATTACCTCCTCCGTAGATAACTTTAGGCTCCCGGACGGTAGCGGCGAGCACGCACAGCGCGTCGTGCAGCGAGCGCTCGGCCTCGTCTATGACCTGCTGCGTGGCTCCTCGAATCACGATCGTGCAAGCTGAGCCCAGCTCCACTCCGGAGAAACGGATTAGGCACTCGTCTCCAATTAATACCTGATATTATCAACAGTCACTTGAATTACTATTATATTATGTACTAGCAATTGCCCCCGCAACCCCCCTTGTGGGTGGAATTTCGTAAAATCCGTTCTTAGCTGACCTCTACTCGGCGAAAGGAATATTCCTACTATATTTGAAGTCGCTACGCCTTATGGTTCCAGAGATATCGTGATGAGTCAAAATATAGATGGGAATCTCTTTTATTATATTATGTATAATAAAAATTATCTATACTTCTGACTCTATACTTAATATTATAAAGAGGAAAGATTTGTATTTTTGAATTTTTGTTTGTTATGAATAAACTCAAAAACTACTCGATCGATTTTAAAAATTCTTTCACCAATAGAAAGCTACATTATCAGTGAGAAACATAGGTTATTTTTTGTGTATAGTACAACTACATTGCACCCGTGTGAAGCCGGGGCGCGTTGCTAGTTAATAAATATTTCAACAAGTAACAAACGTACATGACGGGCGCGTGCGGTAGAACACCTTCCGTGCGCATCGAAGGGTCGTGGGTTCGAATCCCACCGGCACCACATGATTATAATTTTATGTAAGCATGCTTTCCCCACGTCTGGTAACGTCGGGCATTGATCGGGTGGGAGGAATATCGAAATTCCGACCGGGTAACGAACCACCGTTCATAGATGGAAAAACTGTAAAGTAAACATTGCGCGTTTCGGTTTCAGTTTATGGATTTCCGAATGCTCGAAGTAAAAAGTAAGTCGACAGCGCATCATTGAATTATGTTCTGTGGCTGAGGTATCACCTACCATCAAGTGAACCTCATGCTCGTCTGTCGATATCTAACATAAAAAAAAAGTTGTGAGTGAAATTGCTTTATTTTGACGTCTTATAAAGTCTTTATAAATAATTACTAGCGATTCATACCTGTTCAATAACTTTGCAGTGTCCCAGTTTGACTTTTTCAGGAGAATCAAATGTGGATACAATTTCACCACCAGTCACAAGTGCCAGACGTTCTATTCCATCGAAGTCAGCATGCTCAATGGCCATCACACCAGCATCCGCGAATAATTGCTCGGGGTAGTTGTAAATCAATTGCCTGTAAATACCACTCATGATTACTTACACTATCAATAAAAAAGTAAATACAGTTAAAACCATTTATGACGACATCATTTAGAACAAAATACCGGTTATACCAACCAAAATCAAAGGTCCCGATTGTACTTTGTCCTCAAAAACATCACTGGTTTTTACGACTAAAATAAATATGAGTAGTCCCTTCGATGTCGTTATAACCGATTTTGACTGTATATATTTTATTATTATATAAGCAAAGCTAATTTTAGCAAAGAGTTAAGAGTTTTATCAAAACTACTGGATCGATTTTAATAATTTTTTCAGTGAGTGACATAGGCTATATATTTTATACCCGTGCGAAGCCGGAGCGGTCCGCTATGTTTTTATATACAACGTTCACAGTTTTTCTGTAGTGTATTTAGTATCAGCATTGCACCGGTGCGAAGCCGGGGAGGGTCGCTAGTTAGTAATAATATAATACAATTGCAGTAATGTAATGTATATATACTAAATAATGTCTCATGGTAATTCGTGGTAATTCAATCAATATGAATGAAGCAAAAAAAATTAGACAATGTTAGGAACAAACCTGTTGATAAACACATTGCATTTGTGAGCTAAGATTTTGTTAACTTTGTCCTTCATTTTTTCCTTCTCAGCTACTTCAAGTTCTGCAATCTTAGCCATGGAATCTACTTTGATAGTTGAACCAAAAACTTTTATCTTATCAGTGTCCATTGGAGTGTTTGCAATCAAAATGTTAGCATTTTCTATACGTTTTGGCTGATGAACTCCCACCTAAGACATAATTATTTAAAAACATTAATGCTTACAGCAAGTTTATGTATGATGCCATGAACATATTAATACGGCTTACTTTAATATAACAGGAAGTTAAAACTATGTATTAAAAATACAAGACTTACGGCCGAATCCTCGAACGCTAATCAACATTGAGGTGAACTTAAAAGTATATCTAACTCTTTCATTACAACGGTAAAATGAAAGACAGAAATATTTTAAGAAGCCTTCAAGTTTTGATTATCATTTCAGTATTCCACAGTCACTCTTTACAATGAGATTATACAATACAAGTAAAATTCCATTCAATAATATCTTAGACATAAATATCTTGATTTTAAAAATAATTGGCTCCTATTTTTAACTATTTACTAATGACAATGAGCAAACATGATAAGAATTGGAATTAAAGGGTATTTGTCATTATTGTAATATATATTATATTTGTCTAGTATACATCACACTGACCTTCTTATTTAAAAGAAATCCCTCATCCAGGAAAGATTCTTCAAGAATACCACCTGAGATCTTAATGATTTGTATGGCCTTTAAGTTTCCTGAACCTTTGAGCCTAAGCACTGCATCTACTGCTAATTTTGTGAAGTGTCTGAAATATGTATTTAAAAATATAAAATTGCTATAAATATAATTCACATTCATAAATATAAGTAATGTCATATTATATACAATTTTCATTCTTAAATAAAAAAAAATTGTGCACACTTTAAAATAAAATACTATATACTGGATTAAAATGCAATTTATTTTTGATATTGTTAAAGTAATTTATCCTGACGTTTCAGATGCTTTTCAGCAACCATCGACATAATATAAATAATAAATCGTGTTTAAATCCGGTATACAGTATTTTATTTAAATGTGTGATATGTTAATAAAATACAATATTATTCTGCACACTATTTACTAAAATATTTTTATTTGTCCTCAAATTTATTTCTATATAGTTTTAGTTAAGAGTATAACATTATTATATTGCATACAAAATGCAAAACACAAGGTTGTTAAAAGATTTATAAGCTGAAAAGATGGGGTCATAGATGTACCATAATTTATACATGTCTATTCGATTATTGCAAGACTTTGTAATTAGTTGCAGTTTAGTATGTCAGTTGTATTCTATGACTTGTCTGTGAAGAAAAATGATTAGTGAAATTATTTGTCAGTTTTCAATTGGATCTATCCCATACCTTTCCAGGGGACTCAAAATTCACTTTACATAACTCAACAGGTGGCAATAAATTATGAAATACTCACTCTTTGTGATTAGAGAGAATTTTGGAACTTAATGTGGTACGAGCAATATTTTCCAAGTCTGCTCTTAAGGCAGCCTCATTGAGGTTCTTTTGATGATCAAAGCTAGCATCAGAGAGTGCTTGTTTGGCTGCCTCAACAGCGATGCGCCAACCAGCTATTATAGTTTGAGGATGCAGCTTCTGTTCAATTAACTTTTCTGCTTCACGAAGCAGTTCAGCAGCTACAATAAACATGATTTAAGACATTTTATTATTCAACAAACATGATTCAATTTAATAAATTATATCACACATAAAACTCCTCAGACAAAAAAAAACATAATACATAATATTTTTAAACTAGATGTAGAAAGTATTACCAAGCACTGTGACTGATGTAGTCCCATCTCCAACTTCATCATCTTGTACCTTTGACATATCAACTAAAATTTTAGCAGCAGGATTATCAACACCCACAGATTTTAAAATAGTAGCACCATCATTTGTAACCTCAATCTGCAATAAGTCAACTGTAATAAGTAAAACTACTTAAAAAAATTATACCAAAGATATTTTATATATACAGTTATTAGATACACACTTGTCCCGCGTTTCTACCGTAAGAAACTAAGATTTTGTCCATTCCTTTGGGACCAAGTGTACTTTTCACTAAATCACCAATTGCAATGGCCCCAATGAAGCTGGACATTCGAGCTACCTCGCCTTTTTCTTCTTCTGCTTCATTTTTTAATATTCTGATAGGATTTAGCGATACCTGCAAGTATTTATAGAGATTGAAGAAAAAATATGAACATGTGCAAACGATTTATTGAGTTTCAATAAAAAACAATATTTTAAGATTGAGTCTTACTGAAATAAAAGCGATGCACAAAAATTACAATTTTTAAAAACGTACCATTTTTGAATCGTTGTAGTTCAAAAAATAAAGTTTACAACTGTGAATAAAAAGTAACCAACAATACACCGCTCAATAATATCTATCTATCACGAGAAGTGACGAGAATCGAGATTCGAGAAGCATAAAAACTAAAAAGTAAAGAGTAAAGACTTATGAATTGAAATAGGGATGCGCCGATATTTATTGATCCTTGTAGATTCGATTAATTACCTCTTTGTAAAGTTGTCGTTCTAATAAAATGATATTGTTATTAACTACGCTATTTTGTTAATTAAGCACATATTATTATATACTATTTTTTTTAAATGTAGGTACCAGGATTGTAACTTTATAGTTACTCATTATCGAATCGATTTTCTGATTCGATTTGTGAAAATTACAGAAATTTAGTGTCTATGCAAATTTAAAAAAGGTTTAATATCGAAGTTTTTGTTTTTGGAATTAAAATAAAACATTCGTTTTATCGCTTACTACATATATTAATTATAACTTATCACTTATTTACAATTATTAGAAAATAAAATGATGGGACTTTAGCGTAATATACTTCATAAGTTCACTTCGAAAATGCCGTCGTCAACCGTTATGATGTCCTTGTGATGATACTGTAGAATAGAGAAAAATAAAATAATTTTACATCTGAACATTCGAAAAATATTATTTTAAATTAATAATTACATATGAGGAAGCAGTGCGGGATCTGCTGCGAACGGCATCAACGGTCGACGGGTAGTAGACAAGCGACTAACTTTGTCACTTAAAATCTAAAAAAAAGTCCAAATATAAAATGGCAACATTTGTTTATTGAGTCATTTTTACGTCATTTTCATTTAATCATTTTCTATTCTTTATTAATCTCGAGAATTTCACTGATTTTATAGAAAATACAAACATTCATCAATCTAAGAATTTCACTGATTTTATAGAAAATACAAACATTCATCAATCTAAGCATGTCTTGCCATGTTACGAGGGTTCTTATAGTGGTAAATTTCCAGCAATTAATATAGTTATAAAGAATAAAGAAGATTTATTTTCAAAAGAAGAAGTAAATGCAATGCTATCAGAATGGTCAGATCATAAATTTATTTATACTGATGGATCCAAAAACAGTGAATCCGTGTCTTTTGCTATTTATGAGCCTTCCTCAAAAGTAGGCATAGGTCAGAAAATCAATAAAGATGCAAGTATATTCACAGCGGAAGCTGTCGCTATCTTAAGTGCTTTGAAACATATCGAGAATTGCTATAGAGAGCACACAAAATGGGTTGTTGTAAGTGATAGTATGAGTGTTCTACAAAATTTAGCAAATAATCATCTAAATGCTCATACTAATTATGTTATATTCTTAATAAAACAGTTATGGGTTGATCTAACTCATTTAAATGTAGTAATTAATTTTGTGTGGGTGCCTTCGCACATTGGTGTTCAAGGTAACGAACATGTTGATTACTTGGCTAAACAAATTGTAAAGTCAGGAGATTCTCCTATTAATATTAGTATTCGTATTCCTTATACAGATGCAATTAGTTTAATCAAACAGCGGATGTGCCAAGCATGGGGAAAACATTCATATTATTGCACAAACATTCAAAACAAAGGAACTTGGTTCGCCGGTCTCCATGTTCAAATAAATTCTACACCTTGGTTTTGCAAGCACAAAATATTCACAAACAAGAAATTTTATACAACTATTTCTCGCATGCGTTTTGGTCATTGTCGTTTAAATTACCATCTTCATCGTATTAAAATGGTTGATTCTCCATATTGTGTCTATTGTCAATCATCAAAAGTACAATCACTACATCATATCTTCTTTGAGTGTTCGTCTTTCAACATTCAGCGCCTTGTGTTGTCTGATGGGCTTTTAAAAATTTACAATAAAGTTGAAAGTATCCCGCATTGTATTCAGGAGTTACTTAAAAATGCCTCAACTTTTATATTTTTGTACAGATTTGTTATTGAAACTGTTAACGATATTTAAAATTATATTTATGTACTCTTTGTCACAGTAGTAAAATAATAGGTTAATAAGTTAATTATAATATTAAAGCTGTAAATATATTTTTTCTTGTAAATAAGTTTTTTCAGAACTTTTAAATTAGATTCTTTGTCACCACTCTTCGGAGTCCTGACGAGCAAGATAACGGGATTTGTAAATGGAAATGTGCCTTTTCTACTCTTTGTTGGGTAGTAATAAATAAAGAATTGTACGTACGATACGTTTGTTAAATCGGATTGAACAAAATGAATTTTACTGAGATTTTAAAATTAAATGACATACGTCAGACTTATGGCCGCGTGGAAATAAAGATATGATAATAACTACTTATATTACGAAAAATACTGGACTGGAAGATTCCGTCTTTGACGGGGGTCGTCATTAATTAAAAGAAGAAGTACTATATTACGATACATATAAAGGATAAGAAACGTAAGACATAAATAAGGAGAGATAAAAGAGAAAAAATAACATAAGACAAGGCGGTATGGTCGAAAGACTTTAGCCTGCCCTATGGGCAAAAGAAAAAAAAAAAAAAAAAAAATTAATCTCGAGACTAATGTCAAAAGTTATTTTTTGTTGAATTGAACGCCATATTTGTGTTTAAATTTTGTGACGACACAAAAATAAGAAGTTCTCTTAATAGCATTAATATAAAGTAATTGTATTTCTTTAACCATGGAAAACCAAGGCACTTCTGGACCTAGAGTAAGCGATAAACGATTAGCACAAACACAGGCCAAAGTAGATGAGGTTGTTGGAATTATGCGTGTTAATGTCGAGAAAGTCTTGGAAAGAGACCAAAAGCTGTCTGAACTAGACAATCGTGCCGATGCACTTCAACATGGAGCGGCACAGTTTGAGCAACAGGCTGGTAAGCTTAAAAGGAAATACTGGTGGCAAAATCTTAAAATGATGTTAATAATTGGTGCTATAGGCGGAGTTCTTCTTATTATTATTATTGTTTGGGCCACATCTGGTTCAAGCTCGTCCTCTGCTCCTCCAGCGATCACCCCAGCTCCTGATACACCAGTGGGACGATAATTAGAGAGTATTAAAGAGTGCCCAATTTGATACTTCTTATAAACTACTACAAATGTTTTTTAATGCTACTTGACTGATTAAAATGAAACTATTTTTTAAACGATTTACTCTTCATAACATAGTTACTTGCAAATATTGTACTCATAACTTTCAGATAAACATTTGGAAACAGTTTTTATAAGGGTCTATTAAAATTATATGTCTACAGTGTTGAAATTGTTAAGATTGTCTTGGTATTGCTTTTAAATATATAAATGGCTATATATTTTTAAGAATGTATATTGCTAAGTGGTATTATCAAATAATTACTATTTAATAACTTATGAAAAGAGGAAACTGTATATTTTTAGATAAGAATGCAGATTTTTTGAGGAATTTTATGGGAAAATGTTACAAAATTTATAACAATGTTACTTTATTGATGTTATCAATATGTATTACTAAAGTTAAAATATTATATATTTCAAGCACAATAAAAGAGCACAAGTGTGATGTATATTTTTGCACAAAATTCTATAGACATTTTACAAGTAGTATTTCTATGTTTAATTATAGTTTAAATATAATAATGTGGAATGTTGAAGACTTAGCGCTCACTATTCCTAGGTACAGAATTAATCTAGCATCAAAATTTTGCATGACCAAAAAAAAATAGCAGTTTTTATACCAATAATTGCAAACTAAGTTTGTCAGACAATAGATGCAGACATGCTTCTGGATGCATTTTAAAGGGACCAACAATAAAACTACCTATATAATGTTAAGAATTGAAATTCACATTTTTCAATATCGTCTAACGTGATGTTGTAATTCTAATTGAAGTAAAAACCATCTCTTTATATCTTGTTGTTTATTTGTAAAAGGTAAAATAAATATATATTGTCTTATTCTGAGAAAGTATTTTATTGTACCACCTTTATATCTATATCATTATCTTCCATTCTGATAAGATTCAAACAGCCAGTTGTGATAAGCTGTAGTGAGTCAGATTCAGTTTAGTATTTTTAGGAATAAAAAATAAATAATACAAAATAATTAAATTGTGAAATTAATGATCCTAGATAAAAATTGCTATAACATTGTTCTATCTATAAATTATTTATAAAGGGTTCTCAAAAGGTTCGGACAAAAGACTGAGAATTGATAGTCCAGTAGTTTGGCTGTTAATTTAATTTTAATCATAGGAGATGTTAGTTTTCAAATACTCATTACAAATATGACTGCCCTACCATCTAGTAGTCAAAAAACTAATTAATTACTAAGTAATTTTTTTACAAACATATTTTTTACATAAATTAATTTCTCAAGTATGGCCTAATCCGATACTATGAGGTATAGCAAAAAGCACTCAAAGGAGTCTTGAGGCTGATTTTGATGAAAACTAAAACTACGTACTACTTCATAATGAAATACTATAGATGAAAACTACAACTACATCATTGTATTTTTGAAAAATCTATATTCCTAACCAGGAATTTAATTGAACCCATTGATTTTGAATAAAAATGACACAGTACCACTATACCATTCGATAGTGTTGCTAATAAGGAATGTTTTCAGGGTACTTATACTAATGATTTGTTTGTTTATTATGATTTATCTCAAAAACTACTTGACTGATTTTAAAAATTCTTTCACCAGTAGCTACTATTTTTTTGTGTATAATACAACATCTACATTGCACCCTTGCGAAGCTTGGGCGGATCGCTAGGTAAAATATAAGTATATTCTATTTTATAATTGAGAAGAATTCAAATCTATTCCAATTCCAAATCTGGTCTTTGATACAAATAAGTGACTGATTATAATTATGGGCTATGTCATAGGCATAACTTTAGTCAATAACAGCATGTCCATGTTTGTACATTGAAAACTTTATAACAAAAAACGTGTAGGCGAATGACGACGTGTCTATCTAACGGAGTCCTTCCGTGTGCGTTTACATTTAATACACCCACATCCCACTTATAGTTTTTATTTGGCTTCTGATCATTAATTTAGGTATAGCTATTATTTAGTAACAAGCGATAAAATTGTCACCATTAAGATGACAGTTGCGATTATCTCAATCGACTAATACCACTTAAATTGTCCTTCAAATATAAACACAATACCTATTCACTATTGCACCGATTCTTGTTTGTTATAATAAGTATCTCAATGCATAATGCATCTATCATTCCGAGATCGATAAATTGAAAAAAAAATCTATATTGTTCAGCAATCGTGTTCAGCAACCTTCTCAATAACAGACGACGGCCTCGTTGGCGCGTTCGATAGATCACCTGCCGTGCGTATCGATGGGTCGTGGATTCGAATCCCACCGGTACGATATGTTTATAATTTTCTGTAAGCATGTCTTCCCCACGTCTGGTAACCTCGGGCATTGAACGGGTGGGACGAATATCGGGAAACGAACCACCGTTCATAGATGGAAAAACCGTGAAGTTGTGCGTATCGGTTTAAGTCTATTAATTTCCGAATGCTCGAAGTAAAAAAACAACGCACATTTACAGCACATCATTGACTGATGTTCTGTGGCTGAGGTATCACCTACCAAATTATGTTTTGTCTTGAAATATTTGATATTTTTGAAAAATCCCGCGGATCAAGGCAGCTAATGGATTTATATTGTTTCTAATATAATATAACAAAAGATTCTATGTATTCAAAGTGGGTAGGTATTTACAGTGATCGTATCGTGAGACTTTTTTGATGAAACTTGAGAACTGTGGGTATCATTACGGAAGGGACCTGTCTGTGTTCCAGTCTGATTAGCCCACAAAGACAGGTCATCACATCATCTGACCTTGGTAGGACTAATCGTTAGACAGGTTTCGTTCAAACTCTGGGATTTCGATTGGTCTAATGAATTACTCTGGTTTTATTAGACACTAATTACAAAAATATTGTACCTATTATTTTGCCATGGTTTGTGAAAATAATTATATTTCACATTTAACTACTTTATTATGTAATCTGAGATCCTACCTTACTATATTATAATTGTAAAAGTTTGTGGGGAAATCCATACATATATTTGTTTCTCTTTCACGCGAAAACTATTGAACAGATTTTGATGAAACTTTGTTTATTATTGAATTATAGTTATAATCATCAATATAACGCTATAATTTATAACGATATTGAGTTAATTGACCTAATTATAAAGATTAGTGTCAAGTCGGGAATAACCTGCTATCTTAGCTATTTCAGCTTGCATTGAATAAATCGCAAATAGATAAAAAATAGATCAACACGAAAATAATATATGGTGGGATAGGAGATAGGAGTGTATTGCAGTAATTAGAAAATGCCCAAAAATAGATAATAAAATTCTGCGCGGACTAAGTCGCGAGTAGAAGCTAGTCTTGCATAATTCCTTTAGATATATAATTATATATGTGTTCATAAAGTTATTGTGTTATATTTTATACAATAATTTTACTATTCACAGAGTTATTGTTTGCTCGAAGGACTAGAAAGAATTATAGCAACTACAAGTAGTGGGTGTAAAAACAACATTCCTTTTATACAGGCGGTTATCGTGATATTGCGTAGTCCATTACGCGTATTTCCGAACTCTACAAAGCGCTAATACTTAGTACTAAGTATGCAATGTTTTGTAATAATAGTATAGTTTGGCGCGTAGACACAGCGAAATATTCTGTTCGGATGTGTCTCGGGTTCAAATCCAGCTGAATTTGAAATCTATAATTTGCTGTAATGTAAGCATTATATCGTCTCTACATCAGAATTTAAATGAATGGTAACTAACCACCGATTTCAGCTCAAAAATAAAATAGGTCGAAAGCGCCTCATGGAGTGGTCTGAGGTATTATTTAGGCTCACCCTTTCGGTCCTCAGTCGATATAAGACATAAAAAATAATTCATACTTATAAGTCTTGTATATTTTGGAAATGCGAATGTTAATAACTAAACCCTACACGGTAAATTACTTATAAGTACTGGGACACCCTGACCTTAGTGCGACGTGTACTTCCCATTCCTAATTCCCGATGTCATTCACCTGTTCTTATTGTTATTAGAAATCTAACCACATTTCGCGAGCACCTTTAGCTTTTTTAATCTACAATAACCGGTTTATAACGTGACTCAGTCAATAACGATTGATAAATTATAATTAGACATGCATTATTGGTTAGCAACAATTTCCGGATTATTTCTTAGGTCGCTATTGGGTAATAATAATAATTAATTTTATCTGTTGCTTGATTAAATCTTGTTTGTTTGAATGCAAACCTGAGCTTTTATATTAAACATGCAAATGTAACTGGTTACAATATAGCAGATGCAGTTTCTTGCGATACGAACGTCCTGCTTAATGGTGGCGAAAGTGTGAATGACCTCATTGTTTATCGCTTTCATCACATTCCTGGCTCGGATCATGGTTGGAATAGACAGTCGTTGGGTGCTATTTTAGTCCGTGATCATTGACTTACAACAATTCGATTTTCATAGTTGATGTTCGGTAACAATTAGCTACTAAACCATATGCCTGGTAAAAGAAATATCGATGATATCGGCTTGTCCTGCCAGAATGTAGACTACCTACTTAATAATTTACGCGTGCCGCGTGCGTGACGTGAGCTGTCAATCGTGGAAGGTGGAGGAATTCCGAACATAATTTATTTTAATATTAATTATCTGATATTGTCTTTTATTAACGCGAGTATCACACATTTAAATAAAATACTGTATACCGGATTAAAACGCGATTTATTATTTAAATTATTTATCCCGACGTTTCGGATGCTTTTCAGCAACCGTGGTCGCGCAACAGTCTCCCGCGACCACGGTTGCTGAAAAGCATCCGAAACGTCGGGATAAATAATTTAAATAATAAATCGCGTTTTAATCCGGTATACAGTATTTTATTTAAATTAATTATCTGCATACCTATTTGTTTTCCTGAAATTTTCAGATGAATCTTACCAATAAGATGTTGTTTGTCTGCAGCTTTGTCGTAATGGAGATCAGTTTCAGAGATTACTGTTATAACCTGCGAACCCTTTTTATTCGGTCGCTGGTTATAACCAAATCATCTATATTCTATATTGTAGGTATATGTTATATTGATGTAATTTAGAATTCAGTTAAAAATGTCGAAACAAAATGGTTCCTGACGGCCATAACAACGCATGCTTGTTAAAATGTTGACTTTAAGTGGCAAAGTACCTACTCGCTGCTAAGTAAACATAATATAAAAAGTCCGTAATGCTATAACTCACCTACCTACATAATATAATCTTTTAATTTAAAATCTGAATATACAATAAATCTTAGTTTTTAGTCTTCAAAAATGTAATAAAATTTTGCAGCAAAAAGAAATGACACTTAAATGGTTATTTACCATTCAGAAGTCGGAACCAGTGTAGTGATCCTATAAGATTTAAGGTCGGCAAAGCATCTGCAACCCTTCAGGTGTTGAGGATGTCTATGGGCGGTGGTGATCACTTTCCATTACGTGAGCGACCTGCCCGTTTGCTCCCTATAGGTACTATAAAAAAAAATCAGATCCGGATTAAGAGGTATGGAGACCCAAACTATTTTCATGTTAACAGTATAATCATGTTTGTAAACAGTACCTACAGTAGGTAAAAGTAAAACAGCGAAAATCAAAGGAACAGTTGTTTACTAGTGCTTACTCGTCGGAATTTGAAAGGTTTTTTTCCGAATTCTCTATTGTGAAGGACCTCCCCTAAATCCAGCCCTGGATCCTATTCTAAGTATAACTCATTATCTTGTCTAAATTAAAAAAACCCTCTTATTTAAAAATATGCTAGTTCTGAACAAGTATTATCGTGAACTTTTTGTTGCCATTGAAGTGCATCGCAACTGTAGAGGTATGTAGGATAGATAGATAATAAGTGTGTAGACATTATATATCTATATTGTGGGTAGGTTCTATGTTATCTAGATAAGTAAACCTGCATAATAAAATACCTACACAATGCAATGTCAACCGAGTTGCAATCTCGTCAAGGTAAATATTCAATTCAATTCTTTATTGCATTTTGGATACAAAGATCACTAACGGTTTTCATTAAGTACAATACAGTTAATATAATATTAATTAAAATAAAATTACAGCAGTACAGAATACTTTTCAGGAATAATAATAAAAGCAAAAGTGAAAATGAATACAATAGTAGATAATAAAGTCATTAAAATGTCAATTAAACGATGTAAGAATCTTGCTAGTACCTAAGCATGAAAACGTCGTCAAATTTAAATTCATGTTTGCCTACAGTAAAATTTATTTCCACACATCCCTATCCTTAATATAGTCATCAATCGAATAGTAAGCCTTTTTTGTCATTATGTCTTCAACCGTCTATTTAAAACTACATTCTGGCAAATCTAGACTTTTTTGCGGGATCTTATAAAAAGTTGAAATGCTACATATGAAACATCTTTTAATTTTCTTTAAACGAGTCGTAAGATTTAATTACATAGATAGGTATATTATTTAAATAATATAAATAAAATATGTAAATATACAAAATCGTATATAAAGTTATTAAATTGAAGAATATGAAATTTTGCTAGAGGACTAACAATCCTATATGGAAGAGTACAAGATTTTGAAAATAAATTAAAAACTGTACAATTACCGTGATTTAAGTCAGATTTGGTAATTATGTAGTTTGGTTACTTTTGCGAAAAAATGAGCTTTTTTATAGACTGCTTCATTTGTTTGCCAATAATTACATTCCGTCGGGGGAGGCTGAAATTTCCCATAAACTCTATGGTTAAGTAAGTTAATAACTCTAAGTTATGGGGTCTTGAACTTCTCATAAATATTCGATAAAATTTCAAATATTTCGAAGTTCATGGTTGTGCTCACACACTTTCGCAAAAGTAACTAAACTGATTTTTCGAACCATCATTCAGCAATCCTTCTAAGCAAACAAAAGAAACTCAACTTAAAAATCAATTGAAATAACGTTGTATCCTTACCGTAGGGTGATTTAGCCGCACCTTGATGCGGCCGCTCTGGCCGATATATACTGGCGAAGAACAGATTGCAGAAACAGGGGTTCTGACCCCTCTCTCGCAGTAATCAACCAATGGAGAGAAGAAGCCCGTGCAGTGGTCATCCAGGAATGGACAGACGAACTGCTAGCTCACAAGGCGGGAACCCGGACCATAACAGCTGTACGTCCGGTGCTCAAGTTATGGGTGGAAAGACAATGGGGTTCGGTCTCGTTTCGCCTCACCCAGGTCCTCACGGGCCATGGGTGCTTCGGGCGATATCTTCATAAAATTGCCAGGAGGGAGGCCAGCCCCATATGTCACGAGTGTGGCTGCGCAGACGACACCGCGCAACACACTTTGGAATCGTGTCCGGCGTGGGGCTCAGAACGGAGCTCCTTAATCGCCAGTATCGGAACTGACCTGTCGCTTCCCACCGTGGTCAAAGTCATGGTGGAGGCGACCAATGACGGCCCATGGAACGCCTTCAAAGCGTTCTGTGAGGCCGTCCTCACAAGTAAGGAGAATGCGGAGAGGGCTCGGGAGATCAACCCCGATGCTGACCCTCAACGCAGAAAAAGGCCCGGGAGACGGCGGCGCACTTACGCCCGCGCTCTACCCTGACCTTATAACCCGGATATGACGACTCGGATTTGACTAATTGAATGTGACAACTCGGACATGACAACCGGATTGACAAGGTGTTCTAACACCGGAGATGGGCTGCGCACAAGCGCGGTAAACGCTTATGATGGGGGCAGAGACAAGGGAGACTGTCACTTTGCCTCCGTCCATATCGAGCAGCAGGGGCCCTGGTGTTTTAGTGGGTAGGGGGGCTCTTCTGGTCCCGACCCCCACACTCCCCGCGTCACTTTACCAACTTGCCCCGGCGCGGGAGCCCGCTAAAAAGGGTTTCACCAGGTAAAAAAAAAAAAAAAAAAAAGGGTGATTTAGCCGGTTTTCGTCCACTTAGTGGACTTGCCAGCTTATGGGCTTAAAACTAATATGTTCTACTGGCCCAAATCTAACAAACCGATTTTTTATTGAAAGCTGATATAGTCTATTTTAGGCTTACAATAAGTAGCAAATAATTATAATTAACGTTTTTTTTATATAAAATGTTTTAGTGAAAAGTACCGATTTCGTTAGTTTTCGTCCAAAAATGTTAGTTTTCGACCATGTGTAGGCTAGTTTCCGTCCACGGTATATAAAGCATATCCATTGCACATTTTCTTATACATAGATTTCTAATTATCACGGATCTCTGCAAGAGATTTTTTAAGGCATCCTCAGAGTATCATGGTGCCTTTTTCTAGTTTTTTTAGACGACGACGTCATCTATAAAAATGGGATTTATTAAAAATTAAAATAATAAAATAGGTCCAAACAATATAAGCGATTACGTACATCATAAGTGGGTTATATCGCGTATATTCTACACGTATGTAGAAAAAAAGCTAAACGAAAAGTAACATAACGCTGTTTGTGATGGACGGAAACTAAATACTTAACCAGTATTAGTTTTCGTCCACTCATGGACGGAAACTAAAGCAATTTTAAACGTATTTTTTATTTTTCGTCCACAATATTTGAATATATATTTATACTTGCAATACTGCTAAATTGGTGGACGGAAACTAAATATCAGACTAACTAACCATCAAAGATCATTCCATAATGATTTCAACAGAATTTTTTCGCATTCCTTATTTTAAACAACTAATCAAACTTTACTTGTATTTTTGTGTTTTCGTCCACGCGGACGAGAACTGAATATTTTGCGAAATAGGTACTTCAGTTTTTGTCCGCCTCGATTTTTAAAGTAATTCTTTAAATGAGTACGAAACACACATTTTAATATGTTCTTTATGTCTTTACTTAGTCATTAATACCCAAAACATAAGAAATACATGCTAAAACAATAAAAAAAACTGACTGCATAGTTAAGTCGTACCACTATTTTTTTTACATTTATGATGACATGTTTGTAGCTCGGAAACAAGCCTCAGATAGAAGTAGCTTTTGTTCGAGTCTCAACTAGTTAATAAATATTTTGATTTAATAGACATGCAGATTTGACTTTAGGGTCCGTAACGAGACCAAATTTGCGCGGTTGACTATTTTTATAATGTTATTCTACGTAAATGTTTTACAAGATCCGCGTTAGTGGACGAAAACAGGACCTGGACGGGAAACCGGCTAAATCTTAATATATTATATAAAATGCTAATGTTCGTACGTGTGTCCACGGTTTTTTCTATCATACGCTACTTTGATCAACTTCCCCTTGGGATGGCAAATACCCCTTGGTCTCTAGGTGTGCATAAGGGAGTTTGGTCGGGGTGGGTGGAAGTGGGTGGTTGTGGGTGGCAAAAATGTGGAATAATATATATCTGTCCTTTTCTAACTAATGCAATCTTCCGTAAAATTCTGAAAATCTCGGAAAAGTTCCAGAATGTGTGCAACTGATAAAATCAATCTAGAAAGTTCTAAAACTTTCTGGAATGATCTAGAAAGTTCCAAAATGTGTGAAATCGATAAAATTGATCCGAAATGATCTAGAAAGTTCTAAAATGGTTTCAATTGTTGTAATCGATTTAGAAAGCTTCTGGAAAAATCTAGAGAGTTCAAAAATGTGTGCAATCGCTAAAATTGATCCGAAATGATCTAGAAAATTCTAAAAATTTCTGAAATGATCTAGAAAGTTTTAAAATGGCTTCAATTGTTGTAATCGATTTAGAATGTTTTAAAAAGCTTCTGGAAAGATCTAGTAAGTTCCAAAATGTGTGCAATCGATAAAATTGATCCGAAATGATCTAGAAAGTTCTGACATGCGATGTATTTTAACCCGAGCAACGCCGGGTTTCGCTGCTAGTTACCCTATATTATTTGAAAGTTAAATCTTAGATTAACATTAAAAATAAAAAATATACTTAAGAAGGTCACTGAGTAAATCACGTTTTGATTTGTTGGAGATTTCATTGTTCTTATCATACAATGAATGATAAACCCAATGCATTTTGTATCTATATGAAACCTTATCGTTACATGAGTATGTTACCTTTATAACGTTTGCATTCTAGATGATACGGAAACCTTGTGAGTGCATCGTCCGCGTCCCATATACATACATTAGAAAATAGAAAAACGAAATATCATTAACTTATCGACTCTAGCGATTCAATTAAAAAATAAAATGTAAGTACCTACTTAAGTAGTTTTTGCGGGACTAGGAGTTTTAGGAGTAGAGAAGAGGACTTTAAAATACATCATATATTTACTTTAGAGATTCCCTTATTTTGTCTCATTAAGGTGATATCTCATTATGACGATTTTGGGATCATAGGCGTTACTGGGTGACAGACTTGAACGGTACAGGTAAGCACCTCTATAGTTTAAAAAAAATCTAAATTTGATGTATGGCACGTGCTATATATCTGTCTTAATCCTATATGGGACCTTATCCAAAGTAAGTATGACCAGTGGCGGATTTACCAGCGGGCTTGAGCCTTGGGCGGCAGATTTTAGGGGCGGCAAATTTGGGGACCATTTTTTATATTTAACTCATAATCACACAGATTTAGATAATAGATAAGGTTTTCTGATATCTTACAAAGTCTACTAGATTGCCGAAGACCTTTCCCTCTTCCCTTTAATTTTATTTTAGAAAGTTTAGAAACTGGCAGTAGTGACAAGGGCGGCCAAAATTTAACAGCCTATTCCTTGCAAATGTATAAATCCGCCACTGAGTATGACTATGCACAGAAGCTCGCACTGAATCAGGATAGAGAGGGATTAAAACTGTATTATTACTTGACTTATAAACTAATAAATAAAAACCACCAACTCTTGGTTTCAAACAGAATGTTTGAATGTTCAAATATTACGTAGAAGTTTTTTATTTTAATATTTTTATATGCCCCTATTTCTTAGTCAAATACAGTTAATTCTTTATATCTCAATCTGATTCAAAGACCTATAAGGATAATATTGTCTTTTAATAATAAATCGCGATCTAACAATTAAATATATTATTTATTTTCACATCGGCGGGTCCTAAGAACAAAATCGTATCTGCAAATAAACGATTACATAGATACGATTTTGTTCTTGGGATCCGTCGACATATCGAGTGCACATCGAGAGCAAACCGAGAGTCGAGAGAGATACAATTATTTTAATTTAAATTTATAAGGTGCTTTTAATATAATTTAATAATCAATTCGAAAGTTTATTGCGCATTTGTAACTAAATGGTCGAAGGTTGCGGATTCGAATCCTGCCGGAACGACATGTTTATAATTTTCTGTAAATATTTTTCCCCTATGTCTGGTCATATAGGGGATTAAACGGGTCACAGATGGGAGAAATATTGAAATTTCGACTGGGTAATGTTCATAAAACCGTGACGTTAATATTTCGGTTCTTGTCTATAGATTCCCGAATGATAGAAGTTAAACATATGTTGACAACGCATTGTTTGATATCCCGTAGCCAAGATACTTATTATCACCAAGATAATTTATATTTTATACCACCAGGCACCAAGTAAGCCTAACGCGTATCCTACGATCGTATCAAGAATCCGCGCGGGAATGCTAGTTTTATTTTATAAAATATAGCGACACTTTCTCAATGAACCGCCCACAAATAACATTCTTAAACTGACTTACTACTGTCTACAATAACTATCCCATTTGTGACAAATAATATGACATCATGATCTCATTTTACACTAAAAATAATTCCAATGTAACTGCCCTTATGATAATAATATTATTTTAAATTAGTATTTGATTGTTTAAATCAGTAGCGTAGCTATCATAGGGCAAAGTGGTGCAATGCACCAGGGCCCTGAAGCTGAAAGGGCGCCCTGAGCTTTGGAACGAAGGGGAGGCAGCTCTTGAAGCTAGAAATTCAAGCCTGCTCTGAATTTGTTTTTAAGATTTTAAATGAGCATCTATAAGTAACAGAGGAAGTGCCGAGCGAACCGAATCAAGGATGATTAGTAATAATTTTCAAATAATAAATTTTGCTTTTATATATAATAGTAAGATATTTAGCCGGTATTGTGTTTTTTTATCTTGCACCGGGGCCCTTGTCCACCTAGCTACGCCACTGGTTTAAATACCTAGTTTCCAAACGTAAAAGATTTGTTTAAATAAAAATTAGGTGTATGATGCCATTAGGAATGCCCATTGTAACAAGAAAGCGATTTAATCCGGTACAAAGTATTTTATAACAAATAGAAAGTCAGACAAGGCATAGAGATGCATCCTTTAGTGAACAGACAAACAAAAACTTTTAAAATGATTTTATGTAGTATATGTTCCATTCTTTAATTGCCCTTGCGTCGCCATTTCTGGTAAAATATTTCAATGTAGGTAGATAAATTTATATTCTACCAGGGTGAATCAAAAAGTTCTTAGAAGTGCATATATATGAAACCTTTTTGGATCAAGTTCGATATTCAAATTAAAGAGTGTCTATCACACTATATTTATGCAGACTGTCACTTGTTTTTGTCAGTTCGTTCGCATGTAATAAATTTTTTTGTGCAACGAGTTGCTAAAAAGTCAAAATTATGGATAAAAGTGAGTTACGTGCGGTGATAAAATATCTCAGTTTGAAAAAAATGTCTATGAAGGAAATTTTTTTGGACATTCAGCAGACATTAGGGGGTGATGCCGTACCCTATTCTACGGTTGCGTACTGGGTGGCTGAATTTAAAAGAGGTAGATCAAGCTGTAAAGATGACCCGCGTTCTGGGCGGCCTTCAACCTCCGTTACAGAAGAAAATGTCAAAAAGGTTGAGAATCTGGTTTTGGAAGACAGAAGAATGACTATAAAACATATAGCTGAGATCCTAAAGATATCTTTTGGTAGCGTTCAATCCATTTTAATTGATTCACTGGGGTTCAAAAAAGTGTCTGCAAGATGGGTGCCACGAATGTTAACCGACGAAAACAAAAAGCGACGTTTGGAAATTTCCAAGCGTAATCTCGAAATGTTCCAGCGTGATTCGGATAATTTTTGCCGTCGTCTTGTCACCATGGATGAAACGTGGGTCCACCATTTTGATCCTGAAACTAAAAGACAAAGCATGTCTTGGAAACGACCATCCTCTCCACAGAACAGAAGAAGTAAGCCTGTTCTGTGATCCTCTCCATCCATCAAGAAATTTCGAGTTGCTCCTACCGCTGGCAAAGTTATGGCCTCTGTGTTCTGGGATAGTGAAGGAATCCTTTTTATTGATTACATGCCAAAAGGCCAGACGATTACTGGACCCTATTATGCAAATTTAATCCCGAAAGTGCGTGAAGCGATTAAAGAAAAACGTCGTGGAAAACTGTCGTTGGGCGTGTTGTTCCTTCAAGATAACGCTCCTGCTCATCGATCGGAAGTTGCGCTCAACGCAATCCGCTGTGCTGGCTTCAATCTCCTTGACCACCCACCATATTCTCCGGACTTAGCCCCAAGTGATTTTCACTTATTTCCAAAATTAAAAGAGGAAATTCGTGGAACAAAATTTCACGATAATGACGCGGTTATAGCTGCCGTAGAGGACTTTTTCGAGAGTCAAGAAAATAATTTTTTTTCACAAGGTATAAGGAAGTTAGAAACGCGTTATTCTAAATGCATTGCATTGGAGGGAGATTATGTAGAAAAATAAAATATTATTATTTAAATCTTTGCATTTTTTAATATTGATTCCAAGAATTTTTTGATTCACCCTCGTACTACTTTATTATATTAATATTATGTATAAATTAAATTGTCATAAATAATGAAGCACAGGTTTGTCATGCTCTATTTGACTATCCTATCAACAAAAAAATTGAGCACCTTGAAAGTAAAACCTACATAGTACATTTTCTCGTCGCCTATACTAACCAGGTAGTCGCTATAAGTTATTTTGTGACCATAAGTACAAATTCATTTCATATGTATACTTTTGTTGAAGGTTGAGACTTATGTCATCTGTTCTTTGGTATCATTTGGCATCGACGGTACTTTATCCGTTAGCAGTAAACCTGAGAAAATTACGTAACAAGTAGACGTCATCGTCATAAAACCGGTGGAAATGTTTATAGTTTTGTCAACATGGGACCAATTCATTGCAATATTTCGTACCTACTAACATTAAAAACGTTTGCCACATATTTATATATATATATATATATTATATATATTAATGAATAACAAATTGCGTGGTCTTCGAGATGAATGCCATAAACAGCAAAGGCTGATCCAAAAAGTGTGAATCATCAATAAATTACGAAGTGTTTACCACTACCACGCTTTGTTTCGTATACCATGAGCTCAGGATGAGTGACTTGTGAGTAGTAAATGTGGAATGAGCGAGAAACACAGTGTGGGACGCATGACGCCGAGCGACTCTGCAACTACGTTCGAACGTGAGGCTATTTAAAACTGTGCGCAAGCCCCCTGGCGCCGAGTCGACAACTAATGATCAGTCCTGCCTTGTCTACCAACGAGTGCAAAGCGACATCGTGATCTGTGTTTACACAAGAACGTTTCCGTCAGTGTTTGTTTAGTTTCGACAGTTTCCACACTACATTTTCGTGAAAATGGCTGACAGTGGTCTCAAAAGAAATATTCCAATCAAGCTAGGAGACTTTTCAGTCATCGACACAGAGTTCTCAAGCATCAGGGAGAGATTTGATGCTGAAATGCGCAAAATGGAAGAAGAAATGAGCAAATTCCGATCAGAATTAATGAACAGAGAAAGCAACAACTTCTTCAAGAGCACCACAAGGTATTTTAACAATTTAATTATTTCAATAAAATAAATATGTCGATATATTTTAAAGTATAAATATAATTAAATCGACATATAAATATGGACAGACCAGTGTCGTAAAAGCAGTTAACTCGATTATCTTGAATTCGTTACGCAATCTCAAAAGACAGCGAATACTTTGTGAGTGAGTGAATTCATTCTTAAGTTTCCAGTTACATTATTATTCTGCAACAGTAATGTTGCCGGTCCAAGTTTCCTAAAAGGGAATCTTGAATTAATGAGATAGGGTTTCATAAGAATCGCCCACTTGGTACGACCTCGACGACGATTCCACGAAAGTTGTTATATTCAAAAGGCATTATTCGGGATCATTCCGCGGAACGGCATCAACTGCAGACATCTCAGTCGGCTCCATTTAAAGCGTGCAGCGATACGTAAGCCCGACCCGAGATGATGTCATAAATAGAAATAGCGCCGGCCGGCAGTTCAGAACGTGAACAATTTGTTCACGAAGAATGTAAATTGTGTGCATAATGAAGTCAATTCTCACGACAATACAATATTACATCTTCGAGCTTATCTTGAGACTCATACATTACATACATAATGATTAAGTCATTACAATAGGTTATAATCAAAGGTTAGAGATAGAGATTAATTAAAAATTTCAACCCAATCTTTAACATTATTGTGTTCCCATTATTGCTTTTTACTAATACCCACTTGAATAACGTAAACTGGATAAGTTGGAGTTAAATTTAAAAAAACTATTAAATTAAAATACAACTTATAGATGTAAGTACTAAAGATTTTAAAATAAATTGATGTAAATCAATATATTAATAACTAAATATTCAGCAGAAACAAGTTTCATGATTATTTTTGTTATCGTTGTGCAGTATCGAGGGCGCAAGTTACGAGTGTGTTACTGCTGAAATAACGTTTATTGCATTGACCTACTTGGAACGAATTAGCGCAGTTTGAGATGCTCATTTCTTTTATCTATAAGAAACGTCATCCAGAAATTCGTTTAGGTACTTGGCAGATCATAGTGGTTGCTTGGCTTAGAGCGTCGTCTAACTAAAAATCGATTCTGGTGGACAACCTAATCGTAGTTATGTAAACAGTTTATTATGTAAACTTACGACAGGAATCTATAGCTGGGAAAGAGGATATGCTGGGAATTTTAAGGACTATTGCGCATCACTGAACTGAGGATAAAAGTAATATGATTCTAATGTATATAAATAATTATGGTAATGATAACAATAAGAGGCGCCGATTCCCAAAATAATAGAATTATACGTGGATTACTTACGATACTAAAAAATGCGATACAACCTTCTGATTATTTTAGTATATAATTTAGAAGCCATCGCCTAATGAACATGTGTTTCTACAATGACGAATAGCTATTATTTATGCTTGCTTGTAATTATTTACTATTCGTATACCATATTAATTATTACTCGCTTTGTTGATTTTATACTTAAGCTTAATATTGTAAAGCTTTTATATAAAATATCCTCTAACCTTACCTTTGTTATAATACTATATGTATAATATAATTTAATATGTATAACTAGCCTATTCCCAAAACATTTTACAACAATTACTTTTACTCCCCGTAATGCTCAGAAATAATAAAACTAACAGAAAATATTGCCTTTTGCATGTCTTACAATTTCGAATCTGTTTCCTCCGGAGGAGTAACGAAGTCTTCAGAGAGGTAAACTTATTTTTATACTATGTATGTATCTACACTATCGCACATAAGTATTTATCTACTAACTATTCAATGTTATTTCGTATGCATATAATTATCGACATGGCAGCACAGTTTATAAGTATTGTTCAGGTACATTAGTTTTTATGTCATATAATAGATCACTATATTATGTAGAACAGCTAAGAAACGCATTCTATTGCCTTACCATCTTTTAAAGCAGTATTAGTATTGTTAGAGATCGTGGTACAGCTCATGTAGGTATAAGCGTAACTTAATTTAACGAATAGGTATAGTCGTCATCACCCAGGGGCGTAGCTTACCCTTGATGGGCCCTGTTTCAAAATTTGGAGAGCCAAATATGGATCTTCCTAACTGCGGTGAAGTCTTAATGGAAGGTAAACTTTTGCTCACACGGGTTCGGGACCCCTTATCTCTGATTGGACTGATAAGGCAGTAGCTACGCCCCTATCATCTTTATATTAACTATAATCGGTAACTAACTACACAAATAATATTGGGATATTGGTGAGATCATTTTGTTGACAATAACCTTGTATGTGCACTCGTGGGCGTGACATCAGCACCTTCGTTATGTCATGATCAATAATTAAAAACGCGGAAATATAATGACACTTTAGTTAAGAGTAAATGAATATTATCTGTTAAATAACTTGGGTTAGCTAAAGAGTATCTCTCTTAGTACCCATAAAGTACGGGGGTTATTTCAAACTTTATAACAAAGTTTAACCCATTTGAGATCACAGAGGTAATAGAGAGATCAGTCATGACTATAATTACATTAAGGAATACTTAATAACTCAACGGGCTATCCCTGTATCCTTGTATATCCATGTATTCCATAACGTGAATTCATTAAATATTTGCGGCTACCCGCCATATAGAGTTTTTAGTAATAATGCCTTTATACTCAGAAATTTTAACTCTATCCCTTTACAGCAATTTGTGCATGTCGGAATGCACTTTATGAAAGGAATATTATTTTGTTATCAGATTAATACTAAATATGCAAATTAAATAGCTGGGGTTTGGTACAAAAACCATTTTGGAATTTAGTACGAGACGGAGCAACGCCCTATTGCATGTAAACTGAAAATATGGCTTATGTCTTATAATTACCACAACCAAATCGATTTTTATCAGTAAATAATAAAATAATTCAACAATTCTTAAAAAATTCTGTAGCTATGTAACGAAGGTCTTCGTACTACGACATCGTTATTTTGAGCATCAAGGTTATCACATTTGTTTAATCAGCCATATAAGGTCACTTTCTCCTCTAGTCATTATAGATTGTTTTAAATTAAATAAATATCACGTAGGTATGTTTAACCAATTAATTCCTTTCGTACCAACTAAAATAAAAAAAAATGTTATAGAAATAAGTCACACAACAATGGTTTAGTTTAAAAATGTATGTCATACCTACTTATATTTATAGAATATTATAATAGGCCTCCTTGGGCCAGTGGTGCACATAGCGTTTAGAATCAGACATCCCAGGGTAAAAAATTGTATCGGTCAGGCAGACTGATCACCATTTGCCTGTAAATAAAAATGACCAGTAAAACACATAGAGATGCGTCTGCGCCATGCCTCACTCGGACACTCTCATTTTTTACTTCCTATAATAGATTGATAAGGCTCGACTATCTTTGGTAGAGGATCATCTATAACCAATCATGCCTGTATTGAAATACAAGAGACATATCTGACATGCTATCCATAGCGTTAAATTGGATACGATACTGAAAAAGTAATAATTATTTGACTTTATACAATAATCATTTGTTTTTCTCTCCAGCTCTACCACATCATCACAGCATAGTGACAGCAGGCAGTTAGCAGAACCCAGCCATTGGGACAGCCTTAACTCCCCCCTCATCCAAGACGAAGGTGATGGCAAAACCTTGAAACTTCGTTTCGACGTTAGTCAATACACTCCAGAAGAAATCGTGGTTAAGACTGTTGACAACAAATTATTGGTAAGTGGCATTTTTTACCAGACATTGATATGTAGTATGTACCATATGTTAAAACATTATTATTGTTAGAATTGAATTTTACGTCTGTGGATGTTTTGGAAATTTCCATTCAATGTTTTGTAAGGTCAGCCATTGACTTTATGTTTTAAAACATTTAAATTCAAATGCAGGCATTGTGCCAAATTAAACTTCTGAATGTGTGTTTCTGTAGTTTGATAGTTTCCGCTGAGTGTTTATATGAGAATCTTTAAAAAATACAATATATTTATTTTATCCTTTAATCATCTATTAAGGAAATGGTGAAAGTCCCGAGATTTACGTAGATGAAAAGATAGTAAATAAGCAAACTAGGTAAAAAGTATTAAATTGTATATCTTAAATTAACCATTGTTTCCAGGTACACGCAAAACACGAAGAAAAGTCAGAAACCAAGTCAGTCTACAGGGAGTACAACAGAGAGTTCCTCCTGCCTAAGGGCACCAACCCGGAGGCTATCAAGTCCTCACTGTCTCGCGACGGTGTTCTAACGGTGGAGGCCCCATTGCCCCAGCTGGCGATCACCGACAGGAACATCCCCATCCAAAAGCACTGAGAATCTCATAGCAGTCCATCGGCAGCAGCTATTCCATACTACTGTTAATTATTTATTATTATATTTTTTACGTATACTTTAGGAGTATTGGAGACCTTGAGATATTTATTTTTGAATCTTAATTATAATGAATCTCAAAGTTTATTAATGAGTATGTACTAATAAATTTACTTTTTTTTTCATATTACGGTACATACAAACATTCTGCATCACACACAGATGCAACCAGCACTGTTGATGTTATTTACTCGAGTCGAAGCTTTCACTGTGATTGTCAGATTTAGTGCATATTTGTCATGCATTTCTCTCATGTTTTAGATGTTTCAGTGCTATGAAAGAATGATGCACTTAATTTTTTCACGCGTGTTAATTGTATTGTTGCGTGTAATAATTGAATATTGTTACGGCCTAAGATCACTTAGCACGGAGCTTAAAAACGTGTTCATTATACATGGACCTATTTTTTTTAAATATAGGTATAAGCTAAAATGTATTTAACGCCTACTTACAAAAGTCCGTTCACCTTAACATTAGAATTACATGTAAGTAACTGTAATATACCAGTACTGAATTCACAATAAATACTTAGCTTTTTAACTGAAACACATTTATATTTTAGTACAAAATTGTTACAGAAATTTTAGATGTCAATAAAATTATAAAAAAGAAGTCAGCAACGCGTTTCATTTACCTGTGTAGCAATTAGAAACAGTAATAAGAAATAAGTAAAAATTCAACGGCTCACACAGAAATTATATCTAATCGTGCTGCATGGTTAAGAAAAAGGCAGGAAAGAAAAAAAATACATTTGATAATAATGAAAAAATTATGGGTAGAGATATTCCGATGGGTCGTGGGTTCAAATGCCGGGATGTTATAAAATATAATGACTGCGCATTATTCATCGATGTCCTGTGGCCGAGGTATCAACTTACATCAAGTGAGCCTAAACCGTGAGAATATATTATAACATTTACTTCGTACTTCACTACTTATGAGTTATGTGTAAAAAGGTTCTGTAGGATCTTCATCACCCAACATCTTCTATTTTCAAATAGTCCCGACTTTCGGTTCGATCTTAAGCATGAAAGTTTCTGTTTCATTCAACAAACTCAAGCTTGTTGTTTTATTTAACCGCGTATGTAAATAATAGTAACTTTATGTAATATATACATTAAAATAGTTTACAAGCTACTTTTCAAATAAAAATTTGATAGCAAAGCTTAGTAATTCTTTCATACAGAACACTAAAATATAATGTGTTTCACTTTAAATTATGGCGACATCTTAATGTTTATTGAAACACCTATGGGTAGTGGTGAATAGTCATTACCTGCAACATTAGCTTGCCTATTAATGCAAGTTTCAGAGGCTAAATCAGTTGAAAAACGTGGTATGATGCCGAGGATGAAATATTATGGAGATGGATCTCTGTTACGGAAACAAGTATGGAGTTAAACTACTTAAATGTATACCTACTGATGAAATCGTTTTTTTGTAAATATCCATTTAAAAATAGGTAGTAAGTACTTACCATAAGTACTGTATTGGAAATATATAATACATCGATGGGACTTATGAATAAAGGCGAAAATGAAAAATCACAACTTACAAGAGAGGCTCTGAACGTTAAAATTTACAGACATACATAAATTCATGCTACATAGGCTGTTATACTGTGTTTCTTAGCCGAAATTTCTTTTTTTTTAATGGCTTAGGTACATGATTAATTTTATCAATAAGATGCGTTTTTTATTAACGCGAGTATCACACATTTAAATAAAATACTGTATACCGGATTAAAACGCGATTTATTATTTAAATTATTTATCCCGACGTTTCGGATGCTTTTCAGCAACCGTGGTCGCGGGAGACTGAAAGATGACAGTTCGTCGGGATAAATAATTTAAATAATAAATCGCGTTTTAATCCGGTATACAGTATTTTATTTAAAAGATGCGTTTACCATAAAAAAGACAAAATGACCAAATTGTCAGATTGGCCCATATACTATGTACATAGGACCGATCGATATGACTACTCGCATTCGTTTACGGCTTACGTGTAGCAACATCGGTATTGTTTATTTGAAACAATGGAAGTGGACCCAGTTAGGTAATTAGCGCATTTCCTCTTACGCTATCATGAAAATATGTGCCTATATTATTGTAGGGCTTTCCCTCGCCCATAATATATAACTTAATATATCGAAAATCAAAAACAAGATCTACGAGTATTAATATCAACTGTCAACAACCGCAGAGAAAAAAACAAAAAGTGTAACAAAATGTAATAATTTTTGTATTAAATAAATACATTTAAAAGTTCTATATTGAACAATCGATTCTAATTTTGATTTTTAAACAAAAAAAGTTTTAGAAACAAAATAAGGTCTATTAGAAATCAACCTAATAATTCTGAGTATATTAGTCATGTTTCGTAAATATCACCACGCTAATTTGCAGAATCTTAAATCAATTTGTCTCATAAACCAGTCAGCCGGCCACTTGAGCTTTATTACTGTTTGTAACAAACTGTAAGCTATGGCTTTCTATTAAATACACTTGTGTTGCACTCTCTACGCTGCCAAATGGGTGTCAATATACATTATATTTTACTATAGAATAAGGTCGGGCGTTATGAAATCAGTTCATAATTTTCAATGTTGCGAAGGAGGTTAGTTAGTGCCCACCGCTTACATCATCGTGATGCATCGCTTTGGCATCGCCCTGAATAAGTCAGTTATTTAGGCAATTGACGAAAATAGACGGAACTCATTCATATGTGACTGTGTTTATCTCATACGAAAACTATACCGTTTGGGTTTTTTTTTGAGCGAATTTTGTCTCCGAATAGGGAAAAACAAAAATAAGTTTATACTTATTTCTGCTTATGAAAAGTTCATTCATTCATTGAATGGCAGTGGAGCTAAGATATAATCTCAATCGATATTCATTTATTTCTAACATTTCTCTAGAGAAATAAATTAATATTTATTTTAACCATCTGCAAATGTTATGCAATGTTCAATTATTATAATATTGTTAAAATAAAAACCTATAATAAACAATATCAATATACAGAATTTAAATAAGATACTTTATACCGGATTAAAATGCGATTTTATATATTTTTTCCTTATAATAATAGTGCGGTTTTTTATTGTGAATATATTCTATTTTACGAAATATAAAAAAAATGTATATTTTACATCAAAGGGGGTAGCGGGTTAAGGCGGGTCTGGCGGCCCCCACCGAATCTGGTAAAATCATTCCAAAAATCTTGAAGAGGGTCGAAAAACAAGCAGTATAAGCTTTTTACCGACATTACAACCTCAAACGAAAACACAGTAATGGCGAAAAATATGATTTTTTGTGATTTTTATTTTTTTTAACCAGTTTAATTTATTTTTAAATGGTTTGAATGCAATTAAAAATTTGTTTTGGATGTGTGGAAGTCCCCTGATTTTTTTCAGATTTTTTAGTCAAGTAAAAACATGTGAATTTTAAGTTTAAATGCGAAAAAATCGTGAAAAACGCATCATTTTCAATATTCAACCCTCTAATTTTTAGGGTTGTTTTCATTTTCCCGAGGGGTGCTGTATAGTATAGATAGCGGCAATCGTCCTCTTTTGAATGCCGGCAAGTGGACTCAATTTCAATTTGGTCAATTCTGGTGAGCGGGGCGATTTTTTGAAAAAAACTCGAATTTTCAACTGTCGGTAAATTACGGCGCGTACTTGGTATAAAGCGTCTTTGCTATAAAAAATACATCTCTATAGGGGTTTTTGAGGTCGCTGATCACGAATATGATGTCAAAAAATTTTTTTGACAACAAACTCACCCACAAATATTTATTAACGCAGGTTTGATAATGTAAAAAATATCATTGAATCACGGCATTTAAACAATTTTAATATCATGTTCAACTAATATAATCAAATTGACTTGAGTAATATAGCTACTTTAGGTAAAGAGCGCTACTTCAGCTGAGAGAAAAGTTGTATTGTCTTGAGAAATTTTTTTTCTTGAATATTTGGTGTTATTTTTTTATCATTTTACTACGCAAATAAATATATTAAATCTAAAAAATTAGTTTAAGTTGCCCTAATCTGTCTTTTTTAAAGAATGTGAGTGCTTCCCCACTTCGGCAACAAAAATGTAAAATTTTAAGGTATAGTCGCTTAACTGAGTCAAATCTAAGTAGACAAAATAAGATCTCGGAGACACATGGCGACATGGCGCAGTGGCTTGCGAGTCGGTTTGACAACGCGAAAGTCGCAAGTTGGATCCCGTGGAGGGGCAGGATTTTTCAATTGTTTGACACTTGTTAAATTAAATACTATTTTGGAGCAAGAAAAAAATTTTCTCAAGACAAAAATTCCTTAGAGTAAGAAAAAAAATTTTTTGGAATAAGAAAAACTTCTTGAATAAAAAAAAAAACTTTTTCGCTCAAGAAGAGAATTATGAAGAAAAATTTTTTCTTGGCTCAAGTTAACCTTTTTTTCTGTGTACAAGAAATCTTTTGTTCGGCTAGAACTATTTTATAGAATTTTTCCTGCCGGTCTGAAAAATATATAACTTAGTAAAACGAAGAATGTAAAAAATATTTGATTTAATGTACAAGAAATAACAATTCATTACCTTTTATAAAATGTAGTAAAGAAGGTAAAAGTAACAACTACGCGTTGCAGCGGTGACACTTGACACGTGTATGCGACGAACGCTGACGAGGAAAAGAAAGCTAGAGTGATGCTACAGTGCTATGACGACGCTGGGTATATTTGCTGTCAAAAATTTTTTTTGACATCAAATTCGTGATCAACGACCTCAAAACCCCTATAGAGATGTATTTTTTATTGCAAAGACACATTATACCAAGTACGCGCCGTAATTTACCGAAAGTTGAAAATTCGAGTTTTTTTCAAAAAATCGCCCCGCTCACCAGAATTGACCAAATTGAGTCCACTTGCCGGCATTCAAAAGAGGACGATTGCCGCTATCTATACTATACAGCACCCCTCGGGAAAATGAAAACAACCCTAAAAATTAGAGGGTTGAATATTGAAAATGATGCGTTTTTCACGATTTTTTCGCATTTAAACTTAAAATTCACATGTTTTTACTTGACTAAAAAATCTAAAAAAATTCAGGGGACTTCCACACATCCAAAACAAATTTTTAATTGCATTTAAACCATTTAAAAATAAATTAAACTGGTTAAAAAAAATAAAAATCACAAAAAGTCATATCTTCGCCATTACTGTTTTCGTTTGAGGTTGTAATGTCGGTAAAAAGCTTATACTGCTTATTTTTCGACCCTCTTCAAGATTTTTGGAATGATTTTACCAGATTCGGTGGGGGCCGCCAGACCCGCCTTAACCCGCTACCCCCTTTAAATAAACGTTTATAAATTTTGGTTATTTGCAAATCTGGGTGTAAGGTGAACTCTTTCAATAAACGCATGACGTACATAATTACCTACGTACTGTCCAATGATAATAATATTTGTTTTAGCGCTTAACTTTCGCTATCAATAACTTCATCACTATAAAGTTTAAATCAAATACAAATACGTGACCACTATATTTTGTTCACAGAGTGATGTATCAAAATATGTGCATTAACAATAAAACTACCCTGTATAGTGTATGAAGCATTCAGGCAGCGTGAATCATAGCTATTTTTAGGCATTGAGTACAATGTATTATCATTATTATAGCCATCTACTTAGTTACAGCAATAATTACACCGATTTACTCACACATACTATTTTAAAATCGATTAGTAATGTTTAATGAAGCTTGATAATTGTTGCAAAGCGTCTCTATCTGTACTAATATAATATTATAAAAGAGGAAATATTGGTTTGTTAAGATTTAACTCGAAAACTACTCGACCGATTTTAAAAATTCTTTCACCAATAGAAAGCTACATTATTATTTTGTGTAGTACAATATCTAGTATCATTGCACCCGTGCAAAGCCGGGGGGTGTAACTAGTATTGCAATAAATTAATAGATGCGTGGGTATATTATTTTTATTAGTCGGTTAATTTAAATAAAATACGTTTTACTGAATTAAAACGAGATTTATTATTTATTCCGACGTTTTCAATGTTTTCCAGCAAACTGAAAGGTGACGGATCTATATGATTTGAATTTTCACAAAGTTGTCATATTAACGCCATCTATTCCTACGGTACGATGAAAAATTAAATTAATAAATTAAAACTCGCGTTATTAAAAGACAATATTAATTGGAAAATTCTATGTATGGAATTATCGAGTTTTATTTATCCCTTTCCAAGTTGTCTTAATGCAGTGTTAGATATACAAGTTTTCCAAAACCGAAAGGAGTTGGCCACGCATGTCGATATGAAAAATTCACCTGTATATAGGGAACCATAGAAAAATAATATAAATAAAATACAAGCATAACAACATAGAAATATTTATTTCCTTATTAAATTTGTGACATAGGTTTTGGCATGGAACGCGAGAACACCTAATGAACAAATTACTATAGCATCGGTGAGGTATCCTACGATTATTTCTTTGGTAGTCTTTTCTTTGATCAAATCCGCTGGTTTGGGATTACTTTTACTTATCTGTAAATAATAATTATGTTAAAAGATAAGAATAAACATGAGTACGAGGCACTTATAGGCAGGGGCTGAAACCGGTTAATTTTTATTTTCCAAAATACGTGTCTGACTGAGATACCATGATATTAGTTTTAAAGAGTAATACACGCTAAACTTACCACAGTAATTTTTTTCATGAACTATGAATAAAAATGAAAGAATATTAACAAAAACCTTTATTATACCGGTATAACTCCCATAGTAAATTAACCGGTATTCAGTCCTTGCTTATAGGTATGTATCTCATAAGAAAAACGTTGGTAAATAACTTTTATTGGACTGTTTGGTTATTTGGTTCATAAATCATAGCATTTCCTAATCATCCTAATGAGTATAAATACCATATTTACCTTGGTAAGTTTCAGTTAAACTGATGTTGTATTTTTTTTAAGTTAGATTACGACACACGAGAATGGGGTACCTCATAATACAATGATGTGCTGTCAAAAAAGCACAAAAAGCACTTCACAGTTTTTCCATCGATGAACGGTGGTTCGCAACCCGGACGGAATTTCGATATTCCTCACACCCGTTTAATGCCCCAAGTGACCAGACGGTGGGAATTTCAACTAAGGACATTTGGCATCAATGAGCACGTCATTAGTTGAAATTTCTATCAATTTTATGTCAATTCAAATAGCGTACATGAAATTCTTTGTCAATCGACAATTCGTGAAGAACTTTCGTAGTAAGAAAACTCGTAAGTTTTTCGTCAATAAAACCCCTTAAACTCATTAAAAAATCAAATAAAGTTCTACGTCAATACCTCAAATTTATTGGACCGATACATCACCTTCGAAACATGTACCTGTCGATACGCTTTCAAGTGAACTCATATTAAAATAAACCTAACTAGCCCTCTGGGTAGTTAAAGTGTTGAATATAAATCTTACCTTTGTAAGAATGCCTTTCATAGTTTTGTTCTCTTTTCTAATATTATTGATATTAGTTAATGCTTTCTTAGCAGCGGCTTGCATCTTACTAGTGACCGGCGAATCCGGAGGTTCGAACTTGAGTTGATTGTGTATTCGACAGTAATCACGTAACACGTACTGAAGAGTCGCTTCCAATATGTATAACTGCTGCAAGTGACTTCCTAGCACTGCTAGACATTCCTGAATACTGAAAATGGAAAAAAAGATAATATTTTTATAATACTTTATAAAGTATTTTATTTAAATGTGTGATACTCGCGTTAATAAAAGACAATATTAAAATAATACTTTCTTCTATTTATTTTTGGTACATAATATGGCTGTTAGTTTTTGGGAAAAATTCTAAATACAGTAATCCCCTCTTTAACACGGATTGGTTCTAAGTTATAGGAAAACGCGTTGTAGGAGTATTCTCTATAATGCGTTATGAATAAATAAAATAAGTGGTTTTAAATAGAATATTAAGGAAAACCTATGTTATGATCGAAATAAGTTTAAATGAATATATTTAGCAGTACAGAAATATGCGGGAAATCTTTGCGTTATACGAGGCACATCAAATTTATAAGTCGGCGGGCGGACCGCATTTGACGGGGACGGCATTTCACAGGTAACGGTACAAAAATGACTTCCGACAAGGCTCTTTTTTTTAATTTTTTGTTATTACATCACTGAGTTTCTCTTTAGATCAGTGTTATTCAATAAGAGCCCCAATTTTTTATAATCAATTGCCAAAATAAGGGGGGGGTGGGGGGCAAATTTGGGACCGGCACCGGGTGCAAGTTACCTATGCTACGCCACTTATGCTATGTTATGAAATTAAAAAAAAACAGTGATTTTAGTAATTTTGTCAAACCGTTAAAATAGAATTTAACTTAAAACTACAATTTCTTACTTATTGGGTTTTAGCACTATACCCTCGATATAATATGTATAAACCTAAATTGCGACATTAATGTAAAAAATCTTTCCAGAATTAAGTTTTTTCCATGGAACTGAGTCGGTGATTACTTGTGATGAGAGACTTTTTTTTTAAATTTAAACATACCTGTAAATATCACCTTTCTGAACATGTAAGCCTGCAACAGTATTCAATTTCCAAGATTTCATGTGAAACGCTCGCAGTCCATGTTTAAGTCTTTGTCGTTCAAAAGGCATTTCAATTCCTAGTTTAATCATGTCATCTTCTTCTAGCAATAGAAACGTTCTTAAATCCATGTTATTTTTTAATATGATATTTGTTATTCTTTCGCAGTTCATACCATACAGAAGATGTTTTATTTCATTGGAATAACTTGGCCTGAAATTAAGTTATAAAATGTTATTAAAAGTATCTAACTTTCAATTCTCATCAAAAGAAGATTATTATCGAGGGTATAGTACCCAATTATTATGAAATTTTAAGCAGTAACTTATTTAATATTAAAAATTTAGGGACAAATATACCTAAGATATACAAATAATATATCACATCACTAACATTAATTACGATGATATTATCTGTCGCTAAACTTTTAAAATTAAATTTAACTTACAACTGAGCAAGATCACGTCAACTGGACCCCCCATTTTCCACTTGATCATAAAAATTAAGTTCATGTACCTTTTTTATAAGTACATACCATGATAAAATCATCCCCCAAACGATTTTTAAAAATTTCGATTTTAACAATATTTTCTATTACAATGAAAATTGTAGGTACTTTTAATTAAAAAATGGATTGTAAATCAACCGTTAAAGTTAAATTAATGGGACTTGGATGATTTATTTTTAAAATGTTTATATTTTAATAAAATATTAAAAGACGAAGAAAGAAAATATGGAGACGCAAATAATAAATGAAAATCGTAACCGAGCAGTTTTTTTAACTAAAAATGGAGTACTTACTCGTAAATTTAAAAATGATAGCTTACTAAAATACATACATATAGCATAAATAAATATAAAATACACGCTTTTGTAAAATTTTTAATTGATTATTTTTTAATTTTCCCTGTTTAATGTATAAATAAAAAATGATTTCATTGCATTGTTCATGACATTTTTACAAGAATAAAATTTGTTTAATAATAACAATAATAGAATAATAATAATAAAATGTGTTCGATATTTATATTTTGAATTGTCATTTTTAATTATAATTAATTAATCGAAGCTGCAACGTAGTCTGTCGCTCGACGGCGCGGTAATCTGATAGCGCCTGGCGCTCGGCGCGCTGTGATAAATAAATTCATATTGTTTAAACTAATCGCGAGCAGTGAAATTTTTTTTTGAAATCTTAAATTTTAATAAATAACGCATGTAACCGATAAAATAAAACTTCATTTTTTCACCGAGAAGTCAATTAAATTTTCATTTGTTAACTTAAAAGTTAATTAACAATATGATAATAAACAAATAATTTTTGGTTATTAATATTTTATTAAAATATAAATATTTTAAAAATAAATCATCCAAGTCCCATTAATTTAACTTTAACGGTTGATTTACAATCCATTTTTTAATTAAAAGTACCTAAAATTTTCATTGTAATAGAAAATATTGTTAAAATCGAAATTTTTAAAAATCGTTTGGGGGATGATTTTATCATGGTATGTACTTATAAAAAAGGTACATGAACTTAATTTTTATGATCAAGTGGAAAATGGGGGGTCCAGTTGACGTGATCTTGCTCAACTTTTAATTTCATACTTATTGATTTTTAAGCACTATGGGTATACATAGTATGAAACTGCATTGAGATTTTTTTATATCCATATTATCTTATCAGAACTGTCTAATCTTTAAAGTCATACATCCAAATCAAAAAGTTTTTAAAAGGGGAAAGCACTGTCATACCAAGTTGTTAACAAGAAAATATAAAAATATTACCTTTCATTACTCTTTATACCTGGATAATAATCTTGCCATGTGGTCAAGTCATTTATATCATTTCCTAGAATCTCCTCCACTTCATCCAACTTTAAATGATGGCTCAGTATCTCTATAATCTGTGGATACTCATGAGATTGTGCAATTTCCATAATAGTTCTACTAGACATATCTACTTCATTTAATCTTGCACCTTTTGATATCAGTATTTCGAGAATTTTAGCTTGATTGTGATGAACAGCCCAGAATAACGCCTAAAAATCATAAAAAAAATTAACACTTGTATGCCAAAAGATCCAAAAGTAAAATCATTGATTACTAAAGATTTTCCTAAAGCTCAAAGTAAAATTTAGGACGATAGCATTGACTATGTGGCTGAGGTATCTCCTACCATCAAGTGAACCTCAAGTTCATCTGTCGATATCTGACATAAACACATTATAATTAATAGTCAACTTCTTTTCTAGTTTCAAGTTTGACAATTAATATCTCTGTCCCATACAAACGGTTATACATATTAAAGTCTGTTGGCTTAAACACTTGGTATAAGCAATTTTACGTTTTTGGATGGCTGGTATGGAGTGGGGCTGTGACTGGAACGCATATCAATACGTCTTTGGAGTTCAGGTATATGTTGGGTTAAGACTATGTGTTACTATATAGCGATTTGCATTGTTTCTTGCCAGAACTTTTGTTTGTAAATCTATTTACTCATAAACATATAAAAAGCTTGATATAGTTAAAATATGTTTTGTTTCTTTCGTTCTGTAGTCTTTTTATGTTCGATAGAGCGAGACAAAACATATTTTAACTATATCAATAAATATTTTAGCTATATACGTTTATGAATAAGGCCATTAGTCTTTAGTTTAGTTATAAGTATACTTGCATACATGGTTAACATGAAAATATTAAGTTCATAAAGATATACAGCAAATAAAAAACTTACCGTCCATCCTTGTCTATCACGCATCTCAATATTCACATTCATGGATAAAAGCAATTCAACAACAGTAACTCTACCGCTGCACACAGCTCTCATTAGCGGTGTTTGTCCATACCTATCACCCACATTGAGTATACATTCATGAGAAACTAAGCTGGTAACTATTTCATATATTATATCTTCACTGGCACTGCTGTTTGAACATGCTACCATAACAGGTGTGACTGAATCTGTGGAGTAATATTAAGAAAATTAGTACAGTTCCTCAATAGTGTGCATTGTTTTTTAACCATTTTTCTGTTGCAAGCCAAAAAGCGTTGTGATTCTGTCACTACAAAAAAAAATTATTACACTAATAATTTATTTTTATGTCATTATATAGTGTTATTTATGTTTATATAAGACTTCCCTTGAAAGCTTAAATATTTATTTTGGAACATGCTGCTGGAAAACTATGGTTGTGTTATATATGCATATAATAAAAATATATATATGATATTTTATATGCATCAAATAAAATATCATCATTTTTTTAGATATTAACAGACAAGCATAAGGTTCACTTGATGGTAGGCAATACCCCAGCAGAACATCAGTCAATGATGCGCTGTCAACCTAGTTTTTACTTCGAGCATTACATTGATAATGACTGATTTGTTAGAAATGCACAATTTTTTTTCTGTTATTGTACAGTTTTTTTACCTGCATGTAAATTAGGGTCTGCTCCTTTCTCCAGTAGAAAATCAACAATTTTCTTCTGTGCATGGAAACAGGCATGCATAAGGGCTGTCCATCCACTATCAAGCTTAACATTTACATCTCTTTTCAGATCTGGGAAAATCATTAAGTGAATTTAATAATAGGGTAATTTACTTACAGAAGAAATATTTTTCAAAAATGATTATTACCATTCTCTAAAATATGTTAACATCCTTAAATCCATCTTTTTATAAAGTTTCTATCATCTTCTTTAATAGCTACTTATTCAATATTGGCTAAAAGTCAAATATTTTCTATGACATGTTATAAAGTTAGTACTCACCAAGTGCAATAATTTTCTCAACTTCTTTAATGTTTCCATTTATAATTGAATCTTGTAACCTGTTTTCTGTCTTTTTTTTAAGGTTTTCTTGATTGTTATAGTAGTTGAAATTTCTTCGCTATAAAAATAATTTGAAAATTATTAACTCGTTATTTTAATATATATTTTTTTATATTACAATAATAATGTATTACCGGCTTCTCATCAAATCCATAATCATCGCTGTCAGAGTCCTCATCAGAAAGTCCCGCAGGCCGAAACATAGTTACTAAAAGCTACAATTTTTAAATTTATGAAATACGAATGCTAAATCAAAAATATTTTATTTTACATTTCGTTCTTCCTCTTTTTGCATGAACTCTGAACTTTTAAATTCAACTCATTCAGCTTCAGCCTTCAGCCTTCAAAAGTTCAAAAGTCAACATACCTGTGGTGTCAGTTGTCACTGTCATTCTGTCAAATTGACACAGTGAGTTATATTATTCTTTTTTAATTTATTGCATGACAATGGATACTTGTCTTTCTATCGGAGTGAGTTAAAATTCTATAGTGGTGACTGGTGACAAAACTTAATTTTGAAAAATGCCAGAGTGTAGGCCAGAAATAAAATGTGTAAAATTTTGCAAAAAATCATGAGATAATGCTAAAATACTAATATTTTGATTATTAAAATTAATATTTAGGTATATATATATATATATATGCTAATTTTGTTTAAATTTTGTAAGCCTAACAAAAAATATATACCTAATTATAAATATAAATAAGGCTCACATAATGAAAAACCAATATATAATATTGTTAGTTTATATTATAAGGAATAAATCGAGTCTAAATAAAGTTTAGCTACCTTACTGTTATTAGTTGCTAGATTGTTATATTAATAATTTATTTGAGCAAACAATCTAGCATCGGACGGAATCGGTCATAAGGGAATAGTATTAGCAATATTGTATTTTCCAACGTCCTCTCTAAAATGTAGATGGCGCTTGCAGGCATAAAAATTTATGATTTTTACGTTTTTCATTTGAAGCTTTTTGAGTAACTTGTTTGATTTCTTTTAACAAAGAACAATTGGCTTATTTACGGGAAGGAAACAATTGTTAACTATAATTGTATAAGCTTTACTAACTTAAGTAAAATAACTGTACTTACGTTTTGTTATTTTTAATTTGACTTGTGTGTATGTGCGATAAATAAATAGGAAATACATTTTTAGGATTATTATTTATTGCGGTGTAATAAAGAAACGTGAGTTCAGAGTTTCTGTTGACTAATACAAAATCAAAATTTGAATGAATCCACATAAATATCTGAATCGATATTATGTATTCAGCTTATCAAACAGCCTTATGTGCACTTTTGTGCATCCATGCTAAAATATAATTTATTTTATATTTTTATAGTATGCAATTTTTTTTTAAAAGTAACACAACGGAAGTTGAATCCTCGCGTAGACTGACTAGCATAGCGTAGCGTGATCTGGACTACCTAGATAAAGAAATATATTTGATTTCTCCAAGATTAATCAGCCATACGATGCTAGTTTTGTCTTGTGTTTTAGTTTGTGGCATAAACGATGAACATGCAGACAAGTTAGATAATATTACGCTTTTTTTTGGAAATCATAGATTATGTGATTTGTGTTTAAGAGGTTTCCCGTGGAAAAAGTTTTTAGTTTAGTAAGAGTATTACAAAAACAATAATTATAATGATTATTACCAAACAATTTCTCTTTCCAAATACTTCCTCTTTATATCTCTTATATTTTCAGTAATAATGGACTTCAAAAAATCTTTGAAGTGTGGTTCTTAAGCTTCGAAGTCATTCTTTGCGTCGGAAGGTAAGGATAATAGGCAACAGTTCCAATTAAGCGACTACGAGGGCGTTTGTTAACATTTAATTAACGTCAGGGAGCTATTGTGTCAGCGTTGAGCTCCAGGGCTGCCAAGCTTCGTCTGTTGCGTCTTGATGAACCCACAAGTCATACCGTTTCGAATTGCCGCTAAAATTTGCGTCAACAGTTCTACAGGATTAAATAGCACGCTATTCATTGCTCGCTAGACATGAGGTCTTTCATTTAATCCTGCTAAGATTACAGCAATGGATACGATGTTGTTACATACTCGTATTCGCATGGTACGTGATTCGTTCCCGTACTCCTCACAGGTGCCGCTTGCTAATGATGTGATGCCGTGGGGCCTTTGGCGTTGACGTTAGGGACTCTCATTGGAACTTGTACAAGTATCCTTTTCTTTAAAAGCTCGAGGTTATATTTTATTATTTACTACACAAGTACGCATTATTACAGTAAAATTCAACTGATGAAGTTTTTAACTATCAATATAGTAGGTATTCTTATCATTCTTCATTGTAAGTTTCCTGTTCAATTATATTATGAAAACGTTTTCGAGAAACCCAGAAATATTATTTCCAAATGTAATAAGGATTTTTCTGTAGCAGTGAAGGTAGGTATGAGATTTGATTTATCGCAGTGGGCCAAGCTAGGCGCGCTGACCGCCGGCCGCCCAACGTCCGCCCGCCGGACGCGTTATTAAACTTTTCCCCATATTAAACATTCCGGAGACGAATACATTTTATTGTTGCCTCGGTCCGACGTCAGAAGCCTCTACAAAGCGAAACTCAAAGACGGCAATTGCGAAATAAATTGAAAGCAATTTGATATTGCGTTGTAAGTAATAGCCGTCAGAACCCTACAACCCTGTTCCGCATGTAGATATTTTAATTTAAAAAAATCTTCATATGGTTTTCGTATCATGCTACTATATCTATTTAGAACTATATTCCCAACTAATTAAATCTACATTCATAATAATTTGTGAAATCTTTTATAAAAAAATTGATAAGTGCAACTATTCCAGTCAGCCAACTAGTTATTAATTACTATAAGAGGTTATAGCACTATGTATAATGTATAGAAATATCTTGTTACATAAATTATCGGAGGCTCGCAAAGCTAAGTGATTGGATGGGACCATTATCTTGTATCTACTGATTTCTACGAAGTAGCTTCTCGAATTCTGAAAGCAATGAATGTAAATGGATCGTATTTGTCTCATGTTTTACAAATATAATTTAATGGTTAATAACATGTTGACTTTATGAAACTATTCCATGTAGGTACTAGACAACGCTTTTGATGATACAAACATAAATTATGATAATAATTTAGCTGATTCAATTATCTATTGCAGATTGAATATTCAAATAAGTGACAATTGTATATCTTTAGTACATTAATGTTCTCAATACTTGGTGAGGAATAGGTACTATTCATAATCACTCGCGCTGGTTTGGTGAATGTCGGAATATTTTTGTTTCTTTTGCATATGTTCACTAAATACTAAAATCGTGTATAAAATATAATAGAATACTTATCTCTATATAGATAATAAATACATTCAGGGGTATAGATTTCTGTTTTCAAAGCGATATTACTAATAAATAAATACCACTTTTACAGTTACATTACAATATTCATACTAATTACTTTAAATCCCAATGTTCGAACGAACAGGAGCAAGACACTAGTATTATGAATATTATTTAGAAGATCACTGCAGTATGTGGAACTATTTATTAGTGTTAATTCAAGTACAAAAGAATATTGTAAGGAGAGACTTACGAGGTAGACTTACTTCCATTCAGTAGGAGAGAGATAATGTTTGCAGGCAATCACATAAGTGGATCAAATAGCTGTAGTCCATTTGGATAATGAACTAGAGTCTCCGTAGCCTCCGGTCTTTTTATTGTACATCCATTAGTTATATGTAGCCAATATTTAACTTGCTAAGAGAGGCGAATTTTTATTTAAATGGAGTCAGCAATAGTGGCAATTTAGTACGTTGATATGTTACGTAGCGTTGTGACAGGTAAGTGTCACAGCATATGCTGAGTTCCTATTTGCAACCGCAGTGCACACTGCAACCTGACTGTACTAGTACAGATTTAGTTATAGTTAGTTTAAGCTGTTGTCACGTCATGTTGTAGGTACCTACTGTGTTTGAGATAAACTATTTATCTATCTATCTACAATCTACATATATATTTTAAAGCTCAATAGCTGTTTCCTCATCGCCTTTTTCAATATTTTAATTTTTAGGAATGTAAGACGTCCATTTTTTCGTTTGTAAAGTCATATCTTAGGATATTCTAAACCGATCCTTACAAATATTTCACTTTATTAAACGACCTTATATTTTACTTTTATAAATATAAGATTTCAGTTTAATATTATAAAGTCAAGTCGGAATATGGCGCCACTGCTTTATCGGTATCTACAGACCACACAGTTTTACCCCTAAGTTCTACAATTATAATATGATCCAGACCGAATCTAAAAGGTATATATAAAGGTTTCAGTGAAGGTACGGAAGGTACTTCGCGGCTCAGCTTGTAAGTAAAGACGAGAGGCGTTTTAATCATGAAAGAAGTTTCAATTTTGTTCGCAATTTTGTCAGACATGCTCTTTCTCAAGGAGATTCAGAAAATAAAACCGAGCTTGAGTTTTTTATAAACATTTAATATAATTCTCGTTGTCATGTCAGTTCAAAGGTGAAACTCACTGTCATTTTGAATAAAAATAAATTTTGCAGTAGCAATAGTAATTGCTTATTTTAGAACAAAGCACTAATTGCGTATTATTGTCGATAACAAAACTATGAAACAATACGCACTTAGTAATTTGTTCTTATCGTAGATCTACCTACGCTTAAAATAAGCAATAGTAGCAAAATTTATTTTTATTTAAAACTAGCAACGCGCCCCGGTTTCACACGGGTGCAATGTAGATGTTCTATACACAAAAATAGCTAAAAATAGCAAAAAATGTTACTCGCTGATAATGTAGCTTTCTAACGGCGAAATAAAATTTTAAAATCGGACCAGTAGTTTTTGAGTTTATTCATAACAAACAAAAATACAAATCTTTCCTCTTTATAATATTAGTATAGAGTATACTTAGTTAGTTTTACCTTTGAACCGACGATATAGTACATAAAACCTCACGTAAATTCGTTGAAATGTCACGAAATACTTCCTATTTACTCAATAGTATTGTACTAGAGTAGTATCTGATCAATCCATTACCGGCGTCGTACCCTGTCCAGGAGCTGTTAGGCCCTCAACTTGTCGACACACATTTCCCATTTCCCCTCCCCCCCAGGTTTACAACGGCCCAGTTTCGCCCCTTCTATAATTCAATCCATACTGTATCCATTTCGTCGCGATTGTCTCGTAACTTGATTTGGACTACTTTGCGTTTTACATACACCGTCGCAGATTTAAGTAGGTAAAACCTTTTTATTTTTATAAAAAGATCTTTTTTCCTTTATATAATTTCTTTTAATTATTAATTACTATAAAATGTATTTAAATTAGCTCCAGGCCATCGCTACCTGAGTCCGGAACTCAACATGCTTTTTTTCTTTTTCTTCTTTATTTTTTTTTTATATTTAATACAAATAATAATTTATTCAATCAGCCAATCAAAAAACAGTTTTTCTGATTTAATAAATAACTTAGTTTATTTTTCCTTTCTTTTTCAGTAAGAAATTTAAATTATGTAATAATATAGTTTCTACGCGGACTAACGCAATATCTAGCGCGGTTCCTCAATACAGTCTATTTGGGCAGATCCATTACTTCAGAGTGGCGGCAAGAAGCAATCTCATTGAATGACCGACCTCCCTTCCTAACACCCCCTCTGATCCACGCCAATCGGTAAATATGCGTGTTAAATATGTATGCGCTGTTAGATGCTCGTAAGTGTATTGGATTTTGTCTGCTTTTTCATTTCATCAAGATAAACAATAATAAGTATTATTAAATGTACGGAAGGCAGATACAGGTATTGTTTCTAGAAAAATCTTATGAGTGTATGAGAAGCGGTATTATAAGTGTAACAATTAAAAGAATAACTGATCGGTAGGTAGGTATTAGGTACCCGAATTTTGGCTCATATTTGCTCCATCTGCATAAGTATAATGTTATGAAATGTTGTAAAAATTCGTTAGTTTATTTGTAAAAAATCTAACAAGTTTATACTCAACTATATTAAAATAAACAAATGCAATATTATTATTTATTAATGTGTCTCAAACTTTATCGCTAAAGTATATCTCAAACTTATAACTGACGACGAAAACTTGGAATGCACTCCGAAGTGACCAGACTTTTCCATTAGTGGCAATTATCAGGCACAACGGCAGATCCTGTGCTTTTACCACTCAGGCAACCCCATCTCGGGAACCTGTTAGAGATAACGTCATAAAGTCGAAGCACAGAGTCGGACTAACGTCTTTGCTGTTGGGATGCCCTCGCTTAAGGATAATGGACCGCACCACCCCTCACCCGCCTTGGGAAGCGTAGCCTTTGAATTTACTGCGATGCAAGTTGTTGTTAAATTGAAGAGTTATCCGATCTGCAAATGCGAATATTTTACTTTACTATTAGATCCAATTTATTTGTAGTTGTTTTATGTTTATGGTCAGATTACTAATTTAAATAAAATGCTTACAACGCGATTTAGTATTTATATTGTTTAAAATATTTATCCCTACGTTTCGGATGCTTTTCAACAACCGTGGTCCCGGGCCGATTACTAATTGTTTATTAGAGGTATGAGTAATATTGACTAGCCTGTGCTTACGACTTGTAAGCAATTATCTTTAAATAACCATAATTTTTCTTCTCGACATCACTTTAATCTACTCGGGAAAACCATAGAGATTATCGTGAAAAAACAGGCAGGCAGACAAAAAATGATTTTTAGGTTTTCTCAATTCTGTTACACAGTTATCTCTTAATTTCTGGTAAATATGTTCAATGTATAGATAGAATATTTAAAAAATGGTCTAATGTAAAGAAATATTTTCTAATAAAAGATATAATTATGTACTTAATAAAGGCAAAGCGTACGGTGAAAACGCGTAATATAATCGACATCCATAGTCAATTTGTCTCAACGCGGCGCGGCGGCGTAACTTGCGAGTCCATAATCGGCTTATGACAGGCACATAAGACTGCTAATGAACTAATGGCGTATCAAACCTCCCATTCGCCCGCCCAGGTCCATTGCTACTCTCGCGACTATTCCGCCTTTGGAATATTGCCTTTACAATATCAGATATTATGGTTTAATTTAAACCATAAACCAGTTTTTTTTTTAATCCAACAGTGCTTAATTGCAGACATATAAAAATATGTATCTTGCATCAGAACATATTGTCCAAGAGTTGGCTCTAAGAGGTGATAGTTATTAAAGAATAAATATTTAATTTGCAAGCGTGAAAATGCAATTTGCATGCTAGCCACATTAACACCATCCATTTGGTATGGCAAATACCTAGTTCTGGATCCTAGATGTTGAGCCAGCTGTCGTCGGTTGTTTTTCCGAACCGATACGTGCATATGGCGTGTTTCGGTTTCAATTTTTGGATTTCCGAATACTCAAAGTAAAAATAGGTCGACAGCGCATCATTGACTGATGTTCTGTAGCTGAGGTATCACTTACCATCAAGTGAATCTCATGCTCGACTGTCGATATCTAACATAAAACAACGAGCCTACACATTTCTTAAAGGTTGGTAACGCACCTGCAAGCCCTCTGGTGTTGTAGATGTCTATGGGTGGCTCTGATCACTTACCATCACGTGAGACACCTGCCCCCTGCTCACTTGAGAATGGGGGGCAAACCCCTATTCTATAAAAAAATTGACGATACCAACACTTTTTCTTTCGCAAGGTTTCATGCTTGGGTTGTTGGCAAGTTACGGATGGTAGCATACGACAAGTTGAGTTGAAATAAATATTTACTTACTATCGGATCGCTATCGTATATTGTTAATGAGAGTTACCTTAATGGACTATCGTTGATGGTCCGTCACTCTACATTTGACTAGGCGGCTTTCACATCGGCACTTACGTAATGCCTGTGAGCTTACATGCTATAGTAATCTGTCAATGTGAAATAGTAGTCTACCTAAATGGACTTTTAACAGGAACAATATCTGGCTAAGTGCTTTATCCAAGGATACCTCTATATAATATTACCGAGTACACGATGCATAAATAAGTGGCAAATGGTAGAGGTATTTGATAAATAAGTGTAAAATTACATATGTAAACTTGTACCCATGGATTTTAAAAAGTATATTGACATTTAAAAAGTTAGCGGTTGTTTATTAAATGTCAATGTTTTACTTTTTTTGGTCAGTTACTTTCAAAAATTTTTAATCTACTTTACTTTTAAAATAGGATATCGTCATATTTTTTAAATCTCAATTTTTTATAATAAAAAATACAATATTTAGGTACTCTAATATTATCTTGCTTACTCTTGCAAAACTAATTTCATACATCGAAATTACTATCATATGTATATTAATTAGTAAGTATAGATTTTTTAAATTATAAATACTGAATACGCCAAAGTAATCTGCGAATTACTTTGGGATATGATATTTTCACTGTAATTCGTTATAAAGTGATGTAATAATTATATTAAGTTAATTTTGTTATACATACGTTTGTTATATATGTTAAAATTATTAAACATCGCCTTTGGTCTGTGTGCTAAATTAGATATGGCCGTGGTATCTTAAAGAACCCACATTTAGAATAACTTCCCCTTAAAATACTTCTCACAATTTCCAAACAAAAAAATAGCTTATTCCAAGCTATTAATGACTTTCCGGTTTACTTATGGATGTCTATTTGATGCGGGTCGCTAGAAACACAAATGGTAAAAACGATCTTTTAGGCTTATGTCTAGTGTTGAGTGGGTTCACAAATGTCGCTAAAAGGCTGGACGTCATTGTTTATCCGGCCAACATTAGGCGAGTAACCGGACACGCGCGCTCTGAGTGCGCTACAAGTATCCGCTTTCAACTCATTACGCCTCGGACGTGGTGCGTGGGCAATCCGAAGTCCGACCTCCCCACGTCTCATACCACTTTGTCTATCCCTTCACAAGCTTCAATTTTCGAATTCTCATATAATGATCGGTGTTTATTTACATTTCATATTATATCTTTGATCTTTAAACTTGACAGATTCTGTTTAAAAAATGAAATTTGATCCTTATTAGGGAATTGTTACAAACCATTGAATAAAACCATAAAGCCATATAATTACGTAACTTAATACGGTCATATTTTTAGGGAAAGGATGAACATAGTTGTTTGTTATGGGCGATGTAGTACAAAACTATAGTAGCGTCGCTTGTTCGACCCATACAATAACCATTTCAACAAATTGACTCGCTCGACGTTCGAGCTAAACCGGAAAAGATGAAGGGATATATTTTGTTCGCTTAATTAATTGTCTAGTTGTTTGCTTGAAAGGTATTTTTTGATTACATTTTGTCTATTTTATAAATTGTTTATTAAAAGAGTTAAACTATAATTTTCAATGTTATTTTATTCGTAGGTTTCTACGAGGTTTATGTAATACCTAAACTACAGTTGAGTCTCATGTTATTTTCGAGTTTCTTCTAATTTTATTTTTAACGTTAAGTATAAGTATCCATATAGAAATAATTCAATTAATTTAACTTTAAAAAAGAGCTTATTTACTCGCTAAAAATAATACATATTAACTATGTATTGCAGTTCGCTGAGATTTCGTGAAACCATTTTTCATATAATATTAATAGATACAGATTAAAATAAATTTAATAAAGGAAATTCTGTTACAAAGATCAAGTCGGCATTTGCGGGCCAGCTTACTAACCGCAATAACATAACCGTTTGGACAAATTGTAGCGCCACAGTAGCCGTACCGGGATTAGCGACTTTGTGGAACAATTCGCGAACGCTGGTCCCAGCTTCGTTGTAATTGATATCAATGTTCAAGGTACACCGACGACAAATTAAATAACATAACTATACATTCATGTGAATCGCAGGGGTTATTAACTAAATTTACACGATACGATTTGCCCGTAGTAATTAGAAAAAGAAAAAAACTATTAAGAAATGAAAAAAATAATATATTTTCCTAGATTAATTATAATCTTCAAGGGTAATCTTAAATGAGATAAAATATGTTTTTTAGACGCTAGCTGTTTTGAATAGTAAACAAAATGAATAGGCCGCCCTAAGTAAAGTTTAATCCGTTTTATTACAAAGAAAAGAAGTAATTACTCTACCCTTACCGTTGCAGAGGGTTTTAGCTCGAGGTAAAAATTTCCATAGATTTATCATAACCAAATTAAGTTTATAATTAAAAACAGGAGTTTTGTATAGACGTAATTTGAATATGTAAATAATATTACTCAGCGTATTGCTTATTACGACAAAAATCTAATTTGCAGTCTTCTCAGATTTCTTAGCGCGAAATAAATATTTATATTATAATAAACCTGTCTTTCTCAACTCTCCAAGCTTCATTTTTGTGGTCTTCATTGTTGGGGACAGAAGCGCGTAAAAGTTTCGAATAATCGTTTTGTTTCGATTTTTAAATCGCAGTTTCTTAATAAACTTTTAATCTTCGATTGTAAGGGATGACCAACCACTTCCCAAGAAAACCCGTAGGTTGCGTTGTTGCACTTTTCGTCAAGACATGCTTATCTCCTCCCTTTTAGTGAAACTGATGGAAAACGGTAATTCATTCATGGAAATCGGCAGCGCCAAAGGACCTGTAGGTTCATCACCAGCCTCTAAGATAAATCACCATCTGGTTACCAATTTTTGTTTGAATAAATGATTAGTGTACCAGACACAGAAATGTGTCTACTACATGTTGTTCTCGGGAATTCACTTTAATTTTTTTTATGTTAGATATCGACAGACGAGCATGAGGTTCACTTGATGGTACGTGATACCTAAACACAGAACATCAGTCAATGATGCGCCGTCGACCCACTTTTTACTTCGAGCATTCGGAAATCCATAGTTAGAAACTGAAATGCGAAAAAATATATATTGAAAAAAATATGTATTTTAAGAATAGATTTAGACTTGAGTCGCGTCTTAGAAAATGAATATAGTAATATAGTAGGTAGTAGGTACCCGTATATACAAATTATGTAACAATATATTTTATAGTAAGTATTTGCTGAGAAAACAATTTGGTATTCATTAGGGTGTGTATGGAATAGCACTTCCCGTTTTCCCAATTATCTTCGTCTCGGTTGTGGAGCTAATTATTCCATTAACTGTTCAAATAATGATAAACCGATCCACGAAAGCAAGTCCAATTAATCTAAGAGTTACGTATCGAATATAATAAAGTGTGATTGAAATTTCCTTTTTCTTATAACAGATATATTTATATTAGAGTTAGAAAAATGAACTTATAATTCGAATTGATCTTTTAAGACTGAGACAAATTTGTGGCTTAGGGAACAGATAATAATCTAAAAGGATTCGCAAACTATTAGATAAATATATTCAACACCTTGAATATGTATGATCGCAGGTTACTCAAACGGTTAAAATGTCTATATTACATTCTTCTAGCTTCCATGGGTTTGTGAAATCAATTTAAAACTAGTAAGGCAAACGCACCTTGGAGCCCAAAGGTTCGAAGGCGGGCTCTGTTGCCCGTCTAGTTCGCTTGTGCCCGTTTATAAACGGTTTTATTGCTTTCGGAGCAACCGAACATTATTAAACTTTTCCAATTTCGATTTATCACGTAGCTGTCGGAATTTAATACCGCCCTACCTTCAGCGGAGGCGATCGCCCGCCGCGTGATTACAATACACGTCGTTAATAATAGCCGAGTCGCAGCCAGAAGAGCACTGCTGCTTGTCAAATATTACATGAAGGGACCACGTCGAGCTTTTATTTTGCTAAGTGCCTTTATAAGCAGCCTATTAAATCGATTGTCAAAATATATTTCAATTTACAATTTAATCATAACACTGGCGCAGCGTAGAGCGATTTAATATAAAGCTGCTTCACGAATCACGAGTTATATTGTTAGCCGAGTATGTTTCGGTAGCGAATTTCATAACAAAATGGAGTCTCATATCAGCACGAGTTAAAATTATGAAGCTAAAACTGAGGGTTATTGAAAACGTGACTTACATTCATATGGTTCATATGAAGAGAAATTTCATAGGTAGATATGAGATTCTAGTTTTATTATTAATACTGAGGTAAATACATAAGTATACTATATATTGTTATCTATAGTAAAAATATGATACAATCAGTTGGAATGAATAAATGGAAAATAAAATAGTGAATTTACTTAAAGGTAGATTAAAAGCAAACGGTTGGTTTTGATGCTAATTCATAGGCGGCAGCGGTTGCGGACACAAAGCCGGGAGCGGAGCGATGCAATCTACTCGCATTCATAAGGCCAATCAAGCACCGACCCAGCGCCACCCGCTTAGTGTATATCCACCCTAAGCAGAGCCGTATTTGATGAATTGGGTGTAATAAATAAACAAAGCCAATAAAGCAGTATTACCTACTTATAATTTTCTAAATATGATAACCCTATTATGAATTAGGTATATAATATCAGCTGTCACAAATTAAGTACTGTGTATTTAGATTGTTTTAATAACAAAAGCAATGTTGTTTATGAATATTATGGACCAGACTGCTCACGGTGTGCCAATTTAATTTAAAATCGGTTAAGTAGTTTAGGAGTCCATCGCGGACAAACATCGTGACAGGAGATTTATATATATTACTAGCGATCCGCCCCGGCTTCGCACGGGTGCAATGTAGATGGTCAAAAATTCTAAGCTGTCCTATCTCTTAAGTTGGACCAGACTGCTCACGGTGTGCCAATTTAATTTAAAATCGGTTAAGTAGTTTAGGAGTCCATCGCAGACAAACATCGTGACAGGAGATTTATTTATATTAAGATAAATAAAAGTTTAAGTGAATATAATTTTAAAATAAAATATCTCTTATATATAAACAATGATATTTCAGGTAAAACAGGGTCTTAAAATATGAAATAAATGTATTTTTCATATTCTTAGTGCGTCTCTGTTCGCCAAGCTCACGTACGACCGCTCGTAAGTTCAATGGAGGTGTTGATTAAAAATATTTCCCATGTGCGGGCGGATAAGACCCAATTGGGCTTCGTAGCAATCAGACGTCCGTGCGCCGCGACAACCACCGCTAATCATACGCAATTTCCGCTTATTGCTTCTTCCATATTCACCTAGTTTAAAAGTGGAACATTGATTTATTTTACTGAATATTTTACTGCCATTATTATAGAGTTTACTACGTGTAGCCCTCGTGGACAGGTATGATGATTTATCGCAATAAATTGGATGTTTATACAAAAAAATAACAAGTCAATCAACATACTTTCCAATTATAATAATCAGTAAGGATGACGATGGTGGGAAGATTGATTAACGGGAATATATAGGGGAGGTCAGCTCAAAGCGGCCATAGCAGGCAAAGCGGCCACGCTTCATTTTTCGGTTATTTGAAATGATAGCACGCCGTTATTTCTTTGTCGCATTACAAAACCTCCCTCTTCGCACCAATACCTCATTGGGTAGCAGTGCAAATCAAGTGTGTGGGTACAGTAACAAAAATATTTTTTTTGCTTGTTTTGTTAAAAAAATGCAAGATAAGTTGAACATGTTTTGATTAAACCTGTTTATATTTTAATGCTTTTTTAACACGTATAACATTACTTATCTATTTGGCTTTCTTTGTGTAATATTTTCTTCGAAATATAATAAATAATGTGAGAGCAATTAATTTCTAAAATAAAATGGCCGAAAAAGGCAAAGCGGCTCGGGCAAAGCGGCCCACTGACCGTTTTGCCCTTATACAAAATATAATTTGATTGGTATTGCTTATTTAATTTATTTAGATGGTGAACGACTACTCAGGGGGGGGGGGACAAAAATATGAAACGACGACCAATTAAAGTCGTAAATGAAAAGCGCGGCTCAATCAAATTTATACGGTGTTCCTTGTACAGCTTTGAGAAGACGAATAAAAACAGGATTTGCAAAAAAGAAACTTGACAGATTTACAACAGTATTTACTCTGCAGTAGGAAGAAGAGCTCTTATAGTACGTGTTTCATATCAACAACCTCTGTTTTGGCCTTACGGAGGAAGACATCCTGCAGCTTACGCGTCAATATGCCGAAGCAAATAATATTCCACACTCCAGATACGATTTTTATAAAGGGTTTGCGTCATTCTGAGTTCTATAGTCAGAACCTGGGGCTTTAACATACCTATCATAAGCTCAAGATCCTCAGCTATAATTGAGAAGCATTAAATTAACACAATGCATCTCTATAACATAGACGAGAAAGGTATACAAATATCCTCGAACTGCCAACATACCTCCTAGAGTTGAACAAAACTGGGTAAAATGTAAGTTCCGCTCGGTACTCGTAATATCATATTGGCAGTATGACGAGCGAGGAAGAATGACAATAGTTAATTGCTATTGCTATTCTCAAGAGTCAAGTCAAATCTCAGACTTAAGTAAAAGAAATTGATTAATTTATAAAATGTTAAATATTAATAATACAGACCGCGACAAAAAGATAGAGGCACCCATATTTACTGTTAATTAATATCTAAAGATTTAATAATTTATGTGTAAATGTCATTCTACTAAAACAATAGTTGTTACCAATTTTAATAACACAATGATATAATTTCTTCGGTTAAATTTACCTAAAAAATACCTTCAACAATACTTTATAACGCGACAAAAAGATAGAGGCACCAATCTGCCGCGTGATGCATAACTGTGTGACAATTGTTATTTGATGCGCTACATATACGGACGTGTATAACAGCTTACGTGGTGTGATGCCAAATTATTATTTTAATTTTTTTCTAATAAACGAGGCATGAGATAGACAGATTTGGAGAACGGACAAATTATTGAATTTAGAAATGAAGGGCTTAGCCATTGGGAAGCAGCTTAAAGAATTAAGAGGAGTGCCAATGTAGTTTAAAATTTTCGTTAAAATTGAGGAAAATTATGGACTTTAAAAGTCGCCAGGTCATCCACAACCTCTTTCATAGTACCAAGAGAGAGCGGTTTTGAAGGTTGCTACTTATTCTATGCTTTCTGAAACTGCAATAGCCCAAGAAACAGGTGTGCAGATGAACGTACAAAACATACAAATATTATTTAAAGCTTCTTGCAAAATTTCCAGAAGAAATTTAAAAAGAAAACCTCCATTAAATCTCGAACATATTAATGCTCGATAACAGTTTGCCCAAAAGTACGTATCATGGTTAAAATAATGGCAAAGTATAATTTTCTCTGACGAGAAAATCAATATTTTCGATGGTCCTGTTGGTAACTCATATTATTATTACGATTTAAGAAAGTAGGAGAAAATTTTCTCACATCGTCATACTGAAGGAGGGTCAGTCTTGGTATGGGCTGCGATTGGATTCCTTCAGAAAACAGATATACAGTTTTTGACAAAAATATGAATGCGCAATGTTATCTAAATATTCTTAATAACATTATTTTAAAACATGACAAGTCTTTGACAGCAGGAGACTATACTTTTCAGCACAACAACGCGAGACTGAATACATCAAAAATAGTTTCCTCTTGGTTTAATATCAAATTGCTGGAGTGGCCCCTAAGATCTTTGGATCTAAATATAATCGAGAATGTCTGGAGGCGACTTGTAAAGAAATTTTTCGAAAATTCAAGATAATTTTCTATTGTAAATGATTTATAAAACTATTATAGATGACCATTTTCAAGTACCAAATTAAATTAAATAATTGAATTATTTCACGTCAAAAAAAATATTTGGACCAATTATATTAAATAAAAAATGTACTCGTATTTAATAAAGTTTAATATTGGTAATAAATATATTTTTTGTCCAGTGCCCCTATCTTTTTGTCGTAACCATAATCAAGATATTTAAAGAAAACAAAATTCAAACGAGTATTAACACAATATGTATCCGTTGAATAAATCATTTGATTAATGTTATTAATAATTAGATGTATTTTGTTTTATAATAAATAAATATAAATAAGTAGTATTCAGATTATACCCTGCCCCTATCTTTTTGTCGCGTACTGTAATTATACATATTCTACTCGTATATATTAAATAGGTAAACTAACATTGCATATTAAATTGTTCTAGTATGTTATTAATTTAGTCAAGGTTGATATTTTGATTGATTTGAAGTGATTCTACTTAAAAACAATATTATACCTACCACCAAAATAATCTTATGCAAAGACTGAGAACAAGTCTCAGGATATTAATGTTTTTTTTTTATATTATAATATAATGGAATTTTTATTTTGGCAAGCACATTTCAACAAAATAATACATCTCTTGTGAACCTCTTTCGGGCTGGCCACTTTGCCCTTACCCCCATGGCCGCTTTGGGCGGCCTATCCGGGCAAAGCGGCTTTTTGACATGTTTTAGTAATTTACAAATCATATGCTTATTTTTAAATTTGAGCCAATTTAAATTGCATATTACAAAAATTTAATAAATTCTCTACCTACTAGGATAAAATTCTTTTAAAAAATCTGTCGTTTCACATGTTTTTTTTTCACTCAAAGTTAAGGTGGCCGCTTTGAGCTGACCTCCCCTACACTATACAGCCTGTAGCCGTTCTCTATTAACATTTATTATAAGATATTTTCTTTTTAAATACTCTTTACGGCGACATAGGTACATATCTATACAATAAAATAAGAATTATGTTATATACTTCTTTGATTTTTTAAATCTGGTTACAGGGTATATAAATGTTTCAATGATTTACGCTATCGTTGTGTATGCCACTGAAAGCTATTTTTCATCACAAAATAATTCTACTTCAAGACAATGCAGTATTGAATTATAAGAATAGCATTAATAAGCAGTGGTGGAATTTAACTGGCCGAGAACAAAAACTCTGAACCAGAAATCGATTGCACTATTAAATCGTACGCACCGTTTATACAATTATTTCTCGCAAGAAAGATGGCAGGCGGTTGGAGACATTGCAGTCTTTTTACGTTTGATCTAAATTCATTAGAAAACGCGCGCTCGTATGCACACGAATGTCGCACGCTACAGATTCCGAGCTTTTTGCGCGTCGTAACCACCTAACGAGATTGAAATAACCAATCGCCTTTGATCAAAGAGTTTCAAGGAATTGGTATAAAGAGACAATGACAAACGTAACAATGCTATTGTGTATAAATTACGGCTGTTGTTACAAAACTCAATACTTCGAACAGAGCCGGATTTAGAAGGCCAACTAAGGGGTGGAGTGGCTGCACTCCTTAGTTGCCCCAAGGCCCTGGTCCCAAATAATTTTCCATATATTTTTTAATATTTAAGAACAATGTAAATTAATCCATCAATCAATCATGTTTCTACAAAGTACAGTAGGTAAAGGTAAAATAGCGGAAAATTACCAAAGGAAAAGTTGTTTACTATTATTTACCTGTCGGGATTTGAAAGATTTTTTCAAAAGTCTCTATTATGGGGGCCTCTATTTTGTGGAGGCTCCCCTAAATCCGGCCCTGACTTCTATAGGTACTACAGTTGCTAATAAAAAAGATGATAGGTTTAGACTGTATTAATTCAAATGCATACAAATGTTTGCAACGGTAAGTAAACGGTAACCATTTATAACGTTTTTCAAGCTCTATTCAAAGATGTAAACAGCTTGGCGTTACTAGATCCCTTCAGCCCTGATTAGTAATAGTTAATTTTATTGCGAACCCACTTATTGTTGATTCTGCTACTTTTTATACGTCTTTATCCGTTTAGAGCAGCGTCTGCGCAGCTGTACAACGGGTTCTCCGCCGTATTCGGAACAGAACATGCAGTAACTCCTTTTAATCTTATTTAATTAGAACATCTTTTTCGCATTTACTGTTAAGCGTTAATTAACTGTGCGACTACAAATATTATTTGGGCAATAATGTTGAGGATATGGATATTTTTTTTAAGAACAGACCTAGTTTGTATATTACAATATTTTGTAAATAGTTTTTATTTTGCAAAAGTAATGTAGCTCGTTAATTATAGACAAACGTGTTAGACTGTTAAGGATGTTGCAGCTAGAGATTATTTTCCTACATCACATTTCTTCTAGCAAACCATTAACTTGCACTTATGCCATTAAAAGAATTACTGAGTTTTTAAGATGCTTGAGTTGTAGCACTGCACTTAACTGACAGATTAATTAGGTATGTCGGAGTGGGCTATTAAAATTGTTGTGTAGCCTGCCTCATCTTGACCGCTTCGGCGTACAAGATATCTTATGAGCTTTTAAGTGACATACTCTAGTAAGCTAGCATTCGAACGATTTCCTGGTGCAGTCTGCAAAGTCCGGATGGCGTATATTACGCACTTTACTTGCTCGCTGTAGTGTAACGATGTGATAAAAATTGCGGTCTCTGTCGTGCGGATTTTTTCACTTTATAATGAGCGAAGCTGTAATAAATTCTTATCACTTTTATCAGGCTTGTGTTGCAGTTTTTATCGTGGTAACTAAATTAATCTGGGGGCACGGCAGTGCCCCCGCCAAGTCGAGCAAAAAGCGGCACGGCCGTACTATCCTTTTCTCGAAGTAGTTCGGGCCATTTTCGACCCCCTATAACTTCGTCGTGGATAAAACTAGAATCCTGAATTTTCAGTCACTAAGCAGGCATTGTATAAACTCGGTATATTTCAAATATCATTCTGTTTGAACCAGTAGTTTAAGAATTATAACTAGTCAAAGTTTGATAATTTGTCACTCACTCACTGACTGACCGATCATCAAAACTCTAAGGCACTTCTAGCAGACATAGAAACTTGAAATTTAGAATACAATTAGTGTTTAGTCTATAAATCAAGGAAAAACTACAATATTTTGAAATTTCGGTCCAGTTTTCTAGATATACAATTTTTTTTTGTATTTCTGTATGTAATGAATAACTTAAAAACTACTGGACCGATTTTAAAAATTCTTTTACCGTTAGAAAGCTACATTATCACTGAGTAACTTTATTTATTTATTACTAGAAAAAAATAGAGATCCTTAGAAATCCCTACTTTAACAACCCAAGGTGTAAAAAAATTAGCCATAAAATGTCTTTCATCGCATGTGCTGCGGAAAGTATTTATGCTAGAACAAAAAAAGGTTCCACAATATTATAGAACATATCAAAATCTACAAATAATTTCACGAGACCATATGTCCAACTATTGTAGTTATGTCACTATAACTACTTTTTTACATTAAAAAGTTAATAAAAATGCCGATCAAAATCAGACTGTTATCCATAGCTTTATATTAATTCTTATCCAAATAAACTAAGAAAAGGAATATCTACAAAAAGAAATGAGATGCCATCAAAAACATAAATTGTAAAAAAAGCCAAGTCTTGCAACTCAGTTCTCTCGTAAAAAGTTGTGAGATCCATATAATACCAAGTCGGTCAATTTATTCAGTCTCTACTGAAGGATCCTTCTGTCTTAAGTTATTACGTAATTAGGTAACCTAACAACATCTTATAGTGATCATATCAATACCAATATTAAAAAGCTTTGATGTTTAAAATAAAAAGGTTGACTTGGCAATCGCACTAAACTATCTAATTTAATATAATATGTGTTACTTGTGATACACATTGTGTTTTTAATAAAATTAAAAAGATACATTGTGTTTTCATGCGATAGCCGAGTCAATCTATTTATTTAAAACATCAAAGATTTTTAATATTGGTATTGATATGATCACTATAAGATGTTGTTAGGTTACCTAATTACGTAATAACTTAAGACAGAAGGATCCTTCAGTAGAGACTGAATAAATTGACCGACTTGGTATTATATGGATCTCACAACTTTTTACGAGAGAACTGAGTTGCAAGACTTGGCTTTTTTTACAATTTATGTTTTTGATGGCATTTATATTATTGTTACCAGATTATAATCTGTTGAAATAAATACTGTATACGTAGGTCAGATGACGATGATGATAACATTAGCGCAATCAGTTAATTTAAAAAAATATGTTAGTAAAATCATAAGTTAAAAAAAAATTATATAAGAATACAGAGAGTCACTGAAAACTGTCCTCACATGTCATACAGTACGTTATGTGTGCAAATTATGTAAAAGTCTTGAATGTCGAATAAAAACAAGAAACAGTCGACTTGTAAATAAGAAATATAGTATAGATAAGGAACACTTAGTTTAATGTAATATAGCTAATAAATATATAATATATTGAAGTGCAAATAAAAAGGGTTTGGCAATCAGAATGAGGACGCCAGTCACTGTAATTCCATATTAACCAAACAGTGCCAAAATTGTTTAAATTTAATTTGTTTTTAATATGGAATGGTTTTATCTCGGTATTTCAAAGATTTTCGCTTGAATGTTTGGTTTTTAAAATAAGTGTTTTAGTAATAAAAGCAATTGCAAAGTGGGTTCGATGGCGTCATTAAAAACATACACAACTACAGTTTTTATGACTAATAAATTTTAGTACAGTAAAAAGATATGGGGACATTTTGAGAACTCGTTCTTACTGAATTTTATGATTTCATGTGCATTTCTGTGCACATTATATGAACAATTAAATTCGTATTTAAAAAAGTATATAAAGTTTGGTGTTCCGAAAGTGCAAATTTCTTATAATTGAATAACCAAACACGTACGTCAATTCTCAATTTCAAATTATGATATTATTCACAGATCAGTTGTGCATATTATGATATTAAAAGCAAGCTTATTTCTTTGTTTTACGTTATTCTTTTTAGATACTAGGGAATGGTCCAGAACATTGCGAACAAGAGCGCGATTTAAATAGGCATTCTATTTTTTATAGATCTATGGAACGATATTTGTGAAGCTGAAAAAGGTTTTATATGTTTAAGAAAGGTAACGTAAAGGAACTCGTGCAATTTTACCCAATCATTCTTTTCTGTTCTTGATGAAGTGCTATTATGCAGTCAGTTAATTGTGTCCATACCTACCGCACGCAGAAATTCCACTGTTGGCTTGGACTCTCTCCTTTAGATAATTAAGAAGCAAATACCAAATAAGAGTTTATAATATATATCTTCACTAATATTTTAGAAAATCAATGATATTATTATAACATTACTAGTGGACCCCGCAGACGTTTTCTGCCACAATTTTGTCTTCGAAATTATATAAATTATTCTTAAATTTGAATATGCCCATTTGCCCAAATTGTCTAATATGTCACTGATTTGCAGTGGACATCTGTTTTCCAAAAAAGCTAAGAATTCATGACGTGAGCTGTCAAGATGGCGGAGTTCCTAACCTAATTTATTTTAAAATTAATTTTTGCATATATTTTTTTCTTGAAATTTTCCGATATTTTAATAGCTATTCTTTTATTCGGGACATAGAGGAATCCAACAAATAAGATATCGTTAAAATCGGTACAGCCGTTCTTGAGTTATAAACGGTCTAACACAACTTTCTTTTATATATTATATAGATTGTTTATGAGTCAATGCTACTACGATGAATTAATACAGAGATAATGTAGATCTACAAATATATCCTCTAAACAATGAAGTTTACTTGGTCTTTAAAGAATGAGAATTAATAAAATATTTTTTGAAATTAGATTCTTTTTTAAGCACAGAAAGTTTCACAATGAATATCGTATCATAGTGTGTTAAAACCGCTGCCAAGCTATTGTATCGTTGAGTATTAATCGAATAACTCGGACTGGATGTGTTTGTAGACGAGCTGTGTTCAAAGTTGTAAGAGATGGAGGTTTTGAATCAACACAATTCCTAGAACAAATAACGTTTGTTGCTGCAACTGCTAACTGCTGTTGTGTTTTATATTATATTTAATTAGTATTTTTCTAATTATTAAAAATAAGAAAGACTTAAATGTTGAAAATACTTTATAAATATTTAGTTAAAATTCCTCAAAGTTAATTTGAGGAATTTTGCCTTATTGTTACTCTGGTCAACCTATAGATAATACTATAGAAGGAAGCCGTGTTGATTAAATAAATTATTTACAATAATATGAATTTTTATGCACAAACCATAGAATAACTTTTACCGGAATAAAACACGTTTTAATATTTATACCGACGCGACGTATCGAGTGCTTTCAGCAAACCTGGTCACGGGCAGACTGAAATTTGACAGCTGTCTGATGATTGAATGTGTAATACTTACTCGCATTATATTTAAAGGCAATATCCTACGTCAAATAAATAATGCATAAAATACGCAGAGTAATTTTTAAAGAAAATAAATTACTTTTTAAGGATTTTTTTAGCGATACGAATGTAATACAAAAAGAAAATATCTACTTTATTGTCCACTTTTATCCTATTCCAGAAACCGCATCCATAAAAAATATATAATAAAAATAATCACTTTTGAAGTGTTTAATTTTACCGCGAGGACACATCTGCAACAGCACATCTTTAAGAAATGAACGTTGTCACTTTTCTTGACGGTCATTATTATTATACAATAATTGGTGTGATGGCTTTAATCCTATAATATTATTTTGGGGTTAATAATAATGTATTATTGATTATTATCATCAAAATATTGTGCAAATGAGAACGCTTCACCGCTATGCATTAAAACGTCGCGTCTCGGATAGGTCGGCAAGTGAGTTAATTAACTGGGAGCGTGTAAGGCGACGCTCACGGCCGCTCTAATTGCGCGATTATTCCTCCGCGACGCCTAACTGCTGGATGAAATTTAATTAAAGTTTGTTGTTCAAATAGATTTAATTAAAGTAATGTTGTAGCGAGTGGCGCGCCGACGCCGAGCGGCTCAATCCGAGTGAGTGCTGCGCAACTTTTCTAATTCATTACATCTGAAAGCGTTCCCGTGATGCCGAGCACTCTTAATAATTTGTATTGTGTAGTTATAGTCGTTTTAGTGAGATCCCCAGCAGCTTGAGTACGACGCTCGTATCGCGATACGCGCCTCGGAGCCGGATGGTTCTTTGATATTTATCTCCGGTCTCCTGAGGAACACTCTCGCTAATGGAATCAATTCCGTGATTACCCAGATTAAACAGTTTTCATAATCTATGCTAAGTAACTAATTAAGTAACAGTATCGACTGAATTATTCATACGTCTAGTTAATTATATGATATTTCTCCATTAGCGAGACAGTCGGGCCGTTGAAAATTATATCGAAATGGTCTCTCGAATACAAATGCACGTTAAAAGCCACATTAAGATAAAAGCAATGTGCCATAATTCTTATTAATTATTAATAGGATTGTCAATTAACAGGGTATATAAGGTTTAGGTGATCGTTTGGAAATAGGAAATATTTATCTATCCAAAAATAACAATTGTAACAGGGATCCGGAGTGGCCGTAAGCGAGGAACGATGTTCGCGTCAATTACGGCTAATGGAAAACTTAAATTATGATAAAAGCTAAGCGAACGGCACGGGCGGATGCTGCGTGTCCGTGGGTACTGTGGCCGGGCTAATGACGGCCCTGTCTCTTGCACAAACCCTCTATGGGCCTGCTCTATCACCGCGACCCGCGACTCTAATTATAATTATCGATTTTAATCTCAAACTTAAAAGTGAATAGTTGAATGGTTTCCCTTAGAAAGTGTTTTTTGATAGAGGACATAGTTTTTATATAATGTAAAATACACAATACATAATGCATTAAAAGATAAATGAATGAATTAACTTTTTATTTCACACTAAGTATTTCAAAAAAGTGCATTTATAACTTTTAAGTTACAAACGGATAAAACGGTAAATTTTTTCATGTGTATAATTGATAAATAAATTAAAAAACAAATATATATTAAATGGTCTTCCGAATGCTCGAAGTAAAAAATAGATCAACAGCGCATCATTCACTGATGTCCTTTGGCTGAAGTATCACTTACCATCAAATTACCCTCCTACTCATCTGTCGACATTTAACATAAAGAAGGTGAAAATAAATATAAGAACTAGCCAATCGCGCGTCAATAGCTGTCTCTGTGCCGTTGTCCCGGCACGTCGGGCGCCCTGCCGACCCACAAAAGCTCTCTGTCGGGCAGCTTTCAGCCGATTACCCGCGACGCGGAGCCTAATTTGATTGCCGCTCGCCATCAATTACCTTACGACCACCGCAGCTTTTTATTTAGTGGCCCGTTTTCGCACGATCTCTTCGCGATTTTTGCTTATGCAACGATTTATTGTACATGACATTTCGGACGGCTTTATTGGCATTGTTCTCACTTGATTGTTCATTGTTCGACTTGGAGCATGCAGTGAACCAATTAAAACCTTCGAATATTAGAATTGGATCATTAGTGATAATCGCAATATAAAAATCTTCATGGAGTGGTGATAAAAAATTTAATAGAAATTAAATAGAATTAATATATAAATATGAAAATATCTCATATATTTTCATTTTCTAACAAAACTTTATTTATCAACATTATTTACTATGTTCTAAGTTTCTAAAAATGTTGTTAATTAATAACAATAATTTGAACGGTTTATTATAGATTTCAAAAAACGAATTCCATTAATGTTGATACGTCAACATACATTTTCAACCGGAAATACCTTTTCAATTTGTTTATTTGAAGTACTACAAGATTCTTTTGTTCGTCCTGCATTGCGTCTACTCACATCACGCACGTCTCCATTACCAAAAAAATAGATGACAACATGAACACAAATTTAATTAAGCTCCCTTTACGCTTCAATGAATCGATGTCAATTAAGCTCTTGTGTCATAGGTCTCTATTTCAAAAGTCCCACTAATGAGATCCATGTGGACCGGCTAACTAACACCTCTCATTATATGATTTATTCACTGATAAACCAAGAGCAAGTGACTATTTTTAACAAAGCTTAGCGACATAAAGTTGTTTTGTTAAATGTCTCAATGTAAAATTCTCAATTTGGGCGTCCTTGCAAGTTTACGCATCTCTTTCACAAGTAAATTGCTATGTTCTGTCGGAGGAGTCATAAAGAAAATTGCTATACAGTTGATAAATAATTTATCTGAAAGCCCACTCCAGTCACCGAAACATGGGGTACTGCGTCTACTTCCACCTAATACAACCTTTTGTACAATTTTGCAACGGGCCGTTCGCACGTTCACTTCCTTTTATGGGCCATAAGTGGATGGCAATTATATTTATGGAGGAGGTACGGTTACGAAAACTAATTTCACTGAATGGTATTCTGTGGAAGTACATTTAATGTAATGAACTACAAAACCATAATTTTTATTTAAGAAGGGAAAGTTAAAGGTAGGAACGTCCATTAATATGATATTGCCGAAATGTATCTCTCGTTCATTTGAGAAAAGAATCTTCAGCTATACATAGATGGAAAAACCGTGAAATAAATCAGCTCGAAATAAAAAAGTAGGTCGACGGCGCATCATTGATTGATGTTCTGTGGCTGAGGTATCACATACCATCAAGTGAATCTCATGCTCATGTCGATATCTAACATAAAAAATGTAATAAAGAGCAAACACATTGTTCAGTGTTATTTTATTAAGGCAGTTCATGATATTTGTGAAAGTACATTTAGTAAGTAGTGAATAGAATTCTCAGTGATGTATGCATATATAACTACTGTTAATTGGAAGAGTTAGGTGTGTATAGTTACTGGAGCACTGGTGCCTAATTAGTGTGCACAGCGGCTTCTCATTATGTTCGCTTGCCTTTAATTACCCGCACGAATGAATTCTCTGTATCATTGGATCCTTTGTTATCTTATTTATGTGTCTATTAATTATCTCACTTGAATTTTAATGTTTTTAGTTGGGCGGAGTTTAGAAGGTACCTTCATACATTTTTAAACAGTTTGGCTAATACTGACGAAGTCTTAGATATTTCGGCTTCTCAGACTATATTTTATATTTATTCTTGTCAAATTATATTTGTACGATTATATTTTTTTCTTGTCAAAATATGTATTGATATGCTTACTTGATGGCAGGTAACTTACTATGTGCTGTTAACTTTTTGTTTTGTTGGTTTCAGAACTTGTACCGTGAAATCTGCTTCAGACAATGGTTACTCGGACGCAAACTTAAATGATGAATTGTACATATTATATAATTAATAGACCCGGCAGGAATCAAACCTTTCTTCGATTCAAGATGCATTCACCATAGTTGCAACGAGCCAGGAAGAACTTTTGCCATTACTAATTAATAGTTTTTTATTCTTCTTAATAAAATATAATAGGTATTATAATTAATATATGAACTTCTAAATGCCATTCCTGTAACAAAATGTTAATTACAATTATTTATTTTGAGCTGCTATGTAGGATATCTTGTTGATAAAAACAAAACTCTTATACAATTTATGGCAGCGTCAGTATTCTGTATTATGGGTAGTTTAAGTAAGTTCTGAAAAAACAATAACGTAAAGAAACTTTTGTTTTAAGTATATAATTTTATTGTCAAACGCCTGACAAACGTATTCAAATTTTTTTTACCTCTTAACAATCTTATTCAATAATCCTCAGTTATCGATACTATTTAAAGGAATATCTGTAGAATGTGCAGAAGGTGTCTCTCAGTCAGTTAATTGTATTTAATGTCTTATAGCACACTATGTTAAATTTAGTTTCAGTAAACCATGTTAAAAACACCATATGAAATAGCTATTTTAAGGCCATTAGTAACTGAATCATTAACAAATAAATAAAATGTAAGGATCTAAACTGTTTCCATTTCACACCATGACGATGAAATGTTAAACGTGTACGAAATATAGTTGGCGAATGGTGAATAACAGAACGCGGAATTAGCTAGCCTGAGCCGGGTGCTTGTTTATTCAGCTGTATTAATTAGCAGACAGGTGGATTACAGGGTAGATGAAACGTGGGCTAATTAAAGGGAAGGATACGCTACATTCGCTTCTGTGCAAAGTGCAAACTAACGCAAGGCCTGCATACCGTTTTGTTATTAGCGTAGCTAGTTAATGAGTTGCAAGTACTTATGTTTGATTAGTATATAACATTGTAGCTGAGACCAAAGTGATGATACTTGGTAAAAGCTGCAAGGTAGAACTTACAATTTATGTTTTTGAATCATTTTTTTGTAGTCGAGGGGGCGAACGAGCATATGTTTATTTATTAATTTAGTATTCTTTACAAAAACATAATGAAATACCTTTTAACCTTAAGTTTAAAATATAATACGAAATGTACATTACAAATGATTCATTAGATAGAATGAAAAATTGCAGGACTTTTTTGTTTTAATTTAAAAAAAATAACCTTTATTACCACTCCAGACAAATATAACAATTTGAACATTTAGTTATTTTAAATTATAATTTCTGGTTACCAATGGGTAGGAAGCTCAGTATAAGCTGGAAGTCAGAAGACTACAGCGCTGGTTTTCAGCTTGCCTATGTATTAAAATCTTATCTACTAATAAAAAGGTTAATCTTAATTTTATTTACACTACTTTTCCAGTATATTACTAGAGCCAGTCATCTCGAATCTACCGATTCGGTAGTTTAAATAATGTCATTAGTGAGTAAAATAACATTCCTAGTTTAAAATAAAAGAGATCAAATTAATTGTTTTTTTTTTTTAAATTTTATTTACCGTTTTTGGTCCAAATATACCGAATTTAACTTGCCAATCCTACGGATTTCGCATTTGACTTTCGAAACCACGGCTACGAGCATGCGGCTGACGGAAACCGCCAAAAACACCGCTGTCTATGACCATTCGCAACACCAGAGGATACATTGAAGCTACTAAATAATAGCCTAAACTCTGAAATGTAACATTATAATACAATTGAGGCGGTAACAGTGTAATTGAATATTGATTGAGGGACAGTAAACATTCACCGACATCCCGTCTGCAGAATAGAAGTCAACGCAGCAAAATCAATTAGGTTCGTTTGCGAACTGCTCCAATAAATACTGCTATCGTTAATTAGAATCAATCGTGGGATTGCGTCCGAGTCTACACTGAAATCACTTTGCGAGCTGTCGTGTAGGCGGCCTAACCGTTGACAGCTATTGGCTTATTAACAAAGAAGCTAACAAACTTAATTGATACAATCTATGTCAGATTGATTAATTTCGCCTATTCTCTTAATTAATTGTATAGTTTGTTCTATAATACATAAATAACTTACCGTCTGTACAAAAGTAGAACTAAAACTAAGTATAATTTTGAATAAAATTATTTTTACTACTTAGTACTAATTGCGTTTTGTAGTACAAAACTATAAAGCGCAATACGCACTTAGTAATTGGTAAAGAAGCAATAATAGACTTTATTTTTATTCAAAATTACATATCTTCCCTGCAGATTTCATAAACACTAGCAGGCTGTGTATTTTTTTTTTTGGTAATTAATTAGTACAGCATATTGTCTTTTATTAACGCGAGTATCACACATTTAAATAAAATACTGTATACCGGATTAAAACGCGATTTATTATTTAAATTGTTTAAATTATTTATCCCGGGATAAATAATTTAAATAATAAATCGCGTTTTAATCCGGTATACAGTATTTTATTTAAATGTGTGATACTCGCGTTAATAAAAGACAATATTATGTGCACCAGTACGGACTGGAAAATGCTAATAAAATTCGACGGTTAGAATACAAGAAGACAAAGGCAGCACGTCTCCTGACATCCAGTCTCCCGCGACCACGGTTGCTGAAAAGCATCCGAAACGTCGGGATAAATAATTTAAATAATAAATCGCGTTTTAATCCGGTATACAGTATTTTATTTAATTAGTACAGCATTTTCCACGTATGTTAAACTTCGAGCATTCGGTCCTTACGAGCCTTACAGCCGGTCAGTCAGTGGTTCGACTGGTCAAGGATTGTCCCTTTAGGTTGGAGGAAGAGCAAACCTTTCTTGCTTCACAAGAGAAACCCCGAAATTACCAGAAAAGGAGAAAAAAATGTTTACATAAAATTATGATGTGGTGGTGATTCATTGACTTCGGTAGATCTACCATCCAACACGCGAAAGACCCAAAACGCTTCAATATATAACATATGAAGTTTCGTTGCAACAGGTCACTTTCGTTTGTATCAGCGTAACCCGATTGAGCCGAACAACATATTAGCGTAATTTTTCATATACGTATAAGTTCACGAGTTCCAGATATTCCAGAATATCTCAGAAATAAATAAGAATTATAAAAAATTACAAAACCTTCTCGTCAAATATCTCTATTATTACAAAAAAATCAAATTATATTTTTTTAGTACTTACATAGTTCATATATTATTACATTACCTATGCCAAAATGCTGAATACTTATAAAATATAAATTTACCAGCTAAAGTTAGTACAGACAGGCAACCGCAATGTCCGCAATAATAATTACTATTAATAGTAGTCAATGATATTTATAAACTTCGACAAGAATAGCGTTAATGGTTGTTGTTACTGACTTAGCTTAATTAAACAAGCCGAGAGCCGACACTCAGACGCATAATACTGCTAATTAAACGCGGGTTTACAGAGATCCGAAAAAGAGCCACTCAAACACGCTTAGCCGGTATTATTACAGTGTATTCAGGAGGCTCTGCAAACAGGCCCTCGTCGCCGAGGGTGCTACTCTCAAGTTTCGCGTTTAATTAGACAGATAGAAGCGCGGACGAGCCTTATTAGTATTGTCTACGGGGGCCCAATTAACACCCGGGTGGCGCGGTGGGTGGTTCCAAGTTCATTTTAATAATCAAGGGATATACCCTCACCTTCGTTAGCCGAATAACAGGATCGGGTTCTAATCAGAAAAACGAATATGTACAACCCTACACCGCCGGCGCTGTCACCTGGCTTTTATATTAATTAATAGCTTTCGCTGATAACTCGAGACTTCGGCCATTTTGAAATTATAATGATTTCACAGCGATAGTAATTTTGTATCTTAGTATTCAAATAGTGAATCTATATAAGTAATATTTACACTAGTGTAATCAACAACAATGTTAAAAAATATTGCTATTTAGCAACTATGAAAATTTGCTTGTTAACTGTTAAGCAATACAATGTCAACCCACAAAATGACAAAAAATTAAATGTTGACCAATCGCTTCCTTATGAGTCGGAGTACATATTTCAAAATATATATATATCATTTAAATCGTTTTAATAGCAAAAATATTGAAAAAATTAATGGGCACGAAACCCTAAAATATTTAGAATATCCAACAATAATTCTCTAAATGCTATTATAACAAAGTAACGACTAGTAATTTGCTACCAAGAAAAACGATATACGTTTAGTTTAATAAATAAATAAAACAAAAAACGAATATTGCTGTTATTTTTTAAAAGAAATTTGATAAAACCTAATTAAAATTTCAAACTTAATTTTCTCAATATGGCAACCATGTGGCTGTGGGTTGACATTGTATTGCTTAACAGCGTCCAATTTTTCCTTCTAAAAAGTCATGAATCACGGGTTTGAATCCCGCCGAGTCGGACATTAACTATAAATAGGGTGACCTTGTCATCAGATGATATCAAATATAAGAAAAGTTGTCAATCCGTGCACGCTTATTAGGTACGTATAATATAATGTACGTATAATGTATTAGGTACGTATATTCCTTACCCAAAAAGTAGAAATATTCATTTCAATATTATGTAAGTACTAAAACAAAATTAGTATACCAAATTGATAATATATACCTATATCATGTTTGTTATTGCTAATGAGCTCACCACCTAATTTGCGCTGACAATCGCGAGGGAAATAATAATTAATTAGAGCTCTAGTGATTTCCTTTTGTCGGACGCTAATGGCTTTATTCATTATTCCTCACTTTTAATTATGATACAGGGGCTGTTAATTAAATATGTGGGTACTAGCGATCAGGAACAAGCTTTCGTAGTCAGGATACTTGCAGCGTTGCAATATGCATCGTCTGCCTCGTAAAAATCCCATTACTGTATGAGTAATCTCTGTAATTATGACTTCATATTTAACAATTTTGCAAGTTCAAAGATAAATGGCTACTACTTAATAGATTTTTTTCATAAATTGAACCTATTTTAAAATTAATATTGTTCTTGTAGAAAATAATTTTTGTAGTTTCACTATTTTTTTAGTAGTACTTTTTAACTTCTGAGTTTTTTAAACTCAAACTTGATAATTAGAGAATTGAAAATCACTTATTGTATTCTATAAATATATTTTTATACATATTACATAAGTTGTTATTTACATGAAGTATACATTTTATAGATTAAATTATTGCAACTTTAGTTAATTATGAATATTGTTAAGGATGTACAAATATCTTCAATTTATATGTAGTAAATTAATTAGTCGAACTCATAGTATAAATGCGTCATCATTAAATGCTAACAAGGACCAAGTCAAACTCTATATTGACCGTACTTGACAGACAACTTTGTAAATTAAATTGATTCTGGTCTAAATCGGGAGAAGTTTAGTTCTTATGATACTTTAGTAACTCAATAAACTGTTAACATATCCACGTATCAATTACTTTCATTCCATTTAAGTGACATGATCATTACTAAATCTTTTCGAATAAAAATCGAGTGACTTTTCCTTATCTAGACCCCGTGTAACTTGAACTACAACATGAAATAAATGCTATAAGGAAATGAAACACTCATTACGTGTTAAATATATCCAAATAGGTACAAACAAATTTCTCTTGCATATAAATTTTACTGTATCGTAATTTTGAATTTTACGAGTTCGTTGGCGAAATTTGTAGTACACCTATCTTGCGTTCCGATAGATTTTTAGAAATTTCGAAGCGAAAAGAAGGAACAACCAACTTCGTATTTTAACTTAATAAGAAAATATTTTCAATTCTATTTACGATTTTAGTAATGTAAGAATAATGTCTAATTAAATAAGTATGAAACAAACTTTAGAAAGAAGACTATTTGATTCAAAGCCAAAATGTCTTCCATGCTGAAGCATGTCATAGGCTAATTCCGATTCGGAAGTTTGATTTTTCCGAGAAAGAAATCATGAGTTTACCCTTTTAAATAGGATGAGAATAATTGTTACAATGACCAGTCCTTTTTTTTTAAATGCAAAGAGAATGTTTTGATCTTATAATTTTAATATATTCAGTAAATTCTTAGCTGTAATACTGTGCAGACGTGGCCTGGAGTGGTTAAACGTGCTCGGTAATAAGAAGCAAGTTACTCATTAGTGTTTTAAGAAAAGGTTGAATAGAGGCGTAGTAACCATGCGCCTGCGCTTGCATTAAAATTCTTCATTTTCGCTTGGCGTTGGAAAGCTTCGTTAAAAGAGAATATGTAAAAATATACTTATTATGGAAGTAAGACATTTTATTCTATCATAGTTTAAGAAAATTAGATTGTTTTATTATCTCGAGAAAGCATGATGCAAGTGATTTTAGTAAAATATTCTATTTTGAACACGGAATAAAGTTCTATTCCGTTCAAGTTCTATTGTCCCATCTGTGTATTTTTTTTTACTGTTTTAACTTGAAAGACACAAGCACAAAATTTTATTTGCTAATATTGCAAATTTTTATGGTAAAACTAATAAAATTCGTGCAAGTCTGTAAACTACGCTAAAACAACGTATAATTATTTGATTGATGAAGTATATTATGTGTCAAAGCATGGCTGCTATCGAGAAATGGACAAAGTATCAACAAACGGACTATGATTATAATATAGGTTTTAGCTTCAGTTACAAAGTAATAACGAAATAAAAAGATAGTTTCTAGCTTTATTCTTGGTTGGTGGTAGGGCTGATTAAAGTCTTAAAGCTTGCTTTATTTATAGTCCATAACAAAATATGATAATGAACCTATCAAAACAAAAATATTAATACAGTTTTATATCCATTCCATTGAACAGGAAATATGATACATGTTAGCTTTAATATCGTATTATGCGATAAAAATGCATGAGCGCATAAAATTTTATGACAAAACCATCAACGAAACTGGCTGGTGAAAAAACCAGGTAGGTATATTGTGTATGGCTGGTTTAATTGAATTTATTGACAAATAATAATAAAATATTAAATAACTCCGAAATATCAGCTTCTTCGGTATTACTTGAGAACATGACATTATACGAAATGTTCTCGTATATTTCGATAGTGGGCGATCAGTGAAACCCGATAGTATCTATAGATTGCATCATTTTCTCTACGCCTCTCCGCATTTTCACCTTTGATATTGATAACAACATTATTTAAATGAAACTTTTGGTATTTTACATGCCGAAGCAAATTAACATAAGAATAATATAGTAAACTATGTTTTATGTCGGAGTAAACACTCCATAAAATTGTGTAGGTAAGTTTTTAGACATAACAAAGTATTCTTGATTTTCCTAAGTTACTTCTAAGTTAGGGCCAAATAATGGGTATAAATATTTGTAGAAGTACTTCGTAAAAAGGAAGACTCACTTTTTAGGAAAAATACTATTTCGTGTTTTTTCACTTTCCAATATAATATTCACGATTTAGCGTAGTTTCAAATAAAGATTTTTACATTTATAAAAAATTACCAATTCTAGTATAATTTTGTAACTTACATCTTTTACACCAAAACAGTCGGTCAAACACATCTCGCATCTTACTTTATTTTAGAGTGTTTACTGTTTATATAATATCATAATGATGTTGATACGTTACTTTGTATTTATTTTTCATTAATATTTTATATAGAAAAATATGTATTCCCGAAGACTATTTCACTGATTATTTTACTTAACAGGTAAGTTCTCAAACTTCTATAACCACCCGACAGGAACAATTTTTTTTAATTTGTGTTCCCAACTCGGACCTCCGCCGGTGCTAAACGCCGAGCGTACCACTTTGCTACGGAGGCGATTTTTTTATGGTAGATATCAACAGACGAGCATGATCAATGATTGAATAGGATAGGTCTACAACTTTTTACTTCGAGCATTCGGAAATTCATAGACTGAAAATGAAATGCGCAATGAGCACTTCACAGTTTTTACATCTATGAACCGTGGTTCGTTACCCGGTCGGAATTTCGATATTTCTCTTATCCGTTCAATGCCCGAAGTTACCAGACGTGGGGAAGACACGCTTATAGAAAATTATAAACAACAAAATCATATCGGTTGGATTCGAACCCACGACCTATCGAAGCGCACGGCAGGTGTTCTACCAAACTCGCTAACGAGCCTGCCGAAATAATAATATGTTATCTATACTAACATTATAAAGAGGAAATATTTGTTTGTTTGTTACGATTTAACTCAAAAACTATTTTAAAAATACTTTCATCAATAGAAAGCGACATTATCAGCGAGTAACATAGGCATTTTTGTGTATAGTAACATCTACATTGCACCCGTGCGAAGTGTTGTTATAAATATATCCAAGTCAAATACCTATTCTATCAAAGAGATATAAGTGTAACTAGAGCCGAGTGGGAAGATAGTACTCTGTATTTATACAATATAGAGGGCACTCAGTGTTGATGCGGCGCTGACAGATCCGTTAATGCTTTTCCATTCCCCGTCGTTGTACGAAATGTTATCTAGTTCTTTAACCCTCTTATCAACTTGACCAATATCATGTTTGATTCTCAGTAGATTTATTCTATTTTTAAAAACACAACAGTTTCACTTGATGTAACAAAAAGGATCTGAGTTCTATGTAATAATTTTCAACTTTAAATAAAAGATAAATGAAAAATAAGCAGTTGTTATTTAGAAAGTAATTAAAGCTAATATTCGAAATGGGGAGGTGAGTAGGGTGTACATTTGTACAGGCCCCGGGACGTTGTTGCATAGCTCTCCATAGGGTTACCAGGTATAAATTTAAAAATTCCCGGTGCTTAATTATCTTGTAATGTATTTTTTCTAAATAATTTTAGGTTATAAATACATGACAGATAACAATGATAATATGTGGAATAAAACAGTTGTTAAGTGACTAAGAATATTTCTTATATATACAAGTATAAGTATAAAATAAATAGGGGTCTGAATGTCAAACAGCTCAGAACAGGCCAAGTGCACATCAGGCTCTCCCTTGAAGGGTTCCGTTCAATCACAATATATTTACCGAATAGTATAGTGTTCCTTGAGATGACTCAAGTCTGAATCTAGTTTTAATACTATTCAAACCGTTTTCTCTGTATACATTAGAAATTTCGACAGTTCTCAAGAATAGATTTCGACGTTTATCGTCTTTGAGTACGGGGAGTAGTACCTACGGGACTATTAAGACAGTTAGGAAAATTTTGACGAATTTATTTAAGGCGTAGAAAAACAAATTATAACTTGATTTTATAATGGTTATAATATCCATCATAATAATTAAATGGACGGACAGTGACATTCAAAAAACATAAACATTAAATATCTCCATGAATCTGAGTTTAATAAGTAATTTACGAAAACAAAATTCAAGATGGCTCCATATTATTGTCATCTGGTATCCCTATTTGCGCAGCCCTTGCGGTTGCCTGCTGCCCTTTTGATTGTGCATTATTCGCGTGTTTATACAGTTAGATCGCTTCCTAGATTGTTGCTATTGTGATAACGTTTTTTTGATTGGAGTGGTTTTGAAGGGAGCTTTAATTAAAAATGCTTGTAGCGAGTGAAGTGGACCCCTTCGTTTTGTATAACCTGTATTGATATCTAGATTGTTAAATTATTGTTATCGTTTACTTAGCGTATGTTTACAAAATGAGCCCTAGTGGTCTATTCAATAACTTCTTTTTCTATTTTTTTCATAATTTCCAATAATTAGAAAAATATAAGAGATAGTACGAAATATACCTACAATAAATTTATTGATTTTGATAATATAGGAAAATTTAAGTAACGAATCTTCATGTTTTCAGTAAAGCTTCGTAACAAAAGTTATTCTTAAACTTAATTTAAAGTCAGCTTGGAAGCTTTAGATTAAGTATTTTATTTAAGTTTCCGTAATCGAAAAAATTACTGTTCGTCCACCCAATACCGTCCATTCATCTCTCCGGACCCCGCATTTATACATTACTCACGGCTCAAGTATGCGATTATATAACACGCAAAATTTCAATTACAACTTGTAATTAGTTTTTCGAGAGTTTTTCTTTCCAAGAGGGTGAGGTGTGGAGGTACTGGTGTGTGAATGAGACAAAACTGTGATCCTCTCTTTCTCACATGCAGCGACGTGCTTTGAGTAATGTCCATGCCACTTATTTGATTATTTTTATGCAATCTGCGCAGGAAAATGAAGGATTTATTTACTGCATACTCATCCTGTGTTAATTAATTTTTGCGAAGTGTAAAGAGGTTTTTAAGCTTGGTTATTTTGTATTTCAATTGCTGTTGATCAAAAATATCCGAAGAACAATTTCTGTACGATGATGTATTAGATCGCTGACGCTTATGTTATTTATTCTGTATAGTGAGTATATTGTTCGTGACCCCTCTTAGATTGGCAGTCTCGTTGCCCGCTAATGCACGGAAGCCGAGCCATGCGAATTAATGGCAAGAATAATGGCGATCCCATTATGGATTGCCGCCAACATACTTTAGCCATGAAAAGAACCGAAAGTTACATTTGCGATACTCTGAATACTGAGAGCTTGGACGTCTCCCTTCCATAGGGTGGCACAAGGACTGCAAAGGAGTGGAGCTTATTTATTATATTTTAATGATTTTGCTTGAAGTTAAATCACTACCATCTAATCCTTATCTGAATGTGTGTTATGATATTTATTTATATATTTTATTCATTAGGTATCAATTAAAATATTTATATAATGTATTTTTATTATTTGAAAAATCAAATGTCTACTTATTAATACATTATTTTCATGGTATATTAATAATAATATAAGGGATATATTAAAACAGAACTATATTATTAAGCTTTACCAGGAAAATAAATAACTCATCGTCTCTTTAGCTCTAACTGTCCATTGTCACAACATTTCATGTAGAAGTTTTAGAATAGGAAACTCTTTTGAAACAGCTTTTAAGAAAATTAAAGCATTAATAGCTACAACGGTGATTGTATATTTTATATTGAAAGGACGAAAACGTGGACTGTAATTTCCGTGTAAGATAGCTTTAATTATTATAATTCTCACGACATTTAATTAATTAACTATTACTTCATAAAATTCTTCATTATTGTTAATTTACAATTATCGGTTGCGAAAACAACATATTTTATAATATTATGTACTTTGTAAACAACTTTTTTATTTTTTATATTATTTACCCCGACGATTACTTATTCGTTCGTGCTAATTATAATATGTTCTGAAATAAATAATTAAGTGCTTGATTAGGTAATAAGTTTCCTAGAAATATACCTTTACGTAGTGCTTGATAAAATCATTAAAGAACAATCTTTGGTCAAACGTTGTTTTGGATATTGACATCGTTATGAAAACAAAATGAATCACTAAAGATATGTCCTCCCAACAATTCTCCAGACACCATCGCATCGAGTCATTTCTCGAAGGCCAGCCAACGCGCCTCTAATTGGCAATTTGTTGGAACCTTAGATCTGACATAATGATGCGAGTTCGTTTATTTAAATGATTCGACGAAAAGTTCTTTGCAACTTATAATACGCCCTTAACTTTGCTTTGTATGTGAAGGGTTGTTAAAAGATGTTCCATCGTTATGACGACGTCACCTCAAATTATAAGTATTTATTTACATACCTACTTTGATAAACTAAATATTTTCGTTTAATATATTTTGTGTTTGTAACCTTTTTTATTTTGCATAGGTACTTACATATATTTCATGCCTCTTTCCCATTGAGAATCACGAATTACAATATTCACCGATCTTTGCGTAAGAAATTTCGCTTCTTTTTTTATTTTGAGTTGAGTTTAAGACAATTAGGTGGGGCAGAGGGTCCACATCACATTGCTCTTGGGCTATGCTTCACTTCAGGGGCTCTGACGATCTCTGTACATGAGTCAAGAGAAAGTGACAGCATGATCCATTTTGAATATATGTCTCATAGAGATGGCAGTAAGGCCCCTAGACTCCTCAACCCAATTCTCTTCGCCAGCAGTCGTCACGGAGTGTCGTCAGGATTGCATGGGATAGCCGTGCTTCCTTGGCCAGGATATGTGTGTGGACTGACCTAAGCATGTGGCCTATACACGTCGACTTACGAAGAGCAATCTGGTGAGTAATTAAAGTTTCAAGGCATGGCAAATAGACTTTGGAATTTTTCTTGGGCCAGAACATTCCAAGAATCTGTCGAAAGCACCAGTTACATGTATTTTAAGTAGTGTTATAGTCTCTATCAAGTTGTGTGACATAAAGTGGATTTGAATAAGATTATAATAATATAGGTACGTGTTTTATACCATACTTGTGAATATCATTCACAAAATTGTTGAAAATTATCAGATACTTTTAAAAAAAGGTTAAAATAAACACTGCAGTGCTATAAATCGACATATAATTTTACACATATAAAAAAAACAAAATAATATACCTGTTTTCTTAATCATTCTTATTCAGTAAACAATATTTTAAATCGATAAACATGATTATGCATGTTTAAAATGTTATTTACCTACGTTAAATTCAATAAAAAATACTGGTCACACTGTAGGTAGGTATACCCTTCCCTCCATTCCTTATAAGTTATTGTAAATTGCATAAAATATGAGGTTTTAAAAGGTAAAGTTAAACAAACATTACCTTATTAGATAACTAATTTCCCTATTAACTCAAAATCAGACATTCTCTTTCTGAGGAACGTGGAAGTCCCAAAGTCACGTGGGAAAATTTTGACCAAAAGTTAACTAGCATATTTTTTTTTAAATATCAATTATATCAGAAATCATTCTACTTAGGCATTGATGGATTCAAACTACTATACATATATTAATAGTAAATACGGACTAAACATTCAAATTATCGTAATTACGTTTTCATGTTAAGTGAACGAAGCGATCTGTCTAATATAAACACAAACATTCAGGTTTTCCATTTTATCATCCTCATTTACATTAGGATTACTGCCGAGAGGAAAAATGTTGAAAGTATGTATAAATTATGTAAAAAATTAAAATTATTAACTTCGACGCTATGGTGAATTTCGTTTCGTCATAATGTCGAATGTAAAAAGCACAAACTTGTTGAGTGAATTGATTGAAGCTGTGAAAATTATATTTCAACTTTAAATTTTGATATTTTTCAATTTAAGTAGTAATTAAACAAAGATAAGGTGTTGATGAATAGATTATGACCGTTATTAGCTTTCAGTACACAACCTAATCAATAGAACATTTTCAATAAAGCTTCAGGTTAAGATTCCTCACAGCGCGAGCGTCGAAAAAATCAGAAATTTAATTAAAAAGTTTAAGTGAGTTTTCATGTTTCTGGTATCCTAATAACTCAAGCGAATTCTATTATTTTCACGCGTTAATTTTCAACGACTCTTAGGTTTTGTAAACCGTATTCTACGAATTACTTCGTAGTAATTCGTACACCTCGTGGTAAAAAGAACAGATAAAAGGTGACTTACTGAATAGTGGTGACATATTCCTATCTATCTCACTGATAATTTTTGTTTACAGGCAAGAAGGTGATATGATTTCTGTATCTTGCCCTACCGAAATGATAATTTTCTTGGTTCATCGGGATCGAACGCGTCACCTCCAGTACGTAACGCAGTCCTTATCACTGAGCCAAGGGTGGTCAAAAGATAAAAACTGGCTATATATTATTGATTGCAAAATAAAATATTTAATTAATTCACAAAAAAATACAATATATTACATATACGAGTACCTACGTTTACAAAATATAATTCACCTATTAAAAAAATGAAGGCCCCTTTCTTTTCTAACAAAATAACTTTTCTACATGTAAAAACTTCGACTAATGATAGCCGACCCCCTCAGAGCTTCCAATTATCTCGCCGGGACACCCTGTATTGTGCGCCGGCGTCACTTGTTCCTGAGAAATACGCACATATTTTTGTAAGCTCATTAAAATTACATTACTGCTCTTATTTAAACAGCAAACAACTAAACGACGCTCGTTAATGCGTTTCGTCGTTGAAAATTTTATGGACATTCCCAACATGTACGGTGAGCAATAAAAACACGTTACCGACCTAATTATGAAGAATACAACACACATGTTTGAATTTGTGTTCTTAAATGTATTCGAGACATCTAAGCGTTCAAACATCCCTAGCATTCTTTATTCCTTTGTATTCAAAAGATCGCACGAGTTCTTAAATATTTTGAAATTCGAATTAAATATACATTTCATTTAAAGGAAATTACGTTTTTGTGTTAAATAATAATTAATATAATGTAGTTTGTAATGTTACAAAAAAAAGTTTATGCACAGTATCGGTATTTTAATTTTTATATCTTCTTCTCTGTCGCTACACTCTTGACAGAGTGGTCGTGGTTGACATGTTTGGAGTGGTGGCACGCTTGACGATCCGACGCCAATCCTCCCTGACTGCCGCCTTTCTCGTGCATTGATGAAGAGGACCGTTTAATGCGTCCTTGACTTGGTCGGTCCATCTTCTGGGTGATCTGCCGCGAGCTCTCGTCCCTTCCACTCTTCCCTGCACTACAAGTCGTTCTATAGACATATCTCCCCGCCGGGACACGTGTCCGAAGAAAGTGAGAATTCGACTTTGAACGATGGAAGATAGACGCTGAGAAATGCCTAGGTCATCAAGGATGGACTTGTTGGTTCTAAATTCAGTCCATGAGACACCGAGCATTCGTCTCCAACACCACATTTCGAGAGCGTCTATCTTCTTTTTCTCGATCTCTCTCAGAGTCCAGGTCTCAGCGGCGTAAAGGAATATGGGAAACACTAATGTCCTAACCAACCGGATTTTTGTGGTTTTGGTGATATTCCGGTTTTTCCAGATCTTTTTGAGCTTGTCCATTGCCGACCTTGTGATAGCCATTCGACGCTTGATTTCGTCAATACATCCAATTTTTATATATTGCACATAAAATATACCTTTTATGTTGTTAATAATAAAACAAATATTCTTAGGAGGTTCTCAATTCGTCTGTATGTTGCTTCTTTTGAATGGCTTTTTGGTTACAAATTAAAATTATGTGTTCAACGTAGACCAACGCAAACAAAGTCGCCCAAATATAAATTTAGTAAAATGATATAACAAATACTAATATTAAATATCTTCAATTATTATTTGAGGTTATATCAACATGTTTCTTTAATGGTTTGAAAAGTGCTTTTTGTTTAACAACTTGATGTATTTTTAAGTGATTCGAAAAGATTATTGTTGTCAGACTCTTCCAACATCTCAGCCAATTAGCACGGTACGTAAAGCTACATATGCGTTAAAACCCCAAATACTTTTGTACGTGAGAATTTTGTAAGCAATTTTTTATTAAACATTCAAAGTTATGATTATTAATAAATTATTGAATTTGTGTAAGAAATGACTACTATTATATCCACTCCGGGCCGGATTCAAGGGAGGGCATTCGGGACTACTGCCTCGATCCCAACACAATAGAAAAAAAACCTATTAAATTCCGACATGTAAACACTAGTAAACAACTTTTCCATTGATATTTTTTTTTGGAGTTTGGGGCCCACCTCTAAATCCGGCCCTGTATCCACTTCTATATCGTATAATATTATCCCATACCTTTAATATCACTTCCTATTTTGTGAATAAGAAGGTTATAGTGTAGCCCGTAATTTAAACTTTAGTGTTGTTTTTGCAGTTAGTGTTCACGAAATATTTATCTTCTTAAATAATCACCTGGAAACTCATATAGATGTTGGATATTTCGAATGTGGAAAGATTGGTAATTCAAAATAAACACAATTAAGTTTAAATAAATATATTTATTTACACAGTAACGATAAAATGAAAATGTATCCGTCGATGTTTGAGCAAGTTATATAATTTAGTCTCTATGTATCGTAATGTGATAGACAAAACATTGTAACCTAGACAGAACGTATCTAATTGTAGAGTCGAGGCTCCATTTTTTTACATAAATACATCTTTCTTTGTAGAAATATTATTTAATTTACATCGAGTGAGATTTATTCTTAGAAATTCAAGCAAAATCCTTAGTTTATTACTAGGTCTTACATAAGATTTGCGAGCATCCTGACGCGATGCAAGTTCAAAGTTTTATGTAACTTATTTTCAAAATCTTAAGTTTTAATTATCAGCGGAACGAATTTAGATAAAATTTGTCATAAAAAATACAGGATTCACGCAGATGACACTGTAGGCAGAAGCTAGTTTAGAAACGAAATAAGAAATTCAGTTAAATATAATATTCAACTTGAATTACATGAGGATTGAACGCTTCGTAAGGCCAAAATTAATTTTTTAACTTTAACTATAATACATGACCGTAGTTCTAAAGTTTGCAATTAACATCTCTTTACATCTGTTATAAAGCGATGGCGCAAGAAACAAAAATAACAACTTATTACAATGTTAAAGATACGTCTAATATTATATTTATACAAATGTATTTAACTACATACCATTGCACCGCTTTAATATATCAATATAGGCATTTACTATTGAACAAATAAAACATATTTCAAGTGAAGATATAGATCCTAGCAAGGACTGAATATCATCTTTGGCAAAAATAACATTAACGTAATATTTACAATAACCAATTCATATCGAAATAAAAGCAAATTATATTCACAGTTTAAGTTCATACCTTGTATGATAACAAACGTTAGGTACTCTAATGTACATACAATTTCATTACAATGAGATCGATTTCATCAACTGCATACATTTCTGTGGACCTGACTCGTTGTATGAAACTCACCTGAAGAAGTAAAGTAGCTTAAATGTAAATCATAAAAATATCATAGACACATATCGAGGGTAAAGTGCTTAACCTAATAAGTACGAAATTTTAAAAATTTAGAGACATAAGTACCTAAGATATACATATAATATCGACGTAGTTTTTGTGATGTGATATATGTATCTTTTTTTAAATTGAATAACTTAAAATCTCATATTTATTGAGTCTTAGCTTCTAATTTACTATACCCTCGATATACATCTATTTTTTCATAAATCATATTTTATTTGTAGGTACTTAAATACTCGGAGTGGATAAATTGGCCAAGCATGAGCCTACCCACGCGAAGCTATCTTAACATGTAGACTCAAATCGTATACGTAATGGAAATATCGTGTTCTGACAACGTTATCGCGACTCATCCCGGACATTCTCTAAAGTGGCCGCATCCATACCGCGTCTTCTAGCGTAATGTACTCCTGCGATGCTTTTAAAGCACGTTTGTCGAAAGTCGAAACGCTATGTTGTAATTCTGCACTAAGCCGGTTTAACACAATCACAATTTTCCTTTTTTATTGCAAAAATAACCAAAATAAATAATGAAAACAATGTATCTTATAGTATTTATATCTTGTAGGTGAGCCGTGAAAATTTTAATCAGCTGCAATGTGATTATTTTCTTCAGTTCGCGGATGATGTAATTGAATTGCGGACTTCGTTCAGCAGTGCGCCGCCTCGCTACCTCTTAGTGCGGTTTTACCTGTTGGTACAATTTCAACCATTTAGAGTCAATTAAGTCTTATGATTCCTTTTTTTAATGTTATTTCTAGTTTTATTTTGTCTGACTTGTGTTAGTAGTATTCTTTACGGGCAAGCATCTGCTTTCATTTGTGTCCTGCCCAATCGAAACATATTTTTAATCTGGCATCCCCAGAATTTCCCAAAATTCTGGGGTTGAGGATGTCTATGAGCGATGGTGATTACTTACCATCACGTGAACCACCTGCCCGTTTGCCCCTATACCTACTATTAAAAAAAATCTACGTCTGCTTGCCCTTTAATGGCAAAGGCCTCCTCCAAAATCATCCAATGCTTCCTATCCTGAGCTAGATAATCGAATAGCTAGTGTTAAAAAATATAGTTATTATTTTACCGAGGTAAGATGTCGGCGCGGCATTATCGGTCATCGCGCCGCATCGCACACATCGGGGTCGGGCGGGCTGCCGTAGCCGCTGGACGCGTCGTCTGCGCCCGCGCACCCGCCGTTGTCCTTATCCGCTATCGCCGCCGCATTCCCCGCGCAACCACCAGCGCCACCCACGTAACCACCACTCGGGGACTGAAAAAATACCACAGAATCACAAAATGCTATTTTTAAATAATTATAATAATTTATATAATCAATTCTATACTAATATTATAGAGAGGAAAGATTTGTTTGTGTACGATTTAACTCTTTTTTTTATGTCAGATATCGACATACGAGCATGAGGTTCACTTGATGGCAGATACCTCAGCCACAGAACATCAGTCAAAGATACGCGGTCGACCTAAACTCAAAAACTACTCGACCGATTTTAAAAATTATTTCACCATTAGTAAGCTACGTTGTCCTTACTCTATAGCTTTGTTTTTAAATATTTATTTCAATGTTCAATAGAAATCGTAAAAAGACTACATCCACAAGTCATTAGATATTGTTGTCAAAAGACACTGAACAACGGTTTTTCGTAAATAAATACATCCTTGTTACCTATCCAAATCCTTACTACAATTTGAGTTTCAATGATATGGCTGAGCTCCATTATAAGCTTCGATCAACAATACACAATGATTATAAGCAATAAAACATGTTCAATTTAACAGCTGTCTTATTCTTATTATCTTTCAATCGTACTATGGATAGCTCACAGCTGAGTAAGTAGGTATACATTAGAGTATGCCATTCAGCATCAGTTATAGTAATAACACAACAATAGACAGGTCTATCACATTCGAGCTCCATGTGTAGATGTAGTTTAGATCACCATCCTCTCTACATCCACACATGGATTGCGCTCACCAACGCAATCAAAAAGTCGATTAGAAATGTCGTGCGGCTGAATGGGTCTCCCTCCACTCTAGCTCATAAAATGAAATAGATTCCCCTACATTCGCATTCCGACAAGCGTTCGTACGAGAAAGATTAATGATCACAAAAGAAACATAATAAAGTGGAGATAGAATCTCCCACTAACAGTGTCCTTGCGGGAGTTATTTACTTCACGGGCCTATTTTTTCACGTTCCCTTTATTTGCTATCTTTAAATGTCTTATTTTAATGGAACAATTTAATACTATACTCCGCGCCAACGAACACATTACATACAATATAAACAACATGGCGTAATCCGTAATGCCTGTAAATTGCAAACCGCGTAATAACTAAGTGCGTATTAAATCGATAAATATGCATATAATAATATAAGTTCTCGACTGTTTCGTTCCCGAGTTAATAACGTTGGTTATCGGCTATTAAATTTGCAATATTAATCTTGTACGAATAGGCTCCGGTTGTACGAGGTCTCACAACATTGGTCCACGTCAGCACGAAGGAATCACTAATTGTTTGTAACTAGACACCTGGTCGACTCATGGGAACTAACAATAGGTGTGCTATACTCCTTCGGTCATATATTCGGAATAATATATTCAAATTCTGCTATGAAATGTGACCGACCTGAGTGATAGCGATAAAACTCTTGAGTGAGTGTTCACGATTTTGATTAAAAATCATCTTGACATCTCTAGATGAACAGATAAATCATCTGAGAAAAGTATCTGAATGAATAGCTAAGCAAACATCATATTAAATGCGATGAAGTGCAAATTACTCACGAGCTTAAAAAAATATATTTAATAAATCTTGAACAAATATATAAAATATTCAGTTATGCAAAAGACCTGAATAATATTAAGAATTATCTTAGCATAAAGAATAAAATTTAATAGACATCTGTCGCCATTTCTCGTACAATATATGATTCTAATCTCATTATAATATAAGTTAACTCCCAACCACGGCAATGCTAATGCCTTAACTTTTAATTTATGGAAGAGGATAAGTAATGTGTGCTTGTATAATCACCTGAAGTCCGCTGACTTGCCGCCGGATGTGAGCTAAGCCTGTAGGATTAGCCGCCATACTCGCAAAAACTAGCCGCTCTTCATAATCGTACTCGCAAAGTATCTTGTTGTCACAAAGATAGAATCTGTCGCCCACGCAGAACCTAGACAAGAAATTATTCATATTAGACAAAAAGAAAACTTACCAGTCAATGTAAAGATGAAGAGAACTCTAATATTCACATATCTCAGTATGAAGTCCAAAATAACCTCACCAAGTTGTATAAGACACAACAAACATATTATGATCTGAGTAGGTATAAAATAAAAATCACTCAATCATTTAATACAGGCAGAAGAAAAAAGCTTAGGTGTAATACCTGTGATTGCACTGTTGACAGGCGAAACACTCTAAATGGTAAACAAAACTCTTTGCTCGCATAACCATTTCGAAGGCGGGAATTACTTTATTGCACGCCACACAATTGCCGGTGGCACCGAATAACCTATAACAAAATATAAGTTTAGATTCATTTTCATTATTTAAAAAGAGCCCGGAATAATCATAATTTCTTAAGGAGCTTGATAACTCATAATTTTCAAAATTAGAAATTTAATTAATATTTTTAAATTATTGTAATATATCTAATCAACTTTTAAGTTTTGTTAATTTATTCTCTTCTCTATTTATTTATAACCAGAAGAACAACTATATACATATGTTTATAACAGCAATGATTAACGGACTTTAGAAGAATACTAGGTTATTTAAATAATATATTATTTTAATATATAATCACCTAAGATAATCTCGTTTGCAGAGCATGAGATCAGCCTTGTAATATAACTTGGAACCCACTTCGCCAAGGCGACAATCACAGCACCCACACTTGAGACAGTCTTCATGCCAGAACCTTTCCATCGCCTTCAGAAGGAACCTCTCAGTGATGACTTTACCACATTGAGCGCAAAGTCTAGTTCCACCCGTGTTTCCCACAACGCTACTATTGAGTCCATATTTGTTGTCTTCTTGTTGGCCTATGGACAAAGAAACAATGACTTAGTATCATTAATATTGTCTTTTATTAACGCGAGTATCACACATTTAAATAAAATACTGTATACCGGATTAAAACGCGATTTATTATTTAAATTATTTATCCCGACGTTTCGGATGCTTTTCAGCAAAAGAGTGGCGGCGAGTTTCTTGCCAGTTCTTCTCGTACGCTCTACGCGGTACGCCCTTGATTTGTGAACTGGTAGTAAATGTAAAATTAGAAGCATTTAATATTAGTAATTTAATATGTATTATTTTTTATTCACGTTCATAGGTGTACATTGTGTTACCTAAATTAATAGATTATATATATTTTTTTTAATTTAATTGAATTAAATATGGCAACTTTGTGACATTTCAAATATAAGACAACTGTCATCTTTCAGTCTCCCGCGACCACGGTTGCTGAAAAGCATCCGAAACGTCGGGATAAATAATTTAAATAATAAATCGCGTTTTAATCCGGTATACAGTATTTTATTTAAATTAGTATCATTAAGTTCTGGAATAGAAAGAAACTGAGTGTCATTGAATATAATTTTTCCTTATACTTTGTTTTTTGCATTTATTCTCTGAACAGAACGACTACACAACCAAAAAATGGTTTCAGATAATTATGTAAACATAAATATTAAATTAATAAAGAAGAAATTAATTGGCTGTCATAAGTCTAATCTAATTGCATCAGCTTCGCAGATTTGCAAGCAGTTACTCATTAATTTAGTTGTCTACGAGGTCGAGGTGGTATCTAACGCATTCTGTTTCGCTACACACTGGGAGATAATAATTGCTCATAATACGCAGCTCATTATTGCATTTATGTGAGCACAAATGTTTTATGCTTGATAATTGCGTCAATTAATTCGAGCAGACGCGCTCAGCTTGAAGCGATGTTGCTAGTTGACGTCATTAACTTACACACGCAGACTTTTCATATTATGAGAAATACCTTAAAAACAACAGCGTGATAATATGTAATATTTTATTTTCATTGCAAAATAAAATAAAATTCATTAAATATAATATAAAACGTGGCGTAAATATTTAACTAATAATTATTTTTCATTAATTTACTTCTTGAGATATTATTTGATTTAAATTCTATATTTTATCGACAAAAAACGTTCATACGTGAAGTTCAGTCAATAGAGTACCAGCAGCACATACAGCTCCACAGCCCAGCACATAGGACTGAAATGATATTTTATTTTCACTTCCACCATAATCTTCCAAATTCATAGGCTTTTATATCATAGACCTGTGATTTGAAACACGTACTGAATATGTTTCTCGCAGAATATAGAAATATTTTGTAAATTAATTAATTATTAGATCCAACGGACTTCTAAATTGTGACCCATGAATGCAAATTGTATTGAACCAACGGGGAAGTCAGATAATAAAAAATCAATGAATCCTTAATTTATTTTACGTGACATAGCAACCTAACTAAATAAACATATTATGTGTTTCTATATTGATTTTCACTGAAACAATCGTGCTGTTCCAATTCTTTTAAATTATCACCCGCCGTACATATTGGTAGATACTAGATATTACGAAAACACTACGTGCGCAGCCGCAGTAATAGTGCTGAATACAAATAATGGACAAAATAAATACGCCGTTAGTAAACAATCAGTTCCTTCCAATTTATCGACACACCATTCTCATAATAATGGTGTGCACGTCAAACCAATCAAGGATCCAATTGAAGGGGTAACTAAGTGGACATAACTCATCGCAATCGATCACTTGCGCATCGCTCGCCGCCGATACCTCGCGCTTATTGAAGTCGACGTCGTGACAATAAACTTAATTGGAGTATATTAATGACGGATCGTTAATAATAAAATAATAAAGATGACTTACAGCCTTTGGGCGTCGCGTCTCGCAATAATTAGTAAGCCGCGGGGAGCGAACAAACGACCGCCCGCACGCCAGCACTGGCTTATTTCCTTTGCAAAAGCTCACATTTTTATTAATTTATAACTCTGTAATTAGCGAAAGTAAACAATCTGATAAAAATACTTTTACACGATCTCTAAATTGTATTAAAAAGCCGATATGCTCGTCCGATTTGTTTTTCCAAACTATCTCACGGATTTTAAAATTATTTTCATTATTATTTGAAGAACTTCTTCCAGAAGGTTTACATTTACAATAAACTTCAAAAACAAGGATGTCTTATAATAAAAGTATATAGTATATACTTGGAGTACAAACGTGGCTCATATTTACTAGCCACGTAAGTAAAATTAATGTAATTACACCATAATTATGATTAGAAGATATCACAAGTTTAAACTAAAATTACTTCGCAACAATTAATTAAACAGGTCGCACAAACACCTCGCAGGCCGCAGCGGGTATTTTGTATCAGTTAGGTCATATTATTTATTATTCACTTAATATAAATTTAACTATTTATAAAAACCACCCTGCTGCAGCATTAGTGTTTTATATATACTCGTACCTAAGTACGTATTATCTGTAACTATCAAACGTGGATATTTAAAGGATTATAGGTACTGTCTATATTAGGGTAAAAGATCTACATACTGAAAAATGTAATGCAGCCATTTTTTTATATGATAAAAAATCAGAATGTACATATTACATTTCTTCAGCGAATAGTGAGCTTGACTTCGTTAAATGCACTGGCTGGCGTGTTATGTCCATTTCGGGCCGCGCATGTTGTTAATTCTGTAATTATGGAACAGCACGGTATTCTAACGACTACATCGATTATAACGATGCACAGACTCGTTCACGCATGTGACTCATATCCTTAAACAGCAATAAGTATCACGATTTTACTGCAATTAAAGTTAATCTACATTTTCTTAGAAGTGAGTACTGTGTTAGCAATAGATTTCTGTACTAGAATCGTATTTAAATCTACTAAATCCCAGTTTTAAGCAATCAAACTTCGATATACCTTATAATATTAATCTCATTTTTTTTTTGAATTTTATAATTCGTCAGACACTCGCTATATTAGTAATAATAATAAGTAGATGTTATTTTCAATCGACTTCCTATTATGGTTTACAAGATAAACACAAAACAAACAAGATTATAAATATAGTTTTGTTTGGAATCCTAAGAAGAAAACAGACCATACAACGCAACGCAACGGTGACTTACATCTATACAGACTGTAATCTAGTCCTTTCCGCCTCGACTGTGATCTATCGAACTAAGAGCATTCATGCGTGTCTCCACAGTAGGTAGCATTCCTTGGATTCAATTAAATGCCAGGTTATTGTAATGAACCCGCATCACGACCACTCCGCAATCATTCCATGCAATTTACAATCGTTTATTGCGTTTCGCAATTAACTTCGCCTTCCCATACAAGCACGTATGTGATGAATAGTCAATGTATGCGTATAACGGAGGTGTATTCCACGAACGATATGAAATATTCTTAAGCCAAAAAAGGCATCTATGAGAAATGTTTACACTATGATAATGTATAAGTAAATGCAATCATCAACTATTCTTCTGATGCGCTAATAAAAGCTGTTTGTGTTATGTTTTTGCTCTAAGCATTTTTATTCAAGCATAATTAATTTTAATAGGCAACTCAAGTATTATTTACTTTGGGAGTTAATACGGAAATTACTTGTTCATGTTATTATATCTATACTATTAATAGATAGAGTGTATAGAGAAGAATTCCTGGCAGTACTGAATCGATTTGAACATTCTTTCATGTATAAAAAGATGCACTAACTCATACAATTGTTATTACATTATAATGTTACTATTCTCGACGGCGAGCTAGACGTTGAGCCATCTAAAATTCGGTTGGACAAAGGACAGGCTGATTTGCTTAAAAAATACCGTTTTTCATATAAGAACTGTCAAGTCTTGTGGTACTAGTTGCGTGAACTAAGCGTGTGAATACGAAAATATACATATAACTCGCTGTTTCGAGTCGGCGACTTATTGCTTAGACTAGCATAGCTAACATGTCCTACAGCCTTTAAATTCAAAATATTTGAATTTAAAGAACGCAGGATTATTAAAATAAAAAATACAAATAACATCAAATATAGGTATCTCGATTACCGTACGTAAAGCACACGCATAGAGAATGTATCATGTTAAATAAACTAAATGCAATTAAGACCTGTCACATAAAATTGTCTAAAACAACTAATATAATGACGGTATTAATGATTATGTGGTTAAAATATATTATATCAAAATCATTCATGGTATATTTAGTTTCACTTGTCGGTCACTCATTAAACAATGGAGTTGATTGCGTTGTTGCGATATCCATTATGCGGGTTGTAATTAGATTGAAAATTCTAGTCCAAAAAAATTCTACACATGCTCGGAACGTGCCAAAGAAATATGGAAAGAAGCTTTCTAAATTTGAAACTCAGGGATAGAGTAAAGAATTCCGAAATAAGAAGGAAAACCAAGGCCACTGATGTCGTAAAACACGCATGCAAGCTGAAGTGGAAGTGGACAGGGCACATCTGCAGAGTAAACGACGGAAGATGGTCACAAACGGTCATGCACTGGTTACCGCTAGACGGGAAACGCAGAAGAGGGAGACCAGCTTCAAGATGGAGCGACGACATACGAAAAGTCGCTGGATCACTATGGACTAGGATTGCCAGAAACAGAAATGACTGGAAAAATTTGGAGGAGGCTTTCACCGCACAAGCGGTCCTTACATAAACACCATAGCTGAGTAAATCTATAATATACACTTATAATTATTAGTCATCATAGCATAGAATTAGCTTAAAATGTAACACATAAAATTAGATATAAATAAATATTATATATATAGAAAACTAAATAGTTATATGCTAAGTTAGGTTATAAGAGCTAGGATAAGTATATAGGTTAAGATATAAATAATAAGTGTTAATATTTAAACAACCATATCCTGTATGTAAGGAATAATAAAGCTTATTTTATTTTATTTTATTTTTATTTTAATTAGATTGAACCAAATGCGGGTTTTGCTTTATAATGAGACGAATGTAAAAACATAACAGAATGCTTGTTCTGAATAACATGATCATACTTTCTACAATGTATACGAATATTGCATAAATAAGTGGTGTCTTGTATACGTATTATTAAGTGTAACAATAACGTTATACTTTTTAATATTCATAACGTAGTCTTTAATTTTTCGAATTTAAATAATTAAAATGTGAATGTTTGTTAAACAGCAATTACATTCCTTTTAAGGTGTAGAAAATATGCAAGCTCAATGAAATACCAAGAACAGTTAGTTTGTGTTAGATTTTTAGCATAATGTTGTACAATCATCATATACTACATTGTATTCATAATCTATGTAATGTTCTTGAATATAATGTGGAATTAATTATAGTACAATCCAATCCATTTGCTATTGTATTCTCTGTTAACTATTAAAAGTACGGGACTGTCATCACAAAAGTTTTTTTAATTAAAATTATGAAATTGATATTGCCTTTATTCCAAGCTCGCTTCCCGGCTTAACCTTGTAAAAGTTTAAATTAATTTTTGAATTAAGCCTAATAGCAGTGGCAAACGACTTCTAAGGAAAGAGTTTGCTGTTTGAGCAATTAAATTTTCAATTATCCGCCGACACAAAATCTTATCTCCATCTCCATTTGATTACAATTGTGGTATGTCGCTTATTATAATTAAAATGAATTTATCACTGTGGTATATTATTTTATGGTATTTTGAATGTTTGTTTAATTTTTTAAATATTTAACATTATATTAAAAATAGAGCTGAGTACCATTCTATAAGATATGTACAATCGATTTTTTCATAAAATTTTATGCAAAGTTAAAAATAAATTGAATTGTCATAAGTATTTAGAATAAAATAGAATATTATACTTTATTTCACTCAAAAACCTATTATACAAACCAAAAAAAAAAACTAAATATTGTACAAGATGATGTCTCATTGAAATACGCGATTTTTTCACTATGTTAGGAAACAAAAGTATAAATTTGAATCTGTACTTTTTAGTTCGGTAAACCAGAATGACAACTAAAATGTTTTATTGAATAATGGCGCTCTTTATTTCCTTTGGTTTTAAAGTTCTAGTTCTAATCTGTTTTCAATATTTACTGTTTATGAAACACAATATAAAATCTCAATCAAACGTTTAGTGAGTCAGGACAATCAACGTCATATATTATTTTCCGAGAGAAAAGCTCCGAGCGCAACTTAAGCCTGACATAAGTGGGCAATAAACTTCAGCCAATTTGGAGATTCGCATCTGGAGGCTCTTATTAAAGCCCGAAAGTTAGTCCTTTTCATCCATCACTCGTAATACGTATGTGAGTTATTGTATGAAAAATTGAAGAATAAATTGAGTCGCTGCAGCAGCGGCGAGACATAAATCCCAACTGAGCCCTCAATATTGTTTTAAAGGGGAAGTGGCCATAAATTTTATCAGGGCAAGCCAGTGCCGCGGGCGCCGCGATTTGCCGCCGTGCCTGCACTCCGCATCGCACTCGCTCAGCTTGTACCAAGTCCGCAATTTTCCGCACTTGCTTCTGCATCCGGCGCTCATATGATCGCGATACATTGTTATTACTATGGAATTGAAGTTTTCCTCTTGGGTATGGATGCAGCTACCATACATTAAAATATTGGTCAAATTCTAATACCCAGAAAATATAATACTACGTTAAGATATTCGATTTTCCATCTCGTCGAATAGCTTAATAGCTGTAATAACGCAAAACACGATTTTGATTACGATAAGACTGCCATAAAGTGGGTGAATTCGAAGGAGGGGTGGTTTTTCGTGACATGAATCATATTTTAAAATTCCTAAAGTCAATTCATATTTCTCGTTTTATTGAAGTTATTGTATAAGAAGTATTTCTTAAATAACAAAAGAAATGTGATAAATTAGTTTAGGGTAAGCTCTGTGGACCACAATAAAAATTCGCTTATTTTTATCAATACGATCTGGGTGTCGGACATTTCGAATAAATGTGATATTGCAATATCGTTGGTCCCCTTTTTAATATCGCGACGGACGTTCTGGGCGGTTTATGGCACAACCCTTCCCGTTTTATTCACGACCTGTTTGAAGTAATATTATAAAAAAATTACGTCGGCGAAATTGGAAAAGTTGTTTCTTTTGTCATCAAATTTTTAAATTACTCAGTTGTCATTCACATAAAATAATATCTAAAAAAATATTTTTTAACAATATACAGTATTATTTTATAGTATACATAGCACGATTCACAATACTATTTCGATTCAGTTATTAAGTAGGATATAATAAAATATAATAGTAGGTTCTTACTTACTTGGGTTATTATCAGGTTTGTGCATGGCAGGCGGATCACGAATCATAGTGCAATTGTCACTCAGACATTACACACAGATAATCTGTAACAAAATTAATCATCGTAAAAACTTTTAACGATTTAAGCGATATCCTTATGGTAATGGTCTACAGCAAAAACTGGTATGATTCTATTAGCAGTATCTTAAAAGAGAATACGAGTCCTATATATTGTAAGGAGTAGCGGACACGGGGAGCACGCGTCTCACAGTGAAACCTCATTAGAATAAACGATATCCTCTCCTTACGTCCACTCTGTGCGAGACCTTATTACTCCGACAAAATGCCGTCAAACGGCAACAGCGGTCACGTAGTACGTTTCGAAAGTGAATCCTCTGTCCTAACAATAGGGCTTCTTTTGTAAAGCAGTTCCTGAATAATCCGACATGCAGATTCATTATTCTGTATATCAAGGATACAAGGTTCAATTTCATGTGAGATGTGAATAACAAGCACTTGTCTAGAAGTAACTCCCTTAAAGGTTGAAACGTCCATGCAAGCTGTAAATTGAAACTCCAAGGAGGCACTAATAACTCATGTGAGTTGATAGTTCAGCTGCTATCTCGTAAGGTTATCAATTCCACTTATTGTTTCTAACGTTTTATAGTATCGGATACGTGCATTTAATACTTTTAAATATGAATAAACTATTGGATCATATCATGTTTAAAGTTCTACACAATATAATGCTATAAATGTTACATAATCAATATTGATTTAATATTGGTTTAATAGAATTGCGAATAATCTTTTACTTAATGGTAAATGTCAACCTTCTATAGCTGTCTGATCATGCTGTATTCGTGTCTGATTGTCACCAACATTACAAAGTTTTTGAAATAATTACTAATAAACGAAAATATTCTTGTTCTAGTTTTTCTTGATTGAACTTATTTTCAAGTCAATAAAAATAACGAAAGCTGGTGATTTCTTAAGGCCTCAAAGATGATTATATAATGAGATTTTACTGGCTAATCGAAATTCTTATCAGCACCTGCTACAAAGGCAAAGCTATCAAATTACTCGCGACATATCCGCGGCGAAGCCGGCGCGCTCAATCCATAAAAATATGGTATTCGTTATGCATTTCTCATATTCATGAATCCGTTTTATTGGGCTCAATAAAATATGAACATCTCAAAAAGGATTTGAGAGAGCGAGAAAATCTAATATGGATCGCTGTGCGCCGGATTCTGGCCGATAGCTGTGTGAGGATATGAGCAGCTGCGTCGTGTGGCTACTTTGTTTTTATTGATGTCATTAAATACTTATTAGTTATTATACAACTTTCAGCCAACCTCCATGTTTCTTCATTTTAGTAAGAAGTAAGCAATAACGTACAATATTTTATCACTTAAATAAAATACTTTATACCGGATTAAACCGCGATTTACTATTCATCCCGTCATTTCTGATGGTTTTCAGTAACCCTGGTCACGGGGCAGACTGATAAATAATATAAATAATAAATAGCGTTTTAATCCGGTATAAAGTATTTTATTTAAACGTGTGATACTCGCGTTAATAAAAGACAATATTTTATCGCACTAAAACTGGCTACAAAAGGAGTTATAAATTATAAAAAAGCATCAGTATCTGTGAAAGTGACAAAGAAACTCGTCCTCCCTTTTCTAATCCATTAATGCGAAGTTAAAGGCAACTGGCTCACTAAACCAGGGGTTAAAAAAGAACAGTCTTTCGACGACGTGTCAAAAATTCAACAGAGCGCTAGGATAAGTGGAATGGATGGCAGCGTCCCAAGCCCGAATAAAATATTCTATGTCAAATCGTACATCACCGGCTCTCGACTTGTTCTCACCGAGAGTGCTTCGCGGAAGTCTCTTATTTATTCGCTTTTTCGTTAGTTATACTATAATGCTTTGCGACCTTTCAATTTATCAACATTCCAGATACATTACGTAAACATGTACGGAAAACCTAATTTAATTACAGATTTGTTCATTTATACATATTATAATCCAATTTTATAATTAGTAAACAAATGTTCTTTTTTATGACTTCGTAATAATTAATTTAGGCTGCACACGAATTAAATAAATAAATATGCTTGCATTATGCTATTCGGGACGTAGTGCGGTGTGCCACCCATTTAGTAGGTATAAAGGGGCATACCTACATATGAGCTATTACAACGTTATCAAAGTGATCAATTAAGCAAAATTACATTTAAATTCACCCCAGCCATCAATTGCGCGGTTTCCTCATCGCCTGGAACATAATGGTAAATGAACATTACATTAACAGAATATGGTTACATTTAATTTTAAATATTCAATTTACTCTTAGATCCGTACATGTTGATTTGGTTGAACTTGAACCACTCACTAAATGAAGAAAAACTAATTTGTTAAGCGCTCCCTTCTGATTTTCCGCTGATCGAATTCATTATTCAACGGTAGCGAGCAATTAAACCTCCACTAATCAATCTCAAACTTCAGAACTGAACTCTAATCAAGAAAACTCCTATTCCATGAAAGCTTTTTGAACAAAATTTAACTTAATTAAAAATGTAAATTAAATTCCTAGATGCTTCCACAAGCATCACGTCGGCCCGCGTCGCGTTGAGCGCTCCGGGCTTTTGATTGCAGCTAAAAGGTTTGGGATTAGTGCGCGAAAGAGCTTTCAGTGCATTTGTAGAGCTTTTAAGTGGGAAGCTTTCGCTTAAGATACTTACATACAATGTAAATTTTATGTACCACTTCGCAAATGTGTGGCATTGATTCGAAGCACCGTGTGCTGTATAATACGTACATAGGTTTATCTTAGATGAAAATAAAATGTAAAGCTAATCATTTTCAACAAGTGTTCGAGAATAATTTGAGAGATAAAGGGTGGAGTATAGGATTGCTGAGGAGGCCGGGTGCGTAGGTCAAGCAAGGAAATTCGGTATCCGGAAATAAACCGACTGTAAAATTGTCAATTACAAAAGCTTCAGCATCGAAGTCGGCGAATTTTGAAAGAGCTGGTAATTTATATTGTCAATACGGTTTACAAACTTAGTAACTATTATTAAAATACATTTGTTGATGATTACAAGTTCTACATGAGTGCTTAAATCGTACACTCAATAAAATAAAACAATTGCTCGTCAGCAAAATACGCAATGCCATCTGGGTGGGCGCCAAAACAATCACTGTTATTCAGTACTTAGTTGTACTGTATGCACTATACAGTATAATAACACTTTGATATTTCTTTTTTATTTGCTTTTATTATATTGTAAGCATTTTGTTCTCCAATTTTAGCTGTTGGCTCTGGATCTACATACACGTGAGAATAATATTATTATATAATACTAGCTGTTGTCTGTGTTTTTGTTCGCTACCGGACATAGTAATTACTTAAATATGTAGATAAAACCACTGATCTCTATTATTTATGCTGTCATTTTTAGCTAAAACGGAATTTATGCAGCGGTTTTGTCATAAAAAAGTTATAGATATTAAAATAAAACACTTGTAAATATTTATTGGGTTCATTATTTCGTGATAAATTTGTAGTATGTTAATATAATAGATTAATTTTTGTTTCAATAAGTCAATATTAAAATGTTTGGCGTTGTTAAGTTTTTTTTTTATAAAGCCATGTTTAAGCCATTCACCTATCTTCTAATAAATTATTTTAATAATTAAATTGACGATCAAATCTACAACAACATTTCAACGAACCTATAATATTAATTAATTACATCTGTGGGCTAATGATAAGATGAACGGTCAATGCTCTCGGACCCTAGCGTTGCACACGTGCGTTTAACTTCGAACCCTCGCGCTTTTTGAACTCAGATCATCGCGACGCTCATCCGTGAAATTGATTCTCGAGGAAAGAAAAGACGAAAAGATAAATAAAAAGGAAATAGGAAAACACAAGCCAAGATTTGGCGTGAAATTGTTTTTCAGCGCCCGCCCACCGCCGACGCGTCTATGGCTCCCGCCTCGAGAATTTCCCAATTACACAGTGTAAATGTATAAACTTTATTATGTCGGTTATAACTTATTCTCTTATCTAACATTTGCCGTTAATGTTATTTTATAAACTTGTTGAATTAAATGTAAGATGATGATATTATCATTCGGGTAACTATTTTGTCTCCCTTCAAAAGGTACCCCTCTACTTACCTGGTGTACGGGTCGTAATCAAGCATGAAAGGCTCAAAATATGGTTAAGAAATGGTTGAGGAAGTAAGTAATTTTCTAGTGATAGCATTTTTAATTCACATCATTGTAGTAAAAGTTATAAATTCTAGCATGCGCGTTTATAGATTTGGTTTGATCTTAAAACACTGACATCTCATCCACTACGTGATCCATTTGCTGAAGTAAGAAGCAATCTCATTCAATACCCGGCCTTCTCCCCGCTTCTTCTGGACCCTACTGTATTAGGGCTGCTACTAATAAGATATAAATCATAAAATGCTATAATAATTTATAGTAAAACTCTATTTTAATAGGTACTTGAAATATTTTAGCATGATAAGAATTAGCTCTAACAACTTATGATCCACGGATGCCCTTAAAACTTCAGGGATAAATCTATAAGACCGTGATAAGGCCTGTCTTGATGCATGGTTCTGAATGTTGGGCAAGTAAGCTGATGGATGAAAAACGTTTGCATGTAGCTGAGATGAGAATGTTGAGGTGGATGTGTGGAGTGACAAGATTAGATAAGATCAGAAATGACTAGATAAGAGGAAGTTTGAGAGTAGCGCCAGTGAATGAAAAATTTAAAGGTAATCGTTAAGATTGGTATGGGCATGTAATGAGGAGAGATGAAAAACATGTCTCTAAAAAAGTCTTAAATATGAAAGTAGATGGAAGGGAAGAGGGAGGCCAAAAAATATATGGATTGGCTGTGTGAAGAATGATATGTGTTTGAGAGGTGTGACTGATGATATGGCGAGTGTAAAAAGAGAATGGAAAAGAGAACATACTTCACCGACTGCAAATAAAAAAAGGGAACAGGGCAGGAAAAAGAAGAAGAGGAATTAACTCATAATGTACATATTTATTCTAATGTAAACTAAAAATAGTAAATTAAGCAATGTCAATCCGTAATAAAAACATCCGTAATAAATCAAGTCTTGAAGTATTTACCTCAGTTTTAAAATCAAATCATTGTGTCAGATTTCGCTTGGCAACCCTAGCCTCCCTGTTACGGTAGCTTGTATCGCTTTTCTCGATTGTATTAGATTCAGCTGCCCTTTTCATCTACATGTCGTTTTGTAAGTTGTTACAATTGAGACGATTGCCGGTAGGGATATGCTCGTTCAAATAGACTTTTTTACGTCAGATGGCGAAACTAAAACGACTTCACAAGCTAAAACAACTGTTTGTAAGTTCACAAGAATTAGAATATCAGGGTTTTCCATATCTATCAATTTTGCCCGAATCGATACCGAAAATACTTATGTTTAGAATGATGTAGGGAATAACATGTAAGTATGTCAGACGCGAATTCAAACCCGCGATCCATTCAAATGCCAGACAGATGCACCACCTAACGCGAACGAACCCATAAAAATAAATAATATAACTGTACGATAAAAAACAGAGTAAAAATACACATTGTGAAGTCGCGAAACTATGAATATGATTATCCATGCCATTCCAAAGGCTATCATCCAATAAAGGTACCGGGTACCAAAGGTATCAAATCTTTTTCGTCCGTACCGAAATTGAATATTTATCCGGGTAGTATCTCTATCCTGGAACAATTTTTATGTAGGGGAAACACAATCTCAACATATTTGGGAGGACCACTCCACGAAGATATTGGCAAATACCTTGCCTACATTACCTTTATTGCCTCGCGAGGTCGCATGCCCGGTTTGATCTTATCATTCGCGTATTATTCAATGTTCTCGTATAATCCAACGAAAGCCAATCATTATTCAATCTTTTTATTATTTTGTCTCAAGTCACTGAATCAAATTTCCATAATTCTATTAGAGTGTTAACGTAACTGTAAACGATTTAGTTTACACAAAGATTTTTTGTTTGAACTTTACAAACATAACAACAAAATAAGACATTCTTTGTATATTAATTTAAAGAATATGTTCATATATTTTTTTTAAGATAGTAGAAGAAGATCGATATTATGTAACCAAGTCACTTTATATTGGCAACGTGACATACTGAGTACCTAAAGCATAAGACATACAGAATGTATTGATTAGAAAATAACCGCAATTTGTTATAAGAACGTACTACAGTGACCATTACCGTATTCAACATTTCATCAAACACAATGAGAGGGTACTTTACTTATCCTTCTCCAATTAGATAAATAAATTACGTCAAGTAATATATACTATAATGTTAAAAGTTATCATAAGTAGAAAAATCACTTGCACTTTAGATTAGTTATTGAGCATCATATCTATATTTATTTAAATATACTTAGATACCTACCTACTTAAAAAAGCGAAGTCACCTGAATTGTTTCCAATAGTCGTGGCAGGTCGCTTGTAAATTAAAATTTTACTGCATATGACTAACTGAACTACGCGCAATTGAAAGATATGATTAAAGCAACCATTAAAATACCTGTAATTAAATTCACAACTCAACACAAAATTTTCTTAATTGCTTTTTTTGTAATATAAAGTCGCTTTGCAAAGTCCGTCATAAAAATTTACATTCACACACGTTCAATATAGTCAAAGAAAGTTATTGAACAAATAGCTTCATCAACATGCAGTCCCAAAAATGAATATTTATGCGCCGAGATAAAAATTCGATTACTTCGTTGCGGATACCAAATACAGGTACAGTGTAAACAAGCCTATCATTTAAAATAATGACGAGACGACGTAAGAGCCCTATTAATATTGCAAGCAATGAATCACAAATTACACATTACACGGAAGTATGCCATACGTTCAACAAATTAAAATTTGCGGTCTGAAGCTGAACCTTTCTTCAATACCTACTTTTTCTGCTATAAGTTATTGATATGTATTATAGCAAAACAAAACAATGCAGCGGCTATAGTTTGGGTCATTTAATTGCTAGAGCTGCTACTAAAACGGTTTAATTAGCGACTAGCCACAACGGTGATTACGTTGATATGAAACACAATAACTCAACTACATATAGCTCCGTAAATGTGTATGCGTGACCATTACCAGTTAAGTATTTTAATGAGATTTAATAGCGGAGGCTTGGAACTTAGGTACCAGAGCTCAGTGTAACACTGTCGGCTCTTAAGGCCTTAATTGGTTTCCTGTGTGTTTAATCCGATTAATGGTTGTTTTTGTCGAACATTTTTTATAGAATAAAGGTCTGGTTTCTACAACGATAATTCTGATTGATGTGAAACTTGTCGCGTTGTCTTACTATAAACGTTTAGCTCATTAAGTTAATAACATTTTACATTTATGGTTTCTTATAAGCAGTTAGCACAAGTATATCAGGATATTTCGCAACGTATATTTCATTTAAATTTATGTGTGACTAAATTAGTCGATGTAGCATCAATCTACATAAGATGTAGCGAAAAAACATTAATAGCTTGATTTGATGAGGTAGATTGGCAATTAGTTGTTATTTATAGACCGTAATTTGTTGTTTTCGGAGTGGTCAGTGCAGAGGGCGCATAAATTCCCCACGCTAGTACTCGGTTGACACCTGTGATTGCATTTACAATGCTAATTCATGGCACAATATCACGTCATCAACCGCCGACACGCTGGTCGTTTTCACAATCGCAGCTCGTGTTGAAATACACTCAGATGTTCAGCATGAAGACCAAACAATTTCTAAAACGTAGAATATTTTAATTGCTGTAATATTTAGAAAATAATAAAATAACTAATTAATCTTCTTTTTCTATTATTTAATATTAAATAACTTATTAATAAAAAGTTGCAGGAGAAGATACCACTAATCCATTACTGAGTAGCCAATTCAAAATTACTTTCTTCCATTACTGAACGAAAAACGTTTCGATTAATCCGAATCACTTAACGACTAAGTACTACAATGGGCCGGTTGTTCAATTAAAAAGCTTCGTTGAATGTCGACTTCACACAGAAACGGAATCGACGCTGACTCAATCTCGTATACACGGAATAAGGAATTACTCGCGTGCGGAAAGTTTTTAATTAAATATTCACCCGTTTTGTAATTAAGACGTGATTCAATTGGACTCGATGGAGCTTCGTGACTAACTTTCGAAAGAAATTCGAGGTGACTTACGTTTGCGATAAATTAATTATCTGCAAAGTCGTTTATTTATCACTAAAATCGCGTCTTTATTTTATTATAATTATTGTTTTATAATCTATGGAATATAGTCATTCTAATATAGTTAACGACTCTACAATTGAACATTTTAACAGATTGTTCATAATTAAAGACTTACTTTCCAGTTTATTATGCGAATTATTTACGTTCTCATATTCAAAGTCGACTGCATCGTCGAGTGCAGTCCTTTATAGCTCATTTTCATCACTATTGTACCTCTCTCCGACTCTATTTCCGTGTAAAGTTAATCCTGTGACAAGGTATTTGCGTGCCATTCTCAAGTGTTACTACAGCACTGACTTTATATTATGCATATTATTATATAGTATTATATTATGATTATATATGTTATTCGTTGCAAACAAATTCTGGTCCAATTTTTTAATACATTTTCTAAATAATTAACCTTCTTGTTTTGTCTTGTTTTTCTTTAGTTTGAGGCCAATTTAAATTGAAATAAAAAAGCTCGGTGGTTCACAAAAGTATTTATAATGACACCATTAGTTAATGATCCAGTAAAATGTAAAAAGCTGTCTTGTGAGTCTCAGCAAATATCTCTGATGGGCCGCAGGCAACAAACTGGTTCCATTTAAACATAATTAATCATCATCGCCCTTATATGCGTTTAATATAAGTTCGCCAAGCCAGTTCAATATACGTCTTAGTTATCTCTAAGTAATCCCAGAACGGTCTCGCTGTAATCTCCTAGACATTTAATTTCGCCATTTTAAATGAATCGCTGAGCTCGTGTCCCGTCCGAAATCCTCGCCATGATTGGCTGGTTTCGCAGTTCGTATAAATTCTGAAGGAAAATCATCTGCAGAATGCTGATGTCCAAATTCGTGATATATCGATACGGCGGCCATATCTTCTACGCGCCTGTTTATGAGATATTTCATAACGTGCATAATTCTTCAGTCATACATCAATGGTTATTGGTTGTAGAGGTTATACTTACTATATATTGATACTTAAACTTTGAGAAATCAAATCTAGACTATATTTAATATTATCTAAAGAAAATATTCTAAAACTAAGATGTTCATAAAACAATTTATACTTTTACGAGTGCGATTTTTCCTGAGTTATTTTTACACAGTTGTACGTACTAGCGCGGGAAAATTAGGACAATTAGGCAATCTACGGCCTCGAATTTTTGTCACTTCACACAATACATTTATAGATACCATCAAATTATTTAAACTCGTAAAAAAATGTAACCAATTCACACTGTTAAGAAAGGCAATTATCGTCCAAATGCTAAGAACTTATACAAAATTGTATTACGCCGCTAATGAATCCTAAACGCCGATATTGTGATGCCTTTGACAATTTTTAGAATTGACGTTGTTTAAATAAATAAAATTCATATAATTGTTGCTCGTTTTACACAGTATAATTGCTCAGGAATATAATAGTAATTATCATAGTATCGCATACGCTATCAAATCATGTTTATTGGCATTATCCCACGTGACTCAGCCGCTGTTAGTTTAGGCGCACACCTCACACCGGAAGCGCACTCACTCCATAAACAGCCTTCCGTATTTTTCAATCAGAGAGCTGTCAAAGCGTTCTGACACCCTCATCCTATTGGCTCGCATTCGCCGAGCACCGAAATTGGTTTTCTACATTCAATCCATACAAAGTTTAATGTTATTCGTTTGCGATATCACCGGGATGCCGCCGATGTTTACCGACGCGCCAAATCATATTGGATTTGCAAACTTTTGTTTGCGGACTTTATTTCATTTCGCTGTTAGTTCAGGCTAGAGAATATAATTTTAGATATTGTCCTCTCGGCTCGGTTTTTGACTGTGAGTTATGTTTCAAGATTAACTTATTTCTTTTAAAGAATGGTAAAGTGTAGGTTACAAATTAACTTTGCCGGATATCAGCTGGAGCAGCTCAGCAACAGTGGTAGTGATAGAGTGCGGTTGGGAGCATTTATAAATTGAAGGGCTGCTACCTGAGGCTTAATACACCACTGTTTCCGGTTCATTTCCGGCCTACGCGCGCTTTGCCGGATATTGCTTTTAAGGTTGCGCCGCACGCCAGTGCTTTGCAAATCGCTATGCTCACAGATACACAACACCCCCCCACATTATTACACTATTTGCACTTTATTTTCAGAAGCAGCTATCGCATAATATGTGTCACCCATAGTGATATATTTCAGTGCATTTCGATATTCAAAAGATATTTCATTGTCTATTATTTGTAAAACTTAATTGTAAAGGTTGACATGATTAATATTAAAACTCCCACAATTATCACACTATGTTTTTATACATTTCGATATTACAAAGCGCAAAAAAAATATATTTTGGCAAATGGGATTTGATGGACAGTCGATTTAAAAAAAGAGTGCGGCTAAGGGATGGGTGCACACTTGTATTGTATAACATCCTTACACACGACTTCATCAACATTTTAATGTTGTCTTGGTTAAAATATCTTAGTTATTTAGGGAACCTACAAATCAAGATTCTATTATATTGATTTTTCAATAAAACTTATTAATGTACCAAAAACTCTTATCGACAAATTTTATTTGCAAATTTCTGATATGAGACGTATGAATAATTGATTAGTTTTGAAAAGCAAATCTACTAGCTAGACAGTCTAGCTGAGGAATTTAAATTCGATTAAATGTATTATAAAAAGGAACACAAAAAAGTAATTAATGTATCCAACATGCTTCATGTTTTTCTTATACGAGTAAGTTATTCCCATATGGTTTTTATCGTTTGAATGTTATATTAATAAGCGAAGATGGCAAATAAAATTGTCCATTTACCAACCATACGGGTTTAATTAGTGATATTTAACCAGCGTGTACATTGCGTGTATGTTTGCATTAAAATATTAAATTATTATTCTGGTATTAATATTAGCTGTAATTCAGAGTTATCGTTGGAAAAAATAACTATTCTAATGTTTTATTTATATTTTCATATTGCAAAATTAAGCAATCGATCTTTCGAGAAAGTTGAAGCTCTGTAAAGTATCTAAACCCTCGCAATATGAAAAACCAAGAGACATTCTATTTTAATATTTGTTGGCAGAACATAAGCTGGGAAATGCAATCCACTAAACTTGTCTTATCGCCGCGTTGTCGGCCTGATTCTACCGGCCGGTACATACATTATATCGTTTCCATTACTTAAAGTAGATTTCGATGTTTATGTCAAACTCAGGAGCGATAATATGGCGATTTATTATATTAATACACTTTTTAACTAATGGGTGTAGGTTGATGCGATGTGTCGAGTTAAATTGATAGTGACAGAGCTTTTTAAGTACCCATTATAGTCGTGATAATTTCGTGTTGCAGCTTTTAATTTTTAAGATAATGTTGTTAGTATACCACGAAGCTCATTTTATTTAATGAATATGCAATAATCGTGCTTGTTATTCGAGTGAGACAATTTTAATGTATCGATATAATTCTTTATTTATTAAATTATCACAAAGTTAATTTATTAACAATTTGTATTCTAGAAAAGTGTGGTAATGTACATTTAACTTAGATTGTACTTAGATGTGATTTCTTATAAATAAACTGTCAGATATGACCCGTAAATAAAAGCTGAACATTATAAAGTAAGGTTATATTTAAAAATATAGTATTTTTAAAGAGTTGATTTCTTATATGAATACAATATAGCATTCATAAATTATGTTATTGATTATTTTCTTGTGAACATTAAAAAGTTCAAATATGTATTCCAAACAAAAGCAATTCGAATTATGAATTCCATATTTGTATGTATTTGTTTTCACACTCAATCTGAATTTAATTATGAATACAATACTATTTTATACTACAATACCTCCTCGGAAAAAACGTCATAGGTAGCTTTTTTGATAATGAGGCAGAACAGACGTCGCGTGTCGTTGTGGTCGTTGACGGGTTACAAAGTTGTATAAAAATTCATTTTTAACATACTGAGTGGGTTAAACTATATGAAAATTCATATGAATAAGTTTTTTTTTAATTTTTGGGTAACATCATGAACCTAGTCGAGTTTGGCAAACCAGTTTAATATTTTAATAGAACTATTTGTCATGAGACAATTTCTTTATGAAGTGCGCAAAAATACTGGCTACTTTTAAATAAAATACTGTATACCGAATTAAAACGCGATTTATTATTTATATTGTTTAAATTATTTATCCCGACGTTTCGGATGCTTTACAGCAACCGTGGTCGCGGGGAGACAATAAATCGCGTTTTAATCCGGTATACAGTATTTTATTTAAATGTGTGATACTCGCGTTAATAAAAGACAATATTATACTGGCTACTTACCTTTGAATAAAAAAAGAACCAATGAAAATGATTACGTTTCTATTTTTCATTAATTAATTAGTTGTATTTTAATATCTGTAATAATTTCAATATAAACTTCAATTAAAGAGATTTCGTTTTTATTTTTACATATGTTAAAGAAACTAGTTTAATAACAAAGTAGATGTACCCATCCTTCGTATAAAATAAAACCCTTGTATCCATTTTAATACGATAATGCGCCTCTATCTTTCGTCTGCAGTCACACACGACCCTCGTGTGCTAATTGAATTTAAGGAATAAAATCCAATCGCCTCGATTCTTTATTATTCAAGATCCAATTTGGATAAGGTCTGATCGGTCCGCGGGGGGCGGGCTGGCGGGGAAGTGGAGAATAAAATTGGATTTGTCACTCAAAACATAAGACTACCTTTTACTTTTGCAAGAAATATGTATCGAGCAGTGGACTTGGAAATGTATCTCAAATAAATTAAACAGGGTATTATTATTAAATCAGGAATACAAAAAAAAACTTGTTAAGTGCGAGTCGAGTTTATATGGTGAATGTACGGTACTACGTTTTTCGTTTAAATTTAATGACTTAGAATTTTGGTAGAGGTTAAATTAGTTACGAGTGTAATTTTAAACTGTAGCGTGCGTAACAACTACCAGAGACATAAAAATCTAAAATATTGTATAAATTTGCGTTTTCATATTAAAAATATATAATGTTTTCTTATTTTTCATAAGCTGGAGTTAAAAAAACAAAAAATAAAAATTGGTGACAAACACGCACGACGGTATATAGGTTCCGACTTAATATCGGATGTATGGAATCCTAAAACCATTTGGTATTATCGCAGACATAGCATTAGGAAAGGAGAGGATTAAAACGATTCGCCTTGACTTGTTCGAGTTGATTCAAGACGTTATAGATTAAAATACTATATAAATATTTTAGGGAATAGTGATAAGAGTGTAGTTACAAGAAATATACATAGATTAATATCAAACGACTATTGATGACGCGATAATTAAATAGCCGCTCATATCCGTTTTGTGTTCCGACGCGTACGGCTACCGACCATTTTAACTCTAGCCAAGGAAAAGTAGCTGTGATTTTCATTGAGCGTGTATAACCCTTTTTCTAGAAATTTCTAGGTCTTTAAGTAAAGCACTACCTTAATTTTTTATTTTTTTGCATATGACGCAGTTACTAATCACTACATAGTATAAAACAAAGTCGCTTTTAATAGATAGAGTGATTCAAGAGGAAGGTTTATATGTATAATAACATCCATTAAATAGTGGAGAAGTACTGTTATTTTTGAGGTTTCTAATGTGATGTCGTAAATAATTAAATTTTTTCCGCTTACATTGCAAACGCAGGCTGAAACTGTACTAAGTATTGTACACATTGAAAAGGTCTACAGAAAAGTCCGTGATGGTATATGTCTATCTCTTATGGATAACCCACAATAACTTTTTTTTGTCATTTATTTTTTACGACAAATAATGGCTAATTTTCGAAGCGATTTTAACCAATACAGCATTAATCCTTAACCAATTAAATACCTTGAATACATTGTTCATTTAATATAGCTCTATATGGCCCTTTACATCGTATGATTTAAATGAATATTTTCGAAGATACCTATTACAGATTTAAAAATTGCGGGACGTAACGTTTGCGGCGGTACCGGCCGGTATGTTTTTATATACAACGATCACAGTTTTTCTGTAGTGTATTTAGTATCAGCATTACATCCGTGCGAAGCCGGGGCGGGTCGGTAGTAGAAAATAAAAATCTACAAAGTTATTTTACGCCGTCTGTCACTCTGTACGCTTAGATCTTTTAACTAAACAACAGATTTTAATGCGGTTTTCAACAATAAATACAGTGATGCAGGGAGAAGGGTACGTTTACATATGCACGAAGTTTAATATTGTTTTATATTTGTTGGAATGTGGATAGATAGATAGAACATTTATTTTGGAAATATGGCGATAATTTTTCAAGATGTCGGAAGAAATCAAGCCGACCTAAAGTTATCTAAATCTGCACCAGTGCGAAGCTGGGCGGGTCGCTAATTCAAAATAAAAAATAAATAAATATTCCCCTTCAATATTTAACGAACGTTTATTTTTTATTATAACCTTATTAGGTACGTTGTTAAAATATAAAATTGTTCTTTACTTCTTTATAATAAAAAAGATTATTGGTTTTAAAAAGGACATATACCAATTAGACTTTAATTAAAATTCTTGAAGCAGATAAACTGGTGCACAATACATGTTATTTTTATGGAAGCAATTATGCACCACAAAAATATATTATAGGCATTTATGATTAAAGGCACGTTCATTGAAAATAAACATTGATAACAATAACGCAAATATGTTCATTACGCATTTATTTGAATAACTGCTCATTACGTTTACAATTACTTACATTATTTAAATTTAAATTTTTACATTGTTTTAGTAATACATCGGCACATATTTTTAAGATTACTGTACCCTATACTAGGGCACGTCGTTTATAACCATGACTGAAAAGTCTTAAATGTTCTTCCTGACTCTGATTCGTATCTTGCGGTGTATTTGGTAAGCCGGCAACGCATCTGCAAGTCCTCTGGCGCGGGCGTTGCGAGTGTTCATTGGCGGCGGTGTTCACTTTACATCAAATGAGCCACAGTCTCGTTTGTACCCCTATAGGTATTATAATATAAGTACCGAACTTGCACACGGGCGTATTTGTGAATTTATATTTACAGGCATCTAATATTTGTTGAAAATATGCTAAAATCCGTAATAATTTTACTATAACAAGAGCAAATAGGAGATAACTTTTCGGCGAATTAAATTTAAACAAATTAAACAGCGTGCAGCAGGTGTCGTTGAAAATTGGAACCCTATTATAACTAATGACGATGAGTAAACATTTTAGAGAAAAGCGCTCTTGTTAGTGTTGGCGAGCCAATTAGAAGTGTTAGGGACGAACACTGGAGCCTGCGCCACTCGCTTCTCGGTTGTCCAATTAAGCCCACGCCCGCCCGACAACATAACGCCACCATCGACAAAACGGGGTACCTTCGCGTAATTGTGAAAACCACTCCAAACAAACCTTCAGTTTTTAACAATGGAGTCATGTCAAGCCACAAGAACTCTCGTTCCCTTCGCTGTCGTTGTTTAAGGTAGAATCACTGACTTGTTAATTAAATTTAAGCAACATTATCACGAGGCTCGATCAAAAAACAACAAAGCTGTGTTAAAGATAGAGCTGATTTCACGTCGATACGGACGCTAGGACGGCTTGTAGTTTAATTACAACAATAGTGGCCCCTAATGAGAGTTTGCTAATAAGCGCTGTAGAATGTAATCAACATGCCTCGTCGCTCTAATGAGCCGAGTTCCTGGCAAAAACAAGCGGCCGTCGTGGACATTTTACTGAAGATTAATTAGGAGTTCGGCCTATACGGGGACCTGGCGATGCCTACAACGGAAACTCCTGTTTCTAACTCGTTACTCGCTCGTTACTTATTCACATATTCCTTAAACGGCGTTCGCTCGAAATTCTCATAACAATTAATATCGCCATATATATCCCAACGGCAACTTCTTTCTTCGTCTTTAATGGAGCATCTAGTTGAGCAAGATATAACTTTACAAGTCTCCTTTAAGTTACTACTATTGACAACAAAGTACACAAACCTGTAAACGTCGTTAACTCAAATAAGCACGTTTGATTACGTCGTAGCTAGCTACCCCATTAAAACTTAACGAGGGGCAACCCCGGGGAAAATAACTAACCCAATTTCCCTTTGCCGGGAAATCATTAAAAGTCTTAAAGGGTCTTTTCATATATTTTTTAGCCGGGAGCGTACGTGGAAATAAACACATTTTTACATAGGCGAATAAACAATTCGTAACGAGACGGAGCCTAACAAGCGAGAAGCTGCAATGACCGAGGACTCTGTCGCCTGTGGGCCGAGTCCTGCCTGCCCGCATACAGACCGAACGGCGAACACTCATAATTAATAAACAACCTAGCTTACACAAAAAATCCATATATTCTTTAGCTATTCTGATTAAAGATGAGTGCGGGCTGTTAACTCACTATCAAGATTTCCCTGGGTTCCTATAAAATAGATCGTATCGTATAGATCCTCAACTTGCTGATTCAAAATAATAATACTATTTTTTTATATGAGGAACCTTTGACCTTGTTGTTCGGACTATAATTTCATCTGTGGCGCGGACGTGGATGACCCACGTTAATTGGGAGGGTATCGCCTGAATTGCGTCTCGTTACATGCGCCTTCCCGCCGAAATTACACCTCTGATTTATTACTACACTACAATTTTACTGGGACAGTCCTAAACATAAATTAATATAATTAAATTCAACGCTTAAATGATTTTATCTTAAACAGCCATTAAAGGACTTTCAAAATTTGTATAAACAGGCAACATTAAATTGGCACACAACAGTCCGCCCAAAAAAATTAAACATGCGTCTGCGCCTTGACGTCGAACATAACAATGTCGCGTCATTTTGATATTTTGTTAGTTATCATAACTATCTTGTAGTAATAAGAAGTCTTCATAAAATTATTTACGTTGAACCAAGCATGTTTATTACATGAGATAAACATTAATAAACTTCTGTATCAGGCTTCTTAATTAATTATTACATTTTCCAATTAGCCTGTTGTTTGCGTTCACTGTTTAATTAATGGATGTGTGCTGTATTAGTGTCGGGTACAATCTGATTCGAGACTCGTCGGCAATTACCGACGACTACAAAATACATCGAATTCCGCGTAATTGCTGAGAATATTACGGCACTGAACTTAATTGTTCTCGACTTAATTAATTAAGCTTTTGTTTCAAACTAACAGCAAAGTGTAGAGTTGGCAATTCTAAATTGGATCTTGTAATTACCTTATTCTCTATTGTAGAGAAACAGTCTACTTTCTATTATATTTGAAGTTTAGTTGATGAAGTTAATTACACGTGGCTCCGGGTTAAGTTAATGCAAAATATATTAAGCACTACTTAATTGTATAGAATTAATGTTTTTATTCAATAGACGCTAAGTTCTGTAAAATGTAAAGCTTTTATTTTAATTTATTTAATTAATAAAAACATTTACTTTTATCAAAACATCCAAATCTAAATTACTGTATATTGCCAAAAAGAACGATGTGTTTTATTTTCTCAACAAGAATGGGCCTCAGAGCTTAATCTACATCTGTATGTTTGTACCCAATTTCATCAAAATAATTTCAGTGGTTTACCCATCACAATTATTCGGAGAAAATCAATGTACACGAATACGAACTTTATATAAGTACGAATAAGCACCGCCTTCCACCCAAACCTGGATGATTAATTAATTAATTCATTATTTTAAAGTACTCTACGTGCTTAATTGGTATCGCAATCTTGTTAGTCAACATTGTGCGACAATTAAAATGATAAACGAGTTATCATTGTTGTGTATAGGTAACGGCTTACATTAATTGTTATAAAAACAATTAAAACTTTTAATTAATAAAGCATAGAAGACTTAATAAAGATAAGATTGTTGATACTTTAATTTCATTTATTTTATATTCATAATAATCATTACTTGGTGTTCCAATTTTGAACTTTCAAGAATAATTATTACGAGTATTACATTTCTTATCCTTATACGTAATTTATCCTACCTGTGTAATTCAAATGATTCTAATTAAGGATTAAGGCTTTCCGGGTGAATAAAGTTGGAAGAGTCATGTCTGCGCGTTGTGGAACATCATTATACGGTGACATGGGAACGCATACGACACCTCGCTAATCCCCTACAGTCTACACGAACACTTCGGATTTTCTTTTTTAACTAACACCGTCTATTGTTGTATGCAAAAACCCTAACAACGTCACGACAAGGATGCTTTGAAATAACAATAAAAATATTTAGAAGTGCATCACTAATATACTGTTATACAAATAAATACGTTGTATATATAGGTCGATGGTACATCTGACATGCGTGTTAATAGGTCGCATTTTCGATATAATGCCATATCCTAGGGCTAGTTACTTTAAGAAATTCGAGAGTGGGGCATATCGTTCACCCTGGTCACATGAGTGCCGTGAAGTGCAGATTGATGTGAAAAGATCACAGTTAAGGCCATTTTCTTGTAAATAAATACATGAGCACTTATTGAATGCAATAATTAAAGCGCAATAATTGACATCCAAAAATTGTAAGCAACTATTAACATGCGGATATCATATGCTATTTACAGCAAGAAAAATATTGAAAAAAAATACATCCTTACATTTAGGTGACAATATGTGTACTATTAATTACTGTTGAATTAGTTCTGAAAATCATTAAATTAAATATATAATAATATGTCACTATATATGGTGACGCTTCAATTACTGTCTGTTTCTATAGGAACCCTAAATTGGTAAGTTTAAATATTGAACATTTAAAATATTCACATATCAATTGTGAAACACCGAATAAGCAAAACTTAAATGTTTTAAATATTATGACTTTACATCATCATATTTACGTCATCTCTATGTTAATTATTTGATCAATTATGCCTTTAAAGATTTATTTCAGTTATGATAGCATATGCATGAGCAATAAAAACATTAGTAAGTGTCGGTCAAGTATCTAGTCGGTATGTATAAGACATTACATTTTAAAATTTAAATTCGCTTATGAATCTGTCAGTCATTTAATATGTAGTTATTGCTATTTAATTTGTTAAAATTAAAAATATACAATATGTATAATGATAATTTATAAATAATGATAATTTAATTTTTATTTTTATTAATTTTTATTTTATTTTATTTAATTTAAATTTAATAAAAAATAATGATAATTTATAAATGATTGAGAAATGATTTATCATGATTATCTATAAAGCCTCATGTCTATAGTCGCTCTAGTGAGGGTAGTTATTGTCAATTATTGGGTATGAGTTTCATATCAAAAAACGTTCTAAATTAATGTGTAAAGTCAAATGAATAATGATAGATAAACAATCCTGATGTAGAGTCGGCGCTACATTTTCTTATTTTAATTATTTACCAGCAATATAAACGACAAGTAATGGTTATTTAGTGAAATTAAATTTAACACATTTTACGCAGCTGTAATAAAACAATTTCAAAATTAAAATTTAATTTAATTTTATCTTCTAATTCATTAATTATTACAATATATATTTATGTACGGGAATATTTTCTAAATTACCTAAATTTATAATTAAAGATGATACCTTTTTATTAATAAAATTATACAAATATGATATATAATCAGTTAATTACTCATGGCAATCTATTTCTTATTATTATAAAATATTCAAACAATTATGTAAAATTGTAAACATAAATGTATAAACCGACTCTATCTATTTCCTGTCAATAATATATGTAATAGTTAAAATTCTAAAATGTTTACCTCTAATTATTCTTCCTTGCGGTGTAAACACACAAGCAGTGTAATAAAATCCAAAACTGTCCTTTTACACAGAAACTATCACGATATTAATTCACAAAACTAGTGTCAAATTCAAAGACCACGCAACGGCAAAGTATATTAATAATCCAATTTAACGATATATTTAAAAAATACTTTGACTTAGCGTGGATATTGTTTACAGCGAACGCTCGAGGAAAGTTTGCGAATCGGAACGAGCAACAATCACATGCTCATTCAACAAAGACTAGCAACGGAATGAGCGGAGTAGTCGACTGGAGGCAAATTCTGGCAAATGCAGGCGCCCAGTGTCGAGGAGGGGGCTAAGTGAGGGCGGGCGACCGAATGCGGGGTGGAATGGAACAACACTCTAATATAATGACGGGGTCGAAACACTTTAATGCTTTAATTTGAAAAGTACACTAACAATGCCTTTCAAGTGCCGATAATGTTTTTTATATAATTAATCTCTTTTATGGTTAATTAAAGGTTATAGTCTGTTAATTCCGATAAATCCTTAGAAGTGAAGTATGTAATAATAATTAATACATAAATAAATGAATTTGGAAAACAGATTTATAATAAATATATTTTTATATCGTCAAATAAACGTACCAGATATATTACTATTCAGTGAATTGCTATCTAAATTCAATTTCACCTTTTCTTCACACCCCTCCCGTGGAAAAGCAATCTCCTATACATACGCCCGCTTGCAAATGTATGCTTGTTCATATGTCCCCTTGTGTAGTCAGGGCGTGGATACCAGTGATCTGTGTAAATTTTTAAGTAACCTATGGTCAGCAAGGTTCTCAAGACGAGCAAACGTCAGAATGTTCGTTCACCGTGCATCGTTGAGAATTTAATTTCCACGGGTGGGCCGCCCTCACCGCCATTGTCCGCTCAGTATTTCATTATGGCTCTAGCTTTTCTATTAATAAATCACTCTTCGCCTGCGCCGTTTAATTACGTCCCGGATCCGACCATCGTCTGATTACAGTTTCATCGAACATCTAATTGGGAGTGCAGTCTGGTCGGGAAGGGTACGTATGTATTCTTTGTTCGAAAGATATTACTCTGCGGCTATTACATCGAAATCAGGCGAAGATTGCAGAATTAAGCTTTTATAACAACTGTTAACCACTTCTCTTAATGAAAATTGTCTGATTGCAGTAATAAGTTCCATAACACTGTACTACATTTAACCAATCCAAGTATCAGTTTCACTACAGTTTTTATGATGAAATGTTTTTTTATTATTGGTATCAACTACCGGGTACCAATAATAAAAAAAAACTGGTAACAAATATTTCAAATACCTGTTATATGCTACATTACAGATAGGCGATATTTAATGCTATAAACAACCCATTGAGAGCAACATTAAGTGCCTTTTAATGTCATATAACCAAACACTCCATAGTTTGCGAACTTCATGAACAACAGTAGTTATTAGAGATTATAATACCTACAGTAATTTAATTTGCCCAGTTTGGTAAATTGAACGTAAATTTACCGTTTTAATACCTATAGGTACCAATTTGTATATTACAGCTGTACTGCAATCACAATCATTAGCTATACCGTTTAAGCAATAAACCACAAATTGATAATGTAAATCCTTATTAAAAAATGTCATAATGATTACACAAAAATTAGAGTTTCTTTATTTATGTGCAATTTATGTCATTAATGTTGTTTTTATTTAAAGCTACTACTACTAGCTAAAGAATATATACTCCCAGGGAGGTATGGGGGTTATAGAGGCTAGGGCGGCTAATTTTGATAGCCTATACGCCGAAAATGTGTAAATCCGCCACTGGGGGTTGGCCAGTCTTTAAACCTATCGAGTGGTGGGTCCCGCAGACTTCTCCCTTGCTGAGCTTGGGAAGGATACACAAGCGGGATGACATGCCTGACCGCGGTACTCGTGGTAGAATGCTAACGCGATCCCGTGGACCTCAACACAGCGGACGAGATGTGGTTTGGGTAGCTGAGGACTCATATCAGGTAGACTGGTAGGGCAGCGGATGCGTAAATTTCAATTCCTCTCGATAAAAAATAGGATGACTAAACATAGAGTCAAGCAACTGTATATAAAGTATCATGCAGGTACTCAGCGCCTCAACACTCAAAATTAGCTAATACATGACCACTGAATTGGCGGATCGACGTAGTGTCTCAAGACCTTTTTTAATTTCCTGGGAACGCGAGAGCGGGCGCGGCCGCGTGGCTACCGGCCGGAGCCCGCCAGTTTAACTTATTGCCACGGTTAACGAGAATACGCCGCTGTGTGCCGGCGAAATTGAAGGATTTACTTGGCGTCCCTCCTTTATTAAACGTACTGCACACTCGTTCACTTCTTGTGTGCGTACCACACTACACGCAGTATGCCGAAATTACATTTCACATGAGTCGTAATAACAAGGGCGGACGTAAATCACTGCGATTATTAGTTTCTCCTGTTGGGCACGCCATTTGTCACTTAATATTGATGTATCAACAAGTCATTAACTTAATTAAAATCTGTGTGCAAAAAGAATTTAAGATGTAAAGAGAAAATAATAATACTTGTATTATGTCAAGAAATACGTAGGTATATGGGATAAACAAATTTTAAGGAAATCATATTATATTATGTTATGGTTTCCATAAAACTATGAAGACTATTATTTAGACTATAGACTAAGAAGTCTAAAATATCATCAAATAATAAATTAAAGTGCAAACGTTGCATTGGGTGGATTCAATCCCAAGACGCAATATCAGCGGACTTCCTGTAAGCTAAGCGTATCGCTTAAAGTTTCGCAATATACGCGCCCGAGTCCGTCCTTTATTAAAAACTATTCTCACATTTTTAATTAAAACTTGTGTTCCCCCACTAAAACTTTATTTAAGCAATAAAGGCGGCGCAATTAGCGGCGCTGTCCCCGTCGGCAACTTTACCTACTTTTTCTCTGCTTTAATGAGTGTTTTTTAATAAAGCCAGAGACTGGTGCAAGTTTATTAATTTAGTTTAACCCGTGTCACGGCACCGGTCCAACACTTCTGCCCTGCAGTGCACGCTCTACCATACATTTTTTGCAAGATTTTAACTACATTACTACAGCAATCTTGCACGAAATACATCATTTAGCTGCTTTAATTTCGAATTTATTATAGTACAGCCTTAATGCTTTACAAAAATAAAGATTTATACGTTTTATCTAAACGGGGGTACCTAATATTACCTATATACTTGAATTTCGTATGTATTATTATGAATCTAAAGTTCCAAAAGCTGTAGAGTGGCGAACTAAAAGCTTGAATGACGTGCGCCTGGAAGCCCCCACCTCGACGAAGCGAAGTGTTCCGGCCATAATTACATTCCCGTGTCTAACAAATGGAGAATCGGTGTTGATTTGTGTATATCCAACTTCGTGATCCGTTTGGACTATACTCAACGTCTAGCAATGTAACGTCTTCACCAAACAACTATATTAAAAGAAAATTTGAAAATTGTTGATAACACTTAATTTTCATCTTTTTAGATATCAAGTTTAGTGCTGTGCGAGGAACGCAACAAATATGTCGCCTATGATAGTGACAATGAGAAGTATTAACTATTATATAAGGAGAAATATAATTTAGTAAAAAATATCTTTATTTTATTATGTAATATAAAAAGGCCTACTTCGTAAAGTCGAATCCAAGGATTGTGAATAACGTTCGAAATATTTATAAATGCAGGCTGTTTATAACTTTCACTTTTTTCCTTACAAAGATTTTTCTTTATGAGGAAAAAAGTAAACATATTTTTATTTTTAACATTATACAGCATTTATTTTATGAACATATTTTAATATCATGAATAAGTGTGTTAATACTTGCTTTGCCTGTGACTTCGGAACCCGTAGGATAATGACCTACGGAAATATACCTACTAAAAACTGGCACATTAAAACGGTTAAAAATGGACTATGTCACGAACATTTTAAGTATCTTAAGTCTCTTACGCAAAACATAAATGCATGATGAAGGTACATAGAGCTAAATTTTAAGGAAATTAACTTCTTCAGTTTACCATATAACCGTGAACTTTGGAAATTAGTCTTTGTACAGCTAATGTTGTTATTAAATAAAAAACCATTAAACGGATGCATTATAATAATGAATACATAAACATTGTATCTAATGGAAAACGATGTTAAAAATGAAAAGCTAAAGAGCGTTATTGTAAGGGCGTTGCATTCGTGCGGGTCAGTAATTGTTCGTGTATAAACTAAGTGTTAAACGAAACACTCGGCTACTCGGCCTAAAAGCTTCGCGGCAGATTGGATCAGCACACGAGTTTTCCATTACGTTCTTTATAAGCTTTGGAAACTTTGTTAAGGTTTCGTTGCCTGATTTAGTTGTGCTGAATATTAGACTCCAAAAATAATTATTTTGGATGGTTGGGTTAGTAAAAGTTTGTTCGTCAGTTAATTCTGTATTGAACTATAATGTATTTTTGGGTTCTACCACTGTACTGAAACGTCTATGCAGATGGAAAGTTAAAATGGACAGGCTGATAAAAGAAAGAACAATGCAATAAGTACTAAGGTGTACCTATCGAGTTTTATGTATTCGTATGGGTATTCAACGATTTTATTGTAAAACATGGTCATTGTGAAAAATCATCAAGATATCGGTATTATTGTTCGTCAGCTCTCAGCCTCATTTACATCTCTAGACTTGAATGCAAACTCCGTTAAAGAAAAAGATAGACCGATGGTTATCCAGATAGGGTCATTAGAACTGCTTCGTTTGCTTCTGCTGGTATATTTGAGTCGTGCAAGGGGTCGTTATTCAGCTCGTATATCGGGTAGCCGCGAATATTGGGTCCACTAACAATGTGCGTCTTTATAAGTTTTTAACGAGCACGGACGGTATAAATTATGTGCGGTGCGGGTATTCGGTCTCGTTATCTCGCTAACGGCGCTATAGCGGAAGCTTAATGTAGCGAAGCCTCATTGTAGCCACTTACCGAGTAACGTGCTTCTATTCGAATTGTATCGTGATAATTCAATGTAAATAAGTAAAATACGTCATACATTATGTAGAGATGTACCTATGGATGAGTACTACTGAACGGATTTTGACGATACTTTACAATATGATTGTTTATACATCAGAATATAATTATATATAATTTATAACGATGAGTGTCATATAAGTCGGAAAAATATTCTGCTATCTGAAAACTATTTCGGCGTGCCATGCATAAACCGTTACCTACCTACACGATAAAATATATGGTGGGATAGGAATGTCTTCTAGTCAGTGGCGTAGCTATCATAGGGCAAAGTGGTGCAGTGCACCAGGGCCCTGAAGCAGAGAGGGTCCCCTGGGCTATTGAATGAGGCAGGCAGGCGGGAAGCAGCTCTTGATGTTAGAATATTTTTGTTGCGTTTTTTTTCTCTGCACCGAGGCCCTTGTTCACCTAACTACGCCACTGCTTCTAGTAAGTAAATAGAAAAGGCCCAAAAACAAAAATAAAACTGCGTCTAAAATGGAAGTCTACGCGGACGAAGTCGCGGGTAAAAGCTAGATATTTATATTTTAAATTTTAATGTATTATTATGATTGACGAAATATCAATATACGATATTAGTAAAGATAGTAAAAATACCAAAAAGTTTACTAGTTCTAATTAACTTATGAGAATCTTAGATCATACGTTGTTAAGTACTATTTAAAAAGGGAATTTCTTTTTTAAAATAAAAAGTAATGCATTTAAACAATAAAATATCATTATTGATGAAATATGTATGACTGAAACATACATCGTGAAGTACATGATTCTTAAATAAATTTATATGAAAGTATGAATAATAATGAATTATGAACGCACTTATTGCGTTATAGAGTTGTTCTCAATATAAAATTAAAAAAAAATTGACATGTTATTAATTGGCTTCACAGCTGGTTTTGACTTTTAACGAAAAATATTAATTAAATGCAGTCTTAATAATGATCAGACCTAAATAACACATTTGTTATTAAATGGTAATTTCATTAAGCGTAAACAAGAATATTGCATGATTTCAGAGCAACATTCAACTTTTGCTTTAATACGGAAACCATTAAGGGCGGTTGAAAGTTAATAAGTAATTGGTACTGTAATTGCTTACCAGGGCCGTAATAAGACATGGAATGCTATATTTAATTGACCTTTATTTTCTCAGTATAGAAATATTAACTTAGTACTATTAATATATGTACATATTACGAGTACATTAAACTATTTCTTCAGTATTTTTAAACGATATAAATTCAAAACCCGAAATATTTTTTACGTTTAAATTGTTCATCAGTACAAACAAACAATTCTTCTTTTATCGCTATACTAACACAATAGTTCTATATTATTATCTTTCGTAGACCACGAATAGACGACTCATTATCACCATGAGAATGATGTGACAGTTTAATAAGTCATTTCTTATTGCGGTTAGGGAATTACTGTTATTTATGAGAGTGTTCTTAATTACATAGTTGGTGGGTACATTATTACGGAGGCTGCATACGGCCCTGGCCGGCCTCCAGTGAGGGCGTCACGACTAAATGAAGGTTGCCTACCCTGCAATTAGTGCTCCGCAGTATTAATAAAGAAATCCCTTAATTCTTCTTTAATAAGAAAATTCTTAACGTGTTTGAACTGACGAGAAATCATTAGTGAAACTTAATATTATAAACATAACACTTTTAATTAACGTAGGTGCCATTAGGCACGGCCATTGAAGCATCATAAAACATTAATGAAATGAATACGAAATGTTCTTTTTATAACTAATTTACATTCAAATGTACATAAATATAAAGCGGTAAATAATTATAATACTTTATATTATGTAAACATTTAATCAGACAGCATTCGACCAAAGTTCAACTTTGATTAAAAAAGCAATTAAGATTACGAGGTTTTTATTTCGTTTCTAATCAAGTAGTTAATTAGGATTTAAGTTAAGCGGCTGGTTCGCTCGCGCCCAGCTTTGCTGCTTTTAGATAAAATACACAGATAGCTCTACATTGTGATAAAATCTCAAAAACCAATTAGATAAAAATGAACTAAGACGTAAATTGAACCAAACAAACCTTTCAAAACAACAGCTCTAAATAAGATTTTAAGTTAGCGGTTATTTATATTTATTACTAAAAAAAATGATACTTTACACACTATCTTGAAGATCTTATTAAACGAATATTCTAAATTGTAAATATCAATTGTTATATTTGAAATATTATCTCACTGGACCATCCTTTGAATCTTGACGAAAGGCAAGACATTCCTTTATAATATTTATCCCGTTTTAGAGACAGCGAAGTAACAAATCAATATTTGGAGTGAGTGCTTTTTCGTGCAATGGAGAAGCTTTTATCTGGACAAGGGCCGCGCGGCAGCGCAAACACTCAAAGACAGAGACATTCACTTTAACATAACGCGATCCCTCCTCGTGCCTTCACTCCTCGCTCACGAGCGTACCTACTGTTGTGAAAAACAAAAGGTAATATAACATTAAAATCGCATGCATGAAACATTGGGTGAAAAAGCTTAGGTAAAATATGGTAATACGAGATTTTTGCACTTTCCTTTGTTATAAAAGATCAGTGAAGGATTCTTTAACGTTTTACTGCGAAACAACGTTGCTTAGGCCCGTTTTCATCTAGGAGCAAACTAAAGTTCACGAAGTATCAGGAAGATGGATAAATGATTTATCTATATCATTGCTAAATTGTACTCTTATTATTACTATTGTCTTACTAGTACATAACTAACGGCTCGCAGTAGGTATTCTGTTTAATTCTGACTGCATACGAAAAGCTTTTTTATAACTGTTTTTAATGAATTCTTTAAGTTCATTCAACATTTATTTAATAATCACAAGCCGGAAAAAACATTTAATTAACTCCGTCGATGGTGAGGTTTAACCGGTACCGACTTAGTAGAACTTTACCGCAAGCGTTAATTATTATCTGCGAGAAGTGCTCTTTGTTTAGTTGCCAACTCTAAATTAGTTTTCGAAATGGATCATTCGCACCCCCTTGTATCCCCGCGCCCCTTCCATCGCCCGTTCCCGGTAATTGGAACGTTCTGAGATGACACCACTCGGCTGCCTCTAATCAGTTAACAAGGCACCCACTATACATAGTATTGTTAATTGAAGAATATTAATAGTATGTACACTGTACAGTGAATATCGGTGTTTAAATACCACAATCGCGCGATTCTTGAGGACATTTCTACCTCGCACAAATACTTTTTTTTATGTTCCATATCGAGAGACGAGCATGAGGTTCACTTGATCGTAGGTCCCAGCCACAGAACATCAGTTAGTGATGCACTGTCGACCAACTTTTTACTTAGAGTAGTCATAGACAGATGCGCAATATACTTCACGGTTTTTCCATCTATGAATGGTGGTTCGTTTCTCGGTTGGAATGTCGATATTCTTCCCATCTGTTTAAATAAACTAAATTTATAAAAAAGATAGCAAGTTGATACTATCTATAAATCAGTATTTTAAAAATCAAGTACATTGTCGTGTTAATGAACTTTTATTAGTATATAGTTAAGTTCCAATACAAACTCTACTTATTTTAACATGTTTTAGTATTTAGGGTGGTGTTATTGTGATTGGCTAAGAAATTGAAAATTATTCAACTGGAATGGTGATAAAGTTATTTACTCAACGTATTAATATTGGGCAACTTATAGAAGCAGTTGCTTATGCCTTTTGATCTGTAAGTGTATGCAAACATAGAATATTTCGTGTTACCATCACTTCGGGCATTAATAGTTTATAAACTTACAGCTTCATATTATGAGGAATATTTTAAGAACAAAGCCATTTGGTCTCCTTATCCAGACTAGATAAGTTATCCTATTCACGCACATAGGCAAAGACTGACTTAAAACTTGCCCTGTTTTTTGGTACGCATTCAACGGGGAAGGGCACTTAACTTTAGAGTTTCTTCATTAAGTCGTTGGTGATTAAGGCTCATTAAATTTCATTATAGCAATGGTCCCGCGGCGAGTGGCCGGCCCGTCGACGCTTAGACGGATAATCTCCAGCTGTCAGGCGCTAATGCGTTTTAGAGTACGTAATTTGAACCAAAGAGATCGACAGTAATTAGAGCCCGTAATTAAACTAAGTGATCATTGTTATACATATGATAGAATATTGCAGGCGCCTGTCCTTAATCATCAGTTCTACGAAGGATGAGCGTTGATGTTATGAGCCTACAACATCGTTCCCTAGGATGATGTCTGAATCTTCTGCTGGTCTGCCAGAGATTTTTTGGAATAATAATAAATGATATATGTACGTGAAAAAGGGAAGTTCGATATGATAATAAGTGTATAGCTCATTATTTCATTATATAACTTTTTGAATCCCAACATATTTTCCCAAATATTTTTAAACAAAAATTTGGCCTCACAATAAACGGCTTAGTAAGTGTTTCGTTTGTTTTTGTGCAACAATTTTTTTTTGGTTTTAAGTACATGATTTTCCTCCATTTTCTTCCATTCAATATAAAAATGAATCCGATAACGCGTATGCTCAAATACTAATCATTATACAACATTAATAAATACCTAAAAGTGTTCCTATCGCACTATTTTATTACAAACATACATAAGTAGCTCGCTATTTCGATCGTTTGAGTAGGCCACTGAATTGACAAAAATATATTAATCGGTAGCAGTTTGAACTAGAACTAACAAACGAAATATAAAATTTAAATTTTATACTCATATAATATTACGTATATGTATACGTAATTCATATTTCGAAATTAAGCTTTTGATTTACGAATAATATAATCATTATTTTTATCCTTGTAAAGTAGATATCGCATTACATAATAAAATTCATTAACAGTGACAGTAAATCGATATTAATTATTAACATTTTTTTAAATATACCTAAAATTATTTAACAGCAAAAGCAATTTATATAAGTTAACGTTGTTTCAGAGTCGAAGGAAACGTAATTGAATACACCCGAGACATATCTCAGTCTGAACTGAAAGCTTTATGTCACTTCAATTTTGTGTTAAAAATAAGTGTACACGCCTCAAGTAACCCGGAGGCAGGGTAATGTATTCTCAGATATACATAAGTGAAAACATTTTAAGAAGCTCCACGGACCCACTGCATCACCCCCGGGGTTAGGGCCTAAAAGCACTATCTCGAAGCCAAAGCCTTACAACTCTCCTCAAATTCAACTTACTTTGCTCTATGTGAAGGTGCTTGTGCTACCACTATGTGACGATTTATAAGTTTCGATACTTGCAGTATTCAATTTCATGGTTATTTTCTTGAAATAAAATATATTTTTGACAATTTAAGTATTATATTTTAATGAATTATGACAACTATGGCTGTTAGGAGATAACAACAAAAAATTGTAAATTTCATTCAAGCCATGAAATTAAACAAAAGCAGATTTTGAATCTATACTAATTAATTATTAATAATATAATATTATAAAGCTGAAGAGTTTGTTTGTTTGAACGCGCTAATCTCAGGAACTACTGGTTCGAATTGAAAAATTTTTGTGTTGGATAGTTCAATTATCAAAGAAGACTTTAGGCTATATTACATCACGCTGCGACCAATAGGAGAGAAGCATCAGTGAAAAATGTTGCAAAAACGGGGAAAATTATCCATATAAAACTACTCGACCGATTTTATTATCATGATACATTGCACCCGCGCGAAGCCGGGGCAAATTGCTAGTTTATAATATTAGTGTAGATATAATATAGCAAATAGTGTCGATATTTTGGTTTTGCAAACGATTCCGAATTCAAATTGCGACTGCGACTCGAGAGTCATGACAGAGACGTAAGGCAGCCACACGTGAGCCAAACCTTGACCTTTGACCTCCCGTGAACTGGATACGCCATATAGAAAGCATGCATACAGTCAAGCCGGATGGAAACACTGCTTATCGCTATCTCAACATGAAACGCCACCCAATTTACATTCAAGCTCTCAAGTATCAAAAACGTTGACTTATATACTTTTTGAATTCATATAACGAATTCAAGTTTAGTGTCCCACAAGACGGTGGAAGAAGTCTTCCTATGACTGAAATGCTCGGCTTTAACATTCAAATCTAGAAGCGGTTCAAACATCATCACTGAGAACACCCTTCCATACTTAGTCACTGTACGGTTACAGCTCTATGATACATCTCTATAATAGTTTACTATGAGTCATCCTCAGGTCGTAATCTAACGTCCTAAGACAGCCTGCTATCACTTGATTACAAAACATTAACGCTCCTGCGAGACATGAGAAAGAAGAAGGGCATGTCACAGTTGACACAATATATTGTGCTATAGGCTCTATAGCACAGTATAATACATAGTTTTTCCTTATTAATATTACTTTCTATTTAGGTATTTTTTTTTAATTTGAATAATACATTTTATAAAAAGGGATTCTAATATTGTCTTTTATTAACGCGAGTATCACACATTTAAATAAAATACTGTATACCGGATTAAAACGCGATTTATTATTTATATTGTTTAAATTATTTATCCCGACGCGACGTTTCGGATGCTTTTCAGCAACCGTGGTCGCGGGGAGACAGGTCTCCGCGTAAATCGCGTTTTAATCCGGTATACAGTATTTTATTTAAAAGGGATTCTTCTAATCTTTATTTTGTGTGTAAAACAGAACATGGCATTTATTATATTTATTTAAGACACACCGCGTTGCGGTCTATGAGAGGACAAAAACCAACAAAATATACCTACAATCAACCAACAAGTAAACCTACGTTTGTCTGTCACATTATACAATCATGCAAAACGTAGACATTTTTAAGGATATCCTATTTTTATTGACAGATTATATGCGGAGCTAATTGAAAAATTATTTAGGCATTATTCAGTACACTGTATAAAGTTAGATATATGTATGTATGTTAGCTACGCCGCTGTGGCTGAAGCGAATCTCAATGTTTTGTAATGGAGCTTTTAAAATTGAACTCGAACTTTTGTCAGACACTTTTAGCCATGCCGGAGATACATTTAAGCTTTTTAACTTTTGCACTCCCGTAATGTATCCGAATCCTTCGCCATGTAGGGTTGACTGAAACACTTTTATTTTTTTGGGTTGGTAAGCAAGCAGTTACCCTTTTGCTTATTTTTGCAAACCACAAGCTCGCAATAATTAGGTACTGGTTTATGTTGTGTTGCCGACAAAGTAAATATTTTGCCTACACTCCATTAAGCGAATGCACTCAAGCTACTCTACACTCTATAGTACATTAATATTGCATATCAAACTCCTCTTACTTTGCTATATTTGTAATCAATAAGACTGATAACAAAATATTTAAAATATTTTCCTTCTAAAACACCTGTATCTTGTTTGTGTAACCTATTAAGATAATATATTAGTACCTTCAGGTCTATTTTCAAGAACCGTAATATGGCTTCCAGTTTCCACTATTACGAAGCGGGTTGCAATCTGATGATTCTATATAGTATAATAGGTATATACATCTAACTACTATACTAAACATGTCTAAATTCAAATAACTAACAACCAACATTCATTAATTCGATTTCATTCATCGCCTTTGTACGCATTTTATGGCAGTGTTCCGGAATCACGCTTTCTGTAGATAAATCATTCTGAACGTAACTGGGATAAATATAAACTTTAGAAATACAAAATATCAAAAGTGAAAAAAAGGTTTGAAAAGTCTTAAAACTTGATTCAGTCATACGCATACCTTAGAATACCTACGAGCCTAGTCTCATAATGTCAGAAATTAAAAATGGTACCACCAAACAAGATACAAAAATATTTACGCTACTCGTAAGAATCAAAGTATTTTATAAAAACAACTTCGGGCTCTAATAGAAAAAAAATCTTGTTTAACACAAGCTTGCTAAAAACACTCGTCATACATGCATGTCAATCCTCTTGCGTAAGATCTCATAGGAAAATACTGACTACTGATGTGTGTTTTTCCAATAAATTACCGTTCAAAATCAATACGAAAATGTAAGTAATGTAGGCGCTTAACGGGCCGCGAGCAGGACTCCTGAGCGGATCAGCAAATGGAGTGCTTCATGCATAATGTAGCACCAACAGAGTGTTGTTTTGAACCGTTCTGAATTCGTTATTTTCATCACGCTAGGTGATGCTGCGCATCTCATGAAACATTTAACGATATATCAATTCTCACTCGATTATCGATACACGACCTCATGATTCGAGGGAATTATTCTAGATTATATTTATATAGCTTAACATAACTTTATTAAATGATAACAGGAGATAACTGGCACCTCAGAATTAATTAATCCACTCAGAGATTGCATCTAAAAGCCTTCTCTACCCCACCTCACCCCAGTGCGGGGTCGATCCGTTTCCAGCCACTTAAACTTCACGCGCCGCTCTTGCTTCCGTTTTAATTACAAAATTAATTCAAAATGTAATTAAAGTTAACAATAAGGCAGCAAACAATTGAAGTTATTTATGTTAGTTTATGCTCCATGTTGGATTCTATCTATGATATAGTTTCGTGAGGATCCTAGTACTTACATTAACTAGCTTTTATTGGCATTATATTTCATTTAATAGATTTAGTTGTTTTTTCTTTTTATGTGTCTATTGTTATCTTGAAATAATCAGGACAGGCTCATTGGCGCGTTTGGTAGAACACCAACCTTGCGCTCCGATGGGTTACGGATTCGAATCCCGCCGAGACGACATTTATATAATTTTATATATACATGTCTTCCGTCCGGCCATTTCTGGCTTAAAACGGGTAAGATAAATATCGAAATACAGACCGGATAACGAGCCACCGTTCGTATCTGTAAAAACCATGAAGTAAGTGACAGGTGATATATATTTTTTTAAGACAAAGGCGCATGACATTCGGTCATCAGAATATTATGTAGGTAGTCTGACATAAAAAAATAAAAAGTCTGCATACTACATTATGAATTTTCACTTCATAAGTTACTTGCAGTCTTAATAAACGCGAAAGCTATTAAGTAATATTATGTAAATGAAAATGTTAAATGACTCAAATATCCGAAGTGGGTTAGGGACGACAGAAATCGATGCATGAAGTGAAACTTATAATAAATCTTTTATGATACCGGTAGCGACACAAAATACGTGTGACCTTTGAAGATCTTATCGAAACATATCGATAACCGAAATTATCGATGTTTCGCTTGTTATTTAACTAATTATTTGTACAGATGTTTCAAAACCTAATCCATATACAGAAATACAGTACCTATGTTCTAGGTGGGCTATTCAGTCCCAGTTTGCAGTGCAGTCATAGACAGTCAAAAACATGCAATAACTTTGGTTCTAGATATCTAACAATTTACTCATCCAGTTTCAAGCTTTAAAGGATGATTCAAAAGTACTTAACGAGATTGATTCAAACCATTTATCTACTTAAGTATATATTGTGTATATTATATTCTTTAAACAAAGACCAATACTGATCCATTAGCATGAACCGGAGAAGCTTTATTGAATAACTTTACAGAATAATATAACATAGGGATATAGTATAATAGACCAAGTCTAGTCCCGCACCCAAATTGATATCTTTTATATTAAGATATTACATACCGAACCGATGGTAAATTTAAATAACTAATGATTCAAGAGGAGTAGTTACTATTTTAATATTTAAAAAAAAATGTATTGAAAATTGTTGCAACATCATATTATATATTTTAGCGTCGTTGACTTATTTCTAGCAAGCAACGCGCCCCGGCTTCACACGGGTGCTTGCAGATTCTGTTCTGTGTTTACTACACACAAAAAGTAGTCTATGTTACTCGCTGATAATGTAGCTTTCTATTCTTAAAATCGGTCTAGTAGTTTTTGAGTTTATTCATAACGTACAAAAATCCAAAAATACAAATCTTTAAAAGTTTAAATATAGATTGACCAAATAATACATTTACACCCCTTACAAATATTGTTTGTAACTAAAAATCCCTATTACAAAGCATGACTCAAATCTAAATCTGTTTTTGAGTGCGGCCAAAAGAATATTTAATTAAATATTCTTAAAAAGAATATTTAATTGCACAATTCACTCTCTTCACTATTATATCTTATCTTATACCTTTAAACGAGCAATTCTTGTATATATATATATAATTGGAATCTCGGAATCGGCTCCAACGATTTTCATGAAATTTAGTATACGGGGGGCGAAAAATCGATCTAGCTAGGAATCAGTTCTAGAAAATGTCATTTTATTCGTGTTTTATCAACTTAAAAGAAAAATTACTTTTCCTGACATCTATCGGCGAATAATAATACTATTTTTTTTAAACTAGGAATCATTTCTAGAAAATGTCATTTTATTCGTGTTTTATCAACTTAAACATAAACTTACTTTTTTTTTATTGGAAGAATAATAACAAAAAGGTGGCGTTTGAGTAGTCCCAATTTAAACTGAAAATGACTCTTCCTGACATCTATCGGCGAATATTAATACTATTTTTTTTTAATTGCTTTAACGACACAACAACACTAAAGCTATTCCAGCAGATGGCGTTGTTAAGCAACACGAAGTCGATGAGTGTTTGCCTTGAGGTTAGACTTGATTTTATTAGTATGTAATTCGTACTTTAATATAATTTCCAAAAAACACAATTTATAAAAAAAAATACCGAGCAAAGCTCGGTCATCCAGGTACTTTAATATTAATGTAAGTAATTAAAATAGCGTAACAAAAAATAACTAATTCCCCGCAACTTATGCCGCCAGATATGACACCAGCAGAAGAAAGAAGCAGTCGAAGGAGATCACAACTATGGTTATGAGTCCTAGATTGAGTATACGTTCATACAGACAGACATCTGGCTAGCGACCGTTGAAATTGGGAAACGGAAAATGCGGCAAATATTATATTTTATAATTCCTTCTATTTCAAATTTTTTCATTCTTATTATGTACCGTCGAATGGGGTGGATAGAAACGGAATTCTTGACTCGATTTTCGTACTGATGAATACATTTTTTTGTTGCGGAATGTTAGTAAAGTTTGTAAGATTGAAAATGATAAAAGAAAGCTCGTTACTTTTATCATTTTCAATAATTATTAACCCTATTAATATAACAAATATGTTATATTTTGGAAAAATATGGTTTGTTTCTAATCACCCGAGGTTCGGGGTGACGAGAAACAGTAAAAGGGTTATTAGAAATAAACGATAGGGTAGTCAAATATTTTATGGAATTTATCCGATTGGATGCAAAAAAGAATGAGGCCCATATTCCAAGACGTGTCTTAGTTTTGAATCTAGTTTTGAGACTTGTCAAACAATTTTTTCTCTATAGCATTTTGACATATTGACAGTTTTCAAGAATAGATTACGACTTTATGTAGTTATGTTAGAAACTTCTAGTTCCCCATTTGGTGTTCCAGCCATCATAATAGAAACTACAGATTTTGAATGATTCACTACGCGTTCGGGGTACTTAGTGTGGAACTAAGTTACTAAGCTTAGTTATATATTATACAACGCCCGGCGTCATCAGCTAAATTTGTTAAATCGTCATTCAGAATATTTTGTATTGGTTCATATTTTAATAAAAAGTAAGATTTTATCATATTTAGTGATACAGCAGCTCTTCATCGTTTGCTATTTTGGCATATTCTTTGCGATATTTTGTCTTTAAGCAGGTTTAAAAAAGACATTGTAAATCCAGGGAATCTAGGGGATAACCTCACTCCACCCAAATAAGTTCTTCTGACTTCTGACTCAAGTTCAAGTTAAAACAGTTTTTCCGCCGTGATTTTGTACCTTTATTACAACGTATTATTGACAACGTTTTTCTTTTAAATTATACATAGTACATAAGTTAAAATTATACATAGTACATAGTTTGTAGTTGAATCCAAACAATTAATACATTTAAAAAATAACGGTTTTTTTTCTGTTCACCCCGCGAATTCTATTCACCCCATTTTACGGTAGTTGCCAGATCTTTATGGCTATTTCATTAAAGAATAACTTCTCTTTAATCTGCATTTCAAAGTACAGACTAAATATAATGATTTTAACTTCCAAATCATAGACAGTGAACTAATAATATCATCTGTATTTTAAATTGTAATATCTGTGATATAAATTATAAAAATAATAATAAACAATACATCATTATCATATGAACATATATGAATCTTATATTATGTATACCTTCTTACCTACTACCTACTACCTAGTACCTATAGACTTATTTCGTGCACTATTTCACAACATTTTGAATAGCGGTGCCGTTTATACTTTATAGAGAGTCGACTTCCGAATGATTTTAGTAAACCCCTTGGCCCTTACACATTTTCATCGAACTAAATAAGTATAGTATTGTAATAAGATGCCATCAACAAGAAAGAAAGTGATTAAAACCGTTTATGAAGATGAAAATGATAGTGAACGTGATAGCGGAGATTTCAGCGATTCAGGATCTGAAGCAGTTATATCTTCAGCCTCCAGTTCAAATGAAGACGAAGAGAATAACTCTTCAGCCGATGAATTTAAAAACACTAAGAAACAACAACGCTTTCAGTCAAAAAAGCAAAATAAACCAAAAATAAAACCCCATCTTACGAAATGCCTACTAGAAACAATAAAAAAACAAACAGAAATTAATCCTGATAATGATTTAACTGAAGCTCCAATATTGTCAGTGAAGGATTTAACTGATTCTGATAAACTTCTGCCTTCCATTCTCAATCTTTCTGAAAGTGGTAGGTTAAGTTAATATATTTTTAATTAATTCGTAATTTATCTGTCCACATTCAATTGTATTATTTTTATCTATATTCATTATTGTGACTACCAAAGCTTCAGAATTTAACATTAAAATAATGAGGAATAAATATCCAGTGCTTAAACATGGGACTCTATTTCTTGTAACAATAGTTTAAGGTTCAAAAAAGGTAACTTAATGCGTTTTTAGTCCTAATGACCAACAAAGTATTTTTCAACAACATAGTGACATTATATTCATTTGGCATATTTGCACTCTTTATTTTTAGGGCAGGTCTATTAAAAAGTAAAAATATGTATATTCATTTATTTTGTAGACAGCAGTGATGATGAGGCACCAAGATTTAAAACACAGAAAAAAACAATTTTCTTGCAAAATGAAAAATCAGATGATGAAAGTTCTAAGATCGAGTACAAAGATGTAAGTATACAGTATACAAACATTCCTGTTAATTTTAATTTTTAATACCTGTTTTATTCTTTCTTATAAAAGTTATATGATAATAAATCTATATATATAAAAGAGATTCCCACCTATACTCATCACGATATCTCTGGAACCATAAGGCGTAGCGACTTGAAATATGGTAGGAATATTCCTTTCGCCGAGTAGAGGTCAGCTAAGAACGGATTTTACGAAATTCAACCCACAAGGGGGGTTGCGGGGGCAATTGCTAGTATAAAATATAAGAGCATACAATACCTACACTTTTATATTATTTTGATGTTTATCACTTGGCACACATCTTAAATTGATGTTCCACAGTAGAATTAAATAAATTAATCCTATAATTATTGAGTATTGTTTCTGAATTCTGTAAGATAATAACAAAAAAGCCCTATTCCTTATGATGGTTTCCTTATGTAGTCCGTCAGAGAAGGCATTAAATTCATTTTTACTTTATTAAATTATTATGTATATTCAAACTGTTTAATTTCAGGTATTTTCAAATCTAGATAAGCATGATAACAGTGAAGAAATAGCAAAAAATACATTTTTAGAATTAGAAAAACACAAAAACAAAATAGAAGAGGCCAAATCCTCTATCCAAAACTATTGTGTAAAGAAAAATAAACATGAATCAAATGTTGAAGATCTTCTTGCTTTGGGAGGAGATGTTTTATCCAAAGACAAAATTAAACCTATAAAGAGGGTACAGAAAGTGATGGAAGACAGTGAATCAGATATGGAGGATTGGGAGGAAGTTAATGGTATGTTTTAAATCAAAACTTATTTAATGCCATTATTTCACTAAATTATCATTTGGTCTTGTTAGAATTTTAACTCTCCATTATACATAAGTTTAAAATTCTAATATTATGCGAAAAATAAGTGCGAGGGAGTGCATGCAACAACTCCAGCGTCAGAGTTTTAGTTCACATAGCAGTGCCGCATTGGCTGGGGAATAAACTACTACAGAGAAACCATGTCAATCACACCCATAAGCTGTCTGTGCTTCCATGTAAATCTATGTTATTTGCTTGTACTGCTATTACCTTGTAAAAAAATATTATTTATTGGTAGTTGGTATATTTTGGTAGTATGAAACCACAATGCTTAAATCACACTTACTTAGATCAGTCTTAGTTAGATTATTGTATTTAAATTAAATAATTTAACATAGTCTGAGTGTAAACAATATCTTGTTTTATTTACAGAAAATAAATTAGTACCACAAGAAGGCATACAACTGCTGGTAAATATACCAGGTGCAGTTTGCAAAAAATCTAAAAAGCTTGATGTAGAAATGATGATGAAAAGGAAAATGAATAGAGCAAAGAAAGAACAACAAGTTTTTATGCATAAGGTGCATGTATTGTGTTGGCTTGGTCATGGTAATTATGTAAGCCGAGTGTTAAATGACCAAGAAATATTATCTGCTGCACTTTCATTGGTTCCGTCCAAAGAATGCTATCCTAATGACAGGGTTGATATGAAGTATGTTGAACAGGTAACATCATGGTATCATGACAAAGTAATATTAAAACAGGATAAACATGAAAACAAATTTCGAACTAAAGCTCCGCCACTGAAAAATATCTTATTAGAACAAATAAAGAAGAGAGTATTTACTACAAAGAAATATATTGTTTTTATTTTTGTGTCCATGCTGAGATCACTAGGTCTTCAATGTCGAATTATGTTTAATTTTATCACAGTACCTATTAGACCGCCAAGTTCAGAATTGTGTTCCCTTTCTACAAAAGAAAATGATCAAAAGGAAAAAGACAAAAATAAATTAAAAAAAGGAACAAAAGTGTCAACTAAAAACATGAAAATACCCCAATTAGATGGCATTTATGATAGTTGTTCATGTAGTGATATTGAAATGGACGATATTATGCAACTAGATGGCAATAATGACACATCACCAGTGACAAGGAAAACAAGAAGTCAAAAGAACAAAAATGAAGATAAAGGTGAAAATCAAGATGTATCGCCGCCTAAAAGATCCAGAAGAAATAAAGGTACCGAAACTAAAGTGGATCAAGAACCAAATAATGTATTATTAGAAAAGCCAGTAAGAAATGCAAGAAATAAAAAGAAAACTGAAAAAAGCCAAGATAGTAAAAATTCTGTGCAGCCACCTAAAATTGTTGTAACCAGTGATAAAAATGAAAGCACGTCTAGTAAATATTTTGAAACTGCTAAACCTACTGTGGAAGAATTACCATCAAAGAGAAAGCGAACGAGGACATGTCAGATGTCATCTGAGAATAAAAAGGATGGTGTGAAAGTAAAAACAAGAAATAAAAGTGCTCCAGGAACTTCCTTGAACACAAGCAAATATTTTGACGATGAAAATACAAACAAACAATTGAAAGCTACAAGGTCCATTAGTAAAAAAAATTCTTTGGATCTTTCAGAAGATAGTCAAAGAGTTAGTCATAGGGATATAAGAAAAGGAATACCTAAGCCTAAAAATGATGTCACAAATGATTTAATCCATATTATAAAAAGTAAAGTTAAGGAAGCAAAAGAACATACAAAAACATTAAAAGTTAAAGGCAAGTATCTTTATAATGCTCAAATTTTGAATAAAGATTAGTCTTACTAAACCAATTGAATATCTCAATGTATGTTATATTACTAAAACATAACATATATAATAGTAATATTGTAATTTATATTTTTATAGGCAAAATAAAGGTAGAATCCGATGATGATAGCGACTATCTGTCAGTTGAATCGCCCAAACGCAGGATATCTGGAAGTAGTGATGATTTTAAACCATCCAAAATCAGTCCAAAACCAAGCACCAGCCGTAAAATAGATCGCAGAATTCTTTCAACTGATGATGAATTGCCACAGGATAAGATAGATGTGTGGTGCGAAGTGTTTGTTGAAGAACTGGAACAATGGGTTAATGTAGATGTAGTTAGAGGAAAAGTTCACTGTGTTAATGAAACTTATGTAAGTTATTGAATATTTGGAATAATTAGCATTTAAATATTACTTCAGTAATGAATTCAACCAATCATATTTCTCCCAGTGAATACGTAAATAGTAAAAAAAGTTACATCCAATCGCATTTTGGATTATGATACGACAGTACTGGGTCGGTTTGGTAACTTCATCATTCATAATTTTTTAAGCCAACTGTTTCAGTATTTCGTTGGTTTGGGATTGTAGAGAGGATGGATGAAAGTAAAGAAACGATAAAGACTTATGGAGCGGGTGTGAGTGGAAGAGTCGGGAGTGGTCGACCTAACCGAACGTACCTCGATCAGATCGGGAACGTTCTTTGATAGGGCCAGGTCAAAAGTACCTGAAACTGACGAGCGTGTATGAAAGTGGAAGAAGCAGAAATGGTATACAAAGATCGGAGCATATAGAATTCCGTGATGTCTGCCTCACTGCCTATAAAAAATGACTAACAGTTTACTAGTTGTTTGTACCAGGGTGAATCAAAAAGTTCTTAGAAGTGCATATATATGAAACCTTTTTGGATCAAGTTCGATATTCAAATTAAAGAGTGTCTATCACACTATATTTATGCAGACTGTCACTTGTTTTTGTCAGTTCGTTCGCATGTAATAAATTTTTTTCTGCAACGAGTTGCTAAAAAGTCAAAATTATGGATAAAAGTGAGTTACGTGCGGTGATAAAATATCTCAGTTTGAAAAAAATGTCTACGAAGGAAATTTTTTTGGACATTCAGCAGACATTAGGGGGTGATGCTGTACCCTATTCTACGGTTGCGTACTGGGTGGCTGAATTTAAAAGAGGTAGATCAAGCTGTAAAGATGACCCGCGTTCTGGGCGGCCTTCAACCTCCGTTACAGAAGAAAATGTCAAAAAGGTTGAGAATCTGGTTTTGGAAGACAGAAGAATGACTATAAAACATATAGCTGAGATCCTAAAGATATCTTTTGGTAGCGTTCAATCCATTTTAATTGATTCACTGGGGTTCAAAAAAGTGTCTGCAAGATGGGTGCCACGAATGTTAACCGACGAAAACAAAAAGCGACGTTTGGAAATTTCCAAGCGTAATCTCGAAATGTTCCAGCGTGATTCGGATAATTTTTGCCGTCGTCTTGTCACCATGGATGAAACGTGGGTCCACCATTTTGATCCTGAAACTAAAAGACAAAGCATGTCTTGGAAACGACCAACCTCTCCATCCATCAAGAAATTTCGAGTTGCTCCTACCGCTGGCAAAGTTATGGCCTCTGTGTTCTGGGATAGTGAAGGAATCCTTTTTATTGATTACATGCCAAAAGGCCAGACGATTACTGGACCCTATTATGCAAATTTAATCCCGAAAGTGCGTGAAGCGATTAAAGAAAAACGTCGTGGAAAACTGTCGTTGGGCGTGTTGTTCCTTCAAGATAACGCTCCTGCTCATCGATCGGAAGTTGCGCTCAACGCAATCCGCTGTGCTGGCTTCAATCTCCTTGACCACCCACCATATTCTCCGGACTTAGCCCCAAGTGATTTTCACTTATTTCCAAAATTAAAAGAGGAAATTCGTGGAACAAAATTTCACGATAATGACGCGGTTTGCTACGATAGCTATACGACGAGCACGATAGCTGCCGTAGAGGACTTTTTCGAGAGTCAAGAAAATAATTTTTTTTCACAAGGAATAAGGAAGTTAGAAACGCGTTATTCTAAATGCATTGCATTGGAGGGAGATTATGTAGAAAAATAAAATATTATTATTTAAATCTTTGCATTTTTTAATATTGATTCCAAGAATTTTTTGATTCACCCTCGTATATGTGCGTGAAATAAATTATTCTTATTTTTAACAAAGGTTTTTTTATAGAATGGGTGGCAAACGGGCAGGTGGCTTGCGTGATGGCTATTGATCAACGCCGCCCATAGACATCTGCAATACCAGAGTTCTTGCAGGTGCGTTTGCGAAAGTGTAGGCTGGTTTCTTGAAGCAGGACACCTCGGAGTGGTTGTGCGGGGTAGGATGTGTTAAGACACTAATGGCAATCCTGACTGAACAATACAAATCTTCCATTGATACCCCCAATTCATACAATAATTATTATTGTTTAATTCAATAACAGAGTAAGGCTACACATCCCGTGGCATACGTTGTCGGATGGGACAATAATAATTATCTGAAGGACTTGACGCGTCGCTACGTCCCGCACTGGAACACAGTGACCCGTAAACAGCGCGTGGACACTGCGTGGTGGGCGACGGCCCTACAACCCTGGCTTGGACCCAAGACTGCCCGGGACAGAGAGGAGAATGAGAGATTGGACCAGATGCAACTGGAGGCACCCTTGCCGAAGAGTATCGCTGAGTAATTTTTTTTTTAATTTATTGCATGATCATGGATTTTAGTCCTTCAGTAAGAATAATAAATACAATTATTTATTCTCACGAACTTAATAATCTTAATCTATACTAATATTATAAAGCTGAAGAGTTTGTTTGTTTGAACGCGCTAATCTCAGGAACTACTGTCGAATTCGAGGAGGGCTTTAGGCTATGTAACATCACGCTGCGACCAATAGGAGCGAAGCATCAGTGAAAAATGTTGCAAAAACGGGGAAAATTATCCATAAAAACTACTCGACCGATTTTATTATAATGATCTGATACATTGCACCCGTGCGAAGCCGGGGCGGAATGCTAGTCAATAATAAAAAAAATCTTGACATGAAAAAAAAAATCTTAAAATAATGAATAAGCACACTACACCCTAAAAACATAGTCAATCCGAATTTTGATATAACAATCAGAAGTCGATGGAAGAGCGCGGTGGTGTTGTAGGCTGGTGTACTAAATCATAACAAATTATATAGGCTGCAAATCCATCAGACTCAGAATGTTAAATAAGAAAATTGTACTTCTTTTAATTCAATTTATAGCCTTATTTTAACCTTTTTTTGTAGAAAATGATTGAAAATGTTGTTAGTCAGGGCACAGGTGACTGAATAACTTGCCAGTTAAGACAAATGATCAGTGAGACAGACACAAATGTGTTATAGCTAACGTGACCATACGTGTCCCGCTTTTTCAGACTGTCTGTCCCGCTGTCCCCATAGCATCTATGGGTATTGCTTGAAATAAACATTTTTGAGTATGAATTTATTACAGGTATAAGAATCACCCACTGTATGCGCTACAACGGCACCTATTAAAGTTCGAAGCGATTTATCCACCCGACGCGGCAGTACTGGGCTTCGTGCGCAAGGAGCCCGTGTACGCGCGCGAGTGTGTCTACATCTGCCGCTCGCGGGACACTTGGCTGAAGGAAGCGAAGGTAGTCAAGCTCGGAGAGAAGCCTTATAAGATTGTTAAGGCCAGGCCAAAGTGGGATAAGGTATGTTTCTTTTTTTAACCGACTTCTAAAGAAGGAGGAGGTTCGCAATTCGAGTGTATTTCACTGTATGTATGTTACGCGATAATTCCGACAATTTTGAACTGATTTTTTGAAAGTGAAAGTTATTTTCACAATTAACATATATTTCAAAAATATATGTTAATTGTGAAAATTAACTAGGCCTAAAAATAAAATTTTTTTTTTAGAAGTAGTATTTTTTTTTTAATTTATCAAATCCGTCAAGTTAGTTTTATTAAAACTGATTAAAAATATATTATTGACACATTGCACTATTGTTTAACTTGTTTATTACGCGAAATAAAAGAACTCCCTGCCGGCTTCTATCTTTCTACTATAACTTTGGTATCGTTAAGGCCAGGGTGAACAGACTTCTTCTAGACAGACGTGCCCCTTCTTAGATTGCTTCATCACTTACCACCCGATGCATAAAAAAAAACATCATACATACAAAATGATAATACAGGAGTTGATATAAAAAAAAAATTACTTAGAAATCCAATAAACTACTACATATCTTATTTAGAATTTTTTTTTTCATTCACAGCTTTCAAATAAAATGATTACTGATAAACCACTAGAGGTGTTTGGGCCGTGGCAAATACAAGACTATGAGCCTCCCACCGCTGAGAATGGAATAGTACCCCGTAACGCATACGGAAATGTGGAATTATTCAAAGATTCGATGTTGCCTAAGGGTACAGTACATATTAAATGTAAGTTGCTATTACAGTAATATTAAATACTGGCCAGTTTCTTAGCACCGTATTTAAGTGAAGTGAAACTTTAAGAAACATACAGTAACCGGCGGTAAATAAAGCACACTTATTGACGGGCTCGTTGGCGCGTTCGTTACAACAACTGCACCGTGCCGTGCGCATCGATGGGCTCGTGGGTTCGAACCCCACCGAGACATGTATTTAATTTTCTGGAAGCATGTCTTCCGCACGTCTAGTATCTTCGGGCATTGTACAACCCGTTGCTATATGGTAAAATTGACTTGAATGATTTTAACTACATGTAACATTCTTGATCTGTTATACAAGTTTTGTTTCAATACTTTTCTTGGTGTTAACAGCAGGTATTTATTTTATTAAAATTGATTACTATTCTTGGATGTCAATTATGGCGCTTAAATTATTGCTCTTGCATGTACAAGAAAAAGGCATAATGTAAATGGACCTTTATTGTGAGATTAACTGGTCTTTATATCTTCCTAGTACCTGCTCTCAATAGAGTAGCGAAGAAGTTGAACATAGACTGTGCGCCCGCTATGACTGGATTTGACTTCAACGGCGGCTACACGCATCCTGTATTTGACGGGTTCGTTGTGTGCAAGGAGTTTGAGGAAATTATTACCGAGGCTTGGATCAAGGTTTGTTTTTGAAAATATTAAATAAGGGGTCATCCATTTATCACGTGATGCTCTATAGCAACTTTTTAACCCCCTCCCTGGTGATATGTGGTGAGGTTTTAGATTACTCCTCCCCCCATACCTAAAATCACGTGTATTTTTTAGTACAAAGTATATTGAAATATGCACTGCAAAAAATGTTTGGTTAGGAATCGTGCGTTCAACGAAGAATAAATACACGTTATATCCCCTCCCTCGTTATGATATTTCGTATTTTTTTCCGAACCACTCCCCCTTCTTTTCGAGCCTTACGTGATTAATGGACGATCCCTAATATGTATTTATATTGTGGAGCAAGGAAGGTGTGCTCTTCCTCCAACCGGAAACAGAGGATCATCGACCAATCTAACCACTGACCGAATGTAAGGACCTAATGGTTTATGTACACCTTTTTTAATCCAAGTATTTTTTTGTTAAACCGCCTTTGACCGCCTCCGTGACTCAGTGGTAAGCGCGATGCGTTTAGCATCGGTGGTCCTGGGTTCGAATCCCGGGAAATCAAGTTTTAAAAATAATTGTTTCGGTCGGGCACAGAAGGCTGATCAACTACTGCGCTGTAAAGAAAATAAATCACTGAAACAGACATAGAAATGGGTTTGCCCCATGCCACATTAGGGGACTCGGGAATTCTCTTTCATTTAAATAAAATACTGTATACCGGATTAAAACGCGACGGTAAAACGGTATACAGTATTTTATTTAAATGTGTGATACTCGCGTTAATAAAAGACAATTCTCTTTCATTTTTGTTAAAAAAAAATACTTTTTAGTTTTTACTTATTCTCGTTCCCTCAGATATTTTACCAATTTATGTACTAGAATTTAATTATTGTCTCTATATTTATGGTATGTATTATTATTTCAGGATCAAGAAGAGTTAGAAAGAAAGGAAAGAGAGAAAATAGAATTAAGAGTATACGGCAATTGGAAGCGACTCATTAAAGGGCTAATAATTCGAGAAAGACTCAATGCTAAGTATGGTTTTGAAAATCCCAGCACATCACAAAATAAGAAAAAGTCAAAGGGACCTCGATTTGTTACCTCTAAGAAAACGTAACATGATTATGTACTTGGTATTTCTGTGATTTTCATGTTGTTATGTCCATAAAGTACGTCACACTAATGTCGTGATTTTTTGACCCCTCCCCAGTCCTTTTCACAGTTGGTCACATTTGTGAGCCCCCCCTCCCCCCTCCTAGTGTAACGTCACATATTTTGCAATTTTACATCTAGAAATTATTAAATTTGTTAATATTTCAAATTTGGCAATTTAACACTAAGATGTCTAAGATTTTGAAATGTGACATTACAAATCTTAGGACCCTTCCCATCCCTTGTCACACAATGTCACACTTTGTCGATCCCCGTTAACGTGTGACGTACTTTATGAATGGTCCCTTACTAAATTAAGTTAAATCAGTATTTGTGATAAAATCACACTCTTATATGTATAAATTTGATTTAATGCATGTTTTATTTTGTTATAATAACGGTCATGTGACCATTAATCTTGTCAAATATTTTTAAAAAATCATCACAATTTTAATACAGTATAATAAAATTTATTATATGAATATTCTGGGCAAGATCTAGAGCATAAGGGTGTTAAATGCAGAAACAATGATAATGTTTGAGAGTAGCAAACCAGTATATTGAGTTTTTGTCAGAAACTAAAGATTTATTTAAATGTATAACCTATTTTTTATATTTATATACACATACGTTTTGTTTGTTTTATATAAAAGATTTTTAGAATGTTCTAAAAAAAACTTTTCATATTCATTTTTTACTACATACATGCAAATTATGTTAAAAACACTTTTATAATGCAGTTTGAAACTCTTGTGCTCTAGGTCTTATTTAATTGGTATGCAAATATTTTAATTATTTTGATAATAATGTTGGCCATCAATACAGTTTTTTTATAAAAAAAACAGGTCAGTCAATAAATTATTATTATTCTACAGAAGGAACCTTTTTCTTAAATTGTGATTTATTATATTTTCATGGTTTGATTACATTTGCATTTTTAAATGTTATTATTGTAAATATTCCCATTTCTTAATTATAGAGATTTTTGACGGGCTTGTTGGCATGTTCGGTAGAACACCTGCCGTGCGCATCGTGGTCGTGGGTTCGAATCCCACCGGGACGATATGTTTATAATTTTCTGTAAGCATATTATTTATCATTGACTGATGTTATGTGGCTATCACCTACCATCAAGTGAACTGAGGTTCAGGAACAGAAGAGCATGAGTGCTCTTCTGTCGATATCTAAGAAATTAGTAAGAATAAATAAACTTGATGTTTTTAAAGCGACTTTATTTAATAAAAAATGATACAATTATGTTTCATTGTCGCGTAATAATAATTGCAATAAGCTGTCTTAACTTTATCTTACATAATAAATAATAACGTGCAAAAGCTCCAAGCAGTTTTTGTTAGATCTGGCACAGCTTATTGTTGTATAAATAATAATTATATAAAGTAATTATGAACGATGATAATATGTACAAAAATCTTTGGTAAAATAATTGTATTCTAATGATGTGTGGATTCCCTTCAGATCTTCACAGTGAGATCTGGTCGGTCGAAACGATTGCATATCGCAATCTTATCCGCGTTTACAGGATAGTTTCATTACCTCAATATCCAAATCGATATTCAAAGGTACATTCACAATGCCATCGTATTAGTAATTTTTTTATATATTTTATCTTTTTTTATAGACGTTATAATAATATACTATTAGTTATTACATTTTGTACACTTACCTTCTTATAAAATAACTATATCTATGCATTTTACACCTACAATATTTTATGACGAATTTATAAACTAAGGGCCCAGACACATTCATCACAGTTCATACTTATATGAAAGGAATGTAACCTTTAATTTATATTTTCTTATCATAAAATATGTCGCCTTACATCATAAAATACATAATTATATCTATTTATTAAATTAGTCTCATATTATAGTTTCTATCAACCATGATTAAAACCAGTTTAATACATGGTATGATAAATAGGTAGCCACATGACCAAGATTAAATTCCTTTCATGCTACCGTTCACACTAAGTCCTATAAAGTCCAGCTTCATAGTTCAATTAAGCCATAGTCAACGTGCCTGCGCCCATGCCGAAACCTACACCTTTTGGTCCGAAGTTCCGACCGTAGCATCCTCGGCAGTAGATTTCACCATTGGGCCCATCGTTCAAATTCGTCGAATCCTGAAACATTAACGCAACTATAAGTTTCATATATCTATTAAAAATTGAAAAATGCCGCAAAAATTTATGCTGTCCAATCATCAAAATTGCCACATGAAAAATTGATCTAGCTAGGCTTTCAGTCAAGTGGGCCATAACATCCTACAAATAATAACAAGTGTCTTAAACACTTTTGATAAAAGAGAGACATACATAATAAATTATATTTATTGTCCAAATGTCTGTCCATTACCGCTTCTTTTTTTATGTTATACATTTGATAACCAATTCAGTATTCACTGGGGAGTGGGGATTGAGATGACGGGAGGCGGGAAAACGTGAAATACGTAAATTTTTAATTAGTGCCTGAAAAATGAAAATAAGACTTGGCTTAAAAGTTACCAGGCCAATCTTTATAATAATAACCAATTCCCTTCCCTCCTTAATCAATAATTTGTCAATCTTACAAGTTGTCATTTGAATAAACTGACGTTTGTTGTCAAACGTGTAGTGAACCGTGGTTGATTATTATTCGTGTTTAAGATTTAATTATTTTTAAATTAAGTATAAAATTATTAAAAATGATTCGGTCGTATTTAATAGTATCAGTTTTTGTGTTGTTAACATATAGTTGTCAAGCCGAATTTTCAACTGAAGACTGCGCATCACTTGGATTCGTGAAGTCCAATCTACTATGTTCATCTTGCGATCAATTAAAGGATTTCAGCTTAGAACAATTAGTAGAACACTGCAAACAATGTTGTCATCATGATGAATCAGCCCCCAAAGAGAAGAAATATGCGCGAGCTATCCTCGAAGTTTGTACATGCAAGTTCCCAGCATATCCCCAAATACAGGCATTTGTGAAAAGTGATAGACCTGCCAAGTTCCCTAATCTACAAATAAAGTATGTACGAGGTTTAGACCCAATAATCAAATTGCTAGATAAGGATGGCATTGTTAAAGATACAGTTGCTATTGAAAAGTGGAACACAGATTCTGTGGAAGAATTTTTAAATACCCATTTAGTCAAAGAAGACGATGATGATCGAGGATTTTTGAAGACAAATTTAATTTAGTTCTTTTTACTAATATACATTTGTATAATATTTCATAGTTTGTTTTATTTTTCATTGTGAAACATACATGTTTTGAAAGCTTCACCATCAAAATAAAAATCCACCTACAGAACAATATAATATCATTTTCCAAGTAATTTAAAAATTGTGTCCAATATCAATATAATGAAGAAAGAAAATAATATTAACCTTTACAATTCATAGTAGCCATACCTAAGTGTAGTACCAATAACTATTCAAACAAATCAACACTACTTATATTGTTAAAATGAAAAAAAAAATAATGTGCCTTTTAGATCATAAGAATTAAAAATTACATGGTTGTTTCACTAAATGACTCAGATGTAAGGCAAATATCAAATTTTAAATCTCAATTCAAAATTTATTCTTGAAAAATGACCAAAACCTATCTAGAGGAAAAGGGTTTAACAATATACTAAAACTAGTTTCAAACCTGAGTCATGTCTTGGAATATGGGCCTAACATTCTTTGATTTGTTTTAACAATTTACTTACAAGAGATCTATGGCAGTCTGCACATGAGAAACACCGTTTGTGCCATGTGCCATTTTTGGAGTGCATCTGTTCAGCAGCATATACTGGGAATCCGCAGCGAGGGCAGCCTTTTCCTTTAGCTGCTTTTGGTCCAGTGAATGGTACTTGGTCTGTGCTGTAAAATTATTTAACATGCTATATTTGAAGGATGTGCCTCGTTGAATATTTGAAACCAGCATATGACATTAAAGCTACTTATTTAATTAAACTTGTATGCATAGGTGTGTAATATTTTAATCTTGCTTTTAAGTTATATCTAAAAATATAACAAATTTTATTTTAAAATCAGCAATTTATTTAAAAAATCTTACTATGAAGTGGTGGGTTCAGAGTTGGTTGATACAAGAGTTGGTGCATGGCCAAAACCGAATCCCTTGGGTCCAAAGAGTTTAGCATAACATGACCGACAGTGGATTTCCTTGTCAGGACCATCACAAGCCAGCATGGAGTCAAGTGGACGATGACATTCAGCACAATTGAAGCACTTCTTATGCCACATCTGAGAATAAAAGGAATAATTTCATTTACTCGTTACTCCTGTACACTAGGAATGTTACGGAAGTGGTTTTATCGGAACCGAATTCGGAATCGTGGTTTTTAAATTTGGTTTGTCGGAACCGGAATCGGAAGCAGAGGCAAAAGAGATATATGTAATAAAATAGAATTACAAACATTATTCATCAGTTTCTCAATCAGTTCAAAAAATAAAACACCTTCCTGGGTGTTGAAAATAAAAATAAACTAATTTTCTTAAATTTTATACAGTTGTAAATTAAAGCAAATAGTGCTGACTGCAACCTCCGATTCTAATTTATCGGAATCGTAGGTGCATAATCAATCGGAAGTTCCGACCTTTCGGAACCGGAACCGAAGCTCCGTAACATTCCTGCTGTACACCATATTACAGGTTTGTATATTCTATTCATACAACTAGTTCTATATCATTTTACGAGCTAAGCAATAGGTATTGATTTTTTAGCTGAGCTTTATTGAAGGTTCTGAAATTATTAAACTTAAAACTAATAGCTTACTACTTTAACTTATAATTTAATTTACGAGTATATGAATAAAACAAATTATTTTTTAGATCAAAACAATAAACTTAGTTTGTTTCGATAATATTTTTACGTATACATAGTAATTTTCTACCTTGTAATTTTAGTTAGTTACTTACAGTGCCTTTGGCCAATTGCTGTTCAGCGGCAAATACCATTCCGCCACACCGAGGACAGCCTTGCCCTTTGGGTGCTTTAATTGACGTGGTGTCAGGATTGTAGAACGGACGGTTAGCAGAGATCTCGTCCTCGCTATTAAAAAATAAATTAAAATTAATAGGTACTTGCTCAATCGTTAAACCTATAACGCTAAGCTATATGTATAAATATAAACAGTAACGTACCTTAAGCCATCTGTTTGTAGGAAGCCAGAACCGCAAGCGAATCCATATCCATGTGGTCCCCATTTCTTGCCGTAGCAAGTCTTGCAGTAAACCTCAGAGTCTGGTCCATCGCAAGCGATTATAGAGTCGAGTGTCTTCGTGCAGTCGCGGCACTTAAAGCACTTGCGATGCCACTCACGACCCTTCGCCAGCACCTGTTCTGCCGCGTATACGACTCCACCGCACCGCGGGCAACCTTTGCCTGGTGGTGCTTGGATTGCTGCAGTGTCGATCACCTTCATCCTTGGTGCATGGTCACTAATGAAGAAATGAAATCAATCACCAACGAGTTGCCAGCTTAAAGTTCTTATATACATTTCTAACATAATTTTAAAGATTATTAGTACCTACCTAATTTGAATCACTCTCTCTTTATATCTTTTCTAAGAACCATTTAATAAATGTAATAATTTTAAGTAAGGTGATAAATATTTATGTTTATTATTATCGCCATACTAATAATATAATATCTTTAACTATTGTACGGTCTGACATATTTTTTTAAAATTATATTTTCAATTGAAACCAATAAAACATGGAATTAGGTACTTATACAGGGTATATTTAAGATATATTTGTAGTAACTGACACGAAACATCAATATATCAATCCTCAAAAGTCTAGCCTTTGAGGATTTGAAGATCTACCTAGAGTCTTGACTAATCTTCAAACAACGTACCTACATAAAAGCCCCCAAAGACGAGAATTATCCTCTTTTTCCTAATTACCATATAAATCCATAATTAATATAACTTATTGTGGTCGCGACCATTAACAAGAAGAAATAGGTGCAGATAGAAAAGAAGTACCTACTTTAGTATTTTATGCCATTTTGTAGATTTCAAATGAAAAGAATTGATAAATATACTACGAAGTTACAAACATCCCTAACATAAGTTACTATTATTGCATAGAAATAAAATTACACTTGCGCTGGAAAAATGTCAATGACACTGTTATATAACATTACGAAACGATTGAAAGGCCGTGCGTGACCTAATAATAAAGAAAATAAATGGGTGGAATCTGCATCGGATTAAATATGTTGTAAGCGCGTGGCAAGTCGTCTATATTAAAATTAGCCGGTTCGAGAACGGACAGCGGGGTTCTATTTTCAGCTTGGCAACGTGCCATCTCCTGTTTGTATTATAAGCTGTTTTTATGAAAGTGACTATGCGATGGAAATATCCTAAACCTGTCTGTAACCTGAGAATGTATGGCTTTAGTCTTGTTGCTACTCAAAGAACCTCAGTTCTTACACATTCTGCATAAATATTAAATTTACAAAGCATCGCGTTCAAAAGGAAATAATAGTCTAAACAACTTTTACTCAAGTTTAAAATATACAAAAATAAAAAAAATCAGTGACTGCTGTGATTATGACTTACCCGTTAGCGTAAGGGTCACTCTGCAGAACACCTGCTCCTTTACCGTAACCGTATCCTTTAGGTCCAAACTTTTTCGCGTAACATACTAAAAAAATATATAAAATATTAATATACTTGTATTATATATTCGTACATTGTTTGAGCCGTTCAGTGCGCAAATCGATTAACTCCACTTTTTGAAAAATCTTAAATTTAAGCGTCTTACAGCCGAATTCTCGAACGCTAATCAACATTGAGGTATACTTAAAAGTATTTCTAACTCTTTCATTACGAAGTTAAAATGAAAGACAGAAACATTTTAAGAAGCCCTCAAATTTTTATTATCGTTTCAGTATTCCCCGGAAAGCTAGCTAAATGCAGTGTATAGTCATATTTTGATATTTAATCATATTTCTCAACTGAACGGCAAGTTTTGACTGATGTTATCATTTAAAATATACTAACAATAAGTATAACAACCATTTAGTATCACGACAAGGGTTTTAAAATTAGTAAAGAACTTAGATGATTTTGAAGTAATCAAAGGACAAACCTTTGCAGTAAATGTCTTTATCGGAACCCTCGCAACAGTTCGTGGAGTCCAGCCGCTTCAAGCAATCAGCACACTTGAAACACTCCTTGTGCCACGCCTGGACAAACAGTGAATATAGTAAGGGTAAGTAGGGCGAAGCATGCAGGTCTTTAAAGAAATACGTGTTAAAACATTAATGCTTGAGGTTATTGCTACAACTAGGAGAGGGGCTAATTCTAAGTCCTCAAAATATACTTGATGTATTATAAGTACCTCGACGGTAAATTTCTTTATCTGGCCCGTCACAATGGATCATTGAATCGAGATTCTTGTGGCATGTAAAGCATATGAAGCATTTTTTGTGATAAGCCTACGATTAAATGAACTGTATTATATGACTGTTACGACATAAGTTATATTAATTTCGTATCAATAATAATATAATCGTCAAATTGATTAAAATGAGACATGATTTTTACAGCTTATGATTTGCGATTGAGAATACCCGTTATTAGTAGAACGAGTGTGAAAATATGGAAGATAAAGTACTGAACTGAATATTAGCACGATAGTAAATGATAGCTTACCTTTCCGCGAGCCAACATCTGTTCTGCAGCGTATACGTAACCGCCACATCGCGGGCAACCTTCTCCAGGTGGAGCTTTCGCAATCATACGTGGTTCTAAACACGCCCCATTGGTCCTTACGCCATCTCTGTATATGCATATATATATAAATACATTTTTAGCATCTTTCAGTATCTATCATTAATAAATTGTCAGCAAAGATGACGGAAGAGATGTTAAAAAAGGCTAATGGGCCCCAGAGCTTTCTAACGGCCTCTACATATACAACTTTAAATTTTTAAACAAATGGCGGCGAAGCAGATGGTATCGGCGGCGCACCTCCGCCGTAATGGGAGAAGGGAAGGGCTCCCGGCCGCCCGCTCCGCACCGGCCCGAATAATGGCCACTCCGAACATACAATACTCAAAAGGATCTAGAGGGCGCTTTCCTTATCCCATCACATACATGGATCAGTTGAAATACAAGATAAGCGTTAGCAAATGTTATTGTGTGTCAGTAAGTAGCAATAGGGTAAAAAGATGAGATAGTATCATTTTCTAACATGCTCTATTGGTGCGTCACGAGCGTTGCGATGTCGTGCTGAGGCTTTACAGATTGGTTTTCTCACCGTTGTTCCAGTGTGTCGGGGTCATCCCGGTTGAAAGGGTGGGAAGGTTGTAGAGGGGAACGCGCCCATGCTGGCGCTAGCCCTTCACGGGTCGGTTAGGACCGTCGCCAGACATGGCCACGCTCCCTCCCATTTCAAGCAATACACAGGATTGGTAGTCGACTTTTTTATTTTTCTTTTCTTATAAATTTAAAATAGACCGATTAACAAAATAAATTAAGCGATAGCGAATAAATACTCCTAACTATTTTTTAAAGTACAGAATGATGGTGACAAGGCGCCGCCGGTGGACCGAGATGTGTGTCGGTGACCCGCTAGCGCTGCTGGAAGACCGCTCGCACTCAATTCCTGTTGCGACATAAACGAAGACAGGTCATGCACGTGTCAGGCGCAAAATGTACAGCCGAGCGCGCTTCTACTTAAATGAGTTTTATGTACACGCGGTTAATGTTGTTACGTACGGGCCCAGAGGCCGGTCGGCTTGCGACCTTAGATAAGGAAAGACCCTCAGTGGCGCGGGCGGCGGGAGTGAGAATGAGACCGTACTTACGCGTTGTCGCCCTTCAGGTGGTCGCCGGCGTCCATGGACAGGCAACCAGCGCCGCCACCAAAGCCGTAGCCTTTGGGTCCGAATTTGCGCGCGTGGCAAACTTTGCAGAAAAGTTCACCTTCGTGTTCTGTGCAGTTTGTGGAGTCCAAAAGCTTCTGGCAAAGGCCTACGTGAAAATAAATCATGTCATATAACTTAAAAAACTGCTCCTAGCTCTCGACTGCAAATCGAATTTAAAGGCGTTCTGTGGTTTAGACGTAGGTATGGATTAATATTGTGGGGTAATTCTACTGACATAAACAGAGCTTTCATAAGTCAAAAAAAATGCATCAGAGCCATGTGGAGCTGAACCATTAGAAAGCTGTCGACCTTTATTTAAACGTCTAAATGTATTGACTCTTACTTCAATGTTTATTTTCGAGTGCTGCGTCTTTATAAAAAAATACCCTTACTTTTTTACAAAAACCGGGGATATCTGTTGCATTCCATTAAGAGATCCTAACCTACTTACTATACCTCGTTGCAAAACTGCGTTATATCATAAAAGCGGACTGGTGACAATGATTAGGATTTTTAACCACTTGCCTAAGACTTTAAGAGATAAGCCACTAATGTTTTTAGAGGCCAACTGAAAAAATGGCTAATTATGTAGACATACTACAATACGGTGACCGGTGTGATGTAATTGATTTTTATATTGTGTGTAAATCAATAACATCTGTATGCCTAATTACTGGCAAAACATGTGATCGCTAGAAGATATTATCAACTATTGTACCATGTTTTTGACAAATAAATAATTCTTATTCTTATCAAAAAAAAATATTTTTCCAATCAATACAATCCTATCCTATCAATCCACAATATGTCCTAATTATTATTTTTTAATTACACAGTTTTTGAGAGTTACGAATATTATGTCTTTTATAAGTTATGAATTCTACGTCATACTTATATTTTTTTCTTACATTATTTTTTGCATTAATAATAATTTTATTGTGGTTTAAATTATAAAACTGGAACCTAAGATGCTTTGTGATTGTATTTGTAATATATGATATTGATGTTTCAAACAAAATATTCATAATTAAAAATAATAAAAGAATACGTTATAGGTACAAAGATTTTTTAAATTTGACATTATATTTCGAGAAACCGTTTCACTTTTCCCACTTCAAACCTAGTAATTAGATTTTTGAAAGTAAAAATTTATTTATACCAAATATCAAAATACTGAAGGATACAATAATTCTAATCCTACAGATATAATATAAAGGCTTCAGATGTTTCTTTTTTTTTGTCCATCGTATTCAAATAGGTCAACTTCAAGTTCACTTGAGTACCTTAACATATATTTTTGAAATCTTAAACAAAAGTTTGTGCAAATGTTCACGCTATAAACAACCTGAGTTTTCACTTTTTCTTTTATTTTAACATCTAATTTAATTAGTTTTTACACCTAATAATTTTATTAAACATTTCTTACCGCATTTGAAGCACATTTTGTGCCATTTGAGGCCGCCGGCGACGCGCTCTTCCGCCGCGTATACGGACTTGCCGCATTTCGGACACTTCGGGTTATCTACTGGTTTGAAAGGCATTGTGCTCGCTTAACTTATCCTGAAAAACAAAAGTATTTATATAAACAACTATTTTTCGTTTATATTTTATTACCTTTTCTGAAAATGTTCAAGCGATTTGTCAATTAAGCATATTATAAATTACAATTGTATATTCAAAAAATAATATTATGACATAAAATAGACGTGTGATACTATTTCAATTGCAGTCAGTAGATCTGTAACATCATTAACCAGATGACAAAATCCATCCCGAATAATGCAATGTGCGTTGGCTAATATCCAAGTTGCCTGCACCATATCCATCACATTCAAACTAACACTTATTCCTCACCAATCACATGTACAAAACGATCTACAAGTTTTACTAGCTCCTTCCGAATGCTACGAATATTTTACATAAAGAACACGCGAAACATAAGGCGGGCGGCGCGTGGGCAGTTGCTTCAACGCTCCTAATTTGGGGCGTCCAGGTAAAGTTACGCCACTGGAGCGGCATTGCACTGTTATTTATAGACCGCATTAGGAAGAAGCCGTAGTCACTCGCGATTATGCTATGTTTTGTTGTGATTGATATCACTTTCACCAGAGCACGGACCTGTTCGTCGTGTCGCTACGAGAGTCGAGCTCCCGAACGCGTGTACAGTGCAAGGCGTTGTTGCCGTGACTGCTGAGCGCGGAGGTCGAATGATGCGCGAGGGCAGAGCGCCACCGTAGTCTATGAGCCAGTTGCACACGGCACCAGTGGTGGGGCGGTACATTCCCGCCCTCACATCCACTCATCACCACCCTTATGCTCTCCTACTCAAGAAGAATCCCTACCTACCCAAGGGGTCTACATGAACAGTGGCTTCAAGACAGGTTTTCAATTGCATACCATTAACGAGATTGTCATTCAGTAGTGCGTTATGTTCATTTATAAAATAATATTTTGTTCGATAATTAATGTATAGGTACAGATCTCTTATCATGGGGAAATAAAAAACCCTTCAAAGTGGGGATCGGCTATGGTCAGTATATTTCTGTAAGAAGCGGAGTTCGAAAAAAATGGTTTAATACAATAGAACAGCTGATGGACCGTCTATCTTTTTAAACCAAAAATCTCTTATATTTCGATTTGTATGTCTGATAACAAATTATATTTACTAATAAATACTAACCATAGCTAACTCTCCCCTAAATATAATAATATTCCGACACCCTGAAAATGCTTATTCGTAAATTTAAGAGAAGAAATCAGTGAATGAATAATGAAAACAAAGTACTGCTTTATGATGCCTTTTAGATATACCTATAAGGAAATTAAAATGAAAAGAATTCTTTAAAATATTTAAAATCTACAAAAGCGTTAAGACAGTACCTTATGGAACAAACTACTTTATATGGCAGTTACATTTATGAGAACTTGTAAGCTTTATATTAACTTTAGAGTAAAGATCCCTTATACAATGAATTTTATGTCCCATCAACTCTTAGGTAAATTTCAATAGTTAAAAAGAAACTTCAATGTGTAAGCTCATCACATATATTTCTTTGTTGCATAGGTAGATTTGCAAATATCATAATAACATCAGCATAAACAGGTGCCTATTATATTTCAACTAACATCCTATTGATGTTTATTAAATTATGTTTGCGACCTGATTTCCAGTGAAAAATCCTGTGAATTTTTACAGTTTGAGAATTTTCTCTTAATTGTACTTAACAATTTTAAAAAGTCGTAATATTATCGTTTTTATACAATGCGGATCTCGCTCACGCGTTGCACATCGCACTCAAAGCGGGGGAGGGAACGGTATTTATTTTATTAAAGAGATCTAGATAATGTAAGCTGTATTTTATTGAGAATTAGAATTGAGATTTGCAAAATCCAGCCGCAATCCTGAGAATAGTCCAAAATATATTATATAGGTAGGTAACCCTATGCAAAAGAGTTTCTAATCTCTGCTTGCTTCTGTATATTCGATAATTGTCTCAAAACCGTCTCATAAATTCATTCCTTAAAGATATCTATCGTGAAATACATTTAATTTTTTACGTACCTAAATTATGTTTGATTTCATAGCCCGATTGATTAGTTCTCACAATGAGACAAAAGTTGAGATCAAAATAAAACAATATATTATGCACGTGTATGATAAAAATAGATTTTTTTAAATATCTTTACCATGCAGATAAGGTGAGTCACACTCCTAATACAGTTACATAGTACGAAAATAAATTTCACATCTAATAGCATTTGAGTCATAATTTTGGCAAGTCGTATTCATATACGTATTGATAGTGAGCACTGGCCACATCCATCATTGTTATTTTTCGTTCAAACAAAACAGATATAATGGTCCGGTCATCACAATGATGCATTAAAGGTTTGCACTCATCAAGACAGAAATAAACAACAAATATACTCTTTATTATGCGCACAATTAGTCCAGTGATAAGTCATATATATTTCCCCTGCCAACTACAGCACACCTGCCTATCTATTAATATTTTTAAAACAAAAATAACTTCTTACGTGCATTTTGCAGATTTGATATTTTGTAAGAATATCATAGTCGATGTAAATTACAACATTCCACAAGATGTAGTTTATTGAGACGGGCTGGACCACTTAGTAAATACAACATATTGACCTATAGATATGGACATTTTACTATTCTTTGAAATTTAGCAAAAAATACCTATGACAAAAAAATTGACATATAGTTGTAATTCTCATGAAGTGAAATGTAATTTCTTTTGATAGTAATAAATATCGTTAACCCTTTAAAACATTTGAGGAGAGAATACCTTTCTAGCTAGTGCAAAAATCTATGATTGTTTATTTGTTGATGTTTAAAACTTAAATATAATTCTCTTACAAGGTATTATGCATCAAGTAATACAAGAGTGCGTTCATGGTCAATTTCCTTATAGGTAGCTATATGGTCAGTACCTTCAATCTGTGACCATATTTGTATGATGTTATCGTGCAATCAAGTCACATGAGAATAACAGCTGCTTACGTTTATTAAATCATTTTGATTTATAAATTGAATTTAAAAATAATTACATATAGATTTATGCTTCTATAAGGATATGTATCCAAATTAGATTTGGATAAATTTGATAATTTTTGATTGATTATGAGATTGAATAATAAGCATATTGCTCTGTGGTGCAAGTAGAGGTCATAATGAATTTATTTCAGTATTAAACGCGATGCGTTTAGCATCTGATTTCCTGGGTTCTAAACCTGGGGAAACAAGAATAATAAAATTGTTTCGTTTATAAAGAAAAATGAAAAGTGAAACAAACACAGAGGCATAATTGACACATTTCCAAAGTATAGGCCTAATAGGTTAGATTTCTGCCGCCCTTGTCTTTACAATTGTTAGTTCCTGAATGGATATATAGTATATACACTAATATTATAAAGAGGAAAGATTTGTATTTTTGCCTGTTTATACTGAATAAACTCTTTCACCAATAGAAAGCTACATTATCAGCGACTAACACAGGCTATTTTTTGTGTATAGTACATCTACATAGTCCGTGCGAACCATGGGCACGCTGCTAGTGTATGTATATAGAGGCCCTGGACTGAACTGGATATTTTTCTACAGAATATGGTTTGCTGTACCGTTGAATATACAATGAAAGGGAAGAGGGAAAGTCATCGGTGAGATTGTAAAAAATTGGTTCCCAAATTTGCCGCCCCTAAAATCTGTCGCCCTGTGTTCAAGCCTACTCAGGCTGCTGATAAATAAGCCACTGCACAGAAGTAGGTACACAGTATGGGAAATTCTTATCATTGGACAGAATATTCAAGAATACATACAGCAATATTTTAATGAAACGGACTTACAAAATTCAAATTAATTATTGGACGACTTGAGTTGACGTAAATTAGCAAAAGTTTAAATCGTAGCCATTAATTATGTGCGTGACAAACAATTTACAGTCTCAGAATAATATTTACGATGAATACTCATCACAGGCAGATAAAAATTGTAAAATTCACTGCCAGAGCAGTGCTTAAACTATGTCGCTAATATATCTAACCTCAATCATTATTTTATAAAATATTTATAGGTGTTCATTTTAAAGTCTAGATACTCTACCCACTAGACTTCCAAAGTTCCAAATTCGTCAGAGATTGGATACTAGCTTTTGCACACCACTTCAATCATAGATCTCAAAACTTCCATCCCCTCTATCGGGGGGTAGACTCTGATGGAATTGAAATCCTTTCTTAGCAAATATATACAGGATTAATATATACTTCCTGACATATTTTGAAGTTTTCGTCCCCAGTGGCTTAGACCAGGAATTGATAGGCCAGTTAGATAGGCAGTTTAAAACTTATAATATTGACATAGATAGCAGATGTTATTCGTGTAACCTGTTTCTTTACAATTTCTTTAATGCAAAAACCCAGGGCCGTTTTTAGAGGTGTTGGGGCAATAAAAGTGTGGAGGCCCCCTGGCCCCAAATTATTTTCATATTAAAAAAATAATCATGTTTGTACAAAGTACAGTAGGTAAAGGTAAAACAGCGAAAAAAATATCAAAGAATAAAGTTGTTTGCTAGTGTTTACGTCGGAATTTGAAAGTTTTTTTCCGAATTCTCTATTGTGGGGGCCCCGAGCCAGTAGCGCCAGATGCCATCCCCTAAATGCGGCCCTGCAGATCACGGATCACGTCAAGTTGAAACAAGAATCCGCTGTTATAATCGATTACGCTTTTACAAGGGGAATGTTAGAGAATAGAGTTGAAATAACATGCAGGTGTTTACGGCTGAAATCACAGGTGTGGTGGATCGCTGTGTGAATTCGTGTAGGCCGAAGCAAAAATAACACGTAAACCCTCCGTTACTCAACGCGCTGTGCGAAACTCTTCAAATGTATTACTCATACCTTTCTGTAGGTCCACCTACGCTGTATTAAAATTTCATACACTACTTTTAGATTCTACGGTTTCACCACAAAGTTGCAAAGTTATTTGACACGTTAATTATATTTTTGTGTGACAACTACATATATAACATAATATAACAGCAAGATATTTTACGACAGACCCCGACAAAAATCCTGCATTATCATTCGTTTCAGTCGTGTTTTTGCTGATATATTTCGTTTACTGTGTTTGCTGCTTTATTAGTTACTAGCGATCCGACCCGGTTTCGCACGGGTGCAATGTATATGTACTATACACAAATAGCCTATGTAGTAATGTAGCTTTCTATTGGTGAAAGTAATTTTAAAATCGGTCGAGTAGTTTTTGAGTTCAATCGTAACAAACAAACAATCATTTTTTTATAATATTAGTATAGATATATTATATAATTAGTTATATTTTACTACAGTGCTAAACAATCTACTCCGATCACAACTATGTTAAGAATGATTTCAAGAGAGCTCATGTAATATTATTATGCCTCTCACGATATGGTCAAGGCAAGTTGATTTACAAAGTATACATTGGAATAAGACAAATGTAATATGATCTGTCAAGCGATTGAACTTATAACTTTAGATTCTTTGCATTTTATTATATTTTTTTTATCGCTAGGGGGGCAAACTCCATAGTAACTAAAAACAAATATCTAGGCCTAACCTACCAACCTCTTTGAGAGTAATTTAAAAATTACATCAATGTAGATATTATGTTCCTTTATAACGCTTGAAAATTTCTTTTTTTCATTTGGCACCTTTCACTACTTCGTGATATACGATGAGATATAACATCAAATGCAAAGTTTTTTATTTCTCATCTATTTTGGTTTACTGTGCAGTGTGTAACACAATATTTTAAGAAATATGTCTAAACTTGATTGTTCTAATCATTCCTATTTTTTATTAATTACCTACCATACAAACTATTCATTCCACAGAAATCGACTTCACTTGCGTAAAATAATTGAGATTATTTCGCGGAATAAAGGAAAGCCTATCATTCTTCAGCGTTGAAGCTATCTCTATACAAAACTTTATCAATATCGGTTCTGCGGTTGAAACGTAAAACGAACAGACAATCTGTTACTATCCAATTTATAACTTTTAATAAAAATAAAAGTAAAATGAAATGAAAAGTGTTTATGAAGCAGTAGACCACGCTATTTCTGTCTTACAAAGAGAGGGGGAATTTTAATATCCTATTGCAATATGTTTCCCAGAAGTCTCTCTCATTCTTAACTTAAAAGTTTCTATTACAATAACATCGAGTGAACTCTCCTCTCTCCTAGTAGGGCATGGGACATAGGGGTCTGTTTCATTAATAATTGCTTTATAAGCTAATACTAGCATTCTATCCCCAGTCAATTTTTTATCGTGTTAAATAATCAGAGCTTAATGATATGATATATAATAATATTGCTAATGATATTAATTTATAGATGAAAATACTTTGAGATTGGATTATTTTCATCACCTACGCTCATTACCATGTACCTATCTAAAATATTAATTAACCTATTTATATTCAAAATAACGTTTGATATAAAGTACATAAGTGCTACGGCCTATTTAACTTCTTAAAAATAGAAAAGCACTTCGTTCAAATCATGGAAAAATTCATAATTTCTCATCGCATTTAATTGCTGTCTGTAATGGAGTTCGTTGACAGCATTACCTGAATGACGCAAAGTAAGAAAATCGTGCGTCATATTTAAAAATCGATACTCGCGTGTGGTTGCTAAAAAGCAGTCAGGTGTGCCAAAAATCTATAGCTCTTATTTCTACTATAATTATATATTAATTATTTAATTATTAAGGATTTTGAAAAGATTATAAGAAGAATTCTGAAGAGGTAATAAGCCATGATGTGTCCACATTTATATTTTCTCTAAGTGTTTTTTAATGTTTTTTACAATAAAGCGTATTTTATCTATTTATCGATATACTTTTTTGTAGCATAATCAATACTAATATTATTAAGATGAAGAGTTTGTTGGGTTGAACGCGCTAATCTCAGGAACTACTGGAGGAAGGCTACGACCAATAGGAGCGGAGTATCAATGAAAATTGTTGTTGTTAACTGTTAGCATTATTTTAATATAATACATTATATTATTATACCTATTGGCCAAGTTCTACGTTAATAAATATCAAAGTACCTGTTATTCAAGTAGAGTAATGAATAAATAGTACTATTTTAGGTCCGATTATAATGAAGTGGTCGACACAATATTTTACCGCTACTTGTTTTTATCTTCATGCGATCATAGTTATATTTAGCACACTTCGTGTTCCACTACTGACTACCGATATCCTGACATGACAGGAGATGGCGGAAAATGGATTTCTCCGCGTATAAACTATAAAGATCTAAGCCACATGTTTTTATCATAATTTAGTGACATATATTAATAGTGTATAGCTGATAAAATTATACTGTATTTAAGATATAGTAAAAAACAAAGTCCTTTATACATACAATGCTATTTAAATATTTTTCTAGAAAGTTGAGAAACTACGAATATAGTTGCATAATCTCGTCTTAGGCATTTTATCAGTTATTGGAAATAATAATTTTATTTTTAAGTACATATAAAATATTTATATAGTAGAATTATAGTAATTATGTAGTAGTATCTACTCGGGCGTAGCAAGGTCGCGTTTCCAATTAGGATATAGGTAACTGCCCATTTTATTAGTATTTTCAATCTACTGAAAAACAAGTCAATTTGAAAAATATTGATTACGCGGGCCAAAAACACTATCACAAAAATGGAACTCTTCGACCGAAATTTTCAGAATTAGGAAAGGTTACTATAAATAAGTACCATAGCAACATGATGAGAAGAATGTATGAAGAAACACGAGGGAAACTGTGTTACGTATGACAATGAATCACAATGTTAAAAAGTCTTATCTATAGGAAGGAACTACTGGTTCGAATTACAGAGGAAAACTTAAGGCTATATGACATCACGCTGCGACGAATAGGAGCGAAGCATCAGTGAAAAATGTTGCAAAAACGGGGAAAATTATCCATATTTGAGGGCTTCCGTTGCGTGCGTTGCGTAAACGGTTCAAGTTACCCAAAAAATATGCATGAAAGAATTATTCCTCTTTAAATGTCCGCGACAGAAGGTATATGTCTATCTTTTAAGATTGACTCATTATAACCTGGTATTTTTATGGTAAGGTAAAAATATCATTTACTTTAAAATATATTCTTTTAAAAACTTCTTAATCGCGATCATAATAATAGAAAGTCACGGGCAACAGCTAGTATAAATATATGGTTCAACTCTGCGTCTCAGTGGTATTTGCGTTAGGTCCGGAGCTAGGTTTTACCGGTTACTAGGTTAGGATACCGGTAATCTAAAAGGTACCAAGATATTAAAAAATGTATCAGACAGGCAGGGTAGCTAACACACACAGAAATACGTCTGCCTTAGGTCCGCGCTATGGTACTCAAAAGTTCACTTATTCTATTTATTTTCTGCTCCCAGTATTTTTTCTGTATTATAAAGCTGTTATGAAAATTAAAATTTACATAATACAATTTTACGTGTTTAATAAATCCACAATAGTAATAAAAAGCGAATACAAAAAGAGTAATTTTTCTGTGGGGAACATAATCTCTGGAACTGCTGAATCGATTTGAAAAGTTGACTTGGGCTACATGCAGTTGAACGGGACGCAAGGTAAATATTATTGCCTTTCTAATCTTTAACCCATACATTACTCAGAGCATCCCCGAAGCTCTCAGTAATGAATGTGTTAAAAACTGACGGCGCTATAAATCTATATTTATAAATTGAACACATGATAGAAGTTTTATTTTCTTTATTTATAGTGCGGATGACACCATGCCGAGTACTAGATGATTAAATAAAAGTTAGATATGACATAATTTTAAAGTTAATTTTGCGTTTTCTTGGTACCCAGAAAACCTGTTAAAAGTAAAAGACCAAAAAATTCAGTAAAAATAAACATGGATTTCTCACTTTATTAAAACTATGTGCGTATGTTTAATGGAACAACTCATTTTACATATTATAATGTGCAAAGATCACTTACTTGTGGCTCCATCTTTTGTGTGAAATTACAACTATTTACAATAATTATACGAAGTTGAGCCCCCTTAACAGTTCCATCTCACGGAGCTCAAGAGAACTAAAAAGGCTTGGATTAACCCATGCGCCATCTGTGAGAAGGATCCAAGGTGCGAAAGGCTCCGCTGCCGCTACCCGACTGGCAGGCTTCAAGATCGCCCAATCTATTAATACCAGCCTACGCTGAAATTGAGAACGGCGAGCTCAGGCCTATTTTCAGGTTTCGTTCAACACTATAACGAAAATAACGAGCGCGTTGAACTAAATTCTTAACGATTTGCGTCGTTACATCCGATCGTCGTTATTTCGAGTAAATAGCACGTGTTGTTTATGACTCGCACCAGATGGCAGGCCAGTATCAATTTAGCTTTATATCGTCTAACTCGGCGTGATTAAAATTGTTCAGAATAAATGTAACTTATGTGACTATCGGTAACTTCCAGTAACCGAGAAAGACAGATAAATCTTTATATTATGTGTTGAAGTAGTATACCCGCTCTGTTCGTAAAATATTTGCAGCCGGCCTAGCAAGACAATCGCGACAAAATTTTGTCGACCGTTTTCTCGTGTTTTAATCGATTGAGACCGTTTTTGTCGACCGTTTTCTCTTTATTTCTTCCGGGTCTAACATGACAATTACATTTAAAACTCGACTTTTAATATCAAAAATAGATAAATTTGTCGATTGAGATATATTTTCTATCAAAATTGTCGATGTCGAATTGTCGAGATATCTTACATCTTAGTTTGTCTTCTCTCGTTCGCGACATATCTCGTGGCGTCGTGGCGGTCATGCTAGGCCGGAAGGTTGCGTTTTAGACAGTGAGGTTAAGGCTTTAGGCACTTAGGGATGCAGTCCCGGCTGCTCTACAATAGAGACTGGAAAATATCTTTCAAATTCCGAAAAGTAATCACTAGTTAACAACTTCTCCATTGATATCTTTTTTCGCTGTTTTACCTTTGCGATTATAATCTTATAAAATATTTAAAAAAATGTTTATTTTATTGGGAAAATAATTTGGGTTCAGGGCGGTCTGGGTACTTACGAGTATATCTATAGGAGTTTTGTTAAATAATCACTTTATGAAATAATTACCTGATTACGATTTAAACTCATTTAGTAAATAATTCTCTTTACTTTAATCTTGGAAAATATTAAAAGAAGAATCGGTAGATGGCAAGAGTTTAGCCCATATACTTATTATATTATACGCTCAGATTATATAATAATCTGAGATTATACGAATATAATAAAAATGAATGAAATTAAAATATAATATATATATAATAAATTCTTTTATATATTATGTAAGTACAGTAAAAAATATGTTGTATACATATTTACAGAGAACGAAAGTCCTAATGATAGAGGTAAACATCGAAAGAACTAAGAAATCAAATCTCAGTTTTAAAAGTTTGAAATTTCCCAGTGACAGCGGTCTTTCAATACAAAAATGTCGGAACCTTATTGTAATTATCAATAACCATGGTTTCACACATATCCAGGGTCCACTTTACCAGGTTTCACTTTAGTATAGGTATATTTTACTAGGGTAAAGCCCAAGTTTCTCTGAAGAATGATTCCCACTGCAACCCTTGTTCTTCTGTCAGTGGATGCTCATAATTCGAAGAACCCAACACATCTATGATGCTGCCTACCTTAACGAGAACAACAGTATGTTAAGTTAGTGCGACACAAACTTGTGGATGAATAAAGCTTCTTCTTACTATAATCTAGACTAAAACTTGTATAAACCGGTCGCTTATTAAAAGGGCTGTGTGAGTGATAGTGAAAAAGTTTAGTGCTTTGCAAGGAACACAACAAATATGTGTCCCTCTATGATAGAGACAATAAGAAAAGTGTTAAAGGACACTAAGAAAATATAATCTAGTTAATAATTTAGGATATAAGTAAACTGTTAATTAGCCTTAAATTACTGGCTAGATTGTATGTGCTTGCTTCATTGAGTTGAGTTGAGTTGTTATCATACAATACTTGTTTATTTCAATTTTATTTTATCCTATCTGTTAAATAAATTATGTTGTTCTGCATTTAGACACCATCTAACCATTTGGAGCCACTTTTGACACCTTAATAACTCAAAATCTATGTAACAACATTATTGTATAAGTTGAGACACTAAGATAGATAAACTAGTACTCTAAAATTTATAAACACAACTTAAACGGTTACTTATATAGATTTTAACATCCAAATATCGTATATTTTATGATCGACTTAACCCACTTCCAGATGATCTAGAAACTTCATATTTGGCATCCAGCTAGGTATTTGTGTTTGTATGCAAAGGAAAAAATAAAAGAATTTGTGTTTACATTTTTTTAATTACCTTGGCGCCTTTCAAAATTATAAGAGCCATATTTTCTTATATCTTCTTTGTAGGAGAATAGTTTCCATTATAAAATGTTGTTTTATCATTGTTTATGCATAGGTACTTCCCAATTATTTACAAAACTTAGACAACCGATATTAACTGCACAACTGCGACACTGCTCCTGGCAGCGTTGGCTCAGCGGTCTGACATGATTGAAAATAATTGTAACAAAGAAGAAGTTTCAATTGTTATTGATGAATTATAAAATAATAATAATAATATTGTTTTTTATTAACGCGAGTATCACACATTTAGATATAATATATATAAATATATAACGGATTAAAACGCGCAGTCTGGTTGCTGAAAAGCATCTGAAACGTCGTCGGGATAAATAATTTAAACAATATAAATAATAAATCGCATTTTAATCCGGTATAACTACAGTATGTTATTTAAAATGAAACAAATGTGAAAAAAATCATTGAAACATCTCTTGAAATAAAAAATTATGGGACTTTGAATTTGCGCTTGCGAGAATAATTTCGTTACGCTCATTAACCACTGACTGAGAAAATGTTAACACGACAAAAATATTTCCACAAGTAATGTTGCGCAGAAACATCGATGTAAGTAAGGAGCTGGAAACGGCTCCATAGGAATTATAAAACAAAAACAATTGGAACTTCGGTATCAACAATAATGCATGTAAAATGATCATCAAATTAAATCATAGTTTATCATTAAGCTGAAAACTGACAAGACTAAAGTTTCAGACACTAACTATATAGTGAACGGAATTCCCTTGGCTAGTTTTCACCAGCAACACTGAAAAGAATAGAACCTTACAATATAAAAATATAACTTGCATAGAATATTTTTATTTTTTTTATGTCAGATGTCGACAGACGAGCATGAGGTTCACTTGATGGTAGGTGATACCTCAGCCACAGAACATCAGTTAATGATGCGCTGTCGACCTAATTTTTACTCCGAGCATTCGGAAATCCAGAGACTGAAACCGAAACACGCAATATGCACTTCACGGTTTTTCCATCTATGAACGATGGTTAGTTACCCGGTCGGAATTTAGATATTCTTCCCACCCGATCAATGCCCGAAGTTACCAGACGTGGGGAAAACATGCTTACAGAAAATTATAAACATATGGACCCGGTGGGATTCGAACCCACGACCCATCGATGCGCACGGCAGGTGTTCTACCGAACGCGCCAACGAGCCCGTCCAAAAAAGCTAAAGATAATAGGTTGATATGAAAACTAACCAAGTCAATGTTGAGGTTCAATGGATGGTTCGTTTTTATAAATAAAATTCAGAATTGTCTACAGAACTTATTTTAGATCTCAATTCATTTGTTGGTGAAGTTGACTGTTACACCATATTATCATAATATGGCTGCCATTTCCACATTTATGTTTTTTATGGGATAACTTTACCTGATCCTGTAGAAGGATCTACCAGATTTGATTAACTACGTTTAAAATACCTGATTTAAAGACGGATTTGTTTATAGATTTTTTTAGGAAAGAAAAAGGATAATAATACTACATATTATTTTATTATAAAAGGGATATAATAAAATGGAACTTAGTCATAGCTTATTTCTAAATACAAAACCAATTTCGCATCAAGTATAAGATGTTATTACCAATAGGCAATACTTAGGTCATCTTGTCCACAAACAAGAGAACACACAATCTTACACATCACGCTTGACTAGTATCACTAGATTCTAGATACAAAAAGATCGAACAGTCTTATCATAATGTCCGCGTGCACTCAGTTTTGTACAAAATTATCTTATAATTAATATCACTTGGTGCGATTTTGTGGCTTATAAATCACTTTCCCATGAGGATTTTACGACCAGCGCCGAGGTTCTGTCCAGCCTGAGTAGCACCTTTGTTTGAACCAGCCTGAAGACCGATCACCGTCTGACCCGCCTTCAGCACTTCGTCAGAGAAATCACGTTTGCATTCCTCAGAGGGTTTTGGGCCGAGGTAAGGTCCATTCCATTCAGCGTGTCTGTAAGTCTGTAAAAACAATTTAGTTAGAAATACTCCTCATATAACACATTATGTCTTCACATCATTATATTTATAACCTCGATCGGCCTCAGAATGCATGACCTTGTATATTTATGAAAAGTGAGGTAATTTGTTGATATTGGCAAAGTTTCAAGTTCTCAAATTCTAAACATGTCTTAAAAGAAAACAGCTTGTAAGCGAGTCGTTTGAGTATTACCATTCGGCATACTAATGTTGGTTTATTGCAGGATATGACTTTAGTACTTTAAATATTTATATTAGACTTTAAATTTTGAATTAAACTGCAAATGGGCCGCAAAACAGTCCTACTCAGTATATATAGAGCTTTTTGCTGCCACTTTGTTTAGAATGAATTTACCGTATTAAAAAAAATACGTTTTAACATACTGTTGGTACTTTACTGACTTATTTTTTTTCTTTGAATGTATCACACAGTGATGCGATATTTACCTCGCGACCTAAAGCGTAGAGTGTGCTCACTACTTGGGCGATGTCCTTCTTCTCCCATAGGTCCACAGTTTGGAAAACATCGATATCTGGGACACCATATGCTTTGATAGCGGATTGGAAGCTGTATAGAAAAACATGTTATTTATATTAGGCTACTCATTTAAAAAAAACCCGGGCAGGTGCGAGTCAGACTCGCGCACGAAGTATTCCGTACATCTATAAAAACGAGAAAAAATTCAAGTTCGTTGTTTGGGAGCCTCCCTTAAATATTTGTTTTATTTTAATTTAATTATTACTTTTAAAGTGAATATATAACTAAATATTCTATGAATATTTCAAGCGTGGTATATCGAGCAAAAACGATTAACAAAATCACATTTATTGTATGGGAGACCCCTTAAATATTTATTTTATTCTGTTTTTTTTTTAATATTTGTTCTAATAACGGCAACAGAAATACATCATCTGTGAAAATTTCAACTGTCTGACTATCACGGTTCATGAGATACAGCCTGGTGACAGACTGACAGGCGGACGGACGGACAGCGAAGTCTTAGTAATAGAATCCCGTTTTACCCTTTAGGGTACAGAACCCTAAAAATCAACCAATAGTATCGACAGATTCGGAACTTACTTGGTGATGTTCTCCATCATTTTGAATTGTCCACCAGAGGTGTTAATTTTGTTGACGGAGCCAGGCTTGATTTTGTTGATCAGTTGGCAGAGAACAGTTCCGTCCTTAAGAACATCCTCAAACGCCTCACCAGGGGGGAATTTAGCACCGAGAACGGTTTCTATCCATCCCTGGCACTCCCTTTCTTGATCAGGGTTGCGCTTGGAGGCAAGCTACAGTAAAAAAAGTGTTTCTATAACTAATGATTTGAAGAAACATTGAATTTTGAAACGATATCATCTATGTACATATATTATATATGACAAGTAAAAAAACAAGTGAATTTCGGCTCTAAATTAAAGAAGATATCGCGTAACATAAATCCAAAAAGTACACTCGAATTGAAAAACTCCTCCTTTTTTTTAAATCGCTTAAAAATATTATGTTTATTTCAAATAAATAAAAATAACTAACCTTAGCGCGGACTTGTCTTTCAAGAGACATTTTTGTGTTTTGGAGTGTTGTTGGCTTGCTGATAGGTTAGTACACAGCTGAAAGCACCGCTAGACTGAATTCTTGAAAGCTGTTCCAAAGTATTTATAGAGCGTGCAGGCTGCGCCCTTCTGGAAAACTCTTACGCATACTTTACGCTACCCGATGTCGAATCCGCTACAAATATGATTCTGACTCAACTCAAACCTCTAGCTGAAGGCGTTGTGGATGAATTATTTTAAAGAAACAGTATCAGTATCAATATTTTCTGACTTATGTATCTCATCAAGAATATTTTCAAACCATTTTCTTACAGAAATATTTGTGTCAAAATACAAACATTTCTTAAAGACAACTTCTTTGAAATATCATACCATCATAATATATATTTTAAAATCTTCTGATATAAAGAGTTTATATAAGAAATTATATAATTATTATTAGTTTATTATTTAATTTATAATGTTATCAATGTGAATGGATAGTTTTATTTAATTTCGCATCTTTACCCGACATTTACACTTTTTTCTCCAAAGAAAAAAGGACTTAGTATTCTTACTTAATATATATTTGACAAATTGAAAAAATTTTGGTAAGTAATAAATAAAGTAGCAAAACTATTATTATTGAATTGATGCTACCGCTACAAGATTTGGGTATCAAAGAATTAATTAGTTACGAGTAAATATTCCTCTGTTCGTTTACTAACATAATGGTATTTGACAAAAGCTGACTATAGGTTACCGGCCTTACATTTTCATAGATCTCTCATAATACGAAAAGAAATTTAAATATTCGTATATAATGCACCCGTTTTGCACACGTTTGACGGCCAGTTTTTGTACCGTTTATTTTTGATGTTTTGATAAACTTTAAAAAAATTGACGTTTGAATTTTTTACTTATTTTTATTATTTATTGATATTTCATCGGTTTTCTAAAATATTTAAATACAAACATTCGTGATATGTGAAATCATCAATATGAAAATCGAAACCCGATTTCGAAAACTTACTTAAACTGTAATTGAGTTATAATCATTACGTGTCCCACATATTTCTGAATAAAAAATAATCATTTGAAACAATTTTCTTTCTTATTACATAGATAATAAAAGAAAAATTAAAAAGAATAGAGGTGACGAAGGACACATTCTTGTTACAAAATACACACGGTATTTTGTAACAAGAATGTGTAAATTTATGGAATTTACCCTTTGTGCCCTCCTACGCTTATATACCGGCAAAATTAAATTAGATAGCCACTGTTAGCATTTGTCATGTCATATTTACTTATTACAAGAATTATTTGCTACGCCAAAACGCTCGGAATATATTTCCTTATCTATTTACTACATCTACGTCGCATTAGAATAAATATAGTTCTAGTACCATTATTACTGAATCCGTTTTGGACTCATTACGGTCTGAATATTTAATGCTTTTAACTATCGATAATGAAATAATCGTTAATTGATAAAAATTAATTTATTTAGACAACCTTTTTTTTATATAATTTTTGTTTTTATATTTGACTTTGTCAGAATGATTATAATATTGAAAAAGAAATGACGTTCATATTCTAGTAAGAATTATCCATATTTTTATTCCTCACTAACGGCCGAATTTTCGAACGCTAATCAACATTGAGGTGTACTTAAAAGTATATCTAACTCTTTCATTGCGAAGGTAAAATGAAAGACAGAAACATTTTAAGAAGCCCTCAAATTTTGATTATCGTTTCAGTATTCCGCGGTAAGTTTGCTCAGCCCATTGCTTTCCATCGCTATCAGTGATTCATTATTTGATTTAATTATACATACATTTACATATTATATTATATATAATGAAAAAATCGCATTTAAATGTGTAAAATAATTATAAATACTAATAATGTTGTTATTTTAACACATTCATAAGCATGATGGTATGCCCCAGCACGCGTTACTAAGTATGACAAATAACGCCGCCCGCCCACCAGAAGTTTTTTCAGTACTCGTTGACTTATCACGTCGCGAAAACCCACGCTGAGTAGAGCGCGGACAGCAGTATGCACACGGTTCTATTGGCGTTATCAAATGCAGATACCACAAGATTTTTTAAGTGTTTAATGATTTATAGCCGAATACTCAAATGCTCATCAAAATTGAATTTTACACAAAAGTATTCTTGTCACATTCTTTAAAATATTTAATACTAATATTATAAAGAGGTATGATGAATTTAAATAAAATACTGTATACCGGATTAATACGCGATTTATTATTTATATTGTTTAAATTATTTATCCCGACGTTTCGGATGCTTTTCAGCAACCGTGGTCGCGGGGAGACAGAAAGATGACAGTTGTCTGATTTTTGAAATGTCACAAAGTTGCCATATTAACGCCATCTATTCCTACGGAGTTGATATTTACTGTAATTTTCTATATTATGACAATATTGATAACGGTTTCCTCTTGTTTTTTAGTATGTGACATTTCAAAAATCAGACAACTGTCATCTTTCTGACTGTCCGTGACCACGGTTGCTGAAAAGTATCCGAAACGTCGGGATAAATAATTTAAACAATATAAATAATAAATCGCGTTTTAATCCGGTATACAGTATTTTATTTAAATGTGTGATACTCGCGTTAATAAAAGACAATATTAGGTATGATGAATGACAATTGTTTTATAATTCAGGCTATACCACAACCTTTAAATATTAAAAATATATTCAATATTGTATGTGTGATAGGAGTAATAAATCAAAGACGTTTTATTTCTTTCTTTATTAAAACACCCTCCACAATTTATTATCAATGATACAATCGAAGTACAGTTGCCTGTACTGATATTATGCACAACAGTATATTTACAATGATTTTACAAACATAAATAATATTTACAATAGATACCTATTTAATTCTAGTTCACATTAGTACAACTTCGTGAATACTATTATAGTATTTTAATAAGTATTGCCATAGTAAATAAATCTCTCATAAAATAATCAATGCATTAACGAAAGCTTCTACAGATATTGGCTAAATTGATTACTTATTTTGTCAAATGACTAGAAATATTTGGTTTTAAATGCGATCACTTATCACAACGCAGGTGGTTCGTTTTCCATACAAAAAGTCATGATTATTAACGAAGTCAGTTTAGAGTTTCGATACTAAATATTTGTGCAACTATTTACTTTCCGGGAGTTCTTTGCGCGGAGTTAGTGAAATAATTTTATTTTATATAGAAATCATCATCATAAAAGATTTATTAATAAATATTTATTATATTAACTTATTATTATTTTATTAACTCCGCGCAAAGAACTCCCGGAAAGTAAATAGTTGCACAAATATTTAGTATCGAAACTCTAAACTGACTTCGTTAATAATCATGACTTTTTGTATGGAAAACGAACCACCTTAACTGCTACTATTTGGAATGACTTATTTTCATTAGATACAATCTACCTTTAATCGAGTATACATGAGCGTATACGATACAATTGAATAATATATATTTACACGTCTACTTATTAGTTATCACACAAAATTCGAGATCCTTACTTAAAACAACACCGGTCACAAGAACGGTTCGCGGTTCTAAAAGAACGTTATGAAATATTCATCGTCAGTTACGTCCATTTAGTGCTTTAGAATTGGTATTAACTGAGATTTCTACTTAACTCTACGGCCTAATATATTATTCTATCTATTAGTTTTACGTATAATATACTAACCTATTTAAGCAATACTATAGTTGTAATACATCCCCCAAATTAACTACGATTAAATGGACACAAAAGTTTTGGCACTTTTATAATTGTTATATTTGCAGTCTTTTCCGAAATTCACTTTAAAATTCTAGTTCACATCACCACACTGACGTATTATTTGAGAAACTGTCACTCGCACAGTTATATAACAATATATTGATGCATGTAACCTAGAAGAAAAACGCGGATTAGAAAAGATGGTTGTTCGATTTGGCCAGTGTCCCGAGGTGGTCAGAGAGTAGGTAGTTAGGTGGTGCCACGCCAAGAAGAGGGAACCCAGACGGTTGCCGCAGCAGGCCGCAGCCGCCCGCCCACTTGCCGCCCACGCCACTCACCGGAGGCTCTGCTATGCCACTGCCCACGCCATTGAGCTCGTCGCATAGTTTGTTTGCTGGTAATAAAAAAAAAGTTATAAAGAAATGTAATCAAACTCAACGTCCGAGGCAGAACTCGTACAAATTTTTAATCATGAGTTATACTCGTATGTGTTTTTCCAAACCCATACGAATTCAAAAAATAATACATTCCTTAACAAACTTTAAGCTCTCTTGTGTTATAGTTACACGGATAGAGGTTATATCTTATGGTGTAAGCCCAACATTATCTATGTCTATACTGATATTATAAAGCTGAAGAGTTTGTTTGTTTGAACGCGCTAATCTCAGGAACTACTGGTTCGAATTGAAAAATATACTATTAATTTTTGTGTTGGATAGTCCAATTATCAAGGAAGACTTTAGGCTATATAACGCTACGACCAATAGGAGCGAAGCATCAGTGAAAAATGTTGCAAAAACGGGGAAAATTATCCATATTTGAGGGCTTCCGTTGCGTTCGCTGCGTTTACGCGGTTCAAGTTACCCAAAAAAATATATATGAAAGAATTACGCGGACGAAGTCGCGGGCAGCAGCTAGTTTAAGAAAAATCTTCTTATAATACTTTTAAGTCTTTTTTATGTCAGATAACGACAGACGAGCATGAGGTTCACTCGATGGTAAGTGATACCTCAGTCACAGAACATCAGTCAATGATGCGCCGTCGACCTACTTTTTACATCGAGCATTCGTAAATTCTTAGACTGAAATCGAAACGCGCAATACACACTTCACGGTTTTTCCATCTATGAACGGTGGTTCGTTACCCGGTCGGAATTTAGATTTTCCACCCTCCCGATCAATGCCCGAAGTTACCACACGTGGGGAAAGCAAGCTTACAGAAAATTATAAGACCCTTCGATGCGCACGGCAGGTGCTCTACCGAACGCGCCAACGAGCTCGTCAAAAGATTATTTAACTATAGACGGACTGGCAAGATTTTATTTAATCATAAGTAGTCTAGTATTATATGAATACACCTTATAAAAGCTATCTAAAACAAAATAATTAAATTAACACAAAATCAACTTGTGTGTAGCGAAATCAAATCAGAGTTATGCAAATGAAACCCATGCATTCCATCTATTCCAAAATGAAATCAGACTGCAGTTGGACTAGTAAATATGAAATAATCGTGGTAACGCAATTAAGTTCTAATCACGTAATCCTAGCTATGCGGCTCCGTTGTTTATTCAAGCCTGAGTGACAATCGCGCGAACAATTAGCGCAAATGAGCCGAAGTGAAAATCTGACGCGGAAAGCGGGGGTCGGGGTAATTTGATTAATGCAGCCACAAGCCCGTCATTATACGCCCGCGAGCTTAGCCTAAACCACCGGCCGTACCACGGTGAGGTATCGTGTATTGGAGATACACCACATCCACATGTTGGGAGCAGCTGTGTTATCCTCATTTTTTAATTATATTTATGTACTAGCAACTACATTGCACCCATGTGAAGCCTCACATGGGTGCAATGTAGATGTAATATATACGAGTATGTTACTCGCTGATAAAGTCGCTTTCTATTAGTGAAAGAATTTTTAAAATCGGTCCAGTAGTTTTTGAGTTTATTCATAACATACAAAAATACAAATCTTTCCTCTTTATAATATTAGTATAGATAAAGTCAATATTTCCATATTAGACAATCGTTTTTTATAGTCAGATAGACAGTTTGTAATCTAGCAATTACTTTAGCCGGATTAGCCAAGATATTCGATATATCTATACTATGTATATATTTTCAGAGCTTTTATTTATCATATCAATTTACGATTTCATTATTATAATGAGCATGACTCCTTACTTTCTCAGTTATTTTCTGGTAGTTTAGCGGTTTTGAAGTAAACTATAAAAACATAATTAATAAAATTACCGTAATCTTTGTATTCATAACTTTTACCCTAAATCTTTAATGAATACAATTTATTAATCAGAGAATTAAGTAATTTAATTTCACAATTTCGAGGTGGTATTCTGTATGTAGATTTGTGAACAATTCTACTATGTTAATTGTGATGATTAAAATGCCGCCGAAACGTTAAACGGCGATCATCGAACTTGACCTAAATTCCTTTGTTCTATTTAAACTATTTCTTATACCATTATCATTGAAGAAGTCCTCTTTTCAATGCATTCTAAATTTAAAATCTATTTTGAGGACGTATTTTATTTATATAGATGTAATCAGCCTTGTTGTTCTCCCACGCTGGTTATTCGTTAGAATGTTGCGATTGGTCCGCTACGTTCAAATGTATGCGTGATTCATCCGTCTATAATTTCAACAATCAATGTTTATAAAATCGTAACGACTGTTTCCCGAAATACCCTACCAGAATGTGAGATTAACTATGTATGTGGATTTAGTTGTGTGATAATTATTGTTGAAAAAAAAGCTGGTAATTGGCGCTTTTTCAAAATAAGCGATACGATGTTAGAAGATCAAATCGTAAAAGAACGATGGGATGTGGTAACATATATTATAAAATAAAAATATGTATATAACAAAATATTGACGGGCTCGTTGGCGAGTTTGATAGAACCTTGCGCACGTTAATAATTTTCTATAAATATATGTCTTCCCCACGTCTGGTCACTACGGGCATTTAACGGGTGGAAGAAATATCTAAATTCCGACTGGGTAACGTACAACCGATCATAGATGGAAAAACCGTGAAGTGCCCATATCATCAGTCTTTGGATTTCCGAATGCTCGTAGTAATAAATAGGTCGAAAGCGGTTGTGGCTGGGGTATCACCTACCATCAAGTGAACCTATTGCTCGTCTGTCGATAGCTAACATGAAAAAATACAGGACTGCAAAACTTTGCCGACTTTATTTACATAGGTGTATTAAATTTCAAACTAGAGACCTATAAAATCAAAACATAACCTATATATATGTATGTCAATCAAGTATAGTGTAGCTTTCTATTAGTGAAATATATTTTTCAAATCTTATTCATTTATGCGCGATTCTCTAAAACTGCATACATCATAATCTTACCTGAAGTAATGGGTTTGAGGTCAGGTGGTGAGAGATGTGGTAAGGAATGATGGGTGGTCTGCGACGGCGGCGGGTGGGGGGACGATGCTGGTGACCCTTGCTTGTCCCGCTTGCCTTCTGCTTTCACGGGCGTCTCACCAGCTTTCTGCTGCGCCAACCTTTCCTGCTTACGAAACTTAGCTCGTCGGTTTTGAAACCATACCTGAAACATGAGATAATATCGATCTTACTAACGGATTTTAATAGAACAAAGTAGTATAAAGCCTCCACTGCGTCTATCCGTAAAACAAAATTTCATACAACTTTGTTATACGAATAGGTGACTATGGTGAATGAGTGATGGTGGATGTTTTTAAGACACTATAGATTTAACTATAGAAATCTCGATGTATGTCTAAGGTTTCTTCATAATTTGAGAAAATTAGTGTGGTAGAAAAGCAGAAAGGGGTTTTTGATTGCATTTTATAAAATACCACTTGAGTCTGTAAAAATTCAAGATTGACAAAGCGATAAAAGCTTCTGTTTGAACGGACTAACAGGAACGCATCCTCATCGCACCAATTTTAATGCAAACCGTTTTATATTCGTTCGAATGCGCGCAAATCCGAATTGATCGTAATTCAATTTCATGCGAGAGATAATTGCAACTGCCACTGGCGCTGATTGGGCTATGTTCGAGTAAAAAACGCTTCGTCACGAGTATCGGACTGTCGACAATCATACGCACGCATTGTTTGTTCATCCGCCTCCTCGCTGATGATGTTTGCTCGCTTTTATATTTTTCATTTTACTTAAATATAAAATGATCCGTCATTCGTTTTACCACGCAAACATACGTGACATCTCAACTAGAAAAGCAACTAGGTGCTACGTCACTGTAATTTTCTTTTAAATATTAACATAATTCATGTGACACCTACGTACAGTCTGCGCAATTCTTGGCAATGATATTGACCGGCGTTAATGAACTTTAGTTTCTAGAAGAAAATAAACGCTTCATTGTTATAACTAATCAGCTACATTGAAGACAGTAATTGGCCGTCCACGTAAGATAACTTTCATCGTGTCTAATCGTATCAATGGACGTATGAAAAGTAATATTTCCTTGATGATATAATATTATTGTTATCTTGTTATTTTTACTGCATCAAGATAGGTATGCGGCGCGGCGTTGGGAGTGTGAGTTGTAACCATACTTTACGCTTTAAATCTATATATATAAAAGAAAGTTGTGTTAGTTACACCGTTTATAACTCAAGAACCCGATTTTAACGATATCTTATTTGTTGGATTCCTCTATTTCCGGAATAAGATATAAGCTATTAAAATATTGGAAAAAATCAGGAAAAAAATATATTCATAAAATTTATTATAAAATAAATTAGATTCGGAACTCCGCCATCTTGACAGCTCACGTCATGCATTCTTAGATTTTTTGGAATAACAGATGTCAACTGCAAATCAGTGACATATTAGACAATTATAGTGGGTAAATGGGCATATTCAAATTTAAGAATAATTATAATTATATATAACTAGCCGTCCCCGCCCGCCCGCTTCGCTAGGCGAATTGTAAAGGATAGACGAATATGAACTATCCACATAAATTTGAAAAAAATTTGTAAAGGGTTGATGGAATTCAATAGCCTAAAACCTTCTACAATTAATTCCGCGTCGAATGGTCATGGTATCATGCCGATCGGTCCAGTAGTTTTCAAGTTTATCGATAACAAAGAAAAAAAAAAGTTGCTTATACTATATATATAGATTTCGAAGCCAAAATTGTGGCAGAACAACGTCTGCGGGGTCCACTAGTAATATAATATAATTATAGGTAACGATATTTTGAGATGAAATACATCAAAGTCAGTTCAAACATTACAGTTGCATAATTACAGGAAAATGCAGCTGCAGTCATTCGTCATATCCTTATGAGATGTTTGACATTGAAATCAAAATATATCGGTGGCGATGGGTAAAGCGAAGGCTACAGTTTGTCGTGTGTCATCGCGATGCACAGCTGCTATGCATCTTCCTAAGGTGCACAGCAGCACTACATCATATACGCTGACATCTGACTATCACAATTATGATAGGAATACTTGGCTCGTCTCTCAACAAACCCACGTTCATAAAATGTTCCCAACTACACGGACATTCTTTTTGGATTTGTAAAATTTGGCTACATCAATTTTGAAATAATAATGAATACTAAAACTATTCAGTTTTTAAGAAGGTTTACCAATATTATATTTTTGAAGTAGGTCAAAACCTTGAAATTTTAAGCATCTCCAAGATCAGAAAAATATAAAGGTGTCCGTCCAAAAGTAACAATATATATTAATAACTCTCTTGGAAAACGTAATTTATTAAAAGTTTACCTAACGTAATATTATAAAAGTACTAGGTATATTAATAGTCTCAAGGCAAATCTGGAAAAAACGAAAATCAACTAAGCCAAATGGGGTCATGGTTCATTTGATCAGACAAAATAAGAGATTTCTAAAGTTGATCATTCCTTGAAATCTAAGAGAAAATCAGTTGCTCCGAGTGTAAAGGTCCCACGTACGTGCCCAGGTTATCCAAGCGCGAAGGCTCGCGTCGACTAACGAACGACGCTCGCTTGATTGGAACTCGCGGGTCACGGAGCGATCGCCCCGGGCACCACGCCTCCTACATCGCTTCCGAATTGGAAAAAATCAGAGCTCCGACGTATGCGGCATCCGCAAACAAACAAATAATACAGAACCACAACCAATACAAATGAGTAGCGATACGACGGCGAGCGGAATGCGAAGCGATGGCGGTGGAGTCGAGCGTGGGCCCGACGCAAATAAACGTCCGCCGATGTGTTTGTAGAAATTTGTTGCTATGTTTATCGAGAACGACGTGCTCCTGATGTAAATATTATGTTACAATTTAGTGTTATTGATTTCAATGATTTATATTTCTTTCAGTAGTCGAGTTTATAAATGACATTAAATTTATTATATCACTAGCGATCCGCTCCGGCTTCGCACAGGTACAATGTAAATGTACTAAAAAATAAAAATAAATAAAAATAGCCTATATTACTCGCTGATAACATAGCTTCCTATGGGTGAAATAATTTTTGAAATCGGTCCAGTAGTTTTTGAGTTTATTCATAACAAACAAAAATACAAATCTTTCCTCTTTGTAATATTAATATATATGTATAATATCACCCATTATGAAAGCACGTTATAATCCTATATGTCCTAGTAATGTAAGCTGATATCACAGAACACTTAATAAAACCTTTTATTAAATGTTCTGTGGTTGACATAATAGCGTCACTTGATCATGCCTGTGGCCAAGATTTTCAACGAAGATCCTGAGATTAACTCCCAAGGAAACAAGAAATAAAATGATTCGGTCAGGCAGGATACAAGTATTTGATCGCCGTGTTAAAAGTAATAATGATCAGCTAAAGAGACACAAAATTGTGTCTGCCCCATGCTGAACACGAATTCACTGGACCTACAGAATATACAATGTAAACAAAACTAAGACCTAAACTATGTATATAATATTTCAATCAAATGTCCTTTAATACGAACAATATTCCGACAAATGTCAATAATAAATAATGACAATGGGCAATTAAGCTCCGGGTCAGAACAATCGACTGGGCATCGAAATGCACTTTGCAAATGAAGCAGATAGGGCGGCGCGGGGGGCAGGCGGGTTAAATGTAATTAAACACGAGATGCACGCGCCCTACACATGCAGCCTCTGACCCGAGCCAGATGCGATGCTGATAAGCGATTATATAATTGTTATCAGGGATAATTAAAAACGATTGCTGAGATTAAATTGTAGTCGTAGTATGTTCATAGCTGTTGGAAAAACCGTGAAGTGCACATTGCACGTTTCGGTTTCAATCTATGAATTTTCAAATGCTCGAAGTAAAAAGTAGGTTGACAGCGCATTATTGACTGATGTTCTGTGATTGAGGTATAACGTACCATCAAGTGAACTTCATGCTCGTCTGGCGATATCTAACATAAAAAAAATATCAAATTAGAGATATAATATCCGTATACTCGTATACATCAATGTGACTCTTATATATGTGTATTTTAGGCACTTGCAGTATTTTAAAACTTAATTAAACTTTTAAAGTTATAAAAGAGAAAGGTAAAATTAAAATTAGGTAGTAATTTAACTTTATTTTTAACTTTAAATTTAGTTTTTTTTTCATATTTTAAAATCTACTGACTGGTTTAACTTATATATTAATATGAGATAGAGTCGAACAACGTTTGTTGGCAGTTCATCCGTGGACATCTCGCAAAACCGCGAGGGTAGTCCGTGCAAACAATGGCAACGGGCGAACAATGGTTTAGTATTAAAATAAACAGAGTTTCGCATCGCCATGTGCGCGGTGACGGAGAACTGTAAACACTGCTAATGTATTCAACGGTACATCGTCGCTGCCAAACTTTACCACTCGATGCGGACTCTGTTAAACGGTTTATCTGAATAAATCATAAATATTAGATTACTTTTCTGTGGTATCATTGGTGGAACTAGTGAACTACGGCAGTTAGGCAGTTACGGCAGTCGGCAAACGAGACCACATTGAAACGTAGGTTCTATGGTTATTATTATTTTATGTTAGATATTGCGACGAGTATGCCTTAAAACATCAATGATTAGCGGTATATCTACTTTACTTTAAGCAAACGAAAGTCCATAGACTGAGACCGAAACGCGTAATGTGCACTTTACGATTTTTCAATTTATGAACGGTGGTTAGTTACCCGGTTCGGAATTTCTCTATTCCTCCCACCCGTTTAATGATCGTAGACTGAAGCTGACCAGACGTGGGGAAGACATGCTTACAGATGATTATGAACATACTGTCCCGGCGAGATACAAACCCTAAAATAAGACCTTATGTACTTATGTCATATAAACACATATTATGTACAATGTACATATTATATAGTATCAATTATATTGACTTCATCAATAAGTGGCAAAACAGTTAATTGCTATATGTATATTGTACATTGTTTTTAGATAGAAAAAAACTTTTGGCGTTTGTTTGTTTTGGCATTTGTACAGGCACCATTTTGTGGAGTTATTTGTAATACTCCATATATAATACTGATTTCTTAACAAAAGAATTTATTAAATATGATATTTAGAGAATATAACCAAGAGTTTACATTAAAATCTTCATAACTTTTTTATTAATTATTATATTAGCATCAATTAAATATTTTTGTATTCAGAAAAGTATTCTTAAATCAAAATAAATTATGTTTGTACAATTTGTTTCAAAAAAATATTAAGGAGGTTTTAAGGGTGTATGTAAAAAAGTAACTACATATATACAAGTACAAATTATTAACATATTTAGGTCTTCAAAATATATACCTTTCCAACGATATGCTTTCCATCCTACAGTATTAAAATTTGCGCTTACTTAAACTTTTAAATAAATAATGTTTTTGCATAATTTTATTCAGAAAATAATCTTTATTCCAAAAGCCGTTTTTATAATTTAAATACTGTAATATAATTAGAACCTTGAATTATAAGACCGCATTGCTGAAAATGTTTGCACAGACTAGCTCTATATAGAGAGGTCGGGTCGAGCGTCTTTATTTGACACGTTGTAACCATCGAGGCGTATGAAAAACGAGAGGCCGCGCGGAATGATCTAATTGTATTCATTAGCCGGTCCCGGGCGCGCAAATATTGACTGAAGCCGGCATAGACTCGCCTCGGGCAATCCGCACGCCCGCCCCGAACACCGCCTTTGATCTATATCTGCAGAATGGTCTGCAGAGAAATCTTTTAAGGATTATTCGCTATTTCTTATAATATATTGATTTTTCTACTAACAATTTGTATATTATGTAATCTTCGAGCTCAATGTCTGATATCATAAGTGAATTTCCGAGTCCTGTAATGGGGCATGGGGCATTTTTAGTCTGTTTAACTGATCACTTTTATAGGCTAGTAGGTGTTTCCTCTTGTATGTCCTACCTGACTGAAACACTTTTTTTAATTTTTTTTTATGTTATCTGTATATCGACAGACGAGCATGAGGTTCACTTGATGGTAGGTGATACCCCAGCCACAGAACATCGCGCCAACGAATCCGTCAAATCTGTCTATCAGACGCTCAAACGAGGGATCCCCGGCCTTAAACGCACAAGTATATCACTGAACCAGGAAGGCGATCAAATCTCATATAATAATTATTACTCGTTAATAAATTTAACGAAGTTAATCTTCAATAGATATTTTCTTACCCCGGTTTTTCAGGTAAAAATCTGAAAGTTCAGAATTTAAAATTGCCTGAATCTTCTAAAATAGAAGGAAATTTACTTTAAAATTCTAATTATAATATTATATTCCTGAAGTAATGCAACAAAGTACAATTTTATGATGCTGTATATCCAATGAGAGGCAACAAAAAGTTAATCAATCGTCAGTAGAGCGGTCGAGTGATCAAACACCAAGCACACCCTCCTGTTTATACTTAGCGGATGAAAAGGCAACATCGAACGCCCCGGAATAATATTAGCTACCCTCAATAATCCGGCCAATTCTAACACCAAAAAGAAAATGCAAAAATAATCTTTATTGCGATCGGCACAGAATTCGTTTTAGTAACATAAAAATTAAGTGTTACGCCATTTAATAGCAGTAAATTTTTTTTAGTAACCGGTAACATGTGTTAACATTTGCTGATAATCTTGGATTAACACATCATAATAAAGAGATGAATACGTAGTTTATTTAGTCCGTATGTCAGCTATTTGACAGTATTTAGCAGGCGACAGGTTTGTTGTTGCTCGTTGGTAAATCTTTTTGTATTGTAGAATTGAATAATTGTTAATAAAATACTATCTATGCAACTCTAAGACTTCATTTGTTTTTGCGATAATTGTTTACGTATCAAATAAAGAAATACAAAGTCTTCTGATTTCGAAGAAAGTTTATGTTTAAACCCAAACTTGAAGAATTTAAGTTAATATAAGAGAAAATGTTGTTATTATTAATTAAGAACAAGCACTTCTTCAAATTAAAATCTTTTAAAAGCTTCTTGAATATTAAAAGCTCGATATTGACTGTCTGTATTATATATTTACACATAAAAGCAAACATGTTGTACCCTAATAAAGCAGCCAATCAGCTTTAGTAGGTGCGTATTCAAAATTTGAACTGAAAAGAAAACCTATCAAAAATTATTAACCTAGCTGTTTTATAAATTACCTTCTTCAAAGAAACAAACAAACCTAACCTTTTCATTAAAGTGTACATTCATTTCAGTAAATTACTAAAATAAACAGCTCTAACAAGCAAGCAGACCACCGTTATTTTAACTCTTAAAGATAATCGTGTTATTATCCTCCTAAGCCTCAAAAAACAACAATTGCTCCATACCACGTGACTAAGCTCTTTTTACGTAACGAGCAAGTCAATGAATTTTTAATGGTGTTATGTGCTGGGTTACAAAAACTTTGTTATAGAGCAAGTTGTTCGACAGATGTGACCCTCGTGAATCACGCTCCATTACCTTCTGCACTGTATCGGACTTGCAACCTCCTTTCATAAACATTTTTATTTATGTTACTCAAATGCTCAGTATCACTTCGTCATCAATACTTTTCACGCTTGAATGGGAATATGATTTTTTTTATACAACATTGAGACGACACCTCAACCACGGGATATCAATTTGCCAAAGAGGCACTGGCAACTTTTTTAATTATACCTAAGTGGAAAACGGAATTTGCATTTCACAGGCAGGCAATCTACACATAAAATATAATGAATTTAATACATCTATATAAATTGGTTTTCCATTTGAAATAGAAAACTAAAAAACGCTTATTCATTTAATGATTTTAGGATATTTTTGTCATACAACCGAGTATCCTTTACCATATAACTTTGTTTTTTTACCATTACTGCCTATAACAAAGTAGGTTCGTTGCCAGCATCTGGATAGAATCGTTTCAAATATACAACTGTGAATTCCTGATTCCTAAAATACATGGCATTAAATTCAATCTGCGACTATATATTGAGTGATCTTTGTTTTATATTTTTTTATTAATATCCACATCGGGTATCACATACATTAAAATAACTTATAAGATAAAATATTTTACAAAATATGCATTGACATGTCAATGCTTATACATATATATGCAATTATTTTTTGAGTGAGGATAAATAATATTTAAACCGATATCTGTCTAAATGTGAACTACTAAAGAGCAAAATAATACTTGGTTCTAAATTCGTAATCAATTAATCACGTGCCAATATATCAGACGCTTCCATGTTCGAAATTAAAAATAGCACAGATTTGAATCAATTTGACAGATCACCGTGATAGTGAGCGCGCGTTTCCGCGGGACAATACGCTAATCAGTTTATCTAACGGCACGTTACACAGCAACTAACCGATAGCGATCGGCAGATGTTACCTACACTTACTAAATTGTCCCTGACCCTCATGATTGCCCTAATTCATGGCGAAATTAAAACTTTTTCAGTTAAAAACACTAACAATTTTGTCCTGATTCAAAGTTTTATCAACGTAAACATCATCGCTTTATGTATTTACCTTAATATTATAAGGTTCAGGTTCAGTGTTCATCTTTATATGTAAGTTCCCTAGTATATCCAATTAGACTGAAACATGTTTTTAATTCGTTTGCCCGGGAATAGAACACAGATTAGCAGCGCAATACCCAATGCGCATTCTATAGCTAAACATACAAATATGAAAAAAATAAGAATAAAAAAAAAGGTTTTTCTTCATTCTGAAATTTAACTGTGCATCATAATAATTAAAATAGCCTAACAGATGGATATCTCATATTTTGATAGACTCTCACATCTCTCTCTAGTAAATGAACGGAGTGAGCGTTAAATGATTCGAAAACTGAATGATAAATGAAACGTGGGGAAGAAAAATGAAATAAAGTATTGTTAATGTGCATACAATACCAGCACTTGTCCCCCATAAATGCTTTGTAAGAAGCCATCGACACCGTTTAGATGAAGGGGCCAAAATCACTTCTGACTTGCTAACTATTTTTATAATACACATTAATACCGTAGTGACAAAAATATTTAAAACCCATACCTACATTTTCATATTCTTATATACTCAGTATTGGTAAAAATATTATATGCTATGAAATATATAATATGTAATTTGCTATAAACAAGTAAAGTATAAGTTTAGTGACGTATTTTAGTTTTAATACTACACTGTCGAATTAGATAATATCTGTAATTATATTAGTAAATTAGTGTTATTAATAATAATTTCTAAGACATCTTCGTAGATTTCATTAATTTATTATTATTATTTTCAGAAATTCTATAACATATCATTGATCATTACAAAATAGTGAAACCGACGTTTATAAAATATTTTCCCTTCAATAAAGTTACCCAAAAACAATTCGGTTATCATGTCCATATATTAATATTGTAGGATAGTTTCTGACGGCTTGCCTATGCTCCCCTCTCATAATATATTTTACACAGTTTCTGTTCGCCACGGAATATGATCTTCAGATTGTATGTAGGTAATAATATTAATTTCTACATCCTTTTTTTCATAATATTTAATAGAAAATTATCTATCATATTACCTTCAGTATATTTCATTATCGTTACTTAATATTATAAAGAGGAAAGATTTGTATTTTTGGATGTTATGAATAAACTCAAAAACTACTGGACGAATTAAATTCACCAATAGAAAGCTACATTATCAGCGAGTAACATAGGCATTTTCGCGTATAGTACATCTACATTGCACCCGAGTGAAGCCGGGGCGCGTTGCTAGTAATTAATATTTGTATTTGATAACAAAGCTTTTTGTAAGATTATCGTTCGATATTCGTTATAATAAAGTATGGATTTAATTATGTAAATGCCGTAAGTATGTAATCAGGTACATGAATGCTGTATTCCTGAAATATAATACGATCTGCCAAAAGAATAATATATTGATTTAGTATTACTGTTTTTTAACCCATTCGAGATTCTAACGATTCGTCATAACGTGTGAACTGTAGAAATAAAATATAACTGTGATTCCCTTGATATTTTAAAAGTAATTCCACCCTCGAATAACAATTTTCTCACATTCAAATTGTACTTGTATTATATAAGGGATGCACTTGATCCCATAGCGTCTCTAGGGACAGTGTAAATCGCGAGCTAAATGAAAAATAATTGTGGGAATAGTACCATGTCCCACACAAAGAAATAATGATCATTATGATAGGACTATTGACGATTTTTCTCACAGTATGTTAGTACGCTCATTTTTATATGATGGAGTTTCTTATATTCACATTAATTATTTAATTTAAAATCAAAATTGTCGTTAAAACACAAACCAGGTAGTGATTACATTCATATGTAGTGTATTAGTGAAGGGAAGCTTTGTAACTTCAAAATCAAGTCTTAATTATTGCGTACAGGGAAAAAAATACATTTATTAAGGAAATTATGAAAATTTACAATTCTCTATATTCTGACTCTGTTTCTCTTTTTATCTCAGTAAAATACCAGTATTTTTACCATGAAAGTACTCATATTTAACACCACAATTGACCAAGTTGACACATACATAATGATCTAGTACCAGACTATGGCCGATATTCCCAGTTGTAGTTTATTTAAATCTAGTGTTAGTACCTATTGTCAAATCAGTTTAAAAAAAACACCAAATGTGTAAAATAAATGCAATAACTTCCAGGAATAGATATTCTTACGTCATACTAAATACCGATATCCCACGCGTGACTAGAGAATAATAAATGCACAATTTCACAAATTAATAAATTTCATCAAAAAACCAAATTTTGGTATTTTAAAAACAAAACTTGCATAATGTTTTTCTTTTTAAATTATCTATCCATTCGTATCGGAACAAATTTAAAATAATTCATATCTCACAAGGAGTTGCAAGCTTTCATTAATAATTAATTTATTATATTTGTGATTTCCTTGTATGGGATAAATTAAACTTTTATTCTTTATGAAAAAGAAATCTACTATTATGGAAACAAGATTATGTATTTTTTTAAATATATATATTTTTTTAAATAACAAATATTTAATTCCAACAAAACTATGTAAAAACCAGTAAGCACGGCGTTTTGCATTTTGGAGGGCCTTAAGATAATTTACTAGAGATAAATGCATTGGGAAGTGTGAAGTGACGCATCGTAGCAGTCCCTCTACATAACAGCCACTTTAATAATTTTAAGTGCTTCGTGACTCTTTTATTGTGACTTAGATTGTTTATTGTAACTTAATATTCTTTTATACCGATGTACTAAAGCAATTCCAAGATTAGTTATCTTTGTACTGTCTGATTTTATTAACATTTTTCCTAGGATTCATCATAATTATGATCATCAATAAATCCTTTTTATTTATTCTAAACCACAGGTTTCATAGTAAATTAAATATTCAAACAAAAAATGCATTTTAAAGTAGTATCATAACACCTAAATCCTTGTTAAATATTAAGGTATATATACAATATATACTCGTACATATACATAAATTGTTGAACTATTTGACATTAATACCACTGTTTTCTAAACTCTGATTGATTTTGATTTCTCCAAGCGAGATACTACAAAATCTATTTGGAAGTAACAGATACTTCATGACAATAGATCAAAGTACATAAAAAGCATTGTTAACATTTTTGTCTGCCTGTGTTAACGCTAATCTCCTAAACTACTAAATTGATTTTAATAGAGTATGCTGAAGCAACATTAAAACTTGGACTCAAATTGGATATCGGGGAGAAATTATAACGATAATAATCGCTTGCGAATGAAGTCAAGAGCACCGGTAGGTAGGTCCATTAAAAGTAGCCAAGTATGAAAATAGATGTAAATATCTTGTATATACATATAAACATATTATATCGTATTTCTTATTGAAGACTAAGCAATAAAGTATTTGGCATCACGTACGATCACATCCCATGGGAGATGCAAGTCACGGACGAGGAGGTAATCGCGCGGACGATCGCAGCTTCCCACGATCCGATCCGATGCGACAATAATATACTTCGCTACCGTATCGAATGTCACGCCCTTCATCGCGATTAGTGTACGAGCTGTCCGTTGACATCCTTGTTACATCATAATTTTATATATTCAATTAAACCCAAAAGAGAATAAATTTTATGTTATGTACTCGAAATGTCCTAAAACTTTTTTGAAGTATGTACATCAAAATCACTACCGGCCGCGGCGTACGCGATGATAAGTAGGTAATGTTACTGGATATTAATCCAATGAATATGAAGTGAATCGTATTTAATAATAAAAAAGTGCTTACCTACTCACTTTTTTATTATGTAGGTTTTTTGCGACAGACGAGCATGAGATTCACTTGATGGTAGGTGATACCTCAGCTACAGAACATCAGTCAATGATGCGCGGTCGACCTACTTTTTACTTCGACCATTCGGAAATCCAGACTGAAACCGCAACGCGCAATGTGCACATCACGGTTTTCCATCTATGAACGGCGGTCACCTGGTCGGAAATTCGATATTCCTCCCACCCGTCAATGTCTTAAGTTTTATCAGACGTGAGGAAGATATATATGCTTACAGAAAATTATAAACATGTCGTCCCGGTGGGGATTTGAACACACGACCCATCGGAGCGCATAGCAGGTACCAAACGTGTCAACACGTCCCATCAAAATGTAGGTGTATCTATTTATTTTGTCAAACAAGCTATAGCAAAAATACTTCTATCACTAAGAATTCTAAACTAGAAGCTTTTTTAAAGCTTGTCTAGTATTTCCTTCCTTCAAATATCTAGAAGATGATAATTTATTTTTAATCACGATAATATAACGTAACATCGTATAATGAAAATGTCAAACGCTAAGTGATTACGGAGTCTGTCGCGAACCGCAATCATTGCGATTAACGAAGGGGATGTAGTTTCATTAAAGATATCCTTTATCAAATATATCTACCAAAACGCGATCTTATTTAATTACGCTATTGATAAGTTTACCTATTAACAATAATCATATTATGATAATGCTATTAAATTTCAAAAAAAATATATGTACCTATAAAGTAGACGTGCCCCTTCTTAGATCGCATCACCACTTACCACCAGGTGGGATCGCGGTCAAACGTCTGACTATTATGCATAAAAAAAAAGACTTGATGTGATGTGACCTGATGACCGGGCTTTTGGGTTTGTATGGTGGTCTCACCACTGATGATAAGTGGTTCCGATTACAACACTAGAACTTGCAATTGCCGGCCTTGGAATAAGTAGGTTCTATTCTTGAAGGTGGACCTCGCACAGACAACTTGCGAGAAAGTATTTGTATCGTCTATTTGTATGCAATACAATTGGCGATAATAATAATTTCTCGCAAATCGTTCATGCTAGGCCACTAATTCCAGAGAGCAGTTAGAAAGTTCCTAAAGAAATGCCTAAATAATCAATAATTATAATATTTGTGTATCATAAATAATTTGGCGTACTTCAAATATAAGCGATTTTACACCCCATTGAAGCAAGTTATAACAAACAATAATTTGTGGCAAGTGCGTCTAATCGAACGCGTGGTGTGGCATGGTGAATGGTGATCACTTGAGGTCGCGTGGCGGACACGCGGCGAACGAGCGTGGACACCTGCCATGCACGGCGTCAGCCATGGGATAGTAAGGGAAATCACATGTCGTATTCTGTATTAGATCAGATGAAACTAATGCAGATAATGTTTTTTACTGTTTTTTGTATTCACTTACTGACGAAGCATATTAGATTTAAGCTCTTCAACCAGCCTTATCTTTTAACGAAAAATCTAATAAAATACAAATGCCAAATATTTCAAAGTTATTTATCCTAATCCACGTGTAATATATCTTACCTTACCCAAATAAAAATTACGATGAAATAAAAAAAAATGAAAATAATTTGAAAAATTATACACACTGATTATTATCAGTAGTCGAAACTCTAAATAAAAGTTGACTTGACAGTTAAGTGAGTTGTTTTACCTTGAAATTATAATGAAATGAAAAAAAAATGAAGAATACGTGTCATATGTCATAAAATATTTCATTAGAAATATATAATATTTTGTATAACAGAAAAGGTGTATCATTATTCCGAGCAGACGAAGAAATCCCACCGGATACAAGCAAGATCTAAGACGAAGAGCTGGGCGAGCTGGATTGACATTTTGCTAGCATTCCCAGTGGTGGCTATGTCAATCTTTATTGTACAACTCGGATGCGGAGGCTGTCAAGTATCATATTGTAGATGACCACCGCATTCGTTGAAATAACAATGTGAGCATTCAGATGATTGGGAACCAATGTTCTCTACATAGATAATAAATATATTATATGATGTATGTACACTTATCGTATGTAGTTTAGACATTCAGTTGACTGGGAGCCACCTATGTTATAATTTATAAACAATACCTGTATGCATACTTAAAAAGGTATAATATAAATATTATATTAGTGTAGGTATTTAACAGTTACATCAGTAATCATAATCCACGTAATCTATATTTATATTTTAAATTAGAATATTGTTATGTATTCATGGCAAAGTCGCTGAATTTATGTTCATGAAAATAACTCTGAGGAGAACATTTTACAATTACTTAAATATATGGAAATATTATATATAAATATCAGTTTAAAGAATTATGAAGACAATGAGAATTTAAGACTAAATTAATAACTATTTTATTTAATTGAAACTGGGATACTGCAAACAAATAGCTATTTAAGAAAAGTAACAAATCAATTATTTTTATAGAGGCTGCTGTATTGGGAGACATTTGAAAAGTATTTTTAAAAACCATTAGAAAAAAAATATCTTTACGTATTATGCATGTAATTAATAAAACCTATATATTCCGCATTGTATATAGCGATAGCTTCTAATCTCCTACTACTCTTTCACAATAAAAGCAAAGCGTTTGCAATCACACAGATACGTATTTATCGACTCGGACGGAACCATATTGTGATGGATTAAATTGCCCTGTCCCTGTGACACGGTGGGCACAGAAAAAAATACGTCGTGTATTATAGAGCATCTGGTCATTTTTCAAGTGATTCCTTTTGCTCTTCGGGCGCAGGTGGCTGTTTCTACCGCTCAACCATTTTTATGATGAATTTGGCAATAACTCGAAGCTTTCCAAACATTGACATAGTATTAAATAGACTTCAGGTCGCATACAAAATTCACGAAAAAAGTAACCTGTTATTTAAACCACGCCCCTTGTCAAATTTTGAAAAAATGACACTGCTCAATGGGAACAAAGAAAAGAGTGAAGTCGAAATATGATTTTATTTGTTACCAAAATATATATACATATCTATGTATTATACATACACACTTGACTAACTTCGAAGACTTTGGTATTATTAGTATAGTTTATGAAACACCAATGTGTAAATTATCATGTATCTAATAGGGTACAAAATAATATATCAATATGAAACGTAAACTATAATATATTTGATAAACAATAATATAATGTTTTATATAAATTGTAATTCGTATAGTTACGAGCTATAATGGTTCGGGATTAATAAACGCCGCTCTTATACACTGAGGATTTATTTATAAAAACAACACAAAAGAAAATAAATAAAATGATGAATTAATTAAAAATTACACTACTACAATTAGAGAAAAACGAAACTAAAACAAAAAACTACAATTACACTGCGCACAAAACACTGACTCTTATACTCTTCTGGCTCTTGAACTATCGCACTCGGATCTCTCGTAAATCGCAGAAGTTGATCGCTTGGTATCGCTTTCCGAACTTTTGCTATTTGATAGATACTGCCTTAAAACGGCCTGAAATCGTATGTCAGCTTGCTGAAAACGTCTCTAAGTGACTGAAATATACCAGAAATGTTTCTCGAACTTTCTTCAGCCTGTCTCCGTAACAGTATGTTAAATAATAATATCCGCAAAATGAACACACAGATTGGAATGTTTTCTTTTCCGTTTTAGCGTGAAAGCGTAACAAACAAAAATATCACTTTCGCATTTATAATATTACTAAGGATGCTTAAGATAGTAAGGATTATTTCAGTACAAATCTACTCCATGCATCCACTATTCTGTTACACAATAGTTTGCGCATGTGTTGGCCAAGCTTGGCCAAACATTTGTAGCGTTGATTTAAAACAGATAATTTTGTTCAAATTTTGAATTATTTGTTAGTTTAAAAGCTTAAAATATATCTTATTTTATATGTACTAACCAAAAATAAGACTCCGTCCGTAAAATAGTTTTTTCGGGAATTATTTTCGCAATTTTTGAAGACAAACTGCGTCATTGTGAAACGTCTTAATATTGGCCTTGCTTGAAGAGAACTAAACAAAATAGACTCTCAAATTTCAAGTGAGCCGATATTTACCGGCACGGATTTTTTGCGTCGACCCGATATCTAGTATATTGTTGATCGAAGTTTCCAAACAAGCGCTATTTACAAACTAAAGGGTTGATATAAATCAACTGAATTCGATGGGTTATATGTCCGTTAATGAACTCATAATCTCTTTTTATATTTTAAGGTAAAAAATCTAAAAGAATAAAGGGTACTCCCAAAACTGTAGAAGTCAGATAATTATTAGTATTTTTCTCGAAGAAAAAATTACTAAGGTATGATTTTATAAATATGATACCCTTTTATAAATATAAACAAATAATAATTCAAAATGAAACTTAACCAAAAACAGAAAAACAAATAGCAATCAGCTCACGGCCGTCGAATAAATAAAAATTATTTTATTACGAATATATTTCGCTCATACACTACAATGAATACTGTATTTACCGCGGGTCGCATCCCAATTTTAATTGTAATATGTGAATTCGTATTTTGCAGTCGAGTTTTAATTATCAGGAGTCGCGTTCGCGTGAGTTACGCGACCGCTCGCAATATTTATGGCAACTCCCGGCCATTCCGAATTCCGATACACTTTTTAACGTAATGAGCGCTTGTTGCTAGCAACATTGTACGGGGGTGCGAGTGGCGCGTGTATATTGCTTTACGATTGTTTTTCCATTATGTATTATGTGTTTGTGGTACTTTGTTTATGTGTTCTTCTAAGTGTTTTCGTTTTATATTGCTATTCATTTCCATTTGGTTGCTTATACTATCCTGTTTATCTTGAAAAATAAGAATTTTTAACATGTTTTAAGAAAAGGGATGATATTTTAATTATACTACTGTATTACCCACTGATGAAAGGCTTCCAAATATTGTTTAACCTATAAACACGAATATCAATAAATTACAATTGTAATATACGAAAAATATACATATTATTTTGATTACACTGCAGTATACAAAAACCTAGACAGTCCTATTCCTTAAAGTAATATAATATAGACTGTCTTATTCCTATTTTCTATTAGATAAAGAAGAAAATATTATAAATAAGAATCACATAGTATTATTTGAAGTAGCAGTAGTACATTAACATATACATAAAATAAATATCCTAATAGAAGAAATTAATTAATTAATAAAAATGAATAGGCAAAAATGAAGGTCGTCAACCGAAATTCCAAATTAGAATAGACAAGTCAATGCTAAATCCATGTGATCAGTTTGGGAAGGACGGCAAGTCACCCGGGTGAGGCATAAAATATTCACAAGGAGCACACGTCGCTCGAACCCGACTTAAATAAAAATGAGCGCCTATTATGAAATTAACGGGAACGCCAAATGTTTGCTCGAGGTTTTTTTAGCGAGACATTTCCCGTCAGCCGCGGCCGAATTACCGGACACTAATTGGACTGTAGAAATGCAGTGACGGACAGAAAAGCAGTATTTTTTTTTACCCACCATGAATCCATCTTATGGGGTTTGATTATTACAAAGACTATTCTAGTGCTTTACAATAAATTATGATGTTTAACGACATTTAGATTGATTTTTAAAGTGCACTTATTAACTTAATAATAATTTAATTTATATAATATGTTCTTACTTGTACTCTCGCTTCTGTTAAATCTATTTTCATGGCTATTTCTTCTCTCGTGTAGATGTCTGGATAATGAGTTTCTTGGAAAGCTCTTTCTAATTCTTTTAGTTGTGCTGACGTAAACGTTGTCCTGATTCGGCGTTGTTTCCGTTTTTCTGTTAAGGATCCTTCGTGGCCTCCATATACTTTGTAGGGTAATCCAGCTGCAATCAAAAATCATAAATTAAAAGGTTATATTTTATTAAAAACACCACTGCATAGTTAATCTTTGTGCGAACTAAATAATATTATCTAAAACAACATGATAAGGTTACTCGTATAGTATTTATATAAAGAAAGCGACTGTACGAAACGTTAAGTGAAAGAAAAGCTGCAGGTTGTATTAAAGCGGCCATTTTGTCTCCCCTCCGAGAGTGCGCCCTCACCCAACGTAGGTATCTACAAATTCAACAATGTACATGTCTATTTATACCTACGAATTAAGCTTAGACAACGTTAGCTTAATTGTTTATCTGTAAATGAACAGTAAAGCATTGTTTGTTGGTTATATCAACAGGTACTAAAACTGAAAGAAGAATCAAATAAAAATATACACTTTTTATGTTAAAATTATAAATGAAAACGAAATTTTATATTTTACAATACATAAAAATGAAATAACTAAGTTTTCAAATTATCTTGTCAGACATTTATTACGTAATTATTTCTATGGGATAGACGAAAATAGATAAAAATAACACGCTGACAGATTTATTGTATTATTCCAATGTTTCTCAACTGAAAAGTTGAAACATTTACGACAAACGTTTGCAGAATTACAGTTTATGTAACCTCTGTTAAGATAAGTAGAAAAACTGTTAGGCACGAATGTCGCGTAGCGGCGTATCGATCGATCGTAGCAGAGTTCGCTCCGGTACTACGCCTGAAGAAAACTGCACTTCTTATATTTTAACGTAGTGATACCAAATCTCTACAAAGTTGTTGTGTTTTTGTTTGAGAAGAGAATTTACACAACAACCTCCTGAAATAATTAAGTCTGATAATTATAAAGATAAACTGAAATATTTTTTAGAAATACTACAAATATTTATCTAAATATATATTCCGGAGAATAATTGTAAATCGAACAATTCAGAGGCTCACATCATCATCGCTCTAATTCATTTTAGACTTTTATTTTATACTTTGTGCCAAATGAAATAAAAAAAAATTGATAAAATATTGTTATTAATTAAAACTTATACTTATTATTTTATGTAGAAATAATGTTGATTTTACCTGTAATCATAATCTGTTTGAATGTTTTTTTAGTAGTTTCATACATTGAGTATAATTAAATTACAAGGATGACCTATTCTGCCTCCGACATTACATTAGAATGAAATTAGAATTTCAAATTCATTTCTCCGGGATATTTGTAGCTTCTAGTAATCTAGTGGACGATATTGTTATTCTAATAAATTACTTAAAACAACACAATTAAGTATCTAAGCATTTATCCATTTATAATCAGATGTTTGATAGTACAATAGCTTAAAAACGTTTTATATCCATGCTTTTTTAATTTGAAAGTGAATTCCCAGATTCCCTGCCCAACGGAAACCATTGAGCCAAAGAGGTGTGTTTTTTAATGACGTATATTATTTATTAGTTACGAAAATTAAATCATCATAATTAGAATTCAAAATACTTGCAAACTTTACCCAGTACACCAACTTAAAACAACAAATTTAAGGATTAGGCTTTTGATATCTGACCTTTTTTACATAACTTGAGAAGTTGTCTCAAGTGCTTTATGTACCCATATTTCGGGATTCATAATTTGAAAGCCTATAAAGCTATTATGGCATATATGAGATTCAACGTCCACGGAAGACCGCAGACCGCACGCGCGCAGTGACAATTACCTCAAATGAACCGGAATTAATCGAGACTCGCTTCTTGGCCGCGCTGCGGTCTCATTTGCATTATTAATAGAGGGTGCTGGCGTGAGGGGGGGGAGGGGGTAGCTCTGTCTCTGCTCCCCGCACGCTCGCAATTTGCGGAACCTAATGAAGAGGATCTTCGCAAGATGTTCCGTTCTTATGATCTTTAATTTGAGTTTGCAGTTCGTGGGTCAGAAGGGCGCGCTCATTGTTATTGCTACTTCTAATACCGTTAAAGGCTTTTCTGAATTTGATACAAATTTTTAATATAAATCATTATTTTTGTGACTATACTTTCCAAAGCAGTAATGAAAGTATTTTAAGTTCATAAAAATTCTAAATTTTACATTACCTATAATATTAAACAACATGTCTGCGTTATTTTAATTAGCAGGTAAGCCTTTAGACTATGTTTATCCGTTGTATAAACTCAAGTACGTACGTGCTGTTACGTATTCCTAACATTTCTGACGATATAGGGGAGCACGTGGCGCTAATTAATCGTCAGAGAGCGATTAATTCCCAGGTGATATGATCCGTGTCTTACCCGACCCCTTATGCTACAATAACGAAGCAACAACAGCCTTAACTAATTACTACAAAGAGAAACTGTCTGTGGAAAACAAAAAGCGTTATATTACGAAGAAGACAGTGTATTTAAATACTATGTATTCAACTCAGATTAATATAATTTGTACTTTATTTGTTCTAAGATCCTTCAAGGATGTTGTGTATTTATTGTACCGCCCAAATATTAAGTTGTGTTAAATAACGATAATTTGATGAAAACCACAGAATTAGCGAGATATAATTACGTTTACGGCGTAATCTTAATGCTATTCATTAACTGCATTAATTGTATATTTAACTGCTTCCTTCCGCGACTTCTTCCGAGCAGACTTTGATTATTTTATTATCTGATCTTACTTACTGCAATACACTGCTATCTCACCGTATATTTTCATGTTTCTCTAATTATTATAGTAGTTATACGCCGTAATAGCTCTCAGATAGCAGGATTTTTTCCAACTTACTCGTACTTGACACTCATTGTTATAATTTAGAAATTTATCTATCTCAATATCGATATAAATTACTCCTATATATAATTGTGATATCTAACAATAATACTGTAAAGTTTTATCAAAATCCGTTCTGTAGTTTTTTCGTGAAAGAGTAACAAACATCCTCATAAACTTTCACATTTATTAACCGTTTGAATACTTGTACGTTAACCAAACTCTATTTGGATAAATATTATTCTAAGTAAATCACAATATACGCGTATGTTTTCACCATTCATCCGAAAAATGAATCTAGTAAAGCCTTGCTTCATTTTTCTCGCGTCACGCGGAAAGTTCGTAGACATCCATAATGCAGGCTACGTCGACACGTCATCGCGGCATATTGCGCTGTTGCCTTCCGACCCGGCCGTGGCAAGGGTTTACTACACAGATTGATAGAAATCTAAATAATTTCCTTCTTTAAATACATTTCACTATTTTTTAATCATAACTTTGTACCTTAATTTCTATAATTCCAAATTCCAATCAATTTAGAAATTATGTTATAAAAGACATAAAACGCGTCTCAAGTAATGCACAAGAGCAATTTATTTTATATTTGGAAATAAACATGTGAGTAAATTTACGTAATGTTAGCGATAAAATTTATATTTTTCAAGTCGAAGTGTGTTGGCGTTCGTAGCTCGTAAATAAGGAGAGTACCATTCATTTTAAGTATCGAAAATTAATATATTTTTTAGGAATTTCTAAACATCTACATTACAGCCATACTTTTTTGTTTTAAGACATACAATGCCAACATAAACATAGTGTAATAACGTCGATTTCTAACAACTGAAAAAGTTTTATTTCCTTGTAGAAAACCCTAGAATAACATAACATTGTAGAAGTTACGAGCACGGCTCACGACGCAGTTCAACTGTAAGATATTGCCTTTTTTATAGCCCACTCAACTATAGTATACTTTGCTGGGACAGAATAGATCACATGATGCGATAAAATATTGCTCTCGGTTCTGACACCAAATCGAATTAACCCGTCCACTTGCATGCAAAGGCGAAAGCGACATGAGAATAGAAATTGCGATATTGGTTTAGGATAGATGCTTGTAACACGTTCCCTCTTCATATCAAGTCAACTCGAATACATAACTACTGTAGTAACATCGATCATTTAATAAAGGAGACTTATATGAATTATATCCCAGATTTATTTTGAAAATTTAATTCAGTATCGTCTCCTTTTTTAATTCCATTTTACATTTACGTATAGTTTTTATAAGGTTACAATATTTTATCCCCAATGACGTTTTATAACATACTAAGACGAGTATGTGTTTTAAGGTATTTGCTAGTTATATCAATTATATAATAACAAAATCCTCTGCTTTATCTTATTAACGTACAACAATTAATAAAGCAAGTTGTAATTAATTTCTGTATGATTAACGGGAATAATCCGGGTTTTCTGCAGATTACATGGACGCCTGAGGTAAGTTATTGTGCTTCGTGGGCACAAGTCTCCAGAAGGGGCCTTAATCTTAAGGGCAATACGTCTTCTAAGCGAATTTCAATTAAAATTTTAAGATTGTTACATACTAGAAAATGTACCTGTTATTATACTTAACCATACAGTGTTCCAATTGTTCAGTTTTAATGTCATTTTTAGGGTTCGTAGTTTGAGGTAAAAACTAGAGTTAGGTCTGTGAAACATTATGATATTTTTGAAGTAGAAAAAAAATGAAAAACCAAGTGTTGTCTTTGATTTATATATGTATACTAATATTATAGAGAGGAAACATTTATTTGTTTTTATGTTTATTTGTTACTGGACCGATTTTAAAAATTTGTGATTTTTTTTGGTGTACATCTACATTGCACCTGTGCGAAGCCGGGCGTGTTACTAGTTTTAAATAAAGTGGTATAGTCACAACACTTAGAAGTGTCCTTAGCGAATCCGTTTTAATGCAACGGAGTCTTGCTCTTACTACTTTTGTCCTCCCCTTAAGATTCTCGCGGACGCCGCTGCCAATTAGGACCGCAATCGCTCACGCGGCAAGAACTTGGCTCCCCACTGCCCTCGCCCCGCCCAAAGCAACTACTCTTTGTTACGGGACTATCGCCATAGCCTTTCGTTACGGTTCGCAATTTGAAAACTACATTTTACTTAGAAACAAAAATTATCATCATCACTATTTACGTTTAACTATTTACGATCCTATTGTAACTCAATGTTATTCAATCTATTTACTGTAAAAAGAGAGAAAGAAAAGTTATATTTTAGACTAAGGCTTTTGAGAGTTAGTTAGGTTTATTCAGAAAGCGAGTACGCACGAAATCACTTTTTCTGCTGTTTTTTTAGGTTTCGATAATATTAATGTGACGTATAAATTAATTTATCTTATAAACATTAAAATAAAAGCTTATATATAATACTGTATGTAAATACAGTTAGATGTCAAAACCTCATAGCCACCTACGAAAGATGTTTCTGGCACTAAAGGGCAATAAATAGGCTACGCGGTCTACGCGGGTGTAGCTAAAATCTATGTCTATATAATCTTTATCAAGCCTTATTACTCTAAAATTCCAAATTTTCAGCGCCACAGTTTTTAGCTATAAAAAATAAATATAAATATATAACTACTACTATAACTACAAACATTTGTAAATTATTCTTTGAAAGGATGATGCTAAGAATCTTAGTATAACGCCTACCGATGAATAAATACCATATTACGCTAGCTTAAGATAAGGTAGAGTCACTTCTGAAAAAAAATAACAGCAACAGTTTTATCCAGTCTTATTACGACTTAACTAATAGCTGATTACACATTATTAGAAACCAGCTTTTACAGGCCTTTTATTCAAACTGCGGTTTTATGAAATTGACTTAAATAATATTGCTAAGAAATTAAAATACCTTACCAGTGATTTTCCAAAAAAATATATTCAAGCATCTAAGCTTCTTGATATTATATCAGTAGGTCTGTCAATTTGTTTGTTTATATCTGTAGATTTAAGGAATTTTCTTATTTTCTATATCTCTTTTTATGTTCATTGATCATAACTAAATAGACGGCAAGGATTGTTTTATGATTTTGATAATGTATGACCATAATAATATGCATGTTTCACAGAATCTGTTATAACCAGATGGATATTATCCAAGACAATAAAAAAATTGGTTATATTTTGGTAAAAAAACTTAAGCTATTATTCAATCTATTGCAATTAATTATAACCTATATTTGTAATTACATTTTGAAAAGGAGTAACTAGTGATTTTTGTGACGATTTTCCTTCAACATTCAACATTCCAAACAAGCGGTAGTTCTAAAAAATAAATGGTACAAAAATGTATATTAAAACTATCGGAAAATATTTTTATAAATTGATTCTTACCACAATACATGATTGATTGATACATGATACGTCCTAATCTCAGAACTACTGAATATACACACACAATTTCATAACAATAAATTATAACAAAAAATCTATTAAATAAATAAATAAATAAATAAACAATCGGTCAAGCTGTTTCGGAGGAGTTTTGCTATAAACACGAGAATTTTATGTATTAGAGATATTAGTATTATTCCAATTATATTATTACAGATAACAACATATTTTTATATCTCTTGAATTAAAGAAACTATTTGAGATAAATATTTCACTTACATATAGAAAGCTAAACTATTTTATTATTAACATTTTTTTAACTACATTTATACCTACTTCCAATTAAAATTTAAATAATTGTACATGAAATATTTTTTAAACATTTACTCCATTCTTGACTAACGAAAGAAGCTTATTTAAAAAAAAACGACACATTAAGAAATTTACCTACTATGTACTAAGTACCTACTATTTACTTTTTCTGTTTAGTAAAAATATTTAACAATTTTTGATATTGCGTAATGCGTATATGCGTTGGTAAACGGTTGCACTGAAATCACTATTTTTTGCTTGCTCAGGAGTTGTCTTCTTTCTCTCTCATATATTTCATCAAACATTCAACCAATTTCCAAGTTGTATTCATCAAAGATAAGAAATAATGATTCCAATGAAATAAAAAAAAGTCAGAGTAATGGATGCAGTAGTTATTTATACAGAGAAAAAAAAGTAATATTGTCTTTTATTAACGCGAGTATCACACATTCAAATAAAATACTATATACCGGATTAAAACGCGATTAATTATTTATATTGTTTAAATATTTTTTTTGTGAAAATAACGTATAAAAAACATTCATAAATTTTAGTTAGTCAAAAAACATAGCGAACATTCTCAAAGAAGCCTAGGATTTGATTTTGATAAAACCGAATGCAATTTTCTTTCAATTAACAGCTGTGAAATTTAAAAAACAATGCTATTCGCGCTTTGTACTTCGTTAAAAGTATAATAGAATCATTATTATCTCCGCAGCTATGCAGAGATATAGTTGGATTAATTGTTTTACACAGTAATGCAAAAAATAAATAATACAATTGAATTTCCGTTCCTTTCCTTTTCCAACACCGAAACTTAGGCCCATATTCCAAGACGTATCTCAGTTTTGAATCTAGTTTTTCTCTATAGAATTTTGACATATTGACAGTTCTCAAAAATAGATTACGACCTGAGTGACGTCTTGGAATACGGGCTAAACATTTTAAAAATCAATCGGTCTAGCCGGAAGCCGTAGCTGCTAGTAATTGTATTGAATAAAACCCCTACAAAATTTTGTTCCTTTTTTTCGGATCTTTGTCATCAAGCGGCCTACTGCGGGGTAAATTATGTAAGTGTACATATTTCAAAACAAACACATTTAAATCAGTCCGAAGTAATTTGTGGCAACTCTATTAATATTACATAAGCGAAGAAAACCTCTCCTTTTTTGAATAATTCTAATTATATATGCGTACTTTTTTTTAATACTTAACATATTTATCTAAGCGGTTAATTAATGAATTACAAAATACAATACACTTGTAGCATAAAATATTTAAAATTTCGTCTATTTATTGGGTTCTACGAGAAGGTGGCGTAGGCATTTGCCTATTCTACATTTGTAGAGCGTAGACTTCGTAGCCAGTAACTACCGCATAATGTAACTAAAATAAAAGTGAGGCTACATACGATTTAAAAAATAAAATAATAATATTATATTAATCTGCCTTTTTAGACGTCTTTTTATATTTTATTTAACTATTTTGTTAAACCTCCGTTTGATTTATGGACATGGACTTTTCTGTTATAGATTTTGCAACCAATAAATGTACCAAATTCACTTACGTTGAAGGTTCATTGTGGGTGGGAAGATGTGATGATTTCTCATGGCAGCGTCTTGAGGGCGCGCACATTGCGGTGGTGGCGGCTGATAGCGCATTCCCTGATACCTATAAGCTGCTTGTGACATTTGACCGCAGGACGCGAGCTCACCCCACGAAAGTTCTCCACCACTCGAGCCAAGACATCCACCCTCGAACCCACTACCAGCACCGCTCAGATACCCGTACTCCATTTTTCTTATGAGACACTACCGAACATATGTTTTAAAATCTTGAAATCAAAATCTTCAGCGCTGAAGATGCAGCGCGCCGCGCGGGGCGCGTGCGACTCTTATCGGAAGCCGCGAGGGCTCACAACCGCATAATTGGATGAGCAGCGAGTATATCGAATTATGCCGATTACAGATGGTATCGAATCTCGAGGATAGTTTTTGCCGGCGTGGAGAACCGCGCGCTCGCCCCACTCGAAATCGAATGATAAGCCTAATTCAATAAGGGCGAGCTTCGAGGAGGGGGCGGAGCGCGCACCCCTAGCCAGGCCAATGGCCGGGGCCGCCGATTCGCCACCGCCCCGCATTGGTCGCGCGCCCCTCTCCCCGTCGCCGCTAGGGGGCGCCTGTCACGACACTTCTCTACTTTTCTTTTCGCCGACAGTTCCTTTGTCATTGAGGAAAATAAAAAAGTTGTAATTAACGATCCAGGTACGTTGCTAATTAATGGCTGTTGATCTTGAATTGAGAATATCAATTCTGCATTCGATTAGCACCAATTTTTGTTCAATTCAAAGCAATTATTTATAACTCTACTTAGTCTTATAATTTTCTATGGTAAATAATAGAACTACAACAATTTATAGGGCTTTAAATATTTAAACGATTTAAATAGTCTATTGAGCCTTCAAATTTTTAATCCGTTCTAATGACAACATAATTTTTCTTCAATATGAGTATGATAATGTAATCAAACAATCTTTGTAGGAAATATAGAACAAAAACTTCTTAAAAATTGTATAGATATATTCTATGGACCACGATTGGCGATTGGATGATTAGCGTGGAGAACAACCTTAATGTTATATTTAAAATAACTGTTTCATTTTTTGTTTCGAATCTCAATATTTTTCATAAACATAAATTGCATATTCATTGACATATAGAATATTTTATTATTAATTTAATATGGTTCACTTTGCTTTTGTTTAACCTGCGATTAGTTGCCTTATATATTTATTCCTATTTATATAAACAGATTTAAAAACAACAACTGATAAAGGGTGCGTGAGAAAATGACACGTATAATATTCGCAATATTAGAGCGACTGACGTAGTCCCCGGAGAGCTCGCCACACGCTCCACGAGTCGCGACTTTATTTATTATTTATATTAATTTTACTACGCCGCTTCCCTTGTTTTATTTCTCTTTTTTAATTTTTTACTCACCGTATTCAAAGAGAACGCTGAACAGTGACAGATTTCTGATATTAACCTGATTCCTTTTATGAAAATGTCGGAAAGTAATTAGAATTTGTAATTAGCATGTTAACAATTTTGTTTTATTTTTATGTTACATACCGACAGACGAGCACGAGGTGCACTTGATGGTAGGTGATACCTCAGCCACAGAGCATCAGTCAATGATGCGCTGTCAACCTACAGCGCATCATTGACTGATTACCTTCGAGCATTCGGAAAAAATTATACACTAACGGTCTTACTTATAAACGTAGTATAAGCTTGATATAGTTAAAATATGTTTTTATTATTGTTGTGATTCGTTAATTTAAAAGGCAAAATTGTATATTGTAATCAAATTTAGTATTAAAAATTGAAATAATTTATATTAATTATAATGAGTTTACATATTGTATCGATACTTTAAAGTGTATTTAATTCAGATGTTCAATTGTTCTTACTGTGGAAGTAATATCAGTCATTCAATTCATTTGACAGTTCACTCGTCACGTGTTCACTCACGTCATTCGTTCCTTTCATTCATTCAATATTGAGAGAGTGTCGTCTAATGTCAAGCTGTTAAGCAAAATTATTAGAAAACGGGCATTCTGTCTACAGTCGTGCTCCAGTACAGTCCTAGTTATACTGTTCGTAATCTCGTGATGTATTAACGTCTATACAAAGTGAATATCGATATTTTAAGAAATTGTACACGTGTTGGTAGTTGAATATATTCATGTCCGAGAAGTCAAATCTGTATTGAAGATGGAAATATACGTTTGGATACTGTACACTGGTGATTTTATTATATTATTTTGTTTAGTAGTCTTTTTATATTCAATAGAGCGGGACAAAACATATTTTAACTATAGCAAGCTTATAAGCTTGCTATAGTTAAAATATGTTGTAGTATACTACGTTTATAAGTAAGACCGTAAGATTCCAATAATCGTAACGTGAAAATCTATGCGGTTACTACAATTAATTAGAATACAAAAACAATGTTTTAAAACGTTAAAATTCAGTAAACCTAAGCCCTTGTCATACCTATTTAAATCACAAGATAGGAGTTTACTAAGCATTTAAGATTTAAAAAGGAATAAATGCCTAATAAACTCCTTACTTATGTAAATTGTAAATGTGTGCGACACACATACGTACCTACTGTAAGGAAGAGGAAAACAAAATCGTCGGTAAAATATGTGATTACTTAGCGACCCAATCCAAACAACTGCTGTGTAGTTTTTCACTTTCCTTCATGACGGCTCTTTTCATGCTTTGTTGACATTCGGTGCCAATTATCGCCTAATAGGGTTTGCCGGCAGCTTTCTTCGCATGGAAACTGGAATGTTTTTCCAATTTTAGGACGCTTTAAAGCGAATAGAATAATGTATTATGTTAAGAAATATTTTATATTTACCAGATTTCACAGAAAGGTACCTACATTAAAAATGTAGTGGGTCGTGTAGTGATCAAGGAAAGAAGGCGCGAAAAGTAACCAGCACGTTAACCAACTGTCAATTGGCAATAAAAAAAAATCTGTCATCTCAAATATGTAATTAAAATAACTATTCTAAATTTAAACTACTGTAACCCGTTATAGTGTTCTGTAACCTATCTGCTCCAAGCATCGAGCAACACGGTCTACCGGCGAAGCGGATTCGCCGGTGGCTCGTGTTACCCAATGGCTCCAAGAGTCACTTGAAACCGATATAAAATAAGCGGTATTTCGAACTCTTGAATCAAATTAGCAAATGCTGAGCCACCGTTAATTTCAGCTACCACACAACATTAATGAATAAGTACTAATTTTGTAAATGTGTATTTATTTTCTGTGTTGAATTTGAGTTCTTAAGTATATTCTTTCTTTAGCCACAATTTCTCATAAACGGTGAAAGCAAATCAAGTATCGAGGTATAATCAAAGATAATGGCGTTATTATTGCACTTGTTCAGTTTCGATGCTGTGATCTTCAGCAAGATATCTAATCTGATAATGCGGTGGTTATGGGCGGAGTGCGTGCGTCTTTCCCCGTCTAATTCAATTTGCGCCCTTAGACTACATGCTGAGCTGCAACTGTCCCCACACGAGCACACTGTTTTTAATTAACGGCGAAGTAAATTACTTACAATATCTTATGAAAATTAAATCCAAAATCTACAAACCATTACTCATAATTACAGTCGGAATTGGTTATTTTATTAAATCAGGTAGGTCAAGACTCCGTGTATTAACATTTTTGTTTATCAAGATCTAAAGAATCTTTATTTTTCGTAAAGATAACATTACAAACATAATTTAAAAGCTCATAAACGGTCTTTGGACGTACAAACTTATAAATCTGTGCATGCAGAAATATTAACAAATACATATACATATTACATTTACATATATAAATTATAAACACATATTTAAGAAAATTTAAATAAAATAAGCTTTATTTGTTTATAACTTTATTGCACACAGAAGTAATACAACTATGAAACTACATTTAAAAAATAAAAGGTCCAATAGGTGGTCTTATTGCTAGAGTAGTTAAAGAAAATGGGGACGGTGCAAGAAATACATGAAAAGGGGATGAAAGTATAATATAATCTATTATCATATTATCTTTACCGTATCAAAACACGATTTATACGCGAAGGACAGACTGCCTGTGACCACGTTTATTGAAAAACATTCGCAACTGCAATAAATAATGAAATGTTACTCGCTGATAATGTAGCTTTCTGTTGATAAAATAATTCTTAATATCGGTTTAGTAGTTTTTGAGTTTATTCGTTACAAACATGCAAAAAGACATATCTATTTAAGTTGAACATAACCCGACTCAAATATATTTAAATAACCTTTCAGAGAGAAAGAAGTGACAGTGTCTGCGTAATTTATGTCTTTCTTTGATCATTGTTATTCTTATATTATGAATCGGTAGCCAATAAAACAGATTAGTATCTACATTATCATAACAAAGATCATTTTGCATCAGTTCAGTAATTCCAAAGATTACTTATATAAATAATCAAAGGATTACTTCCCACAAACAAACTACTAACTTCTTTGTAAAACCTACAAAATTGACGACTGGCAAGTGAAGATCTTTCATTTAAATAAAAATTCCAAATTCAAATTTTTATTTTATAATATGCCATTTCTTTCAAAATATCATTTATTCATTTGTTTTCCCGCCTGTAGACTATTCTGGGGATCCGACATTTATATGAAATAAAAAAATCTCAGGCTCTCTGTTTCTGTGACTATGGAAATTTCTGGAATGGAAAGTGCATTCTTTTATTTGAAAATAAGTTCCGTCGTGGTGCACAGATATATAGTCAGCAAGCGAAATAATTTCGTGAGCAATAGTTATTATTACATCGAATTTCTAACTATTTATAGTTTAGAAATAAAATTACACTGTCATGTAAACCAAAATTAAATGAATACATCATTTTAAAGCGTAAAGGTGAAGGTAAATTTACGAAAGGGGAAAATCGGGTGGTGGGGGAGATGGCACTGCACCTGAGCCAGTGATTGATGAGTTCAGCCATTGCCATGATTGCCAAGTGCCAACTTCCTGACAACATGGTACATTTTCGTAAGCGTTCAAAAATATACAGTAATATTAAAACAAAGTAATATTAGATTTACGTCTACAGCCTGTCTATTTTCTTTTTTTTGTAAAAAATAAGTAAAATTAATAAGGGTTATATCAACCTATTTTTTATGTCAGACATCGACAAACATCAGTCACGATGCATCTTTGATCTATTTCTTACTTCGAAAATCCGTTCCATCTATGGACAGCGGTTAACAGTTACCCGGCTTTTCCTTCCACCCGTTTTACGACAGATCATATCGGCTGGACTCGAACCCGCGTCCCATCATACCGGAAGGCGGTGTACAACCTACAGCTCCAACGAGCACATCGTTTTTCGTGTGTAGATATATGAATACTTATACAGTCTTTATGAAAGGTAAAACAAATTAATTATTATGCTACGTAATGTTAAATATGGCTTTGCATCAAACCTGCCTAAACCAAATAACGAAGACAATATAAAACCTACAGTAAAAAATATAAAATCTTTTAATCTTAATAAAAAATACGACATTAATTTTATTTATGAATTTAAGAGGATATGTTGAGAAAAATGCGGTTTTTCTATTACGTGTAACTTGTTCAGGCTGTGGATTATTGATATGAAATTTTGGAATTTGTTTTTTGACTATACTTTGTAGTATCGCTCAAAAGGAAATAATGTTTCAATTAAATTTTCTCGATAGAAAAAAAATGTGAAGTTATGTCTATTTTTACACTTTTTTGGATCCCAAGGCATAACGGCAAAGAGTTATTTCATTTAATTTATATAAAAGGATGTAGAATAAATGTCTTTAAGATTGCTCAAAACCGTTTTTTAATCAAATAAAGTATTGTAAAGTTATGAAATGAATTAGTTTTGGCACATACGTTGTTTTATTCCGAGCGCGTTCAAGCTACAGCTATCTCTTTTTTACATGTCTCAAGTAATTATTTCAATCTCGCTCGCTCATCTTCAATAGACCGATTTGTCGGCCTGCGAGCCTCATCGACATAGGCCCTTAAAAAAAATGGAATAATTTTTTTTTCTTGATAATATGGTATAATACATATGTACATTATAATTGCGTAACCACACAGTAAACGAACGCCTCTGTTTACCGAGTCGAATTCCGATAGCTTTAACCAACCTTAGATCAGTCGAGTGGAAGACGTGTCGGGCGCCCTCTCTCGGACCGACCGAAGTCCTGGCTGTCAAAGTGGCCGCCGACGGCGTGTTTGAACAACTAATGAGCGGCTCCCCTGAGACGGTATGTTTGTCTCCGACGCCCCAAGCGCTCCTCGCTTTTTCGAACGACAGAATTTGTAGACCTTAAACCCCCACACCCGCAGATATCTATGTTTACTCCCCAGTTGGTGGCGTATCACAGTTTCTAGTGCAAATTGTAAAGCTGTCTGACTGAATATATAATATATAGTGGGTAGATTTTAACTATGTACTTATTGCTGACTGGTGAATACGATATTTCACTGCCAGAGGATATTACCAGTATTGGTGCCTAATAAATATCCAATCAATTTTAAATCTTGTGTTGTGTCAGAAATAAATATTTCAACTCTCTACGATTCATACTAAAGATATAAACAAAGATATGTACCGGGTTTAAGATTTTTCTTAAAAATGTAAAATGTAAATGTTACATACAATATAAAAAAGATATATTTCTCAAATTCATTAAAAAAGCAGCGTTCTTCTTATTCGTATTATAGCGCCATCTCTGCTACATCATTAAAACTGACACCCGAATATAAAGGAACATAAATCTCGTCACAATGTAAGTACATACTTTGTGCAATAGATGTCGCCATTATACACAATCCAGGCATAGCAGCGATCGACTGTACATAATACATTATATTGATATCGCACCTTAAAAATCAAACTGAGACGAAACGAAAAATGTTTTTTTGGGAAATCCCATTTAAAGTAAATGTAATATGTACGAGTTCCTGACATAGTGACACTTGAGCTACTAAGCTTTTGATGTTGTTTCTTTGCATTTTGAAGACGAATAATAATCTCACAAGATGGCGTTGATCGTTGAAAATTGTCAGTTTTCGTTTAGTGACGGTTTATTTTTCAAGGTGCGATAATATGCTGCATATTGTGTTATAAAAGCTTTAAATTTAATATCAGCATAACATAATACCATATTGCAAAGGGAAAGCTTGCCATATTCTTGTATTTCAGAATATGAATATTATTATAAGTCCCTTTACCATAGTAACAGAACGTATATAGACAAGCATGAAAAAAGTATGTTCTGCAAATTCCAAACTGTACATAGCAAATATTTAAAGCTTATTTAACTTTCAGTACCTATCATTCTCGCTTTCAAGAAATATGCGGCGAAAAATTACTACTTATGGTCCAAATTCAGTTTTGAACTTTTTTGCAACCAAAACCAAAATTACTGCATAGATACCATCGATATACGTATAGTTGTCCGTCATAACATTTCTACATCTCAGGATCTACCGCAAACGATGGCTTCGTTATAACACCAAACGCCACTAAAGCAAACTACGTCTCAGTTACATAGATTTGATCTGGTGAATCCTGGGGATTATTATTTACCATGGTTTAGGATTTGAACTTAAAAGGCTCAGTTGTGTTTTTTATTTTTATTTTTTTCAATAAACTCCACATCTTCAGTGTACTGTACATCTAAGTTAGCTTACACCTAGCAAAAGCTCACTTAAAGTATTAACAAAAAATGTTTGTGCATTATTTTTACATTTCCGAAAACAATTTATTTCTAAATATTATAATATACAGGTTATAACTATGTTGAGGATACTCCATTTAATTAATTATATCGAAAGTATGGACTTTTCAAATTTTCAAAATATTATAGACGGCGCTCTTCCTTCAACAAAACTATTATTCTATATAAAAATATAGAATTAGCGCCATACGATAAACACTTCATTACTATTTCTGAGATCGTTTCAGTATTACACAATTAAACGTTAGTTGTATACAGGAAAGACTTTCAATTAAATTAGATATGGAACCATGAACACTTAATAATTAGAATAAATAATGTTTCGAGTTTCTATACAGTAACTTTGAACCGAACTCAACATAAATTTTGAAGAATTTTAAAAACACTACTAACCGTTGGTTTAATTAGCTTAATCAAGACGGCGTAACCAGCGATTTCAGAGTAGGGTAAACCTTCTATACAACACAACAGACACGCCATACTACTTCTAAGCGTTTGATTATTATCTTTACAAGTCATTAAACTAATGATACTATCTTTTAATTATATTTATTTGTGAAAATTCAATTTAACTCTACTTTTATTAATGTTATGAGTATTTTTACATTTAATGTTTTACTGATATTTTTTTGTAATTTGATGTCTACAATCACTATCACGACAAGAAGTCTTAAAATTATAATTATATCTAGACGTCATGCCATCTATTATAAAGTTAATAATAAATGGTCATTTTACAAAATCAATGGTGTCCAATATTAATATTATAATTCTATAAAACATTAAAAACAAACAGTCACGACATAAAGCTAAATATTAAATATATTATAATATAGTAATAATTAATTCTACGTACCTATAAGTTTGGTCGATAACAGGAATGTGTAAAACGTGTGACTAGAATTTACTAAAACTTAACATCGACCTAAATAAATATTACATACTTTAACATTTTTACTCAAATCAATAAAACTAAACACAATCTACAGATGTTACATTGAACATTCGGAATTCGCTAACTGAGATCCTATTTCATACATAATTATGATTATTACCGTGACACCCAAATAGCTACCTCAATAATGTCCTTTTTTATTCACAAAAATATTTTAATAAAATAATTAATGTATCTGATTTACAATATAATACTTGGAAAATTCTGAATTCTCTTCCAAGTACTTTTACTTTTGCAACTAGAATATTTGGCTACAAAATGCTTGTGACTCTTACTGTGTAATTTTTTGGAGTAATCGGAGATCATTATATTATTACGAAGTATTCTTATATCTAACATAGTTGAAACTCCACACTTTAAGACATCGTCAAACTGAGCTATAATAAGTTAATGAACCTACCTAATTTTAATATTTTTACAATAATTAATAAATAGCATAATCTACACAACTATAATATTTTAATTTGAGATCAATGGACGTTTTTCATTATACTGTCCGTATTATTCAGAAAAAAAAAAAACCAGTAAAAAAAAACTTTTGTTGTACGCCCAGGTGCGTGACAAAAAAATGTAACAATGATTTTTTTCTGACACTCTGATTCATAACAATTTCACTAGTACAGACGAGATGGCAATTGACTTCATTTTATGTAACTAAGTTCTGATGGTATCTTTGTTGAGCGATTAATTCTAACTAGTTCGGTATGAGGTTAGTCTGGCAACAAAGCGTACAATATAGAGAAAACCTTGAAAGCATTTTATATCAAAATCTTCTTATATCCCTTTAGTTTTATTTTACAAATCTAAAGGCTAATTAGGCTATATTCTGCCTTCTATATTGTACCTACTATAGAAACTATTTGAACTGACTCGTCTGTATGATTCCGTATTTCATAAATCCATTCCGGAAATCAACAAAGACGGAGGTTTTACGGGTACAGAAATACTTGTATTTATATTCAGAACCGAACATCTTGCACGTCCGTTGGTGTATCGGGAAGTTGTGTTTGATCCGAAGTTGTTTGTTTGACAGGTTGAACGTGCCTCGAGCGCGGTTCTTGTGCTTGGGTTTCTCTTGCAAGTACTCTCTCAACGTGTCTGGCGACCAGTTCTGCGGCGACTGAAGGGGATCTAGTGAGGAGACACAAGTCGTTCACAGACATACGCACTCGTAGACCACGGGCAGCAGCTGTTATACACGCCACTGCTATCAACGACGGTGGAACCAGGAGTAGCTCCGTTTCTGTTAACAAGAAAATATTTTAAGTTAATACAAATCTAGTATTGAGGTGAATTGCATCCGTAAACTAAGTAAGTAAATACACGTTCAATATAATAAAAAAAATCACTTTAGACTAGAGAGGTATGTAAAGTAATAAAAAGATAAGATTTTTATTTTTAAAGCATTATTAAATTACAAGAATACGTGTAGGTGCCCAGACGCAGATCGCAGGTAGAGCGCATCTGTTTCGAGATAATTACCTAACTCGAACAGGTGGCTCGAGCACCTTGCATCTCAGCGTCCTTGCGTTTCTCTTTTGTTTATTATAAAGCGGTCATCGCGTATCAATCGTGTTTTACTTTCGTACAGATCGATCGATATTTACACACCCGTGCGAATTAAAAGCACAATGTCGATGGACCCCGAAAAAACCACGTTACATTTTGCACAATACTAGCTGCTATTGTTGTCTGAGAATAAGGAAGGAAAACTCGAACAGCTGCCAGATTTGTGCATTCCGTCCCCGTCTGCATCTTTGAATTGCGTACCTACCGGGACAATGGACGGAGTATAATAGTAATTTACATCTTAAGTCTACCAGCCAAGGGCACAGCTGCAATTTTTGCTAGGGATGACGGCAAAAAGTATATTTCTTATTATATAGGTACATTTTAAAATTATGATCGGAATCGATAAAACGATACCGTTTATATCGATAAAACGATACCGTTTATATGAGGAGTCAATGTTGAAAGGGTTTTATGACGGAGGATTCATATTTTAGTTGAAAGAATTTATCCTTCATTACTATGTAGATACTTTAGGTAGGTATTCTTAGTCTTAAATATTTACTTTGTATCAATTTTATTTTTTTATTATGCATTGAGGCATTTTAAAAAGACAAGTTAAGACTTTAAATACATTAATTTTATTTGGCATAAAATGATTACTTAAAGATCAGATCGTATTCAATCAGTCAGTGAACTTTCAAAGTTACTTCTTTATTGTTAACGGGGATTGCGAGCGATGAAGCATTACAACTTGGAACAATTTAACTAAGTAGCGCTGGGTGCAGGCCTGAGGGTAAGCTAAGACGGCAGATGTAAGAACACCTGGCACGACCCTTCCGCTCGCTACCTCCGAGTAGGTAGTGTAGGGTCACTGCCCACCTACACCCTTCTGCACTCTATCGTGCCCTTATACGCGACTTTACGCTAGATAGTTAAAAGAAAAACAAGGAAACACGCAAGCTCGTCATAATTCTAGTGTAAAAAAGGTGTCTGCTAAATGTCAACATAAAGTTCGTTAAACGTAAGGGCGAGGTCAATAACAGAAGGAACTTAATGAAACTGATTTTATGGGCTTTCTGATATTTACATTTTAACCGTCATTAAAATGAATAATGATTAGCTTTTTCTTATCAAATACCTAAGCATGTGCACACTGTCGACGTATTTAAAATGGAGTGACCTTGTGTCATTTAATAAATAAAAATAATGAGAATTATATCTAATCTTTTATGTCTCATTTAAATGTAATAATATAGGAAGCCGAATAAGGCCAGGGATTGAAAGCTTTTAATATTTTCCAAAATACGTGTCTTTTTGAGATACCATGATATTAATTTTAAAGAGTAGTACACACTAAACCTACCATTTCATTTTTTCAGTAAATATTACTAAAAACTAAAGAATATTAACAAAAACCTTTATTATTTCGGTTAAACTCTCATAGTAAATTAACCGGTATTCAGTCCCTGAATAAGGCTAATGAATAAATCTAAAGCACGGCTAGGGAAATAGCGGGCCGGCATAATAAAATCCCAACTGATAGCGGTTCCCGTATCAGGACATGATCTCCACGAACGCGGGCAGCGGACCGCGGCGATCCGTTGTGCGACAGGTTGCTCGTCAGTTGGACTCGACATCTGGTGACGCACGCGATAAGGGGCCATACTTCTAAGACTACACCCCCGTCTTACCCTTCTAATTACACCAACGAACGTAATCAACCTCTTCCAACAGACTTTAGGAACCGTTAAGTTTCGTTTCGAAAACCTGTCTCACCCCAACATCGGATGACACTTACTTATACAAACAAAAGGCAAAACTGCAGGGGTTGCAAATAGTAAATGTCATTATCTAATTGTGTGGAACTAGTTCTAACGCCATAAATGTCTTATATTTGCAAGACGTGCTTCAAAGGATTTTTAAAAAATTATGCTTAAATTAAATCATTCGTTCAATACCTTTGTAACATACTATGAAATATTTAGTCCACACTCAACGAAGTAATAAAAAAATGCACATCAATATAATTTAATTTTTATAGGATGCGCCAATAGGTTTAATAATTGGTTTGGTTCAGATCGGAAGGGCAAGTACGAAAAGAGATTTGGCTTTTGAAACTCTAAAGCATTGGGATCAGAAACGACAAGGTTTAAATTTCGGGTTAGATAGCTGTTAGGGAAGGACGCCAGGTGCGTAGCGGGATTTTGTCGGGAGCTTTTTGTCGCATAGGGACAAGCCGACTTGAGAATCACAATGGCCGCGGGACGTCTTCGCGTATTGTCGGTGCCTCAGCTGGCGAGAGCCCCTTTCCCCACCACTCGGCAACTAGTCTCATAAGTCACCGCGGCCGTGACATGATTATTTGAATTATTTGCGTACAAAAGTATCTGATTTGATAAATAACTCTGCCTTATATTGACAAACTTCAATGATGATATAAGGAGCGGTTGCGAATAAAAAATCAACACCGTGAATAATCCACATAATATTATATTTATTACGTTGTGCGGAAATTGTTTTTTTTAAAGTTTACCTTTACTACATATCTTATTACGCTCTATTCATTTATATAAGGTTATAAAGCCACTATTGAAAGGGTTAAGGGTTAAGAAATGTTATTAACCTGTTCACACCTCTGGCAATGTCCGATACCGGTAATTATAACTTACACAATACGCACTCTACTTCCGTTGACCGATATCCACAAAACGCATTGAGCAGGGTTTGCAGACACTTCTTAAAAGAAATTTTAACGGCCAATAATAAGAACATTACTAATATTTAAGTACCACATACATATGTACCATACTTTCTTATTATGCAGGCGCTTTAGAATTTACAAAGACAAAAAGAAATACCATTTTTATGTTTTCGCACAAAGGCATGCCTTTTTTCTACTTTATACAATACAATAAAACAGTGAATGCCGCTTGTACAGAAAGTGTTGCTAGGGTTTATTTAAAAAACTGGCTCCAAAATAAGTCATATAGACACAGAGTGTCTTTTTCAGATAAGATACTCGATAATACACCCACAAACACCCAACTATTAACAAAACTATAATTTATCAATACAATAATAAAATAAAATAAAATAAAAAATAATATTAATTAATAGATAAAACAAAAAAACACATGCATAAGAATAATGCAAATAAATATAAACCACGTCATCTTGTGCTGTACTTTATAGTACCTACTGGGGGTCCAAGATAGAAGCTTACTTAGTTTAGACCCCAAATTTTAAATAAATACCAAACCTTTTGAGGGAAAATAGCAAATTATTTTTTCATATTATTTATTACACAATTGAGGTATTCTTTAATATTTTAAGCTAATAACAGCTAGCCTCTAATTACAAATGGACAAGTAAATTAAAGCAGTTGATATTTTTTTATACATGTCAGCTATAAATAAGGTATTATCTTAACTCTTCGGACTGATAAGCTAAGGCTCGTCGGGTTAAGTTCTCTGAACACATAACAGATAGCGATCCTTTTTAACGATTAATAAGTCCTTTAAGTACTCAATATATGTACAAAGTACTCCGGAGATATTATTGGAAGCGTTCAAGAACCAGGGGAAGCCATCAAAACATACTACTCGTTTCTCTGTAAGACCTATCAGGTTACAGTTTGTATAAAAGGCTATACAAAATACATAATTTATATATTTCTTAAATATATGGAGATTAAGATAAGAATTACAGTATGCTCTTTTATTCTTTACATATTAAAACCTTGCTTAAAAATTACCCACAGTCTTGTATGTACAAATATTTCAATTACCACTAAAGTGATTTCAAAATTACGTCTTGTTACCGCTTATGGAAAAGCCGTGAAAGGCGAGTTTGAGAACTCCCAATACCTACTCGAAATAAAAATTTGATCGAATGGCAGTGGCGGATTCACCAGCAGGCTTGTGCCTAGGGCGGCAGATTTTAGGGGCGGCAAATTTGGGGACCAATTTTATTCTTACGTGTCTTATGGAAATCAAAAAGAACTCTGTAGAACGTTTTTATGATGTCATTCGATGAAATATCAAACTTGTAGGTATATCTTATAGCAAAAGAAGACTATTGTAGACATGAGGTAGTTAATAGCCTACACTTGGATATATTATGTAAACTCGCCACTGTCGACTGGACATCATTAATTTGTAAAATATCACCTGCCATCAAGTAAACCTCTCGCTTAATATATTATGTTGTTAAACATAACACAGAGATAGAGAATATTGCAGTGCTTGTAAATATGATTATGAAATAGCTAACGTGACTAATATAAGCAAGCCAGCATTGAATGAGCAACAGGCATATGGCGTCCAAAGTCATAAATCAGATGGGTTTGATAACATAATAGTTTAAACCAAACGTTAACCGAAATATTCATAAATATTGCTGGGGACTGGAGAGCGATATATTTTTTCGTTGGATCTTTGTCAATGTCTGTATAAAATACTTTTAGAGCTACACAACTAAACAATTAATATTTTTATGTATATTTTATTTCAATTTAATCCCTGTAGTAACTAACTGTGTTAACTATTATATTTTGTAACTAAGCACTAAATTCTGTTTTTTTAGATTTTTTTACAGGCAAATAAATATTATTTGTTCTGTTCTGTTTCGTTAGTGATGTTTCGTTTCATCATTACTATATAGCGGAGGCATTATAACTTTTTAACATGCCTACCTTAAAGGGTGCCAAAAACAGCGCCTCCTAAAAATATAGCAATTATAAAAACAAATTGCAATAATTTCTATGTAGCTGGACTATAAAACAGGGGTCAGTGGCAGAGGGGTGCCGGCAAGGTGTGCGATATCACGGCACGGGCGGCATGTGCGTTCCGATAGACCCTCGCGTCCTCCGGCCTAAATACTCATACGTAACCACTCAACTGCACGCACCATAATCACATTACGTAACAAAGGGAGGTTCGGTCATTTTCAACCCCTATGTAATAATTAGTAAAAAGTGTCGAGTTGAGTTCTTACTCTATGCAGTTCTTGTTAGCTCGACAGCTATATACCGAAAATGAAGATTGCATTTAATAATTCAATCTTCATTTTCAATTAAGTTGAGCTTTAATTTTCTCTCAATAAATGATAGTTGATAGCCCCCATTATTTTTGTTTTTTTATTCTATTTAAAAGACAAAAAGCCTCACGCATTATAGCAAGTTGATGAAGTTGAAGGATCAAGTATCTACGAATGTTACTAAGTACGTATGCTAAGTTATGCCAGTTAAAGGTACATTAGGACGGAGTATCGATTCAGAAATTAACATGATCCCAAGGACAGTCCATGTAATTTCAGCCCGCATCTTACGACACCCAATACGCACACAGATAAGCATGGTTATAGAACCATAGACTAATTCTTCCGTCCCAGTTTCAACTACATGCATATATAGTATATACATCTTGGAACATAGCGAAACTTCCCTACTTCTTTTACAATCAAAACGACAAAGGAGTGGAGTTCTCTCTTTCTATCTTCCCAGAGATTTATAACTTTTAAAGGCGCGAGTAACTAGACTTCTACTAGGTCTGTTTGCTCCACCTTTTTGCATCAGGTGGGATAGTGGTCAAACACCTACCTCATCGCTCATAAAAAATATCGAAGTTTATGGTTTAATTAGGTTCTTACCTGTATAGCAGACGGAGGTAAGAGTGAGGGCATGCGTTCGTACGAGGGGGTTCGCCCGGCCCCATGGCACCCGCGCCAGCATCGGTTCCACGAAATCAAAAGCAGTTGCGATTGAGAGTTGCCAGTTCAATCGTTGCACCAACATCATTTCCCATTGCTACAACAAAAAACATAAAATATTATTCTCTTACTTAAAACTTAATACCCGTTGAATAACATTTTATAATTTATCTGAAAACTTTTTTATGTTTGATATCGACAGACAGATCTCAGCCACAGGATAATAGTGAATATTGCGCTGCTAACCTATTTTTTACTTCTAGCATTTGGATATCCATAGACTGAATCCGAAATATGCACTTCACGATATTTTTATATACTTATTTTATGGATATATAGTCATAAAACTGAAACCGTAAAAAATCAGAACCGTCGTTGTTCTACGATCACGACGAAATTTTCTAATTTTACATAATCAAGAGGAATGTGAATAGGCTCTTTTTAGATCAGCGTGCTCCACCGTAGACCACGTTGTCACTTAAGATCAGGTGAAACAGTGGTCTAACGCTGAACTAATTCTAAAGTTAAAAAAAAATGCGACAAAACATAATAAGCGAAAAATGTTTAAGCCGCTGTTACTAATATTTATCTAGCTATTCATGCATTGTTGATTATCATTTATTGATGAGTAAGAAGTTTTCTGTAATTTTCTCAAGATCTGAACATCTTAATTACGGACGATTCTTACATATAATTTCCCCATGTTATTGTATCCGTCATACACGACGGATCAGGCGGAAACCGCAAAAAAAAAGGCAAATCCTTTTTGAAAAGTAAAAGAAAAGGGCGATTGTAGGGAACCATTTGCCAATGATGTTCTCGTAGGGAAGCTCTTTAAAATAACAGGGGAGGTAATTGTTTGGCCAAGAATCAGTGCGAAACCTTATTAAAATATATGCGTATAATTTACCCCACGACATTCACATGCTAACAGGAAAATGTTGCCAAGGATTTTAATTAAAATGTACAGTACTGAGTAAACTACGACCAATCTCCACAATACAAACTTTAGCTGTAGCCCATGATGTGTTTACTGTTTACCTTTAATGAAGACAATATTATGTTCTGATAACACTTAATATAAATGTTATGAATTTAAAGTTCCCACGAAATGATATTATAATTTGGGACTAAACACCAACTGTTCAAAATAAAGGTGGGCGAAGACATGGGAACATTATCAAAGCGATCTCATTATCATGCACATTGCCGACATATCTATAGGATCATCGCATGAATTAATTGCAAGGAAATACGAGTAGGTATAATATGCCACATTAATGCCATACGGTACACGACATGCTTCGAAGTACGTTTAAACTTTCTCACGGCATCTAATTAAATAATGTCAATTATTTAATGTCGGAAGTAGTAAGCATGTTTTTGAAGCGACCAAGATATAGCTATGAAATTTGACGAGAAGTAAGATTTAATATCTTGTCATACAAATAGCACCAAGTACGTTTTTTGTGACGAGGGGGCCAATGGAGCGGCGTGAGAATTCAGTCATACAAGTCAGAAACTCACGGGTGTTACAGAACTAATTGGTCAAACCACACCTGCCTAGCTGCACACAATATTCAAATTACAAATGACAATCCGTGGTGTTACACCACATCGATTTCAATTCATAATACTTCAATTGTTCCGTATGTAAGTGGTAATGTTAATATCGTATCAGCGATGTAACATCCCACATTTCCGTCGGAAATAGCACCTAATTGTAAGTGCCTTCGTCACACTCTAAGCAAAGATGTAAAGAAAGTAATAAGTGTCGTTCCCTACGACGCATACAATAATGTGCGTCGCGGAAGAAGTAATTACAGGAAGCCCACAAGCAAGACTAAGGAAACGGGCAATATAAAGGCGTCCTCAAGGGGTGAAACAGTGACATTTGACTCAGCTAATCGAATGCCCTCCGTGCAATCAAAACAATACCTCTCGGTTTTGTAGCAGGATGTAAGGAGGTCTGTGTTGTGGCTGGGTAATTTTCCATTCATTGACCTCTTTCGTCTTCCTTAATCTTAACTTTAGAATAACTTATATTAAAGAAAATTATCAACCTACTTCATAAGTGAATGCCCGAGTCCCCTAGTGGGGCATAGGGCAGACCCGTTTCTGTGTCTCTTTTACTGATCATTTTTCTTTAAAGGCAAGTAGGTGATCAGCCTTCTATGCCCTGCCTGACCGAAACAATTTTTTTTATCTTGTTTCCCCGGGATTCGAACCCAAGACCTCCGGTGCTAAACACATCGCGCTTACCACTAAGCCACGGAGGCGGTACCTAAATATATCTTTAAATTTTGAAAAAAAATTTGGGAAACACGGGTATTCCAGAAACTTGACCTTGTAACAACGTGAATGTATGTATTTCTTCCGTCGAATCAAGGACTCAGGGATGAAAACCAAAACACAACACGTTGGGAATGGCACAGATTTAGTTGGAACCTTCTATACTTCCCTCACACTTTTGAAACAACTCCAAGGCCTAAACTAAAAACATAGGTTGACAGCTCATCATTAACTAATATCCTGCGGTTGAGGTGTTAGGTTGATATCTGACATAAAAAATATAAATGAACATTACTCACACGAACTTCATGTGGTAAAACCGAGTTGTCCGTGTAAGCACACAATAGGTCGATAGACAGCGCATGGCACTGACGGAATTTAGAAGCAACCAGGAGAGCAGTAACCGCCAGCAGTTGCAGCTGCTGCCGTGAGATAGCGACCTGCGCCAAGAACCTGTCCACATAGCTCACGGCCAGGGGAAACACCTGCTCCTCGCACTGCTGCTCCTCGCATACCTAGAACGTGTATTTGATTACAACCTATTTTTGTAAACTTTTTTATTTAATTTAAATAATATGCCGAAGCGATATTGTCATATTTTATAAATTTCGTTTATATGTAAATAATAATGCTACAGTTATTAAAATGGTCATTAATTAATCATTGAAAATGTTTTGCTATGGTTATAATTTCATAGAACCTTCCGAAGGTTACTTAAGATTCCCTTGCTCATCAAACCCGAACGGAATATAGCTACAAAAAGCTACGTAAAAAAGCTTCCGCTCAACGAACAGCATTGCCTGAAAGGGCTCATAAAACATAAAGGTACTCATAATAAACAATTTATATATAAATAATTACCTATAGAAAATATTTATATCCGCAAGCGTCAAAAAACATGAGATTATATCAAAAGGAATAAAATAGTACCTACATACAATTTTCCCAGACTTTACTAAATTATTTTTTTTTAAGTTCTATCCAATTATATTCGATACTTTTCTAACTTTTGAAAACTTTCAGTCGCTTATATTATGCTTAAAAGTTATTTTTCAAATTAAGTTTAGTAATAAATACCTAGCTAAAATAGTAAAATAAAATACTGTTTTATTAATTCGAATGATTAAGCATTTATGTACTTCTTAAACTAAGATATAATAATAAAAAATAATACACGATGTTAACAATTGCTATTTGTTGTTAACAAATACCTAGAATATTTATTCACCCCAAACGCTCAGTGGTTTTGAGGGTAGTTTACAAATCGCAGTGAGTTTAAAGTAACAATATAATATGTATCTACCATAGAACAGGGAACACTTCACTGAATCCGATCTTAGAAAGTTATATAAAAGCCCTTACGCCGCTTACAAATTAAAGGTCATTGACGTTAACTTTAATCAGCTGTTGACGGAAACAGTAGGCGATAGTTTCAAGTTACCACAAAGGGAAGTGATTAAACGTCATTGTGGAGACATTCCCTCGTATGATGAATCACAATAATCTTACCTCCAACATCCATGTTGTAACAACCTTCCGCATAAATGGCTGAATATCTATTTGAACATGTTGAAAATAATCCGTGTGCAATGCATGAAATCTTTCGAGGGATAGAAGGTTGGTCAGCAAGTGAGGATTACGATCGAGAGCCCTGTCCGGGCCTGCGATGCACATATCGGCTCTTCCATTGCTACTGTCTCCGGAATTCTGCAGATTCTCTCCACACGACAAATCCATTTTGAACACCGAAACACTTTTTTTCACAATGTCTTTTAGTTTATCGAAGAAAGTCGAAGCTCTCATAGGCGTAAAGTTTATTTATTTAGTGCGCAAGCATATGGTAGGAACCGGCGCAAGCGACACAGCCCGCTACCGAGCGACCGAACTCACGAGTGTCGGAATGTCAAGCAATGTGCGTGTTGTGTATACGCTACGGAGTACGGGCTACCCCACCATGCCAACCTCCTTTGTGCTTTTCAAAGTTCCAAGACCCTTTGGTACCCTATTCAATGACACGCAATTAAAAGATGAAAATTATTCGTTCTGAACAATTTTAACAATAAACTATATTTTATTGATTAATCTTTTAAAATAGATCTGAGTAGTTTTCTACTTTAATATTAATTTATATGATTTCACCTAGTAGTAGAAAAAAATCTCGAAAATTATTTTTATTTCGAGTTACATTCATATTGACACTGTAAATATAGATGATATGATAGGAATAAAACGACTATATATTTTTTTGTTAAAGTGGATGGCTCTATATAAGTATATAAAATGTCTGTACATGCTCATTGCACTTAGTTTAATGTCGACTAAATGAAAATAATTATTCGAATATGTATAAATAATAAAAAAACAATTATCTAACCCAAATAAAATTTATTCTCGATACCAAGCTCTGTACATTAAAAAAAAAACCAATAACAATAACGCAACAGAGGTCTTGTTTATTCAGAGGGCGCAGCAAGCAGGAGGGCCAGAGGGCCAGCTGCGCGTGCGCAGGCGCCGGCTGTTCACGATCCGGTTGAAATATTTATAACAAATCCTGACACACCTGATCTTGGAAAGTAGTCATTATTTTAATTCCATTGTAACTCTGATTTCTTTTGTTATATTACACGTGCCCTCCTCAATATATTTAAATAAGAATGTGCCACATCATAAACCATCGAATAAAAAAACATATAAAAGAATCAGGTTACACTAGTTAATATTCTAGGTACACTATTTGTAGCCATTTTAAATAATTATTCTTTGAATTTTGTATTATAAAATGGAATATATCTACAAATACATTTCCAATCAGTTAAAAACACCATTCCCACGAAGCTTGCTGTACCAAAGGTTGCAAGTGTACCAGCGAATGCAGTAAGTCGTTCCATTTGTTTCTTACCCAACATTTTAAAATTGACTTTTATTGGGTAATTTTATTAACTATTATAATACTCGTGACATTTAATTCAAGCGTAACATGGTTAATTTATACGATTTTGGGAAATTCAATAAAATTGACACAACGTGACACCTAATAAATCAACAGGAACTTATTTCTTTTTTAGGTGTATATAAAATATATTTTTTAAGTAAAAACTCATTTGAAAATATCATGCCCCGCATTGTTTACTCTGAGGGTCTTTGGTGAGGATCCCATCACTTGAATCTACTACTTAGGTACCTATATCTACAATCGACTTACTGAAGATATACTCGTACGTATAATTTGCGAGTACTTATTTATAATCAAAATTCAAAATATAGATAATCTACACTCAATTAAATAAAAAAACATAAATATTCAAATAAAAAAATGTACACTAAATTAAATAAAAAAACATAAATATTCATATAAAAAAAATCTGAATGTGTTTGTGGTCGCACTCCTCTGAAACGGCTCGACTGATTTTTATGATTTTCTTATGTATATTTGGTAGGTTTGAACAATTCTCGTAAATTCATAAAGTATTTTAATACCGCTAGATGGTTAGGGTGTCCCTAACACTATTTGACATCAAACAATACCTATAACCCCAAATTTTCACTCTGTCCAGCGAAGTGGGCACGGGTCAACTTGTACTTACCCCTCTGCAGGACATAGGTACATTAGGTACTTAGAACGATTTTTGAAAAACCATGTTCTAATGGCTTGATCGCATGCCCAAACAAAACTATGAACCAATTATAGTACGTCCACTGTAACCGCTAATTATAAAGTTATCAATTTGTCAACCCGTTCCCAGCTCGTTTTCTTATTAAAACAAATGTTTATAATTGGTATGAGAATTTTATTCCCACATTAATTATAATAATAATGTTGAATGAGGAACATTTGCATCGATGCGATGGTAATTTCAGCTCATGGGTAGATACTAGACAACGAGTTTTGATCATCTTATGAATATCGGTTAAAAATGAGATTCAGTGTGATGATATTGACGTATCTGTTTCGGAGTAATTCTGGCTCATAAATTGGTTTCTATACAATTCTGAACCCTTAGCGCAAACCCAATGCACACATATAGTAAAAAAAAAACCTGGTATAAATATTAGAAAGATAGATAGACCATTTATTTTAATACTAAACCCGTATTTATAAAATATAAGTTACTTCATGATTATTAATCTTATAGATATAGAATATCATATCAATAGTTTTTCATCTAAAAAAAATTGTAAATAACAAATGTATATTTTTCTCCGTTATTTATATTATCAGAAAAGTATGACATAAATTATGTTGAAATTGAGGTTGAAATATTATAGAATCCAAGTTCCAATTCCAATTATGTAATCTTAGTAATTACCTATAAGTTTTGTCTAATGTAAATGCAGTAGTAAAATACTTGAGACGTCGAAAATATGTATTGATAACAATGGCTATCATTTTGAACAATTAATGAGTTAAGGTTTAATACTCAGAGCAATAGCTTGCTAATTGTAATAACACAGTATGTGGCTTTCTTTTTCAAAATCAACGGGTTCGATTACTGGCTAGGAATATTAATATTTTTCAAAATCCTTAGATGCAGTTTTAGTTTTCATCAAAATCGGTCTCGAGACTCCTTTGAGTACTTTTCGCTATTCCTCATAGTTTGCGATTTGGCCATGGACGCCCACTTGAATTTAATTTCAAGAATGCCGTTACCCGCCCTGCTTGGGCTACGCTTGAGGAACGGTATGAGGACAAAATTAAAGGAATTAATTATTTCAGTGGGCGATGAAAGTGATTACAGCGACACAGAATGGAGTGATGATAGTGATACAGAAATGAGTGATTTCGATGACCATAATATAATCGATGAATAAAGTATTTTATTTAAATTATTTCGATGAAATAAGTAGTATTGCAGTTATGGATTTATTTATAAACTTACAATGTTTTGTTTGCGACCTTAAATAATATTATAATTAAAAAAATATTTTATATTTAAAACAATATTTTCTGAATGTTCAGACAGTAAAATAAATCTGTAAAATTTTTAGTTTTTTTTTTTATGTTAGATATCGACAGACGAGCATGAGGTTCACTTGATGGTAGATGATACCTCAGCCACAGAACATCAGTCAATGATGCGCTGTCGACCTACTTTTTACTTCGAGGTCGAGCATTCGGAAATCCATAGACTGAAACCAAAACGCGCAATGTGCACTTCACGGTTTATCCATCTATAAATTAGAAGATTATGAATTGAAGATTATTTTATTTGTCTCTATTCTATTAGAGAATTTCTATTCTATTATAGAGATTCTAGTGAACGAGTAGTACCAGGCCATAAAATCTTAAAAAAAAATTATGTATATATGACAAAAATGACACTTCTAGTTTGACAGCTCTTAAATATTGGTAATTGACATTTGACTATTGTGGTTTGTTTGCAGCGAAAAATTGTAAAGAACGAAAGTTTACTAATATATCAAAGTAATAAATTGTTTTCATTCGCATCATATGTGGCTTAAATGACTTCAGAAAAAGACCCCTTAGTGAGTGAAAGATCGGGAACAGTACGTGAAGTAGGAAACCATGCTATATGGAGTTTATCATCTTGCAAACCTGGTATGAAAGAAATCTAAGGCTCTTGAAACTATGATACTTAGCTGAATGCATACATACTCTTATGTGTAATATGTATATATTTTCAGGTTTTGGCATTGACCAACTAAGAGATGATTGCATGGATACCTATTGGCAGTCAGATGGACAATTACCTCATTTAGTAAATATCCAATTCCAACGTAAAACGATGGTCTCACATATTTACATTTATACAGACTATAAACTTGATGAAAGTTACACACCAAGCAGAATTTCCATTCGTGCTGGAACACATTTCAATGATTTACAGGAAATAGAAGTTATAGAATTAATAGAACCAAGTGGTAAGTAATATAATAAATTAAAAGGGATTTATTTTAAAAGAAACAAAATGTTTATACTTTTATTATCATTTAAGGTTGGGAAATGATACCTATTAAAGATATCCATGATAGACCCATTAGAACTTACATGATACAAATAGCAGTTCTCAGCAATCATCAAAATGGACGAGATACACACATGAGACAAATCAAGATTCACTCTCCATGTGAACCAACTACTTTTGATGTCAACAAATTTAGTAAATTCTCTACTGTACAGTTCCAGCAATATGCGACAATTAGATAAGTGAAGTAAGACAATTATATAAGTGATAATATTAATTAAATATGTACTAAGCCAACTTTTCAAGTCTTTTATTTACAAATATATCTGCATAAAATTATTTTATATAAAATTTATTCAGATTCTTCACTTGCTTGCTTGAGCCATTCAAAGAATTTGACAAGTGATGTTTGATTCACAATTTCACTGTCATCTTCTTTTAAATCTTCATACCATTCCAGTAAGGAATCTTCATCTATTACATCGGCATTATACATTAAATGCACTATTTGGCCTGCTTTTCCATTTAACCATGCATTTTTAATACAACTATCCTGTAAACAAATTGATATTGAACATCATTTATACTTGTTAACTGTGCAAATCATTATGATTCTAAAAATGTATGTTAAAATAATTAAGAGATAATAGAGTATTATATTTTTAAAATACTATTCATATTGTCAATTTATAATGAAAATAATTGATTCTTATATCCTTAGATTTTAAGTATTAAATTTATATATATTTAAATGTTATATTCTATTTGTATTTTTGAATTTACCTCCACAGCTCTTAAGCAATCCATTGTAGCAGATTTGGTTTTAATATAATTAGATAATACTGGATGGAAAAATTTCAGTATATCTTTCACAGTTATAAGAACATTTTTGCTGTCCATCAAAGAGGGCAAACTAAGTAAAGCCCTTACAACAAAGAAATTGACTTCATGTAGTTGAATATTGTAAGCATATCTTGATGAGTTAATTTCCAATATAAGATAATCACACTTTAGTTTTTCTTCATAACCTCTTGCAAGACTATCAATGACCTCTTGTAGGAAAACTGAAAGAAAATAAAAGGTTAAATTATATAGAAATATTATGTCATAAATCATGGCACTTAATAAAACAATATACTGCAAATAATAAAACAAACTGTTTGTATCATCGGGAACTGGTGAATTAGGTAATGAAGACTGGGCACTGGAGTCTGATGAATAGCAAGATTCACTATCAGTCCACTGCTTTTCAAAACCAACAAACTCCTCATCTCCATCACCAGAAGATTCATTCTCCCATTCCGTGCCGCTTTCAGAAGTAGATTTAGAAAGGGCTTTTTCTGGAAAAAGAAAATTTGTTAGAGCAAAAAATTTATCAACAATCAATAAAAATTATTATTATTACCTATACCATTTTTATCTGTTTGTGACTTTTCAATAATGCTCCCCTTTAGTTTGCTGTCCACACTTATTTTTGCATCATGGGCGATTATAGCACCTTCAAGACAACAATTTTCTTCAATAATACAGTCATTATCAATAAAACTGTTAATAATTTTACAGTTATCTTTTATAACAACATTGTTCATAATATGACTTCCTTGTATTGTCACATTTTTTCCTATATGACTATTGTCACCAATTATTGTTTTACAAAGTGTAGACATATCATTTATATGGGAGTTGGAACCAATTATAACATCCTCTAAAAGAGTGCAAGACCTAAAAGATACATATTTAGTTGTTAATGTGTAATATAAATGTGTTAAAATCATCAAATATGTTAATAAATAGTTGGTGAAATTCGTGCATGTTTCTTTAAATATTTTCAAAATTAAATTCTCCTATTTAATCATGTTTTGTTATTATAAAAATAAATTATTTTTATGATTAAATATAATAATTATTTAATTTACATTTTCAACATACACAGATTACCATGTAATGTTCATATTTATTTAAAATATTTATATATCCATATCCATCTATCCTAATATAATTTTTAGAAACTAGGCATTAATAAATAATCAGTTACCTGCTTAGTACTGAGGTAGTTTTGATATAATTATGCTTGCCCATGAAGGTGTAACTGTTCTGATAGAAAGAACCACTTTCAATAGATAAGGGATGAGCCCAGCGATGAAGAATGTCCAAGCTTTAATCATAAAATGAGAATAAAAAGTTAATTTTCCATTAAATTAAAGAAAAATATTGTAGTACCTTCTGAAATAACTGCATATTTCCACAATAAAAATTACAGCACCTATAATCGATTTATTAATAACACTAACCATATAATATTATATGTCTTCCAATTTGTTACAGCACCTGCATACTGATTTCCCTTCAGTAACATATAGTACAAGGAACTAGCTAAAATATCTTCATTTATAAGGATACCATGAATGAAATCATTTCTGTTTTGGAAATCAAAATTATCAGAAAAAAGAGGGGGCACTGATGGTGAACAGAGTGCAATATTTGCATCAAGTAAATTATGATGCAATTTAACTTCTGAATGTTGAAGGACACTTTCCTGAAACAGTAATACATTATCATAATAAGCAATGGTACATTATTGTTCATTTTCTTAAAAATATATTAATTGTTACATAAATAAATAAATTAAAATGTAGGCTACCATTTTTATCATAATATAGTATATTAATTATAAAATATCAAACTGACCAAAGGTAAAGATATGGAAGTATCTCTGCATTTTGGTTTATACTTTTGATAAAGCAATATTTTCTTAGTGTTACCATCAGCTGCTACCAATATTGATTTATCATTACTAATGAGAGGATGGTTCCAAGCAACTTCCTTATACACCAGTGTCATTGCTGCCCCTTTATCTTTTTTACAGATTTGTCTGAAATTTTTATTTTTTATAATTTAATTAGGTAATTAATTTAAACATATGTACAATCAGTGGGAGGCGCAATGCGTTTAGCACTGAAGGTCCTGGGTTCGAATCCTGGGGAAACAACATTTAAAAAAAAATGTTTTAGTCAGAAAGGCACAGAAAGTCTATAACCTACTTGCCTGTAAAGAAAAATGATCAGTGAAACAGACACAGCAATGGGTCTGCCCCATGCCCCACTAGGGGACTCGGGATTTCACAAACAATAGGAAAAACTTAAACCAAAATATATGGAGACTAAGGATTTTTTGGTGAATATAAACTATCTATTCACCATATGAATAAAAAATAAATTTATCTACCTAATCGAGTATGCAAACTTAATACAATCATATCATGCAATTAAAAACACTATATAAAATACTTTTAAGAAAAATATTTACACTGCTTACTTGTGCTGTTCCAATAGAGTAGCAAAGTTAACATTTGTGATGGTATTGACATTCATCAATATGAAGTATCCTCTAACAAGGCCTGCAGCATCTATTTCTCGCATTACATCACCCATCGTCTGACATGTTTCAGATGATAGAATCTGTACATCTAAGGAAAATGTCCAGGGAACTTTTTCATCTTTACGCTTTCTAAAAAAATTAGTAATTTACTTCACTAGCACTCTTATTAATGAAACATGATACAGGGGTAACTTACGAGGTGACTTACTTAATGTGTTCCCTTACTTTTGATGGCTCTTGGCAAGAAAATAATATGACTTCCCCAACTCCTCCAGCAACAAGCGATTCTAAAGCGTAATCTATTAGAGGCACTCCTGCTATGGGAAGTAATCCCTGAAATAAAAAACATATTCACTGTGGTTTCGTTTAATAGTTGGGGCAAAACGATGCATTACTTACCACAGGTTTATCATTACATATAGGTTGTAGGTTGCCATTGAAAATATCCATTATAACAACGGCTTGAACAATATTCTCCTTGTCTCCATCCATGGCTAGATAATTTTAAAAACTGGAATCAGATCTAATGAAATTGAATCTAATTTAATAGTATTTACGAACATTCATGTACCAAAACTTGTTGGTTAAATTATAAATGTCAATGCCAATGCCAAATTGCCAACTTATACTAATTTTGAAGTTTGACAGTTGTAGTCTAATAAAATATTATGTATAAGTCTAAAAAATATAATAATAATCTCAGTGATAATATTTAAAATAAAATAATTATTTTGCATTTTTATGAATTATTGCTAGTGATTTTGAAATGTGAATTGTGATAAATTTTTTGAAGATAATATAACCATAATGGCTTCATAATGGGAAAACTTTTCACTGTGCGCATCGATGGGCCGTGGGTTCAAATCCCACCGGGATCATATGTTTATAATTTTATGTAAGCTTGTTCGGGCATTGATCGGGTGGGAGGACTTTCGAAATTCCGACCGGCTAAAGAACCATTGCGTGTTTCGGTTTCAATGTATGGATTTCCGAATGCTCGAAGTAAAAAGTAGGTCGACAGCGCATCATTGACTGATGTTCTGTGGCTGAGGTATCACCTAACATCAAGTGAACCTCATCGTCTGTCGATATCTAACAAAAAAAGAACTCATAGTAAAACAGTTTCTTGACTAAAGCATAAAAAATACTGTGGTCGTATAATAAACACATACTTAATAATATGACTGCTTCTATGATGTATAAAAATATTAACTTCTTGACTCTTGAATTTTACTATGTAATACGAATCCTTTGCATGCTATTGGTCTTCCTACCACACCTTTAATAGTTTGGTTTTGAGATTTATAAAAAACACATTTAGATATACGCTTTCACATATAATACGTATAATAGCTACTACTGTATGGATTCGAAAGTAGGCATGAACCAATGTTGTTGGTAACTATTCGTTACTAGGACACCATCGATTTTATTTTGAACGTAATAAATACTAAACATTAAGTAAATTCCTAATAAGGCGTAATTTTCCAACATTATGGATTACGATTTATCACGCATTGATTACACAATTTGTGGGATTACATACCCCGAAACAATGAAAGTATTGCCAAGTATAAACGAAAAACTGCAAAAAGTAAGCCGTATAGTGGCCACTTTAAGACTATTAAACTATACTTGTTCCTTAACCCTTACTAAAACAGCACTTGCTTTGTTTCAGTTCGCGGTTGGTGATAAAAATGGTGTATTACAGTGTTTGACAATCAAGGATGAAGAACCTATTGTTCAATTTAAGACGTTACCGGGCAAACCAATAACCTCTGTACAATTAGCTTTCTCTACAGGTGACTAGGTTCTTTGCCTTTTATAAGGCATTGGATATTATTCAATTAATAACCTATTTGGCCACGCTTCGCTTGATTTTCTGTGTATTTTTTTTATATAAGAGGAGCCGGACAGGCGGCTCAACGTCATGGTAAGTGATTTTTGCCGCCAATAGACCTCCACAACACCAGAGATTACGAGGATTCGTTGCTCGCCTTTATGGTAAGAAAAGGCTAGTTTCTTAAAGGTTCCCATATCGTATTGATTCAGAAAAAAATCCCGCGAGAGGTGGTTTCACAGAGTGATTGAGCATGGCAAAGTGCCCGCACTTGTGGATTGCCAGGATTTCGTCGTGGTGAGTGTGGAATTTCGAGTTTGTTCGCGATGTTATAATTCAGCAGCCAAACAATTTCTAAGAATACTCCTCATGATATACGCGATAGATGTAAACTGATCATCAACATCTCATATTTTGTTAAATACATGTGTAAAATTGTTACAGACGCGAACGTGGATAAAATATTTGCCGCTTCAGGTAATGAAGTCAAAGGTTACACAAGAAAAGGCAAAGTATTTCTAAATATTGAAACGTCGGTATCAGAAACGATTACTTCCATGTAAATAATTTATATATAACAAAATACTGATAATTTTGAAGAAATATTTTCTTACAACTCCTGTTTCAAAAGGATTTTCATCTCCAGGTGGGTCCTGGGTAATGATCTGATACTGTGCAGTGGACGTACAATAACATATTGCAAGGATTTACACGAAGTTACATCGTTTATGTGTGATGATAGAGTATTAGATGTAGCTGCATTTACAGCTCCGAATGTGAGTATAAAACTTAGCTTTATAAGCAAGTATTGAACTGGCCGGAGGCCAGGGGCTAGCACGAACAACTATCGAAAAAGTATTCGTATCGTCGAACTGTCATTTTATAGAGAGGGGTTGTATCGATCGTAGTTGCGAAATAAAACTATTGATCAGAAGGTATTAATGTGAAGGAATGAATGAATGAATATATTTACAATAAAAATGATTAATAATAAACAATAAAAATGGTACAATAATATAGCATATAAAAGCAAGTTGGTAAAAATAAGTTGATCTGATTGGTGGATTCAGATCACGCCACATCGCGTGCGTGTGCGAGATGGAAACTTGTTCAAACTTGTCCGCGCCCGCTATTGTTATAAATACGGCACACATCCCGCGGCGGCCTCACATTGCATATCGCGAGCTAGAGCTCGCGCGCGTCGCGCCGCGAGTTCAATCCGAGTCCGCGCGTCGAACGGGTCGCTCCTCACTGCACCGTCGGGGTACCTCCTGCAGCTTGCGCTCGCCGAGTCCTGCATCGCTGATCCTCGCACGTACAGTCACGAAAAATAGTTCTTTTCAGAACTGTCTGCTTCTCTGTTTCTGCGATGATAGACGTCAGCTTGATGATGAAATAAATATGTTGGTGTTCTCTTATTTTTCCTCTTCTCCCTCGGTAATTGTAGCAGACATCAGTTTGATGTCTGTGAGGTAAAGGTAATGAGGTAGCCTGGTATATTGGCTGCGCAGGTAATAAGGTAATCTGGTATGTAGTGCAAGGTAAACGTATGATGGTAACGATGGTAAGTATAATATGTATGCACCTACATAACTCCCCCTCAAGCGAAGCGTACCGGCAGTTTTATATTGCGGCCGGCACGTGTCCTTGTAGGCACTAAGCTTGTGTGCGTGCGAGTTGTGTTCACTGAAGCGTGACGAGTCGTTGCTCTTGACCTAGTTTCGCGCTCGTTCGAATTTGTGTCTTCGCTGCGTAGTAATACGGTCGATTTTTCAGTGTCGTCGCTCGGACTTGCTTCATTTTCTTCTGAGATGATATACGCTGGCTTGAGGCGATCTATAGATATAGTAGATATACGGTCGTTGACTTTTATTACGAAATATTTCTCTTTGCGTTCTATAACTTCATATGGACCGGTATATGGTTGTTCTAAGGGTTTTCTTGATGCATCTGTGCGTATGAATACTTTCTTGCAAGTATGAAGATCTTGATGTATGAAGATAGGTCTATTGTTGCTATGTGGTTGCGTAGGTACTTGAGGTTTGAGTGAGTTGATTGATGTTCGTAGTTGATCGACGAATGAGTTGTCCAAGGTTCGATGTCTTAAAGTTTCATTGAAGAAATCTCCGGGTAGTCGTAAGTTGTATCCGTAGGTAAGTTCGGCGGTGCTTAATCCGTTGTCACTTCGCATCGCAGCGCGAAGTCCAAGTAAAACTGTAGGTAATTCGTCGTCCCAGTTGTTTTTTCCTTGTAGTCTGGCTTTCAGCGCTTGTTTCAATGAACGATGCCAGCGCTCGACGATGCCATTTGACTGTGGATGGTAGGGCGTAGTACGAGATTTTTCTATTCCCATAATCTTCATTAGTGACTGGAACAGATGGGATTCGAACTGGCGACCTTGGTCGGATATTAGTGTTTTAGGAACGCCGAAACGAGATATCCAGTGTTCGTAGACTACTCGGGCGATGACGTCAGATGTTATTTCGCTAGTAGGTATTGCTTCGGGCCATCTTGTGTGTCGATCTATTATCGTTACTAAGTACCGATGTCCTTTCGCTGTAGTAGTGAGCGGTCCAACTATATCTATATGTATGGTTTGGAATCGCTCGCTTGGCGGGAAAATTCCTATTGCGCTCGATGAATGGCGTTGTATTTTGCTTCGTTGACACGATAGACATTGCTTCGCCCATGCGCCCGCGTCGTGGTTAATTGAAGGCCAAAAGTATTTTGTAGATAATATTTTACGCGTTGCGCGTACACCGGGATGACTTATGTTATGAACTGCGTTGAATGCAAGTTTTCTATATTGTAGCGGTAGGTATGGACGAATATTTGAGGTTGAGGTTTCGCAATATAACTTGATATCGGTGTTAGGTATGTTTATATACTTCAATGTGATATTATCTTGATTTTTGAGTTCTTGAATTGTAGTATCGTTTTCTTGAGCTTGTGCGATCTCTTGATAATTTAATGATGTAGGTAAATTAATTTCTTCTATACGGCTGAGTGCGTCGGCGACTATGTTTTGACTTCCGCTGATATGTCGTATGTCGGTGGTGAATTCGCTGATAAATAAAAGTTGTCTCGTTCTTCTAGGTGTTTCTGAAGGTGAAGGAGTCTTCGTAAGAGCGAATGTGAGCGGTTTGTGGTCGGTGAAGATAATTAATTCACGTCCTTCATAAAGTTTTCTGAAGTGCTTCATTGACATGTAGATCGCAAGTAATTCCCTGTCGTAGGTACTATATTTGATTTGCGCGTCGGAGAATTTTTTTGAGAAGTAGCCCAGTGGTTGCCAATGTTTTTCGACGTATTGTTGAAGTACGGCTCCTGCTGCTTTGTCGGATGCGTCGCTAAAAATAGCTAACGGAGCTTTGTGCACGGGATGAGTGAGTAAAGTAGCGTTTTTGATGCTTTCTTTACACGATTCGAATGCTTGCGTTGCCTCCGGGGTCCACTCGATTTTTGTTTTATCTTTTTTCTTTGTGTTGTGAAGATATTTATGCAGTGGCTCTTGAACTAAGGCAGCGTTTTTTATGTTTTCTCGATAAAAATTAAGCATTCCGAGGAATCTTCGGAGTTCCTCGACGGTTGTAGGCTTCGGAAAATCTGAGATAGCTTGAATTTTCTCGGTAGGCGGTTTGATTCCGTGTTTTGATACGACATAGCCTAGGAATTTGACTTCTTGTTTTCCAAAAACGCATTTTGCGGGATTGATTGTGATTCCGTATTCTTCTAGTCTTCGAAATACGATGCGTAGATGTTCACGATGCTGCGTTTCGCTTTCAGAGGCTAAGAGCAGATCGTCGACGAATGAAAATACGAAATCGAGTCCTCGCAGTACTTCATGGATGAATCTTTGGAATGTCTGTCCTGCGTTCTTGAGTCCAGGACACATTCGAGGAAATTCGAATAATCCAAATGGTGTGATGATGGCTGTCTTCTCAATGTCTTTTTCATTATTACATATCTGTTGATATGCGCGATTTAAATCGACTACGCTGAATATAGTCTTGCCGGCTAGTTGGTAGGTGAAATCCTTTATGCGTGGTATGGGATATCGGTCGGGTTTTGTAATTGCGTTCAGACGACGATAGTCTCCACAGACTCGGATATCACCATTTTTCTTCGGTACGACGTGAAGTGGTGATGACCATGGGCTCTTGCTTGGTCTGCATAGGCCTTGTTGGATCATATTTTCGAATTCTTTTTTCACTTGTTCGTATCGATGAGGTGGAATAGGTCTTGCTCGGCAGTATATAGGTTGACCAGTTGTTTCGATGAAATGTTCGACGTTATGTTTTGAGTTTAGCTTCATTGAGGTTATTCTTGTTATGCCGGGAAATTCTTCTAAAATGTTGTGATATGTTTGTTGTTTGTCGATGCTTCTTATAGTAGGAATACTTGTTGAAAATGCAGGTACGTTGATTTTCAGGTTGGTTAATCCGTCGATTAAACGTTGATTTTGAAGATCGACTATGAGATTGTGATGCTTTAGGAAATCCGCACCGATGATAGGCTTGGATACTGCAGCTACGATGAATTTCCACTTGTATGGACGTCGAAGATTGAGATCGAGTTCGAGTGTTTTCTCCCCATATGTAGGTATAATTGTGTTGTTGGCGGCGTAAAGTTGGAATGGGAGTGGTTCGCATGTTGAGCCTTTCTTCTTCGGTATGACCGATATATTAGCACCGGTGTCGACCAAAAAAGTGAGTTTCGTCTTCTTGTTGGTGACGAATAGGCGGTATGATTTTTCGTGAACGCTGGATTCCGCCGCAGCCAACGTTCGATTTAATTTAAATCTTGCGTGTTGTTATTAATATTCTTGATGAATGAACACGGCGTCGTACATTTTCTGGCTTCTTTTCCGAAACGGCGATGATAATAGCAGTACGGAGATCTTGATTGTGATTGTGATCGCGATGATGATTGATGACGTGATGAACTGCGGTAGCGGTTGAAATTACGACGGCTGTTACGATGATACGGAGATGAAGAATTTGATTTTAATTCGGCGATTTCGAGTGAAAGTTTTTCTATTTTCTTCAATAGGTATTCAGCGTCGACGTTTGAAGTTGATGATTGCGGTTGATGACATGATGGAGATACTGCTGCTACTTCGTGGCTTTGTTCGTGCATCTTGTCGGCAAGTAATGCGAGATCGTCGAGTGCTGTAGTCTTCGAGATTGTGTCGCTGACTACGAGTACGCTTCTGACGTGGGCTGGTAGGTGGTTGAGCCAAAGCATTCGTAGGGTCTTCTCGGGTACGCAGTCTCCGGCGAGATCACGCATGCGCCGTAGTAGGTGACTAGGTCGTTGGTCGCCTAGTTCTAGTTCAGATAGTAGTCTCTGTAACTGACGATTTTCGCTGTCTTGATATACAGAGATTAGACGCTTCTTGATTTTGTCATACGGGTCGGATTCATCACGAAGTTTCTTCAAAATATCGCTGATGTGATCGATGTCGGGCCTCTCTAGCTGAGAAATTACAAGTTGAGCGAGTTGTTGCTGCGTTCGGTTGGATTCGGCGGTGGCGGCTTCGAAACAGTAGAACCAGGATTCTGTTTTATCACGCCAGAACGGTGGAATACGCAGCGCTAGGGAAACGGCGGCAACTTGATTTTCTTCGGCCATAGTGAAGAAATTTGGGCAGAGTAGCAGGCTTCTTGCTTTATTCTTCTTAGGCAGAGTAGCAGGCTTCTTTCTTGCCGGGCAGAGATTCTTCCTTGTTGTTCTTCTCGGGCAGAGATTCTTCCTTATTGTTGTTCGTTCGGGCAGAGATTCTTCCTTATTGTTGTTCGTTCGGGCAGAGATACTTCCTTATTGTTGTTCGTTCGGGGTCACCACTATAGAGAGGGGTTGTATCGATCGTAGTTGCGAAATAAAACTATTGATCAGAAGGTATTAATGTGAAGGAATGAATGAATGAATATATTTACAATAAAAATGATTAATAATAAACAATAAAAATGGTACAATAATATAGCATATAAAAGCAAGTTGGTAAAAATAAGTTGATCTGATTGGTGGATTCAGATCACGCCACATCGCGTGCGTGTGCGAGATGGAAACTTGTTCAAACTTGTCCGCGCCCGCTATTGTTATAAATACGGCACACATCCCGCGGCGGCCTCACATTGCATATCGCGAGCTAGAGCTCGCGCGCGTCGCGCCGCGAGTTCAATCCGAGTCCGCGCGTCGAACGGGTCGCTCCTCACTGCACCGTCGGGGTACCTCCTGCAGCTTGCGCTCGCCGAGTCCTGCATCGCTGATCCTCGCACGTACAGTCACGAAAAATAGTTCTTTTCAGAACTGTCTGCTTCTCTGTTTCTGCGATGATAGACGTCAGCTTGATGATGAAATAAATATGTTGGTGTTCTCTTATTTTTCCTCTTCTCCCTCGGTAATTGTAGCAGACATCAGTTTGATGTCTGTGAGGTAAAGGTAATGAGGTAGCCTGGTATATTGGCTGCGCAGGTAATAAGGTAATCTGGTATGTAGTGCAAGGTAAACGTATGATGGTAACGATGGTAAGTATAATATGTATGCACCTACAATTTGTATGAAATTTCAAATGATTTCTCATATACCTGAGAGCTCGACGATACGAATACTTTTTCACAAGTCGTTCGTGCTAGGCTACGCAGGACCAGTGGCGGCGTAAGGCGTGGGCGACGTGGGCCACCGCCTACGGCCTCGCGACCCAGGGGGCCTCGCGCCCCGAAAATTTATGCATCCAAAAAAAATCCATTTTTTGCGCTGGCAGAGGGCCATGCAGAATTAATCTTGCCCACATAAAATTTAGGTCTTACGCCGCCACTGCGCAGGACTGAGGTCTTATTTACATTAAAATAGTACCTACAACTACTTCCAAGTAAAAATGAAATTGTGTTATTTTCATAATTTCCAAAAAATATTAATAAAGTTAAAATTGATATTTTAGGACAAAATACTTTTTCAATTTCAGAGCACACGTGTACGACTACTGTTGTTGATCGCTAACAAAGGTGCAGCAGTTGTTGAAAATGGGCACTTTGTTATGCAAACTCACATCAACTCAGGCCCTTCTCGTCTTGCAGTACCTCAACCGCTTAGAGCAACTAAAATAAGTGCATTTTATGGCTCTGCCGACGGTTCTATCGGTTTCATTACATACAATGAGTAAGCTTTTTCTATGACCTAACATAATATTCCCCCTGGATATACATTCAGCTTAGAAAATCAAGAATAAACTGCTGGAACACCTAGGGTGATCTTACAAATATATTATAACACGTACACTAAATTTTCTTGCAGATCTCAATTAACGAGTAAATGTTTAGTAGATGGACAGGGACTGGGTTCGGTCATGTGTGTGGGTTGGTTTTGTAATCCCGTTGGCACACACCTCGTTGTTGGTCGTCACGACGGATCTATACAGCTTTACCTAACAAATTCGGAAAACTATGAAGATAAGTTGCAGCTAAAGTATACTTATGTACGTAGTTATTTTAAATTATAAGAATTAAATCTACCTACATTCACCTTGCCGTCATAAATCGTTGTATCAACTGAAGGGACCTCCGAGATAATTGATGTTATTTGTAAATGTTATTGTCTCACTAACTTTTAAGATACTAGCTGACCCGTACCCACTTCGCTGGGCGTCAAACATTTTTACTTGTGATGGAATTATCTTGTGTGGTTCTTTGTACTGAGTGTTTAGGATAGGGTAGGATCCTTGTTTAACATAATATTCACCTATATCAAACCATCAGCCCGATTTTCTCGGAATCGATTGACAAATATTGTTATTATACATTAAAATAATATATTATTATTAATCACAATCAAAATATATACCTATGCCACTCAGGAATAATGTAGCTTTCAAAATCGGTTAAGTAGTTCTAGAGATTACTTCCTACAAACAAGCTTTACCTCTTTACAATATTTATAATAAGTGCAGATGAAATATTCTTACAGACTTTTAATAATATTTAATTAGGGCAAGTGAGCTATTTTGGCTTGCTTAAATCGGTGCAGCTTGGTCTTACCTATCAGAAAAAAGCAAAAACCCCTGAGATGGTACCCTTCATTGGCTTATAGTGGCTATAACGTTTTGTTTTAAACTGAATACGTTTTAGTTTTGCGGTGAACCAGTAACTTCGGTTTGCAGTGGTTGCATTGGTTCTAACGAACCGGAGCTATTAGCATCTACGTTCTCCGGAAGAATTTTTGGACTTAGACCGCGCCGTCTTTCTTCAACTACGGCTAGTTTGAGCAATGTACCTGCTGATGCACTTGTTTCGCGTAGATTGAAGCTGGAGTATGTATACAAGATATTATAATCACAATAATATAGTATGTATTCAAGATATTTTTAATCACAATAATATGTATAGCTAGATAGACTTATAGAAATATGTACATTTATTGTATGACTAATGTCGACAGAGGGGGTGAAACGGCTCACTCGATGGTAGGTAAAACATTGCCACAAATTGTCAAGAAATAATGATGCGCTGTCGACCTATACATTTAAATAAAGGACTCTAAATATTAGTTGCTATAATTTTAAACTCGATGAAATTATTAACAAAAATGTAGAACAAGTAACTAAGCATAATCGTAATATCTGTTACTTTTAGAAATGAAATTGCTCGCTTAGAGAAGCAAACTGCAAATGAAAGAGAAAAATATCAAAAAAATACACGATCGTTACACAGCGGTTTGTCTATACCACCTTTGTTGGATATACAACATGAAGTAAATACATTAATTATTATTATTACTTCACTGCTTATTTATTGCTATATCTTTTAAAAGCTATTCAGCCGGGCTAGCATGACCGCCACGAGTTATATCTCGCGCGAGAGAAGACAAACTAAAATGTTAAATATCTCGATATATTATATCTCGACATCGACAATTTTGATTGAAAAGATATCTCGATCGACAAATGTATCTATTTTTGATATTAAAAGTCGAGTTTTAAGTGTAATTGTCATGTTAGACCCGAAAGAAATAAAGCGATAGTCGATTAAAACACGAGAAAACGGTAGACAAAATTTTGTCGCGCTTGTCATGCTAGCCCGGCTGGTCGTTAATTAGTTATGGTAATGGTCTTAAATTATTATATATCTAAGCTTATAAAATATTATAAACGCTTTTTTGCCGATAAATATATGTATTGATATATATATAATTTCTGAAATACCCACTTCTCTGAATAGTTAACAGGAGCTACGAAAAGCGGTTGGCAAGAAGCAAGAATTATGTCTGCTGTACCACTCGATATGCTATTCATTTATTGCAATACTAAATTGGATATACAAACTGACAATGCTGCGGTGCTCAGTCTTTGTCCGTCAGAGGTATTTTTTAGCGAATATCGACAGACGAGCGTGAAACTCACGTGGTAGTGGGTGATTCCACAGGAAAATAATTAGTGATTCGTTGTAGACTATTTTCTAATTCGAACATTCGGAACTCCATAAACTAAAACTAGTCTTTCGCAAAATGCAATTCACGGTTTTTACATAATATCTGAATTCCTCAATGCTCTAAGAGACAAAACGTAAGCAATACAATGTTTACATAACATAAACATGTCAAACCTGGCGGCATTCGAACCCACGACCTATCGGAACGCAAGTTAGGTGTAATACGCAATAGTCGTTAGTTCTAGGCCCTCTGTTAAGGAAAATAAACTTAAATAGAATCGCTAAGTATTTAAGAATATAATTATACTTACACATATAATTTCAAATCTTTTGTAGTGAAATAATGACCTCCTCCGTGGCTCAGTGGTAAGCGCGATGCGTTAAGCACCGGAGGCCCTGGGTTCGAATCCCGGGGAAACAAGATGAAAAATAAAATTGTTTCGATTGGGCAGGTCACAGAACCTACTTGCCTATAAAATAATAATGATCAGTGAAACAGTCACAGAAATGGGTCTGCCCCATGCCCCACTGGGGGACTCGGGATTTCACTTGTAGTGCAATGGTGGATATTATAACCTGAGTTTAAAATTTTATATGAAATTATACCTAATATGAGAATTACTGAGTATTAACAATGTAACAAACTGCTTTAGCAAATGAATAAGTACAATCATGTCATATTAATTAGGATAAAAGATCTTCAGATCTACTGGCCACTATAAGATGTCAGGCTGGCACAAGACGATTATGGATACGTATGCAAAATCTAAATGATACAACAACAATAGAAAGCATAAAAGTTCTCATATATGTTCTGCCGGCAGGTGCGCCAAGAGTAGCTAGACTTTTAAAATTAAATTTACCTATGTTACCCTTTTATTCACAACATGAAGAACTGGATATAGAAAATTCAAAAAGGTACCTTACATTTGAATACTTAATGCTCTATTAGAAGCAGTAAAATTCAGTTTTAGTCATTTCAGATGTTTTTCCCAAATTCAAGTGACTGGTACATTTTCTGTTGTCGAAGTTAATTCATGGCTCTGTGAAGCTTTGCCAGGTGAATTCCCAAGGCCAGCAAATACTGTACAATTTGTACGTTCACATACACTTTTGGGGACAGTACTTTTCTGTCATTATCAGTGAGTATTATATATATTTTATGAAACTATACATATAGAACGAGATTTGCATAGAAATAATGAAATTGCAGGCGGGGCTTAGCAACATTCAAATCTGACAATATATCAACAATTGCTGATATGAAAGATATTATTTCGAACTGTACAGTGAGAAAAAGCCTCAAAGTCAATATTACTTATGGTATGTAACATAAAAAGTAAATTTTAGATATAAGTAAGCGAACTGTTAGGAACAAATTAACTTTCCAGACGTTTCTGAGAACTGTTGCGCAATGGCCTTTGACAATATAGAGGACATGTTTAAATCTGAGTACAGAAGAAAACAAGAAATGACTCTAAAAGAATCTATGAGGTAAAGTTTTTAAATAAATTCAGAATATGTTCTATACATGAACTGTAAATAAATAAATAAATATAAATATTTCAGAGCATTAGACTTAGATGCCAACATGATAAACAATGAAGGTAAATCTTTCTTATGTTCAGAATATTTACGAGTTTGGGCACTACCTGAGGATGACTCAGAAACATACTTTGAAAACTTAATATGTAAGTAAAATTGTCTTTTACTAATTTTAAGTTGCTTATCATCAGCATATAGTTGTAGCATTTTAAGTAGTATTATATAAGTTACCTTTATTGGTTATTCGCATGGGTGCAATGTAGATATTCTATACACAAAAAGAAATAGAAATGGCCTATGTTACTTATTGATAATGTAGCTTTCTAATGGTGAAATTTGAGAATAGGTCGAGTAGTTTTTGAGTTAAATCATAACAAACACAACTTTCCTCTGTATAACATTAGTATAGATTTTAACTAATCATAATTATTATAAATCAATAACTCTGTTGTTCTCGTTGATGTGTTTGGTAGGACACCTATCTGGCGCACCAATTGGTCGCAGATTCAAATCTTGCCAGAATGCCATGTTTATAATATTCTAGAAGCAGGTATTCCCCCATGTTTGATCGCTTCAGGCATTAAATGTGTAGAAGGCATATCGAAAGTAGGTTGACAGTGCATCATTGACTGATGTTCTGTGGCTGGGGTATCACCTTCCATCAAGTGAATATCATGCTAGTCTGTTGAAATCTAACATAAAAATAACAATAATGATAATAATTGGCCAAAAATGGTGCAAAGGTATTAACATTTTATAAAATATTATTTCTTGTCTAGAAACATAAAAGAGGTCCTGTTGCTGAATAATAAATACATATATACAAGGAATTTGCAAACTCTTCTGCCAATATCTGACATAAAAATTAGATCCTTCAAAGTTAATCCATATGAAATATGTTTATACTTTTTATTTGTAGCTGAAATTGAGAAATGGTATAAAGACTGGTGCAAATTATCTTCAGATGGAAGATATTTCAAAAATGTACACAAGCAACTGCATGATTCTTTGAAGAGCTGTAGGACAGAAGAAGTGAAAAACATTCTAAAATTCAAAAGAAATTAATGAATATTTTAGTGAATGCCTGTGATACAATATGTAATAAATTAATTTAACAACTATGATGAAAATTCTTTACATTTAAAAATTAAGCAGTTTTATAAGTATTCATTTGAACCTAATATGGGATTTATTATATAGTTTTTTCAAGAATGCTTAAATAGGTATACATTTCAGAGAAAGATTAAACAACAATGTATGATTTATTTAAAATTAACAATTTCTACATTAAACTAAACATACTTACAATAATAATTAAAATTGTCTACTTTTGGAAAGGATAATAATCCAGACCCGAATTATATTTAAATTTATGAGTGAATCGATTAACTTGGGTCTTTCCAACTTCAATCATTTTCTGGACTTCCTTGCGGTAAGCTGGTGGCAGTAATTCTTCTTCTAAAGTACACTCTTGATTTAAATCCTCGTTTACTTTAAAAACACGCTGTCTTACAACATCGACGTCTCGTCTATATTCTTCTTTTAAATCAGAAACTACTGTGGTAGCAGTATCAATTTTAAATACAAAGTAATTTGCTTCTTTGTGAACTAAACCATGAGCACTAGTTTTGTACGGTAGTGGCCGAAATCCAAGGTTTTCGATGTTTCTAATGATTCCTCCTTTATCGAAAATAGCATTAGATACTCTTAAAAGTGTATTTTTAAGTTCAACCTTAGGCATTGCTCTAATCATCATGGCTAACTCGTAAGTTGGCATTTTCAATAATAACTTTGTAAGATAAAAATTCACTCAATTCGATGAGTAAAGTAAATAAGTAATATTTAGAACAAATTACAAAAAAATCACAAATCAAAATATACCCTTTAGAAAACTCAGTCAAAGAGTACAAACTCAGTAATCACTAATCAGTTAATCACTAATCACCACAGAATAGAAACAGTGTTGCCGCTGAACGAAACTAAAATTAAAGGTGTGACTAATATATTCATATTAGGTAATTGGTATACGGCAGAAGTTCCATATTAGGTTATCCAATAATACCCAGTCAAATAATTTTTAACAGTGAGCGACGTACCTATTAATTATTATTTGCCGCGAAGAATAGGTACGCGAAGACTTCGTTTTGGATGAAAGCTTGCGAGCGACAGCAAGCAATCGATATCGATTAAATATTGTTATATGTATAAATATGCAATGTTATTATGGTACGGAGAATAGGGAATTATGCCTATTATTTTAAAATGTTCATTTAGTCGTGTTTATGTTCAAATTGCGCATACGTCACAAAAAAAACATAAAAAATATGTATATGAAAAAAGTATGAATGTCTCATTAATTATTATTATGATGTTTTTTATATCAATGATATGCGCTATTATTCAGCTAAATAACGGTCAACCGTAATACGCAATATTCAAATATTGCGTATTTTTTGATCTCTTGACTATTATACTATTATTTATTTGACTATCACCCAGTAAAAGGTATGATATCCTATTATTTGTAAAGTGTTATATTCGGTAAAACGATTACGAAAATTTGATACTAATATAACATCTCTAACTAAAATGCTTAATGCGCTTTACCCCTATTAAAAATGCGCTATATCTTGCGAATATCCGGCTTCTAAACTAAACTAAACGATTTGTAAATATAAAAATAGGTAGGTAGGTATATAAAATCTATATAATAAATGTGTTTTCATATAATATTTAAATTAGTATATTAGTTAAAATTTAACGTTTCGAAAATCAACTAAATTAAACATTTCCACATCATCGCCCCCAGATGCTGATGATGAGCCTGTCTGGTACACTACTGTCCCTTTTTTCCCATATAATATAGCTATAAGCCTTCTTCTTCAGTGGTAACTCCAAAGGAAGAAATACCAGTTCGTCTCGGTTAGTTACGCTAAGATAATATTAAAGCGAGACAGCTACATTAAACCATAAAAGGGAGATGAAACATTAAACGCATCATTTTGGTCGAGAAATACCCAAACGAAATCGACTCGCTACTTTTATTTCTGTATGGTTTAGGCATCCCAAACACTATCAATTTTATTAAAGCGCAATTCATCTTGTTTGATTACTAATATTAGTTGGTTGGTAACTAAAATATCTAGCGGAATCTGGCGCATAAATAGATATCTATATTTCGCCAGATTCAGTTAGATATTTTTATATATATCGCGCGTTATAAGCGCTAGAGACCCTATCACACAAGATCTAGCGACAAATCCGCTAAAACGGCAACACTGGCAACTGTCGTTCTACCTCTACAACTACCTACTAGAGTGCGCGCCAGATAAGTCTGCGCGCGGCAAAAATTGGAACTAAATTTATTTCCGTCATATTGTTTTCCGGAATTAGTGTGCAGCAGTGGCGTTTTTATTCGATTTTATTGGTGATCATCATGCCTTAGGTTATAAAAAGTGCTGGCAGAGATGTTATATTGAAAGTAAAACGTGCTTATGAAGCAGAACGGCAAAATAAAGGGCCGATTGTACCATTTTCAAAACTTTTTTATTACTTGACAGGTAATTTTTGGGGTGACCAGTACATGGTATTATGTCTTTATGTGGGGTATTTTTATACGATACATATTTTTACTTTGTTGTTGGTTAATGATTTAGTTTGTTTTAGGATTTAAACCCCATTGAAAAAAAAGACGTATTGTGGAAAAAAAATTAAATCAAGCCACAGGTGAAATATCTTCGATCTGAAGCGGCTTTTAATTCGATAATGTGTGTCAGCATGTTGAAAAAATCGTAGACCAATATTTTGAATCTGACAGGCTTTTGGATATAGAACTGGACAAATTTATAATTGATCATGCAAGTGACAGCAAAACTTCAAACTCTTCTAATAACGAGTCAAGTAAATCAGAAACATGTGAAAATAGAATGGAAAGATTGACCCACTGATGGACCATAGTTATCCAAAATTTAGAAGTTCTGCTATATTCTCGTTAAATGATTTACATTAAATATATTATATATAAAATTTGGTGTTGTTTTATTTAATTGTAAATATTTCTTATGGAGCAGGTAAATAAGGGGTTATTCATTTACAATATGCAAAAAATTAAAAATATATATATTTTCACTGAGTTTTAGTATGTAATTATTATTCATCACCCTAAAACTAATTGAAATTTACAAATAAAATTGTTACATCACGTCAGATTTAGTAGTTAATTCGACGTGATATCTAAATATAAATTTGTTTTCTGTTGTATACTAAGTATACCTAATACGAATTAACATTCAGAATGCCGGTGATTTTTTTAGTGTTGCATAGTGGTTGAGAGTTTGCTTTCTATACCTGGCAATATTTGGTACGCCACTCGTCGCGCGCAGACTTATCTGGCGCGCACTCTATAGAATAGCTCCATTCGTTATTTGCACAGAGTACCTATATGTACTTTTCAATATTTGGGTACTGTATTTATATGACAACTTGTCACAACTGAAACAAAAATGACATCTGGCTACACCTAAGTCGAATCGGTCATGGCTGCGGCGTATGTTTTATTTGTGACATTGTTGTGAAAATTGGCTTAAATAAAAACTTCAGCATGAATCTGTCTAAATTTATTTCAGATTACTGTAAGATATGGGAAAAATCTGGCAGAGATTCATAGTAAGAAATTGTATCTATATATATTATAATTCAATAACCACATGTTGATTTTCGATTGAGTACCTACTCAAATTTTTTTGGAATTATATTATTTTTGTTTTAAATATACTTAATAATAATTGCTTAATCACGTAAACTTTGTTAGAAAGCTTAATAAATTCTGTTAATATTTTTGGAGATGACATTTTTTTGTTGATAACCAATCAATAATTGCTATTGAGTAAAACTAATATAATTACTAATATAAACTGTATTCAGATGAAACAAATAATATATTTTTTAAATTGCAGTATTAAGGTTGTCACACAATATATTAAAGATGAAGGAAAAAGTCCTTTATTTACAAAGTCTGGAAAGCTCTCAGGGCTTTCACAAAGTATTTATGATTTATTGCTTTGTGGGCTTAAGGGATACCTTAAAAAGGATGCGGTTGTATCTGCACTTCGTGAAATATCTGTAGGTATATTTTATTATTAGTAATATTCATCAACAGGAAGGCGTTTGCTTGCAGTCCCATATGGTGGAAAGTACTGATTCAACTATGATGGTGAATCATGCCTATTTATTAGATGTATGCCAATTGAGTCCTACAAAAAAATAAAATATACTAATGTTTATTATTAATTAAAACTATTTTATATATTTATTGTTGCAGATGTTACATGCAGATATACCATCAATATTGTTGGATGTTGTTTGTATACTGGATGCTGAGACCTCTCTTGATTGCCAGAATGATGAAAGATCAAATTTCTGTTATTTAGTTCGGGAATTAGAATCATTCATTTCTGATAAATTATTAAAAGAAAGACTAGAAATTGATACTCTGCAAGATGTTGGTACATTGAAAAATAAAAACTTTTATACAAAATTTATCAAAATTAAAACCAAACTATAGTAAGTTCAAATTCCATAAGTGAATATATCCATTTTTTCACTATTTTAGTAAGGTTTTTACTTGCGCTCAATACTGTCCTGTCTTAATAAAGTTATATTACATGTATTTTGTTTCAGCTACAAACAGCGTAAATTTAATCTCTTTAGAGAAGAAAGTGAAGGATATGCGAAACTTATTGTAGAATTAAATCAAGAAATCTCTGAGGATACAGAGTGGAAATCAATATTAGAGATTATTCAATCACTGATTGGTACCTAACTTATTATATGAAATATTTATGTTAAAATAAATGACATATTAAAAGTGAATGTAATTTTCCAGGTTGTTTTAACTTGGATCCAAATAGAGTACTAGATATAATTCTGGAGTCCTTTGAAGCACGTCCACATTTAGAAAAATTGTTTATTTCATTAATAAAGAATTATATGTGTGATCCTCAAGTAATATCAGAAGTGATTGGATTCAAACTTAGTAATACAGAAGTTTTAGACAACTATAAAGAACCTCCGCACTTAATGACTGTCATAGCTTTACTTTTACAACACCAAGTTATTTCTTTAGATGATATCTATCCTTGGGTAAGAAGTACACAGTATAATTTTCACTTACAATAAGTAGTTTAATAATAACACAGTCATTTATCCATGAAAACTTTTCCTAATACATTATTTTTCAGCTTCGTCCTGATGATTTATTAATGTCCAAAGAAGCTGATAAGGAATTGAAATTGGTTCAAGATTTTCTTCGTAAGCTAAATATAGTTTCTACAAAAGGGCCACAAGCTAATGGTCCTACTGAATTTATAGAAGAAAAGGCAGATCCACAGGTACTTAATAATTATTGAATAGTAATTCAGGCATTCTTATTCATTGGATAGACTTGACAAGTTTAATTTTTACTAAAGGAACTTTTTTATTGATTTACTAAATAAATAAAGAATGTATGTGTATTTAATTGAAATAATTTTCACTGGAATAAAGGCGATTAATTATATTATTTATCCTGACTTCTTTCAGTTATTTCATTTCATTTATATATAACATAATATGGTTTTTTATTAACCCAGGTTATGTTTATATCTAATTAATGAATTTATTGACAGGAGTATTGGGCCAATCAGAAGTTGGTGCTAAGTGAAGCTCTGCTAAGAGTATGTGCTTGGCGTGAATTCTCTGCACTTTTCAGTCGGTTACATGTTACATCAATGCCAGCTCGTCCTGCAAAGGCATTATGTGACATGCTACATGCATTGGTCGAACCACTGTATAGGACGTAAGTATTTTTTATTAAATATGAATTTCTTTTGATTTACCTTATATTATTTATACATCTATAACCTTTGGGATCCCTGTGTGGTATAAAAAGAAATAAAATAACTACAACTTTAATTTCAGACACTACATAAATTAACGTACCTCATACAGAAGTAAACATTTTCCTTTAAAAATAAGATAGTGGCATGATTTGAAAACCAATTGCTAATCCGTAGTATATCTTACTTTATCAAGGCAAATAAAAGTAAGATGTACAGGTACATTTTTGTTCATGACCTAAGGCTAAATTCTTTATAAAGTATATAGTTATATACATCTGGTAGCATAAAAATATTTTGATTGGGATCCAGGAAGATATTATTAATTAATATTGTTTTCAATTTCAGACTAATTTACACTATTAAGATTTTTTTATATAAATATGCCATTAGATTTAATTCTAAATAATAAATATTTCCAGACAATGTCGAGTGGCTCCGAAAATTATAGGAAAGCCAGTCCCACCTCTGAAATCAAGATTAGCTCCTAAAGCTTGTAAGACTTTCGAAGACATGAAAGTGACAGTAATACCTGCTCTGATTTTACTTGGACCAGCTCTGTATCATGATCCTATCTTGATGTACAAAGTAAGTTACCAAACTGTAATGCAATTTGTAGAGAATCATCTGTACTACTAAAGTAGCATATCTGTATATATATCTTTATTAATCATAATATTTTCTATTGTATAAGTTTCTTTGACTGAATTTCTCTATCATCAATTGTCTTTACTTAATTGATGGGAATTGTTATGGTTTAGTCAATGTATTATTAGTACCCAATGCTTAGTTTTTAAATTATTTTTAATTAAAAAATATTGACATACAAATCTTCCTGCTGGGAATTGCCTGTACATGGTGCAATTAATCACACAAATATACAGATCCAAGTAGCAAAATTATCTCATTGTGTCTTAATAGTAGCTACATCCTGCTTTTACGCTTTATTACATTTTTTTTTAGTTTAAAAAGTGCGAATTTATGTGAATAGCCTATACTAATTTTATAAAGAGGAAATATTTAAAAAAATCACCAATAGAAAGCTACATTATCAGCAAATAACATAGGCTTTTTTTATATAGTAGATATACATTGCACCCATGCGAAGCTGGGCAAGTTTACTATTGTTAAATATACTGAAATGGTTCAGTAGCTTCATTAAAAATATACTATTTGATACTGATATAAAACAATGGAATGCTCTCTGAGATACACCATATAATACAATTGTTGATGTTTATCCAAAAAATCGAAACAGAATATACTGTTGTACCTATTTATTGACACAAAACCTTGACAAGGTTTATTCTCGGGCTTGAAATACAATTGGACTATAAATTGAATATAGTAATAAATATTCAAATGGTAATGTTTTCTTTAGGTAATACGCATATTACGCACATCTCGTTCTGCGGAGGGTGACCCACTAAAGCATGAAGCGCTTACCGTGCTGGATGCAGCTATATTACCTTCACTCACGCTTATGGAGGGCAACTGTTGTATGTCTGAAGAGGTCTATACTCTGCTCAAGCTGTATTCATATCAGTGCAGGTATGGCATTGCATTGAATGTTGCTGCTTTTGGTTTTAATATGATATTTTTTTTGTGCAATGATTCCTCAATACCAGTTTCTTCTAGGCATGTGAATTTATTTCTTCAAGAGTAGGCGGTGAACAGAAAAATTATATTTTAATTATATTATATTTAAATTTGTCCTAATAAATCACATTTTAGTTTAATAAATTTTATTCATAAAAATTACAATTACTAATAATAATTGAACAATACTATAACATACTTAGTTACTTTACTGTTATTTTTTATAAAAACTAAAATAAAGTCTGATATGATTATCTTTTGTTCAGATACTGTTTATATTCTCGATGGAAGAATGAATCTGGTGAAAAAATTCCATCTCTAATGCGAGTGCGGGGTAACTCACTGCAGCGAATAAAACATATCATGAAGAGAGTATCTAAGGAGAATATCAAGCCACAAGGACGTCTGATTGGAAAACTGTCTCACGCAGCACCGGCTTTCCTCTTCGATTACATGCTTTTGCAAGTAAGTAATGTTTGTTTTGGTAACGAGAAATAATGTTTCTTTTTGCACCAAACCAAGATTGTAGTATAATAGTGTCTTGTGAACGATGCAGGTTAATTCTTATCAACTTAATTTAATAAAACTTTAAAAATATTGCTTGCACTATGTAGTCGCTGGAAAAATCTCTTGATACCGTTTTGAAGAATAATTTTTCAACATAAAAAAAATTGTCAGAAAATGAGCTGTTTTTCATAATAGATTTGTATGATAAAAGATGTCGCGATGCTATATACTTTCTCTTTCTCGATCTTTTATTTTGACGTTCTTTTTATTTTCTAGATAAAGAGTATCCTTAAGTTACACATATTTTGACATTGGTTTTTTTTAACATTTTTCCTATTAAAACGATTTAAATGATATATAACTCTTTTGAATATGTATTGCAGCACATAAGAAAGCGATTGGTATCAATATTTACATTTTATAATTTTGTGGGTTGACACTATATTGCTTAACAGCGTCCAATTATCTGTATCGGACTCTAATTCAAATTCAAATTCATTTATTAATTTAGGTAACATAATGTATACTTATGAACGTCAATAAAAAATACATATTAAATGCTTCTAATTTTAAATTTACTGCCAGTTCTCAAATCAAGGGCGTAGAACGGACGAGAAGAACTGGCAATAAACTCGCCGTCACTCTTTTTAATCGCCAAGTTTTTCGTTTTACAAATTTTTTGTAAGGAGCTAACCATTACAACATTTTCTTCATGACATCTTTAAGTAATTAAGTATAATAATTAAAAATATATATATAAACGAAAAAATAAAATAAAAAACAAAGATTGTCCTCTATCAGCAGTAGGCATGGTGAAATAGGACAGATAGTTACCAAACAAACTTCCAGATCCAAACATACGACAACCTGATCGGGCCGGTAGTGGAGTCGCTCAAGTACCTGACGTCGCTATCCCTGGATGTGCTGGGCTACTGTCTGGTGGAGGCGCTGTGCGCGGGGCGCGGCGCGGTAGCGAGCGGCGCGGCGCACCCGCCCTGGCTGCAGGCCCTCGCCGCATTCGCTGGGGCCGCATATAAGAAGCACAACATTGAGCTGACCGGTCTGTTGCAATTTGTCGCTGATCGATTGAAAGCTCAGCAGAGGTGAGTTTTGATTTTTTTTTTTATGTTTGATATCGACAGACGAGCATGAGGTTCACTTGAATGTAGATAATATCACAGCCATAGACAATAATGCGCTGTCGACCTACTTTTTACTTCGAGGCTTGGGAAATCCATAGACAGAGCGACACGCGCAATGTTCACGGTTTTTCCTTCTATTAATGGTAGTTCGTTACCCGGTTGGAATTTCGATATTCCTCCCGATAATGCCAAACCCGCGACCCTTCGGAGCGCAATTTAGGTGTTCTACCAAACGCGCCAACTGAGGGCATAGGAAGAAACTTGCTAAAAAGTATTCATATCGTTATCGTCTTTTTCGATAGTGGTTCGTACTAGGCCCTATGTTGTTAGTATTATCATTGTGTTTTACATGCGTCCTAACCAATTTCGATATATTTCAGCCAAGACCTACTTATTCTTAAGGAGATAGTGCAAAAAATGGCAGGAATAGAAGCCGCTGAAGAAATGACTCCGGAACAGTTAGACGCAATGGCCGGCGGTGAATTATTAAAAGGCGAAGTAAGCTTATATTGCTTATTATTATATGTCAATACTAGTTTTTGTGTAATATGTAAACTAAGGATGTATATCTATTATATATATAAAATTGGAGGTGTGTGTCCCTATATTTCACTTTGCAGCCAAAACTACGCATTGCAGACGAAAAGTGTATGTGGCAATAGGTTCAAGGTTCCCATTGTGCACTATGGTGGTTGCAAGTCGATAATTATAAGGGTGTAAAAGATACGGGGGTTGAAAGATGTTAACTTTGAAAATGTGACTATTATTGATCTAAAATGGTCTGGATTGTTCAGGAAACTTCTGGAATGTTCTAGAAAGCTTTAATATGTATACCAATGTTCTGATCGATCGAAAATGTTCTAGAAAATTCTAGAATGATCTAGAAAATTCCAAAATGATCTGGGAAGTTCTAAAATGATATGGGAAGTTCTGAAATCGACGTTTAGATTCTGATCGAATGAGAATGTTCTAGAAAATTCTAGAATGATCCAGAAATGTTTAGATTCATCTGGGAAATTCTGGAATGATGTAGGGAGTTCTAAAATCTACGTTTAGATTCTGATTAAATAGAATGTTCTAGAAAATTCTAAAATGATCTGGGAAGTTCTAAAATCTACATTTAGATTCTAATCGAATGAGAATGTTCTAGAAAATTCTAAAAAATGACCCAGCGAAGCGGGTATTCATAGCTAGTTTTCAATAAACGTGTATAAACTAGTGTCACGACCATTTTAAAGTTGATCCATTAGTTCTCGAATGGCATCGTTTGAGTACAAACAATTCCAGCTTTTCATATAGTTTCCAATAAGAGTTTCGTAATTCGGTTCTGGTTAATAAACTTTAAATACCGGTTATTTATCGACATATCTATATAAATTATGTTTTTATCCATAAATATAACAAAAAATAGTTTGGTCAAATACATTCTAAATTTTTTTATAGGCTGGATATTTCTCACAAGTTCGCAACACCAGGCGATCCTCTGCGAGACTCAAAGACGCAGTTGTGGGAAACAACTTAGACATAGCGCTTTGTATTTTATCTGCGCAACAGAGACATTGCTGTGTTTGGAAAGGTGAGGGGTTTATTTAAGAAAATAGCCTTAATTTATTTGTATTTTTACTTTATGCAAGCTATGAATAAAAATAAATAAAATATATTTTTCTCAGTAAGGCTTTTTTGAGATGTCTGGTGTCGGTTCTTTTGTTTTCTGTATCATTAACTCCTTGGACTGAAGTATGGACTCCAGATATTCCTTTCAGTCCTAGTAGATTGTCATCCCTTCCCGAGTAGTTGACGTGAATTTCTGAGTCCCTAGTGAGGCACGGAGATGATATCTCTGAAATGGCTTTACAAGCGAAAATTTTTTTTACCGATAAAATAGAGATATCGTTGGCTCAGTGACGTCTAATGACATAGAGTTACTATTATTATCTTGCTTCCATTAAATAAAATACTGTATACCGGATTAAAACGCGATTTATTATTTATATTGATAAAAGACAATATTATTTGTTTCCATTAATTAATTAATGAATTAATAATAATCCACTGTCGTAATAATAACATAAATCCCTATCCTAATCATCCTACCTATAAAATAGTTTTATATTTATCTGCTGATCGATTACTACTATAACGGCAGAAACTGGTAAAAAATTAAATAGTGTGCCACGACTTTATCATTATCAATTATAATAATCGAGCCATCTTCTGACATATACGTCTCAAATTACTAAATAAATAAAAAATATTTATCTGCTGACCGTACACTACAAACTTAAAACGTTTCCGAGTTGATTTGTCTGTACTCTGTAATAATCAAGCCATCTTCTGACATACGTATCAAAATCCTACCAACATAAAAATATTATTTATCTGCTGGCCGTATACTACAAACTCAAAACGTCTCCGAGTTGATTTGTCTGTACTCTGTAATAATCTAGCCATCTTCCGACATACGTCTCAAAATCCTACCAACATAAAAAATATTATTTATCTGCTGACCGTACACTACTACAAACTCGGAACGTTGATTTGTCTGTACATTTGTGTCGCACATAGAGGGCGGCGAAGAGGGCGGCAGCGAGACGAGCGGCTCCCAGCTGAAGGTGGTGGGCCGGCTGGCGGACCAGTGCCAGGACGCGCTGGTGCAGCTCGGCACCTTCCTGGCGTCCTCGCACGCGCCCGACGAGTACGCGGCGCGGCTGCCGGCGCTACCGGTACACCGACATTTTTTACGGTTACGGTTATGGATAAATTTTTATATCGGATATCTGATAGTTTTGGATACGGTTACGGAGCTCCATAACATCCCTGCTATTCGATTTAGTTTATATTCAATATTTCAATTAATTATATTTATATGTTTGCCACGGCAGCGTCCGACGGGTGCCAGAACTGAATCCTACTCAATTCAGCTGGCTTAATAAATTGTTATATTGTTAAATACGGTTTGGAAAAAGTAAAATTGTAAACTCACCGTTGGTAATTCCATTGGTGGTTCGTTTATAATATCCCGCAAATGTGCACGTTAAGTTGCAAGATTTATTGTCTGTGAACGATTGTTTGGGCGTTTATAAATTCACACGAACGGTTCGTACAATAATCCGGTAACATATACATACCAGTCCCTCAAACTGATTTATCTTTTTGTCACGACTTACCTTGATATTTGTTATAGGAATTGCTTCGAGACTATCACGTAGACGCGGATGTGGCGTTCTTCCTCCATCGTCCAGTTTTAGCTCAAAAAATCGCTGCTAAGGTGGAGTCCTTACGAAAAGGCTCCGATAGCAAATCTGAATCACAAGAGAAGAGTGTAGTGCGATACAGCATAGCGTCCAAGGAAGCTTTGGAGCCTATAGTCACCTCTATAACACCACTGCTGCCGACTCGAGTTTGGGAAGATATCTCCCCTGAGTTCTATGTTACTTTTTGGTGAGTGATTGCAGTTTGTATAAATTTGCTTCATGAAATATTCTTTTTATGTATGTCGGCTATCGATAGACGTGGCTAGATGATGGTCTTGGCGACAGAATATCACAAAAAAAACCTTCAAGCAATCGGAAATTTTTCCATCAATCAATAGTGGTTCGTAATCTGGTCAGAGTTTCCATATTCAAATTCAAAATAAAAAACATGCTTACAGAAATTATAAATATGTCATCCAAGCGGGATTTGAACCTGCGACCCATTGGAACGTATGGCGTAACCCAATGCGCCAACAAACCCGTTAAAACCTTTTGTTTTATTTTTTATGGTAGATATTGACAGACGAGTATGAGGTTGGCTTGATAGTAGATGATACCTCAGCCACAGAAAATCAGTCAAAGATGCGCTGTCGACCTACTTTGAAACATGCAATATGCACTTCACGGTTTTTCCATCTATGAACGTTGGTTCGTTACCCGGACGGAACTTCGATATTCCTTCCACCCGTTCAATACTTGATGTTATCAGATGCAGGGAGGTCATACTTACAGAAAATTATAAACGTGTCGACCCGTTGGTATTTCAACCCACGACCCATCGATGCGCACGGCAGGTGTTCTACCGAACGGACCAATGAGCCCGTTAAAAAACTGTTATTTATTCAATTGTATCAGGTCATTATCTATGTACGACTTGCGTGTGCCGGTCGAAAGCTACGAGCGAGAAGTAGACAGACTAAAAACAGCCGCCGCCAGCGCCGCCAAGGACTCCTCCCAGGGGACGAAGGGCAAGAAGGAGCAAGAGCGATTCAACACTCTTATTGATAAACTGCAGGTTTGTCTATAGAACTGTATTTTTTATTTGGCAGCTGACTTCCAGTATTTCAAACAAGTTATTTTAAACATTGAGTATTATACACACACACTTTATACAGCGATTCAAACTCTTGTTTAGACTTTTGTCTTCTGGTACTAATTGTAATTATTTTCTTTAATTCCATTTCAACTTTATTTTTGTTTGTTTAGATTTATGTACCTTATCTTTAATATTGTTCTAACTTCGGAGTTCACGCCTGAGCCACAGTTATACTCAGCATTTTCAGGGTTCATGGTTTCTAAATTGTTTTATAATAAAATGTGTTTCTATTTTCTCTAATAAAGATTTATTACTTTTATTCAATATACCAATGAAATATGACCCATTTTAATATATAGTGATTAAATGGGTATATTTTAATTAACACAGTCACTGGTTTTCACAATAATAAATAAATAAATGTTAATATTAACCTTTTGGTATGTCTGGTCCACCTTACCAAACTGTATATACTGTAAACTGCCGCGACATGTCAAGATAACTATAGTACGTTTTTACACTTTATAAAATATGATTGTTACCTATATCGGGTCTAAAATATTAAAATATACTTTAAGATATAATGCACTATTTAAATATAATTACTAATTATACGCTTGATTTGATCATAGTTTGAAATTCGCTGATAATGCTAGTACTAGTCTATGAGCATTTTTGGAACTTTAAAGGTTAATGGTAATGCACTACGCTGCGCACTAGTTTGGTAGCCAATCGCATACTAAGTACAATAATGTAATATTGTACGGTGCAATGATCGTAAATAGCAATTTAGCATTTTCTACACAATATGAATATGAACACGCCGCGATCGGTAGTGTTAAAACATAACAACCGTGGCGAGTTCATACATTTTTAAGCACTAGCATTTCATTTAACATTTAATATTCGTAAATAAAGTTTAAATTCCTACAAATATAAAACATAAAAATTTAGTGTTCGTGGTATTCCTATCGTGATTACTTACACGTAAACAAAATAACATAATTTACAATTTTGTGCGGATAGATAGTAATTCCGAAAGCGTATTGACATTGCTCAATAAAGGAGGAGCGGCGCCGGCAAGAGGAGCACGTGTCGCGCGTGCAGGCGCGGCTGGCGCGCGAGTGCGGCGGCTGGTTCCCGGCGCGCGCCGCCAAGTCCGCCAAGAACGAGACGGTCACGCGGCTGATGCAGCTGTGCCTGTTCCCGCGCTGCGTGTTCACCGCCGCCGACGCGCTCTACTGCGCGCAGTTCGTGCACACCGTACACGCGCTCAAGACGCCCAACTTCTCCACGCTGCTGTGCTACGACCGGGTGAGTGCTGTACGGGTGTATTATAAATAGGAAAGATTTCTTTGTTTGTTTGGTACGATTTTACCCGAAAACTACTAGACCGATTTTAATTTTTTTTTACTAATAGAAAGCTACATTATCAGCTAATCGCTGGCTACATATGCTTTTTTGACTCTTCACTCTCGTTGAGGAAATAATTTACAGGAAATAATGTATATCAGGTTGGATGGGAAAAGTACGAATATTATAAAACGTATGGGTTTTATTACTTATTTATCATATTATATACCTAAAGCGAATACATACAATACATTCCTGGCAAGGAATATTGATTTTTATAAAATCTAGTGATGCAGTTTTAGTTTTATATTTTCTCATTTAGCCATTCATGCTCACTTGAAAAATTCTCCCTGTAGCTGCAGGTGATTTCCAAAATACGTATAATATGTAAATAAATACCGTACAGTTGTTCTGCGACATCACGTACTCGGTGATGTCGTGCACCGAGGGCGAGGCGGCGCGCTACGGGCAGTTCCTGTGCCGCGTGCTCGGCACCGCCATGCGCTGGCACGCGGACCGCGCCGCCTTCCACGCGGAGTGCGCGCACTACCCCGGCTTCGTGACCAAGTACCGCGTGTCCAACCAGTTCACCGAGGCCAACGACCACGTCGGCTACGAGAACTACAGGTCGGTAGCGCTGAGGGCGAACGGCTAGCCAACGGAAAGATCGACACCAGCCATAGAATAGTAGCTTGCATCGTTATATAATAGAAAAAAATATATTCAATGTCAAAAAATATACTTTTTCAAGTTAGCGTATTAATGAAATGAAAGGAATGATGAAATATATCTTTATTGCACACCACAAAAAATCAAATATAACATAAATAAAAATAAATATAAAAGCAATAGGCGGCCTTATCGCTTAAAAGCGATTTCTTCCAGGCAACCTGTACTGGCTAATTAGTTGCTGGCGTCGAGATGTAGGCCGCGCTTGGGGATTCATTGTTGGCCAATGCTGTTCGTCGAGCCGATTGCGTGACATTGATAGCGGTCCATGAACGCTATCTCCGTTGGTTTCAACCATAGACATAGATATAAAATTATTTGATTTAAAATTTTCAAACTTAGTAAATTGACTGAAAAGTTAGAAAAAAACACTGCCGGCATCATCATCATCAGACATCAAAAACTATGTTTCAAATACACTGAAAGTGTATTTTTGCAAATATCATAATTTTAAATTACGTTTTATACGGTTATTTGCTTCTTGATCAATCTGACACTGCTTGATGGACCGGCTTTTTCCCCGCTGCTCGACGGGTACGATGATGTGATGATGATGAAGAGGAAATGTTGACTTTTGTAGGCATGTGTGCCACAAGTGAACACAAGATCACGAAGGCGATGGTGGTGTGCCTGGACTTTTTAGCAATTTTAATTTTATAAATAGCGGGCACATTACGCGGAAAATCGGTCGCTCCGTCCGTTTTGTAATTTATATGCAATAACATCCGCGAAGGAATTTCCGTTAAGTGTAGCGCTGGCCTAAAAGTTAAGATTGGAAAAAAGATCCAATGTATTGATATACATAACTTTAACGTTGGCACATTTTGTAATGCTGTCCTCAATTGACGCTTTCGGTAGAACACCTGCCGTGCGCATCGATGGGTCAGGGGTTCGAATCCCACCACATTTTGAATTGACTGTTGCAGGCACGTGTGCCACAAGTGGCACTACAAGATCACGAAGGCGATGGTGGTGTGTCTGGACTCGGGCGACTACGTGCAGATCCGCAACGCGCTCATAGTACTCATCAAGATCCTGCCGCACTTCCCCGTGCTTGCGAAACTAGCACAGATCATTGAGAGGAAGATTGAGAAGGTTACTAATCTTTTTTAACTTTTTAGCTATCTGTTCACGATGATCTCCGAATCTGTTGAACTGATTTTCATGCAGTTTTCACAGGTATATGACAAAAATATGTAATAAATATTAATTTTTAACATTTGTTATTTTATATGTAAGAGACACTGCTGAATACTGCTGTTCACTTGTCATGACAATTTACTTTTTTTTTATTTGTTTAGTTCTTTCTGTTAATGTATTTTATTTACAGGTAAAAGAAGAGGAAAAAATTCAAAGACCAGATCTGTACGTTCTAGCGACTGGATACAGCGGTCAGTTGAGGAACAAAATACCAAATATGATGAAGGAAAGCGATTTCCATCAGGTATGTTGTAGTTAGAAACTATTCATCATTTTATATGTTTATAGGGCATACTTTAAAGTAACATTAAACAAGCACCTTTTAGATGGTTGATTGTTTGATTGTTGTTATGTAGTTTTCTAGTTTTATAATCAAGTAGGTTCCTGATTAGTTTATATAAAATGTAGGTAGTTGAACAACACAAGCCGAGCGGCGCGGCGCAGGCGGTGACCGTCAAGGAAGAACACCAGCACAAACACGAAGTGGCTGCCTCGCCCGTACTGCCTCCAGGTTATTGTTGATATTTTACTTTATTTTAATAAAAATTGACTTTTTACATTTGGAGTTATCCTGTGGTTGATGTCGAGAAGTTGTATAATATTATATATTCAGTATTTGAGAGACATTTTGATAGCGCGATGCAGAATTGTCTGTCACACTTTATTTACTACATTAACGATTATATTTTAAAGGAATAAATAAATAGTTAGTGTATGTTTTGTCTTGTTCTATCGAATACTAAATGACTTAAGAAAGTTTCTAAAAAAAATTTCAACTATTACAAGCTTGTAACATGTTTATGAATAAGGGAATGAGACTACAGTTTATAACTTTATGTTATAGATGTGGACAAAAAAGAATCAAAAAGTAGCGATAGACGACGTGAAGAATCCGATCGTGAAAAAGACTCTAAACGTGAAATGAGATCGTAAGTTATTTTAAGGATCTACCTATCTATCTACGTACCTACCTCCCTCCTACCTACCTACTTACCTACCTTATTCCCCCCTACATACTTAACTCCCTATTATTTACGTACCTTCATCCTAATTACCGACTTACCTACCTAATTCCCCCTACATACCTAACTCCCTCCTATCTACCAACCTCCTACCTACCTACTTACCTACCTTATTCCCCCCTACATACTTAACTCCCTATTATTTACGTACCTCCATCCTTATTACCTACTTACCTACCTAATTCCCCCTACATACCTAACTCCCTCCTATCTACCAACCTCCTACCTACCTACTTACCTTTAAATTAATTCCCACCTACATACCTACCTCCCTCCTACCTACCTACCTACCTCCGATCTAACAGATACACCTTCTACCCGCAAACCGTTACTTAGGCTATTCATTATAAAACTCACTTTTTCAGGTCATTAAAGGATAAAATCAAGGAAGAAATACGAAGTAAAGAGAAGTCACCCAGAGAAAGATCCCATAGAGTAAGCATATAACTTGCAACACATTTATATTGATGTATTATTATTTTATGACATAATTTATTTACAATGTAAGTAAACTTTTACAAACAAATTGTGTTTTAAAGTTCGATCGTTGTGATGACTGAATTATTTTAATTTTAATAATTTATCAAATAATAATTACATAATTGATATAATTATTGTGTCTATAGGAAGAACGTTATTTGGAGGCAATATCACCGCCTCTCGACCACCGACACCCACCAGATGATGTAGATCGTGGTAAGTTTAAGTTCTAGATAATATTTAGTAGCTCCCCATGTATAATACATATATCGATCATTAGCTGCCAATACCTCATTAGTGCTAGTTTAGAGAAAAATGTAAACTGATAATTTTTTAATAAAAAAGTAAATCTAATATATAAAATTCTCGTGTCACAGTTTTCGTTGCCATACTCCTCCGGAACAGCTTGACCGATTTTGATGAAATTTTTTGGGCTTATCCGGTATCTATGAGAATCGGCCAACATCTATTTTTCATCCCCCTAAATGTTAGGGGTAGTCCACCCCTAAATTTTCTTTTTTAATTTTTGGACGAAATTTTTTGTTTTTATTTTTTAATGTGGCATTAAAAATACATACAACCCTAAATTTTTACTTTTTTATCACCAACCCCTGATTTTTAGAAATTGTTTACATGGCAAAACAACGATTGCCGGGTCAGCTAGTTGTATATAAAATAATAAAGTTGTGTTTAAAGACTACGTTGTTAGCTAATAAATGACGCAATATTTGGGAGAAATGTTAGTTGAAGAGTATTGATATTATAGGTACCTACTATACTTTCCATAACTGAGAAAATTTTAGAAATTGTAATTTTTTATGTAGATGATTTTTAGCAATTTTAAATTTAAGTTTAAGATTGGAAAGAAGATCCAATGTATGCCAACGTTTTGTAATGCTGTCCTCAATTGAAAACTACTGGAACCTTTTTATATTTTCAGATGTGAAACGACGTAAAGTAGAAAGCAGCGGCAATAGCAAGGTGAGTATCGTTGTAATAAACCGACCTTGCATCGCACTGGCGCCGGACTGACGTTTGGGAGACTTCAATCAAAATCTGTGAACTAAAAACAAAAGTGAACAAGGACATCGGACTATTGCAGAGTGCTAAAATATGAACTAAGTGACTTTTAAAACGTGCAATTAAAATTAGATAAATCAAAAAAAAAATAAGTACAGTAAACTCTAAACGTAAGAAGATTCGTCGAAATCAATGAAAATATAGTCGTCATAATCATAAATATATATAAATGAAGAGAAGATAAGAAAACGTAATCATCGTATAATTACATTTTATTTGAAATTCAAGAATATATATAGAAATAATTAAGGAGACATTAATGTACAAGAAATGTTTAAAATTTTAAATTGGAAGAATCAACGATGGATAATGTGACTCAAAAGCTGGAATTTTTCATTCAACCACTTCAAGATACTAAGAGGAACTTGTTCAATATTTAGTAAAACTTTTAAATAATATAGTTAAAATATTTCAAAGAATCAAAGGTATACGTATGTCAGCCCAGCCCAGTCGAGCAGTGGTAAGGTTTTTCATATATTATGTTTCAAGTGAGTCAAAAGGTTCATAGAATTAAAATAAATCTTATCAACGGAAAGAACGATAGATGTTTGCAAATATAATACAAGTTATAAAAAAACTCTGAAAATTAATCGTCAAACAAAGGATTGCAAAAACTAATCAACCGTATTACGATTGGAGGAAAAACTATGCGAAGCAATCATCAACAATCAACATTTTGACATGAAAAGGAAAACTAATATGGCTCAATGAAAATACACTTCTTAAATATAACATATTACGAGTAAAGAAGATACTTTAACAACAATATTAATTATATTAAATCTAAAAGACAATACTTAAATCAACCAACTCAAATAACCCGATCTATATGGATGATCTACATCATGGAAAGTTAATTGAAACATTTATATTATGAACAAGATATTACTGATTGAATAAAAACTTGAAGATTTCACCTGGTTTAGGATCATTCACCTTAACCTAAAACACCGGGAATTACTTATGGAGAAATAAATAAGGATGCGATTTCCACCACAGCATTGTCATCCAGTGTATTTTCTATATACTTCAATTTCTAATTGGTAATGAAGGCAGCGTAAAACAAAAATGAAAAACTAATGAAGATGCGTTAAAGAAAGAAGATAATCTCGAAGACACCATCTTCAAATAAGGACATACAGAAGTTACAATTCTTGGACTGACATCATCTGAATAGCAAAATGGAGAAATATCTAGGATCTGTTTTAATTCTTTGTTCAATTTGGCTCATAATCAATAGAGTAAATTTTATACTTGCTAATGTTTTTATTCAATATTCTATTTGTTGTACCTAATAATAATATGCCGTTTTAAAAGCAGGGTAGTAAAGAGCTTGAGGAACGATCACCCGAAAAAGAGAAACGAAAAACTAAACTTAGGGGTGATGAGCGTAAAGAACGTAAGATGAGTCGAAAGAGGGTGAGTAATATGTCGTTATAAGTCCATGATGTTGTCTAATTGCTTTTGTAAGTATTGTTTACATATAAATAAGTTAATGAACATTTGCTTCAAATGAAGTTTTGGTTAATATTTTTGTTAATAAGACATTCTTTCCCATTAGGATAGAGTAGAAGAGTCGCCGCTGTTGGAACAGAAACGACGACGAGATGAACAAAAGGGTAATTCAGTTTCTTTATAGTTTAGATAAAATTAAACAATTTCACTAAAGAATCATTAAGTGCAATAAAACTTAATATGATTTCAGCCGTGATTAAAATGGCAAGTCATCAGAATGGTTCTCAAGAGGATCACCATTATGAAAAGTATCACAAAAGGGTAAAATTTTATAAATATTAAGACAAGATATTTCAGTAAAAATCAACCAACGTTAGTGAAATATAAATTAATTTTAATTAAATATAAATTGCATCCTTTATAAAATTTGGGCCTACTGTCCATTATGAGTCCAAATCCATTAAAGTGTGAATTCATATATACTTATTTATAACATAAAGGTTGTGTCATTTGTCTGATGCTAACCGAACGTATTCACGTCTGCCCACGACAGAGCCGACCTTAACACTGTAATTTGCTAGAGACTGCCTGCTTAGTAAGTATTAAATAACTAGCTATACAGTTTAAACTTGACCACGGCAGTATCTGCACACTATTGGTTCCGATGAAGTTATATCACCAAATGCTAGGTTAAAGAATCTACATATACCACCGCACTCACTGTCAGTTAATTATTTAATATGAAGGCATTTATTATTATATCGAAAAACCTTAGTTTTTTAAATGTCTCTTTATACATTATCTCATACTAAAATTAAGTAATTGACAGATAATACAGTTGTAGAGGAATAATATATAACAGCTGGCCTAGCATGACAAGCGCGACAAAATTTTGTCTACCGTTTTCTCGTGTTTCAATCGACTATCGCTTTATTTCTTTCGGGTCTAACAGGACAATTACACTTAAAACTCGACTTTTAATATCAAAAATAGATAGGTACATTTGTCAATCGAGATATCTTTTCTATCAAAGTTGTCGATGTCGAGATATAATATATCGAGATATTTAACATCTTAAGTTTGTCTTCTCTCGCGCGAGATATATCTCGTGGCGGTCATGCTAGCCCGGCAGAACCAAACAGTTTTAAGCATAACTTAATTTGACCGAAGACTGAGTACGCCCGTTAATTTTGTTACTTTTCTTAATAGGAAAAATCACCTTTTCGCGATCGATCACATGAAGAAACCAGGGACAAACAATATCCTTTTTAAAATATGATGTGTAAGGTAAAACAGAGTAACTTTAAAAATGCCCTAGCAGCAAGCAGATCGCGAAACATCGCAGCCATACTCTAAAATTTACTGTAACAATATTCATCTTTTATGAGACAAGATGTTGTGATGCTCAGTTGGTTAGTATTCATTTGGTTTTCTCCCGCCGGGGGCATACCTTTTTGGTCCATATTTTTTATTATTTACCATCTACACGATTTTATAAATAATTTAGGAAAATTACTATATCCCAAGTTTATATTTCTTATCATTGCACCACAACTTTAATTATTAAAAGCGCGAGTTGTATAATAGATAAATATGGAAAGAGTCCAGAACCAATAACTGAGAATGCATATTTTTGGATTTTTATTCAATGCCTTGTCTTGCTATTCGGGCTCAGTTTTAAACAAAAGGTGAAAAAGCGATTATTGCAATCGCTTATTAATTTCGGAATAAATGCATCTCAATTATAGCTATATTTCAATATTATTATTACATTTGAATGCTCTCATTTCCGTTCCCAAATTTAACCATAGCCTAGGCCTCATTAAAAGCTTTCTAGACCCGTATTCTAAGACGTGAATGAAATCTGATTAAATTCTTGAGTATTGTCAAAATGTCAAATTTATATACTAAATTGTTTTGACAACTCTCAAAACTAAATTCAAAACTGTATCATGTAAAGACATGTGATACGGGCCCTAATCTGTTACCTGTGTATGTAAATTTAAAATTGCACCTTTTATTTTCTTAACTCGTCCACACTAGACGATCTAATGAGTCGAAGATCAGAAGATAATTGGAACTGCCATGCTGACTGCGACATCTGCAAATGTGACTAGTAGATAATATTATTATGATAAAATTAAGAGAAATCTTATTACTGACAAACGGTATGATTGTATTATATTATACCTGTAATAAAATGTAATGTTTTATGTATGTGTGTTTTATTAGAATATCTCACAAACCTAACTTAAATTGATCTTCGTTAAAAGTATCGTCGAGCAATCGGCAGGTCTTTTTCAGTGATTGTTTTACTGGTAGATAAAATATATGCTGAGTCAGATACTTTTACGTTATATCTAGACTAATATTATTATTCCACGAAGGAACTTTCCATTGCCATTTTTTTTGAAATAACACTGGTTTTAGGCCGGCAGAGTTACATAAATGTGTCACTAACCTCGACTGAAATAAAACTTCAATTCAGGAAAAAAAATGAGATATATCTTGTGAGATAATAGGTTTCAACTTTCAGTGTGTATAACGAAATATAATGACCACAACAATTTATAACAATGTTTTGCCACGTTAGTTTGGTTTTTTTTAATAATACATAGATAGATTGAAGTTGATGTTCTTCAATCCTTAATGGGTATTTACAGTGGATCGTACTCTTCATTTTTAAATACTAAAAATGAAGAGTACGACCCATCCTTCAATTTAAAAAATATTGCTTAAATATATCAACACCTGGGATATCTGGGATAGAAAGATTATATCATAGGTGCCTATAGTACGCTCCTTAATTGGTATTCTGTTTATATTATGATTAGTAACACGCCCCTACGCACGGGTGCAATGTAGATATACACAAAAAATTGCCTATGTTATTCGCTGATAATGTTAGCTTTCTATTGGTGAAAGAATTTTTTAAAACAGTCCATAGTTATTGAGTTAAATCCTAACAAACAAACAAATCTTTTCTCTATAATATTAGAATAGATAAATATCTAGTGCAGTAAAGTATTTAAATAAGCAAAATTGTAAAAAATCGATTATTGTAACTGATATGGCTGCTATTCTAAGATTAACAAATTTACATACCTACAGTCATAGTTAATTCTTTTAAATAAAGTAGTTATTTATATCTATCTAGTTGCCTTGATAAATTAACAGCGTGGTGGTTTCTGCAACCATTGCATTATGCAAATTATAATATATAAACATTATTTAACAGTAGGTATCCTGTTGATCCTTTTCACAGTAGAAGATGAATGGAAGTGAGAGAAATTTAGAAAATATAGGCTAAAAGTTGTGTGTGTATGTAATAGAAGCAAAAGGAGTAGTATTTTACAAAAGCCATAAATTCTTTAGATTTCCGTTTTAATCCGTAAAAAAATAGATCATTCTCTTAATAAAAATGTAAATAGCAAAAATCAACCAATCAGCGCAATATATATCGACATATACCTACTATGTCAATGCAATATATTATTATTTTTTATCTTAGAATTTGCACGTCCTTGTTGTTGCCATTGCATGTTCATCATCAACTTACTTAGTAATTAATAACAATAATACCTATTATTAGGAATGTTTACATAAAATTTCAACCTATAATTTTTAAAGCTGAATAAGTAGGTAGTTTGTATAGATATAATAATTGCCATGCACAAACCACAAAGCGTCTCCTTTCTATAGCAGATATATAAATAATTAACGTTCGGTGTATTTCTCAAAAGGTACAAATTATTTGAAATTAATTGCTTACTATAAGTATAAAATTAAAAATAATGTTGTAATGAGTTAATACTAGATAATATTAATTATAATTATTATCTGTCAACACAAAGAAAGGAAATCGTATCTGTGGTAATAGAAAGGTGTGTATTCGTAACATTATAACACAATCAATTTTATAAATAAAATGAGATTTTGCCGGCTTATTAACAATTAAAGTGATTTTTTTAAATGTAGATATTTTAATGGTGATGTACAAAGGATTCAAGAAGATTAAGTTTTGAACTTCACAGGTACGTGACTAGAGAAACTAAAGTCAGCCATTTTGTGACTTAGGCCACGTGATCCGCGTCCACGTCGCAACATCTGAAAAAATTGTGGAGCCAAAGAGATTAGCTGCTTATCGCAGTGGTCACAGAAATTTTAAAATTCCGTTATTGTCTCACGGCTGAATGTAATGGTAGATTTTTGCCATCTTTCGATATTTTTAACAGACAATAAAATTGGTGATTGATTGGTTAATATTTATATACCTACAATATTATTTTATTTACAAAAATAAGAGCCAGATTATATTAGTTCCGAAATCTATAATACTTTTTCGAGAGTTTAGATGAAATAAAAATTAGAGACAACTTTGAAAAGTTCTAAAAATAGATTTTTTATTATCTGCAACTCTTACATCTTCTAAACAGATATCTTAAACTGTACTGTAGTTTTAATAATATTATTATAAAAACATATATTTTTATTATTATTCTCCTATTAATTTGTCACGACATGGGTTTGGAAAATATTGTTGTGACATACCCATAGGTAGTTGTGATAATATGTTTGACAGATAATGTTCACTTGTCAAGTTGTCATTAATATAAGCTATTTTGGCTTGGTTATTAAAAAATAATAAGCATTTATTAACTTTAATAGTTTATTAACTATGAATATGAACAAAATACAAATTTTAATCACTAAGTAGACCAGATGGACATGGATTTAGCTACAAGGTAGGTACTCGAAATTGTTCACAATCATGTCAGCCATTTTGTCGAATCATTTATCTTCACTTCACTCTTCACTCATAAACGCTCTAGAGCTGCTGTGTAGGTACCGTAGTCCGCAAGTTACAAATTGTAGAATTATAAATTGCAATTGCTTTGACTGTAGATTGAGTCGTCATTAGACTGGTTGTATACCATTAAATTTTATGTAACAATATGACATATGACGTTATGTGTATGTTTTACGGGCAGAAATACGCATTATAATATTATTATATATTATTAGAAACAGACTTAAACATATATTTGTTAATATTTGTATTAATCGATAAACAATATCACGTGGCACATCTCTAAATAAACCAGATTAGATTTTGATATTTATAAACGACATTGTTTTGATGTACTGCAATATTTTAGTAAAATGTGTAGCTTTGCATATTCTTCTAAAATATGTTTCTTTAATCCATAATATTAGCACACCAATGTAACCACTGCTGGGCAAATGGGGAAATATACAACACTGATGCACGAAATGTTACCTAAAAGTCGTATATTAAGATTATTTTGCTTTGACTCATCTATATACATACATAAATAAATATTATACAATTTTATGGAGCTAGCAAAAATTCTAACGTATCCTCTCACCTTACTATGCCATCTACATCTTACTGCATACTTTTCTTTGAGAAAGTTTCTGTTGATTATTTTCCGATTTTTATAATTAATAAAATGTGTCATTAATGTGGTGTAATCATGAGGTTTGCGGAAGATGGAGTCGAGTTAAATTGTAAGAAACAAACAAATCTTTTATTTATATAATTATACTAGCGACCCGCCCCGGCTTCGCACGGGTGCAATGCTGATACTTAATACACTACAGAAAACTGTGAATGAACGTTGTATAATATAAAAACATAACGGCCGGTACCGCCGCAAACGCTAAGTCCCGCAATTTTTAAATCTGTAATATCTTCGAAAATATTCATTTTCATATGCTGTAAAGGGCCATATAGATCTATATTAAATCAACAATGTATTTAAGGTATTTAATTGGATAAGGATAAATGCTGTATTGGTTTAAATCGCTTCGAAAATTAGCCATTATTTGTCGTAAAAAGTAAATGACATTTTTTTTTTATTGTGGGATATCCATAAAAGATAGACATACCATCGCGGAGTTTTCGGTAGACCTTTTCAATGTGTACTTAGTACATTATTTTGATAAATCTCGTAGGGAAAAATTTAATCGTAGGGAAAAATTTAAACATCACACATTAGGTTTCTAACCTCAAAAATAACAGTGTTTCTCCACTATTTAATGGATGTTATTATACATATAAACCTTCCTCTTCAATCACTCTATCTATTAAAAAAAACGCATCAAATCCGTTGCGTAGTTTTAAAGAGTTAAGCATACATAGGGATATAGGGACAGAGAAAGCGACTTTGTTTTATACTATGTAGTGATTAGTATTGATAAAGCCCTAAACAACGTGGTATAAAACCACATCATGTATTGACAAGAACACGATTTTTAAATGAGTTTGCAGCAGTAGTCTCTTTTTTGTTCTAAGACTATAGGCTGTATCCCACTTCAAATGAAAATCGGTTGGACAATCTCTGAAATATGAAAATGTGTTGGAATACAGCAGCCATAAAATTAACTTCGTAAAATATTATTAGGTCTTGAAGAAAATATACTGTAGCCGCAGTTAATTTTAATACCTGCTATATATAATAATTGTATATGTCACTACTGCTAATAAAAGAGTGTTATGTGTTAAATTCGTATGTTTAAAAATTATATCACATATCCGGGACTCGTGGTAATAGGGAGAGCGGAAGGACTTCTATTCTTATCTATTTCTGACAAAAGACATTTCCTGGTTACTCGTCAAAATCTTATGTCTTTAAACACAGCATTACTATTGAAGTTATACTTCTTTTGGCGCGATGGAGAAAAATGATGAGAGTGAATTTTTACGATGCGCGCGCACACCGACACCTGAATTCTACATCGTGAAGTTAGTTCTAGGTGGCATGAAAATCGATAACTATGTTCAAGTTGTATATTCTAGTATTTTTATATTTAGAACACGTGTTTCGTAACAGTACAATTAAACAGTGTGAATAAATAAATATTATTTTGGTGTTTTTATTTTAATATTTATCGTTAATCACTACTGCATTTTAGCCATATTTTTTATAAGCCAAAGAAGTATAACTTCTAACGCGTGTACATAATTTGTTTCAGATTTCTATAATGGAGCACAACACAAAGGTATTCGCTTCTGATATAATTAGGTCCAATAATACGTTAAATAATAATTTGTATGACCTATTGCAAGTAGTTCCAGCTAAATCATTATCTGTAAACACTGATCATACATCTACATGTGATTTTAAGCCCAATACTGATAAATACTACGTGCCAAAGAAAAAAAGTAAATTAAAAGTAAAAACAGTTCGAAATATAAGAGAACTGTTTGAAAAAGAAGTTTATAATGATTTGCATACAGAATTGGAAAAACACCGGCATTCTTTATTGCGTAAAATCAGAATTGGTTCATCTAGAGAAGAGGCCACAAAAAAAATGGCGAAAATTATTTTTCGTAGTGATTCTCCTATATCTAAAGATATTTGGCAAATGTTAACGCATCTAAACCCTGAAGGTCATCCACATTCTGCACAATTTGTTCTTTGGAATCGAAGATCTATCCAAATTAATGGAAGCAAGGGTGGTAAGAATAAGTTCATCTGCAATTTCGATATTGGAAAGGATAATATCAAAAATTTAAGTAAGCCAGTAGTAAAACCTAATAAAGACATAAAGACAATGCTTCAGAAGTCGATATATGTTAAATTTAAACCTGGGCCACTCTCAAAAAAGAAATTTTTAGACTCTTCTTATCAGAAATTTCATTATGGAAATTCCACTGTAGTAAAGTTACCAAAACCTGGTTTGGATATTCAACCTTTGTATGGAATACCATTAGGACCGACAATGACAAATTTTCTAAATGAGAATTATATGCGAAATTCAAATGGAGAAATTACTGATAAATGGGCTGATTTTTCACTTTCTGTGCTGGGTGTAAATAAAAATGGCTGCCCCCTTCAGTTAAATAAGGATACTTGTATATCATTTGACATGCAGTACAAGTGTAATCAACATCGAATATTGATGCGGAATGCGAACAATGATCATATTTTCAATGGAGATAATACAGCTCAAATTTGGAATAATCAGAGTAATACCACAGCTGATGTTAATATTGTTATGAGCAAGATACTGGACTATGTAGAAATAAAACTTGACCTCGAAAATAAGAATAACATGGAAGAAGATGATCTAACACATGCTTTTTCCGAAAGTTATGAAAATAATAACGGAATATTAAAAGAAAAAGGTAAAAGAAAATTCGGAGAGTTAGATCGTTTAGATGTTACAGTTATAAGACTATCGAGTGCAGAATCCGAAACTACTAAATGTGAAAAAGTACATTGTTCATTAGGGTGCATATGTGGTTCTTTAGAATGCTCTTATAACTTAAAAAGTCATTGTGGCCGTATTGAATGTATGTTTGAATGTAAATGCATGCAATGGTTCTCCAAATCATCGGATAGTTCGTTAAGTTTATCTGGTTTAGATGATTTGAATAAGACATTAAATTCAGGATTAGCGAAAGAGGAGCAAAAGTTTCGTCAAACTGTAGTTTTTTCAGGAGAAAAAAGTATTTTATTAAAACCACAAAGGAGGGATTGGAAATCATCCAAAAAATATGCAGAATTTTATAGTAACATGTGTCTTAAAACAGAGACCAAAATTAAAAAAGTATTATTCGTCGTCACTCCGAAACTTAATTGCAATAACATTGAGCCTTGGTGCATGGTTCACAATCTATACAAGTGCTTTTGCAAAGGGAAATTTACTGAACGAGCTTTACCTGTCATAGAAGAAAACGCTGTAGTAGAAAATATTAAGGAGATTAAGGAACCTGCTGAACTACTTCCAGATAAAAACGTAATTGAGCCATTGAAAAATAGATTGAGACATCGTTCACATAAACAAAGTACGGAGACCATCACCATCGAACAAGATAATGTTATAAATCAAGTAACTGAAACATATAATAAAGAAATAATGAGATGCGCTAGATTAAGTCCTTACAAGGGTAAAAAATATACTGATGACTATTACTCTGAAACAAATAGAAAAATAATTGAAATGGAGAAAAATGATCGTAGTTTACTGAAAAAAATGAGGAACTTAATTCATGTAGGCGATGAAAAGGAAAAAGATCGACAAAGAAACGCTATAAGCCCAAAAGATTCTCCCAAACGACTCCCAAATAGGCGTAAATTAGTCGCATGGTTAGAAGCCAGGTATAAACATTATAAAGAATGTAAAGATAAAGGCATAGTAACGACGTCACTAGAGCCACCGAGTGAGAGCAAACTAGCATTCCATTCTTGGGAATTTATACACAGTAGATATCGTGAACGAAAAAATTTGTTTTTAGTAACGCCACAAAAGCCCTTTCGCATATTCATGGCTGTAAAAAAAGATCACCCTAAACTTGAAACTTGTGTTAATGTAAAGGATTTAGTTTTAACCGATGTCAAGGAATATCCAGTTACTGTGAAAAATCTACTTACAAATGCCATTGGCTTAAAGGATAACTTTTGTATATTACGCGGGTTATCTTTTTGTTGGGAATTAGTTGGCACAGTAACAAAAGTAAGTGATTTAAGAGATGAATCTATAAATTGTAAGGATGAGATGCTTAACTTTGGGAAGGAATCTATTAGTAATTGTAACACATTTTTCGATGAAGAATCTCAAGATGATTGTCACATAGAAAACATGCAAATAGATGTCGAAAGCTTACCAGAAAAATTGGAAGACCTTAACTCTGAAAATACAGTAAATGAAAACAAAAATAAAAATGAAATGTCAAAATGGTTTGTCATGACCATAGAAAATGATTTTAATGAAATACATTTTTATAAAAAAGGTTTCTTTGTTAAATATGATAGTGTTATAAAAGCTATAAATGTGTCCCGAGTTTCGAATAAAACTGTTAGATTATCTTCCCAAAAATGTTATAATCGGCAAAACAATCCACAATTTGGTATTTATGCCATTCCTAATGAACAAGATTTAAATGTTTTTATTGGACCATATGAAAACGATGAATCACTTGGTATAGAGACAGTAAAGACAATTTTACCGAGAGATAATACAAGACAGACTAGAGGAACATGGATAAAAGTAAATAAAATAGATAACGTTAAAATAATAGACCAACCTTTAGCATTTCTTCCTTCAACTATCCTTTCTCAGGAAATGTTTCCATTAGAGAGAGAATTTTCATGCGTTAAAGAAACTAAAATTGATCATGAATCTAGTGAAATAGAAACAGCACATATAAGCATTCCAGATAAACAGAATGAAGGACCACGTATTACTAAAACAGTAAAACCTATAAAAATTCTTAAATCTAATGGATTTTATAAACTTTGGCCCAAAATTTCTCAATCATTAGCAACTAGTGAGCAAAATACAATATATCCAATGATATCTCAATTGTGTGTAAAGCCTGGTGTAAGTTCAAATAGTATTACTACAATTGTAAGCAATGAAGGTAATAGAAAAATTTGCAAACCAGTTGCAGAAATTGCTCCACAAATCAAGGTTACGGAACGAACTGAAAATAAAATATCAAATACAAATACTAGGATTGAAAGAGGCATGTGTATATTAAAGCCAGAAGAAATAAACAAGCGATCATTACTTAATCAAAATCCTGCTGGATCAAGCATAATTGAAACTATACATGATGATATCGATAGAGATATTGAAAACTTTTTAGCAACGTCGACTGCTTGTAAACTTCCTGTCGAAGATATTTATGTTATTTCTGACGAAGAAAATGATGAACGAGATTCGATTTCCAATGTGTGGATACAATCTTCTAATATTCCATACCTTGGATGGATTCCAGCAAAACGAAATTCGAGTAACCATATTAGTTTTGAATTTCCTGGCTTTAAATATACAGATTTTTATACTGAAGAAGAAGCGTTTCGTAAAATAAACTTGTAAGTATAACTTTTTAAACGTAGCGAAATATATAAATTAAACAAATAATTAAAAACCTACTTTTTTGTTTTAGAGTATTTTCAAGAAAAGTCTACGTGCCAAAATGCTTCGACTTCAATTGGCAAATAGTTGAGAATGAAAAAGATCTGAGCACAAAAAAGAAATTAGTATCGAATGAATTAAGGCCTGAGTTTGTAAGTATTCCTAAAGAGTAGATACATATATCAATTACAAAATTGTATGTGGCTTCATAGAATTTAACTAAATCATCGTGTCCATTATTACATTTTTAAATTAGTCGAACAACGCTAATTGCACAATTTGAAACGTTGAAAATATAACATAACTTTCTCACTTTCTTTCCAAAAACTATATAACCTGGTTATTTTGACGAGTTTTGGGTTTTATTGTAGATCGTGATATCTATTTATTATACCTATAATACGCAGCACGTAAGCTGAAGTATAATGTTCAGTTCGCAGTAATAAAATTTTGGGTTTTAAACGAAGTGAGGGGTGGTTATACCTGGGCGGACGACCGCCATTTTTGTTCAACTTATATATATGACTCTTATTATAACTTAGCAGCAAAATCTTTTACCTTAATTACAGAGAATAATTATAACAGCAGCTTGCTGCCACCTGTGACTGTTTCACGGAATGTTTTCTTTTTTAAAGCAATGTTTGAAAACTATATAATATCTATCTACTTAAAATATTTAAAAAAAATTAAATTTCAATTTGTCATTTTCAGGTTTTGACAAGCAAAGGACTGAAACCTAGATTTAAGTTAATCCCAAAAAAGAAATGTGTGGATACAGAAAATACAATTAATGTTAAAGTAAGTGCTACTTAAACTTATATTGTTTTTACGTGGTAGGAACGGCTAACAATTCGACGTGTCTTAAATGAACATGACGTGTGGCAAAGCGTCCACAGCATGCGAAATTAGGAATGTCTACATTCCTCCTAATGAAGGACGTAGAATAGGAATAAAAAGTTCTGCCTTTGGAACTCAGACTGATTCAACGAAACGTTAGCATCCCCGAGCGCAACTGCTCTCGGCGATAATCAAAGGATATTTTTTTTTTAAGAATTTCATTAACGTATTCAGCGAATGCAATTTGATATAGATTCTTCTATGATTTTAAACACTAAAATCAAATAAGAAAAATAATTTACTTTCTCATCTTATATACCTACTTATGTTTTTTTTCATTGCTTTTAGAAGAGAAAGTTATTAATGGAGTTGGAAGATTTCACCAGTTCTGCATTAGATAATGATAATAAGAAACTTTGCATTGAAGCAGTGTCTAAAAAGTCTAACATTATGCAAACGATTTCGCAAGCGAACAACAATCTGCGCCAGGAAATGGCTGAAAGACTCAGTGTACTCTTATCTGATTCAAAATCGCCAACAGAAAAACTGTAAGATATATAGGTATAGCTATTATTGTAGGTTTCTACTAGGTGACGAGCGCGCCTTAATAGAATTGCTATTGGTTGAAAATTGTTAATTTTGGAATTGCTTTCATGCCCTGCAATACTTTGTATAATTGCCTGTGGTAATTATTTCACCCCTTATCAATAAAATTGTAAAATTTTGAATAAAACGAGACAAAACATAGCTTTTGCAGTGTTTATTAGTAAGGTACTGTTTTATTAAAACTTACTTGTGAGGCGCAATTCGTCATGTTACGGAATTTGGTTTGTGTGACTGTGGATCGATAGGGATTTTTGCAATAAATTGGGTTTGTTAACTATTTTTGTACCTAATTAATAGTAGATAATATGGTGATAATTCTCATACAGAATTTATTTAAGTTTTTTTGCTTTCATGACTGATGTACATATAAGACTGGTGTTTTATTTTTAATACGACACATTACATATATTTAAAAAAATCTTATTTTTAAATATATTGCATATCTGTGTCATATGTATTAAGTACGTATTAAATTTAGCTTGTTATACGTTTAGAATAGTTGATATATATACTTATGTCATCATTATATACTCTATGTTAGAGTAAAGTGTATAGATAACAGTTTATTGTTAATGAGTACAGTGTACTTGTAGGCTTTAATTAATTTTATAGTGACACTTTGACCAATATATTTGGAACATTAAATAAATAAAGTATGATATGGTTGATGTAACAACCAATATATCTTTTGCAAGGCAAAACAAGCACACTATAAGATTAATTGATTTCTAGCAGTATTATTTCAAAAATAATTTGATTTTTTTTGAATAATTCTTGATAAAAATGTTTTTGTTCATTCTTTGTATTTCCATAAAAAAGGTTTATGCAATAAATATTTTGTTGTAGTCCTGAAAAATTATTTGTTTATCTGTGATACATAAAAAAATAAAAGATTTTTCACTACCCATGTTTTATTACATTACATTATTCTTAGGTAGGTAGGATCATGTCGATATAAAACATATTTTGAACAACTAAAATTTTGTATTTATTAATTTTCGTTGAAGGGACTCTGCGACCCCATCGCTGGTGGAATGAATCTTTTAACAGCGTTATTCTACCACTCCAGTCAGTATTTTTTTCCTTCATTTAAATAATGTATGTATAAAACCTTCGGTCATAGCTGTATAGCGGCGCATGCATATCCGTGGAACACTTTTAGCTGAACGAAAAAAAGGTAGCCAGAAACTCAACACAGGGAATTACAATGGAGAATGTGTCTATGGATGTCTAAATTCAGAACTTTATGTAGATACCACCTGAGCTGCCTCACTCCATCCGAGCTATAAGCCGGTAACGAATCATCAAGATCTTTATAATTTTAGTTTAATGCCTTGCTATCAAATGTCAACGAATTTAAAAATCTCACATTTTGCGCTGTCAGCTTCACATGACTATTAGTCACTTCCCATTTGTGTAATAATTATATTAATACATACATACAATTATCTTCTATTCGTGTTGAATTTGGAGTACAATAGACGTAAGAATGGTCGCCAGAGGAGCTTTAGTGCTCTAAAATGAAACACAGATTTTCCATTCAGTTAAACTAATAAGAATTTTGAATGTACTACTTAGACCTTAGTTCTCATTATTTTCTTACTAAAAAATTGGTTTTCGCCTGGTACATCCATTGAAATGTATATTGTTGATCGAAGGGTACATCAATTATTCAGAGTTACAGGTAGACATTTTGATAAGGACAGCTAGCTAAGGCTTCTTTTTTAAAGATGAAATATTAAAGTGAAATTAAATAATGTAATTTCTGTACATATATTTATTTTGTTAATTAGATAGGTATTCATAAGGACATTTATTAAAATTTTCTATTGCTTATGGGAATATAACATTTTATCGAGAGTTGATTATAGGTAAGGAATATTTCTCATGAGCTTAAATAAAGAAAATTGTATTCATTGACAATTTTATTTATGTATTCACTTTTACAACGGAGTAGATGTGGATTTATTATATATAATTATAATTTTCTATGAAAATATAATTTCCTTCACAATCTTTGATAAGCTACAATTAATAAGATATTTAATAACAATAATAAATGTATGATGTAAAGCTGTATGAAAAAAAAACTGGTGATTTTTGAAGCATGAGTTACAATGTCATGGTTAAGTACTGCATTGACTATAAAAATACTCTTGGATAGGAACTACGTATTTTTGACCCTTGTAAAATAATTATAATAACTTATTTAAAAAATAAAATGACGTAGGTATTATTTTGACAGACAAGGATACATATGTACATGTAGTAAATATGGACATACTTTTTAACGAAAGATTTAATTACCAACATTTTTAACGGCCAACGTGCTACAGTTCAAAAGCTAATAACGCCTTTTAAATTATAATAATATTAAATATGTATCAAATTGTGACTCCAACATTAAACTGTCGCGTTTGATGTATTGGGACCTGACGTATAAAATGTTATGAAACATAATTTTCATTTTTCTACGATCAACAAGAAAAAAATGTGAAAAAATTGGTTATTTAATATACATATTCTCTAATAAAAGTATGGATTAAAGCAAAATGACACTATACAGCGTGCAGCCCTACCGACACTCCTATTGTTTTCATGTTTTCGTGTATACTCAGATTTTATACAGCAGTATAATTTTTTTAATTACATTTTTCTAAAACACCACTTTGAAACAACAATAGCATCAAGCCATTTATCGAGAAACGAATTGCTCAATAAAAAGAAGCAAAATACTAAAACTTGGAATAATACGTTTGTGCTTGAATGGCAAGAAAGAGATTGCTCTTTTTTCGGGAAAATGGGGGTCACGGCGCAAGTACCTAGTTAAAGTTATTGCGACATATTTTATTATTTAATCACTTTGATTTATTTTTGTTAGTACACTGTTTTTTATTATTTTATGACTACTGACCGAGTTGAATTAATGTCGCGACTGTAGCGGCACGCTGTATATATTCAATATCATCAAAAGACTCAGGGTGTGGAAATAAAATTAATATCTATATGAGGTATGCGTATATTAGTGTGGGTCTAGGTGCGGTCTGTGGAGGGGCGGCGCGCCCGCTGCGGGATGACGAACTCGTGCTGCGCGGGCGCCGCGAACGGGTTGCTCTGCGCGAAGCCCGCGCTCGCCGACGTCTGCCGCTGCGGCGTCGCTCCCGCGCGGCGCTGCGGCGACGATCTGACCATATATCATGAAATAATCATCAAAATTGTCTACACCGATTTTTTTATAAGTAGGTATAATATATACATCGTCGGCTTAATTATCAAACTTCGTATATATTTGGAAAAAACTACAAACAGGTCAAACATTCCGTGGACATACGTAGTTTTATTTTTTGTAAATACCAAAAAAAAACTAAAAAAAATAGTAGATACGAGTGATTCCATCGTATTCGTTACGGATACACAAGATGGCATCAACAAAAACAAAAATCGGAAATTTTTGAGTTACAAAGTTTGATAATTAAGCCAGCGACATGTTTTATAATAGTAATGTCCTGACTCCTATTGCCGGACTGCTGCCACCGCTGTCGCTTGTGTTAGTTTGGGTTTAGCACTGAAGGTGCCGAGAAACAAGAATTATTTTTCGATAAGGCAGACGGCGGGGTTAGAACGCAAGACGCAAAACGATTCGACTGATCGTCTCGCTTCATTGTGATTGGTGTAGAGATCATTGTGATTGGTGTAGAGACTCTCTAGAGACTCTCTACACCAATCACAATGAAGCGAGACGATCAGTCGAATCGTTTTGCGACTTGCGTTCTAACCCCCCTGGCCACATGTTCCATAGTGGGGCAAGATGGAAACAGACAACTGTCTGCATCTTACCCCACTAGGGGACATGATAATCAACTTATAATAGTGGGGCGGTGTTAGAGACAGGTAGTTGTTCACATTTAAGTATCGTGCGACTATTATCTGTTTTTCCACATCTCCAATGAGGATCCAAGACATGTCCTTGGCCACAGCCATAGACGTTAACACCAACGCCCGGCGCAGTGTTAAGTGCGGCTATCTAAAATGATAAGTAGACATCGGACATATATCGAGTATTATATTGGGGGGGATAGTATATATATATACAAACATAAACACAGACTGAAACTCTGATAGTAACATTTAACACATGGCGGCAATATGAGTAACATTTCAAACATGCAAAGTAAGTCACAATCTTCGATCAACAATACCCAACAGATAAACGGATAGCGCTAAAGTTCTTTGAAGCTTTGGTGTGATAGACTTTAGTGGTTATTGTTTATCTAAGTATACATAACGAATTATCGTAGTTCTACGTAGTTCGATTCGGTAGTAATCAGATTTAAATTGACTGATGCGCGTCTACAGTAATATAAGGTACCAAGAGAGCAAAAAAAATATTGTATACAACAGATAGTACATTTACTAGAACAGTAAAGTATTACGACGTTATGTGGTAGGTTAGTATAGAAGATAATATATACAAGCTAAAATCAAGAGTCATCGCTTGACTTGTTCTACAATTCTCCAAGAGAGTGGTTAAGTACACGAGTAGGCTAGATAGGTGATATAGGAAAATTTTATCGCTATAAACAAAAACATTTTGCCAAGAGAAGCGGAAATTATTTCAGTATTATTTACTATGCGTTGACAAAACCAAAAATTCTAAAGCGACACATACTACTTTAACAAATCGGGACAATATACTAATATTACTTGGGCGACGTGTTGAATTCGACAGCCGACATTTGTCGCGGGGGCAAAGCGGGTGGCGCTCCGGCCCGAACACCGCTTGTACCACCCGCTCCTACCGCGCCGGCCACGCCCACACGCGGTGGTATCTGCGTACAGATCCACGCCTTTACGTTTTCTTACAACTAGTTGGTACTTTCTTTGCATAAATTTGCATCTGATTGTCACATGTTTTGTGTAAGCATATTTAAGCTTACAGCGGTACCTAATGTTAAAATAATTGGACGCTGTTAAGTTGCAACCCACATGGTTACCATTTTGAGAAAATTGAGTTTGAAGTTTTAATTAGGTTTTATTAAATTTCTTTTAAAAAATAACAGAAATAATTATTATTATTACACTAAATGTGTCTCGTTTTTCTTGGTAGTGATCAAAGTAATAGAATTTAGTGCATTATTGTTAAATATTCTAATGTTAGGATTTCGTATCCACTAGTATTTTCAATAATTTGCTATTAAAACGATTTAAATGATATAGTATATCTCTTTAAATGTAAATGTAAATATGTACTCCAGCTCATAAGGAAGCGATTGGTATCATAATGTACATTTTTACCATTTTGTGGGTTTACCATATTGCTTAACAGCGTCTTGCGTTATGTTGCAATTAACATTATGATCGTATTTGCTTCTTCAATAAAAGCATAAATCAATAGGCACTTACTGTCGGTGGATCGTGAGTTCTTGTTGGCGAGGAGTGTGAGAGAGTCCTAGAGAGTCGCTGCTGGGCGGGCGCGGAGGGCGCGGCGGGCGCGGGCGGCGGCGGGCGGCGCGGCGGCAAGCTCTCCGTGCGGTGCGCCAACACTCGCCCGGTGTTTTTGTCTCGCACTTTCTCTCTTTCTGGACTTTCTCTTGCACTCTCCCGCCTTTCTAAACTTTCATGTTTCCCCACACGTGCGGCGACGTATTCCTATTAATAAATTGTTTATATATAGATTGATTAATAATATAAACCGATTTTTTTTAAATTCAGTCCATTTTTTTCGTAATCGCAGTCCGAAATTGAATCCGAAGGCGAACACTGTAAATTATTGTCAAAAATTCCAAATTATTTTTCTATTAGAATATACATATTAACAGAATCCATTACAAATAGGACTAGCCTTCTCTTTCATATGGTTACGTAACTATTAAATAAAATCTGCCTTTAATATTATATGTAATTAACCCTATGCATTCCAAGTTGTACTTTCATTTATTAGCGACTCCAAGCAATCTTATCTATGTGAATATACCTAAGTTAATAATATACACACTTCAGAGTAATAAAGAGTAGGTACTCATGATACGAATTGAAAATGATTTGCATGGCCCCCTCGAGTTTATAGACAACTTTTAAATTTCCGGAGACCTCAAGTGTGAAGGTCTAGGGCGGCTAAGGCGACTAAGTAAAACAAGGTCTCACGGATCTGTCAGGTCTGTCGGGTAGGGTGCGTGGAGGCTGGTGCCTGTCAGCTGGCACGGCCTGCTCGGAACTCTCGAGCTGGAGGGGCCGGGCGGGCAGGACTCGCGGGGAACTCTGCCTGTCGGGCGGGACCCGCGGCCGATCGCGAGTGCCTTCTCCTCCTTTAGGTATTCTATCCTCATACCCACTTTCCGAAGCCACTTTTTCCACCTTCAAAATGATTTTAAGATGTCGATTTTTTTATCATTTACTAGCGACCCGCCCCGGCATTTTATGCCTTTTTGTCTGTCCTAAGGTACAATCGCGCGTGTCCGCGCTCCAAATTGCGATAACTCGTATGATATTCATTTAATTTATATGGTGTAAAATATTATAAGAATGTGCATGAAATGTACTATGTAACTAACGTATTTAAATTGATAAGGATTAATATTGTATCGGTCTAAATAGCTTTCCAATTACCGCATTGTACGTGACCATTTTTTTAGAAGCTAGAATGGATAAAGTAAGCTATCCTTAAAAGATACATATATTGTAGATGCCATCGCTTTTTTGTAGATCGGTAAAAAAGGAATATGCCACTATGCAATGTTTTGATATATCTCAGAGGGATAAGGCAGCGATGAAAGCTCCCAGGCGGCTTGACTTTTTCCAACACTTCCAACAATTATCGTTATATTTTAACCAAAATACAGTAAACCTTAACAAATTATATACTTATAAATTAGTGATGAAAATCCTCCATGAAAATCCGTTGAGTAGTTTTTGAGTTTATCGCGAACAGACAGACAGACGCGGCGCAGGACTTTGTTTTATAATATGTAATGAAGGTTAGAATATAATTTTTTTACATGAGAAATTATCAATGATCCCGGGGGAACCCTTCTCAGGGGGGAGCGACGGGCGATGCCGGACTCACGGGCCACGGACTCCGAAGAGTCTGTAGCGACATCTATGATCCGCTACAAGAATCAATATGAAGACGCTGAATCGCGCTATACAAATATTTCCGAGCACTGAGTATATATACAACATTTCGACTACAACCACTGGAGCCTTAGGGCCAGCCAGTCAGTGGTTCGACTGGTCGAGGATCCTCCCTTTACGTTTGAGGAAGAGCAGACCTCCCTTCCTCCACAGGTCAAAGCGACCGACTAAACCCCACTCAGGACTCGGGATAGCTTTCGCACCTAGCTCTATACGGACAACGACCTTGCCCTCTCCAAGGTTAGAATATCCTGTGTATCTCTAACCTGATCAACTTGTGCAGAGGTACGAGCCTGCACATTCCCGTGAACATCACCGTGTTGCGGCGAGGGGGGCAGCCGCGCCGCCTGCTCCAAGATAGCCTTCTTCTGCTCTTGGCCCGCCGCGAAGTACGAGAACACACACAATACCGCGTAACATATTTGGTCCGCCTGAAAATTAGTATGGTAGAGCTATAGGGTTATACACAAGGCGTCCAAAAATTCAAGGGAGGTGTATCTATATGAATGAAATTGTATAATAATAAGAGCAAATTCAGACAGAGATAATATATTATTCGGACTTGAAAAATATTATCGAAAGACCGTTATCGTTTCGTAAGTCTGCTTGCGCTTACCTGGCAATATTGAAATGGTATTAATTTTATTAAATGATAAGTTTATAGACAGTGGCGGCGTAAGACCTTAATGTTATGTGGGCAAGATTTCATGCGTGGCCCTCCCTCTGCCAAACCTCTGGCTTTTTTGGCGCGTTCGCGGCTTTTAAGTAATGCATAAATTTTCGGGGCGCGAGGCCCCCTGGCTCGCGAGGCCGTAGACGGTGGCCCACGTCGCCCACGCCTTACGCCGCCACTGTTTTTAGACTAAATTAAAAGATAGATAGTAAAGCATAAGCGGTAAACTTACAAAAAGCGTGAAGAAGCGTGGCGCATCTAGAGAATTTTACCCTATGCATCTAAAAATCTGTTTAATTACAAGATAAGCTATATTGCATAGCAAATTAATAGATGAGGTATTTTATCATAATTTTAAAAGCATGTCACGAGAATAATATTGGATTTTAATCAGTCTTATTGGCCAAATACCTTTAAAAATATAATGAATATAAGCAAAATAATTATTAATGCAGATTGATAACTAAAAAAAAGCGAAAGCAAGAAATAAAAAAAAAATAAAAAAGTACATACTTAAGGGTTATGATATATAAGGTGAATATGTGGACTCGGTTGCATCGAGCCGGACATATAGATAGTACCGAGAAAGCCATATGGAGAAGAAACGATGAAGATCAAGCACTACTTTCTCTGCCTACAACATAAGACGACGGTCAGTGCATAACAAACAACAAACGAATAAGGTACAATCTCTTCTCGCAAACACGCTGTTTCATTATATTCTATAAACATATTTAAAAATCACTGATTTCCAATTTAACAGCGTGATTGCGGTGAGTCTAAACACAAATACGAATAATACTCACCATAACTGACTTGTACTTTCTTTGCGTTATTTGTCTTGTCTTGGGATCTGTTAATGTAAAATAATATTAATTTTGTTAGTATCTTATTAGGAATGAATCACTAATAGTCCAGTCACATAGCATAAGACCTATTCAACATGACACGAAGCTCCCCGATCCACCCTGTCGGCCCCTTCGTCGGGAAATTCTATCGTGGGGTTTGCCCCTCGATTTTACGATGATCACAGATCGATAAATCTTGCACGATTCTCTTGAGTTTTGTTTCCTTAACATAATATAATAGTTTGAAGCCGATATGTTGATAAACAACCGATTGCAAAAATTAAATTGAGAAATTTCATTTTCCATAAATGTACAATCTTAGCAGGACCTTTTTTACAGAGGATGTTATGATGAACACATTTAATTCGAAAATTTAATGATATGATAATTTTAAATATTTTTTATTCCTAAATTATACATCGGGAATACAACTCGGGACTATACTCTTGTACGTTCAAGCAACCTATAAAAAATTGGCCACAGGTTGGGCCTCTTGAATAGAACTTCGTAAAATATGGCCTAAGGTGACTGGACAATAATCGCGTAATGTAATTATATTACATTGGATATAAGTTTATATGTGTGTTATTTTTATTCAATGCCAATATAATATAGGTATGTTAAGTAAAATGTAAAGTTATTGCTTGAAATATACGTATATGTAGGCTATAATTATATTTACTATTCAATTTGAAATACTTACTGAATTCTTCTAAAACGAAGATACCGCCATTTTGCGTGAAGCACTTTCGGATATGGTCCAGCCGTACAAAGAACTGCAAAATATATTTTTTTTGGTAACCTGAATTTTTAGCCAATTTAATTTTCTATATAAAGCGTGCAGTAAACGGATGTTTTGGCTTCTTTTTATGCAACATAAGTTCGCCACATCCTATTGTTAATTATCTTTTGTTGTTATGAATTGAAGGTACCTACCATATTAATATTCTCTACATATACAAGAACCAAAGCTAAATGTATTAACATGAACAGAATATGCTAAATTAAAACAAGTAAATATGCCCCACATTAGTAATTCTATAGGTAATATATTTAGTCAATACTATAGACTTTTTAAATTGTACTAATAAAGCTGTTAAAAAAACTTAAATCCATTAATATGAAAATTGCACATGCAACTACTTCTTCAGTAAGCACAACGCCTGCAAGAGACTTCGATTCACTAATTTCACACATCAATTCTAAATTAATGCAGCGATCAGACAAAGAATAAATGACATTAGTGTACCGAACGTCACATAATATTATTTTTAAAATGCGGGACTATAATATACATTTTGTTAAATTATGTGCAGCGTATTAGTTAAGAAGGTTTCGCGAGGCGTGCGGTGAATGCGAGGTCAGGTGCATCGTGGAGAGTGGAGGGTTGAAGATGAGAGGTGATTGGGTGGTGGGGGGAGGCGAGAGCGAGGGGGTGCCAGGGCTGAGGGCCGGCAGAACTTGTGAGATGGCAAATGCTCTACGACTGACCTCGTCACAGCGTCCGTCAGCTAAGTCTACGGAAACGCTCGCTCGGGCTCCGGGCGGAAGGGAACGACTAACCTCGTAACGTGCGAATGACAGATCTAAGACCGCTCGCCGGACGATCCGTGAACGTATGCAAGCTATCGGGTGCGGTTATGAACAAATAAAACAAAGGGCGACTAAGTGCATGCACGACAGCGCGCGCGGGCGCTCGCCGCACTCGGGACAACTAAACAACGCTAACAACGGCTAAACAATCGAAAAGCCTCAAACTACAAGTAAAGCCCTAAGAGCTCGGACGATCATCGCTAATGCACACGCTACGGTGACCGCGAGGCCACGGTCGAAGGCCGTGCCGATCGTTAGAGCCGTCCATTACTAGGTATGAACCACTGAGTACCTCGAAATCCTTCAGCGGCGCGGCGTCGGCGGGTCCGGAGAGAGGTAGAACAGACAAAAACATGATATTAGTTGAGGGCGGCCGAGCGCTACTCAAGGACCATCTCAAAAGTTCCTAGCGGAGCGCCGCAGCGGGACGGGTGATGCAGACAGATAGCGCATGCACGAATCATATCGAGTATGGATACGTAAATCGGATGGACAACGTTTAACCTTAAGATGTAAATAAAATAAATATATGACTAGCTATTACATCAAAATAGTAATAGAAAATACAAAAAATATTTAGCAAAAGCTGCATTTCATTTTCTGAGAATTAAACATTTCAGTAACCATACTGGTCTAATGTATCAATGTACTATTGATATTTCAATTTTTTTATACATAATACGTCATAGAAAAATAGCATTTAATATAATACTTAATAGGAAAATGGAAATAGGAAAGTTTGAGTGGTCCTTGCATGGTCTTTTTATAATCAACAATGGATCTATCGTACATATAAGTAGTCCAAAGTTATCTGGATTTAGCTACTAAATAACTACTTTAATTATTTAACAGATAAATTACAGAAATATTGCCCTCCCTGGAGGATTTATTACTATCGGAATATATTAGTAGATAACATATTTGCAATGCACTAACGTCACCAGTACAATATACATACAATGAAGCGGCCAGCGCGGGCGAGCCCGTCCGCATAGAACATCATTTCTTCCGAACAATATTCTATAAACGAAACTGATTCATATTGAGAAAACTCTCAAAGATCAAGCGTAAAACATTGACGGATACCTTACCTTGATTATTATTGATCAAAAATGCATATACCAGAACAATAAGTAATGATTTGTTTTGGCATATTAAGGTGTTAATATTACGTAAATACAAAAGCAAACCAAAAATATAGGTGCAAGTTAAAACAATAACCTACCTTGCTGTGGTGGAATAGTAGCCCGACGCCTTCCATGCAAACCTTGAACATTTTAATGATAGCGTGTTAGTTCCATTAAAATATCAGTATAAGAAGTATACTTATGAATATATTTTATCATGCAAATTTAAAAAACCTGTCCCTAAACCACACCACCTGAGCAAACGATATATGTATGTAGGTAGTTATTAGATTAGTTCAGAGAATTTGCTATACAATAATGTAAATAAGATCTTGTTACTGACAAGGGCTTGCCCGCAATCTTGCTGGACTGAAAGAATTGAGATTTCCCAGGACAAAAGATTAACTACCTTCGTCCTTCATGTTAAATATTTCAAAGTTATGCGTTTTATTTTTGCGTGAAGATTTGTAATATTATTCACGCAAACGGATCACGGACTATCCTTAAGGAAAACTAGGCAAGTGCCTAGGGGCGCTACATTACAAAAGGACACGCTGGGACAGAATTTTTCATAATTTGTCAGATATCGGCAGACGAGCATGAGGTTCACTTGATGGCAGGTGATAGGAGCATTCGGAAGCTTGCCTATGACGCCTTCGACATTTAATCCGCCACTGTATATTAGGACTTCATCATCATCAGATTTGACAAACAAATGAGATAAATACGAGAATTGAGTATGAGACAGGACTATTGTATATGGGTGTGAGTGAGAGAGACACCTGTATTAGACCACCCTCCCCGGAAGCGCAGTCCTGAACGGGGAACTCCCCGCCCAGCTCGGCCGCCTCCTGTTTGCGCCCGCTTCTCTCCATTGCCTCCTTGATGCTGTAGTACAACGCTTTGCACTGCATACAACATTCAATTATAAATATTCTAGTTTACATGACAATGTACTAAATCATAATATCAATTTAAAAGTTACAATGACTCGAAATTGTAAGTAAAAAAGACTTAATATTATGTTATAACACAAAATTATTCGTGTGTATAAGCGTTAACTCTATTAAATTCGTATTCACTGTGGGTATTTAGCGGAGATGTCAAGTGGTTTATATACTCGTATAGGCATAAGACAATATCAGTTTTGTAAAGAAAACTATTTTGTAAGATATTTTCATGTGGTTGATGTAAAACAAATTGTGAGAAGGTAAATCTTACCTTTTTCGTGTAATATTTATGTAGTTGCGTTTGACCACCATTTTTCCTCCAAAGGCATAAAATTCTTATTTTTGGACTGTAGGTCATATTGACTAATCGCTCGTACCACCATCTTTCAATTATTGTACCTGAAATCGGGTTGAAATTATTATATAGAGATAATTAATTTGATAAATTAATAAGTATTAAGTTACAATGTCATGGATTTTTTTCTCATTTGGAAGAATTGTAGTATGTATAAGTTAAACAGAGTCAGTAGCAAAATATGAGCGAATTGAATCGATTAACGAGCATTTTGTTAGATATCAACAGACGATCATGAGGTTAACTTGATGGTAGGTGATACCTTAGATATAGAATATCAGTCAATGATGGGCTATCGACCTATTTTTTACTCGGAGCATTCGGAAATTCATAGACTGAAACCGCAACACATGTTACTCACTTCGCAGTTTTTCCACCTATAGACGATAGTTCGTTATCCAGTCCTTCGGTTCCAAAGACCCAAACAAAAATTACCCAATTTTACCCAGAGTAACAGACGCAGAATAGACATGTTTACAGTAATTTTGTCTTTTATTAACGCGAGTATCACACATTTAAATAAAATTCTTTATACCGGATAAATAATAAATCGCGTTTTCATCAGGTACAGGTACAGGTTTACAGTAAATTATAAACATGACGTTCCGGCGGGATTCGAATCCGCGACCCATCGGAACGCCAGGTAGGTGTTATACCCAACTCGCCATACGTCACCTTGAGTGGAGCGCAGTACGAGCCCATCGGTGCGCACCTCCATGAACCGCAGCGGGCCGGCCGCGTCTCGCTCGTGCACCGTGAACGAGGCGCGCCGCGCTTGGCGGGAGCCTAGAGCTTTTAGCTCTATATCGTTGCCGTGCTGGAGTTAGAGAATCACTATTAGTGCTGCCGGTATTGATGACTTCAGAGGGGTGAGCACGAACAAGTATCGAAAGAGTATTCGTATCGTCGAACTGTCATTTGTATGAAATTTCAAATGATTTTTCATACAATATTTTGTTTACGAATACTTTGTCGATAGTCGTTCGTGCTAGGCCCCCAGTAGGTCTATTACCAAAATCGAACGCAACGAACGGAACGAAACGAAAGAACAAACGACTACATATTTTAACTTATTAAGAAAACATTTTCAATTCTATTTACGATCATAGTAATGTTAAACGAAAGACATAATGTCTAAAGACTGATCGATCATCGGATTCGTAATAGGAAAATGTACCATCCGTCAGCCGAAACTTCGTATTTTATTTTGATAATAGGCCTCTAGGTCCGAGTTCAAATGTGCCCGAACTAAAAGAGGAACAATCGAGTGAAAAGAGAAACAATCGCACGCCAGTATTCATTAGATCGATTAACTTAACACAAATGTAGATACTGTATTGTATTGTGAAAATATCTAAAAACTATTCAACCAAATAGAGAAAAAACGATAGAATGTACTTGGTATAAACATGAAAAATGATATATAAGCCGTATTTAGTTTAGAAACATAGTATTTTATTTTAAATTTAATTTTCAGTATATTAACAGCGAAAATGAAGAAAATGTCTGTTTTGTCTCAAATCATTCAAGTTGCAAAATACCATTTGGTTGCAAAACGTTCATATCTTATAAGATCCAAGTCTCGAAACCTCCAAGTTGCAAAATAACTATATGATAGAGAAATAAGTTATAAAGTAAAACTAAAAGCAAAGTTCAGCTTTTCAAAACATTCATCTGAGGAATTTGTTATAATACGTTTCTATGGTTACTATCCTTTGTTAATTAATCTGAGGTTACTACAATGAAGCGTTTAAGTTTTATTGCAAGTTTGAATTTATATGTTCAGAAATTCTATGTTTTACTTACCAAAGTATGTACAACATCAAGAAGATGATTAACTTCCTGGCTATAAACCAGACCTATGTGGCTTTTAGCTAATAGTCTGCGCACTTTATTCCTAACAATATCAGCTTCAACACCAAACAGCACCATAGCCGCAGTCAGGTTATACAAGGCCGTAGATAGCAATCGATCTTCCTCGTGTTCTAGACGCTTCCGTTCTGTTTCACTCAGACATTTATACCTCTCCATCATTTCATTAGCCCCCTGGTCCATACCAATCATATCTCGCTCTTGGCTAACAGCATCGAGGAAGGCGTCCTCCCAAAACTGCATTTGGTCCCATAAGTTCGATCTCTCTTTTCCTTTATGAGAAAAATCGTATTATGTTTTACACAAATATTTGAATGATGAAATTTATACTAATTTACTGTTTAAATACTTTAAACTACACAACATTCTTATTTATAAAATATGGGTAGTATTTTAAATTAATACGAACCTGATTGAATATTCTGATCATTTAGCTATATTTTTGAACTGCCGTCGTAATAAAGAACGCAGTATTCGACAAAATATGAATTTACCTTTTTTTTAAATTTAAAAATAAGTGCGAATTGTACATACACATTATTTTAACTAAATTTAAATACAATTTCTTAAAAAATACAATAAATAAAAATACAGTTGAAGTTAATAGTCTTTTAAGTCCTTTTATCGTGCTTTACCAGAAACCGCCATTTTGCAAGTACTGCGTTTACCAGTACGACGGCAGTGAACAATTCTTTAAATATGTGAATTGGAGCTTAATTAATTTTAAGATTTTTATCTATTACGTTGGTATTTACTGATACAAAAGTTCACATGAATTGAGCTAATAAATAAAAGTACCTATTAATCCCTGATACAAATAAGTGCGAGCGGTGTCTGGCGAAGTGAGCGGCGATGTGGTGGGCACTCCTACTGGAGGCTTGTAGCTGGTTGCAGACTTTGAAGAGAAAACACTTGAGGTTCGTGGCTTGCCGCCGCCACGACATACCTGCGTAAACTGCTATTTCTATATCTTTCGCCATTAGATAATACACTTACGTAAAATCATTGGTCAAAGTAAAGGTGATTTTATAATCAATTGCAGACCATTACGTTATTTGGTGTAATTTCGCAAAAGTAAATTTTTAAATAATATCAAAAATACAATTACACTCTATAAAGACTGTTAAAGCTATAAATACCCTGAAGCAAGCCATATAAAATGCTTTGTGACAGTGAATTAATGTTTTTACAATTGCAAATGATAAGGCCTTGACCGAAAAAATACGAGTTGACTTCACTGATCTTACAAGCGGGGAGCTAAATGAGTGCTGTACAATAATGACGGCTGCGTACATCGAAAGCGGATGAAAAGCGTTCGCGCGATCTATGACTTACATCGAGGTACATGACGTCAGTGTCAGAGAGATTGGATTTAAAGGTGGAGGTGGCGCGGTGGTCGTGGAGAGTGGCTCGGTTGGTGGTGATTGAGCCTTCGCCCACCGAGCCCTCTGATTGCGCCGCCTGTTGCCAATATAACACTTGTACCTAACACTGCTAAACTACAAGGTATCTAAAGAAAAGTCTTAAGAACTCTACTCTTTATTTTACTATTAATGTTGTTCTTTATTATTTAATATTAAAACTGTTTTAACACCAATTATATTAATTAAAAAAAAGGTTTTATTAATTTTCTTTATTATAAAATATATTAGTATATAATATATAATTGATACGCTGCTGAGCTATTTTATTTAGTTTGAGCATTGGAAAAATTTATAGATTGAAGCTAAAATGCACATTTATGAGAATGGGTTCTGTACTTTGATATAATTTCGATATTAATTCTACGACCTTCTAATTTGAATCTGAAAATGATATTAATGTATCCAAGAGTAAATGACGAAATTGTTTAAATACTTCCAAAGATTATATTTTCTACGAACAAAATCTACCTTTTTATCAATGCAAACCAAATAACTCTTAATGGAGAAATCAAGACACTGAAGAAAATATATTTCTAATTAATATTATAATTTCAAAAATAAAGAATAGATCTCCAAATTCAATCATGATTAATCAAAAGTTAACGTTCTGCACGTTTACTTTAACTTTTGGATCTGTATTCCAAGACATCATAGTTTTACATTCCAATTCTCAGATTGGTTAAATCATTTTTGCTCTGTGAATTATGACATAATAGATAAAACAAACCTATTGAAATTATATTAGATTTTACCACATATGTCGAGTAAGTCCGACCCGATTATAGCATGCCCCTCACATTAAGCCATGCTTAAACTTGGTAATATACATAGAAGGCTAACATTTAAGAGGTACGTCTCATGCGATATGAGTACATTGTCTGGCAATAATTTCAATACTTACGTCAGAGTCGAATGAAGATAACTTGCTGAATAAAAGGTTCCGCTTCGAATTCAACATGTCTTTGAACATTTCTGTCGTAGTCTGACCTTCGTTTAAATCCATTTCATGGTAATTTGGAACTGGCATATCTGTATATAAATTAAATGGTATAAGTTTACTTTTTATAGTATTTTAGAGCTATGATACCCAAAGTGGTCATTATCGACACCCACGGGTCTACAACCATACATTTAAGTTAGAAATGTCAATATTTTTGAGTGAGAAGCACTGTAGGACCTCTCTAATATATGCATATGTATTTGAATTTCCACAAGAATAAGTTTTTTATTCATTTAAAAATACATATTCAAAAGTTACACTAAGAATTTGAATTTGATTTGAATGTTGTATATTTCGCACAGCTACTCTTTTGGTTAAGGGCAGAATTTCGGCGGCGGTATGTGGCGAGACCATAACATAAACGCTGAGTTGTTTTAAACGAATTTGTATAAATATTTTTCTATATATAATATTCCGTACGTATAATATTCCCGTTATAATAAACTAGCAACGCGATGTATATGATAAATGCAAGAAGAAGAAGATGTACACAACAACAGCTGCAAAATACATAATATGTTATTCGCTGATAACGCTTTCTATTGGTAAGAGAATTTTTAAAATCAGTCGAGTTGAGTTAAATCGTATCAAACAAACAAATCTTTCCCCTTTATAATATTAGTATAGATATGCTACAGAGCTGATAATACAGAGCGTAGTTACCCGACTGCGAGCTCTTTCTAGAGGACGGTGTGGAGGTGGGCGGGGTGTCCGCGTCGGGCCTGAGGTCCCCGCGCGCGGTGCCCCCCATCCCCCCGCCCTGCTCCAGCCCCGCCACCGCCTTGCTCCAGTAGTGCGTGTGCGCCATCTCCGTCAACTGGAACACGGACGCCATCCCGCCCAGCCCGAAGTTGGAGTACGTGTGCTCTAACCCGTGGACGACCGCTTGTAGGACTTTCAATATCCCCTTCCAAACAGGCTTACTGACGAACTGCAAAAAGGTTATATACCCTGAACCTACTTATACATTCGCGAACATTCGATATATTTCTTGACATTCGCATTCGCAAAATTCAATGAGAAATATTTAGTAGAAACAGAATTATTAATATTAACCAACATCTCTAATCACCTCACCTGACTGAAAATTTTAATTATAATTTGTTGGGTCTTAGAATGAGACGAATACGATGATAAAAGTATACGTGTGTTATCTGATAAAATGAGCCTAAGTGGCACTGAATTCAATATATTATTAACCGTTTGTCGCTTGTGTCGCATTTTTGCGACAAACATTTCCGTGCCCCTACCGTGCGACAGAGAACATGCATGTTTTATTAAATTTTTGTCCTTTGAACTGCGTAGTACGACTAAAACTATTATTCAATAGTTCGTAATCGGATGCTAGAGGCACGGCAAAGCCTATTTATCCGAGCGCTTAAAAGGTTTCAATATTGATATAAATTGATATTCGTTACATCGCTAATAACTATTTTGGGCACAAAACTTCCTACCCCTGTCTGTGAGACACATGCAGTTTATATCACCCAAAATAACTATTATAAAGGGCGACAAATATATAAAAAATACTTAAAAACTACCGAAACGCGCAATGTATACTTCACGGTTTTTCCATCTATGAACGGTTGTTCGTTACCCGGTCGGAATTTCGATATTCCTCCCACCCGATCAATGCCCGAAGTTATCAGACGTGGGGAAAACATGCTTACAGAATATTATAAACATATCGTCCCGGTAGGATAATAATTATCCTTTCAAAATCTAGTCTAGACTTTATTTATACATAGTTTACGTACAACATCTTCGACTTTGTCGGTGGGAGTGGGTTTTCTGTTAATATTCCGATTCAGTTTGCTCAGGACCATATTTCTGTATGACTCGTCCTCCATTAATTTCTTCAAACGGTTCAACTTCAGCCATCCGACACCTTCCCCTTCTAGTACATGCTGAATCAACTGTAATAAGTTAAAATTTTATTATTTATTTGACGCATGTTTAGACGACGAATTTATTTAAAATTTCTGAATACGATGCCTTCATTGCAAAAATCATGAAAAATAGCGTAGTAAATAAACCATAAATATTTTTTTCTAAAATGTCTCTTTATAATATGATAATGTTTCATGATACGATTCACGAACATCAAGGATCGGACATATGAAAATCTTTTTACTTTTATATCTGCGATGAGAAATAAGCGTGATTTGTATCGTTCATTAACCAAAAACTTGACATAGTTCAAAAAGACAAAATTTTGGGTATGACGATTTAAAAAATGACCAAGAACTTTTTGAGTTATTTCAAGCTTCTCAACAATTAACGATATGCATGTATCTATATATACAACATCTCAACATCAACCACTGGGACCTTAGAGCCGGCCAGTCAGTGGTTCGACTGATCCTCCCTTTAAGAAAGAGCATACCTCCCTTCCTCCACATTGGGATTCCAGCCGCAACTACAATCTTATGGATCGACGAGTTAAACTGTATACTCACGTCATTGAGAAAAGCCTGGTTCTCAGTGTTGGGGGAGCGCGGGGGCAGCGGCTGCGGCGGCGCGGCGGGCGCGGCGTGCCGGATGAGCGGCGAGCGCTGCACCAGCCCGCGGGCGCCTTGCGAGAACGGACCGAACGTGGCCGACAGCGGCGCCGAAGACGGCGTCTCGGCAGGCTTTGTTGGCTTTCCTATAGATAGGCTTTATTCATATACACAAATAAAATAGATGTGCGTAGAAGAATAAGCCCACATAAACTTTTGGCATAGAAAAAGTAGTTCTATTTTTGAACTGTAGAGCGCGCGGCAATGTATCGGTGAGATACATCTAAGCAATCCATTGACTCCTCCCCTCGCGTTGTCTCGCTTTCTCTTATATCGTTAAATACCTTCAGAATCGGTTTAAATATTCAATAACAGACCTTAAGTAAGAGTGTCTCAAATACATAATGTTGTTTGTTGGAAACCATCGACAGATGAGACATCAATCAATGTTGACTTAGGTATATAAACTGAAACCAAAACGTGACTGATACTCATCGTAGGTAGTTTGTTATTTACCAACGGTAAAGAAAACTCCATACATTGGAAACTTTTCATTTCATCGTAGTAAGGTATTGTGCCCCCGTTTACAAATAAGAAGATGTTTACATACGAATAGTTCACTGTTGACTGCATATATATCGAAGTTACATAATATAGTTTAGGTAAGTATACAAAGGCAATGTATACAGTAAAACGTAGTAAACAACCGCGCGAACCAAATACATTATTGTGCATTGCAAATGAAGATTACTATATCTAAAGTATAATATAAGAGAGATACTACAAAAAGCGGTAACGAACCTTTAGATCCAAAGAAATCGCTGAACATACTAGACGTAGAAGCGGCCAGTCCGTTCAGATCGGAACTGATGTTAGAGAAGAAGTCTCTGTGGGTAGTGGCGAGAAGCGTAGTGGTCTGTAGAGCCGCGGAGTCGCGCCGGCCCGCCGGCCCGGCTCCTTCTTGACTCTCACCCTACACAACGATATATGAAAAATAGACGATATTAGAAAAACAATAAGAACATATCTTTTATTATTTAAATCAGTCAAAAAAAATTGGCCCATATTACATATAAAAATATATACAATTCTCGTGTCACAATGTTCGTTCCCATACTCCTCCGAAACGGCTCGACCGATACTTATGAAATTATTTATGCATATTCAGCAAGTCTGAGAATCGGCTACTGTCTATCTTGCAAACCCCTAAGTGATAAGGGGTGTCCACCCCAATTTATTGTTTATTTTGCGGGTTGCTAGTATCTATTTATAAAATAAAAATTATATACTAAGTAACATTATATATATATATATATATATATATATATATATATATATATATATATATATATTATGTATACATTATATATATTATTACGCGCGGTGCAACCGCCAATATATATATTATACGCCAATAATAATATATATATAATATTATAGCCAACCTCGAAATCTTCGAAATACGATATGTTTTATTTTATTGTATTATAAAGTATTATTTAAATGAAGTAAGATACGCCTACATAGTCCTACTATAAGAAGACTTTTATGTCTGCAATGAAATGTTACAGTATTGATGAACCTTAAGTACTTTAGACTTAATATTATCTTTTATTAACGCGAGTATCACACATTTATACCGGATTAAAACGCGATTTATTATTTATCCCGAGGTTTTGAGTGCTTTTCAGTAAACATGGTCACGGACAAACTGAATTCAATAGTATAATTAATAATAAATCTCGTTATAATCTAATATTCAACTCATTTTTATAATTAACTCACTTTTAATAATCCTTTCTTCGCAGCCACTTCCTTAGCGCTTTTAGTAAGATCTCCTAAAGTTGATTTCCCAACGTAAGTTAGATCTTCAAAGGTGTTCTTACTGACAGCAGTCGCAGTTTTACTCGCTTCCAAAGCAGATTTAGACGCTTCTTGTACACTTTTTGATGCTTCTTCAGCGGCTTTTTTAGCGTGCGAGGTCAGCTGGAATTTATTCGAATAATGTTTCCAAAAATATCTAATTGAATTCTTAAAAAAAAATGAAAAATTAGTGAATAAAAACAATTTCCTAAAATTAACTAATGTGCAAGCAACTTACTGTCTTTTCAAAACTTGAACTAAACCTAAAGAAATATGTAGAATGCAATAGGAATCACGCAAAAGCTACTCATTATTACTCGTGAAATAAGTGTATAAGAAACTATTTTAAGATACCATGTTCTGAATTTTTTAGGTGTGTGAAATGTATATGATTAAATGTCATTAAACTCCAATGACAGATGTGAACAAACTTGTGTCTAAATATTACTCGTACGTCTCTAGCTACTATCAGCATTACCATAATAAGGATACCTTATCGAAAGGAGCAAATACTTTCTTGTCTTCTCCATGATCTTGTCCTTTCTTCAGGATAAAGCAAAAATTAAAAAATAAATTAAAACTAAAAATAACAATTATTATATGTTGTTTTACGGTGACAAGATATGCGTTTCTTCTCCTTTTGTTCTGCCAATCATATACTTTTGTGTTCTTTTGTAAGGATTCCCTTCAGATACGTGTATAGAACATATACAGACCTTGTCCATATGCGCCAGTAGCCCTTCTTGACTACTTTGTCGCGTGGTTTCTCGAACTAGTTCCTTAGCCTGAGCTGCGAATTGCTCCAACAGTGATGTTTGAGACGCTTGTCTAGACACGCCTCCGCCAGAACTCTGTAAACAATTCGAATTTTGATATTCCTCATAGAAAAATATAAAAATGTCGCTCCGGTGGGATTTGAACCTGCGACCCATCGATACGCAAGGCAGGTGTTCTACCGAACGTTATAAAATCACTCTTGTCAGTGCATCAACCCTCCCTGGGAGCTTCTGAAAATAAGTGTCCCACACGGCTTCAACGTATGAGAGATATTTTTTTAAAGTGTTTTAACTGTAGTTTTGGTGATATTTCTGAATAAAGTATTTCTATCTTAAGTATATTACTAATATTATAAAGAGGAAAGATTTGTTTGTTTGTTACAATTTAACTAAGAAACTACTCGACGGATTTTAAAAATTCTTTCACCAATAGAAAGCTACATTGTCAGTGAGTAACATAGGCTATTATTTTTCTATTATATAGTTCACCCGTGCGAAGCCGGGGCGGCTCGCTAATTTCTAAAAAAAAGGGGAGAAGCACCTTAGTCCTGGTAGCGTACTGGCTGCGCGCGTGCGCAGTCGCGTCGGACTCGCCGGGTTCGCGGCGGCCCGCGCGCACCACGGTCGCCGGCGTCGTCGTGGAATTCGAATCTGATTCACGTCCGAAACTACCACTATCCGTGTCCTAGTCAGGGCAAGGAGGAATCATCATTTATATGAAAAGAGGAAGTTATATATCGTTGGTTCAAAGGTAAAACTCACTAAGTGTAATTTAGAATAAAAATAAATTTGTCTGTTATTGCTTATTTTAAGCGTAGGTACATCTATGATAAGAACCAATTACTTAGTGCATATTGCGCTTAATTGATTTGTTATTTTTTTTTGTTTACGCTTAAAACAAGTAAAAATATTTTTATTTAAAAAGGCACTTATTTAGTAAGTTTTGTTTTGAACTGTCAATATAATATACAGCGTGAGACAAGGTTCATTTAGGTAACACATTGTACATTATGAAATTAAATGTTTCTAATTTTACATTTACTGCCAGTAGTCAAATCAAGTTCTGCCGTGCCCCCAGATGACATTTCAATAAACACTCACAGCCCTAAGGAGAGAATGGAAAAAGAGAACATACTGCGCCGACCCCAACAAAAAAAAGGAGGAACAGGGCAGGAAGAAAAAGACTCACAGCCCTATACCGAAGTCTAAGTATCATTTTACAAAAATCAAAATGATTTAAAATTATTAATAACCCTTTGATACAGTCCGATTATAATACCACACCAAGATAGCAAAGTAGACTTACGCTCTTTTTGACGGGTGCCGGATGTCCGGCAGCGTCCGCGTGGCCGTCCGCCGGCTCGTCGTCGGACAGGTCGCTGTGCTCCGAGCTGGAGGGAGAGGGCGAGGGCGAGGTAGACTCGCGGGCCTCTCCTCTGGGCAGTTCCTCCTCTTCACCATACATCAGCGACGACGGAGGACTGTATACCTATGTACAGGAAAATAATTATGAGGTACGGCAGTACGTATCATCTTCATCAGGCTTCGCACGGGTAGTAGAGCATATTATACCTAGGTATGCCTATTTTATCTGTCGTAGGGTCGAATTCGCGCGATATCATTTTATTTATATGGTATAAAAGATTATAATAATTTTAATGAAATGCTTAAGCTAACTAACGTAATTAAATTGATAAGGATTAATACGGTATCCGTCTAAATAGCATTCCAATTACCGCATTGTACGTGACCATTTTTTTTGCTCCCAGGTGGCTTGAAATTTTCCGACACTTCCAACAATTATCGTTTAATTTACACAAGATCTTGACAAATTATATACTTAAACCTTTCTCATGAATATCTCTTTTTCTAATCTATTAATGAAAATCCCATGAAAATTCGTTTAGTAGTTTTTGAGTTTATCGCGAACAGACAGACGCGGCGGAAGACTTTGTTTTATAATACATATACATATGTACATATAATGATACTGGTCGATGTGCACGTAGAGGCGTTATAAAGGCCAATACAGCCAACAGCGAGATACATACAAATAAAGCGAAGTGGTATTTTGCTCTGATTTACACCCGATGCCATGTTTTCGTAGCGCTCTAGAGTTGCTAATTACTGTACTAGAATCTTACTTCAATTAATTAATAAAAATAACCCTTTCTCGTAAAAGCTTAAATAAGTCTCTTTCCTAACTATATTTTTAAATAAATTATAATTTTCTCGCAAGTTGTTATTTATTTAGTCGTGTTATTGAAGAAACCCCCACTAAAGAAGTTTGTAAACTTACAGTTTTGGGGTCAAGAGATGATGAAAGCGTCATAGGAACTTGAACAGCTGCGTTGTATGTCTCTCCTACTACGTGTTGCATACCTCCTGTAAGCACAATTTATTTTATAGCTGTGCATATAGAAATAAGTCATAAATGGTTATTTCGATATTAAATTAAAAGATAACCTGGTGATAAATCCGAAGAAGCCATTTCGGATACAAAATCGCTTAGAGATGAATACGAAGAGCTTGTACTTTCTGCGCCATCAGAATCTGATCCACTTTCATCTAGAAGCAATAAAGATGATATAAGATAAAAAATATCCATAGCTATTTTTCTACAAAGTTGTGAAAGTACATTTTCATTTTTACTCAACATCAAGCTAGAAATATTTTAATTAAAATGATATAAATATTATATAAAATAAGCTCAATATGTCTTATCCAAATAAAATTACAATATTAGGTATATTTATTTCCGTACAATTGGACTCCTGTATTTGCCCGAGTACGGTTCTCCCCACGATATTTTTTGGAATATATACAAGTAATAATAAGTTAGGATCAATGGGGTCGAAGATATACATACTTTTTTTTTTAAATTCTAATTTGACCATTCGACTTGTGAAAAATCTACAGAAAAACGAATTTAGCATTGTTACCCTCACCAGTAGGCTGATTCTCTTGTCTTTGCAACTGCCTCAAGGCACCATTGAGCGAGCTACCGTCATCCCAGACGGCAAACCGCACCGGCTGCAGGCCGTCCGCGAACCACTTCGGTTTGTCCCCCACTTGCCGCGGGTCGAACACGCCCGTCTGCACGCGGAGAAACGCTACGTTGTGCGGGGTCAGTGACCACTCCGCTAAAAATTCCACTGCCTATTGGACATAAAATATTTCTCATAACATTAAATAATAAAAATAAAATATTTAAAAATTCAGAAAAAGATGAGCAAAAAGCTTCATCAATGATAACGTTATCTAATACGCTTACCCGCAAAAGATCTAATATTTTTTATCCATATTAACAAAATCTCAGAGTAATTTGACAAATTGCTGTTTAGAGATGACGCATTGAGCCATGGTCATTACTTCGAAGATGGCATCTAGCATTTACAGAACGTAACATTACATGAAAATGCCTTTTAAATTCAGCTTTTGTGTGTTATGTACAACTTGTAAAAACAATACTTCACATGGAAATGTTAGATAAAATCCTCTAAAGTCTAGTGTATACTGATCTTTACTAAATGTACTGAAATTATTACAGGTCAATCTTCAATTTCAAGGTTATCATCATACCAACAATTTGGCATTTATTTATTGCTTAATATAAACGACTATGTGATAGAATATTACCTGAGTTCTAGCAAATTTATTGAGGAAGGCCGATGTCCTAGGCCGCGAGCGAAGGAAGCTATTGATTTGAAACGCAACCACGGGTCTGGGGTACAACCGAAGTGTGCGAGTGTGTTCCATGAAATTGGCCAAAACGTTCTGAGAGTTGAAGAAACGGACCTGTCGACAATCCGATAGTTAATCTTTACAAATTCATTCAGAAATGAAAATAAGACGAAATATGTTCTTAAAAATACGTAAATTTTTATGAATATTTTTAAGTAGATTTTAGACGCTTTTGAAAGAAAATAAATATCAACGATTTAATGATCTCAGTCCAATTAGGTGATATAAAACAGGGCACATTCGATGCGGGTGCCGTGATTATACAACCTTAAATAAGATGATATTTTTTTGACTAATAAATATTATTAACACACTTGTTATATATGTCATATTTTTTAATATATTATCGTCTGACCACGCTTAAATTAAGTAAAGTAAAAAGCTACTGTTATCTAACTACTCTACTCTCTTTAACATCATAATTTTTCAAGCAAAAAAAGTTAATACTCTAAACATTCTTCGTATAAAAACACACGTGGAATATCGTACACTTGACCTTGTTTTATAATGCACAATGTCTCCCGCTATTCTACACAAGCTTCCGTCTCCCGCCCACATAAAGATCGATCTTTGTATCAGTTTTAGCTAAGAGTTCATTCAATGATCTATATTTAACTTTTAAGGTCATATTTTTCAGGTTTAATATAACATAGAGTTTTCTGTAAGTTAGTATATTATTGTTGTTAGCGCCAACTATAAAAAGCGTAACAAGTTGGCTATGTTTTTAACAATTTATATGCATTAATAATTCAAGTAAGACGTATCATAATGCTTTTATTATAATTAAGAAAATGATGTTCTATCATCAGATCAGCTTGCCGATTTCTTTTTTCTCTAAGTTTTAGCAATACTTTTGAGATATGAGACATTTCTTCAATATGGGCATTTTAAAGGTGGTTAGTTGGTATATTATGATTCAACTAAGCAACGATTTCTGCTAGAAATATCAGGAGATATTCTGTTTAAATGAAAAATGTCCTCCGAATATTAAAATGCAATTTCATTTCTCAGACCGAGGCCAATGCTCTAGTCAACATCCTTGCCATAATATGTATGGCCGTTCGCGCTGGGGTGAATGTAACTGTCGCACCTAATAAGCCAAGTGGCTGGTGCGTCGTTTAATGTCGTTGGTCGTTAAATTAAATGTCGTTGGTCCGTTGGATCGATCAAGCTATACTTCTTCGTGACATCTTGAATATATATAATATATATATATTTTTTATGTCAGATATCGACAGACGAGCATGAGGTTCACTTGATGGTAGGTGATACCTCAGCCACAGAACATCAGTCAATGATGCGATGTCGACCTACTTTTTACTTCGAGCATTCGGAAATCTATTTACTGAAGTCGAAACGCGCAATATGCACTTCACGGTTTTCCATTTATGAACGGTGATTCGTTACCCGGTCGGTATTTAAATATTCCTTCCACCCGATCAATGCTTGAAGGTACCAGACGTGGGGAAGACATGCTTACAGGATTATAAACTTGTCGTCCCAGTGGAAGTCAAACCCACGACCCATCGATGCGCACGGCAGGTGTTCCGCCGAATGCGCCAACGAGCCCGTAGAACCCGTCGAACGTCGTGTCTACAATCTTTTATAATTTATACGTACCATAGCCACTCTGGTGGCCACATCGACCGAGTCCACGTCATTGCCGTATATGAGTGGGTTGAAGGGCTGTTGGGGCGAATGGGGCGAATGTTGGGACTGGGGCGAGTGGGCGGACGCAAAGGAATGTCGTTGGGAGGGCGCCGCGCTGCCGACAGACACGCGGCGGCTCTCCGGGGTACTGTGCGACCCTTGCAGGTTGTCTTTGAATGACGGCGGATGGACTCTGGAATAACGAATAAGCTTAGGTTCTCATCTAATAACAGTGGTCTCGAAAGTCAAATGCGAAATCGGTAGGATTGCCAAGTAAAATCTATGGTATATTTGGACCAAAAATTAGTGAATTAATAAAAAAAACAATAAACATCAAATCTCTCTTCATTTAAACTAGGAATGTTATTTTACTCACTGTTATCGTATTATTAAAACTACTATTAAGCAGTGGCGGGACCCCCATACAAGCCCGGTTGACTAAGTTATATATGACTCATATTATAATCATGTAGGGGAATTTTTTTTTTTTTATGGTTGCATTAATAGGGCAAGCCGGGCTTTCTGCCTTGTATGCTTGTTCCGCCACTGCTAATAAGTTATTACTTACTAATGAAGACTTTAGACAGATTTACGACCGTAACTTTTCTTTATAAAAAATATATATATAGATATATTTTTTATATACAATATGTGCTGTTGCTACTACTAATATCTTCGTCCGGATTAACAAGGATAATTATATACATTAACCTTCTAAATGACGCAAATTTATTAAGACGGTAAAGTGAACAGATATACGTGAATATCAACTTTGTTACTAATATTTGGATATTTTCTTAGACAATAAATCGAAACATATAAATGAACATACTTCAGAGTAGCACCTCCAACACTGTCTCTTCTCGATGGCATAAGTGGGGCCGATGCTTGTTCAGCCGATGTGTTCGTAAGACTGCTTAAAGCCTAATAAATACCAAAGATAGATAAGACACACAAACAACAGAGACTCGTTTCCGTAAAGGCGGAACGAAAACGAAAAACAGTCATCAAACTCATAATTTGTAAGTAACATATTTCCTTTCGTTTCTGCGCAGTTTACAGAGAAATAATAACTGATGAAATATTGACATATGACCCTCTAATTATTACTTTTAAGTGATTGGCATAGCTTAATCAAGCTTTTAGCACTTCATAAAACAATCGATATTATAAAGCTCACTTTAAGATATTCAGTCCACGCGTGCTCTCTACAAAGCGCAAAAATATTTAAGTATGCCATAATGTCAATTATGTATGTAACGTGAAATAACTATTTTAATTTATAACAATTTATAATTTAATTTTATGTAAAAAAGATACCTAGCATTCTATAGGTAGGATATATTATACCACCAAATATTGGTTATTCAACAAACATCATACTTATATGGCAAGAATTACTTTATTTTATAGATAACATATTATTCTACGGACTACGTCAATACCCACGTCATACAAGTAGGAGCACATAAAAATACTACATAAGTACAAAGTACAACCAACCCCCGACAAAGGTATTAAAAGTCACTTTGATTTTCAGATTTAACACATTACTACTGTACTCAGAGACGCATATTAAACAATTCATCATATAACGCAAAGAATTTTTTTTAATAATCAGAAAAGACGTAGGTACGATATATGTATAATTTATAAATGAATCTTTAATTCATTTCTGAGTACGACAAATTAAACTTATATAGAATACTTCTATTTAAGTTTAATTTCATGTGCGACAATTATCCTACAAGATTATATTTAATATATTTAGGATCATGCTCATACATATGTTTTTAGCCTGACTGAAATTGATGATAAGAGAAATGGCGAAGCGCCTAAACCACTAGTACTAAAGCAATTCATACAAAACTTACGAAAGCGTAAACATCAATTTTAGTCGATTATGTTTAGTTATCATTTTATATTTAAATTAAGTTATTATAAGAGGTATGTAATCTAACTGGCACATACTCAAACAATGCAACGTGTATTATAATAGTTAAAAGTGAAAGTGTGCGTGTAAAAAGAGTACAGATATTTACGCCGGTTCCAGCTGCCGCCATGAGTTGCATAGCCTAGTGCGACAGGAAGGTGAAAAGTTTGGTTAGTGAGTTCATAGTCAAGATGGAAAGACGAAGATTCTTCAAACAAGTCTTTGATTCAACTGTGCCTCAAGTGTCAGTTTTTTTGTTATAAAAAAGTGGGCAATATCTATATAGGCTGTTAAGTCTGATATTAATTTAAGTTGCAATTGAATGGCCGCGGCTGTGGTCTCCTTCTTCTATCTATACGAGTAGTTGAAGATCTGGGGCTGTACCACAATATGAAAGAGATCGATTACGTAGAGTATTATTAAGACAGCACGATACATGTATAGTTTCGACTCATTCTGTCATCAACGAAGCCTGCAGTAATACCGCCTCCTCTTATAGGCGGTACAATCCCAGTAAAGCAAAAACAGTTCGTTAAAGAAAAAAAAAACTAACACTTAAGCTTTTAGTATTAGATTGGTAAAGGTACAGACTTCTAAGAGGTGCCTAACTATAATTGTACCTGATATTCATATTTTTTTTATATATTTTCATTTATTGATGGACGGTATCTTTTTTTCGAAAATAGTAAGATATGTTACGTTCAAAAACTATGTATATTAACATTTTAAAGATACCCACCATCGTATTAACTTGTATGAAAATATAATGGACACAAATAACTAAAATGACTGACATGATATAAAGTGTTTTGGTTAAGAAAAAGGCACTAATAAAAAACGCATTCAATTAAAATTGCTAAGCCACATTTATTACACTGGGGAGAGTGTATGAGATAGAATTAGGTGATTCACAGATACTAAAGTCAAACAACATCATATTAGGCTCACCATAAATATCAAATACATTGACAATATTCTTAAAGCAGTGTATCAAGATCGTAATTATCACGCACCTGTCTCAAATGGCTTTTTAAAACCGAGCTCTCTGGTTCAGGAAGGGATGGTAACTCCTGATCAGATCCCGTGGGAGTAGACAATTTAGTCGCATCTAAGTCCACTAGCCAAATGTCATCTGGTAATCTTAGAATAGAAAAGAAGGTATTGGAAATACTATTTATACTTGTATCCTCAAAAGCTACAGAAAATATTTTCATACTTTCATATTTCAGATTAAGTTTTTTTTCTTTAAATTGTCATATATTTATAAGTGAATTAAGAGAAATATTTTGAATAAATTAAAAAATTTAAAAAAACTCCCAATTTTTGTACTTAGACAAGAATTGTAACTTACTTGAAATTTTTCTTATACGTAAGGAAGGTAGCTGGAATCCCGATTAAAAACGGCGTAGGCGCCAGCAGCAATTGTTCGGCGAAGCTCATACAGCTGGGCAACAGCGGTATGGCCGGGAACATGTACTCCAGGGGATACAGCATGGACACCAGCGCCATTACCGACATCGAGAGCGCGTTGTAGTCGCGGGACTGGACTACCACTTTGTTCTCAAGAATTATTAACGTGAGAACTTTAAGACATGTGTCCACACCTAGAAGACAATTTGAAATGAAAATCGTTATAGATGTTCTGACGAAAGGTCTATAAGAGTTATATATATTTTTCTATCTGTAAAGATACCTAATACTTATGGGAGTGGAAAGAACCAACTTTGATATGACATTAATATAATAATGTGTATATTACTCGTCATTCTGCTATATAAAATGAAATAAGTAGATAATTGATGACCGTTGATAACTTTTTTATTAAGGAGCACAACTTCCCTTCATTATTACAAACTCTTAAAAATACTCCTACTGTATATATCAAATATATTTAAAGTCCGGAAACGCATCTGCAAGTCCTCCGGTGTTGCAGATGTTCATGGGCGGCGGTGTTCACTTTCCATCAGGTGAGCCGCAAGCTCGTTTGCCCCCTATATTATAAAAATAATAATAATCGTAAAATATTATTCCAAAAGAAATATTTATAAAAAAATATTTACCGAGTAGTTCTAGCGGTAAATGCAAAGGGAAATCAACGAGGGTGAACCGCGTGTGATCGGGCAAGGCGAACACGAGCGGCGCGTGCGCAGTCGGCGACAGCACCTCCAGCTCCACGCGCGTCTTGCCGGGCACGGGCACCGGCGCCGACAGCAGCCGCAGGATCCACGTCTCGATCTCCTTCACGTCGTGCAGCACTATCGTTGGGGTGTTGTCGTATGCTTGACCGGTCAGAACTGACCATACTGTATCTCTACAAACAGATGAATAAGCGATTTTTTTATGTTAGACAACGCGCCCCGGCTTCACACGGGTGCAATGTAGATGTACTATACACAAAACATATTCAAAATCATTTATTCATTTAGGTAACATAATGAACCTAAATGAATAAATGATATACATCACACATAATGTTATGAACGTCAATAAAAAAATACATATTAAATGCTTCTAATTTTAAATTTACTGCCAGTTTTCAAATCAAAGGCGTAGTATAAGGGCATAGCCTATGTTAGTCGTTGATAATGTAGCTTTCTATTGGTGAAAGAATTTTCAAAATCGGTCCAGTAGTTTTTGAGTTTATTCATAACATACAAAAATACAAATCTTTCCTCTTTATAATATTAAGTATAGAAGTATAGATATCGACAGACGAACATGAGGTTCACTTGAGGTAATACCTCAGCCACCACCACCACCTTTTACTTACGGCAATCGGAAATTCATAGACTGAAATCGAAACGCGCAATATGCATTTCACGGTTTTTCCATCTATGAACGGTGGTTCGTTATCCGAGGGCCTATCACGAACGACTATCGACAAAGTATTCGAATCGTCCGTCTATCAGTTGTAGGAGAAATCATTTGAAACTTCATACATAGTATAGTATAGTTGTTCGTGCTCACCCCCCAGGTCGGAATTTCGACATTCCTCCCACCCGTTCAATGCCCGAAGTTACCAGACGTGGGGAAGACTTGCTTACAGAAAATTATAAACATATCGCCCCGGTAGTATTCAAGAGTTTTACCGAACACGCCAACGAGCCCCTCAATATTGTTCAATAAAAATTTAGGAAATTAGTCCTTTTTTTCATTAATTGTGAACATAAAAAACGGCTTACCTTAATATTTGTCTGGACGCACCGACGCGCCGTGGACTGGAAGACTCGTTACATGCATCGATCAACTTTTTGAGGATAAATAGGCACTCGCGGAATGTTGAGAAGAATGGATGATGTGACAGAAGGCAGAGGGAGGTTAATGAGTGGTTGCGAATACGCTGCAATAAATAGGACTCTTTAATTATTCACATCCAGTACCTTGAAAAATATATACATTTTCAAAACCTCGGACTACTTCTACGGACTAGGTTTTTTTTCCTCTAGGTAATACAGCTATTTTTTTAGAGGGTCTGCCTCTGTTATCTCTTATATATTATATATATATAAAATTCTCGTGTCACAATGTTCGTTCCCATACTCCTCCGAAACGGCTCGACCTATTCTTATGAAATTTTTATGCATATTCAGTAAGTCTGAGAATCGGCTACTACTTCTTTCAAACCCCTTAGTGATAAGGGGTGTCCATCCCAAAATTTTTTTTTTATTATGTGGCACAAAAAAAACATACAACGCTATATTTTCACTTCTTTTACCAACCCCTGCTTTTTTTTTCAAAAAATCAAGACTCGTACGAAGCCGGGGCGGGTCGCTAGATACTATATATTATAATATAAACAAACCTGTCGTTTTCTAGTTGCCCTTGGGCTAGGCGAATGTTCGCCGCCGCTCTCAGAGTCAGGAGCGGGTGCAAACCGCGGCGCGCTGCATTCTCGTTCCGAGTCGCTCGGCGCTAAGTTGCTGCTCCTATAGTCACTGGAACAAGTTCAAGCCTTAGGAGACAACAAAAAGCAACTGAAAATCTGTTTGAGTTTGAGTTACATTAGTCAATTATATCCACACTCAGTTATCACCTTGCATAATATTGTCTTTTATTAAAGCGAGTATCACACATTTCAATAAAATACTGTATACCGGATTAAAACGCGATTTATTATTTATATTGTTTAAATTATTTATCCCGACATTTCGGATGCTTTTCAGCAACCGTGGTCGCGGGCAGACAGAAAGATGACAGTTGTCTGATTTTTGAAATGTCAATATTAGTCAATATTGTCATAATATAGAAAATTACAGTAAATATCAACTCCGTAGGAATAGATAGCGTTAATATGGCAACTTTGTGACATTTCAAAAATCAGACAACTGTCATCTTTCTGTCTCCCCGCGACCACGGTTGCTGTAAAGCATCCGAATCGTCGGGATAAATAATTTAAACAATATAAATAATAAATCGCGTTTTAATCCGGTATACAGTATTTTATTTAAATATCACCTTGCATCTTTTAAATAGACTTGTTCCTTAGATCGCACCTAGTCAAGTTGGATCAATTAAATAAAATACTTTATAACGGATTAAAACGCGATTTATTATTTATGCCGACGTTTCGGATGCTTTTCAGCAACCGTGGTCCGATTTGCAATATCACAAAGTTGCCATATTAACGCCAACTATTTCTATGGAGTTGATATTTATTGTAGTTTTCTATATTATGACAATATTGACTAACGGTATCCACTTGTTTTTTAGTATGTTTGATTTGGAGTTTTAGATTTATAATTACTGAATTCCAGGTGTTGGAAACAGTGGCGTAGCTATCATATGGCAAAGTGGTGCAGTGTACCAGGGCCCTGAAGCTGAGAGGGCCCCCTGGGCTTTGGAAAGAGGGGGAGGCAGCTCCTTGATCTATACTAATATTATAAAGAGGAAAGATTTGTTTTATTTGTTACTGTTAACTGTTATTGCGATTTTTTCTCTCTGCACCGGGGCCCTTGTCCACCTAGTTACGCCAGTGGTTGGAAAGTCTCAAACTATCTTCTCTTTTGAAGTTAGGGTGTTTTTTAATTTCAATAGCCTCGCGTACTAGGCCGGGAAAGAATCTACTTTCTCTTGCAAGAATTTGTTGGTCGTTTTAATCCGTTATTAAGTATTTTATTTCAATGTGTGATACTCGCGTTAATAAAAGACAATGTGGAGGAAGGGAGATGTGGTCTTCCTCCAACCTAAAGGGAGGATCCTCGACCAGTCGAACCACTGACTGATGTGGACCCAGTGGTTGATGTCGAGATGTTGTATATATACTCCACGCTCGGATACATAACGCGATTCTGGATTAGACGTCTTTGTATTGATTCTTGTAGCAGATTATAGATGTCGCTACAACAATATTAAGTTGGATCAAATTATGTATAATGTTTCAGAAGAATACGGTAGAAATAAACGATCACCTGGAAAAAGCAGAGTCGGAACTCCGTTCCATGGACTTTCGCCAAGACTCACGTCGCAGTAGTCCGCGATCGCGAGGGCCCGGCGTCTGCGCGCGCTCTACCGCCCGGTAGAAATTGACACATATCCCGTAACGGGTTCTACCTGATGATTCAATATTTTTTCTTTATTTATAGAGTACTTTGTTTCTTCAATTTGTTTGCGGGTTATAGTGAACATTATAAGAGCTTTACATTAGTAGTAAGATATGAGCAGCCTATAGTTACCCAAGTGACTTTGGGCTTGGAGCAAGACAATATTAAACAATTTATTTCAATCAAACCATTTTTTAATTGAAACAGTTTTAATTTTAAGACTTTACGCTATACGCAAGCAGAAAAATGTCGGGATGTATATAAAATTAACACAATCAAGCACCAAATTGGAATTTATTAATATTTTAAACGGTGAGTAGGGTTGTTTATAATTAAAATATCTATAAATAATAATTATTTATTTAAAATATTTGTATGTTCAATCATTCTTCCGTTAATTCAACCTTTGATTTTTTCAAAAATGCAGTATTTACCTGAATCCTTATCAGTGAGTGTGAAAACGAATGAAGTGGTATCTCTAGCGGACATGTGAGCGAGTTGTCGTCGTTGCGCCACGGACACGCAGCCTTCGGGTTGGCAAAAGTACACCATATCGAGCGGCAGCGGAAAGTCGTCGTGGTTGGTGAGAGGATAGCGACGGAGGAGCTCTGGTGCCTGCGTAATTTCAATACAGTATTATTCCAAGAGTCTTCAACGATAGAATAAGACAGAGCTATACACGATGTATCGCGCTGTTACGTTATTTCGTAACGCAAAATATTGCTCTTAAGAAAGCGTTCTCGCTCTCCTTGATAGCCTTGTACGAGTATATAACCAAACTTTTGTAGCTTATAAGAAAATTTTACAAAATTATAAGGGTACTTTGGTTGATATATGACAACATTAGAAACGGTAAAGTTTTAATAAAAAAAAAATGTTTCTGCCTTTGTAATTTATTTTGCATTTAAAGCATAACTTGATGGTCGTAATAATTATTTTTGATAGTATTTAACAGTACCTGAACGGGAGCCAGGCCTTTTCCAGTTGTGTATGGCCGTGCACCGACGATAGTCAGATAATCCACAAGCCGCGGACATAACTGCTGCTTCTGAACGTCCATCTTCTTGATATGCTGATATTTGATTCAGATATCTATATATTACTACTGCTGTCATTATACTCTAATATATTATTGCTTCTCATAATTATCACTTGAAATACCTAGAACAAAACATCATAATAAAAGTTAATATTGTCTTTTATTAACGCGAGTATCACACATTTAAAGTTATAGTTGACCACATTGACCGCCTCCGTGGCTCAGTGGTAAGCACGATGCGTTTAGCACCTAAGGTCTTGGCCCCTGGGTACGAATCCCAAGAAAAATGGATTTTAAAAAAAAATCGGTCAGGCAGGGCACAGAAGGCTCATCACCTACTTGCCTGTAAAGAAAAATGATCAGTGAAACAGACACAGAAATAAATCTGCCTCATGCCCCATTAGGGGACTCGGGCATACACTTTTCATCGAACTCACTAGTTTAAAATATAAGTGCGATATTTTTAACTATTCATAATATAATAGTTCAAATTTTATTAAATGAATAACATAAAATTATTCTTCTCAATATCTAGAACCCATATATTATATGATCGAACAGCATTATTGCACAGAAGTTTGCCCTTGGCCGCATTTCCCTGACCTAAAAACATTCCAGTACCTACTTCCGTTGCTTCCGTAACGGTGTGTGGGTTTTCAGTGAGATTTAATTGAATAATACATCTTATATCTACCTACCAACCTATCAGTAAATTACACATGTGATTTACGATTAAACTTAGCGGATATTATCGAGTTCATTTTATAGTCTCTTCATCTAAATACCATTTTACGATTTTCATCAAGGGCAGTAAACGTTGCCATAAACAATAAGCTATTAACTACGGTATAAAAGTTATATGGATATTTCGCGATCTAATATACATCATATATATTTTTATGGCTTTGATCATAGCTTTTATATAAAGGCTATTAAATTCCACAAGATGATTAGAGACTAGAGTACGTGTTCAACTTATTAGACTAGACCAGTGGTCGGCAAACTTTGGCTCCAGAGCCGCATGTGGTTCTTTGGGTCCTTAAGTGCAGCTCTGGCACAAATATCCACGGAAGCTGCAATATTTTCATTTAAAAAAACTTATTTTTTAAGTATGAAATTTAGTTTTATTTAGTGTACTACTTATTTAGTGTAATAAAAGTTTACTAAACAAGCAGATTTGACTCCCAATTTTCTTTAAAATTGTTGTAATATTCATATTTGGCTCTTTGGCTAATAAGTTTGCCGACCACTGGACTAGACAGTGACAGTGCATACCTATAATCGGTTTCATTGACGTCATTTCGTTGTATTCAATACGTCATTCCCTTAGAGGAGAGATAGCAAGTGAAAGCTTTTTCTACACGATTAGCCACGTTGTGTTACTATACATACGATATAGTGACGTCTAAGTATACCGATGAGAGAAGAGCGTAGGCGGAGAGTTAATTATAGATTGAATTATCTATTACAATAACAACCCTACTCTATGTTAATTAAGGCTGTAGAGGCGAGACACTTTATTTGTAATACAACAGCTGATAGTGTTACAAAAATCTGTTTATTTTTAGTCTAATATATAATAGATAAAACGGTATTTTTATGTATATGAAAATAAACCGCTTTGGTAATAACTTTGGCTTTCACGTAATTTGGAGAGTAAATAAACATGATTGTTTCACGTATTTTAGCCTATGTAAATCTCTTTTTTTTGTTTAGACACCCCTTTCAGTTATAATTTATAAGCAAAAACAAGTTTTCAGTAAAACTAGAAATAGTTCAAAATAAATTTCCAACGTTGATATGCAAATTTTGGCCCACTTGAGTAATCGCACCGGCATTGTAGTGTGGATTCAATGCCTACGCGTAGATAACGCGAGATAAACTTATATCACTACCGGATGGTTATAATTGTTATTGGCGTGGAATTCGTTTGAAAAAATACTTAAATAAATAAAAAATATATAATTCCAGAAAGGATATTCAAAAGTACCTAGAGTATACAAAGAATTATTTATTTGTGAGCAAGAATTCTGACTGAACCAATTCGGAGAGACTTATGTTAAAATAAAAGAATGGCACAAAATATAAAAATATTTGATAAGGATCTGCACCAAATTATATAGGAACGAAATGCACCAAAAAGAAGTTAACCCCTTTGGAAATAATGTTTTTATTGAGTTGAAACACTTTTATTAAATTGTAGTCAGAAAAAAACCTATAGATATCTAATATTATATTTCACTTTTACAAAAAAACATATTATTTTTATTTAATTCTTTTGAAAATAAAATCATAAAAAGATGTAAGTCACTCTTTTTACCTTAATTAGAATTAAGATAGTCTGCGCGTGGAGATTAATAAATAAGGGTCCATCCTTTGCCCAAAGGAAGAGACAGACTTCGTTACAGACGTTATTGATTATTCAAATTCCGAAGATACCGTGAGATTATGTGAATCATAGTAATTATTCGACACTTGACCTTGACTAAACAGATAGGTAGGGGATAAAATCGTTCTACGAATTTAATTTCATATATGTACTAGAGACCCGCCCCGGCGTGTGAAGCCGTCTAGATTTTTTGACAAATAAAAGCAGGGGTTCGTAATAGAAGAGTGAAAATATAGGGTTGTATGTATTTTTAATGCCACATTATAAAAAAATAAAAACAAAAAATATCGCCAAAAAAAAAAAAAATTAAGGGTGAACAACCCTTATCACTTAGGGGTATGAAAAATAGATAGTAGCCGATTCTCAGACCTACTGAATACGCATATAAAATTTGGTAAGAATCGGTCGAGCCGTTTCGGAGGAGTATGGTAACGAAAACTGTGACACGAGAATTTTATATATTAGAGATATTAGTTACTTTTATAAAAATACTATAAACGAAATTAAAAAGTTACGTCACGTCATATTCCTACCCTGACCAATGCAACGTAGAACCAATTCATTACAATCCTCTCAATACGTAATGCGCTACTAATGATATGGGACTTACCTCTAACTTATATCGAAGCGGCTGGCATTGTTCGCTCTACTTTTTTCGCCTGTCACACTCAAGTATAATTAGTGCGGTTATTATTTTAGTAGAGGATGCCGCGTAGTGCATATCGCGAGGCCGCGACTCGAAGGCGAGTGGAGTGCCATGCGCGGCCGCCCACGCTCGATATTTACCGCCCTTGCGCGCTGCGCCACAAATACTATCACTTGACGATGCCTCTGTAGAGTCGCCCTCTACGTGAACACAGATAAGGCGTACTATACATAATACACACAATAGTATGCTTCACGTTACAGTTCAGACTCAAGGATCGATTATTGCCGTTTTACACATCTAATGAACGTGTTAGGTATACGTTATCAATTGAATAATATACTTTAACCCTTAATTGCGTTAGTTTTTATTTTTAATAAATAACATTTTATATCATCTGGGATTGGGTTAATGGGGAAAGATACAAATCAAAACCAAGTTTTTTTTTATATTTTCAAATAATTTGGGTACATATTTTTGAAAATTCAATACTAAATTTTTCTTGCATTTTATCAGTATATGCTACAATTTTAATATTATTCGTTACTATTACCTTGTTTCGATTTCGAAACAACTTTCCGTTTTTTTATTGATTCAATTTTAATCGTAATTCACCGTGAGATAATTCATAACACCAGCTAAAAAGTAATTGTGTTTAGCGCATCAACAACGAAAATTATAATTGCGTTCGGAAACGTTTACATAGTTTTGTTAAAAATTAAAAAGAACAGCATGTGAAGTTTTAAACATATTATTAAGTACAACATCACTATGCATTCAAAGATTAAGCTTACATTACTTCAGCGCCTATTTGGCTATTTAGTTTGATTTATTTGTTTTTATTGTCAGGACACGTTTTGTATGAAAGAAAATATTTGAAAAATCGTATGGAAAAGTGAGAAATTTGATCTCTATAGCAAAAAGTGAGTGCAGAGTGGAGATAATAGGTAAGTTTTAGAAAGCCCAGACTGCGGAAATCTCAAAAGATATAGACAGATTGATTTTCATTTCTTCACAACATATAAGTTCAGCACACAGACAAATAATAATGTAGATACATTGTATAGTTAATATTATTATGCTCAATATTTATCATTCTCTTTGTCTTGTAATTGGAAATGTATTGTTATTTTGCTTTGCATTTATGGGTGTTTTACCTGATATATAGGATATTATTATTACAAAACATAGGAATAATATTATAATATTCGTAGAAATTATTTAATTTGTGTAAAGGGGAGATTTGATCTCATTTTCTTCATTATTATAACAGTAAGAAGAGGCGCCGGGCGGCTAGTAGAAAAATAATGTTGCAAAGATGAAAAATAACAATTCATAATTCACATTCACCTTGGGACTTGGATAATGCAGACGGGTTCTTTGAATGTTTAATTATATAATACCTAGTGGGAGAATGTACAATTTGTCTAAGGATTTTAAATTAAATTTTTAGTAATTTATAAATGTTTAATTTATCTGCATAAATATTAAATATAACAAAAACATATACTTGTTAACAAAAATACTCTTCACATTATTTCCCGCTATCTTCTTTCAGGGACACGGTTCTATTGAAAACAATCTGTAAAAGAAAATATATTATTTAGAAGTTATTTTTAACCATTGAAAATACATACATTATCTACTTTAAATTTCAATATTTATACTTAGCTAAATATCTTGCAATTTACTGAATCCTTATTATATATTTTATGCCTACATTTTTATAGAATTTTATACCTTTTGCAAACAATGTAATAAAACGAAATGAAAAAACCTACAAACATTTATATAAAATATCGATTTAATTTTTTATCAAAAGACATTGAAAAATATTCAAATAATATCTTTTAACTGCGATATTATTTTAAAAACAAGATCTATCGTCTTACTACTCTACGTACTAACAACTCTACTTTGCATATATCTAACAAACTGTAATAGTTTAACAGCCGAATTCTCGAACGCTAATCAACATTGTGGTGTACTTAAAAGTATCTTTAACGCTTTCATTACGAAGGTAAAATAAAAGACAGAAACATTTTAAGAAGCCCTCTGGTTTTGATTATCGTTTCACTATTCCGCGGTAAGCTTACATTAGACTCATCGGTATCAGGATCGACGGAGAAGAATCCGATCCTTTCAAACTGGAACTTGTCGTAGATTTTGGCGCTTTTGATAGAGACGTCGGCGAACGCGCGCGTCGCGGTCAGCGAGTCAGGGCGGCAGTCCGACAGGTACCCGCCCGGGACTTCGCTTTCGTCTTCGGGATTCTTGTGCTTGAATCTGTTACATGAACAATAATTACCACTAAACCTACCAGAGCGGTCAAATGAACGCTTTTAACCAGGGACTGAAACAAAGTAATTTTTATTTTCCAAAATACGTGTCTGACTGAGATACCATGATATTATGTTTAAAGAGTAATACACACTAAACTTACCACAGTATTTTTTTTCAGTAAATATGAATAAAAAAGAAAGAATATTAACAAAAACCTTTATTATACCGGTATAATTGCCATAGTAAATTAATCTATATTCAGTCCCTGCTTTTGACACTACGTACGTAATAAAATTTGTTATTTTCTGGTTTTCTTGAACTTACTGCACGAATTTTTCTATAATATAAAATAATACTATATATTATTGGACCGCCTCCGCGGCTCAGTGGTAAGCGCGATGAGATTAGCACCGGAGGTCCTGAGTTCGAATCCCGGAGAGACAAGATTTAAAAAAAAATGTTTCGGTCGGGTAAGACACAGAAGGCTGATCACCTACTCGCCTGTAAAAGAATAATGATCAGTGAAACAGACAGAAATGGGTCATCCCATGCCTCACAAGGGGACTTGGGAATTCACTTATATATTATAGAAAAAATCGTAGTAGAATGAAAAACTGGAATTTAACCATTTTTATTAAAGTCTCGAAAGCGGTAATTTACTTAGGTCACGTTTAGTGTTAATAATTCGGAAATTAAACGAAAAAATAAAATCACGAACCACTCTCGCTCTACTGTCTACAGCTTATAAAAATACATTGTTTTTATTATTGTTTGATCTATCTATCAATTTATTTTTGCGAAAACTCGGTACATATGGTACAGGTTACTTATTAAAAAATATGCTTTTATGCTTAAGTGTAGTTTTAGAACATGGTAACTACATATAATATTTAGGGAGCTGGACGACTATTTAGTCATTTCAAATTTGTGTAAATACGAAGACAGCTGCTTCTAATAGAGACAAGGAAAAATTAATATGTTAAATTTCCTAAAATGGGGTTTACAGGTGTCTATTGTAGATATATTAGATCTATTATATAAATCCACACTGTATACACTGAGTCTAAATGCTATAATATTCACTAAAACACTATCAATCCCGGATATTCCGTTTAAGCCCTACAAATAATACAGTCGTAACAATAATATTACATAGTTCTATCTTCTACATTATGTTATGTTCAAGTTTTTAGCAAAAACATCTACAATGCGGTGATATAAGTTATTTCGACTATGTGTTTGCGTATTGTTCCCACGATAATGTAAGTGCATGCTCCTATTTCACGATGCATCTACTACTGATAGAGGACAAATCTGTGTTTTTAATTATTTTTCGTTTTTTTTATTACTATAGTAAATAACTTCAAGATTGCAAGTAGGACATGGTGTAATGATTGCAGCTCCTTACAAACATGTTGTAAAACAAAAACTTGACGATTAAAAAGAGTGGCGGAGAGTTTGCCAGTTCTTCTCGTCCGTTCTACGCCTTTGAATTGAGAACTGGCAGTAAATGTAAATTTTTTATTGACTTTCATACGTTTACTTTGTGTTACCTAAATTAATAAATGATTTTGAATTTAAATGGTACTTACAGAGGCTCATACAGTCGCACTTCAACAGCAACCGGCTGAGACACCCAATGTATAAATGCCTTGGGTTTGTCAGCTGACTCGGTAGACTCGGTGGTGCATTCTATTTCAGTTACCTTACCACTGTTATCCTTTATTACTTTTGACACCTAGAGACAAATGATACAGAATAATTTATAAAAGATACAAAAAAGTATGGTATTTTTATGTCATCTATAGACAGACGAGCGAGATTTTGCTCACTTGACGGTAGGTTCGTCAGTCAGTCTGAAACTAAAATGCTTAGTTGTAGTAGCAGTTCACGGTTTTTCAAAATATACCCGGTCAGGAATCTCGAAGTAACGCCACAAAGTAAATGACGAAGATATAAAATATGGGCAAAGAAATAAATAGTCAATAGAATTGTCAATAGACATGTCTAACCATTTTGGCTATGGTAAAAAATGACACATCACAAACCTACACATACAATAAAATTGTATCGACGACTTTTTGCATTGAATATAACCAAAAATATAGAGGACGATAAAAGAAGTGTAACAATAATTAAAATAAGTTTTATTTTTTGTCTGTTTGTGTTCACATTAATCTCCGAAATTACTGATTTCACAAATATTAGTTTAATCTGAACTAACATAAAGGAAAAGTTGAAAAAATAAAATAACCCCGGACGTAATTGCGTGCTATCGAAGTGCACCAGATAGTCCTATTAATTTATTTTTTCACATTTTTAGTCCTACTAAAAATGTGTGTTTTGAGGATGTTTGTTACCCTTTCACGCAAAAACTACTAAACGAATTTTAATGAAACTACGGTATTATTGTTTATACATCAGAATAACAGATAGGCTTTATTTTATTAATTTACAACGATATAGAGCTGATTGGCAAAATTATAACGATAAGTGTTATGTAAGTTCGAAAAATCCTACTATCTTCTCAGATATTTCGCCCAGCAAAAGAGCAGCAAATCGGTTATAAATTTTAAAATTAAAAAGTAAACATGAATATACCTTTATAATGTACCCGGCGTGTCTCAGCCCCACAGACTGTCCGGGCGTCAGTCGCCGATAGCCCTTCTCAGGTTGTTCTTTGAAATCACTCGCTTCGATGTATATAGTCCTATCCAGCACAACTCTGTGTGAACTCTTGTTGGGCTCGTTGGGGAAATCAGGAACGGTAACGGATATTTCTTTGTCACTCGGGAAGTTGGTGATTGTGATTTTCAATGGGTCCAGTACCACCATGACCCTGAAAACGTATATTTTCGAAATTTTAAGGCCCCTTATAACGCCAATAACTAGTGAAGTCTGGCGGCCATCCGACCGTCCCCCTCATCTGCTTGAAAGTAAAAGCCGGAGGCGCCAAAACTATTTTTTGTAATTCATAGAAAAAACTACTGTTAAATACTGTTTAGGTAATTCAAAAATTTTTTTGGCAAAACTAAGGTAGTAAAGGTAGTACTAAAGTAACAGAATCCTAGTTTTCATATTAAAACAGCAGTATCAGTTCCCATTTTTTTTGATTATTTGAAATAGCCTTAATTAATCATAGAAACAGTAATGACATATAATTGTTTTTTTCCCCTAAATAATCTTTCAACAAAATAGTCCACATGCCGGTGATCACTTACCATAAAAAATAGACATTCATTATTCGACATTTTCTATTGATGAAAGAATTTTTAAAATCGGTCCAACAGTTTTTAAGTTTATTCATAACATACAAAAACACAAATCTTTCCTCTTTATAATATTAGTATAGATATGAACGGTTACAAACCTGGGGGCAGTTAGGTTGAGGTGGTCGCGGACGGCGGCGTCCAGCAGGGCGGGGTCGACGGCGCCGAGCGCGCCCGTCACGCCGAGTGCCGCGCAGAACGCGTTCACGGCGCTCGCGGGCACGCCGCGCCTCCGAAGTGCCGTCAGCGTGAACAGCCGCGGGTCATCCCAGTCTGTAACAATCAACTTGCTTACCTACTATCACAACTAAAAAAAATAAAATTAAAAAAAAACCCAAAGTAAACACAAGTGGAGCCAGTGGCGTAGCATGACGGGGCGGGGGGTGCGTTCCGTCCCGGGCGGCACTTTGGCGAGGGCGGCATTTCAGTTGTTTTTCGTTAATTTTTTGTTGTTGTTTGTAGTTCACTGTTCATTACGGTAGAGTTTCTCTTAAGTTTGGTGTGATTCAATAAGAGCACAATTTTTACCATACCATTTATATATTCAATTACAAAAATAAGGGGGCGGCAAATTTGGGATCCGCATCGGGTGCTAGTGACCTATGCTCCGCCACTGAGTGGGGCATGGTACTAACATCACCAAAGAAAGTCCAACTTAAAAAAAAAAACAAAGTACTGCGACTTCGGGCCGTCCGTTTCATTAATCATTATTCTTTACAGGTAAATAGGTGTTCAGTCTTTTAAGCCTTGCCTGACCGAAATAATTGATGGTGATCAGTAAGAATTTTTTTTCGAAATCTAAGTACGCCAATATACTTTTATTATGAAGAGACAACAATAATACCCAATAATAAAGTATTCGACAGCCTCATACATTAATCTTATAATCTCTGTCACAAAGACAACAGAAGATTGATCACCTATTTGTCTCTAGAGAACAATGGTTAGAAAATGGATGCAGAAATTTGTTTACCCCATGCAAAAAAACTCGGAGATAAACTAGAAAGAGTAAAAGATAACAGTCCCTTTCGTTCAGTCCCAAATGAAACTGTTTTCCTGAATATTATTAACATATTATATGACCTCAAGTACTCATACTTCTACAAAATAATTATTTAATTACTTGCAGAAAACTTACCATTGACTATCCCCTCCTCAATTAGCTTGGCAATCTTCCTCTTAGAAACAACTGTATAGTTAACATTCAAACGTCCATACTCCCATTGAACTGGACAATAAATATCTAAAGCATTGCATAGCCAGTAATATGAAGATCTAAAACAAAATTTAATATTTTATAACAATATTTCTAAGCCTTTAAAATAAATATCAAAATATATCCTTTATAGGATCTTGAATAACGAACTTGCTTAATTGTATAAAGATTGTAAATTCGCTTTTTTTTATTTTAAATGAAGTTTCATTTCATATGGGTTAAATTGTTTGAAATCTTGTCTTATAATTATAACATGCTACCTTCTAGACTGGAACTCTTTAGTACACAAAGAATGTGTGATATGTTCTATACTATCACACAAACAATGCGTGTAATCGTAAGTGGGGTAGATGCACCACTTGTTGACAGTGCGGTGGTGAGGTTTGAATTTAATCCTGTAAGCCACGGGATCTTGTTTGCCTTCCTCTAATGTTATTTTCATTCTAAGTGTTGCATCTCCTTCATCTATTTTTCCATTTTTCATGTCCTAAAATTTAAATGGTATCAGTATTGACAATTTCACATTGTTTTGAAAAATTGCAACCTAATTTATGCTTCAGTCAGTTCTTTAAAATTAGTCTTCTTAAGATATTATTATCTACGAATTTCTATCATTAATATCATTTTGAAAAAGTAAGGTTTAATTCTTATTTATATATCTTTAAATATTTATTTTGAACACACCTCAAACAATTGAAGACTTTCATCTATGGGCCTATTGCGCCAAGGAGACGGAGGTGGGTTGTACCCCTTAATTTCCTCTGCCTTCTGATGACACACATATGCCAAGTCCTTCTTTATCAATTTCACTGCCCATTCATATAGCTGATCAAAATAGTCTGATGAATGTGTTATTTTGTATGGTTTGTAACCTAAAACCCAAGTTATTACATTTAATATAATTTCCACATTAATTATATTTCTTTTTTTAAAAACACTTTAAACAAATAATATTGTTTTTTATTAATGCGATACACGCGTACAATATATAATAAATAAAATATGTCAATGTATGCTTTAAGCAATCTCAAAATGAATTCACACCAGACTGTTGTGATCATATTGTTTTGCTTTTGTGTCAATAGATTTTATTGTAGTTTCTCTAAGTATGTAGATTTAAAATCATAATAAAATTATAAATAAATAATAATAGTACAAAAATCCTATTTAAAAAGATTATGTTTTTATTTTAAATGTTTTACATTCATGCCATGCCATAATTTCAATTTCAAGTAGCTATATGATATAAGTAGCAAAAGTAAAAGAATAGAGAAGAATAGAGAAGTGGTAAGAAGAAAAGAGTAGGTAGTACCCTAATAATTAAAAAAGCAATATAATATGTATTTTATACAACACTAGCAACGCGCCCCGGCTTCACACGGGTGCAATGTACTATACACAAAACATGCCTATGTTACTCGCTGATAATGTAGCTTTCTATTTGTGAAAGAATTTTCAAAATCGGTCCAGTAGTTTTTGAGTTTATTCATAACATACAAAAATACAAATCTAAATTCCTCTTTATAATATTAGTATAGATTTAAGTATGGAATATATCATACCAAGCCACTCAACCATATCCTTGATGCCAACAAAGAATTTTTCCTCCTCCTTTTCTGGATTTGTATCGTCATATCTCAAGAAACAAATACCATCATGTGCAGCAGCATACCCGAAGTTTATGTTTATAGCTTTAGCATGACCAATGTGTAAAATCCCATTGGGTTCTGGAGGAAATCTTGTTCGGACCTTTCCACCAGTTATTTTAAGATGTTCCTCTAATAATTTCTTTGTATTAGGTGTAACAATATATCCATCTGTTTTAAAGTTTTCACCAGGTGCATGAAATGGCAACTTTTTCATCAATTCTGATATTGACACTGCCCCACCAATATCAGAAGTAACTATATCACTTGAAACTTTTGTACCTGTACAAAATAATATAATATTATGAAGAAGCTTCTGCTAAAATTTTCATAAAATGTAACTGGATGAAATGCAAATCATAACAAACCTGAAGATTCCACCTTTTTAGCCTTTTCATTACTTAATTTAGCCTTCTTGTCAGTTTTAGGTAGAGGAGCTAAATCAGCCTCAGTTTTTGGGCCCAAAAGATCTAGTATCTGGAACATAAAATATATATATTTTGATATAAAGTTTGTCTTTTTGCAATATATTATTTATCTCTATATATATATATGATATATATTAGGGTGATTCAAATTTCACTGTGTCAGGAAGTAGATAAGCCGAAGTCTTACTATAAACAATCTCAACTATCGCATTCCTTTATTACATTGTTGCCAAACATATACTCTGCACAACAACAGCGCTGCACAATTCAAATGGATTCGTCAAGAACTAATAAAAAAACAATTTCATATACAGTGGTTATAAAATGACGTCCAATTAATTTTATTATTATTAAATTCACTTAGTACGTTAGATCAAGACGAGTGCTTTGGCAATGTAAATCAATCTGACGTCCATATATAGGATGCCAAAAGCAGGGGGACGCCAGTTTAAATACATATTAGTCCGTAAAGGACGTCAAAACTGTTCCAGGATATATATATATATATATATTTTTTTAAATACATACTTATTACATGACTTAATTTGCTATGCCTTAAAAAGGTTCTTATTGTCAATTGTTGAGCAACTGACTTAAATAAATAATTGGCTTCAGAAACACTTGTTTAAACATACATACAATTGTAAGTCTATCTTAACATACGGCAATATCTCAGACTTTTATTTACTTTTAGGTTTTGGATGTCTATGGATGAATGCCATTTCTTGCTTTTTTCACCTTTAGAGCCATCTTCACCCACTTTATGTCATACCCAGGAGTTCCCCTGCCACCACCTTCATCTTATTGAAACTAGATCCCATTTTACAATAAATAATAAGATGTGATATCAAATGATTTTACCTGCACATCAACTTCATTCTTGATAGCTTTACCATCAGCCCATTTTAAATCAGCTCTAACTGCCTGCATAATAATTCCAGAGTTGAATCTGTATCTTTTCTCGAGTAACTCATCTTTATACTTTGCCATATGTTTCTCAACTGCCTGTTCTACTTGCTCTGGCGTCACAACAACTCCCACACCACAATAGTCATCGAACTTCTTATAGTTCACATTCTCCTCACTCACATGACTAAGAACATACTCCAAAGCAGTATCAATCCTCAATGTTGAATCTAATTTACCATCAGCTATGTACTTACACAGAAATGGTAGTTTGCCAGATATTTGTGGCTTTATTTTAGTAGCCAGGTGATATAAAAGTAAACCTACTCCAGGTTGCAATTTTTCAACATCAACCTAGAAACCAATACAATATCAATATACTTATAAAATGATTGCAAAGTCAATGTTTTTATCATCAAATTTCGGCACTTTTCTAACTAACCTCACTTATAGCCTGTAGCAAGAACTTTGTAAGGCTTGCATTTTTAAGGGATTCTTTTGCCTTTTGTTCACTTAAACCAATCTTTTTAAACTTTTCTATTGTTTCTTCTGGTGTCATTTTTAAGGAATATAATAAGATATGGACACAACTATGTACTACATACAATATTTTAAATGGAAAATTGGAAATATAACAAATCCTTAATCCAAATCACCAAAAACCATCGCAGTCAGCTGCAGTGTTGCCAACTTTATTTTTACGAATCCACCAAATGTGGCATCCTGATCCACCAGAAAACCACTAATCCAAAGCCAGTGTTGCCGTTTTTAGTGGATTTATCGCTAGATCTAGTGCAAAAAGGGTCTCTTGTGCATTTTTTCTCAAAACTATGCGCTAAAAAATATATCAAACGGAATCTGGCGCAAACCTAGTTATTAGTTAGCAACCAAGATTAATTGCGCAATTATTCATAGTGTTTCGGACGCCTAAAATCATAGAGAAATAAAAGTAGCGAGTCGATTTCATTTGGATATTTCCGTTCTCTCATCATCAACATCTGGGGCGATGATGACAATGAAAATGTTGTAGAAATTTTTAATTTAGTTGATATAAAACAGTTATTAATTTTTTTAGTTTGTTTTTATTTGTAAGTAATATAATTTTAAATCATAAGATATGAAAACGTGCTTATTTTATAAAATCTATAATAATAATAGAATATACCCAACCTACCTTTACAAATCGTTTAGCAGAAACTAGTGCATTTAAGAAGCCGGATATTAGCAAGATATAGCGCATTTTTGATAACGGTATAGTGCATTTTAGTTTCTTTAAACGGCAACACTGTCCAGAGCAACGGCAGTGATAATAGATTTTTTTGCAATTATTATTATTACACTAAATATATATCGGTTTTCTTGGTAGCAATCAAAATAATAGAATTTGATGCATTATTGTTAAATATTTTAAACATATTAGGGTTTCATGCCCGCTAGTTTTTACAATATTTTTGTTATTAAAACTATTTAAATTATTTATATATATATCTCTTTTGAAATATGTACTCCAGCTCATAAAGAAGCGATTGGTATCAAAATTTACATTTTTATCATTTTGTGGGTTGACACTGTATTGCTTAACAGCGTCCATATAATCCCTTTGAGACGTCTAAAACCTTAGTCCCTCCCGTGATGATTGCTGTAAACTTTACAGTGTAAAGCATTCCAAATAACGGCAACCAAAAATCCAAATAAGTCATCGAATAATCCGAAAAGATAGTTTTATTTAAAATGTTCTTTCCTAACTAGAGTATTCATTTAAATTGTACTAGTGGTTGAATATCCCACCTTACCACTAACTGGAAAAATCTAAACCACTAGAAAATCCACTAGCCACTAAAACGAAAATTTTGCCGCTAAAAGGGAGGTCCAAACCACCAGATCTAGTGGAAAATCCACTGAGTTGGCAACACTGGTCAGCTGTCGTCTGTCAGTTGTCACCTTCATGGACGTATCTGTCATACATGTAATCAATGTCATGGTTTTTATAATCAATGATTAGGGCAGATAAAAAGTTGTAGGTCAATATTTATGAAAATATTTAAACGGGATGATATCCGGTACATATTTGGTAATGAATAATCTTATGCCGGCTGTACACACTCGCCGAGAATCTCGGCCGATGAGGAGGCTCTCGACGAGAGCATACCTGTACACAGTACACACTCGTTTTTTCATTTGTATGGCTCCGTGGCTTCTTTCTGCGTGAGGTATACGCGAAGGAGTGCCGTATGCTAGAGGTGGTGCCGGAGTCGCAGTGGTTCGGCTCGAGGGATGGCCGGTCTTGAAGACCGGCGAGTGGTAGGTCCCGTGGACTTCTTCCATGATGAGCATGGGAAGGATGCACAAGCGGGACGAGGAGGGGGCCATTTACAGGGCCTGACCGCAAGGGCTCGCGGTAGTATGCTATCGCAATTCGGCCCCATTATGGCGGCTTGAGAGGTGAGGGGTTTCAGTGGGAAGCTCCCAGTGACAAAGTTGCCTGGAGCAGAGGGCTCATATCAAGCAGACTGGTGGGGTGAGTCCTGCGTCCTTCCTCCCACTCACTACCTCGACGCAGCGGGTGCGTAAACTGCATTTCCGCTCGATAAAAAAAAGGCTTTTAAATGTAAATTTTTGAATAGTGTACTATATAATAATTTAGTGTATTGTTAGACAAAGTAATATCTTTTGAACTGAACAGCCATTAAACTTTTTAAAATACGCAACATAAAATAGTGTCTTGTATATCATAATTATTTACGTATTTATTATTGAAGGTTGAATAAAGTAACTAGAACGAAAACTGAAGGTTAATTATTCAAATTGCGTTAGGTTGTCTCTTGTTTAACATTAAACTGACGATTCAGTGATCTGAGTAGGTAAATGATCGCTGACTTTTTAATAACTCACATATTTACATGGAATAGAAATGCTTCTTCATGATGTATTCATTCAAGATCCTCTTGGTAAGCAACGTTAGTCGCTTCTATCAATAGAATCATATAGAATCTCGATTCTCAATAAGCTTTGTTCCAAACACAAGCTGATCTGTTATATTTTTTAAGGTTTTATAACTGACCCGGCGTGACGTGGCTCATTGGTAAGCGCAACGCATTAAGCACCGGAGGTCCTGAGTTCGAATCCCAGGGAAAAAGATTTAAAAAAAAAATTGTTTAGGTCAGGCAGGGCACGGAAGGCTGATCATCTACTTGCCTGTGAAAAGATGATGATCAGGGAATGAGTCTGCCCCATGCCCCAATAGGGGACACGGGAATTTTTTTTTATAACACACCTAGCAACATGAAAACTAACACCAATATAATCAATACTTATTACGGTAACTACACAGCGGGACGCGGGTGTTTGTCTTTGTGTGTTATTTACGTACCTATTGCGAGAACTTGTTCTAATAAGTGGAAAGTATAGTATCACAATCTATATTACTATAGATCTACATTAATTACATAGTTGAATATGGATGAATGCTGTGTCGACAAAATCAGTTTCACAAAATATGTTTATTTTTTTATTATTATACACTACTAATACCTACGTAAAATATTTGAGAGACTTTTTTTAATCTTTCTAAGCCCAATACGCGGAGAGCGAATTTCTTTATGCTATTTAGAGATAGATATTAGAATATGTAGCTTTCTAGAATATAGTTCTCTAGCCAGAGGTCTGATTAATAAGTATCAATTTTATAAACAGATATATCTCTTAAACAAAATATTAAATTCACATTGGAAACAAAGCTTAACTTTTACAAGTTTTTCCCGAAAAAATAATAACATTATTTTACAGCTACATCAAGCCCAAATTAGCTGATAGTTAAATTGCGGCTCTGACTGGATGATTACTCAATACTCAATACCTATGTATTTAGCATGCTAAGTGGTGACTAAACACGGAACTCCGTATTTTTATTATCAGGAGTGGCAATATAGTGGACACGTGGGATAGTAACACCTGATAATCTCGTATTTCTTCTCTATATACGAGTATATAAAAGTAGAAACTGACTCAATGGTTTTGGTTTGTTTTTGAACATAGTACGGCCTCTAAGATTATAAAATAGGAGGTGGAAACCCGGCACTTAGGAACTCATCTTAAAACTTATTTTATCTTTTTATATCCATGTAAATTGAAATAAGAAAAGGTGATCTAAGGAAAGTAAAGTGGTTATTTACTGTCGGGTGTTTTAAAAAAATCGCAATATTATTTTCATTTGTTACATAGGATATTACATATAAGTAGGTGGTTTTATTTAATACAAAATACCAATGGTAACAAGCCTAGACAATATCAAAGTAACAAACGAACAAATAGGTATTTCACATAAACAGACATTTTCCCGAATCTATTTTATTAGTCTGAGGTAAGTAGTAGTCATAATCTAAACGCGAATTGAGGAACGAAAGAAAGACATAGCGAAGGCTTTCGATCGGGTCGGGTCTCACTTTAAAATTTTAAATATGGGCTTCCCGAGAAATTATGCAACTGGTTCAACAGTTTTCTGAGCATCGAGGTCGTTGTCGACGGTGCATGTTCTGACTTCAAATCTGTCAATACTTGAGTTCCACAAGGCTGCAAATCAGCGGCATCCATCGTTAAGTGGACAATGGGACGACATAACTGGAGATGGCTCATACTACGGCCGTGTCACCATTAGTTGGGGAATTCCACATGATTAATGGACACCTAGGTGGAATTATTTGGATTAATCCCGGTCTTTGAATTTCCCTATTGGTCATCGCGTCAAAAATACTACGCATAGGTACCGTCACGATGCAGATGTCTGGAATTCCACAACTCCGTTGAACCAGCTGTCGCCGACGGTTTTTTCCGAACTATAAGATATCAGTTTAATTTAATTCCATATATCGAATTCATAAAATACTATGAAATAGTCAATGCGACATAATTTAAATATTCAAGTGAATTCATTTTTGAATTGTTAAAGTGAAAATTTCTATTAGGTAAAATTAATAATATAATTAATTAATTAGGTTTAAATAAAATACTGTATACCGGATTAAAACGCGATTTATTATTTATATTGTTTAAATTATTTATCCCGACGTTTCGGATGCTTTTCAGCAACCGTGATCGCGGGAAGACAGAAAGATGATTTAAACAATATAAATAATAAATCGCGTTTTAATCCGGTATACAGTATTTTATTTAAATGTGTGATACTCGCGTTAATAAAAGACAATATAATTAATTAGGTTATTCTAGAATTATGAAAATGAAAAAAGAAATCAAGTCTATGAAATCACTAATACATTGGGAAACGGAACCAGCTAAACTATTAGCTCCGGGGTAATTTTCAAAACGTTTTCATTCAATCCAGTAATAAAATATAGTTTTGATGTAAGGCGACTTACCAAAGAATAAAATTATGACGTCAATCGTTTATAAATTCCGACAGGAATAAAGCCCTTAGCGATTTAAGCGTCTAGCGGTAATAAAGACCAAAGCAAACCGCAGTAGCTTACGGTAGCTTTGCCGTGCCACGCGCCTCGCGACTCGTGCCCTAACACTTTCAACTCCTACTCATATTGTAGCCAAAACAAATTCTCGACAATGCTTCCAACAAGTACCCACAGTTTTATAATCTGAACTAAAAGTGCTAACAATATTTTTAATTGACATGGTATGTAAAAATAATACTATAATGTAGATGTTGTTAGTACTAGTATTTTTCCAAATTACGTAAAATATTAGGTTACAAGAATAAAAATAAAAATCTTTCCTCCTTAAAATAAAAAAAGCAATTTAATTAACTTGATTTTTTGCTTCAGACTGTATAAATAGTATAAAAAACTACTTTTAAAATAAATATTTGCACTATAATTATAAAAAAAATAACCTTCTTTTCTTATTAAGTATTTGATTATTAACAATATTAATTGCCTTATTTTGTACATAATTTACACAAAAATGATAAAATTAATTAAATACACAATATTACATCATATTTAATAATGCTCTTGAATGACAATAATACGCGTTTTTAAAAAATCGTAGTTAAAATTTATTATAATAGATTATAAAAAAATTATCCGTTCCGATTCGCTGAGACTTCATCTGTCGCCACTGGCTTCCACTGACTATCAATCTATGTATATGCACTATGCAGTTGCATAGTAGGCGATAGTTTTTCGCAGTTCATTTACTGATCTTGAATGACCTTCGCGAGGTCCTCGGTATTCATCTTAGTGCTAATATACTGTCATTAATAATACACAAATATTTAATTTTGCCAGAATGAAGGCACCGTATTTGTTAATAAGCAGTTTTAGTATAGAAAAACGTTAAAAAATGAAAATATCTTGAAAAAAAGTTTAAATATAAGTCAGGATAAATGTCTGACGCACTCAAAAGGTCGGGATAGAAGCAATAATATTGAAAAATTGATCTTATTAATTTATTATAATATCGGTCTTCGATGTCTGCTACCATGTAAGATATGGGAAAACTATATGTTTTACCAAAAAAGTGGTTAAATATGAAATGTTTATTAAATAATAAAACTGACGTTTACGTAGCTTATTAAAAAATAATCAAGAAATTTTTAAGGAAAATATTTCGACTTTCCGGAATTTTCATTCATGACGTGTCCCAAACAAATAATACATGAATACTACAGAGTTAAACGATAACGCGTTGGCGACATGTGACGTCATTGTGGGGAGCCGATTGATACGTTAACAACTAAAAATTTCTGGTAAAAATAGCCGAAACAATGCCATTTCAATATTGAACATAAGTATATGCTATGTGGTAGAATTCCATTTTCCTCATACCTACTGTGTCTATTTGATATAGGTACCTACATTCGTAAACGTGATATATTTTTAATTATAATATTATTTGTGTGCTAAATATTTTCCGCTCTCACTTATCTTTCATCAGAGGTAGTATAATATGTACTTCATGTAGAGTTTATAAGATATCTACGCATCAAGCGACGTTTTCAGGAACGTATCTCAGTCAAAAATAGTTTGATTACTAAGACACTATGAGTATTATGAATAATTGAGCAGATGTAACATTTTATTTGCATATAATAAAAATCACGGTTTATATTTGTATAATCTTTATCGAAAGTTTTATGTTAACTTATGTTATTGAATATTGATTTCCTCTCATAGATATATGGATCGTCCAGCTGTACAATATAACTAAAAATTTTATTGAGGTAGTCTTAAAAAATGTCACCCTATTTTTATGAAACTAAATAATAATAATAATACTATTTAACTTCTAATACATATACGTAAATGCTATTTAACTTCTAATTTACAGTAGGTACCTACAATGAATACGAGGAGACCTTTACTATTTGATTTTAAATGGTTAATGTTGCCGAATATATCAATGTACCTACTTTAAAATATATTATCCCAACTGCAGGTATCACAAAACTATTTAAATTTCAGGTCCATCATAAAGATAACTACGGTCGATGGTCTCAATGAGTTCGTCAATGACTTCTCCTAAGTCCTCTCTGGCCAAGCTCGTATTATATCCTAAAACCAAGCCGTTCAAGATTATGGTTTTAGGACAATCAGGAGTTGGCAAATCTGGTAAAAAATATTTATTTCATAAAAATCAAATAATGCGTCCTTTTAATTTCCTACATATGTAGATACAATACTTAGATAATTTTTTATGTAGATAGCGGATCCAGCTATTTTTGTAACTTACAACATAATATTATCATATTATGTATAAGATTCGTTTTATAGTACCTAAAATACTATTAAATTTCAGCGTTGGTAGTAAGGTTCATTACCCGGCGTTTTATTGGCGAATATGATCCCAATTTAGAAAAGATCTACGCTTTTCAAACGGTAATTGATAACGAAACCGTTTATTTTGAAATACTCGACTCTGCTGGCGATCCTCAAGTAAGTAGCCCTTTACAAAAATCTCTCTTAATCACCATTTGAATACGTGGCCTAATGATGTTGTATAACTCCGGTCTTATATAATTTATTACAGAAAAGTGAGTACTCTAATTTGGAAAATAACATAAAGTGGGCGGAAGCATTTATCTTGGTATATTCTGTGACAGACAAGTGTTCTTTTGACGAATGTCATCGGCTGAAATTCCTCATAAACTACAACAAAAGACGTCGTAGACTGGCATCGTCTGTAAAGGTCAGTAATCTAATGCACGGCCCTTTTTTATATTATTATATAGGTACTAAATAGAAAGTAATACTAGGCAAGGGTCGTCTATTTATATTTTAATCTGTAGTTATAAATAGTTCTAAGTTTCTAGTTTCTACGTCGAAAGGTTTTAAAATATCACTGTCCTACAAATAAGTTTCTAAGTTATCAATAAAAAAATCATTTTTTATTTAATCTGAGAGTGAAACCATATAAATCCATAAATTGCAAAGTTATTCAAGTATTATGATACTCCAGCCCGACTTTTATAATAGGGATCGTGTTGCTATTGTTTCACAACTTTGCGGGAACTCCGAGAGATTAATTTTCAAAATATTTTGAAGTATTGAAAAACTCGTTTTTATAGTAGGTAGGTAGATATTTCATTTTGTTCGACTAGTTAAGTATTGTGATAATTATAATATAAATTAATTAGAGCATTTAAGTTTTTATTTTATCCTAATCATTTTGCTAATTCGGGCGATAACAAAGCAGGGTCAAACCAAAATCAAACTTAGAACTAGTTTTATAAGTAACGTACCCATAAACTAAAGTAAACCTCAATAGTATTACGACGGGCTCGTTAGCGCAGTCGTGCGCATTGGTGAGTCGTGGGTTCGAATCCCATAGGTAAGACATGTTTATAATTTTCGGTGAGTATGTCTTCCCCACGTCTGGTAATTTCGGGAATTGAACGGGTGGGAAAAATATCGAAATTCTGACCGGATAATGAGTCACCGTTCATAGATGGAAAACCGTGAAGTGCATATTGCGCATCTTACAAGGGGACTCCGCGTACTCATCATCGCCGTTTTTGGCTAAACTTATCCCACATGCAGGGCATGACTGTAAATGAAAAAAAAATATTTCTTTCAATTTTTTTTATTCACTTCGCTGTCAATCGTTAATAGCCTACACCTTGGCAATGTGTAAATCCGCCACTGATTTTTCTATATTATATGTATAAGTCAATGATAATATATTTGTAAATAATACTGTCTTTTATTAACGCGAGTATCACAAATTTACTAAATAAAATACTTAAACCGGAATAAAACGCTATTTATTATTTATCCCGACGCGGTTTCGAGTGCTTTTCAGCAAACGTGGTCATGGGCTGACTTTACCGGTAATCAGGTATTAAAGATTTTTTTTAAATACTTATTTGTACTTTCAGGACAGCATTCACGAAACTCCTGTAGTACTCGTTGGCAATAAAGTGGACCAGGTCGGTGACCGCATGGTGTCTACGGAGGAAGGACAACGACGAAGCAAGGAAATAGGCTGCGTTTGTTTTCACGAGATTTCTGTTCGAGAAAGTATTGACCAGGTTGGCATACTGCTTTACGGGACTGTAACACTTATCTGAAAAGCACTACAATTCAACAGTGTTCCAGTGCATGCCACTTCGTCTGCATAATAAACTAAACTTTCTAAATTGGTAGACTGTCCTTGCTGTTAAAGGAAGGTACCTAACTTCTCCCATATTTTTAAGCCTTTAACCCCAGCTGTTTAAACTTCGCGTTGATGGGTTAATAGTCAGTCAACATGGTCACTCTCTCCTGTTTACTTAATTTTTAATTCTTTTTCTTCTTCTTGCCCCTGTTCCCTTTTTTTTTTATTTGCGGTCGGCGCAGTACGTCCTCTTTTTGCATTATATCCTTTCACTCGCCATATCACACCTCTCAAACATACATCATTCTTCACACAGTCAATCCATGTTTTTTTTGGCTACCCTCTTCCCCTATACCTATTCAAAACTTTTTTAGATACATGCCTTTCACCTCTCCTCAGTACAAATAGTATCTGTATATACATACGTAAATACAGTTGAATTTATTATTACGGATAAAAAGAGTAGGTATACCTAGTAAAATTGAGAAATAAAACCTGGGGAATCGAGAAAATAACCAAAATGTGTTTGTAATTTAAAATGTCCAAAGGAACGACTTTTTAATTAACGACAAAATGTGCAACAAAGGATAATTAATTTGTGATACTTAATTGGCAATCTACCCCTAAAAGTGTTTTCTTTATGCAAGGAAATGAGTATTTCTAATTAATAACATCAAAGACGCAATCAATCACGCTTATTTGTGCCATTTTCATGACTATTTTTCTGGTGTCGGGTGAAATAATTATATTTTACTTTATACTTACTAAGTATATATATATTTTTTTATAGTATAGGGTGCAAACGGGCAGGCGGCTCACGTGATGGTAAGTGATCACCGCCACCCCATAGACATCCGCAACACCAGAGGGCTTGCAGGTGCGTTGCCGGCCTTTTGGTACCTACACCTGCTTGAAAAATACGTCCTAGCTTTTTTGATAATGGTCGTTGTCGTCGTCGCCGAGAGCGGGTTACAAAGTTGTATGAAAATTCATTTCTAACGTGCTGACGGGTCACAAAACTACATAATATGAAAATTCATTGTTAACGTGGTTTTAAATTTATGGTTACATCCTTTTGTCTCTAAGTGCGACATGAAACTGGACCTATTACCTTTCAATAAAAACATTAGCCGGATGAAATTTTGATATTTCTACCAGCGAATCCTAATTTTGATATCTGTATATATTCCAAACGATGTAAAAGACGGACCAACTGCAACGGACAGAGACCCTCAAGACGCAGTCTGATAAGGGTTTATTACGAGTACGAAAACTCAGGATAATAGCCAACAAATTCAATAAAAAATTGTAATGACTTCTCCAGTTGACAATTTTTTTTAATAATTCATAATTTTAATTGGATGCAGTTTAGCATAAGCATCTAACCAATCCAATTTATTATATTAAAAAGTATATACTCAACGTGCCAGAGCTTGTAATAATATTATGTCATTGATTCCAGGTGTATGGAGTATTCAGAGACGTCCGTCGTTTTTGGAGGGTAGGCAGCAAGTGGTCTCGGGGTCGAAGCGAGCCAGATATACACCCAACTGCACTGGGCAGGCCGTTATCCCGAGCTGCTTCTGATACTACTGATCCCAGCACTGTCACTCCAACGTCCCTTTGTAGGTACAATGATATATTTTGTAGTTTTTAAGTTTCAGCTAACTATAGTACCTATACGCCACAACAGCAATACCGCGAAGTGACACAAATGATTATATAATATTATCCCAACTAATAGTTATTATAAATGTGAAAGTTTCTGAGGATGTATGGATGGATGTTTGTTAACCTTCACGCAAAAACTACTGAACGGGTTTTGATGAAACTGAATGAACAGTATTATTTTTTATACACCAGAGTAACATATAGGCTATAATTTCTAAAGATATTGATTTAATTGGCCAATTTATAATGATGTGTGCCAATTAAGTCGGAAAAAATCCTGCTATTTGGTATTACAATAACGGCTTCAATATAAAACATAGATGTATAGATGCATCAGAGTTAGGGCTTTAGACACAAAAATTGTTGTTAAAAACACCAAGGTTTGATCACTGTCCTTCCTCATAGTAAGTGGGGATGCAGTCTTTTTATGGTTAAATTAACAGGGCAAGCCGTGCTTTTTGGCTTATGTGGAGGTTTCGCCACTGACTGAGTGGTGGATGGAATTTCTATGTACGTTTTAGTAATATCTATAAAGTCTGCTGTATGTAAATCACGTAATATGTGGTAAAAATAACTACATATTTTTCGAACACAGTATCTTTAAAAGTGTGTTTTGACCTTACACGTTCTCAATATATCTCAAAGTGAATGGTTTCAATTATATTTTCAGGTCGTCGATGGACAGAGTTCGATTTTGAAGGGGATGACAAAGAGCGTTGTGTCATTCGTAGCGATTCAAATTCTTCTAATGAAACTGTAGATGAATTTCGAGCTAGAGCAAGCACAGACTCTAGACTTCCACCTCGGCCGACCAGATCTCGTCATCCGCCTTCTACAAGACCTCTACCAACTCCAGTTAGGAGAATGAGCGTAGCTATGAGAGGAAATAGTAGCTCAAGTACATATTAAGAGTGAATTTGTAAATAAGTTTGTAGCAAAATATAATCTGTTCGTTCTTTTGCTATTATATTGTCGCTTTTTGGTCTGTGTATAAGTACTACAAGATGTTTTATGCCTCAACATTCCATGATCCATCACTCATTGTTCACATCTATGATAAATCATTCAATATAATTATTTTTCCCTTCAAAATATGTGGCTAAATCGAATGTAAGCTATAGTGATGTTTGTGAAATAAAAAGCATTGTAAATAATAGTCTATTCCTACCAGCTACCACATACCTAAATTATGGTATGGTTCTATAAAATAATCTGATGTATAATATGTAACTGTGCATCACATAATATTATAGGTAGGTAAAAACTATATGACTGCTTCGATAAAAATGCGTAACAAAAATTATTCCTTTCAGGAAATATGAAATAATGATTAGCGGTAAACGGGGTAAATCATGCCAAATACTAGATAAAATCATTGTATGTTATTCGCATATTATATTGTAAAGCTTAATAAATATTGATAGAACAATCGCTTTTGCAGTTAATTGTTTTCCACGTTGAAGTAGTGACATTTTTGGGGTTATTATGTTTTATTGATAATAAAACATATTCTATTTCATCTCCTCTAGTGTTGGGTAGTACAGGACTTCAAAAAGAGTTTGTAAGAGTAGCCTCTTTTTCACTCTGAGCCAGTACAATGTCCCACTTCAAATGAGGCGAGGCGTACGAAGCTCGAAGCATAATTTGTACTAGCAAGTATTAATATGACATTTGATGGTTTTTTTTATAGTTATTTATCACCCAAATACATCGAGAAAAAACGAGCGCGACATAAAATTTGAAGTAGTACATTTTATGATTTCGAGCCGCTCTTACATTTTGACGTCATGTCCGGGACAAATGTACCGCCTCTTGTATGTCCTACTCAACACTAATCTTTTAATATAATATTAATAAAATAAACGTCAATAAAAAATAGGTTCTGTAAATATTGCATTGATATAGCTACTAAAAGTCAAATGGCATATTAAATGTTTGGACCTTTTCTATATGAATTACCAACAGAACAAAAACATTAAGAGGTAATTTTATATATTTACGTATTTATGTACTAAGAAGCGCTAGGTCGAATTAAACAAACTATATATTTAGATATATATTATTGAGCCGAGAGGATTAACCAAATGTTTCAAATTCACATATATATCTTCAATAGAACTTAACTTCAATCAAGTAATTTTTTACGAATGCTGTTACATTGAAAAAGTTGAATTTAAATTTCGACTGAATCTTAATTTATTTAAAATCATTTAGTGAATATTCTTCATGTCATTAATTAATGACGAAACCTTTATTAAATCCTGCCCACAATTAAAATTACAAGTATATTTTAATATATAGAGCACTGAGCAAGTAATCACTAGGTTAGAAAGCAAATTCTGTAACCACTGACCCGTTTTCAAATATTCATTTGTTAGAAGAAAGCAAAGCTGTCCTTGATTTAATATCATACCTATGCATATGACTAAATTTGAACATTCATGTTTCAGTTTTTCAAGTACTTACTTTTTACGGATTTACTAACATACGCTGACATGAAAATTATGTATTACAACAATATTGCTCTTAAAAATATTAAAATATCCACGACACTTTCTTTCATTTAAATTTGCGAATGGCACAACACGGTATTCCTAGTAAAATATTTATATTTATGGTTAGGTATCTGTATATCTAAAGATCAATATGTCATAGAATTAATTGCTTAGTAACACTATGCTATAAGGTCGCTAGACGACTATTTTAATAGTGACATTATTGCAAATATTATCATTATCATATAATTATTATCATCTCATTTATGTATATAGTGGCATGAAATTGAAAAGGCATAGTTACCAGTTTCTCAAACTCTGATAGATAATCTAATATATAAAATTCTCGTGTCACAGTTTCCGTTGCCATACTCCTCCGAAACGGCTCGACCGATTCTTACCAAATTTTATATGCGTATTCAGTAGGTCTGAGAATCGGATAACATCTATTTTTCATCCCCCTAAATGTTAATAAATAATTTTTTTGTTTTTATTTTTTTATAATGTGGCATTAAACAATACATACAACCCTAAATTTTTACTTTTTTTAGTACCAATTAAAGCCCCTGCTTTTTAGAAATTATTTACTTGGCAAATCAACGTTTGCCGGGTCAGCTAGTATTATATATAATTTTGACGGGCTCGTTGGCGCGTTCGGTAGAACACCTGCCGTTCGCATCGATGAGTCGTGGGTTCGAATCCTACCCGGGGACAACATGATTATAGTTTTCTTTAAACATGTTTTCCCCACGTTTGGTAACTTCGGGCATTGATCGGGTGGGAGGAATATCGAAATTCCCACCGGGTAACAAACCACCGTTCATAGATGGAAAAGCCGTGAAGTGCACATTGCGCGTTTCGGTTTCAGTCTATGGATTTCCGAATGCTCGAAGTAAAAATTTGGTCGACAGCTTATCATTGATTGAAGTTCTGTGGCTGAGGTGTCACCTACCATCAAGTGAACCTCATGCTCGTCTGTCGATATCTGATATAAAAAAAAAAGATAAGTGCTCCAAAAACTGAAAAACACTTAAGCATCAACCTGGGATTGACTGACTGTTGCCCTGGCATAAGTAATGAAATGTCTGAGTCTGCAGCTATGTCCCGGGTTCGATTCCCTGGTTGATGATCAATTTCTGGAGCATTTGTTGATGAGTGTTTCAGAATTGAATGTTTGACGCTTGTAAAGGTTGATAAGATAAAATTGGTGGAAGTTTGAAGCCTGTTCAGACGTAAGGTGGATAGCTGATTCTATTGCGGCTACAAGATTAACACGAGTGGGTAATCTTGTAGCCGCGATAGAATACCGTAGTTAACCCGTTGCCCCAACATGGCGAAATCTTTGTGTCAAGTGGCGGTATACGGTATAGTGCTATCTGGCTAGCTGGCAGCCGTGAGTGACCTTAACACCCCACTCTCCCGCTGGAAGTTGAGCGAGAACTTGTTCTCATCCTTAGGCAATAAGGAGCTATCTTTAAATGCTATGCACTCGTAAGGTGGCCCTTTGAAAAATGACATATAATTATAAAGTTCCATTCGTATAAATCTTTGGCTAATCTAATCATTTCTTCAAACTGAACTTTGTACGTAGGGCTTTAATTTGGCCATTTTTTTTTAGGGCTAAAGAATAATGACCGACCACCGTCCATTAAAAAAGCTGTGAAGTGCCGTTTTCGCGACTTCACGTGTGTGTATTATTTTACTCGAGGAGAAAGTGAAATCTTAAAATACTACATATAAAACTAAATCGTACGTCTCTTTATCCGCTTAGTTCTTCTTATTATGCATAGAATTTGGATACTGTTCAAAATGTTAATATACATATTTTTTCCTACCAGTTGCCAGCTTGCACTTCGCGCAGGTTTGCCTTCTAAAGAGCTCCATTAAATTAGTCCTGAAATATATTTATCGATTTTTATGTTTCTGAATGACATCAAAAAATTAGGAGGCAAAGATGCCCAGCTGAAGATGTCGTAACAATTTCAGAATTTATTGAAAGACGAATAAAAATACATAATTACCTGTAGGGTTATTCACGATCATTCGAAAACATTCCGTTCCGATATTACAAGATTTTGTACCGATATATCAAGCTTTCTATCATTTTATACTAAGATTCTAATCGGAAACTCCCGAAGAATGCCGATGCTCAATCCTATGGGAATTGTGAATACCATTCTCATATCCGGTAAATACGAAAAACTTTCAGTGGGAGAGCGTAGCTTTCCGGGCGGATCGATTTCGAATGATCGTGAATAGCCCTACTGGAGTGGGTATTTTGAAAACCTTCATAATATTTTTCTGTCCCTTGGTATTTATTTATATACATATGTAAGTGTTTATAAAACAAACTTGGTCACATAAATAATTCCCACAGGCCGCGGTAAGTCGCTAGTCATTGATAAATCGATGTCCTGTAGCGGTGTTATCAAGTGCGGCTCACGCTCTCGCATAAAAGGGAAAATAAATAATTAAAAATCTAGCCTTCGTAAGTGAATAAAGACTGTGTGCATATGACTTTGAATACATTTTGTATTTTGCAGATACAAATATTAGATTTTCCGAGTCTGTGTAACTTTTTGTATCTGTGAATTCCCCGCGATACAAGTATTTCTCAGTGCTGGTGCGGCTCTCTTTAAAAAGTAAAAACTTTTTCAAAATCAACCCAATTTCCATTGTCCTATCAAGTACCTACTAAAGAAAGGAAGAAAAAGGCATATTTTAAAAGCAGTTAAATATATTTCGGTCTTGTGACGAAGCAATCTTACGTATTTTACCCAACACTCCACTTGAGGTAGGCATCCGAGCGCCTTGGTGACTCAAGTGGAAAATTACTGATTTCTTAGGGTCAAAGATGAGGCCACGTGTATAGATTAGTTTTATCTCAATTATTAGTGATATTTGTTTACATTTCAAGAGAAAGCATGATATTCCTCTCAAAGTTTTCGGTTATGAAGTCTGACGAATCACTGTATGTTAGAAGTTGGAATACTACTTAAAAAACATTGTTGATATTCGTATTTAACATAACATTGGGTTAAAGCTTTATATAGTACACACACTTGACGGGCTCGTTGGCGCGTTCGATGATCACCTGCCGTGCGCATCGATGAGTCGTGGGTTCGAATCCCACCGGGACCAACATGTTTATTTATTTAGTTTTCTGTAACCATGTTTTCCCCACGTCTGGTAACTTCGGGTATTAATCGGGTGGAGGAATATCGAAATTCCGACCGGGTAACGAACCTCCGTTCATAGATGGAAAAACCGTGATGTGCACATTGCGCGTTTCGGTTTCAGTCTATGGATTTCCGAATGTGAACCTTATGCTCGTCTGTCAATATCTAAAATATAAAATTAGTTACACTATTTTCCTTTTTGTTATTTTATTTGTCCACGAAAAGCTCGTCTGAAAAAAATATACAATTTACATAAACTTTCACAACAGTATTATTTATTATTCAGTGTATTCATGGTAATTGCAAAGTTTTGATACAAAATTGCAATAACAGCGTCTGTGCCCTGCAACGTCTACGGTCTGCAGTATCTAAGTATAACGCCCTCTCTCATAAATAATCACTCAATCTTCTAACATTGAGATACAAAGTCCAATCTTTACGATCAACATGTACCTACCTCTCTTGGAGAGTTACTCGCAACTTGATTTGTATTTATAGACCACTTGCTAAGTTTGCTACATGATTAGAGGCCTCGATTATAATGAAGGATTAAGCAATATAACAAGTCACCTATTTATGATTGGTAATAACTTATGCGAGACTCTAATTTAGCCGCTAGATAATATATAATTAGAACCACCACGAAAGAAGAGACATCATAATATTGCAATATTCAAGTAATGTAATATTAATAAAACTTATATGAACATAATGTTGTCTTTTATTAATGCGAGTATCACACATATTATGCTGATTTTTTTTTTTTTTTTTATCTGACGATAGACAGTTGTTTGACTACTATCCCACCTGATGTTAAGTGGTGATGCAGTCAGGGTGGTAAATCACAATTACGATTACGAGGATTAAAACGCGATTTATTATTTATATTACTTATTATGCATATAGACAAATACAGAAACTACTGAGGATTAGATGGCGTTAATGTTATTTAAAATAAGACAGCTTTGAGATGTCACCTTTTAGTTTGCACTTGACCACTGGCCACGTTTGCTTGAAAGTTCTAAACTACTCTAAAACTGACTATAGGTAATTTATAGTCTAAAGGGTGCAGATCTGGACTAGATGAGGGCCAGTCTTCAGCTCCTATAAAGTCCGGAAGGTTGTTTTCTAGCCAGGCTTGGGTTGTTTGTGCCTTGTGTCTAGGTGCAAAATCCTGCTTTAAAGCCCTCGGTACTTTTAAAAAGATATTGCTGAGAGGTTTAACAACACGTGTCAAGACGGCCTCTTAAATAAAATGAAGATTCGTGACTCCTTGATAAGACACCCCCCAAAAATCGATCACTGATGCAGTATGATGACCACGTCTCACGTCGTTTCGACAACTTGGGCAGCTTCATTAGAACTGTGAGCGTACTCTTTATCATTTGCCTATTTGTAGTGCTCTTCAATCATATTTTTTTTTCATTCTTAGTAATTAAACTATTTCTGTGTCTTTCACCACTATCGGGGTAGAAGGCGTTTTGATCGATCCACACATTTTGTAATTAATAATAAACAAATAAGTATATAGAAATAAGTATGTGAAATGGCGAAACATCGAAAGAAGTTTTTAACATAATGATCTCTATAATTATTTTGAATGTGTTCCAAATTCAAAATAATAATAGAGTCGAAAAAAGATAATTTTTATCTAACAGTATTTATTGCCTACTAGCCATTAATGAAAAAGCTAGGAGCATCGAATGACAGAGCGTGAGATTGCCAATACATTCAAAATTTGGAGGCTGTTCTCATATTCCCATTATTAATCATTAAATCCATACAAAGAAGTTATTTACATAAATAATGTACTCTAATCATTTATTATTTTGGTATTTTGAGCAAGGAAAGTTTATATCAGAATTCCTTGGGGGAAAAAAGAAAGGTTATCATTACATCTACACTTTAAACCATAATTAAAGATTATTGGCAACATTTACCCACCTACATCAGTAATAGACTACATTTATTTCATTCTTCTTCTGGAATCGAAATAGGTATGATACATCATACAGGTATATGAAGCTAGCCTCAGATTAAATAAAAACTAATCTGAGGAGCTAACCATTTGTAATTCTTACGGAAAATTTAATATATTTTTAGGGGACTTTAACGTTTATTTTGTGTCAGTGTACCTATATGTTATGGCCCTTACATTAGGCTGATTATAGTCGTCTGGCACTAAGCTAAGGATAAAGGAACAAATTAAATTTGGATGTGTGACAGATTTTGTATGGGAGAACAAACAACAAATAAATGAAAATGATAGAAAATGTTGCCGTGTTGTAATAGATAGTCTTCACGGATCATTGTGGGTATACAATATGTATGTTGTTTGTTTACAATTGCAGACCATGTGACTCCCGCGTGACCACAGGATTTATAGGTTTACTTCTGACGAAGGATTAGCGTAACCGGGTCGCGACGTCTAACCCACAGACAGCTACTCGTGTTCATCTCTATTCTATTTATAACGCATTGGGTTACGGTGCACTTCGCGTTCGTATATTGGTGCAATTGCATTTGAGTGTCGACAACAATACGCAACCGCGATGTAGGTATTCACTTATTGTAATACGTTTTATCTAGAATTGAGCTAGTACATTACTATGAGGCATCTTGTATTATGCATAACATGCCTATAAGCATTTGGTACTGAGCAAGAATGCCACACAGAAACGGCCTCATAGGATAAGTTTTCAATTAGAAAATATTAAGATTCCTTTGACCTTATCCTATAAATAATCCATACTTGATACAATTTTAAGAAATGCATCATAAATAGGATAACCTCAGAAGAAAATATAATGTTTCAATGCACCTTGCGACGTGTAGAAGGCGCCAATGACTAGTTATTGACACCACTAGATTTTATTTCATAATAAATTATGATTCACATTGGAATAACATCCACCCGCACCTTGTAATCAATTATTTGAAGTGGTTGCAATATACTAAGTATTTTCGTGGTTAGGAACTGCTACTAGTGTATTAAAATTGAATACTTTAGTGATACGTTCACTTATGAAGGTACTTACATTGTGCAAGAGCACTACATTTTCAAATAGTATAATATAAATGGTGAGGTCCATTTTCGGCCTCAAAGTATGTTTATATTTGTACCTATGTTTAAATCGTTTGTAAAGCTGTGTGACTCAGTAATAATGAATAAAAGGCTCTCGATCTGCTAAAACTAAAAGCCTATACGCATCATATTGACAGTGATATATTTTTCCAATCATATTAATTCCTGCTCGAGATATGCTTCACAATCACACAGAGACATGAGTCCTTATTTAAAATAAAAACACGCTTCGGAGTACGTTTCAAGAAAGAAGTCCCACGGATAATATTGGAACTAAAATATTTTTTATGAAAGTATTTTTAACTCCATAGACACTAGCGACACCTAAAATGGACTTCTTTTATGAAAAGGACTCTTCGAGTGCTTCACTAGGTATAGCAATAAACATTGGGGTAAATATCTAATATTTATCTATACTAATATTATAAAGAAGAAAGATTTGTTTGTTTGTTACGATTTAACTCAAAAACTCCTCGACGGAGCTTAAAAATTATTTCACATTTAGAAAGCTACATCTTCACTGAGTACCGGTACCGGAAATCGAAACCGGGACCTTGGATGCTAAACGCAACGGGCCTACCACTAAGCCATAGAAGCGCTATAACAAAAATATATTTCGGCTTCCTCATTGCTTTTAATGCACGACGATTATAAAATAATCTAGACACAAAAAATATGTATGATTTGTGTTGTCTGCATAAGTTTTCCTTGAACGTTTGATTAAAAAACCTGCGACATTAATAACAATGTACCTACGTTTTTGTGCGATTTTCCTACACAGAGTCGTTTATGAATACACGCAAATTATCTGTGATGTAACAATGGTTACCGAACAGAACAAAAACATTGCATTTGTCGTTTATGAACTACGCGCCGTTCCCACTATAGAGGATGCCGCTATGACATATGAGTAATGAATATTTTATTGACTCTTGTACAGTTGTACTGCCCACGAGTTTGCTGCACTCGCGCTCGCAATAAATGTCACAGGAAAGCTATTTTAGTTGAAACGGTGAAATCTTGGTAATAAATCAGGAGATTTTATAAGGACTTTTCCTGCCTGCACTTGTGGTCGTGTTTTAAATTCGGTCAGATCAATCAGATTATACAGAAAGTAGGTCAAACCCTTATCTCAATTGTCTTCATGGACTCAGTTTTTAAGTACCCATGTACTTAAATCACTCTCATATGAAAAGAGTATGTGTATTCGTAGGAACAAAAAAAGGGATAAGAATTTAATAGGCTCAACTATCTTATTCTTCATTTGTTACCAGTTATGACTTTTATAGCATTTAAATCTAATGCATGTTCTTCTTACAGACCAGTAAATTAGGAAAACCATTAAAATTGAGAGGTCGCAAGGAAACAAAATACGCACCTAAAATCAGTTCGAACTTCGAAAACGTGAATAATCCTGAAGCGCGCTATCGAAGTATTTTCGAATGCTGAATACAATACCTATATACAAATCCCGACATCAACCATTGAGGACTGAGTGGTTCCACCCACTGAATAGATAACAAAGGCTATCTATTCCGCACACCTTCCTACCCCACAACCTCTTGACATCTGAATAATATAAAAGCCTTAATTTAAAATACATAAGTCTTCCATAATAACGAACCTTTAACAGTATAATAGATCGCAACTACGTTGTACCTAATGAATCGCAACTTATGTCAGGAAATTTATAAACTCTAGTCTATATACTACCTCCATGCAGTTAGTCCATAAATAAATGAAGTAAATACACAGCGTCCACTCGAGACTACACAAATTGAGTTTTGAAACGACTTTAGTAATCTCTCTTCGCCACAGTTTCTCTTCATCTACTTAACTATTCATTAAAATATATAGCTTGCGAGTTAATAGACCACAAAGGACTCAGAATAAACTCGTACAGGAACACATAAAATAATAACGAACTCATCGTTTGTAGTTATTCGCAGATTTCACTCTTAAGTAGAACATAAACAATGGTGTTTAGACTGCTTGCACGTTGCATGCCATAAAGACTCACTTCTTCGGAGGTTTCCATGAAATTACTGATTTATTATAATAATACGGCGAGAAGTGAAAATGCTTCCCTTTAAAGTTTAAACACGATTCGTTTTAATGTAAACAGCAAATATTATTTCAGTTATTTACTATAATATAACAAAGGAGGAAGTTTTTTTTGTTTGTTGATGGTAATCTCTGAAACTTATTAATCGGTTTGAAAAATTATTGCATTAACAAAAAGTTTCACTTTAGTCTATGGACACATGCGAAATTATGTAAAAGATTTTCATAATTTCGCATTTTATCTCTTATCCAAATGGTTGCCTGGAAGAAATCACTTAGTGATAAGGTTGCCTTTGTCATAATATAAATATGTGTAGTTGGTTTTTGTGCCCATATATATATATACATATGTAAATTTATTGCGAAATAAAGAGTAAGTAAATAATAAATTGAACAGGTGGGAGGAATATCAAAATTCCGACTGGGTGGGTAACAAACTACCGTTCATAGATGGAAAAACCGTGAAGTGTATATTGCGTGTTTCGGTTTCAGTCTATGGATTTCCGGATACTCGAAGTAAAAAGTAAGTCGACAGCGCATCATTGACTGATGTTCTGTGGCTGAGGTATCACCTACCATCAAGTGAACCTTTTGCTCGTCCGTCGATATCTAACATACCCGGTTTTAGCCTTTTTGGAGTAACCAGAAGATGTATCTTGGTAACTTCTAGGGCCTCCTTGATCCTAAGTTATAATGTAGCGCCGGACTCGATGGAGTGATCTGGGATGTTACTCGGTGACTGATAGGTACTGGAACTCCTAGACCAGTAGACCTAAGCGTAAATAAGTCTACCTACACTATAATTCATTAGATCAGGCAGCGCTAACTATAGAACCGTTTAAACATAAACACAGTATACAACATTGCTGTGTCTGTTTCTCTGGAGATAACCAGTCTTCTCTTTTATTTTGTTCGAATCCAGGGCAATGTAATGACAATATTTTTGAGCCACGGCCGCGGCGCAGCGACGCGTAACAGCATAGATGTGGCGGAACCATCTTACAAGCCCAAAAGCCGCTTAAATAATATCAAAAAAGATATATTATATGACTTAAATAATTACGTAATGGACATTTTTTATTTATGGTTGCATTAATAGGACAAGCCAGGCTTTTGAATTTGGTTGGTGGTCCCGCCACTATGTCTAAAACATACCTAACCGTGCACAATCTGAAAGCTGATTTTAAACCGTTTTCTAAAATTATTAACCTCAATTAAATCAATAAGTAAGTATTTTATAATTAATTAAGTACATTCAAGATAAGACAAAATTGAAACATGATTCTATAAACAAATTAGATACCTAACGCGTCGAGTCAGAGGGCGGCCCTACCGAGAGCTATTTCGATCACTTAGTTGCATTTAATGAGTCCTTGTTCAATAGATATTAATTGATGCACGAAACAAATATGATATCTGGCCTTGTCACATTCTAGAACAAATTAGTCTTGTTGCAGATAAACAACTTTGCTATTGCAAAAACTCTCTTGTGATACAGAATACATTATTATAATCTGTATATATAAAAAATCATAAACAATGAATCTGAATGTGTGAATTTACTTAGTGAAAAAAGGTTATAACGCGTAACGTTTACGAAATGTTATACTCCATTGCTGATGTAGGGTCCTATTTGACATCACTTTTATTATTGTTTAAATAACTGTTAAATTGTTTGTTTGTTTTATGTGTTAAGATGGCAAATAAAGTTTTCTATCTATCTAATCTACAAACAGGCTAACTGGCCAGGCCATTGCGGTTTAAGCTTGAAAATTTAACTAGACTTAGGACTTATGAATATTAAAAAATACTTAAGCATTCGTATATACGAGTATATTCATCCTATTGGAAAGGATTTTTTATTATATTGTCTGTCAGGATTTTTGAACCGAGAACTTTGGAAACGCTCAATACTTTCTTAGTGACATAAATACCATGCACCCAATATCTAATTCCAAAAAAAAATATCTTAATTTTAGCTTAGTTATCTTAGTTTATTTACTTATTACTTTTTGTTATCTTTTAATATATTGGGTCAAAGAGTAATTTGTTTACTATTCTAATAAATATGCTATGCATGGAGAAATCATATGGATTTAATGCAGAAGTTAGTGTTATAGTATAATCTGATAATTCAGATGAACAATAATTATAAATGTTCTCATTCGGGTAATAAATTAGGGCAAGGGTTAAGATAAGACTTGTGTCTAGTCTCGTTAATGTCTAGAACCTGGAAGGCTAGCTTAAGTATTATGATTCCGCTTATTATATTTTTTTTATTTACTACAATAATAGAAAGTCTTAATCTTTGTTCGTAGATATTCATTACGTAGTTTAAGAGATACATCTTAATCCTGTTCGATGGACTTTCTACGGATTGAATTGTAACTGAACAGGGGGCCTAGCACGAACGACTATCGACAAAGTATTCGAATCGTCCAACTGTCAGTTGTATGACAGTTGGACGATTGTATGTTGTTATTTGAAATTTCATACAAATGACAGTTCGACGATACGAATACTCTTTCGATACTTGTTCGTGCTCACCCCCCGGTAATCAAAACGATAGAAGGATAACCTTTATTATATACTAGCAACGCGCCCCGGCTTCACACGGGTGCAATGTAGATGTACTATGCACAAAATATAGCCTATGTTACTCGCACCTCGCAGATAATGTAGCTTTCTGTTGGTGAAAGAATTTTTAAAATTGGTCCAGTAGTTTTTGAGTTTATTCATAACATACCTACTAAAATAAAAAAATAAAAAAATACAAATCTTTCCTCTTTATAATATTAGTATAGAAGTATAGATGTATTTAAAAAATATATGACGAGATATCAAAACAATTCAGTATATTTTAAAGAATGATAAGCTAATATATACAAAATTAAAAAAAAAGATTGAATTCTAATAAATTCATATTTTAATATCCTAAGCGATTCCCAAATATCGACGTCTGGTGGCGCCAACGCCTGTCAGTGTTGAGTTTATCATTTAAGTTGAAGTTGACTACACAGACAAGATAGTAAAGCTGGCACAATTTACACGTGTTTATTTGATTTATCTTGTTTTAATAGTTTATACAGGGTTACTACTTATAAAAAATGTCAAAACACTTCAAGATCACTTTGCGTATCTTTATACGAAGCATGTTTACCATTTATAGTCAAATTATAATTGGATTAATAATATTGGATTGGAATTTTCGAAGAATCATCTAAAAATGCAATAAAAGTTACGCTTTTTACTTTAACTTATATATCAAAGAACTCAAATACAATTTTAAGCTAATTTAACTGAGCCAAATCCGTTGTTTTAGGTACTATTTATTCACTTTTTAATGATTTTTGCCAAAATCCAAATTCCATACTTTTAAAAATCGGTTAAGTAGGTACTTAATCATTGGTAAGAAAGATAAATTACGCAATATGCAGGCGAGGTGATCATAGTTCTGCAATAATTAAATACATAAATGTATTTATTTACAATTATTAAATCTACAATATTTTTGCGATTTAGATATCTGCTCCTCCAAATATAGTCGTATTCCTAATACATACAACTTGTACATGATTGATTGATTGTGTACCTATTATTATAATTATAATGCATGCGTTCAGAACCAGGCGACACACTTACACAGTAATTAATACTTCATCCGTCAATAAAATGTCACCGTGTTTGTAAATAGCATTACTATATTCAGCTCCTCAAATGATTGCAAAGAATATGATATTTATAACTGGAGTCAGTGACTCGAAAGCGCAGACACTAGACAGCAACAGACTGTCACTGAACCTGATGCTCCAACTCGCGCAACATTTACTACAAGGACTGAATACCGGTTAATTTACTATGGGAGTTATACCGGTATAATAAAGGTTTTTGTTAATATTCTTTCCTTTAATTCATATTTACTAAAAAATACTGTGGTAAGTTTAGTTGTGTATGACTCTTTAAAACTTATATCATGGTATCTCAGTCAGACACGTACATATTTTGGAAAATAAAAATTTTATATTAAGAAGTATGTATATATTTTGATTATAATTGTGCGCACCGAGGTCGTGAGTTCGAATACCACCGGGACAACATGTTTATAATTTTCTGTAAGCATGTTTTTCCCACGTCTGATAACTTCGGGCATTGATCGTGTGGGAGGAATATTGAAATTCCGACCGGGTAACTTACCACCGTTCGTAGATGGAAAAACCGTGAAGTGCATGTGATTCCGAATGCTCGAAGTAAAAAGTAGGTCGACAGCGCATCATTGACTGATGTTCTGTGGCTGAGGCATCAAAGTGAACCTCATGCTCGTCTGTCGATATCTTACATAAAAAAAATGCTCTTGAGCAATAGTAAATAGTTTCGCATTCGCTTATTTTTTCGTTATTAACTTATCTTTTGAACTTGACTTTTAAATAATATAAGTTTATTATTAAGTTGCATACCTATGCGAGTGAATATAATAACATTTTTGGTAAGGAAAATTACCATTCCTTTAATGAGGCAAATGTATTCAAATATTAATTAATGTGCAAGTAAAGACATGTTACCTACTTTATATAATACTAGCAACACGCCCCGGCTTTGCAATGTGTAGCTTAATATTGGTGATTTGTTTTTTAATTCGGTTCAGTAGTTTTTGAGTTTGTTCGTTCGAACATACAAAAATACAAATCTTTCCTCTTTATAATAATAGTGTAGATAAAAAGTAAACAATATTGATACCCCAGCTACAGAAATCAGTCAATGATGCGCTGTCGACCTACTTTTTACTTCGAACATTCGGAAATCCATAGACTGAAACCGAAACGCGCAATATGCATATCACAGTTTTTCCATTTATGAACGGTGGTTCGTTACCCGGTCGGAATTTCGATATTCCTCTCACCCGAAACCGTGCCTACAGAAATATATTATAAACATGTTTCGAACCCACGACCCGTCGATGCGCACGGCAGGTGTTCTACCGAACGCGCGAACAAGCCCGTCAAAAGCCCGAGCTTGATATCATAAAATTGGTTGAAGACTGAAGTTTGAAGCCTTCAGGCATGACATCATAAAAACGTTGTACAGAATTCTTTTTGATTTATTTGATGACACGTAAAAATAATATTGGTTCCCAAATTTTCCGCCCCTAAAATCTGCCGCCCTAAGTTCAAACCTACCCAGCCTGCTGGTAAATCCGCGACTATACTATTACTAGAATATACTATTTTTGAGGGGGTTTTATTTATTTGGGATACTACATCTTAGTAGTAAATAATGATAGAAAAAAATTTAGAGCACTTTGGATTCGGCATACCTATTTAGCAAAACATAAAATAATTCATAAATCATCAATTCTATTTGAAAACTTGGGTTCATCAAAATTATTTCAGTGTTGGGCTCTTCTTCCGGGACAAGGTGCGACATTTTCTTTGGTTACTTGGAACAAATAATACATTTAACGTATGTATTGCCTCATGATGTAGATATCTACAATGTCACTTTTCTTAATTATGTTATATTTAGGTATTATTTTCATGTCCAACCCTCAATAATAGGTAGGTACCTAATACGATACAAGGAATTTAATTTAAGTGTGATACTCGCGTTAATAAAAGACAATATTACGATACAAGGTAGTTAATACAAAAGTTTATTTTACTGTGAATCTTAAGTGGACGCTGTTAAGCAATACAGTGTCAACCCACATGGATGCCATTTTGAGAAAATTGAGTTTGATGTTTTAATTAGGTTTTATTATATTTCTTTTCAAAAATAACAGAAATAATAGATTTTTTTTTAAATTATTATTACACTAAATTTATATCGTTTTTCTAGGTAGCAATCAAAGTAATAGGATTTAGTGCATTATTGTTAAATATTCTAAACATGTTAGGATTTCGTATCCACTAGTTTTTTCAATATTTTTGCTATTAAAACGATTTTAATGAAAGGAGCTCATAAGGAAGCGATTGGTATCAAAATGTAAATTTTTGTCATTTTGTGGGTTGACACTGTACTGCTTCCAAGTTTTCTAAGTGAGTGTCTTAAATGCATAAATTATCCAGATACAACTACATATTATGTTATGTTTGAGGAATTATTTTAAACCAAATCCTCACAGTAACAAATATCCATTCCATTATCAACAGACACTGCACATGAAGACATGAAATGAAACAAGGCGAAACTTAAGGGCACCACTAAGTGGCTTAGTGGGTATGGGCATTGAACGGGTGGCAGTAATATCGAAATTTCGACTTTCTTCCCGAAATTAGTTATATCTAATAGTTATATAGATACAGTGGCATAGCTAGGTGTACAAGGGCCCCAATGCGAGAGAAAAAAATCGCAATCTCTAATCCGGCTAAATTTCTTCAGCAACTGCAAAATGTTAATTATTTACAAATTATTACTAATCAAAGTCGCTCGACGCTTCCATTTTTATAAATGCTCATTTAAAATCTTCTTCCCGAATTTCTAGCTTCAAGAGCTGTCCCCCCCCCTCTTTCCAAGGTTCAGGGGGCCCCCTCAGCTTCGGGGCCCTGGTGCACTGCACCACTTTGCCCTATGATAGCTACGCCGGCCACTGTATAGGTAGAAACCTATACCTAGGTTTCCGGCAACGCATCCTCAAGACCCCTGGTATTGCGGATGTCCATGGGCGGCGGTAGTCACTTACCATCAGGTGAGCCGCCTGCCCGTTTGCCTCCTCTAATATAAAAAAAACCCATATTTACTAAAAAAATATGCATTTATCAGTATATACTTACTGTTTCTAATCTAATTTAATTTCGAAACTTTTTTCCTTATTACGGCAATATACTGTTAAGAAATGCACTAATAAGAGGAGGAGAGATTCGAGTAGATTTTCAGTAGTGGTGAGGCGGGCGGAGCGCGGGGCGTGGTGGGTGCGTGCGCGCCGCCCATCGTCTTTTAAAAGCGAGTGCGACTCCCGCGCTTGCGACAGCGTGACCACTGACCGGCGCCATCGAACCACGCACGAGCGCGTGCAGTGCGACACGACTGCGACCACGACACTGCGCTCACCAACCAGCGCTCCTCTCACGACTAAAGGACATTATATCTCCAATAAGGCCTATACCGGGTTGCCGAGGTGAGTTTTTTCCCACTATTTCCGGGTGTAACCTCTCAATAATTTGTCCCAATTTTTATGTATTTATTTTGCATTAAAAAAGAAATTAAACCATTCAAAAATTTTACGTAATTTCTGTCCTGAATGCTTTATAATAATATTTGAAATAAGTTAAATAATTCAATTATAAAATTGCCTTATAATTATATAAGGTAATTTTATAAAATGAATGCGGTATTTGCAACATAAAATTTAATGAATATCTAATATTACTTGTAAAATTTACTAGGTCCGTGTAAATTTTAGGCTGATGATGTAACTCAATATTCCAATCATTTTCTAAAACAATAATAATTGTGTATTTAGTAGATTATCCAAATTTAATATAAATAAAAAAACAACTTCGAAATACAAAACTTTAATGCACCTGTAACATTAATGAAGTGACGTGAAAAACATGATTTATCTCTATTTTATATTTATAAGCAAAAACAAAATTAATTGTTAATAAGATACTTTCTTAGGTACTCACGGAAAACCAGAATCTTAATGTTCCTAGTTTCATTTTACTCACTCTTAGATATACTTACTGAGAATTTCCGAATACGGCAAAGCCAGGAGACGACAACTCTCTAATTACCCACAATTAGCGAATAAAATATGGTATAAATAGACAGCTAACAACTTTAAAATCTTCACTAGCATATATTCAGTCAGTAAAAATATTAAATCCTTTCACTTCACTTGCACTTACAAATTGTTGTTCCCATGTTAAGGTGCCATAAAACAAGCTACAATCCCTTTGCAATCGGATGCACAACCTACACTGAAGATTTTACTACCTATTCAAGTGTATCCCTCATAAAAAGCTACGACTTACAATTAGAATACATACTTACTTTCGCAATGGAAATTCTTAGAAAGAACCAGTCCAGCCACTCAGGCCTGTCAGATCACACACTGTAGCTGCGTCTAAGATTAACAACAATTTAACCCCTTTTATACAGTTATAACAATAAGTATGTATAAAAATGTCAAATGATAAGCGGCAGCATAAAAAAACAATTTAATTAATGCCAACTGATAGTAGTTCAAACTCTATCGAGCTTCTACACGTAAACAAAGCAGGAGCGAAAATAAAGTGTATGAACTTTGCGAGGTCAAGTTTTAAATTGGGGTCGGAGTGTTCTGCGAAACGGCATTTGGCTACCTGCGACCTTGCCTTCCAGACTTGTATAATGTAGATATACGTCTAAGAGGTAGATAGGTACCTATTTGTGTTTCTGATATACCTAACAATTGTCAAGAAGTTAATATTAATCCTCCTGTCTCATCAGGTGTAAGATATAAAGTGAGAGGCTAGCCTTATCTGGAGTTAAATTAATAAAATTTCCTTTCCTCTGAAGGTGACTTTCTAGTCTTCTAGACAGAATTGGCACTATGTTAGGTACATAATATACTATTTACATAAGCCACTGACCGCAGTTGCAAAACGTCAATTAGAATAGCCGACAATACACTTGACCCTCACAAACTCTTGAATGATTCGTGTCGTTACCTTTCGCCTCGTTTGTCGTTGCTATGGAAGTATCCACTTCGTTTACTGATGCCGTCTCCACGTTGTTATTCGAGAACTTTAATCTGTTTAAATCATTAGAACTGAGCCATTGTTACTAACGATTCCCATGCTGCGGAATCGTGTCTCAGGATTACAAGATGTCAGTCAAATTAAATTCACTTCAGTATTTTATATATAAGGTGAAGCGTGACAAATGATAACTTCTTATGTTATTAGTTCCAGTAATATTTTATGTCTGAGACTTGACAGCAAGTAATGTTGAGGAATAATCTCTTTAATGTCTACAGCTGAGCATAATCTCTTGATTGCTACTTACCGACTCCAATTACCAATAACTGTAATGTTATGAATAACTAGACCACCCAAGGTCTTAGCTGTAATAGATTTCCGGAATTTCTTATTTACCTACCTATTCCAATTTAATAAAAATATATAATAATTATGTCAGTAGATACAATTGTTTTTAAAACGTAATTGTGGTTACATCATAATGTTAACAAAAATATAATTTTCAAAATCAAATTATTGTACTTAAAACTTTACCTCTTTAACTCAACAAGTATACGTCCATAGCAAGTCTACATGATGAAGCCGAGATTCATGTTATTATTTAATCGAGTGCACCCGCACCGAAGCACGGAGCAATGATGTGATAGGTGTTACGTATCCTAGGGTTAACAGATCATATCACAATAACCAAACATCGCACCTCTTGTCTTGTTATAGTTTTAACCTCACGATACTGTAGTTCACTATAAAGAGTACCTAAATTAGGAATATCAGGGCTTGAAACCGGTAAATTTCTTTTTTCCAAAATACGTGTCTGAGATACCATGATATAGTTTTAAAGAGTAAACCACACTATTTTTTTCAGTAAATATGACCAAAAATGAAAGAATATAACAATATCCTTAATTATTTCGGTTAAGCTCGAATAGTAAATTAACCGGTTTCCGAGCCCTGAGGAATATAACCTTTCGGATAGATAGTGACAAAACGATTCACATACGTTATAGACTAATAATTTCATACAAACTGTGCATGTTACGTTTAATAGGAAAAATAATAGAATTATAACGTCTTGGTAACCCTATATAGGTACAAACGGTTGTTGCACATGCGGCTTACAATTCACATGTGAGTGATTGACTCTTTGGTACGTAACAAGTGCCCTCAGCATTACAACTACAACCTTTTCATTGGATAAAGATGTGCGGAAGATGTGTAAATAACGAGGTCAGATTACATTTTTTACAACCAAAGCCAAATATAAAATAAATTTTACGGGCTCGTTGGCGCGTTCGGTAGAACACCTGCCGTGCACATCGATGGGTCGTGGGTTTGAATCCCACCGGGACCACATATTTATAATTTTCTGTAAGCATGTTTTACCCACGTCTGGTAACTTCGGGTATTGATCGGGTGGGAGGACCGGGTAATACACAACCTATGCATTATTAATTATTCTCAACTGAATTCTAAGACTAAAGCCGCAAGCACGTTCGCTTTCATCGTCTGGCTCTGACGCTGTGGTCATAGAGTAAGCTATATTTATATATACTCATCTATCTTTTGACTAATATTTACTTCAAGCATTACCAACTCATAGTTAAATGGAATTAACTTAAAACACTAATTTATTACTTACTCATATTTTTATCCTGGCGATTTTGTCCAGCAAGATCTTTATCTATATCTTTTGAAAGTTTTTTTAATTGAGTAAGTATATAGTTATTTTTAATATTCTAAAATGTTTATAGTTTAGAAAATATTCAATAAAAATTATGAAAATCAGGTAACAGCGAAAAATAAAATGTTGAACATAATGCAATTTAAAAACAACGTGCCTTAACAATATTATAATCCGTACCGAGTCAAAATATTAATAAGATATTCTTATTTTTTTGGACAGTGTAATCTGTAGTTTTTAAAAAATATATTGTTATTGTAATTACTAATATGTAGGTCCATCACTGTTTGATGCCAAAATAAATAAAAAAAATTATAATATAATAATACAAAAAGGGCATTATCTTCTTATGTATGTATCCATTTGTCCAATTCAGGAACATTTCTTATAGGTCCATTAAAAATAAAGATTTCTTATCGTCGACCATAATCAGGGACTGAATACCGGTTAATTTACTATGGGAGTTATACCGGTATAATAAAGGTTTTTAAATAAAATACTGTATACCGGATTAAAACGCGATTTATTATTTATATTGTTTAAATTATTTATCCCGACGTTTCGGATGCTTTACAGCAACCGTGAATGTGACAACTGTCATCTTTCTGTCTTCCCGCGACCACGGTTGCTGTAAAGCATCCGAAACGTCGGGATAAATAATTTAAACAATATAAATAATAAATCGCGTTTTAATCCGGTATACAGTATTTTATTTAAATGTGTGATACTCGCGTTAATAAAAGACAATATTATAAAGGTTTTTGTTAATATTCTTTCGTTTTCATTCATATTTACTGAAAACAATTACTGTGGTAAGTTTAGTATGTATTACTCTTTAAAACTAATAATGGTATATCAGTCAGACACGTATTTTAGAAAATAAAAATTAACCAGTCCCTGACCATTATACTGTGTTTTGTTAAGGCGAGTATCACATTTAATAATCCACCGCTTCCACAATGCCCACACATACTGCACCCACCCACTGCACCCTACTATTCTTAGAATGGCACTTACGGAAAGGAAGAAGCTGATTTGCATTTTTATGAATGACGAAGGTGGAGCAGTCTTTTGCCTCGTTTAGTAATTCTCTTAAACTGAAACGGCCTTAAACCGATAAAGAACAAAATTAAACATTCGTCCTCAAAGCTCATAAAAGTTGTACCACCACCATTTCAATATCCACTAAAAAGTAAAATGTTTTTCCGTTTCTCAATTAATGTCTTTTCATTTAAGCTGTGATTAAACAACGAAAGGTATTTTTGTTAAATTGTCAGTAAAAGTAGTAAATTTTAATGTGAAGTATAAAAAATAACCATTATACTACCTTCGTGGATCAGTTATGTGCGCGTTCGATTCCCGGAGAAACTATAACATTTTGATAGGTTTTCTGGTACGGTACCTAATATATTGTATAATTAATAAATAATATAACTTAATACTTAATATAATTTATTGTTTGTTTATAATAAAACTGTAGAGGTCGAAAGTACAGTACTGTACACAGAAAAAAATGCTTAAAAGCGTTAGAAGTTAGAACAAATCCCGATTTTTTTTTTAATTTTGTTTGTTTGTGACGGGCTAATATCCGAAACTGGTGGACCAATTTATCATTTATGAAGCCCATCCGAACGAAGTCGCAGACATCAGCTAGTATATAATATTTAGAAGGGCTCGTTGGCGCGTTCGGTAGAACACCTGACGTGCGCATCGATGGTTCGTGGATTCGAATCCCACCGGGACGACATGTTTATAATTTTCTGTAAGCATGTTTTCCCCACGTCTGGTAACTTCGGGCATTAATCGGGTGGGAGGAATATCTAAATTCCGACCGAGTAACGAACCACCGTTCATATATGGAAAAACCGTGAAGTGCATATTGCGCGTTTCGGTTACCGAATGCTCGAAGTAAAAGTTAGGTCGACAGCGCATCATTGACTGATGTTCTGTGGCTGAGGTATCACCTACCATCAAGTGAACCTCATGCTCGTCTGTCGATATCTGACGTAAAAAAATATATAGAGTATTATTGTTTTTCTTTTTATGGTTGCATGCGTTTCTCCTATTTCACCATGCCTACTGCTGATAGAGGACAAATCTTTGTTATTTTTTTTTCTTTTATATATATATTTTTAATTATAGTTAATTACTTAAAGATGACATTTGGAACATGGTGTAATAGTTGCAGCTCCTTACAAAACATTTGTAAAACAAAACTTGGCGATTAAAAAGAGTGGCGGCGAGTTTATTGCCAGTTCTTCTCGTCCGTTCTACGCCCTTGATTTGAGAACTGGCAGTAAATGTAAAATTAGAAGCATTTATCATAAGTGTACATTGTGTTACCTAAATGAATAAATGATTTGTGAATTTATGAATTACAGACATACATACATATACATCACGCCTCTTTCCTATTGGGGTAGGCAGAGATCACGGAAGATATGCTCCGATCCTTACATACCACTTTCGCTTCTTCTACTTTCATCAATGCTTTCATACACACTCGACGGTTACGAGTACTTTTGATCTGGCCCTTTTGCAGAACGTCCCCGATCTGATCGAGGTACGTTCGCCTAGGTCGACCACTCCCGACTCTCCCACTCACACCAGTTTCATAAATCTTTTTCGTTTCCCTACTTTCATCCATCCTTTCTACATGCCCAAACCACCTCAACATACCTTTCTCAATTCTCGTCACTACATATATTCACGAATATGAATCATTTATGAATTAATTATTATTAAATTAGCTGGACTTTTGCTCTTGTAAGGTAGTCCCACCACTGTATGTATTATTTATAACGTAAATCTGTTCAAGCATAAAAAATGCTTAAACTTATAAAATGATAAATATTAAAAACATATATATATATAAAAGGTTTGATATAAAAAAACTTTTTTTTATTAAGCAAACAGGGAGGAAATCGCTCTAGATTGTGTGATATCATGGTTATTTTAACGATAATATTGCTTTTGACCCTATCGTATCTACAATACATCAAGGAAATGAAAAAACCGTAAAAATTCAATACCTTGTATAATACTGGGTGGCGCCGGTGTCATATTACACTTACCCTTCTGTATAAAAGCGTTTAAACTACTCGTTTTACGCACACTCGTAAGCTCCTATTACAGAAAGAGGGACTTATTGAATTCCTTGAAAATTAACATTTTTTAAATGTTTGTAACATCGCAGAAACAATTTTTGTTAGAAATTTAAACTTTTATATTGTTATCTAGGTGAGGTATCCAGCAGTAATAGACTAAATACTGTAGCTGACTAGAAATATGAAATTCAAATTCAAATTTTCGAATATTACAGATACCAATATGTTAGTGAACATGTCGGCACACCTTGCCGTGATCACATTCTTCTTGCTGTTGGATTCAACGACTGAAGCCGCTCCAACAAGCTTCAAGTTATGCGGCAGAAAACTTGTGGAAGCCATGGAAATTGTATGCAAGGAGTACAATAGTCCTCCCTGGGACGTACCTACAGGTATGTTACTTTTGTATTTTCCAAGTCAGTATTTTTATACGTGACAACTATAATTCCTTAGACAATCAAAACACGCTATGTTTAATTGGTAATATTTCATAATATCAACAAATATTTGAAGTGAATTATTATCTAATAATCCTGACCAGATGTCGTAATATTAGCATCCGCTTAGTAACGATTCTTATCAATGCGCAAAAGTTAAGGTTCAACATGTGCATACTAACTTGGTAAATACAGAAAAACATATAACTGATATATGAGCTTAATTTGTAAAAAATAAAAATTAAAATAATCAGGATATATAGGTAGGTATAATAAGAACAGCCAAATCAATAACTCTTTTCATAAACAAAATGTCTGGGGCACGTCTCGTGAATAATAATGTTATCAATATTTTTGTTTGTAAACAATTTAAAATAAAAATAAAACCTTGCTATATAAATAAATATACGATAATGATACATTATTGCAACAGTAATATTAGTCTAGAACCTCAAGTATCAATAATAATCACTTCTAAAATTGTAACTTGATAGTAAATCTATTTGATACAGTACAGCAGCACAAATTTAAGATTTAATTTATGCAGACTGCAGTCTATAAATAGCGAAAATCGAAGATACAATTGTTATTATGAGATTTATTTATAGATTTCAGCTATGACTTTATTTGCTATTGTTTTTTTAAATACCTCATTACCTACTACTCATTAAGTATTTACATTGGTTACGTAACGAAGCGTAACGGAGCATACTGTAATGGATAATATTAGTTTTTATCTCAACATAATACGACCTCTTGATTGTTTACATCTAGACATAATCTTAGGAAAAACAAGCAATTCTTGTTTTATAGCGACACCCTATTGACTCATTATCAGTCAATCAGTCACGAAACAATTTCGTGTTGTATTTATACGAATCAAGGTCGTCGTGGAGCGCAAGCTCGTGGGAATTTCCACTATAATTACAAAATATATAAAAGACCACATAGTTACCTATCTATCCTTTCAATTTTACTAATAGATTTCAAAACGGTTTTGCTTTTTAAATTGTAATTAAAAGAAGGTATCATCAATTTTATCATAAATACAGTGGCGTAGTTAGGTGGACAATGGCCCCGGTGCAGAGAAAAAAACAACCCCCCCCCCCTCGACATTTTTTTAAAGCAACAACTGCACAAAAATAATTATTTGCAAATTATTAAGTCCATTATCGGCGTTATAAAAGCTCATTTAAGATCATGAAAAAATAAAATTCCTGCGAGAATATTTCTAGCTTCAAGAGCTGCCTCCCCCTCTTTCCAAAGCCCAGGGGGCCCTCTCAGCTTCAGGGCCCTGGTGCACCAATTTGCCCTATCATAGCTACGCCACTGCATAAACATACACTTTAATAACTAATTCCGTACTTTACAGTTATTGAGCAGCCAACGGGTATTGTCAGGCGAAAAAGACAAGCGGGTATAGCCGACCGATGTTGCATTTCAACTTGTCGGACGACTGAGCTCTTACAATACTGTTCTGTTATAAAGTAAGTTGCATACCGAAACGAAATAAATATGTTTAATTATAGTCTACGTAAAGGGAGAATATAATCTTATAACTTTAGTGGTTTATAAAGATTTTGTATTAGGGATTATTTTGTTTTGTTTCTGAATGTTTCTCTGAACTTACTGCCGGCCTAGCATAACAACCGCGACAAAATTTTGTCGACCGTTTTCTCGTGTTTTAATTCATTATTTATCGCTTTATTCCTTTCGGACTAATACGACACTTACACAAAAAAATCGACTTCTAATGTAAAAACTAGGCATATTTGTCGGTTGAGATATATTTTCTATCAAAATTGTCGATGTCGAGATATAATATATTTAGAATTTAGATATCTTATATTTTAGTTTGTCTTTACTCGTCCGCGAGATATCTTGTGATGGTCATGCTAGGCCGGCTGAAGTGGTTTGGTTATATCTTCATTTCAAATTTAATTATTTCTTATTCTTGTTTGTGTTAATAAATGATAGCTTTACTAAAGCAACTATCCACACTGCAATCTTGCAACATAACAAAATATGTTCGACTAACAGATTGGAAACCCCATTGGAACTGATGGATGATCACAGTATCGAGGACCGTTCAGTGGAAACTGCGAGTTCCGTGTCTTCGCCGGCGGTGATAGCGAAAGAGGACTCGTCAGGCGCGCGGCGCGAGGTGGGACGCGGTCGCAGTCGCGGGTACGGGGCAAAGGCACGAGGCCGCCGTTGTTGGTGCCGGCGCAAACGGCGCACGGGCCGACGACGAACCTCGCTCATGGGTAACATGGTGTGTCTCACCTTTGCCGCTCACTTGTTCTCTTTATGCAAATACTGGTATAATGCCCTATTATTTTGGTTGAGGAGGCATTTTTTTCCAAAAAAGGGTTGTTTGATCTCAATGCACGGCATATTTTGTGGAGTTTGCGTACAAAATTAACACTCTCTTATGGCACTATCATAGGTATTCGATGCACTCGGTGGACAATGTGATTGTGTCGTGGTAGAGTTGTCGGAGGGCTGCTTCTATCTGCTGTCTGCCAAGAAATGAGGGCACTTTGATTTTTGACCTACGAACGTTTTGTCCTTCGTGTGCGTTGGTGCTCTATTCACAGAACTGAAGCAGCCCACCGACACCTACTCAACGCCGAAAATTTAATTTACCACCCGTGACATTAAAACGCTACAAGACTGCGAACACGATAATGTTTAGTGCAATTCACTAGTAAAAATAATTATTGTTTAATGAGGACATTTTATACCAGCATTTGCATTGAAGTTAAGATTCTTTAGATAGTTTCTACGCGCAACGAACATTGTACTGGGTGGCGCAAAAGTAAGGACCCTATTTGGTTCAGCTATAACATTTTTTCTAAATTAGAAAACTAGATTTAGGATTTTTTAAATGTATATTTGTGCCATTAAATTTCGTACCATTAGGATTTAAAGATGATGTCTTTTAAATGGTGACCTCCAGCGTCATCGAAAAAATAGGGTCCGATCACTCTGTCAACACAGATGCCACACCATACAGTAACTTTTAGTGGGTGTAAAGGTGTTTCTTGAATAATGCGCGGATTATCAGTGCCCCAGAATCAAGTATTCTTCTTATTGACATGCCCTGAGAGATGGAAATGCGCTTCGTCACTCATAACCAATTTTGAAGAAAAATTGAGAGGCAATGCGATAACTGTCACTGGAGAACGCTACAGAACCATGTTACGTGAGTTTTTGATACCCAGTTTGGACGAATTGGGGCTGGAGCAAATCTGGTTTCAACAAGACGGCGCTACGGCACACACAGCACGCGACACTATGGACTTAGTGAGGGACGCTTTTCCAGGCCGAGTTATCTCTCGTTTTGGCGATTTGCCTTGGCCTGCAAGATCACCCGATCTGACCTGTCCAGGCTTCTTTCTTTGGGGTTTTTTGAAATCTCGGGTGTATATGAACAAGCCACAGACTCTCGCAGCTCTAAAAGAAAACATTCATCAAGAAATAAGGAACATATCGCAGGAAATATTACGGCAAGTTATGCAAAATGTCATAAATAGGGCTCAAATGTGCATCAACTCTGGAGGTCACCATTTAAAAGACATCATCTTTTAATCCTAATGGTACGAAATTTAATGGCACAAATATACATTAAAAAAACCTAAATCTAGTTTTCTAATTTAGAAAAAATGTTATAGCTGAACCAAATGGGGTCTTTACTTTTGCGCCACCCAGTATTTGTGAATTTCATAACGATACAATGGATATCAAAGTCGTAACTCAAGTTTAATTTACTAGATTATTACAAAAAATCAAATCAATTATAGCCAAAGAGAACAAGGAAGCGGTTACTAACACTCACACTAACGCTTCTGGCATGTTTACTAACTAATATCATGTAACAAATATCACTCATATGTTAATTGGCATGATTTCTTCCTTATTTAAAAAAATAACCGCCTGTTTTATAATATTTACGTAAAAAATAAAGAGAGACGATGTTTGAAAAATTATAAGAAGCCTTTTCTTTATCTTTTTTTTTGTTAGAATCCAATTTCATAAATATAGTGTTATCTCAGTTTGAATGTTGACATGGCACAAAAAGTTTATTTTTACTTCACGTTATCGATTTAACAGGTCATTTGATAAAAATTACCTCGACCTCTCGAACTCGTGTAGTTTTAACAACATTTTAGCGTGATTGATAAAACATGTATGTAATGTTATTGTAAACGATGGCTCTGTTTATTTCAGAAACTCGTAAAAAATGCCGCGCGCGCTGCTCCCGTGGTGGGCACCGTCTCACCTCTACTGACCTGGGGCAGAACTCTAAACACTGACTTGCCATCAGCTGAAAGAGACCGATATGCCTATGTCGCTGTCTATTCATAACTTATTTGCAAAACAATGAAATAACTGACTTTACCTCAGGGCCGGATTCAGAGGTCTGGTGGCCTTAGAAAAAAAAGAGTGGAGGACGCCTGGCCCCAAATTTCTTTTTTATATGTAAGAACAATATAATAATGTTTGTACAAACTGTAGTAAGTAAAAGTAAAACAGCGAAAAAAAATATCAAAGGAAAAGTTGTTTGCTAGTGTTTACGAATTGACAGATTTTTCTCAGACTAATTTGACAGAGTCTCTATTGTGGGGTAAATCCCTGAATCCGGCCCTGATTTACCGCATTGAAGACAAAGTATGAAGGATACATTAAGGTTTTCAAGAATTGACTTAACATAAAAAGATATAATAAAACCAAAAATAATAAACAGAAGATACCTATTAATTCTTCTGAACATTTGGCTAAACATTATAATTAAGTATGTAGGATATTAGTTTACGTGTGTATGTAAAATGTAGTAATCTAGGATTTATAAATTATTATAGCTTGAAAACAAGTTCCTTCCTAGAAATGTGTTCAAGTATTAATTAATCATCTAAAGTAAACTTTAGTTTTAATGACAATTGTAAACATAATACAAGCCTTATTACTATAATACATACTTGCGTAATGTTAATTAGATAAGTCTTCAACATTTTTCCAACTTTATTCCAAAAATAACACTATTTTAACATCATCTGTTTATCCCACAATATGTTTTACACATAATATAAAATTATAAACTTTGTAAATATTATTTCATTATTGTTTTTGAACACCAGTCCATATCTGTAAAGGCATTGTAAGGAATACATATTTTTATTTCTAAAACTATGTAATTTACATCTACCATATAAGATTTAAAGATCTCTTAAGCATCTGTGATAATCCAATTGATAAAGTAATTCATTAACTTATAAACTTTTAGTAATATCATGTTTTTTTTAGATTAACATATTTCCTTGTCGTGTTTGTGTTGTATTAAATTGATATTGATTATTATGTATATGTATGTAGATGAGGTGACTGATTAAAGAAAATATGCTGTTTAGATGAAAATTGTTTATTCTCTTATTTATTTCTTATGCCTGATTTACTACATTTAAGATCCTATCAAATCAAATCAATATTACGATTATAAAAATAAAATGTATTACTTTTATAGTAACTCATAAAATATTTTTTGATTGCATAGAAAACTTAATTTATATAAATAAAAATATGTTCATTTTATAAGATTATAATAATTAATAAATAACAATGCCTACATAACATAAAATAAAACACTTAAATTAAGTCTTCACTATCAAAAGAATTCTTAACACAACTTTGATTAGATTTAATGTCTGCCGAACTTTTTTCCATCTGTCTTTTACCAATAACATACTGACTCAAAATTAGATATTTAGTCAACAATATAGTGGTAACAAAGACAGCTAGTCATATGGCACCCTCGCTATCTTTATTTTTATTAGAACTTGACTCCTTACCACCAGTGGATGAACTCTGTCTTATTGGGAGTACTTGAAATCTCAGGGTACTGCCCTTATGTCTTTTTTGAACAATTTTACCATTCACTTGTAAGTTCTTTTCCATTAATGAATATATTGTTTCCTGGAAATTATAAAAACAAAAATTAGTATACTACTGGATGAGTCCTTAAACTGAACCAGCTTCATTTAAATTGTTGTATATCATTGTTTTCATATTGAGTACGGGTAGGCTTTGCTTTACATTATTAATAAATAATGGAGGTTTAAGTAAAAGTAGGTAGCCTTAGAAAATGCTTAGTAATTTACTTGTGTCATGGCTACCTAGCACAATAAACGTGATTCTTAATTAATAGTGTTTTATTGGACATAATAGTGGCGACGTAGTGTAAAATCATTACAATGGAGTGTAAATCAGTGACATTCAATGAATTTAATCCACAAAGTGATAATTGGGATAATTATATTGATCGTTTAAAATACTGTTTTGAAGCAAATGGAATCGTTATAGACGCCGTTCAAAGGGCGAATTTCTTTACAGTATGTGGTTCACAAGTGTATGAGACAGTTTCGGCTTTAATTACACCAAAAAAATCTAGTGAAGTAACCTTCGCGGAAATCGTAACTATTCTTACAAAACATTATAGCCCGAAACCCAACGAGATATCAGTGTCTTTTCAATTTTACAAACGTGATCAAAAGGAAGGTGAATCTGTATCAGAATATATAGCCCATCTAAGAAAAATTAGTGCGGGGTGTAACTTTACAAACTTGGAGCGAATGCTTCGTGATAGACTAGTGTGTGGTATGATTGACAAGAAGTTGCAATATGAATTGTTAAAAAGAGATAATTTACAGTATTCTAATGTGGTCGACGCTATGCTTTCATCTGAAAGCGCAGTTAGAGATGTTCGTATGATGCAGACTACATCTAGTATTAACACGCCAGTCTTCAGAGAAGCGATAATACCCCCTGCTACAGTGTCATCATCGTCCTATGAACCAATGGACGTCAATGCAGTACAATCGAGGAGCAATATCCGACTTTGTTACCGTTGTGGCGATCGTCACGGTGGCGAGTGTCGTTTTATAAACGTTATTTGTAATTATTGTAAGAAAAAAGGACATATTGAAAAAATATGCATAGCAAAAAAAAGAAGCAGAACAAGTAAAGTCAATTATGCTGATGATAGTGACATGCAACTTCATGGTATTTATAACTTAGATACCTCAACCACACGTGTACCGGCGTACAGAATAAAACTTTTGATGGATGGTGTACCTATATTGATGGAGGTAGACTCGGGAGCTGCTTTTTCAATACTGAACGAGCAAACGTGGAGGCAGTTACACTCCAGCGATATATTAGAACCTTTGCCTAACAAACTGCGGACGTGGAACAACTCGCCAGTACATGTGATTGGACAGGCTACAGTGCAAGTGCAATATAAAGACATTAAGTGTTATTTAAGTATTGTTGTAGCTAAGGGGTTCGGACCAAACTTATTAGGACGTAACTGGTTTCATCCTCTTGACATTACTTTGAATATTAATTTAATTGACATTGACATGACAGATATTAATGAGATAATTAATAAATACCCTGAAGTTTTCAGGGAAGGACTTGGCACCTACAGAGGTGACGCAGTCGATATACACGTTAAACCAAACGCTGTTCCTAAATTTTTAAAGGCTCGGCCAGTACCTTATGCTTTAAAGGAAAGAATTGAAAAGGAAATCGATCGTTTAGTAGAGGAAGAAGTACTTCGTCCAGTGTCGTTTTCAGAATGGGCTACGCCAGTAGTTCCAATAGTGAAACGGAATGGAGACATACGTTTGTGTGGAGACTATCGCAGTACGGTGAATCAGGCTACTGAGTCTGATACTTATCCCATGCCCACTGCTAGTGAAGTCTTTGCAATTATTGCAGGTGGGCGATACTACACGACACTGGATTTGGACAGAGCGTATACACAGGTGGTAGTTACCGATAGTACAGCAAAGCTGTTAACTTTAAATACTTGCAAAGGTTTGTACTCTGTACATAGGTTAGCTTTCGGTGTGAAAGCATGTCCTGGAATATTTCAACGGTTGATGACAGCGCTGCTGAGTGGTGTTCCAGGCGTAGCGGTGCTGATTGATGACATTATTATTAGTGGCCGCTCGTTAGCTGAGATGACTCAACGCTTAGACATCGTGCTACACCGTATCGGAAATTCAGGTTTGCGTCTTAATAAACAAAAGTGCAAGTTTGCTAAGCAACGGGTGGAATTTTTAGGTTTTGTTATCGATTCTGATGGTATTCACCCTGCTCAGAGCAAAGTGGAATCCATCCTGAATACTCCTGAGCCTAAAAATGTCCAACAGTTGCAAGCATTTCTAGGCTTGTATAACTTTTATGAGAGGTTCATACCTCATAAGGCCACTATGCTTGAGCCTCTACATAGATTGCTCGATAAATCAAAGATGTGGCAATGGACTGATCGAGAACAAAACAGTTTTGATATGGCGAAGCGCTTACTTTCATCAGAGTTAACTCTAGTACATTATGATCTCAATAAACCATTGGTACTTACATGTGACAGTTCTGAATATGGCGTAGGCGCTGTCTTAGCACACGTTATGGAAGATGGAACAGAGCGACCTGTCGCGATGGGTTCCAGAACTTTGCACGTACATGAGAGACGCTACTCTCAACTCGATAAAGAAGCCACCGCTATCATTTTTGGTGTAGTTAAATTTCACAATTACTTAATGGGTAGGACTTTCACAATTGTAACGGATCACAAGCCATTGCTCGGTATATTTGACCCTAAAAGACCGATGCCTGCTGTTTTGTCACCTCGTTTGACTAGAATTGCGTTGATACTTACTTCGCATAACTACAACATTATTCATAAGGCAGGAAAAGAAATTGGTAATGCTGATGGTTTAAGTCGTTGGCCACAGCCGGTTCCAGACCAACCCGAGCAGCTATTGGCTGACGTTCTTCTTATGGCAGAGACTCCTGCTGATTTTCCCGTTGATGTAGAGAATATAGCTTCCGCAACAAGAAGAGATCGAATTTTATCGCGTGTTAGTCATTACATACTAGCTGGATGGCCCGCCAAAATCACGGAAAGTGACTTACGGCCATACTCATTGCGTCGTGTGGAACTCTCATTGCACGAGGATTGCATCTTACTTGGTAGTCGCGTGGTCGTACCGCCATCGTTACGTGCCCCGGTACTGAGCGCTTTACATAAGGTGCATAGTGGCGTGGTGCAAACGAAAGCTCTAGCTAGAAGCTACGTTTGGTGGCCACAGTTAAATCATGACATTGAAGAATTAATATCCAATTGTAATAAATGTCTAGAAAACAGGCACATGCCTCCTAAAACAAGTTATGAATGGATCACACCTACTAAAGCTTGGTCTCGGTTAAATGTAGATTTTGCGGGACCTTTTCAAAATAAGACATTTTTTATTGTAGTAGATGCTTATTCGAGATGGCCAGAAGTATTTATTGTTAATAACATGACGTCGGGAACAGTTATCTCACTTCTGAGAAATTTATTTGCTACTCATGGATTATGTGAAACTTTGGTTTCGGACAATGGAACCCCATTTGTGTCTTCGGAAATGAAAGAATTTCTTGAGGCGAATAAAATTAGACATATCACTACAGCACCTTATCACCCGGCTACTAACGGATTAGCTGAAAGAATGGTTCAAACCGTCAAAAATAAGTTACGTAAAATGGACGATATTCCCTGGGAAATCAAATTACCTAATATGTTACTTGGATTACGTGCAACACCTTGCACAACAACTAACAAGAGTCCAGCGGAACTTTTAATGAATAGGCGCCTCCATACTTTACTAGACACAATACACCCAGATAGTCGCGAACGGAGAAAGAGAACACAACAATCACTAAATAATGCTCTAAAGAATAACAGAGAAGCTGATACAGGTCAAGATGTTATGTATAGGAACTATGTTAGAGGACCACGGTGGTTACCAGGAACAGTGGTAAGTAGAAATGGACCAGCAAATTACCGGGTATCTACAAAAGAAGGTAATGTCATTACTAGACATATCGATCAATTAATTAGAAAGAGACAACCGGATGTATTAAGAGGAGCACAAGAAGAGGAAGGTGAGGAAATAGAACATAGTGAGAACAGGGAAATAAATGACTGTGACTCGAAATGTGAAATGACTGACTACGACTTAAGGCAGGACTTAACTGACAGTGACTTTAGAGAAGAAATAATTGAAATACCAAGCGAAGATAAATGGGCAGAAATGTTGGGCATACCAGTTAATAATGAAGCTAGTTTTTCAGGTGGTAAAATTAAAAATAAAATCAATGCACACTCAAGGTCACCATATGATAGACCAAGTCAATTTACTAATTTTATGAAGTAGTTTAATTATGTAGAAAAGTGAAGTGCTATATGGATATTAGTAGTAAGGTTTAATAGGATGTTATATTTTGGTTATTAATATCAGTTAGAATATCAATAGTTGTAAGATCTGGTTCATTCATTTAATTTTCTATATTGTTTACTTACTAAGGGGAAAGGTATGTTGTATATCATTGTTTTCATATTGAGTACGGGTAGGCTTTGCTTTACATTATTAATAAATAATGGAGGTTTAAGTAAAAGTAGGTAGCCTTAGAAAATGCTTAGTAATTTACTTGTGTCATGGCTACCTAGCACAATAAACGTGATTCTTAATTAATAGTGTTTTATTGGACATAATATAAATTTTTCTAAACATCAGTAAAATAATACTGACAGTAAAACATGTAGTTAATATTTATTGCAATGCACTATTATACTCATGAAGAAAAGAAAAAATTATCTTGACGGGCTCGTTGGCGCGTTCGGTAGAACACCTGCCATGCGCATCAATGGGTCGGGGGTTTGAATCCTACCGGGACAACATGTTTATAATTTTCTGTAAGCATGTTTTCCTCACATCTGGTAACTTGGGGCATTGATCGGGTGGGAGGAATATCAAAATTTCGACCGGGTATCGAACCACCATTCATAGATGGAAAAACTGTGAAGTGCACATTGCACGTTTCAGTTTCAGTCTATGGATTTCCAAATGCTCGAAGTAAAAAAGTAGGTCGACAGCGCATCATAGACTGATGTTCTGTGGCTAAGGTATCACTTACCATCAAGTGAACTTCAACCTCGTCTGTGGATGCCTAACATAAAAACAAGCTAAATGCCAGCCTTTTTTAAAGGTTAATGTGCTTTGGGCAAAACTGCCCAGCTTGCAACTGAGTGGGACAAGTGAATGGTTACATTGCAAAAATAGTAATAAATTTACTAACATATTTAGGATTATCTTCATTTTCACCTCCAGATATCACAACTTTCACTTCATACTGCTTTTCTAGCAGTTTTCCAATTTTTCTAATTCTAGTCATTAAATCATGTTCTGCAATCTTTGATGAAAGAGTTAACAGCTTTTGACCCTTTATAAAATTACTCTCTTTAGACTCTTGTTTCTGTTTTCTTTTAGATAGTTCTTCTTCATGATACTCAGCATTTGTCATCATTCTGAAAAACAAATTGAAGTAGGTATTTTAATGACTTTCTATGATTTACCTATAATGCACAAGGGTAACCTGGAGCTTAGCTTACAAACTTTAAGGTTTAACTAAATTTAATATGTTTAATTTCATTAAAGAGTTAATATATCACTTTAAAAAAAGGATAATTATCAAAGTATATTATAACAATTAATCTGTAGACCTTTATACTTCTCCATTAATTCTTGCAAATCTAAGAGACAGGCAATTTATATTATTTATATAAAGCTTCTTATGTCAAGAATTTAGTGGTCAATGTAAAACAAAATAATGCAAGTTATACTTATATACAGGTCGCCGTGTTTTTGAATCTTCATCCTGAATTTTAACTAATTTTAGTTCTCTCCTAGTAGATATATTTTGTGCACTTTTCAAATCTGTTATGCTTATTGAATTATCAGTTCCGATAAGAGTAATTCTAGCCTCAAAAACTTTTTTTTTAGGAATATCTTTACCATCAGCTGATATTTTCATGGTAATCGATCGACATTCTAAAATGTGTTTAATACGAGTAAAAGTGAACAACTTATTCATTTTATATATATATATATCTACCCCAACAATATTAATTTTTATTTATTTATCTAAGAAAATTTGAAAATCCAAACAAAAATCAAATTAATAATTATCAAAATAATTATACAATAAGTATGTGTCGTTCGCGATTGAACGAACCAAAAGACCCGGGTCGTGAAATCTGCGCGAACCAATGGGTCACTTTGTTGAAAATGATTCGTTCGTTCGATTACAGTCAGGCGGGTCGCGGCGAACCGAGGTAGTAATAGATCGTAATAGATCATAGAAACGAACGAACCAAGCACGAGCCGACGCGGCGATGACGTTTTCTGTATTATACATTATAAAGGTCACCGTTCTACTAATATGTATGTAATATTATGTCTAACTTACTGTACTTATACTTCAGAAATTTTAATAAGCTATATTGTTTACGTTAATAAGGTTCAATATTGGAAAAAATAATATGGTAATGTTATAAGACAAACATAATATACCTATTATGTATTTTCTAGTATTTATTTTTAATTATATGTATCCTTCTGTTTGTCCGGGCTAAACTCTGAAACGTTTAAAACAATTTTAATGGGACTTTCACCGGAAGATATAGGAGATTATAGAGCAACATATTTACGCGGGAAATATGTTGCTCATATACACTAGGCTAGTCTATAATATTATAATAGTAAGAAAATTAGAGTTTTTTGTCTCATACTGCTTAAAAATATATTATATAGAATATACATATAATGTTATTCATCAAAACTGAATAAAACGATGACCTGTGATCTCAATCACTATTTACTATTGATTGCTTTGCTATGTTGGTTCGTTTGAAATTGAACCAATCAATAGATTGAACGGGTCGAACGAACCAATAGATTGAATGGGTCGGACGAACCAATTGATTGAACGGGCCAAACGAACCAATTGATTGAACGGGTCGAACGAACCAGATCATTTTGTCAATGGTTCAGTATTGATCTAGTTCTTTGCGATCGAACGAACGACACATGTTTATTATACAAACGAAAATGCCAATTGTCAATGCCAATTGCCAATGTGACTTGCAGACAGCAGTGTTGCCGCTGAACGAAACTTAAATGCGCTTTACCCCTATCTATCAAAAATGCGCTATATAATATATGGCTATAAGCCTTCTTCCTCAATGGGACCTCCATTTATAATTTTAACATTTAATTTATTTTAACGTTTTACTTTTTTACTTTTACGATGAAACAAAACAAAAACAACTACGATGAAACTCCAAAGGAAGAAATACCAGTTCTTCTCGGTTAGTTACGCTAAGATAATATTAAAACAAGACAGCCACATTATACCATAAAAGGGAGATGAAAAATTAGACGCATCAGCAACAATTTGGTCGAGAAATACCCAAACGAAATCGATTAAAACTACCCAAACGAAATCGACTAAAACTTTTATTTATCTATGGTTTAGGCATCCTACACACTATCAATATTATTAAAGCGGAATTTATCTTGGTTGATAATTACTAATATCTATTTATGCGCGGCGCATCGAATCGCGCGCATAATGCGACAGATTCCGCTAGATATCTTTTAGCACATAGTTATGAGAAAAAAAACGCTAGAAAACCTAGAATTGCACTAGATCTAGCGAAAAATCCGCTAAAATTGCAACACTGGTCACTCGTCATTCATCAATTGTCACTAATTTTTATTAGGTACCTATTTAATCTGAGAATTTTTATATGATATGAAAACATAATTACCCAAAGACTCAGATAAAGAAAACTTTATCTTTGGTACAGTCTGGGTAACTTAAGTTTTCAGTATTGGCGCAATAATATAATTATTGTTATTGGCGCAAGCATTGTTCCCACCAGAAAAATTCAACCTTTTTTATAAAGGGGAAAAGACTTCTTATTAGGAGTGGAGCGTATTTATCGTAACAAATATAATTATAAATCACAGGTATTCAAAAATTATTAATAGATAATAGCGATTGTGATATATCTGTTATTGAAAATATCATGCAATACTAAATAACAACTGTTCAACAAATACTAGTAACAGCCAATCCATTAAAAATCAACTGGGGTTTTTACTGTCTCAGTTAAACATCTATGATTGTCGAGTGCTAAAACGAGATGCACCTAGTATTTATTGTCCAATAAATAAATACATTTGGTTGGTTGTTTTATTTTATAGAAAATAATTTAATAATGTTTCCAAAATAAACAAAAGTAAATGCGAGTGAGTGAAGGAGTTAAAAATCAACAAAAAGGTTACAAAAGTAACCTTCTGGCAACGCTGGTCCACTGGCTCTTAGTCTATAAGTATAATGCTTTCTGCCATTCCGGTTTTCCAATACAGATGATAATAATTATTGTCATATTGGCAACATACATATATCACTCACTACTCTGTGGCGTAAACTTGTCAAATGTCAAGTTGGATGTTCTATATTGCGGCAACTTATTCTTAAGTTCTTCTTGTTTTGACAGCCGAGAAGGCAAAATGGTTGGTGAATTAGAAAGAAAATCTAAAAATATTTAAATAATCGTTTGTGTATTTGATTATTTTATTGTAACAAAATGCTTTAATTTTTTGCAGTCGGCCCACAAGACATTTATTATTAAGCGGAAACTCGCTAAAAAGCTCAAGCAAAATCGTCCCATCCCACAATGGGTTAGAATGCGTACGGGAAATACCATCCGGTAAGTGCTAAATCTAATATTATTATTTATATCTGTATAATATGTTATAGTGGGTTTCTGCTCAGGGAAGAGTTAAGTACGCCCTCAGCGAAAGTCATCAACAAATCTTATTTAAAAAATGTCTGAGATTTAATCATTGTTTCACCAGCTCGGACCATTAACTCTAAATTATTATCCTGTTCTTTCTGTGTCTTATGTCAGTGATCCAACCGTCCAACTTGGTGGTTTCCCCCCCAATTTTAGGGGGTACATTTATTTAGGGGAATTTTTAGAGAGTACTTCAACGTACTATTCAAGATTTTTAAGAAAAAACGCATGATTCTACACAATTTAAATTAATCCTCCAACCTCGAATTTCATTGTTATAATCATTTAATTATTATTAGGTCATTAATTAATGTATGTAAAATGCACCTACATAAATACAACAGTTGTTTTTAAACTACTTGCATGTATTTTTATTGAATTCATATTTGAAATTACCTCTCAAATGGAGTGAATAACAAAAAAATTAAGGGCTTTTATTCAATACTTAGGGGTATTTGAAGTTGATTCTAGGGGAAACATTTTGTAGGAGTTGGCATCACTGGTTTATGTTACAGTTTGTGTGAGGAATCAAATGTAAAAACTTCTGTAATTTTGTTAATAAGTGACATACATCTATCTAATAATGAGCTGTTTTATTTTAAATCTCAATAGTCAAAATTATCTTAAAGTAGAATATGTGGATATAATACCTGAAAAATTATTCACCATGCTACGTCGAACCAAACGGTTTATTTATCATATACTTTCCAAATATTTTAAATTTAGAGGTACTATTATTGTATAAACATTTAGACATATTTAATGTGAATTCACTTATTTTTTAGGTTTTTATTTTCTAATTTTAATCTTGTGTTAAAACAATTTTCATAACTGAGCTTGTCTATTATTATTTAGAGCATATTTCATAATACATCTATACTATTCTGTTGTTTATTTATAATATTTCCTAAATATTGCTTTTGAGTTTGTAAATCAGTATTAAAATAGTTACATAAATTAAGAAATTTAAAAAAAATATCAGTTCAATATATTTGCCACACATTTGAAACTACAACATTTTATAAGAATATTTATTTTCTCATGAATTAGCTATGATAGTAATAATAATTTTATCTTTTACAGTTACAACGCTAAGAGGCGTCACTGGAGAAGAACAAAGTTGAAGCTGTAAGCTTTCTCTGGTAGCTGTTAAGTCAATAAAAACTGATTAAAATTTATTCACCTTTTTTATTCAAACTTCAATCCTATATTAAGGATTTTGTTAATGCAGAGCCTTGTTATTGTATATTTTTTTATTTGTCAATATATAAGCTAGACTCATAAAATGATAGTATATTATATATGCAAATGAGATGTAAAAATGCTATCCCATTCACATCTCAAATAGTTGCTATATGTTTATCCACCAACTTAAATTACACAATGGTTTTTGATTCGGTTATCATTGTCATTTATAGATTTTCTGAACGCTAGTACCGATGTACAAATAAAAAATAGTTTTTGTATAGAAGAGAAAATTCAATGATTTATAATCAAATACCTAGAAAGAAAATCTATTTACGGACGCGACATGGATGTCTATTAATAATGGCTGAATAATTGTACAAAAATCTTTTCCAATTCAGTACTACATGTATTATATTTTATAAAAACATGTTAGATGGGTAAGTACTTGATTGAAATGTAAATGACTACTTACCGTGCGAAGTTTGAGTGGGTTGCTAGTATTTAATATAAATTAAATATATGCACTAATAAAATTGAAAATGCCTACATAGTTAAAAGATAAAATAATTTATAAAAAAAAAATACTCAACCGGGACTTGAACAAACGTCCAGTCGTTCAGTAAGCAAGAGCGTTACCACTACGTCCCGGAACCATTGCTGCAACCGGTAAAAAGGTTCCTTCTACTTAAGTTACCCTACAATAGATATAAAAGTGATGGGAATCTGTGATTCCCAAGTTTGACACTCCCCTTGTTAGTTTTTGTATCTTATTCTTAGAATTTATTATTATGTCGTATGGTAGCAAGCACGTAGTTTTGCGACATAGTATTGCGATAATTAAGAAATAGGATAAAAAAAATAAGTTATAGGTAAGTATGCCATAAATAATTAAATATTAACACTATTTCTAACTTCATTTATTCATATTAAATACACAACAACATGATTCAAGGCTGTACTTAATAAATAGTGTAAATTATCACAATCATTAATACTGGAATGTACTCTAGAGAATCAATCCCATGAGAATATGAAACTGGGTCAAGTGGCATTTTCTTTACTGTCTTTTTCTTTGATGTCATTTTCTTCTTGGGTCAGCTTTGCTTGCATTTTCATAAGCTCTTCTAACAATAAATCTGTATCCAGAATTTCTCCACTCTCCGTTGGCTAAAACAAAAGTATATTTTACCAAATGTGGTGTGTTTTCGTAGGATAGAAAAAAAGTTGTTGGAAAGCATTAGAAATAGGGATACCTAATGTGAATAACAAATCGCTAAATTGTTTTTTATTTAAATATATGAAAATCACATTAATAGACAATATTAACGAAGATTGTAGGTATAGTAAAAATATTTTTCAAGTCACGTGAAAGAGAGGATATTATTATATTCTGTAGTCTGTCTACTATTTTTTTCTTATTGAACTGGTAACAATATAAAAAAAATCGAAATTTAAATTTAATAAAATCAGTATTTTACCACTTTTATAAATAAACAGTATGATATTACTGGGCATAACCCGAAATCTCATCCTTATCTGCTAATTTTTGCGCCACACCAGCCGGCCTAGCGTGACCGCCACGAGATATGTCGCGGACGAGAGAAGACAAACTAGATGTAAGATATCTCGATATATTATATCTCGACATCGACAATTTTGATAGAAAAGAAATCTCAATCGACAAATATATCTATTTTTGATATTAAAAGTCGAGTTTTAAGTGTAATTGTCTTGTTAGACCCGGGAGAAATAAAGAGATAATCGATTAAAACACGAGAAAACGGTCGACAAAATTTTGTCGCGGTTGTCATGCTAGGCCGGCTGGATCTGCCCTGTGCTTGTACCCCGCTACTCTCAATGAAAATATCCATCTTTATCTAATTAAATAAGAAGTGAGTTACCTGCTGCGCGCTGACGGATCTAGCCATGAGGCGCTGCAAGTACTTGTCCCGCCGGTGCTGCTCGCGGACGCTGCGCAGTCGGTTGAAATCGTCATCGTCGTCGCCACCGTCTACTTCATCCACTGAAATATAACATCTGTTGAAATAAGCCGAAATGACCACGATCTTCGACAGGGCCGGATTTAGGGGAGGGCATCCGGGGCAATCGCCCCGGGGCCTCCACAATAGAGAATTCGTAAAAATATCTTTCAAATTCCGACGAGTAGACACTAGTAAACAAATTTCCTTTGATATTTTTTCGCTATTATACTTTTACCTATTGTTCTTTGTACAAACATACATACATACATATACATCACGCCTCCTTCCCATTGCAGGCAGAGATAACGGAATTCCATATGCTCCGATCCTTACATACCACTTTCGCTTCTTCTACTTTCATCAATGCTTTCATACAAACATGACTGATGATTTTTGGACCACGCCACTCATTTGTTGCCCCAAGGCCTCAACACTTCTAAATCCGGCTCTGACCTTCGATTCGTGGTAGTACTATAAGGTAGAGGTGGGTCGTTGACAGTTCTTGTGTTAACGAAATGAAACTGTTTATTACAAACTAATAACCTGTTAAAAAGCGGCTAATTACTGTGAATACAGTTAATAATACACAAGCTTCGGATGATGTTAGCGACTACGCGTTGAATGTTCGTTGAGCTAATCCGCGGGTTGCGTTGAATCTTTCAAGCTAAAATCGTTTAATGAAACAGTTAATATATTTAACGGCTTTTTCGGTAAACGAAAAGCAGCTAATTCGTTAACATTAGAAAAGCTGCTAAAAAACCTGCTTGTTGAATTAACGAACACTCCTACTAATGTCAGTGTTCGATCCTCATTTGAGACGAAGACCATCTGACATTATACCATGGTTTAATGTATTAGAACTTATTATATGTATGTTTTGGTAGAAACAAGCCAAATTACATACATTAGAGTTGTGTCAATTTGATAAATACTGCTCTAATTTGGCTTGTTTTTTACCAGACGAAGCGTTGCGGCGGATTACCGAACAGAAATTCGTTAAATAATGGCGGATTACAGGGAGTCTACAGCCGACCTAGCATGACAACCGCGACAAAATTTTGTCGACCATTTTCTCGTGTTTTAATCGATTATCGCTTTATTTCTTTCTAAAACTCGACTTCTAATGTCAAATGTAGACATACCTATTTGTCGGTTGAGATATTTTTTCTATCAAAGTTGTCGATGTCGAGATATAATATAGATAGATATCTTATATTTTAGTTTGTCTTTACTCGTCCGCGAGATATCTCGTGATAGTCATGCTAGGCCGGCAGATTACATCGACTTGCAAAAAGTCGGAGGATTGTAGTTATAGTCGGATTATCAAGCGGCGGAATAGCGAGAGAGTACTGTATTAGGAGACAGCTATATATTACACAAGGTTTGACTGCCGGCCGCGCTGAGTGAGGGTCCGACGTCGCTATCGAGTCTCGGCCGCTCGATGTCTACGAAGGAGCCCTGTGTGGACAGACTCTTGGCGGCTGGACTCCTGTCTCCGGCCTCCGTGGATTCCACACGCGACCATTGAGATGGCGCTGATGTTGATAACCGATTATCTCCTATAAACGATTTTATAAAAAATCAATTAGCAAGTCCAATTACTATTATCATAGACTCGCAACACGCCTCGGATTCACACGGGTGCAATATAGATGTACAATACACAAAAACTAGCCTATGTTAGGTAGCCGCTGATAATGAAGCTTTATATTGGTGAAAGAAACTTTAAAATCGTTTAGTTTTTGAGTTTATTCATAACATACAAAAATACAAATATTTCCTTTTTATAATATTAGTATAGATACCTACGAGGTTTTTTTAAAGGATGAGACTCTTGTCAATAAAATAATTTATCTGCAGCTGATGGGGATTTTTTTAATAGAAAAACAAATCTAAATATTATACCTTCTAAATACTATTGGATAGACTGTTATAAATATACTTATAACAACATAATATATATGTATAAAAATCACGTGTCACAGTGTTTGTGGTGTGTGTCTCTAAAACGGCTCGACCGATTTTTTTGTTTTTTTTCGTATATTTGGTAGGTATGAGAATAGGTCGTAACGTAGTCACACCGCTAGGTGATTATGGTGACCCCATCCAGTTGTTTTCATACATCACGTTTTGGTAATAATTGTATTATAATAAAGTAAATATTTAAATAGATTTTTTTCAAATGACTCTATATATTTCAATGCCTGTCTCCCCGCGACCACGGTTGCTGAAAAGCATCCGAAACGTCGGGATAAATAATTTAAACAATATAAATAATAAATCGCGTTTTAATACGGTATACAGTATTTTATTTAAATGTGTGATACTCGCGTTAATAAAAGACAATATTACACTTAATATTGTCTTTTATTACCCTACCCTTACCCTATATTCGCGTTATCTGTGTAATCAAAAATCGCACGTATCTTTTATACATATAAAAAGATAAATAGCAATCGGAACTTCATATCAATAGATAAATATCATCATTATTCAAGATAATACAATTCGAAGCAACTGCATTGTTTGAAAATAAATCGTGTAAGGTTTAACGACTTCGCATGTAATGGATGCTAAAAAAATATAACGTTTCACGGAGGTCGATGTACCGAGTCAAGTGACATTTATGTCCTGCTAATCCGTTATTTACTTTGGGAAAATCATAATGTGTCATAAAAATATAAAGATATTTTTGGCGATACACGAAAACACATTATACCTACTGACGAACACATAAACTGTCTAAACTATAAGACAAAAAAATATATAGAAGAAACAATATTTGAAGATTTATTTAAAAGCGAAGATAAAGAGATAAAAATAGAACGGTCACGAAACAGCGAATGTTAAATGTTGCCTTAAAAAATAAATAACTGACAAACCCAATGAGATGTGCGTAAAATGTGTACGTATTGTGATACTATTTTTATTTAAATTGATATTTCAGAAGTACTAATTATTAATTATCATTAATGATAACAATTGAATAACTGTTTCATATTCGTTACCTAAACAATTCAAATCCAAATCATTACTCTTACGGATACTATAAACAATAATGCCTTCTTAACCATCATTCGAATTCATAGGATAAGTTATTAAGTCTTGTGTAGATGTAGACTTACTAGATCCAACGTTGTTCGAATTCCTAGAAGGCACGGTAACAGGGTTGCTGGGAGTCGGCGGCCCCTGCGCGAACAAGCTCATTGCCGTTGGTCTGAAAATAAGAAGCAGTATAATTAAAGCACCGTTATTTCATTAATTTCTGAGAGAGTCAAAGCTGCCTTCAACATCACGTTCATACTTAGCGCTTCACCCTCTTTTTTTTTAGAAACACCTGACAGTAAGTGATTTATCGGCGCCCATAGGCAACGCTGGACACACTTGCAGGTGCGTTGCCGGCCTTTAAAAAATGAGTATTCTCTTTTTAGGTCCCTAAGTCGTATCGGTTAGTAAATACCGCTGGTTCCACAGAGTAAGTGTGCGATTCAGAAAATTTCTAAGAAAACGCACGGTTGTGGATTTCTAAGCATCGAGGTAGTGAGGATGAAATTTGGAGTTCAGTCGTGATGTGCGATGGTAGAATTCAGCGGCAGGAATTAATTCGAACAATTACTCAGAACACTCCTCATGACACTAGATAAGTTGAGATAAAAAAAATCATTTTCATTTTCATTCAAAAGTGATATTCCAACAAACATACAAATGTGCGTTTGCTATAAGTTCTTTGGTATAATTTATACGTACCAAAGCTGTAGTATTTCAAGGCAAATGTCAATAAAGGTAAGAACGATTGCGTATAAATCGATTTGCACGACAATCAAAAATTAACACAAAAAGGTACAAAGCAAAGTAAATATATGTATTTTTACTTAGATTAATATGAAGAAACATAATTTTTCCCACGTTTTTGCAGGTCAATGTCACTGCTCAAAATTGTTACATACACACGAAAATTAGTTTCATTAGCGGAATGTGGAGCTGCTATGTATTAATATGTACCTACCTGTTACCTGCTACAAATTTGATATTATTATCTTACTATAAGAGATTTTATGATTAGTTAAGAACAAATTCAAAATGTAACCAATAAAAGCTTTGTACCCCATTGGGGTAGGCAGATATCACGGATTTACACATCCTCTTATCCTTCCATACCACTTGCATTTAATTTAACAAAAATAAGTCAAGTTTCCCTTTATATATTTCCGATTATGAGCACCGTTTGAGCTATTGTTAAATTAAAATTTATTCCCGTCTTTTGTAGATACGGAATATCTAGTATGTTATAAGTAAAACAAATGGATTAAAAAAAATTGGTTGGTTGGTGGTTTAGTTTTCTGGTTACTACTTCGAACCTGTTTCTTTTCGTATATCAAGCGATAGAATGTGATCTTTATGTTTGGCTGCTATAGTGTCGGTTTTACGTGACAAAACACTATAAAAAGGTGAAGGCCAAATGAACACACAAATATTACCATCCTACTTAATTGAATGTGGACCAAAATACGATTTATGTATGTATATGTGTATGTTTTTTTTATAAATGTGTGTTAAAATACAACTTGCAAATTCTAGATTATGTTATACTAGCGACCCGCCCCGGCTTCGCACCGGTGCAATGCTGATACTAAATACACTACAGAAAAACTGTTATTATTATACATATAAACCTTCCTCTTGAATCTCTCTATCTATTAAAAAAAACCGCATCAAAATCCGTTGCATAGTTTCAAAGATTTAAGCATACAAAGGGACAGAGCAAGCGACTTTGTTTTATACTATGTAGTGATTATTCAACATAGAAATAAAGTATTTAATAATAATAAGATTTCTTGAATGAAATGCAAAGAACAGAAAACATTCCATAAAAGCTTTAAGTATCAATAATTAAAATACTATTAACTCACGAGAATACAATTGCTATGATAACGAGAACCATAAAAGATGCTTATGTAAAGTCGATATCCAATATAATTATTGTGTACGTAGCGTGACGTCATGACCTTAAGTTACATGGAAACTAAACAATCAACAATATTTCATTTCATGAATTCATCTTGGATATGAAAATAAGCGTCGCAAAAACAAATGAAAATTAAATCCATTAGTACCTAATCGCATTAATAAACTAAATACGTCTCTTATATCCATATAAAACTTAATAAATAATGCATTCGCTTACATTCTCACGGAGTGAAAATTGAATAACAAATTTGATTTTACATTATCAGATCTTTTTTATTAAAATGGAAGCTAAACGCGCAGATGGCTCACTTGCCCGATCACCGCCGCTCATAGACAATAGACATCTACTATATCAGAAGGCCTGCAGATGCGTTACTGGTCTTTAAGGAATGTAAAGCCTTTCTTGAAGGTTTCCAAAATATGTATTCCAGGTTTTGGTTAACATAGTGGTTGTGCGAGGAGAATCTATAAGGAATTGCGCGTTTATAGATAGCTAAATTCATCGGTCGAAGTAATCCGATCAATTCCTCGTGATAAGAGATGCAGATGCAGAGTAAAACAAAATCTCTACGAAAAAGATCTGAATATCTGAAAGTCGCTGATTCGCGCCGCGAGCTCTAAGTTGAAATGACGGTCAAATTGAAACAGCTGGGGAAACACCGAACAGAAGTGACAATAATACTCAATATGGGGCCGAATTTTAGCCTTATTAAGTGGTGGGCATCAGGCCGACATTAGAATATTATACTTACACCTATTTATCTAACGCGTCGGCTTCGTATGTGGATCGGGAACTCATTACCGAAATAAAGTATTATCCTTTATTACTCGAAAACGCCAAATAACAACCTCATACATGCAGTGGCGGATTTACACATTTCTGGCGTATAGGCTGCTTAAATGTTGCCGCCCTAGCCTCTATCCACGTGAGTTCCTAAATTTTCTAAAATACAATGATAGGGATTGTCTTCTACACTTCTCTCTGTAAGTCTAACTTTTAGACTCTATTCTCTGTAAGATACAGAAACCTGTTATACTTTTAGGAGTTGTTTTCTATAAAACAGCTAAAAGAAAAACAATTTTTCCCCAAATTTGCCGCCCTAGGCTGAAGCCTACTCAGCCTGCTGGTAAATCCACCACTGCATACATGCATATTTAATACCTATTTAAGAATAAGAATATTTAATACCTATTTAAACTTGATTCATAATAATACAAGCTAAAGAATAATAACTCGTAAAAAAATATGTATAGATTGATACACAAATCCTGAAGTGAAAAGAAATGACTTTTCGTTATTAGTAATTGATAGCCTACCTGTTTTCTGGGCGTTTTCCCATACTGGTGATAGTAGCCTGTTCATCTACCTCCTCGATCACATCGTTCGCAATTTTCATACTGCCACTCACCGCTGCTGCGGGCTTGTTTAAAGTCGGGTTACTGGCGGATACTTGGAATCTAGTACCTGTAATAAATGTTATAAATAGCTTAAATTGACTCATCATATTATTCAATAAAATACATTAAAGAACAAATAAACAATAAATTTTATTTAAAAAACCTAGTCGTGTTCCTGAAGACAGTTTTAAAATTATTATCAAAACTCACATATGAGGCATTATCTAATTCTAAGAATCATTAAATACTATTGTTCTGTAGCAAGAGTAAACATAAATTGTACCTACTCATCTTCATTATCATTAGGACTATAAAGCTATTCAAATATTCAAGCTTCGTCTGACAAAATAATCATTCTAACTACTTTGCGCATATAATTAAGTCGTATCTATTAGGTAAGACCTTGAGGTACAATGTGAATGATTTGAAATTCGAAATTATCGTGTATAGTAAAACCACCAGTGTACAGTATCCAAACGTATATTTGCATCTTCAATACAGATTTGACTTCTCGGACATGAATATATTCAACTACCAACACGTGTACAATTTCTTAAAATATCGATATTCACTTTGTATAGACGTTAATACATCACGAGATTACGAACAGTATAACTAGGACTTTACTGGAGCACGACTGTAGACAGAATGCCCGTTTTCTAATAATTTTGCTTAACAGCTTGACATTAGACGACACTCTCTCAATATTGAATGAATGAAAGGAACGAATGACGTGAGTGAACACGTGACGAGTGAACTGTCAAATAAATTGAATGACTGATATTACTTCCACAGTAAGAACAATTGAACATCTGAATTAAATATACTTTAAAGTATCGATACAATATGTAAACTCATTATAATTAATATAAATTATTTCAATTTTTAATACTAAATTTGATTACAATATACAATTTTGCCTTTTAAATTAACGAATCACAACACTCGGCCATCCACAAGCGTGCTATCTCCGGAGCACGCAAAATCACAACACTCATTGAGCACATTTTATCAAAATCAAAAGTTTTGTATTTATCTTATGAAACGTCTAGTTGCACGGTTCCAAAAAGTGGGTCTCATGGAGAAGAACCGGCAAGAAACTCCATGGATACTCTTTTCAATAATGGTTTAGCTTACAAAGTCTCGGTTACAATAGTAATAATCGGCTGAGAATTTTATATAATGCAAGGTATACAGAGATTCTATACAATGCAAAAGAAATCTTATACGATTTACCATCTTATCCTCTATAATTACAATGAAATCTAGATAAGTATCTACTAATGGTTAAATACATTTATTTCTCTCAAAAAATAATACAATTTCACTTACACGAGAAATAATTAATTAAATAACTTCTTTTTTTTATTTTTTTAACTCGGAAACTAGAACATACAAACGCTATCAATATAATCAATACACAATTAATATTCACAATATCAATCTCAAAGATACTTTGTTACATAAAATTATTTATTATTATAACATAGAAAGTTAGACGATACTTCAAAAATTGCTTATAATACATAAATTGGAATACATTATTTATTAAAAATGACATTATAATATGGTAAATAAATAATGTTACAGTACTACTTATAGCTACATTAAACATTCTAGCATTTCTATTTATGCATTTGTAATCGCGCAATGGACGTATTAAAGATAATTATTTACTTTAATTAACAAATATTAATCACATCTTACAATTTTGAACACTGATTTAACCACAATTAAATAATTGCCCACGAAAGTATATCGATTGTCTCTGAAATAAGTGATTCGTCGTATTCTTGGTGCATGTGTGACTTTCTTAAGAAAAGTCCTGATGTATGATGGCCGCTCCGCCACCATCGTTTTGACGCTTCACTAGAGTGCCGTCAAAGTCAACTACTTGATACTCTTTTCCGACTTGAAAGTAGGGTACCAATTGATTCTTAATTAACCTAGATGGCGCAACATGCACCGACACATTTATTATCTTATGCATTTACAGTCTGTAACCGAATGGTTAAGGTCTGTTTTTTTTATTTTCACTTTTCCATGCGAGATTAAGTATAGTTAGGGCCAGATTTAGTTTAGTTTTACATTATTGCTTAGATATATGTCAAGGTCTTCAAAGATCTCATCTTATCTAACCTGTTTGAGTTTTGTTTGGTTTTAATAACTTGATTATCGATCGTAACCTAAACATTCTGATATTTCATAAGGTGAAAATCACTCAACTTTTTGATTATTACTGAGAAAAATCTTTAAATACACTGGCCATAATTGTAGTCCTAGCCATAACGATTCGCAACGGTATATTGTAGCGGAGTTATGGTATACATATATTTTTTTTTTTTTTACTATTAATAAATTGAAACAAAAATAAAATGTATTGAGCAACAAAATATTGACCCCACATATTTGATCTTGATTTGAGGCTAAAACTTTACTGTTTCATGTGCATTCAACACTTCTTCAACTTAATTGTATTTTTTTTTATTACCATATGGTTTTAAATACATCTGTCGCTTTTTAATAAGCAAATGTTCATCGAGTGTACGAAGAATCAAAACAGGAACTTTAAAGATAATTTTCTGTTTCTTGTGCAACCCCTTAGAAACTGAATTGATTTTTGGTGTGTCAAACCAATAACTTGGAACAAATTTTCAATCTAACATTTTAATGATTCATTTCATAAGAAGAACTAACAAAATCTGTTAAAGAAACAAAGCTCGTACATAATTTTCCCCTAGACTTAAAATTACCAAAGTTTACAAACATTTCATAAAATAAAATAAATTTGTAAAATAAAAATTCATCCTTCGACAAAACCTTAGTAAATTGCAAAAAGTTTATTTAGACACATTCTTTGTTTAATCGCTCCATGGAATCTCCAGTAAGCTACTTTGTTTTTATTAAATGTGATTGAAATTCAGGAAACCAATATTGACTTCTTATTTGATCAACACATTACGCGAATGTCTAAATAATAATTATCAATGAACTTGAATATTTCGAATAACCAATTAACATGGCCATATTTGTTTTCTCAGTAGAGTTGACTAACTAACAAAATCCTGACTCTAATATATGTACTATCTATTAATATTAATGCAGACACAAATAAAATACTTTTCTATAACTAATTTTATAACAGTAAAATATTATGTAAATGATTAGTTTGTGGTAAAAAAGGTTTTTTTTTATTTTAAAATCCTTTCTTGACTATCACTAGGTCTTATTCCACAAAATGATTATCAATAATAACAAAATTTCATATAGGTATCTGGTATATATATCAAAATATATATATGTATATATTCATAAATATATATCATATTTCATAAATAATTCAATAAATGGTAAATCCTTGTGAATTGTATTCAAGTCAGTAAATAAATATTAGTCACTGATAATATAATTGAATATTACGATAGCTACTGAAATTATGAGTGCTTTTACTTAAGACATTAAAAATATTTTATTTTATCAAATGCTGATTCGTTTTAAAGGATTTTTTTTTTAAACAATTTATATCGGAAATTAATATCTCTATTAAATATCTTAAAAACTTTTGTCAATTTGTTTGTACTATTACTTTCATGCACATGAAGAGAGGTTTCTGGTACAGTCATAAAGGTTATGACTTATTCTATCACATTTACTACATTTAATAATTGGCTTTTGGTAATAATAATTATATATATGCCAACATTCCTGATAACTGAAACATGTAGAATAATTTCCTCTAATTGTATTGACTTGCAAACATTAACTATGATAACAGAACCAGTCCTTAAATTGAGTTTTTCTAAAATAATTAGTATTTATTAGTAGTAGTATTTATCCTAGAATTATCTCTAATTTGATAGAATTGCTGAGAAGCTAAATGTTAACAAATCTTTTGGTTCGCTAAATTAAAGATCTTTTGCTCCATTACCTATTGAACTATAAATAATTCTATAAATACTGCAGTAAACTACTTTTACATAGTAATATTCCCTTAAAATTTACCAAATGTTCATCAGCCGCAAATGGCTTTTTTTTTTAGTTTTTGATCCCAATCTTTCCCAAATAAATAAATCGTAGATACCATAGTTTTGTTGTATACCACTTAACGCCGCTTTCATTTTTAGCAGGTATCCAGCCTTCCGATATTCTCTTAGTTACATCTGGTACTTCTGTGTCCTGCGTCCTTCGCTTACTTAGCTTCCGGGGTGAACCCGTATTCTTCTCTGGTTGGCTGAAATACATATTTTCACACGCTTTATATCATTTTATAATAACTTATAAACTCTATACTGCCGTGTTACCACCTTACCTTACACTGTAAGTAAACTTTATAAACTTTATGCCATCTGCTTTAATCTTGAAACTAATTTCAAATATTTCTGTTCATTCAATACATGTCGTAAACAGTATACATAATACTATTATGTTATTCATATAAAAGCTATATATATCTATACGTAGATAATATAATGTCACACATTAAGAAAATATACTAGCAGAAATTTTATATTATTACTACTACACTTTGATTGACAATTGTACACCTACATGACTATAATCATACACTTAAGTATCTGATACTTATAAACTTTGTCATGGCAACTATGACACACTTAAATAGATGTTACAGCACAACTACCTGCATTGTTGTTAATAACTTAAGGATATTCATGGCTATTTCATCACAACTATATGACTATTTCAGTATGTTTATACGGCTATTCTATCACAACTACAACGTCAACATGGCTATCATTTATAATTACTGACCTTTACAGCATACCTACATAGCTGATCATAATAGCACACCTACATAGCTATTGTGTCGTTTCTGGTCTCTACAGCACACCTACATGGCTGATCATAATAGCACATCTACACGGCTATTGTGTCATTTCCGGTCTCTACAGCACACCTACATGGCTGATCATAATAGCATATCTACATCGCTATTGTGTCATTACTGATATCTACAGCACACCTACACGGCTGATCATAATAGTACACCTACATGGCTACTGTGTCATTACTGATCTCTACAGCACACCTACATGGCTGATCATAAAAGCACACCTACATGGCTATTGCTTCATTACTGATCTCTTCAGCACACCTACATGGCTGATCGTAATAGCACACCTACATGGCTATTGTATCATCAGTGACCTTTACAGCACACCTACATGGCTGATCATAATAGCACACCTACATGGCTATTGGGTCAATACTGATATCTACAGCACACCTACATGGCTGATCATAATAGCACACCTACATGGCTATTGTATCATCAGTGACTTTTACAGCACACCTACATGGCTGACAATAGCACACCTACATGGCTATTGTGTCATTACTGATCTCCACAGCACACATACATGGCTGATCTCTACAGCACACATACACGGCTGATATCTACAGCACACATACATGGCTGATCTCTACAGCACACATACATGGCTGATATCTACAGCACACATACATGGCTGATCTCTACAGCACACATACATGGCTGATCATAATAGCACACCTACATGGCTATTGTATAATTACTAACTGATCTTTACAGTACATCTCCATGGCTCATATAGTTCACTTTCATGACTACTATATCTAGCATGACCATAAATACTGTTACATAAAATCTATTCTTTTTTCTTTTCAACTCAATTATTTTAAATTGTTATTATGTTAAAAACTTATTTCGATTTCCCACCATTTCACATACATTTTTTTTTTTTTTATTCATATCAACTTACAATATGGAATGTCGAAAGTAGAATGGACGAAGTGGGTATCGAGTCGTTGCGTCCGCGTCGGTCATATTCAAGACACTTGAAAAGTTTAGTATCAGCTGTATGTTTGTATATCGTACTATCGACAGATATACTAAGAAGGGAAGATAGCACATACAGGTTCTAAGTAGCCAAAACTCTACTAGGAAACAAAATACTTATTGCGAAAAATGAAAATTCCTGTTGTCGCATATTTATAACAAAAATAAAACCTGAAGCTGAGTTCTTATCATCGATATACAGGACATGTTCTAAATCAATCCCTATAATTAAGAGTGGATCGATCAAACGCCTTCTGTCCCGATACACAGGTCCACTGATCTTATCAATTAATTATTGTCAATTAAATATCTTCTATACTGATGAAAAAATTCTCACGATTGAAGAGCACTACAATAAGTGGTTGAAAAGGTATAACGTGGTCATCATATTTTTCTAAAAATGTACTGTGGACTTTCCACCTACTTACTGATCAGTTCAAAACCTGGTCATTTTTAGAGAATATAGTCTGCTCTAAACGACACGTCAACATTAAGTATCTTAAGAAATCTCTGGGGCATAATGGCTAAATTTCCGATGTGTTTATGCATAAATCCAAATTCAAAGCCAAGAGTGGCGAATTCGAGTAGAATAATTTTCTAATACTTCGATAAATATAAGTTTTAATAAGATTACTACTTCACAAAAAATGCATTTTCATTTCTAACAGAACTTATGGCTGGACCAGGTTACTTAGATCTAGTCAAATTTACACTTTTTTTTTTTTTTAATATTGTCCATATAACTCAAATTCGTACTTACTAAAATGTCCTTTGACGTGGCTCGCGGGTCGTTACACTTCTGATTTATAGTAAAACCACCAGTGTACAGTATCCAAACGTATATTTGCATCTTCAATACAGATTTGACTTCTCGGACATGAATATATTCAACTACCAACACGTGTACAATTTCTTAAAATATCGATATTCACTTTGTATAGACGTTAATACATCACGAGATTACGAACAGTATAACTAGGACTTTACTGGAGCACGACTGTAGACAGAATGCCCGTTTTCTAATAATTTTGCTTAACAGCTTGACATTAGACGACACTCTCTCAATATTGAATGAATGAAAGGAACGAATGACGTGAGTGAACACGTGACGAGTGAACTGTCAAATAAATTGAATGACTGATATTACTTCCACAGTAAGAACAATTGAACATCTGAATTAAATATACTTTAAAGTATCGATACAATATGTAAACTCATTATAATTAATATAAATTATTTCAATTTTTAATACTAAATTTGATTACAATATACAATTTTGCCTTTTAAATTAACGAATCACAACACGTGTTCTGACTTACCGCCATCAGTTTGTGACGGTACCGCTGTCGATCGTTGATCGTCTTTAGAGAAAAGTCGCTTAAGCATAGAGGTAACTGAATTAGTTCTCGTCATAGGCGTCTGCTGAAGCGACGCCATAGAGTTACTTGATCCCATAGAATTCCTATCATCTCGCTTCCCCCGCCTACTTCCTCTTGACACGATGAAATGTATTCCAGATTGTGCGTCATCATTCATTTGCAATTGCTGTATAGGTTAAATGAACATTAACAATTCAGTAAGGATTGCACTGTTTACTGTAATGCTCAGGGCCGGATTTAGAGGTCGGAGGCCTTGGGGCAACAAGGGAGTAGAGGAGAGCCCTCTGGCCCCAAATTATTTTCCACATAAACTGACCATTCTTTTTAATATTAAAAATTAGCGAAAAATATATCAAAGGAAAGTTGTTTACTAGTGTTTACTCATCAGATTTGAAAGATTTTTTTCCGATGTCTGTTTTGTGGGGTGCCCCTCTTTATAAATCCGGCCCTGGTAATGCTCATACACATTTTTAAAATACTAAAAATGTACGCAGAAATTTCCTGTTCTAATCTAGTTACTTTCTTAAACAGCTATGATATTTATAGTAAAAATAAGATTTTTTAACCATAAATTAAATAAATAGTAACATCATGACATCAATCGAGCATTATTTACAGCTCACACAACTCTAAAAAACAAAACACGACATTTAGTATACACCTATACCGCGTTAGCATCAAATCAAAAGTTTAAACGGAAGTGTTAGTTTATTCACCAAATTCCAAGGTAAAAACGTAGATAGAACAGTAAGATATAATGTAGATTGTAGAGTAAAGGCGGTTACAACAAATAAACATAAGAAACAATAAGATAACACACTTAGTAATAAATGATAATAATCATAAAAGTATATCTTTAATACAAATCAACCGAAGTTTGCGTGACTCGCTTGTGTTAATAACTTTGAATTTTACGTACTAGCTAGACTATATTTTCTACTTATATTATTCAACCTTAAACCTGAATTAGTTATTTCTAAAATGCTGTTAGTAATTTATTTTAAGAGCTGCCAAGTCATTATCACTCAAACGACTACTACTTGTGTAATTTCAAGCAAGCTGTTATTAATCATTATAAACGATCAACGGGTTAGCGGAACTGATGAAAAATTTTATTGTCTCATATTGTACAATTGATAACATTCATTGTAGCAATATGTATGATATAATCTCTTCCGTGACACTTTATAGTTAGATTTATAATGTACAATTTAAATTACATACGGCCGCACACATATTTATAAAATTATGCTTCATTTCTTAGTTATAGAAAGAAAAATTTATATATAACGAATGCTATAGCAGATAGCTAATCGACTCTGAGTGTTGCGGATAATTTTAAATTTTTACTCTGTTCAACAATGTTATAATATAAATTACTAATTCAAACTACTTTATGTTTACTATACGTATTTAGTTGTAAGCCACAACCGCAAATATGAGCCATATGAATAACGAGGAAAAATCACATGATAAACAAGGTAATTGGCAACCCTTCACACCAACACACTGCTAAGCTCCACATGTCCGAGCGTGCAGCATGCTTATAACTTGACGTATCTAACCTCGGGAGGGGCGAACTTGTAACTCACGGTGTTAGAGGGCATCATTTCATCGATTTTGACGCTGGAGGGATTCACTGTGACCATACTGCGTTGTCGAAGGGGCACCGCTACTCTCGCCGTGGATGGCTCTGGATGTTCTTCGCGCTGGTTCTCGGTAGCTATTGTGTAGGGCAGCTCGGATGGGAACACTTCGTCCCAATACTGATCTTTAATCAATTCTGGATGCTCATGATGCATTTCATCCACGATCATGTATGATACCTACAATAAACATATCATTTCCATTTTCAAAATTCTATGCTTACAGTAAATAACATGAATAAATGCCTCAGTGATATAGTGATACCTGCAAATTTCTATCTATAAGCCAGTTCACTTCGAAATCGTCGTCGTCCTCGCCGAAAGGGTTTATAAGGGACTCAGCCACTTTGAGCCAGCCCATGTAGAAGAAGAATTCTAATGTGGTAAATATGGGAAAATAAAGGTCTATATTACTGATATAGACTGATTCGCTATGCGATTGCAGTTTGTGGTCGACCCATTGACTACCCAACGCGGAAGTTATGAAATATGAGTATACAGCGATAGTAACTACCTGAAAAGAACAAGTCCATAACAATGAATTTCCGTTTATATTGTTAATTTAAATTATTTCAACGAACCAATGCTGAACACAGATTATTTATTACATCGTACCAGTCATTTCACTTAAGCTCATTAGTTGTAACATCTATATTCTACATACGAGTATAAATATGTATGTTTCCTGTATTTGGCGGGCTTGTTAGCGCGTTGGGTAGTAAATATACCTTGCATTTGAATGGGCCGGAAGATAGAATCAACCGTATTGATAATTTTAAACATGTAAGCACTAATGTTCTAAAACGGGCCATTTTAGGCACTAAACAGACGGGCGGATCACAGATGGAAAACCCGTGAAGCCGAACCGTGCATATTGTGTGTTTTAGTTTCAAATTATGGATTTCCGAAAGTTCGATATGAAAAATTATTCGATAAAGCATCATTAACTAATGTTCTGTGGCTGAGGTGTTACTCTACCATCGAGAGAGCCTCCTACTCGTTTGTCAATATCTACCATAAGAAGAAGGTAATTATGAATTACATCCTCCAATATTTTAGAATCGTTCCTCTTAATGGAATTAAATTTAAACTTCATGTTTTGTACAAATAATGATTCAGCATGTATCATAAATGACGCAGGAGCGTTAATATGTAAGTATCAAACGAAAATTTTGTAATACATTTGAAAAAATAAGTGAAATGCCAAAATATTATAAAAAAATACCAGTTGCGTAAAATACAAAAGAACATATACTCAATGGAGATTTTCTATATAACTAAGTCTATTTATCTACACTAAGTACACAAAAGGCTTGGCATATTACTTGAGTATAAACAAGCGGTACACTGATAGTGTCATAGCTGAGCAGCAACCCAGCTTGTCCTCGGAATTTGTTCAACTCGTCAATTATTGTCTTCACCGCGAAATCATCTCTTATCCTGCCTTCTTTGCGAGCCCTCGTCACAATACTTGTCGCCCAAACTATCGGTAACCTGTAACCTTTCAAAAATTACCTAATCTGGATTTTTTTCCTAGACACATCGAATAGCAATAAGCTGGTGCGTACTTTGAATGTTAATGTATTATCCACCGTGGTGCCGCAAGGCTCATGGTCACAGTCATTCGTTAGTGACTTTGACACACACTTGGCTACAATCAGCATTTATGATAACTTACGGTACTAGAAATATTTCATACCAATGTTTAGATGGTTTAGGAAACTTTTTATTAAGATTTTCTAAAATAGTTTTTTCATTGTCTAACAATAAACCAGCCTCGACTAAATTGTCAAGAGTTGGAAAACGTTTTTTAACCCTTGGTGAGATCATAGTAAGCACCATAGTGAGGCAAAGGCACACGTATCGAAGAATTGTACGACGCATCAGACGACCTCTCTCATCCTGAAAAAGAAAAGGATTTATTGATATTCTAATTAGGGCAAAAGGTTGGATAAAATCAGGATTTAATATTCAACTACTAATAGCTAGTATAATTTATTAGTTAATGATTGTTTTTAAGTAAATATTTTGCGAATGTGTTATACTTTTTGGAAATTATAATACATTTGTAATTAGGTGTATTTTGCTTAAGTTACTACATTAGACTATGAAGCATAGACTGATGATTTAATGTAATATTATGAGGCTGTAACCAAGCTATAAATTAAACGTTCCATTGTTTTCTATAGGACCTACCTTTACAATGCCATCGTGTCATCTGTTATCAACTTGTGATGTATTAAGATAACAGAGAAGGTACATTGTACACAAAACTTTTTTATCTTCGATAGCGTAATGATAAAGATTTAAAAAATATATAAACGTTTTTTATTTTACCATTATATCTTTGCAAATGTCCGTCACGTGTCACACATGGACAGTTAAAATGGATTTCTGCAAAACTATTAGGTTTCCTCTGAATAGGTTCTCTATTAATGTAATTGCATATCTATACAAATATTATAAAGAGGAAAGATTTGTTTGTTTGTTTCGATCTAACTCAAAAAACTACGGGAACGTTTTTAAAATGTGTACACAAATTGTTAATAAAACCACGCGGTACAGGCAGAGATATTTATTATGGTTAACCAAAGAATATACATCATAGAAGAAAAACACAGTTATACCGCGATCAACCGTACTGTCAGCGCCATCTAGAAACAAAGTTGCTCAACAATAAAGAAAAAATAAAAGTATCTAATCATATCGCCCACCAAGGACTTCCCAAGTCCTTAACACCTAACAGTACCTAACAATGCTACGTACAAGCTAAAAAAAAAAAAATACAAATTTAATAACTAAGCATATTAACAAAATAACAATAATATAAATAAACATAAGACCCCTTTTTATGTTTTCTCTCTTGTTTTTTCCTTTTTTTTAATTACTTGTAGGCAAAATACACAATTTGGAAACAGGCCTTTTAATTTTACCATTTTTGCATCTTAGAGTAACTACACGAGTAATATTATCTGGACCAGGATGCTTCTGCTCAATAACACCTAATAGCCATTTGGATGGAGGAAGATCATCCTCTTTTACTAAAACCACATCCCCGCAACTAGGTTCTGGTGTGATCCTGGCCCATTTATGTCTCTGAAGCAAGGTTGTAAGATATTCTTGAGACCACCTGCGCCAAAAGTGCTGTACAAGCTTCTGCGTGAACTGCCACCTACGCAAACTGCATTCAGTGTTTTGTTCAAAATTAAAATCAGGAGCTGTCACAATAGCCTCACCGATTAAAAAATGACCAGGCGTTAAAGGAATTGCTTCATCATTATTAGAAGAAACCTGGTATAATGGTCTCGAATTTAGACAAGCTTCGATTTGTGTCAAAACTGTTGCGAGTTCTTCATAAGTGAGTGTTGTTCCATCTAGTATCCGACGCAAGTGGAATTTCGTCGACTTGACACCTGCTTCCCACAACCCTCCAAAATTTGGTGAATGGGGGGGAATGAAAGACCACTTGGTACCTGTATTTGCTAAACACTCAGCTACTTCATCCATGACACTTGAATTATCAGCTTGAAAAAGCCGCTTTAATTCTTTTGATGCACCCACAAAATTAGTGCCATTATCACTAAATACTTCTGAACAATGACCCCGACGTGCAACAAACCGCTTAAAAGCTGAAAGAAATCCTTCTGTGGTCATATCACTAGCGACTTCTAAGTGGATGGCGCGAGTCGCCATGCAGATGAAAAGGCAAATGTAGCCTTTATATGATCGGCACCCCCTACCCTTAGATACCCTAACAGAAATAGGGCCCGCGTAATCCACACCACATCGGGAAAATGGACGGCTCACCGTCACTCTAGGTTCAGGTAAATTACCCATAAATGGCTGCTTTGTAGCTGCACGATACTTTACACATGTCACGCATTTATGTATATGATTTTTGATCATACTTCTGACATTCAGTATCCAGTATTTAGAACGCACGTAATTCAACATCATCTGATATCCGCCATGAAGAGTTCTCTCGTGTGCCTCTGATATTAACAACACTGATATATGGTGACCGGATGGCAAAATAATAGGATGTTTGACGTCGTATGCTTCATTACTGTACTGAATTCGCCCTTTAACTCGTATAATACCATCAACATCTAGAAATGGACATAAAGAATTAAGTCGACTATTTTTGGATATTGTCTTAGATTTTTCCAGACATTCAACTTCATTTAAGAATGTAGACCGCTGACAATATCGCAAGCAGAGTTTTGTAGAACTCTGTATCTCATCTGCAGTTAAAAACTTCCTAAAACTACATGTTTTATTTCTTACTTTTAATAAAATCCTTCTACACCAAGCAAGAACTCGAACTAACTTTTTAAATGTTGAATATTTTGTCCAAACTGCAAGATCTGTTTGGCAATCTGTACGGCTATCCATAACAACATGAACTTTAATTAGCCTCTTTTCTAATTTAGTTTCTGGAATAATAGTATGTGATTGAGGATAATGAAGGTCATGCAACCAACTGGGACCTTGCAACCACAAATCATGCTCAATGAAATCACTAGGATTTAAACCACGCGATGCACAATCAGCTGGATTTTGAACGGATTCAATATGAGACCACTGTTCATTATCTAAAACTGTAAGAATTTTTGTCACTCTATTGGCGACAAAGGTCTTCCAGCGACTAGGTTCACCCTTCAACCAAGCTAAGACAATAGTGGAATCAGTCCAAGCTCGTAATTGTGATCGCGAGAAACCCATCACAGTAGCGATTTCTGAAAGCAGGTTAGCAAGAAGTTCTGCCCCGGATAATTCCAATTTTGGAATTGAAATCTGTTTCAAAGGAGCAACCTTTGTCCTCGCTGCTAATAAAGTTACATAAACTTCACCACAAGAGTCGACAACTCTAGTATATACAACAGCTGAATAAGCATCATTAGAAGCATCACAGAATCCGTGTACAGTTACATCAGTGACACTTTTATTCATGTGTGTCCAGCGCGGTAGAATGAATTGATTAAGAGCAGGTAAATCATCTCTAAAAGTGATCCATTCATGTAATAAGTTACCTTTTATCTCTTCATCCCACGAAACACCAGCAAGCCAAAGCCTTTGCATGAAAATCTTTGCTCGAATAATAATTGGAGCAGTCCAACCAAGAGGATCAAAGAGACGAGCAATATCTGATAGAATTGATCTCTTCGTGATGGGCTGTTTCAAATCAGGTAAGTTGACTTTATATCTAAAAGCATCTTGATTGACCTCCCAACTTATACCAAGAATCTTGACTATATCATCTAATTTCATATCAAATCTTTTGTTTTTCGACTCACCTTCCACGATTCTCATAAGTTTATTACTATTGCTTGCCCATTTCTGTAACGTGAATCCACCTTTAGCCAGCAACTTAGTTACTTCTTTATATATCTCTACAGCTTCCGATTCATTTTCACAGCCAGACAAATAGTCATCCATATAGAAGTCACCCAATACACTGCTTGCTGCTAGCTCATACTCCTTACCTTCATCCTTAACTAACTGTTGTATACTCTTTACAGCTAAATATGGTGATGAAGAAACACCAAATGTAACTCTCGTCATCATGAATTCTTTAACTTCTTCTTCCTGGCTTAATCTCCATAAAAGGCGCTGATATTTAAGAGAATCTTCTTCACCCACCATAACCTGCCTATACATTTGTATGATATCCGCAACAAAACATACTGGATGCGTACGCCATCTCAATAAAATGTGACGCAATTCAGGCTGCAACCTTGGTCCAACTAACAAATCGTCATTAAGGGATTTGCCATTCTTTCCTTTGCACGAAGCATCAAATACTACACGAACCTTGGTTGTAGTTTTGTCCTCACGGACAACTGCGTGGTGAGGTAGGTATACGCAATTGATTTGAGCCAACTTCTCTGGGTCTTGAATTAATTCCATGTGATCCTGATTTAAATAATCCCTCATTGCCTTGTTGTACTCTTCCTTTAGGAGTGGATTATAATTTAATCTTTTTTCTAAAAGACTAAATCTACGCAGCGCTATATCCTTTAAATCTCCATATTGGCATTGAGGATCTTCGTCCCGAAAGGGCAATCTCACCACATATCGACCAGAGGAGTCTCTCCTAGTAGTCGTTTCATATATTTCTTCACACTTCTGTTCTTCTTGTGTCAAAATGGTGGTAGGCTGATCATTTTCTATCTCCCAAAATCTCCGAATTAAATCATTCACTGTATCTTCCACGTGCAAACTGATTATATTATTAGATATTCCACTTTGTGATTGAACTCGCCCAGATAGAATCCATCCAAGCTCCGTATTCTGCGCCATCAATTCACCTGATGGATTCCTGATCACCCCATTTGTAACAATTTGTGCATAAATTTCCGCACCAAGCAAGAGATCAATCTTGTTCGGTATACCAAATCCAGAATCAGCTAGTTTCAAATCTGAAAATTCTGGCCAATTTTGAATGTCCACCTTCCTAATAGGCAAGTTTGACGATAGACGATTCAACACATAAGCCTGTACATCACACTCAAATAAACAAGCAGTGGACTGTATTTTAAAATGTACCGCGTACTTTATGGTTTGTGATTTTCCCCCACCCAAGCCTGTAACAACTCCGCTTACTAAAGATTTACGAAGGCCCAACAATTGGGCACAATGCTCCGTAATAAAAGAAGCTTGGGAGCCCTGGTCCAGTAATGCTCTAAGAAAAATACATTTATTTTTACTACTAATTACTTTAACAACAGCTGTAGCTAATATTACATGACCAGGCACATAACAATGATTTGAAATCACTTCTATGTTCGATGTAGAAGATTCATCATTCCGTTGATGATGGGTTCCCGTTGGATAAGAAACTACATTAAGCGGTGAACCCGATTCTCCTGCAGGGTGCAACAAAGAATGATGACGTCGACCACATCTATTACATCTTGTATTGCGTTTGCAACGAAATACAGGATGGCTATCTCCAAAGCAATTAAAACAAAGTTTACGTTTTTGTACGAACTCATGACGATTTTGATAACTTTCTTTACAAATTTTTTTACATTGGTGCAATAAATGACCTTCTGAACAATAAGGACAAGATACAGTAGTGACATTTAAAACTCTAATTTTCTCTTTAGATTTAATTTCTTTTCGACTAGGTTCTAAATATTCTAAAGCTCTAAATCTAGATTCTAAAAATGTTTTAAATTCTACTAAGGTTGGAAATTTGTCTGTATATTCACTTATCTTCTGCTCCCATTGTTTTCTTGTCTCCGAATCTAATTTTAGTGATATTAGGTGTATAACCAAAACGTCCCATGTTGAAACATCTATTCCGATATTACTCAAAGCATTGAGACATTCACTTGTTGTATCCAAAATTACTTTTACGCCGTTAGATGATTCTCCTGCTAATGCCTTTTGGCCAACTAATCTTGTCAGAATACAGTTTGCAATATGCCGCTTATTATTGTATCTTCCTTTTAGTTGATTCCAACACGACTCATAGTTGGCATCTGTTATTGCAATATGTCTTAAAAGCTGCTCTGCTTCTCCTGTTAAATGACCCTTTAAATAATGTAACTTCTGCACGTTAGCTAAAGAAGTGTTTTTATGTATCAGGGAGTCAAATAAATCGTGAAAACTCTGCCACTCGGTATACTGTCCTGAGAAATTAGGCAAAACAATTTTTGGCAGTTTTACAGCAGCAGACTCTGAATTAACAGCAGATAAACATAAACCATCAGCATTCCCTTGAAAAGTAGCTAAGGATTCTTTTAATTCTACTTTATAAAGTACGTAGGATTCTTCCACACAATCATAAATATTTAATTTAATATATGGTGTGTCTTCATTACTAGTATCTTTCATAACAATGTCATAATGATTTGCTTCAAATTGAGACCATTGTTTCTCCAATTGTTCTAATCTTGTTTCTATGTAAGATTTGGTTATACGAGACTTGGGAGATTTTTTAAAGTTAGAAAGTCCATTTGAAATTTTATTTTTAAGCTCTATTTGCACTTTTATTAAACTTTCCATTATGTAGTTTTTATTTTAAAACAGTTCGCACTAAACACTTTGTTTTATCTGAGTGAGTAGAAGTGAGAAAAGAAAAAAAATAATAAAAAATTTTCTAAGTCCAAATAATGATAAATTTTTCTAAGTCTTTTTCACTAATATCTCACTAACAACTGGCATGGATTCCCCGTCTCAACCAAATTCACTAAATTATTCTAAGTGTTAGGAATCCATGCAATTTTAACTAAGTCCAATTTAAATTCAAATTTACTTACAGTTTAGTCCACTTTTTACTTACTACTCACTCACACACTTCACTTTTTTTCACTTCACTTTATACAATATACACATCCGTCTCGTAAGGCCATGTTAATAAAACCACGCGGTACAGGCAGAGATATTTATTATGGTTAACCAAAGAATATACATCATAGAAGAAAAACACAGTTATACCGCGATCAACCGTACTGTCAGCGCCATCTAGAAACAAAGTTGCTCAACAATAAAGAAAAAATAAAAGTATCTAATCACAAATGGCCACATTACACTCGTTCAAAATGTCATTACAAAATGTGGACTTATTATTAGGAATAATGTTAAAAATAACAAAACATAAGAAGCATAAAGCGAAGTTTCTATAATAATATTATGTCTTATGTTCTCTATTAATAAAAAGTATATTTGGAAAATGAAAACAACAAAAAAAGAACAATCACATACACGTACATTCGTACGTTTCGGGTGGGAGAAGCTTCGATCAACAATACACATGTCAATGGGGAGAAGTCTAAACATTTCCTTTGGATGTCAAATAACCGGTGGACTACCTCTAATTCTACACACTAAATAAAAACTAATTTCAATTCTTACCTGCCCGTGAATGGACGCAGACACGAAAACGGCGATAGAGTCAGGCCATGGTATTGTAGTGTATTGGTTCCACCAACGATTCATCACAACTGATACATAAAAACCAAGCACGAACGACAGTGGAATTACATTTCCATGAAAACTGCAGTAATTCACAACACCTTCAAACATTCTGGAAAAATACATTTCACAAGAATTTCTAGAAAGTTAATATTTGTACATCCATCATCAACTTTAATATAATGTAACTATTACAAGTACCTTTTAGATTCTCCATCCAAAAGTAGTCGGTATGTTAGATTTAATACGTAATATAAAAGTAAAAATACAAGGAGATCTAGCCATATTAATTTATAAATACTGCCTCGCCATCTGCAACAAAAGTAAACCGACCTCAATAGATTTGTTTGTTGCATGTATTTCAATAATTCAATTAAGAAAAGGTACATAAAACAAACATTTTTTTATACATTTATAAAGAATACTACATACTTTATTTCTAATTGAATCATTTGTATACAAATAGGAACGCATCTGTTATCGATTCAGTTTGTTTTTGTAAATTATGAACAGGTGGAACAACTCGCTGTTAACTAGAGAGCGAATGATACTATTCGTAGACGAATTGTAAAGAAATAAATATTGGTTAAATACTTTCGCCTTATTACGTTTAGTTAACTACGCAAGTAATAAATTGAATCGCATTTGCTGTTTAAGTTTTCCGTTAAAATCAGTGCAATAGCTACTGTAAGTACTTCAAATATTGGTGTCAAGATCTTTACCTCCTTTGGCCAACCTTATATATAATTTAATTATTAGAAATTGAGTCTGTGGAGAACATATTAAACCCTATCATATGCAATAGCTATCTTAAGGTGGTTGTCTGATAGATTTGAAGAAGCTCGAGCGTAGACTTGGTTATATACCTCTTTACTTGTAAGCTTTATTATTTTTGTAAAATAGGTCATAATCAATAGTAATTTATTTTATTCAAAATATATAGCATACTAGCGACCCGCCCCGGCTTCGCACGGGTCAATATTTTTTGACAAAAAAAGCAGGGGTTGTATGTATTTTTTAATGCCACATTATAAAAAAATAAAAACAAAAAATTTCGTCCAATAATTAAAAAAAAAAATTTTGGGGTGGACTACCCCTAACATTTAAGAGGATGAAAAATAGATGTTGGCCGATTCTCATAGATACCGGATAAGCACAAAAAATTTCATCAAAATCGGTCAAGCCGTTTCGGAGGAGTATGGCAACGAAAACTGTGACACGAGAATTTTATATATTAGATAAAAACGTCGATAGAAATTTTACGACATTGACAATCTGAGACGTTCTTTATGGAGAAATGGAAACTACAAGTTGTATAATGTGTTATTTACATTTAATTGATAAATACACTTTACTATATAGCTTGCGTGACGTTGCGTGAACATTTCTCCGGTATATTAAGATGTAACTTAGGTTTTGAGTTGTCAACGAATATTTCCTCAATATACATTATTCATTTTGTATTTTAGATATGAGTAACAAAAGAGATAAAAATAGAACTTCCTGCCAACTTCAAATAAATAATATAAAGGGAACATGATAGGAAGAAGAAAAATAAATTATTCATTTTCACAGTTCTTAGGAATAGATTCAGACTTGACTCACGTCTTAAAATACGGACCTTACTATCGGATGTGACTCTACTAAAAATATTTATATATATGTATTCAGGGCTTGTGGTTGTAGGCATTCATGGATTCATAGGTGAAGCTTGCCTATCTGAGCAAATATTGGAATGTTATATTAGTGACAGTATAGTTATAAAAGATAGATTATCGTGCTATATTTATATAACGTACTATATTATGTCTAAACCAAGCATCAATCTGTACATTTATGGGAATGACGGCTACGAGTCGAAGCATTACGTCATACTGAAACACGCTAGTCAACAGCAAATAGGTGTGGTGTAGTGGTGATTAATGTATGATAATTATTCTTCCCGCATTTTTAAACAAGAATTATGGAAATTTCGGAAATTTTCAACGCGACACACTAACATCTGAACCAAGCATCTCTATTAAGTTTTTTAGATCTGTAGGATTAATATTAGATTATACCCATTTTCATACCGGAAAAACATGCAAACAAATTTTGACTGATTTTTAATGGGAAATTATTAATGGCACATCAAATAAATAATCGCATATCAATATATTTTCATCATTTATATGCTTTTTTACATCAATTAAATTACTTCACTACAAATAAACTATATGTTTAAGAAAACAAGTACCTACTGCAGATAATTCGAAAATATACATCAGCATGACATTACTTAGGTACAAAATACTGTATGCTTATCATAAATACTGACTGCACAGCAAATAACCAGAGTGCATAGCAAAATAACTATCCAAGTAGCATATATATTATTAAGCACCACAAAACTTGCTCATCATATTTGTCGTAATTTTCAAGAAGACTGTCGGGAGTTAACCGCATAGCTCGCGCGTAAGTTTAATGGTAGCAATGGGTGGCTGTATGTGGTTGCTGGTGGTGGTGGGTTAGGTTATGTTGGTATGGTGACCACCGCGACGAGTGCCAGAACCGAATCCTACTTAATCACTTGGAAAACGTTTTTCTAAAAGAAAATTTAATCATATTCTTCCCCCTCTCCGAAATAACTTGTGGGATCGTTTTTATTGATAACTACCTGTTACCCGCTAAAATGCTGTTTTATTATATTTAGAAAAACTGCTGTAAGTAATATACAAATAGAAGCTATATTTAAAAAAAAAGAGTTAATAGGTATAATGTGCATTAGTATTATTAGCTATGCATTGGTAAAAAAGCTTTGCTTTAAGATAAATACTAAATAGCGGTACGCCGCAAACATAATTGTAGTTTATTTAGTAATATTTTGAGTTGAGTATTTTGCTGTGCAATCAGTTAAGTAATTTTGATGGAATATTATTGCATACAAAAGTATTTTTTTTTTTGATTTGCGTTTAAATACTACCCATTTTTAATATTTCATCTGGCCCACTTTCTGTGACAAATAAACATTTAATTTGAAAAGAGCATTGAACTCTTAGTATTGAGTAAGTTATAAATATAGTATAAGGAGGAACAGAAAGTGCATTACACAGTGAATAATAAATATCCCTTGCCAGCAACGATCGGCTGTCGCATGCGTTCGACTGTAAAATTGTAGACATGTCGGCGACTTAAAACATTCAATAGCTTACACTTATAGTTAGCTATCCCTAATCAAGGAAATTTATAAATATGTAAGTATTTCCTACAAGAGAGGATAAAACTTAAGCACGAAATTGTTTGCATTATGTTTTAAGAAAAATAACTCTGGAGAAATCCCAAATTCAGGACACGACATGAAAATTGCCGCGATGAATAACCGAAAAATGAGAAATTATTTCTTGGGTTCATAGGTGTGTGAATATTTGTACCTATTATGTTTTGTGTGTGAAGTGGCGTATGAAAAAGTGGTGGTAGTGGACTACGTCTGTGTTGATTCAGAATTTAGGCACGACATAGTATCACTAATATTCTATATAATAATTAAACTAACGGAATTAGGAAATTGATTATCTAGTGCCTTTTCAAACGGCACCTTACGATTATCTGGTGCTGGTACCATATTTGGTATTACTACCCTGCTGCCGATGGGACAGTCACATACCTAGCGACTCGTCATTTAAAAGGGGGAGAAATCCGAAATTATTTTGTCTTCAGCCTATGCACGTATTTTTATATTCTGGATTTTCCAAGTAAAAATATAAAATAAGTCGACATTGCTGTATAGATGTATGTTTCTGAACTGTTGAAGAACCCTACCATCAAGTAAGTCTACCAGAAAGAATAGACGCGAGAAACTGAGTGAAATTTTGTACTATGGCAAATGCCTGGTTTCAATTACTGGAAAATTATACGGTTTATTGTTCTGTACGTAAGTTTCTTAGTTTTATTCTTGTACATTTGTGGTTTAAAGTCAATGAATGTGCATCGGATTACATTCATTGAAGGTGTCCGCCGTATTTGACGGGCTTTTTGGCGCGTTAGATAGAAAACCTTTTGAAAGAATTTGATACCTTGCGCCTCGATGAGTCGCAGGTTCCAATCGCGCCGTGACGACGTTTATATTTTTCTATAAGCATGTCTTTCCCACGTTTGGTCACTTCGGGTATTAAACGGGTGGAAGGAATATGGAAATTCCGACCGAGTAACGGTGGAACCGTTCATAGATGGAAAAACCGTGAAGTGCATATTGCTCATCTCTGTCTATGGATTTCCGAATGGAATCCGATGCTCGAATTAAAAAAAGTAAGTCGACAGCACATCATCGACTGATGTTCTTTAGCTGGGGCAGTGGCGGCGTAAAACCTAAATTTTATGTGGGCAAGATTCATTTTGCGGGGCCCTCTACCAGCGCAAAAAATGTTTTTTTTGGCGCGATCGCGACTTTTACGTAATGCATAAATTTTCGGGGTGCGAGACCCCCTGGGTCGCGAGGCCGTAGGCGGTTGCCCACATTGCCCACGCCTTACGCCGCCACTGAGCTGGGGTAGGGTGATTTAGCCGGTTTTCGTCCACTTAGTGGACTTGCCAGCTTATGGGCTTAAAACTAATATGTTCTACTGGCCCAACTCTAACAAACCGATTTTTTATTGAAAGCTGATATAGTCTATTTTAGGTTTACATTAAGAAGCAAATAATTATAATTAACGTTTTTTTTATATAAAATGTTTTAGTGAAAAGTACCGATTTCGTTAGTTTTCGTCCAAAAATGTTAGTTTTCGACCTTGTGTAGGCTAGTTTCCGTCCACGGTATATAAAGCATATCCATTGCACATTTTCTTATACATACATTTCTAATTATCACGGATCTCTGCAAGAGCTTTTTTAAGGCATCCTCAGAGTATCATGGTGCCTTTTTCTAGTTTTTTAGACGACGACGTCATCTATAAAAATGGGATTTATTAAAAATTAAAATAGGTCCAAACAATATACGCGATTACGTACATCATAAGTGGGTTATATCGCGTATATTCTACACGTATGTAGAAAAAAAGCTAAACGAAAAGTAACATAACGCTGTTTGTGATGGACGGAAACTAAATACTTAACCAGTATTAGTTTTCGTCCACTCATGGACGGAAACTAAAGCAATTTTCAACGTATTTTTTATTATTCGTCCACAATATTTGAATATATATTTATACCTGTTATACTGCTAAATTGGTGGACGGAAACTAAATATCAGACTAACTAACCATCGAAGATCATTCCATAATGATTTCAACAGAATTTTTTCTCATTCCTTATTTTAAACGACAAATCAAACATTACTTGTATTTTTGTGTTTTCGTCCACGCGGACGAGAACTGAATATTTTACGAAATAGGTACTTCAGTTTTTGTCCGTCTCGATTTTTAAAGTAATTCTTTAAATGAATACGAAACACACATTTTAAAATGTTCTTTATGTCTTTACTTAGTCATTAATACCCAAAACATAAGAAATACATGCTATAACTATAAAAAAAACTGACTGCAAAGTTAAGTCGTACCACTATTTTTTTTACATTTATGATGACATGTTTGTAGCTCGGAAACAAGCCTCAGATAGAAGTAGCTTTTGTTCGAGTCTCAACTAGTTAATAAATATTTAGATTTTATAGACATGCAGATTTGACTTTAGGGTCCGTAACGAGACCAAATTTGCGCGGTTGACTATTTTTATAATGTTATTCTACGTAAATGTTTTACAAGATCCGCGTTAGTGGACGAAAACAGGACCTGGACGGGAAACCGGCTAAATTACCCTATCACCTACCTTCAAGTGAACCTCATGCTTGTCTGTCGATAACTAACATTAAAAAACATAATTTGAAATGCACACTTATCTATGATTCATTTCAATGATAGATAAACGATAGAGATATTTTTTTAAGAAAAACAATATAATTTTAAAATAAATCTAGGTGAAAATATAAAAACATATAGTTTTGATTCTAGATTTATTCAAAATTCTATCAAAAGCTTTAATATGATTATAGTATTTAGTTAGGTATAGATTCATGCGAAATATTTTCCCAGTAACAGCATGATATCTGAAATAGTACGATGAATCCCTAGAGCAAACCGGTTTAAACTCCCAGGTTTCGCATAAATGGTTTAATTTATAAATCAAGGAAAAAATATTTAATACATAGATTAATAATTATTTTGATGTACCGTAAACTAATATAAATAATAAGTTTATTTACCTGTTTAAAACTTTTAGAAATGTTCCAAATCCGCGGCAAGTTGCTACTTCGCCAGTGTATGTTACAGTCATATTGTGATAACTATAAAAATCTTGTGGCCTTCTTAAATTAATATCACAGCATTTAAAAAACTATTTACACATGTTGCACATAAAGAATATTTAAATCACACCAAGATCAATAGTAACTTGCATTTACGTAGAAAAAAATTAAGTTACTAAAATAATAGAGTTATTAGATTAGACCTAATTAAAAGTTGCTCAATAGTGAATAATTAGGAAAAATTGGGCTACTAAAACAAAATAATTGGCTAACAGCAATGTAACACTACTACAGTTAACACTTTAACAGTATACGACAACAGACAAACACACATGACACAACCACACAACAATATAATTTGAAAAACTATAAATCAAAATGACAATTGAGTTTGAAGTAGAAAAATATAAACGTCAAAGTCGTCAAACACAGAGTGAGGAATACTGTCAAACAATAAGAACAAAGGCACAGAGTACATTGTAATCTAGGAAAAGTTCTATTAACCGGTATTAGATATATAGACTGAAGACTCTCCTAAGTAGTGAGGATTATATTTTTAATGAGTAAAAAACGCATTTAAAATTACTGATATAACAATTTATAAGGATGTATAAATGAGATGATAACATAATATTTGTATTTATCACAAAGGTTTATTAGTCATTAATAGAATACAAGTATTTGATGAAATTTTACGCTTTAAACGATAAAAAAATCATCAATACATTAAATTATACAATAATGAGGAAACGATGAGGACAATGAGGAATGAAAAATCCTTACGGATCGTTAAAAAACCATAAATGTAACTTTATAGACAGTTGAAAAACAAAATAAATGGCACCTCTTTTTTGTCGAATGAAAATTGACGAAATTATAGAAAAACCGGATCATTCCACCAAGCGGCCGCCTGGTAGGCGTGTGACGTCACTCGGCACTGTCACCAGTCACCACCGACTTAATATCTGCACGCAGCATTTTGTGAGAACATCTTGTTTAAAATACTATAAATATTGTTTTTTTGTGTAATGGTGGTAGAAAGTCAGTAGTTATTCAAGAGCAGTGCAGTCTGAACAATGAGTAATAAACTAGAAATCGGTTTTGCGCAAGGTCAATCGTACCTGATTAGCCATGCGACAATAGGAAGGTTATTAACTTCTTACTACAATAGTAAGTGAAGTATATAAATCTCGTGTCGCGGTGTTTGTGGCCGTACTCCTTCGAAACGGCTCTATCGATTTTTATGAAATTATGTATGTATAGATTATTAGAATAGGTCGTTAAAGTTTATTTTATACCACTTGGTGATTACGGTGTCCCTATCCAGATTTTTTAAATATTTTTTTTTGATTTGGCATCAAAGAATACCTTTGTATAACCCCAAATTTTAACTTTGTCCAGCGAAGTAGGCACGGGTCAACTAGTAACATATAAGATCTTAAATATAGCCTATAATTTCACCATCGTCTATGACATTAAGTAGTTAAAATGGTGCTTCTTCACTGCCCTTTCTTCTCAACCAGCATTTATTGGATCTAATATTTATTAATTCATAAAACATTTATATTGGAAACTATTCAGGTTATTTGGGAGATCTTTGAATTGACATGTAAGGCGTGCATTTTGCAAACCTCTGGAATGATAATAATAATAAGCGTGGGTAGAATGCAACGTAATGTTGTGGCTTTTGACAAGGGACTAACGCCGCTCTCCTTGGCTAACCACTACTGGCATCCACCGGTCCATCCACTTAGAACGGCGGATCGTGAGGACATATGGAAGAGTAAGGAGTGCTCTTTATGGGTCTGACGTGGACTTGCTCTCTTCAGCATCTTGGTTGCGCTTCGGTGACCTATTTGGTGAAACCGAAGGTTTTGTCGGTTATTACCCCGTCAGTGATTGCACACTGACGGGGTAATAAAGGAAGTATATACTTAGGGATGGGACAATTGACATTTGCCGAGCTTGTCATCGTTCGGGTGAATCCCTAATGTATATAATTTCGGGTTGTTCTAATCATGCTAATTGCGAGTATTTGCATAGACATAATCAGGTTGCCAAAATACTGCATCAGCATCTTGCTCTATCATACGGCCTCGCTGGATCCGAGGTACCGTACTATTAGTATACGCCGCTGCCTAGTCCCTGTTCTGGAAAATGTTCGTGCAACGCTCTATTGGGATCGGTCTATTATCACAGACAGATTTATTGCTATTGCAGATAAACCTGATATTGTTTTAATAGATCGAGTAGCGCACCGGGCTTCACTTTAGACATGGGTAACTCAGCGAAAATCCCCGCGTTAACTCAGCAACTCAGGCGCAGTGTAGTGCGTCGGCTCCTTGATTCAACTCAAAATTGCGCCACGACGCAACAAAATGGGACTCGCAAAGCGAGCAGTGAAACCTCCGAAACGCACGCAACGCCACGCTCATAGTTCACTCTGTGAGTGGGTACTGCGCCGTGCGCCAACACATTATGAATGTGTGAGCTGACTCACCCTGCGCAGTGAAGCGTGCTAACGCAATTGCGCGGCGCAGCGCAGTGTTACACATGTCTACTTCACTTGTTGATGTCACCGTCCCACATGATGAATGATTATTGTCCCGATAGTAATTTCCGCTCACGGATTAATAGCGAAGAGCTTCGATCAACAACTTAAGAAGCTCTCGCTTGGTTTCTGGGTCAAGGGTCGGATGCAGAAGGCAGTACTACTGGACACGGCTCGTATAGTGAGAAGGTTCCTCTCTCTGCCTCCCCCCCACCGGTAACGTCGGCTGATTATGGTCTTGTTGCCGGTGGTGATCCACATTTATATGCTTTTTTTTAAATATTATTATTTTATATTAAAAATGATGTAATTTTGAGAATGTTTATCAATAAAGAGTCTAATAATAATAAAATATGTATAAAAATCGGTTTTCTTAAAAAAACTACATAGAAATACAACACTAAATTAGATGCCAAACTGGAAACTGCCAAAATGGCTGAATAAAGTTGATGTGAAGTTTAATTTATGTGTTAAAACGCTAAATAGAATTTGCCAAATTGAATCTCTGTCGGGTAACAGTAATTTTTGGATAACCTTTATTCATGTTCATCAATAATAAATAAAGTCTTAACGCGAGGTTTCTCACAATGAACGAAACCACTAATAGTGAGGGACTTGCTGACTCGGAGAAGCCGGTTCAAGTGTCGGATAATGTCCAATTCCCGCCTTTACCGGGTAAGGAAATTATTTTATCCTACTTGATATTTATAATGCTCAAATTTTTACAATAATATAAATACCCTTACACTCATTAAGGAGTTCTAGGTGTGCTTGTATCCTATAAGATTTATTGCAAATTTAACAGATATCTGCACAATAGAGGAATAAAATATCTACTTTATTCATCTATTCTGCAGAGTACATTGATATTGTTATTCAAAATCTACTTAATGACATGAGTATTTATTTGGTATACAGCTTAGATTCTAATTTTTAATTTGTGTATTATTATAGTTTAATTACCACTTCTCTTTGTTAACAATTTCTTATATAGGCTTATTTTTGAATAAATGTTCTGATTGTACCTAATAATACTTTTTTGTATATTGATTAAAATGTGGTGTGTACAGAACCAACAGATGATGATTTTGATGAAGATATTTCTCAAGATGAACGAACATTCTATTTGACAAAATTTAAAGGTAAGAAATTTATTGATAAAATATCTCTCCTGATCTTGTATGAAATGTAACTTCTTATATTATATCCTGCCCATTTATTATAAAACTTGATTTAGCTTATAAATATAGACATTCAATTACAGAAAAAAAAGTTTGATTCATTTTATGAATACATAGCGTGCTGCTACTATGATGACATTAATTCAATACAGAACCTCTAGTGCTAAATGCGATGCAAATGCATACCAATGAGACATAGAGGCAGTTATGTGTACATTATAACTGTATTGATTATTGCTTCCTCAGTGCAGAACCGATCATAAAACTCCAGTATCTCTTTTGATGTCCTCTTCAAATGATTGCTGAAGAAAACTGAAGCTTTTTTAGAACATTATAAGATCTTACCAAATTTGTGATTCAATTATTATGATTTCTTTTATTTTTTTTCAGATCTCAATTCTATTACCCATATGAAAATTCACTGCACTGCATGTGATCGCCATTTAGGATTATGTCCAAAAAATGAAAGCCGTATGAAAACGCATCCCTTGCTGCGTACATTAGTGTGTCAGACTTGTCAATCTTTCTACAACAGTGGAGAATTTGAAAAAGGAGATGATGGTTCTGAATTGTATTGTCGTTGGTGCGGCCAAGGTGGTCAAGTATATTGCTGCTCTGAATGCCCTCACGTATTTTGTGCTGTAAGTTTACAACTTATCAAATATTTTAAATAAGTAATTAAAACAGAAATTATAAATATATAATTTGTTAATCATTTTAAAAATGTCCTATATATTTCTGTTACTTCTGGTTGTGGTTATAACCTACCACGTAACCGGTAACATTGTTTTACTTAATCTTATGCCTTTGTGTCTGTTAAGTGTTTATTTTATCTTTAAAAATGGACAAACCAAGTACAAGTTTAAAGATCCTATTCATGAAATGTTCCAGCTTTGTAAAATTGAAATTGCATATGTTTTGGCATATTGTAAAAACAGAAAACTTTAAATTGTATTTTTTTCATGAATAGATGGCGTTTTGCCACTTTAAGTGTGTGTTGAGGAGACCCCCCTTTCTAGGTTATATCATATAATATACTAACATTTAAATTATATAAAAAGAATTATGATTTTTCCAGAAATGTATAAAAAGAAATTTAGGGCCAGCTAAAATAAAGGAGATTGAGGAATTGGATGACTGGAAATGTTTCAAGTGTAACTCTACGTGCTTACGAGATTTGCGCGCGATATGCTGGGCCGCTCTACGTTATTGTGACTTGAAAAACAGGTGGGACACAATCTGATTAGCTTTTCAATCATATTATGTACTATTTTTTAACTTTCTAAAAGTAAAGCTGCTATTTCTTAAAATTAAAACAAAATCCACTTATCAAGTCAAGCATTGTAAACTCTTACTGTATCTGGAGGAGCACCAGCTGATTAGTGACCGCCAATATGGTTTCCATTGTGGTTGCTCAGTTGGTGATCTCGTCTACCTGACTCATCGTTGGTTGGGGGCAGTTGAGAGCAAGAGGGAAGACGTTAGTGACTAGTTTGGACATTACGAAAGCCTTTGATCGGGTGTGGCATAAGACGAATGCTCCGTTCCTCTATGGGTTTCCATATAAATTATGCAACTGGGTCACTAGCTTTCTGGCAGATCGAAGCATCAAGGTTGTTTTTGATGGTGCATGCTCGGACTCCAAATGTGTCAGTGCTGGTCTTTGTGTGTGTATCTCTTATTCTGTTTCTTCTGCATATGAATAATATGCTGCAGAATAGCGGCATTCATTGCTATGCGGACGATAGTACTGGAAAGGGCTCATAATCCTGCCGTATTAACATTTCTCGGGAAAAAGTCGAGTACTGAAACAAAGTTGAGTCTTTATTAGCTAAACAAAAAAAAACAATAAGACAAAACTTAATCCAGTTTACCCCAAGAAGACAGAAGTTTGCAGGTTTACCATTAAAAACTTACCCTTTGTCGTATCTCCTCGTTTTGAGAACACTCCCCTGACTTCCTCACCCTGTGTTGGAATCTTTGGTGTTGATATATCGAGTGACATTCAGTTCCGTGGTTACTTAGATGGGAAGGCTAAATTAGCCTCTAAGAAGTTTAGTACATATTATGCTCAGTAAGGCGAAGCGGTACTTCATGCCGGCCCATCGCCTACAACTTTATAAGGCGCAAATTTGGCCACGTAGAGTACTGTTCTTACCTCTGGGCGGGGACTCCCGAGTATCCTTTGGCATTGCGTAGAGCATGAAATCAGTCACCAGCAGTATTTCCGAACCGATACGCCTTAGGGACCTTCAATAAAAGAGCCTACCCCATTTCTTAAAGGCCGGTAACGCACCTGAAAGTCCTCCGATGTTGCAGATGTAAGGGCGCCGGTAATTACTTACCATAATTCTATTACAAAAATCAAATTTTAGTATAATATCCGTTTATCTATTTCTGTTTGATTGTATTATCTCGGAAAAAAAATCTAAATTCACAAAAAATATCAAGACAAATTATTTCTTAGGCTCTTGGTGCCTTTTTGCATTAAATTGAAATGGACTTATACAAAACTTGTATTTTCAACTATAATCTATGCTATGTTCGATTACAATTTTTGATATTTCGATTCTATATTAAACTAAATAACAATTTTCATGATTGTAAAGCAGATTTTAATGGATAGAGAATATTTTTAGGCCATTCTATGAATAAAAGCAATTTTACAAAAAAAGTTAGTTGGATCACATTAATTCTAAATATGCGATATAACATATCCAGGTGCTTACAGAAAATTCATTAATATTCTATTTTTTATAGAATTACGTGTAAAACTGAAGACGCTGAACTTAAAGATCTTTATACTCAAGATTGTGCACAGGACCATTCAGAGTGTTGCAAATCTAAATATAGAAGAAAAGAGAAGTTGGAAGCTAAGAAAAGAGAAGCTGAAGCTAAGAAAACCGCTGCTTCAGTTATCTCAAAAATCCCACCCACAATACAGGTGAATTATAACTTACTTCTAAAAACATCTTTCCATTTTATATAGGATATGATTTTTTTTATTTATTTAGTTCTTTTACCATCCCCTCTCAATTTCTAATAAATATATTTGATGTACATACTATTTGATTCTACTGGTCTGGTATACATTTCTGATGAAATAAGGTAATTTAAAAAGAATCACAAATTAACATAAACTTTATTGAGCCACTCAATTCTAAAACAATAAGTAAAACATTTATATTAACAGGTGAAGAAATTTGCTTCTATAAATGTTGACGAAATAAAGCATGAAAACAAAAAGGCTCAGAAACGATCTGCGAGTCCCAAAAATAAACATGTTGTTGTCAAGAATCCAATAACTGTGGCCCAAAAAATTGTTAACACTTTCCATGTCTCACCAATGAAGAAAGTGAGGGTAAGTTAATAGTGCCATTTACTATCAGACATCAACTTTAATATTGCGTTCAGTATTATGACTTGTACTAAGTAACTATTGTAAGATTTGTATAAGCAGATGATATCCAAAGTAAAGTTTATTAACAACAATAGTAAGACATTGATATATTGATTGATACAAGTTCACCATGAAGTAACAAGGGGATCTACTCAAAACCGAAAGACGGGTCTATGAGACAAAAAGTTGTACCTCTTATTTAGCCAAATAAGGTAATTTTATATTTGGTTTAAATCATCAATTTAAATTTACAGCTACCTCCTCCATCATTGCTGAATCCAATCAGAATAATGAATGAAAGAAAACAAGTTCCAAACAATAACTTTATCAAGATACGGCCAAAAAACCAATTTCCAGTACTATACAATGGCCTAAATGCAAGCTCTCCATACACTAATATGTTTACTAATGATAACATAAATTTGTCAATTGAAAGTCTGACACAGGTAAAACATACATATTTTTATACAGAGCCATAATATAGAAGAGACAGAACCCAATTTTGTAGTACACACTTTCGTGAGTTTAACTTTTTGGATCATTCTTAACCCTTGTTCCACTTGTTTTATAACTATTTTCGAGTTTTACGCTGAATAGGCTTATTTACTTCAGTAGGGCTATTCACGATCATTCGAAATCGATCCGCCCGGAAAGCTACGCTCTCCCACTGAAAGTTTTTTCGTATTTACCAGATTTAAAAATGGTATTCACAATTCCCATAGGATTGAGCATCGGCATTCTTCGGGAGTTTCCGATTAGAATCTTAGTATAAAATGATAGAAAGCTTGATATATCGATACGAAATCTTGTAATATCGGAACGGAAAGTTTTCGAATGATCGTGAATAACCCTACAGGTTATACATATTATTAGATTCAGGTTATTATTTATTTCGTAAATCTATAAATATATGATGAACCTAGCAAGTCACCGGATTGATATTTATTTTTCAATTGTTTTTCAAATTTTTATCCGCTATATTGGATCCGTCATTTTGAATTTTGGAGCTGAAATTCGTCATCAGCTAAGCCAAAAACTTTGGTCTGAAGTAAAAATGAGTGGCACAAAGGGTTAAATTGAATTAGAATACCTAATTTTCATATATAACATAACAAAAATAAATGTAACCTCTGCTTAAACTTATAAAAGAACAAATCGTGACCTTATGCTTAAAAAATAATTTTAATACAAAAATAATTTAAATTTGCATAATGATTTAAATAAAATACTGTATACCGGATTAAAACGCGATTTATTATTTATATTGTTTAAATTATTTACTGTAACTGTCTCCCCGCGACCACGGTTGCTGAAAAGCATCCGAAACGTCGGGATAAATAATTTAAACAATATAAATAATAAATCGCGTTTTAATCCGGTATACAGTATTTTATTTAAATGTGTGATTAATAAAAGACAATATTATATGCATAATGATGTTATGATTATATTTCAGGGTTTAGATATGTCTGCAATGTCAAATATACCGGGCAGCTCACAAGATGAGCTAGTTTGCACACCTGACTTCCCCATGGAGCCTTTGTGTGAGGTAATGGCTTCTATACATTATTTTGTGCCTTTTCTAATCCTTTAATTGAGCTAAAAACAGTTCACAATTTCGAACAGTAATGATCGATTCAATGTTTAGTGCTAATTAAAAATATATTTACCTTTGTAGACATGTAGGACTATATTTGGAAGCCGATAAGCAATATCATGTCACATGGTTATCGTTTTGAGTAAATTGAGTTGAGTTCGAATTTTCATTTGTATTTTATTATGTTTCATATGAAACTTAATTTTTTCCGAATGCTCGAAGTAAAAATTAGGTCGACAGCGCGTCATTGACTGATGTTCTGTGGCTGAGGTGTCACCTACCATCAAGTGAACCTCATGCTCGTCTGCCGATATCTGTCATAAAAAAAATTGAAGCTCTTGAAAAATGGACTCTCGCTCATTAGGAAGCGATTATTAACAAAAAAAAAAGTATATTTTAACATTTTGTGGGTTGACACTATTGCTCATTAGCGTCAAATTTAGAATTTATATGTAATAGACATATCCTATATCCTGTAGCATGGTATAGAACGTATTGTATGGAAATATAATATTTATTATAGATGACAGAAGATAACACGGACGACGATGTGCAGTGCATAACTCCCGCGCCGAAAGGTCCGCCGCCGTCAAATCGCTCGGTTAACATGGCTGACATCTCTCCAGATAATATTATACAAATGACTGAAAATGACGTCACAGTGAATGCTGCCACCGGGGGTCTTAAATTTCGGGTGGATCCACAAACCTTGTCCTCAAATAAAATGTATCGTCTCCCAGACGGACGAATATTTGCCATAAATGCCAATCCCAGTATGCCCGGTGGTTATTCCGCTACCATAGTTGCAGTTACTGAGACGAACCAGATTAAGCCGGCTGCGACTTATGCCGCCAAAATAAATCGACCTTCTGTGTCCACGCCGCCACCGTTGAAAACCATGAACCGCAGTCAGATGAATCAGAAAAATATCTCGAGACACAGAAGTTCTAAAAGCAGTCGTTCTGAAGACACGCCGATACGCGAGGCCGATCTGACTGTGCCGGTCGAATGGTACAGGTACAACTTGCTCGACGCCATCGACGCACTGGAATATTCCTTGTCGCGTTTACACCGGTTAAAAAAAGAAACGACTACATCGTTTCTACGTACTAGGTCCATTCAAGAGATGCGAAACTTACACAGAAGTTTGGAGAACTTATTAAATACATCGTCACATCGTTTTAAAGAAATCCGTGAAAATATAAATAAAGAATTGAAACAATACATCGCAAAGAAAACTGCGGTCGCACACAGCGAAGATGACGACGATGTAGAAATACTTCCCGATATGGATGACGATCCCATATGTATCGATGAAAACTCTTTAGACTCTTTCTCTAATGAAACTCAAGAAGTGGACTTGACGGAGGGTGGAAGTGAACACAACGATAGTGGAGAAAAAAGCAAAGATCCAGTTCTCGAGACCACTGTTAATGATGAACATAATATAGTAGTTTCCAATGATTTACTCAATGAGGAGGATAAAGTTAAAGATGATACCGAAGTGAATGGTGATGAACGTTTAAAAAAGGCCAAAAGTCCAAACTTATCGTGCAATGAATCGCTAGTAAATATCGAAAAATCCAATTCTGTGTTAAATGATTCAGAAGTAAAGCAAAATGACGACGTCATTAAAAGTGACAAATTAAAAGATAATCTTGAAGAAACTGAAAGTAAATTGAAAGAAAAAGACAATCCAAATAAAGCTGAAACTAAGGAGGAAAACGATGAAGGAAATAAAGTCGAAAATGATGTGGGAGATTCAAGTCAAAAGGATGTTGAAGTCGATGACTCAAACATAAACCAAGACACACATAAAGATGACAGTGAAGTCATACCTAATGGTAAAAGTAAGGATTCTGATATAAGTGATGAGATGATTGAAAATTTGTTGAAAGATGATGGTGAAGAAAATAGGGAGACAAGTGATATGAGCACTATGGATATATCAGATGAAATTAAAGAGACCTAATTCACTATATACTAATTTCATTTAAATTAAATGAATTCAGACAAAATACTTTTAATAGTTTAACCAAACTCAAAAATATTTATGAGTAATATTGTTTATGTGCACAAGCTCACTGGCTGGTTAAATGATTTTTATCAAGTATAAACGTTTAAAAGTATTTTGTTTTAAATAAAGAAAATAGGCACTTGCTTTAGTGCTAAAATGTACGAGAAAGGAAATCCAGGTAAATAGTATAGTACATATTGTCGTTACGTAAGTTATCATAAGACAAATTAAATGATTAATGATAATACCTAAATAAAGATGCGTATATTGACGTCTATCCGTTTTAATTTACTCGTTTTATTTCGTAAACAAACCGAGGGTCTAGAAATTTCCTCAAAACACTATGAATATATTTCTAAGACTAATAATTATTTATGTTATAAATGACTAACGAACCACCTGGGGTGGGTCATATTAATTCGTTAACTGCAGATTTTTTTTTATAAGATTAATTTTGTCTCCTTATCTTCTCAAGTACTTCATATTTGTTTACAAAATAAAATAAATAAAGAAAAGCGGACTTTATTAGGCGCATTATTGATGATCTTGGCTGTATTTAAAACATTATTTACGTGATAGCGTACCATTTACCATTTATGTAAACTAGAAATTCAAATAGATCACTATTATTTTTTTCTCAATGTGTATTATATGTGTCCTAATTTTTCGAATATATCTGTGTAATTTGATGAAGGGCTTTTTTATTCGTGATATATGTTTTGACCAGGTATATAGAAAAGATATATTCCTGGCATTGGGCATATATCGTTGGATCAAAAGTAAAACTCACTAAGTGAATGAATGAAAAATACTTTATTGTACACCAGAAATTAAAAAAACAAAGAATGACAAAAATTCAGTACAAAAGGTGGCCTTATTACTAACAGTTATTTCTGCTAGGCCGAAAAACTGATAGGTTGGTGCACTATTCTAATAACACTAAAACCATTTATCAGTAATATGTCCCTAAGAAATAACTAAATAAGAGTTTGATTTACAACATTATTTATGTATCCTACTGACGATACACAGTACGTGGCATGTTGAATAAAAGTAAATTTTGCTACTATTACTCATTTTAAGAGTAAACCTACGGTTAGAGTGACGAACTAACTACGTATTCTGGTCCATAACTAAACTATGAAGCGCAATACACACATTAATTTGTTCTTATCGTAAATGTACGCTTAAAATAAGGAACATTTATTTATTCAAAATTACACTTAGTGAGTTTTACCTTTGATCCAACGATATTATGATTAAAAAGCAGCTTTTATTATTTTAAAGGAGGATGCTGAATTCTCAAGTCTCATATAGAATTAGCTCACTCCCGGTGCGGTGTGTACTACACGGCTACTTTGTTATTTTGATAATCGCTTAGTTTCGAATCAGTGTTGTTTAAATAAATAAATGTATAATACGACTCCATAATTATTATTTTTTGCGAATCTTGCAATTTTCAGTTGAAAAATATGTATATCTGTAGCACTGACTTCATCTTACTTATGGGATTCCATGTGTCCAATTCCATTTCTCTGATTAGAGAGAGAGATAAAAGGAAATCAGAGAGACAACAGAAGAGACTTCCGAGATACTCGTTATTTCGTAAATGTCATTTTCTAACTAACCTTTTATATAAGAAATATATTCTTAAGGGGTTTTTATTCACATTTAAGACAACATCGTATTTGGCTTTGTTGAATTGGTACAGAGAATTGTATGTAGGTATCGGAAGCACATTTTTTTTTGAGATATCGCTTTTGCTTATAGCGGCAATATAATGTATTAAAAACAAGTATGTCAAGACGTCTAAAATAAGGTCAAGTGTTTTGTAACTTACATAAAATATATCAATAATTAAAAATATTCCTATATGCTTTTCTACTTTTATTGCTTACATTTCCCAATCTTTGAGTTACTGACCATTCGTGTATTTCGATAGAATCTTTAAGGATTTTATTAAAATCAGTGCTATAAGATATGTATATACGGTTTTATATATTACCGACTGATTACAAAAATGAGTTCTTTAAAAAATTATAACAAAATTATGAAACTGTGTGTCAGTAGTACCAGGAGTGGGGTCGATTCAACCCGGTTATTTTTTGACCAAAATCAGCACAGAATTTTAGGTTGTACAATCGCATTTGTTTATAATAATAAGATTGGCCAGAAACCTGTTGATAGACATTTATTACATTTTTATTTATATGATATAACATTTTTGTTTCCAGATTTTTAGATAATATTGAATTATTGTAAAAAAAGTCCTTAAGTTTAAACTATAGATTAATATATTTTGCACTAACAAGGATTAGTTTTTGTATTATGTGATTATTAAAACTAATTTCAATTTTATTTTTAAATTCTAATTAAAACTATGATATTAAGTTTTTTTTTTCAAACAAAATTCGTGTTAGTAGTTACATATTGTAAATACATTTTTGATATAACCTAGTATAAATAAATATATTATTATTTTGTATTACTCGTGATTACATTTGAAAGAATATTATTGCTTGAAATATGTACTTGTTCTTTGCATTAGTAAAATTGTCATTAATTAATGTTGTAAGCACTAGAATCTGCATGAGAGGATGCGGTAGGTAGGCGTTTCGCGTGATAAAATACAAAATAGTTAAATCAATCTCACTTGTGGACATGAAAGTTATCGATAAGATATTCAGGGTGAATTTTTCAATTGGGCGTGCATGGCCAACTTCGAAACTAAGAGGAATAGTGAAAAGTACTGAAAGGAGTCTCGGGGACGATATTGATTAAAACTAAAACTGCATCATTGGATTTTTGAAAAAGCAATATTTCTAGCCATGAATTATTAAGAAAACACCATTAATGCATACACCTTTAATGTAACATGAAAGTTTACACTTTATATCCACTCAGATACTACGATACAAAAGTATAACTTTAGCTATAATTCACTTTAGATCACTATTAAATTAACACTGTAATTATTATCCACAATTGGGCAGAGTTTCTACTACTTTAGTTGGTGCACGTGGAAATGCCTCTTCGTGGCGGGAACTCAGCTTTTATATCATCATCGGCTGCCCGTTGTCGGTAAAGTGGACACCCCCACTAGTAAATGTGACGGTGACGTTGGTAATAGTGACATCTGTTGCTGCTGCGGAAAAGCGTCGAAACTTCAGAGCGACAACATCCGGCCGTCCTGCACACGCGTTCGTCCTCGAACGGCGTATGTGTCTGGTGTATAGCTGAGGACATTGTAAAGGGTTAAATAAGCAATATTTAGAAGCAGTCAGTATGCTGGCTTATATGGTTTGAACTGGTTGATGTTCTGATCAACCAGTCGTGCATCACCATTACAACAACGTTCACACATTTAGAAGCCGTCAGTATGCTTTAGTACTTAATTAGCCCACTGTCGCTGGTGGATGGCTGGCTCGATATGGTTTGAACTGGTTGATGTTCTGATCAACCAGCCGTGTATCACCATATACGGTTTAAACTGTATGATGTTCAGATCAAACAGTCGTGTATCACCATTACAACAGCGTTCACACAGATACCTGTTGCACGAGCCGCCATTCCATCAACCCAGTGGACATGTATGGTTTGGACTAGCTGATGTACAGATCAAACTAGCCGTGTATCACCAAATTAAACACCAAGACAGACCAGGCTCGCTTACAATGTTGAAGCATATACACTTGACAATAAAGTTTACACGTATTCCCTTTTTTTTTCTATATTGTAATAATGCTTGTAAAGGGATAGCTACAAAAGTTTACTCCTATTCACTTTCTTGTTTATATTGTAATGCATGCATAGTTATAGTTACAAAAGTTTACTCGTATTCTCTTTCTTATCTAGATCGTAGTGCATGTATAGCGATAGTTACAATTTAAATTAGCACTGCCATTTCTATAAATAATATAAGTTTAACTCACGTGTCACGTGGACTTACTGACAACATCCGGACTTATTCGGTAACATTAATACCTACTGTCATAATCTCTTTAGTACTATGTCCCATTATATGTATATTTCAACGATTGTTTCAACTTCACTCAATTCACTTGTCACGGCCCAAGCTCTAAGGTATTCTGAAAAGTAACTTTTACACCACGGTTATGGCTACGGCATAACTTATACTTGTATTTCATATGAATTATCTGGTTATCTAAAGCACCACTAATTTTCAACAGCGTAAATAGATGCATCAAAATCCGTCATTTTATTTTGTCTCGCATATCCGTCAAAAAATAATATTCATTATCATCATTAGCGATCTCTTTATATATGAATGGATGATATGATATCAAGGCGAAATATAAACCTCACTGAGAACTAGATCAGACTTTCTTTACATTTTTTTTTTCTTAGTTAAGTATATTATGGAATGATCCGATACCATAATAGATTTTTGTAGTGATTTTGCACCCATTTGTATTTATTGCAGCACTATAATTGGCTTTATTATCTTGGCGACTGCGCCATCATATTAAATGCTATGTCATTAAATGTATCGCATTTGAATCCTTTTTTAATATTCTTAACCATCGAATTGAAACTAATTTTGGCAACCAGTCTTAGTTGTACAGACTACTTCCTCACTTTCTTACTTTTACTCGATATTTTGTATTGATCATATTTTTGTTATTTTTATTCATGTATTTTTCACTTATTAACTTTTATATTTGTCACTTTATTTTTGCTATTATGATCTTTACTGCCATATACCTCAGTTTCTTTTACAAATTTCAGTTTTTATTGTATTCGCACTGTACAATAATTTGTTATATTGCTCCAAGCGATTAAATAATATTGTGGAAAATGCTCAGTGGCTTTATTTCTTTAGCCTCTTTAAATAATACTTTTTTACATTTTGCAATTTTTTCATTTATTTCATTCAGGGTAATTTTAGTCAAGTTAAATAGATAGTAGTATAATTTCAATTTATTGAGCGTATATATAAATACAAGCCAATTGTTGTAATGTTTCACGTCACAAAGGGACCAAGATGATTAACATGGAAAATGTCGAATGGTTTAGCAGTTAGTACTGGATATAACTAGCTTGGTCTGCCCAGGAATATAATTGAGACCACTTTCAATCTATTGGCCTATAAGTTTCTTAAGCGCGGGAAACAATGTCCAACATCCTCACGGTTGGTCCCCACATTCAGATCCTTTATATTTTACTTTATTATTTAACAATTCGTCAACATTCAAATACTTATATTATTCGTTTCGGCCTCACCTGACTTATATATCGCTTACTAGGGTCTTTTAGTGGAACGGACAGTAACTAATCATATTATTTACTTCAGAAACTACTGTACGCAATTCGTGAATGGAGTTTCTATTTTATGCACCCACTTATTGTATTTTTTTTAAATTGATAATTATACCCTTTAAGCGTTTATATGTGCAAGACTACTATTTCTGGTTCTGACATAATTTATATTGTTAACAGGTTAAGAAGCTTACTCTCCATTCTAGATTTAATTGAAATTTTACGATTGAGTACGAAGACTTGTCGTTTGGTACTCTTGAATGCTACACTAGCACATCATATATATAATTCAATAGAATTGGTAGAACTTGATGGAACTAATTGTAATCGTTATTTATGTTGAATTCGTTTTTGGTAAAAATTCCTGACTACATTTTGACATTGATGTATCGAGTGAAAAATCGAACTATAGTTTATCAGAGTTCAATTTACATATCAATATAAGTACTAATTTTACTTTCATACTAGTGACAAGACTGGCGTTCTTAGTAGATAGGTATTCTGGGACCATCTAGCGGTTACAGTTTAGTTAAAGGTTGAATTTAAGTAACGTTCAATTTAGATAACGATTTGCCATGACCAAGCATCTATTCAGAAATAATCCTTTCCGACGCCTAGACCCTCTTATAACATAGGGTATACTCATTACCTCTTTACTAAACCGAAAAACAATAATTAAGTAATTACTTATTATTCTCAAATAATATTATAATTTTGCAATGTATGCTCTTTGTCGTAAAATACTATAGTTAATGTGTATTTGAGACAATTGACAACACATATTTATATATTCTATTACTGAAATATTGCGCGGTCATTTATGCAACAATTTTGACATCTTTCTTCAACACTACTATTAGTATTTGAAAACACCGCATGGTATAGGGTTATTACTTGCTTTAGTAAGTATTAACTTGAATGAATGAATATTAATCAAATGCCATGAACACTATTCCTTTTGAACCGTGAAGGTTCGATTCACACTTTAAAAATATTTTTTCTTTCACGTGTTAAAAGTTAAACATGTTTGGAAGTTACGTCTTTTACGGCCACGTTCCTTTTCGATCGTACAGTCGAAGTGCGATTTTCATGCTACAGTATACTCTAAACTAAACTTTGTTCAAAAGTACCAATTTTCTCACAATTTAAAAGTAAAATAGTCAAAATTCGAGTAAGCGTGGTATTGGGATTCAATTTCAAAAGTAATCTCACTGATAGTTGTGAACTTCTATACAGTATTTCATTACAATGACAATACTTTACTTTTAGAGGGTATTTTGAAATAACTGTCTTCAATATTGTAACTTAGCCATTATAGTGTTACACGAACCAAATACCAACTGTCATAAGCATCGCTAAACGTCAAGTCAACGTCATGTCAATGTCAAATCATTGATGTAAACATCGTGTTGGTCTTATAAAAGTCGGTGGCAGTGACTGGTGGGCATCTTTCGAGAACGAGCTCCCGTCGTGGTTAGACTAAGGTCAGTACTGTTGATAATTAGTGTTGAATTTATGTGAACTGTGTACTTACTGTGTGTACAAATGAATGTATTATGAGATATGTGAGTTGCGAGTCGTTTGGTTTAACTACTTTTGAGGGGTAGTTAACATCTCAGAAGCGGGATTTGGACCATGAAATTGGAAAATTTCGTATCATGCACCACGCCACGTGCTCGACTATCTTATGGCATACAGTGTAAAATACTCTAAGACGTAAAATATAGGATTCCGTTTGTAAATCAACCTCTTATAAGTGCAGTTTATCCTTCATTTTTACTTATTGTTCCGACATTGTGCTGATGGAAGCAGATTAAAAAAGGACAAAAATTATGTTGAAAATAAAGATGTTATTCCAATCAGGTGCATTGACAACAGAAATGAATAGCAATTAATGAGTAATTGTCCAGCTACCCTTTAAGATGCAAAACGATTAATTATCGAACGATTACATTGATGCTTTCGTTTTCTCTTTTTCTACTTTTATACAATACAAAGTGTAAGTTTCAGAGAATGAGTGACCGCAACCTTGCACAACTTCACGTGAAGTGATACCGAGACTGCACAAATGCGACATATGTGGAGCCGCAGCCGGATAAGGAGTGTCACCCGCGGCAGCCATTGGAGCGAATGGCCCAGAAAATTGAGCACCACAGTTGAAACGTAGTCGACAGTGACGACGAGACTCCACGAAGACGATGAGCGCCGAGTAACAACCAATTTGAGTCTCCGCACGCGCCGCCAGCGGAGTAGAGAGCCCGTTATGAGTTCACTACAGAGATTCAATTAAAAGGGAAAAAGTGATGTGATTCAGTGAGGATGTCTTCAAGCCGGACGGTATGCATACCGGGCGCCAGCGGAGTAGAGAGACCGTTATGAGTTCACTAAAGCGATTCAATTAAAAGGGAAAAAAGTGATGTGATTCAGTGAGGATGTCTTCAAGCCGGGCGGTATGCATATGAATGCACCGCCCATGAGTGGCGCGAAGCATCGCGATTGAGTGATGTGAGAGTGAAGGAAGTAACTCTCATATCATGAAATCATATGTAAGAGTGAGGGTGTCTTCAAGCCGGGCGGTTAGCATATGAATGCACCGCCCATGAGTGGCGCGAAGCATCGCGATTGAGTGATGTGGGAGTGAAGGAAGTAACTCTCATATCATGAAATCATATGTAAGAGTGAGTGTGTCTTCAAGTCGAGCTGATATAAAGTGATAACTACACCCATGAGTGACGTGAAGAATCGCGACTGATTGACATGAGTGAAGGAAGTAACCTCTCGTATCATGAAATCATATGTAAGAGTGAGGGTGTCTTCAAGCCGAGCTGATAGAAAGTGATAACTACGGTCATGAGTGACGTGAAGCATCGCGACTGATTGACATAAGTGAAGGAAGTAACCTCTCGTATCATGAAATCATATGTAAGAGTGAGTGTGTCTTCAAGTCGAGCTGATATAAAGTGATAACTACACCCATGAGTGACGTGAAGAATCGCGACTGATTGACATGAGTGAAGGAAGTAACCTCTCGCATCATGAAATCATATGTAAAAGTGAGTGTGTCTTCAAGCCGAGCTGATAGAAAGTGATAACTACGCCCATGAGTGACGTGAAGCATCGCGACTGATTGACATAAGTGAAGGAAGTAACCTCTCGTATCATGAAATCATATGTAAGAGTGAGGGTGTCTTCAAGCCGAGCTGATAGAAAGTGATAACTACGCCCATGAGTGACGTGAAGCATCGCGACTGATTGACATAAGTGAAGGAAGTAACCTCTCGTATCATGAAATCATATGTAAGAGTGAGGGTGTCTTCAAGCCAGGCGGTTAGCATATGATTGCATTGCCCAGGAGTGGCGCGAAGCATCGCGATTGAGAGACATGAGAGTGAAGGAAGTAGCTCTTATGTCACGCAAAGATATTATAAAAGTGAGTGGAGTGCCTATTTATGTTTTGTGAAATAGATGATGCACATATTATTTGATCATAACCAGTGAGTGACTGAAATCATCTCGAGTGACAGTAGTAGTCGAAGATACTCGTTCCTGAAGGATGGCCGACTGTTACTCGAATTTAATACCAACAGTCATGAAGAAGCAATATGGCAAATGTCAAAGGTGATTTAGTGTGAAAAGCAACGGCTATAGTCACGGCGCCAAGTCAATCCAAGAAATTAGAAGCGAAATGAGATGCAAAGATGAGATAGATTCCTAGTGGAAGATACGCCTCTAACTAGAAAGGAAACGAAAAATAATAAGAATGAAGTGAACATATTTCATGCGATTGTAATTACGACATAATATACAATGTTATTAGTGAGGGTGCTTTAAAGCCGGGCGGTTAGCATATAAATGCACCGCCAATGAGTGGCGCAAAGAATTGCGATTGAATGACATGAGAGTGGCCTTCAAGCCGGACGGTTAGCATGTGATTACACCGACCATGTGTGGCGCGAAGCATCGCGATTGAGAGACATGAGATTGAAGGAAGTAGATCTTATGTCCTGCCATCGATATTATAAAAGTGAGTGGAGTGTAGAATCTCCGCCATTGTGATATAGATGAAGCACATAATTATCTTATTATTGGATCATAACCAGTGTCTTAAATCATTTCGAGTGACAGTAATATACTATACATATGTGATTCTGTTAGTATAATGAGTATAAAAGATTAAAAGCTATTGTAAAGAAAGTCATAATGGAAAAAAGAGAGGAACAGAAGGATGTATTCGATAGGAGGTTATCTGATGATTTCCGGGCAAATGCAAAATTCTTTTGGAATTCCATAAGAACAGCAAGAGGAAAAACAACAACTAAGGAACTTAAAACCGACAGAGACGAGATTGGAAATATTGTGAAAGGAGAAGATTGTGTGTTGAAAAGATGGAAAGGGTACTTTGAGAGTTTATTTGAAAGAGATGAAAACCCTGATTCATTATCCGAGGAATTTAGTGTGACAGACGATATAAGCGTGACCGAGATTATGAAAGCTATGAGTAGGATGAAAGTAGGGAAACGAAAAAGATTTATGAAACTGGTGTGAGTGGTAGAGTCGGGAGTGGTCGACCTAGGCGAACGTACCTTGATCAAATCGGGGACGTTCTGCAAAAGGGCCAGGTCAAAAGTATTCGTAACCGACGAGTGTGTATGAAAGCATTGATGAAAGTAGAAGAAGCGAAAGTGGTATGTAAGGATCGGAGCATATGGAAGTCCGTGATCTCTGCCTACCCCAATGGGAGAGAGGCGTGATATATGTGTATGTATGTATGTATGTGATTCAGCTATAATATGTTAATAAGAACGAAGAGACTCGTTCCTGAAGGATGGCCGACTGTTACACGAACCAAATACCAACTGTCATAAGCATCGCTAAACGTCAAGTCAACGTCATGTCAATGTCAAATCATTGATGTAAACATCGTGTTGGTCTTATAAAAGTCGGTGGCAGTGACTGGTGGGCATCTTTCGAGAACGAGCTCCCGTCGTGGTTAGACTAAGGTCAGTACTGTTGATAATTAGTGTTGAATTTATGTGAACTGTGTACTTACTGTGTGTACAAATGAATGTATTATGAGATATGTGAGTTGCGAGTCGTTTGGTTTAACTACTTTTGAGGGGTAGTTAACAATAGCTATGTCTAATATGCCATTCTAAATAATATGAACACAAGCATTGCAAATAGCAAGCTATTAAAATATCATGATTTTCCCACGTTTAACGTATAACCTGTATATTTTTAAACTTTTAAGTTTTACTGTAACTGTTTTATATATCCATTCAATTTTTAATTCCATTCAATGAATAAGATTATTTTAACAAATCAGACTGCAAAACCAATACTGTTACTAGGTCTTTGTCATTAATGAATAGCTGCGATCCATATTTAAATATTATTAAATCTCAACATCTCTCAATTTATTATTTTCAATGTTGTTATTCTGTCTGGCTTATAAAATTGCTAAAGACCTGTTTCGAGGGTATCTCGTATTTTACAAAAAGATGCTGTAGTGTCACAATAACGGAAATCCTGTGCAACACTGATATTTGTTTCACCAATTTATCAGACTAATTACTATAATTGATATCATACTTTCGAAAACTTTATTAAGTAAGATATTGTTTCGATATCCATGAGAATTACTTTTTCATAAAGTAATTGCAACCATATTTCATTTTGCAGTATACCGTTACTTTTGCACAGCTGATACATCATCGTAGTGTCAAGACATTTAAAGACATGTGAATTACTTTCTATCAATATTATGAGCCCTGAGAGGCATGTCCTCTAATTCAGAAATCATTGATGATAATAATTAAACATTCTGACTTACAGTTGGCGATCCCTTACGTTGACATTTATAACGTTATTCTTTCTCCGTCCGTCACAGTTACTACTGCTCGTATACATAGAGTACGGCGTACTTGAATTCTTTGATAGCCGCGTGGCATTTTGTGAGCGTAGAATAACCCGCTTCTGATATTAAGAAAACACCATTAATGCATACACCTTTAATGTAACATGAAAGTTTACACTTTATATCCACTCAGATACTACGATACAAAAGTATAACTTTAGCTATAATTCACTTTAGATCACTATTAAATTAACACTGTAATTATTATCCACAATTGGGCAGAGTTTCTACTACTTTAGTTGGTGCACGTGGAAATGCCTCTTCGTGGCGGGAACTCAGCTTTTATATCATCATCGGCTGCCCGTTGTCGGTAAAGTGGACACCCCCACTAGTAAATGTGACGGTGACGTTGGTAATAGTGACATCTGTTGCTGCTGCGGAAAAGCGTCGAAACTTCAGAGCGACAACAGAATCGAACCCAGTTTGAAAAAAAAACAATAATAATATACTGAATTATTACAGCTTACTAAACTTAAGGAAAGTGTTGAAATTTTAAAGTTATGTCCTCAAAAGGTAACCATACCTACATTATTTGTAGGTACTTACTTTATTTGAAATGATGCAGTTTTAGTTTTCATCAAAATCGGACATGCACGCCCACTTGAAAAATTCACCCTATACGAGGGTGAATCAAAAAATTCTTGGAATCAATATTAAAAAATGCAAAGATTTAAATAATAATATTTTATTTTTCTACATAATCTCCCTCCAATGCAATGCATTTAGAATAACGCGTTTCTAACTTCCTTATTCCTTGTGAAAAAAAATTATTTTCTTGACTCTCGAAAAAGTCCTCTACGGCAGCTATACCGCGTCATTATCGTGAAATTTTGTTCCACGAATTTCCTCTTTTAATTTTGGAAATAAGTGAAAATCACTTGGGGCTAAGTCCGGAGAATATGGTGGGTGGTCAAGGAGATTGAAGCCAGCACAGCGGATTGCGTTGAGCGCAACTTCCGATGGATGAGCAGGAGCGTTATCTTGAAGGAACAACACACCCAACGACAGTTTTCCACGACGTTTTTCTTTAATCGCTTCACGCACTTTCGGGATTAAATTTGCATAATAGGGTCCAGTAATCGTCTGGCCTTTTGGCATGTAATCAATAAAAAGGATTCCTTCACTATCCCAGAACACAGAGGCCATAACTTTGCCAGCGGTAGGAGCAACTCGAAATTTCTTGATGGATGGAGAGGATGGTCGTTTCCAAGACATGCTTTGTCTTTTAGTTTCAGGATCAAAATGGTGGACCCGTACGTTTCATCCATGGTGACAAGACGACGGCAAAAATTATCCGAATCACGCTGGAACATTTCGAGATTACGCTTGGAAATTTCCAAACGTCGCTTTTTGTTTTCGTCGGTTAACATTCGTGGCACCCATCTTGCAGACACTTTTTTGAACCCCAGTGAATCAATTAAAATGGATTGAACGCTACCAAAAGATATCTTTAGGATCTCAGCTATATGTTTTATAGTCATTCTTCTGTCTTCCAAAACCAGATTCTCAACCTTTTTGACATTTTCTTCTGTAACGGAGGTTGAAGGCCGCCCAGAACGCGGGTCATCTTTACAGCTTGTAGAGGTGTAGAAGTAACGAAAAAAAAACGTACCCGTATGTATTCGTTACTATACATTCAGGACTCGTTACTATCCTATCGTTACTCGTTACTCCTAATACCTCATAACATGCTATGTTATGCTAGAGAAACAAATTTACAGAACTGGTTTAAGTTGCGAGCGCAAGCGTGCGATTTAATTAATTGTATGAAAATTAAGTTACAGTGAAATAATTTTAGATTTTCATAAGAGACTAAAACTTTCACTTTCGTTTATTTCATACTATTGCATAAAATTTATGAAATTTTAGTGGCAAAATTTTATGAAAACACTTTTTCACAAGTATATACTTTTTTTTTACTGCATACTCTGTTAAAGAAAACTTTGTTTTGAATATTTGAAGTTATATTGCGTCATTGAAACAGCGTATGTAACCATGATACGAAACATGTGAGTAACGAAAAGTATTCGTGAGTAACGTTTCGTTACTCGGTACTAGAAGGCGTACCCGTTACTCAGTAACGAATACATACGGTTTGCTACAGCTCTAACAGCTTGATCTACCTCTTTTAAATTCAGCCACCCAGTACGCAACCGTAGAATAGGGTACAGCATCACCCCCTAATGTCTGCTGAATGTCCAAAATTTCCTTCGTAGACATTTTTTTCAAACTGAGATATTTTATCACCGCACGTAACTCACTTTTATCCATAATTTTGACTTTTTAGCAACTCGTTGCACAAAAAAATTTATTACATGCGAACGAACTGACAAAAACAAGTGACAGTCTGCATAAATATAGTGTGATAGACACTCTTTAATTTGAATATCGAACTTGATCCAAAAAGGTTTCATATATATGCACTTCTAAGAACTTTTTGATTCACCCTGGTATATTAGGTATATAGTTATTGTACGCATCTCAGTTAAGAGTGTTCAGAAAATTAGAATGAGGCTTAAATAAATTGGGATTCAACTAAATAAACTTTGCTTCTTACGTCGAATTACAAATTAGGGGACCAATGTTCTATTAAGATGTCTTATAGAGAGAAATCTACATCTTGCCGATGACTCTTCCCTTTCATTGTACATTCAACGGTACAACAAACCTCTATATTCTGTAATAAAACACCCAATTAGCCGCTTCCAGTAATCGGCCTCTAAATACATATAATATACATTTAGGAACTTACAATGGGGATGTTGACTATTTTTTGGAATTGCTTTTATTTTATAGATACATCCGTTCTAAACACGAAAAAAAAAATCTTATAAAAAAATATTACATATTTAATGCATATTTTAATAAAAAATACGTAAATAAAAATATTTTTCAAAGATTCCCGCTAAAACGCTCAAAACGTCACGTGACGTCACAGACCGATAAACAATCTCGCTCGCGTTCGATCAAAGTTAGATCTTAACAAATCTTTTCACTTCTCACGAATAAATTCGGTCTGTGACGTCACGTGACAGTTTGGAGCGTTTTAGCGGGAATTTTTGAAAAGTATTTTTATTTACGTATTTTTTATTGAAATATGTAATATTTTTTGATAAGATTTTTTTTTCGTGTTTATAAAGGATGTATCTATAAAATAAAAGCAATTCCAAAAAATAGTCAACATCCCTATTGCACGGGAAAGAATGGCAAAAATTTAACAGCCTTTGAAACGCGACTGTTAATGACCATTGGATATTTTTTTTTGTCTAATGGTAGATTTTAATAACATCAATTGCTATTCTAAGAGCAACGCGGTATTGTTTGTCTACCACATGCTTTTTAATTTGTAGTCGTCATGAAAACACAATATACTGATTTATTTAAGTCTCACAAAGGATATCTGTTTATTAATTAAGTCAGTTTTGACATCTAATATATAAAATTCTCGTGTCACAGTTTTTGTTGCCATACTCCTCCGAAACGGCTTGACCGATTCTCATGAAATTTTGTGTGCATATTGGGTAGGTCTGAGAATCGGACAACATCTATTTTTCATCCCACTAAATGTTAAGGGTAATCCACCCCTAAATTTTATTTTTAATTTTTGGACGATTTTTTTTGTTTTTATTTTTTTATAATGTGGCATTAAAAAATACATACAACCCAAAATTTTCACTGTTCTATTACCAACCCCTGCTTTTTAGAAATTATTTACATGGCATAACAACGTATGCCGGGTCAGCTAGTATTTATATAGATTTCTGAATGTTTTACTTACCTTCTTCTTATATGGTATGTATTTTTTTTTGTTCCAACTCAGCGGGGCTAGAATATAATTTATGATTATTTTAGGTAGTCAATGTTTTCTATTGATGTTCCTGCACTTTAGACACGATCCACTGTCTATAAGCGAAAAACGGTTCGTCAATCACATGACTCCGAAGTCTTTAACTCAGTCAACCATCAACGTTAGACGTAGACCTTTTCTAGATCCCAGGAACAAGGGCCTTATCACCATTTCATCAGTATTATTGCGAGAGACGTCTACTGACGATTACTGTCACGTTCTCGTAAAGATCGCCATAATACTGCTTTCAGAAATCGTAGTACAGCCCATAAACTATGTTCGTTCGGCTGCTTTGACCATTCATACTTTGTGTAGATTAACATTGCTATATATTGATGTAAATAATTATATACCTGAATAAAAATAAGATATATAAAAGTGAGATATTTTATCTTTCAGTTATTCTTAGTTAGTTAAGACCATGCAAAATGTTCAGATTGTTGTAGATAGTTCAACCCATCTGTGCGCACGGCTTTATGTGTGGGTAAACCATGTATATATACAGTGACTATGTGTGCTGAACAAGAGGTACAGCCTAGTACATAATACAAATAGTTATTTAAATTGAAATAATAAACGAACAACTCGGTGACGAGTAGTAACTATTGTAAATTAGTTTAGATTATTTTGTTTTTAAGGTTTCAATTTTCCATACATTTTCAATGGGGTTTAGTTCAGAATGATATGGCAGGCGAAGATGTTTTTGGCCATATGAAGCAGTATATCATATGTACATACATAGACATTAAAAGAATAATTACATTACTAAGGTGTTGAAATGTTCAGAATAATTATATCAAAATAAAACAATGTATATTTTTAATTAATTTTAATATATTAAAATAAAAATACACAAATGCATAGAAACATATACATAAATTAAATTGATCAAGCAAGTGAAATCTGATTGTATCAGAAATTGCTAGGAAGTTGTAATATCACAACAGTGTACTTCGAACGACTTAGAAACTTTCCATAATGCCTGATAGAATTATTAGATAACATTTAAATATTAATCACTTAATAGCGAAAGTGGCCTTTTCGTGACCGTTCTTCGTGGTACACTCTCATCGGAGAGTACGTACCATTCGACGCTCCATTAGTATTCAATCCTAGAAAGAAAGAAATACACTGATTACTTTATTCATTGCTTAATTTAAAGTGGACAAAATGATACTATGAATAAATAATATAACACCATTAATTACCAACACGCTCAATTGTCATTACCAGTAGTACTAATCAATCGTCTAATGCTTTGAAATTTTAAAAATGATCTTTTTTATCATCTGGTGGTCATTGGTTACAAGGTCCAAATCAAAACCGCCGTAGTACCTATTTACTCTAAATTTCAAGATGTAATATTACTTAATCTTTCGAATAGTGCTCAGGGCTTTTTGTGCAGTACAGTTGCCAATATGTAGTACCTTTTCCATCTAGATGTCCGTCCACAGTGCTTGCTTTAAAAATACATAAAGTATGTATTATATTTCAGAGTAGGCGCATATATTTAAGAGAAGAGTCACATAATCATATAAAGACACTTTTAAGTAGATCTTTAACATAAAATGCATTTGATAATAATTATTGATAATAGGTAAATTTATAATTGCCGAAAACAATATAGTATGTTTGGCTAAATCAATATGAAATATTTGAAATACGATGTTTTTTTTCTTCTTCAGATTATATACAGGTGAATTTTCAAGTGTCCGTGTATGGCCAAATTCGAAACTGAGGAATAGCGAAAAATACACAAAATAGTCTAGAGGCCGATTATAATATAATAAATATAGATTTTTCACAAATCCGTTGATGCAGTTTTAGTTTTCATCAAAATCGGCCTGGAGACTCATTTCAGTTCTTTTCGCTATTCCTCTTCTTTTCGGATTTGGCCATGCACGCTCACTTAATAAATTCAACCTGTATAATAGAAAGGGTAGTTGATATGAAACCTGGCGGCTAGATTTCTGCTCGAGTCGGACAACTTACGAATTACGACGTCATCGTTTTTAAGTTTAATTTTCTATACAAACATAAGTAACGGCATTTTGTAGTGTTACCATAGATATTGTGTCTACCGCATAGTGTCGTGATTTTCCAATGCAACACAAGGCGCCAAATTTTATACATTGCCATTTATGCAATTTATGTAAATTTGCAGCAGTAAATGTTGGAGCAGCTCGACTATATGCCTAATCAAAGAACATAATATATGTACATAGAAGAAACGGGCCTTATAGGCGCGCTTCGCACGGTTTCTCTGGGGTAAGAGTAGTAGTTACCACCACCGCGGCGCTGCTAGTATCCGTGTGAACGCACACTCTAACGCTAGAGTCGTAACGCGCACTCTCGGACCCCGCCGCTTTAAGAGCTTTATTGCCGTTCGCTCCTAAGAGCAAGCGAGACAACGCGAGGGGAGGAGTCAGCGGACTGCTTAGATATTGTGTGTGTCACATGATACATTGCCGCGCGCTCTACAGTTCAAAAATAGAACTACTTTGTCTATAATATTGTCTTTTATTAACGCGAGTATCACACATTTAAATAAAATACTGTATACCGGATTAAAACGCGCTTTATTATTTATATTGTTTAAATTATTTATCCCGACGTTTCGGATGCTTTTCAGCAACCGTGGTCGCGGGGAGACTATTATATTGTATTGTATAAATAATTTAAACAACATAAATAATAAATCGCTTTTTTATCCGGTATACAGTATTTTATTTAAATACTTTGTCTATGCCAAAAGTTTGTATGGGCATGTTTTATGTTCTTTGGCTTAATCTAGGAGGATTACCTTGCAGCAAGTGCGTGGGCGGCGGCGCGGCGGGCGAGGCGCAGCGCGGCGCCAGCAGCAGGTGGTAGAGCGCGAGGTACACGCTCGCGGAGAGCAGCGCGAGCACGCCGAGCGCGCGGTACACGTCGCGGCTCGACTCTATGCTCTGCTCCAGGGAGACCATGCCACTTATTATGGCGCCGATGCAACGACCTGAAAGTTAACGTAAACACTGTTAGGTGCTGCCGGCCTCACAGGATAACTCGCGGACGAGTAAAGACAAACTAAAATATAAGATACTAGCTGATGCCCGCGACTTCGTTCGCGTGGGGTTCGCTTTTGAGCAAGCTTTCTTCAAATGACATATCCTCCATCCTCTGTACTTGGTGATTTCTTTTGGGAAAGAGCTATCAAATTAGTCATTGACGGTTGCTTTTGCATCATATTATCGACACGTTTAATGGTGGTTGAGATTGGGGTTCGAAGTATGATTTGAAATTCAATAGAAATACCATTGTTGAAAAAATGAACCTGACTTTAAAGAAATTTACTTATTTTATAAATTTAATTAGTGGTGAAGATACTGTATCCACCTCGATATTTATTTCATTTAATTGATCATTTTCATTTTGAGACATTTTTTTTAAATTCCCTTTTCTCGGGATTCCTACTCGGGTTTCCGGTGCTAAATGCAGAAACCTCTAAGATACGAAGACAGTCCTTAAGAAGCAATAAAAACAATGTCGAATAATCGTAATTCTGTAGAGAAAGGATGGATGAAAAGGTGAAATAAACGATCTCATAAGAAATACCTTTTCATATAATATTTCAATAATACATTTTCTATTTTTATAATATAGTTCTTTAAAAAAATAAATACAAAAAAAAAATATTTCCGTTCAACTTCAGATTCGAACTCGCATCTAAGTTACGCAATGGGCCTGCATATCCACTATTCTACGATTACATATATCGTAAATGGCGAAATAATCAAAGTATTTCATTTACATATCAAACTGTGATTGACATCTGACAATTCGAAAAAGTTCAACGCGAGTCAGTTTGCATTGCAATTTGGTGATATGGTGCCTTTAAAATTATTTTTAAATGATGATAACTTTTCTTTCTGAGAACCGATTTCGATAAAACAAAGCCTATATGTTGCCCCGGGCTTTACTTAATATATTTGTGTAAATTGCATGAAAATCCGTTCAGTATCTTCGGAGATTAGCGTGAACAAACAGACAGACAGACAGACAAGAATCTTAAAAATTGCATTTATGCATTCTGCTACCCTTCTTTTATCACCCCTTTTATTATATTTCTGGTAAAAATATTTAGTGAAGCGTAATTTCGATCCTACTCTTTTATTATATGTATAGATATAGATATATTATATCTCGACATCGACAACTTTGATAGAAAAGATATCTCAACTGACAAATATGTCTACATTTGACATTAGAAGTTGAGTTTTATGTGTAATTGTCATGTTAGACCCGAAAGAAATAAAGCGATAAGCGATTAAAACACGAGAAAACGGTCGACAAAATTTTGTCGCGGTTGTCATGCTAGGCCGGATGGTGACAGTTGCGTGATCTAAGGCCACTTTATTTGATTAACAAAAAGAAAAATGTAATAGGCTTTGGTAAACGAGCTCCGAGTAGTGTTCAGTATGTGAACGCCGACCTCTCGCATACCAGATATTACCCAAACAAAATATCAAAAGCTTTTTCTAATCAGAAAATCAGAAGTCAATTGAGTTTACATAGCCTTATATTTCGACGTCAATTCAAAATAACTTCAAAGGATAGCAGTTGAGGGAAAAGTGCTGGATTTGATGACTGCTTTCTTATTTCAGTCATAAAGCTTTTCGTCTCATTTAAATAAAATACTGTATACCGGGTTAAAACGCGATTTATTATTTAAATTATTTATCCCGACGTTTCGAATGCTTTTCAGCAACCGTGGTCACGGGCAGACAGGTACAGCATTTTATTTAAATGTATGATACTCGCGTTAATAAAAACCAATATTATCGTCTCATATTTAGTCAATCATGCTTACAGCAGTTGAAATGTAAGCAATAACATTCTAGAGAATGAATGGCAGTTGGCTAATTTATATTAGATTGATCCATCTTAGGGTTTTCCTCAAGGATACATTGTGGAAGTTAGATGACATCTACATCATACATTGTATGTAAAAAGGGTTACCTAAGCAGAAATGTGCGATGACTGGCAACGCTTGTCCTGTAGCAGTATATTTCCTGGGTACGAGGTGCCTGAAGTACAGCATCGCCGTCACCCACACGAGGCTCAGAGTGAACACCTCCAGCAGCTCGCTCACCACTACCCAGGTGTAGGTTGTGCTGTACGCCAGAGCTAAAAGAAACAATTTATTTAAAATTATTCAGTAGGGTATGAATTTCAATTCTAAATGGCCGAAATTAATTTTGTGGAAATGCATGAGAAACTTTGTATAATAAATATAATATAATAAATATACTTTGTATAATAGTAATTCAGTTTTTTTCTAATCTTCTCAAACAACAACATCATATCACTAAAAGTTTAAAGAGTTCATGCGATTTAATTTCTATAATAAAAATTAAAACACTTTTTTATATTAGAGGAGGCAAACGGACAGGCGTGTCACCTGATGGTAAGTGACTTCCCATGGACATCCGCAACACCAGAGGTCTTGATAATGCGTTGCCGGCCCTTAAGTTGAGAATAGGCTCGTTTCTTGAAGGTTCCCAAGTCGTATCAGTTCAATATCTTTGGATGCTTGATCCTGATCCTGTCTGAAACCCTAAAGCATGGTTCTCATTCACGTACCAGTGTACCGCAAACAGTAGAATGTGAAAGCGGCGATGAACACATTGGAGTGGCCGACGTAGTCGACGAGCGCCTCCGCCCACCACAGCGCGGGCACGGCCGGCAGCGCGCCCGCCGTCAGCGTCAGCCCCGCGGACACGCTCGTGCCGTTCAGATCCAATACCGTCCTGATTGAATCAAAGAAAATAGATGTACACAGAACAGGCCCATACAAAGTTTTTTCACAGAAAAACTAGTTCTACTTTTGACCTGTATAGCGCGTGGCAATGTGCGCCACACACATCTAAGCAGTCCGCTGACTCCTCCCCTCGCGTTGTCTCGCTTGCTCTTACGAACGAATGCAATAACGTTCTTAAGGCTGATTTTAGTCTCACGCTCACAGTCAGCGCTCATAGCTCAGCGCGTAGTTTGTCAGCGCTGAGGCTCAGCGTGGCTCGATTTAGTATCATGCTGACCGCCTTACTGTACAGACGACGACCAAAATGCGCTGACGACGTTCGCTCCGCTCGACACTAGAACGCTCACTGAAAGCAGAGGCGCTCGTGCGATAGTCAGCGCCGACAGCTACGCGGGCCGACGCGCGACGCGTACGACCAGGTAGCTATCAGCGCTGACCACCGTGCGCGCTGATAGCTACGCGTAATTCAAAAACGCTTCCTAGAAGTTCATATATCTCGGCCAACAGCGCTGACGGTACGCGTGCCGTCGGCGTATAGACCAGTGTCGATAATTTTTGAAACCAAAAAAAATTACAGTAGGATGAAACCCATTAGAAAAGGAGGGGAATATGATCAAAATGAAAGGAAAAATAAATTACGGTCGATCCGAGTTCGGGAAGTGGAAGTGGGGGGGGTTTAAGGGTAAAAAACGGTTTATCTCGTTTTCCGGCAAAACTACAAGTCCTATCGAAAAAAGTCAAATAGAAAAGTTGTAGATAATAAAAAGATCTAAAACTTTTGTATTTACACTTTATTCACATAACCTCAAAATTTATGTGAAAAATTCAAAAAACCAAGTTTTTGGTTTTTTATTTTTATCTTTTACAAAAAAATTTTTTTCACCATCGGAAAGTAGAGATTTCAACGAACAGAAACCACACCAACTTTTTGAAAAAAGCTGATATTTTGACGGGTGAATTTTCGATTGAAAATTAGGGTGTTTTTTCGATATTAATTCAAAATAAGGTGAAAAAATAAATATTTTTAATTAAATAAATTACAGCGTATTTGGGACATAAAAAGGTAAGTTTTCACAAAATTTCGTTAAAAAAAATATTTTTTTGTAAAAGATAAAAATAAAAAACCAGTAACTTGGTTTTTTGAATTTTTCACATAAATTTTGAGGTTATGTGAAAAAAGTGAAAATACAAAAGTTGTAGATCTTTTTATTACCTACAACTTTGCCATTTGACTTTTTTCCATAGGACTTGTAGTTTTGCCGGAAAACGAGATAAACCGTTTTTTACCCTTAAACCCCCCCCACTTCCACTTCCCGAACTCGGATCGACCGTAATTTAATTTTCCTTTCATTTTGATCATATTCCCCTCCTTTTCTAATGGGTTTCATCCTACTGTAATTTTTTTTCACTTTTTACCATTTTTAAAGGCTTCGGCACTGGTCTAGTAAGACTAAAACCAGCCTAAAGCGGCTCGGTGCGAGAGAGTGCGCGCTATGACTCCAGCGTCAGAGTGCGCGTTCACACGGATACTAGCAGCGCCGTGGATAGAATTATTCAAGACCCGTTTAACCCGTGATGACGATTGATTAAGAATAAGGTTTTCCTATTTCTAAATATAAAAACTCAACGTAACTTTCGTTTTCATTACTTATTCACTACTATTTATTCTCCCCCCTCCCCCTCCTATATCATTCCACAGATGCTGCTTTTTAGATCCCTTTATGGGAGCAACACAAGTCTCAGCAACCAGTACAATACTGACGTCTTGATATAATACATATTTTTTATATATCTGGGCGTGGCAATTGCTTGTTGTGGTGTACATATAAATAAATTAATATAGATAGTTTAGTTAGATAATAAATAAATATTTAAAATAAAGCTGCAATTTAATCTTACCAAGGCAAATAGGCGTCAATGCCGCTCCAGAGAGTGCCGAGTAGCGTAACGACCGCGAAGATGGCGGCAGTCTCTGCGCCGTAACGTCTCACGGTGTTCATGGGCATCGCCAGCACGCCTGTGGCCGTGTGCCACCACCACTCTGGTGTCGACAGTGGCATGTGGCTAGAGAATAATATAGATAAGAGATCATGTGGCTTTATAGTAATTTCCAATCTGCTGGTCATCGGCTTGGGTAAACATAATCTATACTAATATTATAAAGAGGAAAGATTTGTATTTTTGTAAACTCAAAAACTACTGGACCGATTTTGAAATATAGTGTATATGCTTGTGTATAGTACATCTCCATTGCACCCGTGTGAAGCCGGGGCGCGTTGCTAGTATAACGAATAAATCGCGTTTTAATCGATTGGTTTTTTATATTTAATTATGTCATAATAATTAACAAAAGATCATTTTTGAGAAACGAGTAATCCTTAACAAGTTTCCATTCTAAAACTTTTACGGCCTTATTCATAAACATATATGTATATAAGCTTCATATAGTTAAAACAAAATATATGTTTTGTTTCTTTCGTTCTGTTGTCTTTTTATATTCGATAGAGCGAGACAAAACACATTTTTTACTATATCAAGCTTAAAATACGTATATGAATAAGGCCGTTAATCTATATCTATACTAATATAAGAGGAAAGATTTGGATTTTTGTATGTTATGAATAAACTCAAAAGACTATTGGACCGATTTCAAATATTATTTCACTAATAGAAAGCTACATTATCAGCGAGTAACATAGGCTATACATAAAAAATATTTTTACATTCGTTATTACATTAATATAAGCTGTGCTAAACAATAAGATGTCGATCAATCCCCTGTCAATTACCTGTCGATGACGAGTATTAGGGCTCCAATCAGCATAAATAAGGCGTGTAACAAGAATGGCACTAAGTACGGTGTTTCAGGCATTTCGGAGGCAGCTAGGCCAGCCAATGGGGGAAATATCGCCAGTCCCAAGGTACCAAAAGCCAATTGTCTTCCAACATCGCCTCTTCCTAATGAAGTCTCTCTGGTGGCTATCACACAAGCTGCACCCAATAGCGCCAAGGCAGCTGTGGGCCAGATGTCGGCGAAAAGTCTGAGGGGAGGAAATAAATTATAATGGAATCATTATATATGATAAATTCTACTTCCCTGCTTTAAATAAATACATTAATTTCCCATCAAATTAAAAAAGCTTTCTTAAATTAAATACCAGTAAGTGGTATAAGTTATTATTTTATGAATTTCACAACGAGGTTCTCTAAATGTTTACTTCAGCCCAGGACATCAATAATATGCACCCTGTTGTGTTTCTTATATTAAATAATTCGGAAATTGGCAGACTGATCCTGAATAACTTTGTAATATCAATTTTAGTTTCAAAAATATTAGCAAAACACGAAAAATCATCGATCTTGAGGTATTAATATTACCCCTTAAATATGCAACTTCTCTGCTCATTTTTTGGGAGATTTATATTTTGATCTGAATGACAAAACGTATTTTTTGACCTGGTTTGGGTTACTAGGTAATCTTTCATTTCGTAACATAATTGGCTCTGACCGGATTGCTCAGTTTTACTACCTTATAACAAAGTAGCTCCAGAAAGTGTAAGATGGGTCGCCGATAATAAGCCTGCACTCAGCGTCAGCTAGAACTCCATCTGGTTCGTCATACGGGTCCAGAACCTGGCAGCGCACGGCCGCCTTGCAATCCCCGCCTTCGGGATTGACCTGTTCCAGGCGGTCAGCAGGAACTATACACTTCGAAGGACCCGCTGTGGACACCACTACTTAATTAGCGCTATATTTAAATAAAATACTGTATACCGGATTAAAACGTGATTTATTATTTATATTGTTTAAATTATTTATCCCGACGTTTCGGATGCTTTTCAGCAACCTGTCTGCCCGTGACCACGGTTACTGAAAAGCATCCGAAACGTCGGGATATAGTATTTTATTTAAATGTGTAATACTAGCGTTAATAAAAGACAATATTAGCGCTATATTACTAAGGATACAGCATAATTCAACATACGGCTAGTAATCGTGGTCAGTACTCAAATAGTAATGAATTAGTACAGTACAATTAAAATTCTCAAAGTAAATAACAACAGTCGCGATTTTGGGAGCCCTCTGTGATTCCCTTACTGAGACGCCATACATCTGGCTCGAAACAAGGGCTGTCTCTTTCTTCAGGATGACTATTTTTATGCTTTTCAAATGGCCTCTTCGCTAGCATTTTTGGCGTAGGTTGGTTCAAAGTAGTGTATAAGACAAAATAAATAAAAATGCATTGCATAAAATATTTCTAAAACTTTAAAACAAACAAAAACTAGACGTTTTCATATAATGTCGGTAGGATAGCAGAATGTTGATAAATTAAAACGATCTCGATCAGAGGGCCTAGCACGAACGACTATCGAAAAGGTATAAGAATCGTCCATATGTCAGTTGTATGAGAAATGATTTTCATACAAATGACAGATACGAATACGTTTTCGTAATGTGTTCGACCTACGCCTTCAGTTCATTTGATATTCTTATAAATGAGGATCCCACCAGACTTACCAGTTCGATAGGTACACCAATTGTTCTCGTCAGTGGAGTTATCTTCGGGTGGTTCCGGCGCTATGAGGGAGAGCGGGACACGCATTCTCTCCGCGTGGTGCATGTACACGAGGCACTGCCCGTTGTAGCAGAGATGCGGTGGGTGTATCTCGAAGTCTGCGTCGTCTTCGGGCTCTTCCGTCACAAATACTATTGGTGTCTGCAATAATAACACACCTAATATTAAACATTGACGGGTTTGTTAGCGTGTTGGGTACTACACCTTGCGTTCTGATGGGTCGCGTGTTCGCGGCGGGCAACGACTTGTTTATAATGTTTAACATGTTTTGGTCAGGTCTAGTCACTTCGGGAATTAAATGGGTAGGAGAAATATTGAAAATTTGAATATGATTAAGTATATTAAATTAATAAAATTTAAGTAATATATTTATAAAAAGTATGGGTAATCAAATAAAAATATGTCTATAATATTGTTAGTAAAGTTAATTAGTTACAATTTTTATATTTTATATAAATATTTTATTTTAATAATGTATCTTGTGTTCTTTTTTAAATGAATATATGGAACAATTTGTTGATGTTACGACTAGGTTTGTTATATAATATGTACTTTTGTTCTATGTATATTTCTGTTGCTTGTGCCAGCGCGCCACTCCATCGGAACCACTGAAAATCAGTGTTGGGGCTTATGTTGAGCCCCAACGTATGCTGAGTGGCATTCCGTTTCAGGTGGCACCACTGTTGTATAAAAAAATATGTTTCCAATTCTTTATTTTTTATTATATGTAATTGTTTAGTTTAAAAAAAAATATAACTAGTAACATTTTGTAATAGACTTAAGTGGTGTTTCTGAATAAATTATCTATCTATCTATCTATCTATCTATCTATCTATAAATCATTATGGGAAAACGAATTTCGAATATTGCAATAAAACGTAGGTCGAGAGCGCATCATTGATTGGCGTCCTCTGACGTAGGTATCACCTACCATCAAGTAAGCCTCACAACTTTTAAATTAAAAAACATGCAAGGCGTTTGTTTCACAATTAGGACAAACTATATATTATGCATACATCATGTACCTACATCATTTGCAATGTACAAACGATAAGTAACGATAGTTCGTTGTTTACCACAATTTCAGTATGTTAAAACTGTACTTTGAATGCATTCAATACTTTCTCTTACATATGGATAGGCTTCGACAATAACTAGTGAAAGCACAAACAAAATAAAAGCAGTTTTGAGAAATTCGAATGATATCAAATATAACGGAATATATTGTATGCTTAATTTATTTGAAACCTGCTTTACCTCTGAGAGCAAAAATACTGTATAATATAAAATGAAATGAAACAGTATTCAAACTATATAATATACGAAATGTTCTCTACAAACATTCAAAGATCAAAGATGCATAACTCACAGTAGCATTAGCAACGCTGTTGTAGAGTGGGCTCAGTGTGGTTGTAGTGGAAGTTGTAGTGAACGGTTGCATCACCCACGTCATGTTCTCATCCGCACATCCATACTCGCATGCGCCGACCGCCAGCACACCTGACTAGAAGATATTGTTTCTTTAACACGTTGACTGCCACGCGTGTTTACAGCGAACTCCCCGTCAGGCCACCCGTGCCGCTGTAAGATGCATGGTCTGTAAGATGCGTGTTCGGAAATCATTCCGAATATGCATCTTACAGAGCATGCAGTCACGGAAGTAAGGTGGAAACGGCCCTATGAGAACTCTTGATGTCACCCGAATACGGGTGACGTGGCCTGGTAAGAACTTTTGCTGTCACACGAATACGGGTGACACGGCAGTCAACGTGTAAAAAAAGAAAGTCTTTATACTTTTCATACAAAATCTTCTATGATGTTCTTCCTTCCTATAATATACCTTTTGGCCATCCCATCTGTTGCATCTCATTCCCTCGGTGCAAACTTCTTGCATCACGTAACCACCATCTGCGTCGCACATAAATAGCACTTGTGGTCTTCTCGCCTATAGAAATGAGACGGAGACTAATAAATAACAAAATAGGGCTCGATTAATATACATTATACATATAAGCAAAAAATGTGAACGTAAAGAATACCTCATGTCGTTCAGTGTAAGGCACAGTGAGCAGTAGAGAATAAAACAAGGCACTTAGAATAAGGCACAGAGCAGTGACGATCCTCAGAAGTTTTCCAGATCCGCTAGGACCAGTACTTCCTCCAGTCGAGCCCCGTCCCACTGATAACCTGTATTAAATAAATATCCACTTAGAAAATTGATTCATGTTCTTCTTATGTCAGATATTGACAGACGAGCATGAGGTTCACTTGATGGTAGGTGCCTCAGCCACAGAACATCAGTCAATGATGCGCTGTCGACCTAATTTTTACTTCGAACATTCGGAAATCCATAGACTGAAAGCGAAACACGCAATATGCAATTCACGGTTTTTCCACCTATGAACGGAGGTTCGTTATGATTTACTCTGCAAAATCTGTATACTCACTTATCAATAAGCGGTCCCAATATAGCTGGCCCCAATAATGCAATACATGGTGTTACTGCAGATATCAATCGTGCTTCCCCTCTGTCCAACCCTACAGACAGCATGTGTAGGGGGAGGAACGGATATATACACCCTATTCCTGTAAAACAACATTAGACGTTTAATCTAAACGTGTTCGGTCCCACTCATAAATAACCACAACATATTTAGCTTTGTTATTAACTATTTTGGGCTTATTATTATCTGTTTTGTGAGAATGTATAATATAAATTTGAATTTATTGTAAGACTGATATTGATATGATATTGTGTTATAATGTTGTGTGTAATTTGGAGTATAATTGCAAACCAGTTTTGCACAATATGCGACTAAAGTATTGATGCCATCTGCACACAACATACGGGCATTTTAAATGGCGGGTCGTCTTGGCAACCGCATTCGAGACTCTGAGAATCGAGGTGAATGGTCCCTAAATCATTCGATACGACGACGGTACCATTTGCGACCGACACTCCTTACAAGGAAGCTTGGAAGTTGCAACACAGCTTAAGAACACTTAGGTTTATACACACAGTCTGACATCGGCCATCTCTAAAGGACTAGTTTTTATTGCTCTCTCTCGTTTTATACCGACAACTTAACTTTCGGGATCGTTATTTATGTCGTACTTAGTTCTAGGAGTTGAATATCTATATTAAATTACAGTTACTAGTGAAATATACTGACCTGCTAAGAAGCAAAATAGCACACATTTTAATGTAATTAGGTTTTTATTTACAATTTCCTTCATCTTGATGCTTTCTTTTCGTCTCGGTCAGTTACCTCGAGTAATTAAGCATATTGTATCATGTAGATATCTGTAAAGAATATAAAATTTGTTTTTAATTCCTATTAATGCATTTTGTGAGGTCCAATGAGGCCACGGCCGCGTGTTTGTACGCCCACGGACGACACGAGTTTACTACAGGCGTATACAAAGAACGTTAATTTTAAAATAGTTACGCGAAATGACGTGATCCCCTTATTGCTGTGATCTCATTGCCATTTGCCAGTCTGTGTCACATTGTCCCAATCAAATCAGATAGATATGATAAGGTTTTCTAAAGGTATTATATTTATTTAGAGTAACTATTGGTGGGATCATTTAGTAAATTGGAAGGTACCACGAAGCCAGGGAACACTTTCTATTCAGCGTATCTTTTCACAGATTCACTGAGTTTATTTTCATGATACCTCTGTCTTCTTGATTATCAGGACTTAGATTCTATATGATTCTAGGGTAACTTTAACATTATTATATAAATAATAAGTAACTAAACCGTTAAACGCTATCCTATCATTGCTTAGAGAAGTATTGAATTCATGTCATGTGCGTGTTGAGTTCCTACATTTAAAGAGTATTCATTTATTTTGACATTCGTATAATCGTCCTTCAGATTCGTTTATTATCAAAATAATGTAAACTTATGTTATGAATGCTATAATAACGTCGTCTTTTTTCTGCCTTTGTTAAAATTTAAGACAGTTAACTGATTAATGGAAAAATCTAAATTTCCTCTGCGAACTTAGTCGCTGGCAAACCCCTAATGAGAATAAAATCTTTAATGACCTGTTAACTTTTGTACGGTACTAGATCACACGGGCACTTTTTTAAGTCAAGTTTATTATTACCATTTATGACTTATGGGAAAATTATGACATTTATACCATTTAAGTGTCTCATCGAGACATTGCAAATACTGGAATAAAATTATGGTTCGTACGGTGCCGGATCAATATCACGCGGTCACGCGATGGAGATATTATTAAAAACAATTACTCTAATTAAAGATGAAAAAGGGTCAAATGTTGGAAGTAAAGAAACATTTATATGACTGCAATTTTCCATAAAGATGAATTTAAATAAAATACTGTATACCGGATTAAAACGCGATTTATTATTTAAATTATTTATCCCGACGTTTCGGAGTCTCCCGCGACCACGGTTGCTGAAAAGCATCCGAAACGTCGGGATAAATAATTTAAATAATAAATCGCGTTTTAATCCGGTATACAGTATTTTATTTAAATGTGTGATACTCGCGTTAATAAAAGACAATATTAAAGATGAATTCTCAATTCGCGTGTATTTTGATTATTTTTTATATGTGCTTACTGTTTACGTCTATTGCTAATATTTTTATTTGGTATATAGACTATTCATATCTTAATAAACCTAGTAAACGTCAAATCAGTTATATTTATAAGTAGTTACTCAGAGATTTGTGGTCTAACTAGATATTCATGTTTTTAAAAGTAATTCAATATTTGCGCCTTTTTTACTAGACATATCCTATTATTGTTAAGTGACCACAATGATCTTAACAGATGTGTTAGGAAATCAAGCGGATGGAGTAACTGCCGAATAGACGAGTTTATGATGTTTTAATGATCAGATCCGTTCCATTTAAGAATAGTTTAAAAAAAGCTTTCCTTGCATATTCAATAATATCAACTTTTAAACACATTTATCTACTATGTTTCTGTCTGAACACGTCTGTATAATTATCATAGCTTATTAGTGTAAACTTTTTCCTAAATCTACTTTTAATATACATAGATATCGAAATTCGAAAGTCCTCAGTCGTCCCTTCATAAATCTATGTTTATTGTGTTGAAAAAAATGTTTCTCCTGCTCACCGAACATCTAGATAATTATTTACCTATATTGAATTCGGATAAGAATCAGAAAGAAATTAGGTACATACGTAAATATTTTATACCTAAACGTCCATGAGTTTAAGATTTTAAATGGTATTAGCACAAATATGCTCGACTCAAATTGTCGCTGGACACTTATAGCTGTTAACCATAATTGTAATTTTCTAATTCAAGACTCAAGTCAACGTCTCGATGCGATGGCAACATAATATTATCACAACGTAAAGAGCATAAAGTGAACTATCACCTAGGGTCGCCACAGTTATTTATTGTTTTGAAATGATATTGGATGTAAATTTTAGGAGGATGAACTTTTTAGGGCCCTAGATTTGTAATTTTACATACATATTTAAAAAAAGTCTGCCAGGTTTAAAACGGTTTATTTACGTATAAGCGTGACCCCAGAATTATCTTTATGCAATAAGACCATTCAGAACCCCAGCACAACTGCCTCTCGCCACAACTGCCCTGTCGAGATGGATCATATCCAGTCATTGTCATACCTTGCCGACAGGGTCAGATATAGAAGTGGGGAGGCCTCAGGCCACAAAAGAGTGAAGCCCCCCCCCTGGCTCAATTTGTTTTCATGTTAATATTTGTACAAAGTACAGTAGGTGAAGGTAAAACAGCAAAAAAAATATCAAAGGAAAAGTTGTTTACTAGTGATTACTCGTCGGAATCTCTATTGCGCCTGTTTTATGGAGCCCTCCCCTAAATTCAGCCCTTGTTGCCGACTATATTAGGCGCAGCAGACTAAATGATTGTATGAACTAAAAAAATATATAATTTGTGACTGGCATCTGTATTGGGATCGCGGCAGGAGTGCGCGATGTCGTCATCGCTATAAACACCGAAGGTCCGACGACATGCGTGACCGCCGACGCGACGCAACGCTTCGTTCCGACTCTGAGGGCACGCCATACTATATTCAATATTGTATCACGTCATCGAAAAAACTGGTTTAAAATTTGTGTTTTTTATTTATTCGATTAGCGTGTTAACTCAAGGTTAAGAAGAAAAAATAACTTATGAGAGAGCGAAAGATTCTATACTTTGATCTAGTATGTATATATAGTAATTCATAATCGCGATAGTTGACAGACAGTTAAAACCACGGAACAAGAAAAATAAGTCTGTTCTGTGGTTAAAACGAAACAAACCAATGTCCTATACTATTCTATACAGAGAAAGCCGCGAAGAGTAGATTGAGAGGCTTCAAGCAAGTTTGTAGATTTCTAAAGGTTCTATATTCAACCTTATATAAAATACTAGCAAAACGCCCCGGCTTCGCACGGGTGCAATTTAGATGAAAATAAGTTACACGCTGATAATGTAGCTTTCTAATGGTGAAAGAATTTTTAAAATCGGTCAAGTATTTTTTGTATTAAATCGTAACAAAACCACAAAAATTGAAGAAAATGACAAAGTATATACAATACTACCCCTCGCAGCATTGCTCGCTGCGCTGCGCTGCTTGAAGCCGCACCGGCCGTAAACATAACGGTGACATGACTGTAATAGTTAGAGATATGCTGCCGCTGATTTTTTGTAGATAATGGTGTGTTCTAAAAAAATGTAGTATATCATTTTGTTCTATCATCAATAGTTTTCGCAGCGCACGCGATGTAAGGTAGTTTTTTGATATTTTTTTCACACCTTGGATTACGTTATCGTAATTTTAGTAAGGATGCCTATTTTTTTTGAAAATGAAATATAGCCTATGTCACTCAGAAATGATGTAGCTTTCCAACAGTGAAAGAATTTTTCAAATCTGCCAAGTAGTTTCGGAGCCTATTCAATTCATACAAACAAACAAACAAACAAAAAATCAAACCTTTCCTCTTTATAATATTAGTATAGACTAGCGACCCGCCCCAGCTTCACACGGGTCTAGATTTTTTGACAAAAAAAGCAAGTGTTGTATGTATTTTTTAATGCCACATAATAAAATAATAAAAACAAAAAAAATCGTCCAAAAATAAAAATAAAAATTTAAGGGTGAACAACCCTTATCACTTAGGGGTATGAAAAATAGATAGTAGCCGATTCTCAGACCTACTGAATACGCATATAAAATTTGGTAAGAATCGGTCGAGCCGTTTCGGAGGAGTATGGCAACGAAAACTGTGACACGAGAATTTTATATATTAGACTAGCGACCCGCCCCGGCTTCGCACGGGTCAAGATTTTTTGACAAAAAAGCAGGGGTTGTATTTATTTTTAATGCCACATTATAAAAAAATAAAAACAAAAAAATTCGTCCAAAAATTAAAAAAAAAATTTTGTGGTGGACTACCCCTAACATTTAGGGGGATGAAAAATAGATGTTGGCCGATTCTCATAGATACCGGATAAGCACAAAAAAATTCATCAAAATCGGTCAAGCCGTTTCGGAGGAGTATGGCAACGAAAACTGTGACACGAAAATTTTATATATTAGATTTTGACTGTTGTACAATGACATAGTATTCAATGGTTTTGTATCATTAATTGTTGATGTAACTAATGTCAGCTGTGCCTTAAATAGTACTTTTCTCGTCGGTTGATGAAAAGCATATCATTCATATACTTTTAATTCAGAGGATACCTATTTGATCTGATATAATATGCAGGTACTATGCAGATATGCTCTGTGGTTTATAATAGTTCTGTATAAGCCATAAGGTGTTCAACCATTCATGCGGAAAATATTGGGGCGGGGAATTTAATTTACTTAAAATTAACTCATTAGTGTTGTTTAACTTCTAAAAAACGACGAGGTTCCTAATAAATCGTTTAGATGTTATGATGAATTTTGCGACTATTTGAAATAAAATCCAACCAGGCTTAAAAACTGTAACTATATAAAAGACACGCGGTATCGTGACAAACCGAGTTCAAGAAAAATAACTGGTGAGCAGCACCTTGTGGCATACCTATTACACAAACCATTTGGAGCCACTTTTGACACCTTCATAACTCATAACCTATTTAACGTAAACACACCTATTTTACTATTCAAATTTACGTTCATATAAATATTATAAATTTCGGGATTATCTACAGAACTTGGCACTTAATCAGATCTCAATTCTTTTGTCGCTCAAGTTGACAACTTTGCCATATCATAATTTTCAACTCCCATTTTTGGTTAGGTAATTATCATTACTAGGTCCCATACCCCAGACCTTAAACTGCTGCTTAAAAATTACCTACCAAGTTAACTGTACCGTATACTTACCAGTTACTTATAGTTAACTTCTACCTAGGCATAATAATATAAAATATCATAAGATGATATATATACATATATTCATAATCTATATATTATATATAAAAGAGATTTCCACCTATATAGTCACTCATCACGATATCTCTGGAACCATAAGGCGTAGCGACTTGAAATATGGTAGGAATATTCCTTTCGCCGAGTAGAGGTCAGCTAAGAACGGATTTTACGAAATTCAACCCACAAGGGGGGTTGCGGGGGCAATTGCTAGTAGATATTGCACTATGATACTATAATTCAAAAAGCTTATAGAAGTCTAGGTTTCATATACAGAGTTACGAAACCTTTTCGTGATACATCAACTTTAAAAATTCTATACTTTGCGTATGTTAGATCGATTTTAGATTTCGGTAGTGTAATCTGGAATCCAAACTATAGAAATCACATCGATAGGCTTGAGAGAATTCAAAAAAAATTCATTAGTTACCTTAATTATCGTGATAATCGCTATAATGATTCTTACATTAATTCTCTTAAACTTCATAATATTCTTTCTCTCTACAACAGAAGAAAACAGTCTGACATCTTATTTTTTACAAAAATCATTAACTGTAAAATTGACTCTCCTAGTCTTTTAGCCAAGATTCCATTTATTATTAAGATGCGCTTACCCGTTCGCCTCTCACAAATGAAAAGTATATTTGTACCTCCTTCACTTAGTAAAAATTATACTCGTAATAGTTTTGTGTTTCGATCAATTACCACTTATAATAAAGAATTTCTTAACATTGACATATTTAATCTTTCGATTGTACAAGTTCGTAAAATAATTCATAAGGAACTATCTCAATAGCTTCTAACTGTGTTTATCATTACATCTAATATGTTGTCTTTATAATATAATGTTTATCATAACTTCTATCTTTAGCTCTTCTAATTTCTATCCTGTCTATACTATCGGCTTTTATTAATGTTTTTGTAACCCATACTATTTTTGGGCACTATAGGTCTGTGTACTCAAAATAAATATTACTGTAACAATGTTTATTAAAATGACTGTTTGTGCCAAAATAAAATAAATAAATAGATGATATTAGTCATATTTTTTCTGTAGTTCACGTAGCAAACCATTGTCTATCGTAAATTAAAAATCACATCACATATAGTTTTGCGGCTCTATTTTAGGTGGTAAATTAATTTGAAAATGGAACTGTGAGTATCATTTAGTGAATTTATATTACGTCCGTAGTCGGAGTTAGGATATTGTATTTACTATGAAAGTAAATTTTGCAAAAGATTTTGTCACAAAATATTTGGTATTTACGAGTAATGAGTAACGACTTATTGTAAATATTGGATCTATTTTATTTTAATACAATTCTGTTATTTTCTATTTATAAAAATACATAATATTCCTACATTATGTTAATTATAGGAAGCCCACCAAACCTCAGCGATCCTAGAAGCACAAAACCAAGGATCGCTAATGTGTTGCCGGCTTTTGAGATGGAAGTACGTTCGTATATTAAGAGTTATATAAATATATTTTGAATTAAGTATGACTATGATTCATAAATTATTAATATGGCAATGGCCATTGAAAGATAACCTTTCGGACTTGATAATTATTTATTGTGGCTTTAATAAACATTAAAGCATTACTTATTTCTTCATATATATATTAATTATTTTTTCATTTATCACAGACGAGCTAGTTTTGCTTTTTAAAACACTATTTTATTAATTATGATTGATAAAACATATAAATAGATAATAATAGTGATCGAGAGTATGAAAATGGTAAGAGAAGTATATTCTGTTGTTTTAAGGATGCAACTGGTAAAATACTACGGTAGGTACTAAAAAGTTCTTTCATTGAATAAATAAACTGTACAAGTCTCATACAGTCACGCTGCGAGCAACTGGGTCATCGATATAAAAGTTGGTCGCGTTTCTCCGACGCCATTTACGTTAAATCTTATAATTTGTACATATATAATAACGTATTATAAGCTTTAAAATATATATTTCAATACAATCTTTGAACACGGTTATTGAACATTTTAATATTTTACTTGAAATACTATAGTTACTTTGACTAATATCCGGTTCCTATCAACTTATGAATATTTAAGTTTCTTATTTGCCAAAAAAATATGACTTCTTTTAATGGATAAAAACGGTATTATTCGATATACTAAAAAAAATAGTAACGCACTCCGGCTTCACAGGGGTGCAATGTAGATGTATACACAAAAAAGCCTTGTTACTCGCTGATAATGTACCTTTCTATTGCAGGTGAAAGATTTTTTAAAATCGGTAAAGATTTTAGATAAATCGTAACAAACAAACAAATCTTTCCTCTTTATAATATTATTATAGATATAGTCAGCGCCCTAATTCTTGTAAAACAATGACACCACGACCCCGGCACCGTGTCTGCCTCGAATTTGTCCGGATTCTTTTTAATTAATACAAAGGCACAGATTAAATAACGGTTACATCACCAAAGATTCAACACAATACTTCAAATAATAAAGAATGAATGATTGGCAACATATTATAATATATTCATAGAAAAAGCAATGGTCAATATATACATTACAATATAATCTATACTTCTATACTAATATTATAAAGAGGAAATATTTGTATTTTTGAATTTTTGTATGTTAAGAATAAACTCATAACTACTGGAAGGATTTTAAAAATTATTTCGCCACTAGAAACATTATTAGCGAGTAACATAGGTTACATTGCACCCGTGTAAAGCCGGAACGCGCTGCTAGTGTATCATATAAAAACATAGGAAGTTGAGACGATTTAAGAATGCCACTGCTATCAGCAAATTAATGTTGATGCATTATTTTAATTAAACACAACCTACCCAGTTGCAAACAATGAAACGAAGGCGATAAGACACGCACTATGAATGACTTATTGATTGTGATAAGCCGGGATGGTATTGCATCTCCAATATTTGTTAGGTAGGTTTGTTACCTTGCAAGATTGGGCTAAAAAATATATTTCACTATTACTAAGTATCAGCTTATTTTTCTTCATGCTGTGGTGAATTGATTTTAAATACCGAACGCACTTCGCAGTCAATAGATTTCTGGAGAAATACTGAGGTCGTACTGCCATTTTAAAGCGGTATTATTGCAGGAGTTCTTAACTATAGAACGAGACAAAGCTATACAATGCCGTGCCGTCACGTTCTCGAATAAAGTAAGACTGCAATACTACTTCTCAGGTCGTGGAACAACTTCTGCAATATTTTTTGCCGTATATTAAATAGGATATTGTTATTTTGACTTTATTATTTAGCTGGAATTGGAAAGCAATGGCATAAATATAATTTGAGGTCGGTGCCTGCGACGGAACCGGTTTTGCTGCTCCACCACACATGGTCACAATGATGTCATAGATGACATCACTATTTTCGCGAGCAGCAAATGCCATTTTTAATAATACTCACTTTTAATTTGAACAAGCCTATAATTTTCCTACCGAGGTAGTCCTACCGGGGCATCATCAATGCTGCAATGTTTTAGATAGAAAGTATATCGTTTGAAATCTTAATTTCGACCTAACATCTTGGTATATGTAATATAATTTGAAGTGTTTACAACAGCTATCTACCACACATTTAAATAAAATACATTATATCGGATTAAAATGCGATTTATTATTTATATTGTTTAAATTATTTTTCCCCACGGTTGCTGAAAATCATCCGAAACTTCGGGATACATAATTTAAACAATATAAATAATAAATCGCGTTTTAAATTGGTATAAAGTATTTTATTTAAATTTATAAGAATACCAAGCACCGTCATGGAAATAAACTACATCGTGACATTAGAAAGTGTAATTTCTTTAGGTGTGGCAGCAATTTCAGAGAAACACATATTGTGATATTCAGGTTGATTCAGGCTTGTATTTAGGTCGCACGAACGCCGGTCAGGGCGCACCCAGATAGTTGCCGCCCTTACTGTAATTTAAAAGGAAAACTATTAGTTAATAGTTTTGTGAACATGACAACAGCTGTCTACCGTCGAACACCTTGCGATCAGCCTCGTTTACATAAACATCACGCACGTACTATTGGTTGCATAAATAGGTAGGGGAAGCCCGGGCAACAAGCATAGGGTGGGTAAGAAGAATAATCGATTTTTCCAAAAATCTATTATATATGGAGTTATTTTTTATTTCTCAAATCATGACCCGTGTGGTCGGCTATGCTATGACAGTTCAACCAAAACATTGCGCGAATGTATCTGTTGTGCATATTAAAAAAAATCATTTTCATAGTTTTCTTACGATTTTTGTGAAGGTTTATATACCAATTTTTTAGATAACCAACCAGTTATCTATGAATAAGTTTTATTTATTCAATTACATGTTTAGTTAAGTATAGATTGTGATTGTTACTTTTGATTTACCTACTAACAACAATTCACATCTTGACTTGTTTCTAATTTTGAAGTTTTGGGCAAAACGGATATGGGCAAAATGAATAGGTATCCGTTTTGCCCGATTTGAGTCTTAAGTAACATATATAGTTTGTTTTAGATGGTGTTAAATTATAAACACAAAAGTAAAACATTAAATACCTAAGAGCTGTAAAAGGTGGTGTACAATCAATTTGACCGCAAAGAAGTTTGGAGTTTCGTTTACAACTTTGCAGAGACACGTGAAGTTGAGGAGGTTTATAACTGTTTTCAGTCCTAAACAAGAAAAAGTACTATGTATCTCCGTATCTTAAAACTTTTTTTAACGAACGAAAGATAGTTTATTTTTTGGGCAGATTTTTCTGAACAGGTGTTTGATTATGTTACCAGAAAAAATATTTCCAATCCATTTAAAATGGCTATAAAAAACCTATAAAATTGAAGAAGGCAAACAAGGAGACAAGGACTTCAGAGTTAGCAGGCCGCAGAAAATGTCAAAAATAAAAGATCCTTTGACAAAGCGCAATACAGAAACCCTAAACAAGGTTTTTATTGTTTAGTAAGCCCTGACAAATATACTGAACCACCAACCAAAGATTGGATTAAGTATAATCAGTGCACAAGTTAGTCGCATGAAGACTGCACATCTTATATAAAAGTTGGCAGCTATTTCCGTGATCAATATGAAGACTGATCTTGACTATATCAACATATTCTTTTTGCCCGGGGGGGTCGGGCAAAACGGATAATTGATACTTTTTGTTAATGCTCATAATTAATATAGAAATCGATTAAGTTTTATAATTTTAAATATTATTTTTTAAAGATTATTAAACATAGTACAGAATAAAAGTACAAAACAGTTCTATTTATTATTAGATTGTAGTTTTTTTAACACTTTTCCTTAACATATGCGTCTTGCCCGGGCTTCCCCTACTTTTTATTTCAAAAAGTCCCTATGATTTCAGAATCATAATCAATCCTCACTCAGGTGAGGATTGAGCATGTACATCAACTGCTTCCCTCGAATAGGTGGGGTGATGTGATGGGGCTCCTGTACACTTTGCAAGCTATAGTCGATAATAATTATTAACCAACGTAAATACTTGTTTACTACTGTGGTGGTTCTGTATTAGATATAATATAACTAAGTTTTTTTAGGATTTTTATTTAAGATTTACCTGTTAGCTTAGGCTAGCTGTTAGACCGGATTTAGGGAAGGGTATCCGGGGCTACAACTGAGGGCCCTGGAGAGGTGATATATGTACTTATATATATTTCTTATTTTTTAGGCTTATAAGTTTCGGAAATAAGGAACAACTTAACGGCTATCCTATCTTTAAATGGTAAAAAAATTGTACTTAGTACAAAACCATTTCCACGTGATTCCGACTCGCAATTAACCATTTTATTATTAATTTTAAATCTTGTATATTTATTTATAAATATATTTATATAAATTGTGTAGCTTAGAATAAATTTACATTTTTGCAGATAGAACCAGATACGACTATAACTCCCTACACATTTTTACCTAATAGGTGAATCGTGATTTATTTTTTATCGGTTACTGTCAGTAGCGGATTTACACATTTTCGGCGTATAGGCTATCAAAATTTTGCCGCCCTAGCCTCTATAAATGTAAGTTACTAAATTTTCTAAAATACAATGATAGGAATTGTCTTATAAGTACAACTCTCAGTAAGTCTTACTTTCAGACTATACTCTGTAAGGTACAGAAGACTGTCTTAAAAGTAAGAAAAGTAAGACTTGATTTCTATAAGATAGCTAAAAGTATCCTCAAATTTGCCGCCCCTAAAATCTGCCGCCCTAGGCTAAAGCCTACTCAGCCTTTTAAATAAAATACTGTATACCGGATTAAAACGCGATTTATTGTTTAAATTATTTATCCCGACGTTTCGGATGCTTTTCAGCAACCGTGGTCGCGGGAGACTGAAAGATGACAGTTGTCTTATATTTGAAATCATCTTTCAGTCTCCCGCGACCACGGTTGCTGAAAAGCATCCGAAACGTCGGGATAAATAATTTAAACAATAAATCGCGTTTTAATCCGGTATACAGTATTTTATTTAAATGTGTGATACTCGCGTTAATAAAAGACAATATTACCTACTCAGCCTGCTGGTAAATCCACCACTGGTTACTGTCGAATTCTGCAATAAATTTAGTTTTTCAGGAATGAAATTGCTGTTTTAACAATCATCAAACAAATCAACAAACAAACAAGCGAGAGTTCCGAAAGGGTCGCATTTCTTGGCGTACCGTAAACCTAAAAATTAGTAAATCAATTTAAGTATAGGAGTTTACGGGGCACCCAAAAATAATAAATGCTCCTTTGAACACATCAGAATTCGGCAGTCGGTGGGACGAGGATTAAAAATGTATAAATTAGAAATGGGTTTCAAGCTATAATATTTATTTAAACCGATGGTTCAATTGACTGGAGAGTTCTTATTTTTTTTATTTTACTGTCTTATATGTTGTTGGTTACTAGCTATCCCTTAGCCGTAGGTTTAAAAAACATCTAAGGACACTATTGTGATACTTGATAGGTACATACCGGCAAAAACTTTATTAATTTCACTTTACAAGTTCACAATGACCACTTTTCAATTTCACAATAGAATATTTTTGAAATTATTAATTAATTGTTCGCACTTAATATTTAATAAATATCACTAGAAGTCAAAACTTAAAAATAATCGAGTCGAAGTATGATCTGACAAAACTATGAAACAACCTTTCTCTTAACGTTTGTGTCGCATACTATTTTTTTTAATAACGGTAAATGAAGTGTTGCCTACTACAAAGTTAAAAATACGTTGATTTAATATTTGCGTATGCAAAGTATGCACGTAGCTTTAAAATTATATATATTTTAAAAGTTAAATGTCTAAGGTTTCATTCGTATAATAAAGTATAATAAATAATATAATTATCATCCATTAAATATATTATTATAAATAAATTATTAGTCTAATATAATATATAATCTATGGTTTCATTACTGTCAGTAACGTCAAACATAAGTGTCGCGTCACTAGCACTTCATGCTGTGATTGGACGTTTAGATTTTAGAAATTTTGTATAACCATTGCAATTGCATAGTGATTGGCTTTGCGTTATGGACTATTGTCTTTGATTGGGCGATAGATTAAATAAAACTATTGTGAGTTTCCAAATTCCTTAAATTTTAAGACTTAAAAATAAACAGGATTACAGGAATAGGGCGTACATTATTTGATAATTGATTTAGATTACTATACGTTGGAAAATAGGAAAAGACAAGAAAAGCAAAACACAATATATTTCAATTTTATTTTCATTCTTTAATTATTAACAAAATTAGGATTTTCATTAATTATTTTTGAACTTTTCTCCGAACTTGTATTATTTATACGATTTCGTCTTAGATTAATAATATTATGAAGTTCTTTTGTGCGCGCTAGAATTGGTAGACCTCAGACTATGGCTCCTGGTAATAAAGACAGGCACCCAGGTCATACGGGTACAATACCCAAAACTAAAGTACGAAACAATTGTAATGTGCCCCAAGAAGCTGTTACACCTACCAGAAGAGATATGGCATCGAATTTAGTGACGGTATGTACTTACTAAAATTTACTAATAAAAATATTTATTGCTATATTGACTTTAATATCCTTAGTTTTTATTGAAACAAGCCTGGAATAAATATGCAAAATTATAAACTGAAACCTAAGAAACATACTTACTATCCCTGTCACTGAAGAACTGAAATGATGCCTGAAGTTGCTCTGATTATATGTTATTTTTAGAAACAATCCTACTACATAAATTGGCTCAAAGCCAACTCAATGTGATGTGCAAGTCCACTATTCATATTAAAAATTCCTTCTAATCTATTATACATTTTCATTAAGACACTGCATAATAAGATTAAAATGTCTTATGGGAGGTTGCCTCACTAAATTTGGTCATAAAAAGGTATCATTAGGTGTTTAAAACATGTAAGAAGAACTTAAGCTGTTGTTTTTAATAATTTGGTGTCATTTATACATGTGAATTTTTAGACCTCTTTAGATTGGGTGCCTGTATCCGAGTATAATCCAAGAAGTAATTATTGTAACCAATCCAGGAAGCAAACAAATGATACATCAGAGCAAGAGTTTACCGATTTGGGTAAGTGAATGAATTGAAATAACATTGGACACATTAAAGGTTGCATCTCAATTACTGAGAACATATTGTGTGATCTAAATATGAATTAAGGGATGGTTCTTATGAACTTATCAATTATTTCTGTTACTTTATTGTAAAAATTTGTCAATGCAAAGGTGAACTCACATGTATCTCATTTCCAGCAAGAAGGTTAGGATTAGGTTTGTGAAAATTATTTGCTCAACTTAAATACAATTTCAATAAATATTTTTAAACTTAAATCATTTAGTTATATTTTAAAAGGGAAAGCAAATTATACAATTCCCCTATTAAATCTTCAAATTACCACATTTTAACAATTTAATAATTAATTAAATTTAAGCAAGCAAGAAATTGTTACCATAAACATAAAGATATTCATGGTACCAATTTCATTTCACACATGGAAGTTTCCACACTTTTCCCTTTTTGACCTCTTACCTTACTTTGTGGTTGTTGGTTATCTTTTATTGAACTTTTCAGATTAATCAACATCCTACTATGTATATTTGACAGCTGGTATAGTCATTTATAAAGATTTAAATTTCTGTTTTTAGTATGTTGTAGGCACAGTTTCACACTTTTGTTTCTATCATTTTCTTGTATATGTTCAATTATGTCTCTCAATCTCTCTCTTTTGGGTCAAAGAAACAGAAAACATAAAAATCATTTATACATTAATCTGTCTGCTTGAAGCTGAAGCTACAAGAAAATCAGCTTAGTAGTCTGAGAGGATTTGACTTGCAAATTTAGTTTAGGCTGGAGATATATATGTACAATATAATATACCAGAGGTTTTATTGGAATTGGATGTAAGTAAAAACATTGTTATTTAAAGATTCGAAGAAGTCATGGGTACAAGCTAGTATTCTTTAATTGTTTTTGAACTTGCTAAACAATTTTGATTTAATTATTCAATAACAGAAAATGATAGCAACATTGTAAATAAACTATATAGAGGAAAAAATATTCTAGATAATTCAGGAGGCTTTGAAAGTGGCTTTGGAAGATTTGTACCTGTGAGACCACAACCGAGAGCCCTTCCACTCACTGTTCAGAATAGGGAACACCTTTCTGGAGATCGTGATCATAATATTAATGACGACGCAAGTTCTTCAGGATCACATTCTCTCCACCCTTATGCACACCAAATGCAAAATGGTAAGACTCAAGATTTTTTGTAGGATTAATATAATAAAATTGTTGTTTTAAAAAAATTACGTCAAGATGGCAAATAAAAAATTGTATAGTGTATAGTAAGCGGCTTCTTCAGGCTAATGGAATGGTTGCATACTTCGTCTACAGGTTCGGTTCGGACATGTTTAAAGTTATATTATTTGTAGGAGACAAAACTGTAAAAAAGACACTGAATTAGGATAACTCTGCTGTTTATTGGTTGTATATTTGTAAAAAAAAATGAGGGGCTCATTGAAACGTTGGGTTATTATCCATCCTACGGGAATACCTGGCATACCGATGCGTTGCAGGATTGGATCCCGCCAGGAAGACATATTTTCCCTTCAGGTATTAAGGGTGGGAGGTATATCGAAATACCAATCGGATAATGAACGATTGTTGGCTGATGGAACCGTTTTGATTTCAGAATACTTGAATTAAAATAATAGTGCATCGTTGACTGTTATTGTGTTCTGAGTTCATCTTATTCATCTGAGTTTTGTTTTTATATTTATTAGGTTTAATTCCTCATTCAAACCATGCTGCAGCTGCTGTTATGATAGTGAATCCTACAACACCAAACACTGTTGCAGGGAATATGCCTCAGACTTTTATAGTAAGTTCATAGTATTGCTTTTTAATCTTATTAAATCATTATCTTTTCCTAATTAAAAGTGTTTTACAGGCTCAAAATCAAAACAGAAAGAATTTTGCTAGGAATCTGAATTCAAATCGACACACTTCTGAAGGAAATAACAATACTACTTCAGTTGCTTCCAATAGCAGATCCAGTACAAAAGCTGTGAATATGATGAACAATATGTATGATCAAGGCCAGGGTAGTTTCAACAATATTAATGAAAATAATCATGTGAGTTAATAATATGTTTTTGGTAGACTGAATCGTTTAAATATAAAAATCAATATAAAATATAATAACTTTATTGTTAGGTCCATAGAGAATCAGCGCGTGCTTTAGGTGAAGCAATAGTTGCTGCTTGTCCAGATGCAGCCTCTGTGGAGAGAAGACTTGGACAAATAAGGGAATATATAAGAGTTACCTCCTCACTTGTAGATACCATGCGTAATTCTGAAGATGAGGTATGTACCATTTAAATTTATATCTAATATATTTATTAGAATTGAACTTTCGAATCCAGTGGGGCATAGGTCAGACACATCTCCGTGTCTGTTTCACTGATAATTTTTCTTTACAGGTAAGTATAATACGCGGCACATAAGATTAAATAATAATGTTGAGTGCGTAGTACCAAATTGCGGGGTGAGGGGCGGTACGATTATGCCTGCGCGGACGACCGCCATTTTTGCGCAACTTATGTGCCGTTTATTATAGATCTATGCCCTGCCCAACTGAAATCTTTTTTTCTGTCTTGTTTCTCCTGGATGAATAAAGATGATTTCCTATCTAAAGGATGATGTGTCCATGACAATAATTAATGTATGTAAATTATTTATACAATGTCTTTATAATTTTAACATAGGCTTTTATTGAACACACTAAAGAGGAATATGATGAACTTATTGAAATGATCCAGAAATTAAAAGAAAGTGAAAATAAATTAGAATCACTTTTGCTAGAAAAGAATATTGATGCTTTTGATACTCTCGAAGACTCGCACAATAGCAGTACAACTGCAGATACTAGTAATGACACTGAAAGACAAACAGAAATTGTTTCTGAAATAAATATAAACACTCAAGATGCAAGTAGCTGTGTAACTAATGTCAGTGATGGTAATCTCGTTAATAACAATAATAATCACTTAAAAAAAGTGACTAATATAGAAAATGAACAAATAAATAAAACGATTTCTAACAATAAGAACAATGAAGAATCTCAGAAGGGTCTTCAGGATAAAACCGATGGAGAAAGCGTTGATAAGTCTGAAGCTAGTGTAGTGGAAATAAAAGAAATAGAATCCATACCATGCACTCAATCTGATGTAAGAAAAGATGATGAAGTACTCAATGAAATCTTACGACAAAACATAAAATCATGCGTTGAAAAGATTGCCATAATTGAAGAAATGAAAAGCAGCACTAAAGATGCTAACAATAATGAAGAGAAGGTTCCGGTGTGTGGAATGATTCTACAGTGTGTTGGTGTTGTTGATAGCATGCACGGTGTGAATGTTAACCACTTACACAATCTAATTTACCATTGTAATAGTAATAATTGTTTGGAATTGTTCGCTCCTTCTTGACCATAATTAACATACCATTATTTTTTAGTTTGTAGGCCATTTGTACATAAAATGTTGTTTCGGTGTTTATATGAGAATGTTTCCCCACTTCTACTGATCGTGGGTGATGTATTACATAAGGAAACATTAAACACATAGCTATTATTAAAAAAACATTATTCACTATATAATTCATTGTGAATTCTTTTCTTTTTAGCAGGACGTTGTAGTGCGACCTGTATCGGTACAGAGCAATGGATCTGCATACAGTGAAAGTGAGTTATGGCAAAATGAAATAAAGAATAAAATGGAGATATCGGAGATGCGATTAAGTGCTTTGAAACAGCAACAGAAGAGACTGATTAAGTATCAGGTATTTGTGATTTATTTATATTTCCTCATTAACCTTCAAGCGGTGGCGCGTAACCGAAAAGACGTCCGGATGAAATTTAGGGATAAAATAACAAATAATTAAATAATTATTTACTTTTTATTGTTATATTTCGGTCAGGATAGTATTTAAATAAAAGAAAAAATATATACGAAATTTTGTGATGAAAAAACTCGAAGATATAAACAAAATATTGCCCGTTGAAATTCGCGCGACCGTTTGAGGGTTAAAATATATTTATTTATTTGAACTCTATATCTATTGTGTGTATTACATAAACAAATAACCGTAATAGGCGGCCTTATCGCTCTCAGCGATCTCTTCCAGGCAACCGAGTCCAACCGAACCAAGTCCGCGGCTCCGCTCGTTTGTAAAAAGCCTATGTAACTTCTTTATGCACATAAAGATTTAAACTGTTTAGTATATAAATATCACATAAAAAAAAAAATTAAGTTGATATGAAAAAAAAGTAAGTTTTTTATCGTGAATTTCTCTAATCTTGTAGGAGGAGGCCAAACAACAGCTGGAAGAGTTAAATAAGCAGAGCCAGGAGATGCATCACGCATCCTCTTCTCATGAGAACTTTGCAAATCTACAGGTATACATTTTTTACATTATACTGTATATGTTAACACACATACACAAAAAGATTTTCTTATACTTGTACTATATTTTTTTAAGAAACACACACATCAGTTTTGTAAGTGTAAAGAAATAGTAAAGGTAGTTAAGTTTATGTTTCAAATATAAACAACAAATGCCAATTCCATACAAATGCTCACGAAGTTATCCATTTGTCTAAACCTTAAGCTAATGTCACATCCATATTTTTTTATCCATAGTGAAGTACATCTACATCAATTGCAATGTAGATGTACTATACAAAAACAAATATTGGTGAAAGAATTTTCGAAATCGGTCGAGTAGTTTTTGAGTTAAATCCTAACAAACAAACAAACAAATCGTTTTATAATATTAGTGTAGAAGTAGATATTCCATCCTCCGTGGTTTAATCCAACTAAAAAGCAAGCTTGTTATAAGTCATGGATATTATATGAAAACGATTGAAGGACCAACGTTATTTTTATTTTAGAATGTCAACGCAAATTATATTAATCCGAATCGAATATACGCAACAAACCAGATAGGGGTAGCGACCACGTTGCCTCAGGAAGGCCTCGCCGCTAACAATATGGAGGCTGAGCACGCGCGGTCAAACCATTCCGTACACAATCAAGACGATAGGTTCTCGCTGCGAGAAGGAAATGTTGCCAGCAGTGAGGTAATCTTTTGTTGAATTGTTTTTTTGTTTTTCGGAGTAAAAATAATAAAATATACCGTTAGGTACCAAACCAAACCAACAATAGGGATGTTGACTATTTTTTGGAATTGCTTTTATTTTTAATAGATACATACTTTATAAACACGAAAAAAAAAATCTTATAAAAAAATATTACATATTTTAATAAAAAATACGTAAATAAAAATACTTTTCAAAGATTCCCGCTAAAACGCTCCAAACTGTCACGTGACGTCACAGACCGATAAACAATCTTTTTCGTGTTTATAAAGGATATATCTATAAAATAAAAGCAATTCCAAAAAATAGTCAACATCCCTATTGCCAAACCGGGCAAACTGGTTAGCGTGTCTTAGATACGGTGAACAACTTGATCTATATGGTAATTTTTATTGCTTTATTTCAGATTACCCAAAAAGTGTTTATTTTTTGTAATTCCCGTTTTAGTTCATACATCTGTTATATTAAACTAAATCCGGCTATAATATTAATTGGCATAAATAAGTTAAATCAATAATTTCTTTCGAACTATCGACCTTGCTTATGTTTGTACAATATAATGACGTAAACTTGGATTGTATTAAAATTTACACTTAATAATTGTAAGTTAAATTAATTTTTTTTTGCGATAAAAAATATCGCTGTAATTAATATTTGTGATGTAATATATTCTTTGTATATTAGGTAATTTTGTCTCTAAATTTTTAAAATTAAGAGACAAAATTCAGTATAATCAATAATCAATCAATAATATTCAATAATCCAGTGACATATGAACATAATAATATTATATAGTGTAGCCATAGACTTACGGCCTTATTCATAAAGGTATTATAAGCTTGATATAGTAAAAATGTGTTTTGTTTCTTTCGTTCTGTAGTCTTTTTATATTCGATAGAGCGAGACAAAACATAGTTTAACTACATCAAGGTAATAATACGTTTATGATTAAGGCCGTTAGTAGATACGTGCGTGATATTTGAGGGGTGATCACGAACAAGTATCGAAAGAGTATTCGTATCGTCGAACTGTCAGTTGTATGAGAAATTTCATACAAATGACAGTTTGACGATACGAATACTTTTTCGATAGTTGTTCGTGCTCACCCCTCTGATGTATGGCAGGACGCGTTGGGGGGCGGACGGGACAGCGACGCGGAGGACGAGGGCGAGCTGCACGAGCGAGGAAGGATGCTGCAGCTCAAACTGCGCGAGCTACAGCACAAGAAGCAGCATATGGAGCATTTGGTAAACTGAAACTTGTGATTTTTAGAACTCTTTATTGTACTTGAAAATATAAATACATTTAAATAAAATACTGTATACCGGATTAAAACGCGATTAAATGTAAAATTAGAAGCATTTAATATGTATTTTTTATTGACGTTCAGAAGTGTACATTTTGTTACCTAAATTAATAAATTATTTTTGAATTGTATTGAATTAAATATGGCAACTTTGTGACATTTCAAATATCAGACAACTGTCATCTTTCTGTCTCCCCGCGACTACGGTTGCTAAAAAGCATCCGAAACGTCGGGATAAATAATTTAAACAATATAAATAATAAAACGCGTTTTAATCCGGTATACAGTATTTTATTTAAATGTGTGATACTCGCGTTAATAAAAGACAATAATATAAATACAACAATAATAAAATTCTTAGAAATAACTTAAATGTAAACAGTACAGTAGCGGCCTTATCGCTCTCAGCGATCTCTTCTTCCAACCCTGAACAATAAAAAGAAATGGAGAGTATTTTATGTTAGATATCGACAGATGAGCATGAGGTTCACTTGATGGTAGGTTACCTCAGCCACAGAACATCAGTCAATGATGCGCTGTCGACTTACTTTTTACTGCGAGCATTCGGAAATCCATAGACTGAAACCGAAACCGTTACCCAGTCGGAATTTCGATATTCCTCCCGCCCGTTCAATGCCCGAAGTTACCAGACGTGGGGAAAACATGTTTACAGAAAATTATAATAATGATAAAATCAAATATGATTAATCTATGGCAGCCAAATCGAAATCGACTGCAACGATTCATCTGGCCATTACAACACTGTACTAAAATTGCTCCTAATCCATTGAAAAATTCTTATGTTAAAAATGTCTCCAGGTCTCCGAATTCCAAAAACTCCAAATGGCTGCGAGTATTGGTGTTTCACATAACACCTATTCAAGTTCAGGAGATGATAGCGGTGACGAAGAAATGTCCAGAAAATGTAACATTCATATATTTTAATAGTATTACTTGCATTTCATATTATTATGTAAACGTTTTACTTACATTGATACCTACTTGGTCTGATTTTAGGTAATAAATCAGGGGATAATATGAAAAACGGAGATCCCTTCAAGCTGATGGAAATCAAAGCGATCAAGACAGCCTTACAAAAGACCAAAGGTATTTCAAGTTAATAGATTCTGTATTGTAAGAAATTTTGAATATTTTGACGAATAATAATAATTATTGATTAATTTTGTTAAAGATTTGATGAGGTCAGTGGAAACATTTGAAGCAGATCATTTATCTGGAGTTCCTGACGTAAGCTTCCATATGCCGACGCATTCAAATAACATACACGATAAGTAAGTAATTAATTTATATTTTTTTGTGAATGCTTCTACTTACCAGAGTGAAAATTATGTACTGTAACGATATTGCTATTAATTAGATATACATCTGTTTAGTTTATTTAATCCACTATAGCCGTTTTTTTGAGGTTGATTATTTATTGATTATTAATCGATTCCAAAACCACCAATTGTAGAAAGGGTATCGCTCGTAAAAACTTATTTTGACTCCATTTTCCAAAATCGAGGGTTTTGATCATTTTTGTGTAATTAAATTTTTAATGTTTTTCCATCTATTATCGGTGGTTCATAACCCGTTAGGAATTTCGATATTCCCCACCCGTTAAATTCCCGAAGTGACCAGATGTTGGGAAGACTGCTTTCAGAAAATAATAAAAATCCTGTCCTAGCGGGATCCAAACTCGACCCATCGAAACTCAAGGTTCTACCCAACACGCCAATGTGCCCATGTGTTTGTGAATTTTATCTTTATATCTATCTAATATTATATATTTATTGTTAAAGTAAATCGGAGTGTGAAGGCAGTGTGGGCGGATGGTCTGGCCAAGGCAGCGTCTGCCGCGTGCTTAATTCGTTACCGCATCGCCACAAGTTCACCAACGAGCACTCGCAACATGCTCAGAACCATCAACACTCGCAACATGCTCAGCATCCACAATATCAGCAACACTCGCAACATCCGCAACTTCCGCAACACCTGCAACACGCGCAACATCCGCACCATTTTCAAACCCCGCAACATATACAGAACCCGCAGCCCTCGCATTCGCAGCAGCGTCTTCAGCCCCATCAGCAAAGTAAGTTATCAAAAAGTTTTCACGTGTAAAGATTTATTTGAAGTCCAAGCTATAATATACTTTAAACCGGCTTAAATAATTACCAGGTTGGTGTCAAAGATTAATGCCTCGGTGGCTCAGAAGTTCTCGTTTTGGGTTAAGCACCAAAGGCACCAAGGATTCGAAACCCAAATTTTTTATAAAGTTCGAAACTACAAAAAATTGAATTTCAGTCGGACTGAGCATATAATACTGATCACCTACTTGCCTCAATAAGTGATTAGTGAAACAGACCCAGAAAGGTATCTGTCCCACTAGCGAATTTGATTTTTACTTATCGATATTTTTTACATACAAGTATTGTTATATTAATATTATTATAAAACGGAAAGATTTGTATTTTTGTATGTTATGAATAAACTTAAAAAATACTGGACCGATTTAAAAAAATATATTTCATCAATAGAAAGCTACATTATCAGCGAGTTACATAGGCTATTTTTTGTGAATTACTACATTGCACCCGTGTGAAGCCGGGGCGCGTTGCTAGTATATCATAAGAATTGATATAAAATTATTTTCCTTAGGTCACGAGGCTAATATTAACTCTCTCCAAGAATTAGCGCAAGAACTAAGAATGGAGACTGAAAAAATAATGGGAGAACGAGCTCGCATCAAGGATCTAGTCACTAACAAAGGTATTTTATTTGTATTACCGGTATAAGTTACATTGTCAGTCTAAGTGATCAGCCGCCGCCTAAAGGCATAATATCTAAGTTTCTTACCTATTAATAAATATTCTTATACTTTTTAAAATAACTCCGACTAGGAACTCTATTGTCAGTTGTGAAGAAAGTAAGGAAACAATTTTTTTATTATGTATATATGGCAATCATGAAGCAATAATATTCTAATTGACTTGATTTTAGTCTGTAAAGTGCGCTTAAAAAATATTAATATATTCTCAGTAAATGGATTTTTGTAATACTTTTGATATGGGAATATGCATGCATTTTTTTTTTTTTTAATTCACTTATTACATCATTCTAACCTGATAAAAAATATAAATACTCTTGGCAATGTCCAAATTATTTTTTAAAATAACTTTGAAAACATCGATAAAATTTGATCAGTTTGAACACCGCCATATTTCGCGGGCTTTGGATGACGTCACAGACCACGCTCGGTATTTGTTTACTTGAAGTGTTACATTAATTTTATATCGAATTTCAGTCATAATTATTATTTATTGTAATTACTAGACGATGGATAAACACTATAAGAATTACATCCAATAAAATATTTTTTCCTATTCCAAGAGATGCGAAAGTGCGAAATCAATGGTGTAAATTAATGAGAAGAGATGAAGTATCTTCAATATTGTGTTTATATTTTTGTAAAGATCAGTTTAATGTAAGTACATATATTACAACCAGAGAGAAAGAGTGCTATTCCAATTGTATTTTGACGAAACCACTTCAATCATCGTCCTAAATGATTCCTAATATCACCAGAGTGCTAAACTTGCACTAACTAATGGAAAAAACAACAAATAAAAACTATATTTCTCCGTAACACTTGTAGCACAGTACAAATATCGACGCCGTTAAATGACAGAACGTGCAACGTGACGTCACGTTTAATTTCGAACAATAGTGATGCGTTTTTCAAATTTGTATTTCTCTCCCTTATTTCGCACATTTTAATTAATATTTTTTGCAATTAAACACGAACTAAATAAGAAAATAATTGTTTAGGCATAATATCTGGACCATAAAGATTCAAGGGAAAAAATATCAAGTAAATTTAAGCAATATGCATATTCCCTATTGTATAATGTATTTCTAGTATTCAACTCCATATCAATTTTATGATGATTTGCTAATCTATTAAGAATAAAGAAGGAGCCGAACTCCGTCTATCAGACAATAAAGATTTGTAATTTTCCCTAAATACATTTTTTATATTTAAACAGACTTTTACATACATCCAAAATCAGTTATTAAAAAAAACAAAAATGACTTAAATACATAAATCTATATGAACAAGCTTAAACTAAAAAGTTAAAAAATAATATTTTAATTATTACAAAGCAAGAGCCTTAGAGGACAACAACAAAATTATTGATACTTAACAGTTATTTTTAGCCAACCTCCTCCACTCCGTACCTTTCGAAAGTTTGTTGCAAAGGCAGTATTAAACTGTCCTTGGCTGGCAGCGCCTCCAAAAATAACTGTTATGTAATAAATATTAAATAGATGTATAATGTATCAATAATTTTGTTGATTGTCAATTTCTATCGAGTTTATATCTCACTTCTGAAATATGACCTACCAAACAAAAAAAGAATCATCAAAATCCATGCGTAATTGGCGGAATTATTAAAACATACAGTGGAATTGAGAGCATCCTCCTTTTTTTGAGGTCGTTTAAAGTGGAAGGCCGACAGTGGAATTGAGAGCATCCTCCTTTTTTTGAGGTCGTTTAAAGTGGAAGGCCGACAGTGGAATTGAGAGCATCCTCCTTTTTTTGAGGTCGTTTAAAGTGGAAGGCCGACAGTGGAATTGAGAGCATCCTCCTTTTTTTGAGGCCGTTTAAAAAAAAGAAACATCTACCAGTATTATTTTTCCCCGTATCAAATTTGAACGTCCATTTTCCATATAACGGCAGATTGTATGACGGTTACAGAAGCTAATCGCAAACAGAAGAAGGTGAATGAGGAGGCTGTGAGTAGCGGCAGCTCGTGCCCCGGGCCGGCCGAGCGGCGACAAATGCAACTGCGTGCATTGCTCGCTGACAAGCAGAGGGAGCTGGAGGCTTTGCTCAATAATAAGGTAAGCTAACGTCTATACTCCATCCGACCATTTATTTTCTTTTTGACAGCTCGAAAACTAAGCAATTAGTGTGGTCATAATGCGTTACCGATTCGATTTTGTATAATAATCGATTTTATTTATCAATAAATTTTAATCGATTTAACACTACTATATTTTGTATTATTTTTAAACATATACACATATATTACAATATTTCATAGTTAAAATTACAATATTTTATATATTTAAATTCACGGTTTACTTGATGGTAGGTGATACCTCAGTCACAGAACATCAATCAATGATGCGCTGTTAACCTACATTTTACTTCGAGCATTCGGAAATCCATAGACTGAAACCGAAACGCGCAATATGCACACTTCACGGTTTTTCCACTATGAACGGTGGTTGGTTACCCGGTCGGAATTTCGATATTCGATTTCGATATATCCCACCCGATCAATGCCCGAAGTTACCAGACATGAGGAATACATGCTCACAGAAAATTATAAACTTGTCGTCCCGGTGGGATTCGAACCCATGAACTATCGATGCGCACGGCAGGTGTTCTACCGAACGTGCCAACGGTCCCGTTAAGTTTTATCGAAATCTCTGTTGTGAAGGCCCCGCGGCTGTATCCCCTAAATCTGGCCCTAGCTGGAAAGTATAACAGCCAATGTTCACAAATTCCATTAATGTTTCGAATTTTAACTTTAAAAACGATTTAATTCGATTATTTATATAGTTTTTTAAAGCCTCCGTTTTGAGTACCGTGGGTTGATACTTAGTAATTTGATGTTTTTGACCTTTTATTTTATTCCAGGTCATGAACGCTGGTTCGGACGCACCGCAATTGAAACCCGACTCCCGAGCGCCGTCCGTCGCTAATCAGTCCTACAACAGGTAGTACACTTTATCTCTTGCTTTCTGAAATCTTGGTAAATGAAATAAGTTTCATATATATATATTTTATATCTATACTAATATTATAAAGAGGAAAGATTTTTATATGTTATGTATAAACTCAAAAACTACTGGACCGATTTTAAAAATTATTTCACCAATAGAAAGCTACATTATCAGTAATAATATAGGCTATTTTTTGTGTATATTACTTCTAAATTGCATTGCTCTATAACGTTTTTCGTGTTATAGATAATAAAGCTATGTTTTCTTTTATCCCAGTGAACATGAAGAGCCCGAATCTTCGGAGAACATTCAGATGGATTCACAAAATTCCAGAGAAACTGAAAATTTCCGAGTAAGTAATTTCAATATGTAAAAATGTATGTTTGTAGATATGAAATCGCTACATCATAAAAATTGGCATATACGTATGTATTTTTTCATGTTGAAGGTATTTGTGCTGTCCGCTTTATTGTAACTCGCTACCAGTCAGCTAGTTTCTTATAAATATCGCTTTAATATTGTTTCATGAGGTCACAGTTACTTCATATTTAATTATTACTAGTGGACCCAGCAGACGTTGTTCTGCCACAATGTTGGCTTCGAAATTACACAATTATTCTTATATCTGAATATGCCCATATGCACACTTTTTTATATAATGTCTAATATGTCACTGATTTGCAGTGGACATCTGTTATTCCAAAAAAGCTAAGAATGCATGACGTGAGCTGTCAAGACGGCGGAGTTCCGAACCTAATTTATTTTAAAATTAATTTTTGCGTATATTGTTTTCCTTGATTTTTTCCGATATTTTAATAGCTATTCTCTTATTCGGGACATAGAGGAATCCAACAAATAAGATAACATTAAAATCGGTGCAGCCTTTCTTGAGTTATAAATAGTGTAACTAACACAACTTTCTTTTATATATATAGAGATATGAAATTCGTGATATTTCCTTTGATGCCAAATATAGATTATAATATTATTTTGAAACTAAACTTGCGAACATTCCTTGGCAAACAGTAATATTATATGAATCCAATCGCAATTCCGACATAAATAACTTTTGAAAGACAGTTGTATTTCTTAATAGCACACGTAATCGATAGAAATTGACAACATCTGTTCACCAATAATTAATTATATCTCACAGTTATATCTCATCTGATAGACGGATGTGATGTAGTTGTCATGTCATAAATCAATGGCCGCAAGTACATACGCTATATATATCCTCTTTTATATTCTATACAGCTGTATGAAGAGATATAGATAAGCAGTGGAATTTTTTTTCTGCATATTTATTTTCGTAAAAAATCAAGATGGTACCTTTACATCTGTAAGGAATCCGCAAGAGCTCTTAATGTTAGACGCTTTAAAGTTTAAAATTATTAGTACCATTCGCCACTTACCTATGTTAACTGAAATTCTCTTCAATGGTGGTTAACATCACAAAATATAGAACCACATTTTGACATTTATTTGAAAAATAAACAAGCCCATTCTTCTCACTGAAATTATATTTTTTATTGTAATTTGGGACATAGAAACACTACCATTTTTTATTGTAATTTAGGACATAGAAACACTGTCATTTTTCTATTGCCCCTCTTGCTTCGCAACACCCTAGGTTGTTACTCCTTAGTTTGAAGAACACTTATGTAATGTATGTGTTCAGGGCGGCGGCGACAGCGCGCTGGGCAGCCGCTCCATCAACACAGCCCCTTCGCAACTCGCCAGCGCATACTGCAGTGACACTGACAGGTATATTGTATACCTATATATAATACTAGCAACGCGCCCCGGCTTTACACGGGTGCACGGGTTTACTATACGCAAAAATATAATAGCCTATGTTACTCGCTGATAATGTAGCTTTCTATAGATGAAAGAATTTTTAAAATCTGTCCAGTAGTTTTTGAGTTTATTCATAACATACAAAAATTCAAAAATACAAATCTTTCCTCTATAATATTATTAGAATAGATGGATGGATGGAATACCTACTTAGATATTTTTTATGTTAGATATCGACAGACGAGCATGAGGTTCATTTGATGGTACGTGATACTTCAGCTACAGAACATCAGTCAATGATGCGCTGTCGACCTACTTTTCGGCATTCGGAAATACTTAGACTGAAACCGAAACGCACAATATGTACTTAACGGTTTTCCATCAGCTATGAACGGTGGTTTTTTATCCGGTCGGAATTTCGATATTCCTTCCACCCGTTTAATGCCCGAAGTTAACAGACGTGGGGAAGACTTACTATTAACTTAAAATTTCATATTTATTGGGTTTTAGGACTATACCCTCGATTTGTTGGATCCTTGTTGTTAGCAAAGTTTGCCTGCAACTTCGCTCGCTTCTGAAATATCGCATGTTTTCTCGTGATTAAAAGAGTATGACATGTCTCTCCTAGGACATTTAAGCTTTCTTCGACCAAAATTGCTTCAAAAGGTTTAGGAACAGTTTTTTGTATTTTTAATATCAGGATAGATTTTGACAAAGTAATATTCATAAGTTCGTAATATTCACTATACTAATAATATAAAAAAGATACAACCGATTATGTCTTGTCTGTGGTATCTAAAAAGATTTGCCTCAATGATCTCATCTCTATTAACTTTTAGTTAGAAAAACTGTCGAAATTCAAATTTGTTCCTATAAATATCAAAAGCTAATGATAGCTATGGAGAGAAATGGGCTGAGCAGACTTAATGAGGAATAAAAATATTGATAATACTAATATAATACTTGAATAAAAGAACGTCTTTTCTTTTCCAATATTATATAGTTCTGACAAAGTCAAATATAAAAACAAAAAGTATATCAAAAAAAGATTATCTAAAAAGGGTTTGGAAACAGCTAAGTTGTATTTCTTATAGTGTTAATTGATAACGTTTATTTCAGTGTATCGAGAGGTAAATCGAATCAGCGGAACCGCGCTCGCCGCCGTCCGACACAGGATCGACACTCTGAAGACAACAGTGTATGTAGATATATTTTTTTATGACAAACGTCAATTTACGCTTTATTTTAATGGTAAAACATGTTTATCAGATATTTTATGTCTCAATTCCGAGAGATGAAGAATGCTAGATGAAGATAGCATAAGGCTTAAGGGTTACGATGAACGATGTGTATATAAAGTCCTATTATTATTTTTTCAATTTTTCTTCACGAAATATTATGACATAATTTAGGGCTCCTAGACGATATATCGGCAACGGGTTATCTGAAAACAAATAAACCGAAGTGTTTTGGATTGGGTATGACAAAGGCTACAAAATATACTGCTTATGTTAATAGCTGTTTAAATTATTTCAAATATTTGTGTTAGTTTAACTTAGAGGAGTAGTTTCATGCTCTATTATGAAGGAATTGTAAGTTATGCGTTTGGTGTATTTGAGTTTCAGATACTAGAAACTACTCAGGTACTATAAAACGTTTGATCTGAGAAAAGTCACCACTATGTTTGAAAAATGCCAATGGCATTATCCCTTCCCTATGCAAAGAATCAAGTCAATCAAGTGAAAATAAAAGACAATGTGTTAATTTCTCCTTACGAATATATTTATAATATTGGGAATATAGATAATATTGTCTTTTAAAAACGCGAGTATCACACATTTAAATAAAATATTTGCCATATTAACGCCATCTATAACGGAATAGATGGCGTTAATATGGCAACTTTGTGGTATTTCAAATCAGACAAATGTTATCATTCAGTCTGCTGCGACCACGGTTGCTGAAAAGTATCCAAAACGTCATCATAAATAATATAAATAATAAACCACGTTTTAGTCAAAAGTTAAATATACTACGGATGTTAGCTCTTACTTCAACGATTCAAATTGTTTATATCTCACTTAGGTACAGCAGAATAATTGTGCGACCGGTTCCCGGCACGAGCCCCGGCCGGAGCCCACGAACGTCAACACAACACCGCCTGCTTCACAGCACAGTAAGTATTATTTACTTTTATTCTTCAAGTAACATAGAAGCATAGGCCCATATTAACTTTTGGTACGGAAAAAGTAGTTCTACTTTTGTCCTTGAGCGCGCGGCAATGTATCGGTGTGACTCACACATCTGAGTAGCTAGTTGACCCCTCCCCTCGCGCTCGTGTCTCGCTTGCTCTTACGAGCGAAAGGCAATAACGCTCTCTCGCAGTCTTGGGCATCAGACCCGAAACACCCCGAGCATTGCCAAACGTGTGAGAGCGAGCGAAAATACACCATTAGGTGCGATAGAGTGCGCGCAATTACTCCAGCGCCAGTGTGCGTTCACACGGATACTAGCAGCGCCGCGGTGACTGGGGTAAGAACTACTCTTACCCCAGAGAAACCGTGCCAAGCGCGCCTTTAAGCCATGTAAATCTATGTTATTCGACGACAGGGACCGACACGCTGTTCGTACACAGACAAGAGGGTATAAACTCAAAACTCACTATTATTGCGAAAATGGGTTCAATATATTTACAAATAAATCAGTCTCTGCCAACCGAGGCATACAATTCAAAATATTAAGATGATTATATATGAAACAATAACATTTGAGGAAATAGAGATATTACACCAAATTATATAAAGTTAAGTTATATAAGAGTTAAAATACATTAGATTATCTAGAATCTTTAAAATATTAATATGTTTTGTTTGTTTCAGATGAGAATACAACTAATATACCGTACCCATATTTACCTCCGCCATGTTGGAATTCTAAATCTAACCAGGTATTTATAGTTGCAGGTTTAATGTAAATCATTTAAACTAGGTCTACAGATTCCAGTACACTTATATAGGCAATGTTTGCCATAATATTCTACACTTTATTTAAAAATATGTATATACAAAATTAAAAATGCAATAAATAGGCTTAGGCCAGTATTCCAAGACACGATATAAGCTTAAAATAGTTAAAGTATATTTTGTCTCGCTCTATCGAACACTTAATGACTTTAGAACGAAAGAAACATAACATAATTTCACTACTTCCAGCTTATAATACATTTATGAATAAGACTGTTCTTAAGAAATGTCAATATATGAAATTCCTAGGTATATAAAATTATTGTTTGACAAGTACTAAAACTAGATCCAAATCTGAGTCACGGCTTCTGTTCCAAGTCCTTTTTTTGGTATCATGGAGAAATCTTAAAATAAGATACTTCTTTTTCTGGGGAGAAGTTATGAGGTATTTCTAACCACTCAAAACCCCTTGGCCTTTCTCAGTGTATGATATCCTCCAAGATCTCAATCTGTCTTTGCTGCCTTCCCATGGTTTGAAGCGCTTAGATGAAAGCCCCTTGGACCATCTTCAACCCCTTCGGACCCTTTTAATCAGGGACTGACTACCGGTTAATTTACTATGGAAGTTATACCGGTATAATAAAGGTTACCGGTTTTTGTTAATATTCTTTCGTTTTTATTCATATTTACTGAACAAAATTACTGTGGTAAGTTTAGTGTGTATTACTCTTTAAAACTAATATCATGGTATCTCAGTCCCTGCTTTTAACCGTCTCTTATGACAAACAGGTTATACTGTAGTCCCATTCTTGGTCCCAAACAACAGGGCTGCCAAGACCAGGCCTAAATTTGTATGTATTATTGCAGGATATGCGCACGAATCAGTTCACACAGAACAGTCACTCGCAGACGATGGAGCGTTTGTTGGGAACACCGCAAATGTCCTTTCCGCCAACTATGCCATATAATATGATGCTTCCCTATGGTGGTAAGTAGATATTTATTAGTTTTCAGAAGCTGGCAACACATCTGCAGATACTCTGCTGTTGCGATTGTTTATGGGCGGTGTCGTTCGCTTTCCATTTGCTGAAATGCATGCTCGTTTGCCGCCTATACTATAAAAAATGAAATAATCAAAATCTATACTTTATCTTTTTATTATGTAACATAAACATATTATGTAGCTTTCGTCTTCAAAATTGTTAAGTTTGATGTTTTCAATGAGTGATATGAAAAGAAAAATATTAAAAAATAACACAGTATTCATTATTTTAGGAGTCTCCTAATGGGATATAGGGAAGATAAATTTCTATGTCTATTTCACTAATCGTGTACAGGTAAGTAGGTTTGGCTAAGTTGAATTGAAGCAGGCTTATATTCGCTATCAGAAGCACAAGAAAACAAAAATACCGCTTTTTGGCTAACGGCGTCATATTTGTTACTGCGCAATAATAGTCTATATCTTCGCTAGGGTTTATGTACCACTGATTGATATTTTTTTACATACATATATGTCAAAATATGCGTCTTCATTTCCCTTTTCCAGCATGATCGCTATCCAAGCAAAGAAGAAAGTTTATAAACGGGCTCGTTGGCGCTTTCGGTAGAACAACTGCCGTGCGCATCGATGGGTCGAGGGTTCGAATCCCACTGGGACGACATGTTTATAATTTTCTGTAAGCATATCTTCCCCACGCCTGGTAACTTCCGGCATTGAACGGTTGGGAGGAATATCGTAATTCCGACCAGGTAACGAGCAACCGTTCATAGATGGAAAACCTTGAAGTCCATTCTGCGCGTTTCGGTTTCGGTCAATGGATTTCCAAATGCTCGAAGTCGAGGTCAACAACTCATCATTGACTGCGGTAACACCTACCATCAAATGAACCTAATGCTCGTCTATCGATATCTAACATTAAAAAAAACGGATACTACATTATTTTTCTTAGTTCACGAAGCTAATATTATCTCTCTCCATGGATTAATTATTGATTACTGTTAATTATTTTTGACCTATATTTGATTGTATATGCCTAACAGGCATGATGTGCGGCGGATGTGCTTGCGGATGCGCATGCGGCGCATGGGGTGCGTGGTGCTGGCAGCAGCTGCTGCTGCAGCAGCGGGACATACACCACATGCGGCAGCAGATCAACCACGTGAGTGCCTCCTTCCAAATACCTTGACATGAGTAAAAGAGAATTTTAGTCGGGTTGCCGGCCTAGCATGACAATCACGACAATATATCGACCGTTTTCTCGTATTTTAATCGATTATCTCTTTGTCTACCGGGTATAACATGACTCAATTAAAACTCTTCTTCTAATGTCAGAAGTAGAGATATTTGTCCATCTCGATATCTTGTTTAAGTTTTCGATGTCGAGATATCTTAATCTTATATTTTAGTTTATCGTCCGCGTGATATCTCTTGTTAGTTATGCTATGCGGGCTGGACGGCTCCACGATCTCGTAAGTGCTGCTGTACATTAAGCCACCGTTGGCTAAAAAGTAGGTCGATAGCACATCATTGACCGATGTTCTGTGCCTGTGGTATCACCTACTATCAAGTGAACTTCATGCCCGTCTGTCCATATCTAACATAAAAAAACTCGACACAAGTGGCAGGACCATCATACAGCCCTAAAAGCCCGGCTTGTCCTATTAATGTAACTATAAAAAGAAAAATATTAATGCCCTTAACATAAATCTGTATAATTTATATGATTACGTAATTACGTTCTTTAAAACTTACATAATTATGTAAATTATATATAAACACGTATTGCGTTAGTCAGTAAGCCCGGCTTACTTTTGGGCTTATATGGTGATCCCGCCACAGCTAGACACGGCCATTAATTTCATAATGGGCGAAGAGAAGACGGAAACTGTGTTTGAGCAAGGTTAACCTATTTTATAATTGAGAGCATTTACATTTTTAGTTGGAAGAGCGTTGGCGCGCTGAAACAGCTTCACACACGCTCAATAACCAAGTCCCACCGGGAAATAGGGCTAACAACTATTGGGACAATTTTAGAAGGTTTGTTCCATAGAATAACTTATTATAATATAAATTATCCACAACTGTGTACTCTGGAATCTGCTGTCGCCGCTGTTTTTCTGAAACGTTCTGAATCTTAAAAGCCGTCAACACATCCTCAAGTCTCAAGATCTCTGGTGTTGTGGATGTTCATGTACGGCAGTAATCCCTTACCATCTGGGGAGCCATTGACCATTTGCCCTCTCCAATATAAAAAATGTACATTATAACTCAAATGTATTTATTTATTTTTCAGATGTTAAAAACAATAGAACATTAATTTATTTTAGTTATTATATAATTATATATATATATACTATAGTTTAATATGTTCATATCGAAGTCGTTAATAGTTATAAGGGTAAGAATTGTGTGATAGTGTTACCCTTACTGTGGCATGACCTAATTGTTAGTTTTTATTCCAATTAATCTATAAATAATATCCTTTGAAGCTTGCTTTGTTCTTTTTTGTGATAATCCCGTGATAATTCACTTCTGAAAATCGTTAACGTTTGCAATTTTATGGTACAAATATAATATTGTGTCAATTGTGTTGGTGAAACTGCTTATGTTCGATCAATGTGATAGTTTTAAGTAGGGAGGAATCAGTTGCCACTCTCATTGATTCTTCCTACCCTCAACTCTGTCGCGGATCGAGCTGCCGAAGCTACGTGGCCCCCTCCGCCCGCACGCCCGTCCCCGCAGGGGCCTCGCGGCTCGCCACGCAGTCTGCGTCAGACGAACCGTCGGTGAAGGTGCTGTGAACTTCGTACTCGAAGCTTTAAAATCCTATATAGTAAACGTTTAATTCAATTCGATTATATAAACATTTTAACGTCCGTGACGTGAAGCACAATCCGAGATATCTGGGCCCCGCATCGTATGCTGAGGTGCAAGATTCAAGCAGAGACAGGAGGTGGATCAAGGTTAGTGGTATTGATTCTTATCTTATTAGCTAGCACATTGATCAACGCTCCTTTTACCGACAAAAGATATAATACAGTCCACTATATCATATAACAATTCTTTCACCAGCGAAAGTGGTTTTATACCACATTTTTTGGTCCAATCGAACCGTATTTCCGTTATTTTTTTTGTTAATTTAAATTTAAATATCCTTTTAAAGTAATTAATAAGTCGTACTTATTAAAATAATATTTTTTTATATATTTTTCCAGCTAGATAAAGTTGTAACGGTTTTTTTCTTTCCTTTGTTCTTTGTTCTCTTTGTTACGTCGTACGTTCAAGATAAAACAAAATGGCCACCAATAGTTCCGTAATAGAAATAAAACTAAATATGTTAAGGTTCCGTAGGGAATATTTATATACTAGAATTCAAAAGGTATATGATTTATCTCAAAATATAAATAAAAATAATACTCAAGATTTTTTGGCGCAATTTTCCGAATTGGAAACGGTGAGAGTGCGTTTTGAGGAAATTGTGCTTGAAAGTATGCAATTAGAAATTCAATTAAATCCTTCTTTTAAATTTTCAACTAGGGAGTTAGATTCTTTTGAAGCGTTATACTCAGCGTGTAGGCTAGTTGCATTAAAATTACAAAATAATTTAACAACATCGAACAAAGAACAAGCTAGGCCATCTTTGCCAACGCTTAAATTATTTGAATTCGATGGTCAATTAGAAAACTGGACTACATTTTATGACACTTTTGTTTCACTGGTTCACGATCGGAATTTTGAAGAAATAGATAAATTCCATTATTTATTATCGTGCGTTCAAGGGCCTGCTTTAAATATTGTGAAAAATTTCCCGATCACCGCTAGTAATTATTCCTTAGCATGGGAAAGTTTAGTGGATAAATATCAAGATCCGAGAACTCTGACCGGTAGATATTTAGATAGAATGCTAACTTTTACACCCTTGACAAAGAACACTATTGCTAATTTAACGTCATTTATTGAAACATTTGATCATTCCTTAAAGGCAATTCATGCTTTAAAAATTAAAAACTTAGAGGACTACTTATTTTGTCACATTGCATTGCGAGGTCTTGACCATAATACAAAAAAACTTTTTGAAGAAAGCCGCGATCCAAAATCGTTGCCGACTTTCGTTGAATTGATGGGATTTGTGAATAAACAAATAAAAGTTCTTGAACATTCCATTCCATCAACTAGTTCTTGGACTACAAATAATAATCAGAACAAAATTAAATCGCAATCTACCTACACAAATTTTAATAAAAATTATCAACAACAGGTAAAACCTAATTTACCTACTAATCAATATTCGCGTAATAATCAGTCTACATCTAGAATAAATTTAACTGTTTCACAAAGTGAACATCAAAATAAGATTGTTTGTGTACACTGTAATAAAAATCATATGATATATCGTTGCGATAAGTTTCGTAAGCTATCGGTAAACGAGAGGATTAACCGTGTTAATACCTTAAATCTTTGTTCAAATTGCTTAAAAGCTGGTCATAATGTAAAATCATGTAATAGTGAAATAACCTGCGGCGTTTGTTCCCTAATGCATCACTACTTACTTCACCGTGATTTGAATAATCCGAATATCGTTGCGTCCGCGTCGGCCGTGCCGTCGCTGACCTCTCACTCTAACGCGCTCGTATCAGATATATCTGTCTCGCGTTCCGTGAACTCCGAGCAGACAGATACGAACGAAAATTTTCATTCTATGAATAAAAATAATGATTATGGGGTAGTGTTAGGTACTTTGCGTACATATGTAACAGATATTACAGGTCAGGTTCAAAGCTGCCGTGCAGTGTTAGATTCTGGCGCGCAAAGTTCTTTTATTACTTTAGAATGTGCTCAACGTTTGGGCCTACATCGTAAAAAATGTCCGTTTACTGTGTCTGGTCTCGGTGGTCAACATGTAAAGAATTACGGCATAATTACGTGCGAATTAAAATCGTGTAAATCGGACGTTCCGACTTTCACGGTTAACATGGTAGTTGTCAACAAGGTATCTTCGGAGATGCCTAATGTTACGTTTCCGGAAAATGTTGTAAGTGAATATCAACGTTTTGATCTAGCGGATCCTTTCTTTTATAAAAGATCGTCGGTTGAATTATTGTTAGGAAACGATATTGTTCTTGATTTAATAAAAGATAAACCGATAAATATTAATTCAAATATTCCAAATATTATAGAAACTGTTTTCGGTTTTGTTGTCAGTGGTAAATTATACTACGATAAAAATCTATCATCAGAAAACTTTCAATTATCTATTAGTCAGCAACATAGCATAGACAAAACTTTGAGGGATTTTTGGGAAACTGAGGAATTGCCGTGCAATCCCATCCCTAATCCACTCGATCAGCTGGCCGAGCAAATATACGCTAGTAAGCATACTCGCGACGACCGAGGGCGTTATATCGTGCCATTACCGCTGTTCCCGGACTCTGCTCAGTTAGGCGACTCGCGCTCTAGCGCCGAGCGGAGATTATTAGCAACCGAACGTAAACTCGCGCGCTCACCTGCGCTCAAGCAAGCTTATAACGATTTTATGTTAGAATATGAACAGCTTGGTCATATGGAATTATATTCGGGTAGCGAGCCCAGTAGATATTTAATACCCCATCACAGTGTATTACGACCGAGTAGCTCGACTACACCGTTGCGCGTAGTGTTTGATGCGTCCGCTAAAACAAGTACGAATTTATCGCTTAATGATATTCAGCTGTCGGGTCCTAATTTATACCGTGATATAGTCACTATAATAATAAATTTTAGGTTATTTAAATATTGTTTCGCGTGCGATATATGTAAAATGTACAGAGCTATTTTACTTCAAGAAAGTGATCGTAAATATCAACATATTTTATTTCGTGCTTCCCCGGACGAATGTATAAAAACATATGAGTTGAAAACCGTAACTTACGGACTTAGCAGTTCTCCTTTTCTCGCTTTACGAACTTTATTACAACTAGCGAGTGATGAGGGTGCACGTTTCCCTCTCGCGGCGCGCGTAATTCGTGAAAGCGTGTTTATGGACGACATATTGTGGTCATGTGAGACGTTCTCACAAGCTTGCACATTGCAAGATGAACTAATAGGTTTATTAGATAGTGGAGGTTTTATTTTGAAAAAATGGTCGAGTAACTGCAAAGATTTATTAGAACGCGTTCCGGTTGAGAATCGCGAGGATAAAATTTCTTTTATTAAAGACCGCGATGACGTCTCAATAAAATTACTTGGCTTACAGTGGTCACCTGCAAATGATAATTTTACCTTTTCCGTGAATAAACGTGACACTGTAACTACTAAACGATCAGTTTTAAAAATATTAGCGTCAATTTACGATCCCGTGGGTTTTATTGCGCCTTGTACATTCTTAGCTAAGTGTATACTTCAAGATCTCTGGAAGTTAGGTATCGGGTGGGACGAACAGCTGCCTACCGAATTATGCGACCAGTGGCTAGATTTTATTTCTGAACTGCCAGTATTGTCAGAACTTCAGATAGAACGTCACGCGTTACTACCTGGTAATAATGAATGCGAGATAGTTGGATTCTGTGACGCGTCATCACGTGGCTATGCTTCGTGTATTTACATTATTTCGCGAAGCGGTGGACAAGTTAAAAGTCGATTACTTATCGCCAAGTCGAAGGTTGCGCCTGTAAAACCTATGACAATTCCTAGATTGGAGCTAATGGCTGCGGTTTTGTTGAGTAAACAGATGAAGTACATCTGTGAGATTTTAGAGTCTCGGGTAAATATAACTACGATTATAGCTTTTTCAGATTCATCTATCGTTCTGTCGTGGATACAAACTCAACCTTATAAATTAAATACATTCGTGTGTAACCGTGTTACACAGATTATAGATTCGATCCCTCCTGATTGTTGGCGCCACGTTAACAGTGAAAATAATATCGCTGATATTAGTTCTCGTGGAGTTTTACCGTCTCAATTAATTTCTAATGACCGTTGGATAAACGGCCCTGAGTGGCTATGTCTAGATAGGAAGGAGTGGCCTGTCTCTTCCTTCTTTATGAAAAATGAATCCGTGATTCCAGAGTTAAAATCTAATACTAACTCATTTAATCTTATAGTTAATCAGGAATTTTCAGAGACTAAAATAGAATTCTGCGAAAGGTTATTTAATAGGTTTTCATCCTTTATGAAATTACAACGAACAATAGCTCGAATAATAAAATTACGTAATCATTTTAAAACTAAAATAACTGATAAAAATATTAATAATAATAATTTAATTTTAACAACGCAAGAGTTAAATCAGTCTCATGATTGTTTATTAAAATTAATTCAAAGTGCTTATTTTGAAACGGAGATCGCTAGTCTCTCAAAGGGGTCTACCTATATTCCCTCTTTAAGGAAACTTACACCTTTTCTTGACGAACCCAGTGGTTTTCTCAGGGTGGGGGGTCGTATCTCTCAGGCTGAATTACCCTATAATGCGAAACATCCAATATTGTTACCTAAGAATAGTCGATTCACGATTCTATTAATTGAATATATACATAAAAAATATTTACATGTAGGTCCTCGTACCTTACAAAATATAATTCATCAAAGATACTGGATTTTATCCGCTCGTAGAATTATTCGTTCAGTACTTTCTAAATGTAGAACTTGTTTTAAATGTAATCCATCGTCAGTCCAACCTAAAATGGCAGATTTACCTTACACACGTTTACTACCTAACAAGGTGTTTGAGCACGTAGGTGTAGATCTCGGCGGTCCCTTCTTTATAAAAGAAGGGTCCCTTCGAAACGCTAGGATAGGGAAAGCGTATTTAGCACTTTTTGTGTGTTTTTCTACCAAGGCTGTCCACTTGGAAGTGCTATCCGCCCTATCGGCTGAATGTTTCCTGGCTACGTTGGACAGGTTCGTAGCTCGTCGTGGTCTATGCTCGTGTTTATATTCTGATTGCGGAACTAACTTTATAGCTGCGCATAAACATTTAACGAAAGTTCAAGAATTTTTATTTAATAAAAACAATCAAAGTGACATTATAACTGGTTGCTCTCAGCGTCAAATCGATTGGAAGTTTAACCCTCCAAGTGCTCCGCACATGGGCGGTCTTTGGGAGGCTGGTATTAAGTCGGCTAAATATCTACTTATTCGCGCTGTTGGAGAGAAGGCTTTAACGTTCGAGGAGCTCTCTACAGTTTTCTGTAAAATCGAATCCATAATGAATTCGCGTCCGTTATGTGCGTTACCAGCTAGTGATAACCCTAACGAGTTTAATGTTTTAACTCCGGGACACTTCCTCGTAGGAAAGAGTCTAACGGCTGTACCGGAATATAGTTTAAAGGACGTTCCTATTAATCATTTGTCACGTTGGCAATATTTACAAAATTGTTCACAATTGTTTTGGAAAATTTGGCGCCAAGATTATTTGAACACTTTACAACAAAGAGCAAAATGGTTTACATCGCCTCCTAACTTAAAGATCGGGGATTTGGTTCTTGTTAGAGACGATAGAACTACTTCATGTAATTGGCCTCTTGCTAAAGTAGAAGATGTACATCCTGGCCTCGACGGTATTGTGCGGAAGGTAACAATACGTTCAAACCGTCATATCTTCCAGAGACCAGTACATAAACTTTGCCCTTTGCCTTTTGTTAATTAATTTTTAATTTTTTTCTTTTTTTTTTATATTTCAATCTTTTTTAAATTTTTATTTTTTTTTATTTTTTATATTTTTTAATAGTGGAAATCGTCATAGCGATTTCGGTGGGGGGTATGTTCGATCAATGTGATAGTTTTAAGTAGGTAGGAATCAGTTGCCACTCTCATTGATTCTTCCTACCCTCAACTCTGTCGCGGATCGAGCTGCCGAAGCTACGTGGCCCCCTCCGCCCGCACGCCCGTCCCCGCAGGGGCCTCGCGGCTCGCCACGCAGTCTGCGTCAGACGAACCGTCGGTGAAGGTGCTGTGAACTTCGTACTCGAAGCTTTAAAATCCTATATAGTAAACGTTTAATTCAATTCGATTATATAAACATTTTAACGTCCGTGACGTGAAGCACAATCCGAGATATCTGGGCCCCGCATCGTATGCTGAGGTGCAAGATTCAAGCAGAGACAGGAGGTGGATCAAGGTTAGTGGTATTGATTCTTATCTTATTAGCTAGCACATTGATCAACGCTCCTTTTACCGACAAAAGATATAATACAGTCCACTATATCATATAACAATTCTTTCACCAGCGAAAGTGGTTTTATACCACAGCTTATATACACTAATATTATAGGGAGGTTAAGGGTATGTTGTGGGTAATCTCTGGAATTTATTAACCAATTCACTAATAAAACTCTACACTATCATATATCAAGATAAAAAACATTTTTGTGTTACGTGGAATTGGCTCGTCAATTCTACGTAACACAAATCACGGTTTTCGTCTAGAATGCAATATATGTCTCATGGAGAAATATAAAAGATGAAACCAATCACAATATATAAATGTAACTAACAGAATTCTAGGGAAATGAGTCAACTCAACTCATATAGGATTATTGATGACACAAGGTGTCTAATCTATTTTTATAAATACAGAACATTAATCATTATGATTATTTTATCCAAATATTTTTTAAATAACATATATACATCTACATATATGTAAATCTGATCAGAGTCCCATAAACTCGGTCGGTCTGATCAGACAATATTTTTTCGACTTTAAAATCATGAAGCATCATGATTTTAAATAATTTTATTTAAATATTTCAAGGATGATCGTGAGCAAACTTGAGAAAATATTATGCAATATTTATTGTTAAATAAAATGAATGTCTGTGGCTCAGTGGTATGCGCTTTGCACTTTGCATAGCATCAGAGGTCCCGGGGAAACAAATTAAAATCGGTTTCAGTCGGGCAGGGCATAGAAAACTGATTATCTTTCAAGCAAGTCTGTAAAGAAACATGTTCAGTGAAACACACAGAATTGAGTCTGCCCCAAGAGGACTCGGAAATTTATTGCTAAAAGAAAAGGCCTTTATCGACATAAGCATTATTTAATATTTTTTATTTTTTCAGTTACTCTCGTCAAAACCTCCTGTCGACGAATAGCAAGACGAACGCGGACGGGCACCTGGGCGCCACGCCGCCCGCCAACCCGCACCCGCTGGTCGAGCGCTCCCACAACACGCTGCACCGCTCCTCCGCCGCGGCCACGCCCTGCGCCACGCCCAAGCGCAACGCCCGCCACGAGGGCCGACACCCGCGCGGCAACGTCGCCTACGAGCGCTCCCTCTCCTTCTCCTCCGCCCCGGACGTACTCAACCTCAACCAGAACACCGAGGATGCCGGCAACGCCCGCCAGCAAGAGGAAACGACCGCCGCAAACACTAACATCAACAGACAGGAAGCTGCCAATGCCTACAGAAACCTCAACATAACCAACCCCATACCCGAAATCATCCAATCTCATTCCAATAATCTAAACGCGACTACGAATACAAAAAAGAAGTCTAGTGCGAAACTACCCTCGAAGAATTCCGCGAACAGACGAAACTATAATACGTTGGATTTCTCGCAAACAAGCAACGTAAATATAGCGAGTACTTCGGAGGCGGTCAATCCTAATCCTAACTTAGCTTCTACGAGTCGCGAAGTACAAGATAAAGCTACTTCCAAACTTTTCGATTTGCTCAGAGAGAGCATATATTCTGAGGTTACGACACTCATCGGTGTCAATGAATCTCACCCGGACTTTCTGATACAGTTATTCAAGGAACTCAAACATATCAGTTCCGACCGGCTTAGACAAAAAGTTCTACAGTCCATTCGACAAATACTATCTCAGTACAGCGCCGCTTTAGAGAATCAGAATATCGATTTAACTCGGGAAGATTACACTGCGGAAGCGGTTACGACTACATCTACAGAACACGGAAATTACCACTGCGACATGCAAAATGGGTGCTCTAGCACTGTTCAAATCGATAACAGAATCGTGCGCTTCTTGCTGCTAAAGAGCGAAGAAATATTCACTGTGGAACTATTAGAAACATTTGCAAACATTATTGTTAATAATCCAACCGATAACAGACAAAGTAAGAAGCTCCTCGAATCACTCTTGAAATACGAAGGTATGAGGGTAAGTGACGTGTCTAGCGATATCATAGAAAACTTGCCAGAAATGATTGGCAATATCAACTACGAAGACGGCTCTACGCATCACGCTAGCGAAGTATCAGAGCCTTCTATTCTGCAAGATGTTGCTGGTTCGTTGAACTTGTTCAGTTCGAGTGAGACCCAACTACATCAAATTAACACTTGCCCCTACGATATGTGGCCTGGGCACGTCCACATGGACATAGATTCAACCGATATGAACGACAACAGTCAAGAAGGAAAATCTGATCTAATAACTTGCTCAGAAATGTTGAATGGGGATTTAGCTGAGGCTGATCAAACTTGCCACTCTGACGTGAGTGAGAATTTAGCAAACCGGCAAGAAGAGAATGCAGGGAATGCTGAAGCTCTCCCAGACGTTGTGGACACGGAGGAAGCCACCCCCACAGAGGTAATACAACAAGTACTTTATTGTAGATGCCTTCCACTCATGAACTGTGCTAACCGTTATAATAATAACTAACATTCTAATAAACTGTTATACTACTGATCTCTGTAATGATCTTGTTCTTATTATATATGCTTTTACAATACTGTCCGTATTTAAACATTTGCAGTTTTATAAATGTATTTTAAAAGGTTACTTTAAATGAAATAAACATGAAAACATCCATATTGCATTTTCACTTATTATGATTGTTTACACGTAAACATGTAACATATTGAAAAGGAGCTCCCAATTCCATTAATTATTAATTATTGTGCGAAACTTTTATGACATGTTTTATTCAATTATTAAAATAATTTTACATGGTTTAAATTATTCTTCTTCAAAGATATGAGTGGGCCTTTTTTGACTAAAATTTACTAAAATCAATGAAAAACTATTTTCTTTCCAAAAATTTATTACAAATAATATATACTAATCAGGTACATTAATATCACAGTTAAAAAGTATTATTCATCTAACATATTCTAGAGATCAATCTACAAATCAAGCATATTGTATAAGGTTGTAATATTATGTTTACATTAAAGGCTGAAGCAGAATGGCTCGGACTTGACCGTGTGCCAACAAGGCTGCATATGGAAGATTTATCTGAAAAACAGAAAGGTGATATTAATCTCTCATAATAATTAACCAAACACTCAAACAGCTAAACATTAGTTGAGCATTATTGTTTGAGTGGACCCTGAAAAAAATATACAATTAGTTCTTCTTACACTGCACACCTGCAACAGAAAAAAAAACCAGTAAACTGATATTAATATTTTTTATCTCTTTCAGATTAAACTCGAGAAGTTAAGTTGTTACGTCGTGATTTGAAATAATTATATGTTATTCAGTTTATATTCAACCATCACTTTTGATTGCTTGTCATAATAATTTATGTGACTATAATTTATTTAGCACAAATAAAATATAAAATATACACTGTTTTTAAATAAAAAACCTCCCATTTCCTAGTTTATCTTTATTAAAAAACCCTTGAAATTATAATACGCCAAAAGAAAACTTATTCTAGAAAATAGTACTTAAAGTCTTTCAAGTGGATGAATTGTCACTGTTAAGTTCTTATTTTTAGTCACACACACTGATAATAGTTCCCGCCATGAATATGCCAATAAAGGGTCGCCAATAAATCTTCTTTTGTGGAATCCAAATGCAAATTCTCATTTGTCTCAGGTTCATTGCTTTTCATTGTTTGTACTTCTGCAGATAAAATTAACATTACTTAATAAAATCTTTTTTAATATTTAATAACATTATACAATATATAATTATTTTTTTCAAAAATAAAGCTATAACATATGGACCATGAGACAACGAGAAATGTCTGGATTGTTGTGGGTTGGACGCAGTAAACATGGGTTGTAGTTGGAAGTTGGTGGCACCATAACCTCTGAAATAAATTATTTAAATTCTGTCATAGAGTGCCCTTCAATGATTGATATAAAGTCTAAATAAGCTTTGTTGCTTTTCCTTGTAGAAAGTTGTCTTTCATTCCCTATGGTTCCACTACTCAATTCTACTGGTAATATCATAAATAAAACGTTTTTAGGAGTAGTCCTATTTTCTTTTTTTACTGCTCAGCTTATAGAATTAAAGATAAAATTAGTTTCTCTTTTCTTAGTTTTGTTAAAAACTTATGAAGCCTTTAGCATTTATAATTGAAACTACTCTGATTATAGATTGTTTTTAATTAATTCCCATTTCCAAAATATATTCATTCATATGAGCTACTTCAATGAATTCAATACCAGTAGGACTAAGCAGTCAAGCCAAGGACTATCAATTAATTACATGTATGATTTAGCTGCAAAAATAGAAGCCAAAGTTCATTAACTGTAGAATTAAATGTTAAAACATATATTTTTTTTAAAGAAAGATTAAAGTTGTAGGTAAATAAGGTTTTTCAGTTACTTAAATTAATTATTATACAAAAACTAGATCAACAGTAAATTATGATTTGAAACAACTTTACATAGTCATAAGAATCAAATATTTTTCACTGGATTAAAATGTGATTTATTAATTATATTATATAATTTCGAATGCTTTTCAGCAAACACTTATACCATGCACTTGAATAGTTGAATACATCGGGTTTTAATCAGGTGAAAGTTATTTTATTTAAATGCGTGTTATGTGCATTAATCAAGTACAATATAGGATATTCAAAAATCTTGGTCCATTGCATAAATAATTTCTTAAATTATATTACCATGGTGGCATCCATAAACTAATTTTAAAACTATAAACTTTTACCCAGCTTTAGTAGACAATATGTAATTGTTAAATATATTATTTTCATTTTTGTGGCGATATTATTCTATATATGTGGCCTAATGCTAAAACACCCAAAGTATGTTTTTGTAAGATATGAGATTTGAGATGACTAAACACCAGGCCACAGATATTATGATCTTATAAAAATGAAACTTAAACAAAAAAGATAGGTTAAAGTTAAAAATTTTTTTACATTTAATATACATTACTTTGTCAATCATGAAATTATACAATTATATTAATTGTTGGTATTGACACAGATTTAATATCAATCAATATAAATCAATATTGGAGTTTAAAACACTTGTTGTTTAACTCTAATATTGAATTTATGAAGTTTTTTTATTCACAGTCGACATTATTGAATGGGTTTGGAGATATGTATTTTTAAATATCTGTTTTGTCCCGACCTTTTGAACAAAAAGTTTATATAATAGCTGCAATATTATTATAAACCTGATTATTTCTAGTGTTATTTGCTTTTTTTTCTAATCACACTAACACAAATTAGTTTGTATATATTCAAGAACAGACTTGACTAAGGCAATCATATATTATTTTATATAATAATAATTCATTTTGTGGTTTAAGTGGTTAATAATTACATAATATTCATCACAGATCATCATAATAATTAATACAGGTTTTACATTAGTTAAAAAAATCACATACTGTATAAATGTTATATTAAACAATATTCTATTAAATAACTAATTCAATGAAATTGGACATTTAAAATTGATACAGAATGCCAATTTTTTTAAATTGTAATTTCACAGCTTATATACTAGCAAATTCCTTTTTTTAAACATATTTACATATTCAATGTACTTAAAACACCCGATAGCCAAGCACCGGTTATTGGCACTATATGAAAGCAAAGAGTATGAAAGATATTTATTGTGCTCTTTCTACTTTACAAAAGAAAAGCAGAGGCCGACTGGGCAATATTTTTAAAAGGCTGAGCACTGGGTGTTTACCCTATCTATGGTAAAAATGTATACTGAATTTTACTCATTATCTAAGTTTATTATAAACAAAGCAGAATAAGATAAAATAATTTAAGTATATAAAGGGCTTCCTGTTGGTTAAAGACGTTGAAATTATCACCATAACCTATGGTTTATATAAGAAAAAGCAACAAAAACAAATTAGGCAACATAAAAATAGTATTTTTAGACATTTAACAAACTATATTTTAAGTCCTCTGAAAATTTCAATCAATAAGAAGTCGTGATCATGAGAAACCTCATTGAAGAAAAAAAAAAGAATATGTTACGTTGTATATGTTGTAAATTTTTTCAAAAAGAATTCAATGAGGCTTCGAGATCAAAAACAAGTCAAATGCTTACCTTGCCGAAGTCGTTTACTGCTCGGGTTTTCGCTGTTATCAGCACACCGTTTCCTTGTATTGCTTTCGATCAAATTTAGCGATGACTTCGATGGATTATCAGCATTGTTTGACACCTCGATCATATCTGAGTCTAGGTTTTCTTGAACAGTTTCAGATCTATTACTGGGCTCATGGTAACCATAATAGCAGTTTGTTGATATATGAAGGTTTCGACATTGACCAATAAAATAATTAGCATCATTGCAAATGGGTACAGGCCGAATGGCGTCAAAATTATTTTTAACATCTTGCATGTGATAAAAATTCATACTGCTAGCAGGCATAGTTTAGCGATTTATTAAAACAAGGTCGTGTTTTAATATAACTTCTTGTATACTTTAAAATTCCAAATAAGAAAAATATTTTGACACTGTTGATAGGTTAGAATTTGCAGTTACTTGACGTCTGAGTCTGACAGTGACGTTAGAATTTACATCGCAGGCGCGGGGGGTGGAGGGAACTATATAGGATATAGATTATAGGTCTGTCAAACTGTAAATAAATATTGCCAGATCTATGTGTAATTTTAAATTCACTTCTGCTAAGAGTGAAATAAAAGATAGGTAGGTACATTTTTGAAAACTATGTAGGTACACTACTAAGGTTAACAACATCGATAATATGAAAATGAATCGTATACACGCAATGTAGCTATATGTCACTCAAGCGGGCGGACGTTTCATGTTTATATACAGACAGCTGACACTTGACAGATTACAAATCAATTTCAGTTTCATCACAGTTCCAGATTTCAATATGTGTATTTTTATTAGTTAAGTTAATAAATAAGGTGTTAAAATAGTTATTTCTAAGACAATAATTTTACCTGAGCTTTAATTTATGGCGAACACAATAATTCATTGAATTTACGATTAAATTGTAACGTAAGAAAATCAAAATGATACCGTTTGTAGCTTCAGCTCTTTGTCGAAATATAGGAAGGCGATATGTCCAATTAAAAAGTGGTACTTCGCTTTATTTTAGCGCCTCTCGAATCATCTGTAGTAAAGTTCATTTTAAAATAGGGTGTAATGTAAAAGTTATTAGATATGTGCACGTATCCTCATATAATAACAGCAAAAGTGAAACAAAAAATTCCCAAGAACAACAAGTAAAAGAAAATAATCCACTTAAAAAAGATAACATCGTTGTTAAAACTGAGACTGATGATGACAACAGAGTAACAAAAGTGACCATTGAAAAGTCAAAAGATTCTAGTACTGCTTCAAATACATCTAATCAAGCCGTTGCACCACCAGGTAGTGTCAATTATTTATTTATTAATAGTTTAGTACTAAGTAAGTTTTAAATTATGTAAAAGATTTATTATTTCAGCCAAAAAGAGACTTCTCATTGACTTTTCTGCATCATATACGGAAAGAAATTTTATCACACCAATGAGGGCTATGACAGAGTATTTACTGAAGCAGTCTGACCTTGAGTCACTTCCAAAGGTCTTAAGACGGTCACCATATGAATCTGAACCACCAATAACAGTTTATTATAGAAAGGATGTAGAAGCTAAGGCAATTGAAGTGAGTCAATAAACTTTATATTATACCATTGATTTAAATAATATCTACATTATGAAAATAAAAAAAAAATAGAGATATGGAGGTCACCATTGCCCAAATGCCTTATTTAGCCCAGGGCCCAATAGAGCAATCCATGAAACTCCTTACCATTTTATACATAATCAATGTCCATTGTCTTATGTTCTGAGGAGTTTGGGTTGGGCATGGAGAACAGTATTAATCACTTGTCAGACACCACACCACTGATGCATTTAGATAAATTCTTAAACTTTTTTTTAATAAGTTCTCTTAATGGGGATTAGATTATTGATTTTAAATTAAAAGAAAACCTCAAAGTTATTGCTTAACCCCAAAGTGTTGCATGTAAGGATATTTTTTTTTAGAAGGGTTAAATGGCCTGATGTAGGGTTCTATTTTTTATGGATATACTATTTTAAAACACTTCTACTTTAATGGTGACAACTATTTCTATTGAAATTATTAAAGGTGTGGGGCTCAAAGGAAAATTTGGAGAAGGAACTTTTAAGAAGAGAATTAGATAGAAGGAGATATGAACAAGGTAATTGTTTATTGACAGCTTAAAATCTATTTTTACTGCAGAAACTGCCCCCACAGTTAAGTTTTATGACTGATATATAGATATTATATTTTAGTTAAAATTATAAAACTACATTGAATCTTGCAGATGTATTTACTGTTAAGAGAAGACTGAGAAATTACAGGAGAGAAATGGGTCATAAACGTCTTAAACATGGAGTTGAAGAAATGGGATTAAAAACAGTATCAGGCCGAGTTGTGCTGACTGCTGTGGGAATGTAATTAAATATTGATCTTCTATTATGAAACTATGTTTGAATGTTGTAATTATGCAAGATGTTCATAATAAAATGTTCTTTTAAGCATTGTTATTGTGGCAGAACATATATTCTTTAATTTTTTAATAATAATTTCTTGTTCATGCTAAAAATGGCATACTTGTGTTTTTACTTTGCATAAAAATGCTGTATATTTAAATTAAAATAGACAGTGCTACCTAATTCTATAATGTTAATATTTTTACAGCAATGGGTGCAATTTTCTTTTCAAACTATGTGCATGGCTATACACTGGATCACATAGTATGTTTTCAGAATGTATCCACTCTTTAGCGGACACAGTTAATCAGTTAATTTTGGCATATGGAATTCATAAATCAGTGCAGGTAAGTCATTTTTCTAAATAAATAAAAGGCACTTCCTAGCACTAAATTGACTAATTTTTTTGTACTGCCCATCTATACTAATAGTATAAAGCTTAAGAGTTTGTTTAGTTGAACGTGTGGAACGACGGTTTGATTAGAAAAATATTTTAGTGTTGGATAGGCCATTTATTGAGGAAGACTATAGAGTATATGCTAACATCACATTAGGACCAATAGGTGAGAAGCATTAATGAAATATGTTGCAAAATCAGGAAAAAATTATTCCTTTTGCGAGTTTCCGTTGCGTGCGCTGCGTAAACGGTTAAAGTTACGCGAGAATGATTGTAGAATCTATAGTTACTACTTTATTTATGTATAATAAGGACTGGGAAACAAAAACTATATTACAATTAACTATTACATGTGTATGTTGTTAGTAAGCTATTGAATATTAACTATTAACATACAGAATAGAAAAGTCAAATAGTGAGAAACAATGCATCAAATTATCACAGAACATAGAAAACATAGAAAGTTTTTTTTCAAAGAAAAGTATTTTAACAACTTAAAAGTTTGTAACATATAAAGTCAGATTGCAGATCCAGACCACCCATATGGCTATACAAATATGAGATATGTATCATCATTGATCTCAGGTGTGGGTATCTTTTGTGTGGGCTGCGGCTTGTCCTTCTACCACGGCGTCACCGGTATACTGGACCCACAACCACTACATGACTTCTATTGGGTAATTGTTTATCTCTCTAACTACCAGTGAGAATATAGAAAAAAAATATCTAAAATTTAATATTTATAAAAATTTACCTACACTACTACATATAAAGAGTAAATATTTGTATGTTTGTAATAAATAAACTCAAAAGCTACTGGATTGATTTTTGTGTATAGTACATCTACATTGTACTCGTGTGAAAACGGGGATATAAATGTGTTAGTGGTATAATTATTCTGTGAAAAATTGGTGTAGTGGTTCCGAATATTTGCATATAAGTTGTTACTAATAATAACTTATCCAGTTATGGAGCTATAAAAGAGCAAAGTGGTGCAATGCGCCAGAGCCCCGAAATTATTTGTTCTATGCAACAGGACCCTTGTACTTCTGAACTCATCCAAATTATTTAGTTGTAGTAAAAAGTATTTTAGAAAATATTTGGTTATAACAGTTTATCAAATTATCATTTTTTTTTGTGCATAAAAAGGGTATATAATTCAAAAACGAAACTATATTCAGGCGTACTTCGTTCTCGGAGGTGCTGTGGTGTCAGAAGGGGCTACTCTAATGGTGGCTCTAAGTGCAATTAAAAAAGGTGCAAAAGAAGCGAACATGTCGTTATATGAATATGGTAAGAAAACTTTTGTATCGATAATAATCGTTCAGGCTTGCTACCTATAAAAGTATGACGTCATCACTTCTGACGTCACGATTTTCTTGTGCTGGTTCCGTATTTAACTTTAAGGCCTTTTCATGGGTCGCGTCATAAAAATGCTATAGATATAAAGTTGTTAGATATAAGGTATCGGTGTGACATACATCTGAGCAGTCCGCTGACTCCTCCCCTCGCGTTGTCTCGCTTTCTCTTACAAGCGAACGGCAATAACGCTCTAAAAGCGGCTGGGTGCGCGCTATGACTCCATCAGAGTGTGCGTTCACTCGGATACTAGCCGCGCCGCGGTGGCTGGGGTAAGAACTACTCATATTAAGCCCTGTTCTTCTATATCCTTTGGTTATATTGCCCCGCTAACAGTTAAACGATATAATAGAGAGTTGTTCCTCAGTGATGCGCAGCTCAGACCCGTCGGTGAACGTGGTGCTGTTCGAGGACACGGCGGCGGTGGCGGGCGTGGTGGTGGCGGGCAGCTGCATGGCCATCTCGCAGTACACGGGCAACCCGCTGCCCGACGCGATCGGCTCGCTGCTCGTGGGCACGCTGCTCGGCGGCGTGGCCTCCTTCATCATACTGAGCAACGTGGGGGCGTTGATTGGCAGGTGACTGGACTACCTAATCAATCATTCTAATTGTAGGGATTGTGATGGCCCGTTTTGTAAATGTACGTGTTATATTTATGTGTGTGTTTAAAGAAAACAGCAAAATGCAGCCTATGTTACTCGCTGATAATGTAACTTTCTATTGGTGAAAGAATTTTTAAAATCAGTCGAGTAATTTTTGAGTTAAATCGTAACAAACAAATAAATCTTTGCATTTTTATGTTAGATATCGACAGACCAGCATGAGGTTCACTTGATGGTAAGTGATAGCTCAGCCACAGAACATCAGTTAATGATGCGCCGTCGATCTACTTTTTACTTCGAGCATCCGGAAATTCATAAAGTTCCTCTTTATAATATTAGTTAAGATACGTAAGGCATTCCTTTTTCATTTTGGTTCATATGTGTTTATGTGTATTGTGCTATTTCCACTAATTATCCTTTTGTACACCACCAAAGCGAAACGTTTTTGTTTCCTTCGAACCATCGATATTAAACGCAACGTCCATCCAAGGAGACTATTCAAATGGGAGTATTTTTAATTTACATTTTAAGACATCAGCTTTTAAAAACTATATGTAATATTCCTTTTACGTTAACACCTATCGATCTCTGATCCATAGATCAATTCGTCAAGAGCAACTGGATGAGATCAACAGCGTGCTGGAGCGCGACTTCATGATCCGAGCTATTCACGACGTCAAGGGGATCGACATTGGCAGCAACCTCATAAGATACAAGGTTATTAGCGCCGTTGGAGTTTAGTGCTTGAAACATATCGCATCTTGAAATCAAACGAAAACTTACGACTATCAACGCCATCTTGTGATATAGACACAAATGTTACCTTAATGAATAAATGATTTGATTTGATTATTAGGAACTCGTACACGATACGAGAACTTTCTCAAATAATACATTTTTCTTTTAGTCAGTTTGGTTTTCAAGGTGCGATATATTGATAAGATTATATGGAGGAAGATATACCTTTTTATATAAAAGGCAAACGGACAGGCGGCTCATCTGATGGTAATCGATTAAAGCCGCCCATGGATATCCACATCAGAGATTTTGCCAATGCGTTGCCGACCTTTAGGGCAGAAGAATTGGCTTCGCTGTGTAGCTTATGCACCGTATTCAGGTTCAAAGGGTTTTCTTTACTTAAGTTTTGTGTCTGGAACATGCTTTTCAATTTGAATTTTTCGATTCTTCGTTACTCCAAAGTAATTTCGATATCCCTTCAATTCAGTTTATTTAACTTAGAAAGTTTTCGACTTAAAGAAAACCGGAAATTATATATGAACCCATCAAGGGCTAGGTAGATGCTCCGCCTAATGCCCCAAAAATCTAAAAATAATTGAATATAGATAATATAGATTTGGTTAATTTATAAACATAAGTATCAAATGTATATCATTGCAGGCCGAAGTAGATTTTGACGGAAGAGCGCTCACGAGATCTTACTTAGAGAAACACGATCTGAATGCCTTATTAGAAGTAAGTGATTATTATTATTTTACCAGATTTTCACTGTCAAATTTACGTGGATTATATCACGGAATATTTGCTTAGTAATTTATTATTTTCTTTTATACATGAAAATGAAAAAGCCTTCCACAAGCCGGAGCCATACCCCATCGCTTAAGTAATATTGCAGGAGTCCTTGACTATAATATAATTGTATGTTGAAATAACTACAAAGGTTTTAAAGTATTACAACTAATATTGTGTTGTAGGATATAAAAAAAATACAAACAATCGATGACGTCGAAGCTTTCCTCCTGAAACATGGCGAGAACATAGTAGACATGTTGGGAGGCGAGATAGATAGAATAGAATTAAAATTGCGGGTAAGTTTAGACCCATTTCAATAATTATTAATATGTGTCTTCGACCCAGACTTTTTCTCCCTATTCCTACCTACCTAATAAACCGAATGATTTTTCTTATTTTAGTAAACTTAAGATAGATTTATGTGAAGTCATAATAAAACAGATTATTTACTGTGTTTTTTATGTCAGATATCGACAGACGAGCATGAGGTTCACTTGATGGTAGGTGATTCCTCAGCCACAGAACATAAGTCAATGATGCGCTGTCGATCTAATTTTTACTTCGAGCATTCGGGAATCCATAGACTGGTTTCGCGTACTTCACGGTTTTTCCATCTATTAACGGTGGTTCGTTACCCGGTCGGAATTTCGATATTGTTCCCACCCGTTCCATACCCGAAGTTACAAGACGTGGGGAAGACATGCTTACAGAAAATTATAAACATGTCGTCCCGGTGGGATTGGAACCCACGATCCATCGATGTGCACGGCAGGTGTTCTACCGAACACGCCAACGAGCCCATCAACTGTTTTCGAATACCTTATTGAGTTATCTATAAAATAATTATTTTTGTTTTCAGAAAAAGTTTCCACAAATACGACACTGTGATTTAGAAATACTGTGAAGTTACAATGTATATTCTTAGTAACTAGAGAAATTATATTTGTAAAGACTTCCGATGTAGTTAGTCATACAAAGATATATAAAACAAATTATTGAAGATAATATAACCTGTTTACTATCGTATATGATGCATAACTTTCACGTGTTACTATAAAGAGAATACCAAATGTTATATTTTTTGTAAATAAAAAACATTTTATTAAACATTTATTCCATTGCAAAAGATCTTAAGTGAAGATTCACCGCTTTTTTTCATTTGTAATATTCACTGGCTCATAAAAATGTGTTATTGAATGCAGTTTTATTAGCCTTTACTTACTCCATGATATGTATTAGTGTTATAAGGTATACATACGTAAATGACCCAGTCCTATGCTGTAAATTATATAAATTTTCTAGTAATAATAATGCATTCAATAATAATAATGAATGCATTATGAACGCAAATCTCATGTATTAAACTTATGATTCACATCAAAATCGTTATAGAGGGAGTAAACTAATACAATCAAACTGAAAAATGTTTAATGACTAACAGACAAAAAGGGATAACCGCCATTCCACAACTTTACGGGAAAGTAATTTAAAGTTCTGAATAAACGAAAAGAAATTATATAAATATATGCGCGACAAAAATTTTGTCGTAGATTCATAAAACTTAAATCAAATGACGCAAAAAAAAACCAAATAAGATGAAAAATATGAAAACGTGCGAGTTGGACTCGCGCAACGAGTTCCGTACCAACTTTTAGTTAATTAAACAATTTCCCAATAAAAAAGAACTACAATGTTTTTACTTTTTTCTTTACTTGTGCTACATGACATTGCTTCATACCAAATTTCATGATTCTAAGTCAACGGGAAGTACCTACCTTATAGGTTTTGATTCCCTTGTGAGTGTCAAAATATGCGGCATAAACGCAGCATAAGTTTTTGATTGCGTCGACTTAGAACTTTAATTGCAAGGGATTGCAGACTTTGTTCCTGAGAAAAAGGGTCTTGACAGACGGACGGACAACGAAGGGATCCTATAAGGGTTCCGTTCTTGGTACGGAGAAAACTAAAAATAAAATATGCCAAAAATGTTGCTTATCACTTTTTGGCTGTTAGCTGTCGATATGTCCTCTATAATATGTGCGTCAATCGAAGTCTCGTGGTGTAATGAGGGCTCAATCGGTTCAATTTATGTTCGCTTATAAAATTCGAAGTAGATACTTATATTGTTTTTCTTACCAATGCATTGAAGCTTAAAGCTTATTCTCTATTATTCGAGAGAAGTCATTCCGTGCAGTTAAATACTAATACACTATTGGTAAGTGGATTGATATAAAATTTACTTATATCTAAACGGAATTTCGATGTAGGGTATTTGATGCCGTAGAACAGGGTTTCCCAAAGTATGCGCCATAGAAAGTAGAGGGGCGCCATAGCCCTATTTTTTTTGTTTTTCTTAAATAAATATAAAACTTAGCTAATATATTGTGAATGTTATAATTTTTGTGTCTATCTACTTAGTATCTCTGTACCCTATTCTACCAGTTAAGACGCCGAGAAAAAAATACTAAACCTGTTAGTGCGCCATGAACTGAAAAAGTTTGGGAACTCCTGCTGTAGAGGATTATTCTTTCCTAATGTATGAATTGAACCTAATGTATGATGATGGTATTTATCTAAGTTATCCATTTTCTTATCAATTTAAGTTTTAATAGATCGCCCACTACTTTGTGTTAACTAGCAATCTGATAATATTAATATCAACTTCAACACCAATACCAAATATTGCAAAATTGATGTACTGAATCTTTCTGAAGTTATAATTTAGCTGTAACCTTTCTTCTGTGATGTTTTTGTATATAATATGCTTTATTGTTAAGTAAAACTAGCTATTAATAATTATGAAAATTGAAATATAACATGTAAATAAAACTTACAAGTGGATTGTGTTTTTGATTTTTCTCTAATTTCCGACTAATAAGGCCACCTGGGCAAAATATACGTTTTGTTATTCACATTGATGTATACATTCTTACAAGAAAATGATAGATGTGTAGTAGAATAACCTTTCTTATAAGGTGTTATTGTCCATATTTTTTAATGGAATATTTCATAAGCTAAATAATACCTATTAACGATTCGATACTAGCAACACGCCCCGGCTTCGCACGGGTGCAATGTAGATGTATACACAAAAAAGAAAAGCCTATGTTACTCGCTGATAATGTAGCTTTCAAAGATATAATATTACTAATAAAAGTAATATATCCACTAATTATTATCTTATTGTTTTTTGTGTAGGGAGAAGATTACACTGAAATAATACGCAAAAATATTCAAATATGTAATAATTTATTTGATACAAAATATAATAAACTTCATTAAACTTAAACTTCAGGTAAGTCATTGTAATAAAACAAATTTGATAAAGAACATGTTACTTTGTAATTTAATTAAAATCATTAATATAAATTATCAATTATAAATAATCAATAATATAAATTATTGTTAGTAAAAAATTGGCTTAGCTTCGAAATTACAAACATGAAATGCTGATTGTATGGATGGATTTCTTAGTACATATACGTATTTAATATATATTGCTTCAGTAAATACATTTTACATTATATTGCATATTAGTTCAAGCCAAAAATTTATGTTTGATGAATACAACTTGAAAGAATCTCATTCAAGTACTATTATGTGATAAAATATTATAATTTTATGCAGATTTCTGTAAATGCTTTTATAGCACTGTGTGACCTAAACCCGCATTTTACACACGCTTTCCGTGACCTAAATAGGCCATTTTCACACCGGATAAAATAGTATACGATACTCTTGACAAATTGTCTTTTATTGCACGAGGTTCCTCAATATAGTGCAATAATAGACAACTTAAGTCACACGTATCGTAATGTACTATTTCTTAATTATTTTATTATTAAGGTGTTAGAAATGGAATGAGTAGACTCCTTGTAAAGCGCCTTCTTGAGTCATTTATATCGTTAGTTACACAAAATAAATATACCTGCGCCCATGATGGAAAGCCTGCTACAGTTCTGTGAAACCTGCACGCAGAGGCACTTAATATGAGCCAGGAAAGGGATGTATCGTCCAGCTCTCATTTTTAAATATCAATACAGCTCATTTTATGTATTATGAAATTTACGTTCTTATTTTATTGTAATTGAAAGAGATATTTACGCCTAGCAGGTTACTAAAATGCTGATATACATGAACTTCTTTCCAGAAAACCATCTTAATTTTATGCCAAATCCTTAAAATGTCTGAAGATAAATATTTATTAATAATGACCCAAAAAAAACATTATTAAAGCATAATTATAATAACAAGCTTTTTAAATACAAAAGTTTTGCTTTTATTGAGCAAACATTTTTCTTTAATTGTTCCAAACATCACTTAATATCACATTACCCCAAAACCTGGTGATAAAGGTTTCTTCAAATTATGTTACTAATATTATTATTACTTTAAATCAGGTGTCGTCAGACAAGCATGAGGCTCTAGTTATAAAGTATAAATCAATGATGCGCTGTCGACCCATTTTTATTTTTACTTCAAAATATGAAAAGACTGCCTTTCTATTTGAGGATGTCCGAGTGTAATTAAGTAGCAGATAATAGAGAGAAGTAAGTATGTCGCAAGTTGCTAATGACGACTTAGATAATTTCATAAAGGGAATTTATATAGTAAATTAATTTTTCATTTGACGCAAAAAGTGTAAAATTCAACACATTGAGTTTCAGTATTGTATGAGATGTTATACGCTGACCTCATGACACATGATAATTTCATTGATATGGAAAAGCATCTAAAATCCTATTTTTTATTCCCTCAACCACGCTTTTATAGTCGACACCAGCAATTTATACTGTGCTAACTTGAAAAAGTAGATTTACGCCTAATGAAATTTAAAGCAAAATTGTGATTACTTTTACATTATCTTAAACAATTTCAAAGTTATCACAAGTTCTCTTTCAAATCTTCTGGTGTAAATACTTTTGCAAATTATCGTATTAGCTGGTGTCGTAGTGCAAAATATAACTATTATATAGCTGGCTTGGTTTGTGGAAGACAAAGGTTGTAGTGTGCAGTTTTGTTCCAAAATTCTGAGGTTTTCCACCCGCACCAGCCCTTGGAGATGACCGTCTGCAAGTCGTCCGCGCCCGTGTAGTGCGGGTCGAGGATGAGATACCGGGTCTCGTTCTTATCTTCGTTATATTCTACCCCTATGATGGTGTGGGCTAGAACACCACCACCTATAGTGCAGACAGAGAAGTCATGTTAGCAGGGGCGAATTTCCCTATAGGCCGAGGCCTAGGGCGGCAGAGCTCTGTGAACTTATACTTCAACGTTAGAAACTCACAAATAAAAACGGTATGCATCAGTATATGACAACACTGATTGATGTAACTTTATCATATTATACAGACTTTCCTTATATTTTACTAAAATATCCTCATATACTCGTATTATCATTCAATTCTTCGTGCTTTAGTTGAGTAGGGGGATGGCAATCTTTTCCATAGGCCTAGGGCGGCCACTGTTTCAAATCCGCTCCTGCATGTTAGAAATCGCCAGACAAGCATGAGGTTCACTTGATGGTAGGTGATATCCCAGCCGAAGATCAGTCAATGATGCGCTGCCGACCTACTTTTTACTTCGAGCATTCGGAAATCCATCGACTGAGGTCGAAAGGCGAAATGTGCACTTCACGGTTTTTCCATCTATGAACCGTTTGTTACCCGGTCGGAATTTCGATAATTCTCCCACCCATTTAATGCCCGAAGTGACCAGACGTGGACGTCGTTATAGAAAATTATAAACATGTCGTCCCGTCGGGATTCAAACTCTCAACCCATCAGTGCGCAAAGATTTCTACCCAACGCACCAACGAGCCCGTCATTTGTTTGAGTAAATAACATACAAGTTACTTAAACATAAAAATAAGAAGAAAATAAAAAATAGTAAGATGTGAACTGAAATAAAGTATTGAAAACAAAAATAAAAAAATGTCAAAAAATATGAATAATAATAATTTAATTTAAATAAAATACTTTAGAACGTATTAAAACGCGATTTATGATTCATATTATTTATGCCGACGTTTCAGTGTGCCGCGACCACGGTTGCTGAAAAGCATCCGCGAAACGTCGGCATAACTAATAAATAGCGTTTCAATCCGGTATAAATAATTTTATTTGAATGTGTGATACTCGTTAATAAAAGATAATAATAATTGAAATTATTTCAAGAATTTCAACTTACCGATCATAATAGGGCTTCCATGTTGCACAAAGTGATGTATCAATTCCGGGGTGTATGTTTGTAGCTCTCCACCCGTGTTCGCGAACAGGATCCGCGACTGAACACCGAGCAGTGTGTCCAGGCAGAACATCACCTCGGTCGAGCCAATCCATTGCTTGGAGCCCAAGAACGACGATGGCTTATCGCCTATCTTCACGAGACACTGCTGGATTTCTTTGTGAGTCGGCACATCCATTGTGCTGTATCCTTGATACCTGAAAGAAATAATACAATTAGATATATGGTCAGTTAGAATACTAATAAAATTATTTATTAACCAATTAATTTTTTAGTGGTCAGTTTTAAATGTGGCTCGGACTTTTTAGTTAGGAGGTCCCTTGTTAAAGAATTCAGCTCCTTCCATATACAATGACACAATACGAGTATACATAGTTAAGTTATAGTATAACTAAGAGCTTTTTATATTTATTAGATTAGAACAACAAAGGTGATTTAGTAGTTTTAGGTCAATGCTAGCCAGAATATGATATAATCAAGTCATGGAGAATATGTATTGTTATGTGTTTGGGTGGGTGTGTGGGTGTGTTTGTGTGTAAGTAAGTGAATACTTATAATAACTTGTAAATTTATTATAAAAATCTATCGCTATTATACGAGAAAATGTATATTCTAAAAATAAAATGTACTTTAATATTATTAATGTGAAAGTTGGTGAGGATAGTTGTTAATCTTTTAACCAAAAACTACTGAACGGATTTATTTTATGCAATACTAGTAAAAAAGGCCAAAAATTGATAAAATCGAAGGCTGTGCAGACGAAATCACATAAACTAGCAAATTATAATTTAGTATTAGTTGTTATTATTAAACTTTAAAACAAGTTATAAACCAAAAAAATATTTTAAATGTATGAGAATTTCTTAACTTACTTAAACCAGGAGAATATAGTTTGCATAGAGCGATAGGCGCATCCCCAGCCATCATCATTGAAATTATCTTGCATATAATGGTAGTAGATGTACTTCCCACGAACGGTGGCTACCGTTACATTAGTCTTGTTTTGTGGTGGGATGGCTTCGTGAGGGTTAATTAGTTTGACACTATTAAATACATATGCATTTCCTCTCCTGAATATTGGCCGATTCATTGGTAAATCTAGCTGTTCATGTAATGATTTTCTTTCCTTTTCTGGAAAGTAGACATGTTTTGATGATTTACATACATATTACATACACATTACACATACATCACACCTCTTTCCCATTGGGGTAAGCAGAGATCAGAGAATCCTTGCATACCACTTTCATTATTGCTTACATACACACTTGTCGGTTTTGAGTACTTTTGACCTGGCCTTTTTGAAGAACCCCCCTATGTATTCAAGGTACATCCGCCTAGGTCGACCACTCCCGGCTCTTCCACTCACTCACACCAGCTGCTTCATACATAATTTGAAGATTTGGTATTCATAAAATATGATGCTTAATGCGTTATTCAGCTGCTATGAACTTATACAAATCTATGATTTACTATTCGGTTTCTGTCTTATAATTATTACAATAAGACTATTTCAAACTTTTTATTTTTTTAAGTTTATGGTCTTTATGAACAGAACTCTATTAGCACTATTTGTTCTATAAATTAGAAGTGCATAACTCTAAATTACTTACCCATACTTTCATCTGGAATTCCTTTAGGTACTATCCTAGTGATGAAATGGCCAATTTCGGGAGGCAAATAGTGGAATATTTCCGGCAACCGTAGGCCAGCGCCGTCGCCAATTCCTTCCTGTCCTATAATTTAATCAATCAATTTTGGTCAACTACAAAATTTATTATTTAATAATGGTGAAAGACAGATAAGCTGCATTACTTCAAACAGGTAAGTATTTACGAGTTAATAACAAAATATAATCACCTAGTTGTTCAATCAGAACACTTTCGAGCAATTTAAGAGAACGACATGTTGCTTCTACTAGTACGTTGTATAATTCTGATAGTTTCGTGTTGCGGTGTATCATTGCCAATGTATCAACTCTCAACGGCATACTTATACAAAATGCAGCTAAAATAATTAAAATGTTATTGTAGTGTTGTTTAATGTTATTGCATAATTCATACATAAGTATTTTCTTTTTATTTCTACTCACGTTTTCTTTGTGTAGTCATCATTTTAACTGCTGTCTTAACAAGTTTATCTGATAAAATATCTTTAGTTGCTTTCATCACTAGATTCACAGGTACAGTCTCCTAATAGACATACAAATATATATTTTAAAAATTATATTGCTAATAGTTTACTTACATTACAAACCACAACTTTTAGATAGCAATTATTTGTTGAACATATGTATACATTTCAGGATCTCCTAGCTAAGAAGCCAGAGCCACATTTAATACTGTACATGAAAAAATGGTTAATAAAGAATCTTATAATTATTATTATTTACACATGTAAATAACAGCTGAATATGCAAATGATATACTTACAACATTATTTATATTATACTTCTTCTTTTTTGCTGATTGCTCAGGACTCCACGAGTCAACAAGATCTCCTATATTAGCTTCAGTACTGGTACCACTTATGCCTACATCAGATGCTATTCCAAACAAGTAAACAGAAGTCCCATTTAATTGAAATGAAACTTGACCTGAAGCTATCTAAAAAAATATGAAATAAATAAATCAAATTAAAACATTTGTTGCGATTAGGTTGCAGAATAAGTGATCAATTTTTCAAGTTAATTGTGACTAAGTAAAAACTTTGCTTTTATTACTTGTGTTTTGTGTAGTTTTCTTGATCCACCTCTCATTTAAACTTTAAGAAGGTAGAAATAGTAATAGGTATTTAATAACAAATGTACCATAGAATGAACCACAAGCATACCTTCTTCCTTTTATTCTGCAGCACATTCTTAACACCAGAAATAGTGGCTTCACATATCAGAGGCAGTATAGTATTTAATCTAACATGAATAAATTGTTTCCAAAGATCCTCAGTCTCAAACACATCATATTTTGTCTCTTCAAACTTTTCATGCACCAAAAAATGTGCCTTTATTTCCTTATCCTTACCAACTACTAGAAACAATGGATTGTCTGTTATATCTACATCCTGTAAATTAAGAATTCATTAGTAAAATATTTTGTATTTTAATACAAAATTTAAGCCTATTTATTTATTAAAGTATGATATCAGATCACGGATTTCTATTGCTGAGATTGCAATTTGATAGTCAAAATTATATGAAAACCATATTATAAAAATATATATTTATTCACATGCCATCTTAAATTGAAATGGTAGTAAAACAAAATTTTTGTTCAGAACATAAGTTACCTGAAGAATTTCTTTAGGTTTTGAGTCTGAGCTTGATGTGTCGCTGAATTTGACCACTCCACATAGTTCTATCTCGGCCGGCAGGTTCAACAGAAGCTGGCTATATGTTTTCTTTTCATTTTCAAAAAACTCTAAGCTGAATCCAATGACAAGCAGTGTGCTGTCGTACATAAGGCCGTATAAGCATCCTGTAGTCTCGTATGTATCAGTTTTTAACAACCTCTGCAAAATATTATTTAAATACAATGAAACTCCAAAAAATAGAATTCTTACATTTTTGCAAAGAAACAATAACGATCAAAAACATATGTTATTCAAATAATAAATCTAAGCCGTACTTTTTCCACATACTTAATATTAAAAATCTTTTAATATTGACTTTAAATACAAATAAATATATATAAATTTTAAAACTTTACCTCGATCACATATTTTGATATTTTAAGACGTGGTGACATCTTTAACGAATGTTGCTATTTTTTTATTAATTGCGGGATTATTTTCATCATACATTACTCAGATACATTATTTTGCCCACAGAGCGACATAGATGACAGAAGTACATAATATTTAACGTCATGATGTTATAGATAAAGATTAAAGAGTGAAATCGAAATTTGATTTAAAAGTTACCAAAATATTGTATAAAATATTCACACTTGATCGACTTAAAGACTTTGCTATTAATATTATTAGTATTGTCTAAGAAATAACAAGGTGTAAATTATCATTTATCTAGTAGGTAGATTACAACTATAGATGTAAAACAACCGATTTAAACCAAATGTTGCCGTTTTAAAACCTAAAAAATGGTTTAAAACTCGCCTACAAAAATAAAACAATTGTGTTTTACACTTCATTATGGGCAATTTTTGGTCATCTGACATTATGTTTCGTTTTAATTAGTTTATTGAAAATCAACAGAAAGTACCTACCTACATTACCTATTACACGAAAACTTAAGTATGTAGGTATTAATTAGTATAACTAATAACTATTAATTACTATAATACAATATTACACACACTAAATTAGAAGACATCATTTAAAAAAAATTTACACAGCTTATAAGTACTCCGTTATATACTTATTTCCGTAAAATCAAGAAAATGTACTACTACTATAGTCATCAACTGTTTTAAATCGAAAAAAATGGTTTAATTCGGTTTTAAACGCATTGGTTTAAAATCATCCTTACACCTATAGGTACAAGTTACAACCAGGGCTGCCAGATTGTATAATTGTATTGTGTCAAGTCTTAAATGTAATAAATTAATTTTTTTTTCTTCATATTTTAAAGATAAGTCAAAGTGACTAAAAATAAATATTTGTATATTTTACAGACTATTTTTTAACAATTTTGTCGCTTTGTATAATAAGATTTGATTTTGTATAATTTCAGTGACCGAGCGGTATAAAATAAGTTGGCTCTACTGGCAGCCCTGTTTATGACAAAGAATCCAGGCAATTGTAAATTCTTATAATTTAAACCATAATTTTTTTTCTAAGAATCACTGAAATCTAATGATTGCAAATAAGCTTCTTAGTAAAGCTCTTGTATATATTTCATTTTAGAAAGATTAGCTGATATTTAATGAATGTAATCACTAAATAAATTGTATGTTATGTTGTTATATTGTTATTCTGTCTAATTCTAAAATCAAAATCCTTTTTGCTGAATAACTTTATTGATGAATATCATTTGTAATACATGTGGTAATAACTTCCTCAACAAGTTTACTTCGCTCTTTTGCTACTTTTAGTAGTTTTTTATGACTATCTGTTGATATTTTTCCACCACCAAATTTTAGAACACCACATAAAAGGCCTTGGTTCCAGCAAACTATTAAATTTGCCCCAATACCACCACACATTTCTTCTTCATATGCTGTTGGATCTGTTAATACAATATTGCTAAAACGAAATAAACAGACATTCAAAAAACAACATTTTATAGCAAGATATATTCTACTGTTATATGAACCATAAGGCAGACAAACCACATCACATCTGTGTAATAATTGATGTATTGCAGGCACTAAGTATATTTTCAATAAACTTTTTGAAGACAACTTCAACTAAAAATGTCTTTTCATTCAGCATTTTATTTTATGAACTATTATGAAACTAAATTAAAATTATAAAGTACTAGAAGCTTATTTAGCATAAAGTTGTTTATCCACAATACCTGTCAGGTGTTTGATATATAGCAAAACTAGTTGCTACTGGTAGGCCAGATACTTTTAATGGTGTCCTTATACTTGGATTAACTTTTATTTCCTCTGTTTCCTCATCAAAAGTTACTGTAGGCAATGATACTGAAATAACATTGTAATAATTAGTCATTGAAAATCACGCTAAAATAAAAAAAAAAGAATTATTAATCTTACATGTTTTAAGACTTGTCATTAAAGTGGTAATACAAGCATCTATCACACTTCCATCATTATCTATGCACACCATATCACAATACAACACCCAAGCTAATTTATCTGACACTATACATAAGTCCTTAAGTTCTATACACTTAGAATTTTTTATTATTTCATTAACAGTATTGCTGACAACTTGAGCATAATCGGAAGGTGGTCCTGGCCTGAATTTGGATGAGCATAAAGGCAGTAATTCCACATTTGTAATTAGAAAACCACTGTCTGGTTCCTCCGCTTTAGGCACTGCTAATTCCTGAAAAAACATATTGTTGGAGATTAGTTTTTTAAACTTAATACTCTTATTATTTACATAAATACAGGAAAATATTTATAAAGCATGTACCAAAGTAATTCCGCAGATAACAGTCGTGTTTCCACATTTAATGAGTGATGATGCCTCTGCAGTGTGAATGGCATTAACATTTAACTTAATGCTTCGTTGTTGCTCAAATTTTCTTCCATCGGGCCTTACACTCAGAGAAATGTAGTCATTGAAATATTTATTTGGGTGTATAACTCTAAAAAACGGTAACACCAATGTAGTTTTAGATAAATATTAACAATTAAAATTCATAATTTTCAACAAAAACATACTTGTAGACGTCTGACATTCTTACGCTTTCTAAGTTTATAGCTCTTATGTTTAAATAAAGACTCTGGTTCAAAATTTAATATAATAGTTAAATTTCTATTATTGTTTACCTAGATATATTGTTTTACATTTGTCATTTACATAGCATTTGTCGTTGTCAAAACACATGTTTTTGACTTTTTGAGGTTAGCACGTCTTAACAGATTATCATATACATATACAGGAAATAACTGGTTAAGATTTAAATCAAGCGGTTTTAGAAATTAACAGTACTATCTAAATAAACGATATTGTGAAATTAATGAACCAATATTACACTTTAAATATGTTTTCAAATGCAAAAACGGTAGGATTGCCAAGTAAAATTGGTATATTTAAACCGAAATACGGTAAATTAATAAAAAAAAATAGATTAAATCTCTGTATCTTAAAGTAGGAATGTTATATTACGCACTTATAACGTTATTAAAATAACCGAAAAATCGGTAGATTCGACATAACTGGTTTTCAAGTGTAATAATAGTTAGCCTTTTCATTTGACACTTTGCCATTAACCCCAATAAAAATTTTTTTGACAATTATCTGACATATGACGTTGACGTTTCTTTTTGAAACGGCGCTTGTTCGCTAAGGTGTGATTTTGTATTTTAATCCGAAAAAATCTTAATAATTTTACTTATATTTAATAAAATTATTTCTAGCTATCCATCAAAAATTACTTGTAATAGGAGAGTCAACTTATATTTAAAAGAATTGTGTACAATTCCAGATTGTTTACAATGGCCAAACCAAAAGGAGAGAGGAAAGGCAAATCAGCGATAAACGAAGTTGTAACGCGTGAATATACAGTTAATTTGCATAAACGCCTCCATGGAGTTGGATTTAAAAGACGCGCTCCTCGTGCTATCAAGGAGATCCGTAAATTTGCAGAAACACAAATGGGAACACCTGATGTCCGAGTAGACACAAGATTGAATAAATATCTGTGGTCCAAGGGTGTAAAGTAAGTGTTAATATCTCATTAAGTTGTATTTAAAATTAGGTTAGTGTTCAACAAGCGAAATTTATAACTATAAATTTACTAGCAAAATAACTCTTGATGCCAGGAATGAACAAAGTTTCATAAGTGTAGGTGCAGTTGTTACAGTTAATCACGGATCTGTTTCCAATAGTAAAATTAGTATTACTACTACATTAGAATCTCACTAATGTAGTAGTAATACTAATTGCTTGAATGTTCGGATTACTGTATTGCATAGAAAAATAAAATAAAGCATTTCATCGTATTTGTGTTCATGTTCTACACATTTTTTTTAACTAACTTCTCGCAATTAATTAACTTACTACATAGTTTTAAAATAATCCTTGAGGTCTGTTTTTGTGCAATTTATATGGGGGAGATGGTGGTGGAGGGTGCCGGTTGGTCAGTGTATTAGTGAGATTCTACTGTACTACTAGGCAAACCATTCCATGACTAATTTTTAACTAATCATGGAAGATGATATTTTCTTTATCACTTAAATTGCAATTACAAAATTGTGGCCAAAAATCTTTCAAGAAAATTGAAAATATTTGCTTGTTATTAAATGTTAATTTGGCTATTTTAATTTTTATGTAGTTTGTGAAATATAAAATATTTTGCTTGTATACAAGCTGTTTGGAAACAATTGTATTGGCTTAATCATTCTCAAAAGGCCAGCATTATGCACCTGCACATCATTATCAATTCCTTCCATGTTCTATCCACAAAAGTTTTATATAGTTAAAACCGCTTATGACATCATTTAGAACAACATATACGTTATAACAACTAAAATCAAAAGTCCTGGTTGAATTCTATATGACAGCCTTATTAAAAATATTGCTTTTTACGACATTGCTTATTAGGATATACCTCATAAAGTGACTACATTTAACTAATATATTAGGAAAATTATATCTGTTAGAATGACCAGCTGTAGTATAAACAAAATGAATAGGTAACAGTATCCACATCTGGGGCTCAGTATAATGGTCAGTGGCTATTAAGATCGCAAAAGTAAACAAAAATGTGTCCAGTTTAGGGTCTTTTGTAATTCTTAGGAACAAAATACACATGCATATAGGTATAATCAAAGCCGGCTTCTTCATATCTCATCAGTCAGTTTGTTATAAAGATATCCAAAATTTTCACAACCAATTATGAGAAGTCCCTTCAATTTTGTTATAACAGATTTTGACTGTATATCTAAAAATAATAAGAGGGTGTCTGCTTTTCATCCCTCTGCATAACATGTCCATAACAAGCCAAATCTTTGACTTTTAAAAATAATAAAATAAAAATATTTTTCATTATTCATTATTGATAATAAATATGTATTTAGCTATTTTAACTCAAATATGTTTTTTTATCACAGGAACGTCCCCTTCAGAGTTCGAGTACGCCTTTCTCGCAGACGTAATGATGATGAAGACTCTGCACACAAGTTGTTCACATTGGTAACATATGTTCCAGTTGCATCTATTAAGGGTTTACAAACTGAAAATGTGGACGCTAGCCAAGAATAAATAAGTTAAGCTTACAATGTGTTTAATTTTGATTGACATATTTATAAAATAACTAGTAACACGGCCCGGCTTCGCACGGGTGCAATTGTAGATGTACTATACACCTATGTTACTCGCTGATAATGTAGCTTACTATTGGTGAAAAAATTATATGAACAATTTTTAACATAGCGCCATCTATTGCATACTTAATCCAGTTAACAGATATCGCCATCTGTTAGAATCGTTTGGAGCCAATCCTAACAGATAATTGTGACTGGTAATTAATAATAGACAAATAATATTGCGGCTATAAATTGAGATGTAAGCTATCCTATCTTTCTAGTTGGATCAAATTGCACACGGTGTGCAAATCAAATTTAAAATTGGTTCAGTAGTTTAGGGAGTCCATCGTGGACAAACAACGTGACACGTATTTTTATATATAAAGATGTGTTTAATGTGTGGGACATCGTACAAATGTTATGATAATTTCATATAAGTACATGCATTCATTATTGAGATATTCACAAAAGACACAAAAGGCTTCGCACGGGTGCAATGTAGATGGTAAAAAATTCTAAGCTATCCTATCTCTTAAGTTGTACCAGACTGCTCACGGTGTGCCAATTTAATTTAAAATCGTTTAAGTAGTTTCGGAGTCCATCGCAGACAAACATCGTGACAGGAGATTTATATATATTAAGATTAAGGTCCTATAGAATTTAGGGCAACTGGACCCATAATGTTAACTAGCATTTGATTCAGCAAGTGTTGAGTAGAATGACAAAATGAAAGTTATTTAAATATTTGGTGTTAGTTTAACTCTACCTGTTAACAAACAAACTTCATATGAAACAGTGACAACCACAAACCAAGTTTATCAACAATTCCAAATTTTGTATATTATAAGCTTTCGATACCTTTGTATTGATGCATTCACAAGGGTTATCAAAAATAAAACTGCTCCTCAGTTTAATTTTATTTTGCACAAAAAGCAGTACTTAAATTCAACAAGCAAATATTAATGCACAAGGACTAAAAGATTATTGCCATTTTTTAATTTCTTAAAAACCTTATTTTACGAACGTCTCGAATAAAGTTATGTACTCTCAAATATGTGCATTGAAAGGGTTGGACAATTTGACATTCACGCTGGGGGTATGGGCTATGGAGACTGGCCCAATTGATTTTTGTCATGCAGTTTTTGTCTGATATCGACAGACGAGCATGAGGTTCACGTGATGGTAGGTGATACCTCAGCCACAGAACATCAGTCAATGATGCGCTGTCGACCTAATTTTTACTTCGAGCATTCGGAAATACAAAGACTGAAACCGAAACGCGCAATGTGCACTTCACGGTTTTTCCATCTATGAACGGTGGTTCGTGACCCGGTCGGAGTTTCGATATTCCTCCCACCCGATCAATACCCGAAGTTACCAGACGTGGAGAAAACATGTTTACAGAAAACTATAAAGATGTTGTCCCGGGTGAGATTCGAACCCACGACCCATCGATTTGAACGGCAGGAGTTCTACCGAACGCGCCAACGAGCCCGTCAAAGTAACATTCCGAGTAACATTGTGGTGGAATAATAGATATGATAAACAAATACTATTGTATAAAATTGAAAGAGGATATTTTAGGATAACTATACGGCGCTGTCCCATTTTAGCAGCACGTTTAGTGGTAGGCCTACTAAATTATTATATTATTAGGATTAATGAACAGCGCCAAGGAAAGCGAAGTGGATAGCATCTGCTGGAAAATTATGGCCAGCGTGTTTTGGGATGTGAAAGGAATTTTGTTAATTGATTACCTTGAAACAATTACCGGCGAATATTACCTTCTTGACCGGTTGGATGCCAAAATTCGTGACAAGACGCCTGGCTTGAAGAAAAAAAATATATCTTTCACCATCATCGCCATCGATGCATTGCATGCATGATAGCTTTGGCGATAAGAAAATTACGGGATTTGGAGTACGATTTGCTTGGCCATCCCCCCTATTCTCCTAATCTGGCACCCTCAGGCTTCCATCTGTTCAAAAACTTGAAGAGATGTGTTTCTGGGAAACGATTTGCATCCAATTAAGAAGTTGAGAGGGCCGTAGAAAGATGTTTTTACAGCTTTCCTGATTCATTTCTGGGAAATAATACTGATGTTGGAGAAGTGCTGGACCAAGTTGTATTGAAGTGAAGGGAGATTATGTAAACAAATATTTTTTTTAACAGTAAATCGGAGTCTCATTGTCAGGCCGATAACTTTCCACCTTACCCTCATAGCTGAATCAATACGGAATATAATTATATTTAATATATTATATCATATTATGTTTTTTTTAAAAAAGATCCCGGTAACACAATATATATAACGCCAGGTACCCCATTTTAAAAATATCTACCTCCTGAAATAATAATTTGTGTTGCATCAGCTGTGCGTATTATCTAATAATACGTGTAATAAACCTGTGAATATTATAGCCGACGGCCTGATACATGAAACCACAGTAGCTGCGAGCGACATCGCGTTGCGTGGATATTTCCTGTTAAGCCTTTTCAACTGCGCAACAAGCCATTATTAATGAGGCTTTGTTTTTTATCGTTACAAATTTAATATTAAACAAGTAAAAATATCTTAGTATTTAGTCATATATTATTTCTAAAAGCTTCAGTCAATGAGCTGCTTGAATCCCGTGGCATAGTAAAGGAAAGTATTTTCTCTAAATTCTAAATAACTATTAATATTACAAAAAAAAAATCTAAGTTAGGTACTGGACAAGTGCATGTTTCATGTAAAAATTGTAGATAATTTTTATTATTTGTATCAGTTTGACATAAAAAAGACACTTTGCGTTCCGATACTGCTTAATCTGCAGATATTTAATTATTAGCTAATATTTCGAAAATAATAAATACTCTTTGAAGAATAGACTTTGAAGGCGGTATCACACCTCCGCCGCGAAACACAGAAGCGAAACCGCTATATAAGTTCGCTGCCATCAAATGTATGTTCATTTGATGGTAGCGAAGAACTATGTAGTTTGAGCAGCGGAACTGGGCGTCGGAACGTGGTTGAGGCAATCGGAGCGAAATGCGAATCAAAGTCAGAGAAGGAAGCAATATTATTGTGGACTTATATATTGATGAGTTGTGGAGCTAAACTGCTTAAATGGTTTAAAAATTATTTCGCTATCACTGATTGATAAACATAATGTGTATTGAAAACATTTGGTGCTGTTTAAAATTTAAATTTATGAAAAATGCAAATAATAGTTAAAGAAAATAATAGTTTGTTCGGCGGTTTTATAGACGGCACTAAAAATTTGAGTTATTTCAAAGTACTCTAAGATATATTTTTCACTTACGTCTATGACAATTATAAACGCACTACAGGACGAATGTAAACTTTTTTAATAAACATCGCAAAATAGGATCCATTCTTAAACAAAGAAATACAACATGTTTTTCTGCTGGGTATGGCAACACCTAGAATACGAAAGAAGAGCTTGAATGTTAAGTTGTTAATTCATTTTACTAAGAGCGTGTCACCATTTCCTATCACGTGGTATAAGAGGTGTAGGCTTGTCAGCCGCAACGCCAACTATGCGGTTTGCTTCCATTAGTGAACCTAAATCTATTACAGAAGACGTTTCACCAGCGTCGCATCCCCTTTGTATCGGTTCATTCTCAGGTGCTTAGTTATATCTGAAATTTAACGTAGCTGTAGGTATTTGGATATATACTATACTGAAATAGCCTAATTTTCTTTATAATATTTGAAAATCTAATTAATTATTACAACTGTACAGAAAAAATGTATGGACAGCAGGTGTACTTATAGAAATTCTCCAACGTATGTTGGCTACATATTACCCTGACTGGTTTCATTGTTATATCAACAGTAATACTAACCTAAACTCTTATATTGAAAAGATGAACTCGAACTTAGCGTATGCAATATGCGAGCTATAGGTATATACTCTGAAATTATATTGTATAGAATAAGGTATTTTTTTTTATGTTCTAGCAGAGCTCGTGGATATCGAGTTGTAGTTACTTTTTCTTGCTGCCCTGTTCCCTATTTTTTATTTAGGGGCGTTCATTCTTGTTTCTTCATTTATATTAAATAAAAATAGGTATATTTGTTTTAATCATACATAACATAAAAGACAAAAAAATAAAGTCAATATTTTTTTGATTTATCAGTTTCTATAACGACGGTGGATTTAAAGACCAGCAGTAGTAACTTGATGAACTACGGGAGCTTGATGAACTATGATTACTGTACACTCCGCTACGACCGCTATAGGTGCTAAAATCTAGCTTTCGTTGCCAAAATCTAGCTAGATGCTTGAATACGGTAAAGATGGTATAAAGATCTTTTGTATATGTATAGACTACATAGTGGTTTATGTAGTGTTAAAGATAAAGTATATAATATAACTCTAAGGTATATCCCCATTAATACATTACAAACTTTTATACAGGTAAACTACACTGAAGCCCACTGATAGAGTAATTAGGCGGTAGTGCCTGCTTTAACCGCATGAATGCTAGTTGATATTATATTAAACGGTACCTAAGTGCTTACTTCTATGAGAATTATTAAGTGACAAAAATATTTAAATAAAAATCAGGTATACATATTTTAATATATAATACAAGTTTTAGCCGGTTTTCTATATATTTAACTAAAGGACGACCGTAACGTTATCTGTCAAATAAACAATATAATATGCGTATTATGGCTTGTTAGAAAAGATAAAAATGTTGCTGTTAATGGATTTAGATACATACAGATGAATATAGAAACCGAGCTTTAGTAAAAACCTAAACATATTTAATGTAAGGTTGATTTATTAGCACGACTTGTATAAAGAAAGTAGCAAACTCGGTAGTTATAAAATGAAAACTACATCTTAAGCAGTTATTGATCAAAGAAAATAACAAAGACTATTGTGTTGAATGCCAATGTTATTATTCTCGTAACTAGAATAATATGATCAAATGATAATAATGTTCGTAACCTCTGTTCGTAGCAGCTCGTAGCATGCATGCACGTAGCGCGTCGGACATTGAATACATGTTTACATTTTCCTGTAAACGAGACTTTATCGTTTGTGTTTCGCCGTAACTTTAATTTTCAATGTAGCTCGAATATGCTATACGAGTATAATGATTACCTGTACGGCCTTAACTTATTTAACGAGAGAAGATTAACTGTAGAGTTATTATGTTAAGATATATCATATTATACATAAGTTACTAATATTTTACTACAATATATAATAATATTATAGTTACAATTATATTTGATTGAAATATGAATATATGCATTTAAACCCCGTTATCCCTAATAGCTTAAAACAAAAAAAGTAATAAAATAAAGGCATATAGTGAAAATTTGTTTTAACTACAGAAAACGCGTTATAACTAAAAACGGTTTTAACTGTAACATATATTAAGTAGTTAAATTGACTGCGATACTAAAAGTGATATTATAAGTTTTAAATATCATATTAATATCATAACGCAAAACACGTAGTTATAGGAAAAATTTACAAGTTTCATCAAGATAGGTTAAAGTTGTCACATCGAAGATACAGTGACAAAGAGAGGGTATGGAGGAGGGTTACGGAGGTATTATCTCTCGCGCTTGACCGAGCTTCGATCACTGCCTCGATGACTCCTAAAGCCTTGTTAGGGTCTAATGAAATGGGAACTTGTGAAATACCCACTTATTAGAGCTGTTCTACCAAATGCTATAGATACCTCTTGAAAATGCAGTTCATAGGTACATATTCATATATTATCTAGTATGAAGGTCTTATTCATTTCTGATTCTAAAAAATTTACTTGAGTAAATATGTATAGTATTTTTCACTGTGGCTAATACGATATTATTTAGTCACTGTGAAAAAGGCAGAGAAATGTGACTGAATTGCGCGGTAAATTTCCACGATGTTACTTAATTATTGTTTCTAATCCAAATTATTATAAGTTCTTAAAGTAAACATGTTATAAAACCAGTAGGAGTGTAGTGCTTTTCTTGGAGGAAAAGGTAAAGTTTTTTTTTGTCTTTCATAAACAAACCGTTATTTTTTTTAACAATATTCAGTTACAAATAAAAATAATTTACAATGTATTACAGCGAAATAAATTGTAAGAAAAATTCGATAAATCTAAATTAGACTTATCTAATGAGAAGGATTAATTAGAAGGAATGCTGACATGAGTTGCCCCGCCGTTATATTACCTTCAATTGATAATAATTAATAGATTACGGGATTTTGACGGGCTCGTTGGCGCGTTCGGTAAAACACCTGCCGTGCGCATCGATGGGTCGTGGGTTTCCCCGTGGTCGTGGGGAATCCCACCGGGACGTGGGAGGAATATCGAAATTCCGACCGGGTAACGAACCACCGTTCATAGATGGAAAAACCGTGAAGAGCACATTGCGCGTTTCGGTTTCAGTCTATAATATGCATGATTTTAATAAGTCTTAATTTTGTTGACGAACGATAGATGTGAGTAAAAGTGCTCATAATATAATATGCACTAAATTATAGATTTTGTCTTATAGTGTACTAGCGACCCGCCCCGGCTTCGCACCGGTGCAATGCTGATACTAAATACACTACAGAAAAACTGTTATTATTATACATATAAACCTTCCTCTTGAATCACTCTATCTATTAAAAAAAACGCATCAAAATCCGTTGCGTAGTTTCAAAGATTTAAGCATACAAAGGGACAGAGAAAGCGACTTTGTTTTATACTATGTAGTGATAAGTACGGAAGCGATTTATTTAATATAAGGTCTTCAGCGATTAACTTACTATGTATTAGAGATAACAGCATACTTATGTAACTAATGCTCATCTTTGAGGTTATTTATTTTGTAGCAAACTACCTTAAATTTAGACCCAGATCCGTGGATATTCGCAGTTATTATTAATTTGACAGATGACCTTCGTTGGATTTCAGTAAGATATGAGAGGGGTAGGTGTTCTGGGAAGACAATGTCGTACATATTTTAAACGGGCACGCCCTCATTCGCACAAAGGCGTAATTTATAGGACCGCGCGGAGACGGGCGCCTGAGTTATGTCTCAACGATAGCGACGAGCTTTTAACTACCTAATGGAGCGATTTACTAAGACCATCTTGTGCCTTTCGCCCATGGGGTATGTATTTAATTGGTATATGAACAGAACGTAACATGAATTAATTGTTATTTTTCTGTCTCTGTTACTGAATAATAACAGTAAGTTCTTAGCTACTAGCAATTATAATTAAAAATAATAAAAACAAATTATACAACATACACTCAAGAATATAATTTATTATAACTGCCAAAAATTCTGTAGATGATATAGGTCGTATGGTAAGTTCTTTAGATTTGGTTTTCGTTATATGTGGTATAAAAAATAATAATATAAAAGCAATTGCTTTTGGTAGTGAAAAAGATGGTGGTGGTTACGAGCGCCGGGAGCTGGGGACGAATAGAAAGTTTTTCAATAAAACATAGCCCTAAGAGACAACATTTCAATGGAGCGGTATCTACAATGTTTACGGCTGGCGCGTCGCCCGCTGTCTCCTTAAGGCTTACTGCAAAACAATCTAATCTAAAGATATTGATCAAATTCTACTCACATAGATGCATCATCATTGACAGTATGATATATAGTTATGATATATATACAAACATTTATAATCTCGAATATGAAAGGAATTCATTAGAAAATGAAGAACCTACTTGTGGTTTTAAAGTCGGGTTTGTTTAAAATATATTTTATATATATACGGACAACCTTAACGGGAAGTATTACATAGAACACTAGTGTTAATATTTCCCGTTAAGGAGTTTTTTCAGGTTTTCAACAAATAATGTGAGGTCAACTTGACAGCTTATTCATTCAAACAGAATCATTCTAAACGAACTACAAATTCTGAGGTAATTTTCCGGGTAATCTTTTATCGAAGGTGCCTTTTATAAATAAAAATTTGTTTACCAGAACTATGTACATAACTTAGGTAAAATAAAGAACATTCACCCTTTTTTAGAAAAGCCATTAGGAGATTATTGGCTCAGTTAAAATTAATTAATAATTAGAAATCCGTGTTTAGAATTGGACTTGTTTGGAATTATTAAAACTAATTACAGTTATTTTATTAAAAAGCACATCAATTATTTAAGTATTTAGGAGTTAAAATGTATCATTTACGTATAGTAAAAAAAATTGGTACTTTTTTAACTACGAACTTACTGAAATATGATTTTGGTTATATCAAATCCGGTTATAAAGTGCATTTGATGTGTTCAGAAAGTTTTCAGTTCGTGTCATTTGAATGGTACGGTGTTGATGCAAGCTTTTGTTGGGGCGTTTTGCATTGCAGGTCAAGAGCAATGCTCGGAGATTGCCGTGGGGCGCGCGCGGGATACGTAAGCCATTTCAACAGCTTCTCGTTCTATTTCTGTCATGCCTTCAGTTTACTCCTAAGGAATACAATGAAACATAAATGGAATGACTTCAGTAATTATTCGTATCTATTGTTAAGTCAAAATGTTGGATTGCCGTTTTTGTTGTAGAGATTATTTATTCATATTTATAATTACACCAGTAAGGATAATGTTTACAAAGTAAATCCTATTTATGTAAATCAAAGTATACGTACATGAATTTTTTGAATACAAGTTAAGATCCTGTCGAAAATGCATTTAAATAGTAAAAAAAATTAGGTAGTAAAACATATTAAAAATGTTAAGCTTTTGGTATGCTTGAGACTGACATATTTTAAATGATTATTCTTTATTATAAAATATAATGTTTCCTCTTCTTCTAATATTAAGTGGTACAAAATTTGTTTTGTGTTAATCTCTTTGTATACATTTGTGCATTCATAGTTTTATGAGCATAGTTTTAAAATAATTTTCATGTAAGTGACTGTATTTGTTTTAATGAAATAAAGGTTCTTTAAACCTAAACTTAAAAAAATAAAGAAGTAAATTTTAATGTAGTAAAGGACTTATGTTAGTGCATTATGTTTTTTTTTATTGTATAATATTTTCTCAAGATTTGTATTGGTATCTTTATTTTAATTTATCCATGAAATAAAATATTCGTTAGTAGCGCATCAAGTTAGAGTGATCGATTCTACGAAACGCAATATATCTATCTAATTTACGTTCAGTTGGACGAACTAATAAATGAACGACAAGTTGTAATGGATTGTAATAATTGATTCCAACAGTGGTCATTAGAAGAAACAATTAGGTCGATAGTGGATTAGGTACTGAGGGTGATTGCGTGGCGGAACGAGGTATTTGTGTCACATCGAGCGATCGATCCGCCCGCTCCCAGCCAATTACTGCCGATACACGACCAAATATTGTTCTCAATATACTTGGTACTGGGAGCGCGGTGCACGGCGTCGCTCTACACATTACACTTCCGATTGCGTAGCTCGTCGCGAACTCTATCGGAAATATGCACTAGGAACTCTATGCAATGCTGCGATCTCTTTACATACACATGGTAGTCACTATTTGTTATTATTTGGAAAATTAAGACAATTGTAGTCACAAAGTTTTAAATAAGCTACATGAAGTTATAATATATAAATGCTACGAATTCGTAGCAGTCGTAGCAGTAAAAAAATATCGTAGGAGCACTACTAGATGACATAAGGTAACTCATACAATGTCGAAATAGAAATTGTAATTCACTAAACACTAAAATTAATTTGTAATATTTATTTTGTGTAGGTAAGATCTAATAATTCCAGTCTGAACTGTACATAAATGGATTTCGTTCACACATATTTGTGGAAGCACGTACATATAAAGCTAGATAAGCTGTTCACTGAAGTGCGGATCTGATATCTAGCGCTTTTCCTTGAGTTTGGAATTTCGAATGGTGCATTTTCTTTTAGATTTTATTTTACATAATAAGATTCTGATGTTGTCAATGTCCTATTTTTAGTTCGACAATTACCTATATAGTTTTAATATTAAAGGACTATTCGATTATTTATGTCGTTTGATAAAGTGATGCAAATAAATTTTGAAAAAAGAATCTTTCATATATTAGATACGGCGGGAAAAACTACGCATGCAGTACTGACTACAGTCTCTAACGACTCTACGACACTTAAGTATTCTTAGCGTTGTAGCTTGGCGCTCATGCCCTTTTCAAGAGTACGTATTCACTGTTTATGCTCCAGTTTGATATTTCTATATAAGTGATCGTAGATAGTGTATTCCTATTATTTTATAATAACCTTTGCTAGAAATATTGTGTTAAAAATAAAATATAACGAAAGATTAAACAATATTAATTAGTGTACAAGGTGCTCAACGACCATTATACTAATATTGTCTTTTATTGACGTGAATATCACACATTTAAATAAAATACTTTATAACTGATTAAATAGTTAAATAATTGTTTTAAATAAACTATAATCAATATTAATGAGTATTTTTATAAGTTATCAACTACTAGTGCGTTAAAATAATTTTGTTATTTTGTGTACGAAATATTTTGAATTTTTGATCATAATTTTTAGCGCAGCTAATTTAATAAGTACAATTTATAGTAAATAAGTTCGTTAACATAAGTTTTTTTCGATTCTGATTTGCTTACAAGCTTTCCGATGAGCAAGGCGTAGTTGTGGTAAATCCTTCGAGTGACATTAAGGTACCTGGGAGATATCACGCCATGAAGAGCTCTTGTTGCTTTTAGCTTCAGCAATTCACTGAAGATGCAATTCCTGTTTATGAATTATGTAGGAGCTCAACACTCTGACTTTCACTCTTGTCTTAAATTTGTTCATATATTTAATTGTATTTTATAAAGTTTAACAGATATGTGTAACCGTATAATACTGAATTATACTTGGACATCATGTAGTAGTCACGTTGTTGAGGATTATTGACGAATTTCACTTGTTGAATGGATATAACAGTTCCATTCTGCTAGTCATTCGAGCAGTGGCGGATTTACCAGCAGGCTGAGTAGGCATCAGCCTAGGGCGGCAGATTTTAGGGGCGGCAAATTTGGGGACAAATTTTATATTTACGTGTCTTATGGAAATCAAAAGTAATTCTGTAAAACATTTTTATGATGTCATTCAACGAAATATCAAACTTGTATATCCTATAGCAAAAATCCAGTTCGCCGCCCCGAACCAGTAATCGGTCTCTATATATTATATTAATTTAAACATAGACATTTGTAGACGGGGAAGGGGGGGGGGGGGGTTAGTTAATAGCCTACGCCTTGGAAATGTGTAAATCCGCCACTGCATTCGAGTATTTCAAGTTATTGAAATACAAGTTTTCGTCTAGCGAATCAATCTCGCCGTTCAGCGAGGCAATGGTGTCAGTATCCTGGAAACTAAGTCGCATGGCAGTATTTTAAGGGAAGAAAAGAAAACGAAATATGAATAAAATATACATATTCTGAAAATATTTCGAAAGTTGTGTATCAGGTCGAATGTAGGAATACCTAGAGTATGATATGTTTTTAATACCATTGAAATAATAAAGAGTTCGTATTCGCTTTTGGGCTTATCCAAAGAGTATTTTGTAGCTATAATGAAGCAGATAAATTGCCGTTGAAATTTATTGCTGATTCACGTCCGTCGTAGGTAGTGTTGTTATTTCAGCCGAATGACTTGGATGAAGTGAAATAAATGAAACTATGTTACACACACGATTGAACAAATATTTCATCAACTCGTTGCCCCAAAGGAATTCGAAAAAATCATTGTGTTCTCGATAACATTCTTCATACGGTAACTTTAATGGAATTTGGATCACAACTTTCTTTGTTATTATAATTGAAACATTAAATTTTTCTCGAAGCAGATCCTATTTCGGAAATTTTTGGTTATATTAATATATATTTTTTGGATGTAAGAGATTATATATGAATAGTTGGCCGCAAGCGTTGGAAAATGGCTATGCGTTGGAATATTAACATGGCTCAGGGGATGCATAATCTGATAATATTGCGATGTCCTCCTACATATTCGCAATACTATACTCACTATTGTACACAATATTGTGCCGTAAAACATTGATCCAATTTTTTGTTGTTTCCCTATTCAAAAAATGTAGATACTCCATATCACTATCATCACAAGTATACTCTTCAATTATAAAACCAGTTTTATCACTTTACACTAAATTTCACAAATATAATAAAAATAAATAAATTTGTATGATTCAACGAACACAAAAATTTCTAAATTTCTTCCAAATCGGCATAAACCACACTCAATTTTTTTCTGCTGATAGCTTTTTTAAACTGTTACGAAACAAATCTTTTATAATAGTTATGCATAAATACGTCCGCCATATGTTCCCGGAGAAAACGATAAAAGAATACAAAGAATTGGAATATCTTTTCAGAAACTTTCAACTTGCACATCGCACTCTAATATACAATTTGCTGATGTAGCTCTCAGGGTTGCCAAAGTAAAGTGGAATAACGACTATCCAATCCTGTGGCCTATCGTAGCAACAAAACAATATAAAAGATTTAAGAAAACTCTTTGAATGCACACTGTGGATGTAATGTTAATATATTTTTTTATACTTATATATGTGAATAATTTCAATATATTCTGCAAACTGTAATGTAAAAAATATAATTATAATATTGTAAAATACCTAAATTAAACAAATACTAGTAAACTAAACTATTTTATATAAGAAAAATAGTAATTATATAAGGCACTAGTAACACGCACCGGCTACGCACGGATGCAATGACTACATCTACATAAAATATGTATGTACACAATATACACAGAAGCCTTTGTTATTAATCACAATAAATAACTCACGAATAATGTAGCTATCTTCTGGTGCAATCATTTTCAAAATCGGTTTAGTAGATACAGAGATTCCTTCATACAAACTCACAAACTTTGCCTTTGTATAATAAATATTAGGGTAGATAAATACAATTTATTTAACATTACTGCTCGCTTGATAAGCTTATTGGTATATGTAAAATAAAATAAAATAAAATAAAAAAAGCTTTATTAATTATTCCATTACACTTACATACAATATATTCAAATGAGATTAGTTTTTACATAAATTAATGATAATAAATCTTCGTTTGGTAATTATGGTATATGTATGTACCTATAAAGGTTGAACCATAACTTTTACATAGCTTCTGAAAATAACCATAAATTATTAAAAAACCTCAGAATATTTAAGGCATCCAATTTTCCCTAAATGATTAACACATAAAGGGCTCAACGTCAGCACATTAATGGCCCTTTTGCCTATAATAATCGTAACGACAGAACCCTTTCGGTTTAACAAGTAGGGACCGATCTATCCTTTCGTTACACAACCTTGGCACTATATTAGCCTTATAATGTTTGGAACATTATGGAAAAAAATACAATACCTTTTTTTTAAAGCGTAACAGCACCATGAAAGTAACATAATATAGTAGTATTCAAAAGATGCAGTATTTGTTTGTATGTTTATTTTTGTAGTATTATGGTTGTTTTAATGTTGCATTTTTGCCTGATACTGACAATACAACTTCGATTTCATACTGTAAAAATGCCATTATTTTATTTATGAGAAATATGTGTATGTTATTAGGTTACCACTGTTATCACAATTATGAATTTAGACGAGATTTTGTAAAAACATATTTATTTTATTTATTTTAAACTCTTTATTGCACAAAAAAAAAGTAGTGTACAAAAGGCGAACTTAATGCCTAAAGGCATTTTCTGCCAGTTAACCTTGGCTTTGTGGAGAGGTGTGTAGGCAGTGCAATAGTAAATAAAAGAAGAAAATTAAAAAAAAATTAAAAACTATTTATTTTACGTCAAAAAACAGAAAAACATAATAATATGTCAAAATATTGAATTTAATATTGTCTTTTATTAAAGCGAGTAGGTATCATAAATTTAAATAAAAATACTTTTACTGGATTAAAACACAATTATTTATTTATCCCTAAGTTTAGAATGCTTTCCAGCAAACGTAGGAAGGCCAGCTATCTGAATTATCACAAAGTTGCCATACTAACGCCATCTATTCCTACGGAGGTGCAATTTTCTATGTTATAGGAATATTTACAATTTTTTGAATTTATTACAATTTATATTTCACATCGTATGTATTTGGTGTACATTACGAGGGTAATAATTCAAGTAATCTAACGAGAGTCGATTTTATTCAAAAAGATTTAAGTTTCTTGATCTATATGTATAAATAAAATTGACATTCAACGTCAATACGTTTGTTAGTCTCACAAAAAACCCGAGAACAGCTGAAACGATTTTAGTAAACCGATACCTTTATTTTATATAAATAAAGGTATCGGTAACACTACTTTTATTGGTGATACGAAATTCACCGGGTCAGCTTGTTCTAAATAATTCTGAAGCAGTTAAAACTATTACGAAGGTAATTGGTAAAGCGATGACCTCGTATGACACACATTAATATGAATTCGCAAAATATTTTATAACACATACTTTTATAATTTCTCAGCGTTAAAGGTTGTTTTTAATTGTAAGACCGAATGGAATCTCATTTTAAAAATTGTGTCAAGAGCTTCGTTTGCGACTCTTGCCTTTCTTTGAATATTTCGCTTAATTTAGAAATATATCTTAATACATGAATAGTTTATAGAACTTGCAAAAAGTTTGGATATATATTGAGATGCGATTACGACCTCGTTACTTTTAAAAAACGAGCCTATAAATTTTTAAAAGGCCGACAACGCATCTAAGACCCTTGAGTCACGGATGTCCATGGGCGGTGGTGATTACTTACCATCAGGTAACCCACCTGCTCAGTTGTCCGCTCTGAAATAAAAAAAAAAAAAAGATGTCTTGGCTTGCCGCAACAAGAAATAATAATGTCCTGCAAAAAAATCCCCTTATTGAATATTTTAAACGTTCAATATTGCAGATATCTTTATTCTACGTAAATAATTTCGAGCACATACAATTTCCATCTTTACAGGACGACATGAAACTGTCAAAGCCCCATTCATATTCAAATTGCTCCGCAATAACTCATGATAATATGGAGAAGCTATAAAAATATCAAGTACAGGCTCGGCCTGAAGCATCGCATTTTATACCTACTGGTATGCGAGCTTTCAGAGGTAAAATCATATTATTTAAATGGAGTTTTAATTTTTTTCGAAAGTCTGATTGCTTTGTCATTGAAATAAGCACAAGATAAATATTTATTCTGCTAATCTTTGAGGGTAATTTACGGTTGTAATTAGTTATAAGTACAAATATACATAAAAAATAGAATATATTCAAATATGTTAGATACCTATCTTATGTGAGGTCCAAGTAATTCTAATCAATTATATAATATTGTTGTTATTTAAATATATTCACAGTCGTATTATATAAGTGGGAGTTGAGTATATATGTAGATGTAATAATATTTTTTATAGATATATTATTCTATTGATTATATTTAGGTATGTTGGAGAATGGTCACGCTGTCTAGCTATTAAATCGTGATCAGATAATTTTAGTAAGAATATCATAGGTCAAATATAGGCCTTAGTTCCATTTATGAAAGTGGTTTACAAATAATGGACATAATAAAAATGTTTAGCTTAATAATATTATGTGATAGTAAAAATAACCAAAGAGTATTAAAAAATAATGTCCTTTTAAAGACCAAAATAAGATTAAGATTAAGTACTCGACATAATTTTTCAATTTTCAAAATAAATTAGAGAAGCCGCGCTAAAAGTATTATAATATTAAAACGTAAACGTTCTCGGGGGTGATGGAATTTTAACGAGGATTACTTTAATCATTTAGGACACGCACTCCATGATAATTTCTTTATTGTGTGAAACAATTGCCCATTAAAATCGTTGGTTGAGATTGTAAAGTACCTACATTTTTGATAGAGGTATTAAATTATTCACCTAAAGAATGGCTCCAATGTTTCAATGAAACAAAACTCAAGAAATTTTGATGAAACCCCCTCTTCGAAATTTGTATTTGAGCGGCACATTACTCGGAAAATTACTGGCTATAAAGATTTGAAACGAAGGCTAATCGTAGCTTCCGACCTTTTGGCCAGCTAAGGAGGGACGCAAGTACGAGGGTAGCAAATTTCTTGGTTACACTTAAATATTACATACATACATATATAATCTCCTTCAAAAATAAAGCTAACAAAATTAATGTTTTTTTGTTGTTTTCCTAATTATTCAGTTTTTCATAAATTAAATTTTAGTAGAGAAATTTCAATGTTTGGCAATAAAGTGATAAAAGACCGTTTTAACGTCTTAAACAGTCGAATCGATAGTGAGAATTTTACTTAATTGGCTATCTAATTTCTCTTAGATTGGCCCACTGGCAAACAAATCGCTTCTACGATTTGTTTACCTACCTACGTAATTAGAATCTTGAAACTTCAGGTTCTGTTGAGTAACTTAATTTTATATTAAAACATAATATAAATACGCTATTATTATTTAAAATCAGTAAATCGGCCAGCAAGATATTTCTGCCTAAAAATTGAATTCCCTTTCCTTATGTGAGGAATAGGGTACAAAAGTTGATCGTATTTATATACGATATAGATAGAACAACAATATACAATAACATATTTAGGGTTATAACAAGGTGTTATTAATAATACATATACTTAGAAAAAAAATCAGTGTGTTACATAATATCGTCGCTCTGCATATATAAATAATTCTTCCGAATGCTCGAAGTAAAAATTATGTTGACAGCGCATCATTGACTGATGTTCTGTGGCTGAGGTATCACCTACCATCAAGTGAAACTCATGCTCGTCTGTCGATATCTGACATAAAAAAAATATAAGTTGACACCTCGTAAGTCGTAACTGCAAATTCATATTAGATGTAGAAAGTGTAAGGGTCTTACAATAAGGCGATAGAGTACGTATCTTTCTACATCAAATTTGTAAAATCATATAAATTCGCATAATTACCTAGTTTTGGATAGTTATATATTATCATAATAGTTAGTTCCGTGATCTCTGCCTACCCCAATGGGAAAGAGGCGTGATGTGTATGTATTATATTATAGTTAGGAAAGGAGAAAAAAATAGATTGAAAATAAGTAGTAGTTCGAACTCCTTTATTTAATTAAGGCTCTATTCAATAGAGTAGCAATTAAGTTTGTGTCAAGACGTCTCTCAGTAATGGGTCGTATTTTGAATTAGCATTCAATAGATGGATTAATTAGACGCAAGTTCTACATAGAAAATCGGTAACATCTTGTGACACTACTTGGTACACTTCTGTAGAGTCGCCTCGTCTATGATAAATGTTAATTAAGTTATCAAAAATAATACTTTATTGAAAACTGAAATGCTACGTTTTAATTGATTGTTTAAAAAATACGAAAGACATTACAAAATGATTGGCCTGAACGTTTACCCTTTTCCTGTAGGTTTCAGGATTCTATCAAGGAAAAGGTAGCTGCAATACGTTTTTATCTGTTGTATTTTTTCTGTTTTTATATAAGAAATGCATATTTTACTACTATCCTGTCAATAACTTGTTACAAGGGTTTGTCAATGGATTTGCTAGCATCGTAATTCTCCAACTCCTACGCAAAGAAGTCAATTTGTTGCTTTGTTTTTGCGAAAAAGAAAGGAAATAAGAAAAGATTATGAGTTTATAATAATTAAAGAATTATTTTTCGATCATTTATCTTTGTGTGAGAATCGTCCTAGTTTCAAACTTTCAATATTTGTGTAGTTGTGACGCGACGTCTACATATCGTGTGCCGATGCCGTTTGAAAATATATACAATGCCATCAAAAACATAAATTGTAAAAAAAGCCAAGTCTTGCAACTCAGTTCTTCTATCGTAAAAAGTTGTGAGATCCATATAATACCAAGTCGGTCAATTTATTCAATCTCTACTGAAGGATCCTTCTGTCTTAAGTAATTACATAATAAGCTAACCTAACAATATCTTATAGTGATCATATCAATGCCAATATTAATAATCTTTGATGTTTAAAATAAATAGATTGGCTCGGCTATCGCATGAAATCACAATGTATCTTTTTTATATTATTAAAAACATAATGTATCTCACAAGTAATACATATTATATTAAATTAGATTGTTTAGTGCGATTGCCAAGTCAATCTATTTATTTTAAACATCAAAGATTATTAATATTGGCATTGATATGATCACTATAAGATATTGTTAGGTTAGCTTATTATGTAATTACTTAAGACAGAAGGATCCTTCAGTAGAGATTGAATAAATTGACCGACTTGGTATTATATGGATCTCACAACTTTTTACGATAGAAGAACTGAGTTGCAAGACTTGGCTTTTTTTACAATTTATGTTTTTGATGGCATCTCATTTCTTTTTGTAGATAGTCCTTTTCTTAGTTTATTTGGACAAGAATTAATACAAAGCTATGGATAACAGTCTGATTTTGATCGGCATTTTTATTAACTTTTTTAATGTAAAAAAGTAGTTATAGTGACATAACTACAATAGTTGGACATATGGTCTCGTAAAGTGTTTTGATATGTTCTATAATATTGTAAAACGTTTTTTTGTTCTATCATCAATACTTTCCGCAGCACATGCGATGAAAGACATTTTATGGCTAATTTTTTTACACCTTGGGTTGTTTTTAGTAGGGATTTCTAAGGATCTCTATTTTTTTCTAGTAATAAATACCCTATGTACTCAGTGATAATGTAGCTTTCTAACGGTAAAATAATTTTTAAAATCGGTCCAGTAGTTTTTAAGTTATTCATTACATACAGAAATACAAAAAAAAATTGTATATCTAGAAAACTGGACCGAAATTTCAAAATATTGTAGTTTTTCCTTGATTTATACACTAAACACTAATTGTATTCTAAATTTCAAGTTTCTATGTCTGCTAGAAGTGTCTTAGAGTTTTGATGATCGGTCAGTCAGTGAGTGAGTGAGTGAGTGACAAATTATCAAACTTTGACTAGTTATAATTCTTAAACTACTGGTTCAAACAGAATGATATTTGAAATATACCGAGTTTATACAATGCCTGCTTAGTGACTGAAAATTCAGGATTCTAGTTTTATCCACAACGAAGTTATAGGGGGTCGAAAATGGCCCGAACTACTTCGAGAAAAGGATAGTACGGCCGTGCCGCTTTTTGCTCGACTTGGCGGGGGCACTGCCGTGCCCCCAGATGTTTATAGCTACTCTACATTCTGAGAAGGATTAAAAAATATTTTTTTTTCTAAAAAAGTTTGGTGCATATTCACTTATTTTTAAAAGAGAGTATAGCGAACGATTTTATTAAAGAATGGCTGCAGCATTGAAAGTGACATATTATATAATTTTAATAACTACGGTGTGGAAAATATAATAGGTTTCTTTAGAAAACTCAAATAATAACAGCTTTAATTTATTTAACACAAAAATATTCATAAAATTAAATGTTGAAGATAGAAGTAGAAGAATGTTAATAAGGCGCTGCGCAAGTTTGATGGGCGGGGAAAATATTCGGCACAATTAATTGATAATAATTGCTTTATACTCATCAAAAATGTATGTTTTAAATTGAAACAATTTGATATAATTAAGTTAAACAGATTTCTTGGAAGCAGCAAGCAAATTGCATGCATTTGCAATTTCTTTTCCGCACCGCAATGAGTGGTCTTAGTGTCTACTACTCAGTGCATCTTCATTTACTTTATGTTAATAAGTTGGTGCTCAGCCGGTGAATAGTCAGCAGTTTTACGAAGGCAGCAAGCTGCACCTTATCGGCAGGGGCGAAGGATGAAGCTTTAGGGATGGTAGAGGGGTGGCGGGAGGCCTCGTGGACCAGTCAGTGCTGGCCGCTCCATCCTTGAGAGCGGACGCTACGTCGCTGTTTCTTTCAGATTATCGTGTTTTCACCAACACCAACAAATAACCATATTTCAATTCAATTAAGTGCTTGATAAACATTTCAGGTGAAACGTATATAGTTTGCTTGGAAAAGGAATGATAACCGCTGAATAGTTCTGGATGTTACGGTTTGTATGCAATGTTTTGTTATTAAACTTTCATAATATTGAGCTTTCAAGCATTTTACAGGAACATTTGGAACTTTTTACGAATATCCAAATATATATGGAAATTGTATCTTACTTTAATTTAAAATATACAATTAATAATATTTTTTATAGTGTTATATTTTCTGGATATAAGATTATCTTAGTATAGTAGATACTTCTATATAATTATATATAATATTTACTTTTAGACACCTTAACTTTGATTTATCATAATTCTAAGTATGAAAGATTATCCAATAATTATTTGCTTATGATTTGTAGATTTTTTATTTATACTATCAATTAGTAGCATGATATGACATGACATGATATCGTAGCAGTATGATAGAATTTATTTACATTTTTATTTACCCTAATAATTCAGTTGATTAAGATGTTTCATATCACAATAATATTAATATCACATCTACATGGAAAACGAAGTATCAATATTTATCACTAGCAACGCGCCCCGGCTTCACATGGGTGCAATGTATTATAGATGTATTATACACAAAACATATGTTACTCGGTGATAATGTAGCTTTCTATTGGTGAAAGAATTTTCAAAATCGGTCCAGTAGTTTTTGAGTTTATTCATAACATACAAAAATACAAAAATTCAAAAATACAAATCTTTCCTCTTTATAATATTAAATAGTAGATATATAGTATTATATAGTATAGAGTATAGATAATAATTTATTTAATTTAATTTCAATTTCATATAAATTAATTACAGGTATTGTTAATGTAAAACGGATTTAAATAAGAATTACAAACATTACTCGTATATATATGATCCAATGAATTAATTTATTCGATAAGGCTGTCATGAAAAACAAGTTATATTAACTACGAATTTTGCTCGTACTACGTGGAAAGACTGTGTTAAATTTTGAACCTTAATTAAACTTAGCAAGGTTGATTTTAAATGTACTTCGTAGCAGCAGTGACTGCTCGTATCCAGGTAGACGAAGACTGAAGACGGTATCACAATGTAATTGTGGTTCATCTGAAACTAGGTATCATACGAAAAAATTTACATATCTTATATATAAAATTCTCGTGTCACAGTTTTCGTTGCCATACTCCTCCGAAACGGATCGACCGATTCTTACCAAATTTTATATGCGTATTCAGTAGGTCTGAGAATCGGCTACTATCTATTTTTCATACCCCTAAGTGATAAGGGTTGTTCACCCTTAAAAATTTTTATTTTATTTTTGGACGTTTTTTTTTGTTTTTATTTTTTTATTATGTGGCATTAAAAAATACACACAATCCCTGCTTTTTTTGTCAAAAAATCTTGACCCGTGCGAAGCTGGGGCGGGTCGCTAGTAATCAATAAAAACTTAACGTTATGACATAGATCGCATGTTATATATTGTATTCATTATTCGAACAAGCTTGAATTAAGCTTCAGCCATTGGCGATATTGGCTCTTCCATCAAGTGAATCCATCCAATATTTAAAAAAAATAGCAATTTGTATCGAAATAGCTTAACTTTGGTTTAAAAAACTGACTAACTTGGTGAGGATCCTCATATTCATCATTAGATATTTTTGAAAAATGACTGATGTTTTCTTGTAAATTATGGGTTTAAACCAGATTTTGTTTATTTATCATATAATGAAGGATAAAAAAGTAAAATATTTAGAGGTCAATATATAGAAAGAAATAGAGACGGTGTGAGAGACAGAGAAAGCAAGAGCTGTAGTCCTTAGTTACCTACTGAAGGTTGAGACTTTTGACTCTACTTATCCTTATGATTCTTATGTTTCTTACCGTAAGCAGTAATTAACCATTAAGGTAGATACTTACTTAATAATGCATTCCCCTATTTATAGTTTCTTGGATCTATCCATAAGTAGATAAATAAAATTGTCCTCAAGGGGCTACTAAATTAGCTCGTTAGATTCAGAATGTAAGGCCGAGGTTACATAATGCGATTAAGGAAGGCCGCCTTCTAAGTAAATAGATAAGGCCACACTTAACTTGTCTTATTATTTTTGTTCCATGTATTACCAGGTTTCATTTACATGTGTTGTGACTTTTCTTAATATAATCATGATTATATATGAACATACATATATTAAATGTCGCTTAGATTAAATAACCAATTTATATTCTACACTACAGATCGTGTAGTATAGAATATAAAATTCTATAGCTTTTATGTGTTGCAAGGTGTAAATATAATTACAAATTCCGCCTGTTTTAAACTGCTATAAATTGAAAATATTGTAATAAACACTAATTAGCACTGTGAGTTGTTTTATATTACGACTGAAGAATGATAAACAAAAAGCGTTGAGGTTTGTGTACTTCGCTCTCTTCAGGCTACATTCATTAGCGAAGCTTCGGACATAAAACGCAACAGTTGCTGAGTTGCATGCGGACATGGTCTCGATTCGCAATTACTGTTTTGTTGCTTGTTCTCTACTCTGCATTAAGTTCGGTCGATGAGCAATGCGCTTCAGGCGGCTTCGAGTCAAAAGGTTGTCATTACAGCGTCGGAAATCAGGACGCGTTGCTATGCTGTATTGTTCAATAAACGGACAAGGATTTTGTTGAAGGAATTAATGGACTTACATTTATGGTTTGAAGTTCTGCTAAGATCATCATGTTGATTTATCTAGGTTTTCTTATTGGTTTCAATTATTTTTATCTTATTGATTACTTATGATACTTAATGGTATCAAATCTTTAATTGATTCGTTACAATTTTTGAATTGATATGCCCATGTTTTATACATCTCTTTGATCTTGTAATCTACTTTGAACCGTTTAATAGCCGTTTGCCTTAAACCAGGGATTGAAACCGGTTAATTTTTATTTTCCAAAATACGTGTCTGACTGAGATACCATAATATTAGTTTTAAAGAGTAATATACACTAAACTTACCACACTATTTTTTTCCAGTAAATATTAATAAAAACGTAAGAATATTAACAAAAACCTTTATTATTTTGGTTTAACTCTCATAGTAAATTAAACGGTTTTCAGTCCCTGCCTTAAACACATATTTTTAAACTTAAAGACTTTTTAAAAAAAAATATAGAAACTATCTATGAAAAGAGACACTGTTGTGTTATCGCCACGAAACGATCTAATCTTGATGAACTTTAGGTCACGACACACATTCGTACTTGCTTATATGTTAGTAAAACCGGTGTGAGATAAGTTTTTGTAAAGGCTTAAGCCATAAATCTGCCTGAAGGATATATTATATTATTTTACGGGCAGCGGCTTTAAAAAATATTTTATAAAACCTGTTTAAATAATTTATTTTCGCAAAATACTATAGGTACTTATGTATAAGGTACTTATTTTTAATATTACTTTAATTAATTACTAACCAAATTGTTCTATGACTACCACAAAGACACTTTTATTTCACTTTTGTAAAAGAATAAGTGAAATAAAAAGCAGAATTGATTTATTTTACAAAACTCATTACAACCATATTCACGATATGGTGATAAAAATATTTTTTTATTTTATAAGTAATATTAAGTATATGAAGGTCAATCTTTTCAATTCATACTTGATAAGAGCTGACTGCTATCTGCTGTTAACATATTATATCCAAAAATCTTCGTTTAACTAACAAAAAATAAAAAATTTACATTAGTCTGAAATAACAAAAATACCTGGAAAGAAATACACTTATACATTGTATGTACTATTATTAACCTCTTATTTATGAGTTTTTGTTTCTTTTTCAATGAAATATATACCGTGCATGCATAAATGATATTAAGAATGTTAAGCTTTGCATTGACTTTTCACGTGAAAATTTCTATTGCGTTTTGGCATGAAAGGAGTTCACTTAGCTTCATAAGGTTATTAGGTTATCCAAGCACGTATATTCTAAAAACAAAATGTTTATTATAGTTTTATTGTTAGTAATGTAAATACTACAGCGGAGGATATTAACTGGAAAGTTCAATGACAGCGCCGGTCTATGAACTGTATCGTAAAATTTTATAGTTGAACTGACAGTGAAATATTATTATATTTTATTTATTTAATACTACATAGTGCACCCGATAGACGTTGTCCTGCCAGAATGTTGGCTTCAAAAATAAAAATTTCTAGAATATATGCTAGTGTTTTATTCAGTCGCCGATGCTAGTATATATCACTGATTTGCAGTGGACATCAATAATTATTACAAAAAAGCTATAACGTGCGTGACGTGAGCTGTCAATTGGGAAGATGGCGGAGTTCCGAACCTAATTTATTTTAAAATTAATTTTTGCATATATTTTTTTCTTGAATTTTTCCGATATTTTATTAGCTATTCTGTTATTCGGGACATAGAGGAATGCAACAAATAAGATATCATTAAAATCTGTGCAGCCGTTCTTGAGTTCTAAATGGTGTAACTAACACAACTTTCTTTTATATATATATGATAAAGATTAGTTCTTATTCAACTTTAAATTACTCTTTTAGAACAAGAAACGTATCACGTAGACTGCTTGTGTGCTTTACACTTTACATTATTGCTTTTTTTTTTGCAATTGTAGACATTGAAAAATAGATTTATATGAAAATATCTTCATCAAAATACAACGCTATAATATTTTTATCCCAGAGCTTAGACTAATTTACAGAGACACACTAAAAGCTATTATAGTTGGTTTAATTTTAATTTACCGCTTAAATCCGCTCAAGTTTTATCAAAAATTTAAATGTGTGATATTCCTGTCGACGAAAGACATTATGAAGTTACTGGCTGTGCCTCGCCGTTTCACACGTTAAATCGAGGTCAGTGATCGTAACCAGCAAATATGGTAGCAATATGGTAGTATCTACAGTTAATCCAGTAGCTGAGGGAAACCTCCTGTCCTGTCGATTGATCTATCAAAAAAATATTTTCAAAACATCAACCACATATTCGGGTTTATTGGGCGACCACCGTGGATTGTGGCGTCATCAATTCTTCAGCAAAGTAAGGCAGTGGGCAAATAGTTCACATAATGGATCTCTAACCATTATGTGAATACACTGGTAAATAAGGCAATGATACGTTATTTGAGGGTAACCTCTGAAGCTAATTAAGGTAAAGCTATAGTAAGCTAAAGATAACTATTCCTTTTAAAAATAGGTTATAATTTACTTTGATAATATTCATTTTGTGTGGGCTGACATAAAGGTTCATAAATGTGAAGATAAAAATATACCTTTTATAATGAAGATGCTTGAAAACTAATATTATTCAGTTATTATTAGTACATTTTACATCTTATAGAGGTATATTTGGTCCTTAAACCCGACATATGAAACACAGAAATGCTCGAAATACTATTGTACATTAGGGTTGGTAGCGAGACGAGATATTGGATCTGGGCATAGTAGTAATCTTTTACCGGTGTCAGTTACAGATACGGGTATTAAATTATTATATTTCGCACTATTCTCTCATCTACTCATTCATTTATCATATTTATACTATTTCAATTATTACGTACAAGCTGCTGCTGGGATTTTTTTACGCATAGGTGCCATATAATTGTATGAAAATAGATATTTACGTAGGACTCTACTTAATAGGTTTATACGAATTTGAAATTATCCTTAAATTACTATAACTTTGGTTACAATAAGTTGTGTAATAATTTGTGAAAATTGCATGGAAATCAGTGTCGTAGTTGCGGAGAATATTATGAACACAAACTCACATAAGACAAAAAATAATTTTATGGGACTTCCTGGCACAGGTATAAATTTACTTAAAAGGATGTCCCAACTACGGTCAACCTTTTTGTAAAAACTTATTGGTTAATATTAAATATTTTTTAATTTTTTTAATTTTTCATGTCTAGATGATTTTACCATTACCGAAACCAGTTCATCGGTAACACGTCAAAGAAAGTTTATTCAAAAACATGAATTTGTAAGAAGGAATAAATAGAGTATGGACCATTGGATTCAGAAATTCACGAGGTCGACTTCATCTCGGGCCATTGAACACTGAGCGTTGCACGGGCGCGGCGCTACCTCGCCTAGAGTGCTTCAACCAAGTCTTGAAACTAAATCGATCAATATTATGAATACTTTTTATTCTTATCTCTGCAGTGTGAGCTGAAATGAAATTATGTATCAATATTATGGTATTATTAAACTGTAAGCACTGAAATAATATAAATGTATGATTCAATAAGAGTGTATAAGTGACTAACAATGAGGCCATTAAGGCTGTATCAAGAATGAAGTAAAAAAACCGGCCAAGAGTTCCGTTCAATCTTAATATATTATATAAAATGCTAATGTTCGTACGTGTGTCCACGGTTTTTTCTATCATACGCTACTTTGATCAACTTCCCCTTGGGATGGCAAATACCCCTTGGTCTCTAGGTGTGCATAAGGGAGTTTGGTCGGGGTGGGTGGAAGTGGGTGGTTGTGGGTGGCAAAAATGTGGAATAATATATATCTGTCCTTTTCTAACTAATGTAATCTTCCGTAAAATTCTGAAAATCTCGGAAATGATCTAAAAGTCCCAGAATGTGTGCAACTGATAAAATCAATCTAGAAAGTTCTAAAACTTTCTGGAATGATCTAGAAAGTTCCAACAAGCAGTGCAATTATTGTAATCGATCTAGAATATTTCAGAAAGTTTCTGGAAAGATCTAGAAAGTTCCAAAATGTGTGCAATCGCTAAAATTGGTTCCGAAATGATCTAGAAAATTCTAAAAATTTCTGAAATGATCTAGAAAGTTTTAAAATGGTTTCAATTGTTGTAATCGATTTAGAATATTTTAGAAAGCTTCTGGAAAGATCTAGAAAGTTCCAAAATGTGTGCAATCGGTAAAATTGATCCTCAATGATCTAGAAAATTCTAAAAATTTCTGAAATGATCTAGAAAGTTTTAAAATGGTTTCAATTGTTGTAATCGATTTAGAATGTTTTAGAAAGCTTCTGGAAAGATCTAGAAAGTTCAAAAATGTGTGAAATCGATAAAATTGATCCGAAATGATCTAGAAAGTTCTAAAAATTTCTGAAATGATCTAAAAGTTCTAAAATGGTTTCAATTGTTGTAATCGATTAAGAATGTTTTAAAAAGCTTCTGGAAATATCTAGAAAGTTCCAAATTTGTGCAATCGATGAAATTGATCCGAAATAATCTAGAAAGTTCTGAAATGGTTTCGATTGTTGTAATCGATTTAGAATGTTTTAGAAAGTTTCTGGAAAGATCTAGAAAGTTCCATAATGTGTGCAATCGATAAAATTGACCCAAAATGATCTAGAAAATTCTAAAAATTTCTGAAATGATCTAGAAAGTTCTAAAATGATTTCAATTATTGTAATCGATTTAGAATGTTTTAGACGCTTCTGGAAAGATCTATAAAGTTCCAAAATGTGTGCAATCGCTAAAATTGATCCGAAATGATCTAGAAAATTCTAAAAATTTCTGAAATGATCTAGAAAGTTTTAAAATGGTTTCAATTGTTGTAATCGATTTAGAATGTTTTAGAAAGTTTCTGGAAAGATCTAGAAAGTTCCATAATGTGTGCAATCGATAAAATTGACCAAAAATGATCTAGAAAATTCTAAAAATTTCTGAAATGATCTAGAAAGTTCTAAAATGATTTCAATTATTGTAATCGATTTAGAAAGTTTTAGACGCTTCTGGAAAGATCTAGAAAGTTCCAAAATGAGTGCAATCGCTAAAATTGATCCGAAATGATCTAGAAAATTCTAAAAAATTCTGAAATGATCTAGAAAGTTCAAAAATGTGTGCAATCGGTGAAATTGATCCTCAATGATCTAGAAAATTCTAAAAATTTCTAAAATAGTCTAGAAACTTCCAAGATGCCTACAACTTGAAGATACTTTACACCGTATGTTAAATGGTCGAATAAGTGTCTTATTATTTAAGATAGAAATCTAAAATATTTATCTACTTTAGAAAATGGATCCTTAAATATTTCTTATACCATTAAACATGCGATGTATTTTAACCCGAGCAACGCCGGGTTTCGCTGCTAGTTATCTATAAATATGGAAAAAAAAATCACGTTTGTTATATGGGAGCCCTCTTAAATATTTGTTTTATTTTAATTTAATTAATTATTTTTAAAGTGAATATATAACTAAATATTCTGTGAATATACCTGTTGCCGTTATAAATAACGTGCAAAAACGAGCAATAAAAATCACGTTTGTTGTATGGAAGCCCCCTTAAGCATTTATTTCATTCTGTTTTTTAGTATTTGTTGTTACAGCGGCACACAGAAATACATCATCTTTGAAAATTTCAACTGTCTAACTATCACGGTTCATGAAATACAGCCTGGTGATAGACGGAAAGACAGATAGACAGACATACGGACGGACAACGGAGTGTTAGTTTTAGAGGAATTTATAGTAAAAAAATGAAAATACTGACTTGTTACTATTGTTTATCTATGTTTGTGAGTTCGTATGATTATGTGGGGTTATTTCTGGATCTACCGAACCCGTTTTAAAAATTCTTTCACCAATAGAAAGCTACATTACCAGCGAGTATCACAGGCTTCGACGACGTACGAATAATTAATTTTATTATGTTATGTTAGTAATACTAATAATAACAAAGTTGTTTTGCTGGTTCTTGGTAAACACAGCCGTCTTGACTTAACGTGACTCTAAAAGATTGTCAGTAAATTTTGTTGTGATTGTTTTTTCCATTACTGAGAAAGAATTCTTAAATATTTTAAGACAATTAGAAAGTTTCGTAATAAACAAGAAGTCATACTGAGTGCTTTATTTGGCTTCTTTTTTCTTAAAATATTTTTTTATTGGAACGAATTAATATACTTTACGAATACCTAGTCATTCATAAACTTTATTAGAATAATCAATCAAATAAATATTCAATCATTATTCTTTTTTAATTATTCACTTAATTTTTTAGATAAACTCATTTTCCCTGTAGGTTTCGATAGGTACTTTTATTTTGAGCACTACTAGTCTACTAACTGTAGTACTGAAGTTTGGATGTTTTTACTGAAAAACATCCAAACTTTGAATAAAATACTGTATACCGGATTAAAACGCGATTTATTATTTATATTGTTTAAATTATTTATCCCGACGTTTCGGATGCTTTACAGCAACCGTGGTCGCGGGGAGACAGAAAGATGAAAGTTGTCTGGTATTTCCATTATAAAGCATCCGAAACGTCGGGATAAATAATTTAAACAATATAAATAATAAATCGCGTTTTAATCCGGTATACAGTATTTTATTTAAATGTGTGATACTCGCGTTAATAAAAGACAATATTATCCAAACTTTGGCTTTATTGAATCAGATTTTACAAGCGAAACTGTATCAAAGGGCGAATTGGAGTTGAACTTGGGCGTATCTGGAGCATCGTGGTAGATAAATTGTATACACTTGTATTCCATCCATCTATTGAAATATCTTCACGAATAATAACGGAGTTTCTGCTATATTACACCACGACTATGCAAACTGAGCGTCGCCATGGTTTATATTGACCGAGCGGAATATTTGGTATTGTTGTACAATAGCTTGTAGTTTTTGTATTGCAGTTACAATTATAAAATTGAATATCCGATAATAGATGTTTCACAGTACATTCACTGATTTCATGTCATAAGTAATATATTATATTATCTTTGATACTATTTTTTTTAATATTAGATATCGACATACGAGCACGAGTTTCACTTGAACATCAGTCAATGATGTTCCTACCTACCTTTACTTCCAGCATTCGCAAATCCACAGACTGAAACCGAAGCGCGCAATGTGCACTTCACGGTTTTTCCATTCATCACCCGGACGGAATTTCGATATTCCTCCCACCCAATCAATGCCTGAAGTTACCGGACGTGGGGAAAACATGCTTACAGAAAATTATAAACGTTTCATCCAGGAAAAATTCGAATCCACTACCCATCGGAGTGCATGGCAGGTGTTCTACTTAACGCGCGTCAATAATAAAGATGTTATAATGTTAATTAATTTCATTTTTGTTTGTCAGAGTCCAGTAATAAATAACAGTGATTAAAATATTTAAGTCTCCGTAATAAGTATGATTAGACGGCTGACTTAATTACCGCCTTATACATGAAGTTAATTATACACAACCAAAAAATCTAATTAAGGATGCTTGTTGGTTGGGTCTTTTGCATGTAAATTTTAGAGGCTTAGGAGAGTACCTTGGCTTGTCTAACTCGCTTGGGCTATTTATGATATTTTAATAATAATATAAAATATCTGTCTGTATTAAATATAAAATTGTTCCATTGATAATTAATCTAATATATAAAATTCTCGTGTCACAGTTTTCGTTGCCATACTCCTCCGAAACGGCTTGACTGATTCTCATGAAATTTTGTGTGCATATTGGGTAGGTCTGAGAATCGGACAACATCTATTTTTCATCCCCCTAAATGTTAAGGGTAATCCACCCCTAAATTTTTTTTTTTAATTTTTGGACGATTTTTTTTGTTTTTATTTTTTTATAATGTGGCATTAAAAATACATACAACCCTATATTTCCACTCTTCTATTACCAACCCCTGCTTTTTAGAAATTATTTACATAGCAAAATAACGTTTGCCGGGTCAGCTAGTAATAATATAACACTTTGTAGTTGATCGAGAAAATGGGCAAAATAGTTTCGGTACATATTATTTAGATAATTATTAACTTTCTTGATTGTTTATTTAATAACTAATTTTGACAAATAAAATAATTAAACATGTATGATATATTGTTATGAAGACACATAACACCTTCACTCAACGTAAAAATATGAGTTCTAAAAAATCCATTCATGTCTTCAATTGTATAAAGAGAGCTCACATTTTTGCAGCTATAATACAATTCCATTAAAGCTGTTCTAAGCTTAAACAAAGGTGACATTAGAGTGCAAGTTCTAGAAGCATTCCTATCTAGTAACTAGTAACTCAGAAAACTTTGCAAATTCTCATCTATGTAAAATCTTGAACAGATTTCGGTGACGTGACTTTTAAGTTCGTAACTTCTTATATTTTTTTGCCTTTTTAGTATATCTTTATCAATTCATTATTAGAATGTCACGTATTGTAGTCGCCTTCTTACTTCTACATAAACTAAAGTAAACAACAAACATTCGTATTTGTTCTAACCCTTTTTTTTTTTTTTTTTTTTTTAACGCCAGGGAACCCATTTACAGGCCCCCGCGCCGGGGCAATGATAGTAAAGTGACGCGGGGAGTGTGGGGGTCGGTCCGAGAGTGCAATGGACCCCTACCCACTAAAACCTGGCGGCCCCTGCTGCTCGCTATGGACGGAGACAGAGTAACAGTTTCAAATTGTTCTAACCCTTACGTTACATTACATTTATTAAACTTTACTGTCATACAACCTTATACGTCTATATTATTATAAAAAAATATTTTTTTTATTACAAGTATGAAATAATTTTTTTTTACTAATATTTAAATCTAAAAAATTTAATCGGTTGTGCCTCCTTCAAAAATATTTGCTACTCTACTTGGTAGCGCTAAAATATACATTTATTTTAAATAATAATTATCTATACATATAATAAAAGAGTAGGATCGAAATTACGCTTCACTAAATATTTTTACCAGAAATTAAGAGGGGTGATAAAAGAAGGGCAGCAGAATGCATAAATGCAATTTTTAATCTATACATATAATAAAAGAGTAGGATCGAAATTACGCTTCACTAAATATTTTTACCAGAAATTAAGAGGGGTGATAAAAGAAGGGTAGCAGAATGCATAAATGCAATTTTTAAGATTCTTGTCTGTCTGTCTGTCTGTCTGTCTGTTTGTTCACGCTAATCTCCGAAGATACTGAACCGATTTTAATGCAATTTACACAAATATATTAAGGAAAGCCCGGGGCAACATATAGGCTTTGTTTCATCGAAATCGGTTATCGGAAAGAAAAGTTATCATCATTTAAATATTATTTTAAAGGCACCATATCACCAAATTTCAATGCAAACTGACTCGCGTTGAACTTTTTCGAATTGTCAGATGTCAATCACAGTCTGATATGTAAATGAAATAGTTTGATTATTTCACCATTTTCAATATGTATTCGTAGAATAGTGGATAGAATAGTGGATATGCAGTCCTATAGCGTAGCTTTTGATGCGAGTTCGAATCTGAAGTTGAAATGAAAGAAATATTTTTTTGTATTTATTTATTTATTTTTTGAAAGAACTATATTATAACAAAAATAGAAAACGTATTATTGAAATATTATATGAAAAAGGATTTCTTATGAGATCATTTATTTCATCTTTTCATCAATATTTCTCTTAAACAGAATTACGATTATTCGATATTGCTTTTTTGCTTCCGTATCTTAGAGGTTTCCGCATTTAGCACCGGAAACCCGGGCAGGACCCCGGGAATTTAAAAAAAATGTCCGAAAATGAAAATGACCAATTAAATGAACGCACGCATCTATTTAAGACAGAAAATGCATTGAATCCAATTTTCGATTGAACTCTGATTAGTAGAAAAAAGACACATATCTGGATTTTGGTCACGTAAAGTTTGATTAATATGAATCTCCTTAAATTTTCTTTAAAGTCAAGTTAATAATTTCAACTATGGTATTTCTATTGAATTTCAAATCATCCTTCGAACCCCAATCTCAACCACCATTAAACATGTCGATAACATGATGCAAAAGCAACCGTCAATGACTAATTTGATAGCTCTTTCCCAAAAGAAATCACCAAGTGCAGAGGATGGAGGATATGTCATTTGAAGAAAGCTTGCTCAGCTTAAAGTGAACCCCACGCGAACGAAGTCGCGGGCATCAGCTAGTTATAAATATATCCCGAATACATAACTCGTACAGCGCCATCCTGATTCGTCGCAAAAGGCCTCCCGTTCGAATCATCGCACCAGCAACGCTATGTGTTCTTAATAATTCATAAAAATACCGACATACTAAATCAACAATAAATACTTAGTCGTTTATAATTATTTATTCAGAAGTGTTTTTTGTCTTCCACACTCGCGGAGGTGCGAGTAACAGTCCTGTCTTCCTATTCATTCCTGTCTTTCATCCTTTGTCCGCCATTATTCTCGATAAATTTCCTCGTTTTTGCAACATTTTTCACTGATGCTTCGCTCCTATTGGTCGCAGCTTGATGTTATATAGCCTTGAGCCTTCCTCGATAATTGGACTATCCAACACAATTTTTCAATTCGAACTAGTAGTTCCTGAGATTAGCGCGTTCAAACAAACAAACTCTTCAGCTTTAAAATATTACTAGCGACCCGCCCCGGCTTCGCACGGGTAGACGGGCATATTATACCTATATGTTTTGTCCATCGTAGGGTGATGATCGCATCAAGCGAGTCCCGTTACATTTAGATATATTCGCGCGAATTATTTTTTGCGATAACTCCCAAGATATTTAATTAATATTAAATTAGTTTAATTTATATGCTGTAAAATACTATAATAATATGTATGATATGTTTTAATATGATGGTTAAGTATTTTTAAATTTTCTAATTTTCATAACCTTCTCCTGACAATAACAAATACAACAAAAAAAGAATTAGCGAAATCGGTCCAGCGTGGTGCCGTGACCAAGGGAAATAGGGATTCATTTTTATATATTTAAGATTAATATAAGTATAGATAAGAGAAGAGGTTTTCCACAGTAAACGTATTCAAAATGAAATAATTTAATAACATACTTGGCGCGCTGGTATATCTTTGATTAACATAACATGATTGATTCTTTTAGATTGTAAAACATTTTTGCTACAGATCTTACTATTCTATTTGAATGGTTACTTTTCTAATATACATTGAGGAGTTAGACTTTACACAAAGGATTTCGTTGTGACTGAGAACCAAAGGAATATTCAGAATCACTAAAAGCAAATCAAGAGTTACCTCAGAATTATTGCTACCTTTGCCGTTTTTGTTAAATGGTACCTTAGAATTTGACCTATTTTTTGAAGATTAAGCGAATAATTTGAGAAAAAAAGCAAAAAAATAACGAATTTTGATGTAGCTGTCTGGAATTGAAAGCTATATAGTTTATTGAGGTTATCGAATACAAAATTATATATTACTAGTGGGGACGTTGTTTTGCCACAATGTTGGCTTCGAAATTATATAATTATTCTTAAATTTGAATATGCCCATTTACCCACTATAATTGTCTAATATGTCACTGATTTGCAGTGGACATCTGTTATTCCAAAAAAGCTAAGAATGCATGACGTGAGCTGTCAAGATGGCGGAGTTCCGAATCTAATTTATTTTATAATCAATTTTATGCATATATTTTTTTCCTGTTTTTTCCAATATTTTAATAGCTTATGTCTTATTCCGGACATAGAGGAATCCAACAAATAAGATATGGTTAAAATCGGTACAGCCGTTCTTGAGTTATAAACGGTGTAACTAACACAACTTTCTTTTATATAATATATAGAATATAGATATAATAGTCCTAACACAAAATTAAGTTTCGTCGCAAAAATCGTTCCTCTCTCTATTTTCCTAATGTCATTATTTGTTAATGACATTATTATTGAACCTTTAATGAAATTCCATATTTGATTCTATTGCAAAGTTTGTGTGAGTCGAAAGCTTTGAGATTAATTAAACACAAGTTTAACATTAAATTTGATTGACAAAAGGATCTTGCTGTCAGTTTTACCCTATTATTGAATTTAACCGAAACAATGAAGAGAGGCCGTCTAATATATTTTAGGATATCCACAATACAAAATATGCATATTGCGATCATAATAATATATATAATGTGAGGTGCAAGTTATAAAACGCCTTTACATTTAGGTGTTTTTTTTTCATTCTTTGGCAAATTGATAAAACATAATATCCTCAAATATAAAAGTTTGATTTTAAAATAACCTCCTTTCAAAACTTCATAATAAAAATATAATACGGAAACATAAAATATTCCACGAAATTTTAAAACAGAGTGAATGGTAAAACGAACTCACTGCCGCCAAAGCCTTTTTATTTGAGACGCTAAAATACTGGGTCTGCAGTGTGACAAAAACAGAGCAAAGCAACTGATCAAAGATTAAGCGGGTAAACTTTTCAGTGCCCTCATTTCATTTTATTATCAAAAAGTTTCATTAAGGAAAAGTTGACGGGTGCTTGCCGCTTTATTGTCCAATTCATTTGTGTGGAAACCAGAGCAAACCGCAACGGTAAATAATGGAAATGCTGCGCGTCCGACGCCTCTGATGACTTCCCACTCTTCACTCCCAGAGGGATTATTGTGCACTAAGTTTACCTAGCCTCTTATTTAATTTTAACAGAACACTGGGTTACTTTATTATTCACATTTGACAAACTATCGCGTTAATTACCAAAGCTTAGACAGAACATTTCTCGACTTCATCCGATACTTCGCAAAACCAAAATAATATCAAATATATTTTTCTGTTTTAATTTTGTTGATCATTTCCTACTTTTGGGTTAACAATGATTTATTTCGAGTCATTTTGCTTAAATAGGATAGCGAGATGTTAAAACTTTGGTTATAAGTTTACATTAAAATACGGGTTTAATTTTGGTGATTATTTACTATTTTTGTCTGTTATATGTTACTATATCTGGTGGTAAGTTAAACATAAGCCTAATAATTGACCATTCAAGAGTGAAATGATAGAATAATGAGAGGTTTAAAAATATATAAATACTTTAACAAATATTAAAACCCGTGAATCTTCTTCCTATCATAACTATGTTTTCAAAATATATTTAAGGAGCAGTATGTAACAAAAGTTTCAGTAGGTACTATATTACATCATCTACAGTAGGTACTACATTCTATTAATATATAAAACAAATAAGTGGCCCTAGAGTGAGTGTTAAATTAATTAAATGATGAAGGTTTTATTCACTCTCCCATTACCAGTATAGTTAGCTGACAAATTGTAGTCGCTTTAAATTAAACTATCCGCATTTTAAGAGATATGAGTGGAGAGTATGCATTTCAGTGACACTATCTTATTGAAGTTTATTTTAATATTGGGTACATAACTCATATTATATAATATAATCAATTGATTTATTAAAAGATATATATATATATATATATATATATATATATATATTATTATGTAATTTCCCTACGAGTAGCCTACGTAACTTTTCAGCCCTCCGCTGTTTTAGTGCTAAATATCACGTCGATCTATCTATCCATAAAAAATAAATCAAACAAACATACTTTTTTATATTTGTAGAAATGGTCGTAATTATCCTAAATGTTATAATAAAAAGCGCGTCTTGTCTTAAAATGTTACTGTTGTTAAACTGCCAAATGTCTGAATAAAAACTTTAAACATTATCTAAAGTACCTACAAACTCAGGTGTGGAATATTTTAAGGATATGCTCGACATACTGACGTTATCCAAATGAAGGCGAATGGGAAAGAATGCTAAATACCTGTTTATAGTAGCTTTTATGTAGCAAAGTTCACTATTTGCCTTTTCACGAGAGAACTACATCACAAAACTCATTTGGCATTCGGCCACCTGCAATAGTCGCGTAGATGAGAGCCTCTGTTTAAAATACCTATTTTTTTCATCCAAAATTTCGAGGCAACTTGCCATAACAAAGTTAAGCGAGATACAAAATTAATTATCACGGTACGCTTATGTAGAGTCGGTCGCATAGTTTATTTAAGTACTTAACAGGCTGCTCTGATACCCCTAGACATAAATACCTTTGTTGTTGTTGTTGGTATTAAATATTAATTAACTATTGATATCTTATCGGGTAATATTGAACGCGAGTATCACACATTTAAATAAAATACTTTATAACGGATTAAAACGTGATTTATAATTTGTGCCGACGTTTCGAATGTTTTTGCAACCGTGGTCGCGGCAGATTGAAAGATGTCAGTTGTCTGATTTGAAATATCACAAAGTTGCCATATTAATGCCATCTATTACAACGGCGATCCGTTATAAAGTATTTTATTTTAAAACAAATACTGTATAGCAACCGAAACGGGATAAATAATAAATCGCATTTTAATCCGGTATACAGTATTTTTTTAAAGGTATTACGTAGGTAATTGTAACAAAAAGAGGTAGCAACCACTTTACAAAGAACTTAGTTTTTCTATATCCGAGAAGAGAGAAATAATTTATTATTACTTTTACCTCAGTATACGGTGTTATTTTATATTTATAAAGGACAAATCGAGTTCTTTTCTTCAGAATTAAGTTTTGAATAAAAAATGAGATTTCACTCACTGACGTAGTATGAAAGCGTGCAATATGTACCTACTTTGATTTTAATCAAACTGAAAACCTGTGTTCTGTTTTATACCCATTTTAGATTTACTTTTTTGTCAGTAAATTTTAATGAAGTCATAAAACCTGTACAACTTCGACACTGAAGTTACTATTTGAACAAAAAAACGAGCAGAACGCTACTTCAGTGACCTTACTTTAATAAATTGTTGAAAAATTCCTAACAATGCTTTATTGTATTTTTACAACTACAGCTGGGGAGTGCTAATATATTTTAAAGAAGTTTTTGCCTACGTCTGCACTTGCGTGAAATTAGGGTGATATATTTACAAACTAGCAACGCGCCTCGGCTTCACACGGATGCAATGTAGATGTATTATACACAAAATATAGCCTATGTTACTCGCTGATAATGTGGAAATCCATTATTGAAATAATTTTTAAAATCAGTCCAGTAGTTTTTGAGTTTATTTATAACGTACAAAATACAGATCTTTCCTCTTTATAATATTATTATAGATATAGATATAGGAAAGTTTCGATTATTAAGGCTAGAATAAAAAAGTTATGAGATACCTAAACGGTATAAAATATTTTACCTCATGAAACTGATATTGTCTTTTATTAACGCGAGTATCACAGATTTAAATAAAATATTTTATACCGGATTAAAACATTAACATTAAATAACATAAATAATAAACCGTGTTTGTATTCAGTATAAAGTATTTTATTTAAATACTAGTTATTGTTTTAAACTATACATTAATAGACAGTTCTTCGTTTTGTATATTGAACGTACTTCATTTTTATGGTGAATACAAAAACTTCAGTAACATTCTCTGTAGGAATGAAATTCTGAACAAATGGATTTATTTTTTCAATACAAGCCTGTAATGTGGCCATAAATATGTTAGGTAGCAGCAGCTTCTGTAACAAAGATTTACAATGTAAATATTACCTACATTTCCTTCCGTAGTACAATACATGTCGGCGCAAGGTGAACTCAATATTTAAATATTTCCTTGATTAAAAAACAAATACGGCGAATGCGTGAAGTTCATTATGGTTCCTAAATGGAAAAACTGTGTACTGTTTGTGTCATCGCATATTCATGGGGCATTTTCGTGAGTCGACCTCCCAAGATTTGCGCACCGACTGAGTACACAACCTCTAATGGAAGGATTTTGTTTTGTTACAAGGCGGTAAAATTATTCACACTTATTTGTTAATAGTTAAAACAGGTGAAAAAAAATATAAAGATCTCGAATATCATCAGAAAAATACACAAAATAACACGATATTTTATTTATGTTATTTAGTTTTATATTTTAAAAAGAGGTTTAAAACAAATAGAAATATCGCGTTATTAAGTGTTCAGGAGTTCTGCGTAGTTGTGAAGTTTTTGTACTAAGCTTGTGAATCAAACATGGACTGTGTGTATTGTTGAAAGCTTAGAGTGAAACATTCTCTCTGTTTATATATTCCGTGTTTGTTGAATCGTTTTTATTGCAGGCTGTTATGACCGAAGTTATAAAAAATATCTTTGTGTTTTAATCAACTTCTAAAAGCTGAGGTTCGAAATGGCCAAGAGTATGTCTGTAATTTACCGGTATAATTTTTTTTTCGAGAATTCTTTGTCTGGTTGGAATTGATGCTAAATGATCAGTCAGTGCTCTGTCGTGTCTAAGCAAGAAAACATTCAAACTGTTGTATGTATTTACCAAATACATTGCTTTCCTTTAAAAGAGTTGACTTTCAAACGTCTTTTGTGACGAGATGAGGATGTGATAAAATAGTTTGAAGTTTAAAAACACGCGTGTTGGACAGTTAATTGAACGAACTAGTTTATATACAGATTAAAGTGCAATTTAGACTATTTCTGATTGTCGTTAAAAAACGACGAAGTAAGGACGAAGTCCTTCATAAATATATACCTAAAGGAATTTAGGAGATCGTGCCAATATACATACATATATGTATATTTGAATTATCATTGAGAATTTTGTATTATCATTTCGGCGTTCTTTTCAGAAAAACACCGGTAAAATAGTTTTCTAGTGTTTTAGTACTTCGACGTTTTATTTGTATACTATTAATGGGCTGAAACTTGAAATATCGGCAACTTTGGTTGATTAACCTACTTCCATTATTTGACATATTTTCATTGGAATTACGCAAATAAACACGTGAACACATTGGGCTTATTTATTTTTACCTCTAATCTATATATATAAAAGAGATTCCCACCTATATAGTCACTCATCACGATATCTCTGGAACCATAAGGCGTAGCGACTTGAAATATGGTAGGAATATTCCTTTCGCCGAGTAGAGGTCAGCTAAGAACGGATTTTACGAAATTCAACCCACAAGGGGGGTTGCGGGGGCAATTGCTAGTGTATATATAACAAAAGGTAGTTTGTATGAAGTGCCAACAAAAAGTGTGCCATTGTTTTCCACTCTTTATCAAGCTAACGTTAGCGTCACCGTTTTCTACGGTCAACGACTTTCGCCACTGACATTTGAAATAAAAAGAAACGACTAAAAGTATATTTGTTTCAAATTTCTGTCAGGGGACTTACTTAAAAGGACTTTCAAAGTTTATTAAATCATGTAAGACATCGTTCTATTTTATTTTTAAAACTGTGAGCACTGGTGAAATTCAGAAAATGATGAATAGCCATCTGATGAAATTCAGAAAATATATTTTTTAATATGTAACATATTGTTAAGTAAACGTATTTTTATGGCGATGTGGAATGAATTATTATGACAGCAGTTAATTGCTCAGTTACATCTTAAGTCAATGATAATTAGTAAAATTAAATAAATAAATAATTTTCTGTCCATGGCAAATGTCTATATGGATCTTGGTGACCATTTATCATCAAATTGTCTGAAATTTTACAATGACTAGGTTATTTAATATCATAATTTATTTTATATGTACATTGTACATATTATGTTATAATATAATACAATGTTATAATATTTTATGAATTAGAACGTTACTAACACTCATAATACCTATAAATTTTGGAACGCTCTTTTAGAAAAGCGGGTCGCTGTTATGTTGGTGATTTTAAAAATGCTTCTTGTGTTTGAAACGTTGATTGTTCTGGTACACTTTTGTATTGAAAGGTGAAAGTGCCGAGATTGTCGGAAGCTTGTAGAAAATCTCTTACAAAAATATCGTTCTGATATGTTTTATCATTGAAAGAAAGAAAGAAAGAAATTTTATTGCATCTTATTATGGTGTTTAATCGTTTTCATTCAACTTCTTTCTTTAAATTTTAACTCTAGTAATTCAATTCTCGAATTTGAAAATTGAAAATACATACAGAGGTCTGGTTCTTGTGTTACTTAGAATGTTGTAGACTACTAGTTGTACTTACTACACGAAAATGAAAAATCTCCACAAATAAAACATAGTAATCAGGTATAATTATCCCTGATGTACTTATATTTTATAACTATATCACATGTTGGTATTTTTATATTCATTTTGACTAAAAAGTTGCAAAGATAGATATACATAATCTTTTTTTTCCACAATTCCATTACTATTTTAATTAGTCGCTAATATTCCCGTTTCAGTTTATTTGCATTATATTACGAACTCGTATGTATGAATGTTAGAAATGTGATATCAAAAAAAGTATACTAAAAATTGTAAATGGTATGATATCAGTAACACAAACACTAAGTCACCGTGCACAGTGACAATTCTTTCTTGATTATTTTCATATGAGGTGCTTCATGTCAGAATTTTATGATAGCGTATGTCTTGGGAGAGAGATAACTTAGTCATTTTATGTTCACCTCTTGCTTCGCGTTCCTTCGGAAGTTCAACGTGTGAGTCCCTCCGGGTAGTATAAACACACATATATTCACTATACTCCTTAGAATGTTCTTCCTATCTTTATTACTTTGGCTAAAACATTATTTAAAACTCTTGCTTTATGAACTTGTATATTAATGTAAGAATACTGGAATATTTTGCATTCAGTGAGTTGGAGTAATCATTCAGAATTTTTAATATTCTTTTTTTATTAGTTTTATTTACAGTCACATTCAAAGGCTGTATATAAATTATTACTCAATAAAAGCTCAACGGTACGCGGGTGCTAAGATACAAGCAAAAACCGTTAGAATTTGTCGGGTCGCTCGTGAATCGGTCGCAGACCGCACTTTATAGTTTTAATATCTTTGCGGTCTTGAGGTCCCCAGAGTTATGGTCGAAAACATTTTTCGTATCTATACTGGATAAACACAATTTTAATTGGGTTAGTAATGAAATAATACCTTAAATTATTGTACTTTAATTACATTTAATATCATTTCAAGTCCAAGCCCAAGAGTTTCGTTTCATACTTTACGATGGATAAATATTTTACGGTGTAAGAATTCATTTATCTCAAAAGAAATACAAAGATTGACTTACTGAGGCTAAATAATTTATTATTTTGCTATAAACAATATAGTTACTTTTTAAATAGAGACATGCCCCGGCTTCGTACGGGTACAATACAATTTTTTTTTGTTTAGGTATATTTAGTAAACAAATAGTTATTTTTCAATCATTTTTTTAAAATAAAGGGAACGCATTAAAGCTTTAGGATATTTTGTACGCCCGTACATACTATTGCAGTCTTGTTTGAAAGCTTCACTAGTTATTTTTCCTAACAAGGTAGTAGGTGACAAGTACTCGGTACTCCTCCTCCGTATTTCTTATCTTGTATCTCCGGGATTCAGAACCCGGGACTAAGCGCTAAACCCAATGTGCATATAACTAAGCCAAAACATGTGATGTAGATTATATATATATATATATATATATATTCGACTGCCGCTCTCGCTTACGTTTATATGTATAAAAAACAAACGTCAACCGTTCACGAACGCAAACGCTATATTTATCGCCCTAATATAAAAAAATATATATTTACGTGGCGTAGGTAGGCGTAAGTTATTTTCGTTTTTACGTTTTCCTTAAGTCGCCGGGGACGGTCTCTCTCGGGAAAGATAATTTCGTGGAGCTACGTGCTGCGACCCACATTATTGGAGCAACTTGACCTGAAGTGTCTTAAATGCTGATTCAATTGTATTGTGTAAGGTAAATCCAATTAAAGAAATTCTTCAAATGGAATTAGCTCTCTTTAAATGCGTTATAGACTTATTGGAAGACCCAGCAAGTGAGAACGCAGGTCACCTAAATAACATTCAAGGAAGTATTGTTGATACGTACAACGGTCCCGACTAATGAAATACAATAAAATATAGGAGGTTTCTTCTTCGATTATATTAAGTACACTTAACTTTGTAAAAATTAGAGGCGATTCATACAGAATAGAGTTAATATCTTGTCAGTAGACGTATGTTTTATGTAGTATGATAAAAACTTAACTTGATTGTACTCGCGGTTTTACCCACTCTTGGAATGATATTTATTAGTATTTAAATATACATATTTTTGATGGAAATATAACCCTAATATATATCCATACCTTATCATAAGTAATAAGCTTTACTATTTTCCAAAGTACTAACATTTAAATTTAATTTCTAAAATTTCAGACCAAAAAGTCTAGCACTGTTAGTAATTACTCTCTCGATAAAATTGAAAAGTGTATTTGCTCCAGTTGTTTTGTATGTGAACTGCATGTATTTACGGTTGGGTTCGGTGATAATAGTCTGAGATTAGAAGCTGACAATTTAAGCAAAGCTCTTTTTTATGTTTATGAGTTTACGTGTTTTGAAAGTAAGTAGACTTGGAAACTTTAAGTATTGGAAAAAATGAGTCAATGTTAAGGTTTAGATATATATTTTTTCATATATACATATATTACGTTGTGTTGTTTTTATATATAGATGTCAATATTTTAATGAGTAATTCTCGTATTTAATTTAATATTTATTTTTGCTTAATAAACTTGCATAACCAGAAATAATTTATTTTAGATTTTTTTTTCTAAAAACAATGAATTGCGTATATACACAAGCATTGACAATCATTTATAGATTCAAATTCATTGTAGAGAAGTAATGATACGAATATTCGTTACAAGATGTCGCTAACAGTATGTTTAGATAAATCACAATACTTAAGACACAGAACAGAAACTTGTTTTACTTAAGATATATACGTGCCTATAAGATATTCAGTTAAATCACGCATGCACTTTATATTATTAAATACGAGAAAAGCAAAGTGGGATGGATAAGCTGTGGCCAGGGACACTATAAAACAAAACGGAAGGTGAGGCGACGTGCGCCGACCGTGTCCTAGATCCGACCTTTTTTACGACAGGACGCTATCGACCTTCGTAACTCGAAACTTTAGATGATAGCGCTTACCCCGAATAGTTACTGGTAACTTGATATCTTTTAACCAAATATTTTCTAGACAACAGTAAATTAACGCCGCTGGCAACAAGGATATTATATTAACTCGTATTTACTGAATTTAGAGAGTAGAGTTACTAGTCATATTATTACTCTTACAAAACGTTTTAACATTACTGTAATTTACTACATTTTGTCTTCATATTTTTCTTCAACAGCGATATCCTTCCAAGTATTAAAATAAATCTAACCTTGTGAATAAATAAATGAATTTGATTAAATCTATTCCACCCTTTTAATGTCTGAAGTGACTAGATGTAAGGAAAACATGTTTACAGAAAATTATAGACATATCAACTGGGCGGAATTCGAATCCGCGACCCATCGGAACATATGGTAGGTATACTGCCCAAAGCACCAACAAGCCCTTCAAAATATTGCTATATTACAAAACAAATATTTCCTTTCACCAAAAGTACCTATAAAGTGTTCAGAATGGTAATCCTTGTTTACGGTCAAAATGTACAAAACAAATAAGTATTTGGAAGGCGGTTGGGAATCTATAACTCAATGCCAAGTTTTCAGAAGTTGGGCAACTCCTATAGAAGTACTTCGCCCGAAACAAACAGCTAAAGTCGAATCCTACATTTCGTTGTTCCTAACTTACCTGTAAACAAAAACATTTCTATCGGTTCAACAATTACGATTTTGAAATAATACTTCACGACTAGAAAATATTTTTGGTAAGGTTTCACGCTGATAATATTATAGTCGGGACGAGAAAATACTCCTATTTTATTCAGTTAGAAACTTTAAGTATTAGAAATTATATGTATTGTGTATTCGAAACGAATACTGAGAATACGAATACAACAAAACTCTGTTTATTATTTCTCTACCGATCCGCCCCGGCTTCGCACGGGTGCAATGTCGATACTATACAATAAATGCCTATTTTACTCTAATGAAGCTTTCTACTGAGGATTTTTTAAAATCGGTCGAGTAGTTTTTGAGATAAATCGTAACAAACAAATCTTTCCTCTTTATAATATTAGTATAGATAAATTCGCTTTCTAATAGTTTTCATTTCATATACATATTATGTGTCTTGATAATGGAGTCTTTTTCAATCATCCTAGTAAATAAATTCTAATAATGATATTTTTATGCATATATCTCCAATAAGATTTACAAAATAGATAAGTTAAACTTAAGTAAGTGTCGTTTCTGTTCCATTATAATTTAACTTACACAAGCTGTTACAAGTTTCCTATATGTCCATGAATACTTTATGCTGCCCTCACTCCGAACATAATTTATTTTTAATCTCATTGCTCATGTTTCAGCTCACGTAAAGCTGTCGACGTAAAAGTTCACCACCTGCAAATTGGAAGCTGTTCATGTCATTTTAATGCACGTTTTTACAGACCTTATGTGGTTAAGAATATGTGTTTAGAATTTTAATGAAAATTGTTAATGTTCCACAAACGCATTAGTTTCTGAAGTTAACAAAATATATACCTTAAAACACCAAAGCCTTTAAGCACCCTTCATTAACGAAGTAGGTATATCATACCTTTTCTAGGTTTGACACATTTTTTGAAACAAAATATAGTATCATAATTTATTAAATAAAAACGAAAATGTCTTACTTATTCTTTGTGCTTAAAATTCAGCTTATTGTGAATGATAACCAATTTATAATGATACTTTTTATACTCATCCTTTAAATGCTATTCATGATTTGCCTGAGTCAACGAATTGAGATATTTAGGATAGTCTGTATGTGTGCAAAATTTTATCAGCCTTTTAAGCAGCAACATATAACCAAACATTCATAAGTTACGTCCATTTATATCAGTAATTATAGAATCATTTTATATCTATAGACTGTGGTAATAATGGAATGTATAGTAAGTAATCGAAACTGAGAAATAGATCAGCCGTTCGTAACTTTTTCTCAGCGTCAAGTTGAAGCATGAGCTATGAGCTACTGCGGTTTTCTCGACCTGAATAGTTTAGTGAATTTCACCGAACAGTCCGCTGGCCGCATGCCGAATGTTGCAGTTAAATAATTTGTGATAACCGCTTTCATTTATTCAACTTTAACTAGAATTTTCATGAGTAATTGATGTTTTTGTAGTTAACATTTGAAATGGCACTCAAATGGCAATGTACGTTCATATATTATATCTACACGTGTCGAGTTACGAGTAATGTAAGCTTTAATGTTCATAGATAGTCGGAGTAAAAAGTAAAAACATTCAATTGCATTTTTATTAGTCCTATACTATAACATACGTATTTACATTAAACGTAGCAATTCATTTTATTTATATTCTGTGAGTAGTTATTGTTGGAAAGTCGCAACAATTACTGACTTATGTTAAGTTGGGAGTAAGCAACAGACTAATTCGGTGGCCTTTCTATTATCCCCACACTCTATTCTTGAAAAGAAAAAAGTTGAAGTCTTTATGAGATTTTGTTTGTTTTACTTCCAACACTGTTTCTTGTTATTAGCTCCCTCCTCCGTTGTTTTGCGTCGTGCTGCTTTAAAATTGCTAATTACCATGTTTAACTTTACAAAGGAATATTTAAGCAGTGTTTTGTAAAAAATAGATACTATATTTCGAAAAAAAGGTAGGTGAAAATTATATTATATAGCTTATATTGTAAATGTGAAAGTATGGATATTAGTTATTCAGTCTCGCTTAAAGGGCATTTAGATACAACTAGCTGATGCCCGCGACTTCGTTCGCGTGGGGATCACTTTATGCTGAACTTTTGAGCAAGCTTTCTTCATATCATATATCCTCCATCCTCTGTACTTGGTGATTTCTTTTCGGAAAGAACTATCAGAGTAGTCATTGACGGTTGCTTTTGCATCATATTATCGACATGTTTAATGGTGGTTGAGGTTGGGGTTCAAATGATGATTTGAAATTCAAAAGAAATACCATAGTAATTGAAAAAATTAACCTGACTTTAAAGAAACTTTAGGGAGATGCATATCAATCAAATTTTACGTCACCAAAATGCAGATAGGATGTGTCTTTTTTCCACTAATCAGAGTTCAGTCGAAGATTGGATTCAATGCATTTTCCGTCTTAAATATATGCACGAAAATTGTACGGGGGTTTGAAAATACTTGCGACACATGGAAAAAACGCCAAGAAAATGTCTAAATACGAATAAAATGAAGGTATGGAGAAATGCAACGTAAAATGAATGAAAATAATAGTTATACTTAATTTTTAATAAATTTAATTAGTGTGGAAGATACTATATCCACCTCTATATTTATTTCATTTAATTGATCACTTTTAATTTCAGATATTTTTGTTTAATTCCCTTGGAAAGGAAAGGATTGATGAAAATGCGAAATAAGCGATCTCATAAGAAATACATTTTTATATAATAGAACAGTTCAATAATACATTTTCTATTTTCAATATTAGTTCTTTTAAAAATATAAAAAAATAAAATACAACAAAATATTTCCCTGAGTGATGATTCGAACTCGCATCTGAAATTACGTAGTACGAGTTACGACCGTATATCCACTATGCCACGAACACATATCAAAAACGGCGAAATTATCAAACTATTTCATTTACATATCAAACTGTGATTGACATCTGACAATTCGAAAAAATTCAACGCGAGTCAGTTTTCATTGCAATTTGTTGAAATGATGCCTTTAAAATAATATTTAAATGATGATAACTTTTTTTTCCGACAACCGATTTCGATGAAACAAAGCCTATATGTTGCCCTGGACTTTGCTTAATATATTTGTATAAATAACGCGAAAATCGGTTCAGTATCTTCGGAGATTAGCGTGAACAAACAGACAGACAGACAGACAGACAAGAATCTTAAAAATTGCATTTATGCATTCTGCTACCCTTCTTTTATCACCCCTCTTAATTTCTGGTAAAAATATTTAGTGAAGCGTAATTTCGATCCTACTCTTTTATTATATGTATAGAAGATTTGTCAGATATACTCTGGATAAATATCTCAAATACTCTACTCAAGCAAAGCCGTGGAATAATACTCATACTAGTTATTTAATACAGTGATAAGGCTTTGTGGTATACTATATTAATCGTGAACGTGATAGTTAATATTTTATTATCCGATATTATTATTATCCGGGACTGAATCGTCTTGTAACTATCGCAATAATTTTTTTATTGTGTAAAATTTAAAGGCAAATGTTACAACAAAGTGTGTATAATATAATATCATAGGTTCTGTGCAATAATTACCATATAACGCGTGTATTTTACAACTGAAAGAGATAATACGTTTTTAAATCATGAAATGTTTCCACTAATCTATCACAGGCCAGCGCCCGACGACATCTACTAATGGAATGTGAATAAATTTGTAGACTACAGACCCTTATCAGTGCTGACTGAATTCATTCTGTTTATCATGCATATTTTTGAATGAATGAAATGATTTAGAATTCGACAAAAAATATAACTTTGTGCCGTCGGTGTTCAAATAAGAAAATAATTTCATAGCAAATACATACATACATATATATCACGCCTCTTTCCCATTGGGGTAGGCAGAGATCACGGAATTCCATATGCTCCGATCCTTACATACCACTTTCGCTTTCATCAATGCTTTCATACACACTCGTCGGTTACGACTACTTTTCGTAGCAAATAGAACTACAAAATTGCATTTATACCATGGAGGAGAAAAAAAACAAGCGTTTTTTGTTGCAAGATTTTCCACACCTTTGTGCATATTAAGCATCTATTGGTTTTCTTTAAATCGAATGAAATAATTTATTCTAATTTGCTGTGGATTTTAAAGTTTCATAAATATTATTCAAAGATAACTATTATAATTATATAGTCATAGATAATACTCGATATATTTGTTTTCATATTTATAATCGCCCCTCATTTTGATGACAGTAAAATTCATTACTTACGTAGAGCCAAGCTTTTATCTCAAAAGATGTGCTTTTGTAATCACATTACGCAAATGAGAACTCGAGAATTCACGGCTGCCTCAAGATAGGGTCGTGATCCCAACAAATGTCTCTTACACTTCTCGACAAGTAAATCTGCTTTGCCTCCTTTATCAATAGTATAAAGCCGCAGATTTTGAGTACCCTACTTATTACGCCTTAGAGTAAAAAATAATTGAAATTAATTTTACGATCTTCCGTCATAAATTAAATTTAACGGATATTTTAAAAAGGTATGTTTAGTTATCTAGAGAGATATATAATATTATAATACAAAAAATGTTATGGAAATTATGTAGTAAGGTTGGTTCGTAGTAATATCATTAGTATCTTTATAAGAAGAGTTTCTGCATACTAGAAAGTTTTATCTAATTAAAACGTAAAATTAAATCCATTACTATTAAACATTTAATGGGTTTAACAGAAATCCAGAGTACGCCGCGAGAGTAACTCCATTTCCTGCTACGTGCTACGATTGCTACGACGTAGTGCCGTAGCTCTAGTTCCCGTAGCTTCGAATGCCTTTCATTGTGAATAATTATTCTTTACAAATTGTTCTCCATTTTTTATTTCATTTTTTTGTGTATTTAGGTCAAGTATCTGCATTATGTTTACGTAAGGGTTTTAGTAAGATTCGATCATGTTATTGAATTGAAATTTAATCTCAGCAAAAACCTAATCATTGAATATAAAATAAACTTACATAAAAAAATATCTGTCATCTGTCAAATGGGTTAAACAATAAATGAAGTTATTACAAGTAATTTTCTTATACTATTTGATCATGGAAGCGAAATGTGAATGGTGGCGAATTGTCAGCGAGGCGGACGCGACAAAAACAAAGCAAGCCCGCCTCCTCACTCCTCCACCATTTTTGTATGTCGCTTTATAATTCTTTCTCTTCGATTATTTTCCTTTATTCATAAAGATGAAGGCACATATTAGTAGCCTAATACTGTGGAAGTCAATATGATAATTATGTTTACTTTATAAATCAAAAACATGTTTATATTTGTTAAACCTAAAAATAGCCCTTTACTGACAAAATAATAGGATTTGGAATTCAATGAAAACTTTCAAGAAATATTTTATTATTTATTTGTTATTTTCAAATAAAATACATATTTTTTCTATTTTACGAGCGAAAGCTCACTTGATAGTTGATGATACCTCGTCTTAGCCTCAACCACACTACATCAATCAATGCTGTCGACCTATTTTATCTTCACTTCGAGTCTGCCAAAATCCATAGACCAAAGCCGAAATGCGTAATTTGTACAAACCATATTTTTTGTATATCGAAGATGATACTTTTCTAGTCTAGGTATTTATAGAAAATTGTAAACTTGTTTTACTGTCTTACTGTCCACGGAACGATATTGCGAACATACGTGAATAGGTAGGCTATTTAATTGAATTATCTAAAACTGGTAATACTTGAATACGCCAGGGAGGCCAAAAAACATTTAAATTAACGACTTACATTTAATATTGTCTTTTATTAACGCGAGTATCACACATTTAAATAAAATACTGTATACCGGATTAAAACGCGATAAATATAATTTAAACAATATAAATTATAAATCGCGTTTTAATCCGGTATACAGTATTTTATTTAGACTTACATTTAACTACGTAGGTTAAGTTTATAAATAAATTTATTTTTTATAAACAATGCTTTTTTTATTGTCAGTGCTTAACTATTCACAGGGACATGTCTCAAACTATGAATACCTAACTGCCCCGGACTTTTCTTCTAGATACATCAGTGGTTATAGCAATAGCTTAGTTGCTAGACTGTTTATAAAACGCTGTAAATCTAATTAGAAATTATAGAATACTGAGGGAACGTCGTGAATTTCCCAGGCAACATCCCCAGCCCTGGAGATACTGCAGGGTATAAGGCTTCAACTGTGTAAAGTGTATATTTTATACTGTCCAGCATTACCGATTAAACAATAACATTACACATTTAAATTACAAAAAAAAAATACCAAATTATCAAAAATAATCTGAGGGACTCATTTTGTGATGGAACGAGTATTTAAATGGGCACTTGCAGTGTCCGATCCAAAAATGACGGTATCAATTAAAAGGATGGCTCGCGCAGAGTCACCATCCATCAGCAGGGAGGGGCTGACATGGACAAATGAAGTGCGATTTGATCAGACGGCCGCCACCAATGATCCAATTTTCATTCACAACTTATGCAGTCACTAAGAATAACAAAGAACCCAGCTCATTAGGACAACTAAAAAGTCTTATGTTTTATTCAGACACCGCTCGAGAAAACGCTAACCGAAGTAATTTAACTTTTAAACGAGTGACGATTGTTCGATTCAGTGCATTTTTAATAGTGACTGTTAAGTTTAAAAGCAATTAGTGTGGACTGTACTAGTTTTGGAAAAGCGATTTGTTAAATAATAGTTAACTATTTTCTTTAAAATGTCTTCTACGTTCCTAAAACATTGTGACGCTTCACTTTAAATAAACTATTTATTTATTTTAAAATATCTTATTGGTTATATTATATATTTATTTAGATAATATTCAGTTTTTAAAATAAGTTTATATTAACTAATTTAAATTAATTAATTACCCTGCACAGGAAAGATTTTTCAATTGATGATTTGAACTGATACTGACAACAATTTTGAAGTAAGGATTATAAAATTGGATTTGTTTTAAAAATAGGTATTGTGTTTTCAGGATTTTTGAATATTTCTTCTCTAAGGGAGCAAAATAGGGGATAGATGTTTATATGAAAGTATTATTCGCAAATATTTTTTTTTAAGGTTCCGAAAACTTATATACCTTATATTATGGGCAAAGTCGCGAGTAGAGCAGAGCAGTTGGATAGGTAAATTAATGACTATGGCTTACTTTTAGTAATTCAAATTAGGGATACTATATTTATTTATTATTATTTACGAGATCATTGTGATCATTAATACAACTATAAAAAAAAACCAATAATGCTCAAGTTAACGTAGTTATAATAAGCTACATATAACTTAAATACAGTACTATAGTTTTAGTAGCCTTTGCTCGTGGTTTAGCTCTCATAAATTATTTTTAATATTTATTATAATGTCACTCTACTACTCAAATGTCAAAAAATTCCAACTATATTTCTTTGTAATAACATACAATCAACTCTTGTAATTCCATATCGGACGTGAAAAAATCTAGCTATAACAATATTTCGATAATAGTTGGCAGGTGTCCCGGTGACCCGCGTGGGATAATTCTGTTTTCGACAACGTGTCATGAATACTTAGAGGATACTTGAAACTGTCCGCTAACCAACATCAATGCAAGTTCTAACTTTTGCAAAGTAGCATTCTTATAATAATAATATTTCTTTTTATGTTAGACATCGACAGAGTAGTATGAGGTTCACATAATGGTAGGTGATACCCAGGTCACAGAACATCAGTCAATGATGCGCTGTCGACTTAGTTTAACTAGCATTCGGATATCCATAGAATGAGAACTAAAGAGCAATATGCAACTCAGGGTTATTACATTTATGAACGGTGGTTCATTACCTGGATGGAATTTAGATATTCCTCTCAACCGTTTAAAGCCCGAAGTGGCCAACCGTGGAGAAGATATGTTTACAGAAAATTATTTTTCCTACCTACTTCTCAACTAACATGACTTAATATTATTCTGATGTATAAACAATAATACTGTTAAATTTCTCAAAGTTTTATCAAAATCCGTTCAACAATTTTTGCGTGAAAGAGTAACAAAAATGCATTCATCCCCACACACTTTCACTTGTATAATATAAGTAGGAAGTAGGATAGGATGATCAGTGAAACAAATATATAAATATGTTTAAACCCAAAAATACAATATTTATAGCCGAGTCAAAATAAAAGTTATACATATATACATATAATATATTGTAAATTGAGTATAAGCTACGGTTATATCTTAATCTTAGCGCCATAGTAGTGAATACTCAGTGCGTAAGGAACTAAGTATATATCACGTCAAAGCCGTAAGTAAATTAGTTGCTGACCTCATAAATTTTGCGAGCTTTACGAACATTGTGATATTGAATAGGCCTATAAATTTGGGTTACTATAATATTTATAGTTGTTCATGTAAAGAATAATTTCCTCTTTTATAATTTGATTAAAAATATTATATTTTTTGTAATTATTGAATAGGTGAATAAATTATTATATAATGTAGCAATTATTATAATTTATTCACCTATTCATTCTATTTAAACTGCTTGGGTTTTTCCCCTTATTTAGCGAAGTTTAAAGCTGTGAATATATAAAATTAATTATTCAGTATTCCTCTTATTTTTCTAGGGAATTAAATTATATCTTACTGGTATTATGAAGAGATAAAATAAATTATTTTATGTAATTGATATAACGTTGTTGTTTAAATAAAATAGATATAAACGCGATTTATTATTATATATTGTTTAAATTATTTATCCCGACGTTTCGGATGCTTTTCAGCAACCGTGGTCACGGGCAGATAGAAAGATCCGGTATACAGTATTTTATTTAAATGTGTGATACTCGCGTTAATAAAAGACAATAATTTTTTTTTGTGTTATTAACTTTATTTATTCTACAGTATAGTTGTGCGTTAATTTTAAGCATGTAACACAAACTTAATATTTCTAACATTGATCCTATATTCGTTATAACCATTGAATATTTGATTCCAAAAATCATAGTTTCTCAAAGAGGGCAGGTTATAACGCTTCTGGGCTTTAAGGGGGCGCTATCGAGGCGACAAGGAGAGTTTAGTTTGTAAACTCTTTTTGCTAAGTAAAATCAGGTTTCATTTAACTCTATCACTAACTATATTTTGGATTTATACGTACATTGTTAAGACATACACTCACAGTGTTATAATATCAAAACCAGCGGTTTATTTCTACTAGTTCTAGCGTGATGTTATCGCTGTGGCTTATAGACCTTTTGAAGTAAAGGGTACTTTTGTCGGCAAACCACTGAATTATTAACTATACACGTTGACGCTGATGTATGATGTCATGATGTTACTACGAATAGAATTCATTTTATATTATGAGAACTACGAATGAAATACTCGTATTTTATGAATATTCAGAAGATTGAAGCCGTGTGTGTTACTACACTATCTTCTATATACATATAATAAAAGAGTAGGATCGAAATTACGCTTCACTAAATATTTTTACCAGAAATTAAGAGGGGTGATAAAAGAAGGGTAGCAGAATGCATAAATGCAATTTTTAAGATTCTTGTCTGTCTGTCTGTCTGTCTGTTTGTTCACGCTAATCTCCGAAGATACTGAACCGATTTTCGAGTAATTTATACAAATATATTAAGCAAAGTCCAGGGCAACATATAGGCTTTGTTTCATCGAAATCGGTTGTCGAAAAAAAAAGTTATCATCATTTAGGTAAATATTATTTTAAAGGCACCATTTCAACAAATTGCAATGAAAACTGACTCGCGTTGAATTTTTTCGAATTGTCAGATGTCAATCACAGTTTGATATGTAAATGAAATAGTTTGATAATTTCGCTGTTTTCGATATGTGTTCGTGGCATAGTGGATATACGGTCGTACTACGTGACTTCAGATGTGAGTTCGAATCACATCACTAAGGGAAATATTTCTGTGTATTTTTTTTTATATTTTTAAAAGAACTAATTTTGAAAATAGATAATGTATTATTGAACTATTCTATTATATAAAAATGTATTTCTTATGAGATCGTTTATTTTCGCATTTTCATCAATCATTTCCTTTCGAAGGGAATTAAACAAAAATATCTGAAATTAAAAGTGATCAATTAAATGAAATAAATATCGAGGTGGATATAGTATCTTCCACACTAATTAAATTTATAAAAAAATAAGTAAGTGGCCAACATGGCCATACTATTTCTTCATTCATTTTACCTTGCATTTCTCCATACCTTCATTTTATTCGTATTTAGACATTTTCTTGGCGTTTTTTCCATGTGTCGCAAGTATTTTCAAACCCCCGTACAATTTTTGTGCATATATTTAAGACGGAAAATGCATTGAATGCATTTTGGAGACGTAAAATTTTATTGATATGCATCTCGCTAAAGTTTCTTTAAAGTCAGGTTCATTTTTTCAATTACTATGGTATTTCTTTTGAATTTCAAATCATCATTTGAACCCCAACCTCAACCACCATTAAACATGTCGATAATATGATGCAAAAGCAACCGTCAATGACTACTCTGATAGCTCTCTCCGAAAAGAAATCACTAAGTACAGAGGATGGAGGATATATAATATGAAGAAAGCTTGCTCAAAAGTTCAGCATAAAGTGAACCCCACGCGAACGAAGTCGCGGGCATCAGCTAGTATTTTATATAGCGATAGAAATATAAGCTCACAAAATATACAACGTGTGACGAAGTATAATGAATGACTTAAATGACATTTAAAGTCTGAGTAAATTAGTTCAGAAGTCCGTGTCTGTATATGTTTTTCAGGATGAAGCCGTTAAAGTATACAACGACAAAGAAAAACTTATCAATATTTCAATAGCCAGTTTATATTCTGCAGATAACATCCATTTTAGTCTCATACAGCAGCTGTCAAATATAAATGTTAAGCTCTCAATAAAAAATGGCTTCTTTCAGAAAATAATATACCATGTTATTATGTCGATGTTGCGTTTCATACGCTACTGTTCGGTACTTACAATCCGTCGAATGTGTCTCACGTTTCTGACATATTTCCCAAATAATTTGCGATGTTTGCTCTCATTCGTTCTGAAATGTGTTTACGTTTATACGAGTGAACATTGAATGAATTTAATTCGGAAAAAATATTCGAAAATTGCTGTTAAAATTTTAAAAGAATCTTTCATATATATTACTTCTTAGTAACCTCTATTATACCTAACTATTTCACAATAACATCTTTACGTATTTACTATCATAACGACAAAGTCTGTTCTTAAGATTGTAAAGTAAATCTTTCAAGTCGTAATAAATACCGCCTAGATCAGATATTATTGCGTGTGCTATTTAAACGGCTATATAGAACTATAAAAGAGTATAGTACAGTGTATAGCGAAAGTGTAAATCTTGAATAGTTCTAGAGAATAAGTCTACAATATCTTATTTTTGGCTCTACAATCTACATATTATATTATAGCAGATTTATTTGCTTATTGAAAAAGGTTTTTGGCTAAGTAATATTAATATAATAAAATATTGATTTGTTTAACACTATATAATTAATTATAGGTTTTAGACAGATCTAAAAAGTAACAGTTAATTTTCATACAAAAACAAATAATTATTATTAGTAGTTCAGGAAGCTTATTTGGCCGTCGTGATTTTAATTCTTGTTCGATAAGTGTGTTAGTAAAGTTTAAGAACTAATTAATTATCGCAAGAAAATATACGTGTAATATCTCGCAGCGGAGATTTAAGATCACTTATAAAAAATGTTGCGGCAGCTTTTTAATTAGGCAACTTTCCTATTTATCCAATCTTAATTAAGTCATATGAACTTAACTCGAGCGTAGCAGGAGCGGGCAGTGGCGGGACCACCATACAAGCCCAAAAGCCCGGCTTGCCGCCTTTAACATAATACTTGTTTATATATAACTATGAAATCATATAAGTTATATATGACTAAAATAATTAAGTTAAGGTCATTATTAATTTTCTTTTTGCGGTTGCATTCAAATTCAAAAACCATTTATTCATTTAGGTAACACAATGTACACTTATGAACGTCAATAAAAAATACATATTCAATGCTTCTAATTTTACATTTACTGCCAGTTCTCAAATCAAGGGCGTAGAACGTACGAGAAGAACTGGCAATAAACTCGCCGCCACTCTTTTTAATCGCCAAGTTTTTGTTTTGTAAGGAGCTGCAACCATTACACCATGTTCCACATGACATCTTTAAGTAATTTACTATAACAATCAATATATATATATATATATATATTAATAGAGCAAGCCGGGCGTTTGGGCTTGTATGGTGGTTCCGCCACTGGGAGCGGGCTGTTAGTATTAAAATACAGTTAGACAAAAGTTTGAGATGAGAATAGAAACAGTGGCAGTAGTGCAATTAAAACTGTCTGAACAACGCTTAACAGTGCTGTATATAATTAACGTAATTCTTGGAATGTTAGGGCTGCCAAAAGCCTTCAGATAAGGTTACACTTACAGCCGCTTTCATTTTCTGAGATCCACTTTAACAATGCTTAGGTGCTACATAGTATAATGGAGCTCAAAATGGACGCTACGGTGTCGGTTGGTTGTATAATGAGAGGTAGATACACGGTTTTCTTAGACATTTGTAAGTGAAATGTATTCAAGACCGACATACCAATGTGAATTTACAATTCCTAGCGTACGCTAAGGAGTAAGATATCACGTACCTGCATAGTGCATATTCAATTTAGACAATAATAACTAAATCCGATATAGATATTCAGAAAGTGCTGGAGACTATGTAATCTATCAACGAGTACTTTCTTTACGTGTCATCAAAGCTATTCTTTTTATATTAGACTAGCTGACCCGGCAAACGTTGATTTGCCATATAAATAATTTCTAAAAAGCAGGGGTTGGTGACAAAAAAGTAAAAATTTAGGGTTGTATGTATTTTTTAATGCCACATTATAAAAAAATAAAAACAATAAATTTCGTCCAAAAATAAAAATAAAATTTTTAAGGGTGAACAACCCTTATCACTTAGGGGTATGAAAAATAGATAGTAGCCGATTCTCAGACCTACTGAATACGCATATAAAATTTGGTAAGAATCGGTCGAGCCGTTTCGGAGGAGTATGGCAACGAAAACTGTGACACGAGAATTTTATATATTAGATATCGATAGATGTGTTGATGATAGTAGGTGACAGATACAGTAGATCAATCAATGACCACCTATTTTTTTTACTTACATTTGGTAGTACATAGAATGAAACTAATATGCGCATTATGAATTTCAACTGTCTTTGCTTTTATGAATTTCAAAACTGCTCCCACCCGTTTAATTTCGGTATTGATCAGACTTAGGGAAAAACGACGTAGACGTTAGGGCTACGCTAGGTCGAAAGTACTCGTAACCGACGAGTGTGTATGAAAACATTGATGAAAGTAGAAGAAGCGAAAATGGTATGTAAGTATCGGAGCATATGGGATTCCGTGATCCCATATGCTCCGATTGTCGAACTCCGAATCATTGAACATTGTATTTAATACGTGCTGAGTCACAAAAATCGTTGCTCGTATGTCTTCTAAGTCCAAAGCTCTCTTTTATCTCAAGAGGGACTATGTCCCCTTCGCTATTTAGAAAAACCATTCAATTCTAGGACTTATCGAGACGATTGACTATTCACACAAAAAGACAAACGTTCAGGAGCATTGCAATGAATGTCTGGACGTTTGATGCCGTGGATCCTCAGCACTAAGTACTGAGTGAGATATTATAAGGTTTTTATTGAGAAAGAATATTTGAACAATTTGTTACCAAGTTTATTTTTATGTCAGATATCGACAGACGAGAGTGACGAAGGAAGTTACTTGATGAAAGGTGTTGCCATTGAACATTTTTTACTTAGAACATTCGGAAATCCATAGACAGTTATCGAAACGCGTAATATTACGCTACTTTATATTCCCATATATCTTACTCGTCCGAAATAACTTGAATTTACTTTCGTCATCTCTTGTCTTAGACGCTTATCAATAAACCCAAAAAATAAAATGAGTTCTCAAATCACACATAAACATACACATAGAGAGAGGTTCTCGTAGGTCTCCGGTAATGGTAAGCTGGTATGATTGAATATCTGCCGCATTGATTATTACCTATTAAAGAGCGCAATTCTTGTATCGCCTTTCAAATATTTAAATCTAAGATTGAAATCGTCAGTCGTACTACATATTTGATTCAGGACATTCTTTAGTGTTTTAGTCTGAATAAATTTACAATAATTAAATAGTTATAGATTATTAACAGTTCCAGTTCAAACTAATGCATTCATTACTAGAGTCATTTTAGAATATGCTCATTTTGAATTTGTGCAGTTATGGAATAGGAAATTATATGGAAATGCCTACAGTAATTGCATAATTGAGCTAATTTAGCAAGTTTGATAGTAATAAATCTAGTTAGATGTAGTTTGCGGTCAGTCTGCGTAACTTAACATTAATTTCGTTTATAACATTTTCGAGTTGGCTATTTGTATCAGAATTTGACGAATAGTTTCATTAGGATCGTTATTAGCAATGTATTTGAAAGGTATACATTATCATTATCTCTAGATATTATATAAAAGTTAATGTAAAGGTATAATATTATTTTAGGTTTGTTCCGATACAATAATTTACTATTATTTATTCCTGAGCCTCTTAGTAGAGAATGGGGCAGGCAATTTTTTTTCAATGTCAATATTGCGTTGTCGACCGAAATAATGTTTTCTTCATTCCCTGGGATTCTTTCCATATGTTCAAAGCAAAGCGCGTACCATTTAGTGACCGGGGCGGTCAATGTTTTTTTACGAATTGTTGATCTATTAATGTAATTTAGCATGAGAAATAGTGGGTAAAATAGCTAAATTTTATTTCCAAGACAATCCTTTTGAGTTGGTTAATATTGTACTCGTACATAACCTATTAATCCTGTTTATTTTACATTATCATATCTGTAAGTTATTGTAAACATATTTATTATTAAAAAATATTAATATATTACAGTATTTTATTGTCATGTTATTGTATTATTCATTTTTTATATTAAAATAATATTCATAATAAACATATTCTTATTAAGTATAAGAAATAGAGTTCTGACGTTTAAATATGTTTTAAATAAAATGAACAAACATAACCAAGTAAAGCTGGTAGTTAATTTCACTTAAGCAGCTTACTGCTTACTTAAGCGTGAAGTTTATTAAAGTGGATTAGAAATGTGAAATATAATATACCTGTATACATTATTTGAGTTATTATTTTTACTGAGTACCTTAAGATTATTATTAAATTATGCTTTTCGCATTTTATAAGAATGATAAGATAAATTCAGAGCCTAAGCGTCGAACTGTCATTTGTATGAAATTTCAAATGATTTCTCATACAACTGACAGATGGACGATTCGAATACTTTTTCGATAGTCGTACGTGCTAGGCCCTCAGAACACAATACACACAAATGTATTAAAAAATAACACAGAAAAATACCACACAAAATCATTACTAGTGCACTATAAAGTGCAAGATGTATAGCCCTATTGGGGATATTCCCTTATCAATTTCTAATCTTCGTCATTAATTGCTATAGACATACATACATTCACAGAAGGTAGAAACCAATATATAGGGTCGTTATTTTCCTGCATCTTATATATTATATTGACTCAATTAGCAGAGAGGGTCTCTATTCCATACTAGAGCATATCGGCTGCCCACCAAAACTACTATCTGTGATCAAGTCATTCCATGACAACATGAAAGGCACCGTTATTTTTGATGGCAATGCATCAGATTCATTCCACATGCGCCGAGGCGTATGTCAAGGTTGTGTTCTAGCCCCAACACTTTTCGGAATATTCTTTTCATTATTGTTGAGAGTGGCTTTTTCCGACGAAACGCAAGGAATCCATCTCCACACCCGGGCTGATGGAAAATTATTTAATGTAGCCTCACTCAAGCCTAAACGATCACGCGCAGATTTGTTCATTGACCACCTCCTTTTTGCTGACGACGCAGCGTTTGTTGCACATTCCACCGAAGAGCTTCAACTCATTTTAAACAAATTTTCGCACGCCTGTGACCTGTTTGCCATGTCCATTAATGCTAAAAAGACAGTAGTTCTCTCGCAAGGATTAGTAGACAGACCAGTCCTGCTACTAGAGGGTAAGCCTCTAGAAGTTGTCGAACGGTTCTGTTACTTAGGGTCGTCGGTAACGAACAATCTCTCGCTTAATGCCGAGATTGATATTCGTATCGGAAAAGCTGCAGCAATGTTTGGGAAACTTCGAGCTAGAGTATGGGACAACAAACACCTCAAAATCAAAACAAAGATACTTGTGTATCGTACTTGCGTTCTGTCCATACTCCTCTACGGAGCCGAAACCTGGACATCATATACTAAGCAGGAACGTCGACTCAATAACTTTCATATGCGGTGTCTTCGGAGCATCCTCAAAATATCATGGAGGGACAGAGTCACAAATGAAAGGGTGCTAGAAATTGCTGATCTTCCTAGTCTGACAGCGGTGCTTAAGGACAGACGACTTCGATGGTTGGGGCACGTGCATCGTATGAACCCGTCCCGACTTCCGAGACAAGTCTTGCTTGGATCTATCGCTGATAAGAAAAGAGCCATTGGAAGACCTTTGCTAAGATTTAAGGACAACATAAAGCGTGATTTGGCCTCATTCGCAATAGATTCAGCAAACTGGGAGCAGCTCGCGGACGACAGGAATACGTGGCGTCGACTTATAGGTGCGGGCCGCAAAGTACATGATCGCAAATGGTTCGAAACCTTAAGTTTTAAGCGAAACAAGAAACATCAAAGTGCGGAGTCTATACCGGATGGACATTTTAATTGCGACATCTGTGGCAGAGCCTGTCGCTCCAGGATAGGCCTCTTTAGCCACAGAAAGCGTTGCAAAAATGAATAAATTAAACCTGCCTCAATTGACATTGCTTTTAAAAATAATCAATCAATGATTTAAGGGCCAAAGAGATATATTATATACTATATGTCGGTTTATCCCCATTTAATTTTCAGAAAAGCATGTATATTTTTGGAACTAAGCAAACATTTTTATTTCAGTGTAAATTAAAATAGTTAGATTAAACAAAAATACAATATCAGACAAATGGCCACCACTAAACCTCTGGCACAGGGTTATACTTTTGATGAAATTTTGAATAACGTTTTCGCTTAAATGTGGCTGTATTACACCAATAAGACACCGTATTTCCTCTTTAAGATGTTCATCTGTTTCAGGCTTATTTGCATACACCTTTTCCTTTACATAACCCCAAAGTAACAGGTCAGGTCAGTTACAGGTCCATCTCCGTCCCTCATAGTAGGTAATAACCTCAGGCACAGATCATCAGTCAATGATGCGCTGTTGACCTACTTTTTACTTCGAGCATTCGGAAATCCATAGACTGAAACCGGTCGGAGTTTCGATATTCCTCCTACCCGATCAATGCCCGAAGTTACCAGACGTGGGGAAAACATGTTCACAGAAAACTATAAACATGTTGTTCCGGTGGGATCCGAACCCACGACCCATCGGTGCGCACGGCAGGTGTTCTACCGAACGCGCCAACGATTATTATTGTTATATATAGTTATTTCTTCATAATCTTCCTTTGGGAAGCGAATACTCTAATTTCTTATTACTTTCATACATTCTACACAACGAATACTAGAGAAATTCTTATTCAGCTAAAACTGGTGGCTCAAACATATTATGCAGATATGTATACATACATGTTGCGTTCTGTCTTGTCTGAGATGATCCCAGATTCAAACAGTTAAAGAACAAAAATAAAAGATAAAAAAACAGTAACCTACCTTTAGTAGTATTTCTGCTAAACCCCTACCCATCTTACTGAGTATAATAGAAACAAATAATTACCCATCAACATATGAAATAGTAGAAGGATGTTGTTTTTGATAGTTGTGATTGCAAAGGTATAATGATCTGTCTATATTTTATATTCTATGGTCTATTAATGATGACTAAGGGGCCCCTTTCTACCTCACTCTAAATAAAAAGGGAGAGAAAATGTTTCAGAAAAATAAATAGCCGACCTTCTGGCTTCTTTATGAGGCCCTTGTTAACTTGTCCTTAATAAATTATTTATTTTGCTCGAACCTCGGTCCGCAGTGACACCGTGTTAATTTTGTTGATTATTTTTAAATAAGTTTGGACAACTCACTCGTTTGCCGAAAATAATTATTATTCCTTCATTTAAAGCTGCTTACAGAAACTTGGCTCGTCCCTCGTTCTGTTCAGAAGATTAAACTTTTTATAGGACAGATATTATGCAAAATAAAGAAGCATTTTTAAACTTGTGCTCCTATGTAATGTATGTATTTTTTTTTCAAACATTTAATGGAGAGCAATATTATATAATATTCACATACAATCAACTGTTTAGTTGCTGATGAAGCCGCGAATTTCCTCGAATTTTGAAACACATGTTAAAATAGCGAAATATGTAATATGTTAATCAAGAATAGTGTAGCTTTTAACTAACTAGTGAAATATTTGTTCGTATCGGTTCCGTTGTTCCAGAAACTACTTTGCAAACCAACCTACCTTTTTATGATATTGCTTGTACACACTCAGGCTTAGATTACAGACTCAGCTTATATAACTGGTTAGTGGTGTGTATTTATCTAAGGTACCTGCTGTTTTGGGTTCTAATACCGAGGATACCCGATAAAAAAAGTAGGGCAAAGACGACAGGACACTCGCTTGCCGACACGGAATATAATATTATGTTATAATATAATTTTAACTACTTTTGTAAGAATAGATTTTAAGAAATAAACATCTTTGTTAATACAATATAAATACGAAGAATCCTGATAAAATTTGAATTCAATTTAAATATAGATTAAATTAGAATCTAATCTATACATCTATACATCTAATCTATACATAGATATTTAAGTTACGCGGCGTTATTAAATTCAAAGATGTGACTTCGCAAAGCTAAAAGGTGATATGTATTCATCTAAGCATAAGCAGGATAAATGGCGGCGTTGTCATAGGTATATTTGCAGGAAAGATTTTCCGTTCTAGTCACAAGAAGAAAATGTGTTTGATTTATCAGCACTTGAGGCCGGACCATCCGCTTGCTATAAATTTTATTGTGTTATGATTTAGGGGCGCGTATACGATTTTATGGTAAACACTTTACTCTTTGTGTGTTGTAATTTGATTTATTTCTCGATGTGCGTCGGGTCAATGCGAGACGCTGTCAATATTCGGTGATTTGAATAACAAAGGTTTAAATTATGCTCTGGTATTGGTTTGTTATGCTTCAACTGAACGCCTCAGATATTTTTTGTTATTTTGCGAGCGGAAGCGATTATTCAGCTTTCATTTAATTTTCAAAATGAAGCTGTTGTTTGTTATTTCAGGTTGGAAAACAACATAAACAAACTTTTTTATATAAATTAGGAGGTAGGACAAATGCATACGGAAAAATAACGAATGCGTTCAAATCTTAATAGTAAATGAAATCTAAGATTTGTGAAGAACTGTGGCTTTCTCGGCTATAGACTAAAATATTGTATTAGCACTATCAACTAGTTCTATCTTTGTTCATAACAGATATTTTTAAAGTGTAAGTATTGAGTTCATCCATAAATTTTGTGCGATACCTAACATTTTTTTAAAATTTTAATCAAATTCTACAAGCCAAGTTTGTTTCGGTATGGGATTTTGGATATTGCACCGAAAAGTGTTTACCCAGAGAGGTAATCTGTGCTTATATATGCAGTTTTATCTTACGTTATGTATTAGCTTTTCAAAAAGAGGACTTCATTTTGTAAATAAGTAGCATAATAAGGATTTTTTTTTTAAATTAAATTAAAGGACACATAAAAGATTTAGAACATTAAAGAAGATTTGTACCTTTCATGTTACAGGTTAATTTTTACACCTGAATATTGTGCATACTTTATTACTAAGTTATTTATTTCTTCATCGGTTCCCACACTGCTGAGGAACTCGACCATATCGAAGCCACCCCATTTGCGATGGTTTGGTCGCCTGGACCGCATCATGCCTTTATTGCTGTAAATTTCTTGATAATGCATATGCCTTTCACAATGTGATGTCCTAGCAAGTTTCATTGTTTAAAATTATCAATGAATGCTGTTGTTGTGAAGGCTTCTTATACACCTGATCCCAGTCTCTGTGCTAAAATAATTCGGTTATCATATAAATAATAGAGGGTTGATTTCCTTCAAAATAAATATTTCCTCAAGGCATCTTTCTTTAAAGCGCTCCTGAATGCGACGTTGCTCTACGATTCTGTAGATTTCTTTAAAGAGAATTAAAGAAATTTCCCAGTTGAAGTCTGATGGACGGATGAATAATCTAAAGCTTCATCTGTGATAAAATTCTGAAAACAATTTTTAGAAAAGATTATTGTGTGCTCGCTTTTGAATGAAATGAAAATGGAGTTTGTTCAGTTTATGACATCATTGCATTTTATAATTATTTAAATGTTTTTTAGATTTTTAATTTCATTTTACCAACACTTACTTTAACCTTCATGGTACTGATAATTTTATTTAAAATTTTCTACATTATACCTCTTTATAAGTATTCATTTACTGCTCGTAGCTTCTAGAATTTTTTGAGTCCCTCCCATAAACAAGACCATTTTTTTCTCAATTCAAACAAATCCTGAATAATCCATTTCACCACCTCTCATTTTCACTTATATAACCATTATTATTGCTTTGTTGATATTTAATTTTCTCTTTATTCATGTTTATCTCATCTTTCTCTATTATCAACAATTCATAATTTATAATCCCTTTTTCTTTTAAAACGATGTGCTTCTTGTTAGGTGGAGTACCACTTCCTCCTTGGAGTGCTCCCCCTACAGTTACTCCTCCATTTATTTAAGTTTTAGTTTGTCTCTATGAAATTACTTTAAACAATAAGGATGCATACAACTGACAGATTGACTACTGTCAATTGAATACTGTCTCGCAAGTTATTCTCGCTTCGGCCTTTGGACATTCCTAATATTCCTAGTGTAGTATTTCGACTGCTAGAAATGTCTTTAGGTTACAATTAGGCAGGATATTACGTCACTGCAGCTATATTCTATGCAGCTATATTATATAGTCTATTTATATACATATTTACATATTGTTTTAAGTTACTGATTGTTTATAGTTTTCTAAGTAAAGAAGTAATAGAAATAAACTCTGAAGCCTTTTCTAAAGCTAGACATGTACATAGGTGGGCTAAAGTCGAACGCATCAAATTTCTTGTTGCGCTGTCTGTTATTAAGGTTAGCGGTAATAGGGAATATGCATGTTGTTTAAATTTACTTGATATTTTTTCCCTTGAATCCTTATGGCCCAGATATTATGCCTAAACAATTATTTTCTTATTTAGTTCGTGTTTAATTGCAAAAAATATTAATTAAAATGTGTAAAATAAGGGAGAGAAATTCAAGTTTGCAAAACGCATCACCATTGGTCGAAACAAAACGTGACGTCACCTTACACATTCTGTCATTTATCGGCAGCGATTTATCAATGGCGTCCATTGACATCGAAGATGGCGTCAAACACTGGTTACCATAGTTACCTCACTCTATCCGTCACTGAGCGTGTAATGTGATATCATCCAAAGCCCGCGAAATATGGCCGCGTTTAAACAGATCAAATTTTATCGATGTTTTCAAAGTAATTTTAAAAAATAATTTGGACATTGCCAAGAGTATTTATATTTTTTATTAGGGTAAAATGATGTAACGAGTCGATAAAAAATATAAAAAAAATGCATGCATATTCCCTATTACTTGCTTGCCCGCTTGTTACTGACAGATCCAATTACACTGAAGCAGTCAAACCTTTCCGATAGTATAACTATTGTGCTTTGTTATTCAAAGATATACGGCTAGTTTTACTTTGAAACTCGATATATTGGCTTTTAAATAGGTGAATTATTTAGTTTTAACACTATCTGAGGATTAGGCTATAAGCGAAGTCCCCTAGTGGGGCATGGGGCAGACACATATCTGTACCTTTTTCATTAATCGTTTCTCTTATCATACATTCTTCGATGTTCTGCTCCATGAAATATTTTTTTAATTAGTTTTCCCAGAGCTCAAACATTCAAAACTTTCTACTTGAATTTTTCAACTATGCTTATGATGTTGGCTCATGATCAGACGAAAATAAATAATACGTTAGTAATAGTTGTGTTTTTCGGAAGTTCTTGGCTTTTCGTAGTAAATATACCAATTTTCACAAAACAAATGTTAATTTTGTTAAAATTTTCTGAGCGGCTTTTTCTTGATTGTCATAACTGAAATTCTGTATTGGAGTGGAGTGGAAGAGAAGAAAGCAGTAGAGTGATGCAGCAGTGAGCATGGAGTCCAATGACTCTCATTTACTACGTGCTAGAGCAAGACCGGCACGAATCATAATTTTGCAAACTAAATAATAATTTTGCAACCTTTGCATGAAAATTGCGATATAAATCAATTTGCTGATATTTATTTGCACAGTAAATTTTGCGCCTATTGTTTATATTACAGAGAAATAAGTAAAAAATAATCTGTTAACCAAATTATTCAAGAGAAAACATAAATATTCATTTAAAAAAATAATGACGGGCTCGTTGTCGCGTTCGGTAGAACACCTGCCGTTCGCATCAATGGGTGGTGGGTTCGAACCAAACCAGGGCAACATTTTTATAATTTCTCTGTAAGCATGTTTTCCCCACGTCAGTTAACTTCAGGCATTGATCGGGTGGAAAGAATATCGAAATTCCGACCGGGTAACGAACCGGATTTTTCATAGATGGAAAAACCGTGTATCACATTGCGCGTTTCAGTTTATGGATTTCTAAATAAAGTAAAAAGTAGGTTGACATCGCATCATTGACTGATGTTCTGTGGCTGAGGTATTACCTACCATCAAGTGAACGTCATGCTCGTCTGTTGATATCTAACATAAAAAAAAGATGTAGGAAATAAAAAGCGATGTGACAATATCAATTATCAAGGCAGAAGGGCAATTTTTTACGTTCAAGCCTTTAAATAATAAAATTATTGAATATGTGTTTAAATATCGATGAGTGCTCAATATTCGCCTCTCGTTAGTTAAATACATTATAGTATGGTTAATTTTCTTATCTCTCTCTCTCCAATTAATAATATTCTTTCATATTTTCTTCGACTTTGATCGAGTTCTTTTCATAAACAGCAAAAACTGATAAGTTTAATCAAGCCGAGTGAGGCCTCAATCAGGCAGCTCGTTATCTAAACGAGCAGTAATTTTCCTTTGCTGACCGAACGCCATTTGAAAACCTATCCACCTTCACTGTCTTCACCTTTGATTAGACACTTTATTTTTCGCACAAGTTACTTTATCGGTTCGGATGTTAACTGCTGAGTTGTTTCTGTTGTAATACACATAATTATAATATAATCAAGGTACATATAAATTCATTTTGGTTGTTCTAGTATAGATGTGTTAATCTCAAAGTAAATTGAATTCAGTAAAAATTGGAAGACATATAGAAAAGACGTCGAAGGTCGAGATAATATCTAGAAGCGAATAAGTTGCAGGATTGCAGTGCGGCAACGAACGGGTGTGATTATCCCGAGCGCAGCGGACTTCAGGCTATAATGATAGCAATAATTTGACCGTAATCGGCCGCACGCCGCTTTGTAGTCGCCTTGGGATCCAAGTCCGATTTTAAGCTCGGTCTATTTTGCGCATCAGTGGATAACTACCTAAATCAACCTGGATAATTGCCGTTGTTGCATCGTTAACCTTATCAATAGAGCGATATGGTTTTAATAGCAGTTTATTCGAATTTGAATGAGCGAAAGAACGAATACCGTTTTACGGTTCAATTGGCTGGAATAACGATAGATTTGAGCCTAATGAATGTATGTGATTAAAATAATTGTGTAGCATGTATGAAAACTTGGTAGACAGGCGAATGATTTAGTGGCTCGTTAATGGTTTAACTTTGTTTACACTTACTGGAAGTACACATCTGAGAATTTAAGCTCATAAAAGTTTTGACGGTTCATACTACTACTTATTTAATTTGCTAAGATCTCCAGTTTCAAAAAGAAATATTTTATATTGAATATATTCTTGATTTATTCTTGAACTAATGATGATGGTCCACTACGATGTCGAATCATGAATATTACGATGGGAATCACATAGAAAAACGGTTCAAACAGATCGATTTTTGTTGTCAAGTTTGTAAAGTTTGACCCACATGTATAAATTGTACGAAAATATATCTCATATAAAACCTATTGACCCAAGGTGGGTGTAACTCACGACGCGCACGGGACACACGGACAATAATGGCAGCCATAATTTGCCTGTAATGGGCCTTACACTATCGCACTGTCAGCTCCACCAAAATAAGCTACGTTTACTTAAATCTTTTTGGCGACGCTAAGATGGATCTTTTAGCACTCCGTCGGGCCAGATGTTTAAACGATCCTTTGTTATTGTGACCCAGAATGTTTATTTCCTACCCTTCATACAATGTAAAAACTAGCTATGCACTACACTAGTTGCGGCCTTTTATGGAAACCTATATGCCAAACCAATAAAATGCACGCGTTCGTGTACCATATCTCCGAATGCATTTGAATTGTTGTTTTTCTGCCAATCAGTTTTTGTTTTATTTCCTATTAAAATACGATAAAAATCAATATGGACGTGGTTACGTTTTTAAAATTACAATGAGTGTTCTACAATATATCAGTAATATTTAATTTAAGGACTTGACTTTTAAAGACAAAAATACCATTTATTTAATTGTCAAATGACGGCTGAATAAACCTGTACTTTCGTATCGACATTTTAGGGGCTAGCACGAACAACTATCGAAAAAGTATTCGTATCGTCGAGCTGTCATTTCTATGAAATTTTAAATCATTTTTCATACAACTGACATATGGACGATTCGAATACTTTTTCGCAAGTTGTTCGTGCTAGGCCCTCTTATTATAAACTCGCCCAAAATCAAAACAAGAATAAAACTGCAGACAAAATTTTAACGGTAACCATAACAACGACTTTTCAGATAGGATCAGATTTCAAAGCTAAAATTTTCAATGAAAATTTATTTTTTGAAGAATATAAATAACACAATATGAATAATATTAGTATTTGTATATAATAACCAAAAAAGGTTAATGTAATTATGGAAGGTAAACTTAATTTAAACGATCATTCTGCTTATATTTATTTAATATTTTCCTTGTATTATTTGTATGATATTTTCATTGTGTTCTAGAGTCATTTCGTGAAAAGGTTTCGTTATTGACGGTATAGCTAATTTGAAAATGGGATATAGATATTCTTACATAAACATAAAATATTGTACCTACATTCTATGTACATTGTATTCTATTGTTCTGTGACCAGAACTTCTTTTAGAATGCCCTTTAATGTTACAAATATAGTTTTTATAAGTGATATTGTGAGCTCCAATAAATACAATATAGAACTATAATGGGAAAGTTCCGAGTGTGCCGTCTCTATCTTAATTAATGGCAGGCGGCTCGCGATCTTTATTGCAATCCTCACGCTTGATTTAGCACCTTTCGCTCACGCAATTGAATGACGCTTTATTAATTTATGTTCGTCCTCTACTGACAAATAAAATATGTACTGAATAAACATATATATGTTTATATAATTAAAGTTTTTTAGGTCGACAGGGAATCATCATCTGTGGCTGAGATTACCATCAAGTGAACCTCACGCTCGTCTATCGTTACATCATATAAGAAAAGCCAAGACATTGTGGGTTTACATCTTTTTGTCTGAAAAAGAGTTGCCAATTATGCATTATTATTATTGAAGGAAATCTTAACATATAATAAAACAAGAGCACGGTATATTTTACAGTATAATAGTATACATATGTAGATATATTATGTGATAATAAAGTATAGTATTGGGATGAGAAATGTTTTACAACAATATTGTGTAAAAATAATTTAATTTAGATGTTAGACACATATAAATAAACTTCATAAAATCCTAACTAAAACAATTTACTGTATTACAAAGAAAAATCAAAATATGAAAAAACGAGATCTGCTAGCGGCTTTGTTCACATAAATAATCTGGATGTTTTCATTTATCATTATCATAATATCAAACAATCACTATATAAAAACCAAATCAATTTTTTACTTCTAGTTTTTGCGTGAATGAAGGATAATCCAACGAAGACACATTCGGATTAGGGATTATAATATTGCGTTATCAGCTGCAGCGGAGGAATCTTTCTGGCAACTATGATGCAAGTTGCAACTAGGATGTTGATGGTAGGATAAAAAATAGATATAAATAAAATAGGTATTGGCTAAAAATGTTAATATCAGAAGTGGGAACTCTAGGTATAAGCCATTTGGTTTTAAAAATTTATTGCAATATTAAATAAATTAAATCTAACTTTTTGTTTTTCCGAGTTAAAATAAATTTATTTATTGTGAATCTTTTATTTTATAAGCGATCTTTAAATTTAAATATGGCCACCGGACGGATCAATTACGTTGCAACGATGTAGGAAGGCGCGCCACGGTATGATTCATCATATTGTCGCTAGGTGGCAGCTAAAATAAACTTGTTGTTGTAGTTCAATCGCATTCAAATAGATGGCGTATTTAAAAAAAAGATGGCAAAAGATTTTCAAGTTGTAATGGAAACAAATGTGAATATTATATTATACGTTTACGAAATCAAATAGTTCATATATTTTAATTTTAAATTAATTATTATCATTCATATAAAAATATAATAAACTCTCTGATTTTCATTTTATTTCCCATTATTAACATTTAAAAAGCTGTAAGTGAATTATTAATTGATAATAATAATTTATGCTTTCAGAAAGTAGTTTATTATTATTATAATATCACCCCATTTTTAAACGTTTTAATTTTATAGTATAAAAACTCTTACAAATACATCAAATGATTTTCTTTTGATTGATTGATTGATTTTATCCAAGGACTTTATATATATAACAGGACTGAGCACTGCCAAAATTTAAAATTACAAAAACACATCTTAAGGTATAGGTATTAAGACTCAATTTTGGCTTCCAACATTGACAGAGGCAAAACGAGCCGAGCGAGATATCTAGTACGGAGGCTGTTTAGCTCTTTCTAACACATGTCAAGCGATAGAAATTAATCAATGTCAATCAATCATTTGATGACTGATGTGTCATGGCATGTCATTGCATTTATGCGATGTAATGTCATAATAGTTGTTTTTATTTATTTTTCGTAATTTAGTAAGGTTTCTTCGAAGAAATGGTTGTGTACAATTGAAAAAGTGTTGTGTACAATTTTGTAAAAGTGAATCCTATGATGTTTGCAGCATAATATTTTACAGGTAAGCCGAAAAAAGGTAATTTTAGATTTATAACAAATAGGGTAACCATATCATGCGGGATTTCGGGATTAGTTGGTCGGAGTGTCTTATGATCCGTTTTTTATACCTACGATTGCTATCATCAGCGTGTAATATTGTTATTAGTTATGTAAACCAAATAAAAAAAATAAGGTGCAAAGCCATTCATTTAATTTGTTTAACCAACTTGAAAAAAGGGTCCGTTATCCCTGGTGTTATCATATGCCATGACGTATTATTATTTTTATTTCTTTGACAGTTTTCCGAAGAATGAAAACCAGAAAAAATATGGCTAAATGTTGTTCTGATGTCATAAAAGATTACTTAAAGCTCCGTTGTATGTAGCCTTCACTTTAGTACAGCTAATTCCCAACAGTTATTGAAAGCCGCAATACCGTCTGTTTTTACGGTAAGCCCATTATTAGCTGATGGACACTTACCTACTTACATATCTATACATCTATACAAATATTATAAAGAGGAAAGGTTTGATTTTTTGTTTGTTTGTTTGTTTGTATGAATTGAATAGGCTCCGAAACTACTTGGCAGATTTGAAAAATTCTTTCACCAATAGAAAGCTACATTATCGCTGAGTAACATAGGCTATATTTATTACTAGAAAAAAATAGAGATCCTTAGAATTTCCTACTAAAACCAACCCGAGGTGTAAAAAAATTTGCCAAAAAATGTTGTTCGTCGCATGCGCTGCGAAAAGTATTGATGATAGAACAAAATAAAGTTCTACAATATTATAGAACATATAAATATCTACAAAAAACTTCGCGAGACCATATGTCTAACTATTGTAGTTATGTTACTATAACTACTTTTGTACATTTTAAAAGTTGATAGAAATGCCGATCAAAATCAGACCCTGCTATCCATACCTCTGTATTAATTCTTATCCAAATAAATTGTTTCATATTTAAGACTGTTTCAATAGCTGTTGATTACTTTTTGAAATATTGAAATCGGACATTCCATTCAAAAGATATTACGAAATTAAAAATATCAATGTAAACAAAAAATACACGCCGTCCGCTTCGCACCGCTGCACAGTGGTCCCGTCGTAGGTCATAGGACTGAAATGTCGATGGTCAAATAATGACGTCATTTATGGTTACAAGATACACAAATAACCCTTCTACCCCCAGGTATAAAAGAAATTGCAATAACAAACAGGGAAGTATTAATTTTATGCTACCGAAGTGGTAACAACTCATTAGTACTCATTCGCGTTAACTTTTCACCGGAATTTCTATTGTTTTCAAAGTGTTATTTTTCTCAGAAATTGATTGTTTTTGATATTTTTTTGTGATGGATATTCAAGACCAAGGTATGTACGACATTTTAAATCTTATTGTATTAACTTTAACCCTGTCATCTTCGGCAACCATCACCATAAATGAGAGACTACCGATTTTTTTGGTTTTTGTCGCTTTCTCATTTTCAATTAGACTTTTACTTAGGAAGTAACGAATCGCCAAAGATGAAACATATATCACAATAATCTGTTGTTTGTCTAGTTTCAAAAACTATAAAGTCTAGGTGCGCCAAAGTGCGCCGAGGATTGCTATAGGTCATTGAAAGGACTAGGTCGTATATACATAAATTTAATACCATATTTATTTTTTCTAATTTTGTTTTTCCTTTCTTCTGCAAGGGCCAACATATAGTGTTATTTTACTCGAATGCTTGTTTTTAACACCTGGAATAGAGAAAATGAGGCAGATAGACCTCATGAAGTGTTTGGACTGCTAGCAAACTCAATACTGGACACTGAAAATATTCAGACCGATTACTTGAGAGATTTAATTTATAATCTCTGTAAACGGTTTACTGCATATTGGAAGAAGCTAGGAAGATCAAAAGCTAAGATGATTGCCAGCCAAAAGTCAAATATGGTGACCGGTTGAATGAGATCGAAGTTTCACACTTGAGAGCTTTCCAAAATTCCGAAATTTCTGCTGAAATAACAGCTATTAGAAAAGATCTAATAGACAGGTGTAGACACCTTCTTCAGAGCCTACCATCAGGATATAAAATTAATTCACAAAAATTTAAGAATTATGCTTTTGATACTGTCAAAATGCTTATTGAGGAATATCATTCATAAGGTATTAATGCATGGTTGATAATGCTTTAGTATCTATCGATGAATTGTCTGAAGACGCTGCCGAACCATGTAATCAATAGAAGTGATAATAATAGGAAACATTCCCGAGAAGTTGGATCTTTTGAACAGACTTCTCCTTATTTCAGACCCATTTATATCTAGTTTAAGAAAGTTACCCCGTAAGAAGTCTGTATTAGAAAAGGAAGTGTTGGATTTATTATGTACTTGAATTATCAAGTAAATAATAAACTTCTACAGCTTTCGCATTTTTTCAAAAGTGTAAGTAAAGTATATTAAAGTTTTCCTACTACATACATATTTTTGTTTTTGTTTTATATAAAATACTGTATTTATATAAAATACTATGTCTTATCAAGTAATTTTCTTATTTATATGTTAACTATAAGGTATGCTTAAAGATAAAAAATAAATAAACCATTTTTACTATTACCTACTTACCTACCATATGTTTTTTTATGAATGAATATTTTCTTTTTATAAATATATTTATCTCACAAGTAAAAATATAGTTTTATTACTGATTATAGTCATTAGATCCCCATTTAATGGTTAAAAAAGTTATTCTTTCATTTTTAATCCGACCTGAAACGCTACGACCGCCCTTCTTAGGAACCGGGACCACTGTGCGCTGTGGCTCCACGCAGGGCATCGAGCAATACGGCGAGGGGTAGTACTATGTCATTTTGTTCAATTTGTGGGGTTTTGTTACGATTTAACTCAAAAACTACTCAACCGATTTTAAAAATTCTTTCACTAATAGAAAGCTACTATATTATCAGCGAGTAACATAGGCTTTGCTTTTTTTTCATCTATTTGCACCCGTGCGAAGCCGGGGCGTTTTGCTAGTATTAATATAACTTTCTGCACGCAAAACACAGAAAGTCTACTTTTTGAGCAAATGTATAAAATTCATGAAGTTATATTATTATTTTGTTGCAGGCACAAAATAAGCAGATAAGAGTACTGAGTAAGGCCCCGTTACAACCCGTCGAACAATGTATTCCTGATTCAGAAATACTATCAAAAATAAGATTTTGATGATACTAAAGCATTTATTTTTACAAAACTTAAATTATTTTGCCCTCCACATCCTGTTCAATGTAATGAGGAACCCATAAGTTGCAGTTAGTGAAGGCATTAAGTAATTCATATTTCAATTTAAGAATATTCTATCAAAATCAAAATCTAATTACTTAAGAAAAAAATAAATTCAATGAATACAGTTTCTTTTATTTGAATTTGTTATATCATCCATACTTAAAATTAAGGGTCTAGTGGCTAGCCGGTTAAGCACAGGCAATCTGCCCCCAATGGAAAAGTCTATTCATGACTATACTGTCGTTTTGAGGAGTTTATATGTATACTTATTTTGGACTAAAACCAAGTTGTTGTAGAAATATTTAACAAAATATGAAAAAAGTAGACTTTTTTAAAATTGTGAAATGATTCTAGTGATGGTAGACTTACAGGAGAATATATTAATTTTCATACCAAGCTTTGTTATTAATAATAATTATAATGGATATGTTTATATTATATTTTAGGCATTTTTATGGGGTTATTATAGAGTGAACACCTCCAAAAAAATAAAATAAATGTGATATAGTAGCCTTTATTAGCATACAAAATGTTATTGAAATCTTGGTTTCTGTAGGTTTGTTCCCGATTTGTGATTACAAATATTATAATAATTACAAGCCCCACGTAACAAAAATATTGTGGTCACCCTATTAGAAAGTGACACACCTCCTCCGTACTAAACGTCCTGCTCGGCTCGTTATCAGGCTGCGAGTACTCAGTCCTGTTATATATATAAAGTCCTTGATTTTATCTTATTCGAGGTATTTTTAAGTTTAATAGGAAATCAAAGAGATTTTATTTGCAAAGTTCTGTAATAATGACAAAAATGAGTAATGAAGCGTTAATAATGAGTACAATAATTTTGTGAGTTTGAAAAATCGTATTGATGAAGCGGTGAGACGGATATTATTTAATTTATCAATATTTAACAAAACATGATAGTGGGTGGAAAGTCTCAAAGATGACCTGTGTCACTAAGTGGGTTTCTGATGTACGCTGTCAATATCGGCCCTTGTTGGAAAAGTTTTCAAAATTGGAATTCCGAACTTCGGAGACGTGCCGCCTCGCAGCACTCAGGGTGTACGCTCGAGATCTCAAAGGAAATTTGGTAACGGGCCATATAGCTATTTAGAACGAAATTGAATTATTTGTTGTGGCTCAGGTGATTGTATTATTTACGGACCGTGAAATCACGTCTTAGAGATAATAAAACGCACTGAATTTAACTTAGTTTGCTAATATGCATATCTTCCCTGGTGTATTTTTTTGTTATAAAAACCAAAAAATGATTGTTTATTTTTTTCACGTTTGTCAAGACACGGGTGTCAATATCACATTTGCACCCGTGTCTCGCGCTCCTCCTCATCAACTCGGTGTTTTATTATAAAACATCCGTTTTGTTGAGCGAGTTGACCGCCTCCACATCGCTTTCTTCGCGTTCCTGGCCTCTAGACTCCCGGAAACGGTCGTAGTCGGGGTTTGAGATTCGTAGAATTTAGTATAGTGCGTGATATTTGTTTTTTCGTTCACTTCGCGTATTAATCCGCGAAGTGGGCCGGCGACCGCCTGATGGCGCCACTGCGCAATCAGCGCAAGCATCAGACGAAGAATTACTATCGGTCAAAATCAAACAACGAAACATGTGTGCATAATAGATGTAGGTACTCGTACATAGTTACAGAAAATACATATTATATTAGACGTTTGATAATAAGAGTTCTTATTCAATCATCATTTCGTATACAAAATATATGTAGGTGTGAACCCGTCGCATGCTTGTAAATTCCGCTCGGTAGTTAGCTAAGCTTTCAGACTATATTAAGCGTAACAACGGGAACGAGTCTAAAGTTGCATTGTGGATTAAATGCAACCCAATTAACTAGCTAGGAGTCCGTGCCTGAGTTGCCTCAATATCAGATTAGTTTCTCGCTGGATTATATTAGTGGACGTCATACTACGCACCCAGTTATGTACGGGCTTCACGTATATCCAATTATAGCACCATGGCGCTCAATAGTCATGGAGATTGGATCTGTCAACATACGTGTATTACTGGACATTTGATGTGAATTACATTATATAGTTAGTACTCCTTGCTGTGAATCTATGGCTTGGCTATATCTGTAGGTAGTTTGCTTGATGAAATGAAATAATACAATAAATTACATGAAGGTTAAGGAATAGCGAGTGCAGTATGTTATTTACACTTTTATACGTGACAAAACATAAGTCATATGACATATCTATTCGTATATATGCACTGTATAATTTAATAATTGAACGAGTATTTGGCACAGAATATAGTCGATGGTTAACGTTTAGCTGATTTACCAATAAAAGCGGATAACACTTACAAAACGATGTCTCTTCCCCTAATGGAATATTAATCCAAGTTATGTTTATATTGGATATGTAATTAGTGGTGTGTCGTAAATTAATTAACTCCTAATACAGTGTTGATATCTGTCTCAGTCGATACATTCCAAATAACAGTATATAAGTTGTTTGGAATTGTAATATGGATCTACATATTTGTTTATTTGAAATTACAATCGGTTAGGATAGTCGCCAATGATTTAAATAATTACTACACAACAAAACAATTTCAATAAAATATATACAACTGACTTTTTAATATTTTCTTATAAATAACAAGTTTCGATTGTCTATTATTTCATATAGTACATAGATTGTATTACGTGTTTCTCAATTCCATTTTTTTTTCAATTCAATTCCAATTCCAAACTTTTGAATTTATTTTCTCACAGTGCTATACGAAAATAAAAACATAATATTATGTACATTGTACATTTATGAATACTACCAGGGTGAATCAAAAAGTTCTTAGAAGTGCATATATATGAAACCTTTTTGGATCAAGTTCGATATTCAAATTAAAGAGTGTCTATCACACTATATTTATGCAGACTGTCACTTGTTTTTGTCAGTTCGTTCGCATGTAATAATTTTTTTTGTGCAACGAGTTGCTAAAAAGTCAAAATTATGGATAAAAGTGAGTTACGTGCGGTGATAAAATATCTCAGTTTGAAAAAAATGTCTACGAAGGAAATTTTTTTGGACATTCAGCAGACATTAGGGGGTGATGCTGTACCCTATTCTACGGTTGCGTACTGGGTGGCTGAATTTAAAAGAGGTAGATCAAGCTGTAAAGATGACCCGCGTTCTGGGCGGCCTTCAACCTCCGTTACAGAAGAAAATGTCAAAAAGGTTGAGAATCTGGTTTTGGAAGACAGAAGAATGACTATAAAACATATAGCTGAGATCCTAAAGATATCTTTTGGTAGCGTTCAATCCATTATAATTGATTCACTGGGGTTCAAAAAAGTGTCTGCAAGATGGGTGCCACGAATGTTAACCGACGAAAACAAAAAGCGACGTTTGGAAATTTCCAAGCGTAATCTCGAAATGTTCCAGCGTGATTCGGATAATTTTTGCCGTCGTCTTGTCACCATGGATGAAACGTGGGTCCACCATTTTGATCCTGAAACTAAAAGACAAAGCATGTCTTGGAAACGACCATCCTCTCCATCCATCAAGAAATTTCGAGTTGCTCCTACCGCTGGCAAAGTTATGGCCTCTGTGTTCTGGGATAGTGAAGGAATCCTTTTTATTGATTACATGCCAAAAGGCCAGACGATTACTGGACCCTATTATGCAAATTTAATCCCGAAAGTGCGTGAAGCGATTAAAGAAAAACGTCGTGGAAAACTGTCGTTGGGCGTGTTGTTCCTTCAAGATAACGCTCCTGCTCATCGATCGGAAGTTGCGCTCAACGCAATCCGCTGTGCTGGCTTCAATCTCCTTGACCACCCACCATATTCTCCGGACTTAGCCCCAAGTGATTTTCACTTATTTCCAAAATTAAAAGAGGAAATTCGTGGAACAAAATTTCACGATAATGACGCGGTTATAGCTGCCGTAGAGGACTTTTTCGAGAGTCAAGAAAATAATTTTTTTTCACAAGGAATAAGGAAGTTAGAAACGCGTTATTCTAAATGCATTGCATTGGAGGGAGATTATGTAGAAAAATAAAATATTATTATTTAAATCTTTGCATTTTTTAATATTGATTCCAAGAATTTTTTGATTCACCCTCGTACTGTTCGAGGTGAAGTCACGTAGAGGCTACGGTAGCTAAGTTCTACGGTAAAAATGTTTTATTTTTCCTTTTCAGTATAACCTTTAAACACATAAGTTTTTATTCATTATATTTAATGTTAATATATTCATTTTAATTGTAAGTTATTATACCGAATAAAAGGGTACTTGGGGCAAGGGGCAGACCTATTTCTGTGTCTGTTTCACTGATCATTTTTCATTACAGGCAAGTATCAGCCTTCTATGTTCTGCCCGACCGAAATAATTTTGTTTTTTAAATCTTGTTTCCCCGGGATTTGAACGCAGGAATTCCGGTGCTAAACGCATCGCGCTTACTACTGAGCCACGGGGGTGGAATAGTTTAAGCGATATTTTTGAAATAATACCACGTAATGAGGATGTTCTCATTATGTGATAGCTTCGCATATTACTTTATCGCATCAGAGCAGAACTCGTAACATACAAGGGAGTTTGGGACTCACGTTGCTGCACTGAACAAATCTCGTTCGACGTACAAATCATTTATTAAACTGTTCGATATTCTGAGCACACCAGTCACGTATAATATTATAATAACATTGTTCTAATTATAAAAAAATATATACTTTCTATGTTGATAAATAATGACTTATACATATATAATATAAATGAGCTACTGAGTGGAAATTTCTCAAACATTGGTTGTTAATGGACATTCTAGTTTAGTTTGTCAATAACATCTAAAAACGTCGCGGCTACGTTATCAAGCTGGATAAAGGCTTATACTACTTATCGTACGAAGGTCTAATTAATAATTGTTAATATAATTGAAGATATCTTACCTTAAATAAATAAATAAATTATATAAAAATATTGAGTTATCTACGCCTTAAAAATGCAGTATTAGTACAGCATCGGCATTTAGCTCATATTTCTTATGCCTGTCTTGTTCCCCATTGGCCTCACGCTTATTTTATACGTGACATGGAATCACAATCTTGGCGTATATCTTTCTAATACCTTTTGCTTTAGACCGTTACATTTTATTTGATATCCGAAATATTGAAGTTGTTTTGACGAGAGCTTTCAATTAGCTAAGATTTGACTATCTTTACTATCTTTAAGAAATATCATATCATTTCAATTAAATATTTGCTAATACTTTTTTAATATATTTATAAACTAGCAATTGCCTCCGCAACCCCCCTTGTGGGTTGAATTTCGTAAAATCCGTTCTTAGCTGACCTCTACTCGGCGAAAGTAATATTCCTACCATATTTCAAGTCGTTACGCCTTATGGTTCCAGATATTTCGTAATGAGTCAATATATAGGGGGGAATCTCTTTTATATATATATAGATAAAACGATTTATTATTATTATTCATTCATTCACAAAGTTGTAACACTAACGCCATCTATTCTTACGGAGTGGATACGTGTTGTAACTTTCTATATTATGGCAATAAAATCTCTTCTCCACAACGCAATGTATATCAAAGTAGGACAAGAGTTTTTCAATTCTTAATTTATCAATGTACCAAAGTCTATACTGGAACTACCACAACAAGCGTTTGAAACGCTATAATGTAATATTATGAAAAATAGTCTAAGAAAGTCAATTTTTTGTATTTTTTTTATTTTTGTTGTACTTAAACTTTAATTATTGTTGAATAGGGTTCGGTTTAAAAAAAGTTCACTGAAACTCAATATTAATTATGTTGGATTCGTATGCCCGTTTGCTCTCATACCATAAAAAAACCTTTTTTTTTACATTCTATCAATAATATGTTCAATATTTAAAACGGAATACGGAAACGGAAAGCTCATTTTATTCTAAAACAATTTATTACACTTTGTTTTATATTTCCTAAAACAAATACCATTAAGATTCGTATAATTTAATGCCTAAGGGAATGTAAAGTTAACATCAAAGCGAGTTTGCTCAATGACAAAAAACCAATTTCATTGACGTCCTCTACGCTTTAATATAACGGAATGAATATGTATATTGGGAGTAAATATTAAAAACGGAAACACGATGAGGCTACAGGAAGCAGCGAATTTATTAACGCTACGTCACAGAAGAGTAAACATAAAACCTACTTTTTATTAAACCGAGAGGTTCATCAGCTCCACCATTAGTCTGCGCGACTGACATTGCTTACAAATATTTTGACTCCCTCAATTAGTATGCACCCGCTTCTTAATTCAAATTAATATTTGAATGAATTATACCTGGAGAAGGTCGAAAATTGAATGAAATTAAAGGTGTATACTAAATAAAATATTCAAAGTGATGATGGATCAACAACAAGGATGAGTTTATTTTTGGTGCATTTATGTTATGACTCAGCTCACAGCTACATTAAAGGTCATCGTTACCTTTCTAGGATGTCTGCCCGTGACCACGGTTGCTGAAAAGCATCCGAAACGTCGGGATAAATAATTTAAACAATATAAATAATAAATCGCGTTTTAATCCGGTATACAGTATTTTATTTAAATGTGTGATACTCGCGTTAATAAAAGACAATATTACCTTTCTAGAATTAATTCTCGAGTCTTCTGTATGCCTCATCATTTTTTTCATTTTGTTTCTTCACAATTCAAGCCGGGCTTAACGCAACGCACATACCACTGAGCCTTAGGTCTTAGCGACTGTTGATAAATGAAGTATTATAATTAGGAATATTCTTTTAATTCAAATTAGTTTTCTTTTGTTTGTTTTTCTCATTACAATTTCCAATGTCTGAAATTGACACTGAGATTTTAATTTACAAATAAAAAAGATTAACATGCAATAAATAAAAATGTGTGTAGTACTTTTAAGTAATGAAGTGATTTGAGAGTATTTTTATTACAAAATTTAACGTTACGTCATGTACTTGGTGTATTAAAACAATTTACCTTTTAACTTATTTTATAATTATATCTGAACTTTTCACACACAAACTTGTCGATGAACATATATTATTCGTTTTGTAGCAATATCTTGAATCTTTCTGTACAATTAACATGAAGATATCAAGTTTTCTGAATCGCATTAATGAGTAAGTTTCACAGATTAATGAATACAATTTTTCAAGCTTACCTTATCTTACGGAGGGAAGATTGGACAGATTTTCCGTCAGAGAAGTCCACAACTCAATGTGCATCGTACATTCAATATATTATATACCGGATTAAAACGCGATTTATTACATTATATCAAATAACAACTATAGGAATTGATTGCGTACATTGGCAACTTTGTGAAAATTCAAATCAGACAGCTGTCACCTTTCAATCTGTCCATGACCACGTTTCCTGAAAATCACTTGAAACGTCGTCGGGATAAATAATAAAAATTTAAATTCGTGTTTGAATCCAGTATAAAGTTTTTTATTTAAATGTATGATACTCGCGATAATAAAAGAGAATATTACATTCAATATTTATTATTATTTTATGACCTAAGAAAGTTCTTGAGAATAGTGAACCTTGAAATAATTTCACATCGTTGTAGTTATTATATTAATATATTCACTATGAAAACTAACAGCTACTTTCGATTTAGAAAAGGTATTTCGAAACATAATGAAGAGCTTAAATTGAAGACGAAATTGCTTCAAAGCAGTCTAGTTCTAACTGAATCAATATAAGAAATAATTTGAAATCGTTCGTTTTAGTGCGCAAAACGGGCGTCGTCGTAGCGCAATCCAATGGATTAGGCCTCCAACACGCACCCTAACCATTTCACCAACTTTCTATTTATATTGGGTCGCTAACCAAACAACTTGTAGGCTCTTTATTACAGTTGTAGGTTTCCGTTCCCGACGTCGTTATCACTTTGATAAAATATTGTTTTTTTATTTGGAACACATTTCGAATACGTCATTCCAATATTCGATAGATATTCTTGTGAAATAAGGAATAGAAAATAGAATCAGTTGAATGTTATTATGGTTAAGCGTAAGATTTATAGGTAATTAAACATGATATATGATTAAATTTCCAAGAACTTGTTTATTTATTGGAACATGAGATGAAATAAAACTCTCAAATTCGTACAGTACGTAAAATAATTAATTAACTGTGGTAAGGTGGCTGCAGTGCTAGCCGTAACGTTTCGCAGCGGCATATTGGAGCGGAGTTAACATTAGCAAAGTATCGGCACTTTATTAAAAAAAAAACTATTTGCCAAAAATGAAAATTTAAACAGAACTGAATCAGTATCCCTCTTCTGCCACCGAACAGCTTGCTCAGACGTTGATTTTTTATTACATTTACATTTATTTATTTATTATTACATTTCATATTTACATTCATTTATTATAACAGTACAATACATTAAGGAAATGACGTGACCCCAAACTAGGTACAGCCTGTCTCTTGGTGGCCACAGGAGAGATGCCGGTAATACATTGTGGCAACAGATGTTAGATAGGATAGCAATAAATAATTATATTCAAATTTAAATTACAATACATAATACAATAATTTTATACAACAACAAATGATGGAATTTTAAGTGTTAAAATAAATTTGATTTTATTTAAGTTTATTTTTAAATGCAATGATTTACCCAATCGGAAAGAGGCGTGATGTATATATGTATATATGTATGAGTATCTTCGTCCTTCATTATTAGAATTGGAATTATATGTCCTCGCTTAAATCTGGTGTCGTATGCACGACGATACGATGCACTTAGTATTTAAAATCGTTGGGAGTCAAAATATAAAAAAAACTACCTCAGGTAGGTTGGTTTTCTGTATTCGGATAAAGAAAAATGATAAGTGAAACAAACAATAAAATGTCATTGAGGAACTCACAAGGCCATTAATAAATTCACTTTTCTGTTATAGAACAATTGTGCTACATTCTAATCTTCGTTATCACTTGTTATTAAGGGAGATATGACCTTTCCTATGAGGTAAACCTCAACACAATTCTAAACACCAATTTAAGAGTGTTAACAAGTTCAATCAACTCAAATAACATAATGAAAACATGTCACTTGGGAGATATTCTGTTTATTGGAACTGGAATATTAATTCGTATCCAAACACTTTGAGAAATTATTAATTTTGAAAAGGACTGGAATCATATTTTTATTTCCGTTACCAATAGTGGCTTTAGACTTTTATTGATATATGTTTTTAATTTTAATTGAAATTATTACTCTAATACGTACGTATAGTATCTCAAAGTGGAAATAGGTATTTCTTGTGGGTTCGGTTAAGGGCCAGATAAAAGTAGCTCTATACGGTTCCATTCGATAGCGTCCCTATACTGGAGACCTTCAGTAGGGCGCTATCTAAGAGACTATACTGTAATCGAGATCGATTACATATATAGATATAGATATATAGATATATAAATTGATATATAGATATATAAATAGATAATATAAATATAAAACAAAGTCGTGTTAGTTACAATATTTATAACTCAAGAACGGCACCAATTTTATTTATATATTATTTGTTGCATTCTTCTATGTCCCGAATAATAGAATAACTATAAAAATACCGGAAAAAATCAGAAAAAATATATGTAATGAAATAATTTTAAAATAAATTAGGTTCCGAACATCTTCCGCAATTGATAGCTCTGACTGAAAATCTATATAATAGAACTGGGAAAATAGCATATTCAAATCTAGGTTTTATTTTTATTTTTGAAGCCAACATTATGGTAGGACAAAGTCTGTCTGCTAGTAATATAATATAGGTACATTTTCTGATTAAAAAACACTTTTTTCCAAAATTGTAAATTATATAGGACGTATTTTGTTCGCAGATGTATTAGCAAGATGGCATGAATGTATCGAAGATGGAGCGGGCGGGTCGAAGGACAAAAGCCGGATCGCTTAGCGGGCTGTCGGGAGGGTTTCCGAACGGTGTTCCCAGCTCAGGCAATGTGCGACGCCAGCGGTCGCTCGAGTGGAGTGGTGATCGGTACAGCAGCAGCGATGATGAACGTCCCCAGAAACCACCTCAGCTCGATGACAGGGTCTTCGCTTCCTTGCTCGCTCATGCTACCCAACAGTTTGACAGTAATTATCCAATGTTATAAATATAATTTCTGTACTTTTTGATATAACTAATAACTGCCTCCGTGGCTCAGTGGTAAGCGCGATGCAGTAAGCACTGGAGGTCCTGGTTTCGATTCCTAGGGAACCAAATTAAAACAAAATGTTTCCGTTGGGCAGGGCACAGAAGGATGATCAACTACCTGACTGTTAAGAAAAATGATCAGTGAAACAAGTACAGATATAGGTCTGCCCCATACACTAGGGGACTCGGGAATATACTTATACTCAATACAATTGATCTTAATATTTACATATACAAATATCTACTAAAACCAATGCATATCTCAAATCAAATAACACCCGGTTATTATTATTTTTTGTTACTAGAAACCCAGAACAAATCCAAATCGACCTATAGTCGTAGTTTCCAATAAAACTGTACGGTAATGGTATTCTAATATTACAAATCATAAAAGAAAACTGAAGGGATGTAATATTGTATTTTATTCTTATCTGAAGGGATGTCTCAAAGCACAAATACAGTTTGTAGAGACAAATATAGTTGTGTAAACAGTTCAAACAAATAGCACGGTATTAAACTTTTGGTAGTTATGAATTGGGACAGATGTATATTCTGGAAATTAGACTTAGTAAGCTTTCTTTTCATTCAACATAGACTTAAATATTTTGTAAGAGAAACATCACCACATTTTTTTTAATATGATGTGATAATTTTGTATTGTGTGTAGGATCTCCTACTACTAAAAACTGTAAAAGAAGTTGTAAATTCCCGTATCAGGGTGCTATAAGATATTTCTTAAAAACAACAAGGGAAGTTGAATTTAATGACTCCAGTGTCTTAACTGTCTTACGAGAGTCTATTTCATCAAACAGATGTAGAAGGTTGATGTTTATCCTGATAATAAAGAAAACATATTATACAATTTAGAATCAACCAGTTTTGCTGAATTATTCAGATAACTTTATATATTGTTTCATGTCTGCATTAAACCAATTGCAACCGACTAAAGTGTAGTAGGATCAGTCCAAAATTTGTTATTCATCGGGTGACACGGTCGAAGGTCCGCGTTGAGCCCTAACAAGTGGCATCATTAGTGGAACATTGAGGGTGGTAGGGAGGTAGGGCATTGATAGGGGTGTGCTGCGGTGAGCTTATGGGGAAAACTTTAGACAGAAACTTGTTGGTGGTCTTCTTCCGGTTTTCATCCTTGTGTCATGCTAACTAAGACGTCAATAAGGTTAACTTTTCCTTTGATTACAATCTGTAATATCTATCGTTGAATTTTGGATAATATCATGGACTGTAAGTCAGTTAATTCTGATTTAACAATCTACAGATATTTGATGACTTTACATGTAATTATATTTGGAGATCTATCTGATTATAATTCAGACGAGTATGAGGTTCATAGTTCACACACATTAGTCAATGATGCGCTGTCGACCTACTTTTAGAAAATTGGAAATCCATAGACTCACACCGAAACGCGCAATATGCACTTCACGGTTTTTCCATCTATGAACGGTGGTTCGTTACTCGGTCGGAATTTCGATATTTCTCTCACCCGTTCAATGCCCGAAGTTACCAGACGTAAGGAAGACATGCTTACAGAAAATTATTGACATGTCCTGGTGGGATTCGAACCCACGACACATTGATGCGCACGACAGGTGTTCTACCGAAAGCACCAATGAGCCCGTCAAGTTTTCTTATTACTGCTTGTGTGTTTCAATCAGATCATTTTTAATGTCCATAATTCATATCCAGACGTATTGCATATGGCTTTTTAGGTTATCATAGACATTACCTTTGGCAGTGGCCTCTAATGTGATTAGTCTGGCCGTGTGTCGGTATTTGCTGAGCTTTATGCACCACTAGACACGCCATAACGTGTTTTCATATTTAGTAATCGGTATGTCTGGCACGTTCTCGTTATTAAGCTGATAATCAACTAATCATCTGCTAATGGATTCCTGTGTAGTAATGAAGAGAGATTGCTCTTATACGCTTACGATAAATTTCAAGTAGCCTACAAATTCAGTTAGAATATAAAGACATTGCTTTTTATATAGAGCACGTGAAAGCGTTATTGTAGGTTAGACATAGTTATTCACATTTAATAACGCTTTATAATTATTTAATATAGATTAACATTGAGATAGCACATACAAGTAATTCGGTTTTTAAAGTTCTTAATTGTTTGTTAAAAAAAGAACCTGGTGAATGGATTTCATGGAACTCATGGAACTGTCAAATATCTCTCTAAAATTCGTAAAAAACTACCTATATTAAATATATTTTTTTATTTTAATTTGTTTATTTAAGGTCGCCTTATAACATCAAGGTCTTTGACGACCACATACAAATCAGCTACATATCAATATATTAAATATTGTTTTTTTCATAATAAAACATATTAGATTAACAATACAAAACAAAAACTAATTCATACAATATTTATTGATAACAGATATTGGTGGAAAGGTGGAGGAGTTACCATTTCATTTCGTATTTTCTCTCGCACAAGCGGTATCGCTGGTGTTATTGAAGGCAAGCCTAGATACGCAATATCACTGGGCACGCTCCGCAAGAATCCTCAGCGAAGCGTTGGCCGTTATTGCATGGAAATTCTTCGACGTGCAACTTCATTGAGAAACTCTTTTGTATAAAGGTTTAAGCGAAATGTTCCACGGTTATTGTTTTTCGAAAGCGAGGGAGGCGCCTGATATTACCTTTCTTGAATCAAAATAGCCAGGTTTATTAGATTAAGGCGCGCTACGTTCGGAAATGGTTAAGTTACTAGGAAAAATATGGGTAATTTAAACAGAATGTGTAGATGCATTTTGAGCGTGTTGTTGACACAATATTAGATTTTCAGAAGACACTCGATAGAATAGTTTTTTGCTTTGTTATTTTTATAGAATAGTTTTAAATAATATAAACAAGCAGGAAGCAAGCAGGACTCACCGGATGGTAAATGATCACCGCAGCTCATAAATCTGGAGAATATTGCGAGAGGTTTGTCGGTGTAAGACTCAGGTTGGCCCACAGCTATGCTTGAGCTGAAAATTAGATGTTTTTCCGGCATACAAAATAGCCTTTTACCCTTAATAGGGATAATTATTCAGAAAATCATGTTGGTCATTTGGTGCCTCGAAATTGGCGAAAAATACCTAATAAACAAAATTTGATTTTTAGAATATACTTGTGATTATAAATATTGAAAAATTCTAGGTATTTAAATTTCTGATATCATCAGTCTTGTAAATAATTATGTACCTACTCATATAAAAAATAAATTTTTCAAAGAAACTGAATAAAAATTGAGTCAAGATTTCAATAGTGTGTAATTAATTTATTTCCTGTTTCGCGAAAGATAGCTATCTCATTCTTGCTATTCACAAATGCAAGTGTCTTACAATTGAAATACTAATTTTATCCGCATTTCATTGAGCAATCCGTGCCCCTGAAAAAGAACTTCTTTTATTTATTATATTATATTTCGTATAGGTTGCTTAAATCTCTAAAGTCAGCACAAACTAAAAAATTGCATTATTCTAATTTCTAAATCGTAAAAACCTATAGGTGTGTCGTGTTTTCATTAAATTGCGATAGCGGAAGTCTGAATAAAGTCTCAGTATAAGTACAATATACTAGCAATGTAACAATGTACTGGCTTCGCACAAGTGCAATGTAGCAATTGAAAGCTACAAATCTATGTTACTCACTGATAATGTAGCTTTCAATTGGTGAAAGAATTTTTAAAATCGGTCGAGTAGTTTTTGAGTTAAATCGTAACAAACAATATTTTCCTTTTTATAATATAAGTTTAGATGGCTAATCATAGTCTGAAGCCTTTTCACACCAAACTTTATTATTTTTGAAAGGAAATACGATAAAATTATTATAAATGTTAGTAACGTGACAGGAGGTTATGAGAACGCTGGCAGGTGGGACGCTTTATCGGCAATATTGATACATTATAAAGTCATGACTGTGTCAGTGAGGGACAAGAATGTGGGGCGAAATTCTGCTGTTTTTGAATATTTTGAAGCATTTTACAATTATTATTTTTAGTTTGTTCTATTTTAGGATATGCAATCGTTTTCCGTTGGTCTAAATCGCTTTATTATTTTTTGGCAATAACTATTATTATCATTTTTGTTTGCATGTGTTTTGTTAGTAATAATGTTATGTATATATCTAAAGAGTAAAATAAACAGAAATATATTTCATTTAATCTCTTGAATATTGCAAAAAATATTTATTTGAGTTTTACTGTTTTATTATTTTCTTGTAGTAGAATTCAGTAATACTATAACTTTAACCTTTCACCATCGTCGTCTGAATGTATATATACACGGTCCCTTAAAATTATAGGCGTAAATATTCACTGAAACTTTCATTCTAAATCGTATTTCAAAGAAAATCTCTTTGAGAAGTTTATAAATTAAATGTCTATCGGATCTATTAATAGATTTACTATATTTTTTCCAAAGTAATTTTATCTTATTTTCTCTATAATCTAAATGATATTAAAGAATCTTTCGAAAATTACACGCAAAAAATTTGGCTGAATTCGCAGTTCAGAGGAAATTACTTTGCATCAACTACTTTACTTAATGTCTATCGATTTTTTATTTTTATTTTAGATATTGACAGACGAGCATGAGGTTCACTTGATGGTAGGTTATCACCTAGCCACAGAATATCAATCAATGATGCGCTGTCGATCTAATTTTTACGTCGAGCATCCGGAAATCCACTTCACGGCTTTTCCATCTATGAATGGTGGATTGCTACCCGGTCGGAATTTCGATATTCCTCCCATCCCTTTATCTTTTCCATACGATATTAAAAATACGAGTCTATTGGATTACTCTTATATCACGGTAATAAAGAAGAAATGGATAGGCTTGGTTTGCAGTGGTAAAAGCGTAAGGCTAAACGTATAACATCTATCTATCTACCCTATTGGGTACTTTTTTCCTAGAGAATCATCATCTGTGAAGGTGCTCGTAAACCTTGTGTATAAATAAAAATGTGCTTTAAAAATAACGTTTTAACGCCTCAATAAAATCTTTTAATGTTAAATAGGGGCATTCACAAACGAAATCAGTTATATTTATTGTGTCATTGGCCTGCCTCGTCAGACGGTCCATGCGGGCCGCTATCTGTCGACTGTTACCGAAGATAAGCTACCGACCTTTCACTTATATAATTGAACATTTACTTATTGAGAAATTAAGGTTCGACTGACCTCTTGGATTAGTTCGCTATTGAGAATAAGGTCATTGTTATATTACTTGCAAAAGTCTTGAAGGTGAGGATGAATATCAGTAAATGTATTTATAATTCAAGTTATAATCAGGGAAATAAGACACAATATAACATTTAAGATTTATTGTGCTCAATAATATAAGGTTCTTGTCTTATTTAATTTTCATGTTAAATTATAATATTTTAAATATTCACGTAAAATAAGTGCTCGTTAAAATTTTAGCATTGCAAACAAAAACCTTTATTGTCCTTTCAAGTAAAATTGTGCAAGTAAAGAAAAGAACATCGTGAGAATAAAAACATTGAAAGAAATCTCATAAATCTTGAAGATCAATTGCAAAGCTTGTTAGAACAGGCTAAATGCGTTTCCAAAGTTCTTAGGTAGATTTACTTACCTTGGTCCTTGAAGCAATGTTTAAAATATAGGTACACTTATGTTGAATTTAACATAAAATAAGTAATGTCTATTTTAAAAAAGGACTTGAAAAATACAGCATCTAAGTGAATAAATACCAGACATTGTTCTCTCTATCATTCAAAAATAATTCATCTACTTAACTTTTTCTTTTATGCTAAAATACTTTGAAGTCGAGAAAAGCTCCCAAAAGTAATTTTATTAATTACGAGTCAGGAATTCAACAAAGTTCCAAGCCCGGAAGGTTCTTTTCTTTCGCGGAACGATCCATTATCTTATAAGATTTAGAAATTCCTGCGGTGTGAGGTACACCACAGAAAGCCGAGCGCGTAGCGGAACTCCAAATACTCTTAAGAGACTTTATAACTCTATAGGTATGGATCATATGTTATTTTTTATACTTTCATATCTATATTTTTATTATAAAGAGGAAAGATTTGTTTGTTTATTACAATTTAACTCAATAATTACTTGACCGATTTTAAAAATTCTTTCACCAATAGAAAGCTACATTATCAGCGAGTAAGAAACTTTTTTCATCTGTACTGCACCCGTGTGAAGCCGGGGCGGATCGCTAGTTTAATGTATAATTAATGACTTGAAATATCAAGAAAACGTTGTAATATGATGATAAAATCTCAAAATGTATTTGATAAATTTTATGAATAGTTGGAAATATTTATAAGAGCATAATGAGCAAACTTTATTCATTCATAGTTATTTCTTCCATAAAACAATAACAGCAACATCTACAAACCACATTGAACATGGTTAAGTTAAACTGAAACAGTTCAGAGAAGTTAATTATCCTTTACTTATTATTGCGGGAATTCTCAGCTGGTCACTGGGCGAGCTATGCGAAAACAAAGGGTGAAGGGTGGCTTTCTGCCTCAGGGCTGTTTTCTATATAAATGTCGTTTCCCTTCGCTGTTTTGTTCTTGAAGAAATAAACGAGACTAGGGATGTTCTAGATATGAAATTTTGAGATGTAGATGCAGATATGGATATGGGAATAATATCCAGTGGGATCCATCCTTACAAGCCCAAAAGGCGGGCTTGACAGATTAATGCAACTATTTACATAAGGCATATAATTACGTATTTTATAATAAATACCTTATATAATATATACCAGCCGGCAAACCGGACTTTTGGGCTGGTATGGTGGTCCCGCCACATACCGGTTTCAGATATGAAATTATTTCGGATTATCTATTATTTTGGATAGTTTCGGTTACGAATATAGATATTGTAACACAATTCCATAATGAATGACTGGTTATTTGTAAGCAATAAAAATAATAATGCGAGGGACGTGTGCGGTTAGTATATCGGCTTGTCTAGGCAAAAACAAAAACCTGTTATAACATGTCTCAGACTCCGTCCATATCTGAAATTATTCGAATTTTTATCGAGAATTCGGTTACGGTTACGGATAGATTATTTTAATATCGGACGTCCGATAGTTTTAGATAAGCTTACGGGGCTCCGTAACATCCACAACCCGAGGACTATGTAGAAACCTTGTTTACTATTTTATAAAATTTCATTTAATTATAATTATTTATTAAAAATGTTCAAACGTATTCTTTTACCAGCAAAAAATAAAAAGCACTCGCAAACTTGGTCCAGCTTTACTTTACTTTACTTTGCTTTACTTTACTTCAAGATATTAATATGTATTTAATAGGTAAGTCAAAATTAGTACTTTATAATACACTGACCGAAAGTGAATTGCGTAATTCTGTATAGACATTAAAAAAAATATCAGTGATATATAGGTAGTAGATATACGTCTGTGTCCAACCCCTCTGGAATTTGGAATTTAAATAAAGAATTGACTCCTGTTTTTTTTTCTTCATTTAGTCGTCCTAAAATAAATATATATTTTCTATTCAATCTATACAAAGATTCATGTGAATACAATCACGTAAGGAAAATTTCATTATCTCCCTAGATTTGCAACGAGCAGCGCGCACGTGCCTAGGATTACCAGTAATTGATGGGAGCCGTGACTAATCTCTGCATTTTTCTACACGCCGATTGCAGTATTCACTATTTAAATTTGAAATATCCTGTCAACAGTGGGGCCATTTCTAGTGTTTTCTTTGCCACTATCGAAAAAGACGTATGCGTGAACACGGACGGTTAAGCACTTTTAAAATGTTAGGCGATGAATGTTATTCATACCTATTATTGACATCCTAAACTATTCCTTATCAAAAAATAGCTTTAAATAAAATACTGTATATCGGATTAAAACGCGATTTATTATTTATATTGTTTAAATTATTGCCGCGACCACGGTTGCTGTAAAGCATCCGAAACGTCGGGATAAATAATTTAAACAATATAAATAATAAATCGCGTTTTAATCCGGTATACAGTATTTTATTTAAATGTGTGATACTCGCGTTAATAAAAGACAATATAACAAATAGCTTTGTTAGGCATTTCACTATATTTAATAAAAAAGAAAATAAATCTTTCCACAAAGTTAAGACAGGTTGGCTTTTTAACTTTTCTTTGAAATAACTTGCATCGCAAACGAATTCAATAAATTGCTACAAAAATACTCATTTTTAAATATAAAAGAATTCTCTTTTCACGTTTCCCAGTAAGCAGATCTGTGAGTGACATTAATGAGAATGACTTTTACATGTAGCCACAGAAATTTTTAATGCTTAAATTTTTCACATTTAACGAGAAATATCACTGTTTTAGTTCGCTTTATTTGTTAAAAGCGTAATTTAGCCGAGCGACGGCGTTGCGGCGGCATACTATTCGCGTGAGCGTCTTATCTCTAGATATTTAAATTCCAGCGCGAGCCTCAAAATAGTTCAAATTAAATGGAGCCTGTAAATTAAGTGTTGCTATCACGCAATTTCAAGAAAATAATGTTAGGTGGTGCGCTTTGATATTCATTTTATTACTCACACAGATACGACATTTTAATGAACAGTGATTATATCCGAAAATTGATCTTACGGGCTCGGCGTGTTTTGTAGAACATCTACCTTGCACTCCGCGGTCGCGGGTTCGAATCCGGGACATGTTTATAAGTTTCTATAAGTAAATTCCGACCGGTTAACGAACCATCATTCGGAGATGGAAAAACCGTGTAGTGCATTGCGCGTTGCACATCCCGAATGCTCGTAGTGTAAAGTTGATCGACAGCGCATCATTAACTGACTTTCTTATATAGGTTCACTTGATGGTTTAACATAAAATTAAAAAAAATAGAAATAGAGACAAGTACGTACTAGATGATAAAACCTAATAACTACAAATTAATTAAATTAATAACATATTATATGTAAAATATGTGTAATACCCGTAGGTATCAATCATCATAAAATGACAGCTGATATTCCACATTATCATAATAATTTAATAACATAGAAATCATTTATCATTCTGATACCTAATTATGAATAATACAATTGATTGCCGAGTTAACTGAATATAAGTTAATATATATTTAATTGAAAGGCATTTTAACAATTAATATGTTATATATTAACCTTTTAAATCAAGTAAGTTCATAAAATAATTTAGCAAGTTGATCGTTGTTATTTGAATACGTCTAGTAAGAGATACTTGTACATATAATACATATGACTAGCGAAGCTATTACATTGTAAAGAAGCGAATACTTTAAATTTTCTTTATCTATATCAAAGATAATTCTGATATGTGGATCAACTTTTACTATTCATAGTATTATGAACAGAATGGGAAAGAAATTTTCTTAATTTGTTATTATAACTTTAACCTGATAATTATGCTTGAAAATTCCTCTTTATTCTTGAAAATTTCCATAATAATTGATAAAATCCAAAAAAAAAAAATTATGCATGCGTTTATTCTGAATAAAATACTATCAGTTCAATGTTCGATTATGAGTCTTCTCTGGCCAAAATAAGCTAGTAAACTTTATTTGGTTACGGTTTACTGTTTTTAATTTATAATGAACTTAACTGAGTTAAATGATTTAGCCAAGTGCGGGGAGCGCGCAGGGAGGTGACGGCTGGGTTCGCTCTCAGGGGTACATAGCCGCCACGATTGAATGTGAAAATTTAATTCGGCTCATTTTCATCACTAAAAGTATCAGTTATTTTCCCAAAATATCGTTTGAATAAATTTTCTTTAGTCGTAGGTATTCTACTGCGAACGCTGTTTCTGTTTATTAAAGCGGCGCACGTTGAGTGTGCTTACTGCTTATTTAAGTATTCCTTTCGCAACCATTACTAGTATTTAATGTTGAAACAACTTGTTATTGTGTTCAAGAATTTCCATAAATGTTGAATAAACTTGTAACTTATTCTATGCGGGTCTTACAAAAAAGATTATAGTAAATAAGTGTCTAAAGTTGTAGGAGTGTAGCAGGGCGGAAGAGCACGCTTCAGAGCTGAGGTGAAAAGGACTGAAAAATGCAAATTTGAAGGGTGGCACCGGACCGCAGCCACTACCGCCTCCACTATGGTTTCGCTCTCCATTCAAATGCAACCTAACTTGTTAAACTTCAGAATTTCGTGAACTTTTTTTTTCAAATTCAGGAAAATCTACGTAATTTATTTCCTCTCATTTTTATATATAGCCAAAAGAGTGAAAGGTTGATATTACATAGTTTTGACTGTTATCCAAACTTTACAATCTATTTTTAAATCATACCTTTTTTTAAAGAAAACCATCATAAAAAGATGTTACGATTATGAGTGATCGAATAAATTAATCGATTAAATTTTCATATTCAATCTTCCCTTGTTTACTGAGGGGAGGCAGCATTCGATTAGAACGGCATTGCATTATGATTCTTAACGTTAAATAAATAGGGTTGAATCGAAAGAAATTGTGAAGATTAAATAATAAACCCGTCTGTGAGACTCAGAGTAGTCATGATAAGATGAAATAATATCTGATCTCAACCTAATAAATGTATAAATATTTTGACAAGAGCTCATCTTAAGTATTTGTACATGGCTGAACATAATACTTCATGTAAATTCATCCAGTATAATATGGTAGGACTGTATTCTTACTAGAAACAATTTAACTAGTTGAATGTTCTATTTCCTAGTACTACAATATAAATATACATATATACCGTTATAATAGTACCTATATACGTATTACAGTATCAACTTATCAATAGTCGTTAACTAAAGGGAGGTATTGCTTTTATTTCTTATTTTACTGCTAAACAGATAAACATGACTAGGTAATATTGGAAGGTTATCGAGAATGTTGTTCAACACAAAGCATTATCGCGACATGCGAGACGCTATAGCAATAAAACACGTAGTCGCTGGGGTCTTTAAATCTTATTGTTATGTAGGTTAATACAACAGCCTATAGGCTATTACTATAAATATATTAATTATATCAGTTAATACTAATGAGGACGAATACGGACTTTGGCCCGTTAAAGTTGGCGCAGGGAAAATAATCATTCAAAATTTTACAAATCTTAAAGTAGAATTATCAAAATATTTTCTAAGGCAGTGTAAATATACCTGCAGTTGAATTAAATCTTAGGCCAGTGGTTAAGTATATGTGTGGTATTGAACAGTAAGTCTGTTTCGCTTTTAACTAATTAGCTTTTAGCTGCTGCTTTACTCGCGTGAAAGTTGATTTTTCTTCAATAGAAGTTAGTCGATATCCCTCCCCAGCCCAGATATATTATTTCGAAGAGATAAATGGACAATGAAAATACATTTGCAACTACTGCAATAGACAAGTCAGGTTTTTTATAAATTGGGATTTCATGATAAGTTAAATAATGATCTGTCCGTAAAGAAAGATGATGAGATAAAATACACGCATAAATAAGCACGATTTATATTCACTCATGAGATTTCTGTGAGCGACCGCAATGACTTTACTTTAAAAAGTATCATTCAAAGCTGTACGTAGCGCTACGAAACAACACATTTGTCTTAAATGTGCAGAAATTATTCTATCAAGATTCTCAATCTAAAGTCGGACTAGGTTTAATCCGAATAAAGCCATTTCATTTAAATGTATACCTGCTTTTATAAGAAACAATATTAAGATATAAACTAATTGGCTTATGCTTATAATGAAATAATATTATATTATTTTAATTAAAAGATGACTAGATCTTGTTAACTGTTAATGTTTAGGGTCGATAGGAATTTTAATCTTCAGAATATTCGGATTTCATAGTTTATTTTTATTTTTAGATAACTTACTACGCTTCTCCAATTTACCTGTGTGGTACATACATTTTATCTAAGTACATAATAGGTAAGAGGTTGTTTTACCTACTAATTGAGTTTGCAATTCGTTGAGTAAACTAAAGCAAGGTGCTTAGTTTCGCATAGCCTTTGGCTATTTGTGGACCGTAACTAAAGTTAATGTTACGTTTAAGCCTTGTTAAAACAGTAATTTTAGATGTAAGGTCGAAGTTGTTTTATCTCTTGTATAAATAAAAATCAATGTAAGTATGTTTGTCTTCTATGTGCTCCAAAACTTTTAATACGATTATTATTATTTTTTTTTCTTTACGTAGCATTGCACGTCGGTTACAGGTACTATAATAGTAGAAAACAGAACAAATATCCTTTTTTTTATAAATAATCTTATGTAATTTAATGTTTTTTTAAGTGAGACTCTACTAAGTCAGTATTGCGGTCTTGTGAGAATTTATTTTTTTCTTTATGTCATTCTTTTGTTGACTAGATTTACAAATATTATTCAGGTATAGACATTCCCTATAAAATTAATAACATAGCAAACCTCTTTACAATATTATACCACTAGGTCTGTGTTCCTGTATTACTTTATACGTTTTTGTTTTTTTCACATTATAATTAGAGAAATTTAACAAACTGTATAATGTAAATATTAAAATTTACATTATATATGGCTTAAAGGGGAGTATTATTTACACAGGCTGTCTAGAGGTCCCGAGGCTATTACTACCCTAACATTTCATTCTGACCTCAAGTAACGCGACTCTATGTTATTGTGTAAAACAATTGTTGCGCAACTTTAAAGTGTAAACATGCGTAATGTTTACTTAAGTGAAACAATGGATTAAACTAATTACAATAGAAGTACTAAGTCTGTTTTTGGCTTGAATCTAAAAATGGTCTTTGTTTTTAAACAAAACACTTTACAGCATGCTCGTGACTACGATTGCTGAAAAGCATCCGAAACATCAGGATAAATAATAAATATCATTTTAATCCGGTATAAAGGATTTTATTTAAATGTGTGACACTCGCATTAATAAAAGACAATACATCTTGTTTTTTCACTGGCTTATTTAGCCACAGGACATTAACGATACGTTGTCTATTAAATAGATTAAAGCAGAATATCCAACTACTTGTATGTTCATAGCGGCCTTCCGTAGCGATAGCGCCGTAGGCATGTACAGTATAAAATTCGGCGTAATTATTAAGTATATTTCTATCTGTCTTTCTTTGTTATTGATAAGTGAATTCCCGATTCCCGAATAATCGGTCTTGGGATCGGTAAAGAAACATTATGAATGAACGGACACATTTTTGTGTCTTTCTTTACCAGAAAGTGACCTACTTTGTGACATTCAGTGCAGGAACACTTAACTACTTAACTAAAAACTTTTTTTTTAAATTTGCTAGAAGAAACGCGCGTATCACTGACGCTATTATGGCAATACATAATTTATTTTACACATTATGATATCTTAAAAAGAAATCATTTCAATAGCAATTTAGCAGAGCTACGGAATCGGTCTTTTTTATTGAAAACTTGTCTTTAATTATATATTAATTTTTCAGATGAACAAAGGCTGATTTATGGTTCAGAAGTTGGCGAAGTACTTCCTCGCTTCCTCAGCAGCCCACAAAGACAGGCCTCACCCTTTCCCATCGAGAGTACCAACCGACGCTTCTACAGAAGAAACAGAAACTCTAAAGGTAGGCTTATTTCACATTAAAGAAGATTCACAGTTCTATTTACAGAGTTATAGCTCTATTTGTTAATTTCTAAAGTAGTTTAAAATAAGAATATGTAGGTATCTATATAAAACGCATACAATATTTATTACAACTAAAAAAAAATGTCATAAAATAATGTATTAAATAGGCTGGCACTCAGTATATTATATGATAGTTAGAAAACTTATCATGCTGATTTTCAGTACCATACTTCTAAGTCGTAGCAAATATGATAAATATCATAAGCGGTAACAATTTAAATGTTTCAACAAAACAATATGTTGTAAAATATACAGGAGACAAATAAAAATCTAATTAACAAAAAAATTAAGTAGTATAATCTATTTAACTTATACATCAGTATTCTTTAAATTTAAGTATCTTATTATATACAATATAATAAGACTTTGTGTTTTTATTATTACGTACTTTATATTTTTACTCAGTGAATTAACTTTGTCGTAGTTATCGAAATTGTTAAGGTAAAACAATTCCGATAACTTATTATAGTTATTATATATCCAATAGCAACATACTCCGGCTTGTGGACCCGGGGTATGCGGGTACAATGTAAATGTACTAAACACAGAATATAAATAGCATATTATATACTCGCTGATAATTTAGCTTTCTATTGGTGAAAGAATTTTTAAAATCGTTAGAGAAGTTTTTGAGTTAATCGTAACAAACACAAATATTTCCTCTTTATTATTTTTAAACAGAAAAACAAAAACCGACTTCAAAACTACAATTACCTATAGTATGTACAAACTTCAACTAAAAATTAAAAAATAATATTTTAATTACTTCAAAGCATAATTTCTTAACAGTTATTTTTGAAGTTTTTTTATATATATGGGACCACCCTACCAAACAAAAAAAGAATCATCCAAATCCATCCATAACTTGCGGAGTTATCGCGTAACAAACATACAAAAAAAGCAACATACAGACGAATTGAGAACCTCCTCCTTTTTTTAAGTCAGTTAATAATATTAAGTATAGATATAATGGTCCAACTTGTGGGTTGAATTTCGTAAAATCCGTTCTTAGCTGACCTCTACTCGGCGAAAGGAATATTCCTACCATATTTCAAGTCGCTACGCCTTATGGTTCCAGAGATATCGTGATGAGTGACTATATAGGTGGGAATCTCTTTTATATATATAGATAATTAGTAATTCAATCTGGTTGACAGGTGAAGAAATATTTAGCAGCGAGTCGGGAGGGACATTGTCTCGTCGACCACGACGGCAAGATGACAGCGGCAACCGTAGACTCTGCAACGTCAATGGTATATATATTCAGCGTTCATTATTATTCTTATTTTATTTATTGTTTTTATATTAAAGTAAATCAGCAAGTTTCTACTCCGTAGAAATAGACAGCGTTGGTAGTAACTGTAACCGTGAAGTGCACTTTGCGTGTTTCGGTCTTAGTCTATGAATTTTCGAATGCTCAAAGTAAAAGTAGGTCAACAGCGCATCATTTATTGATGTGCTGTGGCTGGGGTATCACCTATCATATGATATATATCGACAGACATGAGATTCTCTTGACTTCATTTAAAAAAAAAATGGATACCTTTTAGTCTGCCCGTGACCGTACTTACTTAAAATTACTCGAAACGTCGGGACGGATAGTGTAATAATTATTGAAAAAAGGAACATATTGCGCCGACTCCAAATAAAAAAGGGAACAGGACAGGAAGAAGAAGATTGATTTTATTTAATAAATAATATCGATTCATAATTGTTGTAAAAGTGCTTAATTCTGATGTGAGGCTTACTTAATATATTCTAAATAAAATATCTAAAATAATCACAAGTTAGTCTGGGTATATTAATAATAAATCATCCAATAACGTTAGCGAAAGGAAAAAGATTTTCGATCCACTTTAAAGTTGTAGAAAAAAATTTGATTATTATCCCAATTTACTTAGTTAACAGCAAAAACAGATTCGATGTGCATTTTAACCATGCTCACCAGATTTTACTTATTCTGCAATTTAGATTTTTTTATGTTAGATATCGACAGACGAGTATGAAGTTCACTTGATGGTAGACATAGTTAGAGAAAATTATAAACGTCCCGGTGGGATTCGAAACCATGACCCATCGATGCGCACAGCAGGTATTCTACCGAACGCGCCAACGAGCCCGTCAACAGAATATGTTATTTATTCATTACTAGCAACGCGCCCCGGCTTCACACGGGTGCAATGTAGATGTACTACTATACACAAAACATCTATACACAATAGCCTATGTTACTCGCTGATAATGTAGCTTTCTATTAGTGAAAGTATTTTCAAAATCCGTCCAGTAGTTTTTGAGTTTATTCATAACTTACAAAAATACAAATCTTTCCTCTTTATAATATTAGTATAGAAAGATTAATCGTGATTTCAAAAAGAACTGCTGACTATATTAATACATGAACATAGGTATAAGAATATTATTTCCAAGAATGTTATCCTATCCTATATACCTATCTATGATAATCAAGTAATAAGACTCAATTCATACTATTCATACTATACCAGGGTGAATCAAAAAGTTCTTAGAAGTGCATATATATGAAACCTTTTTGGATCAAGTTCGATATTCAAATTAAAGAGTGTCTATCACACTATATTTATGCAGACTGTCACTTGTTTTTGTCAGTTCGTTCGCATGTAATAAATTTTTTTGTGCAACGAGTTGCTAAAAAGTCAAAATTATGGATAAAAGTGAGTTACGTGCGGTGATAAAATATCTCAGTTTGAAAAAAATGTCTACGAAGGAAATTTTTTTGGACATTCAGCAGACATTAGGGGGTGATGCTGTACCCTATTCTACGGTTGCGTACTGGGTGGCTGAATTTAAAAGAGGTAGATCAAGCTGTAAAGATGACCCGCGTTCTGGGCGGCCTTCAACCTCCGTTACAGAAGAAAATGTCAAAAAGGTTGAGAATCTGGTTTTGGAAGACAGAAGAATGACTATAAAACATATAGCTGAGATCCTAAAGATATCTTTTGGTAGCGTTCAATCCATTTTAATTGATTCACTGGGGTTCAAAAAAGTGTCTGCAAGATGGGTGCCACGAATGTTAACCGACGAAAACAAAAAGCGACGTTTGGAAATTTCCAAGCGTAATCTCGAAATGTTCCAGCGTGATTCGGATAATTTTTGCCGTCGTCTTGTCACCATGGATGAAACGTGGGTCCACCATTTTGATCCTGAAACTAAAAGACAAAGCATGTCTTGGAAACGACCATCCTCTCCATCCATCAAGAAATTTCGAGTTGCTCCTACCGCTGGCAAAGTTATGGCCTCTGTGTTCTGGGATAGTGAAGGAATCCTTTTTATTGATTACATGCCAAAAGGCCAGACGATTACTGGACCCTCTTATGCAAATTTAATCCCGAAAGTGCGTGAAGCGATTAAAGAAAAACGTCGTGGAAAACTGTCGTTGGGCGTGTTGTTCCTTCAAGATAACGCTCCTGCTCATCGATCGGAAGTTGCGCTCAACGCAATCCGCTGTGCTGGCTTCAATCTCCTTGACCACCCACCATATTCTCCGGACTTAGCCCCAAGTGATTTTCACTTATTTCCAAAATTAAAAGAGGAAATTCGTGGAACAAAATTTCACGATAATGACGCGGTTATAGCTGCCGTAGAGGACTTTTTCGAGAGTCAAGAAAATAATTTTTTTTCACAAGGAATAAGGAAGTTAGAAACGCGTTATTCTAAATGCATTGCATTGGAGGGAGATTATGTAGAAAAATAAAATATTATTATTTAAATCTTTGCATTTTTTAATATTGATTCCAAGAATTTTTTGATTCACCCTCGTACAATAGGATACTATAGTAAATAAAGAATGCAATATCATGTGACGCGTATTCAATTCCTCCACATTAATAGTATTGAATCATCCGGAAATGTAAGGAATGAACGAGGCACATATTCACTGAATTCCGATGTAGTTGTTGTAGTTAGGCATTCTGTATGTAGCATGCCTATTATAAGCGTAATGCTAAGGTGGGTGCATGCCTTTGATAAGGATGCTTCACATACTTCCCCGAGCTGACGCACGTGACTCGAGCGTACGTAAGCGTCCCGAAATAACAATGTTATTAGCAGCTAATGTTTGAATACTATAATTCGGAAATTCAAATTTCTTAGGAGAGTGAGATGGCTTTGGTATATACGTGCAATGTATTTTTTTTAATAGCCGGTACTTGCCGATAATTAAAAGCAGGGAATGAATACCGGTTAATTTACTATGGGAGCTTCACCAAAATAATAAATGTTTTTGATTTATATTCTTTCGTTTTTAGTTATATTTACTGAACAGAATTAGTGTGGTTGGTTTAGTGTTACTTAACTAAACTAATATCATGATATCTCTGTCAGACACGTGTTTTGGAAAATAAAAAATAACTGGTTTCAATTCCTGATTTAAATTTTAAAGTAACATATATGCGAAGACTATAAATGCTTTTACACATACATAATATATGTTATGACCATTGCGTGAGTTCCCAAGGTCTCTAGAGAGTTGAGACAGACATTTCTGTGGCCGTTTCTTAACTAAGTAAATAAGTAATCAGTCCTGTACCCTGCCCGACATGACAATTATGAAAGCTAAAAAATTATAAAATTCATTAGCATTCACCTTTATTCGTTGAAAATAATAAAAAATGACTATACGTTTTGCTGAAAAATAACGTATTTGATAAAATTCAGGTCCAACAAGTGGTGGTCAAAGTGTGAGGGATTGTGACTCACCGCCAGAGCCCGCGCCGCCCGAAGTGCCGCCGCGGGGTCCCTCTCTGCACGTTACCTTGCGACATAGGCCAGCACCCGATCATCCAACTGACGCTGACCGGCTGTTTTTATCTGAAGGTAAGGTTATCGTTATTAATGGACATGGGACTGTAACTGCTAAATAATATATTTCTTTATATGAACATATTATCAACTAGTAGGTTATTTTTATAACAAAGATTGTATTGAGAACTTTCGCGTATTAGATTATTTGCTTTTAGGCTGCCTTTGTCCCTGAGGCCGATATTTCGAAGAGTACGATTATGTAATATAAAACGTATCAAATGACTTGCTTCTTACTCTTTATTATCTTCCTAACAGCATCTATATACCTTATATTGCATAATATATAAACATTAATAAAAATTTACTAATAATAATTACTATAATCGCCTAATATATGTATAACCGTAGAGACTCATATAGTTATTTTCGATTTTATTATTACTACAATAAACTCCTATTATAAAAGTAATAAAACAAGAAAAGTTATTGAAGATTTAAATTAAACTAAGGCCACTCCGTAAGAAGGCTAAACACAAAGCACATATTTTACAAGTCGTAAGTAGTTTTGGTTGAAAATACAATTTGTTCTTAAGTGCTCAGGGGCAGAAGATCGGTAGGCTGTAGGGGAGCTCTTCTGATAACTTAGTTAATTTAATTTCTTCCGTAAATGTACAGCTCTGTTGTGTTAAGTAGGCTCTTTTCTTGTGTAGGTAAGGTACATACTTGGGTAGAAGTTTAATCGAATTGCAGCAGCATCACAAGCCCGCCGCGGCAAGTTTCCGCTCACTGACAAATTAGCCACTTGATTTCGCTGTACCCGGCGCTGCAATATAAAACTTTGATTATAAGTCTCTCCACAGCATCCTGTCATTATAAAATAAATCTTTATGTCTAACATTTTCCTGCAACCTTCTAAATGTATACTTTGAGACTGTTCAAAAAAGAAGTCGCTTTTGGAGTGGTAACGAAAGAAAAGTGCTGGCAAATTTGATTTGTGCGGGAAGCTCGACGCAGTGTGAGCCGTTTGATGTGGCGAACTGTGCCCCTGACGCTTTACAGTGGTACGTCCCTATAAAATGGCGCGCACTTACAGAGATACTCCTACCGTAATTTAATTTTTATGATAGCGCATTGTAAGTATCGCGGGGAGAATTTTATTCAGATTTGTACCTCACTTAGCAGCGACCGCAGTCGTTGAATTATATCCTATATTAAAATCGATTGAGGAAGTTTCCGTGAAAAAAGTGCGATATTTTTAAAGTTCTAAATAACTTAAGCAGGCGTAGGATGAATTAGGCAAATCTTGATTCAAAAAAGAAAATAGCTTCAAAAGATCTTGAAAGTTAAATGGAATCGAACGGGCCCGGTCGAAGTAAGTAGTCGGAAGTTTGCACGGGTGACAAATTGGGCACTTGACCCGCGCGCCGAGCGAGCCTCCGAGAGCTTGTTTCTTGAGGATCGTAATAAGTTTAACTTAAAGTAAACTATATTCCATTCCCTCTAATTTGTCCTCTTGCTGTTAAGGCAGTTTTTGCAGTTGCAAATTAACAGTTTCTATTTACTTCTAACTTAGTACTTTCAACTTGTCGTCTCGTGAGATTTGTTTGTATAATTTATTTAAATTATCAACTTAAAATATATTTAACGAGTACAAACTGAAATACAAAGAGCGTAATATTACTTTTACTTTATTTTATGGTAAAATAGGTATAGCATAGGCGTTGACTAATTATGGAAATTTAAGTTGCAAGGATATTATGCAGAGAGCAGCAAGCAGCGTCTCAAGTTTACCGAGCTTTTTGAAAATTGAAACTTGCCCGGATTCATTGTAATTTAATTTTTTGCGTTGTTGAACCGTTGGAGCTTTGAGGCAGATTCTTTGTAGTTCAATATCGGAGATGAGATGCGTCTATAAAAGTTACTATTATTTTAATAGAATGATATAACAGAAGTTACATGGATTAAGATTTGTAATGACCATGTTATATATTTATTAAGGAAAAAATAAAATACTTTACTGTACTTTTGATAAAAAAAACATAGATTTAATGATATATACATACTACTACTGTTACCCTTGGTATAACAAATATAAATAAATCTACGTAGGTATATATTACTGTCTACATACGCAGTTCACTCAAACAAAAACATAACGTTATAAAATATTTCAATGTTAATTCCAAATAAAATTTTTAAATTACCGTATAAATATTAATAGAGTATTTATTGTCATTAATTTTGTATAGATGAATAAAAATTATGTTTTATACCATTGTCATAGTATTAAATGTCAATGTTACTTATATTTTTTACTGCTGTTTTTTTTTATATTTATGTCTGATTACTATACTACTTTAAGTAAAGCACGCTGCCTTAGACACATTTCGAAGAAGGGTTCATATTATGTATAATGATTGTGGAAGAGAGTCGCGAGGAGAGAGTTGCACTCCTTTGCCATTTCAATGTGAAACTTTGTGAGGATGTTTTTTACTCTTTCACGCAAAAACTACTGAACTTATTATTGATGAAATTTTACAGTATTATTGTTTATTTATCAGAATAACATATAAGTTAAATTATAACGGTGTGTGTCAAGTAAGTGAGTAACAATCCTGCTATTTGAGAGCCATTTCGGTGTATGGTGCGTTAGAGTTATATGAAGAAAATATTTGATGGCATAGGAGTGTATTGCAGTAAGTAGAAAAGGCACAAAACAGATAATAATCAAAGGAGCAAACTGATGCAATATTAAGAAGATGTTCTTTGTTTTTATTTGTATGGGTAGTACTACCAAGAGAATACCAGATCCTTCCTTATTTCTTTATCTATGGCGCATTCAACATATTTCTTAAATGTTAGCAAAAATAACGTATTCATTTTAATAATGACTCAATTATCAATTCTTTTTTTATACTGCAACTTAAAGCATTACCAATAAAGTCCATGAATTTAGTGTTTCATTACACATATTCAACGAACACAAGAATTTAATTTAACAAGCATTTCGTAGCGCGTATAAAAACGACAATATACCGAACCTCTGTCGGGGTATTCATAAACTTTTTGTAACTGGCCGTAAAAATGTTCTTGGCCACGATGAAATCTGACATTGTCATGTTATAAGTAGAGCCTACTCGATCCTGGTGGGGTCTCGTAAGCTCAAGTTTTAAGCATCCCTCTTCCGGAAGACACTTAAGTGCTCATAAAACACTCATACGAGTCTCTGTCTAGATCGTATACTAATTTCTTTTTCGTCTTTCCTATTTGAGTTTTGTACTTTTATTCATTCTTATACAATACTAGCGATCCGCCCCGGCTTCGCACGGATACAATGTAAATACTGATGTGGTATCAGTATTATTTGAATATTGTTCATACAAAAATACTACAATCGCGATTAAAAATTAGGGGTTGGTGGTAGAAGGGTGAAAATTTAGGTTTGTATGTATTTTTTAATGCTGAATCATAGAAAAGATTACGTCGTATTCTCAGACCTACTGAATATAGACACAAAATTTCATAAGAATGGGTCAAGCCGTTTCGGAGGAGTTTTGTTAAAAACACTGTGGCACGAGGATTTTATATATATATTAGATTATGTACATGTTATAGGCTACTGAATCGTGATAGCTTGTTATTTCTGAATGATGATTATATGATGGATATATAAGGTATTGTTATATTATAAATTGAAGAAAGTTTTTTAAAATAAAAGCCTTTTTCCAATTTTTGTCGATTAGATGATCCTATCAAACTTGTTATGGTAGGATTAATTGTTGAACAACGTTATTAGATTTTAATAATAATGTATTTAAGGTTTAGATTTTTATTAGAATTATTAACAACTGCAATTTGTGGGGCTATAAAAACCTAATAATAAAATAAATATTTAACAACATCATTCAGTTTAAGCAGGGGTACGGTTGAGAGGCAGATAACTTCTCGAGAAGTACGTAATAATGTAAACATGTCAAACTTATAATTCAAGTGGGTCGTGCAAATGATCAAGTGTTCGATATGTCACAGTAACATGGAGCACTTTAAAGTTTTTCCTCAGCACGGCGTGGATTCGCGAGGAGATGTGGATGGAGTAAGTAGGATAAATGATTGATGGCGGCCCTCCAAGTATAAACTCGATTATCCGTTGAGACGCGAACAACTTACAAGTTTTCTGTAACGATGGATCAGGATTATTACGAAGTTTCCAAGAAAAAGCGACTCATGACAATGATATTCATGATAAATAATAACAAACAAGAAAATAATACTAAACACATATATTTAAAATATACAGGCTTATATTAAAAAAATCGCTAAAATATACGTATAAGGATTGCTTTAAAAAGTCATACTAGTAGTAAGAAATTCAATCAACATAATTTGTGTTTTTTACGCAAATGGAGTAATTGAAAGTACTATAGGAAAACATCCCATTTTTGGTGGGTTGACCTTAAAAATAAAAAAAAACTCTTAAAGTTGTTGATTTCGATACGAAATCATTTTAAACAATTCAAAAGAGTTGTTGCTTTGAGGAGTGAGCAAGGTTAATATTTAACAATACATTAATGACAAAATATGGGATATGATTAAAAAAGATGAAACAATGTTATTGAAAAATTGATTACTCACTTTGAATGGAATTGGTATTTTCAAATTGTTCGATGAACTCAGTTGATGCAAAACACGCTCGCTATGAAGTCCGCTTTATGGGCTAACAATTAACATATTGTGTAGATGTGGTTCCCAACTGAATTATTTAGATGTTACTTTATGAACGAATTAACAATTATTTATCACGCTACATCGAATTAAACATCTGTATATTTAAAAATATTTCTTTAATAACTAGGAAGGGTAGAAAAAATCAAAGTTTTATCATCCGCACGTTTCAATATTAGTTTTCTCGAGAGACGGGGACGCGCAAAGAAGGAAAATTGTTTCGCCGTTTACTATTCCGAGTTTTAATCAAGGAAGAAAGTCTGCTTGAAGAGCCGTCTGGAGATCGTCGGTGTCGTCGCCGCGATCATCCAACTCGACATTAATTGCATATAAAATATTTTGCTGAAATCTTATTGCTTACTTCCTTTATTCAACAGTTTTGAATGCAGAACAGTAAAGCCTCACTTAAGTACTTTACCTTATTGCAATTTAAAAAAAAAAAATTATCACACAATATGACCTGAAACCATATGAGTTGAGTGAATCAAGTGAATTTCATGGACTATTTCGGTTCCAGACAATATTAACATTTCATTGAGCATATTTGTTCCTAATCTGTGCAAATATAAACTGATTTGGCTAAACAAAAGCAGAATGTTACATAAAAAAGCGTTTGTCGCAAGTTTACCGTTCATTTAAACATAGACAGAGGAATAAGGATGTGTACAAATCGTTTTCTTTGATAGGGAACGCTGAGCGCTCGGGTGGAATAACTCGAAACGTTTGCGCACTCAAGCCGTGCTCTGCGTCTCCTCAAATGGGATTTAGCCATGCTAGTTCACAGTCTCTCTAGTATATCTATTTTTGTTTTCGTTATCGTAGAAAAATTCAGCAAAGCATAGTAGAATACAATAACTTCCTATTGGGTACAGCTTCTATTATATATCTGATTCACTTTACTGACATTTCTTTTGTCCTTTGTGTGTAATCGCAATTTAAAGCAGTGGAGTACTTACCGGTGTTAAATCACTTATTTTCTTTTATAATTCAAATCGGAAATAATAAAAGATTAATAGCCAAGGGGATTCAAATCAACGTCACATCGCTAAAGCAAATGCGAAAACTCATTCTATCCTCTTTGCTCTATTCTATGTTATTTTAGAGAAACGAATCTGTATCGGATTGGATGATGAATTCTGCTTTTTTATTTCAATGAGTTTTTAATAGCTGTGGAGATTAATTATAACGAACATTTTCACACTGTGGTTATTTTATATTAGATATGGATAGACGAGAATGAGGTTGACTTTTTGGTAGCTTAGGTTAGAAGTCAATCATATTCGAACCCGCGACCCTCCGGAGCGCAAGGTAGGTGTTCTGCCAAACGCGCTAACGAGCCCGTCTAAGTACGGTGCCTACTATGTTAGCCTATAATTATTTTTTTCATTTGATATTGTATTAGTTTTTAAGTTACAGTAAACTAATGTAATATTTTTGTTATATCAAGTTACAATGAAGCCTTGGTTGGCATAGCAACTATACAATATCATTATGGATCTAACAAATTATAATAATTAAACATCTATTTAGCTATTAGACTTCATACTTTTGAAAGACTTTAAGGACTTGAAGGTGAATAAACAATGATCCCCAAAATAGGAAACACGGTATCTTAGGGCCCTGGATGATATTAAATAAAATTATTGAAATTAATTAGTTGAAGAACTTTAAGTTTGTTGTATATGTATAAATACTAGCGGTCCCGACAGACGGTGTCCTGCCAGAATCTTGGCTTCAAAAATAAAAAAAATGTGTCTAGATTTGAATATGCTATTTTCCCACTTTTATTATATATTATGCAGATTTGCAGCGGACATACATTATTATGAAAAAAGCTAGAAGCATGAACGACGGAAGCTGTCAATTAAAAAAAAAAATTTTTTTGTTATTTTAATTGTTATTCTGTTATCCAAAAAATAAGATATCGTTAAAATCAGTGCAACCATTCTTGAGTTATAAATGGTGTAAATGACACGATATTGTTTTATATAATATGTACAAACATATATAGATAAATCGCGACTCGTTGCCATTTATAAAGTAAGAAATCTTAGCTTGACTTTTAATCCCAACATTAAATACCAATATATCTTGCAAAATTGTTTCCTAACAAACCGATAGTGTCCGTCCATAAAGGTGTATCGCCATCGTTACTTGGTATTTTCTTACAATCTCGGCAAGGAGGCTGGGACAGCGCTCCTAATGGACCAATATATCAAATAGGATTAAGTATAAATGAGAGAAGCGCAGCCGTCTGATACCTTGTTGTACGTCGTTACTGAAATAGGTAGTATTAAATTTTTTATCCTTTTATTAGGTCCTACACGACGCTAACGTTTATTGCTTAATTATTTTGGGAGCTTTATTATGAAGTTTAATGTTATTTGTTTGTCGGAGCGTTTTGAAGGGTCGCGTTGTTTTAACTAGGAAATTGTACAAAGTATATGGACCATAATTTTGTGAGTTAGGGTATAATTTTACTATCCGATTTTATTTATTTATTTATTAAGCCTCTATAACACATGATCAAAGAACAGAATTTTACACTTTAAAGAAAAAAAATAATAATAATAATAACATGTTCTTGACCCCTCTCGGGTATAGGCCTCTTCCGTCTTCTATCCGATATAACAATATACAATTAATAAGTTTAAGATATGGCAATGGATAAACATTTTTTATATTATTTGCGTGCTTTAGAAATTTCACGCAAGTTGAATATGTGAGAGTAATAGTGATTGATAACCCAATTTATGTTGCAAACTGAGAGGATCGGATCCCGTATGTTAGGTATTGCTTCTAAATTACGGTTTATCATACCCCGTTCTTTAGGGTGTCGTTTCATGAGACTAACGTAAATTGAATGGATATAAGTAAACATAACATAGTGTAATTTTGCTAGGTTGATTCAATACACAAGAATTCAGCTAATAGTTTTCCTAAATTCTATCTCTCTATTTATAAATGTATAACACATTTATTATATTTCATTCAGCTATTAAAGAAAAAATGACATTTATTAATTAACAAACAGTTTTTCAATGCAATTATTATTTATTTTTTATACCAATCATTTGAATACTTTACAGAAAGCGTGGTACACGGGTGTAGAGTATTTGAAACGTTAGAATAAACATTTTATTTCTATAAAATGTGTTAAAAATTTATAAAGAAGAAAATATTACAATAATAATGTTATAAGACAAGCCATTGTTTTACAGACCTTTGTCGTACAAAAAATAGGCGTAATATCGTGAATTTATAATTGTTCGCAATTTACACTTGGCTTCGGTTCATAAAAAAGCGATGCGAAATTATCTTTTAAATTTATCTTTGGAAGCGATAACGTTTCCCTTTTCAGTGATGATAAAAAAATACAATATTTCGACAGATCCGATATCAATCTATTATGTTTGCAGGGTTCTTTTACACAAAGAAGGCAATGGGAGGTTTTTAAAGTCTGTTTTAAACGTGATACATTATGAAAGAGCTTCGCTTTAAAGCTTTTCGCAGTATCGCTGGAAATATTGCGGATAAATGATTGATGGCCACGTGACGTTGTGCCATCATAAGCACTTTCACTAACAGAGAAAATATTTTACTCACTCCACACGGTGTCACTGAAGTAAAGTAGAAAAAGGATAAGCAGAATAGACGGAGTGCAACGTACGAGATTCACTTGTCTATTTTAATAAAATAACTTTGGTTATAGACGTTTCGAATGCAAACGTAGTCAAGGCAACTAATGCAATCTATTCCTACGGAGTTGATACTTACTGTGATTTTCTAATTGCATTCGACTGTCATTGGCTAGATAATGGATATGTAAGCGAAATCTCAATTCAAATATAATCGTATTTAAATAGGTATATAAGTAATATTGTCTTTTAAATCTAATACTGTATACCGGATTAAAACGCGATTTATTATTTAAATTATTTATCCCGACGTTTCGGATGCTTTTCAGCAACCGTGGTCGCGGGAGACTGAAAGATGACAGTTGTCTTATATTTGAAATGTCACAAAGTTGCCATATTTACTTCAATTAAATTAAAAAATAATCTATTAATTTAGGTAACACAATGTACATCTATGAACGTCATTAAAAAATAATACATATTAAATTACTAATATTACTAATATTAAATGCTTCTAATTTTACATTTACTACCAGTTCACAAATCAAGGGCGTAGAGCGGACGAGAAGAACTGGCAAGAAACTCGCCGCCACTCTTTTTAATCGCCAAGTTTTTGTTTTACAATCATTACATATTAACGCCATCTATTCCTACAGAGTTGATATTTACTGTAATTTTCTATATTATGACAATATTGACTAACGGTGTCCTCTTGTTTTTTAGTATGTTGGATTTGGGGCTTTAGATTTTTAATTACTGGATCCCAGGTGTTGGAAAGTCTCAAACCATCTTCTCTATTGAAGTTAGGATGTTTTTTAATTTCAATAGCCTCACGTACTAGTCTGGGAAAGAATCTACTTTCTTTTGCAAGGATTTTTGGTTGGTCGAAACGTATGTAGTGGTTTGGTTTATCCAGAGTGTGTTCACATACTGCTGATTTAGAGTGACGTCTGTTTTTGATATCCGCAATGTGTTCCTTAAGTCGGTTTGAAATGCTACGTTTAGTTTGCCCAATGTAGGATAAACCACAGTCACAATCTAATACTCTGTATCTGTATACTCTGTATATAAACTGGATTGTGACTGTGGTTTATCCTACATTGGGCAAACTAAACGTAGCATTTCAAACCGACTTAAGGAACACATTGCGGATATCAAAAACAGACGTCACTCTAAATCAGCAGTATGTGAACACACTCTGGATAAACCAAACCACTACATACGTTTCGACCAACCAAAAATCCTTGCAAAAGAAAGTAGATTCTTTCCCAGACTAGTACGTGAGGCTATTGAAATTAAAAAACATCCTAACTTCAATAGAGAAGATGGTTTGAGACTTTCCAACACCTGGGATCCAGTAATTAAAAATCTAAAGCCCCAAATCCAACATACTAAAAAACAAGAGGACACCGTTAGTCAATATTGTCATAATATAGAAAATTACAGTAAATATCAACTCTGTAGGAATAGATGGCGTTAATATGTAATGATTGTAAAACAAAAACTTGGCGATTAAAAAGAGTGGCGGCGAGTTTCTTGCCAGTTCTTCTCGTCCGCTCTACGCCCTTGATTTGTGAACTGGTAGTAAATGTAAAATTAGAAGCATTTAATATTAGTAATATTAGTAATTTAATATGTATTATTTTTTAATGACGTTCATAGATGTACATTGTGTTACCTAAATTAATAGATTATTTTTTAATTTAATTGAAGTAAATATGGCAACTTTGTGACATTTCAAATATAAGACAACTGTCATCTTTCAGTCTCCCGCGACCACGGTTGCTGAAAAGCATCCGAAACGTCGGGATAAATAATATAAATAATAAATCGCGTTTTAATCCGGTATACAGTATTTTATTTAAAGGTATATAAGTACTTTTTTATGTTTACAAGCGCCTTGTCTTATTTTAGTATCTCTGTTAAGAAAATATGTAGTTATAAATTTTACGATTGTAATATTTTTTTATGATAAAATGGAGGAAGACAGAATAAAAGCTATTTTATTCCGGAAAATAGAATTATAATAACTTCAGCATAAATTATTATAAATTATAAGATCCTCGAAAATAATGCAATAAATCGACGAGAAATAATCAACTAGTTTAATATAAATAAATAACTAAATGATAATAAATATTTTAATTTTAAGAACGAATTTGCACTTAAATTATCTCATTCATCTAAACCCATTAGCGTTATAACGTAGCTTAGAATAAGTTTTAAAATAGCCAAAAAAGTTCCATTGGAATTGGACTTGGGAGTTTAATTTGCATACTTATTTACATTATCTCTGCAATACACAAGTGGAGCCCTTTCATTATCAAATTTGCAGAGCGGGAGTGGAGTAAGGACGCCGTCGGAATACAAAGTTTAAGCTGAAGATGATTATCAACTAAATATATGCAAAAAGTAGCACCCTATAAACATAGTGATAATGCGGGGGCTCTCGTCACGGATTATCCTTTGGAGTTGTACGCTTTAGTACAGTATTAAATTTTAGATTTGGTTTATAGTCGCAATGATATATAAGATAAAAACATATATCTACATAGATATAAAGAAAATTACTATATAGGTACCTAATTTAAATAAATGTTTATACGATGTTTTTAATATATATTTTTTTTAAACTTTCAAGACATGCTCGTAGTAAAAAAAAGTAGGTCGACTACATAAAACCAATTGTTATATTAATATATAAGCAATTTTGAACTAAATGTAATTGGAGCCAAAATATTATTAACAAACAAACAATCAGAATATTAAGTTATACTGGACTCCTCGCTAATGTGGTATTCTTTCAAATTGAGTTAGAATTACGTCTAATTTTTACGAGATTTAGAGTTTGTCGGTGTTGGAATAATTAAATTCAACCCTTTACTCTCTTGAGTAAAGGAAAGTCTCGTAAATTAGAAAACTAAACTGTGCGGATCTCACCCCGAGATTCAATTAGCTACTAATCATATCTAGAGGGTGTGAGCGGATCGATCGGGCTGCCCTTCCTTGCATTTCAAATAGACGGGTACAAACGTCACATTATAGCTAGGTGCTGTGATTTAAAAGTCCTCTTAAATTTTTATACAGTGATTACAGTCTTTTTATTCATTATTGGGGGTTTCTCGCAGCTTCACCAACAAAATAAGGAGGTATTAACTTCCTTTAAACCACCAACAAAGTGTCAGCCGTTTGACTCCTATTTCTGTATGTTAGATATTGACAGACGTGTATGAGGTTCACTTGATGGTAGATACCTCAGCCACAGAACATCAGTGATGCGCTGTCGACCTTCTTTTTACTTCGAGTGAACAACGTTCTGTTGTTACTAAAACGTAACAACAAATCACAGAGTTACTTCGCATTTATATTAAACTGGATAAAATTAATTACGATTCAATGTAGAAGCGTTATCAATTTTTGACAATTATTGAGGTATGTAGTAATAAAGTATGTAGTAGATAAATATATGGATGATGAATTGATACTGTTGAAAAAAAAATCGTAAAAGTTATTTGAAGCTGAAGACATAACTCATTTGCCCTTTACCTACTAGAGAAGACAAATGACACTGTTTTTGTATCTTTATCGCGTTAGTCAATAAATAATATGTAAGTATACATATTAGCTTTACCTGTCCTTCCAAACAAAATTCGCATTTAATTGAAGATTCATTTAGAAAATGAAAACTTATATTTCAGCAGAGCTTAAAGTGCAATATAGTGTACGCTCCGAACGAGTAAGTATGTTCGGAAATGACACCATTGCCGTATAGACTACATCGGGCGTGCATTTTCCGATCCCCTTTCTGCAGCTCTAGCTTGGTGAAGTCTATCGAACTATCTGTCGCTGCCTCTCTGAGAAAATTTTGCCAAGTCATTCAACTGTAAACTTTTGCCGCGCACACTGATATCCTGCATATTGAAACCAATGTGTCTGCTTAATATAACTCTGAACGTACCCAATATTTATTTAAAATATAATGAAAGATACAATTGTAGTAATTTAATGTGTTTATTAATTAATATAATAATAATAATAATAATTTATTTATTTCACCACTTTGATGTATACAATTCATCTTAATTAAGTGTGGCTCTGGCCGCCTAGTTAGGGAGTTCCTGTGTTAAGGATAGTTCCTTCCCAACAATAAGAGAGGACAGGTGGCATGCATTGTAACTTAAATAAAAAAAGAAAGAAAATAAAAAAAACTTATACAATAATAAAAAACCAAGAACATTAACTTATGCCTTAACATTAACTATAGCAAGGAATCTAATTAAGAAAAAAAAAGAAATTATAATAAAAATATAAATCTATGTTTGTATGTGTAAATCTATGTTTGTATGTAATAAAGATATTAATATATAACGTTCAGCTATTTGATTAAATTGAATAGAAAGCACGAAAGTTGGAGGACAATAGTTGAAACGGAATGCAGTTATCTCAGGTCGTTGGGTAAGAATGTGAGCGTTATAAACTTCTTTGCAGATAATACAGAGCAAACACACGAGGCACCAAACTATTGACCGAAGTCGTCGCATACACAGCTTTTAATATCGCAAAATTGCCTCAACATCATTTAGTCGCTGCAAATATTACTTTAATCCCACAGCAATAAAGTTTAAGCGTCTGTGCTTGCTGGGAATGCAATAAAACCTTTAGAAATTCGAGACGTGCGACTTAAGTCTTATACGTTTCTTTCTAACTTATGCCTGATTGTGTACGGGGAAAGAGATCTCCTTTCTTTTTGTGGTACATTACTAAGGCGGCTACGAAGCGACGGCGATGAGAATTCCTGCTACCTCACTGTTATCTTATATGGTTTACGTTTAATATCATATTTTCTTAACTTAGATCTAGATGTACATGTAATGTAAATTCTACACGTGCTAATCTCTACACTGATATGCACCTTAGTGACACTATAATAATATTCTTAAAGTAAATCAAAAACTGCTTACGATTTTGTGAGGTGTAAAAAATAATATAACTATTATTTTACTTTTGGGATATGATTATGTGATGAAAACCCTGCCCTATTTCATACATCTCAGGTTTTTGTTAGGGGTTTTTGTGAAATGTTCCAATATTGCCACTTTATCGCTCTATATACTGTTATATATGTATGTAGGTGTAATAACGTAGGGGTTTATGATGGACACGTGCTGAGCCGATATAGGGTTCAAAGGACGACACACTCACTGAAAGACAGCAATGGCATCCGTCTTTTTGATTTACCAGTATTAAATTACAATTTGAACGTTATAAAAACTCTACCTTAAAATATATGCCATGTAAGAATCTCGTGAAAGCATTTTTTCAAACTGTTGGGAGCTTTAATATAATTGCTTTAACATTATTAAGAAATATTGTGATCACCTTGACCGCATCACTACGTACCTATATCTATATCTATACTAATATTATAAAGAAAAAAGATATGTATTTTTGTATGTTATGAATAAACTCAAAAACTTCTGGACAGATTTTAAAAGAAAGAAAGCTAAATTACATCAGCGAGTAAATAGGCTATTTTGCACCCGGGCCGCGTTGCTATTAGGTATATAAACATTAAAAACTTAATATCCGTGTTATACAATGAGAACAATAACGTTGCATGTCAATTAATGATGATTAGAAGTTATTTATTAAGCTTCCATAACTTACAAGTTATCATAAATTCTCCTGTAAATTAGATCCTCTGGGACTGTATGATTACTGGAACAAGGAGGGTTGCAATATAAAAACCTGCCAGTCGTAGTCGTAGGTAGATCGAAGCGATGAGGGTAAACAAATTGCTATCGTGAACCATATTACACGTCGCATCAATCATGAAGCCCTACAGCCAGATTGCAAGGCATTTCATGAGGTGCCTATTGCATTTATCAAATTGTCTTTACTTGTGTTATGGATTGATACCAAAATAGGAACAAATTGCATTTAAAAAAGAAGTATGGACCAAATCTCAAGGCAGTCTCATCTCTGTAAATGTCTGATTCTGAACCGGTGGAAAATTAAAAATAAATACGACAATTAAAAAGTACCTACTTTATAAATGCTTATTTAAATAAAAATATTTTTAAGTTTGATTTCGATATATTTTTTCCTAAAATTATTTGGTATTGTCAACTAGTTACTAAAGCAACATACGTAAATGATATAAGTCATTTTAAGCTTCTTTCTTCTTCTAAAAAGCGCGGAATGCCGCGCGAAAACATATAATTATAATATGTTTTGCGAGTTTAAATTCGACGGAAATTCCTACAAATACCATTGTCTTTATACAACTAAGAACGAGACATAATCGTAGATTTCATATTGCGAGTTTCAGTTTCATGTAATTAAATTAGTAGACAGCGCATCATTGTTTGATGTTCTGTTTCAAGTGAATCTCAGATCCTTCTGTAAAATATATTAAAAAAAATGTGGAAAGACTGGCGTGAGGCAGGTGGTAGGTGATATTTTAACCGCAGAAAGCTATCAATCAATGTTGCGCTATCGACCTATTTTTACTTAGAGCATTCGGAAATAGATTGACTGACGTTGAGACGCGTAATCTGCAATTCGGCTTTACATCTATGAACTTTACCGGACGGAATTTATTATTTTCAAACTTATCCGAATCTCGAAGGAAAACAGATTTATGTTGTGCGGATGTATAAGTTATTGTATATCGGTCGGATTGTTTGTTATCGTATTTATACGACATTAGGATAGTCTTTGAAGTTGTATAGGCAATATAGAGTAATAACTAATGTCTTCAAACTTAAAAAAAAAAATATTTATTTTTTTAAGTTTGAGTTTTGAAAGAGGTTTTTCTTGTATCAAATAAAACAAAAGCATGTTGAGATAAATATTACTAAAAGTTCATGAAAAATATTATATGTTGATCGTTTTGCGGTATTACTCATCACAGTCCGGAGCAAATAACGACCGGCATATTCATTTCAGCGAAAGCCGTGAGCTTTATTACAGTTTTCCTGGACATCACAACAAAAAGCTGACGACTAGACTTCATTAGTGGCCGTTTACCGTAGCGGATAATAAAAAATGTAATCGGCGGTGTGACGTCACAGGCCACTGAGCCGAGGGTGGTGGGCGCCCACAGCGCTCCGCAAATACGAGAGATAGCCTCGTCCGGAAATTCAATCAGGTCCGCACGGAGATTCGATCAAGATTGGGGTAATTAAAATACGTACATTTTTACCTAAACATCACTCATTTAATATTTAGTGAAGATGATTTCTTCACTCATGCTATATTTTACTCTAAAATACAGTGACTTACTCTAAAAGAGTGACCAGAAGGAGATAATCCTCAGTATTACATAGACATTAGACGTCTATATATATTTTCTTTTTCTTTTAGTAGTATAGTATATTTTGTATTAATCTAACTATACTTTTTTTATTGGTTCTTTTCGTTGCGTTTTAGATCATAATTTAATTTTAATATGTTCGTTTTTTTTTTTAAATTATCATTAGTGTATTTTCTTAATATTGTTACTTTTAAACTTAAACTATAAAGTTAAAATTATGGCACATGTTGTGTGCACCTATAATTGTTTGTTGCATTGTTTGAAATTTTAGTTAATATAATATTCCAATAAGAATTTATCCAAAATGTAACGAGCGTTGGTGTACCTTATAAATAAATAAATAAATAAATAAATGACTTTTTAAAAATAATAGTATCATATTCTTTCTATTTAAGACTGTAGATACATCTATAATTATTATAACACTAGCAACGCGCCCCGGCTTCGTGTGAAGCCATGTGGGCGCAATGTATTATGTATGTACGTTAAGACGTGGTATAGCCTATTTTATAATATTAGTTTAGATATATGAAGATAAAGAGGTCATTAATTTTTAATAGCGTATTTACCCGAGTACATTCATCTGCCCAAGCAATGATCAAAGAATTTATTTTGTTTTACTGCACTCGATAGCTCATTTATAATAAAATACCTAAAAATAAAAGTTAGAAAGTTAAAGCTTTGTAGTGGGATGTTATGCAAAGGGCCTCAGTGTAAGTTTATAATATTTTATTTGAATAGCATAGTCAAGGTTTCTTAGGTAGATTGTAATTAGAGACACTCGTTACCATTGTGCAACAAGTGGCAGATTAATACAGGATAAGTGAGGAAATGCTATTGCTAATGGTGCTCCTATGCCAATGTTGACTCGTCCTTGCTTGCCTCGTTTTTTAATCCGGCGGAATCTCACTCGGGGTTTCTCTTGACTTATTTATCGTCCGCAATAGAAATTCAATATGAAGCCGATGCGACGGTGTGGTCGTAGGTAATTAAAAATACGTCACTCGCAGCCGACCTTTCAATTCGAGCGTGTGTCGAAATTCGAAATGAATCATTTCCCGTTTATATTTGTACCCCGCGAACAGAACTTTGTTTTTTGTCGTTTTCTAATAGAAATATTTGAAACCACTAAACTCAATTTAATCGGTAGGTAATAGAAACCAGTAAATCTTTTTGCTCATTAGGGTGTGAGAGAGATGTTATATATTAAAACTAAAAAAATGTTTGACAGACAAGGGACGCAGTCTTGCCAAGCCTAGAGGTTCATAACTTATTATATTGATTTATAGATAATTATAATACATATAGCTATTATATGTAACTTACACTTTTCAAAACATTTTTGGCCGATTAAAAAGTTGGTTCTAAGCGTTTATGTTGTAAAACTTAGAATTACAATAGTTACACTTAATTTTAACGTTCGTATTCTGAAAGAGCAAAATTACTAATAGCTGCAGCGCGGCGGTAACTTTCATATATTTAATGCAGGAGGACGCATCTGGTCACCTCCGGACGAGTGCTGAAAGCTGATTTATCTTCTACATCCATCACTCGGAGTCTCTCATGCGGTTGCTTATCTCTCTCCCCCTTATCCTTCTGTAGATTCATGATTTACAATTAACCATTCTGTCGTTTTATATCTAGTTATCCGTTTCGGTGGCTCAGTGGTTGCGTTGCGTTAAGCTGAAGTTTTGACCGGCTAATTGCCGCGTTTGGTAGAACACCTCCCTTGCGCACCGATGAACCGCGGGTTCGAATCCCGCCGGGACGACGTATTTATAATTTTCTGTAAGCATATATCTTCCTCACGTCTAGTCATTTCGGGCGTTAAGCGGGTACAATGAATATCGAAATTCCGTAAGGGTAACGTACCACCGTTCATAGATGAAAATACCCTGAATTTCTCATGGCGCGTTTCGGTATCATTATTTTCTGTGGCTGAGGTATCACCAACCATCAAGTGAACCTCTTGCTCGTCTATCGATATCTAACATAAAAAAGCACTAGAGATCCCGAGTACGAATCATCGAATCAAGAAAAAATGTTTATCTCGGATAGGGCACCGAATGCTGAACACTTTTTTCCTATAAAGATATGATCAGTGAAACAAACATAGATATGACCCATGTCCCACTAGGGCACCAAGGAATTCACTTAATATTAAGTTTATTAATCAATGATTTAAATAGAACATTTTCCTGATATCGACCGCGAAACAACATAATATCTTAACCTCATTTGCACCTATTTATATACCTACTTATAAATTAAGTAACTACCTAGCATTATTAGAAATATTTGTGGAAGCAAAACGGAGAGTAATCTATTACAAAAATATTTTAAAATGTTCATGGAAATATCATGATCACTTCATGCGAAAATAACTATTTAATTTAAAGAAGAATTGGTGTAATTAAAATAACCACTCCATATAAACCAAATATAAATATGTAGGTACACATAATCCATTCAGACGAGAACTATTTACAAAAATACATGGGAACAAATTTTGTCAGTACACATGGCCCTTCAATTTCATTGGTTCGAAATCTCTTCCAGTCTAATTTGGATTAAGCCTTTATTCGTTTAGCATATAAATTATATTCGGTCCATATTTAACACCTTTGTTCTGAATTGATAATGACGAAAATATTTGCTAAATTTTACTAGATTTTCAGATTGCAATTTGCATGTTAAACGTCAATCGGGTGGCGATGCGTCGGGCCCTACCGCTGAATATTAATGTAACGCGGAGATTTTGTTTTACTTTGTGGGAACTCGATTATCATGCAAAGTAGGTGACGCTGCTGATGTGAGGATGACACGCGTAAAGGCGATCGCATGACTTACGATACGATGACTTTTTCACGACAAAACCCGCGCCTGCTACGAGATGAAGTTATTTATATTCTGAATCTTTATTCGTCTTATTGGATGGCTTTGTATTGTTTAATCTAAATAAATAATTTGTATACTAGTAGCAAAAGATATTATGAAATAAAAAATACATATATTACATTTTAAATAATTACATTCTTAACACTAATTTAAGCTAAAATTCTATAGCACTGATTTTCAGTATCTACCTGGGTAACAGTTGGACTACTAGAAATCACTTAAAGTGAAGAAAAAACGAGCTTTGTGTTAGTTGTTGTTAGTGTTGTATAATAGTCAATTAAAATTACTTGTATAATAATAATTAATTAATTACTTTGTTTTTCGTTATGTTTGGTGCGTGCTGTGTGCTTTAATTGTTTACGACTTTGGATAAAGAACTAGTTTCTCTCAAATAACTCAAATCGCTCGAGTCGCTAGAATTCTAGATTGTGCTTGGGTCGTTTTAAATACTTTTTTATGAATGCGTTAAACTTCTGAAGTGATATTTTATTATATTAACTTATGAATATGTTTCATATGCAAAAGCAAAGAAATGCTTTGGATTGATTTGTATACAGCTAGTTAAAGTATAAGAGAGTGATGTAAGCTATGTTTAAACCGGAAAAACAACCTAATTTTTCTTTTCAAGCTCAGCCGCGGGTGAACCCTATTGAAGTATAAAGTTCATTAATAAAATTCAGTAGACCTGGCAAGTGTGTAAATTCCATGCCTTCCCCTAGAGTACAACCTAATGGTGTTTGCGTTACGGGGGAGAGGTCAACTAGTATTTAATGTAGCGAGTATGATTTATTGACGTTTTAAACTATAATCCAAAAACGATTGGTGGAAGTTTTAGATTACAGTAAAAATATGGCTTAATTTGTTATCACATACATATAATACATACTTGTTACACAGTTGGTGGATTATTTATATATTAAATTACTCTTAGAAGTAAATCAATAACCGCCATACGCCTGTGAAAATTAAGCGTCTGATCGCTTGTCTTCCATTCATTATCATTATGTCTATCTTTTTCTTTAATTAAGTAATGAACAGAGACAAAACACAACTAAATTTAACTCTTACTACTATGAGTAAGCCTTACATAATAAGATATAAGCCATATAAGATGTCTAAGCTATAAAGTATTAACATTATTGCTAACGTTTTGGAAAATAAAAAGTCACATAATTTATCGTATTACAACATGAAAAATGCTTCTAAGAAAATTATCCTCGGGCACAACGAAATTGGCTGATGTTGAGAACATTTTAACAAGAAATTTGGCATGTTGATTAAAATATAAATATGTGTCAGCTAAAGTGATTATGTAAAAGTTTGACCACCTGTTTCGCAGAGTGAGGGTTTCGGAGGGGACACTCGTAGTAACCTTAGACCGTAGTTCTCTGTAATATACAGTCTTGCTTTAATTAGTATCGTATAGGCTTATAGCAGGTCATTTTTCTTGCTTAAGAGTAATTGATAGAGGACCCTTTAGATTGAACTTTTGGATAGCGTTACACATTAAATATTGCTATTTATAATAGATGTTAGGCAATATATGTTTGTGATTGCGCAAGAGTAATCAATATTAAAACACTGCATTTTAAATTATTAAGTACTAAGATTTTTCCATATCTTCGATTGTAAAAGTTGGGATTTTGTACAGGAATAAAAGGGTTAATAACCAATGTTTTCAACGAAAAACAGAAATGTAAATTTTTAGAAGAGTAGTTAATCGCATCTAAATCAAAACTTTACTGCTGTTTCAATACAGTATAGATACATAGTGTGGAGTTTTTATAAATATAATTAAAAACAATTTTTATGTAATAAATTCATGACGTTATATAGAGACGCTCAATATTCCGACTACATTCACAAGTACGAAGACTTCGAAATGAAAACATAATGTATTCATGTATTCCTAATAAAATAGTATTTATTAATATTTGACAGTGTAGCTTTCCATTACTGAGATCATCTTTCAAATCGGTTATATAGAAAATTATTATTATTTAGTGTAGATGTATAGAATAGATGATAAAATACGAATGTATTTTATGTAATGTATGTAGATGAATATCTCGATACTTATAAAGTTACTTATTAAAAAAAGGTTTTAATTTAAGTAATCCAATGTGCATTGATCGATATTTTTATATCAAGAATATACTTTAATAAAACAAATTGATGCTACTGGAGGCTTTACACACGGTCAGCCTTTAAGTGGATTGAATGAAAATATTAACAAATTGGCCAGCAGGTGGATTAAACAGTAAATTCTCATATCCTCTTATTAACGTTTCCCCTTCATGCAAGGGTGACTGGCCTTGTACCTTGCGTAGGGGATGCAACCTCAGCGATTGCTTTAAATCACTGCTATATCAGATTAAACCGGGTTAACTATATTACATATGCATAATATCGTTCGATAAACGTCACGTAGTTTAGTAGTGACGCCCAGTAGTAAGCAGCACATTCTAAGCAGATATAAATGAATGAATGAACATTACTTTATTGTACACCAAAAAAATAAATATATTTAGAAATTAAATTATGAAATTAGTACAATAAAGTGTAGTAGGGTAACAAAACACTTTTTGAAGTTATACTTCTTTAGGCGCGTTATGAAAAAATGATGAGAGTGAAATTTTAAGATGCGCGCGCATCTGTGACACAAAATTAACATGATGAAGTTGGCTACAGATGACCTGCGCGCGCACGATGTCCCAAAAAAACGACATGATGAAGTTGGCTACAGAATAGAATTTGATTGATTTTAACATTTTGCTTCGATATTTACTGCAGTTTTGTTTTTTAAAATTTTTCTTCAGACGCCAAAGAAGTATAACTTCTTACGCGTATACATAAGTACACATATACCTTTTTATTGTTAATTATAATATGTAAGTAATAATGTAATATGTACCTAAGGCTTAGCGCCCACTATTAGAGTAAGATTTGATCACCTTAGTAAGGAAAAAATAAGCATTTATTAACACAAGTTATTAAACATTAAAATTAAAATGTATACTTAATATTTTTATAAACGCAATGTTTTCAAAGATTTTTAGTAAGCGTGGTTGCAGGAAGGTGGAAATACATAATATAATGAACAAATCACGTTGTAATCAGATTTTTTTTTTAATAAAAATTATTTATCTCGGAATCGTTGCAATTTAAAACAAAATCTACATTCAATTACCAGAAAACGAAGTGTTCTTAACTTATAAATAGTAACAAAAACGTAATGTACTTATATCTTAGTCGATTATTTCCTCATATTTTGTTTACCCTGGTTGATAAATATAGAAGGTATTTTTTATTTATGTATAAAAAATACCTTCAGGTAATTTCAGTTGCAAGTTTTCTTGTAAAAATCAGATAAGTCTGGATGATTTGATTTGGTCTTCGAAGCCCCGATTCAACGAGTTTCTTTTTGAGGGAGGCAGCCATGCCTACAGAACTGTCGCAAGACCAATATTGCCAAGGAAATTAGTTTATGTAAAATGTAGAACAGGAACGACGAATATCTAAGGTAATGGAGGTATATTGGAAACGATTTAGATCTTCTTATAACTAGAATATTACATAATACACTTTTATCAAATTTGTTTGTAAAATTTAATAAAAATATTTTCATAAGAACGTCTATGATAATTGAATATTTATTTGAATCGATTTGGGAATAATTACGAATAATATATAAGCTGTAATGATAGTCGACTGTTATGTGATCGGATCAGACTCGGCTATGAATAATTGAATGAAATAAATACATTTTATTATCACCATACCGTGGCATTACGAATAATACGGCTCTCAAAGCTTATAGTAATTAGCTATTATTTTATACCACAGGATTAATTATGTTAAAAGAAATCATGATATATTTTGTAATATGCTACTGCTGTGTATATATGCTACTATTGCTCTACCAACACGATATCATCTATAGGTATTCATTAATTAGAAACATATCTAACTTGCGAATCGATAAAATTTAATGAAAAACGAAAATATGTTGCAACGACAATATTTACTACAAATACAAAGTAAGAATTCAACATTTCAATATATTAGAAAAGCATTAAATTATGCAAAGCCGTGGCGTAGAGCCAACTCAAGGATGCGTTCAAATGCAGCCGTTGTGCATCCAATTATGTTTCAACCCTAAAATATTAAGCGATGTGCCTAGAATACAAATTAGCTAAATAAATGACTGAGAGGTTTCTTTTTAGAGAAAAAGCGACTTCAGCGATCATTTTGCGAGATTGTTTCACTTCTATTTCAGCAAGCGAGTACCTAAATCTGTTAACTAAGTTGTTCACTAAGTTTGGCTTTTACGAGAAACTTGCTTAGTAAATTATGCAATATTGATATGTTTGGTATGACCGAGCGCCGAGTTCACAGTGGTTGTGGGAGGTAACCGTAAGCTATATTCCTGTCACTGTAGGTTGAACCTGCCAGTTTTGAACTTTGATGAGGAAACTTTGACCTGGGTTGCTATTCTGCTATACCGTTTAATCCATATTGCGATCGTAACTTTTGTGCAAAGTTTCATCGGTATGCAATTTGTTTTCGGGGGATATGTGATAAAGGTGTAATCGGATTTCTAATATTAAATCGGGATTGAAGCAAGAATCGAATTGGAATTATACACCAACTGATAATTGGTAATTTACTTTCATAATTCGATGACTATATCATAAAAAATATTCAAATGGTACTTTTATTGGTAATGAAAATGTATATGCAATTGATTTGTCGTTATTATATTTAGGATACCAGCGTGCTTTGTACGCGAACTAAAATGGCTAACTGATGCCGGAGGCACTGGTGTGACCAGCCAGCCTAGCATGACCGCCACGAGATATGTCGCGGACGAGAGAAGACAAACTAAGATGTAAGATATCTCGATATATTATATCTCGACATCGACAATTTTGATAGAAAAAATATCTCGATCGACAAATATATCCATTTTTTGATATTAAAAGTCGAGTTTTAAGTGTAATTGTCATATTAGACCCGGAAAAAATAAAGCGATAATCGATTAAAACACGAGAAAACGGTCGACAAAATTTTGTCGCGGTTGTCATGCTAGGCCGGCAGAGCAACAAAGACGCTTCGGGAGATACCCTTACATCGTACAACAGCATTTAGGGGTATAATTTAGTGCATCAAGGTGCTGGAACGACCTTCCTCTGCCTTTCCTCTGTCTTGGTTCGGTTTTTAGTTTAAAACAAAACTTAAAGCACCTTATAAATGTACAAAACATTTTAGAAATTAACAGTTGTTTCTTAGTAGTATATGATGATTTTATATACCTTTTTATAAAGAACATTTAAGTATTTTACGATTTTATATTAACTTGTTACCTATAACAGGTGTCATTAATAGACTAAAAACTAAGATTTAATCTAGAATGTAGAATTTTTTACGAACGGGCCTTTGTTAAGTAATAATAGTCGCATTAAACCTCATTGCGAGTTACTCTTTTGTCATAATCACTCGCTGTGATGATAATCTGTACCTCTACGATATAAAGCACGTGTACAACGTACAATTTGAGTGCAGAGCCCGGCGTTCTGTCGCAAATCCACCATTGATTGTGTGTGTTCGCCGGAGCTTGGCAACTGTACAATAGCAGCCCCATCGAGTTGAATAGTGCCGTGGATACCGGTGCAAAGCATTGTATGTCCTTGTATGTAATAACTAATAACGCAATGTTGCATCCGCTCAGCTAATCTAGAATCTGGACAATATTTAACTGGATTATAAAATGCATTGTTGCTCTCTGTTAGATTGAGGTTATTATTAAGAACTGTGCTCCAGAATCAAGAAATTTTGAACATACTTATAGTACCTATGTACCTATAAATAATAAACAATGGCAGATGTTTAAATTATTCATTTCAAATGGTTAATTTACTCTGATATCAAGGAAATAGTTTGTTCAGTAGTAAATAAGCAAGAACAACTACACTGTCTAGAAGAAATCTTTGATGCATAGAAAACCACATTATGTCTCTTTCAAAAATATTATATTCAGTTTTTGTTAATGAAGACTTAAAATGTGCCATTGTGATCCCTGCCCGATCGATACATTTTTTAAATTTTGTTTCCCCGGGATTCGAACCCAGGACCTCTGTTAATAAACGCATTGCGCTTGCCACTGAGCCACGGAGGCGGACGTCGCTAAGGCGAAAGTTATGTACTAAAACAATATTGCTTATATATTAAATTTAAACCTGAATATCGACTTATGAAAACAAGAATGTAGCTGACTGACTGTAATCTATCGCGGTCTAAACCACGAGAGTTAGAATTGTTATATGATGTGAGCGTATACGGATTTGAATATTTGGTGTCAAAATCAGTGGATCTTAACTTTCTTACTCAATCGGTGTCGATGCGCGAGATCTTGAATATATTTATTTATTTAGTTTGCAAATTAAAGGTGCCACATTTTAAGAAATTAAAAATTAACTGAATCTAATTTATTAGTTTGCTACCTAATCACCTATTTAATGTGTTCTAGTGGACCCACAAACGTTGTCGACGAATATGGGCTTTAAAAATAAAAATAAATATTACTAGATTTGAATATGATATTTTCCCACTTTATTATATAATTTCTAATATGTCACTGAGTTGCAGTGGACATAAATTATTACAAAAAGCTGTCAATTGCGAAAAATGGAGGAGTTCCGAAACTAATATATTTAAAAAAAGTACCTGTTATTTTTGCGATATTTTAATAATTATTCTGTAATTCGGGACATGGATGAATCTAAGAAAATATGTATATCATTAAAATCGGTGCATCTGTTCTTGAGTTATGAATGGTGTAACTAGTTAACACGACTTTGTTTTATAATTAGGATAATGATATAATAAGATTGTCTTTTACTAGCGCGAGTATCACACATTTAAATAAAAAACGTTATAATATATAATAAATCACGTTTTAATCCATTATCTGTATAAAAATCTGTATTTTTATTCAAAAAAATAAGATATTGTATCATAAATGAACATGATCGCACTACATAATTTTCATGAAAAGTGGTCTAACTTTACACGGCTATCCAGTGTAGCGCCGGTGCTCCAGCAGGGAGTCCAAGAGGCATTTAATCTTGCGTTGAATTATGTGTTGATGTCGGAAACCCGGAAAACGTTCTCGCCCCGTACACTCGTAATTTCAGTTTTTATCATGTCCTAGTGAGTTTTTTTTGTTTCTGGCGATGAGAATTAACATGCTAGTTATAATCTGATAAAGTTATTCCACCTTCATGGCTTAGTTGTATGCAGTTTCCGTTTAACACGGGAGGTTCACGTTCGAATCCTAGAGAAATAATTTATCTGCAAAGAAAATAAAACATGTGTGTCTGCATCTGTAGGGCACATGAGAATTCTCTGTTCCCCTCTAATTTTTTAGCTTAAGGCTAATTTATTATTGAATTAGCGATCCATCCCGGCTTCAAACGGGTGCTATGTATATGTACTAAAAAAAAGAGATTTTTTTTTACAGTTTTGGAGTTAAATCGTAACAAACAAACACATAGATGGAAAAACCGTGAAGTGCGCGTTTCGGTTTTAGTCTCTGGATTTCCGAATGCTCAAAGTAAAAAGTAGGTCGACAGCGCATCATTGACTGATGTTCTGTGGCTGAGGTATCACCTATCATCAAGTGAGCCTCATGCTCGTCTGTCGATATCTAACATAAATAAGAAACAAATCTTTCCTTTTTATATTATTACTATAAATACAGATTGCATATGTAGAAAGTTACAAGAGACCCAAATGTGATATAATTAAAAAAAAAACAGATATTTATTAAAACCTGAAAATAACATTATTTAAATACTCTTTTAGCCTTTTCCCGAAAGGCTTTAAATGTAGCATTACTATTGTATGAAATATTACCTCAGTTTAAAAGCACCCTCAGTGGAGTGACAACACAGCATAAACTCAATTATTTAGTTCAGGTATCCTGATAAAATTCCTATTTACCTAGATGCAGTGTGAGAGCGGGAAAAGGTATACGAGGCAAACTCGTATTCCCTGATGTAATTATTGCAAAGTTGCCTGAACGTATCCAGTTACACAATGACCTACGCCCTGGGTACGAGTTAGGAAACCTTACGCCTCTGTTCCACCAAGGAAGCTTGTATGTTATTTTACTTTAATGTGTAGTCGGAAATTTGTAGTTTATTTAAGTTAATGCAATGTTGTTACGGATAAAGACATAGATGAATTAAGATTTAAAAATAGAATATTATATTGGATTGCATTTTAATCCGGTACAACTTATTTCATTTAAATACTATAGTGGTTACTATATTTTTACATTGTTTAGTGTGTTTTGGGACTCTCAAAAAGGTTTTTATGTTAGATATCGACAGACGAGTATGAGGTTCTCTTGGTGATACCTCAGCCACAGAACATCAGTCAATGATGCGCTGTCGACCTACTTTGTCCAAAAGTATTTTATAAAAATAAGCAAATATAGTTATCGTTAATATATAGTACGTTAATATGCCAGCGGAAGTTGCCAACATAATTTGTGACTTTTCATAAGAAATATTTCTCCCTAGTCCCGAGAAAGTTTTCACCTAACAAGTTGTATAGGCTAAAAGCCATAAACAAAATCCGTGTGAGTCGCTAGTTAGCCTCACAGATTTATCTCGGAAGCGTGTAAAGAGGACACGTAGAAAATATACTGTACACTGAACACAAATTTTATTAAGTTTCTTAGTTCCAGAAGAATATTAAGGCCCATTTACACGATGCAAGTTTCTAGTCAGATGCTGTATGCATTAAAATGAAACCTTAAAATATGTCTTGTGTGGTCTAAATAATACGTTACATTCTTGATCTGTCGTACAAGCTTTGTTTCCATACTTTTTTTTGTGTAGACAAAACATAAAATCCTCGTGTAAACAGTTGCTTACAATTCTTGAATGTCAAATATTTAATTATTGCTCTTGTATGACCAAAAAAAAGGCATCATGTAAATGGGTCTTTATTTACAGCATGAAGTTTTCAGGGATATTTATAATGATACTTTTCCACATAAAGTCAAAATAAATTTGGCATTTTAAAAAAATGCCTCCGTGGCTCAGTTGTAAGCGCGATCCATTTAACATTAATTGGTGTTCGCGGGTCGAATCTCGGGAACCCAACATTTAAAAAAAAAATCGGTCGGGCAGGAGATAGAAGTCTGATCACCTACTGGCCTGTGAAGAACAATGATCAGTGAAACAGTGAGAATAATGAGACTGCCCCAAGCCCCACTAGTAAAGAAGTAAAGTCTCCTAGTGAGGCATGGGGCAGACACGTTTCTGTGTTTCACTGATCTTTACATGCAAGCTGGTGATCAGCCTCCTGTGCCCTGCCCGACCGAAACAATTTTTTTTTAAATCATGTTGACCTCCGGCGCTATATTTCTGAATGATTAAACTAAAAAATAAGTAGACAGTGGTGCTTCAGCGATGTACTTGGTTGAGGTATTAACTATCATAAATTATAAAGCAAATTGTGCGTACTGCGTTCGTCTGTCGATATGTATTGTATAAAAAAAGTTAGCAACAGTTCCGAAAGTATCTATTTTCAATAAAACATTTCTATCCCCATTTTTTGTGAATATATGCATAGAATAGAAGCAGAATTAAAACAAATATGTACATTCATTGCTAGTCCTACATTTTCTGAGTTGAACAATGCACGAATACGACGTTGTATTTTTTAAAAATAAAAAAAAACATACAATTCGCAAGGATACCGTACTGTATGACATTATTTTATAAAGTCCGAGGTTCAAAAGCAAGTAAAATGTTCTTACATAACTAAGTAAAGATAACTTTATTGTATCGTTTTGCTGTACGATAGGAAGCGATGCTCTGCCGTAATTCAATAACGCTTGCAGGTAAATCTAGTTACGGTCAATTAAAAGTATGCTACTCTCTCACCGGTTGATGGTGAATCGAGTTATACTCCTGCGGAAGCCTTGAGAACAAATAATGATATATTACCTACCTACTACTTTAAAATTGTCTATATCTATACTAATATTATAAGGAGGAAAGATTTGTTTGTTTGTTACGATTTTACTCAAAAACTACTGGACCGATTTTAAATTTCTTTCACCAATAGAAAGCTACATTATAAGCGAGTAACATAGGTTTTTTGTGTATAGTAGATCTACATTGTACCCATGCGAAGCCAGGGTGGTTGTTTGTGTTGTGTGTTCGAGATTTTAGTAATAAAGAGTAACTTTTAAGTTATTTGCCGGTTTTTTTCGGTACAAATAAAATTTTACATGAATAAGTCTTACATTTTTTCTATGGAAGAGCGGGAAATCGAAACGTCGGGATAAATATTGTTTAAATTATTTATCCCGACGTTTCGGATGCTTTTCAGCAACCGTGGTCGCGGGGAGTTAATCGCGTTTTAATCCGGTATACAGTATTTTATTTAAATGTGTGATACTCGCGTTAATAAAAGACAATATTAAAACTACTACTATTTTTTTACAGTAGGTTACGAGAGTTCGACTGATTATAACGTTATATGAAGAATGAGAAATGAGTTTCCCTTGCAATACTGAGGTATTATCTATGTTAAATATATCAACATATTTAGGCACTGGGTACTCTTTGTAGTTATTCCAGTTTGATATATAAGTTCCAAAGAACTCTATCGTTGTAGTGAGATTAACTGCTTTATGAGATTTAACTTGTATTTACTGCATAATAGAGCGAGCAGACAGCACGCCGTCGCTCAGATTTTCCAATCAAAGGTAATCGTTCGCGTCTAGCCGCAACATCGTCTAATTCTAACTTGGAACGAGGCTTTTCGGGCGCAAACACGAGACTTCTTCTCCCGTGCGTCTGAATGAGACAGTGTCATTAAATTAAAGTTTCATTTGTCTTCATTTGTTAAACAATAGCAATTATACAAAGCCCCACAGCGGGCGAGTAATCAAGCGTCCCTTTAATTAAGTACAGAAACAGTGCCAAGTAATTGGATCTGAACAACTGAGTAAACAAATCGAAATGGAAGGTAATAAATCTAGCAAACACCTCCTTTGGCATCACTGAGCATTGAGTTATATCAAAAATAATGCTTCACTAATCGCGAGCTGAATTGCTTGTAAACCTTGCTTCAGTAATAAACATTTTCGTGTTAACTAGAAAATGTAATTTAAAATTGGAATGCTATGATTTATAGGTGTTTATGGTTAATTAACAGATAACGAATATTTGCTAACTATGTTTAGACCGAAGAAACCCGAGAAAGTTTAGTGTTAAGTATGTTGTAGTTTAGTGAAGTGCTGTAGCCAACCAGACTACAAAAATGTCGTAGCATAATGCTACATCAGTGCTACGTTCTAATGTCAATGAGGAGAAATTATTTGAACATTTCTGATTTCCCTTAACCACCAGTTTTCTTCATCCTGGTCTCCGTATTAATCATGCCTTAGTAACACGTACATAGCTCTTCATGAATCAACCCTCTAATTGGTTGCCAAATAAATAAATCAAGAAAAAATGAACAGAAGTAGGTATCAAAGAAAATAAAAATAGCATTTTGTTTTAAAAATTTAAGTCAGTAAGTCTCTACAAAGTCGCACTCTAGTAAAAGCAAAACCTTAAAAATTTAAAATAGTTTTCCCGAGGAGGAAATATAGTAACTGCATTTCCTGTTATAGACTGTATGGCCGTGTCCCCACCTCCCTGGATACGTAGTCATAGCACCAACCCGTATTCATTTCCGGCTTCTTGCATTTTTATAACCTTTATACTGTTGCCATACCCTGTACCTATGGGGTAGGGCTGCGCGATAAACTTTACTGCAGCGATAGCAGATTATGTTTATAATACTATAAAAAGAAATAACATGTTTTATTATTTACTAAATGTTATTGCGTTATACATACAATAATAAACGGTAAAAATTTCACTAGTATAATAGCTCTGCCAGGTTATGAAATAATCGTATTAAACTAAAGTAATAGTTTGCATACGTCTATGCTGAAACCGTGGTTTACTTAAGCAAATTCTTGCAATATTTTACCATCTTTATATTCACGGTCTCAAACCTTTTTTCCGCTACAAAATACTATTTCAGCCATTCTCTTATAATATGCTCTGTGAGATGGCAACAAACAACCTTACTTTTTTCGTTGTTCCCGATTTGATTGCAGGGATTTATTTTATTGTCAGATTTATAGACGGTTACAGCTTTGCTACGAATTTCTAAGTGACAATATCACAAAGAAGGAAATGAAAAGTATTAATCTACACGAATATACCAAATAAGTGAGGTTGTTCTTTTTTAATAGGTAATTAACATCAGGAACTACTTACTTACTATTAAAAAAGAATTACTAACAGAAAGCTGCATTCCTTTCATTACTACGGGCACTATTTTGGTAACACTGAATTGTGTGCAATGATTCAATGATTGATTTAAGGTTTAAGATACACATGTATATTGTATATGCTACTTAAATATTTCTCATATGTAATTTATAGAAGTAGACCACGATACCATTTACCTACCTATACTTTATATTAAAATGATATTATATCGATACATTTGTCAGTGGTTTTGATCAATTTACATTTTCATGACTGATTTAGTGGTGTGTTCATCGGTCTTTCAACAAATGATAGTAATTTCCACGCGGAAATGCATCGAGAAAGCGAAATGGGCTGCTAAGCGGTGCCCATTTGTCGAGATTGCTTCTCGGATTCGGATTTTATGCCCGAATATTTAATAGTGTTTCTGATTTTTATGAAAGAGCACTTCAGCTGGCAAGCTTTATTTATACCTTTCCTCGAATTAGGTATACGATATGATAAATTTTGCATGAGGCAACATAGTATTTTCATGCTTTGTCATGAACAATGTGTGTCAAGAATTTATTGTTCAGTGTTTAATTTAACCCATTGTCTCTAGATATTTGTCTTACTGTCGTGAAGTACATAATATATTAGTGAGCGAGCAGAGTGTTTATATTTTAAGAAAATACAAAGCCTATTAAAGTTGTAATAAAATGTGAAAGCTTGACATTTTCAACTGCACATCCTTCTGTAATATGTATTATATAATTTATCTAAGGAGTAGGTCAACAGCGTATGATTGAGTGATGTTCTATGTCCGAGGTATCACCTACCATCAAGTGAACGTCATATTCGTCTGTCGACATCTAACATAAAAAAAAAGTATTAAAGGTCGGCAACGAATCTGCAAGCCCTGTGGTGTTGCATATGTCTATGGGCGATGGGGATAATTTAAAAACAAGCCAGTTCTTCTTGTCCGTTCTACGCCCTTGATTTGAAAACTGGCAGTAAATGTAAAATTAGAAGCATTTAATATGTATTTTTATTGACGTTCATAAGTGTACATTATGTTACCTAAATGAATAAATACTTTTGAATTTGATATAATAAATCGCGTTTTAATCTGTACTCAAATCTGTACTCGTTACTCAAAGAAAATATTGATAAATTTCTCATAATAAAATACAAAATGTTTCATCAATCCTTTGTCTTCTGAAGTGAATATGAAGACAACAATTAGCTGTTTGGTATTTATTGACTAGCGTCGCTTATTGCTTGCTTGAATCCCCTGGCACAGCGCCGTAATCCAGTAATCTGTGCTCTGCAAAGCAACAGTACTGACTTGGGTATTAGAGGCTTTCCTACCTTTGTTACTGCAGCTATTCCAGTATACTGTGTATTGCAAGCCGTATATCAATTAATTGGATACAGTTAATCCTGTAACTTTAAAACAAGTCTATTGGAAAACGAAGTAGAGATGGCCCAGTTGTTCCAGCTCTCGCTTTTATCAATAGTAAACTTGTTTTTTTGAAGAACTAAACTACTTATGTTAAACTCGTTTTAAATCCTTTTCAGAGTGAAAATATTGAATTGCAAGAAAATACAATAAAGTCATAACCTCAGTAAACGGCGGTTCAAGAAGGAATATTTCAATTTGTTGCAATTTCGTTCCAATTCAAGACTCTGACTCGGTAGAGCATACTCGTATTTACAGTTTTTATACGTACAAATAAGGGTAATTCGTGTAGCAATATAAATCGAGCGGCTAGCTAACCTGGCCCCAGACTTCATTAATTGAATAGATACGTCCTGCTCGCCTCAATCCGACCTTAATCACTCTTGAAAAGACTCGATCGTAGCTATAGCTTCTCAAGAGCCGAAGCCGCAGTACTGTACAGGGAATCGCACTTCGATTTTGATTAAGTTAATTTTGATGAGAGATCGAATAAGACTTTATATATCTACAATTCAAATCTTTATTGAACATATATACACCGTAAATTGCATGCATTAAGGAATACCGTAGTAAATTTTAATGAAGTGATATTATGTAATCAATTAATCATTCAAAAAATTTATAACATTTTTGGATGAAACTCACTAAGGAAAGAACTCATTTTGCAGCTAACGCCTGACTAATAGGTCTCAAACTGAAAAGTGAATTCAAAACGCGACTTATCTCATATCATCGAAAGCAATTACATTTGCCATAAGTGTTCGTTCACATTTGCAATTAGCGAGTGGTCCAAAAACGTGCAAATCGTTAACTGCCACCACCGAGAGCCGTGTCTTTGCATATTCATAGCCTGCTTAAAATATTTTAATACGAGTCGACCCCACGTTTCAAGCCTTTCTACTAATGTTGAGTTGTTATGAAATGAACAAATGTTTGTGCGCTTACTTTCCAATCAGCCAAAATTTGAGCACCTTATATACATATATTGTTGTGTGACGTACATTGCGTTTCACGACCAAGCGCAAAGCTGCCGCATATTGTTTCGCGATCCAAACATTTAGTGGGGACTATGAACCATTTATTGGGTGCTCGCTTTGCAATTTTATGTTTGTTTCGTGAATATGCGTTAGGTTAGATTAGACACTTGCTATCATAAAATGAGTTAAGTATACAAACAGATTGTTAGAAGTTTTGCTCTCGCAATATCCTCTTATTGTGTAGAAGTAAATGCTCATGATTTAGTGGTTATCAAATTATGGATTTACGAATATTCGTGTTAAAGGCCCTTTATTAAATAATTGGTTATTATTCTCGAGTTAAGATATATAATATTAAGGTAGGTAATACGATAGGGAATGTAGCTTATCAAGCTTTTCATCATCATTCTCAATCTTCAAGCTCATCATTTTGAATTATAAACTTAAAAATGGATTAACGCATGTCGAAAGAAAAAAAAGTCAAATAGAATCATACCATAATATAATTAAAATTTTATTTAAATAAAATACTGTATACCGCATTAAAGCGCGATTTATTATTTATATTGTTTAAATTATTTATCCCGGGGAGGTGTCTACGGTTGCTGAAAAGCATCCGAAACGTCGGGATAAATAATTTAAACAATATAAATAATAAATCGCGCTTTAATCCGGTATACAGTATTTTATTTAAATGTTTGATACTCGCGTTAATAAAATACAATAAAATTTTATTGTGAACATCGTACGAACATCTTAAATGTGCAATACCTATTACACACATTATACTTAACTTCCCATTTCCGCCAATGTCTTCCGCCTTCACTCTCTTCCTTCCTCAGATCCATTTTAGAGCTAAGGGGATCCTTAATTGCTATTAGTAAAATTTATATTCAAACGAATTTCTATGTAAATTCTCTAAAAATTGCAGTAATATTGTCGAGAAAAGTATCTCATTTGAATTCGTAGCAAGAATTTAGGCTCGCAATGAGATATTAAAGTAATTAGTCACGTTAAATTTAAGGATTTCTGAACGGTTTTTTAGCACAAGAGACGATTAAATTATAAAAAGGTTTAATTTTGAGCGGCGACGTGGTTTCACTTGTCAATAACGATTTAAATGAAGCCAGCGAGAATTTTCAATTAGCGAGGACACTGAGCGATGGCTGACAATTGTCTTCAATGGCATCTTCCCCGAACCCATCTATCTACATTTGAGTAACCAAGTGAAAAAGCAATGAGCCGCGTTATTACCAGTCTTTACGCAAAAATTTTTGAATTACATTTCTCCGTGTTTGCGGTTAATGCGGTCTCTAATGCTATTTGATTTCTTAAAACATAATATTGTCTTTTATTAACGCGAGTATCACACATTTAAATAAAATACTGTATACCGGATTAAAACGCGATTTATTATTTATATTGTTTAAATTATTTATTCGAAACGTCGAAGTCGTCGTTAAAGCATCCGAAACGTCGGGATAAATAATTTAAACAATATATTTATAATAAATCGCGTTTTAATCCGGTATACAGTATTTTATTTAAATTTTTAAATCATTATCTATTAATTTTGAACGTATGGTGTTTTTTTTTATATTAATTTGAAACAACTTAAATATTTAATTCTTTATTCAAATTTAGACCCCGTATACAAACATAATAAGCGTAAATTAATGATGAATAGGCGGCTGACATGTGACTAACTGCTTATTTGTATAGAAACATGTTATCAAATTTAGAGCAATTACATTAATTATCTAATAGATTTTTATTACGGAATTATGTAAAATACGTTGTAGGTAATGTAGTCTAACTGTTCATAATTTGCCACCGAACAGAATATTTTCCTGCTCGTAGTCGTTATTTTATCCCCCCTGACACATACCAACATACCATTATCTCATATTCAGACTATAATGATATGGTAACGTCAGACATAGCTTTTAATATAACCAACAAAATACTTCCGGGTCACATGTAATAAAGAATAGGATTTTAGTTTGTCTAAAAGAAATAGATCCAAAATTGTATTCCTTTGAAAATATTATATACCTAAATGGAATCCAACAATTAGGTGTTTCTTAATTTATTCTAGCGAAAGATGTGGTTTACAAGCATTATAATATACTAACTCTGTGATGATTTTTATCATAAAACGTGTAGGTATTCTTATAGCTATTATAATTCTCAATCGATTCAGTGAAGAAGTTTGACGTAGAATTAATCTAGGGTTAAAAATAAAATGTCATTCAAGCTGTCGTATATTATGAAAGCAAATATTAACCGAGACTAGATTGCTAGGCGTTATTGACGGTTGCGCGTGCAAACAGTCACCCTTCATACTGGGACTTAATTTTCGAGGACGACACATGTCAGAGGACATCACGCGCCATATTCACGCTATTAACATACACACAAAGTGATCCCCGGATGAACGCCCTGATAGCTCATAAATAGACGACGGGCGTGGTCAAGGCTTGATTAAAATGTTACTTCCAAATGTGTCCATATTCTCCATTCAAAAGAGTTCTCGGTTGCTTAGAACTTATTATAGAGATTATGATGCTTGTCTTATTGTACATACAATATAATATTTACTATGAATTGTTTTTTTAATACCTCCTATATAATATTTCTGTATAAATATAACTATGTATATGTAATTTAAGTTATGAACTGCAATTATTACTTATATAAATCACTTTTAAGATAATTAATAGAAAACAAATTAAGTTATTTATTTTTTTATTATTCACGCACAAAGTGTTGGGCGAACATCTCCGAGGCACTGCAGAAACGAGGCAGTCCCAAGAGCATCCTGAAAGCATTATTATATTGAACACGCATGGCACTTAGCGATCTGATAGTATAATCGACCCATAGACTGCTCGTGTAGAAGTTTTGACAATACGCCTTAAATAGGGTAATTTTCACTTGTTCACTACAACGAGCAATTCTACGAGCCAACATAATTAAGAATATGTAAGATAAAAATTTAAGTTATATCCATCTACAGGTCAATTAAAGATAAAAATATACATTAAACCTGACAAGAAAAAATTCAAAAAGACTTTACCTATAGAACATTTTCTTTGAAAGGCAAAAATGTAAGGAGTCATATAAAAAGTATTTTCTATAGAAAACCTGTTGCTATCGAGACCGTGCGTAGACATCGAATGTAGAAGCCGACGATCGCTGGTATCTAGGAGCTATTACTCTGAAGCGGTATTAATAACCATGACAACCGCCATCCCTCGCCCTCAACTTTTCAAAATATCACTAACGACGTCTGATCGTCAAAACATTGAATTGGATCTCGTGGGCGGGTTTCGCTTTTGTTGAAGGATCAGAAAACATAATCATGTCCATACAGAATGATCAAATTTGTATAGACATGAAAAAATATATCTCTTATTATGTTATAAGAACTCTATAATACGTAGTATCTTTGGACCTATACAAAAAACTTGACAATAGAATAAACAACGTCAAAAATATATGCCTACAGAATTAGGTACCTATAGGTGTGACAGCTATTTTTGCAGATAACCTGCGTTATTTTAAACTAGCAACACGCCCCGACTTCGCACGTGTGCAATGTAAATGTAATGTACTTACAAAAAAAGTAATTTCTATTGGTGAAAAATCGGTCGAGTAGTTTTTGAGTTAAATAGTAACAAACAAATATTAGGATAGATAAAAGTTCAAAAATACAAATTTGTCAACAAATACTTTAACAGCAAAAGTAAAACATTTTTAAAATATAGATGTAAAATATAAATGGAGAGTAGGCTTTCTTGTTGTTGGTTCTTGCAGAAGAAAAATGGCCTTTTGCGTTTAGATTTAGTTTAATTAGTGAATTACCGTAATAGAAGAATGTGTACCGCTGATGGTCAGGTTCAATATTTGAATGTGAAAAAATAACGTATAATTTTTAACGACGCATCGAAAACGTCAATTGTCACGTTGACGTGAGAAGCCGCGACAATATGTATTACGTTATAATAATTTACTATATCATTTCTTATTTAAAAATCAACTCATATTATTTTATAAGTTGAATAAAATTATCGTGATACTAAATTCTCATCTGTACCTACAACTCTCTATCTAATTGTACTCCCAAATGAAAGGGTAAACATCGATCCTGCTCAAAGACTAAGAAAGCTTAACGTTTGTTTTGAAAACGTCTTCATCCGAGTCCGTAGCTTAATTTCTCACTCCTCTACAACTCACCCCCAAATTTGCAAGTCGTGAACTGCAAGGGGTGCGTCATGTGCCAAATAGATGACGGGATTATTTTTGTGTTTGACATAATCATAGTGACAAATTTCTCTTTAGACCTGTCATATTTCATGTGTAGAAAAGTTTAGTGAAGTTGCTCGAAAATATAACCATTTCATTTGGTGAAGAGTAAAGCGTAAACCCTCGATCTGAGTATTTTTTGTCAACTATAAAAATACACATCTTTATAATAATGGATATAATCGTTGCGAAAACAGCAGATGTTTTGCTATTGTGGCCAAATCATATCAAAGTATTGTATAGAAGTAAGGGGATTATATCAACATTTGTAGATGCGATGACCGAAGACACCGCTATTCAGGGGTCGACAGTATTATAACTGCTTTTGTTGAACTTCAAAAAATATACATTTAGGTATTAAAAATCGTCTATTATTGTTTAGTTTTTGTATTTTAATTCACCATATTTAAAAAAAAATACATTATAGTTATTTAATATCTACAATACAATATTTTTTGCATTAATGTAAGGGCATATTTCTAAAATCAGTTTTAATTTAGATTACTTCGTCTGATGACTTCCGAAAGAAATTTATCACTGACGCAAAAGTTTAATATCACGCAATCAAAAGTTAATTTATGGAACATGACAGGTACATGTCTTCGATGTCTTAGTAGGAAAATGTAAAATTATCTTACGTCTCTATCATCAAAGAGATGTCATCCACAGCGGCCGGCCAGTTCCTAAGTTGTTTACGGGATCACTGGAAATCGTCCTTATTAAACCTGCTGATGTTTATCCTATTTCAGTGCTTTGAAATATAATAATTTTCATGGAATATATTATGTAAGGACTACGGACTGATTTGCGATAACAGCGTGTTCAGAGGGACTAGCACGAACGACTTATCAGAAAATATTAATATCGTATGCAGTTTTAAATAACTTATTTAGCCAAATACCAAAGGGATGTAATATTCACAAATTAAAAGTAATTATTCAATATTAAATTAATTTACTTATATTCTAAACATATATATCGAGATTCGAATGTTTTGTTACTAATTATAACATACCATTAATTAAATGAAAAACTGAATGAATTATAAACATGAAATTAATTATACTTCCTACTTGAAATAAACAAATACTTAACGGAATAGTATTTAGTATATCGATTTATTTCGCTATTACTGAAAATATTTTGAGAAAACAAGATCACGCTTAAATACCACTGACAAAAATATTTTACAAATTATGCAAGGGATACCTCTTAAAATATTTTTTTCTATCATATTATTTAAAATTTATTTAACTTAACAGCTGAATTATTAGATTAGGGTGTAGTTTGAGACTACTTGGGTATGTTATTACATAAAAACTCTACTAATGAGTTGTATTGTAACTACAATATTTACTTGTGAAAATAACCTGAATTATCTAATGTGGTTGAACAAATAAAATCAGACAATTCAACTTGGTATTAAGGTGGATCCGACCTTTTAATACTATAGGATTTTACCTTTTTATAATACAAAATCCTCAAAGCGGATCAACTGCAGGCAAACTGCAGACAAAATGGCTTATCCGACTATATTTTATAAATATTACTGAATGTCTAAAACGATTAAAATAGAAACATCACACACCAAAGTACGTACAAACAATATAATAGACTGTTCACGAACAGTGTGTTTTCCAAATGGAAACATCGTATATTTCTACGCAAAGACTTAGCAAGTGTCACAAACAGGAGTCAACAAAAAATTGCACCTCAAAGGGCGGTACCGGTGACTCTGAAATGGATTTAGTTCATATTACCCTGTCACGGTCACTCTTTGAAAGTCTCTGAACCACCTACAAAAGAAGGTTGTTATTAAAATTTCAAAAACAGTATATTAAAATGAGTAGCTGTAGGTGCTATCGAAATAATGTTCCCCTTCAGTATCCATATTGATTTTCATTCATTTTATACTCGACTTACGTAATGGGGAGTTGTTATTACGCATATAAAAGAAATAATGAATGTTTCCAATTTACAGACTCTTTGGCGCATTGGCATTGCATACACCTAGCTTTCTGATAAGTCTTGGGTTCTAATCCCGTGGAGACAACATATTCATTATTTTTTTTAAACATGTCTTCTGCACATTTGGTTAACGAGAGTGAGGATCGAGGAAAGTCCACCATCCGAAAACATCCTAAACGTCGGGATAAATAAAATAAATCGCATTTTTACCCCGTATAAAGTATTTTATTTAAATGTGTGATAATCGCGTTAATAAAAGACAATACTAAAACCGAGATGTGTTTATTGCACGTTTCAGTTTCAATCTGTGGATTTCTGAATGGTTCAAGTAAAAAATAGGTTGACAGCGCATCATTGACTAATGTTCTGTGGTATCACCTACCATGTAGCTCACTAGATGCACACCTCAAGCTTGTCTGTCGACATCTAACAAAAAATAATGTCCGTAATTATTCGTCAAACCTTTTCCGACCAAGCAATTTTGTTATGAACGCTACAAACTAACTAGTCATGTCAAAAACTGTTTTGTGTGAGACAGCTCAGAGTTTTGTAAATTAATTCGGTGGTTCCGAGCTATTACACAAACTGTCAGCGCAGGTGCCCCGCGCTTACTTCTCTGCTTCGGATTTGCATTTAGAAATACTCCTACTAATTTAACTTCTCTGTTTGCTAAGTCAAACTAAACAACACCGGTAGTTTCTGACTCACGGGAGTCGAACTAACATTCTACATTATGCAGATATCTTTACAGGTATTATGATAAAATGAGGTCGCTGCGGCTCGACAGTTATATTCGTTGAAGTAGATACGGAGGTCAGGTTCCGCACCAATTTCAGGTTCCATTTACTAACGCACACAGGCGTCAGATAAATTAAAGCCATTGTGTTAGACGGATTATGTAGCGACGTCCATTTGTATGTAAAATAGTGACGCGTACGATCGGAGCCAGCCGACCGTGCTCAGCCATCACCCTGCGATCTCGCTTGATACCTCACACCTATTGATGATTTTGTGTACCCATGAATTTAAAATGCAATCAAAAGTTAATCTTAAAGGAACATAGCTTATGTTAAGCTTTTCATACGTTAATATACGAATATATGAACAACAGCTTTATAATATCTATAAGAACGTTTTAAATACTTACTTAAGAATTGAAAAATAATACCCACCTGTTTTTATTACTGTAATATTCACGAAATAAAAAAGTTAAAAGCTATTTTGAAGTTTATATACTTGGAACGTTTTAGTGACAAAATTGGTCTTTATGAAGCTATCAAATTATGATTTTCTAGTAACTAATAAAAAATATTTTTTAATATACGTATGCATATTACATAGGTCATTACTCTTGTCTACCTTTTGACAGGGTCGTTGGCACGTTCGGTAGAACACCTGTCGAGCGCATCGATGGGTCGTGGGTTTGAATCCCACCGGGACGACATGCTTATAATTTTCTGTAAGCATGTCTTCCTCACGTCTGGTAACTTCAGGCATTGATCGGATGGGAGGAATATCTAAATTCCGACCGGGTAAAGTACCACCGTTCAATTGGAAAAATCGTGAAGTGCATATTACGTTTCGGTTTCAGTCTTATGGATTTCCGAATGCACAAAGTAAAAATTATATAGACAGCGCATCATTGACTGATAACCTGTAGCTGAAGTATCACCTACCATCAAGTGAACCTATTGCTCGTCTGTCGATATCTAACACAAAAAAAGTCTTTCCAAAACACGTTGCGAACAAACAGAAGGCTGTAGGTGACAGACAGCGAGTCATTTATGTGAGTAAAGTTTTCACAAATACTACGTGAGCTGAAATATCGCCACTTGCAGGCGACGGCGTCGCGAACGCTGACTTAAACGGCACCAGAGCTCATATTCAAGTGCGAGCATTCAAGTCATGATGCCTTTGTGAAAGTATAATCAACGACCCTCAGATACGTTTGAATGTTACATAGCAACCGCACAACTTGCATGCTCATTGCTCTTTGTAATGTAGTGGGGAAGTTACATAGTATACTTTTATAAATATATAACTAAAAACCTTTGAATTGTATTTAGAAGTTGATACGCCGTGTTCCAAACTAAGTTCTTAGCGCTTATGTAATGCTACTGTTTTGTGTCGTAAGCATTTCCGAAAACTCACGAGTTTATTGTAAATATTTTAAAATTGCAATAATAGTTCGTTAACGATTTTGTTTTTTTTTATAATATAGGGGGCAAACGAGCCTGAGGCTCACCTGTTGGAAAGTGTACACCGCCGCCCATGAACATCTGCAACATCAGATGACTGTAGCAAGTAACCTAATAATATTTAAAAGAAAACATTATTAGGTTACTTGCCACAGAAATAATTTACACTTCCCTAATACTACTATTATGTATAACGGTTTCACGCTAAAACTACTCAACCGATTATCATGAAACTTTGTACACATATTCTTAGAGGTATAAGAAAGGACATAGGATATTTTTTATTAATGAAATAGATTACGAAGGGTAAAAAAAAAATAGCAACAATGCACCCGTGCGAAACCGGGCATTTTGCTAGTAATATTATAAAGAGGAAACATTTGCTTGTTTGTTACGATTTAACTCAGAAACTAAAGGAGCGATATTAAAAACTCTTTCACCAATATAAAGCTACATCATCAGCGAATAACATCTAAGGCTATAATGTATACGTATATACGTTATAGCCTTAGATGATACAGTGGCGGGACCACCATACAAGCCCAAAAGCCCGTTTTATCCTATTAATGCAACCATACAAAAGAAAAATAATAATTTCTTAACGTAATTATATAAGTCTTTAATAACTTACATGGTTACGTAATTGTATAAGTTACATATAAACGCGTATTACGTTTAAGTCGGCAACCCGGGCTTTTGGGCTTGTATGGACGTCCCGCCACTGCGTATATACATAATATGTAGGATATCTACATTGCCTCTGTTAAATAAATTAACAGAGTGCATACTCGTATATCTAAAATGTATCTAGCTTGACGATTGGATCATTCCTTACTGCATATATATGTACATACAACATATTCGTTAGTCGCTTGTTTCAGTTCGCACGTGTTCATATTTACATTTGAATGCATCAGCTCTGTTCGTCGTGCTGTAAGCGGACACGTATTGGCTAAAATGTAACACGAATTCTGCATTGGCAACAATGGAAAGTTCACATAAAATCCGTTCAATTTCAGAGCGGTCCGGTAGATTAAACAATTTTTTTACATATAGTCATAGTTTTTATTTTCTCTGCTGAATCACAAAAGGTGGATTTTTGCTAGCGTAAATCCATATCGTGGTGCTATTGCAGCTGTACTGTGGAAGGCCACATAGGTAGACCAGTCGAACAAAAACGTACAGTTTTAAAATAATTTTATTAAAAGAGAAGCTTGATATGAGTTTTCGGAACACTTGTTACAATTTTTACCAAATCATATAAATGTGGTAGTTTTGAGTTTCGTGTGCGATCGGATACTTTTTATTTAAGACGAATTATATCTGACAAGCGATTATTAAGACATACAAGCTTTGCCTAGCATAGAATAGCATAGATTTTTACCATTGACATATTAACTAATACTAGCAACGCGCCCCGCATCACACGGGTGCAATTTACTATACACAAAATATGTTATGTATATGTTACTTGCTGATAATGTAGCTTTCTATTAGTGAAAGAATTTTTAAAATCGGTCCAGTAGTTTTTGAGTTTATTCATTACATACAAATATACAAACCTTTTCACTTTATAACATTATAGTATAGATATAGAAATAGCTATGTCAATTATTATTCCGCCTAATTTTGAATCTTGCGAGTGTATAACCCTGTTAGTCATTGTTTTATCCAATATACACATACATTATTGTAATAGAGCATTTTTTTTATTCTATTACCTGATACATTGAATATTCATCGTAAGTTGCGACCAATTTGCTCAGCCAGACTGTTTGCAACAAATTACCGCCATCGCATACGATGGATTATGTAAAACGATGCCCATTTGTATGTTAACTAATGTCGGGTGTTGGTGAACAGTGCGCTGTCGGCGAAGACATGACGCGACGAGACCGATCTTTTTATATTCTACATTTATTTCTAAACTTGAACAAAACACTCTCCAGACAAATGCATAATTCTATTATGGTTCAAGTATATCTGTATTTATTGGATTGTTACGTTGTCACTACTAAGTGTACCGATATGCATCTTAGAGGAAGCTCGGAAATTTTCAATTAGATTATTTTACCTTCAAATTAATTTGTTTTGAATGCAGATCCACTCAACTCTACCGAAAGCGAAAAAGCTATTAATAAAATTGAGATTAAATTCCGTCATCGAAAATCTATACTTAATGGGGACATTACAAATTTTCTAGCGAAATAGCAGATAAACTAGGAACTCTGATGATAATATACGCGAAGATGAAGTCATAAGTTCATTATCTAAATTTCTACAATCGACTCCACTTATATAATTATTTGTAGTGGAGTAGAGAAAATACGATATACGATGGATCCAAGTGTTGACCTTCCGCCGAGTTTCAGCTAAAGTAAAATTAAACAGATCAAAAGCCTCATAATGTAATACAAAATAATGATTTTTGTAATATGTAATAAATTTATACATGCATGATATCAAAGGATTATTTTACCGTATTAAAAACAACTGCGTGTAAAATTTTCGAATCATAAAAAGAAAGCGTGTATTAAACATTTATTTAATGTTCATTAAATGGACCAGCAGGAAACCGGAAGTGGCATTACCTCGGTAATGGAGCTTATCGAGCATCCACAGAGCACCCTTAAATGTTTTGTACTCTGGTTTAAGCAGTACTTGAGATTAAGCTGTTACGACAATATTTGCGTGATGTGTGTACAACAAAGTTTTTTTCCGAAAGAAATCTTAATATTATACCTATTTTCACCTAAGCTTTGACAGTTAGAAATCGGTGTGGTAAGTAAATTGAATGTCCGCACTGTCGACTATTCCATTTCGTTTTCCATTATATTGACAGTTCTAGAAACCCGTCTACTTACTTGATACTTCTATTTTCTCATCCGGCTATTAATATTCAGGTAAGTTATTATATATTTCTACCGAAGCCCATTTCAGCGACTTTTATACAGGTAGATAACCCCGAAGTAGTAAGTGAGACTCCTTAAAAATAAGAATAATAGACGAATAATTAAAATCAGGTCCCCATGGATCTGAAGATAATTTGATAAATTACATCAATCTATTAACTGAATTATGAATCGAAGTGCACGTATGGTTAAAATACTGATTATATTTTAAAATGTCGTTCGAGGTTTGTGTTTAAAATGAAATTTCCTCAGGTGAACACTGAAAGGCTGTTTCCGAGGGGAATGTTACATGAAAATGTACTAGCGTGAGTAACAAAAACGTGAGGGTTCAAGATAAACTAGTTTGTCGAAGAAATGCAGAGACGACACGGCGACAAAGAAAATGTTCTTTCGGTGCAATATCTAGTTATAGCGTAATTCTTCAATAATGTATCGAAGAAAACTTGCGAGTTCGATGCAGTGTGATGCGGCGAATCTTTTTTCAGTAATAAGTGTGCTCTTAGCAACGGTAGACTTCTACCTAGGATATTATGGCTTCATCGACAAATGACTGTGCTATCATACTTTACGTATATTTCTTTCTGGCACGTTGGTTAGTACACTTACCTTGCATTTTGGTGGATTTCGGGTTCGAATCCCGCCGGGATGACATGTTTAACTTTTGTTTTAAGCATGTTTTCCCCACGTCGGTCGGAAAGAAGTTCGTTATAATATTATAATATATGGAAAATCATCAAGTGCGTTTTGGTTTCAGTCTATGGATTTCCGAATATTAAAATATGATTGACTCATATAATTGATGTCCTGTTACTGAGATATCGCCTACTTATTGTACATCAAGTAACACATTTCTATCGATGTCGATGTTTGTCATAAAAAAGATTTTTACACAAAATTGTAATAATGTTGTTATTACTCTGATTACCAGATTCGTATCAAAGAATTTTTCAACAAAGAAAATGTCTATTTTAGCGAAATCCTGTTACGTTTATTATATTCCCGGTTGGCAGTTATTACTGGTAGTTACGCGGATAAAAGATAGAGACGAAGATCACGCGATACGTTTCTCTAATTACATCCAGAGGCGCTTAGGTCTCGAGAAAGAAATGAGACAATTTTGAAACATGTCACAAAAAGGTGGCGCAATAATTTTATTTGACTTATAATTAAGAATTGTATAGATCATAAAATCGGAAGTTGTCTTAATCTTTTTTTATATATTTTTATAAAGATTTTTATTCATAATGTTGTTTATGTTAAAACAAGTTTCTTAGAAAAACTTTTCTTTTGAAATTGATGTATTTTATCAAGATATGTATTATGTAACCAAAATATTTATTATAAGTTAACGACCTCCATGGCGTTTAATGTTATAATAGTTAAAAGTTGCAGACTTTAGATAATTTGCCTGCACCGAATCCGATCCCCACGAACCACGACACTCCAAGCAATTTGCGCTAATAGCTGGTATTGGAACTGGAGTTACAAATGCAAAAACCAAATAAGTTAATATTTATAAGACATCTACAATATTTTGAGAAAGTTGTAGAATCTTCGTTCAATTATATGCGTAGATGCCTATTTATTGCTTTTTTAAGATTACTTATATACCTGGATGACCTACGGAAAATTTTAGCCAATCAAAAAGTATTTCATAGAGAAGTGGGGGAGGGCCTTACTACATACCATTTTCGGAGAACATTTACCATTGTAATTTTTTTTTTCCACCATCAGAAAGAAGAGATTTTAACGAATACAAAACCCACCGACTTTTTAAAAAAAGCTGATATTTTGATTAAAAATTAAGGTGTTTTTTCGATATTAAGTCAAAATTTTGTACTTAAAAAATCAAATAAATTACATATAAAATAAATTACAACATTATATATAATTACATAGATATAAAAAGGTAATTTTTCCAAACCAAATTTCGTGGCAAAATAATTTGTTCTGTAAAGATAAAAATAAAAAACTAAAATATTGGTTATTTAAATTTTTCACATAAATTTTGAGGTTATGTGAAAAAAGTGTAAATGTAAAATTTACCTACAGACTTACATAGGACTTGTAGTATAGCCGGAAATCGAGATAAACCGTTTTTTACCCTTAACCAACTTCCACTTCCCGACCTCTTCTGTAAATTATTTTTCCTTTCACTGTTATTATATTCTCTTCCTTTTCCAATAGGTTTCATTCTACTATTTTTTTTTTCACTTTTTACCATTTTATAAAGGCTTCGGCACTGGTTTACACATATATGCTATTCTATCATTTAAAAACTATGATTGGAAAACAGTATTGTAAGGTAAACTTTCTCAATATGAGAACTTGCAAATATTAAAAAGCAGAGCAAACAACTGAGCGTTACTAAAAGGGTATTCTCCCCTAGACAATGGCGTCATGTATAATGTTACAGGAAAATGATTTTGTTACAGTTATTTACGCACCTTTTCGTTATGTTAGGTATATATCAGGTATCTTGGAAAGATTCCCTTGGCTTTATAAGTGTCCATTAAGGAGTCAACAAGGATACGTCACCTTTTATTATGAGATATAGGTAATTTTTGACGTTAAGAACCCAGAAAATAGGCGAAAGTCATAAAGAAAATTATAAATTCGCACTTTTATAATTGAAGTGACCTAATTCAAAACTTTTTTTTGTTGTAAACGCTTAAAATATGCTCTTAAAGGACAGTTGTTAGTATTTCGTATATAAATTTTTTAAACTAAATATTTTATGTCACAATGTTCAGGTTTTTAATTTAAGGCAGATATTATTTTCATGTTTTTAGTTCGTTCTTGATGGGTTGGGTATACCTATCTTGCCTTTTTTAACCCACTTTTTGTTGGGTGGTCATAATAGATATAGTATCATATCATATCAAAGTATTAATAATGTTATAGATTGTCCTTTTAGGCTCTTGCTTTGAAGTAATTAAAAATTATATTTTACTTTTTAGTTTAAGTTTGTACATAAAATATAATATGTACTTCGTTATAATTTTGAAGTCGGTTTTTGTTTTTTGTTTAATTTGCTCACGAGATGGAATTTCGCAGGGAAGATGTTTATAATTATCTGTTAATATGTTTTCTCTATGTCTGGTCAAGTCGGGAAATAAACGGGTACTAAAACTGCTCATAAATTAATAAATCGTGAAGTATAAATAGCGCATATAGATTTCTGTCTATTGGGATAGAATTTTCGAATTATCGAAGAAAGTAAAAAATGAAGCGAAAACGCATCACTGACTGATGTAATTAGGTATTATCTAACACCAAGTGAAACCCATATTCGTCCATCGATGTATAAAATCAAATCCAATTGCAATAAATACTCATCTTCTAAATATTAACTATCAACTGTTTGTTGAAATATAACTAGGTACTATAATAAAGGTAATAGATTTGAATATATTCATTCGAGATACGTGGTTAAGCAAATCAACGAGCCGAATGGTCGCATCAAAGTTATTACATTTTCCCATATTGATATGTATTATGATTTATGAAATATCTTGTGAAGAGTATTATCCGACGCGTATCCCGGATGAGATACAATGTGATTGCCTCATCTCGCTCCTATGTCGCTCTTTACATGTACTTACCGTATTGAAAACCGACTCACGAAGACTTTTCGCTATCGTGTATCTTCCGATTCGACATTGTCAAGGATTAGCCGGATATATTGATTTGTTAGGCGCTTCTTGTACATTTAGCCGTCTGTAATCCTCGTGCTGATATTTCATTTTATAAATCCCTTTCTAGCGTCGAATTATTAAATTTATATACAAGACACATTTTCGTTTACCGTCGGTAATTATTTTTATATCGATTTAACGACGACGGGCTCGTTGGCGCGTTCGGTAGAATCGATGCACCGTGCACATCGATGGGTCGTGGGTTCGAATCCCATCGGGACCACATGTTTATAATTTTCTGTAAGCATGTTGTCCCCACGTCTGGTAACTTTGGAAATTGATCGGATGGGAGGAATATCTAAATTCCGACCGGGTAACGAACCACCGTTCATAGATGGAAAAAGTCATGAAGTGCATATTGCGCATTTTGGTTTCAGTCTATGGATTTCCGAATGCTTGAAGTAAAAATTAGGTCGACAGCGCATCATTGATTGATGTTCTGTGGCTGAGGTATCACCTACCATCAAGTGAACCTCATGCTCGTCTGTCGATATCTGACATAAAAAAAAAAGATTTCTACAGAAGATATTTCTTAGTTTGCCTATACCTCATATATAAATATATTTGCTTAATTCATGTATAATAATAATATATTGAAGGTTAACGCGACCTAAACTTACAAGTCACCTTGAATTATACATAAATAAACGCATTATATAATCACGTCTTTCACAATTTCACGTTAAATATTATGTATTTAATCCATTTTATAAAGGGGAGAATTTAATTATCTTCGTAAATATTCACCACATCACATGAAATTAAAATTGTAGACAATGAACAAAGTCTTGTCATGAGAGAGAGTTGAGGTTTGACGCTGTCTATGCTTATATGAAATTTAATTTTAATCCGAGCCACAAATAAGATAGGATTTCACCCTTCCTTATCTTGGGTACGTAAAGCTCGAGCGGTGTCTGACAATTTTGCAAGGTTAGCTAAACGTAAAGGGATTCTGAGAAATGAATTTGATTGTTATTAAAATTATATCAACGTTGCAACTATATTACAAATATCATTATTAAATAGTACGGTTATAATGACTACGATACTTTTATATTAATAATAGTATCACAGCTTTCTATATGTATAAATAGTAAAAACATTGATATTAAAATTAGAAAATAATTTTATCATCGAAGGTGCTCATATTATGTTACTTACATAACATATTCGTAACTCATGTATGTTTTATAGACCGTATTTAATTTATAAATACTTAATTAATGAAAAAACATAAATTATATTTTTCACTCGCATTATAAAATATCTTCGGTATATTCTGTTGTTTTACCAAGATTAACCAAGCTTTATTACTTCGGTTTTATATTATTAATTTATTTGTTCAACTTTCTTGAATATTTCGATGGCATTTTATACCCGTTATTGGTGTGTAAGCAACATAAGGATAACCCATTTATTCGTAACTGACAATGTGATAACAATATTATAATGGGAGTGCCAATACCATTATCATTATTATACCGTACCTTCATAAGAAAGTATTAGATAACACTGTACTAGGTATTCACATGTCGAGTATATGGTATATCGTAATAGCGTGGAATCACAATATCTTGTTATACGCGAATGAACAGGGCGCGTGCTAGGAATATAAAATCTTGAAAGACAACCTCACCAGCCTGAAAGGTAGAAGGCATTTTTTTCTGATTCAAAACAGATGTTTCTGTTTTAACGTATCATAACCTATTACCTTAGTTTCGAATCTGAAGGGATTATGTTTTTAAATGTGTCTTCCATATCTATATATATAAAAGAAAGTTGTGTTAGTTACACCGTTTATAACTCAAGAACGGATGTACCGATTTTAACGATATCTTATTTGTTGGATTCCTCTATGTCGGGAATAAGATATAGGCTATTAAAATATTGGAAAAAAACTGGAAAAAAATATGCATAAAATGAATTATAAAATAAATTAGATTCGAAACTCCGCCATCTTGACAGCTCACGTCATGCATTCTTAGCTTTTTTAGAATAACAGATGTCTACTGCAAATCAGTGACTTGACAATTATAGTGGGCATATTGGGCATATTCAAATTTAAGCATAATTATATAATTTCGAATCCAAAATTGTGGTAGAACAACGTCTGCGGGGTCCACAAGTTTAAAATAAAATACACAGTAATATTTTTTTTATAGTATAGGGAGGGCCTATGGGTTAAATACCGGTTAATGTTTAGTGACAACCGCCACCCATAAGCTCCCCAAGAGACTCGAGAATTTTGCTTTTAGATGGGTGACCACTCGCTTCTTAAAAATAATTCGCTCTTTTATAAAGCTATGTATGTTTATAAGTATTTTTTTCATAAAAAAACTATTTGGTCGGCTTCCACCTGCAAGACAGCAAAGAAACGCTTTTCTTCTAACTGAAATAATAAATATTAAGAATGCAAATTGAACATTTATTTTGTTCAGTATTATTAGTAAATATTTCTTAGAAATTGTCAATGTAGTAAAAGAAATATAACTAAAAGAAATGTAAGTGAAAATGTTATTGAATAGAAAATCAGAAATTATCACCTACATTGGTAGCTACTATAAACTTTGGGGCATTGGTGTTGTACAAGCTGAGCAATTGAAAAGGTCTTTCAGGGTTTCCTCGAAGCCCTTTGGAATTACGGACCACTACTAAGTTAGGCAAAGCCTAAAATACATTTATTAAGATTAAACACTCCGTATTACGTCTAACATCTTAGCGCACTTTTCAGAGAAAACAGATTTTTCGTAGTAAATTATACATTTAAATAAAATAACTTTTGCCAGATTAAAATTTGCTTTATTATTTATCCCGACGTTTCGTATGCTTTCCAGTGAACGTGGTCACGGGAGTCTGCCCTGAATCTGTCTAGATTTTATTGAAAATTTTGATGCCGGCGTTAATAAAAGACAATATTAAATTATCTATACTAACATTATAATCAGGAAAGATTTAATAATTCTTTCACCTATAGAAAGCTACATTATCAACTAGTAATATAGGCTATATTTGCAAAGCCGGGGCGGATCGCTCATCACAAAATACTTTGGTGTATTGCATTAGTAATTAATATTGTAGAGTTTAAACTTAAACAAAGCATTTTACAATGAAGTTGGATATCTTACGCTAACAATACATAAAATACAATTCAAATAAGAATAGGACTAGAACTTGAAAAGTACGGTTTGCAAAGAAAACTTATTTTTATTTATTAGCATATCAATAACGGTTTATTTTACTTTGTTTAATTGAGACTTATTTAAATCAAACAGGAAAAAAACATTACTGCTTCACCTAAACTAGCTAAGTATAATATTTATCTGATTTCAATATACATAATTGCTAACACAACAATCTAGGAAAAACATTGCTATTAAGGTAAACCTGCGAAATGTAGGTTATAATTTAGGAAAATAAAAAGGAGCACTGTTAAAGTTTATATCTCAATAAATAGTACAATAAAGCAGGCAGATGTCCTACGAATCTATAGCGCGGCCCTTAACCTAATTCCGGCATTCGTTTCACCAGCTCACTCGTAAAATTTTAATAGCTGCAGAGAATGTGCGTCTTATAAGGGAAAACCATGGGATCGCCTTGCCTGTTAATGAATCAAGTTTTATAGTTCAGTACCAAATTGAAAACAAATAATTATAGAACCTTCTTAAGAATCTGTTTTTATGTTATATTTAATTTACTTCTAAGGCAGGTTTAGGATTTATTTAGAAAAAATCATATATTTGTAAAATTACTAGGCTTTGCTAATTTGAAAACTAGGATTTCCAGAATGAAAACCATATATGGTGAAAATATATTACCTATATGAATTTCCCCACTGTTGTAAGCATATTATGGGTCAAACTGTCTCCATACCTAATTTTATTAAAATCCGTAATGTTTTGGTCGTGAAAGCGTATAGCCTGACAGACATTTTCTTTTATTGTAGTAAATAACGATGGGCACATAGACATTCGCGACCCTAATGTCTCAGTTGCGTTGTCGGTTTTTAAAAAATTATAGGCTTGTTTCTTCTAACCAATGAGAGTAATCATTTGGAAACACTATTTATTTAGACGGTCTAATTATAATATTTTGCCGGTCTAATAATATATACTTGATATTAAACTAATTTATTAACATTAATCACAATACAACAATTAATAATTAAGCTAATAAATAAAGTACATGGTATTATAATGGATTTTAATGCGAAACGGAAATTTATGGCGAATTTTAGAAGCTATATGTATTTGAATGCATCCTGAGCCCTACGAAGCGGCGGAGTTGCCCATAAAGCGGGCATTAAAGCGACGACTCTTTTTACACTTTATTATCATTGGATGTGAGCGCTCCGGCTCAGATTCTATCGCAATTTACCACTCCGCGAGAAAGACTCACTTGTCGGACGTTTTATCGCAAAATCAATATAACTGATGATGGACTGAACGCTCCAAAAGCCGAGCCTTATGAACTCAACTTTATGATGGTCGCAACCTTTATTACGCTTAACGGCTTCTCACTTTATTGCTTATCTTCGTGCTCAACATATAGTTATATATATTTATGGAATGAAGAAGGTACCTATTTGTATGATATATTTTGTCATATTAGTATGCTAATGGCATATTGTAAGTTATCATCAAATTGACGTCCGACACCCGTTGGATCGGGAAGATCGAGTTGCCCAAGTTTCGGCCAAGTTATAAGACCCCGCTGAAGGCCTCTTACTAACTATCTTCCTTAACGCCTTAGTTAAGAAGCGTCTTATGAGAACTTTGACGCTGAGATTGAGGAAGCCATTACCGGATCCGTTCAGATAGATATAAGCGTGTCACCGCCACGAGTCGACTTTGTAAACTTCACTTTGATGGTTATAAGTGTCTTCTAATTGAAGTTCAATTCCGAAATATTTACACAATATTTTACTTAATTCATAACATATAAGTATTATTTATTTAACTTATGTTAACATTGTTGAACTTTAGCTCAGTGAAACAAAAGTGGTTATCGTGAATAATTATGTTATTAGAAAGATATGTCTGACTAAATGTTATCTCGGACAATATTTGTGTAGTGCATTACACAGTTGGCAGTGGAGTCGCCAGATCTGTGGGCAGTGTTGGTTGTATCTCGTTCTATCATTACTTCCGGCCTGCTCTCAACTGGGGCAATCGATAATGGCGGCGAGAGGGGTGTTCCTCCCGCTAGCACCCTTTTCCTCGTAGGGCTTCGAGCGCATCACTCGTGTGACAAACGTTCATATTATTTTGTTGATAGGACTGGTATGCTACAAGTATGGTATCTTAGCGTACTAAGTATAGTAGTGTCAAGATTAATATACTAGAGTGTAGATTGCTACTCTAGCAATAAGACCACCTATTGTACCCCTTATTCTTGTTAATGTATTTTCATATTTGTATTTCTATTGTGTGCAGTAAAGTTGTAAATAAATAAATAAATAGTGTCTTATGATAGAACTAAGGAATATTTTTTTTACATTAGATATCAATCGACTAGCGAGAAATTCCCTTGAGGTATGTTAGGTTATCAATAATGCGCTAACAACCTACTTTAAAAAATCCAATCACTGCTTTTCTTCTATAAGTCATATTTCATTCATCATGGTTCGAATTTTGATCTTTTTACATGTTTTAATGCCCAAATAGTCAGCATATCTTAAAATGTTGTGGCTATAATATTGCTAATACTAATAAAAAGTATCTTATGTCCTCAAGCTAATGGCTCTTCATATATTTTATGCCCTGATACTACCGTGAAAATGATATAGATGAAATTGGTGACTTTGACCTCTTGCCACATTATATACCTAATATTAGTCTATATTACTCTCAATAATTACAAGATATATCAACAATATTCAATAATCTACTAATGCAAAATATAATACTTTAGTATAATACAATACTACTAATTTTTTGAAAGATATAGAACGTCCCTAAAGGAAGGTAAATGTAAGAAAGTTATAGCCTTCGCCCCACGCCTACACCTGGGCGCAATCACTGCACCTTTTCTAATATTTATTGCGTGTGAATATCGTATGCGTCGTATCTTCTTTTTTATGATTGAATACTTTCTTCACTTCTCCAATACAATTTTTTAGTAAAATCTTATGAGATTTAATGAAGGCAAAAACAAAACAATAATAAGGCAGTAATTCACAAATTACATAGTAATCTTTTTTTTGGGGAACTTTACAAACCTACCTTATATATTCGCTTTAAAAATCAAAATTAACAGCTGTTTAAGTCATGTGAAAATGCACGCAATCTTACCTCGAACCAAAGAGAGCAAAAATCAAGTTCAAAGCGATCTGAGCTGGTTTTAATTAAACCTTAAGTTTCCGTTCGAAGCTTAATGAAGCGGTTAGGTCTTTACCAGGCCGCAAAGTAGTTATTGTTATCTAGGCAAGTTCCGTACAAGTAATCGAGTATACGTTCTAGTGAGGGAAAGGTAGCTTAGCAGCCGCGACCGAGAGGGCAAGAACAAAAGCCTCACGTAATTAGAACGACCGTGGCAATACATAAATAATTTGCCTCGCGTAGCTCTTTGTTCGTCGACCAGGTTTTTATTTAACGCTTTTATATTAAGAACAACACTTGTGCGCTTTTGATGACAGCAATCCGTGATCCTTTTATCTTCGCTGCCGCTTGGTGTTTTGTCCGCATAATATGTTTTATTTATTGGGTGATAATGGGGCAGAATTGTTTATGATCTCCTATTCTTTTCTAATCTTAGAATGTATCTAACGTTTGTATATGCTTTTTCTGTACCTTACTTCCAGCTATAATCTTGTCTAACATTTGTTTTAATAGAATCAAAGGTGCAATAGCTATCCCTACGATTATGGGTTTAATCTTCGCTGGGACTGACGTGTTTATATTTTTCCTATCTACCCACTTCGAATATGATACAGGTGGCAAGAATATTCGAAATACCGCTCAGATAACAAATCATGTAAACGGAAAAGCCCCACAGGCAAGTGTCACATTTTTCTGTCGATTCTGACATAATGTATGTATTGTGTTAGTTATAGTAATATTAGATTTATAAATAATAATACAAACTACAGTATCAAACAGAAACCAGAGTTTTTTATGTTCAAATTTTGCTATTATTAAAAAAATATATTATTTCTGGATTGTTGTTCGACGCAAAAAATCAATTATTGAGTTGTCAAATTTACCTTTAAGCAATCAGTATTTTATTCGATCAATTATAGTCTTAGATTATTTAGACATATAAATAATCAAAGATTATACTCGTAGTATCATATTCTTTGATCAGTTTTCTTAACGGTTTAAATATTTGTGTGTTTAAAACCAATTATGTATTTGATATTTTATATGTAGTTTTGATAATTTGGAGAATTGTGTTATTTTTAACAAGTTTTCCCTACAAGAGTTAACTTCATACGTCCCACTGTAATTCTACATTTAATAAATGAGTGCGAATAAATTATTTGATGCTTTGAAAACAATAGACTATGGGAATTTTGTTTTAGGCGTACAAGGAAAAGAAAATTTGGGCTGGTCCGCCTAATGAAACAAATTTTCTGAGCGACTTCTAAAACCTTGAGCCCTTTGTAGCTACGGCTGCTTTGTCCCAAGGCTCAAAGCCGGTTGACCCGAGGCGACACTCCTTTGTGCCGGTTACAAATATTGCTAATTACGATTAAAAAGAACCTTCCCACTGTACTTAATTGTTTAAAATTTTACGTAAAACTCTAATATGCAGTGGCGGATTTACACATTTTCGGCGTATAGGCTATCAAAATTTTGCCGCCCTAGCCTCTATAAATGTAAGTTCCTAATATTTCTAATATAAAATGATAGGAATTGTCTTGTAAGTACAATTCTCAGTAAGTCTTACTTTTAGACTATACTCTGTAAGGTACATAAGACTGTCCTAAAAGTAAGAAAAGTAAGGCTGATTTTAGTCTCACGCTCACAGTCAGCGCTCATAGCTCAGCGCGTAGTTTGTCAGCGCTGAGGCTCAGCGTGGCTCGATTTAGTATCATGCTGACCGCCTTACTGTACAGACGACGACCAAAATGCGCTGACGACGTCCGCTCCGCTCGACACTAGAACGCTCACTGAAAGCAGAGGCGCTCGTGCGATCGTCAGCGCCGACAGCTACGCGGGCCGACGCGCGACGCGTACGACCGCGTTGCTATCAGCGCTGACCACCGTGCGCGCTGATAGCTACGCGTAATTCAAAAACGCTTCCTAGAAGTTCATATATCTCGACCATCAGCGCTGACGGTGCGCGTGCCGTCGGCGTAAGACTAAAACCAGCCTTAGTCTGACGATCGCACGAGCGCCTCTGCTTTCAGTGAGCGTTCTAGTGTCGAGCGGAGCGGACGTCGTCAGCGCATTTTGGTCGTCGTCTGTACAGTAAGGCGGTCAGCATGATACTAAATCGAGCCACGCTGAGCCTCAGCGCTGATAAACTACGCGCTGAGCTATGAGCGCTGACTGTGAGCGTGAGACTAAAATCAGCCTAAAACCAGCCTAAGATTTGATTTCTATTAGAAAGCTAAAAGTATCCTCAAATTTGCCGCCCCTAAAATCTGCCGCCCTAGGCTGAAGCCTACTCAGCCTGCTGGTAAATCCGACACTGCTAATATGTCTTTATCGTTTAAACCAATATATGGTTTGAACTACTAATAAATATTATAATAGAGGTTTTTAAACTAAAACGCCGGGGAATTTTTACAGCAGATAAAATATTCTGGATACGGCAGGCTTAGCTTGACGGGCTCGTTGGCGCGTTTGGTAGAACACCTATGTGGCGCATCGATGGGTCGCGGGTTTGAATGTCGGATGAAATGTTTATTATTTTCCATAAGCATGCTTTCCCCGCGTCCGGTCACTTCTGGCATTAAACGGGTGGAAGGGATATCAAAATTCTGACCGGGTAACGAACCACCGTACATAGATGGAAAAACCGTGAAGTGCACAATGCATATTTCGGTCTCAGTTTATGGATTTCCGAATGTTGGAAATAAAAATGTAGGTCGACAGCGACATTGAGTGATGTTATGTGGCTGGGGTATCATCTACCACCAAGTACAACCTCATGCTCGTCTGTCGATATCTGAATAAAATAAAAATAAAACAAACGAAAATACTTTAATGTAAAAACAACATTACACAAAAATAATAATAATAAAACAAATATTAAAAATGGTTGTGCTAAAAAATAAAAATCCTGTAATTTTCTATAGTATGGCAATATTGACTAACAGTGTCCTCTTGTTTTTTAGTACGTATGACTTGGGTTTAAGATTTTTATTAATGGAATCCAGATTTTGGTAAGTCTCAAATCATCTTCTCTATTGAAGTTAGGGTGTCTCGAAACGGCAAGATTCAACAGTTAAATTATATATTTGGTTAAACCACTGTAGTATGGGTTATTAACTTTCATGTCATCGCACGTTTTCTTCACGTTACTGAATACAAAATAAAAGTGTGAGTATAAAAGAAAGATCGTGGTACAATTTCATGTCCATCGCGCGGCACCCCTATAATAATGTCTGCTTAAGAGCACGGGCGACATGGAGTACACATTTACGCACCGTTAAATGGGAAAAGCTTTTTTCGTGTTTTCTGTCACTAAACTGTTATTAGCCTGAGTTGTGACAGATAAAGTCATACAAAATGAGCTTATCATAACGCAAACGGATTTCATGAAGATATCCTTCCATAAATATGAATGTTGCTTTGAAATCCAATTGGTGATTTGTCGTACATGTCTTGGTTTTTATTTTATTTTTATGATAGTATCAACCCATTTTTTATATCGTTTGTATAAAAAACATTACTGCTAGAATATTTTGTGTGTAGATAGTATATTTCTAAAATTGTGAATCAAACCTATCTTTAATTGAAAAGAAAATTAATCGCATAAAATATGTATATTCCAATGAAAAAAATTTAAAAAGTACTTTTGAATCGTCATTTTTTTAAATCTTCCACCGATTCAGAATCTTACGTCTATTTGAAAGTTACATTCAGAGGAATATACTACTTATTAAAATGAAGTTATAATATAAATACGTAGATAAAATGCGATCTTAAATTCAACATATCATACAAAAATAACAGAAATTTCACTAGGCTCGTTGTAATTTTCAACGTATTATGTTTTCTCTGTAAGTCATTTATTACATAACTTTTGACAAAATATGTTTTAATACTTCTTCTTCCTGCCCTGTTCCCTTTTTATTTTTTTATTTGGGGTCGGCGCAGTATGTTCTCTTTTTCCATTCTGTTCTTTCACTCGCCATATCATCAGTCCCACCTCTTAAACACATATCATTCTTCACACAGTCAATCCATGTTTTTTTAACAATTCAAAACTTTTAATTATAAAGTATAAAAGTTTATAGTATTATTGGTAACAAAATTATACAGCCCACAATACAATTCGAACAATCGTTTCTCCAATTCACCTGTACGTGTCGTAATTGAACGAGCCATGTCCTTGTCAATAGCCGCTGCTTTCTTGACTGACAAGCCTAATGTAAGGTTCGCGTGGACGGAAATGGACATTTTGTATTCACGTCGGCTAACTGTACCCGCATTTTAAGCGCCCATGTCATTAATAAAATAACAAATGAATTATTAAAATTTGGAATTCACCCTTGTTTTAAAAACAGCTTTGAATTTTGTAGGTTTATAAGAAAGATGAAAATGTGAAAGGTTTTTATATATCTTACTAAGGTCTGGTTAACGAAAGTTGAAACTGGAAAAGCACGGAAATTTGAAAAATATATATTTGGCAGCAATAAGAATTTTGCATTTAAAACTTAAATTTAATAATTTGATACTTTAAAATAAAAGCATTATTAAATGGGTGTTTATTTAAAAATGGATATAAAGGATTTACAAAAATAAGTAAGTATATAGCTATGTAAACAGATACTCTAAAAATATCCTATATATTTCCGAATGATGTACACCATCAAGAATAATGTCATTCACCTTGCTGAATGGCCAGGCTGATTCGCTGCATTAAATATATAATTAAATTAATTTAAAATAAAGTACAAGGTTTTTCTACGCACTCTAAATTCTATAACAAAACCAGTGGCGTAGCTATCATAGTGCAAACTAGTGCAGTCCACCAGGGCCCTGAAGCTGAGAGGGCCCCCTGAGCTATGAAAAGAGGGGGAGGCAGCTCTTGTAGCTAGAAAAATTCTCGCAATAATTTTATTTTTTCAAGATTTTAAATGAGCATTTATAACGCCGATAATCGAAGCGCCGAGCGTCCTCGGTAATAATTTGCAAATAATCAATTTTGTGCTGTTGCTGGAAAAATGTAGCTGGAGGGGTATAATTATTTTCTCTGCACCGGGGCCCTTGTCCAACTAACTACGCCACTGAACAAAACGTGAATGAATTGGATATTGTGCGATTAATATTACTAATAATGCTGAAATATGTGGCATCCGATTAATTTGAGATCATTAATGTAAATATATCATAATTCACTGATCTAGGATTATTGATATTGATTAGGGATATCGGGCCACTATAATTAGGTATGTGTTTTAATACGAGTAACGTAATTACGGTCACGTAATTAAATTTCGTTCCGTATCAGTTGCATGATTAATTAGCAATATCACACGGTAATTGATTTTAGTCTAACAATGGTATTCGTAACCGCGCCCGTCTCTGCCACGCCCCACCACAAGCCGCTAAGTGACACAATGTCATTTCATGCTCCAAAATCCGTGACGAATGACACGTGACTCTACAACAATCATTTTACGCAAAATCGTACTGAAAACACAGATACTAGGAAATATAATATTGAAAAAGAACGTGAAAAGTCCTGAATAGTTGAATCGTTAATCTGGATAATGAAGGAACAAGAACACAAGAAGGATAATATAGGATAATTAACTCTTAACTTAATATTGTCTTTTATTAACGCGAGTATCACACATTTAAATAAAATACGGATTAAAACGCGATTTATTATTTATATTGTTTAAATTATTTATCCCGACGTTACGGATGCTTTTCAGCAACCGTGGTCACGGGGAGACAGCGTTTTAATCCGGTATGCAGTATTTTATTTAAATCTTAACTTATGATACGCAAAGTAATCTATACACGAAATGGTATACAATGATTCGAACTTGCAAAAATTGTATGTAAGGTAACCAGTAAAAAAAAAACAGAAAACAAAACAAAGGTGCCGACAACAGAAAAAGAAGGTAGAGACCTTCCTTTTTTCCGTGTAATTACGGAATACTATATTCAATATTATACAGGTTAAAAAATAACAGTTTGCACTCATAACTCAATAATTGTGAATGTTTTTACAAGATCTTATACGTATTCCGTAGACTACACACATCAAAGTTACCTTGGAGCTGTAGTACAAGTTATGATAAATGCATGTGCAATAAACCACCGCTCCATACGCATACGTAAAACAAACCTTTCTGAAGCAGACGAGCACTATTAGTCTGTCTGCCTGGACTGACAAAGGGTGGAAAAATAAGCGACTTCGGAGTAAATGCAGTGCTTTTGATAAATGGAAGAAAATGAAAAGTATAATAGCAAATACTATAATTGTTTATCGAGGCGAGCGCGGGACTGACGGCAGGGAGTGTCTGGAGATGGGTATTAGTTTTCGCCACATTGAACCCGTTGTGAGATCCAACTTATTAGGAGGCTTGATCATGCGAATAATACCGTTTTATACATTTTATTACATCCCAAGGGAGCTGTCGGGCTTGATCCCGCAATATTTGTGATAGCTATCAAATATTAAAATTTATGTTAATGTTGCAACTACATATTAAATAACTTCTTTTCATTTTTACCTATGAAAAAGATACATATACCTAAAATCATATTTTTACCATCACATTTTAATTCAAAGTTCTACGATCGACTTTTATGAAGAAAGTAAGTAATTTATTTTGTAATGAAAACTATTTCATATTTGGTTCAAAGTTTGCATGTTTTTAGCTCGTAATTACATTTTCTATGTTGAAAATATAATTTATGTGCATTCTCCTTTGAAGTTATGTCCTCGTTCACATAGACGCCTTACAAACTAGAGATTAAATAATGATTATGAACTCGAAATGGAGTAATTTTATTCATTCATAGTGAATTATTTATCATATTTTATATAATATCAGAAAATATAATATATATTTTATAGTCTGGAATAGAAATGAATACAGAATATTATATTTCGAAGATAGTAATACATATTATTGTCAAATATTCGCTAAGGTAAAAAAGTAGTAAACTTTATTTACATATCCAAAGCATTTACCCTACTTAAGCAGTAATCAAGTAAAAAGGACAAGAATACGTAAGAAATATTTTTTACTACGTGCCTGACCATGTCGAAGTTGGCGCCAATGAGCGTCCACCTTCGATCCAATCGAGTAGAGTGCACACACTGAAGGCTTTCTAAGTTATTTTACTGAAACGCTTCGGTGACATGGCTCACCTACCCTAGGTAACTGGTTTCGAAAGATATTTTATAAGCTTTACTTGGAAATAAGATATTTCCAATATATATTATATTTATTTTTACAGTATCCTCTTGTTTTTTAGTTTATTTGACTTTGGCTTGGACCGTGACCACAATTGCTCATGCTTATGACTCGAAACTCGAATGGCTCGAAACTTCGGGAATAACTAAAATAACCGATAATTTATATTATTGAAAGTACCTATAGTAGTTACCGATAAGTTATTTTATTGAAATGTGTGGTACCCGCCTAAATAAAAGACAATTTTGTGCTGTGAATAAATAATAAATAAAATTAAATAAATATCATTTAGTACATTTTAATGTATTTAATGTATCTACCCTACGAAACTCGGGAATTCACTTTTAACATAAAAATAAAAGATTTCTATGAATTATTCGCAATAGATATGCAAACCAATTTTCTAGAATTATTTTATATAGACATGGATTTGAAAGACGCAATTACAATCAACAAAAACCTGTAATTACTACACGTAATTAATGAAACAATTCTGATCGCACCTGCTAACCTATTTGTTTCTCGCAAGCAAAGAACTAAAGTTAAAGTATAATGTGTTCTGGGAAGTAACTAATGGGTGGCAAGTTTCAGCTCTAGGTACTGAAGCGGCCAATTCTAGTGGCAAGACTACTTTCTGAGTACACATTAGTGGGCGCTGTAGCTTTCTCGGCTAAATCTTAACTATCTACTTAAGTCAGTGTCAGTGTGAACTCGCGAACGAATTGAATAAGCCCCTCTTTCCACGTTTGTTTATCTGCTTTCATTACTGGAGCTTCACTAACAAATTTCGGTTCAATTACGCCGTAATTTGGGGAATTGGCGTAGCACTTTATTAGCTTCATCTAATGCATTTCCAAAAATTATATGTCCCTATTTGATTTGTATGGGTTTATTTTATTGCTTATTTATTTTACTCACAAAACATTTTGTTAATTAGAAAGCACGGTCTTATCGTATTAATAAAACATGACGATGTAGATTTAATGTTACGCCTATTTTGTCCATGTTATCCCTAATTATGTTCTGTATTTATCAGCTTACAAACAACATAGTCATTAAAGTACGGTAACCTATATGTGTTAATACAAGAGCTAATTAAGTATAGGTTACGTTAACGTGTTACTAATTTGGGAGCTGTAGCTTCCAATAAGAGCATAGGTACTTATTCACGTTGTACTACGATATGGTATGGTTATAGAATAATTATACCCAAGAATATCGATATGATATCCATATATATTGGATATCGATTGAAACTTTTTTCCAAACGGACATCCGAATCAGCTGATGGTAAGCGACTACTGCAATACCATAGGTCTTGAGGATGCTTTGCCAGTCTTTAAGGTGAGAATAGACACGTTTCTTGAAAGTTCCCTAGTCGTATCGGTTCGGAAAAACGTTGACGAGAGCTGGTTACTTAGAGTGGTGGTGGAGCGTGGCAAAAAGTGCCTTAGGAATCGCGCAGTTGTGGATCGTCATACATCGAGGTGGTGAGGGTGGAATTTCAGAAATATCATTAATCATTATTGATCTTTTAGACTAGGGATATGAAATGTAGTTATATTTGATACCCTCTAGGTTATAAGACACACACAGTATGGTATCCTCATAAAAATAGGTTTGTTTAATGACATCGTAAAGATTCGACACGGTCGCGAGAAGGTGCGCTGAAAGCATACTCTTACAGTAACCATAACTGCGTACCATAAATCTTATAATGTCTCATTTTATCACCACCTATATGGATATTGTTACTATATTCATTAATATTTGAACATAAATATTTGATTTCACTATAATAACATTTTTGATTTATAATTAATTATTAAGTTGATGAATTTATTAAATAATACATATTATAGTTCTTTTTTATTTTGTCTTTTTCTTTTAAATGTATGTTTGTGTGTGTATCAAATAAAATATTCTAATTCATTGTTATTAGTAATAACCTTTTATTGACTAGTACAAGCCCCTTTTCTATTAAAGAAACCAGAATCCATTGACTCTGCATAATTCTGTATTATGTATGGAAAAATCTTGAAAGAATTATAATCATTGATCCGAGAAACCTATATTTTTTTAAATTCGAATAATAAGCAATGGTTGTTTAAATATTAGCATATTCGTACGACATTAGCTTATATTTCATATTCATGCATTTATGTTTTCATGATGACCACAACCATGAACCCACACAAGAATTCCCAATGAACCATTCTTCTGACGATATTTAATTAACCTATAAAACCATTAGATAATGAAGTGGACGCAACTATAACAAAGAAAAAAGACACTCTTTGACATAGGTTATTATAGCAACTTGCTATTATCGCGTGTCTATAATTAAAAAGCTACTGCAATATAAGTGTGTACCTATGTAGTGATTTGACACAACCTGATCTTGAATGTAGTTAAAATATATATGTAGGGGTGATTTAAATGTATTTCCAAAGCAGAACAATATTTTGTAGTTAAAAAATTAAAAAAAAAACAGACGACAATTAGATTTAATAGATCACACTTTGAAGATTAATGACTTGCAAGTCAATGACACACCGTTATATAATACAAATGTCCCCGTACTAACGCGAATTTGCGCGTATTAAAATAATAGGCATTTTAAATTCTGAACAATACACAATAATGCTGTAAAGAGGTGTTTTTCTTTGTTTGTAGAAAATATGCTATATTTATATGTTTTATGTAGATAACAATGAATTTTCATGCCGGAATTTCGAAGTTATGATGTACAGAAGCCGTTAATATGGCAACTTTGTGATATTTAAATCAGACAGCTGCCACGGTCTTTCAGTCTGCCCGTGACCAAGGTTGCTGAAAAGCATCCGGAACGTCGGGATAAATAATATGATTATAATAAATCGTTTTTAATCCGTTATAAAGTATTTTATTTAAATGTGTGTCGCGTTAATAAAATACAATATTCTAATTACATTACAATTCCTAGTTACACGTGAGATCGTGACATGATGTCCTAAAAATATATTGTTAATTGAAAGTAACTAAGGTGAATTTTACAACTGAATTATCCTGAAAATGTCTGATCTCAATGCCTCCCTTTCTCCCAACTTTCCTTATTATTAACAGTAAGTTTTGCTCATAGCGACTATGATCAAAACTTATGAAGCAATCGTCTGACCTTTATTGAAGTTAAGATTAAATTTGAATTTAATATAATATTAGAATTAATTGTAATATTTAGTCTATTAGAATTAATTCTAATATTGTTGATTGCAAATGTTGTTATTACACAGCAAAATAATAATTTTCAGTAATAACTGATCACCTCCGCGGTTCAGTAGTAAGCCCGTCAGTGAAACTAGAATAGTCTTTCACTGGAGGTCCCGAGTTCGAAAAAGAAAAAAAAAAGAAAACAAGAATTAAAAAATATTCATTTCGGGTAGAGTACAGAATATTTATACCTACTTGCCTGTAAAGTAGGTATATATATATTAAACTAGCTGACCCGGCAAACGTTGTTTTGCCATGTAAATAATTTCTAAAAAGCAGGGGTTGGTGATAAAAAAGTAAAAATTTAGGGATGTATGTATTTTTAAATGCCACATTATAAAAAAAAAAACAAAAAATTTCGTCCAAAATTAAAAAAAAAATTAAGAAACAACCCTTATCACTCAGGGGTATGAAAAATAGATAGTAGCCGATTCTCAGACCTACTGAATACGCATATAAAATTTGGTAAAAATCGGTAAAGCCGTTTCGGAGGAGTACGGTAACTAACATTGTGACATGGAAATTTTATATATTAGATAAAGTAGGTAAAATAATCAGTGAAGTTAAATAGATTTCTATCCCGCAAGCTTTACTAAAATCATTACTACGATTTCAGTCATAGTATTTTAGTTTTATGTTAGATATCGACAGACGAGTATGGTTCACTTAATGGTAGGTGATACCTCAGCCACAGAACATCAGTCAGTGATGTGCTGTTGAACTAATTTTTACTTCGAGATTTTTCCATCTATGAACGGTGGTTCGTTACCCGATCGAAATTGAAATAATCCTCCCACCAGTTGAATGCCCGAAGTTACCTGACGTGGCGAAAAAATGTTTACAGAAAGTTATAAACATGTCATCCGGGTGGGATTCGAACCCACGACCCATCTATGGGTACGGCAGATGTTCTAACGAACGCGCCAACGAGCCGGTCAAAAACTAAAATAAAAGAAAAATTAATCTATCCTATGCGACAACATTTTGTCGAATAAACACATAACATTTTTTATTATTACAACGGTGATATTATGACTATTTTACCTGAGGGTGACATTACGTCCGCGTCGAAGGGACAGCTTTTTGTAGTTGTGTTTATTATTTTTAGGTTATCAACCTACACTGAAATGATGTGGTGTGATGAAAAAAAGTTTCCTTATTCACAGGAATACATAAAATTTAATCTCTAGAATAACCTAGAATATTAGTCTAATTAAAACAATCCCAAATGTCTTATACAGTTAACCTACATTAAATAAACAGAAGAGAGTGACGGTAAACAATAAATTACACACAAAGTTTGTGAGAACTTGGTACAATCTTCAAAGGCCTGTAAACGAGATCAAGTAATTTAATGCGAAATAAGCAAAATTACTCTGGCATTGTCGGCTTCTCGACGCCGAGCCGGCACAGAAAATCGTTCCCGAGAGTATTACGTTCAAAACATTAAAAATTAAATTTTATATTTACAATGAGTTTGGTGAGATGACAGGGTATTAGAGTGCAAGCAGTCGAAAAATCTGTATGAAATGGTCGTAAACGTAAGGGCAATGTGATGGCCGTCCTTTTTTTAGTATTCAGTGCGCGTTTCATAAAGGAAAATTAAGGTAGGCCGCTGCGGACATGTGGACTTTGATTCTACGCCCATTTTTATATGTAAAAGTGGTGGTCATCTCGTATTCACAAAAGCACCCATAACAAGACACCTTCTGTAAGCTGTCATATCGCGTATTCGTATATTACCGCAGCCTCCTTACGCAAGCATTTTGCTAAAAGGTGCCTCCAGAACAACCCATGAAAGATATACTAGTATTAAAAAACTAATTTTATAGTAAAAAAATAGAGTTAACTTTTAAATAAAATTTCATTTTGTTGTTCTAAATATTCATGTTTACTCCGATAGAACTAAAAAGTCCGAACATAAAAATATGTATTAAATCTCTTGTTTAACTACTTCTTTATAAAACTTAATAAATATCTTCAAATGATCAGACAGAATTTTTTCCATTGTGGTCCAAATAACAAACATATCCTCCCCTTGAAAATAGTAGGTATTTGTCTCGGATATTTTAATCACTAATTCGATCGTGTAAACAAAACAATAAAGGTATCGTAAACTTTACAATTATTAACATTTTTGCTCTCCTCGCTCGTCGCTAAAGCACTTCCATTCCATCCTAACTTTCCAAACTTATCTTAGTTAGTGACGATCAATTTTCATTTTCCCTCGATTACACGCTGCTAGGGATGAAATTAAAGTATAGTTAAATTGTTGTCTTAGCTATAACAGTTCCTTAAAGTAATTATAAATATTGTTGTACTCGTATATCTTCTTACATGAATGATATATTAGCATAATGTTTAGCAAACTTGAGTAAACAACTGCGTGCTAGCAGGCTGTAGGCACTTGTGACTACCCAAAACTTGTGTACCTTATTAAATATTATATGCATGAGTATTATACTAGTACAGGAGTATTCAGTTTCAATTTCATAGTTTAGTTGATTAAATTAAAATACTTTAAGCAGTCGAAGTCGACTGATATTTTAGTATTTTAAGCAGTATTCTACTCGTACTTATATGTAACAAATTATTAACTTTTTTATCACGACTCTATTTCTTTAACTAAAAACTATAAATATCTTCAATCTGTTTACATCCTCTTTTGTGCTATATTGTTATTTATAAGCTTTTTCATGTACTTTCCACATACAATACAAAATTAATATGTAAAAGCCTGGCTCATTGCAAAATAATGCGAATGGTATAAGTCTGATATTTATAAAATAATATATTTAGTTTTATTTTAATACGTTGACAATCGACTTCTTAAAAAATAAAAAACGTTATTTTAAAACCGGTATCTCAAAATAGAATCATAAAGAGTTGCTATAATTTATTTATAAACTTTCCTTTAGCGTGGAGCAACGAGGAACTGCTAGATTTGTTTTCGTTTCTTCCGCTCTAGAAGCGTATTTACATATTACAAAACTGAAAACCTTCATAATAGGTATATGCACAAGATGATAAACAAAACGGAACACGGGAAGTTATATTTTAGACAGTTTCAGCGAACGACAGTATATCAGGGGAACGGATCCCTTCGCCGTCATATTCTGTAGATACGAACGTTTGTCAAAAATTATAATACAGGAGAAGACTATTTATAAAGAGCGCATTCCATTAATTTAGACTGTTCTTGTATTATTTAATTAAATATGAATCATTTCCAAACGACTGGTTAAATGATGTTAAATATTAACTATACACGTCGGTATTCATCGCGTGAGTAATGTTTCCTAAATTACAAAGTTCTATATATGTTTACTATGTCCTACGTACTAGTAAGATTATTCATCACTAGAAAGACGACACTGAAGTGTACAAAAACATCAATGAAATGTATTGGTAAATCTTGTTGGTTAGCGAGGCGTCGGTGTTCGATTCAACATCCATCATGATCACAGGCCGTAGTCGGTAGATTGATCGCCTGAGCCGCACGATACGACGTAAATATAGCAAGAACCGAGGAAACACTGAGACAAAAATGGTGAGAGCAAACAAATGCGCTGTCGATATCCTGACAGAAGGATTGATAGTTGGCGATGGCCGGCTGCCGCACTCGCCGCATCCTCTCTATAAGAATATTGATATACTAACCTCATACCACTTGTATAGTCTGTAGACTGTAGTCTCTTCCATATTTTAACTAATACGCTAGTTACTTTTATAAATGCAATGCAATAGTTGTTCGAATAATATTTCTCAACACTAATACGTCTTTTTTTTAATTTAATTGTAATAATAACAAAATTATGCTTTGCGTTTTGATTATTCATTGGTTCGTTTTACACTGGGTCTAAAATGTTTGGGTTCGTTTCGTAGTTAAAAAAATACATATATACCTAATCATCGTGTATTAAATGTTTGACCTGAATATAGAAATTCCGTCTGGATATCGAACTATCTTTCATAAATCCTTGAATCAATTAAAGTTCTATCTTAAAATTAAAGTTTGGCTTAGGCCAATATCTATATATACTTACTTGAAATATCCAGACTTTCCCTGAACGGGTAATAATTGTTTCAGAAATCGTGATGTCTGAAGGCGCGGGCGGCGGCACTTACCCCGCGCGATCCCCACTCTCCACTTCCACCACGGGACATTCTAGCTCCAGTCATCACAGGTAAATTTATCCTTATTTAATCCCAGCAGTGAATATAGTAAGGTAATCTATTTATCATACAGCCTGCGTATTGTTTATTTTATAGAAATAAGATTTAGATCTACGTATATATATTTCATCAGTTATCTGTATAATCTGGTATTTCAGAGAATATTATATTAACAGAAAAAGTCAATAACATCCATGCATCTTGTTAAAACTATGTACTGTAGCTATATATTTAAGGAAAGAAAATATTTTATTCGACTCCAAAACTTTATTCACTAACTTCCCATGCTAGAACTTATTGACTGAAAGTTTATTAATGCTCTTATGTTAAAGTTCCCTTTGAGCTCGAACCCTCCGAAATTAATCTTAGCTCTCTACATCAAAAGGCTTCTAAATATTCCACATTCCGACCGCCTACCTATCAAACAGAAGAGACAAAAATTTTCAGCATCAAATTCAATAAAACGTCTGGTGTGGTCTCTAATTAAATACAATAGCTCGTGCTCTTAAATTATATTCTGGGTCTATTTGAAGAGGGCATCTCGTTGCTAATAAAAAATTGATAGACCCTTCCGTTCGGTTCTCGAGCCTGCCAACGTTATTTAAAGTTATCTGCGAGATATAAATTAAACTTTTAGATCACGAGTGTATATTTAATTGCTTCTAATTTTAATTATAAATATTCTTTCTCACGAAGTCCGTTTGGTTATGAATGTTGTTAGTTGTGCACAAATACATTTTTATGTTTGCGTAATCTTGGGAGCGCACGCTAAACATTGCGCACACTTAAACAATGTATAGGTGCACATTCGACAACATTCATAGCAACGGACTTCGTGACATAGAATATCTATACAGTAGTAGTGTATGTATGTATCTACTGCATTGAGTCAAATTGTATTTATTTTGGCAACATAATTTATAGACCAAAATAATTTTAAAAGCTGTTTGACTTAATAATATTCAGTTGCTTATCTTTACTCAGTTATAGTCAATCTGTTGCTAGGTATTACCGTGACAAAGCAATCACAAACACACACTCGCCTTTATAATTCACGTATAAGTAGGAAGTATAATAAGTGAGTATTTTAGAAAAGATTTTGAAAGTTCATTGATGAGAAATGTAAGTATGAAAGCATTTCAGGAACTATGAATCCTAAAGATGAACGGTGTTCTGCACATTCCATTTTCTAGCTTATTTTAGAAAAGAGTAAATTTAAGTCCGCATCAAACGAACAGAAAATGGAGCTTGCTATTCGTTCTTGTTTTATTTGGTAGCTAATTGAATTTCATGTTGTGGGATCATGAATGTATAGTTCAAATTTAAATATTCATGTTCAAAGCTACTGTTCTGAATGTGATATGTTTTTAAGTATATAATACTGAGTTTATTAGGTAGTCATTGTTGAAGTCTAAGTTTGTTTAAGTAAAAAAATATTGAATTATTTTCAAGAACGGAGGTCTATCAATCAAATTGTTATTAGTTTATATTTTACATATATCAAATTTTCGTCAATTATCGATTTGAATAGTGTATGACACCTGCGGCGAAACGGACATACAATCTTAAGACTAAAATAGTATCTGAAGTCGGCTCAAAAGATAAATAAATATCTTACTCGAAGTATACTACAAGCAGTAGTGGAAAATATAGGTTAAAAGCAATATTTGTTATTAGTTGTAACAAAGGTATGGAAAATTGAGTACGAAAATCTAAAAGCTTTGGTTGAATTATATTCCAAGCAATAGTGGCAAAATGAATTGTAAGGGGTGGTCAAACCTAAAAGCCATAATAAATATTATTTTACTTTCCTTTATTATTTTATGTTGTTACATAACAATATAATGACTTTATGACCCCTACTTTATCGACACGCTCTCGCTCAGTATTAATCTATTTTCTAAAATAAACGCGTAACATGATGTAGGCAAAATATTAATGAGTATTTCATATCGCATCTTGGGTTCAGCCTGAACATAAAGTGGTATACCATTAATATGTTATAGGGTACGACCCCGACCGGTCACAGTTTTGCTTGTTCACCATTCGAGACAGCCTTTCCCGCGTTAGCTCTCAAATTGAACCTAAATAATACATGATCTAACCTTAAAATGTAATCCAGGGTTATTACCTTCGCAGATTGCCATTTTATTTGAGTGCTGTTGGCTACGAACGCGTAAATTGCCAAAATGTTTTTATAGTAGCTGACTTTAAGATATTTTCTCTAAATAATAGAACTATATTATATATGTATATATTTGATTGCAAATGATATTGTACGGTTAATAAACGTGTTTGCGGCGTTTTAATATCATATAATTAAATATTCACGAGTATTCTATCAACATTAATTATAATTTGTTATTTTTCGAGTTGGTATCTACTCAATAAATCGATGAGTCATTTTATTCATTAGCTGCTTACATCAGAAACACGGGGGCAATGAAATTACCCCTTTTACAGTGTTAAGTGGTAACGAATCGTATCCCATCATCAATCATAATTGCCCCTCTCAAGTCTCACCTAAGCCCCACGGGGTTCCACTGTCTATATAATTTTATTTGCTTTACTTCCTCTTAGCATTAACATATTGCCGGAACCATTAAACTGATAGGTCATCGAATTATTCGGCATATGATATTTATTTAGTCTGCTTGTATTAGCAATAATGTTAGCGTAAAATAAATGAGATTGTAGAATTTAGATTGACGTATAAATCTGTTTCTTCAGATCACCGTAAGAACTTACATGGCTAAAAAGTTGCAAAATATTTGTTTATGTATTTCTTATTAATGACACTATAAAGCATTCATGCAGGCAGGCATGGCATACATGGTAACACAATTATTCGATAAAATTCTTTCTTCTTTTTCTTCGAAATATCTTTATTTTAATAAGTATTTATGAAGCATCGAGAAGAAACCGGCATGAAGATCGGTATTTCGTTTTACAATACAATACACTCAGGTGCCCTGAGTAATTTACAACTGCTTAGTTAGCAGGCATGTGACACAAAAATCCAGTACCTAAGCAATTGAACTAATATTTCTAGTAATAGTAGTTCAATTACCTAAGTTGAGTGTAAAGATGCACTTTTGCAAATCGTAACCGCAAATCTACAAATTATCTACTTAGAACCCAATAAGTATGAAATTAAAGTTTTAAGTTAAATTCAGTTTTAATAGTTTAGGGACAATATAACCAAATACAAAAGATATCGCTGTAATTTATATTTATGATGTGATACACATCTTTGTATATTTTAGACATGTTAGTTACCTCAGGTAAATTAACGTGTTCCGCTTTATAAAGGTAATTTAGAAATGAATTGGATATTTTTTCTGTTCCCTATTTTTTCTTTAATATATTTGTTTTTCTTAATATAATATTTTTTATCAAGATACTTATTACATATTGACTGCCTCCGTGGCTCAGTGCTAAGCGCGCTGCGTTTAGTAACGGAGATTCTAGGTTTGAATTGGAAAATAAGAATTAAAAAGATTGTTTCAGTCGGGCAGGGCACAGAAGGCTGATCAGCTACTTGCCTGTAAAGAAAAATGGGCACAGAAACGGGTCTGCCCCATGCCCTACTAGAGGAATCGGGAATTCACTTTTTTATTACTAATTGACCATCCGCATCCGCAAATTCATGGTTTATGAAAAGTATTATTTTAGTTATTGTATATTATAATCAAGAGCTTTACACATTAAATTACTATACGTTTTCTTCGTAGTTAATCAAATTCGCACTACTAATGATAATTATCCCAGCTGTCCATTGCTTCCTTATCAACCTGTCATTCACTTAAAGGAAATAGAAAATAAAGTAATCCTCGACCACATACCGGACTCTCCCCTCCTTCGCAACCTTCGAGAAAGTGAGTGACGTCCCAGCCAAAGAAGCTCCATTAACCACCAACTTTAAGGGGCTCAACCAAGATGGGAACGCGTAATAAATAAAGCGCTTGAGACAGATAAATTATCTTTGACTCAGCCAGAGTCACTTCAGACAAATTGTCTGTCATAAAATCCTAAAACAAACTCGTTTTTACTCAGGACTCTTTGTAAACACCTTAAGTTATACGCATGAATTACACGATTAGGTTGAGTTTCAAAAAAAGCGAAACAACATTAATTATTCATTTTGAAATACTTTTATTATCAAAATGGATTGTTCAAATTAAAGTAGGTACATCGAAAAGAGAGGGTCTGATGTTGTTAAACTTTTAATTGCTTTTATCGCGCGCTTTAGCTTTAAAAGCCCGAAGTGCGTGTGACTATGTACAGTTATTGAATTAATCTTTCAGCAGAATGGTTTTACAGCGAGACACATTTTCACATTGCGGTAATGGTCACTTGCCCTTTTAAAATGGCATTAAATCATTACCCTTGAAAAAAACTGATATATATTTACTTTTCATTGAAGATTTGTGAAGTAGGTAAGTGTATTGATAAGCAGCATGTTTAATGGTGAGCATGTATGTTATTATGAAGTAGGAAGTGAGACTAATTTTTCAATCATCTGTTATTATATATTAGAATAATATTGTTGTTTTTGATGTAATGGAAGAAAATATATTGAAAAAAATAAGATGAACATAGGAAAAATCAACTAGGTATTACTGTTCTAATAACCTTAATCTATTCTCACTCTTCAAATTAGAGGTAAAACGATAGGAAAATGGATATTACAAATTGCGAAACAAAACATATTTTATAAAAATATTTATTTATGATTCTAGAGTAATAAATACAGTTTCATGCAGCCAACAGCTCAATATATCTTCCAGTTACTTATGAAACTGACTCCTACTGTCAATAAACGCAGTAATCGCTGTGATATGGCAGCCATTTGGCAGGATTTATTCAGTGCACCGGTTTCGGCGTCCAGCGCAGGCAGATATAGTTAAACTCGTTTGTTTCAATCGGGAACAATATGTCATAATAACGGAACGTCGCCACATGTTCGGGGAGAGTCCAGTTGTCCAACTATTGTTCACTACTATCCAATTAACAGGAAACATGTCAAGCACGCTGATGCGGAGTGATGTTTCGCTGTGTCACTAATTATCGGCCTTTTGTATTGCAAATATTATTACGGTGGCCAACTGAACGTAAATTTGCATTGCAATTAAAATTATTTGCATCTCATACACACTTATCGGCGTTATGATAACCCAAATAGGGAACTTACTGACGTTGTATTCTCATTATGAATTCAATTTGTTGGGTTTTATCGGGTTTCGATAAAATTTTCCTTATTATCGGTGATACGCAAGGCTTCAGACTACGCCTATTCCTATTAACATTGTCGGATGTGAAAATCGATTACAATTAATTTAACGGCCTCGTTGGTGCACCTGGTAGAACACCGATGGGTCGCGGGTTCGAATCCCACCGGGACGACTTGTTTATAATTTTCTATAAGTATGTCTTCCCCACGTCTGGTCACTTTGGACATTAAACGGGTGGAAGGAATATCAAAATTCCAACCGGGTTACTGTGGTACCGTTGTGTTTCAGTCTCAGTCTATGGATTTCCGAATGCTCGAATTAAAAAATAGGTCGACATCGAATCAATGACTTGTGTTCTGTGGCTGGGGTATCACCTACCATAAAGTGAACCTCATGATCGACTGTCGATATCTAACATAAATTTTTTTTGGTACGATTAAAAAAGAGATTTCTGATTTTTAACATACTTACGAAGAACATAATTAAGAACAATTTATTACCGTGTAATTAAATGTGTTCATATGTTTGGTTGAATTTTAAAAAAAGAAAGGGTCTTGTTACATTTTCTAAAAATGTTTAGTGGAATAAGAAGAAAATGGCTCAAAATGCACATCCGACAATTTTAATAGGGATATGTGACTTATTGTCTCTCCGTAACCGGTCGTAGCAACAAAGCCAAGATCCACTCACAACTGCCTTAATAAATATTAATTATCTTATAGTTATGGCCGCTATTAGCATCGATCGTAATTATCCTAGTCATAAGAGCAAATAAAATCACCCGCTAACGATCTTTAGGACAAATCATGCGTCCATAGGCAATCCTCTTACGCTAAGCCCTCTCCCTACCGCACACATAAGCCGCGCAATAGAGATATGATAGACGTTATTAATTAGATGTCGTTACGTCCTGAGCCATTTCATTGTGTGAACGCGGAAAACTCATAGCCCCTAAGTGAACTTTCACTGGTAACGATTGCATTCCCGTCTCCCCTTATAAGAGAAAATATTTGGTTCTTGTTCAATCTTATTAGGATATATTATTATTATTGAAAATGTAATAATACATGTTCAGTGCAATTTAATCTATTCGATCTCTCTATGTAATTCATTTAAAAAAAAATCATCATTTTAATATTCTTGCAAAGAAAATGTGCCAAAGATTCTTATTCTCTTTTAAATAATTAAAGTCGATTAGAAGTGTACTTAATACTTATATAAAATTATTTATTATAGACAAAAAAAATATATCTAAATTACAATCAAATGCATCACACGGCCGAAAAATCATCAGTAATTATTTACAAAACATGAATCCACATTTACACGCCAATTAGCCGGCTGTATAGTTGACAGCGAACAGTAACTACAATTACGCTATTGCGACCAGACACCGAATTGAATTTTATTTTAAAACCGTGATACTGGAGCGGAGTCTACTGTTACGCGCCATTTCATGCGTAATTTGATATTCGGATGACAAATTAGTTGGCGAACGCCGCGCCCGGTAGCGTGTCGCTGAAATTACAGGGAGAAACGACTGAGCTTTTGCGTTCAGTTTCAGCTAAAGTATCTCAGCTAGTACTTTAGCACAAAGATTGTTTTTACACTTAGGCGATTAATCTTCATTTATTTGCAATTTCTTAGAAATTTCAATTTTCTTTGATAAAGGTAGTTAGTTTTTTTACATAATAAATAGTAAACAAACATAATACAACTCTGTTAAAATTCAACTGGATATTTTGACTAGTTTTTTTCTCTATGCTGGTGTAGTTTTAAGTGTGAAAAGCCATTAAAGCGAAAACTACATAGACCTTTAACTCTTTTATTTTATGATTTTCGTTACGTATTTTTATGTTATTTAGATTTAAGTACACATTACAAAGTGTTTGCATTTAGTAGATTAGAAAGAAACCTTAAAATAATCAAATCCTTGGCTAATACTTATATTAACGTTATGTATCTACGTGTTTTCTGTACTTATCTATACAGATGAGTAAGCTCTGATTTCGTAAACAAAAGCGCTCAATGATTCGCTTCCTTCCTTGCCTTGACGAGCGGTAATTGGACGGGCGTAATTACTGCTTGCTTGTAAAGCCATCATCTTATCATTTTCGAAGGGGTATTAGCGAAAAACATGGCCTGAAAGGGGGACAGAGCGCTATAAACCGCGTTGTGGTATAGACAGCCAACGAGTTAAGTTCGTTATTAATATCTTTAGACGAGTCGGAAATGGCGATGCCTTCTCAAAGAGTAAACGTCAAAACGGGGCAATTATTAGTTGGAGTAATTAGTTTGGTGCATGGTTGTTTGAGTCATGATAAGTAATTGGTTGAACATGATTACTTCTAAATTCTATACCTATCTTTGTTGCTATACGGGTGAAAGAAGCTCAACTAATCCAATCACTGTCAAAGTCAAGGCTGCGTATTACATAAAATCTAACACGTGTTCACACGTCATAAAATATCAAAAACATAATTAAGATAAAACAGGATAACCGTTGATTAAGTTATAGTTATAACATTGGTCAAATATGAAGATACATTTCATTCGAGCGTAGCCGGACTACAGTAGTACAGGTACTAGATTTTGAAGTAGAATATCTAATGCCTTAATATCTACCTGCAGGAACCTAAGCCTGGAAGCATTCAAAATCTTTCACGATTAATTTACTATTCCACAGGTACAAAATAATAAAGAATCGTTTTTATTACAGACATATTATCTACAAACGATTTGCGAATGTTGCGGGCTGAAGGGTTAAGATTATGCGTCACATTTATTTGACGGTTTGTCATCCCGACAGAAACTGCTGTAATCTGATTTTTGATAAATGGCCTTGTTTTCTCCTTTTATAAGCACATTCCGCTTTTATTATCTTGATATAGTGCAAAAATGTTTGAACTGATTTATTTCAAAATGCAAATTATTATGGGGCTTGCATAAGTTTTCCCTTATTTTATACCTATATTTTTTATATGGAATGGGGACAAACAGGCAGCTTACACTTTTGTTAGTAAGTATATACATACCATGGACCAAAAAAATCAGCTGCATTACCGGCCTCAAAGGAATGAGTAGTCTACTGAAATAAAGTCCCTATTCGAATCACTTCAGAAATCCCGCTTTTGGCAACCGGTTCCCCAAAGTAGATGTTCGAAGTAGAAACTTTCTAAGAAAACTTGCGAATATAATCTTCGAGATATCGAAGTAATGAAAAATATAAAAACTTCTACCTAATGACAGATATATGTAGTAACCGGCCTTAGCCGACAAGCCGACTATTTCGACAAGACTACAATCATTCTTATTCATATCATCTATCCCTACTCAGTGCTTTAAATATATTACATACAACTACATACCAATTTCAGGAAAAACATTGACATATCCTATATTATGTATGAACTTAAATCGCCTTTATGTTGATAATATTAATTTTATACCATATTATTTTTACTTAAAAATGTAAAACTCTATAGACTATACTTGTCTAATTGCTACACTAAATTAAACTAACATACAAATGTTGTAGGGTTGAATTATTCTCCCAGAAGTCACTTTGCCACGCTTCGCGTACCCGTTGCCAGTAAAAATTCTAAATAAAAGAAGAGGCACATTTATGAAGAGCAAAAGAACAATTTCGTTAGGTGCCCGTTGGAAATTTGCTGACTTCAAAGGGCATTTCAACAACGGCTTTCCTCCCTCTTTGTTGACCTTTATAAAAGTGTTTAAAACAAAAATTATATTAGTCAAGTAAGAGATATTTGAGAGGGTTTTTTGTTAAGGAATACATTTATTTCGACGAAGTTGACAAATCCACTTGCTTTCAAAAAATACTGAGGCTAATATATTCCAAGACCTAACTGAGGCTTGAATCTTTTAGTTTTAGTATATCTCTAACCATTTTTTCGCTTTAGAAACTTGGGTGACGTCTTGCCGTATTCCAAGACTTTAATCAAGTTAAAAGCCCTAGTTTACGACACTTCATATTACATTTTGTTAATCAATAATTTATATTATTTATTATTAATTCTGATGTCAACCAGATACTAAACATGTCTAAATAAAATTATTAAAACGCGATTTATTATTTATATTGTTTAAATTATTTATCATATTATATTTCATGAAATCAAACATACTAAAAAACAAGAGGACACCGTTAGTCAATATTGTCATAATATAGAAAATTACAGTAAATATCAACTCCGTAGGAATAGATGGCAACTTTGTGACATTTCAAAAATCAGACAACTGTCATCTTTCTGTCTCCCAGTTACCACGGTTGCTGAAAAGCATCCGAAACGTCGGGATAAATAATTTAAACAATATAAATAATAAATCGCGTTTTAATCCGGTATACAGTATTTTATTTAAATGTGTGATACTCGTGTTAATAAAAGTCAATATTACTAAACATGTCAACAAGGGCTATGAGTATTTTTGTTAATGTATACGAGCGATTATGTAGAGTCACGAAAACATATTTGACTCATAGTATTTATTGGGTAAAACTTTAAATTGCTTCCTACCCACTTTGAGTGGCTATTGAACCAATTTGCCAGTTGCCTCCATCTAACTCGATGACGATAATCTACTTCGATTTATTTTTACCTGGTAACTTTTACGGCTGTAATATTTTATTTATAAATAAATTTATTTCATCAAGTGCTATTTTTATTGGAACGAAGTTCCTTATCGCGCGTTGTGAAAGGGGGCTAGACGGAAAAAATTCTTACGAAAAGTTGTCACGACACTTTTTTTGAAAATAGAACGGTTTCAACTTTCAACATTCAAGTTTCATTTTTGGAACGATTGGAACGAAGTTCCTTATCGCGCGTTGTGAAAGGGGGCTAGACGGAAAAAAATCTTACGAAAAGTTGTCACGACACTTTTTGCTATAGTCCCGCGCATCTATGACGTGTATGAAAGAATAGACAGACAGAGTACATAGTATATATATATCTTCGTTCCATCCGGGTGTCCCTTGACACCTCTCATTTTTTAAGTATGTATTTATTTATTCACTACAGATTTTTAATAGCACAGATATCAAACGTCAATAATGCATTATATTATAACCCGCATTCTGAAATAGTGGTAAGGATTTAAAAAATGCTAGTTATAAAAAATACTAATTAAAAGTTACAGAATATTCATATAAAAGAAAATATAACTAGTTTTATGAAACCACATGAAAGGTAATTTATTGCAAGAGTATGAACTCTGTTCTAATATTATGTAGTTCAAAAAACGTTTTACTTTTGCATAGTATAAATTACCATTCTCACATTTTCTTTGAATGTAGAAATAAACTTTTTTGAATTATCGTAACGCCTGACACGTTTTTAGAGCAAATTAACAAATACAACACGCTGCTAATTATGTTAGCTGTAGTTTTTATAATAATTTTGAATATTTTATTATATATGCCTACTTCTTTGATATTATAAATTATGTTTTATCTTGTTGTGTGTAAGGTATATATCATAGGTGTAAGTAACAGTACACTTGCAAAAGCAACACCAATAATAATATATCTATTGAATTATTTGTATTTAAACTTTGAATATATTTCGAAAAGCGAATTATTTCTTAATTAGTTAAAAGAAAAACAAAAGAATCATAAGCCATATTAACAATAATTTCAGGACGGTTATTTAAAATAAAAATTATTTCACTTTGTTTCGAACGAAATGTTCATTATAATATGGGAGTATCCAATACAAACTATGCTTGGTCGGAAATCAAAAGCAACCTCCCTGCATTCAATATTGCTTCATATTGTAGTTATGTATCGGGTTAATCAAGGGGCACATTCACGAATCGCTAACTTCGTTCGAAGTAATGTCGATGCATTAATAAGACAACTCTCTCTAGTTTACTCGATTAAAATTAAATTTGTATTCAGTCAACATATCGGGGCTGAATATTAGAAGAAAAAGGCAATGAATAGAGAACGGTGGAGAAACGAGGAGGGTTCATACATTTTATTAAGTTTCTTAATATAGATCAATAAATATAATAAAGTTATTTTTAGGTATTTATAAGATTAGATTTATATATAATTATTTAAATTTAATACTTAGTCTACCGTATCTAATTACAAAAGGAAAAGAAAGTTACTTAGTTACAGGTACTAATATTTCTAAAGAATAATAACATTGTCACTATCTGTAACTACAATAATAGAAAATATTCGGCATTAGTTACTGTAATGTTGAGTTTTTTAAGTTATATTATATTTATTTGAGAAAAAAAGTATTTTATCTGCTATCAATATAACCTCTTAACACCATATTACTACTATATTAGCTATAGTATAAAAAAAATTAAAAACCTTATTCAGTATCGTGGAATAAGCTTGGAGTAGTTAATCTCAGTGTTGTATCTTTTGTTATAGTCATTAACTATTTGATAGAGCGAGACAAAATATATTTTAACTATTTTTTTTATGTTAGATATCGACAGACGAGCATGAGGTTCACTTGAAGGTAGGTGATACCTCAGGCACAGAAAATCAGTCAATGACGCGCTGTCGACATACTTGTTACATTCGGAAATCCATAGAATGAAACCGAAACGCGTAATATGCACTTCACAGTCTTTTCCATCTATATATCTTATTATAATATAATCAAGGTTTTGCCACGTTTATAAATACCCTTATTGATAAATTAAAAAATCTAACAACCTTCACACGAAGGTGACAATTTCAAAGTTTGAAACGTTATATGCCATGAACGCTTTTGGGAACGTTGCTTAATTAAAATATTTACCTTGTGTATATACCTTATATTCCATATATCGGTGATCAATAACCTCGTTCGGCTGAAATGAGGGGTTGGAAGTAATGAGAGCGGCTGCAGAGGCGTTCGCGCGTGGCGACAAGTGAGCCGTGTCAATTTCGTGGGCTTAAATGTGCGCACCGACATATACATATACTATACACTAGCTCTTACATACAGATTCGGCCGCTTTATTGAATTGCGTAAGCCTACTCGTATATGACGGCATCATAGTGACTTCATTATGATACATTATTGTCTTTCTCCGTTCAAATGCTTTATTGTGTATTTTACTGTTATATTTATTGAATGCCTAGTATAAAGATATATATTACACAGGTAAACAGGTATTAGACAATCTAACATGACAAAATGGCAACATTGTATTATAGTGTTCCTTTTTTGAATAAATGTATAAAATCCTACGTAATCTAGGTTTAATCCTATTAAAAGTATAATATAATGCTTGAAACTTATTTATTTAAATTATAATAAATAAGTTTCAATGTTCAGTTGACAATTGAAAAAATTTAACTCATGTGAGTCTGTGAGTTCTTTATATTCTAGTATGAGTGTAAGCACTCAACCAATGCTCGATTTAAATTAGCTGGCTTAGTAGTGAGTGCTGTCAGCGCTGCATACAGCTAGTAATAAGTGCACCTGCTATTGAAATTTAGTTTAGGAGATTAATTAAACCAAAACCCAGCGAACGGACGTCGTTCACCGCGCTCTGTCAGAAGCGTCAACAGCAGCCGTCGACTGTTTTATTCTCGCACTAACGCCATCAATGGGAGAGTGGAGACGCAATCGAATTTGCCAAATGACGCTCACACTAAATTGGTGAAGAGTGATTGATTGGAACGCTCCACAGCTAAAGTATTTTACATCCACAATAATTGAATCTGAATATATAGAGCGAATCGCTGCGAGGAACGCGAAATAAAATTTGCAGTTTCATATGGCGCTTTCGTTCCGTCTGGTTACCTAATTAGATCATATCAGCTTGAAATATGGCCGAGTAAATATTTTATGCAAAATTGCATCTTGCTAGAATTTTCACAACATGCTAAATTTTCTGCTTGTTCAACTTATACTTAGTGAAACTTAACTTTTGAATAAATATGCTTTGAAATATAGTTTCGTAACACGTATGAAAAATTGTAACGGAAACGTAATTCATTTGTATGTTTCAATCGTAATCGGGAAAGAACAATCTGGTTTCGCTTCACGAACATAAGTGGTTTGATGAACATTTAATTAACCCTATAATTCCAAAATAACGTATTACATTTCACATTAAACATTATTGTATTTATAAAACCTTTTTCCTTAATGTATGACGTCAGAGTTAAATATTTTTAGAGCTTGCTGCTTTAACTTGATTTATGTATTGAAAAAACTAAGTGAATGCACGGTTGCTACTGCGCTGAAACACTATGTTAGGCTGATTAGGTCTAAAGGGGAGTCCTCAGCAAAAAGCTCTAAAAATCTCGACAGTAATTCATTTAGGAATATCCATTACCCACAATTTGCCCCAACTACGATTTCACTTAATGGCTCTATGTTTTTTAAATTTTCTTTCTACTGCTTACAATACATTATACAGATTTTATATATTATCATTTAACATAGATTTCTTAATGACTATGGTGTCTGTAACAGAAAATCTAATAATCGAAGAATTTTAAATCCATGTATCATTGTAAAAATAGATGAAAACGGACAGTAGGTATAGTTTAAAATACGTTATTTAACGTAGAACACTAACTTTGCTTAACCCACTTAACACACAACATACCTGGGAGGCAGCGAAATGCAAAAAATGCAACTTATCATCAGCGAAGACTCTATTATCGTATAAAGAGACGATTATATATTTTGGAAAGAGTAAAATTTGTGCCGAAAAAATCAATTTCTTGCCGGGTACCGCATTGCGTTCCCAACTATGATAATAGGTCAGTTGTTTACCAAGTTATCTAGTTTATATTATCAGCAACACTATAGCGCTCTTAAAACAAATAGTATAATAATAGCACACTAGTCAGAAACAGTTTATATGGCTTATATTATGTTATTCTATATAGATATTCAGTAATAAGTGCAAACGCTCTCCCTCATGGTAACTAATAAATTTTAAAATCGCTGCAACAGCGCCACCTCGTTGAATATTCAATAATTTATCGGAAAACTTCGGTTTGTTATAAATCCTTTATGAAAAAACTTACATAGAATGTCATAGCAACCGGGGTGAAACGCTTGTGAAGGTATTCATGGTACGGCCACTGTAACCCGACGATAATTAGATACGGCGCGCTTTTACAGTGGCGCGACTCTGAATACCGACCAAATTGCCGCCCTCCCAATCCTGTTTATGCCACGATGGCACTCTGAAGCTTCGTTTGGCGATCATTTTGTATTTTTTACTTTTATATTCGAATAAGTTTCCACTCTGTAATTTTATAATTTATCCCATTTTATAACTGCAAACTTCAGCGTAAAATTTCACTCAAGGTTTAGTGAAAATTTAATTAGAATATTTTCTATGATAATGTGTTATTTTTGGCTTCATTTCATTTCTACCTCATTAACATTTTAATTGAAAGTATAAAACTCGTAAAAATGTACCTAAACGCGATAAGTTTTGTTATTAAATCAGTTCCGCCAACGCATAAATAGTAATTTTATTGCTGTACAAGCGTATTGCGGAGTTACCACTTGAGCTTACACAAGCGGTGCTTCAACAGAACACAGTGTACGCGAGATTTAAGCTCATCACAAATGCATCTTTCGGAGAATTCCTCATATTACTCGGTACAGTGTGCTTCAAATTCCGACTAGTTGATTAGCCGGCGCCGGATGGCGAGTTTCCTCTCAGGCTCGCCGCTTTCACGATCTAACTGTGCACCTGCAGTTTTTGGCACTATTGTCTGATAGAAAGGAATGAATGCGCGCAATTCTCGCTTCTGAAATTTTAAACGGAAAGTTGTCTGCTGATTGCTTTCAGAAATATACTATTTTATTCACACGAATATTGTATATTTTAGCATTCAATTCGTATGATACAAATGAATGAAAAATTACACAAGAAAATAATTCACAAATAAGCATTTTGTTGTTGTTAAAATATACGTACAATGAGAAGCCATTTCCGATTTCGTCCGGATAGCTTAAAGTCAAAGGCAAGAATAGATTAAAATATAACAATATGGTATTATATTTCAGTCTGTTTAGAACTTACATATGTAGTGCATCCATGTAGAGATCTTAATATATCTATTACACTACACAGTATAACGTAAACCTGCACACAGGATTTACAAACGATGTAGGTTTATATAGTAATTGATTTTTAATAGGCTTTCAGTCTAAATAGATTCATACACATAAAAAATCAGAGGATCTAGCACGAAGGGCTGTCAAGAAAGGATTAGAATTCCCGATCTGTCATTTCAATGACAAGTAATTTTTCATACAACTGACAAGTCATTTGGGTCGTAGTTTCAGGACCATCTTACCACAATTTATAAAATCAGTCGATCAAAATGACGATAAAACAGAATTTCTCATTATAATTCGATATTCTAATATTTTGTTAGCTTCGAATCGATGGATTATGATTGAAACCCTCGCATAGGAGAGCTTATTCCCAGCTGTTTGGATGGATTTAAACGTTTAATTATAATAAAATGAATTCGAATAAACTAAAGTAATAGAGAACACGGAAACATTCTTGAAACAAAAGTAGAGGAGCTATCAAAGTGAATTGTAGTAAAGGCGTTGTCACGACTTGGCTATATCTGATAAGCCGAGAGGTTTGTTCTAAGAATTCATTTGTCGGATATGTACATTGTAGGTCGTAAGGCTTCTGTCGTGACTGCGTAGGCGTACGCACATTCAATGACAGAGTTGTAGGCATAACTTCTAATATTTTTATGTAATGGAAGAATCCTTACTTTATATAAGTTAAGTCCTATTAGTGTGGTATCACCTACAATAAAGCTCAACCTCACGATCATCTATCGATGTAAAAAAAAATATTGGACTAGTTATGATTTTACACCTAAAACAGTAATATCTTACACCATAAAATACACTTGCATCTATGAATGTTTAATCGGGATTTAATTTCAAACCTACTTTTATTGATATTAAATTAAAAAGAAAAAGATTTTTGTAACAGTTTCACAAAGCTAAATACGTTAAAAATATATTATTAAAAAATGTTATATGAAAAACTTCAACTCTTATGAACGGTGTTACTGAGGGCTCACAGAGGAGGGTATAATTACCACATCGTTACATTTTAAATTCCATTAACGCTTTCACCTACTTTAAAATTTTATTTCATTTTGTTTCAGGTACGAGTACATTTGAGGGAAGCGTGCTTCAAATACGGTGAATTATTTGATTAAAACAAAACAACAACATAACATTGTACTCTTCTATAATTATGATATGATGAAACGTAATCTAGACGCCAAAAGAACGTCTCCCAAAATAAGGAGAAGAATTCATCACATTTGTTTTTAAAGTATACTTCGAGATCTGTTTACCGATGTAAATTATTCATTTATTTTCAAAGGTAATTTATCCTGCATTATGGTCATTTTAGTATCTAGTAAAAACTGAATAAGTTGAAAATTGAATATTCGATATTCATCTATAGAAAAAAACCGTATGAAAGACTACACACGACTTACTCATTGAAATATATTTTTTTTAAACAGAAAATAAAACTGGCTTCAATACGATATGTACTATAAGGCAATCGCGCGCGTTATTAAATCTGCGATAACTCCTAAAATATTCATTTAATTTAAATGGTATAATCTTAGATTATTTATATGTCTAGATAGAGTGTCGCGCTGCAAACGAACTAAAACAAACGATCCATGTCTGTTACAATAGTGTGACGTGACAGCTACGTCTTGCACTCGTCATAAGTCATTATGTGGTCCTATTTGCGTGAATAATGTTACCAGTTGTTGAAAAATTCCCCTCAAGATAGAAATTAATTAGAATCGAGTATATATATTTTTTCAATTCACAAAAATACGTTGTAAGAAAAAAGAATTGAATTGGAATAAAACAACAATTTTCATTCTTTGCATAAAAACGTACTAATTATTTTTTTTAAAACGTCTGGGTTCATTTTGATTAAAGTTGGAATATATAAAGTTATGATTTATTTAGATAAAAAAATGAAAACATAACTTATATTATGCAAATGCGTTAAATCAAAAACCCCGAAAACATCACACAATAGAATAGTACATATACATTACACCCGAGCGAAGCCGAGGCGTGTTGCTACTATACGTATTACATAAACTGATTAACAAACGGCTATTCTCTTATCCTATATGAAAAAGTATAACAGACTAATTGCACCAGCTAACGCTATTAAGACGAATAGAAGTGGTTGTGAGCACCTTTAATTGACGTGTTTATACTTATTTATTTTTGGTATATTGATAAAATTGTATTATAATTTTTATTATTAAAGCATATACATATAATGTAATAAATATACTTGCATTAATTTCTGCTATTGAACGGAGGAACGCTTCTAACCAACATAACTCATTTGATCCATAAAATCTTGTTGGAATTCAAATACTGTGTATAAATCCCTTTCAAGTTCTGTAAATTCTGTGGATTCAAATTTCACCAACGGAGTTTTGGTTATGTCAAATCCTAATATATCTCATTCTATGTAGAGGTCAGATTTGGGTTCTCTTGGAACCTTAATCTAATGAAATTTTATATGAAAGTCAGGCAACACCACTGTAGATAATGGGTGGCAGCCATCAATTCCAGTTAGTTGAAAAAACATTTAACCCTAGACGTGTTCAAATCCTTTAATTATAAACAGGAAAAGCTGGTCTTAACGCGCCTATTAAATTAATTCTGAATTTCAAAACGCTTTTGTCGTCAGTCGTAGATTTCGGAAGCGATCGCATTTTCACCCTTCACTTCTAGCGGGCGATTCTCATTACGAACTTTTTTAATCGTCCTTTATGCTAGTGAAAAAAAAATCCGTTGTGATGCCGGCCGAGACGCCGTATCCCGTGCTCGTAATTAAACTGACACCGTCCCAGGGGACGAGTTTTGAATGTTATTAGAATCTCTTTCGAGCTGTCGCTTCTGATTGAAAATCCTTTATTATTCAACCTCTGTTTGTGTTTTAATTGAGATATAAGATACAAAGCCATCTATCACTGCTCACTGGTTTTATAAAGTGTTAATTAAATAGTATATTTTTAGTTTTTATTAAGATTACTATATCTTACTGTAGTATGATATATGTAGATTTCTACACATGTACGAGTATACGAGTAAGTCATAGATAGAGAACGTGACATTCCTAGTTCCTGCTTCACTCGACGAATCTAGTTAAATAGCCATGTCGCAATGGATATCGTAGCCGTTTCACACTCTCGTCTAGAATTCTTTGATTTTTCAAATGCATTGCGATACATGCATAATATCGACCATGAATAGGGACGTCGAGCGGAGTTCGTGAAACGTCGAGTGAGTATGTTGACAGTCCTCGAGCCGCAGACCGCTCGACGGAAAAACAAACAAATTTGTTTAAACACCGACACATCCATGTGTGTGCTTTGAATTTTAATTAAAGCAATAATGAAAATCGAAATTCGAAACATTCCCAATTTACTCTCTAAACACGTGTTAGTTCACTAAAACGTTTTGACGTTAGCGAGATGGGCTTTTTTGAAATTTTACTTATAACACCGAGTGGGTAGTATTTAAAATATATAAGCTGAAAATATATTAACTATTTATTACGATTAAAACTCACAGTATCACTCATATCTAAGTGATTTTTGTTCCCTAGTGGAACATGGATCATACACATTTCTGTGTATGTTTCACTGATCATTCTTACTTACAGGCAAATAGGTAATCCACTGTTCTCTACCTACCCGAAACAAATGTTCCTTTTTGATTTTCTCCAGGTTTCGAACCAAGGATTAAAGCGAATAAAATGTATTCATGTCATATAAAAAAGTTATATTAATTAAAATAACAATAAATTACCCATCTAATTGCTTAATAGATTTATATTTTGTCCAAAAATAATAAATATGTCAATTTTTCCAACTATAAGCAATAAAGTTGAAGCAACGCGACGTAATCCGTTGGGTGACAAAAATGTTAATTATCACCTTAAATTTCCTTTCACAAATTAGATGGAATTAATAAATTTAGACGCGTTTTGATGGGTGACTCCTGTTGGCTGAGCGCCAAGCTCCACCTTACTTTCTCTAAAAGTATATCCTCTTACAATGCTATCTCTATATTTCTTTACACACAACACAGTGTCACGATTTCCGCGAACTATCCGTTTCACGTATTTGAAATGGAGCTACGATATTTTGTTACCGACAAATTGCGATAGAACCGATTCTTTACCATAATAATACAGAGCTGCATTCTATTTTCATAACAATGGCAATATTGTTTTATTACGATGCGTCTCAATATCTATATATATTAACTTATTATGTGACTGCCCCCGTAGCTCAGTGGTAAGCGCGATGCGTTTAGTACGTAGGTTAGATGCCGACGTTTCTGATGCTTTTCAGCAACCGTGGTCACGGCAGACTAAAAGATGACAGTTGTCTGATTTGAAATATCACAAAGTTTCCATATTAACGCCTCCTATTTCTACGGAGTTTGTATGATGATTCTTATTATGTGAATGCCCCATGGCTCATTGGTAAGCACGATGCGTTTAGTACTGGAGGTCCTGGATTTGAATAATGTAGCATTCTAATTATGAAAGGATTTTAGAAATCGGTCCAGTAGTTTTGTAATTTATTCGTTACAAACCTACAGAAATACAAATCTTAACTCTTTATAATCTGTGGATTAAACAGCAAATATATTTACCTTATTTAGTTGTCTACCGTTTTTCCATACAACCATAATATTACATACCAGTAGCTGAAACCAACCCTGCATCCGAACGATTTTAACAAAAAATGAGATCTCTACTTGAAATAAAAAGGTAGGTAAATAATAAACATAAATTATTATAGCACACTTTGAAAGTAATTTGCTCACTTTGTCATTGCTAATGCAATAAATGAGATTTTGAATTATAAATAACAGCCATTTGTGAAATGGCACACATTTACCGGATCATTTTGTTTCGACACCGGCTATTACATATGAAACAATATCCGCAAACGTGATAGCATTTCGAATGACGAATTAAAATATTAATGAATACCTTTTATGCGTATTCCAACTGTTATTTTGGAAACAACATTTTAAAGATTTGCAACTTTGTTTTAATGGTTTGTGGAACAATAAATATAATACAAATCTAATAACAAAAGATTTCTTAGACTTCTCATTAATAGCATTATTTAAAACACCAATCTATTAATATTTTATAAAACAATTACGAACATCGAACAAAAAAATATCTACGTACAGTATAAAATTCTCATTTTAATTAATTCATTAATTCTTCGTCTAACAATACAGATTCTTTATTGAGTGCGCCGCATAAGTAGCGAACTTTTTCATAAATAGCTTAACGCTTCTGTAGTATTATGCTTACCATATTAAATATTATATGCTGACTCATATCCAACGAAGGTTGTTCTGTATATGAAAGGAATATTACGTGTGCGTTCAACAAAGCGACCAGTCGCTGCGTAATTCGAGATTCTTGGGTTGAATGATCCCATATTCACTAAAGAACCTTAATTCTGCTCTTGTGACTGAGCCGTAGTGCACTTGGATGTAAATAAAAAGTTGAACGCTGGTGTAACGAGAGTGACGTAGACAATGATGCTAGACAATGTGTTAGCGGAATGACACTCCATAACCACTACGCGCGCCCTCCCGACCTCACACTCAACTCCCTTTTCAAGTCTTCGAAACAGTGTCACACAATTTATCATTCAACATGTAATTATTTTATTCTACGAAATCACTCGCGAACTCATTACATTACAGTAAACTGTTAATTTAATATACTTTTTTTTACAGTCAGTTGTTTCAAATAAATTCAGTTCTATCAACTGTTTTATTTAAATAAAATACTTTATAACGGATTAAAATGCGATTTATTCATTATATTATTTATGCCGTCATTTTCAGCAACCGTGGTCACGGCAGACTAAAAGATGACAGTTGACTGATTTGAAATATCACAAAGTTTCCATATTAACGCCATCTATTTGCCATTAGGAGTTTGTTCACATACTGCTGCAATAAGCCATCGAATTCTCAAACGTAAATCAAGTATACTGTAAAGAATTCTCATATTTATAAAAGACGAAATACGTTCATTTAATTTGAAAATTTAAAGTAGTCTTTAATGCTGATAACCATTTCAGTACTTTACTAAGCAATTAAAAGTGCAAGCAATGGACGTACGATTAATTATTTGGCACAATTAGTTTTGAATGGCGATAGCGGTCGGCGGCGGATTATCCGGGCTCACTCATACTAGTAGGTATATTGAACAAGCTACGAGACCAAACGATGAACATGTTGAGAACTACTTAGCTGTTTCAGTGATTAATTAATTAAATAAAGTTCTTATTTATCTATTCTTCATAGACAGGGGCTTTGCATTTAATTATTGTTTTTCTATAATAAAATTTCATGGATTCATTTTATGCATTTCTTTTAATCATCACTTATTTGTATTAGTTTTTATGGGTGTCTCTTGAAGAGACTAGGAGACTAATGGGGCATGGTGCAGACCCATTTTTGTGTCAATTCTACTGATATTTTTTTCTTTACAGCCAAGTAGGTGATCAGGCTTCTGAGCTTTGCCCGACCGAAATTATTTTTTTTCGAACCCAAGATCGCCGATGCTGAACGCATCGCGCTGAACCACAGTGCCACGTAGGCGGTCAATGGGTGTCTCATATGAACCCTTGAATGCATAGTATGACATCTCTTTATATAGCAACTTTTGCATAAAGTAAGTTTTTTTTTAATTTAACGTAACAATTTTCGAACGCAACTATAATTATTGACAGTTTTTATCTTTATCTGTGACAATTTTCATTATTGGCGCGCTATCTGACAATTTCATTTCGGCGGGTGTTACGAATTACGGTTATTATTATTTATTACCTATATATAAAACCATTTTTTATTTAATCTGAGTATAAAACATGAAAAATATACAGGAAAAACGGTTACAAGGTAGGTAAGTGACGACTATTTCATATATTTTTGAATTTTATCAAAACCAAGAATAGTGTAGCTTTTTGTCTTAGATTAATTATTTAGACATAAAAAATAATATTTTTATTTTGTTATAACTTTTTAAAAATAGAAATAAATCTTGTTATTATTTGTATTTTATCCAGCATATATATAGCAACTAAATTATTATTTTTTAAATAAATGTCAATACATTTAAGGGTCAATCATAATCACAGTAAGACATCGAAACTTATAAAGAGGTAAAGTTTGTGATGGAGGATGTAGGGGGTAATCTCTGGATTACAGAACCGATTTTAAACATTCATACATATAATACAATACATTTTTTTATATATAGTTTTCTACATTCCACCCGCTCGAAGCCGGGTTGATATATTTTCTATAAGACAAGCATATGCTGTTGTAAAATATAGAGTAAATCTTACGAATTGGACTAAACTATCTATTATAACACTACATTCTCCACACAAAATTCAATTAAAAACTCTAAATTAAAACAGAATTATATTTTTCGTGGTGGATTTCATAAAAATGAAATAGTACGGGAGAGACAGAGCGCCGAGATATGAAAAAGTGCCTTGCTTTATCCACATAAAGGGTACTCCGTTTCTAATTATAAATTAATATCGCTCACTGCTCACGTGAAATACATAGATCTTAAAAAGTATATTTTATTTCATTTTTTAATTAAACCTGTCAACACTGCCTTTTATTGTGAATGAAATAATATTGTAATTTCCATTATCATGTTAACGATGACCGACTGTCTCTTAATTATCATTTTGCATGATTCGTCAAGCACATGTCGGTTTGTTCCGACCGATAACCATGTATTCGAATAAATATAAAGGACAATATTTTAAAAATGTATGTAAGACTAATGGAAATGACAATTTTTTTAAAGATTTTACTTAATACCCGTGGTAAGATTGTACTTTAATTATATTATGTGAACGTATATTTACACTTAATATTAATTGTAAATATATCCTCTACACAACTTCCTCCTAACTGGGTATGCATCAATTGCTTTCTCTCGAATTTCATATTTCTTGATATAATTCTTTGAGCAATAAGGCTATCTTATGAATTTTTCGTTTTTATTTTTTGATTTATATTATTGGTTAATTTTTCTGTTTTGTATTTATGTACTAGTTTACACATCTGTATATATAAAAGAGATTCCTACCTATATATTGACTCATCACGGTATCTCTGGAACCATAAGGCGTAGCGACTTGAAATATGGTAGGAATATTCTAAAAAGGAGGTCAGCTAAGAACGGATTTTACGAAATTCCACCCACAAGGGGAGGGGGGGGGGGGCAATATCTCTATTTTTTATATTAAAATTCGAGTTTTAAGTGTACAAGAGTTTTAATAGTCTTGTTAGACCCGGAAGAAATAAAGGGATAATCGATTAAAACACGAGAAACCGGTCGACAAAATTTTGTTGCGGTTGTCATGCTAGGCCGGCAGGAGTGCAATGTTGATATACACATATAACCTATATTAGTCGCTGATAATGTAGCTTTCTATTGGTGCAATAATGTAGCTTTTGAATTTATTCGTTACAAACATACAAAAATACATATCTTTCATCTTTAAATTAGTGCAGATATAGAATAACTACTACTAAAATACTATAGGGAATGTAGATATAGCCCTTTGAGATGTTATGAGCCTCAATTGCTCTTCAGCGAACATCGTCCGTAGCTGGGACACTGGAAGTTTGATTGTTTATTCAGATACGACCAACTTCGAGAATTAAGTAACCCGGAATAGCCGCATTAATTAATATTTGTGTTTAAACTGTATCCATGCCCTTCAGTGATTAAGTGACTCTGAGTTATTTGAAGGCAATTTCCAATGTTTGCTTCAATTTATTATACTAATACCGTCGCGTCACAATTTGATTACAATAAATGTTTGAGATTTCAGATTATCGGTAATTCCTTAGAAGATTCGATATAAATAATAATAGATCCGGTTCAACGTGTTGAAGCAGATAAAAGTAAATCTTACTTTTTGGGTGTAAGGTTGAAATTCCTTAAAAGACAGGGTGACTCCTTACATGTCTCGATTGAACAGAACACCGTCAGGCTTGCGAGCAATTTTCGTATTATTCTCCCAACAATAGTAATGCGAGACAATATTGGGTGTATCGACATTCGATCTTATCCTCTCGCCAGCTAAAGAGGCGAAGCGAATCGTAAATAATATATGAGAATAAATAAATGAGATGAACCCTTTATATAACGTTGTGCATTTACATAAAAACAGACACTTCTCATTTTATTTAAAGAAATTGCGTTCCTTTGTCAATGAAATGAGATGGAGTAGCAATAAATGCTCGTATTCTTTAAGATTAGCATAATATCTGTACTGAAAAAGTACAAACGTATACAGTTATTATTATGAATCTATTACTATTTTACTAGAAATTCGAGGCAGTGTAACTCTCACCCAAATAAAATAAAAAGATCGTTCCTGATATTCCTGTTAAGATACAAACAAACTGTATCTTATAGTAGTTTACCGGGTTTAATCGCTCCTTTGTTTAATGGGAAAGTAGGGATGTTTTTAGAGGATAAATCAGCTTACGAATCAAGTCATTCATCGGTTCAAAATAATAAAAAAAGAAATGAATCGGATATTATGTTAAAAAAGAAGAATCATAGACAACAACGAAATTGTTTTATTTGATTAATAAAATTGGTGATAATAAGCCCATAATAAAACTTATGTAGAAGTATAAAAAGAAGCAAGTGAATATAGACATCTACGTGTAAAGAATATGTATATTTGAGATATTTTAGATTAAATATTCTATTAATTATTATATGTTCATCCGGTCCGTCGACATAATATACATATGTACTCAAAAATAGGAGCATGTTTAGAATTTTTTTTGAAGGGCATTACAAATTGTAAGATAGGATGATAAGAAACGAACATTGGACACGTAATCCTCTCTGATACGAATTGCAATGTAAGTATTTGCTTGGGATCTTCAGGTATCGATTGTTAAATTCAAAGGTATTACGGGCGTTTTAAGATGAGCTACGAAAGTGCCTTTCTATCTTTAGATCGTCAGTTCTTTTGCGCTATGTTTGATATTATAATATACATTACTTTGCATACAAAGTCCATGGAATTCGAGTTTAGAATATTTAGTCTATGTAATCATAACTTACATATTTTCACATAATGATATGTATTTAAAAAAACTAAGAAATATTCTATGCGCGGTAACATTATAGTCTGTACTTCTAAAATAAAACAAAATTTTAAAGTTTGGCGTAGAACATGCTGCCAGTGCGGTCCCAAATTCTTCGCACAATACGTCATTGTTGTCAGGACATAATACACGGCATTAACATTTTATACCGCGATTCGTGTCATTGATGACGATTTATTGTTACCTACCGCCAACTGTACATGGTATAATTAATCCCCCATTTTTTATCTCTACGAGGATGTTGAGTTGCTCCAAAGTTTGTTTAGCAGTGACATCTGCCGACATTCTATTGTTAGGCGATTCTCTACTCAGGTAAGGATGACAATGGAAATTATTCTTAGAGCTGGTACGTCTCCTATTGACCTTGTAGAGTCGAGTGTTTTGAGAGTTTTTATTTATTTTGGGATTAATGTTTTTATTTTGTCAACTCCAGTAAAGCATTGTTTAGTTAAATATAGAAAATTGCTATTCAAATCCTTTAAGGCATAAGACAGTCTATTCTTAGAGAAATCAAATTAAACTGAGTTTGTCTTCAATTCGTCTATAAAACTTCTTAAGAAATTATTAATTAAGAACTTAATTTTTGGGTTAATATTTTTACTATTTTCGAAATTGTGAAACTTAAATGAGTGCGTAAATAAAGTGTAATCGAAGCAGGATTATAATTCTAGTTATCTAATAGAATTGATGAGTGATATAATAAATGTGACTTTAAGAATAGTAGTGTAGCTTACAAAGACACGTGTGATTGACTCTCCGGGATTAAGGCGTCTACTATCCGGTAAACAAAAGAATTTATTGACGTCGTATAACTTTATGTTCTAAACAAAGGCTCGTCAAGTCCATCCCCTCTCCGCATCTCCCGCCTCCCCCTCCACAGACCCGCTGCTATGCACTTGTTGCCCGCATATGTCTACACGTGCATTTGTTTATGCTTCCACTGTTTACTTCACATCCTTCAAAAGATAAATAAATTATTAAAATTAAATATTGTGTATTACACATGGTTATACATCTTCAAAATTCGAATTTGGAAATATTTCTTTTTTTTTAATAAATACATAAACAATTTGAGCCTTTGTCAATGTCAAATGTCAAATAATCAAAATGTCTCTGCTAAATGACGGTTTTTATCAGGTCATGGCGCACGACAATGATATTGTAACTTTTTTGTGGCTATAATGCTTTCTTAAAATCAATTGGTCAAAGTCGGCATTTACATTCACAGATTTGTTGCGCGTGGTGTCGTAGTCTGAATCTCTTTGTCGCGGCGCCGGCTGGCGGTTCCCCACCGAGCAATCACCAATACAACTCCGCCCCTTACCTCGCTGCTTGGTTACTTCTAAGAAATCTGTCATCAATTATTCTATTACGAAACATAAATAACGCAGTCGTGGTAACCATCACTTTTGATAACAAGAATTATTAAGCTCTAATTCGTTTCATTTCTTGGTGCTATTTTAAACAGTGACAACAACATTTTAAAGTCATAAAAGTAAATTGCGGATGTTCTGAAGAAAAGTAGAACGCGAGATCCAATCCGAGTTTGCAAACAAGGGAAGTTACTGCGGAGCGGGCGCCGGTCGCGGCTCAGCAAATAGGTACCTACCGGCCGCGCTGATAAAACGACGTCTCCTGTGACTTTATTTAAACAGACAGATAAACGCTCACAGATTAGATATTTCGCCTGTTTACGTTCTCTCCAACAGATTGACACTTTCTATTATATATCTAAACCCTGAGATGACAAGTCTGCTTATTAGAATCGACGCTAATCTGAACGAAGAATGAGTTTTTAAAAGCCGCAGTCCGCTTGCTCTTTCAGTAAAAAGTGCGCGATTCGGATTATGAGAGCTTTCAGCTCCGTGTTCCGTTGTGGCGGAACCTACGTCATAGTTATTAAGGTAGCTGCTTTGTTTGCGTATTCGACGATTCAACGTAGAGCTTCTGGTAAAATATTAAAACATGAAATCCTGCTCAGCTCCACTCAAACTACAATGGTGCTAGTTTCTCATGTATGCAATCACTGTGAAGGATATTTTACTTTGTACCTAGATACTAGTAGATAATGTATTATCTATGACCTTTTTATGTCAATAATTTTACATATAGCAATTACGAGTATTTTTATCTGCTGAAATTGCTTTTGATTTTGGTCTTAGTGGGACATAAGCTCAAAGCATTCTAAAAGAGTTACCTAATAAAATATGATACATAATGTAATTATAGTATTAAATAACATTGTAATTAATGATTGTTTTAACGAGCCCGCCTTTAATTTGTTAGGCGTTTTAAACGGCTTTGCACATTTGAATCGCAAATTTATCAGAATATTTTAAGAGGGCCGCTGGCGTTTGGAGGATATTATCTCTTCATAATATTCAAAATCCCGTAAAGTAGTACAGTATATAAGGGTTAATATCAATCTTTATCCCTTACTACAGAAAATGCAAATAAATAAATAAATATATTATGAATTATACCAAACACCGAGTTTGAAAAAATCTTAGGGCACAGAAGGTTCATTACAAATTCCCACGTGTGCCAATGTCTGTAAATAGTTAGCTCTATATCTGGCTTAATAAAAGAAATATGTAATTAAAAATTGTATAAAAAGTGAAATCCCGAGTCCCCTAGTGGGGCATGGGGCAGACCTATTTCTGTGTCTGTTTCACTGATCATTTTCTTTGTACAGGCAAGTAGGTGATCAGTCTTCTGTGTTCTGCCTGACCGAAACATTTATTTTTTTTAATTTTGTTTCCCCGGGACCTCCGTTGCTAAACGCATCGCGCTACCCACTGAGCCACGGAGGCGGTCAAAAAATTGTTTATAGTATATGATATAAAGAAAGTTTACTACAAAATCAGTGACGTAAATTCAGCAGGCAACGGAATCCGGAACCACGATCGACTCAGCCGGCAATCGGTCGTACATCCGTGCCTTAGGAACTTCGACGACATCTCCAATCTCTTCGAACTATTTGCCTCTAACTTGGAACTATAAGTAATTAGGTATTGATATATTCTCTAGTAAATTGAATGATCTTTGGTGTAATCAATTATCTTAATTTTATTAAAATTCTTCTTTTCTCAAGTAAATGAAATGATGTTTGGATAATAAATTATCATCAACTTTATTATAACTTACGAATGCTATCTAAATTAACTCCATGACTCAGTTGTATACGTGTTAAGTTTATCATTCAGGTCCCAGGAAGTCCCAGGAGCAAGGGAATTAAAAATAAATGTTTTTAGTCGGCCAAGGCAAAAGTAAATTGTTCACCTACTCTCTTCTTAAGCAAAATTATCAATGAAACAGACATAGAAATGTCTGTTCTATGCATCAATAGGTATATCAGTAACTTACGATTATTGTTATGTAAATAATTAAATTAAAAAAAACAGGTTTATTGAATTATTCCAGTTTCTTACCGGAATTGACAATTATGATATGGCCCGTGAGACAAAATACATTTAAGGTAACATTTCGCCTATCCCGATTAATATTGTAGGATATGAAAAAAGATTACAATTGATTTTGTACGGTTAAAAAAATATTTCTAATTTTTTACATACTTACGAAAAATATAAGAGTAATTAAATACCGTGTAAAATGATTTGTTTCATTTTTATAAGAAAGGGTATTTTTAAATATGATTAGAGAAATAAAAATGCACATTAGACAATTTTAATAGGGATATGCCATTTATTCATACACACAATGCTACTACGTTATTCCGTCTGCGATAAGTTAGTAACATAATCAAACCTTCTATCCTAATGCCAATTCCATATGTCAAACGTTTAGTTAACAGAACTCAAATGGGAAACAAGTATTTCCGATGAATTAACTCACTATACTATATTACTATCATCATATCAAAAATAATGATGTATTTTAAATTATTACAAAATCTACATAATATACATATTTGACAATGCATATTTATAAGTTTATTTTTCACTTCAGTGGAAATGGTATCATCATGAAAGAACATTGACGTGAGTGTTGATTTCCATATTAATTGGGTAAAATATAGGGCGCAACATATAACACAGATGATGTCAGCAACCCTTTACTTTAGTCCCCGAAGGCGTGGCCCTCGCGGAACAAACAAACGGAAGCGAAATTGAGAGGAGCGGCCGGAACTGGCGGTATACCTTTTCATTACAGAATCCCTTTTTAATTACCACAGCACAAATAAAAATTGTATTTTTTTATTTCAAGTAGGAGTAATTGAAAAGGAAATTACAGAGTTGTGCGGCCGCGCGCGGCGTCGAATGAAACTTTAATATAATGCATAGGGCTCTTTGATCTCCGGACTTGCTATCAAAACGCGGAGATATGATTACTTCTTTATATAAAAATAGCTTGTACTTGACTTTGGAGTTTCAAAATTTTAATACGATATTTTATCTTAGTGTAGATCGATAGTTTAAAAGACATCTTCGTATTTTGCTGTTTAATTTGGCACTTCATACTTTTAATTAAATCAAAAGCATCCACAATCACCTATAGTAATTGCTCTTCCCGGCAGCTATAAGGGTAAAAAGTGGATACACAAAGGTAAGACACACGGTCAAAGGGAGGATAATAAAGCCCTGTATTTTCCATTCTAATCCTCAGTCGAGTTGGGATGAGTCGCGATTTCAGGAGGGTCGCTCGATATCTAAAATTACAAGCCTGTAGAGTAACCGTCTACAGTCAGACTGATATATGATTTGGGTATAACTCCACACGAGCCTACGTAAGTAATAACTCCTCGGTCGGAGAAAAGTCTCTTCGTTTATTTTAATCTCACTGTCTTTGCATATATATCATTTTATGAAATAATCAATTAACGGGTTTGATAATAATTTACTTGTTAAATCATGTTTTAATCCGTTAATTTTCGTTTTATATGTATGAAGTTGAAATAACCTCTTTTTTTGTAGATAATATTTACTACTTTAAAATAAAGAGCGTCACAGACCGATAACTGGTGTGATATAACCAGCCGTGTAAGTATATTTGAAAATTTTATTACTAAAGTAATAATTGGAAAAAATATGCTTCCACTTTTTCACAAGAATCATTTATGTTTTTAAATAGAAAATTGAAAAAGCTCAGAAAAAAAATTAGTCAATGTCTAGATTTTTAGAAATGTACAAAAAAAGTACAATAATATTTCAAAAAAATATATTATATTTTGATTTTTATGAAATGGCTCTTTTAAATGAAATAACTTTTAGCAGATTAAAACGTTTCTAATTTGTTCTATTTTTAGATGTTACTTATTTATAATCATTTATTGGTGATTTTTAGGTATGATTTTGTGGAACTGTAGTACAACATTATTTTAAAGTTATCGTTGTTCACGAAATATAATAATACATATATCGATAAAAAGCTTCTCATACAATATTGTGATTGAACTTTATTTCAAGTACATTTTTTGAAATATTATTTGTACCTACTTAGCAAACTCTAAATAAAATATATAGTCTAGTCTTACCAAAGGGTTAGGAATCATAGATCTTTAAATTCTTGTCTCTTCACACAGGCCGGCAACGCACCTGCAATTCCTCTGGTATTGCAGATGTCTATGGGCGCTGGTAATCACCATAAGGCGACAGCCCGTTTGCCCACTATTCCATAAAAAAATCAAGAATTTTGACAAGATTTTTTTGTGAACAAAACATAACCACAAGTCAAGAACGAAGCCATTGCGGTCGCGTGCGGCGATAACATAAGGCTGCACGTATATTTATAAGCTACTGAGTACTGAAACCTTAAACAAAGCACTACTGAGCTTGAATTTCACGGCACTCCATCTGCGTCCCTTGAATTATATCTTATTTACCTTACGATATTATAGCTTTCAAACTGCAAAAAGCTTAATACTTTCTGTTGAGTTTTGTTTTTTCAATTAAGACAGCATGGGTGGTGATATACGTAATGATCTTATATAAAATAGTAAAGCTATAATATGTGAGTACTAATTACTTAGCGATAATAGTAGGTTTTATTGATTGATTAAAGTAGGTATTACGATTTTGAAAAGTGCAAGGGAAAATGACTGACTGATTGCAGTGTCAAAGCACAGCCGAAAGTGTATATGATAACTTGAACATGGTCACGGACTAACAGACACGTTTGCTGAAACATCAGAATACATACAATAATGAATTAACAGTATTTTAATCTGGAAAAAGTTATTTTATGTAAAAACCCATTAAAGTGAGTATCACATCACTCGCTTTAATGGGTTTTACTATGGAAAAAAAATCAAGATATACCTACTAGTTACTAGTTTTCTTACAGGTTACTTAGGAAGGAGATCGTAAGTTATAGTTATGTAAATTGAAAGTAAAATAACGAGAGAATAAAATTCCATATCGATATTTCACACTCTCGTAGCAAGGCGTATGTTACAAAGCAACCAAATCGAATGCAATAAAAATCACTTTAACAGTACCTTCTGACGAGTACTGATGTGTATCGATGCTGATACACGATGCGGCTTCGATGTATGTCACAGGGGAAGACTGCGGCGCTCCAACTATTATTTTTGTACGACAAAACAAAATTGATTGTTCCTCATCGCTGTCTACGGTTTCAATACGGGTAGTGTAATTTGAATATGCCTGCTTGTTATAACAAATGAGCTTCTCTGCAATATATTGGAAGGTATTCATAAAAGAGGTTATATAATGAAGTCCCACACCCCAACATCTCTTGATGTGTACTCTCAGGAAATTAACGAATTATTCGTTTTATTTTTGCGAAATTGCAATGAGAAGTTTAAACAAATTTGTGTTTCTCAACGCTATAAAATTTAATTGAGAGATATAGTCACTGTTTGAAACCTCAATTCTATTTCGGAAATTAAATTACTATTCAACAAATAAGTAGAACTTAGATAGTATAAGTAGATATATTAAAGTCATTATTGCTTAAATTACAATTTTAAATGTTAAAGGAATGACAAGCTACTCTGGGCATGGCTTATTTTTGTTCTCAAAACTGCATAGATGTTATCGATGATTTTAAAATATCATAAACGAATACATATCTTAAAAAAGCAAGCACGAGGAAAAATCTTCATACATAATATATCTCTGGTGAATATCATGTAGATTTTGTTCAGGACGTAACTAGCGATGTGTGAAAAATGGAGGTAGAGTGAGCGTCGGAGTCCCGCGTGTCTTTTAATGACATAGTCGATATCTCACCGCGACCCGCGGGGGAGACTTACACCCCGCTTTTTATTATTTCAACTTCACCTTTTATGTCAAAATGCGAGTTTTATAGCTCTTATGATTTTTTCATACAATTAACCCTCACCCTCCACTCGACCTGACAAGTACCGCCTGTTAAGTTTTTGTCACTTAAATTACGTAATTTGTAGCGCGTATTCGTGAAACGTTTTGTGATTAATTTGAACTAATTATTTTAAAATCAATGATCTGTTCTAATTCTGTACGGAATGTTAATTACAGTCGATTTGCTACTTCAAAGACTTATTTAGTTTCTTGTAAGTGATTCTTTCCGAGATTTACGATATTAAAATCCAAAGTAGTGTTTTTCCTTCAAAACAATCTTTTACTTCTTTACATCTCCATTACTGACATTAATGGTCTTTTACATTCCGAAAGTGTCACTTTCCTTTTTGTTCTCGTAATCGTATCCTTAATTGTTCCGAAAACCGTTACCTAGAGTCAAGAGATGTTTGTTCCACGAAGCGTAATAAAACGAGCCCGTGAAGAATGATAGTATAGGCAAACACATAATTGGGTGTCGTGATGAAGTCTAGGACTAAAAGCATACACGTGTCGCCGCCGATCGCCGCGATCCGATAGCCCATTGTCTACGCTTTATCACAACAAGTTGTAGGCAATAAATCGTTCGTGTAGCATGGTGTCGGGTTAAGTGATGTACGCTGCTATCGAGGTGCGTGAAATATTGCTCCGGAATGTTATTAGAACCTAGCAGAACACTGGTACGATCGATGTTTTCTGCAAGGACGATTTTTATCAGAGCCCTAGATTATAATGTAAAAAGTATAATTAAAAGCAATAATAATTATGTAGGTAAACTCAAGTAGTAGGCCTAGAATTCTGTTGTCTATAATATGTACATGATTGACATATACCTACCAGATGAACAGTGTATGTTTTAATACAATATACCTATACATATTATCACATACATATCGAACCTTAAAAATTCATGAAATAGTCTTTTCCTTAAGTCTTTCTGATGTAATCATTAAGACTCTCCATATACTCAGAGCTCCAGTAATGACTGTCATAATATGAAATCTTAATCTACGAGATTAATATTAATAATTATAACAATGATTAACTTTCTACTTTCGTTAATAATTCATGAAGCAACTCTGTCATGCATGTTCATAACCTTTGATGTGGATTCTACGGACTAAGCCATACCGTAATAAAGCTAAATGAGTGTCCTTTTCATTTCCTGCAATATGTATTTCAATTTCATTCGTAATATTTAATCTAACCTGTCCGCAGCTGTGTCTGCTCATAGCTAACTTTAAAACAATCTCGGTAACATATTCGTAAAGTTATGTCAACAAGCAACTGCATTAATATTTCTGTCGAGATAAAATGACAAAATATTATTTTACCTTAGAAGCAGCTATTTATTTTTTTAGTAGCTGGTTCCCGCGACTTCGGTTGCGTAGGCTTCATCTTAAGATGAACTTCTAAGCAATATATTAAATGAAGATATCTTTTCTTACCAACATCCGATTTCGATGAAACAAAGTCTTGATATTGTTCCAGTCTTCAAAATGATATTTATGTATACTGTTCCCCTTCTTTAAATGTCTTCAATGTACAGATATTTTTGATGATATTGTATATACTTATGTACAAATCTATACATATATGTACTTTATTTTATTCGTATAGATTTATAACTAACTTTGATTACCAGTATGTTCTTGCGGCGTTTCTCGTGTATTTTCGAGCAGACTGGATATCCTTTATAAGGGCCTCGTCATCCCTGAATGATCTTGATTAATAAAATACCTTGAAAAACCTTAGTAGATAAGATACACAAAAAATAGCCTATGTTGCTCGCTGATAATGTAGCTTTCTATTGGTGCAAGAATTTTTAAAATCGGTCTAGTCGTTTTTGAGTTTATTCATTACATACAAAATACAAATATTTCCTCTTTATAATAATTATTATTATATTAGTATTAGTATAGAATTATAGATAGTTTTATTCCAAATAAATTTCTGTTAAACCACGCTTCCTGTAATTAAAGTTACATGCTAATTTTTGTAGCCGCATCTCCGTTGTAGTCTAATAACAAAGCCAGTAAAGCTATTTTAATAAAAATATAACAATATAATACAGGTGAACAAATGCCAACATTCCTTTCAGTCCTAAATACTAAAAGAGGACTACTTCTAGTGAACTACGAAGGCACGTATTAAATACGAGTTGCACGTAGTTGCACGAAGGTACCCGTGGTATGTGCATATGACTGCATTATTATATTATTATGGTACGTGTAGGCATGTAAAGGTACCTAGTTAGAACAACAGTCTGAAGTTCAGGCTACGCTACGCTGTAACGAACGATGACCACTCACCAAGCTCGCTATTGTCCGTCTTCCCTTATTTTCTCCGTTCCACGATAATAGGAATCTCAGAAATTGCAATAATAAACAGTCCGGTTGCAATGGCCGTCTGTGGAAATTTTGTTCCTGTTCACTTGAGAATAATGGTAGAGTCTCTCAAGCTGGCGAGGTCATTTACTTTTATTGTTAAAAACATCATTAAATTTTTGTAGTTTTATCTACAGAACTATAAAAAGTGTACTAATAAATGGTTTTAATGCAAAAAATACTATTTATAATGTAAGCAACAGCAAAAAAGGCTATGTTTGCTTTTTTGTTATAAACTTGACAATTGACAAGGCACAACTGGTTTTGAACCTTGTGAAATGAAATGATATTATGTATATATATATATATATATATATATATATATATATATATATATATATATATACATAATATATATTGATAGACGATCGTAAGTCTCATTAGAAAGTAGGTAATACTTCAGCCACAGGTGACCAATCAGTGAAGCGCTGTCGACCTATTTTTAATAGTTGTATTCGGGAATCGATAAATTGAAACCGAAACGATGACCGAAATTGGTGGTTCGTTACCGGGTCGGATGTTGATATTTCTCCCATCTGTTTAATCTGATCTAACACATATTGAAATATGTATATTATCCTGGCGGAAGTCAAACCCGATCGATTTGGTTTCTTGGACCTTCTGCTTGTAGTACTTTTGATAATACAGGTCAGATAGGTCAAAATTTCAATTTTAGTAGATGTACATAATTGAAATAATTCTAATTATTTTAATCTTTATTGTTCCACGAAGCACTTGCGTATGCAAGAGTTGTTTATATGGATTTATTTCCCTTCATGTAGGTACCTAATAGCGATCGATACAATGAGCTATTCAAATGCAGCATTGATCGACGGCGACCACCTGTCTGTCCGAATGGGGGGCATGGTGGCTAGTACACGGAAACGGAAGCGCACGCGCCGGCCATCTGCCCGTATGACCTGTACTTCCTCAATAAACCTTACAAGTGTTAATACTCACGTCGCTTTCGGTTAAGTTACGAACAAATGTGGTTATCAAAGATTAAGTTACTAACGTTTTTCATAAAAAGATTATGATAATGTTCAATAAGCCTTGTTCCTGTCGAGGATTTTCCACCATAATCTAACGTGTTTTTGAGTAAAAAATACTACATTCAAATGTAAATTTTAAAGCCGAACTAAAAAACTTAATAATATACCTATTTATTATAAATGAGGTACACCATAAATACCTCAAAGAATACCTACTATTTTGCTTTATATTATTGTAAGTACTATTACTCATCAGGACTAGAATTGTCTATATAAGCTAAAATCCCTTTATATAGATTTAAAACCCATGTCTAGCTTTAACTGCATTTTCTCTTAACATAATACATCATGATCCCGTTCAATGTTCAAGTTAGTGTATTCTCTCTCATCTGTAGTCTATTGTACGTTTTCATTCTCTGAAATGCATTCATTTATCCATACACATACATCGCCGTCCATCTAACGGCACGTAAATTTTCATTAGACATTTTCTTCTTCTTATGCAAATGCCAAGTGTTTATCACAGCATATGATATTTGTGATTAACATATTTCCAAAAAATTAAATACTGTATACCCGATTAAAACGCGATTTATTATTTATATTGTTTAAATTATTTATCCCGACGTTTCGGATACTTTTCAGCAAGCGTGGTCACGGGGAGACAGAAAGAAGACAATTGTCTGATTTTTGAAATGTCAAATAGTTTAATCCGGTATACAGTATTTTAAATATTTAAATGTGTGATACTCGCGTTAATAAAAGACAATATTATATTTCCAGATTATTATATAAAAAATATTAATTCATAAATTTGTAATACAAAATATAGGCTATATTTTTTTTGACGAGATTACATAGGATATACAGACACACAGTCTCAAGTCTCAAGTCTCAGCTTAATTATATATTAATACCTAAAACCTATAAAGTAACATGCCAAAACTCATTAATTTATTTCAAGCTCCTTAGAATGAATGAGATAATCTTAAACGTTCGACTGCTATTGAAAGCGAGCTTGAATATAACAATTTATTACTAGCAAAAGTGACGGACGTTCAGTTCGGCATGTGGAATGTTATTCAGGATCCCGTGCGACAGTGCCTAGTATGCAAAGGGCGGCGACATGGCTTTGCATGCTCCCCGCGTTCTTCGTCGAACAACTTCGAAAATTGACTTTCAATGGAACTTCTCGTTTCCACGTCAACTTTCCACTTTTATACGAAACAGTACCAAACAACTGTACGAGGTTTTATAACATTTTTAATAAAATATTGCGAAAACAGGATTTCGATTTATAACAGTAAGTACTATTTGTTGCGATGAATTGCAAAATATTTATGTTCATTGAATAATATGAGTTTGAAATTTCATTTATTATTCCAATAGCGATAAATAGATTCACTTCAACAATAATCGCTACAATTATGGGACTGTGTTCAACAAGGTACAACAATCTGCAAACGGCAGTGATTTCTCGGGATTTTCAAGATATCACGGATGACCCGTCACAAACTACTGAAATGGACGAGAAAGTAAAGTAAATCTTTTCGTTTATGTCTGGTACCTGTGGGCTGATGTGTCCGCAAACAGTAAACTCAGCACGTCCGAACGCCCGCCCGCACCGATTCGATTTGCTAGGACACGACAGTCACGCATTCGGCTCCTGGGATCCTGACGGACCGAGTAAGTGCTGCATTCACAACACAGACATTATTAATACCTAGTCCCCTCCTCCTCTCGAGACCCTTTTTGTGCGACGTTCCGAGTTAATCCTTCGGCCAGCAGAGATCATTGAATTCCGTCCCGACATTGTGTTACCTAATGGGATCTCAATATTAAATCGCCCGTGTAATTTTTGATTTGCAACTACATACAAACGTATGTATTAATGATATTGTATGTATGAAACGTGTAAGCATTTTTATCTGTGAGTGTTCTATCATATTGATTGATAGATTTTTTCTCAATATAGATCCATCACTTTGATAGACATACGACAACTTACATTTTACAACGCATTAGAAAGTCAATCTTAAAATAATGTGATGAAAACTTACACGAAACATGGTGTTTGTTTACTTTATGATGAGAGTACTTGTTACAAAATTTTATACAAATTTTGACACTTTCATAATTGTTAATTGATTGTGCAATATGAAAATAAGTCTCTTAATAATATAATATTGCTAATTCTAATAATTCTTTTATAGAATGAAAGCAACAGCATGAGACCTGGAAAATCTTTATCTACGTAAAGTATCAACAAACTCGATATCGAACAAACACGTCTTAAATTTATGAGTTATTTTTAACGGCAGAGCTGTTAAATCTTATATACATATCAAATCTGAAATGATTCATTGATAATAATATGCCAGAGTTTCTATATAAAAACTCACTACATATATATAAATGCTAAAAAGGATATGAGGGCAGTATCGTGTTCGTGACGGACGAGTGGACATCTCCCTGTGGAGTCGCAAAGCCAAGCTCAAAGTAATTTAACCAATTTAATATCGTTCGCGCCCATTGAGTGGCTCCCGTGCTCTTAATTTGAAAATAGACGCTATTGTGTTGCTCTTGCGAAAATATCTAATATCCCAATCGTATTGAACCGGCTGGAGTCATACAATATCTATCGCTATGGTTATTAGCGATTTCTTATGATTCCTGCGACGGTCCTACCTATGAAGCTTTTCTTAGAATATAATTAAAATAGACGTTTCGTCATAATTGTCGCATTGGTGACAACATTATGGCCTATTAAAACGAAACTAACCCGACGTTAATGTTTATTGACGCAATTATTTATAGTATTTTTATAAATCGTTATTCCTTGAGACAGTTCAATAGCCCTTGCACACTGTAATAAAAAAAAATACACATATGCAGACAATTATTAGAAAGCTCATTAATTATATATTTTTTTTAATTCCAAGCATAAATTCCATTTTATCTGAAAAGGCCAGCCGGCCTAGCATGACAACCACGACAAAATTTTGTCGACAGTTTTCTCGTGTTTTAATCGATTGTCATGTTAGACCCGAAAGACATTGTGAGTTTCGGGTCTAACATGACACACTTAAAACTCTACTTCTAATGTTAAACGTAGAGATATTTGTCGATCGAAATATCCTGTCTATCAAAATTGTCGATTTCGAGATATCTTATATCTTATTTTGTCTTCACTCGTTCGCGAGTCACTTTTCCGCCTAGCATGACCATCAAGAGATCGATCGATATTTTCGCATATAATTTTCGTATCCATCCATTGAGCAAACCTGCGGTAGGCCATTAGTCTGTTAAAATACTCCCTACAGCTTTATTATAGCGGCGGAGCTCGTCACACTTACGTGCTAAATAATGTCTGCGGTAGAGTATGACGGTATAGTGGTAAATGAAATGTAACTTACATTTATCTTAGTCGTTAAAATATTTACGATTGTTTACCTACAGCTATAAATTCACTGTATTCTTAGTAACATTATGTATATGTTTTGTTCAATGTCGTCTAATGAGAGGAATGATTTACATAATTATTGCTCTTTCAGAGTTAATAATCAAGGGTATTTGGGTAAACGAACGTTTGATATGTGTATCATCAGTTGTATTAAACTCTATGTATAAATAATAATACGTTTGGCAGAAGGTACTCACTGCATTAATCATCCTGGGATTCAAACAAAAAGTAAAGTTTAAATTAGTCGGCAAAGTTTTACTTATTTAAGTTAGTTATTAGCTGTAATTGTTTTATTGTATTAAAACATTAATAAAATGTTAATTATATAGATTTACTTCGTTCTCTTAATTGGAATTACCACTACTAAAGTGTTTAGTGCTAAGGGGTTAAAATATCGTAAAAAATGGAAAAATAGTTCTCAAAATATTATAAAACTCTTAGAAAGCTAATTCGATGTGGTAATAATTTGCCGTCATCTCTGTATCAATAAATTCAAGCTTGAAGCTGCTTACAAGATATAATTTACATACAATGGACTGGAGGCGTACAGATGAAAAGGGTATTTATAGAAGTATTTCCTGAAAGGAATTAAATTAGATTCGTGGGCGGCAGCAGAGCCTGCAAATATTTTATCAAAATACGTCAATTAAGCGCAATCTGTGGGTCTCATGCAGGTAATGGCTACTCGCCAGTGAGTCCCGTGAATTAGGGTTCGCCGCCATCTTGAATCGGGGGGTCAAATTAAATTGACATGTGGTTTATGCAGACGTATTGTGTTTGCCTCGTAGTATTGTTTGTCACCCCTAATTATACAGGCCCGCTGATAGTACGAGATTAGGCATGGGCAATTAAGGTAATGCTCATTGCGGATTTAAAATGCCATGAATTTTGTTACGTAATTACATTAATCTCACACGAATCCTGTCAGCCATATATTATTACATAAAATTTACAAAGATATTTTGGTAATCAACGTATACCTATCTTTTTAACCAACTTCAAAAATGAGTAGGTTCTACATTCGTCTGTATGTTGCTTTTTTTTGTACGAGTACGTTTGCTACGTGATAACTGCGCAAGTTATGGATGGATTTGGATGATTCTTTTTTTTGCCAGCCAAGAAATTTTCGACCGTTACGGAGCGAGAGGGTCGGTTGCGTGGCACCGACTTCAAAAATAACTATTAATAAATATTAAATATATAGTATATACAAGTACAAATAATGATGTCGATTATCATTTAAGGCTCTTGCTTTGAAGTAATTAAAATATTATTTTTTACTTTCTTCTTTATGTTTGTACATAATATAAGTAGTTGTAGTTTTGAAGTCGGTTTTTGTTTTTTGCTTAAAATAATTTTATTTTAAATAACCTAACGTCTACCTTCATAGTCACTGACAATTTAATTTTCTTTTCCTATACAATATTGCACGTGTTCAAAGGTTACTTAAGATCAGATTCACTGTTTAAATTATAGAACGTCGCCCGAGGCTACAATATCGCGAGGGGACTGGGGAGATATCTTCGCAGCGCTGTCGTTAAATTATCGCATCCTTCGACGTCGCGTTGGGCCAGACCCAGACGCCGCGTCAGCGACCAAGTCACAAGTTTAGCATATCGCTTGAGCTCCCCGAATCCCTACCACGACATAACACAGACGTTTACCCCGGCGCTCTGTATAAAGGCCATTATCGAACCCTAATACTATTTTAAAAAATGGCCATCCTAAAACTGAACGTCCACAAGAAAGGAAAACTGTTCGTGAACAGACACTTAATAGGATTGGATGGAGATGGTAGAGTAATAAAAGTGTATTCCATAATGTATTTATAGAAGATGTGCCACACCGTTCCATTACATGGACTGCTTTCAGTTTATTCCGGATTATAATTAAGATTTTTTTCTTGGAAAATCTTTAGTTTGATAAATAAGTAGGTATTGTGTACACGCCAAACTACAATATTTTGATTTTCATATCCTATTTTTAACTTCTTCTACTGTGAATTGTATAATTTTATTTATGTTTTTAATACTCATGTTGCTTCGCATTAGTGCCAGTTTCCTGTACAAATCATTATCTCCATTTTTTAATATTTTCGTGTAAAATACTTTAATATCTGTGCGATAAATAGTATTTCAATACACTATTTAATCGCGTTATTCCATTTGTGCTATCATAATTTGTTTTATTATTTTTTTTTCGTTAACTTGCTCAGGGTATAGCGTGTAACTGCGGTATTCTATGGTGTAGCGTTACCTTTAAACAAGCAACAGTCGTAAAGTGAGACATTTTGTTTCATTACTTTTATTACAAGTACAAAGTAAGAAAGACATAAAACGAAATGCTCGTTGTTTATAATCAAAATATTTTAATAATACAAGAGTAAGGAAAGTCTATAGTTTGCGTTTTTTCTTAGTTAATTGAGTCGGAATTTACTTATATATAGTTTGTGGCTGTACAAACAATTAATCCAATTTATAGGGCATGGGGCAGATTCATTTCTACTCTAACTCATTGTTATTTTCATAAAGACATATTTAGAAAACTTACTAAAATTATTTTGATACCTTAGGGAAAATCATAAATAATGTTTTCTGTAGGTACCTGTATTACGATATTACTTACACGATTTTTTTTTCATCTTGCAAGTATATATTTTATAAACAAGAAAATTTAATTTCATTAATATAGGTTTTGAGCTAATGAAATATTCGTTTCCAAGAAAATTAAAGCCAAGAGAAAGAAAAGAAAATTAGGAAAAACAGAGATAGTAGTAGCTCATTTAAACACGTTGACACCAATGTTTATTTAGTTTTTTGTAATAAGACTAATTGGGTTCCTAGACAATTGAGGATCTAACATATTATTAATAAGAACTCGGTTATATTGTGTATGTTATGTATCTAACAGTTCTACATACCAGGCCCAAACCCGCTTCAAATTCCTTTCCCTTTTGCCATTTAAAGACCCATGGGAATGCCAATACAACGTTGAAAAGTATCCTTCCTATCACAGAATTAACAATACTAAAAGTTTTTGATCTAAATCAAATAAAATGTCCATAAAAATTCTACATACTTAAATTCAACCCGCTCGTGTTCTGGGACTTCAAATTAACAGTTACACAGGCTCATCGGATTTACAGACACCAAGCGGTATCATTACTCTGATACCAAAATAAACGAATATAGATAATGGACGGCGGGATCAATACAAAGTAATCGCGAGCGGATCCAATAAGCTCGACCAAAACAACGGGGGGTCGCTGCGGACGGGCTTGGAGCCTGCCAACCGAACATGGGGAAACAATATGGCGGCATGCAAATAGCTCGGCCATTATCGCACCTGGGCAGCGCGAGCCGCCCAACGAGTAAACAAGATTACGAGAATTGAATGGCTAATTAGGGGAAAAGAAGCGGCCCAACCTAGCTGAGTTATCTCACCTTGTCTCCACTATAATTCAAGATACTAAGTCGCCCGTATTGTTCAGCCTGTCCTGGCTAAATAGCCTTGTTAGCTTATCTGGTAGAGTCTACTAGTGCATTAACTGCCGACGAAGCCGTAAGCTGTTAAATCCACGTAATTTTAATAGTTCCTTGACTGTTATGTTTTAGTATGAGAGCACCCGCATTTTTATGCTGATTAATCAGTCGTTAAGTTGTTAACTTATTATCGGTAGTTTTATACTTTTAGACGAATTTTATGAGCTACTGAGCGTGATCAAAGTCAGACACCAATATAAAAATCGAATTATGTCGGCCGCGGTCAAGCGTCGCACTAGAAAGTACTTAATCATTATTCAATTAATTAATCAGTGACATTTACAGATAATAAAATAAACATATTTACGAGCTGACTTCGTTAATTTAATGATATCAGTTTAATTATAGGACACTCTTGTATTGGCGCCCGCTGTCTGATCGGCGAATATGCTGTCATTTTATATGTGAAATAAAATAATCCCATTATTACAGACTTCGTGCAATAATATTAAATTGCGATAACATTTTTTTACTGTATATTTTCTTTTATTAATGCGAGTATCACACATTTAAATAAAATACTGTATGGCGAATTAAAACGCGATTAATTTTTGATATTGTTTAAATTATTTATCTCTACGTTTCGGATGCTTTTCAGCAACCAGTCTAGCCCATGACTACGATTGCTGAAAACCATCCGAAACGTCGCGTCGCGGTCGGCATAAATAATATAAATAATAAGTCGCGTTTTAATCCGGTATACAGTATTTTATTTACAGATATCTTTTTAGTATGTATTTTCTGTGAATATAGACATGGTGGTTCCTTTCCCAGATGGATGGAATATAAATAATCCTTTAAAAGTTCGAATCCGCGACCCCATAAGAGGCATGTTTGATAGAAACGAAAACCTTGCGTTCTGATGGGTCGCGAATTCGAATACTGACGGGACGACATGTTTATAATTTTCTATTAGCATGTCTTCCCTGGTCACTTCGGACGTTACGGTAGGGATGAATATAGAAATTTCGACCGGATAACTAATGATAGATGGAAAAACCGTGAAGTGCACAATTCGCGTTTCGGTCTAATCTGTGGATTTCCGAATTTTGACTTCGAAAATGTAGATCGACATTGTCTGGTGTTCTGTGGCTAGGGTATATCTACCATCAAGTATCACTTATGCTCGTCTGTCGATATCTAACATAAAAAAATCGATTACATTAATAATCCGAATAACTATTCTATATTGGACATCCTTTTAACTACATAATCCGGGATATGATTTAAAGAGGTCCGTCCGGCTCGGTCAACGCTAACCGTAATTTAATTACAAACATGTAACCTGTCACAGTGCCCACACAAAACCTATTTAATACAAGATTAATGAATTATACTTACGAACAGAAAACATGCTCACTTTGTTATTTAGAAACGATTACTTAATGTATAGGGATAATCGTTGTTCAGTTGTTTATACAATAAATATTTATTAATCAATTTAAGTATTATAATAATCGCTATTTCGATTAGTTTGTATATATATTTTTTATCTTTGAATATATTTATTTTATTAGTATTTTTTGATCGTTTCAGGGTGTAAAAAGGATAGACAAATGCACTCTTAAGATGTATTATCTAAATTATAAATTTTAGCAAATTTTAATATCGTAATAAGAATCGTATCAATAATTTTAAAATTATATTCATATGTAAATTGTAAAAATTACCAACGATGTATTTTGGGACTTGGTTTATTTTGTGTTGTATTGCTGCTATTCTGGTTCAACCATTCTTACTAAACTAAATTCTCTCCATGTTTATTCATACTACCTAAACCCTAAAAGAAACACATACTCGCGATGTTTATTTAAATTACATACACCCAAGCTGCTCAATCCTGGTATAAAACCACCTAAATACTCCAAAAAACTAATAAAATTAACCTACACCAACAAACGTCTTTCACCGAATTACATAACTTGTGACAAGAAAAAAAATTTCTATTTCGATTTTTACTTAATAATCTTAAATAATTACGATAATGGTTGATCTCCTTACCGAGAATGATATCGTAAATACCCTTTCTGTAACTTGTCACACTATAGACTACCCTGAACAGTGCAAAGACATCATGACTAGCTGTGGAGATTTCAAAATACTCTCCTATAACATACGCAGTATCCAAAAAAATTTTGATGATTTTCTACTATTGCTGAAAAGGGTTCAATTCGTGTATGATGTAATTATATTAACAGAAAGCTGGCTGAAGGACAATGTTATTATTCGTGAGATACCAGGATACCGCCACGACATAACTAAAAAAATAATTAACAAGAGTGGAGGTGTAGTAGTATACTCTAAACTATCGTTAGAATTATCCTCCATAGAACCCATCTTTGAAGAAGCTAATTGCTTAGTCTTAAAAAATACAAAAACAAATCTAGCAATTATTGCCATATACCGTTCTCCTTCCTTTCCAGACACCAAAACCTTTCTCAGATATGTGAACACAACATTAAATGAATTAAACAGATATGAGAATATTATACTCGCTGGAGATATTAATATCAATACTCTCTCCACGCTCCAAGCATCCGGCGTTGATGAATATCTAGAACTTCTTGCGACATACAATCTTCACCCTGCGATAACGAATCCAACGAGAGGCAGAGCTTGCTTGGATCACATAGCGATAAAATCCAAGAGCAAACCTACAGGAATAGTCTGTTCCTATAGTCTTACTGATCACTCCATCACTATGGCTACAATTCCAATCAAATTTAAACACAAAATTGCTGAATCCAAGAATGTCACAAATATTTTTGAAGTCTCCAAGGAACTCCACGAGGTTGATTGGACAATCGTTACCAACTGTTTAAGCACCAATGAAGCTGCTAAAGCGCTTACTGACATAGTAGTGAAGTCTATATGTAAACATACTAAAACCAAAAAAATAAGTCGATCAAAAAATATACTAAAACCCTGGATGACAAAAGGTCTTCTACGTTGCACAAGGCATCGTGACTATCTTCACACTCAAACCAAACTGTTTCCCAATAATGAAAATCTAAAAATAACGTACAAACGATATAGGAATTTCTGCAACAATCTCTTATTAAATATCAAAACAAACTATGACCGCAAGATTTTTGAAAACAACAAAAGCAACCCCAAGGCTCTATGGAAAGCGATCAAAAACAGTTGTTTCACAACTAAACAATCGACCGAAGCAAGTTTTTTAAATATAAGCAATAATCCCCAAATTTCAACGAATGAATGTAATAAACACTTTGCAGATGCCGGACGAATAATTTCACAGACAATACTAACAAAGCTAAAAACAACCGAAACAAGTCTTGCTTCCAACACTAATGTTAAACAAAATTCGCCGCTTGACTCCTTATATTTATCACCTACTGACGAATATGAGGTCTCTACTTTAATCTCAATGCTAAAAACCGGTAGCGCTCCTGGATATGACAACTGTCCGACCTCTCTTATAAAAGAATGTAGGAATGCCTTACTATCGCCTTTGGTCCATGTACTTAATCTTAGCTTGTCAACCGGAATTTTTCCGGAATGTTGGAAGATTGCCTCTGTTATCCCGTTGCACAAATCCGGCTCCATTGATAATTTTGACAACTATAGACCCATTTCTCTTCTACCCATATTCTCGAAGCTACTCGAAAAGGTTGTTAACAAAAGATTGTACAGTTTTCTTGAAAAGCATCACCTATTGTCGGACGATCAATATGGATTTCGTCGTTCTAAATCCACAGAGGACGCAGTGCTGGAAGTTGTCAATACCATTTCGCAAAATATTGATGGGGGCCGCAAGTGTCTAGGAGTATTTTTAGATCTCAGCAAAGCTTTCGATACTATTTCTAGAGAAATACTTCTTAGAAAGTTAGACCTATTTGGTGTAAGAGGACAGGCATTGAACTGGTTCAAAAGCTATTTAACTAACAGAAACCAGTATGTTAAAGTTGACCGTTACAGAAGCACAACAATCTCTACCAGCTTTGGAATACCTCAAGGTAGTGTGCTAGCCCCAACCCTATTCAACATTTACCTGAATGATATCCTCCACCTAAAACCACGTAACGCCAAGCTCATCTGTTTTGCTGACGATACCGCAGTGATCTTTCAGGGTAACACCTGGGATGAAACATATAAAGTAGCTAGCTCAGGACTGTCTGAGATCTCACACTGGTTACAGGTCAACCTACTATCCTTGAACAACAAAAAAACCCACTTCGTCACATTCCAAAAACCCCATGAGCCAAAAATCTCTCTCCCGACTGAAATAAAGATTCATACTTGCGGTGAAGAAACCCAACGACATTGTGCTTGTTCACACATTGTCAATACAGACACTGTAAAATATCTAGGAGTAACTATTGACCGTAATCTCAGCTTCAAAAATCATATATCGGCCTTATCAGATCGCACCAGAAAATTGATTTACATAATGAAAAACTTACGTGAGAAAGTATCATATGAGATTCTAAAAACAGTGTACTTTGCCCTGTGTCAATCTGTTTTACAATACTGTATTTCTGCTTGGGGCGGCGCGGCAAAGACCTATATGATGCAGTTAGAGAGAGCTCAACGTGCAGTTTTAAAAGTAATGCTGAAAAAACCCTTCCTTACCCCTACTAACAGCGTATACTCGGAAACAGGAGTACTGCGCGTAAGGCAGCTATACATATTAAGAGCTACTGTACTAGTGCACACATCAACACGGAGAAGACCGGAATACGAAATCCAATTAACAAAACGTGTGTACAATATTCCTGTACCAAAAGTTAAAACTGTATTCGCACAAAGGCATCCCTTTTTCCTACATTATTTTCTATACAATAAAATAGTGAATGCCGCCAATATAAAAACCTTTACAGAAAGTGTCGCTAGAGTTAAATTAAAGAAATGGCTCCAAAATAAGTCATACGACGACACGGAGTGTCTTCTTCAGATATACAAATAGTAGCAAACCTACGGTTTAAGAATTTATCTCATAAGACTAGAAAACTTACAAAAGATACACCCACAAACACCCAATTATTAAAATAAATTAAAAATTATCCATACAATAACAAATAATAATAATTAATTACTTATTTCAATAAATAAATAAAAAAAAAAAAAAAAAAAAAAAAAAAAAAAAAAAAAAATAGCATGCACTACACTACAACTAATAAATTTAAAAATAAACCACGTCATCCCACATCTCATAGTTTATTATTGTACTGGGGGTCCAAGATACAAGCTTGCTTAGTTTGGGCCCCAAATCTATTGTATAAATAACTTGTAATTGTAAATATGATTTAAAAAAAAAAAAAAAAAAAAAAAAAAAAATTAATAAACTCAATAAAGTAATACATATTGTAGGAATACTATATCGTCAATAAACACATTGGATGAAATGAGGAGATTACAGTTTCAAATACTAATAATTAATTGGCAAGAGTTAGGAATAACTTTGCTTGACGTTTTTTAATCCCATGGATGTTAAATCTAAAACAAAAGACTAACATTCTCGATAAAAACAAACTTTTCAATTTAGTAGTTTCATTGGTCTGCGGATGCATGCAAGTAGTCTGACCCAAGAGAACACCTGGATTTATAGCTTACTATAGATAAATAAGTTTTGGGAAATCTTTTTGCCATTCAACTGAAGCTGGCTTAAAAATGAATTTATTTAGAATCGGGAATAAATGCAAATAAAGATGGTTAAATGACATCTAATGTTTTAAAAAGTTATAAAAGTTTAGTATTCGGCATAAAAACGTACTTGTGATTACTTATAAGACATCTGTTTATAATAATACAAAAATCATTAAAATAATAGTTTTAAGGCCTATTTACACGATGCCATTTTCAGAATAGTATTGAAACCAAACTTATATGATATATCAAGAATGTTACTTGTTGTTACGACCATGCAAGTCATTTAGTGCCTCAATTTAATTGTATGCAACAGGCAACAAACTTGCATCGTATAAATGGACTTTAAGTCTTTCAAAATATCAATATATTTATGGATAAATAACAAAATCAACTCTCTATGAACTTTGACACTGACGTGGCGCAAAACTCTCATTAATTTCTGAAAAACCTGCAGTGACCCGCGAATTTGAAAAGCCAAACACTTTGTCTAGAAGAAGGCAGAAAGTTCCATAATTTCTTTACCGAGATAAGAGGCGAAAGTTCACGCAGGAGCGGAGATTTATGACATCACCGTCGCTCCTTTCACTAAATAATAAAAGGTTGCTGTAAAACGCGGTGGAAGCATAAAAGTTTTACGTCCATACAACCCGTTGGTATACGTAAACGGTGTATGTAGGGCGGGTTGTGTTAGACGCCAAATCTCCATAAAAGGTAATCAGTGTCGGCACAATAGTCCATTGCCTCATAAATCGTACGCCAACGTATGCTTATTTCGTTCGCTTCGCCTGAACAGCACTTAATATAGCCTGCACCCCGTGCGTCCTTTTCACATTCATATCAATGACCACAGACATTAAATCTCTTTTTTAATTTGCAGCAATGAGTGTAAATAGTTTACATATATTTCTACACCAGCAATTTACACTAACTAACGCACGCTAACTTGAAAAAGTATATACGCCAAATGCAGTTTAAAGAAAAATTGTGATTACTTTTTAACTATCTTAAATAATTTAAAAGTTATCACAATTTTTCTTTGAAATCCTCTGGTGTAAAATATACTTTCTCAAGTTAGCGTAGTGTAATTTGCTGGTGTCGATTTTATCTATTACTTTATTTAAAATACTGAAAATCATTTAACTTAAAAGTTTCTGTATTATATTTCTGAAATTTCGATGTAACTGAAAGATTGCACGAAATATTGAATATTTTATATTGACATGTTTTATGAATATCAAAAAAATATGAGATTCTATATCGGATAAATGTACAGACTACATGTTTCATGAGTTGAATAAGTAAATAGAAAAACAGATTTACAAAGCTGGTCGGTACTTTGTCGAATAAAATATTTCGCCGATTACTTAAATATCGGCTTACAAAAAAAGCCGTCTGTGTACCTTTTTATGTATACATAGTATTCAATAGATTGTAAGATCTGTTGAAATGCAAGCTTTGAATCGTTTTTTACGACATCGATTGCTTTTATGTTACACGAGACGCTACTGTTTACGAGTATAACTGAACGTAATTGTATTTTATACACAAAAAAGCTGTAAATTTTTATTTATCACAAAGTGCCTACTGTGTTTTCTGTTTAACCAAATATTTACCTAATATCGTACTTATTTTGTTCAACAGTTATTCATGTATTACAATAACTATTATTATTAAATTATTTAATTCGATCTAGATCTGTCAAACTGAACCCAGTGTTTACTCTTAAAAGAAGAAACTCCTTTCAAGATTTTCATTAAGACTGAGACAATAAGATGTTTACCTGTAATTGAAGTTACATTTTTCATAATATTATGAGGATTGGATAGATAGATAAAAAAGTCATACAAAAAATATTTGTTTATAATATTACCCAACATATAAAAACAAATATTTCTCCAAGATGATGTATGTATTCCAAAATGAATACTTAAAAATTCATATTTATTTCAAACGTTCACTGTTATTCTTAAGACTATCTTAGTTTAAAATTGTGTAAGAATATATTTGCAAATATATTTTACACCTGTGTACCGACAACGTACTACAGTTTCTCGCTGACTCAGGAATAATGCATAAGAAATTCGTCAACATCTCTCCCTCGTTGAGCTAAGTTTTGTTCACACATACTCTGTATTTGCTCAAGTAAAGTTTTACTTCTGGTTTTACGCGCTAAAATATACAGTTGTATTTTTTAACCTTACATAAAAAGGTATGTTTTGTTTCACCAAAGATTTTTTTTTTTTTTTTTTTATGTTAGATATCGACAGACGAGCATGAGGTTCACTTGATGGTAGGTGATACCTCAGCCACAGAACATCAGTCAATGATGCGCTGTCGACCTAATTTTTACTTCGAGCATTCGGAAATCCATAGACTGAAACCGAAACGCGCAATATGCACTTCACGGTTTTTCCATCTATGATTTCTCATTACATCGCAAATATAACTATAGAAACGGAATCATATTGAGAATGGATACGTTATCGATAATGTTGAGAAGTAACAGAAAGGAAAATAGACGGAAATGGGCTTTTATTTGTTATCTAGACAACCTAGTTGTAGTCTTAGGAATGCTTTATATCAATCTCGTATGTTAAGCTAAGGTTTTGTTTGGACCGTATATTATATTATGGACATTATTTGCGTTACCAGGATTCTTGCTCATACTTTGATAAACTATTTATTTATAACTTTATTGTAATCCGATTCCTAATTGTAATAGTGCTCATTAAAATTGAAAATTTAGTATATATATTTTTTAAAATAATGATCTCAGAAAAATATATATACACAATTTCTGATGTCTAGTAAACCTGTCTACTGTCCAGAAGATACTTGGTACCGGCCATCAGTGACAAACAACGTCCGTTTGCTTTTATGCAATGTCATGTTCCGTCAATAGAGACGATTCGATTGTGCGGTTAATATCCTCTGTTCATTTTGTTCTTTTTGTATAACAAACGATTTGATTTTGTGATAAAATCATGAGTTATCTACTCAGTATTGTAAAGTGACTTCGCATTACTGTATACAATAAGAATCGGCTATTCGTTACTATAGTAAAATAAAATATATATTTTTTTATATTTTAAATTATAAGATGTAATTTATTATAGTATAATAAATTAATATATCTATACTAATATTAAAAAGGGGAAAGTTTTATTTGTTTGTTACGATTTTACTCAAAAATTACTAGACCGATTTTAAAAATTATTTTTTGTGCAAAACGAAGCCGAGTAGAGGTGGATCGTTATAAATAAACTGACATGATAATTTTATATATAATATTATATTCTCAAAAAACTTTTTAAGAAAGAAAAGTGATAAGCCTGTAAACAGTAAATACAAACTTAAGGTCTTACCAGGATTATGGCCACTTTATTATTAATTTTCTCTGTTTTTATTTGTTTGAAACTCTAGTATCAAAGTAAGTAGTAATAGGATACTCGATATCGAAAAATCCACATTTAAATATTCAAAATGGCTTTTAAACAATTAATCCAGGTGTTTGAGCTATATAAGATATTGTAACAGCGTATTACAACTATATTTTATAGTTACAATTTCAAAATCATGTAGAAGTTATTATGACATGCAAAATGAATATAAAATGAGTATTCATTTATTTTAAATATTTTAGTATTCATTGAAGTTTCTCATCAATTATGTTAAGGAGCTTAAACACAACGATATCAATGTAGACGAAACAAAATCAGAATAACTTGTTAGAGACCTGTCAAATCTGAAGTAGATTAGTAAACACAATAGTCAGTGAAGTTTTCGAGTAGATAAATAAGGAGGCGATCGGATTGAAACGAAGACAATACTTTCACGGTGTGGTGGTGGTATAGGGGAGCTATTTGTATGCGTAATGGAGGATCGAATTTCGTATTTGTTCGTGGAGTCGTTAACAGCACCTTCACGGTTGTTTATAAAGAAAACAAAACCCCTGAGCGGCCGGGTAGAGAAGCGCGGGGGAAGAAACACGGCCCTACCCAGCTAGTAAAACCACACATATTAAAATAATTAAACAAGATCAATAAAAGCTTCATTAGCATCAAATAAATAAATTTAAAAAATACGTGACATAGATTTCGAAATAGTTCATTCATATGTTGTAGTCAGAAACTACCGTAGCATTTTTGATGCGGGTCATAATACAAGAAGAATATTCTTAAGTATATTTACATTTTTAAATCGTAGAGAAATTTCTGAAAAAAAGATTTTTCTTTATCTCAAAAACAATTGATGCTGACTGAATGACAGATCGCTTTACCAAATCTTTAAGAATATTTCAGTATAAAATAAAATTTGTTAAACCTTTTGAACTAAGAACTCTAGTTCACGTATCATACACAATACACGTTTAAAGTCCAAGCTTATAGAATTTAACGACACCAACAAGTCTTGTTCAAGGAGTTTACATACCAAAAAGTCGATGGTGCGTGAAGCGAAGTCACGCGCGGAAGATTTTGTGCCCACACGTCCCGCCCGGCGCGCCCCGGACGCTCTCTTTACTTGATCGTTTTAAAGCTCTTCCAGACAGGCCACACATACTTATATCCAAGGAACGTTATGTTTTAGACGTAAATAAGATAATAACGTTGCTCGTTTGTATATTATTCTCCCGTCATAAGGAAAAAATAGGTTTTAGCGTAAAATTTTAAACGGAGAAATATTACAGGCCTATTCGTCGTTTTTAGTCATTTTGAAGATATAGGTAACTCAAATTCGAAAAATTTTGTCGAAGGTCTTCGAAATTCTGGTTGATTAACTTATCTGAAATTAAAAATACAAAACCACATAATATGTTCTTTTAAGAAATAAATTCTATAAACCTAAAATCCTTTCTTCTTTAAAAAAGTAACGTAGGTATTTCAAACATTGGCTATCTAATCAACTAGAATAATTCATAAATATGAAACACCAAATAATGTGCTTGTTACTTGACAAACGAAGGCTTTGAAAATTATGAGTACATCGATAGGTAGGTACATATATATAATATAACAGTAGAATCAAAATGTCTGTGTATTGAAAAATTATAGCAGAAATGGAGACGGAACGATTAACGAGAAGGGGAACAGTATGCATACAAATTATTTTAAATTTTTTGTCTGTTTATTCACGCTAATCTCTGAAGATACTGAGATACAGAACTGATTTTCATGAAGTGTGTGGAGCTTACCGTGGAATACTGAAACGACAATCAAAACTTGAGGACTTCTTAAGATGTTTCTGTCTTTCATTTTACCTTCGTAATAGATAGATATACTTTTAAGTTATCTTCATTTCAATAGCTTGCAAGCACAGCGAACGAATTCGCAGGCACGAGCTCTTTCTAAATAATTCTACATATCTTAAGCCTTAATTCAGACGAATGTAATACATTTTACACCAATAAACTAATATTTCGGATGGAATATGACATCGTCTAATTCTCCTCCTCCTCTTGCAGTTATACTTGCAAGATACCCACTGTCAGATGTTGTTACACTGTACAAATTCTATTATAATTATCATACCGTGCTTAACTACAATTTAAATAACATTTGAAATAATATGATACGAACCAAGAATTATACACAATCATTATTCTAATCGCCATGAATGACATTTTAAACTATCCAAATGATGTCATCTAAGATCATTAACTAAAATATCTCAATATCTTATCTGCTATATCTTTAGATTACATAGTTAGTAGAGCTTATTGTGGTCCATTTTTATATTCAAATTAGGATAGCCATTATCTACCAGACATGAAACTGAAACCTTATTACTATTTATTTGATAATTTAATAACCAATCACCTTCCACCTCCACCTGTCCAAAAAAAGGTAATTTTGATATTCATACTCGTACTTTTGATATGCATACGTATAACTTCTTCATGTATGTTTTCTTCCGTAAAATTCTACTCAATATCTTGCTTTTAAACATTCTACCGTAACTATGTATCATGGAATTCAATTTTAAATTATTTATGTATAAATACGAAACTAAATTGATAACATATTGTTAAATAATACCTTGAAATTTATTGAAATGTATATAAAATGCAAATAGCGTAGGTATCTCCCACGCAACAATAGCCGAGGGCTATGAGGAATATGAAAATTAGGGAATGTTTATTAAAATATGCTTAATATTGGATATCATAAACGGACCGGTCGTCAAACTGTCGAATAAAGCAGTATTAATTTGTAAATTACCTTCACATTCATTAATTCTACCGCTTTTTAAACAATATCGAGTTCCAAAAAAGAAAGAGATTTCCAATTCGTGACACCTCTTTTCCTTTTTTAAATCTAATATATAAAATTCTCGTGACACAGTTTTCGTTGCCATACTCCTCCGAAACGGCTCGACCGATTCTCATGAAATTTTGTGTGCATATTGGGTAGGTCTGAGAATCGGCTACTATCTATTTTTCATACCCCTAAGTGATAAGGGTTGTTCACCCTTAAATTTTTTTATTTTATTTTTGGACGATTTTTTTTGTTTTTATTTTTTTATTATGTGGCATTAAAAAATACATACAACCCCTGCTTTTTTGTCAAAAAAATCTAGACCCGTGCGAAGCCGGGGCGGGTCGCTAGTCTATATATATAAATACTCTAATTGTGAACCAATTTGAGTCTTTCCTATTTTATTTAAGAGACTGCTATTTGATCTAATCATTTGACCCTCTTAGTGGTATGAGCATTAAGTTTAGGAAGTAATGGACTCGAAACCCGGGACAATAAGAATATAAAAAATGTTTCGTTTGGGCAGGTCAAACTGATAACCTACTTACCTGAAAGTAAAATGATCAGTGAAATAGAGACAGAAATGTGTTTAAAAAACTTCAGACAGATTAAAGTATTGATGGCACTGGCTAAGTTGCATGCATTTTTAGGTAGAAAATTCGACCAACTATGTATCTTTCAGAACGTTCTGAATAATATTTTCCCCAGCTTTATTTCACAAGGTCGCTTTTGTTTGGACCAGGCACGTTTGCGTCATTTATTTTCCTTTTGAAGGAAAAGAAAAATCAGAGAAAATATGTCAAGGTCAAGAAATAATGAAATATGATTAATTAATTTGTAGTTTTAGTTGGTACTATAAAACGCTTAAATCATTTTACATTAATTATAAAAGTATGGAAATGAAAAACAGTGATATTTGTCTTTTAATTTTATTTCATAATAATAAATATTCAGTTTGTAAATAGTTAAGTTTTTTAATTAAAAGATTTTTTTGGGTTAGAGTTGTTTTGGGGCGGTAATACACTATAGGCTTTGCATACGTGGTGTCAAGATCACGTCGGCGTAGCGTCGCGCCACCGCCGCGGGTGACACGCGCCTCTCCTCGCCCCTCTCCCCCTCCTACAACCCCCGCGACCATCCTCAATCTACCCCTAACAACCCTCGTACCACGCATGCTCCAATTATAATCTCTTTAGAGATGTTCTGTGTCGATAAATAAATAACCTTTCCCTATTTTCGGACGATTTTAAATAAACATTAATTTAAAAAAAAACCTTTTTCTATCCTACAGTGAGTTACGTACGATTCATCTTTCACTTCAATCTCGACGTTCACTTACACAAAAAAATGCTCTTATCTCTCCCATTGATGGCAAAATAGCACGTGTTTTATACGTATAATATTTCGGCAATGTATACAGTATTTTTCTAAACGCGAGTTGGTTTGTCAACATACGTGTACTTACCTGCATTCTAAGGTCACAAAACAGAATTTAGTTCAGTAAATAAATAATCTGACTCACTGAGATACTATCGATTTAGGAGTCGTTTTGTGAACTTCTATGATCTAGACTCACTAGCAAGGATTATTCAACGTGAAGAATCTCGACATGAGATAGGGCGGCATTATCTGTTAGCACAGAGTGCGCGCGCAGTGGCGTCGTAAGGAGGGCTTCAAATCGCCTGCGGAGAGCGATCGTTTCGCGCGTGTTCCCTTGGTCGCACGGTCACTCGGCATAACACCTCTGACGGTGAGAGGCATACTTGGTGATCGTCGCGCGACCTGCCCCGGTCACTGACCGATACGTCAAGCGATCGCATACCGCTCGACCTCCGCCCTAGGATATAGGACGCCATAAGATTGTATCTGCACTGGCAGGTAGCCTAGCGTGATAGACAGCGATATACCAAGCGGTGCTATACCCCTCGAACGTGTGTCCGATTTGTTTTTTATCGCTTGAGGTGTTTATTGTTTTCCTTAAATGTGTTTTTCTAATGTTATACATTGTATAACGTGACGGAAATGTGTATGGTATGCGGGCCACAATAACGTATCGGCATGGCGTGAGTTTTGACCTAACTGACCTAATTTTCGCATGAATGACTTCAAAGCTATTTATCATATGATGCATTACGCAGTGTACAGCATAGTACATTTTATATATATAAGTATATAAGAAACGCTGTAGATGTTTTGGCTATAATCATTCATTTAGCTAAATATGAATCAGGAATTGATATATTAAACCCTGTTTATTAAATGGATATATTTAAAAATATTGTAATTTATATTATTATAATAATAATCACTGTATATTTTAGTTTTTCGTATTATAAAACAATGACTATTCCTGCGGAAGGAATATATAGAAAGTTCGTCCGGCTCACGAACCGCGTCCTTTGCCCAATAGGTACAAGTTTCGACTTTAGTTACGGATTTCCGAATGCTTGTAGTAAAAATAATATAGCTTTAATGTATGTCACTTACAATCAATTCAAATTACTCACATCTGCATAAAAATACCTTTTTCTCAATAAATAAATTATGTTTCGATTTCAGTCAGCTATTTATGTAACTGAATTCAAAGGATTTCGTAATATCCGAATCTTTTAACTAATTTATGCCTCAAAAATGCCCTGCAAATAATTAAATAACTCCAAACGCTACAATTTCTTTTTTATAGGAGTTTTAAGAAGCTTTTTCTAACTAATTCAAAACGTTTAAAAACGAACTAAAGAATGCTCCGACGGGTTGCATTCTCTGATCGAGAACAAAGATATTCTAATCGCTCGTCTGTAGGCTGTATCTTTTTTTAATCCCATGTAACACGTGCTTTGAACAAAATTATTATTGCTTCGGGTAATTCAAACTGATTCGAAAGATAAATCGGATCCTTAATCGATTTCATTTCTTCAAATTTTCTCAGCATAATTTTATATAGACGTAGTTTTTATTTTTAATACCAAACGATTAATTAGAAAAGCATAATAAATTGATAGATATAATTAGTGACAATTTTAATTAAGAACAATTTTGTTATATTTATTGCCTCATCGTTTTTTCAATTTAATAAGAATATTAATAAGAAATACTTTATATAAAACGCATATAATAGTTTTATATTTTATTGAATTAAAACGGACAAACATCCAAGATTAATGTAGTACGTATTGTTAATATGTAATGCGGATTAATTTTCGATGCTTTCTAATATCAACTGGAAATAAGAGTATTATTTTTCTAAGTGGCTCAACGACTACGAAAATTATCATCGAACGGATAATGATATTAAAACTAATTTTGGGTTTTAAAATTCATTTATTTACTCAAAATTAAAGAATACACTTCAATCTTTTGAGCAATAACTTATATCTTAAGATTTACAATGCTAAATAAAAAAAGTAGGTAAATATTAATATTCATTAAAGTAACAAAAGACAATTAGATGATTAGTTTTATATTACCTATGACTTTGTTCGATTTTTAAAAACTGCAGTCTGCTGATTCGGTATTCGTCGTGTTGATCGTTATAAACCGGGAATTATTTTGAAAGTGACCATCAGGGTTGATACTTAATAGTAGGTACATGATCCTCTGCCACCGGTTTGTACTCGAAACTAGTGATGGTGTGTTGTCGACCTATTTTCTATAGCATTATTATTATCATTCAGGATTTAATTTTTCTAATAAAATGGCAAATAGCTTTTCTCTAATCCATGTCGCTATTTTAAGAACTAAAATTATTTTTTATTTTATTTAAATACTAATACGATAAAACAGTTAGTATATATATAAGTAGGTTAGATAACGTTATAACCCTTAGTCTATTGATTTTTTTTTAAATCTTTGTTTTATAGTTATGAATTTTCTAGTTAAATTAATAAATAATTATCTAGTATTTAGGTAAGTTATGAACTGTTACATGAGACATTTTACTTTTTATAACAGAAAATGATCTGACTACGTTAAAAGCTCGTTCAACTAAAAGCTATTTTGAAGTCTGCGGAAACATAAAGTCAGGAAAGGATGTTCTTTTTACGACTTTTACGAAAAAGAGAATACACTGGAATGATACTTTGTTTACACGAGTACATTTAATTAGTTAGTACTAGTAGTTCTAAAATAGGTGAATATAAATATTTTGAAAAAAAAGTCTATCTTTAAACACTTTACAATAATATTGTCTTTTATCGAATATCACACTCAATTAAAGTTGGGATAAATAATATAAATAATAAATCGCTATTTAATCCGGTAAAATTTTAACGTTTTTAAATCGTTTAAACTTTACAAAAATTTAAACGACTTACAAACATTGAAATGGAAACACTTTTTAATATTGTCTTTTATTAACGCGAGTATCACACATTTAAATAAAATACTGTATACCAGATTAAAACGCGATTTATTATTTAAATTATTTATCCCGACGTTTCGGATGCTTTTCAGCAACCGTGGTCGCGGGAGGTCTCCCGCGACCACGGTTGCTGAAAAGCATCCGAAACGTCGGGATAAATAATTTAAATAAGGAAACACTTTTTGCCGACGAAAACGAAGACTTTTTATCCCGACATGGTTATAATTCAAACAGAGGCCAGAGCTGGATTTAGGGGAGGGCATCCGGGGCAATAGCCCCGGGCCTTCACAAAAGACATCAAATCTTTCAAATTCCGATCAGTAAAGACTAGTAAACAACTTTTACTTTTTTTTCCGCTGTTTTACTTTCATTTATTTATATTGTTCTTTGATATTTAAAAAAATAATCAATTTATTTGTCAAATAATTTGCGGCCCCCTGGCCTCTCAACAACATCAACAAACCTCTAAATCCGGCCCTGGCTCTAGTACATACGATTTGCGAGAACTTCTAAGTTTGACAATTACATTGACAAATTATTTGAAATTGCATACAATTGAGAGATCCACGATACCAATACCTTCTCACTAGTTGTTCGTGCATGCTGGTGACACCAGATTGCCCGTGATCACGCTTTAAACCGTAGTACACTCAAAACATCGGGATAATATTATAATAAATCAGTTTTAATCCGTTATTTAGTTTAGTTTTAAGTAGGTATACCCATTATAAGAAAACATATTTAACTAATATTATCTTTTATTAATATATTATTTTTTATTCTGACGTTTCGGATGCTTTTGCAACCGTGGTCACGACCCAGATAGATAATTTTAACAATATAAATAATAAATCGTGTTTTTATCCGATATACAGTATTTTATTTAAACATGTTTTACTTAGAAATAACAAGAAACTTTTACCAATATTGTTTATATATTGTCATAGTTTTTACGGTTTCACTTGGTTCTATTCATAAAACAATTGATATTTACACAAATTTATATTTTTTTAATTACAAGTGTAAATGGAAAATAAATTAAATACAATATTTTAACTGTGAATGTGTAACTACAGAAAATCGTTTAATTACAAGAAATCTAATGCTATTTATAAATAACTGTACTTCAAGTTTGAAATTAATTTCTAGCATTAACTTGACACAAACATAAACATAGAAACTTAGCAAGATTTAAATTATTTGCTATTTCCTGCGAGAACCATTGCTCAGAAATAGTTTTGGTTTGCATTAAAATAATCTAGTAACATCGCCAGCCGTTGCAATGAATTATGACTAGACATTCTTAAATACTGATATTTTATTACGTCCTTTATGATTATGAATCCATTTTTATATATTTTTGTTTATTTTTGTATGTCTCTATGGCTAGTGCTCCCGGGAAACAAGAATTATAAAAAACATTAAATAAACATTTCTTGGGAACTCGGGAATTCCAGTTAATTGAGAAGACTTTTTTTGCATTTATAATATTAGTAAGGGAAGTATATAGAATTGATTTCCGTAGAATATGCACTTTTTTCGAACTAATTACTATAATAATATATGTAATATTGCATGCGGTTTAATTATTTCGTAGTGTTTTTTCTGGATAATCAGAATAAATTTTACTTGTTAGTATGTACATATAAATTATTATTTCCAGTCATAATATTCCACCTGCACCTCAGAGCTTAGAATATCGAGACAGCCAGCATCAGTTAATAACATAATACCCATATATTAAAATAATATTGCTAATGCATAGAGCATAATTTAATTAGTCAACTGCCCAGTACTGGGTAATTTATTCAATAACTAAACGCATAGCTTTTAGTCCGTAACGTAAACAAGAACCTGTTTGCGATACATTAACGGCAACTTGAACCCGACGTCAATTAACTTCGACTTATTCCCGCAATTATATGCTCAAACTAAATTGCTGGAAAATTCGTCGATAGTTAATGACTCCACTAATACTTCACCGTGACATGATGAAGATTGCTTCAAGAGGTTTACGTTCACACGCTTGAAACATAAAAAATGGTTTACCGAAATACGAGTTGGTACATTGACTTATTGCGGGTAAGATAATTTTATGTAGGATCGGATGCATAATTTATTTGAAATGTCTGAAGCACTTCTCTTTCACTCGCTGAGTTTGCAAACTGCAACCATATTTAGTTGAAGATTGCAAGGGCACATTTTTGACATTAGTACCAAATACACAAATAATGAATTGGTTCAGGTAAATTACAAAATAGTGAATTGTATTGGTTACTTTATTGAAATATAAACACAATGCAACGGAAATAAACGTTTTAAAAGCTGTGGTTAAAATCAATTAAAAATAATGATAAAATGTTTTTCCGGCCATCCATTGCGGTAAAAGCATGCTTGTTTAAATGGGAATTCCTTTGCTATCAATTTGGCCCCTTGTTTTTATATACGTGTGTGACGTCACGTGTCACAAATGAATCGGCTTCAACGTTATTTGCCAGCGCTGGCCTAATGTCCTCAGCTAATGCGACGGTGGTCCGACAAGAGGACAATTTCCGGCCTCGCCCCTACCTTCCCTCCATTATCTACTAGAAACAATTGCCAAACCATTATAAACACAATGCCATGGTGACAATATTAATTTAGTCATAAAGAAACTAAAAGTTAGTCGGACATAATATTTTCTTTTTTATTTATTACCCGATTTATTTATTGATGCAGGCTTCACACGGGTACAATGTAGATGTACTATACACAAAAAATATATGCCTATGTAACTCGCTGATTATGTAGCTTAGTATTCGTGAAAGAATTTTTAAAATCGGTCTAGTCGTTGTTGAGTTTATTCATAACATAAAAAAATTCAAAAATACCAATCATTCCTCTTTATAATATTAGTATAGAAGTATAGATAAAATATATCATTGAAAAAGTATGAAGATTAAGGCAGTACAAGAACGTTAAATAAGATAAATTCCAGTATACCAGAAGATATCAGTCACACTGCAAGAAGTCAAAAGTTCATTTGCTGACAGATGCAGGACTAATGACAAATTAAGCATTTAATGTCGTTGAAAGACGACCCAGACAAAAACTCTTAAAATAAAAAGCGTTGAGTGCTTTTATCTCTGAGTATTTTGCGAAGTCCGCGTTTGTTTTGAGTTAAACGAAGTATAATCCAAGTCGCGCACGGCCCCTTTCAAAACAACCGCGTCCGCCTCTGTCGGATGTTATATAGCCCGCGAAGCGTTTGATCTCTTCTTATAAAACTCTTCATATGTCAAATTAGAGGCAAATTTATTTTTTAGTCGCACTGGGTTTACACGGTGCGTGTAAAATTCAAACGCTTGTTTTAATCTGTCATTTTTTATCAGGAAAATTCCCGAGTTTCACAATGTAATGCGTTATAAATTACTGAAACTAATATTTTCTATTAATCTATTACAGATTTTAGCTCTCAGTTATCACTCATATAAATTACTGTCTTACCACGATTTTATTTCAACGCGACATAAATACAATCATACTTTTTTATGTACGCTATACGAAACTTGTATCCAAAAAAACATTGAGATTAAAATTAAAACTTTTGTTTGCTATCAGTTACGAATTGAAATATTCGCACGCGAGTGCAGTTTGCTCCCACGACAATTACATTAAATAATGTGTGCAGCAAATCACACACTCCGAAATGAGGCATAAAATGTTAGAGCAGAAGCTTGGGAACGAGACGGGAGTGCGTAATTACCCGTCGAGAATGCGGCCGAGTCCTGCGGCCAGCAGCCTCCGACCGCTTCTAAACTAGGAATAAAGTGCTCGTTCCGTGCCCTTAACTCGTTAATTATACTAACAAACAGAAATCATACGGTGCATACAGCTCTTAAAGAACCTCTAACGGTGTTAATAAACATCCTTTGCTAACTACGGGTAATATTTTCCTCTAATATTGTTGAAACAGGTTTAAAGCATTCTTAACCCATCATATTTTTCATAAGCCGACGAGAAGCTTAAAGTTACAAATTCGAAAAAATAGCTCATAACTTTAAATCCCGTAGACACGCTTGTCTGTTTTTTTCTAAAGCGACCATTGTCTGAACAAAGAGTGTTGAAGTGCTCGACTCCTCAGGGCATCTATTAAGCAGACAGGAATCGCTTCCCACAGCCCGCACCCGCCTCGTCACGGAATCAATATCGCCTTTTATTTTATACTACGTGCTCTATATATACCACACATACACGGATTTAGTATACGAACATATTATAGCTATGAAGGGTGTCTCGACGTCGTTTTACCGGCGAATATGAAAGAAATTACTTTAATTAATCAATTTTATTCACTCCGACACGTGTCTATTTCATTGTAAATGTTCATTTAATTAAAATCTAGGTTGGTTGTAAATTAGATTTTGAATATTTAGTACTTTTTTTTTTCTCACTCTCGACAATAATAATAATGTCATTAGTCGAAATAGTTAAGAAAAATAAGTTTTTGTGACTAATATATTCGCATAAGAAACACGCCATACAAATATATACAAGTACCTAGTACATGTATAAAACAGCAATACAAATAATTGTGAATTGAAAAACAATATTTTTAAAATATCCTAATATGGCAGAAACGAATAGCATATGTCCCATTTGAAGCTCTTCATTGACATTTTAATGTTTAGAAACTCTAAACTTTTACGCCAATTAAAATAGTTGGGTAATTTTTTGTGGCGCTCTAGAGGTGACGGACGTACAAATTTATTTGGGTCAGGATGATTAATTTGGTTTCCACTAAGAAGTTTCTCGTTAATGATAGTGTAAATACAGTTTATCTTTTATATTAGTCTGGTCTCTTGTGCAGTGATCTTAAAATGTATACAGTTCTACATTAATTGCTGCAGTGTTATTGTGCAGCATTGTTCCTACAACGAGCTGGCGCCTGAGCTTGGATTGTTTACTGGCAATAATAAACCTATTTATAAAACATTTGATACAACGCAAATTACTTCGCTCTTGCTCTACATTTCAGAAACATAATACAATATAATAATAAACCATTTCCGTGGGTCAGATAAATGCGCGTTGCGTTTAGCACAAGAGATCCAAGGTTTGGAAACACAAGAACTGATCACCTACCTACCTGTATAGAAAAATTATCAGTGAAATAGACACAGAAATATGTCTGTCCCATGCACTTGGGAACTCGGGAATTCAGTTCGTTTCAGAAATATTAAATACAAAATGGATATGTTTTTATCTTTTATTCTTCTTACATAGTATGAACCAAATACTCTATTTGCGTCTCTCTGTCTATTTGTCCACTAACTTCTATATCACGCAACGTATTTTTTATAAGGTTCTTTCTATGAATTTTCTTACGGAAGGTTCTTTACTTTTAAATGATAAGATAAATTTCTATTTTATTGTAATCAAATCATCAAAAATCGATTTACGGGCGCTCACAGGACTTTTGCTGGCTAATCCTTAAGAGACACATCAAAATAATTGAATACCAAGAATTGCAAATATGCCAGATGCCGAAGCATATGCTCCTAAGCTTGATTTTCACTAACCAATTTTGTCTTTAAAAATTATATATTATTCAGAAATCTATTCAGTATAAATACTTATACAGATAAATATATTAATCACAAATGAATCTAAGTTACTCGATAGAACAGTGATTCTTAAAAATATAATTGCTATAATGCGAAGCCGGAGCATCTATTTAAATATAAATTGCCATAATTTGGTTCGTAATTAAATTAACTCTTCATCATAAACGTTTACAATTAGTAGCATCATTACTTCGAATAAACGATGCTCTGTATATATGACATATAACAGCGCACAGATTGAATATGAGCGCTGCAAGTTCAAGTACATAACAGGACCCCACACATCAGGTCAGAAATAAATCAGTGTAGTCGATGGGAAAGCGATCGACGTTATGTGGATCGCTTCCTCATTGCCATATAAGCAAACTACAACTATGATTGTTGAATGTAAAGTACATAACGTTCGCTCTTATTAATACTAACTACTTTTACAAGAAACTGCAATCACCATTTTAATTAATTTAACACTTATTTTAAAATGAGATTCGTCTTTAGAGCTCTTTAACGCTAAAACTCAAATGACCGCTTTCAAGACTAATAAAAATTGTCAAATTCCAGGTTTTAATTTTTCTTTAACTTACAGCACGACTTTTTCTATAATATATAGCTATAAAGTCGTGCAGTAAGTTCAAGAAACGAGTTTAACAATTTTTGTTAAAGTCTCAATATTTTTTTGATATTTCACCGCTCTGGTAGGTTTAGTGTTAAGACATTAATATACTTTGGTATTGAAAATTCCTTTCCCTTGTATTCTAAACATCCTTAAGCTGTCACGCACCAGTTGTTTTAATTTTTAATACATAACGACGGAGATACTTCAATAGAGCCGTGTTACCGAGATGTACGAATATGTATGTAAATCTTGTGTTCGCTGCTTAAAAACATCCGTATGGAAAACTCTCATCTGAACCTCTTTTATATTCTTATTCCTTATCCTTCGGGGATAATTCGGGCCCATAGGATAGGTTTTACATAATGTCGCCACAACCCTTTCTATCGGGAGCTTTTGCGGAATCACTGTTTGTGAGAATTTTTGTGGGTCACAGAGGGCAGCCAAGCTTAAATTAACAAACATTCTATAAATCAGTCACATTATTTTTTAATGGTTTAATATATTTGAATTACGAGTTTCGAAAACAAATACCATACTGAGTATACTATAGAAGGGGTAACGAGAGCACGCCCGACGCATTTGTCGTGAACAATGTATGAGGGTAATTGTTTGACATGCAAAGCGCTAAGATCAACCAGCCGCCACTCTGGCTCAGCGAGGGCGCTACTCGTGATGAACTCTGTACGTACCCCCTATTATACCTACCCCCTATTATACGTCCATAAGTAGCTTCTGAATAATCAAAGCGGAACGCTCGGCTAATGAATAATTAATTATGAATATCATTTTTGCTAGTCAATTTGCAATTGCAGAAGTGGATAAGAGAAAATATGAAAAATATTTATTGTATACATTAAGAGAATTATTACAACTGCTGATTTTAATAGTGCAATCTAATCTCTTCCAGACAATAAAAAAAGGAAAGCTTATGAGAGTGAATTCATAAGGGGGTACACAATAAGCCACGTAGTATAATATTCTATCCAGAACACATTAGTAACAAAGTCCACTTATAGATATCTGAAATCCGCTTTTATTTCCCCTCTCATTTCTTTATATCAGCAAAAAATCACCGTCATATCCAAAAATAATTTAATGCGAAAAAAGTACTTTGTTAACACTTTACACAAAGCATGTTCTTTGAAATATATTTAACCGCATCACGTCATGCCGAAAAACGGATAGCGCAGGCCTCTATTCATACCGTTGCGTCAAGTCTATTACTCGCAATATGCCGTCTTTCGTATGGTTCATATTTTTTGTACGATCACCTAATAACTCGACGAGCTTTTATGACACCTAAGCGCGAGCGCAAAAAGTTTGTAAGCGAGGGTCGAGCGGGGCTGAGTCGCTCGTTGCGGTGCTTTTGTCTCGGGATCCGCAGTCTGTCGCGCTCTGTCACGGGGGCAGGTTGCGCTATAGAGCTATATTGTAAACAAACTAAACTCGACTCAGTCATAATATTGAATAATTTAGTCAACATTAGTTAGAAAATAATAATATTGATAATAATCGATGACGAGCCTTACGAACATTTAGACTTTCAAACAATATTTAAACCTCTATGATGTCAAGGAACGTTCAAATAGTGCAATCGTGATGTAAGTGATAAAAGATTTGAAGTGATGTTAGGCTACCGAGCCTTATAGTTGTGTGGTGGACTGTTAGTCATCAAGATGACGATGAAATCGCTGAAATACAGCGAGCGGGAGGACATGATGGATGGATTCAGTCCCGTGCCTCCTCCGCTGCCGCGGCGTCAACCTGTAAGAAATATCTATGCAGAACCCTTCGTAGATCCGAGGTAAGTGTCTATATTATACATATGGTAAATACCAAAGGAATATTTCAGAAATGAGTAAAACTTTTGAGAAAGGCGCAAAGAGTAAACAATTACAATAAAAATGTCTACTTCGGACTTTTGAATAAAACTCAAAACCATGGAGTAAAGAAATTCACTCCTAGATAATTCTAAGAGTCGCTAATTTCAACTATCTTTAGTAGGTAAGTGCATTCTTAAAATGAATCCAAATCTTCTTCATCTTTTTTGTCCGCTGAAGGCTCTTCTTATCCTCTGCCTTTCTACCTGTTAGATCGTGGCTCCAGTGTGAAGGCGATCTAATACTAAGTAGTAGTATGTGACCAGCTCACTACCACTTCAGCTTGCCAGAAAGCTGCATCAATGACTTTTGATAATAACAAGATGTTGGTAGTAGAATGATAAAAAAGGTGAAGTTTCTTCATAGAATACTGACTTTAATGATTTAATGATGGTAGTTGGTTTTAAAAAGGTCATTCGCATTTCCAATTTTTATTTTCATTTGTGGAATATCAATTTTATGACTCTCTCGTCTCAAATGTTTTATTCATAATTGGAAATACTTGAAAAATTACGGGAAGGATACAACGAAACGAGGAAAACTTTATATTCAATCGAGTAGTTGGGATCAATTGTCGATACTTGTTTACCTTCCAACCCCAACTTTCCACCGTCTGCGTCCCCCTGTAGTTCTACCCACTCGATGCCGCTTCAAAGTAATAATAAACCGCCTGAAGCCAAAAAACATCCATTTCATATCGCACGACTATATAAACACGGCGTGGAAACCCCGCAATTCTCAACAGACCACATAGCATTATTAAAGTAAGGCCTTGCACGAAACTAATTTAGCGACTCTTATTTGGGATGTCCTTTGGGGCTACCCGCGGATACATGTAATAAAATTCTTGGGCTTTCTTTGCAAACAAATATACTAGAATATGTAAATGCTTCATAAAAACTATAACTTCCATTATTATATTATTTACTCGCGATCCGCCCCGGCTCCGCATGGATGCAATGTAAATGTTCTATACACAAAAAATACCTATGTAATTTGATGATAATGTAGCTTTTTATTGGAAGTTTTAAAATCGGTCGAGTAGTTTCTGAGTTAAATCGTAACAAACAAATATTTCCTTTTTATAATATAATTATAGATAATCCCCTTATATTATTATTTATAATTCCCTTATATTACATAAGAGTATTTTTGCTAAATGTTGAAAAACTTGGGCTCATGAATAACAAGACAACATTTTCAGAAATTAATCATAAACCGTCGTCCACTTAAGTAACTAGATACCAATCACATTTTTATTATATAAATTTTAAAATCCTAATGGAATTAATAATAAAGGTTATCCAGCCGGCCTAGCATGACAAGCGCGACAAAATTTTGTCTACCGTTTTCTCGTGTTTTAATCGACTATCGCTTTATTTCTTTCGGGTCTAACATGACAATTACACTTAAAACTCGACTTTTAATATCAAAAATAGATACATTTGTCGATCGAGATATCTTTTCTATCAAAATTGTCGATGTCGAGATATAATATATCGAGATATTTAACATCTTAGTTTGTCTTCTCTCGCGCGAGATATATCTCGTGGCGGTCATGCTAGCCCGGCTGACATTACTATTTTATTATCGCGGTGGAAATGGGCAAAGAACGGATGCGCCGCTCTATTCTCCATCATAAATCATATTTGTATACTTCGTTTTGTATGAACATACTAGTAAAATCCAAAAGTAGTTAGTGCCATCTGTGACATCCAATTGCTCTTCGACAAAGAGGGCAGCTCAGAAATTTTGTCAAACAAAAATATAAGTAAACCGCACCTGTTCAATGTAATACGAAGCTATGTAATATTATGAACACGGCTGCTCATCTCGTTATTACTAGATCTCAAAAAGACAATACAGAATACAATAAATATAAAAAAGAGCTTTCTTAGTTTTATTTCTATAATTTTTCTAGAACGAGAAGTATATTATAGTGATTGTATTTATTCGATAGATTACATTGATCCGTAATTGTTAATAAAGTGCTTAATTCTAATATTATTATCAAATCTATTCTAAATATCTCAAAATGGCTTTATTTAATGTAGACGAGTCAATTTTATTTGAATAGTTAAGATCAGTCAGTATAATGCAATGCAATATATAAGCACAGTGCCGGATTTAGAAGTCTGGAGGCCTTGGGGCAATAAAGGAGTAGAGCCCTTATCCCCAAATTATTTTACAAATAAAATTATTATTATTTAAATATTTAAGAACAATATAATAATGTTTGTACAAAATACAGTAGTATAACAGCGAATAAATCAAAGGAAAAGTTGTTGACTAGTGTTTACTCGCCGAAATTTCAAAGATTTTTCTATATTGTGAGAGCCCCCTTTTTGTGGAGGACCCGGGGCTACCCTAAATCCGGCTCTGAATAAGCATGGTTCAACTTACACTATTATTGACACGACTAATGACAGCAATTGGTTATGGTAGAGTGATGATCGATAACGGAAATGTTTGACGCCGTATTCCCAGTGTAGAAAAATGTAATTTCCTTTAGAATGTGTTAACAAGGTTTGAACACAAGCTCGTCGAACATGTGACGGTTAAGTGCACGCAACAATGGTGGACAGATAGCATCGAGGGAGCCCCTCCCTAGAACCACCGAGCCTTAACGACCCAAAGAAACCTTCTTGTGTAACGTATAAAAAATTAGCACACATTTCAATAATTTAAAGTGAAACCTTATAAATTATTAAGCAATGCACCTGAAAAATCATCATTTGTTTTAATTTAGTGCATCGCAACTGTTCGTATTTATGATAAGTTTTACTTACGATGACTGAGTAAGTAAACCATTAATGAAATAAGTAAATTTTGTTGTATTCCCAAATTTTGAAATATAAATCACAGAATGATATAATGTATTCTGAATAATTGAAATCAATTTTCTAAGCAATCAGTTACAAGGATTACGCATGAGTAAGTTTCTTATAGATCTTCAAAGACGCGATCAGAATTGTAAGAGGTTTGATGTCAAATATTTGGTCAGTCGGATGAAAGTTCGTCCAAGCAAGTAATTATTTCCATGTCATTCGGACGAGCAATCTGACGGATCATCAATGTCCAAGAAGCTGTTTCACAAATATGATAATATCTGCTTATGTAACATTTTACATTAATCAAATTTTAGACTAAATAACATTCATTGGCTCTGTTACTTAAATAAATAATAAGCATTTTTATTTATAGTACGGGGCATGAACACGTTTAGATTTGTGAAGTATCGAGTACCATCTCAAGTAGCAGCTTAATGTTAATAGTCTACTATATAAAAATAAGTCGGGTTTTCCTTCCTGACGCTATAACTCCAGAACGCACGAACCGATTTCCACGGTTTTGCATTCGTTGGAAAGGTCTCGGGCTCCGTGAGGTTTATAGCAAGGAAAATTCAGGAAAAATTTCAACAGAAAAGCGGGGAAATCTTTTTTCTTTAAGAATAATTATATAATTTCGAAGCCAAAATTGTGGCAGAACAACGTCTGCGGGGTCCACTAGTTGCTTATAATAATTAAAGGAAGCGCTTCATAAAACCAGTGTCCTACGCGGGGTACATGAGAGGGGCAGTAACAGTGAGCACGCGAACGTGCGGTGCACTTCAAACCGTATTCACCGCTCTACACTGCAGGAAATTCAATTACCTTCTTATACTTTAACGTACAATATCGATACAATCATTTCATTAGAGAGAATCTTGTCGCTCATAATAACTAGCCTCTCAAACGAACCAATTTGCTCCGTGACGTAACCGCCATCTGTTTACAGTAACTTATTCAACTAAAAAGTCCGTTCTTATTAATTTTGTTGTTTGACGAAAACCTACAGGAATAAACAAACCTAAAAAAAGGAGGCCTTAAAAGGCTTTTAAGTTTATTATAAAGCAGCTTTGTTTATTATATCTGTACATTTTTTTTTTCGAGAAGACGCGTTGACTGACTGCCTTGCATCAGTATCCATCAGTATGGACGCGGATTACAATCCCGCAATTCTATTTTATGAAAAATGAAGAATATCTGAACCACCATTTTTAAACATAAAGCCTGAAACATTCACATGACTCACCTGTGATAAATGAAACTTATAATCGTCTGTCGATAATTATTATAAAAAGATATTATAATAAATGTGTTACCTAAGTATGATATAAATTCAATTAAGATGAAATTTAAATTACAATGATGGTATCATAAAGTTAATTAACTGATGGCTTAAAAAGCACATTCACGTAAAATATCATCGAGTCATTATTATGATATTTATATGTTTAAGTGGTTTATGTTACATACCTACTGCTCTCCGAAATAGGTTAGTCGTTAGGTTACAACTAACCAATTTGTATTTGGATTATTAAGATGAAGTTTCCCATTCTTGCTCTAAAGGATATAAATCTTATGTACAATGTATGATGTTTGGAACAAAGGATTATCCAGGATTACGATAACAATGCCTTCCTGACAAGGTTCGACGTAAATCTTTCAAGACGACATCGATCGACAGCTTGCATTCCCAAGATATAACACACGGACATAAAAATCCCATCACTGACAATTCTTAAAAGTTATCTCTAGCAGTAAACAAACCACTTTTCGTTTGAATAATTTACTTGGTGAGGCTCTGAATACAATGACACGACTGTAATAGTTTCCGTTTTGAATAAGAGATGCCTATTGTCTCTACGGTATTGATTGAGTTCGTCGTCTCCATAGTCTATAGACTATTGGGCTTATGTTCCATTCATTGTCATGGATTTTCCCATTGACTTTTGTAGAGTTTATTGCACAAACGATGAATAAGTATGTAGGTAAGTAATCGATTTTTTTTATACACGCAACACGTTTCATATTTTATAAAATACGAAAGTTCAGTGAACGCATTCTTGAGTTATAATGAAATTCTAATTTTAGTCAGTAATATTTCGTCACGTCAAGCTCACACTGGATCAATGACACTGACATGGCATATCAGTAGAATCAGCCGCAGTACGCTTATATTTCAGTTGCGTTGGATCGGGACGCTTATCGGCCCTGCTGTTTTAGCTTTAACCCTTTTAAAATAAACAATCTGTCGTCCCGACCGAATAAATACAAGCCTCGCTTTGACACTGCCACCTATAAATATCTGTAATGAATAGACGGCATAAACGTAGTAATATGTAACGTCGACATATCCTTGTCTGGATTTATTTAAGTCCCTTATTTGAATATTTATAATTCGGAAGTTGGTAGGATATCTTGTTCCCAAAGCCATAAATAAATGAACAAAACTTTTATAACGATCCTCAGCCCACGAATGGTGATTTATAGTTTCATATTGCATGCTCACTTTTATGTATTTATATAATTTAATAAAGAAAATAATGTATAAAGAATGTTTTTTGAAATTGATTTATTACACTATTTATTATTATTATAATAAATATTTTTTATACCTTTATAAACCATCGCCGTAAAATGGTCCGCAAATTAGTACCTGTACAAAACTGCTTTTGTTTCGATGCCGCCCCAATCTGATGCATTGTTTGACGAATAAACTTATGTTTTGAGTGAGATTTGGCTAAACTGCAGACCACACAAGATGTCTCCATTTGTTCAAGCTCGGGACTCTCCGAGAGATAACAAATGAGCGCTGCAAGATGCTCGCCGCTTTCGGCAGTTGGCTGCACTTACACAAACACTTAACTCGCACCATCCACAAACAAAGCTGCCCCTTACCTACTTATTTTTTACTACGAATCGCCGTTTCTTTTACCCTTTAGGACTTCGTGGTACTGCATACTTCGCGTGTCTAGTGCCTTTGTTTGCGCCCGGAAATTCATGCATTTTACCGCAATGTGAAGTTAAGGAAAGATACATACGTTACCAAAGGAATGTCTTTTTCGTTTAATTTACGGGACGGGACCGCTTAGCGCATAAACTAAAAAGGAGAAAGAATTTTCGTGTCCACTTCCACTAGGTCGGCAATAAAACGAATGTTTAACGAGTGCACGTCGTACCTTACATAATGTGGGAGACAAAAAAGCTTTTAAGACAAGTACCTTACAAGAAGTAAGCTGCCGATGAAATCTTTCTAATAATGGTTTTGGTCTTGTCCAAGGTACACGTCACCGGGCGTGACTAACGAATGGCTCGCCCTACAGACCCTAAATACCGAGTCGTAAGTATCAGTGACACGACACCGGCGGAGCCTGATATCTACGGAGGTTGCCGAACATTACCATAACTCTAACCGAACTATAAACGTAATTAGAGACACCAATAACGCTCGGAGCACTCGAGATGCATTAATCCGTTTTGATTTGGAAGGGTTAATGCTCTGGGGCGTGTGTCACGCATTTTCTAAACGCTCCGGGTTGTCGTGAAATTAGTCTTACATTCATAAAATTTTTGAGCAGGACTAAAACAATATGCATCTGAATTATAATTAATATAATTCAAAGATTTATTAACTTACTTTATTTATTTTATTTTATCTATTCAGGCAGCAAATTTTTATAACATTTAACTTTACATAAATATCGAAAATAACTAACAGCACAATAATGTAATGAACGTAGCTTAGAACGTATAAATATTTAATGGTTCAGTAAGACAAGTAATGTTAGCAATTCAAGTGCTCTGAGGAAGGAAACCAATGACCCGATACCCTTATCATTTATTTGCTTCGGTCAACCGTAAAGCGAAGCTCTGTGCAAGTTAAGTTTTACTGGTCGGTTCACCCTCCACTTGAAACTAACGAATGCACAATAACAGCGCTTCGAACAATCGATCTGTTTTCAACGTGACCCAGTATTCAATTTAATTAATATTTACACAGCTTTCCGAGCGAGATTGAGTATTTTTAGAATGCTTACACATAATTGATTCATGGCTAATAACAAACAATACGTCGTCATGGCATTTTTAAACTATCCTTTGAATTTTACTTTCTGAGAATTTGGATCCACGCCATAAACACCAAAAGGACAAATTGCACACATTACAATAGCCATTAAACACAACAATGTGACATTTTGATTTATAAAATTATATCGTGTAATAAATTGCGGGTTGTTCTAATGGCACGATATAATTCCGAAATCGAAACCGACCGTGTTTAATTGATAAAATATTACTCATGGAATTGTCCTTTAATAAATTTCATGGTCCGTGAGCCGGATATGAGAGAAAAATGGAGATGAGAAAAATTCGTATAGAATAATCGTAAAAGGGATTGGAGCAACATTGAAATAATGTAGTGCGGCGGTTAACTCGCGCCCCTCTGCTCTGTATTGCCAATTGTTCAACAAATGTACTCGTAACCATTGCAGATGGAATGCATTTTTCTCTTCTATAGGCTCTCTTTAAAATGAAAATAAATTGCAAACAGTAAAATGCTGCACTTTTAAATCATAGTTGAATCTAAAACGGCACTTAAATTAAAAACTATCTATTAAAATTTCCTCGATATTTTAAACGTCATATTTATTTATAACTTTTAGAGCAGACAAATTTTATGTCCCTTTTATATTATAATGTAACTTTCGTTTTGAATGTCAAAGTAATTATGTATGGGCTATAAATTTTTGTTTCCTACGGTGTTAAACTTGATACGTTTTTAAAAGTTAACAACTTAATCTTTAACATGGTAGCATAAATAACTTGATTACTTACTTATAAGTTTTATTTATTGAAATATGTTATGTTATGTTTTGTATTAATTTTGAAAAAATAAATTTGGAAAGAAAGTATTATACACAAAAAAGACGAGGCTGCGGTTAATACTAGTGATATCAAATGTACACACGATAGGGTTCACGATCCATTATAAGAGAAGGGATGGAATGTGATAACATTTTTCAATCAGGCAGCCACCAAAAAGTATTTACAGTGTAACTCGAAGCTGTGGGGAACACAATATTGTAGAAGGATAGGCTACGCCTGCGGCGCGCGGCACGGGCCTTCCGTTTCTTTGTATCGTTGTCGAAATAATATTGAACTCTGGATAAAATACGACCGGCTAGGGGTTTCGGCTGCAAAACCGTTTTTCCGTTCTACTGAACAATGGCAGGACGTTTAGTTAAGACTTGCGTTTCGCACTGAAAAGTACCGGCGTGGAATCTAAAAATACGCGATCCCCAGTAAGGATCCAAAACGTTCCTTTATCGTATTTAACAATGAAGTATCCTTACCGTCTCACGATCGTTTTTCTTTTATTGTAGAAATGTATTTTATAAGGGGAAATTTCAATTTTAAAGAATAGCGTTTTAAATCATTCTATAATTCAAATCAAATCCCTTTTGCCTAGCACGCTATTTTTACAGAATCTATTGCCGTGCTAGATTTGCATTCCTTCGCCATTACCATAATAATATCTTCAAACGACAAGTTCGTAATAAAAGGTTATCGCTATCGCATACGGGTTCGTTGTTAGGTATGGAAATTGGAAGTGTGTGCCCGCCCCCCGCGCCTTGGTAGGGCGGCGTCGACTCTACTAATGGAAAATTGTTCACCACTATCGGGTTTCTGCGCGTGAGCACGATTATTTACGTGCAGATTCCCGCGTACGAACGACCGGTAATTGACCATTAATTCAGTATCACTTCCATTCATTCTCGCGATATACTGCCTGAGGTCAGCTACAAAGAAACTATAGCTGCATAATATTGCACGTTATTGATTCCTGTCTGATGTATTTCAGTTTTCAGTATTATGGAAATACAATGATAACATCAAAATGAAAATAAATATAAATTTTGAAAGGATCGTTGGCATGTTTAGTACTTTCAAGGGAGTCAATTTCGAATCTCGCCAGGTCTTAAATATTTATGTTTCTTCAAACATGTTTTAGCGTTAAACTTGTAGGGAGAATATCGGGAAAATTTTGCAGTAGGTACACAACACCATACATAGGAAATGGAGATTTATGAAGGCTTGGTGTAAAAGTAGGTGGTCAGCACCGTCTCATTAATAATTTTATTAATGTGCATCAATTGATTTTTTTTTTTTAATATGTAGAGTCACAGAAAATAGACTGAAAAACGAACACGAAATTCATCATACGAGTATCTTAAAACTTGTACCACATTATTAAACTACAATTAAATTCAACACAGTAAATTACGTGCCCTATCATAATTTCCTATGTAAACATTTCCTCAGTAATAAATACAGAGGATAGTCACTTGAAGTAAGAATTTTACGGAACCACATAAAATACAGCTCGAGTGGGTAATTATTTATTAAAGCTTCCGTCGCTTGATGTATTTCTAGGAAAATTAAATTTGCTAAATATACCTTGCGGAGTTTGCGTATTCAGAACACTCGCTAGGTAGCGGGGCACACTCTTCCATTCATGAATCAACTTCAGCATTACCTAACCGTACCCCGAGGCGTGTAAAACAAACAGCACGCTACGAAAGTTATTAATAATGGCAGCGAGTTCAATGATTTCGACTCGGCCATATATAAATCTCGACGCATGTACTGTATGAAATGCAAATTTGTCGATAGATATTACCGGCATTCTAACATCTACAAGACTCCAGCAGCGAGCACTGCACGCCAGTTGGATGAAATGGAAATTAATAACGTGTAATTTAATATGGCATTTATTGTGATTTAATATTCGACTCAACATTCTTTGTATAACACCAATTACCGATTCCAATTAAGAAACCATTTTAACATTTCGTAATTAATCGAATATGTGTGATTCCTCCCCAATTCATTCCGAAATTAATTTATTTATTATAAGCACGTATATGAGGCATCACGATAAGGGTTTATATTGTATCAAAACCAAATGTGGCAGCAAATTTTTCCCCTAAAGAAGACCATCTATATTGAAAGTCTATTGAAAATAAGAAAAAAATTGGTGTCTCATTAGCCATTTTAATAGCTCCCTCTCTTGAAATATAAGAGGATTAATTAGGCATTCTGTATATAGAAGATATCAAGCACAATAATCAAGAAAAAATTGTATATAATTCTTATTAGCATATTTTATTCAACATAATCTTAAATATACAATATTAAGTAAATATTTTTTGTTTAATTAAATGAGGCATCAAAATATACATTACATAAAAAAATGGCCCATATTATATATAACTTATAATTAACTAATATATATCAAATAAAACCTATATATTAAGTAAGACGTAGCATCTACGACGTGGTATTTAGTATAAAGTTAGAGACACATTAAAACATGATTTCAAATCATATCCAGCCATGACAGGTATGTATGTATTATTAGTATTATTTTTATCTGAGAGCATTAAAAAACGAATAATTCTATTTTTACGGTAGGTATATGTCGTAATGTCAATTTATAACGCGATATTGGCGGCAACTTTATTTCGTGTCTTGGTAATAAACACGATTGTAGAGGGCGGAAATTGGCAAAGCGAGGCACCGCCATTGTTACACATTTCGTTTTAAATTGAGGGGCTTTCTTAAATTTACACCCGTGACTTGCAGGCGAGGGTCGGAGGGACGATCCTCCGAGCCTTGCTTACAAATTCAATCGATTCCACTTTTGTACTTTTTATGAATTCTTTTTTAACTTTTTTACATTCATTCATTATTTGAAATTTACCTTATTTTAAAGGTCTCTTCATAGTTTACTTTGGATATTATTTTATTTTTAAAGTCTTACCCTGTTGTGGGTAAAATTAATATTATTGCAATTTCTGATTATAAAAAAATCATATCGTATTAAAGAACGAAGCTTAAAAGCTCTTATTACAATATTTTAGTCTTGTAAGTCTGCTTTTTAATATATCAAGTGACCATAAGTAATCTCAAAAATCTTATGAAATTCTTTTCTAAATTAAGAGTATGTTGCATTAATATTTGTTAATTTCAGAGGTTATTGTCTTCTATAGTTATTAAGAGGCTATGCTGAATCCTGTTATTATATCCTGACATTATGATAATATGTTTACTTACAATAAACAATGGATGAATTCAACAATCAACACTGTAATCACCATTGAATCTTTCACCCGATATTTCTCTGCTATGAATGTACTTCATTCAATTCATGATGCAATTAACTTACAGAATTTGAATGTACCATTAATTATACCCACACATGGCTCAATGGTTGAAACCATTTCATTGTTTCATTACCTTTAAAAGTAAAAGTATATACATACCTACAATGTTGATAGTAAGTTAATTTAATACTACATTGTACAATTTATAAGAATCGTGTAAAATTAAACAGAAGAATCGTGCTTTAGGATTTCGAATCAATGTTGCGTTTCTCATGTTATCTTGATAATCATAAACCTGTTCGATCCAATCATTTTAGGTCTAAGAACATAGCGGCTCCGCTCGCACACCTATATTTAAGAATGCAATGCAATAAAAGCACATCGCTGTCCGGTCCATTCTCGCACGACCGTACAAGATAAATGGTCGGAGTGGCCGCACCGAAGGAGACGCGTTCTCACGGCCCGTGTCTGCATTTTACTCTTTTTGTTCCATCTGGTTTCCGAGTTAGAGGTCGGCCAGACCGCTCCGAAGCTAGAAGTGACCGCTGCACGCGCGATTATAACGATAAAAACTATGTGACCACGGCTCGCTACGGATGTCTAACGAGTTTCTACAGCTACCTGCTGTGAAAATGGCAATGCATTGCGTTGTTTTACTATTGAACGGTCACTTTATGAATTCTTTTTTATTTATTAAACGGTATCCGTCGCTTAGCACGGTACTTGTAACAATAATGTTTTCAGTTTATAAAAGTAAAATGTTGGCTCGTGTGCATAAAATGAGAGCTCTCGCGTTAATTAGTGCGGGCTCTCGTGCAACGCAACACCTTTCCTCATTATTTACTGCTTCATTAAGAACTCCCTTCATGAGACGCTGTCAAAATCTTACTGCACTTTCCTGTCTACAACTTAAAATATCTGCTGCGTTCCGACAATAGCTTCTGTCGGCGGAGTCATTCATTGACTTTGTTGTTCTACACCAAACGTACACAAAATCGCGGTTTACACTTATTATTATTCCATGGCTTACGTAAATTCAAATATAATCTCTGGTACAAAATACAAAGTTTAGTTATTATAATTTAAATGTTAGTAATTTGTTCTATATTTAGTTTGTTAGTAAGTAATAATTTTATGAGAATTGGATCCTTTCTCGGGTAAAGGCAGACTCTTTTTATTTAGATACCTACTAATTATTTCTTGTTTACAATATCATAGTAAAATACTGTACTATATATTTATTACATATACTTATATAGAAATACTGTATAAAGTATCTTCAGTTATATTTCCCAACTCAATCATAATAAAACAAAAATAAATTATCACTCCGACCATTTCGATATAGCGCGGAAATGATGTGCACTGACCAGTAATGGCACCTTCACGAGGTTCAAAACAACAAAAAAAAATACGTAAACGTTACAAAATCAATTTTGTGTACTGTTACAAATGGCCGACGTAATAATACTTATTCAGTTCGTTTTTTTTACAACAGGTAGAGTAATAATTATAATTTTTCGTATAAGGACCCTCGACCCTTATTGTGATTTCGGAACTTGCTTCAATACATAAATACTTGCTTCAATACATAAATACGTCCAAAATACGCGTTTTCTTGAATTGGGCTAATTATTATACATATTCTTTTGTTTTTAGCCCGTACATATTATTATTTACGTCAGGTGGCAGACGTGACGTCTTTTACGCCATATGGTATAAATTTCAACCTTAAAAATAGTGACAGAGAATTTCGTATAATTGATTAATGGTCTCGGTCCAACCTGCTTAAATGCTCCGATCGTCTTTTTTGTTGTAATCTCGGATAATGATACGTTCTGATTGTGATAAAAAATGACCATATGGTGCGGGATAGCAATTATTTATGCAACAGTTGTTCGACAATTTGTTGAGTCCGTATCAAATTCCTTTAGGAAGTATCTATGTGTTCGTATCCTGGGAAAATATATTGTATAACTTTTATGTTAGATATCGACAGACGAGCATAAGATTCACTTGATGATAGTGATACCTCAGCCACAGAACATGAGTCAATGATCCAATGTCGATCTGCTTTTTACTTAGAGCTTTCCGAAATCCATAGACTGAAACCAAAATGCGCAATATGCACTTCACGGTTTTTGCATGATCTATGATATATATGTATATTATAACTATGAAAAGAGTTTTGAATGCCAATGTTACAACTCCTCAGATTTCAGGTCGATTCGGATGATCACTTAAAACCAGGTGACCTTCAGACTCGTATACCCCCCTTTACCATAAAAAATGTTATTGAGTCTATCTTGAACCAATACATTTGTTCACAGGATCGCTGGAACAGGCATGTCGAGCGGTATGGGAGGTGGCACTCTTGGCGGTCACTGCCAACTCGCCAACCAGCCTCTGGTAATGCCAGTGTTCCCGCTACGAGCCAGTCAACCCAGCCCCGTGCCAGTCTACTCACCATCCCGGTTTCACATAGACAAGCGATGTCAACATAGATGCACGTGGAAATGCCTAGCCATAGCGATGATATGTCTATGCGTAATTTTAGCAGCAATGCTCGCCTATTTTATAGGTAAGTTTATTTAACTAAATTATATTACCTAAGAAACATCTTACTCAGTCAGTAATCTTAATCGGGACGTTCATACAAGCCCAAAAGCCCTGGTTGCCGACCTTATTATAATTCGCGTTAATATATAACTTACATAATTACTTAATCATGTAAATTATATAACACTTATATAATTACGTTATGAAAATTAATAGGGCAAAATTAGGCTTGTATGATAGTCCCGCCACTGATCATACTTCTAGGGTAAAAACGTTCAATGGATTATATGATTTATTAAATTGTCACTGCCATTCGGTGATATTTGAAGATTTAATCAAAAAGTTCTTCTTGCCAACTTCAAGCTGTGTCATTATATCAATGATATGACTTACATAGGTATGAATTTCAACTCAGTTGTACGCAGGAAACGGGTCGTTATTATAAAGAAAAAAAAATACAAACATTAACTTCACATAACACTCACAAAACAAATTAAAAGAGCTATGTATTTACAAACATAAACATAGTAACATTAATGGAGTACAGTTCCTGTGAAGAGTAAGTTGTTAGATTTGATTACGGATAGAATAGGTAAAGCTAAATAAAAACATGTACAAATTATAAGTTTTTGTTACTCTGCAATAGGGTGATTTAGGTATATATAACATAACACCCTATCAAGTTAAAACTCTTTTAAAATACTAGTCTGTTGTTGTGTGTTGTAAAATTGTTACAAATATATTGAAAGTAAACTAAAATTAATATTCAAAAAGGAATTCCTTTTTTTATGACTAACGAGCGTTGAAATAAAAGTTAATGTAAAAATATATCATTGTTTAGTTAATCACAGCGGGTTGTCCGTTCGTTCATTAAGCCAGCATTTTATTTACTCGTTCGGAATTCAGATTAAATTGTTTCCAATATAAACATTTATCAGTTAGTTGATGTTTACTTTGGAAAATCAACAGGAATAGATCTTCATGGGCATCAGTGTTACCTTACATATTAAAACTTTTATATATGAATATGCTTCGGTACCGCCTCAGGTCCGTAGCGATTGATTTTCTCAATAGGGACAAACTGCAACTATACTTTAAGAAAACATTAAGACAAATACCAACTACCAATACTTCATAAAATATTTTGACTACAGATTCCAATACCAACTACTACAGTAGCTAAATATTACTCAACTTATGCTTTTAATTTTTCATTTGGTAAATGTGAGAATCAAATTATGGACAGTAAAAGGCACAATGAACTTCTATATAAAACCTAACCATCTTACAGTTATAATAATAGTATATATCAGTGTGAAAATTGAACACCAAACAAGTAATAAACGATAAGTTCTTCGATGTGGAAATCGGTTGATCAAATATCTGTTGCAATGAAAACAAACATTAGCATACTATGCGCTCTTTGTTTAGATCTCGAAAGAACATTCACAGTGGGCCTCGTATAAAACAAAGTAAACATCAGAAAAAAATATAAATGATGCGTCTAACCCGCGGCAACGCGATGCGTGCCTCTAGCCCTCCGCTTCTGTGTTAGCGAAGTTATAAATTATCTTACATTTCACGTCCTTTATAATTTTACTACGAATATATCAAGCAACTTTAATCTCAAGTTATCTTCCATTTATAAATTAAAACAACGATACAAACATGTTGCGAAATATTAACAAAAAACCATTAACATAAATATTCATATTAATGCAAAAAAACAAAGGAATTAAACTTTAGAGGTATATATTATAGCAACATTCAAAAGATTGGATTGAGAATAAGAAAGAAGGAAAATATTTATTTTTATTTGCAACATAAACTATACTATAATTACAGTTACAAAATTTTATGTATAAAAGCCTACTATTTAGCATACGTTAGGACGAATTTCATATACGTAAAAGAAACACTTATATGAATAAGAGATATACGGATCGTTAAAACATGAGCTTATAAATTCTAATTTGTCCCTGGGTGTGTCACCTGCGTGAATATAAAATTAAATGTGTCTCGTGAGGAGATGACGTAGGATAGCGAGTACATTCCGCTATTTCAAACTCTTCTTCAGACTCTGAAATAAGAACGTGGCACAAGATATATATTATATATAAATCTTGTGTCACGGTGTTTGTGGTCGCACACCTCCGAAACAGCTCGACCGATTTTTATGAAATTTTGTAAGTAAATTTGGTAGATATATAGTAGTTCTTCATTAGTATAGCCGTGTGAAGCCGGGTCGGGCCGCTAGTATGATTATATTAATATAAAAATGACTTTAGTAGGACAGCAACCCACTAGTTCAGAACGTCAATGACTATATCTTACACATTTTTATGAATGTATTTAGTGATAGGTACATACATATTTAGAAGTAATTATTTGGAAATAAGAAGTTTTGTCTTATATTTATATATTAATTCCTCAATATATTTCGACCACACACATATCGTGAGAGATAAAACTAACCGCAGACACTTTTAAGAGATCGCAAAAATAGCATCAAACGGATACCGAGCACGCTAAGAGTGATAACTACCTCTGACCTACATACGACTTAAATCGATCCGAAGATGCTTCACCTTCCTTTGAAATAAATACGAAAAGCTTAATTGTTTTTAATCAAGATTCACAAAAGCATGCACTAATAATATTTATAGAATTTTTAGCCCTTACAGTAGCATTATCATAATTTGATTAAAAACTATTTATATGTAACCACTTTAAAGTAAGATATTAAAGGAGTCTCTTCAAGACTTAGAGGTTTTCAAGTCAATCTGTACCCACAACGATGCCGCAACACGCGATGCTCAAATATAACTAAACCTACCTTCATATAGTAAGAAAAAGATATTATATAATATAAAATCTCTGTCTTTTACGTAAAAACAATTTCATTTCAATTCGTTTTATATTTGTGTGAATACTGGAATTATTAAATAATTCCATATCACTCATTACAAAATATCGAATCAAAATACATACTAAAACATAAAACACATACAAATCGACCGTGCGAAGCCGGGGTATGTTGCTAGCATTATTATTTATGATTCTTTTTTGTCACCCCGATTATATATAATTAGTTTAATTCATTCTGATTTTTCCATTATTTTCTCGCTATCCAACGTTTAAGTGGCAATTATCTATACACTTACACTTTATAGTACTCCAGTGAAGAAGAAAAATAAAATAAAACTTGCACTTGCCTCGTTTCTTGAGAGCTACGTAATGAACCGGTTCAATACTATATATTTCAAGTCAATGGATCTTATCGTATCGGATCTCACTTCATTTAGATACCTATTAAATTATAGGGACAGTAGATAAGCCATAAGAGCGTGGTACCTTGAATTCTGATGTGGCGGCAACGACTCCAAACGATACACGTATTTCTAATTAAATGACTTATACGCCACCAAATCACCACATTTAGATTTCACTAAGATACGCCGTAATCTAAATAGATTTCCATAAAAATTACAAGATATGCCGACACTCGTTAATCTGTAATTTGAAAATATTTTAAAAACTATCTTTGGAATTTAGATTTGAAGTCATATTCTCGCTTTCAAGTTACTAGAACTTTATAGTTCAAAGATGCAAAAAGTTATATTACGGTTACAGTACAAATTAGTTTTACTAAAATATCCCTGCTGTAATAAAAACTTTACCCATTACAGAATATTCTAGTTCACTGAGCAATCGATACTTTTGAATTAATACAGAAGAAACTCGAACTTCTAATGTCATTATTTATGCGAAGTTCTATGTCATGCCCGAGGGGGATTGTGAACGAATAAAATTGGGGTAGGGCACAGATTACATTACAACATTACAAGCATTCGTAACAACTGAGGTTGTTTTATTAAAATAATAATATCATAATTAAAACAGTAAACATTAAAAAACGTGTTAAATTCCCAGATATCTGAGAAAACGAATTAAAAACGCAATTTCTTCCTTTTCATACTGACTTTTCAAGTTTACAGCGGTCATGAACATACTGATCGCAGTATTAGTATTTAAATAAATAAATCGCGATCATTATTTTTTACATTTAAACGTAAATTTGTTCGCCTTACCAAAAGACAATATTAATATCTTTATGATTACCTCTAGTTATTATATAATGAGGCAAATAGCCAAATACTAAAATTATTGTTAAACTAAACGATTAAAATACGACCCCGTCGATTGTCATTAATAAATCTTTCGTCGGCATTCCAATAATGATTCGGTTCTAGGACACAATAAAATATTTGTCGAGCACGCCTCCGGCAGTTCCGGATGTGTAGCAAATAAAAAGCCGTTCTATAGTTAAATCCGACATTAATCCTAGTCTGTAGTTTAGCTGGTGTAATGAAAAAATGTGAACCATCTGTTGCACCCTTCATTACATATAGGCACGTTCACGTGGGGCCAAAATACAGCTACGTCAACTTTTTAATGTAATTGAAATTTTGAGGACCCCAAATGTTTTATTGAAACTCTTATTAACTGTAACTAAACTGTAACAAAATTTATTGTACCAATAATACAAAAATTTTACAGAATCAAATGTATAAGGAACAAAATAATAAAAGTTAAACTTACTTTCAGCTATCAACAAGTGAAAATCAATAATATTTTGCGTATTTATTCTAGAGACATTCATATGATCACGCATAGTAAAAAAAATACTTCAACGTATTCCTTATAGTAATCTCATATTTTTATATTGATATAGCCTTATAATATAGGTATGATAATTGCATAAATCTATAATCAATCCTCTGAAAAAAAATAGATATTTCAGTATGTTCGCGCTTCTTATGATATGGCACAAACAAGACCTCACCCTCTGTAAACGTAGATCATATTTATAAAAGAAAGAGATGTCATTACGGTCTGATGCGAACAAAAGAAAGAGATAGTACGGCGCACACGAGGTACAGAAGATTTATCACGTGACTAATACCAAGTCTGTGCGACGACGGGCGGCCGTTTTCTATCCCTCGGGACTCCATCAAACGAGTTTCGTTTCCCCCATGGCACGATGCAATCTATGCTGAATCGTATTACAATAAATTGTATTAACTCGAAAAATAGTACTGATAGTAAACATCGTCCATCTGCACACAATCGTCCCGTGATCTCTTAGACGTATTCAATGAGGATTACCCTCCATTTCCTCTTATGGCGAAAATTTATAGATTTTACGAGGGATCATCGAAAAGTCGCGACGTACTATACTGCAATTTATTGTATTTGTGGGCGGAAATTGCGTCATTTATGCTCGTTTGCTCCAACTTTTCTCTTGTTATGATAGTTTTAATATTATTTAGGGTCGATTAAATATAGAGCGCTTTTCTTTGTTATTTTAATTGCCCTACTAAGTACATAACTACATCCATATTTTTTTTTATGTTAGTCACAGGCCATCAATCAATGATGCGCTGTTAACCCATTTTCTTATTTCGAGCATACGGATATCTACATATAGACTGAAACTGAAAGGCTCAATATGCACGATTTTTTTATGTATGAAACATTAATTTAAGCAACCAAAATATCATCTCAGTTTTAAGTATCTTCTCGAAGTTTTTTAACTTAAACACACACTTAACCTATATTGAGTACAGTTTACTTTTCTAATAATTAATTATTACAATTTTTAATTTATAAATATACTATCTCATAAGTTTACCTTATTCGATGAAATTGTACCTCTACATAACTACGTATTTCCTAAATAAGTAGAACTTTTTATACATTCATCATTTATATTCAGCTTCTGAAATCCATAAAAATGACTGTGATAATGTTTATCTCAATACAGCAGCAGATGATTTAAAAATCAATACTACTTACAACTTGCCGACCATGAATAAATTACCGATTTACCCATAGATTGTCAAGATAAAACTTATTGTCGTTAACTATCGACCCTCAGTTTAGTTAAATTGCCCAATTTAGAGCGCAAGCGTCCAAATGGCGTCAACGCATCCAGATCCTTATCTGAAAGTATATCTAGGGATAGATCGATGCCTGTCGAGGGATGATGATAACTTAAGTGCCATGACACACGCTCTGTATATCTGGAATAATATATCTCATTACTGAATGTTTTATGCAGTCGACCGCGACCACGGTTGCTGAAAAGCATCCGAAACGTTGCCATACATAATATAAATAATAAATCGCGTTTTAATCCGTCATAAAGTATTTTATTTAAATATTCTAATTTTACGTAAAGGAAGAATGTAAAAAAAAATTTCCTTGTGACTTCTTTCTTTTATTTTTAAATTAATTATGACAAAAAAGATAATCGAAAAGCATGCCTTTGTAAAAGCCCGTAGTGTTTAAGCTTCGCTTCTAGCGTGAAGAATTATCCTATTAAATTACGTAACTCGGTATGGAATAGCTATTATAGTTTGGGTAATACCCATGATACGAAGAAAGTTAAGTAAGAAGCGGGCGCTCGGTCGAACCTACGTGCTTGAATGACGTTTTGGTCGAGGTACCGAATCCAATTGTTCCGTCATAGTTCCACGAAATGCGCTCCGCAATGCTTCGATTAATTAAAACTCGACGGGACATCACGACACTTACCCTACTCATGCATACACCTCTCGAACGTCACATTCTCGAGTGACATCTCTTTATTGTATCTGATTTCGTAATGTGACAAGTACGAGATATGTGTCGCAATTGAAATCAATTTTCTCTTCTCTCAGTGATGGATAACTATGAAGAATGAGAGTACCAAATAAAGTACCTTCTCAAACTAGCACACAGTCGTATAGTTAACTGATAAGGTTTAAAGAATATTTCTTTCTTTCAGATAACATTGAATTAATTACAAGTAATAAGTTAGTTTTTTTATAATGTTGTGGATATTTAACAAAATAATAATATATGATAATTATTTGTGTGTGGTTTGCATTGCAAAGAAGCCATCAGATTTAGTTGTACTATATCGTAGGTTTTGTTATAGGAATAATTAACGTTATAAATAATTAGCAAATAGAAAATTAAAAGATGTTAACGTGAAATGAAATATGACCATCTTCCATGTAATGAAATTTTAAAAAGCTTTAATAAGATTTAGTTTGTTGTAGGTTTTTTAATATTTTATTATAAAATAGTGCAATTCATATTTTGTGCTAATTTACTAATAAAAATAATGTATGTTTTATTTTGTTACAGCGTTATCGTCAATTAAAAGTAACATAGACAATTCTAATTGTATTCTGGTACAAGATGTTAAAGCAGTAACACATTCACATGGGATCAGAGATGCATTATCAACATCATCACCTTCAGATGGTATGAATTTTATTTAGAAATGCTATTTCTATATCCTTATAATATCAGTAAATGATTTATTTTTTTCTTCAGAATCAATATCAACATCATCTCTGGGATGGTCGACAACTGCCGAAGCGGCGTTAGAATCGGCGGTGATACCTCAGCAAGCACAACAAGCGGCCCCACCACCCTGGTCTCCTGCCTTAGAAGTAAGAGAATTCGACCAACTACACAGTGCTACCATACCTGCCTATCAATTCTGGAGTTCCGAATTTAGAAATAAACAACCAGCGTTTGTCAGTCTTAATTTTACTGTACCATGGGGAGCTAATTTTGCCGTTTATGGAAGAAGAAATGTCGCACCAAGTGTAACACAATACGATTTTGTTGAATTTATACGTGGAGGTAGAGTGGATCATAGACTAAGACGAAAAAGAAGCACTCTTTCACGAGATATAACTGACCATAATTTCAATGATTGGGAATCTTTATTCACCTCGGCCAAATCGTATCAACGATGGAACCATACAATTTCCAAGAGATCTACAGACATGAGGGTAAATGTCAGTATATTACAGTACCTCGATACGGGAAGATGGTTCATATCAGTTTACAATGATGAACTTCAACCTCATAGTGTAGAAATGATATTATCAGAGGCTGAAGGCGTAACTAACTCCTGCCCAGATGATTGTTCTGGTCGTGGCTCTTGCTATCTTGGAAAATGTGAATGTATGGATGGTTACGAAGGCCACGACTGTTCTAAAAGTAAGTAATGAATAGTTCAAAGTATCTATTGTATTGCAGGATGAAAAACATGAAACATATATTATGTCCATTATGTTTTTAGGCGTGTGCCCCGTACTTTGTTCCGGTCATGGTGCTTACGCGGGTGGTATTTGTCATTGCTCAGAAGGTTGGAAAGGAGCTGAATGCGACGTACCGGCCCACGATTGTGAGCCGGCTGATTGTTCGGGACGGGGACAATGTATTGCGGGCCAGTGTCATTGTAAGCCTGGATGGAAAGGAGTTAAATGTGATGAAGGTAAAAGTTTCACTTTAATTACTTAAGATAATCGTTTTCAGTCGACAATTACTATAATGATTTGGCATTAAAGAGCAGAGGCTAGGTGGAATTAAGATAGGATTTAGAAATTGTTACAAACGGATGTTACCAAACAAGTTCTAGAAACATACCATACCATATTTGATTTTTTATAAAAGTCGTAAGTTTTTAAATAAAATAAATAGCGTTGCAAGGACTATTTATTTAATGGCATAACCCAAGAATTGTGTCAACATAAAATATCTTAACACAGAGGATTGTCTGGACCCTACGTGCGGTGGTCACGGCTCTTGCGTTCGCGGAAGATGTGTGTGTCGCGCGGGCTGGCGCGGCGCTGCGTGCTCAGAACGTGACGCCAGAGTACAACGCTGCCTGCCAGCGTGCTCACAGCGAGGCGTTTACGATCTGGACGCCGGGAGATGCGTCTGTGATCCGCTATACACTGGCGATGACTGCTCTCAAGGTGAGTTATAGTTTTGAGTCAACAGTGGGCCCAAAATCATTAATTTTTCCGAGATCATACTTTTACAATGCATCTAAGGCTGACAGCGCATCTGAGACTTTTTAAATCACGGATGTCCATGGGCGGTGGTGATTACTTACCATCAGGTAACTCACCTGCTCGGTTGTCCGCTATATTATAAAAAAAATATGTTCGCAAGTCGAGCTTAGACGATTTGGACTCGTGTTGCGTTGCTATGACTTCCTTAATAGAATTGTTTTTGAGTAAATAAATACAATATAAGATTGAGTTGTGATAATTCGTATAATTTCATTGTAAATAACAATTTCCAATATTAAAATTAATTACACAGTAGCTAATTATCCTAACGCCGTTAGTAATTCGTTGCAATTTAGTCCCTCTTAAATGGCAGTAATTACAATATAATCGCAATTATCTACAGTGGTGTGTTCGTTGGATTGTGGGCCGCACGGAGTTTGCGCGGAAGGTGTATGTCGCTGTGACGACGGCTGGACAGGATCGATGTGTGACCAGAGACCATGCGACACTCGTTGTCATGAACATGGACAATGTAAAAACGGCACCTGCGTATGTACACAAGGATGGAATGGAAGACATTGCACAATACGTTAGTATACAATTTTAAATGGAATCATTAACAGCGTTATATTTAATATCGTTAAAATTTATGTTAGGCTGAGAACTAATCACTTTGTGTCATAAAAATTTAACCAATTTCAATAAGATACAGGAAAAGTGTATACATTCTCAAATCTTTGTAATTTAGAACACTATTTTGATGTGTAGCTGGTTGTCCCAATGGATGCTCACGACACGGTCAATGTCTCCTTGAGGATGGCGTTTATCGGTGCTCATGTGCGGACGGTTGGGCGGGAACTGACTGCTCCATCGCCCTTGAACTATCCTGCAGCGACAACGAAGATAATGACGAAGGTAATTCGTGCTTTTTAATCAACCCGTGTTTCAATACATAATTTAGTAAAATAACCTAACGGATCTGACGGATTTTGAAGATGGCATGACGGACTGCTCGGATTCTGAATGCTGCAGTCGACCAGTATGTACTGAACACATAATGTGTCTGGCTTCCAATGATCCTGTTGAAGTTCTGCTTCGTAAGCAACCACCATCAGTCACCGCATCATTCTATCAGCGTGTCAAGTTCCTTATCGAAGAAAACTCTGTCCAGAGCTACGCACACATGGACGAATATTCTGAAAGGTAGGTCTTTTAATATTAAAAAATCCACACCATATTTGTAAAAAATTCAATAAATTAGGCCGTTTACAAATATTTATTGGTTTAGGAACGATATAAACTTGCACTTTACAATAATATAAGTAGATCGTACGATCATATAATCTAGTGTAAAATAAAACCATAAATGGATAGTACCGATCATATTAACATGATGTAAGTAGGAAATAGCACCTTACCATTTATCCCACTCATCTTCCCAAACCCCTCCAAGGATTTGGTGTGTTTATTTTATTTGACATAAAAAGTAAATTGATATTTATTTTTATCTGGTGGAAGTTTTTTGATTTTCCTATTTTATTTTACAAAAAAGTTTTTAGATGTCCTGGCATGGGTGACATTTTATTTTTGTGTTTTTAAAAAATAATGCATTTTTAACATTATGTTTTCACACCAGATCCGATGTGTTGTGTATTGTCTAATGTTTATCCTTTGTGTGTGTCTTACCCTACCTGTTTGTCTAAAACAAAAGCGTCTAATTGATACGATTAACTTATTTATAATCAGAAAACTAAATCAGTGCTCAAAGTTTCGGAACAGTTTTGTTTGTCTTTCTGTTTGGTTTATAAACACAATTTGGATAATCCTCGTCATTCTAGGCTCAAATCATGACAGACACCGCTTATATTAATTTCCAACGGTTTCAAATTAATTTGATTTAGAATTCGCTTAAAAGGTTAAAAAAAATCGTGCGTTTTAGAATATTCAGTATGGTTTCTTTCATGATCGGAGTCAAAAAGGTAAACTCAAAAGACCTCAGTTTTCCAAAAAGATAAAACCAGCAGTAGAAAACGATCAAATCTCAAACAATAACGAACAAGACAAAGCAAAACTGAGAAAATAAAGTAGTAAACCCACCTCGCTTTATATGCAAAAGCGCCTCAAAAGTTTGTTTGCATTAAAACACAAGCCGCTTCACTATTTTATTTGTGTTGAAGAGTCTGGAAGGGTTATATTGCGTTCTGGCATTTGTTTCTTTAGATGTGAATAACGTAACACTTGGCGGACCTTCGTTTATTCACCATCCAGCATGTCCTTTTACTTCATATTTAAATAGAAACCATTATCTTGGTGCAACCTTCTATAAAGATACCAATAACCATCATTAATGTTAAATTGTAACGAAATATATACAATAATAGTGGTGGTGTTGTTCTAATGCAAACGGGCTTCTTGTTTTGAATCATTAATATACATGTGACGAAATCGTCTAATTAATCATATTAAAACAAGTGTTAAAACGCAAGGTAACCGGGGTAGACGAGCGCAATCAGCCGCAGCGATTGCAGCTGGGGTGGGGTTGCACTGAGGGTTGTAGGTATCTGTGTAGTAATCTGTCCTGTCTTTCTGTGTCCCTGTGCCGCCGTGTGTCCGCCACTCCTAGCGAGTTCTGGAATTCCTTTACACCATGGTAAGTGTCAGTCAGCCCGCCCTCGCCCCTCAGTGTTATGTATCTGTTGACCTGTTCCCTTTTGTTGCTACTCCTGCATATATGTGTGATGCCCGTGCCCGCCGCATGCCTTACTGGCACGCGAAAGGCGATACTTTCGCTTTTTATGTTTCGTTCACTCCTTTGTCTGTATTTGTTTCATTCTCTATGTGTATGTAACATCTGTATGTCTGTCTTGTATGTTTTTTTGTGGTCGCGACAAGCTTGTTAATGAATGTGAATCATAAAAAAGTATCTAATAATCAGTGCTTAGTTGCATACATTTGTCGCCACCACAATATTTTTGTAATGTTTATTGTTCTCGTCTACTGTGCTTATATTATAGCTCACATATACTATGGTATATTTTTGTTAGACTATACGAAAATTAGGAAAATCATAACGCTTTCACGCAAGAAGTTAGTAACACATTGTTAGGTTTTTGTATGATATACAAAATTAAGACGCGAATCGTATAAATTTAATTGAGCAAAATTCAGCGAACACGCAAAATTAGCTTCAAATGAACTTACCCTTTTATGTGTTCCTTACCCTTTGTCTGCGTCTTTCATCTGTTAACCAACCCCTTACCCCCTACCCAAGCTCTATGTGTTTAGATCCTTACCTGTAACTAACCAAACACAACTTTTGAATGTTCTCGGCTACTTCACACCAAGACGATAATACGTCGACTTGTACAATACAACCATTGCTTACATTACATCACACGGTCATTAAGTATACACTATTTACTAGCACTCTGAAATTGGTGCAAAAAATTCAAAAACCTTCTGGTATTAATGTAACTCTATGAGTAACTAGAATAAGTCAACAAAATGAGATATCCTTAGATTAGAAGTAAGTAGTATTTTAAAAGGAAAAATAATATTTGTTTTGGTGAAACTGAATTATACATATAAATGTTTTAAAATAATTTATTTGTGCCTAGTGCAATCGTTATAATTTATTAAGCATTCATTTTAATATTAATTAATAATGTTGATAAGTTTTCGTTATAGTTCTTTATTAAATTATTTAATTTTTAAATACAATATGATGATTTACTTTCGAACTCGAACTGTGTACATTTTCAGTTATTTTTGGTAATTAGATCATAGATGGTGTTAGAAAAACAATAATGTTATCCTGTAAATCATATGTTACTTTTAGCATTCCAGGTTTTTGTCATTAATTATTTTATTAAAGATTACACTAAGAAGAAAAGGAAGAACGGTAATATTTAACCTTTTATTTTGTGCTTTAAGTAAGAAACGAGTGTAGATTTTCAGAAATTATCTCCATGCTTTTAAATTTATTTTGCAGTAGAAGAATTTCTTGCACCAATTTCAAGTGTCACAGTTATGATATTGAACATATAGCATACTCGTAAAAGTCATGTCGAAAAATTACTACAATATTATGGTCTATGTGGCAGCTGTTACATGCATAAAACCTACGTACAATCCAAGGGAGATTTCAGTTTACATTATCCTGTTTTGTAAAGTTAACATTATGCGACAATGATTATAATATAATAAGCAATCATTAATAATGTTTACTGGAATTTTTCCTATATTATTTAGCTGATCCTGGTAAGAGAATGTGCGATGCTAAGAACTTCTTATTTTATTTTTCAATTTTTATTTTCATACTTCACTTTCACAGTGTTTATTAGAAAATGTGATAAAACGCATGAGCACATATATCGAAGAAACTCCAGTTATGAGATGGTTCACAAGCTTTTTACTCGCCATATTTAGATCGCTCTCATTGAAGTAGGATGTTTTTATTGCGTTTGATAAAGCATTATTGATTATATTTTTGGAAGCACTTAAAGCACACAAAACTACTGATATTGATTGGAATTAAATTAATGAATAAAATTGCCTGCAGACGATTGCCAATAAAAGTAATTTCATAAAACGTGTTCGGTCCGATAACTCGACACTTGACCTATCGCCGAAGTACGCTGGAGATGCCAACTTTAGTATATTTTAATAGTTTGAAACTTTTTAGGTCGGCCTTTCAATAAAATTATATTTCGAAATATTTTAGTATTCGAATTGCTTCTACTTGTAATAACTTTTATAGCCGCACGGCTGAAGAATACGAGATAATATTATTATTAAATTTAAAAATTTGGGAATATAAATTTAACATAAAGATTCGTCTCGCCTTCTGAGATATGTGCAATGAGTGAATTATTATTAAGATATGCTTGTGAATCGTCTCGTGAGCTGTGCCTTGCGTTTTATCTCGACCTGAACTGACGAGGCGTGATATGTGCAGCCGTGTTTCCGTGATGCGGGGCCAAGTAGTGTCTCCGCAAGGTCTCGGCATTATCGGCATCAGAGTCTCTGTGGATAGAGAGGCTCGCTTTGGATTCACGCTTACCAGACAAGGCGGATGGTACGTATGGATAAAATAACCTAATGTTAGGTACAGTAGGTTATATAGTCGCTTAAGTTCTAACACCGCGGATGTCAAAATACGTAACTTTTCAGGAGCTCTGTTCATCGACTGTTTAGAGTTGAGTATATTCAATATACCAATTAAAGAACTGTTTCATTCACGTAAACTTTCGTGTTTGATTGGTCAAACGATGCGTCTTGCGATTCCCTATCGAATGATATGCATAAACGACCATATGTATTAATTAATAGTATTTTAAACATGTATAGTGATGTGGTATTTAAATGTTGGTTGTTGCCCTAGATATCCGGAGTGCATTACGCACAATAATAGAAATATTGAATAGTCTTAAGATAAATATTTTTCTAGTAATTATCTTGTCGTGTCAAATTAATGGTAAGGTAATATAATCTATCTGCCTTGCTTTTCAATGGGTTTTAGGTTCAAATATTGCTACATTTGGCTACTTGGGACATAAAACTTAAAACTATGCATGCACGCATGTATACAAATAGATTCACATTAAAATCGAAATCCCATAGTTAATGAACCACTATTCAATGTTGGAAAAGTCGTGAAGTGCAGATTGTGCGTTTCGGTTTCATGAGAGAACGGATCAAGACCCTCGTCTGGGCGTTTCCGGTTTAATAAAGGCCCATTTTCATGTACATATGCGCTGAGCGCAATAATTGACATCCAATAATTGTAAGCAATTGTTTACACGTGGATATTATGCGATTATGTGTGGTTTACACCAAAAAAAGTATTGAAACAAAACTTGAATGACTCATCAAGAATGTTACGTGTTGTATGCAACAGAGAAGAAACATGCATCGTGTAAATGGCCCATAAAGTTTTTTTTTTATATTGAAATAGGAAATCGTTTGTTTGCGATCACACCTGATCTTAAGTGTTGAAGCAAACTAAGGTGGTAAATCACGCTTGCCTATGAAAAGCCTATTTACCCTTGACTTAAAGAGCCCGTCAACATGGTGTTTTTTATTTTGTTTCAACTTTTCATATTAAAAAAATTACTGATAATAAGCGGCCTTTATTCTTTAACCGGCGATTTCATGAAGCATTTTCTTGTAAGGACTACCTTACAAGAAAAAACATCAAGAAATCCCTCCTCATTTTAACCACGCGAAGTTGGACCCCATAACACGATACGCCTCGCGGACCTATCGTCAGTTAATGGATTTCCGAATGCTCGAAGAAAAAACAGATTGACAGCGGATCATTGATTCATGTCCTACCACGTACCTCGTCTATCTGATTTGAAATAAAAAATAATATCAAATTATTAAGCAACCAAAAAAGAAAACTATCTTATAATCAATGTAACACATTGTTTGCTTAACGTTTGTAAAGCTGTAAATAAAACTGCCTTTATTATGTATTTTAAAAAATAGCCTATTTTACTCGCTGATAATGTAGCTTTCTGTTGGATGATTAGTTTTTGAGTTAAATCGTAACAAACAAACAAACCTATCCTCTTTATAATATTAGTATAGATTAAAAAAACTGCTGATCCTTCGGGTAGCGTTGGGTCTAATATTTCAATGGCAGGTAGAGAATTGTGGAAGATTTAACCATTTAAACTAGATTCTATCGATTTGGAAATATTATTTAAAAAAAATTGTTCCTAAAATGTTTAAGTATATGAAATTGTGGACTTCCTTGTTATAAAACGTATTTAATTTGCAAATACATATGTATGTATATTCGAAACTTGTATGTAGGTAAGAGGCAGGTGTGATCGCACGTGCTACAGTTGTAAGGGTGTATTTATAGGCTGTATTGATAAAACTACACAGCTTGCAAACCTGCTAACCTTTACCTTATACACGCAAAAGCTATATTTTTAAACATTCATTACTATAAACATAATTAATATGAACTGTGTTAGTAAAAATCCGTAATCCGCATGTCAAATGCTACGCATTTTACGCAGTATAAAAATGATATAATATGATTTATAGAAATTTTAATAATATAGATTTCAAAGATCAGAAGAAAGAGCATAGAGAGAACATATTAAAAATATACGTAGCGCGGAAGTTATACTTTCCAAATATACAGAATAGATGTATGAAAATAAGTTATTCGTTTGTCCGTTCATCACAAATGATAAAAGAGTATTTAAGACAATATCAAGCTAAGTTATATTAAGCGTTTGAATACCGATTTCTGTTACTCATTAACAAGAGTCGATTTTTCCATTAAAAGGTCGACCACGCTTTTACATTATTTAAGTTTATGATATATTTTGATGCAGTTGAATATATGTATTATACAATAGCATCATTAAAATTAGAATTAAATGTGTTAGTCTGGTAGAGCTCTTAAGTACTTGCCTGTACATAAGTGATCTTTGAAACAGACTTAAAATTGTATCTGCCCGATGGCACACTAGGGGAATTCCCTAACAATAAAATTTGATTTCAATCATAAAAAAGGAGAAATTATTTAGCAGGACAAAGTCAAACAAATCGATCCACCGGTCTAAATGGAGCCCATTCAAAGTAAGTGGGCACCTCAATTACAGTCAATTCAAAGCCAACATAGTCCTGAAGTAAGCTAATGGTGTATTTAATTGGTTCGAACGAGTTCAATGAACGTTTGTTTCTTTTGTAACGTTCTAGTGGCCTATCTTATCCCGGTTAAAGCCACAGAACATTATTCGTGTTACTAGATTTTGATCAAGGCACATCTTGTTAAATACTTTAAGATGGTATTTAAAGAAAAGCCTTGAAGCCTTAGACAGAATATACTCAGGAAAATAGTATGCTATAGATGTCATTAAATAACTTTATTCTACGGTTACTAGGTATATCACAATTAACCATAATTCAAGGTAACATCAAAAAATCATTATCTCTCTCTTTTTAATTAAGGTATTCTTAAAAAGGGCCTAAATGAATGACAAAATAATTTAATAAAATTAATTCAATCTTATTAGTAATTAGCAATCCGCCCCGGCTTCGCACGGGTACAATGTATACACAAAAAACATAGCCTTTATTACTCGATGATAATGTAGCTTTCTATTGGTGAAATAATTTTTAGTCGTGTAGTTTTTGAGTTAAATCGCAACAAACAAACCTTTCTTCTTTATAATAATTATTAGTATATTTTTTTATGTCCTTTAAGTCGACAAACAAGGGTTGATATCAAGCAATGGTCCGCGTCGACCTTATTTTACTTTGAGCATTCAAAAATCCGATGAGTTAAGGAAACAATATGCATCACGGTGCTTTTTTAATAGTTTAGAATTTCGGTATTCGGCCCCAAGACGCAAGGAAAAACTACTGCAATACGGCAAGACTTGCCCGTCAATATGTTGTATCCAATCATTACTTTTACAAAAATATTTGCACATATTTCCCTGAATTCAAAGTTACACACATTTACCTACTAAATAGTTTACAGAAAAGTACAAAATACGAGCCTGTTTAAAGCGCTATTTTCATTTAGCCTATTATTATATTATTTTACATTGATTAACACCTTTTAATAGCAGCATTAAACACAGTTTTCATCAAATATTATATTACACTCGTTTCGAATCGCGTGATCCGTGAAAATATAAATATGGGAGCCGGTGTTACAAGTACACAAAAGTATTTGTAGGCATTATTAATTTTCAGTCACGGTTATTACAAATTCCTTAGACGTTACACGTAATCATATTACTCGAAGCGGAAATGATCGTCCATTACCGAACTGGACACGCTTTGATGTTATTTCTATATTGATTTTGTTTTCAATTAAGAGTTTTCATGATGAGCCCTCTAATACCCTTTAAATAATGCTACTATGAAGAGTCAGTTTAAATATAAGTATAAATTTTAGCTTCAGTAATTTTGCAGATAAAGGGGAAAAAAGTGAATTAAAAATATCTTCTCATGCTAAGATACAAAAAATGTTTTATATGTAATAATATATTAATCCACCACTAGCTCTAATTATTTCAATGGTCCTTACTTGATATAAATCTATTGTAAACCATAACATTCATTATATAATTTATGTATAAATGATGTGAGAAAAAAAACGAAAATATCTAAAGACTTTAAGATATCATCTCAATCTACATATTACACACATCTTAACTTCGAATTTCTTATTATTTTATTTCATTCACTCATATCTTTGAACATATTATATACTTGGCGCTATTAGGTACTCCGTATTTCCAAAACTGGGATAAAAACTATTATATTCAATTGGAAAACGCGGAGCAAGCTGGTAAACAGCGCATTTTTATCATTATAGTTCTAAAGGAAAAGGAAATTTAATAAAGACAAAAGCTTGCAACATATTATATCAATATATTAATACTTACAAGTAGATAAATACTTATTTAGAAGTTTCTGAATGTCTATATAATACAAATGGGCAACAAACGTAATTGAAATAGCGATATGAATCCATTTCTCTAACAAAATAAAATATATAAAAAATATAAATTTCATAATAATTGATGAAGGTTCGACGTGTTGGTGAATGGCGGCGGAGCCGTGACTCTGCAGTTCCAGAGATCGCCGTTTAAGCCTCTACGGAAGACTGTATTCGTACCCTGGAACCAGATCGTCGTTCTACCACCAGTGCAGATGGAATTAAGTGATGAGAGCGTTAAAGTTCCAACTCCGAGGTTTGTTAGCGATTGTGTCAGTCATTTTTTTTTATATTAAAGTAGGCAAACGGACAGGCGTGTCCCCTGATGGTAAGTGACTACCGCCGCCCATGGACATCCGCAACACCAGAGTTCTTGAGGATGCGTTGCGGGAAAAAAATGTTCATCATGTTTGTCTATGACATCTTGTCGTTAAGTAAAATAGCTTTCATCATTTATTGTAAATAAAATACTGTATACCGGATTAAAACGCGATTTATTATTTATATTGTTTAAATTATTGTCTCCCCGCGACCACGATTGCTGAAAAGCATCCGAAACGTCGGGATAAATAATTTAAACAATATAAATAATAAATCGTGTTTTAATCCGGTACACAGTATTTTATTTAAATGTGTGATACTCGCGTTAATAAAAGACAATATTATTAGCTTTCATCATCTTCGTTCATCCCCTATATTTTTACCCCTGTAGAGAACTAATTTAGTAAAATCCCTTTTTAATGACTGTTTACGTCATAAAATTAATATTAATTCTAAATATAAATTCAAGTTAACCGTTTCATCATGTCGGTGATCGTTATTTTATAGGTATCTAAGCGCGGATCCACCATTGAAGGCACGATGGGCATACCCACAACCTTAATAGACTTGTGACGTCAAACTTTCACGGTCTGTTGAGATCGATAGGCTGATTATATCATATCCAATGCCTTAAAAACACACAAAAAAAAACAATTAATCGTGCATGATTAGGGATGCATGATATCCTTTGAAGTTGTAAAAATTTCATCAAAATCGGTTCAATAGTTTAGAGTCTAAATATGACATTGTCATGTGCAAGCGAATACTAACACTTTAGAGGTTTTATTAATTTACTAGTATTTGTCCCACGACTTTACCCACGTGGAACAATCATGAGCGAGTTAATACACCGACTTGCACTTGGCTGATCATCGGATTTTGGTGACCACGAGCTTTTTTGAGGTCTGGATCCGAGTATATCTAAATCTATGAATATATAATTTCGTATTCTAGTCAGCTAGTTTAAATACAACTCCTCAAAACTTTACCGTACTACCTTTTCTCTTTCTCACAGAGCTCCTCCACGTTTGGGCTGGTCGCCAATGCCTCAATGGTGGGAATCAAACACGCCACCGTGTGGAGATCACGATCACGAGCGACTGAGGCCCGAGGTCGTAGCCATGCCGGCGCTCGCTGCACCTGCAGCCTCCTCACCGACTACCACTACAGTCATATATCCCGAAGCTCAGGTAAGTTAAGACAGATTCATATGATCAGTTCGATAGTGTTGGACATGAGTAGAATTTTGAAATAATTGAATAGTATATTTTAATTACCATTGTGGTATTATATACTACCTAATAACAGTATATTGCACAATTCACACGATGCACCCACACGCGATGCCCATTCTCAGCGTCGATCCAGTACTTTTTGGAGTGACGGGCTTTTTCCCAACCCAAAGGTTTTGCGACCACACCTGCAATACAGCTTATTCCTAAATCCAGCCAATGATAAATTATGCTATGTACAGGATGAAAAACCCCACGTCGCAATTCAATTGAAGCTAGCTCTGGTTCTTACCCACTTCTTCTCGCCAACGGAAAATAAGGAAGAAGGTTTTAGCATCTAGGTCCTTTGCAAACTTAACAACGATGCTGGACACACCCAGGATTCAGATCTATTGATATTTCAGACTCCGATTTTATTCCGATTTGTCGGTACCGTTAAGAAGTACCAGATAATCACTTCTTCAACTTGCAACAACCTTGAAGAGTGGCTAAATACTAAGTGTAATATTTAAAAAACAAGAGCTTTCCTTTACACAATTCAAACGTAAATATGCAAAGTACACGTTTAGTATTATAAACTATAAGTAAGAACCCCTAAATCAAATTTTTATTCATTCATTTCTATTTTCAGATTGTCAGTGAATCAATAGGAATACCAGGTTCTTCAGTGAAACTTACCTACCGTTCGTCTCAATCAGCTGGTTACCTCTCCTGTGTTCACATACAACTGACCCGCAAAATTGTACCAGCCGCATTAACACGGGTACATGTACGAGTGGAAATAGAGGGATCCCTTCACACGCACACATATGAAGCAGACCCTGACTTGACGCATGTGTTTGCTTGGAATAAGAGGAACGTATACAAGCAAAAGGTTAGTAGCAAACGTTTTAAAACAATAATACTATATAAGACATTAAAAATAATAAATATAATTATGTACTAGTCTCGCCTGCGACATCGACATCAAGAACTCAATATTGGCAATTCTCAATACAACTAACTATCTATAACAGTTATTACGTGCAACTATTTATTATTTTCTATTCCCTTTGTAAGGTTCAGCAAAGCGATTGTAACCGATTTAATATAACAATTAATACGATTAAATGTAACATTTTACTTAAAATACAAAGTTTTCGTAGAGTATTTACATGTAAATTAAATCGATTCTTTATAATATAAGACAGATTTTATTTTTATATATCATTTTTAGGTTTATGGGCAAGCTCAGGCAAAGATCTCAATTGGTTACGAATATACATCTTGTGCTTCAATTGTATGGGAGACTCAAACGGCGACATTAGCTGGCTTTGACGTCGATATATCGGATATCGGTGGATGGGGTCTAGATATTCACCACCATTATAATTTCCATGAAGGCGTATTGCAAAAGGGCGACGGGGCGTTGTTGCATTTGAAGCAGTATCCTAGAACTGTACAGGTATGAACTATTAAAAAAAAGCATTTTAACTTATACTTTCGGATACAGATAAGTTAAAAATATTTTTTAATAATTACAGGTGGTAATGGGAACAGGTCTTCAAAGAAGCCTAGAATGTCCTGATCACTGCAACGGCAAAGCGGCCGACTCTAGGCTTCTTACACCCACAGCACTAACTTCTGGACCAGATGGATCTCTTTACGTTGGAGACTTCAACTTCGTTCGCCGTATCACTCCTGAAGGAGTTGTTACCACCGTCCTTCAATTAGAGTAAGTACTTCGCATTTGATATAATATTATCTTTTTATTGTTGTTTTTACATTTGGAACCTTTTATCTCAATTTTCTTTGAATGAATTTCTTTCAAATCATACCAAATTTATTTTACAGAACGACTCAAATGGCATACCAGTATTACATCTGCATATCCCCAGCCGACGGCTACCTTTACATATCAGACTCAGAGAGACATCAAGTGAGGAGAGTTATAATTCTGGATAAAGTTAGTGATCCATCGGCAAATTCTGAACCAGTTGTTGGAAGTGGAGATCGATGTGTTCCTGGTGATGATTCAAATTGTGGTGATGAAGGTCCTGCTATTAAAGCCAAATTGGCCCACCCTAAAGGTAAGTTAAATTCAAGTTGCTTGTTTTCAATATAAATAATACTATACTAATATAACTCTGGTATTATTTTTGTACATAGCCAACGATGAAGTATTAAATATAATCTTTTTTTAGGTCTCGCTATAGCAGCAGATAGAACGATGTACATCGCAGATGGGACTAATATTCGAGCTGTTGATCCCAGTGGAATTATTCATACATTAGTAGGGCATCACGGCCATCATAATCATTGGTCACCAGTTCCTTGTCACGGTGCAATTGCCCCTTATGAAGCTCAGCTACAATGGCCTACTGGTGTTACCTTGTCTCCTCTTGATGGCTCCCTTTACTTTATAGACGATAGGGTGATCTTAAAACTCACCGTTGATATGAAAATAAAAGTAGTCGCAGGTCAACCATCTCATTGCCGCTTGGGAAGTGATGGAAAGCCGATCACAAAAACGAATAAAACCAACACAGAATTTAGAGAAGATTCTAATCTAGGCACTATTTTAGCAATTGCCTTTGCTCCTAGTGGAATATTATATGTAGCTGAATCTGATTCTAAAAAGACGAATACTATTAAGACTATCGATCCATCGGGCAAAATATTGCACTTTGCTGGGAAACTCCAAGAGAATTTAAAAGAACTGAGTTGCGAATGCAATTCATCTTCATCAGCTACTGTAATACCGGTCAACCCAAGAGACGAAGGAGCAGGCTGTCCTTGTAAACTAAGCGTAGCAGCAGGTGATGAGCCTCCAACGAATACTGAAACATTATTATCGTCAAATGCTAAATTCCAAACGATATCCGCTCTTGCTGTTACACCAGATGGTGTTCTGAATGTAGTTGATCAAGGTAACAATTTTAAACTTATTTAATCTAATTTCTTTTTTGTTTACACATCAATTTATATTTTTTTATATACAATACTAAATGTTTCTAGGTTCACTCCACATACTAGCTTTAAAGCATTACTTGCCTTCTCATGATGAAAATGGTGAATTCAGAATACCATACCCTCCGACATCTGAAGTTTATGTGTTCAATCGTTATGGACAACATATAACGACTAAGGATTTAACATCAGGAAAAACAAGATATTCATTCCTATATTCTAAAAACACGAGCTTCGGCAAACTGTCGACCGTGACTGATGCATCTGGTAATAAAATACAACTTTTACGCGACTATAGCAACATTGTAAGTTCTATAGAAAACACACAAGATCATAAACTTGAACTGAAAATATCTGGAATTGGTTATCTTACAAGAATTACAGAAAAGGGGTCTGCCGAATTGGAATTTGATTATGATGCTAACTCTGGATTGCTCAACAGTCGGTCAGGGGTTGGTATTAATTTATCTATCCTATAATTACATTTTTCATTCCAATCCACAGATTTTATAATAACTAATCATCATTTGTTAATTTCCAGGCTGGAGATACGGTCATCTATGATTACGATGAACTGGGCCGGGTTACGAAAATAATAATGCCATCAGGAGAACAGGTACACATAACATCTGGATTAGCAAAGAATTATGGTCTTTCCGTTACTGTCTCAAACCCAGCTAGTACTATACCGGTAGGCGTGGCCAAAAAATGTGAATACGTCTTACACGGTCAATCATTCAAACAAATAACAATAAATAATGGAAAACAAATTACCGAAGGTAGAATTTATACAAACAATACCTTAGTACTCGATACTCCATGGTCAGGCAATTTTGAAAGTATAGCAGCAGCAAAACATCCTTTACTAGAAGCAGCCTTACCTATTGAAGCAGAAATGCTACGCATGTGGTCCCACCAAACCACTACATTTGGTGATGGTCTCGTAAACAATATGTATTCACTGTACTCTTTGGTAGGTGATGTCAGAAATCCACAACAAACACTAAATCGAGAAATTTGGGTAAATGACTCCAGAGTGCTGATAATCGAATTCGATCAATTTAAGAGCAGAGAAACATTCTTCAATGCTGATAGAAACCCACTTTTCACCATCGCTTATGACGTCGCTGGATTGCCTCTCTCATTTACACCTCACGGAGCCGGAGTTCCCCTCAATATTTCTTATGATAGATTCTATAGAATAAATGGATGGAAATGGGGTGTGACAGAGGAATCTTACAGTTACGACCCACACGGAATGCTCTCGGAAATAACTAGTCCTCAAGATGGCACAAAATTCATTTACTACAACGAAGGCAATCTGGTTTCTAAAATATCATTAGCAAGTCAAAGAAGTTTTATATATAAATACGACAAAGACGGCGGTTTAACGCACGTAATTTTACCTTCAGGCACAAATCACTCTTTCAGTGTCCAACCATCTATCGGATTCTTAAGAGTTACGTATACACCACCAGGATCTTCCAAAAAATATCTACAACACTATTCTCATACAGGAGAATTACTTCAAACTGTTTTTCCTGGCGATGGTGCTAGAATTATATATCGCTATTTTACAACCAACAAGGTATCCGAAGTTGTGCATGGAGATGGTCAGACTCAAATACATTATGCAGAAAATAGTGGTTTGCCTTCAGAAATATTACACGTAGATCGCGAGGTAGATTACCGCTGGGAGTCAACGTATGTCGGAGGATTATTAGTTGAAGAGAGGCTAGACTACGGAGCTAAAACTGGGCTCAGTAATGCGAAAATAATTTATGAATATGACAACAATTACAGAACAACAGCCGTGCTAGGACGCATCGGTGGCCAAACTTTAATACCGTATCATATTGTTTATAATAGTAAAACTGGGGCACCAGAATTGTTAGGACAATTTACGGTATCAAAACAGAAATGGAATGAAACTTCTGTATACGATGGTATCGCTATGTTTTCTCGAACATTAAATGAACAGTTTCTAGAAAGAGAAATTACTGTGAATATTCATAGAATGGAAGTATTTAGAATGGAGTTCTTCTATGACAAACATGGTAGAATATCTCAAACAAGAACACATACACGAAATGTAGGTGTTAACACATACACTAATGTCAAAAATTATACTTGGGATTGTGATGGACAACTAACTGGAGTAGAAGCTCAAGAACCTTGGGGCTTCAGATATGACGACAATGGAAATATGTTATCGCTGACATACAGGGGCAATACGATACCTATGGAATATAATGATATGGATAGAATAATTAAATTTGGAGAGGGACAATATCGATATGATAGTCGAGGTCTTGTATGGCAGAATGCTAGAGAAGAAAAGTTTCAATACAATTCTAAAGGATTACTTACCAGAGCGAATAAACGCGGAAGATTCGACGTTCGATATTATTACGATCATCTAGATAGGTTAGTACTTTAAAAAAAATCTTCAAAATAGTACTTTTTGTATAATTTTATATTCATGTATGACACTCAGTAGTAATAATTTGGTACTTCTATGAAATTTTACATTTAAAACGTTTTACAGGTTGTCTACCAGAAAAGATAATTTTGGAAATGTAACCCAATTTTTCTATACAAACAAAGCTAAGCCTCATGAAGTAAGTCACATCTATTCTCCAAGGGAAAACAGATTTATAACTCTAGTCTATGATGATCGCGGACATATTATTTACATGCAGGTAAATAAAAATAAAATATAAGACAAATATCCTTTATCTGTAAAATTAACTATTCAAAATTGTCTAAATATCCTCTATTTCAGGTCGCTCGTCATAAATACTACATTGCTACTGACCAATGTGGAACTCCGGTAATGGTTTTCAATCAGTATGGAGAAGGAATTAGGGAAATTATGAGATCGCCATACGGCCACATTGTCTATGACTCAAATCCTTACCTATATCTCCCAGTTGATTACTGCGGCGGTCTATTAGATCAAGTCACATCATTAGTTCATATGTCGAATGGAAAAGTATATGACCCTCTTATTGGACAATGGATGTCTCCACTGTGGGAAAGTCTTATTGAAAGAATACACGACCCAACTCATTTACATCTCTACAGATTTAATGGAAATGATCCCATTAATGTGAGACCGCAAAACAAGAAACCTACTGGTAAGTTAAATTTCATTAACAAAAAATGGTTTAACATTGAAAACACGCTTTTCTCATTATCATTTTTGCAATTACTTCACTTTTTATATGTTTAAAAAAAACTTATAAATAATTTTAAATTTATAAAATTAATGACTTGTCTCTGTATCTTTTCAGATCACTTATTATGGCTTGAACTTCTCGGCTATGACACCAAAAGCCTCGCTCCACAATTGTATCCAGATGAGCTACCAGGTGGCTCAGTGCTACCGAGAATACCTCGCGGTCGTCCACTGTGGGGCATGGCTCCTGACTCCAATGGGCCAGGTCTACCTTACGCGACATCCCTCCTTCCAAGCGTCATTATTGAATCTGGTTTCTTGTCTCATATGTCGAACAAGAGAATCGCTGACTTCAGAAGTCTTTCCATACCGGCTATGTCTGCACTTAAGGCAGATGCACTCGACCTCACGCCGAAGAGAATAGGGTCAGATTCAGAACCTCCGTTCGGACGAGGTATCTTAGTATCAAGAAATTCACGTGGCAGAGCCGTTGTCACGACTGTGCCTTCCGCTAACGCAATATACCGCGACGTTTATACATCAGTCTTCAATAGATCTCATTTATTACCTTTCTCCTTCGTCGTGCATGGGGACCAACAAGATGTATTTTATTTCGTAAAGGAGGAAACGTGGCGCGCCGCTGATGATAAACAACAATTGAAACGAATGCAGGGCAAACTGAATGTGACATTCCATGAAATAGCTGAAGGCGGACGGTCGTACGCCGATGTGAAAATACATGGACAAACGAGTATCGTCAATTTGAGATACGGCACAAGTGCAGAAAGAGAGAAACAGAGGCTCCTGCACCACGCTAAAGTCTCAGCTATTAGGAAGGCTTGGCATAGAGAGCGGGAGATTCTTCGAGCCGGCATGGGCGGCTCGTTGGATTGGTCTGCGGCGGAATTAGAAGAAATACAAAAGGCAGGTTCGGCTGCTGGTTATGAAGGTGAATACGTGCACGACGTAGCACGGTACCCCGAGCTGGCTGAGGATCCGTACAACATCCGCTTCCTGAAGCGGCGGTCGGACCGCAGCGAGAGGCGGCGACGGAAGCGCGAGGACTGCCGAGCGCCCTGGTGGCTCGCTTGGGACGACCTCTGCTAGTGACGTGCCGCCATACATATGCCAAATCGTGTGAATGTGAATCTATGTGTTTAGTGTGTGTGAGCGAACGACGAAAGATTGTGTGAGTGGAAATATATTTTGTAAATAGTATCTATTAATTGTTAATTGTTGATGTATGTATGTACGGTAGACGCGAATCCCTATCGCTGTGTAAATATCAAATTTTATTTGCAGGGAGAGAATGGACCTTTTGAGAGGACTGATATTAAATTAAATAAATGTAATGTATTGTATGTATAAATAAGATTTATGTGAATATGAAATTATTTATACTTATTTATCGGTAAAAAAGCTTCGATTGTGTCCAATGTTCTTATAAATTTAGATGAAGACTATTTGAAAGAATAATAAAAAGGCATACTTTTTTAACCAAAATGACGTTGTTTTTTTCTAATTTATTATTACTATATCATTCAATAAAACTGTCTCTTTTTCTAATAAGGTTTTACGTTACTTAACCACACAAAAATAAGGTAAAATATAGACAAAATAATTAAAATATAGCAAAATTAATATAAATACAGTGATAACAAATTGTTACTAGTATCGGTAAATGGTAATTGGTAATTATTCCTAAGAGCTACATTTACACATAACATTTCAAATACAAAACCAATTTTGGATAAATGACACAAATAATGTGTAAAACTTATTTATTTATGTCCAAAAACGTCAATCTCTGAACAACATATTCAAGTTAATCTTTACAATATCAATTTATACACAAATCCATCAACGCATTCATAAAAATCTTATTATACACTTCGTTATAAGCGTTCGCGCATCACATATTATCATTTATATATTATATTTACAATATTTATATAGTAGACACTGGAAACTTTATACAACAGACTGACAGATAATATTGGGATACTTTTATAAAAAAATCTCCATTTAGAAATATACATATTATTGTTAACTATAATTATCATTTATTGGCTTAAATTTCTGAGTTTATATTATAATTCCTCTAAACATTGAGCTACATCCATAAACAAATGAGATCAACAATTCGCACGATTTGACTTTGTAACGTTATAATTATTATTAACGTTATAAATAATGTTATATTATTTTTGTATTTTATGGATTCACAATTAAGAAATATACTCGATTTGAATTAACAATTAAATAACCTTGAATTAATACCAGAACTATTGAAATATGCATGAATACTGTTCAACCAAAATAGATAGCAGATTAGGAATATATTAATAAATATGCATGCGTTTAATTAGCATCGTCAAAAATTGTGCGCTCTTTTTAAAAACATTACATACAGTAGAATCTCACTAATCCGACACTTCAATAGACCGACACGTCCAATACGCAACGCATCGCGTATGCGCCGTCAATTCGCCGTGTAAGAGACAGATGGACGTATCTACATTTCTCAATTTTACAGGAGACTGGAGAAATACTGTGACAATTAAAATTTGCCTCTTAAAATTTTACCTGATTTTTAATACAGATACAATTGACGAAGAAAAAATTTATATCAGTATATTGACATAATATTAGAGGTTTAAAAGGTTAAGAATTATTGCGTTATGTATGAAGAATAACTATTTTTGGGATTTTTGTAGATACCTACATCTGGTTCTTATACCGCGATTTATTCTATACAATCCAGAAATCCGAACTTTCCAATAATCCAGCACCCACTGGTTTTTAATATTGCCTGATTACCGAGATTCTACTGAATTCTCAAATACCAAGCGTAAGTAACAATTCGTGACCAAAGATGCAAAAGAGAATAAAGGCCGTCTCACTCTAACACTGATTCAAATAGGCTGAAAAGAGCATTTTCAATACATTTTACTCAGTCTACATTTTTACCCACAAAAATATTATATTATGAAAACAAGTACACGGTATTTTAAAAAACTACATTTCAAATTTTACAATGTTTGATATTTCTTAAAATTTGTGCACCACAGCAAATATTGCAAGAGAGTCCCCGTCAAAGTACGCTGGAGCGTCAATTACATAAGCTATTAAAAAATAATCAATAAGTTACAATTCGAGACACAATGATTTGTACATTTTATTTTTTTTAATAATTTTGCTAAATTTACTGAATAATTATGAGTCAATTCTATTCTTTGTTATTAATAAACGTTATATTATTTTTCAATTGATATTTATCAGACTGATATTAAAAATAAATTCATAATTAGAAAAATATTTCCAAACCACAATAATCTCAATTTCTACCATCCAATTAGATCCAAATAAAATATGTAAACAGCAACTTCTTAACACAAGTCGCAACTTACCATCAGAAATATATAACATTATTTTAACTTCATTGTGATGTAACACGACAACAATTAGGCACTATTTACAATTTACACTACACAGGTATGCATTTCTTGTACTTTCTCCAATCTTATCCTTATAATAAGATAAAAACGGAACTGACGCCTATAATACTGATCCAGCTATACATGTGATACTTTGTTACAATTTCGATTTTAAGTACAATTGACTTCAACGATTCACTAATATGACAACACTACACACCTACCATACGAATAAAACGGTTTCATACAGATACTCATTTTGTATTGATAAATCGAGGGTATAGTGCTAAAATAAGTATGAAATTAAAAGTTGTGATAAAAAAATAAGTATGAATTTAAAAGTTGTGAAATACTTAAATTTAATGTTAAAAGTTTAGGGACAAAATCAACTTATATACAAATAATATATCACATTACAATTATTAAATACGGCGATATTCTTTGTAAAGCTGAGGTAATTTTGTCCATAAACTTTTGAAATTGAATTTAACTTAAAACTTTAATTTCATATTTATTTCATTTTAGCACATACCTTCGAAATAATTGTTAGCCACCTTATAGTTTATAATTATTATTAACTAAAATATATTTTGTAAATTTATCGTCTGCATTTAATATGCTACAGTCTTCCTCATAGGGCAGTATCAGGTAAGGGTTAATAAAGCTGTAGTTTAAGTAAGGGTTATAATTTTAATTTATTAGTACTAGGTTGACATAAGTAAGCGGAGACTAGAAGGAAAGGGAGTAACGATAGGAAAAAACGACTTAATCTATTTGGACCTAGTTCTGCAGAAAACAGCCATGTGCGAAAAAGTAACAACAGAGTTATAAGCATTTTTCTGTCGATAGTTGCACTTGGGTTGTTTCGTTTTTCTAAAATATTAAATATTTTTCAATTTTGAGATAACCAGAAAAACGAAGCATAACCCAAGTGCAGACAGAAAATCGACAGAAAAATGCTTATAACTCTGTTGTTACTTTTTCGCACATGGCTGTTTTCTGCAGAACTAGGTCTATTTGTTCTATTATTATTTATATAGCACTTTATAACTAATTCGTTGAACCTTTAACAACATTTACGGTGGACACGAACTAGAATATTTGTTTTTATATAACTACTAATCATGCATCGTCATAATATCTACATATTTTTCTCTTAAGTATATCTTCCTTGTATTTACACAACAATTTTACTAAGAGAAGGTAACTCATAAATAATCTAGTTTGCATGCACCTCGCTATCAACTATATCATTAATAATACATAGTTATTGCTGGAATTCCTTCAATAAAAATATATTTTGTATTCTTCAAATGTAGCATGCATCAAATGTAACTCAAAACCGGTAAATCCATGTCGGTAAGAAAAATATCGAACTATGTATGGATATGATTGAATCTAGTTCAATTTTATAGCCTTAAGACAGATTTCTAAGTTTTCCGCTAACAAATTCTTCCCTTATTTTAAGAAACACTATTTTTTTTATCAGTCAAATTATTATGCTTCATTTTTAGTACAATGATGCAATCATTTGTTTGCAAATTTTTTATTCGAATCTGTTATTTCAAGGGGAAAAATGTAAGTCGCTGGTTTTCAAGAAAATATACATTCAATTCCATTCAATGAACTGTCTGTGTTCAACTTACCATCATGTTAAACGCAGTCAAATGGTTGTTCTTTACACTTTTAAAATAAACTGATTTTTCAACTTTCACACAACGTTCATGGCGATGATAACTGTGGAGGAAGGGAGGTGTGGTCTTCCTCCAAACTAAAGGGAGGATCCTCGACCAGTCGAACCACTGACTGGCCGGCCCTAAGGCCCCCAGTGGTTGATGTCGAGATGTTGTATATATAGTTAGCGCGCACAGAAACTTTGATAGCGCGATTCAGGAATTGACGTCTTTGTATTGATTCTTGTAGCGGATTATAGATGTCGCTACAGTACTCCCCCCCGAAGACCGGAGGTCGATCGACTTGTTGAAACAGCTGTGTTGAGTGTTGCTTGCCAGTGCCAGAATGTCCGAGATTCCAGTGAGTCGGAATCGGATGTCGCAGAGTTCGCGGTGAGTCGGAACTGTGTGCGATGATGCTGCATGATGCTCCAGTGAGTCGGAGTGCTGCAGTGTTTGAAGCTGGCTGCTGCGTCGACCAGGAGAGATGTGCTCTGCTTGCTGACCGGCCGAAGTGCAGTGTGCTGTGCTGAAGGTGGCTGAGGGTGATGACCAGGCATACGCACTCGCTGTATGCTAGTGGACAGGATACCCGTTGAAGCCGAAGGTGCTGGCTGGCTGTGACTTGATTGCTGCTGATTGATGTTTTTTTTTTTTTAGGAAGGAGTAATGACGTCATGCTGAGATGTTCAGAAGTAGGTGTTCTTCTGCGGGGTCACCAATGTGGAGGAAGGTGGCTGAATCACGTCGGTTACACTTACGGGGACGGATTCATCAGGCGATCTGCAAAAAGATATATCCTACAGGTGTGGACAAATTAGTTATTTGTGGAACACCTAACGCTGAGATGGCACTCAGAGGCCCCGTGGGGGCCCCGCCCCATTGTTTTACTGCTTCTCAGTCTGTTCGGGTGTACTGGTCCGTCCGAAATAGTCGAAGCCAATGTTGAACCAGCGATACACCGAGTTGTGTATCTCGTAGTACTTGTCGCAGATCTGACGCGGCGTCAAACCTTCCTCTAACGCCTTGGTTTCAGTAGCAGTTCCGTACTCATCAGTACCGCTTATATACAGCGTGTTGTAATCGCATAATCGACAATATCTTGCAAAAATATCCGCGGAGAGAACACAACCAATAATGTTGCCTAAATGTGGTATATTGTTGACGTAGGGCAACGCTGATGTTATCAAAATATTCTTCCGCCCTTTCACTGGCAATACCAATTTCTCTTGTTTTAGCGGTGGCTGTAAGTTCTTGAGACCGTTCAACCAATTTTCTTTAGCTAAATCGGACTCTTCTTGGGAGCTAAATGAAGAGGAGAAGACCATGGACTATCTGACCTGCGTGCTATTCCAGCTTGTAGCATATCTTCAAACTCCTTCTGTGCAACCTTCAATCGATCAGGAGGAAGTCTACGAGTTACCACCGAGTGTTTTCCATAATGTTTAAAGAAAATAACAGATCGCAACTGTGTTGAAATATTAAAATTTTAGACAGCTCGGCCAAAACTTATAGGCATCAAAGAATTCGTGAATTTAAGGTTTTCTTTTTTCCTCAAACATCATTCATTTTACATTATTTACAATATATCCAATTGTTGAGATAATTTCCAGAAAAGATAGAAATTCGTTCTTGACTTGGATTTATCCACCTTTTTTTAGCTAAGAGTTTGTTATTTGAACCATTTAATCAATTTCAACATTTCTCAATTAAATAAACCGTAGGTATCTGCCACCATTGGTTAATCATAACGTGTTAATATTGATTCAACCCCATTCATAACCTTTGTGATGCCAAGAATATACATGACTGCCTTGTATATAAAATATTGCCTTGGCGTGAATAAAAATAACAAGTTCATTAAAAAAAAACGAGATTTTGAATGAATTTATCAGTCTCTGTTGGGCTTTTTAAAAAATTCGATTTAACCTGGTGATTAAAGAATATTATTTAAATCAATTAAATAGTAGTCGAGAAATGCTTAATATAGGCTACATTCGCTTATTGCACGCGGTAACACGCCTGTCACCTTAAATAATATCATCTATCCGCAACTATTTACAATTAAACTAACGACAGTTACTGTCTTTACTATGAACTGTCCGGATTCGATTTCCGTCGTACTTGATGGACATTTAATGTTTGAGTTTGTGGTTGACTGATGAATTGAGCAGTACCTGGAATTGAATACAGTGGATTAACACCCGTATTAGCCTTATCACTCATACATACATACATATACATCACGCCTCTTTCCCATTGGGGTAGGCATAGATCACGGAATTCCATATGCTCCGATCCTAATATACCACTTTCGCTTCTTCTACTTTCATCAATACTTTCATACACACTCGACGGTTACGAGTACTTTTGATCTGGCCCTTTTGCAGAACGTCCCCGATCTGATCGAGGTACGTTCGTCTAGGTCGACCACTTAATATCACCTTATCACTCAATCAACACAATTGGATTAAAATTGGTATTTGATATTGGAACAAATTTCGATTAAGTGATAAGGCCAATATCGAACAGGATGTCGGTCTGGTTAGGGACAGACAACCCACAATTACTTCAAAAGTCACAAAAGTAGAACAAAGCGCAACATTTACTAATACTCTGCGACACAGACTAAATCTCAAGCTCGTGTTTTGATAGTTTTTAAAATAACTGATGAACCGTTTGGAAAACATCTTAATTTTCACTAGTTGAAAGCTATGTACAATGTACATATATATACGTAATTTGTATATGTTCAAAGGCAATGTTTCTATGGTAAAGACTAAAGGGAAATGTGTCTATGGTGAAGGGACGTGTCTATGGTGAAGGGAAATGTGTCCATTGTTAAGGGACATCTATGGTATCTATGGTATAGGAAAGTGTGTGTAAAGTAAGTTTTACACAGAAAAAGTAGTTTTACTTTGTACAATGTATCAGTGTGACACACTCATCTAAACAAACCGCTGACTCCTCCCCTCGTGTTGTCTCGCTTGCTCTTACGAGCGAACGGCAATAGCGTTCTTTGGTGCGAGAGAGTGCACGCTATGACTCCAGCGTCAGTGTGCGTTCACACGGATACTAACAGCGCCGCGGTGGCTGGGGTTAGAACTACTCTTACCCCAGAGAGACCGTGCCAAGCGCGCCCATAAGGCCTGTGCTTTTTTGTACATCTATATTGTTTAGTACGGTATAGGAAAGTGTCTATGGTAAATTCACTAACCCGCGGGCTGCAGCGTGGGGCGGGTGGCGGGGCGAGGGAGCCGGGCGGGCCGCGGGCCGCGCACCACCTGCACCGTGCCGCCACGCACGCTCGTCTTCACGCCCGCCGACATTAACTGAGCTGCAATTTATTCATAACAATATCAGATTTAGTTTTTTATTATCCTAAAACTAAATGGCGTCAGTGACTACCTTTATATAATACTAGCAATTGCCCCCGCAACCCCCCTTGTGGGCGGAATTTCCTCTACTCGGCGAAAGGAATATTCCTACCATATTTCAAGTCGCTACGCCTTATGGTTCCAGAGATATCGTGATGAATCAATATATATGTGGGAATCTCTTTTATATATATAGATTTAAACAACAATTATTTTTCACCTGCCGCCTAGCGAACATCAAGGGATATCACCTACTAACTACTACTACTACTAAAGACCTCCTTTTCACTCCGAGCATTTAGAAATCCATATACTGAAGCCGAAACGCGCAATATACACTTCACGGTTTTTCCAATCTTCTTATATCCTTCAATTTCTGGTACAGATACTCAATATGTATATATAAATCCCAATATCAATATCATATATTTAACTAGCTGATGCCCGCGACTTCATTCACGTGGGCTACATAAATTATGAGATCTTTTCGACATCCGATTTCGATGAAACTCTTTAATTATCCAGGATCAAATTTATTGTAAATCGGTCCATCAGTTTCGGAGATTAGCCCGTACAAACAGACATAGACACAAAAAAATTGAAATGAATGGGGATTTGTTCTATTTTTCTTCTTACATCCCCCTGACTCGGTTTCAAGCATTTTTTTTCTATGCACAGACATTCGACCTCTACAGTTTTATTATATGTATAGATAACTTACAACAAGCGAATGCAATTCCGCTCCAACTACCCCAACTTTTCTCCGAATCCTGTACCGCCTCTGGACGCTATCACCCTCTTCGAAACACTACGCTTAAGATCTACTTACCAATAGGCAGACTTAGCACGGAGGGCTGATTGGCCAGAACTACCGATGTGGTGGGCGGCACCGACACCAGCAGGCCGCTGGGCGCGCCCGACACGTTCAGGGAGAGCGATATCGGCGCCGAGAGCCCCGGTATCTGCACCTGCAGGTTCTGGACGCCCTGCAGCCCGGCCAGCCCGGGCAGGCTCTGTAGCGTCTGGAGAGACGCCAGACTCACGCCCTGGAGAAAATACGAAATTTCAGTTCATAGTATTTGCTGTAGAGTAGCGCTAGTAAATTAAAAATTGAAAGGTCATTATTTGGCTTGGTATGGGCATATTATGAGAGATGAAAAACATGTATCTAAAAAAGTTTTGAATTTGAAAGTGGATGGGTATAGGGGAAGAGGGAAGTCAAAAAAATCATTTAAATAAAATACTGTATACCGGATTAAAACGCGACTTATTGTTTATATTGTTTATTAATAATTATTTATCCCGACGTTTCGGATGCTTTTCAGCAACCGTGGTCACGGGCAGACCACGGTTGCTGAAAAGCATCTGAATATATAATATAACGTTATCAAGATAGTCTCATCATTTTAAAAGAGTTATGAACTTTGAGGTACTACATTTGAGGTGTTTCTGAAATAAAATATTTCTTCTCCATAGTTCAATATCTCCACCTGGTATTATGAAAGTCGGCAAGCGATTTGACCGTGACAAAAATAGTTAATTATAATGGTATACAGGTTGAGACACAAAAAGGGTGGCCCAGTATGACCGCCTTCTCAAACACCGAAACTTTTTTGAAACGATTTTGGATATAATCAATAGTTTTAGTTCTAATGCTCTGTAACACTTTATGTGCCTCACCTTGTATATTGACGAGGGATTATGAAGATTACCTGTAAATGGCAGACGGGTTGAGCAGTCTGCTGTTGCGGTTGCGGCTGTGGTTGCGCCTGGTGCTGGGTCTGTGCGGTTGTGGTTTCATCAGTACCCATTAACCGCTCTAGTAAAGCGCTCTCACTACTTGAGACGTTTGTTGAGTCACCGTCGCGAGTATACCCGGTCAACACCTAGACGTTACGCAAAATATAATATAATGTATACCGCGGTGTTAGAGTCATGCTCCTGATGAGTCCGAATGCTCGAAGTAACAATTAGGTCGACAGCGCATCATTGACTGATGTTCTGTGGCTGAGGTATCACCTACCATCAAGTGAACCTCATGCTCGTCTACCGATATCTGACATAAAAAAATTAAAAAATGGATGTATCTACATTTTCTCAATTTTACAGGAGACAAAAATACTGTGACAATCCGCCACTTAAAATTTTACCAGCTTTTTAATACAGATAGTATACAATAGATGAATAAAAAAATATATATATCAGTATATTGAAGATTTAAAAAAGTTAAGAATTATTTAGTTACGTATGAAGAAAAACTATTTTTCAGATTTTTGTAGATACGTTCGTCTGGTTCTTAGACCGCGATATAAAGAACTTATTGTGACACCAATAACTACATCTCAAAATAGTTTTGTATAGAATCAAATAAATGTCGCAAATGACAGAAAAGAAGATGAGACAGAAAAGAAAATGTTAAGTCCTATTAAATAACTAAAGTATGATAACGTTATAATAGGTTTAACTTAGTAGCTCATACATTACCTGCTGTGTATAACACTATCAAACAATGTATCGCATTAAATGGGTGGGGGTAATAACGAAATTTTAACTAATTTAAGTTCTATATTGTTAATATGGTGTCAAAAAAGTGTAATACATAAATAAATAAATAACTAGGTAACAAACCACAGACTATAGATGGAAAAACTGTGTGCACTTCACGGTTGCGCGTTTCAGTTTCGTCATGTGGTAATGTTCTACATTCAAGTGAGCCTCACGCTCGTATATAATAAAACAATAAAATAAAGCAGCTATGCCTCTAGACAGGAGGCTACAATTCCCTACTTGTAACCTATTTAACAATAACTAGCTTATTTTTGGATAGCTTTCGATTGAGTTGTAGTTTATTTAAATAAAATACTGTATACCGGATTAAAACGCGATTTATTATTGATATTGTTTAAATTATTTATCTTTCTGTCTCCCCGCGACCACGGTTGCTGAAAAGCATCCGAAACGTCGGGATAAATAATTTAAACAATATAAATAATAAATCGCGTTTTAATCCGGTATACAGTTTTTTATTTAAATGTGTGATACTATGCGTTAATAAAAGACAATATTGTAGTTTATTTGTTTTTTTTCTAATTTTGTATTTCTTTGTCTTTAACTTCCTGATGTCACAACCCCATTACCTGCTGTGTATAGGTGGGCAAGGTATGCGTGGCTGTCGTAGCAGCAATGAGCCTCCCGCCCGCTATCGACACCGTCCGCGTGAGCAGCTTGTGCTCGAGCGAGTTGTCGGCCGATGACGTCACGTGTGTCATGGCCGCCGGGGCGCTGTTCAACAGGTTCAGTATCGTCGCGTTACTGCTTGCCGTGCTCGCTACTGACTTGGCGGCGTTTTGACTTGCAGCTGAAATATTAATTTAATATTACAAAACCAAGAAAAAGATGGCAATATCTTTAGCCACACTCTCAGTGTCGGAATGAGTCTCGTATAAATATTGAGTTATATATGTTGCAACGCTTTGCATTGTTTCCTCCCAAAAGTTATGTTTATCGAGCTATTGTCCTTTGTTGAAATAAGTATACCCGCATGAACATGACTCCCCCTCCCCCTTTTTTTAAGGTGAACATTTTTTTTATTATTTTCAGAGAATGCAGGCACATTTAACAGAAAAATTGGTTGCATGTATAAATTGGTTCTTTTTTAAGTAGGAAAAGTAACTTTGTTCGTTTAATATTTATTAGTTTTAAGGTATATATTATATGGACCAATTTTTTTGATAAAATATAAAGTTGTCCCATAAAATAAAGGTTATTATTAATACCTTGTTGGAATTGCTGTGCAGAGTTCATAAGACTCGTGACAAGGGCATTGATGGCTGGATTTGTCGACCTTGGTTTGGTCACTGTAGTTTTCTGTTGCGCCGTCGTTGCATTCGTATACTGAATGGTTTGAACCTAAGAAAATCAAATAAAATATACCATCATTTGTTTTTTGTTTTTTTATTCACTGACAATCTGTATCAATAAAATATTAAAAAGAAACTTTCACTTTTTTTTAGAAAACTTCTTTGAAAAGATGTGTTTAGCCAGAAAATCGCGAATGTGAAATATACAACCTTTACTATCTTCATGTTTCTAATATATAATACGTAAACAAAGTTAAAGTTAAGCTAAGTGTCCACTGGCAAGTAGCTTCCGCAATTTCTTGCAGAAGTCAATCACAACTTGTTTCCACTGGCTGCAATTTTTCTATCTGCAAGCCGCTTTTAGAAGTGTGAAGAAGTTAACTTCCTGCAAGATCTTGAAGAACCGTTTCCACAGAAATTGCATACAAATTACTTGAGCAAGAGCGGTCAAACAAAATGCCTAGCTGCAGAAAAATACGAGCTGCGTCTATTGTGTTGTTGTTGTTGTACGTAAATTTTAGGAGATAAAAATATTCTCACTTCGACTTAAGTATATACTTCATCCGTACTTTGGCCACATTTTTGTTTGTTTTGTTTTTTAACCCGGCCAAATTGTTGTGTTTTAAGATTATGTAGCTTCCGATTGATTTCAACGCTCTTAAGTCTAATGCAACGTTTTTCTTAATTTTATTTTTATAATCTTTCCCACAATTGGGGATTAATCTCGTATAAAGAAATGATATTCACCGTGTCTTCGCGGATCATACCTTTTTCTCACTCATGAGTTCATGACTCATGTTGAAGTTACTAATACAAAATTTGAAATGTAGGTATAATCAAAGTTTCAAGACATTCAATTGTATCCAGCCGGGCTAGCATGACCGCCACGAGATATATCTCGCGCGAGAGAAGACAAACTAAGATGTTAAATATCTCGATATATTATATCTCGACATCGACAATTTTGATAGAAAAGATATCTCGATCGAGAAATGTATCTATTTTTGATATTAAAAGTCGAGTTTTAAGTGTAATTGTCATGTTAGACCCGAAAGAAATAAAGCGATAGTCGATTGAAACACGAGAAAACGGTAGACAAAATTTTGTCGCACTTGTCATGCTAGCCCGGCTGGAATTACTTGAATAATTTCCAGAATAAAACATTGAACTTGCCCTAAAAACTTCCAACTTTATTGTGTAAACAAAATAAAGTCGCAAGCGCTTGCTGTAAAGTCAAAACGACCGTATACACGTGAGACTTGCAGCAAGTTTGGCAAGTCACTAAAACTTCCAGAAGTCCACTTGCGCTCGCGTTTACACATTGGAAGTCCCTTGCACAAGTCAACTTGTGCAAGATTTATTGCCAGTGGACACTTGGCTTTATACCCATACTGGCTCAATTGCTAGTACGTAAAAAATGGTCCTTCGAGTCGGATTTGAACCGGCGTCCATAGAATTCTCCAACTAACCATTTAATAATTACGTATACGATATAATATATAATTTAACTTTAGCCATGACTGTAACTCAAAAGATAACCAAGATTTTTCCTCGTATAACAGCGATACGGAATTTCGAAATTTTAACACACATAATACATATAAATATTCTCCTTAAATACTTACCTGTGAGGTGCCAGCAGAAGACATTAAAGGATGTTGTATGTGGATGATAGCAGACTGCATCTTCTGCGGGTTGAGCGGTTGCGGGGGGTTCGTTAACTGCTGCGCAAGTAACTGGTTCGTGGATGCTTGCGACGAGTGAATATCATGTACCTGGACATTTAAGACATTTAAGTGTTTCATTATAATGAAATCTAAAAAAATATGATTAAGTAACAGTGCAAAAAATGCATTTTTTGGTATGTCCAAGACTCGGCAGGCCATATACCTATATATATATATATTTGTAAAAACTAGCTCAATGTGGTATATTGGTATATAGGATTTTTAAATAATTACTTACAAATCTGTTTATATTTGTTTTTTAAAAGTATTTTAATACTGAATATAAATTCACTGTAAAATGTTTTTACTTAGCTTTTACACTGTTTTTCATGTTAGTGGCTGTAAGGTTGTCTTAATCACAAATTTTAAAGTATTTAAGACTGAGGTTTAAAAATATTTAAACATAACAGTCCAGTCAGAAACATACCGATAAATAATATAATTATTAAATAGTCTTTATTTAAGTGTATACTACACTCGCGTTAACAAAAGAGAATGTGAGGCTATAAAAGTCATGAAATATCAATCAAATTTCAAATGAATAATTAACGTTATATCATATTCCTATAAAAGGACATATACAATAATTTTGTATTATAGTTATCAAAAGACGTCACTATAATATATCAAATGGACCAACTTACTTGCGGAGACAATCTCGGCGTAGGCGAAGGTTGTTGCTTTAGTGCGTTCTCCACAGCGACCCCAGCCACGGCCGGGATGCTCGCTATCGTGGGCACCGTGGTCGCATTGCCCACGGTGCCCACAACAGTGCCCACACTGCCCACGGTGCCCACAACAGTGCCCACACTGCCCATGGTGCCCACATTCCCGACGTTCCCCATAGATCCCACGACCGTACCCACCGCTGTAACGTTACCCACGGTCCCCACTGTGGCGACTTGTTGCAGTTGCGCTTGCTGAAATTATTACAATTATTAGTATATACTTCTAAAAATTAGTGTTGCTTTTCATAACTGCAAAAATGCTGAACTTCGGTGTTACCCAACACTTGTTTAAATCAAAAATGTCGAATAAAATATGTCTATAATATAAGGCTTTGAATTATATTTATCTATCTAATTCTATTATATTCTTTCGGTCTTACTTATAAACTATACTACGTTTATAAGTAAGACCGAAAGAAACCGAAAAAAAGCTTGATATAGTAAAAATGTGTTTTTATTCTTTTGTTCTGTAGTCTTTTTAAATTCAATAGAGCGGGACAAAACATATTTTAACTATATCAAGCTTATACTACGTTTATAATACGAAATATACTTATTTCTTTATATTTTCAGTGATTGAAAATAGAGATATATTTTTTTTTGTATCTTTTACAAAGCCTCGAATAGTAGTTTCTTATAAAGTATCTATTAACAAATTTTGACTAGTTATAATTCTTAAACTACTGGTTTAAATTTATTGAAATTATTAAATATACCGAGTTTATACAATGCCTGCTTGGTTACTGAAAATTCAGGCTTCTAGTTTTATCCACAACAAAGTTATAGGGAGTCGAAAATGGCCTGAACTACTTCGAGAAAAGGATAGTACGGCCGTGCTGCTTTTTGCTCGACTTGGCGGGGGCACTGCCGTGCCCCCAGATAAGTTATATGATAATGAAAGTTTGATATTATGGCTTATACTCTGTGATCATGTGACTTACCAGTATTGGTAGTTGTCTCGTATTTGGATGAACGGTCGGTGTTGCTATCGCTGAAGTCCTAAAAGATACATTTAATTTTTTACAGTGTACAATTGACAATGTATAACACCAAAAGCTTCAAGAAAAAAAAACAGGTTATGTAAAGTATTAATTCCAAATCAAAATGCTTAAAGGGATCTAAATTAAAGTATACAGTGTGATTCTTCAGGCAACTGCGTATAATCTCATTGAAAATTCCATTTAGGACTCGGGAATTCACTTTTTTTACAGCATATTATATTTGTTTAATGTTGGTTATCGACAGACAAGCATTTGACGGGCTCGTTGGCGCGTTCGATAGAACACCTGCCGTGCGCATCAATTATGGGTCGTGGGTTCGAATCCCACCCGGGACAACATGATTATAGTTTTCTGTAAACATGTTTTCCCCACGTCTGGTAACTTCGGACATTGATCGGGTGGGAGGAATATCGAAATTCCGACCGGGTAACGAACCACCGTTCATAGATGGAAAAACCGTGAAGTGCATTGCGCGTTTCGATTTCAGTCTATGGATTTCCGAATGCTCGAAGTAAAAACAATCCATATATGAAAGGTGCGTTACCCGGTCGGAATTTCAATATTCGTCCCACCCGTTTAAGAATAATAATAATATTTATTTATTCAAGTATAAACCCCTAGTCAAACAATAGTGAAAAGTGAAACAAAAAATGATAAAAATATGAAAGTTTGACAGAGAATTTAATGTCCGAAATGACCAGACGTTAGAAAGACAAGCTTACAGAAAATATTAAAGGTATCCTCCCAGCGGGATTCGAACCCAAGACCCATCGATGCGCACGGCAGGTGTTCTACCGAACGCACCAACGAGGCCGAGAAAGATAAAATAGTGAGTAAACTTACACGACAGGAACGGTGGTGGCATGTGTTTGTACCGTGGCGCTGCTCGCCGCCGCCGACCTTTGTTGTAACAACAACTGTTGTTGCTGTCCTTGTTGCTGGAAGTTATAACATTATTTATACAACAATTGATTGCAGCTGTTTAAGGTATCTATTAATATTAACAATTAAAGATAAAACCAAATATATAAAAAAATATAACAGTCTAAACGACGAGAACTTATTTTTCTTTTGTAGATTGCCGGACCAAAAATGTCAGATAGCCGCCTTTGATTCTATACGACTTTATATTGTACTTACAATTTCCCTCATTCCTCCTGTGAACGACACCCTCGGTAGCTGGCCGGGCACTATGTGTTTTATTCTGACAGACTTCCGACCTTCTTCTGTAAATATCTCCGTGAACTGTTGTATATATTTATTTGCTTGTAAACGTGAACCTGTTAACCAAAGATTTTTTTTTTAATTTTCATTATATAAATAGTTTCATTATATTTCATCATAAGCTCTCCGAAATCGCAATCCGTGATTATGCGGTTTGTAAAAGCTCAGCATTTCATAATATATATATACTATAGTGGTAATTACAATATTTAAAACCAAATACATAGTTAATTTTGTATACAAGTCAGAGAATCAACGATTCTCCTATTTGGGCATAAAGCAGACACATTTCTTTGCCTGTTTTACATATCATTTCTTTACAGGCAAGTTAGGTAATCATTCTCCTGTGACCTGACCAGCCAAAACAATTTTTTTATCTTATTTCCCCAGGATTCAACCCCTGGACCAAAATGTAACACAAGTACTACTAAGCTTCGGAGGTGAAAACATAGTATTTGAAAGTCATACCGAGAGTAAACCGACAGGCTGCTCCGTTCCGTTCACCTTCCACGTGATCTCTGTCTACATACAGCTCCCCGAGGAATTCTTGATCAGATGGTCGCTGCAATATACTCAGTTTTATATGGAAGAAGCCAGCGCCAGCATGTGGGGAGGTCTTCTCGGTTTCTAAGATATATTCTTCTACTAATTGTGGCTGACAGTCCGGTGTTGGTCGCGGACGTTCATAGGCCCGCGCTAGCCGCAAGGGTCCACTGGGCTCCGACGGTAGTGCTAGAGGTAATGGATCCATTTTTGGTGGTTCTATTGGTTTGAACACCTAAAAAAAACAATTTTTTGCTATAGACACGAATCATATAGATGATTTTTACTTACACCAGTCTCCTGTGTTCAACTTACGGACATCATTAATTGAATATAGGAAAAGACAATGATAATAATCTATCTTGTAGTTTTATGTGTTAACTTTTATTTTTGACTACATACATATTATAATGATTACAGAAATGTATGTTTGGTCGAAATTGTCCAATTAGTGTTTGGTGTTCATTGTACAAAACAAACTTTTTTGAACCTTATATTGCACCTTAAGAATTGAAGTGATCTAATCCAAAACACAAAAAAATATAATCTAATTTGTTGATTTTCTGAACAGTTCTTAGTATTATAATTAAAAATAATTTTAATAAGTGATTAATGTAATCATCATTATTTATTAATGTATGACAGATTTTATTGTGATAATGGTAAGAAAATGTTTTACACCAATCAATGATGATAAAGCAATTTTGCTAACCTTTTGAGTTACTTTAATATAATCCTAAAGGTATGATATAAAAATATATATCATGGAATATTCTAAAACATTATGTAATTGTATTTACAATTATTATTACTAAGTTTAAAAAATAATATTACCTCTGGTGGTTTCTTAGGGAACTTAGAAGTAAGCCTTGTGTGAGGTACAGACTGTCTACTATTTTTCGCTCTTTGTCGATGTATTAATTCTAACAGTTCCAAGCCATGGTAGTGGGTGAACTGGTCCAATTTCCTTTTTCTATTAACAGCCACCTATATAAACAAATTCATAAAAATAATTAAACAACTGACTCAACATAATGTAAGAGTTTAAGAAGAAGACTTAGGCCCTTCTCCCATTACGATACTTGTAGGACTATTCGAGTAGAATACTAGTTGGATACTTGCTCGCTACCCGGCGCTCGCATATTATGTTACTGAAAAATGACTAAATTCATCATTTGTGCAAACTCGTTTTTTGTGGACGGACGTTATGTCCAGCTCGAGAGCGCGAGAAATCGCTTGCAGTTTATGTTTTATAGAAACAGAAGAAGTCGTCGCATAAGAAGAAATTACTGGATTCATCCCTATTTTGAGAAGAACATAAGTTGCAGAGCCTTTGTTGGCAGCACGAGAACTACAACCTGATGATAAAAAACTCCTAACTTTTTATCTTATGACTAAAGAAACCTATTTGCACCAAATTTTTGTAGAAATGTAGGAGACGCGACGTGCGGGAAACCAGCATGTCGGGTCGCGCGCGACTAGTAGCGGAAGCGAACGATACCGGTAGCGCAGTGTGCGAGCACCGATGCGGTATCCATGCGCCGCAAGTGGTAATGGATTAGCCACACACTCCGAAGAGATCCAAACTATATTCCGAGGCAAGCCCTTGACTGTTATTCCCAAGGAATACGAAAGCGTGGTTGTTCCAAACAGACTTGGCGACTGACCATCATTACAGAAGCGAAGGTCATTGGGAAGTAAGTAAGTCAATGTAAGAATTTACCAAAGAGACCCAGTCTATATTCTGAGGCAAGCCCTTGAGTGGAATCCTCAAGGAAAACGAAAGCGTGGTCGTTCCAAACAGAATTGGCGACAGACGATCATTGCAGAAGCGAAAGTCATTGGGAAGTAAGTAAGTCAAAGTAGGAGTTTCAACCTACCTGTGAAAATCGTTTAGCCTGCCGCCTTATCCTTGGTGTGTTAAAAAGTCTCGGAGCAGCATGTAATTTAGCAGCTAGCAACCCTACAGCTGGCCGTGGCTCCAGACACAATGGTGGTGCGGATGCGTGTACTAGGGCTGCCTCTACTGCCTCCACCACACTCCGTTCCTCCCCTGCCCACCCGCACCGACTACCAATGCACATTGCATCTGTTATTATACTCTGCAATTAAATATAAAATCATATAGAAATATAGTAATCTTTCTTGTTTCGTGTCTTAATGGTTTCTTATAAGTTTAAGTCAAACTTTGGAGAAGTTTAGAAATGAAACTGCAAAACAGACTTATCTGTGTTTAGTACATAGGAAACAGATTAGCTAATGCTACTAAGGTATATAAATTAATGTAAATTTTGCGAATAAAGTTCATTTTTACTTTCGGTTCCATTAAGCCACGGCAGACACAGTTTGACTGCCCGTATGATCTGTTTTTCATACATATAAACCGGAAAAAGATGCAAACAAATTTTGACTGATTTTTAATATTTCATTCGACCCACTGAGAACACATACTGGTAGACATATGGTGTCTGCATGGCATTCAATGTGTTAATAGGTTTATGAATTTAGTTTGTGGTTAAAACAGTTGCTTAACTTTTATAGTAATTACCTGATTTGTAGGCCTCAATAAGACATGATGTGTATCACACATAAAACTAGGATATGCTTGTCTATAATCTCTGACTTGTGCTATAATACATCCTGAATAGAATAAACATGAATGTTCAGACTCTAACAGGTCCAACAACACCACAGGTAGCTCTTCATTGTCTATGTAGCTTAGGAGTTCTTCCTCCTCATAGGGCCACCTAGGAGTCTCTATTAAAGTCTCATCTTGATTGGCTGAAGTCTAAATAAGAATAATACATTACACCTTTTAAATACTTTAAAAAAACTTATTCTCTTCTTTTAAAGTCATATGTGTTGTGTCTAATTTATGATTTATGATAATTTATTTTTGTAAAATTTGTTTTTATAGAAAATAAAAAGTTAACAAAGAACCATATTAGGTGCACTGGTTTAAAAGTACACAATAATCCTGAAGAGTTTTACCCATGTTTTCTAGAACAACATAGTAATTTCTACAGGGCTGGAATTAGAGGTTTGGGGCAACAAAGAAATGGAGGCCCCCTGCCCCCAAATTATTTTCATGTTTGTACAAAGTAAACAGGGAAGCAAGCAAGCAAAGGTAAAACAGGGAAAAAAGTTATCAAAGGAAAAGTTTTTTACTAATGTATACTCATCGGAATTTGAAAGATTTTTTCCGAATTCTCTATGGAGGTCCTAATCACATCCTTTCTCTAATCCATAATATTATATTAGATTCCTTAAATATTTTAACTTACATTTCCATCTGGGGGTTGCAAATGCTGCGTATTTCCATTAATTTTAAGAGATAATGAATAGCCCTTATTTCCAGGGTACAAATTGATTATTAAAGTGTTAAGATTGTATGTGGCTAAAAGCTTTTCCAACAAGTATGATGTTGTTTTAAGTCCTTGCTGTAAACAAAATTATATATAATAATAGTTATCATAATAAATCACTACTATTAAATATTCTAAGCGGAAAAGTTTCACTAAACAAAAAAAAAAATTTTATTAATAAATATTATGTGAATATTACTAGTATATCTTTGAAAATCAGCATGGTTGTCGTAACGGGTAAATTTTGTTAATTATTAATAGAAAATACAAACATACTTGCAGTAGTAAAAATAATTAAGACTGTAAAAATAATAATGATATTATACCAGAAACCACTTAGTACCAGTTAATAGATAAAACACACTCACATAACTTGCTTGTGACAATTCATCCCTACTTAAATCATTGTATAATTCATGTAATTTTTTAAATAAATCAAACTTCTCGCTTGATTTTGCTGTCGAGCTAGCTGCACTGCGTTGAAATTTCATTCTCGAATTATCAACAGATTCTGCTAAATGCATTTTTTCATGGGTCCAAGTCATTTTATGCTCTGAGACACCACTGTCAAATTGCGCTAGGTTCGAATTCACATGTTTGGCCCGATTAAGTATTACCTGTAATTTAAAATATCAGAAAATAAGAAACACTTTTCCCCATATAAAGTGAATAAAAATCTTTATGAGAAAACAAAATAAAAATTAAGTACTACTTGCCTCTGCTTCCAATGCCGCGTGAATTAAACCATCCATAATGTCATTAATAAAAACAAAATATGAAAGTTGTTATTATTTTTCTAAGTAAATTATTTCATTTTAACATTTTATAGTTGAGTATTAAGTCATGATTTAATAAAAATTAATACGCTTTATTTATGTTTCACACTGCATGACAGTAAAATAACATGTCCAATGTCCATCAAAATTTTTGACATATGTCTGCTGTCGAGTGCGAGTGTCGATCTGTCGAAAAAGTGTTACCGTTAAGAATAATTCTTGTTATTTTTTGATGTTTTAAACATGGGGTAAACAAACCAATTAATGGCACTTTAAAGCTATACAAACCGTTCACATCGAGAATGCCGCCGTCAAGCGTTATGGTGGTATAATATTATCTAACGCGAAATAGAATAGAGAATCTAAAAAAAAATCAGCATTACCTATTTTAATATCTAAACTTCTAACTTAAGCGCGCTTTCATGTGGTGGCGTCATATTCACACTCTCGGATCGCTCAGTACAGTAAAATATATAAAAAAATGTTTTATAGACTATAGTTTTTATTTTTATTCTTTTTTTATATACTATAGGGGGCAAACGGGCAGGTGGCTCACGTGATGGTAAGTGATTACCGCCGTATGTATCACGGTATTTATGAACGGTGGTTCGTTACCCGGTTGGAATTTCAATATTTCTCCCACCCATTTAATGCCCAAAGTGGCCACTGGCCATACGCGGAGAAGACATGCTTATAAGCACTTATAAACATGTCGCAAGGTAGGCGTTCCACTAAACGCACCAACGAGCCCTTCAAAATTAAAAAGACTGCTTTGAAGGTTCATTAAACCACGTGCATAAATCACTACCGACTGTAACAAACCGATTTTAGCTCTTTCTATGTGTATCCGTAACGCCGCAATTTTTTTCTATAATGCTTGGATCTGACTATAGTGTAGTAGTAGTCCAGTAAATATACAAGTGATTTAAAGACAGATGTACCCTTATTATTTTAATAAGTGAACATGCTTTTAGCTCCATATGGATTCAATCTCTTCATAGCTTTTATCCAATTCTTTCGCATTTTGACAACCGTTGGAACGAGAAAAAACAACCTTTTCGGTGCATTGGTTGTTTGTACATTTTGACACACAAAATGATTTCCTAATATTTGGATTAGACATTTACACAAATTATTATTAGTAATTAGGTTTTTATTATTTAGTATTAATAAATGCTAGTAAAACGTCCGTGCTAAGCCGTTTCAAGTCTTCAAGTTGTCAACAACTTGAAGACTTGAAACGGCTTAGCTAAGTTGGCTTGAGCCTAAGCGCGCGTTGTACTGTGGCGTCACTGCACCGACCACTGGCCCGGTAGAATCCTGCGTCGCGACCACATTTTGAAATTCCATTTCTCGGAAAATATACGATATATTTTTTTAACATGTATTTTTTATTTTCAACAGAGAATATGAAGAGTTAAAAATCTAAATTAGTGAACATTCTTCATTGTTTCTGACAAAGCCTTAAAGGGCCAATAATTGGGTAGTTTACCCTATTTCCAATTCCACAAACACTATCGCCAAATTAAAGAGAAATGGGAATAGGGATATCTTATTTCTATGATGAACAGGGCTAGAGTCCCATTCTTCGTAGAATCAGGTTTATTATTTTAAGATAATACATAGAACTTTTATGATAAACAAAGTCCTCGGCACGTTTGTCTGTTCACGGTAAACTCAAAAACTACTGAATGGATTTTCATGGGGTTTTCACGAATAGACAGAATGATTAATTAGGGAGGTTAACGTATATACTATAAAATTTGTGAAGGTTTTGTGTAAATTGGTTGAAATATAACGATAATTGTTGGAAGTGTTGGAAAAAATCAGGCCGCCTAGGAGCGTTAATTGAAAACGCTGACTAATACCTTTGAGATGCTATACTGGAAAATATGATTAAATAAGTCTTGTTACAATTTCATATAGAAAACCAAGCTAGATGCAATGCAATGCAGCCTGGTGACAGATGGATGGACAGCAGTCTTAGAATAGTGTCCCGTTTTACCCTTTGGGTACGGAACCCTAAAAAGCATTTGAAACATTGGTATAAATAATAATTAATAAATTGTTTTTTAATACAGTGAAAGTTATTTTACTTAAAAGTTATACAAACAACACAAATTGTTACTCCCAAAAATATTAATGAAAATGCTCTATTAATTTAAATGTTTATTATCTATTTCAAACTTCATTTGAAGCCATATGTCTAATCAGATTGGATATAAAGTTATCTATCTTTCTGACATCTTGCTGTACTTCTGTTTTATATTGAAGACACTGAAATAAAAAGTTATGCGTAAGTATATGAGTTTTAGGGAGAAAGTGTTTTTTTAGTAGTATAAGTGAGCAAACAAGCATGTGGCTCACCAAATGTAAAGCAAACTCTGTCTTCGACAAACATCTAAGAATCTGTAGATGTGTTCACAGCCTTTGAGGTATGAATAGTCGAAATGTATTGTTTCAGAAAAATTGCGTGACAACTGAATTGACAAAGACGTAATGTGTGGAAGTAATAGTGCATAAAATGCCCAGTACTTAACTAAGGTTTTAAGAATTAAGGAAAAAAGTAAGGAACACACATTGGCTAAACCAAAACCAATTGGGACCAGAGCAAGTAAATTATTAATAATATTACCTTTTTGTTATCAGTGATTTTCACTAAAAATACTCCTTTAGAATGTGAGTATTTAATACTGTAACGTGTATTAACTGGATCACGTAAATATAACATTTCTGCAGATTTTTCAAATTCTTCCCAGTTAGGTATGAACGTCATATTTCTAGGTAAACTGGTGCAGTAAATAATGAAGTTATTTTTTATAAACAAAAACTATAAGCAAATCCTTTAGTATTATAGTACATATATAAAATTTAAATATGTATTTAATCTAGTACCTAATACCTATTAATTTTCATCTCAATTTAACATTGACAGTTTGACACATCAGTTATCAACCATCAGTCATCAGTCGTCACCCGCAGTGTTGCCACCATAATTACCTTACTCTAGGTCAAACTAAACTTGGTGTTTTAAAAAGGGCAGGTGGTTAAGCTAGAAAGGGCTAGATCTATTATATTAAATTTCTAAAAAGGGCTAAAAATTAAATACATTTTAAGGCGGTAATTCAACAAGTAAAGACAACACAAAACGACGTCACCTCATGTGCCCCATTTTGGAAAAGCGATGTTGAGCGATGAGAACAAAGAAAAGAGTGGAGATACGATAATAATATTATTATCGTAATTAAAATCATATTTTGGCATAGGTCTATATAGACATACCCGTACATACACTCTTGACCGAATTTTGTTACTAATTATTATTAACGAATACTAATGTATAAATTATCATTTATCTGAGATATACATAATATAAACAGTCGTAAAACACAAAAATCCTTTACTAGAAATGTTAAATAATAAGTTTGTTTTAAGTCTTCTCAAGCCAATTTAGTATGCTTGTATGTATTATAAAATCAACTCCTCCGCCACGTCTGTCTGTCCGTCTATTGCGATCAACTCAAAAACTACTGAACGGATTTTATTCGAGTTTCACCAATATATAGAGTGATTCATGAGGAAGGTTTAGGTCTATAACAATTTGTCAAGTTTTTGTGTAAATTGGTTGAAATATAACGACAATTGTTGGAAGTGTCGGAAAAAGTCAAACCACTTGGAATCTATTATCGAAAACTTTACGAACATTTACTAGGCGTCAATTTTGTGTCAATAGGTCCTTGAGTATCGAATATATGGCCAAGACACACATTTTGACTAAAGTTTAGGGTTTGTAGAGAACTTAATACTAGGATTCACGCAGAACATTATTCGCTATGATTGGGAAAGTTAGGCTAGGACGTGTATGAGCTAGGAGCTTGACTCTGCGATCTGATAACTTTTTCACAATGCAAGCAGTACCTACTCGTCTTGGCGTTATTTTACATTAAAATGTTTTTGGCCTATTCCGTTAGACTAAACTATTAGATATACGAAAAAATAAAATATTGTTCAAGATATTTCATGAAATAATTAAATAAAAACAATGTATTGCGCTATTAAATTTTAATCTCAAAACTTAACCACATACATACATATACGTAACCAAATAAAATGATCATTGCTTTTTATTATCAAGTAACAACTGGCAACACTGAAGTAGGAGGTAGAGCATTAGCGCAACGAATTTCAGTGAACGAATAAAATCAATACTATTGCAGTGATGTATTCATTGGTCTTTTTGAAATGAGAACGTGACAAAACTTTAGTTTTTATTCATCGAAAATACTATTTTGATTAAAGTCTGTTAAAGCTCGATGCTCATTTTTTTATTTATTTACATAGTGATGAATATTTTCATAGTTACGGCGTGGTAGAACATTCTGCGTTGATCGTCTATTTTAAAGCAAAATATTAACTGTTGAAGGTTAGTAATTGTTTTAAATTACGTATTTTATTCAATTATTGTGTTTTTACTATGAGTGAGTTCAATTTGTAGATGCAGTCGGCTTTCGCTATTGTCTACTGCATGCATGGTGCATTGCGTTCTTTACAGACACCTTGAGATATATTTAAAATTTATAGTATATATGTAACGGCTTCTGTATTGATTTTTGGTCCTTTCAACATTCGTAATATATATTGCGTTTTTGTGATATGCCTTTTGTTTTCCATAGGTAATGACTTTAATATATTACAAAATTTTTAGCTTTTTGAATACAGATAGATTCCAATTTATCTGATTGGCATCTGCATACTTTAAAACGTAGTTTCCAACACCTACTCAGTTTTCAGTTTTTAAAATGTCTATTCTCTTACACTAATATACAAGAGCTATGAATTTTATATGGGTCCTTTGTCTTTTTTCAATACAATTTTAGGTTTTTAAATTTTTTTGACACTAACTAATAATTATGGCAACTTTGAACTGCTGGGTCAGGTATTCCTTTGAACAATATTGTTTGAGATAGGGTCACCTTTTCCTAATTGAAATGAATGTAATGTAGTTCAAACAATTAATATTTTTTAATAAAGGTATGAAAGTTGGTTTTCTTATTGGCAGAAACAAATATTTTATGCTGCTGTGATATAATTAGCTTGAATGCATTATTTCCTCCTTTATTTTTATATTATATTTGTATATTGACTGGATCTTCTGGTGTTCTTAATCTGTTTCTTTTTAGTTGTGCTTGATAGTGGAGTTATTGGTGGATATAGTTGTAAAATATTCTAGATCTCAGCTATAAAATATTCTAGCGTGGTTCTGGGGCAGTTCCATAATCACTTAGAGCAGTATATGAGCTGATGCTATTTTGAACCTTATCATCTCTTAAAGTGCTGTTTTTTTAACTAGAGAAATGTATAATCAGCCAATGGGACTGTTTTTTAGTATAAGGTTTCTCAAAAAATCTTTTCAATTTATTAGAAGTATAAAATTTTATATAATCAAGGGTTACAAGGGTATAATATAAAAATATTGAAAAAACATAAGCAAAGTCAAAATATATTAAAATTTTAATTTATTTTCTATGTATACATAAAAAATTGGTTGCCACAAATGTTTGTCCGTCCATCATTTCAAAGCTGCTGCACCTATTTGACTTATTTTTTTTTTCTATTTGTAATTTGTCAGGACAAGGTTTTATGAAGTAAATAAAATTTTTAAAATAATATCTATAAATAAAAAAAACATGATTTTAGTAGGCAGGCATGGATCTTAAAATATATTTACAGATTGATTTTCATTTCTTCACAATACAGAAGACTGGTAAAGGGGAGATTTGATCTCATTTTCTTCATAATTATAGCCAGCTAGTATATATTTATATTAACATTATATTTTAGATATTTACATTATATTAAGGGCTTGCTTATATGCTGAGTTGTGTAATTAATTATGTGTTAAATTTTCTGTAAGATATAATTGCACATATTCCATAAAATACAATGCAGGTAACAATAATTCAAAGTAAAACTTTTAAATTTGATTTGCATATAAAACAATAATGCAGTGTTGTTCAAATAACTGATTGTGATTTATTAATAATAGTTGTTTCCAATAGCTGTTTTTTGTTTTTCTAATCATCAAATTAAACAATTGTTGTTGGCGAATAATAGAATTGTGATATGATACCACTTTTCCAAACACTGATTCTCAGGTGTTTTCTGATGGTTAATATTTGTTCCATTGATATAATTTAGATTACTATAATAATTATTATTTTATCTTTATACCCTTATAATATTTTATTAATTTTTAAATATTCTATTGAGAAATATTGATTTTATAAAAATGTTTTTTTTTGTTTTAGATTCTTGTTGTTTGAAGTGAAAAGATATACATTATATACAAGGGTTAATTGTAAGTGAAAATGGAGGAGATTAATGGGGATCTTTATGGGGATGGTCTCATTAGCCTTGGGGATGAGGGTTCATTAGAATCTACTGATAATGGAAAACAGGAGCAAAGTTGCACAATTTGCGAGTAAGTATTGTTTTTTTTTCCATTATATGTATAAAAATGCTTTTTATGAAAACAGTATATATTTCATAACAATATTTATTTTAGCAATAAGCTGTGCAGTCCTCGGGTGTTATCATGCCTTCATGTATTTTGTGAAGCATGCATAGACAAATTGATGGTGAATGAAGCAGGAGATTCTTTAAAATTTAATTTGGCTGTCGAATGCCCTCTCTGCAGGCAAGAAACAAAGGTATGATTTTATTCATGTCAGTCATTAAGTTCATGATTTCAAAACAGTTTCAGTTAAATCATATTTTCTCTTTTCATATAGATACCTGTTGGGGGAGCTTCCTCTCTTCCATCAGATTATGTCATCACCAACATCCTGGATGTTTCTTCAATGGATCAATCAGTGGTTTGCACCTGTTGCAAGAGTAAAGAACCTGCAGTAGCCCGATGCACTGATTGCTCTCATTTCTTGTGCTCCAATTGCAATTCTGCTCATGAGTTCATGCGTTGTTTCGAAAATCATCGAGTAGTTCCGTTCGACGCCTTAAGATCATCAAAGGAAATGTCAGCTGTGCATAAACCAATATTCTGCAGCCGCCATGTTGGCGAGAGTCTCAAGCTGTATTGCTGCGACTGTGAAGTCGGCGCTTGTACAGAATGTCTCACAATAGACCACAAAGTCGGCGAACATCGTTGCGAACGTATAGTCGATGCTGAGCCAAATCTTCGCGCAGAGTTGCGTAACTATATCGTAGAAGCAAACGCCCGTGCGGTGACTGCGGGTAATGCCTCATCTCGACTCGATGATGCCCTTGGTGAATTACAACGTCAGCGTGATGAAGCTGAAAGCCTCATCAATGAAGCATTTCATGCGTACAAAGCAGCTTTGGAAAGACGTCGCGAGAAGGCACTAGAAGAACTCGAGCGCCTACACAAAGAGCGAGAATTGAAAGTAATGGATTTATTCGACCGCGTTGATAAAACTGTGCAACGCATTGATTGCGCTTGCAAGTTTGCCGCACGACTATTGAGTCGCGGTGACGGAACAGAAATCGTGATGCTAAAGAAAACAGTCTCCTCTCAGTTTGCACGGCTTTTGGATGGAGCTCCTGAATTTGACGTTGATTACTCATTGGAATTCGTCACGAAGATGGAAAAGTTCGACAGCGTCACCGAAGATACATTTGGAACTTTTCGTACTGAAGCAACCAAAGCAGAGGAGAGGAAGCGCCTTAGCGAGTCCTCTGCTATTGTGTCTGTCGCATCGAACTCTCACTCACCCGCCGTTTCCGTGACCAATGCTCCAGTATTTGATGATTATCCTATCGGGAATATGCGTCGCGTCACTGGAGTGACCGGAGTGGGAATGGCAGGAGTGCCTGGAGTAGGCGGAGTACCATCGATGGGAGTTCCTGGAGTGACCTCTGTGCCAGGCGTTGGTTCGGTTGGGAATACCGGTGTGCTACCTGGCGTCGTCAATGTTAACAATGTATCGGGAGTTGGTGTTGGCGGAGTGCCCACATTACCATCAATGGTCGAATACAATTTGCAACAGTTGGCAAGTATTGCTGAAAAAGATGCTGCGCCACCACAGCACACGTCACCAGCTCCATCATTCACTCTTGCAGAGTTACTCGCTGGCGATTTGAACTCTCCTCATGCTTACAATAATTTACAAGCCCTAGCCAAACTTGGATTAAACACAGGTCAGTTATTAATTGATACATTTCGAATCTTATTTATTATATTGGAATTTTTATGCTTCATCTCATTTGCAACAATAGTGTTTACAACTTCTAAATTTTGTCGTAAGGTTTGAATTTTTTCGTTGAGAAGAAATTTGATTATTTATTGACGGGCTAGTTGGCGCGTTCTGTAGAATACCTGCCGTGCGCATCGATGGGTCGTGGGTTCGAATCCCACCGGGCCATGATTTTAATTTTCTATAAGCATGTCTTCCCCACGTCTGGTAACTTCGGGCATTGAACGGATGGGCGGAATATCGAAATTCCGACCTAGTAACGAACCACCGTTAATTGATGGAAAAACCGTGAAGCATTCGGTTTCGGTTTTAGTATATGAATATATCTGAATGCTCAAAGTAAAAAGTAGGTCGATATCACATCATTGACTGATGTTCTGTGGCTGAGGTATCACCTACCATCAAGTGCATGCTCGTCCGTCGATATCTAACATAAAAAAAGGATTATAATAACGCTATTATATAATATAGAAAATATATTTCAGAAGTAAATGGTTATGGAAGTGTAGGTGCCGTGAGCAACATCACCGCAGTGGGCCCGCGTGGCGTGTCCCCCGGTAGACCTCTACTGACAGCTGCTGAAGAAGCCGCCCTAGTTGCACCTCCGGCCCCACTTGTGCGCGCCACCAAAGCGACCCCCATGCACATCCGGTTCAAATTCGGCCAACTGGGAGGTGGGAAGGGCCAGTTCAACTCGCCCCATGGCTTTTGCCTGGGTAATGATGAAGACATTATTGTTGCTGATACCAACAACCATCGGATTACGGTGAGATAATTTGCCGTAATTTTGGTGTCATAATTTCCTTTGTGTATTTGTGTTTCTTTATTCTTCTTCCAGCTCAGATGCGCAAGCACGAATTTGTGAGAAAGTATTTGTATCATCGCTCTTTATTTAAGTTGCAATAATAAACACGCAGTAGATTTGGGTCCCAAAATATCTGAATGTTGCGTTTTGTAACACCCCAAAAAGCACAACACAATATTTTCATAAGTGGCCTATATTTACTTTTTTAGTTATTAAAATGTGAATAGACTAGAATTAGCAATATTGAACAAGCATTTTAGTTCCTTCTTGGTGTTCTGTTCTTTTTATGGTACATATACTGAGCAAAACACATGTACCGATCAGTCATGGACACATTGTGATGTAGCTCTATTTAAAATTCCATTTAGGTGTTTGACAAGTCTGGAAACCACAAGTTCAACTTTGGAGTGGCTGGCAAGGAGGAAGGCCAACTGTGGTATCCGCGAAAGGTGGCTGTAGTGCGTGCTACCGGCAAGTTCGTTGTCTGCGATCGCGGCAATGAGAGGTCGCGGATGCAAATCTTCACAAAGAACGGACACTTCCTCAAGAAAATAGCCGTATGTACATTATTTATGTTATTTTGAATGACGTTTTTCTTCTTCTATACTAATATTAGACCGCCTCCGTGGCTCAGTGGTAAGCGCGATGCGTTTAGCACCGGAGGTCCCGGGTTCGATTCCCGGGGAAACAAGATTAAAAAAATAAAAATCGGTCAGGCAGGGCACAGAAGGCTAATCACCTACTTACCTGTAAAGAATGATCAGTCAAACAGACACAGAAATGTCTCTGCCCCATGCCCCACTAGGGGACTCGGGGTTTCGCTTTTTTATACTAATAATATAAAGAGGAAAGATTTGTATTTTTACAAATACAACACGCTGAACGCCAAAAAAATCCTCTTTCCGTTCAGGCCGCGTCGCGTCGGTCAGTGATGGTCGACAACAAGACTTTCCGTTCGGGCCACGTCGATCAGTGCTGACCGACGTTTAAATTTGTTAATTAAAACATACATTTGGACATTAGATATATGTATCTAATTAAAAAACATATAGTGTGGACAGAACTGTGATTTTTTTGAGCATTGACCGCGTTGGCGTTCAACGTGATAAAGACGAAAGATTTTTGTTTGTTTTCAAATTGAGATCTTAAAATATCTTCAAAATATTGGCAGGTGCGTTTCATCGACATCGTAGCCGGCCTGGCGGTGACCGCCGAAGGGCTCATAGTGGCCGTGGACAGCGTCACGCCCACTGTCTTCATTCTCTCGGAGGAAGGTGACCTCATGAGCTGGTTCGACTGCAGCGAGTGTATGAGGGAGCCATCCGACATTGCTATCAGTGGTTAGTGCCCCGACTGAGTTGGATATGTTATCATTCATTTGCGATATTGACATAATTCAAAAAGATATAAATTTTGGGTATGATTTTTTTATGTTAGATATCGACAGACGAGCATGAGGTTCACTTGATGGTAGGTCATACCTCAGTCACAGAACATCAGTCAACGATACGCTGTCGATTTATTTTTTACTTCGAGCAATCGGAAATCGAACTGAAACCGAAGCGCGCAGTGTGCATTCCACGGTTTTTCCATCATTGGTGGTTTGTTACCTGGTCGTTTTGATATTCCTCCCACCCGTTTCATGCCTGAAGTTACTAGATGAGGGGAAGACAAGTATGACATGGGATGACAAGTATGACATGGGATTGGAACTCCCGACCGATCGGAGCACACGGCATGTGTTGTGCGCCAACGAGCCCGTCAAAAATGATTCAAAAGTTGAACGAAAGAAAAAAATCGTATAACGGTTAATATAGGAACATTGACTTAACCTGCTACTTCTCTATTGGCCTCAAAGAAAAACCAAAATTAATTGTCATAACCAAAACATATTACATATTTTTGATTTATGTTCAGCTTCTTACAAAATAAGGATTTATTTTCCCAAAAAAATTAACTTAAATTTTACAACAATGTTCTTATAATGAACGAGAGACTTAGGTATATCAAATAAATTATATTCCATTCAGTAGCACGGACGGCAGTAATTTGTTCATCAGACGAGTTTGTTCATGTATACATTAACTAATATTATAGTTTTTATGTAAAGATTTAACTCTACTGATTTTAAAAATTATTTCACCAATAGAAAGCTACATTATCAGCGAGTATATTATATTTGCGCTTAGTACATCTACATTGAACCCGTGCGAAGCCGGGGCGGATCGCTAGTGAATAATAATACATAGTTTACAACAGTTACATGTAACTCGACACCGTCCACTTGCAGGCAAGGAGTTCTACGTGTGCGACTTCAAGGGTCACTGCGTGGTCGTGTTCGACGACGAGGGCCGGTTCCTGCGGCGCATCGGCTGCGAGAACGTGACCAACTTCCCGAACGGGATCGACGTGTCGGACGCGGGCGACGTGCTCATCGGCGACTCGCACGGGAACAAGTTCCACGTGGCCGTGTTCTCGCGGGACGGCGTGCTCGTCACTGAGTTCGAGTGCCCCTATGTCAAGGTCGGTGGCGAACTCGATTGATGGTGCGTGTGAGAGAGATGGTGTGTGTGAGATGATGTGTATGTGAGATGGTGTGTGTGAGAGAGATATGATGTGTGTGAGAGAGAGATGGTCTGTGTGAGAGAGAGATGGTGTCTGTGAGAGAGATGGTGTGTGTGAGAGAGAGATGGTGTGTGAAAGAGGGAGAGGGAGAATACCTATGGTAAGATTGGTGCCTGAATGTCAAACTCAAGTTAGAGATGGTGTGATAAAGAGAGAGCGGAAGAGATATTTTATATTGTCGTAACAACACACATACAGAATTAAGATACTTATTATTTTTAAATATTTAAAAAATACATGCCCATACCTATTGCAAGATTGGTGTCTCAACGTAAAACTCAAGAGAGAGATTGAGAGAGAGAGAAACATTTCTTCGTTGTAACAACACTATACACTTATTATTATTAAATATTATAACTAATAATACACAACGGTTATGTCGAAACAGTCATGCACAGCATAACGCTATGAATAGGTAGACAAACGCTAAGGTTTGGTACCTAATAACTAAACATTTTTTAAATAAAATATTGTACTAATACCGGATTAAAACGCGATTTATTATTTATATTGTTTGTGTCCTGTCTCCCCGCGACCACGGTTACTGAAAAGCATCTGAAACCTCGGGATAAATAAAATAAACAATATAAATAATAAATCGCGTTTTAATCCGGTATACAGTATTTTATTTAAATGTGTGATACTCGCGTTAATAAAAGACAATATTAAACATTTTTTGTCCGTCTGTTTGTATACGCTAATTTACGAAACAACTAAACTGATTTTCATGTAGTTTCAATCGTTTGTCGGCAGGTATCGCGCTGCTGCGGTCTGAAAATAACATCAGAAGGTTATATCGTCACTCTTGCTAAGAATAATCACCACGTTCTAGTCCTCAACACCCTTTATATTGTATGAGGAGTAACTCAATGGCTGTAAGTCTGCATACAACAAGATCTCACATTTATTCCCTATAATTTATACTTTAATTGCTGATTTTACAAAGCTCATCATTTTTGCTTAACAGTATTTGACTACTTATTTGTTGTTTTTGTTTGTTTTAATTGTTAAATTCACGTTAGTCTCATGTCCATTCGCAGTGTATACGGCAGTAACCCTGGCTTTCATGTTAATCTTGGTTACTGTCATTTTCTGGAATTTAGAATTTGTTGTCACTGCTAATGGATATGTTTATTATTAATTCCAAAGTACTGAAATTTGCGTATATTTTTTTTGGTTTATATCTTTTATGGTTGCATTTAGTCATAGTAACAGAATATCCAAAGTTTAGGCTAATTTCACTTTTGTTTATACATCCAGTCAAAATTTATACAAGCGAGTAGATTTTACGAAATTTCATACTTGGTAGAATTTGGACAATATGTAAAATTGTTCGATAGTGATAGAATTGCTATATATTCATAAAACGCAACGAATTTTATTAAACTATATCAAAACTCCATTTATAAACACGAATAGATTTGGTATAGCTGTCCTACCGAGTATGATTATTCTACACAACCTATTAACATTAGTAGTGGGTTACTGGATTAATTGGATGCTGTTAACCAATACAGTGTCAACCCACATGGTTGCCATTTTGAGAAAATTGAGTTTGAAGTTTTAATTGGGTTTTTTTAAATAACAAGCAATAATAGACATTGTTGTTATTACTATTATTACACTAATTGTATATCGTTTTTCTTGGTAGCAATAAAATAATAGAATTTAGTGCATTTTTGTTAAATATTCTAAACATGTTAGCGTTGGGGTGGGTACGACCATTAGTTTTTCCAATATTTTTGCTAATAAAAAGATTTGAATGAATATAACTCTTGAAAAATGTATTCAGCTCATAAGAAAGCGATTGGTATCGAAATTGACATTTTTATCATTTTGTGCGTTGACACTGTATTGCTTATCATCGTCCAATTATATAATACTTTCTAAATTAGCAGCTGGTATGGTTCCTAGTTCGAGTGAAGTAAAAAATTACATGTCAATTAGAGGTCTGCGTGGTGTCGCCTCGTTCAGACGAAATTGTAATGTTACTGAAACATACAATCATTGCTTGTATTTTATTTCACAGACAACAGTATTTTTATTGCCGTTTTTACTATTTCGAGCAATAATATAAGTATTGTCATGTGTTTAACGCACAATTGAGTTTATTGTTACGATATTTTTAGTCTTTTGACCAAAGGAGGCGACACTAAAATAACGTGCCATCTAGTTTAGGTTAATCGCTTATACAATATTATATATTGTCCGTTAAAATATATTTACCTTTTACAGAAATTCTTGTGTCTATACAAAATGTTTTTCCATGTACTCTTGTTTTGAGAGCCTATATTTGAAAGATTTTTCATTGTTTAAGGCTATAAGGAAACACGATTTAACGTTGGGTTAATATATAATGTTTGGAATTTGGATTGAAAAAGATAAAACCACTGTACATAACAAATAATTATATAATAATATTACATATTATAAAACGAGTGGTATACATTAAGGAAAAAAAATGTTTATGTGGCATCTTCATGTGTAACTTTTATGAATAATTCGACATTTGTTATTCCCATTTTACATAGGCATTAGGTCTTCTTTGAGATATGTCACGAACTTGATTAGCGAGTTTGTAAGCTTCTTAATAAATATTATATTATCGGTTAATGTTGAACAAATATTAGGTTAATAATATCGATGTTCGAATAAATGTTAACATATTCATGAATGTGCCATCATAAACCAATTTTATTTCTAAAAATTATCTTCAAAATTACTCTTCGCCAAAGTAAATATTTTTATAGCGTTCCATTAATATTTTGGAAACTTACTGGACGTAAAATTAGATGGTAGGTGAATGTGGATTTAACTTAATATATATTAAACATTAAGTTTCACCGGTGAAAAACTCTTGCTATATGATACGGTATTATTGTTTATTGAAATAATGGTCGCCTCTTATCTTTTATTCCACCTAGTCTTCCAAACCGTTTGGCATATTATAAATATTTCTATTTGTTATTCTATAACCGTTTTTTGAACAAAATTTAATTGGATATAAACTTATGGAAGATGTAATAGGGTCATCATTATTTCACTAACAATGTTTTATTTTGTTTCTAAATTCGTAAGTACTTATACAGACCACCAATATTTGAGTGTGATATTTTGTTGATATATTATTGTTTCATATTATAATGCTCTCTATCCTCCCCTATAGAAACATAGAATGCAAAGACAAAGAACCTCATTTTTATATTTAGGCTTCAAACGTTTAAGTTCCTGAATTCCGTAACTTAAGGTGATTGCAAATGAATGGTCATTTCATGAACCGAATATTTCTACTGATAAAGACTATTGCTGAGCCATTTTGTCATTCAATATACACTACTACCGTAGAGGTTCACTTCTATTATAATTATATCATAATATAATGTATGTACTTAATTAGTAATATTCGTTTATTTATTGTGTATTGGAGCGGTATAAGAAAATTCAATACATTAGAAACATTTAATGTGATATAAGCAATAATGAAGAATAAAAAGGTACCAACCGTCGACAAGAAATATAAAGCACTGTGCACATTAACCAGCTGCGGTAAGGAGGCTCTATAGTCTATACTCTATAGTCGCCTCGCGGGGGTTCCCCGAGCGAGGCGCCTCGGTCGACGTCACATCCGGTGATTATTTCGATTTTGACGTTGATCTTTGAATCCTTTATTTATTAGTGAGTAACTTTTGGGTTTATTTTTCTTATTGTTTTTAAGTTATTTGTTTCAGGATTTTTTGTCCCGATAGTATTAGGGAATTTTATTTTCTTTATTATTTTAATTAAGCTAATGAATGAGTCTGCAAACCTTGCGGATTTTAATGTGTGATTAATACTCTTATTTTTTCATTTTACTATATTGTTTTAATTACATGTCCCCGGGCCTATATTTGAATAGTATTTATGGCCAGTGCGTGAGGCCTTTAGATTTACGAATTTTTACTGCCAAATTATTTTCTTACGATATTTGTGCATGCACATAGTTATTATTTTATTGTATAGGTATTTGTATAAATTAGTTACTAATTGTTGCCAATTTTTTTGTTTTATTAATATTCAGGGTTTTAATATTATTATAATGTTCAATATTTTATTTGTTGTCCATTGATCAAAATTTTTGTGTGTTAGTGACGTATAATTAACCTAAATACAACTAAATAGGAGCCCCAAAGGGAGCGTTTGACGCTATTAATAATATTGCTTAGAGTTGCATAAAATTATTAAAAGTGGTGTGATAAGTTTTGGATAATTTTACAAATTATACTATTTTATGTGTGAATTTCAATATTGATAAATTTGAATTTAAATATATGTATGTATGTATGTCCTTTTACCAATAATCGCATCGGCATCGACATTTACGCGGCCGTATGTTTGGGAGTATTATTATTTGTATAATAATTACCTTAACTTTATTTAACGTAACCTTGTTGACATTGTTTCCTTTTGTTCTTGCCATGTATCTTATGTAGGTGTCGAAGTAGAAGTTTTAGTAGGAGTTAGTACTTTTCAATTATTAATGTATACAAAGAATAGTATTGGAGGTTTGTCGGTGACGGCGCGCGTTATTTAGAGTTGTTAGTTAGCAAGGCAGGGTAGCGGGTATTCGCTGCGTCTCTTTGGCTGTATATTCTTGCTGTTACGAGTAAGCACTAGGTCGTGGGGTAATGGCAGGTCAAATGGTATCTATTGTCCATTGACGTTACACGATAATAATTGTATCATTAGTACATTACAGTAGCCTTTCTTGGAAATCTTAAAAGTTACCTATATATACACTTAAAGCAATTTTTGGTAAATATATTTCTCTTGAATCTATATTCCCTTATGTATCCCAGCAATAAATTCAGTAGATGTAGTTGACGTTATGTGGCATTAAGATTGTACGTTTTGACGGCGATCGTTCCATTTTTTTGAGGAAAATTGAATGCGATACCTTTGAAATATACAAGTTTATTGCTAAATAATGTGGTATTGGTAGGGTTTGCAGCGCACAAGGTGAGCTCTAATGTTACCCTCCCTATTGGAGGTGGGCGTATTGCCTATTTTGTGGCACCAAGCACAGCTCGATGTTTTCGGTGGAGTTTGTGATGTTACGACCGATTCACTAAGGACCGTGCTAATTGACCGTGTGTAGGGTTCGGCCAGTTGGAGGCGTGCGTTCGGGTAGGGACTAGACATGGGTAACTCAGCGAAATTTCCGCGCCAACTCAGCAACTCAGGCGCAGTGTAGTGCGTCGGCTCCTTGAATCAACTCAAAATTGCGCCACGACGCAACAAAATGGGACGCGCAAAGCGATCAGAGAAACCTCCGAAACGCACGCAACGCCACGCCCATAGCTCACTCAGTGAGTGAGCTACTGCGCCGTGCGCCAACACATAATGGATGTGTGAGCTGACTCACCCTGCGCAGCGCAGTGTTACACATGTCTAGTAGGGACACGACATCTGATCACCTGCTTAACTACCAGGGACAGTGATCGAACTCGTTTACCGCATTCATCCCCGCGGGGCCATATTGATAACAATCGTTATAGAAACGATATTATTGTGTCATTAGATATAGTAGATTAACGTTAATTGTTCGCATTTAGACTCGTTCTATTATCACCCACCTTACCACCGCCATATTAGTTTGGTCTCTCCACTGTTCAAAACCAATATAAATAAGGTTGTGAGCTCTATTCCCTTCGGAATTCTAAGCCACATGAGTGCTTGTGCAATAAATATCACAGTTTGGATCTAGGCTTTTAAATTATTATAGATTATATACATTGTTGAGCTGATTATAAAAATTTAATATATTATTATACCTTTTAATATTGTTAAAGAATTCTAATTGCATTCCACATAGAGTGAACGAATTTGAGATGACCATTTTCAATCTACATTATACAAGTTATTTTTTTTACAATTGTAGGATTATTAGCAGTTGCCAATGTTTTTTCCTTTAGTCAGTAAAAGTACAAATATTTTAATATACAAGTCTTGGTATTTACGTATTGTAGTGTCTTATTTTTGAATTTGATTGTTTAACTATAAGCATAATTTTTTCACAAAAGTGGCCATTTAGATTTTTTTGAAAATTATTCGGTAAAATGAAACATATCACGTCGAATCTGTTTCCCACATTGCGTAATATGTAAAAGCAAATTAGTTACGACAAATTCAGTTTCAGCTTAGAAATTTTCTGCTATAAATGTATTATATCGTATGTTAAATGATAATTATATGAACCATAATAATATTACCGCAATATCTAAGCGAAAAAGTTGCGTGCATCTTTCGTAATGTGGGAATGTTCTCATTTTAATATTCTATTAGAAGTAACACCTGTATGTTTTCTTTAATTTTATGGTATAATGGCTTTTGTTTTATTTCATTTAGTTATAAGTATATCCTAAGTTACAATTTTAAGTTTCTCGTCATTTTTTTTGTTTATAATACAATTAAAATTTTTAGTAATTCGTTTGTATGAATGGTGCATGTTCCAAATGCGTATTTTATTTTTGATCCAAAGATTTCTTTATAATGCTTATAGTTTAATTATAACTTTATTTATAATGATGACATTTGTGGAGTGTGCATTGGCATTTGATATTAGGATTACATAACAATTCCGTAGCGTTGGTGCAACCGAGCAAATGTCTACTATATTCTCATAAGAATATATATTGCTCAATAATTTTATTACGTTTAAAGTATTTTAACTTAGGTGTTAGTCCACGTGGAGTGTTTGTATTGGCCGTGGACTTCAATTATCACGACTTACATTTATATATCTAACCGACAATACCCTCCGTAAAGATTTGAACATTATAACGTTAAAATTTTATTATTAGATGTAGTTGTTTTGCCTTGAAGGCAGCTTGCCGTACGCGCAAGCTGCGGGGCGCCAGCGACATCAGCACACGGACGCAGGCTCTGAATCCATTATTCTAACTGCTTCTGTCTCTGATTGTTTTAAAGCGATTAATTTTATTCAGACTAAGAGCACATATCTTTTACACTAACGCGTTCGCCAACGACAGCAGTTTAAATAATGTCTTCAGCATACCCTGTGCAGCGGTAATGGTGTTGACTGTACAATTGTAAAGTTTTGCCCCACAGTCAACGAACGTATTGTTATATTACATACAGAATTTTCTACAGCATTGTGCCTAGATCTTAGAAGTATAATGGTATTGAGGTAGAGATAATCTCAAATATTTTGGCTCTTTGAATATTCCATGATATTATTTTGTTTTTCATGAAAATTGTATTTACATTATTATACATTCATACACTTAGTAATATTGTATACATGAATATACATTGCGTAGTTTGTAAATTGATTTTAATGTAAAAATAAGATGCGCAACTGGTTTTACATCGGTCCGAGTTGAAATAGCTTGCAGGAATTGATCGATTTAAATATTAAAGTAATCGAGTAGTACTTACTGCTTTCATAGATGTGGACAGAGTAGTTTTGCAACTAGTTGATCGTCTTACTTTCACAAGATGTCTCACCGCTGATGTTACTTGAGAATTTGGCGTTGTTAAGCTCGTTTCTTTTTAGCGAGTGCAAATTTTCACGTGACTTGCGGTTTTTATTAATATTAAGTTTATTATTCGTGAACTGTGGCCAGGATAACAACAGCACAGAGCAGTGTAATTCAGAGCCTGCCTAAAATATATTTTTGTCATGATTTTATTTAGGTATATACATGTTATTATTCACATATTACAGTTTTCTCAATAATAGCTTGTATTTTAATTAAGAAATAATCATATTTAACATTGCCAGGTGATCAGCAACCTGCACTTTAATATTTTTGGAAACTATTGAACTTAAATTGTACTGACTTTATAAATATATTTACTTCAATAAAGATTTTCCATGCCACTAAAATGAGTTTTATTTTGACTCGCCCTCTTCAATTCACAAATCGGCATGTATTTTTTTTTATGTAAACAGATCAGATGTTTTATTTACTTATTTTAGATTCTAGAATATCGCAAACAGATTGCGTAAAGAAATACTACGCAATCATAGGTTATCCTTATCAAAACGGTCAATTAGTAGTGCAGTAATTATATGAAGATATGTATAGAGAATAGTAGGTATTTATAGAAGAAAATAGTAGGCATTTGATCAAATTCACGTGCACATCTTTAACACATTTAAATAAAATACTGTATACCGGATTAAAACGCGATTTATTATTTAAATTATTTATCCCGACGTTTCGGATGCTTTTCAGCAACCGTGGTCGCGGGAGACTGGCGTTTTAATCCGGTATACAGTATTTTATTTAAATGTGTGATACTCGCGTTAATAAAAGACAATATTACATCTTTAACACGTTTTATAAGCGCTCACATATTAAGTAAATTCGCTTTGGAGAATAGTGTGGAAACCTCAAAAAAGTCCACGTGGAATGCGCGCACACAAACTTGTACAAAATATTTAAATGACTTTGTTTTAGTTACTAAGTCTAAAATTTAGAATGATAGTACCTATACCAAAATATGAAACCGGGATAATCGGGAATCTTCAATTTTAAATGTGAACGTAACTGTTTTCACATTTCGCATAAAGCTCTCATAAAATAAAATAAAAATATATATAAAAAAGATTTAATAGAATATGTAAAAATCGTAATAAATGGCGCACTGAGTGCTGATAAAAATATCACAAAATATTCGCTAAGTTTCAATTTGTTAAGTATGAATTTATAAGATTAGACATTTTTGTAAACACATTCTCCTGCTATCCATGTAGACATAACTTTGAGCGTCTTGGAATGTAAAAATACAAAATCTGCGTCATAGCCGAAATTCAGTTTTCCTTTTCTGTCATCAATACCCAAAGCCTTCGCAGGGTGTAAGGATGCAGCTTCCAAGGCATATTCGAGGGAGCATTCTGGAAAAAAAAAAATCAAATTCTGAAGAAAATGGGATAAACAGTAACACGATTATTATTATAAAAACAAGTATTATGATAAGGTATGCAAATTCTTGCGTAACGGTTGCAGCTTGCAGCACTTCTTTATATTTATTATAAAATATTGGTCAGTACTTTATTCTATCCTAAAGATTTTTAATTGTTCTTTATTGACAAATACTCATTTTGTTGCTTACAACAAATTACGCTGGAGACATCGAAATGCTCTAGACCAGAGCTATCCAAATCAAGGCTTGAATTTATGCGACCCGTAAAATCTTTTTGTAAAAGTAATAAGTGCTTTTTGTATTGTTGAAATAACAAATTTTAGAAAATTTGCATTTAACATTTTTATTCGATTTCTTGTAAATTGTAAATATTTTGCATTTAATTTTTATTTTATTAAATCATTTTTATTGGCCCTAGATCCCATCTAGTTTGGACAGCCCTGCTCTATACAACTGTTTTAGTAAAACACTACTACTGATAAGAGTCATTTCTCGCTATCTATTGAGGCTATAAACATTTATAGTTAAAAGTCATACATCACACATATAAATAAAATAGTTTTTTACCGAATTAATGTTTATTATTTATCCCTATCATATGCTTTTTAGCAAGCACGGGCAGACATATCAATCGTAATATATCACGTTTTAATCCGATAAAACCCTTGTCTATGCAAATTTTTATCAAAAGCCGTTCAGCAGTTTGACAATGATAGCGTAACTTGAGCATGTATAATAGTTCTGTCTGACCTGTAGCTTCTTTAAAAGTTTTGACACATTTATCAAGTGCCATGGTGCTTCCGCACAATGTCTTCGTTCCAGCAATGTAAGCCCAACCATTCACGACGGCGACAGCTTGTGGTCCAATGCGGTAAGCGCCATCGGGCAGCCCTTGAGCCGCAACTGCGTCACTTATTAGAATTAATCCTGAAATATTATGTACTCATTTTAATAGCCATCTTAAAATGTGACGCATTTAAATGTAGGATACTTATGTAGGTATCAGAGGCCACAAGTGTGACCTCAGTTTGATACAAATTGACCTGTATATCTAATTTTCTAATCAGTATAGAGTAAACTTTACTACTCTTCTCAGTAAAGAGATCTTTCTTAACCATTTTTAACCGACTTCTAAAAAGGAGGAGGTTCTCAATTCGTCTGTATGTTTTTTTTTGTATGTTTGTTACGCGATAACGGAGCAAGTTATGGATGGATTTGGATGATTCTTTTTTGATTGGTAGGGTATATTTCAGAGGTGGTCCCATATATTTTATACTTTTTTAGAAAATCAACAAAAACAAAAATTTACTTATACGTAGATGATGTTTTGGTTTGTTGTCCTTTTCACGGCGTTGTCTCATTTGAGCAGCACGTTTAGTGGTAGGTCTACTCAATTATTATGTAAGGATTTATGAACTTAAAAAATACACTTCCTACAAAAATTTACAAAAAAAATATTTTTAAACAAAAAACAACTGTTCGAAAAGTTGCAAAAGCGGGATTAAACTGTCCTTCTTGGCTGGCACCGACTCCAAAAATAACTGTTAATGCAATGTAAATGCTTTGAAGTAATTAAAATATTGTTTTTTACTTTTTAGTTCAAGTTTGTACATACTATATGTAGTTGTAGTTTTGAAGTCGGTTTTTTTTTTGCTTAAAAATAATTTTGTGAAAAAAACAGAAAGTTAAGTAAATGTGTGTAATTTGTTTTAATGGTCTAAACTCTAAAAGATTATAATAATGTGCATGAAATGCTTAAGGTAACTAACGTATTTCAGTGGATGAGGATTAATACTGTATCCGTCTAAATTTACGTAAGCTTTCCAATTACCGCATTGTACGTGATCATTTTTTTAGAAGATAGAATGGGTATAGTAAGGTATCCGTAAAAGATAGATATATACCATAGCGGAATTTTTTGTAGATCTATAAAACAGTAATATCCCACCATACATTGTTTTGTTATATCTCGAAGGGATTAGGCAGCGTTTTCGAAGAAAGCTCCCAGTCGGCTTGATTTTTTCCGACATGTCCTATCAATCGTTAAATTTCAACCAATTTACATAAACCTTGACAAATTATATACGAAAAACCTTCCTCATGAACTATTCTAACTATTGGTGGAATCTTAAAATCCGTTCAGCCGGCCTAGCATGACAAGCGCGACAAAATTTTGTCTACCGTTTTCTCGTGTTTTAATCGACTATCGCTTTATTTCTTTCGGGTCTAACATGACAATTACACTTAAAACTCGACTTTTAATATCAAAAATAGATACATTTGTCGATCGAGATATCTTTTCTATCAAAATTGTCGGTGTCGAGATATTTAACATCTTAGTTTGTCTTCTCTCGCGCGAGATATATCTCGTGGCGGTCATGCTAGCCCGGCAGTAGTTTTTGAGTTTAGCGCGAACCGACCGACAGACGCGGCGGAGTACTTTGTTTTATAATATGTTGTGATTATTACTGAGATTTCTTTACTATCTGATATCGAGCTTAAAATATGCATTAAATGACGATAAAGTTGGGTCTAGGCTTCAATAACTTGATCCCTCTATTAGATGATTTTAGCGCTAAAGTGCGTTTATAAATTAGGAATGTTGAAGATATTTCAATAAGCTTACTATTACGCTGCTATAATTGATTGAATTTTTTAAGACAGTGTGTTTGATTTGGTTTCTCTGGATAACAGCTTTTTAAATGTAGCTGACAATACCTTCAGGATTTGTTCTACACGCTATCCTCAGAGCCGCTGGGTGCGTATGGATACCGTCTGATATGATGCCATAGTAAACTTGTTTATCTGTAGTAGATGCCAGGAGACCAACCAGGCCTGGGTCACGGTGATGGAACTAGAAGTTAGCAGGCTCTAATTATATATTCTTGTCTGCTTTAAAAATAAATTTATTTTGTATTTGACACTATTTTTTTTTTCCATATATTTATTTTTTTGCGGTATATTTGTTTCAGTCAGTTGGAGTCAGTTTGGAGGATACTTTGTTTTCATATGAGAATGACGTGGTACATATTCGCCGCGTACGTACTTGAATGCATAGCGGCACACTTAAGATTTAAACTGGATTTTGAAATAAATATTTATATGATTAAATCAACTTGAGTATGAAAAGTACCATAAGAACAAGGTGAATTTTCTTTCTTTTAATTTAAAGTCTTTTTTTATGTTAGACTAGCGGACCCGACAGATTTTTTTATGTAAGATGTCGACAGATGAGCATGAGATTCACTTAATGGTAGGTGATACCTCAGCCACAGAACATCAGTCTATGATGCGCTGTCGACTTACTTTTTACTTCGAGCATTCGGAAATCCATAGACTCAAAACGAAACGCGCACTTTACGATTTTTTTATCTATGAACGGTGCTTCATTACCCGGTCGGAATTTCGATATTCCTCCCATCTGTTCAATGCCTAAGTTACCAGACGCGGGGAAGACATGTTTACAGAAAATTATAAACGTGTCGTCCCGGTGGGATTCGAATCCACGACCCATCGATGCGCACGGCAGGTGTTCTAACGAACCGACGAGCCCGTAAAATATGTAGTAATAATATCATGTCGTCGATTACTTACTGGAAGCATAGCATTAAACAGATGAGTGATTAAGTTAGCTCCTTGTTTCACCCCTTCTTCAGCTTGAACGAGGTTAGCTTCAGAATGTCCGAGAGCTACTTTTATACCGCGTTCTGATAGGTTTTTTATTGCATCCAATGCTCCTGGCAATTCAGGAGCTAGAGTCACTATAACGACATTGTCCAATGTACCGTACATTTCTAGGAGAGAATCAATGCCCTAAAAATGAGAAGATGAAGCATTAGTGTTAAGTGCCCATGTTAAATTGAATATCAATATTTGTATTATTTTACAACTAGCAATGTGCCTCGGCTTTACACGGGTGCAATATTGATGCACTATACACAAAAAATAGCCTATGTTACTCGCTGATAATTTAGCTTTCTATTGGTGAAAGATTTTTTTGTATAAATTGGTCCAGTAGTTTTTGAGTTTATTAATAACATACAGAAATATAAATACTAATGATAGTATTTTTAACACAGGTCAATTATAGATTAAAAGAGGCATTTTTCAGTTTGTTCATGACCAATTTGAAATATGATAAATAAAAATATAAAGAATAGATGTGGTTCATTCCTTTCTTTTATACATTTTTAACTTCACTTATCTTAGTTCATTATTTACTTACTTTGTTGGAAATGTCAAACTATATGTTTGTTTAGTTTCATACTTCATAAGATCATATAATGTAAGTATATATATATTATATATACAATAAATTATAATACAAATAATACCACAATTGATATGAGTTTAATAACCCACTTGTTTGATTTGTAAACATAAAGTAGGCCATTGATAAGAAGTAGCATTTACTGAAAGATATAATTATTGATTTTATTTTTAACTGTAGCTTTCTTTTAAACCATAATTTAATTAATATAGGTGTTTTATAAAAATATTTTGCCCGGCAAGTGTTGTAATACCATGTAGAGTCAAAAAGTGGTTTTATTCTGTTAGGAAACTTTGTGGGCATATGAAATCCAACTCGCCAAAGTTTCACCATAATCAGATGAATTGTTTAGGAGTGCATAGCAGACAAACTTTACTTACATTTATTTGTATTTAAATAGATTGTAAATTTTAATGCCACATAAATAACAAAAGTATATTATTTCTTTCCTTGTTGGGTGTTAAAATATCTAAAGATTTAATAATTTGTTTTAAAAGACATACAATAAGTACTTAATGTTAAACAATTTGTACCTTTTCTGGATTCTTAATGAGTTCTGGTGTATGTGCACCTTTTCTAGCCAAGCATATAAATGGACCTTCGAGGTGAACACCAAGGATAGTGGCACCATTTTTACTTCCTTGTGTTTTCTTTATTTTTGGCAGAATTTTTGAGTATTTTTCCTTGTTTGAAGTGACCATTGTAGGACAAAATGAAGTTACTCCATGGGTCAACAATTCTTTTGCCACCTTTTGTATACCATCTTCAACATTCTCTGAATCATATGAAAAGTCCACTCCCCATCCACCTAATTATAAATAATTTATATTGAAATTATTAACTGTTGCAGTACTGCAGAGCAAGGACTGAATACCAGTATAATAAAGGTTTTTGTTAATATTCTTTCGTTTTTATTCATGTTTACTGAAAAAATTTACTGTGGTAAGTTTAGTGTGTATTACTCTTTAAAACTCATATCATGGTGTCTCAGTCAGACATGTATTTTGGAAAATAAACATTAACCGGTTTCAGTCCCTGCTGCAGATATAATTTTGATCTCTGATGGCAGTAAATTATCATAATGGCTAAGATTCTTTGAATCTAATTTAGAGTTGACATTGTATATTGTATATACTTATAGCAGATATTTATAGTTCTTTTCATTAATCGCCTACTAATAAAATATGCTTTTTACTCACATCTATTCACTATACAATATGTTCACTATATAGCCAAAGTTCTAGTTGAAAGATTTACGAAAGTGTTAAAATGAATCTGAGTATAGATTTACTGTACTTACCATTTATTTGAATATCTATAAACCCCGGAGCGATAAGTAGGCCATCGCAGTCCATGGAAATATCAGCCTCCACTTGTTCCTCATAAAAAATTTCTTCTGGATTTACAATTTTTCCATCACGAATCCATAACTCTTCTTTAATAATCTGACTTTCACGAAGTATGTAGCAGTTAAAGAATCTCGTAAGGCCAGTTTTAGATTTCATTTTTCGGTATCTTCAGTTATACGTGTTTCTATATAAAAACAGGACTTGTCTAAAGTTTTCGAGTGACTATACTTTTAAGTGATAATTGTCGTAAACGTTGCAAGTTGAATACTTATTCCCGCATAATTTAAAACTTTAATACTTAAGTTAAGAACTTTAGTAGTTTATATATTTTTAATAAGAAAATTATGTTATAAATGAAGTCACAGGACCTCAACTCAGCTATCGATAACATTGAATGAATAAAAAACTAAAAATAAATATCAAAATACAACAAAATAAATATTTACAACTGTCACGACTCACGCTGTGACTTAACTGACTTTAGAATGTATCATGTGATGTCAAATGTCTATAATTGCCAACTGACGTTGACAGCTACAATGGAAGTTATCATTGGTTGAATTTTATTTATCAGTGACACTATCTCCTTTAAATTAGGGCGAGTTTTGAATCCTGGCGGTTCTGAGACAATTATAATATTATTCTGTTTAATGTTTCACATACTTAATGAAAAAGACTATGTAAGACTAAAGCCTATAATGAGTCGTCTCTTTTCAGAATAAACTGACTGAAATACATATATATATTTTTTGTAGCCCCTTAAATTAACAACAAATTATAGTTTCGTATGAAGGCTCTGCCACTTAAATTATCTATACATATAATAAAAGAGTAGGATCGAAATTACGCTTCACTAAATATTTTTACCAGAAATTAAGAGGGGTGATAAAAGAAGGGTAGCAGAATGCATAAATGCAATTTTTAAGATTCTTGTCTGTCTGTCTGTCTGTCTGTCTGTCTGTTTGTTCACGCTAATCTCCGAAGATACTGAACTGATTTTAATGCAATTTACACAAATATATTAAGGAAAGCCCGGGGCAACATATAGGCTTTATTTCATCGAAATCGGTTTTCGGAAAGAAAAGTTATCATCATTTAAATATTATTTTAAAGGCACCATATCACCAAATTTCAATGCAAACTGACTGGCGTTGAACATTTTCGAATTGTCAGATGTCAATCACAGTCTGATATGTTAATGAAATAGTTTGATTATTTCGCCATTTACAAGATGTATTCGTAGAATAGTGGATAGAATAGTGGATATGCAGTCCCATAGCGTAGTTTTTGATGCGAGTTCGAATCTGAAGTTGAAATGAAAGGAATATTTTTTTGTATTTATTTATTTATTTTTTGAAAGAACTATATTATAACAAAAATAGAAAATGTATTATTGAAATAATATATGAAAAAGTATTTCTTATGAGATCATTTATTTCACCTTTTCATCAATCCTTTCTCTTAAACAGAATTACGATTATTCGACATTGCTTTTTTGCTTCCGTATCTTAGAGGTTTCAGCATTTAGCACCGGAAACCCGGGAATTTAAAAAAATGTCCGAAAATGAAAATAACAAATTAAATGAACGCACGCATCTATTTAAGACAGAAAATGTATTGAATCCAATCTTCGATTGAACTCTGATTAGTAGCAAAAAGACACATACATATCTGGATTTTGGTCACGTAAAATTTAATTAATATGAATTTCCCTAATGTTTCTTTAAAGTCAGGTTAATTATTTCAACTATTGAATATCAAATCATCCTTCGAACCCCAATCTCAACCACCATTAAACATGTCGATAATATGATGCAAAAGCAACCGTCAATGACTAATTTGATAGCTCTTTCCCAAAAGAAATCACCAAGTACAGAGGGTGGAGGAGGATATGTCATTTGAAGAAAGCTTGCTCAAAAGCTCAGCTTAAAGTGAACCCCACGCGAAGGAAGTCGCGGGCATCAGCTAGTATTTCAATAATACATTTTCATTTTTTTTGTTATAATATAATTCTTTCAAAAAATAAATAAATACAAAAAATTATTTCTTTCATTTCAACTTCAGATTCGAACTCGCATCAGAAGCTACGCTATGGGATTGCATATCCACTATTCTACGAATACATATTGGAAATGGCGAAATAATCAAACTATTTCATTTACATATCAGACTGTGATTGACATCTGACAATTCGAAAAAGTTCAACGCGAGTCAGTTTGCATTGAAACCTTTGCATTGTGCCTTTAAAATAATATTTAAATGATGATAACTTTTCTTTCCGTTAACCGATTTCGATGAAACAAAGCCTATATGTTGCCCCTGGCTTTGCTTAATATATTTGTGCAAATTGCATAAAAATCGGTTCAGTATCTTCGGAGATTAGCCCGTACAAACAGACAAACAGACAAACAGACAGAGAAACAAAAACATTAAAAAAAATCTGGGTTTGTTCTATTTCTCTTCTTACACCCCCCTGACTCGGTTTTTAGCATTTTTTTTCTATGTACAGAAATTTGACCTCTACAGTTTTATTATATGTATAGATATAGATTATTGAACTATTCTATTATATAAAAATGTATTTCTTATGAGATCGTTTATTTCGCATTTTCATCAATCCTTTCCTTTCCAAGGGAATTAAACAAAAATATCTGAAATTAAAAGTGATCAATTAAATTAAATAAATATAGAGGTGGATATAGTATCTTCCACACTAATTAAATGTATTAAAAATTAAGTATTTGGCCAACATGGCCATACTATTTTTTTCATTCATTTTACGTTGCATTTCTCCATACCTTCATTTTATTCGTAATTAGACATTTTCTTGGCGTTTTTTCCATGTGTCGCAAGTATTTTCAAACCCCCGTACAATTTTCGTGCATATATTTAAGACGGAAAATGCATTGAATCCAATCTTCGACTGAACTCTGATTAGTGGAAAAAAGACACATATCTGCATTTTGGTGACGTAAAATTTGATTGATATGCATCTCCCTAAAGTTTCTTTAAAGTCAGGTTCATTTTTTCAATTACCATGGTATTTCTTTTGAATTTCAAATCATCATTTGACCCCAACCTCAACCACCATTAAACATTTCGATAATATGATGCAAAAGCAACCGTCAATGACTACTCTGATAGCTCTTTCCGAAAATAAATCACCAAGTACAGAGGATGGAGGATATATAATATGAAGAAAGCTTGCTCAAAAGTTCAGCATAAAGTGATCCCCACGCGAACGAAGTCGCGGGCATCAGCTAGTTTCTAATAAAAGTCCTTATACTGTTTTAAAGATTATATTAAAATAATATACCTACATCAATTTTTATGGAATGAATTTACTTTTTCTTGCATGGATTTTGGGTTGGTCGAAACGTATTTAGTGGTAGGTATGACTTGCTGAATGCTACGTTTAGTTTTCCCAATGTAGGATAAACCACTTACCATAGTTCAGTTAATATACACTTGCATCTTGCAAAGGAATATCACTTTTAGTTGGTCTCAAGAACTGTTGAAACTGAGTTGAAAATAAATTGAGTTTAAATCAGGTAAAAGTCATTTTATTTAAATCTTTTACCATCACGAGTATCACACGATATTCGTGTTAATAAAAGACAATAGGTATGTATTATGAGCAATATTTTTCTATAACCTAATTTAATATAGGTACCTACTTTAATTTGGATATCCAAATTATAGTTTTTTGAAGTTGGAACTTTGCATTTATTTTCTTTCTAATTTAAGCCGAAAACACTGCAATTGGTATAATATGGTATAATTGCTTTAATATAGGTACATATTATATATTACGCTTGTTTAAGTGTTTTACAAGTTTAAAGTGTTAAAAGTATTAAATAAATAAAAACGTTTCAACAACAGAATACATAATTTCGGCAATTCTTCATCTTAGCATGGCACTCCATTGAGATATGCCATTAGCAGCAATTTAAACTCTTCTTGGCACTTGCTAATAGGTACTACACTTTGGGGGATGTTTCGCAGTCAAGAATAATTCTTTATTTCAACACGCTTTTTCAAATTTATATTATATAATTATCAGAAAGAAGAAATTAAGAATATAGTTATTTGAATTCACTATATATATTTTTTTATTTGTTTAGTAAATTCAAATATCTATAAAGTATCTTTCGGCTCATCCCACTACAAGCAACCTTCTCGATCTGACTTTTTTATTGAAATGCTTAATAATTAAATTATTATGCTGTCATTTTTTTAATCTACCCAAACATGTACATGTAGCCACTACATTCTTGCAAATAAATATTTTGAATTTGAAATTTTGATACACTTGTAAATGCAGGGCCGAATTTAGAGGTTTGAGGCAACAAAGAAGTGGAGGCCCGTGGCCCCAAAAATATTTTCATGTTAACAATATAATCATGTTTGTACAAAGTACAGTTGGCAAAGGTAAAAATTATCAAAGGAAAAGTTGTTTACTAGTGTTTACTCGTCGGAATTTGAAAGATTTTTTTCCGAATTCTCTATTGTGGAGGGCAGTCGCCCTCGATGCCTTCCCCTAGATCCGGCTCTGTGTAAATCTTGGCTTCAGTTAAAGTGTTTATCTTATTCCTGTAGTAAGTAGTAAGATACTGTATTATGCTGAGGTATTAAGCTGATCTACTCACAAGAGTGTTTGCATTTGCAAATTGATTGTAAGTTAATTACGTTCATAAATGTAATGGCGGCCGTTGTAAATTGAGATAATATTTCTCTCTAATGAAGGTAAAATATTCAGCTTTCCAGTTCCATTTGTCTTTATTTAATATGTGGGCTCTACTTCCTAATTAGATATTCAATAGGTTTTTTTATGTTAGATATTGACAGACGAGCATGAGGTTTACTTGATGGTAGGTGATACCTCAGCCACAGAACATCAGTCAATGATGCGCTGTCGACCTACTTTTTACTTCAAGCATTCGGAAATCCATAGACTGAAACCGAAACGCGCAATTTGCACTTCACGTTTTTTCCATCTATGAATAGATTTAATTTACATACATTCATCTAGAATGCAGGTCAATGCTTACTATTTCTAGATTTAAGCCTGTATCCCCGGCTTAAATCTAGTAAGCATTACCTGCATTCTACAAAAATATAATAAATATCCTACAAATGACTAAGAGCGCCTTGGTCCATGATATTCATTAAAACCTATATCCTTTCTAAATTAAATACGTATAGAATATAGATAAATCTTTTAATGATTGTTAATAGGTTACAAAAATCATTGTCATACTCTAGTTACTCGACTTTAGACCACCTTTTCTCGTAGATTTATTTTTATAAACTATATAAATTTTTAATATTTGGTTCTTAATATTTTTTTAGATTTATCCCGAAAGCCCAAACAGAGTAGTCCAATATTAAGCACCCACGTTAAATAAGAATGTTTGCATTTGCAAGTCTTCTAGGATTTAAACTTTCCGTGACAAAAACAACTTTTATAAAGTGACTTATTCATATAGGAACAAGTAGACAGAAACAGTTTCGTATTGTTACTGATGGTATAACTTCTTATTAATAGTCCGTTTTTAGTTTTCCGTCCCTTCCTTGAGGTTCTATTATGTTATGGTGTCAAGTCAGCAACTATTAGGTAGGTATCAAACAAGGTGAGTATGAGGGATTCGTATGGGCCACACATAGAGTGTAATAGCTTGAAATTGAAAAGTATTGGAAGGCCAACTGCTGCAAATTCTGTGTTGAGATTTAAATAGAACCGTAAAAAGTAGAGCTAGTCTACAAGCAATTCAAACATCGACTAACGTCTCAAGACGAATTGTAATACAACTGCTAAGGAGAGGTAAAGCCCAGCTTATGAATTAATCGTAAGCTGCTGATTTATATTTATCTACCATCTACTATAGGTAATAATGATCTCCAAAACTAACTCAATATTAGACGGCTCAATAATTAACTTAGTAGTGCGATACAGTAAACTTTAATTATTTGCCATTTGTTTGAAATATCCAGGAAATTACTGGATGTATTGGAACAGTATACTTTAATAGAGCTCTAAGACAGATGAGGGCATCCAGAGTTGCGACTGCGCGGTTGTGAGAGCAAAATACGAAACCTCACGGCTGGGCTGTATTTGAATCAGTCAACGGGCTGCTACAGTGCTAGCCGCGTCAAACCACCTGCCATAGGAACGCTTACGAATCCATCGTGTTGTGTGACATCGCTGCAATTAAAGACATCAAGTGACAATCTAAGTGATAAGTGCAGCTTGGAAAACTAATGTTTTAAATAATGTCTTCGTAATGATTCGTTTTCTAGACATTACAATTTGGCACTGTTGGAATTCAAAGTTTTGGTATGTGATGTTCCTTTAAACTTTTTGCGAGCTTTTCATATTTTTCACAACTATATTCACTCAGGTTTTATGTTTCTTTTTTTATTATTTGCTTCGATAGTGGAATACTAGGTTTGACAAAGTTATTTGTGAATTCAGTAAAATCAGTTATTGTATTTTATTATGAATGAAATACGATATATTTGATATTTTTAATTTTAGCCAATTAAACTTACTATATATTAGTTTGATGAAAATAAAATAAAAAAAATAAAATGTGTTTATTTAAATTCATATCACTCATATCATGTCATATAAAACAAAAGCGGTATGAAAATTAAGTAGGTAAGTAGGTATTTGCGAGATTGAAAGTTATTTAATTTTAAATATATTGTATTGGGACATATTATTTGATTAAAACCGAAATCTAATTTTATTTTTTGATAAGGATTTACAGCATTATGTTTCATGGCAGATATAAGAATATTCTAAAGTAGCATAAAACCGAAGCACAAATGATAACTACAAAACTAAAGGCGGTTAGACGTCTGTGTTCTATTAGAAAGTCTCCTCATCTAGTTAAGTTGGTAATCCTTATCGTTTAAAAAGGCTGCCTTTCTCTTTGAGTATGTCATTTTGAGAAATCTGACGTTTCGACTGATACACTATGCTATCCCTATAATCAGATCAATTTTCGTTGTTGCGTAAAATAGCGACAAACACACTTTCGCATTAATAATGCAGGGATTATAGATGCTTACCAAAAGCTTATACTTAGACTAAGATATATTTTTCTTTTAGCTTAGTGATACATATCTACTAAAATTGATTTTGTATAGATAAGCTTGGTTAAATCTCCATTCCATTTGTCCCAAGACTTTCTTATGATATCTATATCGATCTATTGGTTATCTGTATCATAATGAAAAAAGTTTTAGTTCATCGGAACACGAATAATGGAGTGCCTTTATCAGTCTGCTTTCAAACTTATAATGTACTGTACCTATATAGTTACTTTTTTTGTTAGTGAGTAAAGTTCACACTTGCTAATCACGGCGCTTGATTGGGCAAAAACATTAATTAATATGCGTTTTGTTTTTTATGTTTAATAAAAGAAAAAGATATACCAGTATTAATGTCTAATATTCTAACACAGTGATCAGATTACCCAGATAACCACAATGTATTTCGCTAATAATGAATTATTTATTATTACTGTAGAGTTAATATTATAATTAGGTATTTATTAAGAATAGTTCGATAGAGCGCAGAAGCGATCCTGACCACAGAATACAACTCTATGTTCTACTTTTTTATAATTTTTAAAAAAATATATATTTTTGAAATCAGTGTTGCCTATGTTAATCGTATATACCTAATTATTGATTAAGTATACTCATTTATAGTTATGAAATAGATTAGTAAAATGAAAGCTGAGGAGGATTAATACAGAAGGGCGCGAAAAGTTTTTTGATTTGTCGTAATTCCGCTAATTGGATTTGGAAGGCCACTTCAGAGAGAACATTTTGTTGAAAAAGAAAGTTAGTTCACTAACTTTCAATATTTCTGATATACCTATTTTATAGGATAATATAATATATTTTTTAGCTTTATAGGAACAAACCACAAATATTAAAACCAAATCAAACATACATAAATAAGTACGGCAATCCTTTATATGTATACTTAAATTAAATTATGAACTACCTATATGAAAATTGACTTAAATACTATATTAATGTAAATATTTCTGTACTTCTATCAAATCATTAATATAAATTTTTAAACAGTTATTCATTAACGAGTTACTATTGTATATGTGCATACTTTATTCTACTTACTAAATTATGTATAAAATCATTTCCTCAGTTGCAAATGTGGAAAATTATAAAAAACGTCGCCAAAAGCGGGCAGTGACAGTGACTTATGCGATGTGTCCGCCCTTTCGTTGCCTCTTACAATTGTCGCTACTCATTCTCTTAAAATGTTATTCTTTATATTACCCTCTTCTTGAGTTTCAACAATACTATATTAAAGATTACAATTATCGCTTCAGTGGTCAATCGGTTTCAGGGATAATTTAAATAAACTCAAACATAAGCTACGTTTGTTGTTGAAAAGGAACAAAAGATAAAATGATATTAACAGGAGCTCTGTGCTGAAACGAGGTGAAATCTTTTTCGTCGGAACATTATTACGCCTTTGTGCTACAGCTTTGCCAATGAATTAGCATAATTAGGTATTAGCTTGCGAAAGGTGCTTCCTTATTTAAGCCGATTTAATACAAAGTTTACTGAAGTTTTAAGTTATTATTGAATTTTGACCTATATTTTTGAAAATTTGAAATTTGAAAATTACTAAATAAAATAAAGTGTTAGCATAATATGCCGATGACCGCCTCTCATTTCATCTCTCGAGGCTCAGTGGTAAGCGCGATGCGTTTAGCACCAGAGTTCCTGGGTTCGAATCCCGGGGAAACAAGATTTAAAAAAATGTTTCGGTTGAGTAGGGCACACAAGGCTGAATACCTACTTGCCTGTAAAGACACAGGAATGGGTCTGCTCCATGGCCCACTCGGGATTTCACTTACTATATATAGTTTTATTAGTGTATTGTATATTAAATATTTTTCTTGAATTTCTTTTACTTGCATGTTATTTCACAATAGGCATCGATTTCCTCTTTAATTAATATTATGTACTTATTTTATAAAAATGTAATAATTTTTGAATTCCCCATACCACAAAAATCTATTTCTCTATGGTGAAAGCCATATCATATCTGGTACACATTTGATCTGCTTCTTTTCGTAAAATATTTACGTTTTTAGGGTGTTTCTTTGTCAAGGTGGAGAGGGATACCTCACGAACTTGCATTGCTGTTTTATATTCGCCATATCATTGTCATTGTACTGTTTCTGGTAAAAGCAAGATGTTCATTGTTTAAAGCAAACAATGAAAGATACTTGATATAGTTATAGTAGATTGTCGCTAATATTTTTTGAGTATTTCATCATATAATTTATCGCTTATACAACCTTTGCTGTATTGCTATTATTTGAATAACAATACAGTAAAGGTTGTTTTTTTAACATAGCGGACAACCGAGAAAGTTGGTTACCTGATGATAAGTAATCACCACTGCCCATGGTCATCCGCGACTTTAAAGTGCATTGTCGGCCTTTCAAAAATTTATGGGTTCGCTTTTTAAAACCAACGAGGTCGTAGTCGGATGGAAACACTGAAGGCGGAAATTTATTCCATAGTTTGGTCGTGCTCGACTTCCATTCATGATGATGAGGTTGAAAGGACTGTTTGTGACGTGTGGGGCGATGATGGAAGTCAGCAGCTGGGATGATGTCGAATAATTCGCTAGAACACTCCCCATTGTATTAATAATATATTATTTAATTAAATATCGACAGACTAGCATAAGGTTCATCATGATGGTGGACATCAGTCAATGACACGCTGTTGACCTGTACTTTATTTCGAGATTATAGACTGAAACCGAAACATGTAATATGCACTTCATATTTTTTTCATGTAGCTGAGCTCTACCATCAAGTGAACCTCGTGCTCGTCTGTTGATTTCTAACATAAAAAAAGCATCGAAGCGCGATTTGAACCCACGACTCATCGGTTGGTGTTCTACCCACACCAACGAGCCCCTCAAATTAATATTTTCTTATAAGTAGTGTAATTATCTGAGTTATTTACACTGGAATATTGAAACAGTTTAGGTAAAATTGAATATTCCTATCTGGCATAATATTTATGTAGGGATGTTAACAAAACTAACAGCATTAGATTTAAGGTGACTTTAATTTTGATAAGCATTCGTGTAATCCAGCATTATAATTATGATTATAATTCACATTGGTTTATTCATCCATAGTGAGTAATAAAGCAATATTATTATAATACAGAGCGGCGTAACATTTTATCGTTTCGCATTTTCATAAAACGCCCGTAGCAATCATTTATCAGGTGTTGTGCCGTTGGGAGGAAACATTTTACAAAACATTTATTTGTTTCGCCTGCAGAGATTTACATGTGGACGACATACATTAATCGCGTACTTAGTCCCGAGTGCAGATTTCAACTACGGAAAATGTTCATGTAGAACAGAACAGTTGTGCAACAGAAAGCCGCACAACTTTTATACGGTTCTCATTAACCGGGATAGAAAAATTCTTTCGCCCATAATTTCGTAAACCTTCTGGCTCAATTAAGCGTCGGATGCAATTTTTACGCGTTAAATGCAGGTCTTTACAATAAAAAGAATCATGATGAACTTTGCTTATCTTGAGTTTTATAAAATCTGAATGTTTCAAATTACAGTGTATAATATTTTTATATAAAATACTTGTAACTTTCCTATAAGTTTCGAAGTGGTATGCAAAAAGCAAGTTATTCTCAGTACTTCATAAGTACCTACTAATCTTTTTTCAAGTCATCTTTTTACAAAGAACTCTCGAGAACTTATCAAAAACAGTAAAATATATTCATCTTTTGTAAACGTCCAGACAATAATTAACTAATCTACGCAAAGTTTGAATTCAAACTGCTATAAATTGTTAAATTAATGTGTCTGCGCTGTATCTTGCGTTTAGATCAAAGTTACACTTAGTACTTCTAAGTCAAGACATAAAATCAATGTTCTAAGTAATAATTTTGCCAACAATACTTTCCCATTATAACACAACATATAAACATAATAACAACTTATAGCAACGTAACACTATTATTTTATTCCAGGAAATTATATGTAGAATAAATACCCTGCAAAAGGAATAACAACAAAAAAATACTTATACATAGGTTATTATTTCTTAAGGCTTGAGCCTAAAATATAATTCCTTCTATTATTAGTTACTATTCATAATATAACTAAGTTTGATGTGAAGGTGTACCTGGGATAAAAATTTAAATCTCATGAAAGTTGGAGTGACTGTCTGGGTCTATATTCTCCGTCCGATTCGATTTGTTCAATAGTTAACTCATCTAAAATAACTATTATTAGATATACGTTTAAAAAAGAGAAGAAACTAAAATAAGCGAAGAAAAATGATTAAAAATGTACATGTAGTTTTACAAGTACATTATTAGATAATAATATAAAAATCGAGAATATCCGTGAAGGATTCCGTATGAACTCGCAACAATAAAATACCGTCCTAATAAAACTTAAATGCAAACGGAAAATCTCTATAGAGCTGTTAAAAAAGTCAAAATCGAATTTGCTTCTACTATAGTGTAACCAATTCACCAACACTAGTGTTAATAGTTGATCGGTCACCAAGCTTATGTCAAAAAAAAATTCAAACTCACGTTGACTTTTCTATTGATGCAATCGTGTATACGAATTCAATATTTGTCTGGATATCTCAGTTTGGCAAAAAAAATATATTCCCTCTGTCATTTTTTGTTGAAGTAAAATGTTAAGGGAAATGAAAAACGAATGAACCGATGTAATTTTGTTTTTTAATGAATATTATATCCTAATAGGTACCCCATAATTTAGTGCGAGATAAAATACCTAAAAATCTAAAATTATTTGAATTTAAAGTATACATTTATTTTATTTAGAGAAATTGGACGTCACAATCATGAAAGTGACGGAATTTCGGTTGGACAGAATATTTTCCCACTCTAGGACAAGAAAAAATACTGGCGAAGCTTTAACAGAAGCGCATCAATATTCACTTACCTACTTGGTACCGTCCTGCAGAAATAAATCGTGTTTTCAATTTCAAACGCAATATGAAATAAAAATTGAACTAAGTAACTTAAGTTGAGGAAGTCCGCCTTTCAACGAGAATACGTGCAGGGTTTTTATTTTGTACATGGGTATTGTAACAGGAGTACCGAGGATGGACTCACAGTCTGCTCTGAATGCTAATCTTGTGAAGAAAAGTTGATTAACGATTCACGACATCGAAAGTCTTTCAATATTAAAATTATATAATAGATTATGTTATTTAAATTTAATACGTAATGTTTCAGACGAGTTATCACAAATCTGATGTGTTTGATGTGGTTTTATAAAAATCTAGCTTTCCGGCCCGGCTTCTCACGGCTAGACTAATGAAGAAAATGAGACATACCTTTCCTTTCCGTAATTATAAAAATTAAATAAAAGATTAATGAAATTGGTAAAGTCATTCTCAAGTTATGGCGACAACCAAGGGAAACAGGGATTCATTTTCCTTCAGTACTAGCAACGCGCCCCGGTTTCACACGGGTGCAATGTAGATGTACTATATACAAAACATAATAACCTATGTTACTCGCTGATAATGTAGCTTTCTATTGGTGAAAGAATTTTCAAAATCGGTCCAGTAGTTTTTGATTTTATTCATAACATACAAAAATACAAATCTTTCCTCTTTATAATATTAGTATAGATATAGATAACTAGCGATCCGCCCTGGTTTCACACGAGTGCAATGTAGATGGACTATACACAAATACAAAAAAACTAAAAAATAGGCATAATATGTTACCCGCTAATAATGTAGCTTTCTACTGGTGAAAGAAATTTTAAAGTCTGTCGAGTAGTTTTAAGTTAATTCGTAACAAACAAATCATTCCTCTTTATAATATTAATATTAGTATAGAAAAATTTTACGAACGTTTTTAGACAAACATTTAATCGGAATTTTAATGCGTGCTTCACATTTTGATGATAAGGTAAAAAATTAGGAAATAATTACTGAAAGCTTTAATAATATTAGAAAAGGTTTTCGCGAACAGATGATAATAGGGAGGTCGACCTGCGCCTTTCTGCCGGAGACAAGTCGGGGAAGATTTGTGTGTCGCTGTGTCAATAACGCAACGTTAAGACAAAATTCCATATGCTTATTCATGTGAAATAGATTTTTTTATTACTTGATTTTAAATTGAATAGTACATAGCTGTAGAAGAGGTTATTGAAGTGGACTGGAAAGTGTTTGAAAAATTGGTTTTGGACGCTTATAAATTTGTATGTATCTGTTCTCGAAAAACTTTACTCATAAGACCTTATTTTTTTAGCACGCAAAATATTCTAAGTATATCACTTAACATTTTGAGGATGATTATTATTTTTGCTTAATTGCATTTTCAAACTTTAAATATGTAGAGTATGTACATTTTTTTTTTTTTATGTCACATATCGACAGACGAGCATGAGGTTCACTTGATGGTAGGTGATACCTCAGCCACAGGACATCAGTCAATGATGCGCTGTCGACCTAACTTTTACTTCAAGCATTCGGAAATCTATAGACTGAAACCGAAACGCGCAATATGCACTTCACGGTTTTTCCATCTATGACATATGGGATGTATGCCAGATCTGACAAACGTTTTCATACCGACATACTACAGACTATACTTATTTAGTGGATAAATGAAGTGTTTTCAATTCCAGACATTTACATACTTTTTTATGATATACTAGCATCACGCCCCGGCTTCGCACGCAAAACGCCTGTTACTCGCTGATAATGTAGGCAGCTTTCTCCTGGTGAAATATTTTTTTAAATCGGTCGCTGAGTTTTTGAGTTTAATCGTAAAAAAAACAAACCTTTCCACTTTATAATATTGGGAGGTATAGATTAGATTAGGTATATCAATAACTATCGAGTATTAGAATAAACTTGCTTGACCAAAAACAAGCTTAGTTGTACCTAATGAACGATATTGTTAAATACATAGTTTGTTCAAATAACACTAGGCAAATGTACTTATTACGAAGTAGTTCTAAGGATGGGCTGCGACTATACTCATAAATTAGGTGCTGGGCGAACCACTTCGACCCAAACTTTGCAAAGTTAACTAATCTTGTTGTGCCAGCCTGTTCTAATGCTGTGTAAAATATATGGCACTGTCACTGATATATCGGAAGCCGAAACATAAACATACATTATATCTATCTTTTGACCGCCTCCGGGGCTCAGTGGTTAGCGTGATGCGTTTAGCGTGGGAGGTCCCGGGTTCGAATCCCGGGGAAACAAAATTTAAAAAAATTGTTTCGGTCAGGCAGGGCACAGAAGGCTGATCAGTGAAACAGACACAGAAATGGGTCTGCCCCATGCTCCACTCAGGAATCCACGGTAGAGTAGCGATAGGTACTCAGTATTACGAGTATATACGTTCTTACTCTCTCTTAGTAGAATACATAAAAATATGTGATGACTTCCAAAAAAGGATTATTTATAGAATTGATCAATTATGTATAGCTTTTTTCGCAGCATCAAAGCATTGCAAACTCACTTTACGATATAAATTGGTTGGATTCCAATGATCTAAAAATGTGTAAATATACATCGAAACGAATCACGAAATAGAGCTGTAGAGTTTTTTGAATTATTTTTTATTGGATAAGTTCTCTTTTGAAAAGTAAGACTTTATAATATACCAGCTACCTATTATTCCTGTCTTTGTCCTGTTTGTGTCCTTTCAAGTTTCAAGTATAGTGGAGGTACCGTAGTACGTTAATCTATTTCATACTCGTAATTGAATGTCATTTATTACCGTCTTCTTCAGTGTGAGAGTAGAGGCTACGACATGTATCATACAGAAAGTCTAACGACAATATTTGTAGTAGTTCTAGTGTCTGGAGTATACCATAAGAGGAAAGTGAGAATATATTTGTCTTAAAGTTTAAAGTAAAACAGAATAAACAATATTTTTTAGGTTTTCAGCTTCTTAATTTGTCAATTATTAGAGTTTAGACAACAAAGGTCATGTATTACATATATGAATTTTTTTTATCTAAGGATAGTTGTTATGTCAAATGAAATTATTGGTCATCCACAATATCGTAGAAATAGAATCGTGAATCCGGAATATCAGGGAATGGACGGGAATATCCAGTGCTACTGTTCCGTAGCAAGGGACAGACACAAGTTGAAGTTAGACAATCTTCATTAATTGGAGAGGCACCAGAAGAAGAAGAACTAACTTTGCAAGACGCTTTCAGTGAGTTTAGAATCAGCGTTTATGCAATATAATTAATGAGGTATACGGTAACTCTACAGCTGATACAATCTAAAAAGTATCTACACTATGAAAGCTATAAACAACTACGTAACGACGCATAAAAAATTGCAATATTTCGAGTAAAAAACATTCTTAATCAATTATTTCTTTAATGTGATAAAATATAAATCTTAGTAATAAGATTTTTTTTATTATTCGATTTTTAAGACCCATTCTTAGAGTGCATCTTTTACCGTAGCGTAGGTGGTACCTACATCATTTTGCGGACAGTAGTTTATTGAAGTACATAGCCCATCGGTTTTAATTATATTTAAAATATATTAAATGTTGTAAAATTAAATGAAATCTTTGTCTATAATTAAAGATTTACGATTTTGTTTTCATAATATTTGCCAAACTCGGGAATAGACTACTTTTCTATTTTAATACAAAACCACATTTGCATTTTGAAAATACCCTATTTGTACCACTCAAACTCATATACGAAATATACCTTCATAATACGAAAGCAGCTTTCGTACATTTACATAGTTAAACCGCTCATACAATTCTAATAATATTTGTTTTGGAGGTAGCTTATACCCTGATTATGGATATGGATTATTAACAATCTATACCATAATATACACAATATATAGAAAACTAAAAAATTAATTCCAGAATGCGGTCATATAGCTTTTTTGTTATAGCTTCTAGATATCCCGCAAATTTTTATCCCGGTAAAAAAATCCAATTCACGGAACCGAAACCTTTAGAAAGTCCTTGTTTTCTTAATATAATGATAAAAACACGCAACATAATTCCTGAAACAGTGTGGTTGATGATTGATTGTTCAGATGGTGGAAACCAATTAAAGTTGTCCACTACACTGGATATTATAAAATTTACCAAGATTAATTGGAAACTCTACAAACAGGAAGCGGTTACTGTAAAATCACATTATCAAAAATTAATATTATTGCACAAAGAGTTAACTAATTATTGTTAGGGTTTGCGCTCGGCTTTGCTCATCTGAAAAAACTGGGATGTTTTCTCGGGAAATAAAGACACTCTCTACGTTTAAAAACACTTAAAAACACAGTGAAATAAAAAAAAAATGTTAGATATCTAGCATGAGGTTTACTAGATGGTAGGTGAAACCCCAGCCACAGAACATCAGTCAATGATGCGTTGTCGACCTACTTTTTACTTCGAGTATTCGGAAATCCATAGACTGAGACCGAAACGCGCAATGTGCACTTCACGGTTTTTCCATGTATGATCGTGATGTGGTTCGTTACCCGGTCGGAATTTCGATATTCCCGATTAATGCCCGAAGTGACCAGACGTGGGGAAGACATGCTTAAAGAAAATCATAAACATGTCATCCCGGCGGGATTCGAACCCGCGACCCATAGGTGGGCAAGGTAGGTATTCTACCAAACGCGCCAACGAGCAAATGTCATAATGACAATGTGGTACAACAGGTCTTGTTGATGAGAAACCATCAAGATATCAGACAAGGAGTAATAGAAATCTTAATTAAAGAATATTGATGCCATCAAAAACATATCTTGTAAAAAAAGCCAAGTCTTGCAACTCAGTTCTCTCGTAAAAAGTCTTGAGATCCATATAATATCAAGTCGGTCAATTTATTCAGTCTCTACTGAAGGATCCTTCTGTCTTAAGTTATTACGTAATTAGGTAACCTAACAACATCTTATAGTGATCATATCAATACCAATATTAAAAAGCTTTGATGTTTTAAATAAATAGATTGACTCGGCTATCGCATGAAAACACAATGTATCTTTTTAATTTTATTAAAAACACAATGTGTATCACAAGTAACACATATTATATTAAATTAGATAGTTTAGTGCGATTGCCAAGTCAACCTTTTTATTTTAAACATCAAAGCTTTTTAATATTGGTATTGATATGATCACTATAAGATGTTGTTAGGTTACCTAATTACGTAATAACTTAAGACAGAAGGATCCTTCAGTAGAGACTGAATAAATTGACCGACTTGATATTATATGGATCTCAAGACTTTTTACGAGAGAACTGAGTTGCAAGACTTGGCTTTTTTTACAAGATATGTTTTTGATGGCATCAATATTCTTTAATTAAGATTTCTATTACTCCTTGTCTGATATCTTGATGGTTTCTCATCAACAAGACCTGTTGTACCACATTGTCATTATGACATTTGCTCGTTGGCGCGTTTGGTAGAATACCTACCTTGCCCACCTATGGGTCGCGGGTTCGAATCCCGCCGGGATGACATGTTTATGATTTTCTTTAAGCATGTCTTCCCCACGTCTGGTCACTTCGGGCATTAATCGGGAATATCGAAATTCCGACCGGGTAACGAACCACATCACGATCATACATGGAAAAACCGTGAAGTGCACATTGCGCGTTTCGGTCTCAGTCTATGGATTTCCGAATACTCGAAGTAAAAAGTAGGTCGACAACGCATCATTGACTGATGTTCTGTGGCTGGGGTTTCACCTACCATCTAGTAAACCTCATGCTAGATATCTAACATTTTTTTTTTATTTCACTGTGTTTTTAAGTGTTTTTAAACGTAGAGAGTGTCTTTATTTCCCGAGAAAACATCCCAGTTTTTTCAGATGAGCAAAGCCGAGCGCAAACCCTAACAATAATTAGTTAACTCTTTGTGCAATAATATTAATTTTTGATAATGTGATTTTACAGTAACCGCTTCCTGTTTGTAGAGTTTCCAATTAATCTTGGTAAATTTTATAATATCCAGTGTAGTGGACAACTTTAATTGGTTTCCACCATCTGAACAATCAATCATCAACCACACTGTTTCAGGAATTATGTTGCGTGTTTTTATCATTATATTAAGAAAACAAGGACTTTCTAAAGGTTTCGGTTCCGTGAATTGGATTTTTTTACCGGGATAAAAATTTGCGGGATATCTAGAAGCTATAACAAAAAAGCTATATGACCGCATTCTGGAATTAATTTTTTAGTTTTCTATATATTGTGTATATTATGGTATAGATTGTTAATAATCCATATCCATAATCAGGGTATAAGCTACCTCCAAAACAAATATTATTAGAATTGTATGAGCGGTTTAACTATGTAAATGTACGAAAGCTGCTTTCGTATTATGAAGGTATATTTCGTATATGAGTTTGAGTGGTACAAATAGGGTATTTTCAAAATGCAAATGTGGTTTTGTATTAAAATAGAAAAGTAGTCTATTCCCGAGTTTGGCAAATATTATGAAAACAAAATCGTAAATCTTTAATTATAGACAAAGATTTCATTTAATTTTACAACATTTAATATATTTTAAATATAATTAAAACCGATGGGCTATGTACTTCAATAAACTACTGTCCGCAAAATGATGTAGGTACCACCTACGCTACGGTAAAAGATGCACTCTAAGAATGGGTCTTAAAAATCGAATAATAAAAAAAATCTTATTACTAAGATTTATATTTTATCACATTAAAGAAATAATTGATTAAGAATGTTTTTTACTCGAAATATTGCAATTTTTTATGCGTCGTTACGTAGTTGTTTATAGCTTTCATAGTGTAGATACTTTTTAGATTGTATCAGCTGTAGAGTTACCGTATACCTCATTAATTATATTGCATAAACGCTGATTCTAAACTCACTGAAAGCGTCTTGCAAAGTTAGTTCTTCTTCTTCTGGTGCCTCTCCAATTAATGAAGATTGTCTAACTTCAACTTGTGTCTGTCCCTTGCTACGGAACAGTAGCACTGGATATTCCCGTCCATTCCCTGATATTCCGGATTCACGATTCTATTTCTACGATATTGTGGATGACCAATAATTTCATTTGACATAACAACTATCCTTAGATAAAAAAAATTCATATATGTAATACATGACCTTTGTTGTCTAAACTCTAATAATTGACAAATTAAGAAGCTGAAAACCTGAAAAATATTGTTTATTCTGTTTTACTTTAAACTTTAAGACAAATATATTCTCACTTTCCTCTTATGGTATACTCCAGACACTAGAACTACTACAAATATTGTCGTTAGACTTTCTGTATGATACATGTCGTAGCCTCTACTCTCACACTGAAGAAGACGGTAATAAATGACATTCAATTACGAGTATGAAATAGATTAACGTACTACGGTACCTCCACTATACTTGAAACTTGAAAGGACACAAACAGGACAAAGACAGGAATAATAGGTAGCTGGTATATTATAAAGTCTTACTTTTCAAAAGAGAACTTATCCAATAAAAAATAATTCAAAAAACTCTACAGCTCTATTTCGTGATTCGTTTCGATGTATATTTACACATTTTTAGATCATTGGAATCCAACCAATTTATATCGTAAAGTGAGTTTGCAATGCTTTGATGCTGCGAAAAAAGCTATACATAATTGATCAATTCTATAAATAATCCTTTTTTGGAAGTCATCACATATTTTTATGTATTCTACTAAGAGAGAGTAAGAACGTATATACTCGTAATACTGAGTACCTATCGCTACTCTACCGTGGATTCCTGAGTGGAGCATGGGGCAGACCCATTTCTGTGTCTGTTTCACTGATCAGCCTTCTGTGCCCTGCCTGACCGAAACAATTTTTTTAAATTTTGTTTCCCCGGGATTCGAACCCGGGACCTCCCACGCTAAACGCATCACGCTAACCACTGAGCCCCGGAGGCGGTCAAAAGATAGATATAATGTATGTTTATGTTTCGGCTTCCGATATATCAGTGACAGTGCCATATATTTTACACAGCATTAGAACAGGCTGGCACAACAAGATTAGTTAACTTTGCAAAGTTTGGGTCGAAGTGGTTCGCCCAGCACCTAATTTATGAGTATAGTCGCAGCCCATCCTTAGAACTACTTCGTAATAAGTACATTTGCCTAGTGTTATTTGAACAAACTATGTATTTAACAATATCGTTCATTAGGTACAACTAAGCTTGTTTTTGGTCAAGCAAGTTTATTCTAATACTCGAAACATCAAAGCTTTTTAATATTGGTATTGATATGATCACTATAAGATGTTGTTAGGTTACCTAATTACGTAATAACTTAAGACAGAAGGATCCTTCAGTAGAGACTGAATAAATTGACCGACTTGATATTATATGGATCTCAAGACTTTTTACGAGAGAACTGAGTTGCAAGACTTGGCTTTTTTTACAAGATATGTTTTTGATGGCATCTCATTTCTTTTTGTAGATATTCCTTTTCTTAGTTTATTTGGATAAGAATTAATATAAAGCTATGGATAACAGTCTGATTTTGATCGGCATTTTGATTAACTTTTTAATGTAAAAAAGTAGTTATAGTGACATAACTACAATAGTTGGACATATGGTCTCGTGAATTTTTTTGTAGATTTTGATATGTTCTATAATATTGTGAAACGTTTTTTTGTTCTAGCATAAATACTTTCCGCGGCACATGCGATGAAAGACATTTTATGGCTAATTTTTTTACACCTTGGGTTGTTTTTAGTAGGGATTTCTAAGGATCTCTATTTTTCTAGTATAAATACCCTAAGTTACTCAGTGATAATGTAGCTTTCTAACGGTAAAAGAATTTTTAAAATCGGTCAAGTAGTTTTTAAGTTATTCATTACATACAGAAATACAAAAAAAAATTGTATATCTAGAAAACTGGACCGAAATTTCAAAATATTGTAGTTTTTCCTTGATTTATAGACTAAACACTAATTGTATTCTAAATTTCAAGTTTCTATGTCTGCTAGAAGTGCCTTAGAGTTTTGATGATCGGTCAGTCAGTGAGTGAGTGACAAATTATCAAACTTTGACTAGTTATAATTCTTAAACTACTGGTTCAAATAGAATGATATTTGAAATATACCGAGTTTATACAATGCCTGCTTAGTGACTGAAAATTCAGAATTCTAGTTTTATCCACAACGAAGTTATAGGGGGTCGAAAATGGCCCGAACTACTTCGAGAAAAGGATAGTACGGCCGTGCCGCTTTTTGCTCGACTTGGCGGGGGCACTGCCGTGCCCCCAGATAAGGAAATTAGGATAATTTTGTTCTAGATAATCGTCAAACTTGGCAGTCTTTTTAGTTTAGTCTGCAAAGGTTAAACTTTTGGAATGATTTTGATGGATTTAGGTCAAGTCATTTTTTCAGGACATGTTTCCTTAAAAGTCCGGAAGCTCACGAACTTATTACTTACTTCCCCTTCATTCAAATCAAAAGTTTCGTGAATGCGGAAAATTAAAAAAAAAATGTAAGTCTTTTAAAAGTCCTTCTAAATAATTAAGCTCGGTATTACAATAATTTCAAATTTGGAAATTATTTTATGGAATTCATTAATTTCAAAACAAAATCATTTTTTATCATTATCGCTAAGTACTATAGGTACATAAAATTATTAAAATAAATTATATTTAAGACAAATTTGATATTAGACCGGAAAAGTCTATCAATAAGTGGTTATTAGTATCTTCCAAAATGTTTTGAGTAAAGTAATTGCGTTTTGGAATCTTCGATGTTAATTTCACATTTTATCTTTCACCCAATGGCCTGTCCGGAAGAAATAACTGCTTATTAATAAGGACTCCTTTGTCACAATATACTTTGTTTCTGAATCGTGTTTGTAAATTTATTACGAAATATAGAGTATAAATAAATAATTAATGTGGATGGCATCTAAACAGGTTCAACCATAGAGGTATAAATGACCAGCATCGCTACAAAAGGTCAAATAAATTGTTAGTCATAATGAAATTGAAGATGAATATAAACATTGTAATTGTGAAATTCATCTTTGTTTAAACCACGTTCTATAAAAAAAAATCAATAAACTTTCGCTCATTTACTCAAGCAGACTCAAGCTTTGAAGTTTGTAACGTAGGCTTTATAGCTAAGACAGTCTTATAGCATTAATGGCTTTGTTTGGCTCATTGCGGAATTTAATACTTAATTATTTTACATATCATGTATTATAAAACAAGCTCATCTGAAAGTTACATTATGATATTATTATTGTGATATTTGTTACCAAGGCTTTTAGTACATATATTCCGGGTTAGACACTGCATTGTAAAGAACAATACCTATCGATCAGAGAGATACACAGTATTTTGTTCCATTTTCATATTGCTGCAGTTTCGATTGTCAATTGTTTCAGTCTTCAGTTTACTGCTCTGTTCGGTATACTCTGCCTTTTTACATAAATTCAAATTCCTTTTTCAAAAATTTAATAAACATTTGGAAATGAAATAGAAACCATTTTTGAATTGAGGTTTAATCCGTACTTGTCGTATTACAAAATTAATTAATATCTTCATGCTAACTAAGAGAATGTGTGTGCTCACGTCGTTACTCGTTAGGTAATTGCTACATGAATATGATGAAGGTTTAAATTAATTGTTAACGATTTGCTTTAAAAAAAATATGTCAAGTACATTTAATAATACTGTCAAATTAGCTTGTAACTAAAATTAAAAGACTTTTTTGATAGGCTATATTTTTACGAATCTCTCTTGTAACATTTATAACCTCTGTCGTATATTTAAATTAAAGGTATTAAAAAGATAATTTCATATATTTATGTTTTGAGTACTTTACATCAAGCATGGAGACAGACAGACAGCTCGGCCACGCTAAAAAATGCGTTCTAATTATTTCATTCAAAGGTATAACACTTACCTGATTTTTATGATTATCTTTACTAATATTATACACAGGTACCTAAAGTTTGTGAGGTTGTAGAGGATCATCTCTGGATCTACTGAAACATTACAAATTACGTCTACATTGCACCTACATACATACTAGTATCTAATATCCCAAGTAATATTATGGAGACGCATGGCTTTGGACCGTTTAAAAATTGATAAGCGATAATTTACTGTATTTCGTGGGTGTACAATAAAATAATTTTCATTCATTCATTCACACCAAGTACTTTATTCATTTCTTTATTAATTTGCTCATACTTAAAATCATAAAATAAATAAATAATATACATAAATCATCAACTCATTAAGTAAAATTGGGTCAAGAACACAATATTTAACTATAAATAAAACAATATACATGACCCTACTTATTTCTACATCAGCAGAGCTGACCGCGGACATAAAGGATCTGTTTATTTATTAAATGATATTTACCATATAATTTAGGCATGGTTTAGTTTAAAAGCATGTGTCTGGCGGCACGGGTGTAATGGCTCCCCAGTGACGTACGAGATGAGGGAATCTCCTCACAGAGCGTAAACGTACTCTTGCAATTTTAAGTTTTTGGCATCCGACTCCGGCATTATTCAAAGCGTTGTTTTGTATTTCAAGCCACCGCGACGTCTGCAGCCCATTATTTATATGTAGGCTTTTATTATACCCCTTTTAATAATGTCGCCATTTTACGTCCGCCTTGTTTTGTGTAGCAACATTATGTTTTTTAATTTTCATAAGTTCTGTAAATATAAATTATTATAGTTGGTTCAGACGGGGATGTTTTCATTTATTTATTATAGAATGTGATAGTGATACTGTGTACGGTCAGAAACAGAAACATCTTAATTAAAATTCCATAACACTGGAAATTTTAATTAATATTCTTGATCAAATTATTGTATGAAATGATTAAACAATATTTACTTCTTTTTTCATATTTTGATCAGAAATACATAGAAAGGTGGGAACTACGTATGATAAATCTGATATTTTTTATACATACTGACATTTATATATCTATTTTTACCTAGTAATTCTCAAACTCTCTTGATAGTTTTTATGGTTGCTTCAAAAGGTCTTGGACAATAATTGAACCTCGTACATTCTTCTTAGTTTGATAAATCGTCCGCTATGTTCTTTTCAATTTCCGTTTAAATTACTAAGCATAATTGAAACTGACTACAGGGTAATGCTCTTTTTCTCAGAAGCACGAGACTGTTAAATCGAAACCAGTTCAGTTTATATTACACTGAAATTTTCTTCCTCTCGTATTCATGTTTTGAAACATTAGGTACGATGTTAAAATATTACGAGATAATTTAGAATAATATTTTTTTTCATTAAGGATGAAAATTCCCACACATCTACACCTGTATGTACCTAGTCAGTTACTGAATCAAATTATTTAGCTATCAGATAATTTTTTTCAAAAATTGAATTGCTTACTGTCGTATGTCTTCTCGGTGTTACCTAATGATAAGATATATTTCTATAACTTTTTTTTTATAGTATAGGGGCAAACGGGCAGACGGCTTACGTGATGGTAAGTGATCACCGCCGCCCATAGACATCCGCAACACCAGAGGGCTTGCAGGTGCGTTGCCGGCCTTTAAGAAAGATGTAGGCTCGCTTCTTGAAGGTTTCCAAGTTTTTAATACCTGTATTAAAGTATATGTATGTCTATAAAATACAAAGCTAAAAGAAAGTAAACAAACAAATATTAAAAACTGTGAAATTGAGTGATTAAAATACAGGTATATTTGTCGGCAGGTCATCACGGGATGGGTAATGAAGGTGTGTAGGTGAGGGCGCAAGGCGGGCGCCTCGCTCGGACTGCGCCCGCCAATGGCACCCACGCTATCCATCAGGTAAACCATCAATTAATATCTCGTTATATTGCAAATAATTATTATGATTGCCATTTAGTAAGCATTCATTATTACGTCATACAAATTGAAGTCGCATTCTGTCGATTGGAATAAAAGATACACGATTTTGCGAATATTTTAACAATTGTGAGGATCTCTTTGTTATATTAAGTTTTAAGTATACATATAAAACTGATTGAATATCAGCCTAAGCATTAACATATTATTATTTTTGAAAGCAAGCATAGATAATACTAATTGTCTCGTTTATCTAAATTCCATAAACAGACAAAATATATCACCAAATGTAGAGAGATGATTTCCACATTAAAATACTTTCTTGGTAGTAGATTCTGGATAGTGTAGAATTTATTTTTGTGAAATGAGCCTATTTTTGGTTTGATGGAGGTTGATACCTAAGCAAAGGGCTGTCGGAACTAGATGGGATATGTTATTTAAACAATACTATAAGAAATAAACAAAAAGATTATGCGGGCCGCATAAATTTAAGCCGCATGCGACCCGCGGGCCCTGATTTGGACAGCTCTGCCTTAGCTACTAATTTACTATTGATGCGTTATTCTAATTCAAAAATTCAAAGGCTGAAGCAAAAACGCACAATCTGCCTATTTAGAAATATTCATTTTTTTCCACTCATTTAATTTAATTTATACCATTTTTATTTTTCGCTGCTCACATGGAATTCAATATTCTACCCAATTAATGCTTGAAGTAGTATACTGTAGTAATATTTTTATTAAAAAAAATATAAACGTGTCAGACGGCAAGATTCGAGCGTGCGAACTATAGAAGGAATGCTTTTACGATCCCATTGATTTTTTATTTTTGTATAGTACTGCAACGTTTGACTTCTTCTTTACCAGATGGCTGGTGTATGGTACGACATTCCTGGCGTGGATCCTGTTCGTGCCCGTCAACAACCAAGTTCTCACGCCAACGCTAGTGCCAAGTTGTCCTACGCAATGCATCTGCCTTTCACAATCACAGGTAAGAATCTCGAACTGAATCTGTATTAATATTTACAGTAAATAAAGCATATTATCATATCTTATGTTAAACTGACAAAATTCTGAGGAATTTTGGCCTTTAAAATAAAGCATTTCAATTTATTTTTAATAACCTTTAAAATAAAAAACTTATAAAAAATATATTTATATATTATATACAGAATATTATGGGTTTTGAAATCTTAGTTAAGTACCAATTTTTAAGTAAGGTAAGTACTGTAATATGTAGTATTCCTATTCATCGAGGATATTTTGCGAACATCTTTGGTATTATGCCTCAGAGGCCAATCATTTTTAATTTAAGTATAGTAAATGGTTTTCTCTTTATTTAACGTGCATTAAAAAGTCTCCCTATATATTAAATTAATAGTTACTTTTGAGCTCAATATTTAAGTATTATATTTTAACTTTATTAACTTAAAAATAATAATGATGCATAGCTTTCTTAGCTTATCTTATATATCCACAGACAAGCTCATGCTCGTTAATTTAATATATAGGAAGACTTTTTAATGTCTACCACCGAAAATCATGGTTCACTTGATGGTAGGTCCAGCTGCCCCTTGTCACTGAACATCAGTTAATGGTGCGCTGTCGACCTACTTTACTACTGAAACCGAAACGCACTATGTGTACTCACGGTTTTCCCATATTTGTGGTGGTTCGTTACGCGGTCGGAATTTCGATATTTCTCTCACCCTTTTAATGCCCGAAGTTATCAGACGTGGGGAAGACATGTTTATAAACATGTCATTCTGATGTGTTTCGAACCCACGATCCATCGGAGCGCACAGCAGGTGTTCGCGCCAACGAGCTCATCGAAAATCTCTATTTTGTTACAATAATTTAGTTGATTGGCTAAACGTCAACTTGTTAATATTTTTATGCAGTATACCAGGGTGAATCAAAAAGTTCTTAGAAGTGCATATATATGAAACCTTTTTGGATCAAGTTCGATATTCAAATTAAAGAGTGTCTATCACACTATATTTATGCAGACTGTCACTTGTTTTTGTCAGTTCGTTCGCATGTAATAAATTTTTTTGTACAACGAGTTGCTAAAAAGTCAAAATTATGGATAAAAGTGAGTTACGTGCGGTGATAAAATATCTCAGTTTGAAAAAAATGTCTACGAAGGAAATTTTTTTGGACATTCAGCAGACATTAGGGGGTGATGCTGTACCCTATTCTACGGTTGCGTACTGGGTGGCTGAATTTAAAAGAGGTAGATCAAGCTGTAAAGATGACCCGCGTTCTGGGCGGCCTTCAACCTCCGTTACAGAAGAAAATGTCAAAAAGGTTGAGAATCTGGTTTTGGAAGACAAAAGACTGACTATAAAACATATAGCTGAGATCCTAAAGATATCTTTTGGTAGCGTTCAATCCATTTTAATTGATTCACTGGGGTTCAAAAAAGTGTCTGCAAGATGGGTGCCACGAATGTTAACCGACGAAAACAAAAAGCGACGTTTGGAAATTTCCAAGCGTAATCTCGAAATGTCCCAGCGTGATTCGGATAATTTTTGCCGTCGTCTTGTCACCATGGATGAAACGTGGGTCCACCATTTTGATCCTGAAACTAAAAGACAAAGCATGTCTTGGAAACGACCATCCTCTCCATCCATCAAGAAATTTCGAGTTGCTCCTACCGCTGGCAAAGTTATGGCCTCTGTGTTCTGGGATAGTGAAGGAATCCTTTTTATTGATTACATGCCAAAAGGCCAGACGATTACTGTACCCTATTATGCAAATTTAATCCCGAAAGTGCGTGAAGCGATTAAAGAAAAACGTCGTGGAAAACTGTCGTTGGGCGTGTTGTTCCTTCAAGATAACGCTCCTGCTCATCGATCGGAAGTTGCGCTCAACGCAATCCGCTGTGCTGGCTTCAATCTCCTTGACCACCCACCATATTCTCCGGACTTAGCCCCAAGTGATTTTCACTTATTTCCAAAATTAAAAGAGGAAATTCGTGGAACAAAATTTCACGATCATGACGCGGTTATAGCTGCCGTAGAGGACTTTTTCGAGAGTCAAGAAAATAATTTTTTTTCACAAGGAATAAGGAAGTTAGAAGCGCGTTATTCTAAATGCATTGCATTGGAGGGAGATTATGTAGAAAAATAAAATATTATTATTTAAATCTTTGCATTTTTTAATATTGATTCCAAGAATTTTTTGATTCACCCTCGTACGTGTGTTATTTATTCATTTTAACATAACGTGTACTAAAATTTTCCTGAATATTTTCTGTTATTTTTCCAAAGAAAATTCGTTGTAAATAATCATCCTAACGATGATTTTTTAGAGAAGAGCATTAACGCCAAGGGTTTTTTTTATTCCATTTGAATATAATTCCATGCTATATAATAATGGATCGAAACACCTGCTGTCCGGCAATTGAAATAAAAGCGTCCCTCCGAGCTCATTTTACGGACCCTTGCTAAATTACGCTAATTTACAGACACATTTTCTTTACCTAAAATAATACAGACTTCAACAGACCATTAATATTTAATCCTTATTGGGGTTGGCAACCTTTCTTTTTAAAGGATATTATTTTTCGGGCTATTTATAGTGAAGTAAACAAAAAGTAGTTTTCGAATAAACATAAAGGCCGACAACGCACCTGAGACTTTATGTCACGTATGTCCATGGGCGGTGGTGATTACTTACCATCTGGTAACACTCCTGCTCGGTTGTCCGCTTTGTTATAAAAAAAGAATATTGTTTTATTATTTTATAGTATGCATTTAAATGCACAAAGCTTCACCACAGTCATCACTATTACTGACATGCAAGATATAAAAATCTGATGAGATTTGAAAAAACTATATTATATATTTAAATAAATACTTTGGAAGAACATCACTTTAGTTATTTTTTTAAAACAAAAAAAAACTCGATATACCGGTACTCAATATAACGGTGGTGGGATGGCCATTTTAAACGGAATACTACTTAGTATTTTTTGGAGCTCAACGAAAGTCCCGATACTGATTTTCAGTGGATATAATATAGAGATTTAAAACCTATTAACTAACCCAGTAACTCGAATATATTCAAGTCATAATATTCATATTAAATATACTAATAAACTGTACGTACTTGCTATTAAGACTAGGTTTTATTTAAATAATTTTACAATTTTTTTATTAAAGTAATTTCTGTCCTTTAATATGGATGAATACTGTATTTATAGTGTTGTTGGCAACCCTAAATTCCTAATAAATTGCTTCAAGAGGAACGTTACTGCGATGGGGTGTTTCGACTTGTAGGACTTTCATTCAGGCAATATTACAATTCCTTCAATAAGAACTAAGAGATTATTCTTGTTTTTAAAACTTTCGAAATAAATTATGAATACAGAATTTAATATTTTCTGAATGAACGAAATTTCTATTTTGGTTTCGGTTATTTGTAAAGATTCGAACAATTCAATCACAATATGGGTATGGGTATGTGTGCGTGAGAGGTAGATTAATTTTATTGACAAAACAAACAATAGCAATTGTGACGCAAAATCATTATCCGATCCATTCATGCATGGGTTGTAGGTATCTACTGGATAAATACGTATAGATAGATAATGTTAGTAAAAGATAATGTTATTACTTTATATTAGCCCAGTTCATGCTAGTCTTGTTTTCATACGTTTAAAATATTTGAGAAAGTTTGCTAATGTATTCAAATGAATTCTCTTGTTGCAGGTTGTGTGCAACAGTGCAAGTTTGCGCGGAGTTCCGTCAGCGTTGAGTCCGAATGTAATGCAGTTATCGCTGTCACGGGCAGATCTCCGCGTCCTACGCTCTGATGCATTTGCCCATCTCAGACAACTCCGCCGCCTGTCTCTCGACGCCTGTAATCTAACGCGTATACGTCCTTTCGCCTTTCGGGGCCTACCACGCTTGGATGAACTGTACATACAACACACGCCACTCGCTACGGTCGACGCATTCGCATTTGCAGCCCTCCAGAATATATCGTCAATAGTCCTGTCACATAACCGAATTGCGCAAATCGAGGGTTATGCATTCGCTGGAACAAATTTTATAAAACTTATTTCGCTCAGGAATAACCCCATCAAACGGATTCTAGCACATGCATTTTCTGGTCTTAACGATGTAGCTCAAATAGAATTACCCTCTGGAGTTAAGTCAATCGAACCGAAGGCTTTCTTCGGTCTTGAGGGCATCGGTGTATTGGAGCTAGCTTACATGGATTTACCATCGCTGGTGGCGGATACATTTTTCGGATTAACTCGTGTCGGTCGACTGGCTTTGCGTGAATCTGATCTTGGTGTTATTCGTGTTGGCGCTTTTGACGGCTTGAGGCACGTGGACGTACTGGAAATGTGTAATAATAAAATTGATGGTATCGAGGAGCTTTCGATAATACATAATAATAGCGTCCATACTTTCAAAATGACTGGAAATCACATGCTTGAAGCGCCAGAAGCGGTGATTCTAGAGGTAGAAAACATAGTTATACGTGGCAATCATTTACCGTGTGAGTGCGGTCGCGATCCTCTGTCTAATCAGTTGGCGTTGACGCCGGAGTTTGCGGAGGAGAACTTGTGTTTATCTCCCTTGAAAGTGCGTGGTCGCAGCTTGTCGAGCGCTGCAGGGTCTGTGTGCCGAAGTGACGGGGGAGGTAGCGCGCGCGCGAGAGCCTCCGCCGGTACCAGCCCTGTTGGCGGCACGCTCAGACAATCTCTCGCGGTAACTAGCATTACGATCGCTTTCCTTGCAAACAGTTAGCCGCCCATGGTGTTCAATATTGTATATGTCTGTAAATATTGTATAGTATGTGAGAATGTAATGCGAAATTTTACATTGAATGGGTCCGTTCATTTAGTATACGTTGGACCATGAATAAAATTTGCCTTTGGATACTTACTTGTTTTACTCACTCAAGTTTATAAGAGTTGTTTTATTTTAATCTGCTTAAAGTAAGCTGTTATATTGGAATGTTATTCATCTTCTACGATCCAAATGAATGTAATAAAGGTATTAAGATCAAGAAATTAGTTTTATTTATGGCGTATTCTGCAATTCATTCAATTCAATTTATAGACCATTGGATTTTTCATACTCAAAATGAATAGATAGGTACCTACATTTAGTATTGAAGTTGCTTAGGTATATAAAAATCCTGTTTTTTTTGGTAAACGCTTAAAATTGGTCTAAAATTTGGACATTTGTAAGTGAATTATTGTTTATATTGTTATAAAGTGTTTTAGGCCGATCTATGAAGAAAACTAATTTTGCCAACATTTTCTTAGTTCACTTTGATTCTTCAGCGAATAATGGATTATAAAAACATTACGAAATCATGTGAATGATAAAAAAAAAAACTTATTCTAACAAAATTGATATCCCACAATAGACCTAAGTACTTATATTTCTGTGCTATTTTGGCAAGCATCGAGAAGGTAATTAAAAATTTATGGCAGAGTAAAAATAGCTGCAGTATCTGTATTTCTAGTCAATTAGCAGAGACATCAGATAGGAACTGAGTTATGTCGTGCTGTCGGAAGGAACCTAGTTGGGACAGAGATATATCGTTTATTCTTATATCGTACGCTCCAACGATTACTGAGGAAGCGCTATCTCTGATTAAGTTAAATGGCGCACATTAGTATGTAAATTATTTGATATTCGTTACAATTAAAGTAGAAGTTACGTAAACATTGAAACAAAATATCAACTTTAAAAAGTCGGCGCATCATAAGGTCTGACGTTTAGATGTCCCTGATATAAGGATAATTTTATAGTATGTAATGCCCCGACATTATAAAATTATAGGGTCTCCCAAAAATACTCGACATTGACAGAATCCGTTTTTGATGGAGGCTGCTATTAATTAAAAGAAAAAGAAGAAGGATTAATTTTCAAATTCAAATCATTGATTCAAATGAATAAATAAATAGGTATCATAATGTACACAAATGAACGTCACTAAGAATATAATATAATTTTACATTTACTGCCAGTTCTCAAATCAAAGGCGTAGAACGCTGCCGTCGTCGTACGGGTAAACGCAGTACTTGCAAAATGGCGGTTTCTGGTAAAGCACGATAAAAGGACTTAAAAGACTATTAACTTCAACTGTATTTTTATTTATTGTATTTTTTAAGAAATTGTATTTAAATTTAGTTAAAATAATGTGTATGTACAATTCGCACTTATTTTTAAATTTAAAAAAAGGAAAATTCATATTTTGTCAAATACTGCGTTCTTTATTACGACGGCAGAACGGACGAGAAGAACTGGCAATAAACTTTCCACCACTATTTTTAATCGCCAAGTTTATTGTTTTTACAAAATGTTTGGAAGGTGCTGCAACCATTACACCATGTTCCACGTGACATCTTGAAGTAATTAGCTAAAATAATAAAAAAATAAACAAAACAAAGATTTGTCCTCCATCAGCAGTAGGCATGGTGAAACAGGATCACGCACTTACATTATCGTGGGAACATCACGTAAACACATAGTCGAAATAGCTACCTAATATCACCATTACGAATTCAAGTCCGACCAGTCACCACGAGTAATATCAATATTAATTAATTACTTCAAATATCAATATGCAACGAAATATTATTAAGTGGAATTTGTATTTAACTTCTTTTCTGAACTGTTTTGTAAACGGATTATGTTGCGCGATGCTATTTAATGCAATTCGGCTACATTGCAGTCCGAGGTAGCTTTATACAAGTGCTCTTGTATCTTCAGTATCTCATTTTGTTGATATTTTAATTATAAAAAATATATTTTTCTTTTTTTATGAAGGTAATTACAGAGCAGAAAATTACAGAACTTAACCTGCTTACTTATCAAGAATAAAAATGTGAGCGAAACATTGAAATCCGTTATTTATGTGAGATTTAAGAATATTAAACAAAATATACAAATATCCAAACATTCATACTTCTTAAATTAGAATCATAATTAATTGCATGAATTCCATCCTTTTTTTGTTAAACGCGTGTTAATCAATTATTTTATAACAAGACATTTAAAGTTGCTACTTTCAAATATTTTATAATACTTTTACAGATTTAGTAAATCAGTAATCAAATATAGTAGGTATCCCAAGTATCACAACGCAGTTCTTCTGTGGCAAAAAGTTGTAAAATCGAATGTGACAACTTGATATAGTTGGTTAATTCAGTACCTACCTATCTATAGGAGCAGATATCCAACCACTTTGTCATAAATTGATACCTTGTTAGTTAGCTAACCACATTTTATAGGAACCATATCAACATTACACTTATATTTATTTCTTTAATAAAATCGGTGAGTCAGTCAGTGACAAAATTGAGGAACTTTGATTTGCAATATTAAACTCTACTGGTTCAAATTTAATATAATTTGCAAATATGTCAAGCTACTTAATGCCCTCATGGTCCCTGAAAATTTAGCTTCAAGATTTTTCAACAACGAAGTTACAGGGGGACGAATATGACCCGAATGGTTTCGAGAAAAGTATGATACGACCGTGCTCGATTTGGCAGGAGCACCCCCGTGCCCCCAGATTGTTATCACTTATATACATAGACATCACGCCTATTTCCCATTGGATTGAATTGAATAATAATAATTATAATTGTTCTCATACAAGAAGCCAATGTGGTATCAGATAATGCTTATATAATATTTTCATTAGGATTAATGATTTCAAGCAGACGTTGGGATTTATGCCGTACATTCACACATGTTGAAACCGCACGTCACGCACCACTCATTAGCGAAGTATCGATCGGATTCACCACTTAGCACGCGCCTGCACAAATTTCCTTCCTATTTCCTAAACGTTGGTTGTTGAACTAACGCAAATACAATACTTATCCTGCCAATTTCAGGAGTGTATAATTATTATTGGAGCTTACGCTTGAACGTGTTCCAAAAATTCAGATGAGAACCTAATTTGCAAAATGTCACTCATAACTTTCTATGAAATAAAGTACATATATAGATATAAAATATATTTATATAAACATATTAAACCCGGCGGGATTTGAAACCGTTGTCCATTGGAGCGTATTCTCGATGTAACGTTAACTAACGAAATTTTTGAAATGAATTATTGAAATAAAATCAAACCGAAAAGTTCAAAATTCAACACAAAACTATGGTTCCGCCTCTTCCCAATTTTGCCTGAAGGACGTTTACATAATTGACCTCTGAATAATTATAGCCTCTTCTAAAAAATTTTAACTGCCATACAATTTAATTAGCTGTTATAGTATCAGAGGTTCCTTTTGAAGTCTCAAGTATTTTTTTAATAATAGTAGACTTATTTAATGCCCATTCGACTGTGTTTTTTTTCAAAATAACAATCTAATATCCAGTGGTTGTTGATAAACTGTAAACATATAACAGCTACAGTTCCAATCCAGAACGAGACATAAAGTTGCAGCATCACGTTCAACTTTTAAAGAGCTTCGGTTAGTAGGACACCTTTTGAAGGAAGTTAGCAGAACGAATCGTACTAATGATCTCAGTCACTTGCACCTGACGGCTTTGATTCGTAACGCTTCCAGTAAATAAAAGGAAATAGCACTGTCAAGACTCATTCACGTTTATTGTAGGTACGAAAAGCGCCGGAACTCTACGAACGTTGCAATAAAACATCATCTCTAAATGATTTGCATTCATCCATAGAAATATTCAGTTTTGGTTTACTACTAATATAACGCAGATTATGTAGGTTGAAAGCGAGTAAAGTTGAAACCTGAATATGAACTCGTATTTTACTAAGATTTGGTTTTATGTTTTGTAGGTGCACGATAATGAAACGTCCCCCAATTCTAATTTCTCTATTAATATAATTTACACAAATTTCTTATAAGACATTGAATTAAATACAGTTCAAGTATTTTAACAAATTGAATAGAATCAAAATTGTATGCCACTCAAATTATAGTACAAATGTACACGAAAAGTTGACGGAAGAAAATTTATAAAAAAAGTTGACGGAAGAAAATAAGGGTTCTATTAGGCTCCTTATTAATAATTAATTAAAGGACGGTGACAATAATTGTTCGATATTAAACAATTAGTTGATTATAGGCGAGAATATCAGCTATATCTATACTAATATTATTTATTTGTTTGTTTGTTACGAATTAACTCAAAAATTACTCTACCGATTTTAAATTTTTTTAGCCAGTAACATAGGCTTTTTTGTGTATAGTACATCTACATTGCACACGTGCGAAGCCGGGGCGGATCGCCAGTATCGAATAAAATTGTATATAGAACGTAATTTCTCGAAGATAAGAAGGTATGTTTGACAACAGAAACTTAATTAAAATTGTAAGATCGTGAACTTTTACAGCGCAGTCACTACGAAGGCTGCAATAGACAAGTGATTATGAGAGTCTAGAAAATACAAATAGTCACTTCTTATATTATCTTCTTGTATCTACTTATTAGGATTTCTTAATTCTTTTATTCTGTACATTTTTATGAGTTACTATTATTATTTACTAATAGTAACTCTATGTATACGTCTATAAGAAGATTTGAACAACCGTGTATTTGCTTTTAGTTGCATTCGAGCAGGAGAGGAGTTAAAACAGCGTCAAGCTGAAATGTAGTCCATTGTTTCACAAATTGAAACATCAATGAACATTCTCGTGGATTTATGTAGCAATGTAGTGCCTCACAACGTTTTACTTTCGAGTAGTTTCCATATCGTACTTTTAACCTAGGTAACATCACAGTTGTGAGTTATATTTTACAAGCATATTAACACGGTCAATGTGAAAAGGGGTCTAACTCGCCTAGTACGTGTCTCATATGCGGTGCGCCGAAGTGAAACATAAGCAATCAGTTATTTAATATGAGCAAAACAAAAGCAAATACATTATTTTAGAGATAACCCAAAAAAAGGGTTAAGTTTTTTAAAACGTCACGGGGCTCAGTAGACCTCGTGCAGCTACAATGATTGTTTTAGTACAAGGTCTAAAATGCCCCGTACCGCAGGAATTGAAAGTATAGATAACAGTGCCCCTGTAAACATGTTAAGGGAGTCTTTAATGGTAGATAATGGTAGATAATGGTAGATAATTACATTTTTTAGTTTAGCACATAGGTAACACATATAAAAACATTGCAACATAGGAAAGGGCAATAAGACCATATTGAGATTTTTTTTAGCTTCATTTGAAAATACTAAAATAGTATACATAATAGTATAGATATGTTTATTCCAAAATTTAACAATTAAAGTCAAATTATTCTTTAAGTTTTGGTTAATATTTTTACTTAGTTTTAGAAATATAAATTAAAATCAATTTAAGTATGTTTGTTCTCTTCTTATCTATTCATCCGTTTATTATGAAGCTTTGGTGAGATGATCTGCATAAGCCCGCGAAGGTTACTTGCCCTTTTTTACTTTAAGTGACATTGAAACGCATATTGGGTAGGTACAGTTAGTATAATATAAGGATAATTAATGTTAAGTATGTCTTATGAATAATCTTCATGTAAAGTAAAATATAACGCAAGTATAAAACATGTAGGTAGTAAAATAAAAATCCAGTGAGTGATAATTCCCATTACTTTGATGTGCGTAAAACCACTTTCACCGTAATGATACTTATTCAAATAACCTGGCATAGGATTTATTAAAATATTTCATTTCTGTTCACAAATCATTATCACGTTTAACACAAACATTAAATTTGTATAAAACGGTAAAGCGTATTATTTATTCTAAATAGATCGTATCGATCAAATGTCAGTACTTTTTCTTTTGTAATATTAATCGATATACCAAAATAACATAAACATGTCAACATGTTCAATGACATGTTTCTTGACCAAAACATCGAAACAATACCACTTCAATAATGAGGAAAATATTTTAATATTTGTGATATAAGAGTGTACTTACTGATCTTGAAGATGTAAGGCAAAATAGAATGTTGTATGTCTGCTACATCAAGATTTACTATGATTGGTATCATCGACATATTGCAAGCGAGACCGAATCTGACACTAAAAATATTAACTGAAGCCTAAATTATGAAATATTGAAGTTCTGCATGTGAAGCTATAAATAATATTTTGCTTTAAAAATTCACATTCTGTTTTATAACAGCGTAGCTAAGTGCAATTAAAAAGTGATTCGCATATTTATGACGTCATAACGGATCGCTGTGGTGAATATCCAAAACAATTTTTAATTTAGGAACTTAGGATTTCAGTATCTTGAACGGCTAATTACGAATGGAATGAGTACTAGTTATATTTGGCAATTGTTTTGAAATTAGAATCAAATTTAATGTATTAACTTTTTTATATTTCTTTTGTTTCTAGCTCGTCCTTCTCGAAGAAGCGCAAGTGAAATGCTAGCTAACTCGGAGTAAAGAACAAACATCTTAGGAAGATGATATCAGTGCTCTAGCTTTAGTAATTACAGTTAGTGTTATGGACAAGCATAATTCCATCTGTCTCAGACTTTGAGTTTGAGTCTGAATTTTAATAAAAAAGTCTGTTCTTATATCAATGAAAATAGAATATGAGATGACTGATAATAATTATATCGATTATTAAAAAAAAAAACTAAGCTATAATAGTCTGTGCTATATTGAAGTTTGTTAGCTCATTGGACGAACGCCTTAGTAAGCTTGAACAGGGAGCCAAGAAAATGGGCCCTAAATCTCAGCCCACACAATGATCAACACTATTAAAATCATGGCTTGGAATGCCAATGGACTACTTCAACACCACCATGAACTGCAAGCAGTCCTAGTTCTAGAAAATATTGATGTGTGTCTCATCTCAGAAACTCATTTCACTAAAGAGTCACACATTAATTTTAAAGGGTATAAAGTATATCATACAATACACCCATATAACACATCAAGGGGTGGTAGCGCCGTTATCATAAAAGATAATATACAGCACTACGAAGATAAAAAATATAGCAAAGAAGAATTTCAAGCCACAGTTGTATGTATACAAACCAAAAAACAGCCTATAACACTAGCAGCAATCTATTTCCCGCCAAGGCATCAGTTAAAAAAGGAGGACTACACTGAATTTTTAAGACAGCTTGGTGTACGCTTCATCATAGGGGGAGACTTTAATGCAAAGAATACTTATTGGGGCTCCAGATTAACAACCACTAAGGGTAGACAACTATTAGAAGCAGTAAGAGAATTACGCTGTGACGTAATATCAACCGGCAAACCAACCTATTGGCCCACGGATCCAAAAAAGGTACCAGACCTCATAGACTTTTTTATATACAAAAACATCACACATAACTTTTTGCATATCGAAGAGAGACTAGACATGAGCTCTGACCACTCAGCGATTTTACTAACCTTAAATGATAGTATAATTAAAACAGAAACTATACCAAAACTTGTAAATAACAAAACAGACTGGGTCAAATTCAGGGAAGATCTAACACACAAAATAAATTTGAAAGTATCACTACGTAGTGCTCAGGAATTAGACCGTGAAGTTGAGAAGTTCAACACAGATGTCCAACAAGCTGCGTGGAACAACACACCTGAAATAAAAACGCGCCTTAAAGGAAATAATTATCCTAAGGAAATCAGAGATCTTATAATAGCTAAGAGAAAACAAAGACGCAAATGGCAGCAAACAAGATCACCACAAGATAAAACAAATCTGAATAGAATGACTAAAACTATCAGAAATGAAATCCTTTTGCTAAAAGAACGTAGTTTGAAAGCTCATTTAAATATGCTTACCAGTAAAAAGGATAGTAACTACTCTTTATGGAAAACTGTTAAAACAGCAAAAAAACCTATAAATGCCATCCCACCCATACAAATTCCGCACGGAGAATGGGCAAGAAGCAATGAACAGAAAGCGGAATATTTTGCTCACTACTTAAAAGCAATATTCCAACCGAATGCCTCTCAAACATCTGATCAAACATGGAATGAAGTGGAACAAGACTCTGAAGAAATTAAAATGGTGACACCAAAGGAGGTGTTACTCGAAATAAAGAACAATATTAACGCAAGAAAATCGCCAGGTTTTGACCTTATTACTGGAGAAGTCCTGAAACAGATGCCTCGAAAAGGAATTGTCATGCTGACATACCTATATAATGCTGCACTTCGATTAAAATATGTACCAGCGTTATGGAAAGTAGCAGAAGTGATAATGATACCGAAGCCAGGCAAACCACCTCATGATGCAACATCATACAGACCGATATCACTACTTCCGGTAATATCTAAACTATTTGAAAAACTTCTTCTTAAGAGATTAAAATTAGTTATAGAGCAGAAAAAGCTTATACCTGATCATCAATTTGGTTTTAGAACTCAACACTCAACGATAGATCAAGTGCATAGAATAACAAGTATTATTGAAAAAGCTTTAGAGGAAAAGAAGGTTTGCTCTGCATTATTTCTGGATGTAGCACAGGCCTTTGATAAAGTCTGGCATGAAGGCTTAATATACAAATTAAAAACCATGCTACCTAAACAATATACAGATATTCTTGAATCATATATATCAGATAGAATGTTCAGGATACGACAAGAAAATGCTTACTCTGAACTAAAAGAAATCAAAGCTGGAGTCCCGCAAGGAAGTGTATTAGGTCCGGTCCTTTACCTATTATACACTCGTGATATCCCAGTGCTACAAAAAAACACCATTGCTACCTTTGCTGATGATACGGCAATACTGGCTGTCGAAAATAACCACGAGGAAGCAACAAAAACTATTCAAATAGCTACCAACAAAATTTATGATTGGACACAAAAATGGAGAATACGATTGAACGAAAGTAAATCGGTTCATATCAATTTCACCAACAAACATGAAAAGTACTATCCTATTTATATAAATAACGTTATTGTACCGTATGCTAACACGGCAAAATACCTTGGCATCACCTTAGACGCGAAGCTTCGCTGGAAAGCTCACGTTAAAAAGAAGCGAGATGAGCTCAGGATAAGATATAAAAATCTTAACTGGCTAATTGGAAAGAGCTCGACTCTTTCAGTAGAAAATAAATTAACTGTATACAGACAAGTCCTGAAACCAATATGGACTTATGGCATCCAGCTCTGGGGCTGCACCAGTTCAACCAATATCAAAATGATACAATCTTTTCAAAATAAAGTACTAAGAGATATTGTAAATGCTCCCTGGTACGTTCGCAACGTCGACATTCACAAGGACCTTAAGATAGAAAGCGTCGACAGAGAAATTCAAAAGCACGCCAAAGCTCACCATCAACGACTTCTTCATCATGTGAATGTCGAGGCTGCCCAGCTCCTCGATACCACTGGACTAGTGAGAAGACTCAGAAGGACGAAACCTTTTGAGTTAGTGTAACCTAGCATACACATTATTATGCAAAGTGAGAACAAAGTGGAAAGTGCAAGTGAACACAGTGACAATTATTAGTGTTAGTGTAATAAGACAATGTTTTTAAGGACACCAGTGGGTGAACTTTAAATTAAGAAAATAACCCTAGAAGATTAAGTTAAAATAGAACTGTTTATTAGCCTCTGTTGGCTAGATTACAGTAGTTTTAGATAAAAAAAAAAAAAAAAAAAAAAATATTATATCGAAACAATGAAAAGAGAATGAGCTCGCCGCCTCGTTAGTGAAAAAAGAAAAACGGATTAAATCGTACATTCGACGCGACTAGGACTCCGCGTTTGTTCATGTCTTTTATATTGTTCAACACAATTACACAGAGTTTTATACAGTATACGTCTCTATACAAAGGCTGGAGCAAAGATTTACCATTGACAAAGCAGTATCCACAAAGATATTGTTGAACACACGAGTCAAGAGAAACACGAGAGTTTAGTGGATAAGATTAGAACAATAACGACTGTACTAAAACATGTTTGTTTATGTTAGTTATCGACACAGACAGTCTCCTAATGGTAGGTGATAACTTAGCCACAGAACATCAGTCAATGATCGACTGTCAATATAATTTGACATTCGAGAAACATAGACTGAAACTGAAATTTTCAATTCACGGTTACTCCATCAATTGTTACCCGGTCGGAATTTTGATTTTCCACCCCCCTGTTAAATGCCCGAAATGACTAGTAGGGAGAACTTGTTTAGAAACATTGTAAATATGTCATCACGGCGGGATTCGAACCCGCAACCCATCGGAACGCTAGACATGGGAGACCTTTAAACGCATTTTAAGTGATAATATTTATACCTACTTATCAGTGTAGAACCAAAATAGCCAACGTTAGAAAGTTGAAAAGACAGCACTCACTAAGAAGGGTTTTCAGGAAACCCCGAGGGGATGGAAATTTGCGCAGAGGAAAATACGGGCAAATTAGTTTAAGCTAATACAAGTTTCGATATCACATTTCACAAATATTTTTTTGTTTTAATGTTATTCAAGTACATACACAATATTATTTGTTATTCCAGAAAAAAATGATTCAAATTTTCTTACACTTGCGAAAATACAATTATAGTACTACTTGTACTACTATTGTGGTACTTTCAAGGACTTTATATATATTTGGGTACTTTTACTTATGGCTTGGAATTAATAATTGCACACATGCCAAAAATCTCGAAAAAGAAACCAATATTAGTTATTAATTTCATTTTAATAAAGTTACGTAACTAGTTGATTCTTCCCAATTAAAAATAGTAGAGATACGTGCTTGAACTATGGACAGCAAATAAACTAATGACAAAAATATTTTAATATGATAAATTGGTATTCATTCAAAATCTTATAAAAACACTTTATTATTTATCTATATCTATACTAATATTATAAAGAGGAAAGATTTGTATTTTTGTATGATATGAATAAACTCAAAAACTACTGGACCGATTTTGAAAATTCTTTCACCAATAGAAAGCTACATTAATAGCTTTTTTGTATAGTACATCTACATTGCACCCGTGTGAAGCCGGGGCGTGTTTCTAGTCAAAAATAAAATTGTAGTTCATAAGCAACTTATGAACTACGCTTAAGGCATAAAATATGGCGGCTTTATTTCATATAAGCAATTCCTTCCAGGCAACTATAATACTTTATTAAAATCATTCACGTAGATTATAATAGAATAACTTTCTATATTTAAAAAAAATGTTGTGTGTCTGTTCGTGTGTACCTACACTAAGCCTACGCGCAGACTAGAGCCACCGGTGGCCGCCACTAGAAGCGGCCTCTAGACGCGGCCACCGGTGGCCTGGTTCAGCCACTGTAAAATGTATGAAATATCGCGCCCGCGCGTTGTTGCGGCCACCGGAGGCTAGAAGCTCTGTGGCGGCCACTCGAGCGCCGTGTTTGCGCGGATGCCCTAAATTGTATGAAATATTACGCCCGTAGCTTGTGGCGGCCACCGGTGGCTATGCTGTGGTCGCCACTAGTGGCTCTAGCCTGCGCGTAGGCTAAAGGATTTACAATTTGTTACCATCTTAGGAGCTTGACTGTTTCCTGTTTGCATAAGACTTTTGGCAAGAAATACAATATATTATAAGGAAAAAAGCCTTGAAGTTTGCAGAAAACTTGGGACAAATATATTTTCTATTAACTCAGTGAAGTCTGATGGCGCTGTGATCCATAACGAGTATTGGCCTGCGATGACGATTTGTCCTGTGCTCTTTCTTGATTAAAAATAGAAATATTTTAAATATATTTTGTAAAATGTAATAGAGTTCACTTATTCGTAAAAGTATTTTAATATACCAACTTCGTCGATTTTTTTGTTTTGCTACCAAGTTTTGTACCAAATAAACCAAACCTCAGATCTCCGAAGAAAATGTGAAAATACATATTTTCAGCAGACAAGACCATTTACCATGACATATTCCAAGAAACGACCGTATAAAATATTTTAAATATAGTAACACCTTTTACATAAGCCTGCCGCGTTTAAAAAACACGGCTAAGTGCTAAATATTATAATGAAATACTGAACTACTGGTCGTTTTTACTGTCTTCTAATGATATACTCGTGATTTACCCATCTATTAATATTGTAAACATTACAAGATATATTTATATTACGATAAAAATAAGCTGAAACATTTCCGTAAAAATTGCAAATAATTTTACGGCTTAGCCAAACTTTTATTTGCTAATACCCAAGAGCAATTCATACTTTGTTTACAAATAAACTTTATTTAGAAATCGCGAAGAATGGGCCTTTATTTGAAAAGGATAGGTAAATCGATTTATGTAAAACAGATCGCTCTTTTTATATGTAAATTCTTCTTGATTTCAGAAAGATTGAATTGGTGGTGTCGAAAAGTTACAAATATTGGATACAAAATGAGTTTCTGTTGAGTATTGAAAAACATTTTTTAACTCCATATTTGTCTGTAATACACAATACAAATACAAATGTAAAAATGATAATGAATCTGGTGTATACATACATATTAAGTTAAAAATATTTAAATAAAATACTGTATACCGGATTAAAACGCGATTTATTATTTATATTGTTTAAATTATTTATCCCGACGTTTCGGATGCTTTTCAGCAACCGTGGTCGCGGGGAGACAGTATTTTATTTAAATGTGTGATACTCGCGTTAATAAAAGACAATATTAAGTTAGGTATAGTAATATATTCATTGATAGTAATTATGCCGTGCTTGCAAAGAGTAATGACTGGAAATGATTACCATTACGGCTTCGATCGAAGAGGACAATACGAGATAGGAATGGAAACATTAATAAAGTGGATGTTGATAGTAATAGCTCTCAGGAATTGATTATTCTCAGGTATTGATTAAGTGAAATCCCGATTCCCCTAGTGGGGTATGGGGCAGACCCATTTCTGTGTCTGTTTCACTGATCATTATTCTTTACAGGAAAGTAAGTAATCAGCCTTCTGTGCCCTGCCCGACCGGAACATTTTTTTAAATTTTGTTTCCCCGGGATTCGAACCCCTGGGATCTAAGGTCCTGACCTCCGGTGCTAAACACATCGCATTTACCACTGAGCCATGGAGGCAGTATTAATTAGGAAGTATTTAAATGAAACGTAGAATTGATTTATCAAATTTTAAATGAATTCCTGTGTGTAATAGGCATGTGTCAGAAATATTTATGTGACTTTTTCAATATTTGTTTTATTAAAATGCAAATATCATTAGCGCTTTGCGCTGTGCGCCAAAACTGTTGTTTAAACTTTTCCCCGCGAATCGAATCCTGAACCTCTGGTGCTAAAGCTTCGTGCCACTGAGCCATGGGGTGTAGGTAATTGTAAAATTATAACCTGAGGCCAGCGCCTGGACACATTTTATGCAATTTCAACTGATTTCGCACACAACCGACAAAATTACTATACGAATATTTCTCACATAACCGACAAAATGACAATACGAATATTTCTCACACAACCGACAAAATAACAATACGAATATTTCTCACACAACCGACAAAAAGTCAATACGAATATTTCTCACACAAATGACAATACGAATATTTCTCACATATAACCGACAAAATACGAATATTTTTTCGCAAGTTATTCGGTGTTAGGTATTGACATAGTATTAGTATAAAATGTCAATGTGCTTAGGCCTCTGATATTAAATAATATTATATAATAGTAAAAACAGCTTTAAAAGATCTTTGAAATAGTAGGTTTAATATAGATTAATAATAATTAAACAAAAAAATAAAAAAGTCGGGATTTGTTTTGTTTATCGTCTTACATCCACCTGAATCGGTTTTTAGCATTTTTTTTCTATTCCAGACATTTTACCTCTACAGTTTTATTATATGTATAGATAGATAATAATTACTTCATTTAAAATGTTAATTAATGTCCATTGTATATTTAGAAAGCGACAAACGAATATTAAAGTTAATTTCAATTGTACCTTGACTCCGGCAATGAAAGTCAATTAAGGTAATAATCTGTTAGATTGGAGCTTTTCGTAATTGTACGACTTAAGGAGGCCATACTTTTACTTTTATGGAGACCATAAATCGTTTTCTTAGTAGCAAAATGGGAAAACACCTGATTACCTTATGGTATATACCTATTTTAAATGTAATTAAATGTTTATAAACAACAATTATACTAGGCTATGTATATATTATACTAGGTATACTGTAAGCATGTCTTCCCTACGTCTGGTAGCTTCGGGGATAGAACGGGTGGGAGGAATATCGTAATTCATTCACAACCACCGTTCATAGATGAAAAATCGTGAAGTGCATATTGCACGTTGCGGTTTCAGTCTATGGATTTCCGAAAGCTCGAAGTAAAACGTAGGTCCATCAATTACTGATGTTCTGATGACTGAGGTATTATCTACCATCATGTGAACCTCATGCTCGTCTGTCGATATCTCACATAAGAAACAAGTGAAAAAACAAAAAACGGACTGTCATTTGTTTACGTAGGCGGAGTGACGTAGTACTTTTATTCTTTGAAAAAATCCAACATTCCCGCGCCGGTGAAGCCCTCAAACCCTATTAATAAATAGACTATTCGTATTAGGCCTGATCGGAAATATCTGTTCCGATAATTATCTATCTAAAATGTTATCCATGATATAACAAAACAATGGAGACCAGTATATTTTAAAAAACATTACTAATTTATTTTTTTATAATCATTGTATGCCGTATAACACGGATACACGACTATAAAGCTGGAGCGTAGGGCAGTTATAAAATCAAGCAGTAAATCAAGCCATCCCTTTTATGACCACAATTAAATTGATGCATTAACAGCGCGAAACAATTCCATTTATGGACGCTCGTATTTGGTTCAAGATTCATCATTGATTTACATCAACCTGAATGTTTATAGAACAATTCACGGGGCAGTGCCTTTCTTTTTATTGATAGTAACTGAAGGACGAGTTTGCTGTAAAAGGCTTTGATTGAATTGGAAAGGAGAGAATACTATTAGTATAAAAAATATTATGTAAAAAAATAGAATACAAAAGAAGTATTTTAAATAAAATACTGTATACCGGATTAAAACGCGATTTATTATTTATATTGTTTAAATTATTTATCCCGACGTTTCGGATGCTTTTCAGCAACCGTGGTCGCGGGGAGACAGGATAAATAATTTAAACAATATAAATAATAAATCGCGTTTTAATCCGGTATACAGTATTTTATTTAAATGTGTGATACTCGCGTTATTAAATGACAATATTAGAAGGCTTTCCTTTTTATATTAGGTTGTAATGAAGGATGATGAACGGGTTTATTATATACGAGTATTTCAGCCTAATTAAATAAGCAATAACGTTATATATTAAAATTAATATGCATAATGTAATAATAATTATTATTAGTTAATAGCACATAATATGGGAATTAATATTTTATAAATATTTTTGATTTTTGATCTTTTTTAGTGTTTTAAGATTTTATTTTGAGGTTTAATATTATAACTGAATAATAATTCAGGAACTACATATTTGAATTTTGAAACATTTCGGGGGTAAAAAATCTGCACGTGTTTAAGTCATAGAAAATAAGGCAATACCGTCGTATCAGTTAATGATTAATGAAATATCTTAAAGTACTGCAATACAACTAACTTCAAAAAAAATTCATAAAGATATTATGAATTTTGGGCAATAAAAAGCAATTACCACGGCTACAAAACAGGTGAATAAAAATCTTTCAAGCAATAAACAAAACGTTATTGCGTCAAACTTGTTTTCCATTCAGGAAAAGCTCGTTTCCTTACTTTTGAATTAGATTCACTTTGATAAATAGATAGGTATTCCTGAAACGTATCTGAATATATTTTATAGGAAACACACTATAAATCAATGTACCTACTATCGCTGGCGAAGATGTTAGAAAAATTATATTGTAGGATAAAGTGAGTGTATATTTCAGAATTTATGTACTAGATGTTCGCGTGAATGATTATGTTCTCGGCGTATTATTCGATTCATACCAGAGTCTGGAGAAAGGACATTAGTTACCCGTCACTTGTGAGGAGTGGAGTGCGACGTGCAACTTCCAGCGGGCGTGTTGCGAGCGCTGACGATGCGATTTGTTCGAAGAATTGCATTGTTCGCGGACACCTGGAATCTGGATTTGGTTAGTTTGATTTGGAATTCGTATGTACATATTATATAGTATATGTTAAAACGTCTTGAAATAAAAGATGTCTCACCTATGCTTTTCTATATACTTTGAACTCATGTAAGACTATTAACTATATAGGCAAAATTTTAAACATAATGACCTGCTAGATTTCAAGTATGCAGTACTATTATAATACTTATCTCTTAATAACTTTATTTGATATTTATTAATAATTATTATTACCGTTGACGTCATAATTATGAGCCTTTGTAAAGGGATTATGATTTTAATAATATATAACCCAAATTAAACTAAGACAGGAGGCCATATAGTGTGATATTGAATCTCCGTACATATTGTGTAATTTTCCCGTAGCACGTCACAAGGATGTGGGAGCAGGTACGTGCCAGCGTAGACAGCTAACGAGTTTCAAGCTTCACCTATGTTTGCGAGCTTCATTTCAGTACGAGCGCTGACTTAAATACTCATTATCCACGCTAATAACAACTAGTTGGTTTACTAGTTAGAATAAGCTCCGTATACAGTAATACTTCTTATTTAACCGATAATTGTACTAAGAAGTATCGCCTTTTTGGTAGTTACCTCAAACGCTGATCAAGACGGAGATGTAATTAAAAGCATTCCTGATTCTTTAATTATCATAATTACTAGTGGACCCCGCAGACGTTGTTCTGCCACAATTTTGGCTTCAAAATTATATGATTATTCTTAAATTTGAATATGCCCATTTACCCACTATAATTGTCTAATATGTCACTTATTTGCAGTGGACATCTGTTATTCCAAAAAAGCTAAGAATGCATGATATAAAACGTAAATCTTTAGAAGCCTTCAAATTTAAATTTCAGTGCAGTAGATATTCTACGACAAATTACATATAAGTAAACGGTTTATTTAAGATGCGTTTGATTTCATTGATTTATAAAAAAATATACCAATACACCTAGTATTAGTAATATGTATTTCAATTATAATAAATGTATGTTTTATGAAGAATTATTCTGTTTTTTTATAATAATAATAATATATTCATTTGACATACACCCAGTGAACACAAACATTTGACTTAACTTACAAACCATTAAAAGAAAAAACTATCACTATATCACTATTATCAAAAAGAACAAGAATATTACATAACATAAAGGTAAATTATGTACAAATAAATTATTTTTTAACTAGATACTATCCTACATTATATCCTAGTAAGTAGTAAGTCGGCAGCCCATCAGATTTCCTAAAAAAATATCTACTTTAATCTAAAATAACTGTATCATACTGTACCTACTTGTAAAACATGCTTCATTTCGAAAAATTGTTACAACTTCAGCGTAGCGTAATGGATAACAATTATATAAACTTGTTTACGCAGTGAAAATAGCTTTTGAAGTGAAATTATAATAGTTGCACGGCCGTCTGTTTCCGCGGAGTTAAGCAGTATTTTGTTTGTGATACAATAGAGTTGAAAATCACAATGCAAAATAAAACGTCGGATAGCAAAAAGGCGTAGAGATAAACATGAAATGAGTAGGGATTATCCTTTTGTGAATCATCTTTTGTAGAGTGCTATGCAGTTATGCAATTATACGTTTTCTCTTTTGGAATACGCATTTACCGTGATTATATTACAATCTACAAAATGATACAAAGGGAAAAGATTTCAACTATCTCCAACTTTAGTATCTCTTGCCATTGTTTTATTAATGCGAATTGGTACAGAGTTAGTACGACTGAGTGTCGAGAAACGAGTGCCTCTAGGCAATATCCGTTACATCGATTGTTAGTGATACTAACTTTGGATAGCTGAAAACATATTTCCTGTTTGGTGCAAAGCAAGAAAAATACCTATCTATATTTAATACGAGTAATACGCCCCGGCTTCGCACGGGTGCATATAGATGTACTATAAACCTGTTACTCACTGATAATGTAGCATTCTATTGGTGAAATAATTTTTAAAATCGTGCGATTAGTTTTTGATTTAAATCGTAACAAATGTGTTCTCTTTATAATAACAATATTAGTATAGGCAAAAAATATTCAATTCCAATTTGTTGTTTTAATGATCTTACGTAACTTTAGCTTTGGAATGTCACGAGCCAAGCTGAATAATAATGTCACGGTCGCAGAATGAAAACTTTTAAAAGCAGAAATCAAAAACACTTATCGATGCGATGCCAATGGTTCCGCAGTACTAACATTGACCTCTTTAATCGTCTCTAAAAGTCTTAAGTGATATACTTTTGGAATGGAATCTATAACGCTAAGTAAAAGAATTGTTACAGTAATCAATATCTATCATATCAAACATGAAATGTATAGAAATTTAGTGGGAGCCCTTCTTCTTAACTGCAGCGAAGCCTTAATGGAATGTAAATTTTCGCTTTGGTCGGGGCCCCAGTAGCTAGACGCCCCGTATCTTGGATACGGCTGATTCGGCAGATGCTGCCCATGGACCTGTTTAAAGTCTAACGGCCTTATTCATAAACGTATTATAAGCTTGATATAGTTCGAATATAAAAAAACTACAGAACGAAAAAAACAAAACATATTTTAACTATATCAAGCTTATGGTACGTTTTTGAATAAGGCCGTAAGACTGTTTTGTCTTTTTTATTTTTGCATAACAGATACATTAAACTGATTTGTCTGAAATTTTGAACTCTGATTAATGATCATCTGCTTTTTCAGGGATTATGTCATATTTATTTACACTTAATTTCACCATACATTTAAACATATACAATATACATACAGAAACAAACAAAACATTGTAGCGTGAAAAAGGCGGCCTTATCACTATAGCAGTGATTTCTTCCAGTCAACCAATTCCGTGAAAGAACAAAATTCCAAATTAGGAAGTGACACAGAGTGAAACACAACATTAAAACAAAATAAAAAGTAAAATAGCCTATCCACTAAAATACTACATAAAAATATTAAAATAATAACACAACAATTAAATACACAGGTATCTAGATACATTTCTGCATATATGCATAGGAAGTCGTAATATAATATATAAATGATAGATAATAAACTCTAAGTGAACTAACTAACTTACTTTATAAAATTAAGCCTAATATGTTACAATTTTATATAATATTAATGTAAAATTTGCAAATAAGTTTAACAATTAAAATATGGCCAAACCATCTTTGAAAAATCAGACAGAACATGTAAGATATAGTTAGTCAATTTCGCCTGCAATAGACTACAAATGCCCTAGAATGTGTGCATTGGGACCTAAATCAAAGTCATTCGCAAATCGCAATGAAAAACGTATTCACGCTGTTGAAAGTATTGAGGAAATTCGTTTGCGTTTTATTTTATTTCGAGCAAGGATTTTCTCCTAGAAAGGTTCCAGGTTCGTCGGTCAGATAAGTACGCTCAAATATAAAGTTTCAATTTCCCGCCGTTCTGGGGACGTGCGGTGCCTTCCGAAATGAGTGCCCCCTTTGATCCGACCCTTTCTCATTCTCTAGTACAACTGATCGCTTCATTATTACGTATTCAATTTTGTTTTGACACGTATGTGCGTGGAATGTAATCGTACTTATTGATATTTATTTCGCACTTTTGTTTGGATTCGCTGTGTGTATTGTTATTAAATATATACATTATACATTAATTTAAATCCTTGAGAGCACGGTTGCGTGCCAAAGGATGCGTTATACGTTGAGATTTTAATTAAAATTTAAATATTATATGGTATAGCTATTTCTTTAAGTTTGCCGTATATTATTACTTCCCGAAATTTGTTCCTTATTAGTGACACTATCGAGTGGTGTAATAATACAGTATGTGGTTATTTATATATACATAACGGGTTCTATTCCTGGTTAGGAATATGGATGTTTCAAAAATCCTATGATGCAGTTTTAGTATTCATCAAAATCGGCCTCGATACTCCTTTGAGTACTTTTCGCTATTCCTCATAGTTTCCGATTTGCCCATTGACGCCTACTTGAAAAATTCACTCTATATACTAGGTATATTATACTTAGTATTATAGTATTATAAAATAGTAATTAGTATTAATTAAAGTAATTAGTATTATTATAAAATAGTAATTATAGTATTATAAAATCGGAACTTACGCATATAAGATGAAAAGAAGTATTCGCTGTTTATTTATTTTATAAAACATCTGTGTGAATGTGCTTAAGTTTTTAGTTTGTAATTGTTCGGAATAGAACATAATTAATAAATTAAATGTTGAGGGTAGTAATATAACCGCGATACTCTTGACAGTCGAGCCGAGTTTGACATCGTGGTATTTTTTCCTAACCTGGTTGATTTAGGCGTGCTCGTGTATTCTTATATTGTGAAAAGCGCTTCATAGGGAAGTTTAATAGTCGCTTAACAATTAATATATTCGCCGCGATATATATGTTTAACATAGTTATTTAATATTCGTGTAATAGTGTTTGTAATGGACTTGTATTCATATTTGGAGAAGAATGTTCTGGTTGCTGCTGTGGTGACGTACATATTTCTAGTTTCCCCTTTTTCGTTTATCTTTAAATTGTAAATATTAAAATTATCCTCTTAAGGGCGCCCTCCTTTTATTATAATAATACTGACTGACATACCACAACATTCGCCGAACATTTGAGGTATGTACTAGGTAGGTATATTGTACCTAATTATTGTTATTGAAAGTGTGTATGGACGCCCACCGATTCGTCCTTTGTCATACAGTAATAATAATAATAATAAAAATTATCGAGAGTCGACTGTATACAAAATATTTTCATTGTTTATCAAATCAATATTAAATACTTCTCTGTACGAATAAATCGTAAGCATGGTGTACTGAAAATTCAATCTCCGAACAATGGAATCGTATTAGCATACAAAAGGTTTCATATATTTTACGCAAATCCGTTATATTTTGAGTTATATTCTCACAAAAAGGGAAAAGCCTTGCCCCTGACCTGGGAAACAAATTTAACGCGAGCTTGGGTTCCGACTTCTGAAGAAGCTTTTGATTGTATAAGGTATTAAATTTAAATGGGGAGTTGGGTCTTTTAATTGAATTAATACGAAATTGAAAATCATTTGGGAAGTAATAAATAGTTTCATTTAGAATTTATAAAAGTGGGAATTCCAGAGACCACAAGTGGGCAGATATATTTCTCTGACCGTTTCACTGAAAACTTTGAGGCTTCTTACAAGCATTTTATGTTTCAACCGAAGTTTTGCAAATCATGAATTTTGTGCAGTTACTGAAGAATTTTTGGCCAGGGCCGAGTAGGTTATTGCGATTTTTCCCATATTTACCGGGGCTCTTGTCCATCTAGTAACGCCATACATAGCTAATTACTTCATGATGTCACGTGGAACATGGTATAATGGTTGCAGCTCCTTACAAACATTTTGTAAAACAAAAAACTTGGCGATTAAAAAGAGAGCGGAGAGTTTATTACCAGTTCCTCTCCGTTCTAAGCCTTTGATTTGAGAACTGGCAGTAAATGTAAAATTAGAAGCATTGCATTTTTTAATTTTATTTTATTGACTTTCATAAGAGTACATTATGTTACCTGAATGAATAAATTCAAATAATTTAACCCGTCCGGTGCTAAACTAACCACGATGGCGGTGAAGATTTTTAATATAAACTTATTAAATTGGAAATGCGGTGAAATGCTTTAAAATGAAATGGCCTGGACCATATATGTACAGATTCAGTAGTCGGCGATGCAGCTGCGCCACATCTCATTCGCGGCTGATTGTCAATACTTCGAGTTTCACATAGCCATTTTGTATCCGCACACTGAATTTTGAATTTTCGTTGTAGTCTCACCAGCCGTGACGTAGACACAATTGTAATAACATGTGAAAATATTTGTGAGAGGTGGAGACTTACAAAATATATGTTTTGTTTTTACTATAACTTTATTTTGTGTTCGCAATAAATTAAATTAAAAGATAAAAAAAATGTTTATATTTTTACGCACTTCCAAGACGTATAAAGTTGTATCTTTACAAAATGATGAATGAAAACAGACACTAGGTATATAATATGTTCATTGCCACAACTTATGTATCAAAATAGGTTAATAGGTTTCGCCGGATGCATAATCCACGATATTTTTAAAATATATGTTCCTGAAACATTAATTTAAAAAAGATTTAAAATCCAATGAGCATACATTGTAAGGTTTTTATTAAAAGTGATACATAATATAAAGCTCTTATAAGAAAATTCATTCATCAATACGCTCATTGTGAATTCAAGTAATGCCTTTACAGTAACATTTTAAGTTATTTAATTTCAGAAGGGTCCGAATAAGTTCACTGATTAAATGTGTTTGACCAATCATTTAATCAGTGAAGCAGTAATTGACGGCGATCGTATACCATTAGTGATTGTTTATATTTGTTTTATAAATTGAAACAGTTTCATTTATATTTTAAAACTTATAAAAGCAGTTTTTCGTGTTGAACGTGAATTTAGATCTTCTTCAAGATTTCAGGTGCCTTATATTCTTGGAATTTCCATAAATCCCGTCATATACTCCAATCTCTGGAATTAACTGAAAGAAAGAGGAAGCGCAGTTGCGCCAGGCAGTCTTAGCAACACTGTGGCTAAACTGAGGGCAATTTGCCGTATATTATAGGTCGGCAACGCATCTCCAAGTTCTCAAGTCCTCTGGTGTTGCGGATATTCATGGGCGGCGATCTATACGCTTATGGAGTTCTCTTATCAAGTAAGTTAAAAATATATTCAAAATTATTTAATATTATGTAAGTTCTATATTGTTGTAGGTACCCATTGTTGAAGTAAACAATGAGATGAAATTGCGTGTTCCTACTTCTTACAAAAATATAATACGTTATATAAATCAGAGCACAATACAATCACGACAAAAAACTGTAGGTGCGATATATTATAATATAATTCTTAGTTAAATATGTATATCTTTATATATATAATTCTTCTGTGAGTGTGTATGTCACTGAACTTCTCTCAAACGACTGGACCGATTTTGATGAAATTTTTTGTGTGTGTTCAAGGGGATCTGGGAATGGTTTAGATTCACAATTTTGTCCGCTGGACAATGATTTTTAATTAATTTTTAATTTTACCCTAAAAACAGCCCTTTTCTATTTCCCATACAAACGTTTTTTGTGGCAGAACAACGTCTGCGGGGTCCACTAGTATGTATATATAAACTGAAAATAATAGGTACTAAAATACAAATAATAGACCAGCTTATTGCAACTATTTAAACAAATATTTAATTTTATCTAAATGTAGTGTTATCATAGAAACACTTACTTGGCTTTTAATAATAATGGATTCAAACTAAAAACCTTATTCAGCTCAGTTGTGCACGTTCCAAGATACCATATTATAATCTAAATATGAAATCTCGGAGTGCTGCCTAGTTTAATATAAGTTCTGTCAAAGTTGTTCATGCGCACATACGAAACGCATAAGTCAATTCAAATGCATTACTGCCAGTTATATTTGATTCCTCAAGATCAGTCCTAATGCGCTATGTGATAGATTCAAGACCAGTCTGAGATAATAAAATTCAATAAATATACGTTTTTCATTCTGATAAATATAATATAAATAATTTGTATTATTCGTGCATACTCGCTCAATCAGATTTGAATTAATTTGGATTGGATAAGGCAAATATGTAGAGCAAGGTTTCAAAAAATTGACTAGTCTGCGACACATCTAATAAAAACTTTGAAATTTGGGACATATCTATCATATCAGTCTAGCTGCTATGAAGATTTCTATCCATTTTTTTATAATTAAATATAATGAGTGCTGTTTTTCAACGAATAAAGATTTTTTTCCTTTTTTTTGCCATCAGTAAGTACCAATTTCTGTTATTTATTGGCCTATTTTTTAGGATGCATCCAATGTTCGTTCAGGACTCATCATTTGGTCTCGACCTACAGCTTGTGAAATGCTGATAATAATGATAGGCACATTAGAGAATATTCTTTTAAAATTATTTAAACTTAGTTATGGTACACGTACGCAAATGAAGCTTTACACACACACACACATATATATATATTTCACGCCTCTTTCCCATTGGGGTAAGCAGAGATCATGGAAAAAATATTAATTATTCAGGTACTGTAGAGTGTAGGTGTGTTATTGCCGATCGATACCATTCGATAAAGGAGAGCTTGGAATCGCTGACATTAATGGTAGATATAATTATCTGTATATACAAGCAAATAATTAAGAATGCCTCATATAACTCACGCAAAGTTAATATTTTCAGGCACCAGCAATAGTGCTAGTAAAAACTTCCATTAAAAACGCTCCACGTTGTTTGTGTCGAATCGCGACTCCGAAATATTGCGATTCAGCTTTTAGCGGACTTTATATCACCGAACTCAATAAAGGCTGTTATCTTTTTTTATATTTTGGTCTGTTTTTCACCTAAATTCAACTGGCTATCTTATTTTTTTTGCACATTGAACAAGATCAAGTGCCCAACACAGCTGGTTTAGTGCTTCTCAAGGTATCACAGATTTAAAATTATCAGTAAACTATATATTTATTTATGATTCCTTACAGGTCACAATATGTACAGAGTTAATCTAATATATAAAATTTCCATGTCACAATGATAGTTACCGTACTCCTCCGAAACGGCTTTACCGATTTTTACCAAATTTTATATGCGTATTCAGTAGGTCAATGTGGCATTAAAAAATACATATAACCCTAAATTTTTACTTTTTTATCACCAACCCCTGCTTTTTAGAAATTATTTACATGGCAAATGAACGTTTGCCGGGTCAGCTAGTATATAATAAAAATGAATACTCCAATCAAAAGAAATACTTAAAAATAGCATATGTTACTTCCTGATATTGTTGCTTTCTATTGACATCGGTCGAGTAGTTTTTGAGTTAAATCATAATAAACAAACAAACAAATCTTCCTCTTTATAATATTATTATAGATATGCATATTTATATAGCTTTAACGTTGTTGCATATCTGGTTCTGAAATATTGTAATAATAGTGTATATGTATTACTAAAGAGTAGTATAAAAGTAAATTCACTTTCTGAAGAGGCAGCGACTTTGATGAGCAGTAGATATTTATTGTAAACTAGCAATTGCCCCCGCAACCCCCCTTGTGGGTTGAATTTCGTAAAATCCTTAGCTGATCTCTACTCGGCGTAGGGAATATTCCTACCATATTTCAAGTCGCTACGCCTTATGGTTCCAGAGATATCGTGATGAGTCAATATATAGGTGGGAATCTCTTTTATATATATAGATAATTCACCTTCAAAGACGACTACGACTTATCAAGTCTGTATAAAGTTTTAATTGCGACTTCCTAGTGATCTGATGTATGCACGTTAACGCGCAAAGGTGTACCGTTGAATTTATGTGGGGGAGTAAGATGGTGCAAATAAGTGTGACATGAGGAGGGTTCAGCTCTCTGAGTTGCTAACTTAATTCATTATATTGTGTCGTGTTTGAGTTCCCAGAACAGGCAACCTTGTTTCAGTAAACGAATGTAGCGTCAAAGTTCAGCGCTCTTCCCTTTTTGATTGACACCGATACGACGGAACCTTTGTAGCTATTTTGCATCGTGGAGCTTTTCCAATAACATTCTTTTTACGATGTTCAACTTTACCTGAATAATTAGGTAAAGTAGGTGTGTTATTGCCGATCGATTTGATAAAGAAAAACTTGGAATAAGAAAAGTAGAGTTTTGGTTAATTTAATTAATATTTTGTCTGTTCAGTAGGTACATAATAATATTTATAGCCCATGTTATACTTTGTATGTAGTAGGTAGATACACCATTATTTTAAGAAAGTAATCATTCCTCTTTTATAAATTTATCGATTTTATAAAAGAGGAATGATAAAAACCTTTAGTAGATTTCTAACGGGCTCGTTGGTAGAACACCTAACTTGCGCTCCGATTGGTCACGGGTTCGAATCCGCCGGGACGATATGTTTATAATTTTCTGTAAAGTCTGCATGTCTTCTCCACGTTTGGTCACTTTGGGCATTAAAACGAGTGGGAGGAATATCGAAATTCCGACCGGGTAACGAACCACCGTTCATAGTTGGAAATGCCTTGAAGTGCACATTGCATGTTTCGGTCTCAGTCTGTGTTTTTCCGAATGCTCAAAGTAAAAATAAGGTTGATATCTACAATCGAATCGACAGTCATTGCCTTATTTATTGAAATGCCTAGTAAATATAGTAAAACGAAGTTAACGTTTGTAGGTACTCTTCTAAATAATTTTCTTGAATTATATCAATCGGTTATTCATACCTACTATATTTATGTTGCAAGTACCTATACAAAAATTTAAACCTTAAGAAAAAATTATTTAACTTTAATATGATTTGAAATAGAATGAAACACTGTAAACCTTAGTACAATCTGTCCTCAGGCACTTTTAATGGAATTTAATCAAATGCAACATTACCTCGTTACAAATGAATACGAATTATGAAACAAAGATCCCTCTGGAACCGTCAGTTTCGAAAAATGAAAACAGAACAAATCTTCAAGTTAAATTACCTCTTAAAACGAAGAATTTGCAGTGTAAGAGCAAAGAATTCCAACATTCCATTTTGTTTAAGGTTGGACTAAAATATTCCCGTAGCTTGTTGTCTTTTTATCATCTAGGTTTTGGCGTTCATGCGCAATTAACAACATAACAAATAATAATTAAAAAAAATTAAAGGCCAGCGACGCATCTGCAAACCCTCTAGTGTTTCGGATGTTCATGGGCAGCGGTGTTCACTTTCCATCAGGTGAGACACAGGCTATACTATAAAAAATATATTCAGGAATAATAAATCTTATCTTCTATTAATACTAGAAACTCAAACAGGGATAACAATAAATGTCTGAGGGTAAAATGTTAGGCAAACAATAGTTATAGAAGTTCGTCTTCGAATAAAGAGAGTTGTGCATCTAATGAATTATTGCACGCTGTGAGATTTTGTCGGAAAACTATTTCTTTGCCGATTAGTGCTACGAGTCGAGCGTAATATGCCAGCTATTTAACAAAGCGTACCTGTACAGTTTTTGCTTATAAAATTTGTGAAATAACGTTGCCTTATTGGAATATTATTTATCTAATCAGAACATACATATATATTCACATATCATGTATGTGTGAATATCGTGACATAGTTGTTTTTCAGAATTCGGACACTTTTTTATTCAACAAAAATTTTAATTCAAAATTACAAAAAAAATTGTAATGTTAAATTAAAGGACAGACAAAAAACAGTTTGTGCATATATACATATATTACTTATAACAGAGGGGTTATTGGCGATTTTAAAATAATTCCTGCGAATTGTTTATTTTTTTTAAATAAATACTTTTTAATTTTATAGTTAAACTAACTAGCTAGCTATCAATAAAACTAGTGATTATACTTCGGGAGATAGTGACACAAAATATTTAGTGAACCGGCGCAAAAAAAAACCGCCATACTGGTACAAATGACCAAATATTTTGTGTCACCATCTCTCGGTCTATTATGAGTACCCATTAATACAAAACTGGATTTAAATCGCATCACATCACAATATATAAATTACCCCAAAGAGTTTTCAATCATATTGCGAACGTAAGTGTGAGTAATTCCAAATATTTTCAGAATCGTAAGATAAAGGTGTGTTCTCTCGGGAAATTACTGCCGAAATCTCTCCGCCCGCCTATAGACAGCTGCCTGCCTCCTTTGTGCTCTGAATCAATTCCCGTAACTTATTTGCATATTTTATAAAGCGAAACAATGTGACGTTGCAGTATTGAGAAAATGTTAGAGGTAACTTTATAATAATTCCACAATTAAGGCTTTTAAGGACCCTGATGACGCCAATAGCCTTCAGGATGTAGAAGCAGGATAGGTCCTTCATCCAGTAAAGTATGAACGGCACAGACTGACGGTCGACGGACCGTCTCCCTCACCGCTCAAGAGCCCCTAAATTGCTTGAAAGTAAAAATCGTAAGAGCCAAAACATTTTTTTCTAATCCATAGAATACTTACTGTTCAGGTAATTCAAATATTTTTTGTTGGCAAAACTGTTATATTTTACAATGTTACTTACATAAGTCAATAAGTAAGTAAGATTATAAGGCAAATATATATCAAAATCAAGGTATTTTAGATTTTTTTTATCGATAAATTTGTCATGGCGCTTTGCTATATAATGAAATGGAAAATAAGGTAAACAAGTATAAAAATCCTAGGTATCATATTAGAATAGTAGTAGGGTCTAGCCGCTTTAATAAAATGATCGTTTTCTAAACGCTAAAGAAACCTTTAAAAAGAATGTTTAATATTTGTCATACGAGGAAGTAAGGTGCTCAACTTTGTATGTAAAATCACATTCATGTTTGTGACTTGTTTGCGACTCATCTCTGTGTACTTTATAGCTCCAGGGTATTCTTTTTAGTTCACAAATAAGAAAAAATGTGAATATTTTGCTTTTGTAGTTCAAGAATCTTCTCTGAGCTTCAATTACTTTAAGTAAAATGGAAAAAAATCTTCTTAATATTTTACAGTTTTATTCATAGGGCGGACGGACGATGATTTTAAGCAATGATCAATTATTTGTAACATGCGTGAAGCTAACTTGCTGGTAGATGTAAGAGAACTTGATAGAATTTCGAGAAAATTTCAATATTTTTCTCACCTGTTTAAAGCCCAAAGAGACGAGACGTAATGTTTTAGTATTAACATAATATATTTTTAATAAGTAATGTATAATGTGAAAAACCTGTGTAAAACAACTATCAGTTCCTTCGTCTTCTTATTAGAATACGAAATATACCTTAGTTTAATCTAGTATAGTGGCATTGTTCCTCATATTCTCATAAGTCACCTATACGCCATTAATTATTTATTTATCAGTATCGCAAATAGAAAATTGATTTTGTCTTAGGTCCCTTAGGAGCCTTTTTAAGAGTAGGTATACTGTATAGAATACTAATATTCCACGTAGGAAATATAATATAATGTGAACTTTTCTTTCTAATTAAATATTTTTAGCAGTTTTTTATGTGCAAAATTTTTCTTTAGGATGATTTTTTGATTAATAGAAAAGTGATATCCGAGTTCTCTGCCCTCTACCTAACTGAAATTATTTTTTATATATATCTGGTTTTCGGGATTTTAATCCGAGACTTCGTCACCCAATGCATCACGCTTATCATTCAGCCAATAGTCCAATAGTTAATAATACTGTCCTGAAAATAGTCGCGATATAAACACCGTTCGCGCAAACTTTCCTCTCCAAACAGGTGAAATAAAACGTGTCCACAGATGGAAGCACACGGTGAGTGCTTTCAATATTGCAACACACGTTCCAAGCTGTATACAGATGAGTAAAGTAGTCATCCTTGCTAGTTCAGTACAAAGCCCGCACTAGTACGATAAGTCCCGAGGCGTTAGCGCCGTTTTGTTGGTAACGCGTTCTAACTTTTGGAACAACTGGCGCGGCTCTGCACCACAACAGGATTACCGACAGACCTAGGACCGCGAGCGCAAACTAATTCAATTTTATTGTCAGTATCAAACACTTTTAAAGCTTTCAACTTTGCTTTTAGATATTCAACGCATACAAGCTAGATCAAAAATATTTTAAAGATACGTTTGAAAATAGAAAATAAAGTGCATAGATAATGTGCAGTGCATATTTCAGTTAAAGTTTATCCTGGACTTTTATTTTTAATATCCTGCTTTCAGATGCTGAACAAATATTAGTACGCTACGAATGAATCTTTGTTCGTAAGTTGCGCTTATTTAAAATAGATTACGAACAATTTAAAAATAATATTCTTATTTGACAAATGTTTCTCCTTTAATTCTAATCACTTTGGGCATTAAACGGGTGAGAGGAATTTCAAAACACTAAAAAACGTGAACCGTAAATTGGGCGTTTTGGATCAGTGGATTTTCTAATGTTCAAAGTGAAAAAATAGGTTGACAGCGCATCATTGATTGATGTATAATAGATGAGATATCACTAACCATCAAGTGAGCCTCACAAACGTCTGTCGATAGATGAAATAAAAAAAAATAAAAATAACTGTCTATAACTTTCCATTGACTAAATATATGAACAAATTTTAATTAAATGTAGTATGGTTAAAATCTGATTCGCGAGCGATTCTATCCAACTTTATCCCAAGAAAACACTCTCTTTTTACGAGAGTGAAGCCGCGAGCAATACCTTGTATTGAATAAATGAACAGAATGTGAAACAGACGAGTGAGTACAATAGGCGTGTATGAAAGTGACTTTGTCTTTGTCAAATATTCAATTTCAGTTGTATGTCAGGATGTGCCTTTGAATTCGCTAGAGAATGGGCAAGCTGTAGTTTCTAGCACCGATTGCAGCCAATCAAAGGTTTTTCCATTTCCATTGCTGACGAACGAGATCTGAAACAACGGAAGCAATGAATCGGCCCATCTATGTGAGCAGTCGTTGTTAAACAATACCGCCATCAACCAAGTTTTATTTTGGTAAATATTCTTCGGTTCTATTTAAAAATGGAATCTCATCCAGCTCTTTTGATTTTATTTCTCTTGATACTCGTGAAAAATGTGAAATATTCTTTGTGGAAGAATAATTAATGAAATATTAAAAATATCATATTTCATATTTTTGATGATATATTAAGTAGTCAGTCAACACTGTTATTTATAATCTGTTACAAATTAAAAGGCTAAAGTAAGTAACATTATCTATAATTCGTTAATAGAAAATATATACATTTAAAAAAAAAACGCAAATGAAGCTAGAAGAAATTGTGGTGTTTGAATTTATGCATTGTTTGTAGTTTTATCGGCGAGGCTACTGAGGCGGCTTACTAAATTAAAAACGCGCGGGGCTGCTAATTCATACGATACAATGTTGAGCTTTATAAGCACTTTATGCCTTAGCTTAGTTATATGTTTATCAATAACCTCTTTATAAACTTAATTCGAAAATGATGTCCAAAGCACAGTACAGATGGGGTCTGCAGTACGCTCCCCTATTGGCGACGGGTGGGGGCCAGTGCTTATAATAACAAAGGCATTTAACACTTAGACACTTAGACGTTACTCAAGTCAAACTCTATTCTTGATAATTGTCAAAATGTCAAATTTCTATCGAGAAAAAATGGTTTTGAGAAGTTTCAAAAGTAGATTCGCGTCTTGAAATACAGATCTTATTGTTAGACATAGAACATCTATCAATATAAAACAAAGTCGTGTTAGTTGCACCATTTATAATTCAAGAAAGATATCATTGATTTTAATGATATCTTATTTGTTGGATTAAAAAAAAAACAGGAGCAGAAAATTAATTTTAATATAAAGGTTCGGAACTCCGTCATCTTCTGTAATGGCAGCTTAGGTCACACACGCTTATAGTTTTTTGTAATAATTTATGTCCACAGTGAATAAACATAATAAAAGTGGGAAAATAGCGTATTCAAATCAACGTATTCGTTTTTTGTAGTCAACATTCTGGCAGAACGTCTGTCGGGTTCGCTATTACCTATTTACATAAGAGAGGATAGGTGACAAACTTTATAGAGCTTACCGCTTTCGTTACACGCAATTATGACTCTAGATATTTATATACTTTAAAAAATTTAATAAATATAATTTTCGTATTTTCCTATTTGCTGAAAAACCGGGCTCTTCATAATACGGAAGATATTAGTTTTCTTTTAACTTTTCTCCTCATTCCAGAAAATATTTCAATAAAATAGTATATATCTCATATTGAAATCGGTCTAAGAGTGGCCTAGTTGGTTGAAACTTTAATAATAGAAAGAGTTCGATGGTTAAAGTTGCCTCGAGTAACGACGTTTACTCGCAAACTTAGACCATCGCAAAATAAAATGAAATCATGTGATCACTAGCTACTGTTTCTTTCTTTTATCGAAGTGGACTCGGATATGTGACTTGTATATATATATTTTTATTTTAGACATCGACAGACGAGCATGAGGTTCACTTGATGGTAGCTGGTGATAACTCAACCACAGAACACCAGTAAATGATGCGCTGTCGACCTACTTTTTACTTCGATCATTCATAGGAGCATTCTCGGAAATCCATAGACTGAAACCGAAACGCGCAATGTGCACTCACGGTTTTTCCATCTATGAACGGTGGTTCGTTACCCGGTCGGAATTTCGATATTCCTCCCACCAGATCAATGCCCGAAGTTACCAGACGTGGGGAAAACATGCTTACAGAATATTATAAACATGTCGTCCCGGTGGGATACGAACCCACGACCCATCGATGCGAACGGCATGTGTTCTACCGATAGCGCGTAATATATTATTAATTGTGACTTAATTCCCTAAATAAAATTGTTATAATTTGTGTTGCATAGTGAATCAATCTCTATTTTAGATAAATATTCTAGAATGCCAAAAATAATCTCATTATTGAATCAATAACATAACACTGTTTCATTTCCTTCATAAATTAAATAACATTAAAAAAATTAAACACAGCAGTTAGGTTAGGTTAGAGCTTATACAGTTTTATATAATATAATACTTTTGTGTTAATATAACTCTTTTGTGTGGTTTTAGCCACGAATAATCAGATCGAACGAAACTTTAGCCATTGACTGGTAACTATTCGGAAAAGTTTAATACTAAATCAGATCAACGATTACCTTCTCTTTATAAACTTAATAGACCAATTGTCTCATAATTTCTATAGAGATAAAAAAGTATCCAAAAAAATTGAGACTCACAAAACTTTCTCCAGTTTTAAACAGAAATTCATTAACCTAAAATTCGTGACATTTTGCTGCTAAATTTAGAAAATTAACTTAAATGTGGAGGTAAATGGTAAATTGGATAAAGCATTGGTATAGGTAAACATTGTCCATTCACAACACGCGCAGGCCGATCCGGCCGCCTCAATCGGCCGTCCGACACTAAATAAGATCACTTAAATTCCATCCGTACCTTCAGCTCCCAAATAGCTATTCCTGTTAGTTCTTTTACGTATATGAACCACACGGTAATTACACAAAAGAAATTGAACCAAAGAAAACGTTTGAACATTTCCTTTGATACCTATTATGTTGTGCCAAATAAACGGAGAATTGTTTAAGCTAAAAGCCGTGCTATTAAGTTTGTTAAGCGTTTGGACGACCGGAGCTCTATTTAGATGTTACGATAGTTATGTACTTATAATTGCTATTCTACTGGGTTTATAAAATTAATTTTAAGGATAAAACAGAATTGTTGTTTTAGAAGCTTTCCTACTATTTTAGCATTATTTTTGAATATTTCATCGAGTTACGGATAATAATTGTGATGTTTATGTTTAAACTTTCAAAAACATAGCATTTCATCTCACAGAAGAACAAATAATACTTCAACCGTTAGGGTGATAAAAAAGTTTTTATTCTATATCCGTAAAGAAGGATTTTTAGCAGAAAGGTAATTTTATGAAAGTCGCCTAGACTGGACTAAAGTACTTAGAAACCTAATAAGTCTATTTCACTAATGAATTTTGATTAGATTCGTGCTCTGTGTCGGCAATAATATCTATGAAATGTATTACCTACGAAAATTTCCATAATTTTCTTCTATAGAAAATAAATTCCTTTAATATCTGTGTTACAAGATTTTAGTTAAACAGATTTTAAGTAAGAAATTAAATCAAGTTCCATTCACACTATACTTATATGCGATTCATATTATTTTTCTTCTTTTTTCACCTTAAAAGTGATTCGCTATCTTTATCTTCTATGTATTCTTCTTAAACGACAAAGTAATTCAAATTTAAGCTGAGTAACTCTAAAGGAGAATGCAGGAATGCAGAGCACAAAATCGATATTCATAGGTGGCAATTCTAATCTGGCCGAGCACTAATCTAATCAGGTTTAGTATTCCACTCAACTTGTTCTATATTGTTTTGTAGTGATCTATCAATCTTCTGCATGCACCGGTTAAGGATATTTTTTGATAGTTATTTGACATAGTACATGATATTTTCGATATTAGCCTCTTGCTACATTTCTAATTAATTGACCAATTACTCTAGTTGCTTAGAAGAGTCGGGGGTGTCCATGCGCGTTGGTGACTACTTACCATCAAGTAATCCGCCTGCTAGATTGTCTGTAATAAAAAGGAGGTCGCTTCTCAATGATAGGGCCACCATTTGTACCATATATGTAAATACATATATACATCACGCCTCTTACAATGAATACATACTATGTAAATACATATACATCACGCCTCTTTCCTCATTGAGGTAGGCAAAGATCACAAAATTCCATATGCTCCGATCCTTACATACCACTTTCGCTTCTTCCAATTTCATCAATGCTTTCATACACACTCGTCGGTTTCGAGTACTTTTGACCTGGCCCTTTCGAAGAACGACAATATGTAATGACATTAATGTATTAGTTAATTTTTGTATTTGTTTCTGTAGTGTTCAATAAAGTGTTTTGTTTGTTTTTAAATATAACAATTGCCCAAAAGGCAGTGTAGTTGTGTACTATAACAAATAAAAAAAATATTGATGGCAGGTAACACAGAACATCAGTTAATGATTTGCTGTCGACCTTTTTTTTACTTCAAGCATAATATAGAAGTCCGTAGTTTGAAACCGAAACGCGCAATATGCATCTTTGAACGGAATTTCGCTATCCCGTTTAATCCCCTAGTACAAGTAACATGACCTAACCTATCCCACCAAAGAACAAATGTAATATGATTTAAATAGATAAATTAATAATAAAGTTAAATAGATTTCCGTTTTGGAAATAAATGGAATAGGTTTAGTTTTAAAGACATTTATTCTCATAAAGACTTATATTAGTCACTTACATGAGAACATTAAAAAAAAATGCAATTTACATTAAAGTTATTTGAATAGCAAGAATCTTTACGTTTGTGCTCTCCGACTTAAGGTACTCATCGGTGACCGTTGCATTGGTGAATTCTCTTTTGTACTGAACGGGTAGCAACAGATAATGTTCATTCCATTCTAAATGCATCTCTCATTTCTTGAATACTGTCGCATTTCTTATCTTTGGCTTTACGTTGATATATATTCCTACTTTAAAAAAGTATAAAAATCAGAACATAGTTTAGAATTTCCGATTTAACCTGAAGTGGCGTATTTGTGATTGCGATAGTTGTAATTCATCTAGTGAGTACATAAGTACGTATGTTGCTATGTACAAAAAAATGCATGAATTCATTCGAAATTCGAAGTTTAATTTTTTTTTTTGCGACCAGTATATTTTTTCATGGCAATAGATAAAATATCTAGATTGTTGTATATCATGGTTTGACACGCAAATTATACAAATTTCACGTTGATGCTATCGAATAAATAAAAAAATCGCTGTATAGCCTCAAAATAAAAAGTTTCATTAAGTATAAAAGTAAGTTCGACTGAAATTTCGTACAAAATATATGGGAAAAGTTTTTATCGATTTCTCACTTAGGTAGGTAGTGTAACGTCAGCTTGTTCGACAGTGTTTTGATTTTTTCTGGCTGTTTTGCAAAACCTTTCAATCTAGAACAAAATTGATAAGTTATTTAATGTTCCCTTCCTTACTTACTTCTTGTCCTCTCTCAATCATTCACTCTATATACTTTAACCGGCGACCGAATAAAACCTTTAACATATTAAATACGAATATTTATGCACTGACAGGTCTATTTTAAGTGCCTAATATGAAAATAAAAATAAATAATATCTATGACAAATCCATTTCTTAATAACAAAAATGCTCGTACGCGTAGGCGTAGTATTATTATACCTAATATTTATATTTTTATATGAATTTATATATTAATTCTTTTTCTATTATTGACTGTTTTCGTAGCTCAATCAATGCATTTAGGCAACACGCATCGATTGAGCTAAACTAATTGTGCTAAAGCACCGGAAATCTAAGTTCGAATTCCGGGAAAATATGATTTAAAAAAACGTCATTTTGTTCGGGCAGATCAGAAGGCACACCTACTTTCCTGTAAAAAAAATAATAAGTGAAATAGACTCAGAAATGTGTCTTCCCCATACCCCGCTAGTAAACTTGAGAACTCACTTTTTTATGTCGCTTGCAGAAATAATTCACCTTTTTTCTTTAAAATATATTTCGGTTTAGTTGGATGTATATTTTTGCACCACATCGTTCAATGAGAATCTTATAGAGGCCGCAAGAGAAACTTTGTAGCTTTATACTTATTCTGAGCTTGAATTAAAAAACTTTCAGATGCATTTACTTTAGTTCCAATACAGCATATTTTTATCAAATAAGTTCAATAAAATAACATTCAGGGGGTTTAAAAAAACAGAAGACAAATACATTGTGAAATATTTAATTTATTAAAATAACTAAACTTAATCTTATATCTAAGCACAAGCCTTTTGATGCAATACATTGCCGTATTTATAATATAATTTATAATTTAATAATACTTATAATATATATAGAAAAAGGAGTATTATTATGAACTATAAAATAGTTTGTAACCTAAAACTTTATTTAAGCTTTTCCTACATATTTTTATTTCAATGTGAAACATGTTATGGCTATTGTACGAGTATACTTATCTAAGTCTTTTCATCAGTGAAGTGACATAAAATTGTAATAAAATATTTATGGGAATTGCTATATATACCAATGATTTATAGAGTAACTTTTTTTTAATATTATTCCGCCGCGGCCGTTTGGCTGCTTCACCTATTTGTATATTGAATAAATAATTGTCAATGAAATAGACACAAATTTATCTGTTCCATGCACCATTATGAGACGTAGGAACTAATTATTGTATATACTCAAGTAAACTTTGAACAGCCGGCCTAGCATGGCAACCGCGATATAATTTTGTCGACCGTTTTCTCGTGTTTTCATCGATTATCTCTTTATTTCTTCTGGGTCTAACATCACAATTACACTTAAAACTAGACTTTTAATATCAAAAATAGATATATTTGTCGATCGAGATATCTTTTCTATCAACATTATCGATGTCGAGATATAATATATCGAGATATCTTACATCTTAGTTTGTCTTCTCTCGTCCGCGAGATACTCTCGTCCGCGAGATATCTCGTGGCGGTCGTGCTAGGCCGGCAGGATTAGATTCAATAAATACGTTTTCTTAGCTTCAACTTTAAACCATTTTTGGACTCGGTAATTATTCTGTAGGCGAATTGTGGTTCTGTTCCCGGACCGCCGAGAGAGAGCTCGTACCTTCGGATAATATTTGATAAGGTTGCTTTCATTGCAGCCCACGCGAACCGGAACCCTTTAAAATAATAGAAAGCTTGTGTTATGTGTGTTGTCAAAACAGGAAGTGAATTAATTTATATGTAACTGTGTTTTTACCATATTTAGGTTTCCTAGTTGATTCAATACATTTTTTTAACTAGATTTTTATTATCATGTCATTACATAGACATACCTACAAATTGTTTAGTGGTTGGTTAATATTATTGCGTTACTGTACTTGATAGGCAAACTGAAAATGGTACGTAGCACTGGTCCATGTAAAAAAAAAAGGAGTTTTGCTGGTTTGATTTACCTTCTATTAGATATCAGGAGAGCATTTTAGGATTTCTTTGTGACTGATTCATAAAAAGTAAATTGACATTTATTAGTAATCAACCTTAACCTTTAGCGTTGTCATTGTCTATTAAATGAAGCAATAGTGCTCAGCCAGTTAAAAAAGATATCAAAGACTCACCTAAGCAATTTCTAGGTCCAGCGCTGAATGGAACAAATGCGTGATTGTGCATAGATGTAAAGAATCTCTCAGGGTTATATTTCTCCGGTTCAGGAAATAGCTTCGGGTCTTGATACATAGCTTCATAAAATATCACAACAGTTGTGTTAGCCGGCGCCATTCGTCCATCTGAAATAGAATAAAAATATACTGTTTTATGATCACATATTTTTCTATGGTTAATTAATTATTTTAAAAAATAGGCACTGATGAGTTTTTGAATTAGTTGTAAAAACGCATGGAGTATGTCACTAAGGCAACTAGACACTTTTGTTATTGTTAAACAAAATTGTTAAGTTGCTATTTTGAATAATGTTGGTTTTTAAAAGAGTAGCTATCAAGTGTTTTGCAAGCAATTCTCAGTGGAAACAACATTCGGATCTTATGGTGGCTTTAAAAATTGAAGATTTAAAAGTGGTTACTTGTAAAAAAGTACTTGAAGAAAGTTATATTTGAATTTTAAAATCCTTTTATTAATCTTTACAAACCTTTAAATGTCAAATCATTCTTGAGCTGCCTCCCAATCTTTGTCACTGTCGGAATAACACGAATACTCTCTTTAATAGCAGCCTCCAGATATTTCATTTCAGTCAATTCATGATTAGTTGGTCTTTTCAATATGTCCTTATTGAAAATTGATTTTTGCTCTTCGAAAACCCTCTGTTGGACTTCGGGATGCTTGGCTAGGCAGTACAACGTGTGTGCCATTGTCATTGTCGTTGTGTAATGGCCCTGAAATATATTAATTATTTATTTATCCATCCTATTTTCGTGTGACATGCGGTTTTATCTAGGGAACGGGAATATCCCTAGAACTTTTTGTGTTTTATGATAGGTATACCTGCACAATAATGAAACAAATGGTGGAAGGAGATCAGGTTTTGATACCCGAGAGGGGTTATAACTGAATCACACAATTTTTATTTATTCTGAAGTAAAGAAACTATGTAGATTAATAAAATGCACTTTTTCATTCATATTTGATGTCCTAAATTTTTATTCTTAATTATGTTCTATTTGGTAATTATTGCAGAAACTATTATGATTATTTTGCACGTATTTACTTTTTTTTTAACTTTAGCTATACATAAGTTATGGTCTGATAAAATGATAATATTATCCTTATTAAATTTTAATTAATAATAATTAAACACTTACAGTCCAACAAACAAGAGTTATTTCATCATTAATCATATCTTCTGGGAGGGGTTCCCCGTTCATTTGGCTCAATAAGAGCTTATCTAATAGGAATGTATCCGTTGAAACTTTGTTTTCAACGTTATTGTTATTATTTTTTGTATCGTCGATTATTTTCTGTAGTTTCTCTTTCCTTTGCGCAATTATCTAAAATATTATCAGATATTAGTTAAAGTTTATTAAACAGTATCTTAATATTGTCTTTTATTAACGCGAGTATCACACATTTAAATAAAATACTGTATACCGGATTAAAACGCGATTTATTATTTATATTGTTTAAATTATTTATCCCGACGTTTCGGATGCTTTACAGCAACCGTGGTCGCGGGGATTCCTGTCTCCCCGCGTTGCTGTAAAGCATCCGAAACCGCGTCGGGATAAATAATTTAAATAATATAAATAATAAAGTATTTTATTTAAACAGTATCTTCTCTTAAGCATTAATCAATAGATTCTAATACTATAAAGTGGAAAGGTTTGTTTGTTTGTTACGATTTAGCTAAAAAACTACTCGACCAATATTAAAAATTCTTTCACCAATAGAAAGCTACATTATCAGCCAGTAATATAGGTTATTTATTAATTTGTATTTTTTTTAGTACATCACCATAGGTGAATATAATAATATAGAGAAAAATATATATTTCATACATTCGTACTAGTTCCTCTAATTGTTTCGATAGTATCCATCATTTCTTTGTAGAACGGTGTCATTTGGAAAATTAACTTTATGTTTCTCCAGTAGGAAAAGTAATTTTGAGTTATAATATTCACGACCCTGGAAAAAAGAAAAAATATCGTTAATTCTGGAATCTGGATCTGTGAATAATGATTAAAGTTAGTTAGGATAAATAATTAGTTTTATTACTTGTCACTGGCTTGTAAGTAGGGGTGGTCCAAATCGTTAAGGAGATCATAGTCTACGCCCATTAAAGAATCTGCAATAAAAGTAATGTTATAATGACAATACGTATTAACCATTTCGTTATACAACCTTGCGTTCTGATGGGTCGCGGGTTCGAATTCCGTCGGGACTGTTCCATATTTTTCTGTATAAACAAGTTTGAAATGTCGAAATTACGTCCGGGTAACGAACCAGCACTCATAGATGGATAAGGCTTGAAATGTGCACGTTTCGGTTTCAGTCAATGAATTAGGTCAACAGCATATCATTGATTGATAGCCTGTAGCTGGAGTATCATATATTACACTAACAAGTGAGCATCAAGCTCGTCTGACGCTAACACATCCATAAAAGATTTATAATAATAATTAAACAATGAGAAAATAGCGTTCAATAAATTATATAATCGTACTTACTGCACAATATATCGAACATGAAAGGTCTGAGATACCGGTACATGTCAACGACGCCATTATCTTGATCGTCGAAAAGCTCAAACAAACGGTCGCAGTATTTATTTACGTGCTCAACTTGCTTCTCCAGGGTTTTGAAGTGGAAGCTTGGTGCCATCAGCTTTCGTGTTGTTTTCCATCGTTCACCTAAAACGAATAATAGAGAAATCAGGTAATAAACTACACAAATTATCATCGAAAAGTCAGTTAATTCGCTTCGACATAGAAAACATTTTTAATTTTTTTTATTAATAAATAAAATGTAAATATTTTATGTATATTGTGTACTAGCGATCTGCCCCGGTTTCGCACGGGTACTATGTAGATGTACACAAAAATGTTAAAGCCTATGTTACTCGCTGATAATGTAGCTTTCTATGCAAGAATTTTTCAAATAGGTCGAGTACTTTTTGAGTAAAATTGTAACAAATAAACAAATCTTTATTCTTTATAATATAAGTTTAGATAAGGACATTTTTTTAAATAAAATACTGTATACCGGATTAAAACGCGATTTATTATTTATATTGTTTAAATTATTTATCCCGACGCGGACGTTTCATTTTGATTTAAATGTGTGATACTCGCGTTAATAAAAGACAATATTAAGGACATTTTTTTGTTTAAATTTCTGCATAGTTTTTTGAAAGTGAAGCCTCCACATGGCGATAAACAAGCCAGATTTGTTTCGGTTCCAGTAACCACAGTCAGACACACTAACCGCATATTGTATACTGTTGGACGTGGTACGACTAATTTGGCCCAAATATTATGTTTATCTAACAATTTTGTTTTGTTGCTTTATGTTTATCTAAAAATGCGATTTTTCTATTACATGTAACTTATTCAGGCTGTGGATTATGGATATGAAATTTTGGAATTTGTTTTTGACTATATTTTGCAGTGTCGCTCAAAAGGAAAACACGTTTCAATTAAATTTTCTCGATAGAAAAAAAATGTGAAGTCTATTTTAACACTTTTTTTGGATCCCAAGGCAAAGAGTTATTTAATTTAATTTAAAGATGAAGGATAAATGTCTTTAAGATTGCTAAAATCGTTTTTTAATCAAATAAAATATGTAAAGTTATGAAATGAATTAGTTTTGGCACATACATTGTTTTATTCTGAGCGCGTTCAAATTACAGCTATCTCTTTTTTTACATGTCTCAAGTAATTATTTCAATCTCGCTCGCTCACATTCAATAGAGCGATTTTTCGGCCGACGAGCCTCATCGACATAGGCCCTTAAGTAACATTCAATCTATTTTTAATACAAAACATGGGTTTAAAATGTATATTCATAATATCTAATTACTTCCATACATTACGCTATTTACGTAACATTTATGAATGTAACGTATTAAAAATTGAAAAAATCGTCGATATACTCGTATATACCTATTGCAGAAACATGTATATATACTTAAACATATTTTTTCCTTAATACCAATTAAATTTTACATATTTAATACGTTTACATAACTTCAACCATTATATAGGTAATTTGACGTACAGGTAATTTATGATTTGACATACCTTCTGACGTTGAAACGGAATTACCAAAAAATGGTTTCATTGCTGTATTCCGCTCTACTTGCTTTCCAAGTTCCGTTGGGTGGTTGAGGATCGTCTGGAAATACGATTTCAGATTATTTACCTGTTTCAATCAAATCTACAAAGTAAATAAAAGTCAGTCATGTTTCTAGTAGTCGGATTCGAGTGGATAGGGTACCTAAATGTTTTAATGAGTTAACTATGATGACTCATCAAATATACTTACCAAAATTTCTCAGTAGTATTGTGGACATTTTATTTTACAAGAGAACTTAAAGTCCGATTACTTTTTAAGGCCACTTTACTTGAGCCAAAAACAATTGTGACAAGTCAAAAAAAATAAATAAATGAGATCGCGATACAATGTATATGGTTCTGTACCTTGCTCTATCGTCAAAGACCTTTGCATTGATTAAATTAAATTTTCATATATTTTAGTAAATATCTTTTCTCAACGTATATGATAAATTCATCCATAAATTGAGCTTCAAAAGTGGATATTAAATTACGCCACACGTCTGTATGACACTGAAATCTGTATATTCTATTCACAAATTTTCAAGAAAAGGCTATGACAGAGGTATACAACGGAACCCATTGGCGTAGCTAGGGATTTTGTCTAGAGGGGGGGCAGCCGTCCAGCTGAACTAACCATAGTCATTTGATGCTAGATTTGATTACTGTCAAGGGTGGGCAAAGAAGTTTCTAGGGTGGGCATTGCCCATCCTTGCCCCCCCCCTAGCTACGCCTATGCGGAACCCTACAAATTACCTTGTAAATTTCGAATATGTTACCGTAAAAGTCCGAACTACGGTAAATACTTACATTATCAAATAAAACTTAACCCACTCTTTATGATAAAAGTACAAAATATTCTATGATGATCGTTTATTTTGAACTTCACCACAGTTAACTCGATAATTATAACGTAACCTAACCAACTATGATAAAGCCTAGCATGTACTAAACTCAAATGGTAAAATCCCAAAAAAATATACAATATTACGAAAACAAAACATTTACCAACTCACAGTTCACACTGGTAACTCCTAAGATTTGCCAATATACGGGCACTACATTTTCTAGTTAGAGAGTCAAGTTTCGTTTAACCCACAATTTACCTCGCTAAATACGGGTGAATGCCAAGTGATACGAGTAGTAATATCATATTTATATTTTAGGCCCTAGATTAATTTTCCCAATGTCTTTAAGATCTGATTCTTATATCCAATATCAAGCTTCAAAAGTAAATATTCTTACCGCGACGTCATCTGGATTTGAGAGTAGCACCCACTCCTCCGACCCGACAGTCATGCGAAAGTTATTTCTGCCGTGTTTCTTCCATAGTTCTATCAACTTGTGTGAAGACTCTGTAGACAACGTAGTTTTTAATAAATAACATTAACGCATGATATTTCATGTAATCCTGTTTCTTATGAAGAAGTAGGTAAGTATTTGACGATAATCCTGCGTAAGCGGTTTAAATGGGAGCAGAACTTCTTCTTACTCAGAAGAAACCTATTCATTCTAGCTTATAAGATATCTGGTTTGTAATAATTGTAAAAGTCAGACCCAGGAAGAGAATTCTATGCCTTAGCGGTTCGGAAGGTAAAGGAGGAAGCTTTAATTTTGGAACGAATAGGTATAAGGCCCATCGACAATATATGGACGTATGATCGAATTCTTATATCCCTATTAAGAATTCATACATCACGTATGATAGTGAAACGAATCTTTTTGGTCAGGTATACTATTAGGATGATTATAATGTACGACTGATTCTTGTGAAGCTCTGAGTAATTTTCAGGAACATTGCAAAAATCCCATTTATGTAAATTTCTCATATTATCTGACAAAAAAAGAAAGGAATAAAACTGCTTTTGTCTCTGTGTGACGTTTATATTAGCCAATTAGCGATTACGACTCACGAAATAACAGTTTTTCACAAATATCTTAAAATTCACCGGACTTTTGCGATAATCCTAATTGTATTCGGATGATTATGAAAATATTTCTTAGGTTGCTTTTACCCAGTTCTTTGTAATATTTTCAAAATTATATTAACGATTCTGTTTTTACAAAACAATTCCAAAAAGTAATAAAATTTATCTCAAATTAAGACTGTGGCGTAATAAAAAGGAAGATGCTACGCTAAGTTACAGTACGGTACGGTTACGGTTATTATTTTTAAATAAGTATTATTTGTGTAATAGTTTTTATTCATACTAAATAGGCTTAACGATATAGAGATCTACAAAAATAAAGATTTTCCAAATGATTTCCTATTGGTGTGACAAAATGAAGTAGAAATTAATAAAAAATATCATTACCATCTGCATCAAATCCTAATTGAAAACCATTTCCGACAATAGGAAGAGGGTAGTCTCCAGGATACTGGCTCAACATTTTCCAATTCCGGTTTCGTTGTCGCATAAAGTCGTACACAAACAACAAAACCACTGTGACCACCAAAAGTAAAAACAACATTGTCTTAAATATTATTTGTACACTTAGAACTATAATACTGTTTCCTCCGTAGAGTTTTATATCTGAATAGAGGCTTTCCTAACGAACACATTAATTTATACTTAGCACTATCAAGCCGGCGAAATGACGCATTATCCTACGAGACTAACGGTGACTTCAGAATTAATTTGATGCATAAATGTACGTAACTTCCCTACCGTAAGATTGGAAAACCCCGCTTTATTTTGAAATCCACAGACTATTTTTTTTAAATAACCTAATTATTTTTGACCGCTTATTCAGAAGTGTTTTAAGAAACTTTTCGTCTTACATAATTTGCCACTAACAAGTAGTTTTCTTATAGTTACTAACCAAATCTAAAATTATGAATACAATATTTAGAAAGCTTATCCATTCATTCATAGACAACGCTCATGTTATTTCTAGTTACTTTAAGTTGATTTATTTTCTCCCGACTTGCAAAACATAATTTGTTTAACAGTGTGTTTTTATGGAAATGCGAATAGCGATTCTGGTAAACATTTGTAAATAGGGAAAAATAGGTAATATATTTTATACATATTTCTACTATTTTAGACTACGTCAAGCATTGACGTCAGGAAACTAAGGTGAGTATCATGATTTATGAATAATCTATTCGACCACTTTATTTGATAGTATACTGAGGAAAATTCAGTGCCACCTGTGATGAGTGATTTAAGTCGAGTTGTACCCTTTTTGTGATTTTTATATAGAAATTATCTGAAAACTAAAATAGTAATAAAAAAGACTCTAAAAGTTTATAACTAAGTTCAACCTTTAAAAGCAATTGCTGCACACATTGTTTTTCGTGCTTTGCGGTACCTACATTAATTTTCACTTTTTTTTTTCAGTATATTCATCGTGAATATTGATATAATTAGAGATTTTAACAAATTGATACAATTCAGCTAAATTGTGAAAATAGGGGACTGATAAGTAAATAATCTCATCTTTTTGGCATAGTATTGTTATCTATTATTTATTTGAGCAGCATTACACTCAGAACATATTCTGAGGAGCTATTAAATAATTTTACTTCATGTATATCAATTTACACGAAAGCAACTTACTAAAAGGGTAATCCCGAGTCCTGACGTCCAGACCTGTTTCAATTATCATTTTTTCGTTAAAGGCAAGTAAAGTGATCAGCCTTCTATGCCCTGCCTCACCGAAACATATTTTTTTTATCCTGTTTCGAAAAGTACGTTGTCCTGAAAGTGAATATGTTTATCTACAAAAGAACGTATTAGAAACTATTTAAGTTTAATCTAGCCAACTAAGATCGCGAACTAGAATTTTTTAAACCTTATTTTTGCTCCCTTTTTGGTGTTTTACTTGTATCACTTATCACAGGAGGTACATGATTTTTTTTCGAAAAAATAAAGGAACCTCGTTTTTTATTTCATATAATTTGCTATAACGTGTGACACAGTGTTAATTATTGCGTAAAACGTATCACAAAATCATAGGTTATTTTGTTCGATTCTAGAACACAGTTTTATCGAGGAAAATTTATGAAAAACCGAGAAAATTTAAAATTATGTACAAAATTGTGTCTTTAAAAGGTACTGTAAAGTATTATGATAGTTTGCTTTTGTCTAAATTACTAGATTATTTTTGTATAATGTATAATTATTACTTAGCATTAGATATGAAGTTTAAAAAGATAATATGGACTAAAATTCTTCAATTTATTTGTGTTTATAAACATCGTATTCCTTAGAAAATGAATACATATGTCAATAACATCAACTCATTAAATAAATAAAAATATAATTATTGTTTTACACGTTACCTTTAACCATCATTAAGCCAAATGTCTTGATGGATATAAGAATATATTTCCTTAAAAGTAATCACAAGGAAAAACTTGGTAACGTGACTTCTATGAAATTAACACGTGAATAGAAATAAAATATCAGAATAGATGATATTGCTACGAATTATATTCATAACTAGCAACGAGCCCCGGCTTCACACGGGTGCAATGTAGATGTACAAAAAATCCTCCTAGTTGGGCATGGGGCAGACATATATTTTCTGTATATCTATTCTATTCTATCTATTTCTGTATATGCAGGTACATATATATATATATATATATGTACCTGCTCGAAATATTTTTTTAATCTTGTTTTGTCAGGATTCGAGGTCGAAACATCCGTGCGTGCTATTTCGAGGATGATAATCATTGGAGAAATTTAATAGGCAACACACGTTGGAAATGGGTAATTGATTATCTGCGGCGCGCTCGCATTCCGACAATTACATTAGCTTAATTATGCCCAAGTACCTGTGGGGATAGTTTAAACTTTGGGCATACGCAATCATTTTAAATCGTTATTTTATCTAGTACAATTAATTTGGTAATTTGCTAATAGATGTACAGAAATTTGGTTTCCATACTTATAACTACATGGGCGCTATCAGGATTTCTTTCAGAGGGAACATCCATCTGTAAACACTATTGATTTTGACGGGCTCGTTGGTGCGTTCGGTAGAACACCTGCCGTGCGCATCGATGGGTCGTGATTTCGAATCCCATCGGAACCACATGTTTATAATTTTCTGGAAGCATGTTTTTCCCACGTCTGGTAACTTCGGGCATTGATTGGGTGGGAGGAATATTTAAATTCCAACCGGGTAACGAACAACCATTCATAGATGGAAAAACCGTGAAGTGCACATTGCGCGTTTCGGTTTCAGTCTATGGATTTCCGAATGCTCAAAGTAGAAAGTAAGTCGACAGCGCATCATTGATTGATGTTCTGTGGCTGAGATATCACCTACCATCAAGTGAACCTCATGCTCGTCTGTCGATATCTAACGTAAAAAAGAAACTATGCTATTAACTAGTTTACTGGGAATATATTGTAATTAATATTTTTTTTTTATTTTTTTTTTTATCTAAAACTACTGTAATCTAGCCAACAGAGGCTAATAAACAGTTCTATTTTAATTTAATCTTCTAGGGTTATTTTCTTAATTTAAAGTTCACCCACTGGTGTCCTTAAAAACATTGTCTTATTACACTAACACTAATAATTGTCACTGTGTTCACTTGCACTTTACACTTTGTTCTCACTTTGCATAATAATTAATATGTAATTTATTTAACGTCAAATTCAAATTTCGCGGGTAGGTATATGAATAATATTCATATTATGTTTCTAACGTATTCCTGAGAATGTGGAAATTATCTTAATCTTTTTCTGCGTATTTACTTTTCTGACAGGGTGATTAAAAATAAAGTACATAATATATAAACCTTATTAACGCATACTAGTCGCATTGTCATCTTCTTACCAAGATCTCAAAGACCTAATGGTAATGCAACTACACCCCCTTGCAGACTGATGTCGGCGAACATCAATAAGTGACAACTGAATGCCTACTCGTATGTACAGAATTAACACCAACAAAAAAATAAATAAATTGCTGAAGCAGCTGCGTTACTCTTTGAGAGACTCGACATAACCTCATTTATTTTAATTACGAGAAATATACAATCCTAAAATTATTCTCTGTTCCTGAGGATATAATAGAATGATGACGTTATGACAGATCAATCATCGCTCAGTATTTGCTCATTGAGCAACACATACTGCTGAGCCAAAATTCGCTTAAGGATAATTGTACCTTTATCCTGTAATTAAAGGCTGTAAAATATTTACTATATACGCTATATTATTATTTTAGCGGCTTTTATAAGTAGGTTCCTCGCAGTAAATACGCGTTCAATGCACAACCGATACTGTGTTGTATGTCTTAATCATATTTAGTTGAAAAAAATAAAATAAAAAAATATATTGTTAATTCATTATCAAAAAACATCAATAAAAATATAAGATTTGAGCACCCTTTTAAGGTCATAATAAATACTTGTGTCAGGATGCTCAGCTCTTCCATACCAAAAGAAAATAAACTAAATTACAATAAAACTTAAGTTAGGTTTTTTTACAATTTTGATTTTAAATTTTAATTAAAAAGAAAATAAAAAATGAACAATAATAATCTAGACACTATTAATAAGTTATGTGTTTATTTAATTTTGATTATATATTTTTATTATATTAAAAGTTAATAGTAACTTTAAGCTTTACTTTAAGTGATATTAATCTTTTTATAGGAGTTTTACTCCTGTTATTATAAATAGTAGTTTTTTGGATCAGAATTGTTGGATTTGAAAATCATTTCACTAGTTTCCGAAATTAAACTATAGAAATAAACAAATATACCAACTATATCTCTTTATTGTATTAGCGTAGATAAGGAAAAAATATATTTCTAAGACTATAATAATAATAATAAATATATTTATTCTCTCTTCACAAAGGTAACCTTAGAACTAAAACATAACCATAGTAAAACTAGAACCTAACCTTGTGAGAGACTGGTGCCTGATGTAGGTTTTTAGAAAAACCTGTATTACTGGTCACCAGGGCTCCACCCGCAGCTAGAATTAAAGTTATAATAGGTATGCATGTTTTTAAAAAAAGAATAGGTATAGACTATAATAAGATTATTAAGTTTATTTAATATTCGCTGTATCTGCAATTAGAAGGGAATTTCTTAAGCACTTTCAAACAAAGTTAGTTCTTGCGTCCGAACTGATCAAGTCGAGGCAGCACGTCGCGAGTTCCTAACACTCATTAATTTCTCTCAAATCTCGACTCCGACTCACAACTTCGCAGGCTCTGCCAATTATTGACAAACTAAGTATCTATAATTAGTTGAAAAACATGTACGATAAACACTTATATAAACAACTAGCATTCCGCCCCGGCTTCGCACGGGTGCAATGTAGATTTATGTACTATTAGTACACTATTACTAGTTATATACACAAAAAAATAGCCTATGTTACTCGCTGATAATGTAGTTTTCTATGGGTGAAATAATTTTTAAAATTGGTTGATTAGTTTTTGACTGAAATCGTAACAAAAAACAAACAAATCTTTCCTTTATGTAATACTAGCAAAACGCTCCGGCTTCGTAGGGGTGCATTGTTGCTAAAATTGTTTTTTTTACCCTCCGTAATTTTTTTTTATAAAAAGTATTCTATTACATCTAGGAATATGTGTACAAAGTTTCGTTAATCGGTTGAGTAGTTTTGGCGTGAAAGCGTAACAAACAAACTTACATTCACATTTATAATACGTATTAGTAGGGATTAGTATAGATTAAGGTTAGGTCTAACTATCAAGTGTCCATTTTTTGAGTCCGTACTAAAGTATACTTTTTCCTTGTACAACTGTGAGGTGCTTATTTAGGGCCCTAAAATCCTATTTTAAATATGGAATATTGGAAAGTATTCAGGAATTAATCTAAATATATCAAGGCACGTGCTCATTAGTACCTTAAGCTTAATATAAATAGGTTTAAACCAAACCTTAATAAGTTGAAATTGTCAAAATAAGATTGTATATGAGCAAATTAAAACAGTTAATGATAGATTTGAAAAGAGGGGCGCAGCGAGTACTCGATGCTAGGATGCTTTGACCTGATCACAAGTATTTTTTCCATGTACTGAGGACCTTGTATACCTAGATACGCCACTGTCCAACCCCGAACACATTATATACTAATGAAAGCATATTATTATAAAGTATAATATATCTAATATATAAAATTTCCATGTCACAATGTTAGTTACCGTACTCCTACGAAACGGCTTTACCGATTTTTACCAAATTTTATATGCGTATTCAGTAGGTCAGTTTTTCATACCCCTAAGTGATAAGGGTTGTTTACCCTTAAATTTTTTTTTTAATTTTTGGACGAAATTTTATTTTTTTATAATGTGGCATTAAAAAATACATACAACCCTAAATTTTTTATCACCAACCCCTGCTTTTTAGAAATTATTTACATGGAAAATCAACGTTTGCCGGGTCAGCTAGTAAATATATAAAGTATCTTCGGCTTTTTCCATATATCTTAAGATAACTAAAACTAGCACATATAGTTTGAAGCAGTAAAGTGAAGAGGAAATAAACAGTGGCCGCTGCTAACGAGATCGTTCGAAGTTTAGTCCGCAGTTCACAAGAGGCTGTGGTAATATTGTTGGCTTCGCTATCCAATAAAGTTTTAATCGTATCAAACCGACTTTTGAATGAGGCTTGCGTCAGCATCACTGAACTAACTGTTGGATAATTGACACATTATTGATTTAAATAAAAAATACCATATTGCATATTTAGAATTGACACACACACATCCAAAATTCTTCGAAACCTTCGAAAATATTAAGTAAATTGCTAAGTTTATTTCTCTAGTTCCTAAAAGTAGTTTTCCAAATAAATAGTAGGTCAGTTCGTATTTTTAAAATAACTGACATCACAGGTGAATTGATACCGTAAAAAGACATAGCGGTCGCTAGTAATATATTCCATTATGATACTAGTTCCATACCTAATAAATGATAAAAAATAGGTGAAATATTTCGATGACTCCCACGTAAGCAACAAAGTTAATGTTTATCTTTTTTTAGAAAAAACACTAACAGTGTTATTGTTTGCATTTATGTTTGCGACTGCAATAATTAAAATAAAATTGATTTCGGTTTATAATTACAAGACGTATAAAGTTTTATCAATATAAAAAGATAGATGAAAACGGAAAATATTATTTAAAAAAACTAACATCTAACACTAACTCTATTGAGTCACACTCACACGTGTCCATGAGGAAACATCTACACCAAATGACAGTTTTACTTATAGAAACCAATAAGACTTTGAGATTATAATTTGCACAGTCAGTAAACCACTTGCGTATAATGCTTAGTTCGCGGTATTTTTCTCAGCATAACGACGTCATTGAACTTGAATTGTATACACAACATTTTCCTTCAATACATAAATGGGAAACCATTTATTGTATATCATTATCCCTAATCAATTCGTTTCCTTAGAGACAAGTTTATTCATTGTTGTAGTATCTCTATGTAGTACACATCATTAGGCATCTACTATATGAATCTTTCTGATCTAAAGAAATAAACTTACATCGGTCTTTTCACCTTTGTCATATACGTAAGTATACGTCTATTTGAATTGAATTCCTCAAGGTAGTATTTTGGGCCCCACCCTGTTCTTGATATACATAAACGACCTTTGTAATCTAGATTTAAATTGTGGTACTATTATATCATACGCTGATGACACTGCTCTTCTCTTCTCAGCTAATTCAGAAAAGAAAGTACACGAGCTTGCGCAAAACGGATTTAATATTGTTAATATATGGCTTTAGCACAATTCACTCACTCTTAATGCAGATAAGACTAATTTTATTAAGTTCTCAATGCGTAAACTAACCTCAGCACAAACTAACTCAATCATGTATGCTCATAACTGTGCGGACTTTTCTGACAGCAAATGCGGATGTCCCGTCATTAATATTACATCTAAAGTTAAATATCTGGGTATTATAATAGACGAAACCCTTACATTTAAACAGCATATTGAAGCTCTGAGTAGTAGAATTCGCAAACTAATATACGTATTTAAAAAGTTACGATATATTGCAGACGCAAAAATAATAAGGCAAGTATACTTTTCACTCTGTCAATCAATACTAACATACTGTATTACATCATGGGGAGGAGCAAGCAAAACTTTACTATTAATCATCGAAAGGGCCCAGCGAGCGATCCTCAAGGTGTCAGCATTTCGCCCATTCCTTTTTCCCACTAAACTGCTTTATAAACACTGTGAAGTACTAACAGTTCGACAATTATTCATAATGTGCACTGTACTAAAACAACATGCAGCTCTTCCTTACAGCACTGACTTTAATAATATTAGACGGAAAGATATAGTTTGCCCACAAAAAATAAGAATCAAGCATACTTTTGCATCAAAATTTTATTTTTTTCTCGGCCCATTTCTTTATAATAGACTAAATTTAACATTAAATATATATGCAATGAATAGCAATCGTTGTAAGAAGATGATAACAAATTCTCTCCAACATATGTCCTATGAAGAGACTGAAAATGTTTTAATTGTTCCAACTTAATTTTATTTTTGTCTGTGTCTTTTATATATGTACATACATATTTTAATTTTGATAACTATTAATATTATGATTAAGCTATAATCTATAAAGCTTTTATATACTCTTTATTTTATAAGTTTATTAATTGTATAAACTGTATTAGTGTTAGACCTACTAGCCTGAAACACAGGATTACCTAGTTCAGGCAACTATTGTGTAAGTTATACGTTTAAGCAAATACTGTAAGCCCTTTATTTATTTATTTTGTACTTAATTTTATTAATAAATTTGATTTGATTTGATTTGATTTGATTTATTTATGATACAATTAGTAAGTGTACACTTCTGCTACACATGGAGGACACTGAGCAAAGTAACGGGGAAATATTAGTTAAGATAACACCAACTGCAAATAAATTATAGACCGAATATATTATCAAAATAGATACTTACTGATTTTCTTACTGTCCCAATTGTACACATTCGATGGTATAATTTTCAAAAATCGTTCCTTCCCGGATGCCTTTGGTATAAAAGATAAACGTCAAATTTTCAAATTTCGAACTGTTAAGTTTCAGACTGTAGGTATGTTTTGTGTTAAAATATGAGTAAGTCAGTTTCTCCTTTAAGATTAACAGATTAAAATATCCTATGTGTCTGTTTTCGCGTAATATAATGTAACCCCGACGACCTTGTCGGCGGATTTCACCCAAACATTCAAATTAATATAAGAGCCATCATCTGCTGGATTAAATCCAGTGGAACAATAACATTGTTAACATTTCATCGCTCCCGGTTAGCTGTGTACCTCCAGTATTTAGTACTGCTTAATTAATTAAATTAAGCCGCCCCTTGAGGAGGTGCTATTATTATGATTAATAATGTACACATAGTCCGTACTAATGTACGTGGTAAACCTTTAGTCAGTAGTCATTTTCCATTGCAATAAATGATTCTTATCACAAATTAAAAATAGTTTCACATTAAAATTCTATATATAGATTATTTTATTTCTTTTTTATCGATATACAGACGAACATAAGGCTCTTTTGATGGTGTGATCTCAACCGATCACACCGTCAAAAGAGCCTCAGCTCTCAATGATGTGCTATCGACCTATGTTTTATTCCAAGCATTCGGAAATCCATAGACTAAAATCGAAACGTCCAAAATGTACTACACGGTTTTTCCATCTACGAACTTTATTAATCTGTTTTTGGGTGTTTTCTTTGATGTTAAATGTTTATATAAGCTATTTCTATTATTTAAATAAAATACTGTATACCGGATTAAAACGCGATTTATTATTTAAATTATTTATCCCGACGTTTCGGATGCTTTTCAGCAACCGTGGTCGCGGGAGACTGAAAGATGACAGTTGTCTTATATTTGAAATGTCACAAAGTTGCCGTATTTAATTCAATTAAATTAAAAAAATATAATCTATTAATTTAGGTAACACAATGTACACCTATGAACGTGAATAAAAAATAATACATATTAAATTACTAATATTACTAATATTAAATGCTTCTAATTTTACATTTACTACCAGTTCACAAATCAAGGGCGTAGAGCTATTTCTATTAACCTGACGTACACTTTTACACAAGTAATATTAATTTGTAAAAGTATATTTCAACTACGAATCCATTTTTCAAAGATGCTCTTTTCAGCAGCTAGTAAATATTTTATCTCATACTTTTTCCAATAAAATTATCAATAGATACAAATGTACATCATCATTTTTACAAGTTTACTCAAGATCTCATCTCTATGAGTCAGCTTTTTTACTTATCTCGAAGGAATCTTATCTAAATTAAAACAAACTTTTCTTTTTATAAGTAGCTCTCATTAATAAGTTTATTTTTCTTTTACAAATTCAGCTCGGCAGAGAAAGTTATTTATTGCTTCTACTCATTCCCTTCATGAGATCGTATTTAAAAAACTCACTCCATGTTGAATTTTATTATCAATTTATTGGCATTTTTATAATTAAGTTCTATTTTAAATAGTCGAAAAGCTCTAGTCAGTAACTGTTTTAAATTACTAATCTAAGAAAAGTATTCTCAATCAAATGACATAGATATTTGAAACAAATCAATAAACTATACTGAAATTGCTACTTATAAAATGAGGTAGGTAAATATTTTGAAACATAAATAATTATAAAAAATGTACGTATGTATGTCATTTCTAGTTAATTATGTGAATGGATACTGTGTTCTTTTTGAGAACCTAGGTAATATGTCGTTTTCCGTTATGAATATATTCACTCTTTATTTCCTCAAGTCACAAAACTAAAACAATCTCTCCTTAACGTATCAATATTTGTAGAGCACAGGAGCAGGAGACTTCAGACTTCGGCACCCCCCAAAGGCGCCCTGGGCTTCGCGGCCCCCTCTAACGCCGGCACTGAGAGGAGGCCAAAGCTGAGGGAAGATCACGAAAAACTTGCGTAAAAGTATTCGTATCGTCGAGCTATGACATTTATGTATTTTCAAATTATTTCTCATACAACTCACAGATGAACGATACGAATACTTTTTCGCAAGTTGTTCTTGCTAGGCCCTCTGTTACCTTTTCGCCATCATCTTCGCTAGTCAGTGAGGCAATGGTGATAATATATTCTTATAAATAAAACATTAATCACTTTACAATAATAATTTTAATAATCCAAAATAATAATTAATTTAAATTAGTACACAAATGGGCAAAGAGACAATGTTCTCTCTACGATCGTCGACAAAAATGAACGAGCTTGAGCATTTATCTTGCTTTTATACACGTGGTTACTCGAGTGAGGGGCGCGCAGTGTTGCCATCTGACACGGCCTCTCCTGACATGGCAGCGTCCTCGCGGCCTTCATGATGGACCATCAGCCCTTAATGATGGACCAGCACCACCGTCCTCAAGGATGAGTGCTTGATCTTCTTCACAGCCTGTAACCATAGTGCACACACGTTAAAATTACATACTCAAAGTTATAAAACAAGATAGCAAAAGCTATAATTTAAATAGCAGCGACTTTTATGTACCGAACAACACAAACACCTTGTACAAAAGTATAAGCATCTCTTAACACTTTTCACGTATCAAGTAGGGTTTACTCAGGTCATATTCCCACACCGAATACCATGCGCGCATCAGGATTTACATCAGTTCCAGCAGGTCAACCATGAGACCTACTTCAGGCTTTACTCTTAGTCTATAGTCAGCATGGGCCCCACCGACATCAACCTCGATACCTTCACCATGAACTGCACTCTCAATAGTACAGTCCATAGTATGTGCCACCCAAAACCATGTGCACTCAGGATTTACATGGGTCCCGGCACCTAACAAAACACAAAACAATTAATACAATCAGTGATTGTTTGGTCTACAAAGTGTAAGAAGAGTCTGGGTGCATTCATAAATAAAATCAATGAAAGTTCTCAACTAACTTTCAAAGAAATCAGCACATGTGTCGGGAGTCCACTCGCCTGATCATGGTGATCTAACTTAGGCTTCAACTTTATGAACTCGCTCGGCCGAACCTGACCCTTACTGATTACTATCCTTAAGTATTCTATTTCATTAGTTAGGAAGATACACTTCCTCACTGACCTTCAACTGAAGAACACCTTAAAACATATCTAATGCACTAAACCCTAATGCTATGCCAAGCATGTCTACATGATACTCAATTAACAGTAGCCTGGCAACAAGCGTTGAAATGTTATTTTAAGGTTATATTCTAAAATCAGACATGAATTTAACTGCGCAATATTATTGACGAACACAACTATGCACAATACATTGTGAGTCACCGGTACGTACATATGAAACTTTTTTCGATTTAAGACGTCGGTACCAATGATTACGGGCACATTTAAATGGCATCTATCCACACTATAAAAATCAACTTCTTACATAGTATCGGTAATGTAACCCTATACTTTGCTATAACCTCTATACCCCCTTAACTCCATAACAATTGATGAACCGGTCAAACTCAACACGAAAAGTACTTAGTTAAAATAATTATTAAAAAAAACGGTTGAACCACTGTCAATAAGTACGTTACATCAACAGGTATATTCGAAATAACGGCAATTAATAACCTTGGAATTTTTACGTTTACCCTCATTTTCGCGAAAGAAATTAACTATTTTATTATTTCTAACTTGTTTCTTAGCTAAACACTGGTTTTCCGTGTGATCTATTTTTTACAAAACCACACTTGTAATGACGGTGTTTTGTTAAAGAGCTAGTCTTATTATTTTCAAAATTATTACATCGTCAATATGATTTAGGTTGCTTAGGACAATAACCACGTTTATAACTTCGTTACACTGAAAACAACTTACTTTAGAAATAACAAAAGATTTACGTTTCAACTAGCTATTATTAACGATTTGAAACACTATGGGCACACTACACTTTACAAAACTCGATAAGTAATTCAATCACAAGCTCGACAAGTAATCAAATGAACATGAACACTGATCAAAATTATAAACGAAATATTGGTTTGATCTCACCGGGAGTGTCAACTTGGCTTCTAGAATGCGTTTTACTATGCTTTTCATGTCGATCCCCGACGAAAACGGAGATCCTTGCGTCGAGACGTGGTTGGCGGTGGCGTGCTCGACATGGCCAGCGCGCGGTAACCTCAGGGCTCGCCATCGAGGCAGGTCGCGACTCGTGACTCCGCGTGCGCGTCCGCTCCTCCAGATCTTGAAGCCTCTTCCAGATCTCGTCTAACCTGTTACGAGGCGAGGGAGTCCGTACAGGACGTCTCCCTTTCCTCTTATCAGAAAGCATTGTGTCTCTGCCCAACTTAACCTCAAAATTACGGCTACGGAATACTAAGCAACAAAAATTTATAAAATCAGAGATGGAAATCGAGCAGATAAGGCATTCATATCCCACTTTCTGATCTTATAAATAAAACATTAATCACTTTACAATAATAATTTTAATAATCCAAAATAATAATTAATTTAAATTAGTACACAAATGGGCAAAGAGACAATGTTCTCTCTACGATCGTCGACAAAAATGAACGAGCTTACCTATAGGAAATCATCGTCTGGTGCTCGCGCGGAAGCGCGAGCATCGGATGGAACCCAGATGACGGGGAATCGTTTGCTGGGGACAGCGGGGTCGCGCCCTATAAAAATAGGGCGGTCTGTTGTGCGTGAGGCGCAATTAATAGCGCCAACAGGCGGTCGCCGGCTCACTCCGCGAATTTATACGCGAAGCGGCACGGCGAGAGAGAAGAAAGAGAAATTAAAAAGTGTAAAATTTAATTAATTGAAACTCTGGCGCGAAAAATGCTGCGCAGAGTGACACGCAGTCATAAAAATTGAAAGAAGGGGCGGGTGTTGTGAACGCCCTCTGTCGGACAACGGCGGCAACGTCGCGAACTACGCAATTGTTGCCTACCGGTTGTACGGGAATTAACTATATGAAGCGATAAGAAATAATAAGATTAGAATTAAAATGCGCTAATTGAGAAATCAGCGCATTAGAATAATAAAATTAGGATTAATATCGCTTCATATAGGGGACGTTGAGAAAGGAAATTGCACGCGCTTGTCTCGCGGAAGAACCACACCAGGTGAGACCCCCGGTTGCCCGGGAGAGGCCCAGCGAGGGACCGGCAAGACCACAGCGCGCGCCGGGAGAGGAGGTGGGAAGGGGGATGTCGAAATCCGGTAGGCTGCCGACCTAACACACGAAGAAAAGACGAGACAGAAATAAAAACCAACGAAAACAAACAAAACCAAACGAATGTACCTAACAACTAAAGAATAAATATAACAAAAACCTAGAATTTGGGAAATTTAAGACATACACAAAACATAAAAAATAAATTAAAAATACCATTAAATATACAAAAAATAAATAGATAATAAAAACACATATAGGTCGGCAGAGAAAGTCATATTTGAGTATTTAAAGAAAGTCGTTGTAGTGAGGTTGTCGTAATAAGGTAAGCTGCCGGTTTTTAATGAATAAAAACCGGCAGGGAAAGTCATAATCGGTAGGTGTCATAATAAAGGAAGCTGCCGGCCTATAATAAAATATAGTTTACCGCGAGGCGCCGCTCATCCAACCAGGCAGGCAGGAGGTCGAGCGTGCGCTGCAGCTTCGCGGCGGCGTGGCGGGCGTTCATGGAGGTGGTGACGTACGCCGTATCGTCGGCGTACAGGGCCACCATCGAACCCGCGGACGCAGGGACGTCGTTTGTAAAAGCCGTGTACAGGGCAGGCGAGAGGCAGCTGCCCTGTGGGACCCCCGCGGCTATAGGGCGGGCGGACGATTTGGCCCCCGCGACAGCGACAAAGAAGCGCCGGTCGCGGAGGAAGGAGGCGATTATCGCCACCAGCCGGCGGGGGAGCGTCGAATCTAGGAGCCCCGACACGAGTCCTGCGTGCCAGACTCGGTCGAAGGCCTTTTCCATATCTAAAAATACAGCCACGGCCGTCTCTTTTTTGTTAAGGGCGGCCGTGACTGTATGGATTAAACGAGTAAGTTGGAGGGTCGTGGAATGTTGGGTCCTAAATCCAAACTGTTCGGGCCTCGGGGCGATGTGCGGGCCTAGATGGGGCAGCAACATCACCTCGAACAGTTTGGACTGGGTGGAGAGCAGCGAAATTGGTCGATAACTCGCCGCTCTCAGGACGTCCTTGTGCGGTTTGGGAATCATAATGACCCGCGCCTCTTTCCAGGGCGCGGGGAAATGGCCGGTCCGGAGGATCGCGTTATACAACCGAAGCAGTGAAACGGCCGCCCGCGGAGGAAGGCGGCGCAGGGCGGCGTTCGCGATCCCGTCCGGACCGGGAGACTTTCGGAGCTTGAGTCTCGCCGCAGCGCGACGCAGCTGCGGCGGAGAGAAAAATAAGGGGGACTCACCGGGCGGAAAGGGCACGGCTAACCGCGCGGCGACGTCGTTCTCGACCGCCAACGCGCGGGCGGGGTCGGCCGCGGGGTTGGGGGAGAATTGTACCTCCAGATGAGCCGCGAAGAGCTCGGCACGGTCCGCTGCGGAGTAATGCAGCGTACCGGACTCGTCGCGGAGGGGACGGACTGGCTCGGCTGCCCCGCTGAAGCCCCGACAGAGGCGGTGGAGGCGCGACCAGTCCGTGGTCGCTTCATCGATCGACCGCTCCCACGACACCGTCGCGTGGGCGTCAAGCTCGTCCTTGACGCGGCCGGCGAGTGCGCGCAGGTCGGCGCGCATGCGCGGACAGCGCGTCTCCTGCCAGCGGCGCCGGAGGGCGCGCTTGCGGCGAATGAGCGCCAGCAAGCGCGGCGGCAGCGCGGGGTACAGCGCCGGCACGGGGCGCACGGTGGTAGCGGCGGCGAGGGCGCTCTGCACACTCACCGTGTAATCGGCTGCGAATGTGTCGATCGCAGCCGGACTGTCCGGCGGCGGCGGCTGCGGTGCGTCGTTGAGGACCCGCTGGAAGGCCTCCCAGTCGACGCACCGGCGCATCAGAGGGCCGCGCGGCGGGACGGGAGTCGCGTCCGTCAGCGAGATGACGACAGGTAGGTGGTCGGACAGGAATTCGTCGACGACCACGTCCTGCGTCATCAGGCAGGAGACCCCCCGGTGCACGACGATGTCTAGAACGTCGGCCCTGAAAGCAGCACGATAAGGGTAGTGTGTCGGTGCGTCCGGGCCGGAAATCTCATAGTCGTGCAGCTCGGCGTCGTGAAGGAGGCGGCGACCACGTTGGTTGGTCGCTCGGCAGTTCCACGCTGTGTGTTTCGCATTCCAGTCCCCAGCTGCAATGCAAGGGCGGGCGGGATCGCCCAACACAGCGCGGACATCTGAGGAATTAAAATTGTTAGCGGGCGGATGGTATACCGCGACGAGAGCCGTCGCGGTTCCGGCTAGCTCGACCTCAATACCGAGCGCAGAAAGCGGCCCAGCGAGGTCGAAAGCGGGCAGTAGGCGGTGCGGGATACGACGTCGCACCAGCACGGCGAGACCCCGGTAGGCCTGGCCCACCGGGGAGATCTGGTCGAGCCGGTAAACGACGTAGCCCGAACAGCGGAGGCTGTGGTGTGGCGCTAGGTGCGTTTCGCTCACTAGCGCCACGTCGATGTCCTGCGAACGAATTAAAGATTTTAAGTAGGCGGCCTTGGTACGCAGGCCGCAAGCGTTCCAATGAAGGAGCCGAAGGCCCCCCATTAACGGCGATTGCGGCCTCGGGAAGCGCGGTGCACGGCCGGCGTCGCCCCCTCGACACGGGGGGCGCTAGGCTCAGCTTGCACCGCGGAAATTAGCTCGGCTATTGCCGAGAGGGCTCGCTCCAGCGCGAGACCTCTCGAAGGCGAGCGGCGGGTCGATTGCGCGCGAGAAATCGCGCGCGCGGGCGGTACGGTGCGAGTCGCGCGCTCATAGGGCGCGACAGAGGCCCCGGGCGCGCTAGCCGCCTCGGGGGCGGCCTGCGCCGCAGCGGCAATAGCGGCACGCTTACGGCGGCCGCCGCGTCGGGAAGCGCGGCGTGTGCGCGGCTGCTCAGCGCCAGCGGGCGCAGCAGCGGCAGCAGCAGCAGCAGCAGCGGTAGCGGGAGGCGCGGGGGCGCCGCGCGGGCGCGCAGCGCCCCGCAGAGGGGGCCCCGTGCGCGCGACGGTACTAGCGCGCTTATTGCGCGCCTCCGCCTTGAGCACAGGGCAACCGGAGTGATTAGCCGGGTGTGCGCCCCGGCAGTTGACGCATGTGGGCGGCTGGTCTCGTGGCCGAGGGCAGTCTGTGGCCCGATGCTCGCCCCCGCAGCGCACACACGCCATAGGGCGGTGGCAGTGCTGCGAGGAGTGGCGGAACTGTTGGCACCGGTGGCACTGGGCCGGGCCTTGTTTTCCGCGCCAAGCCTCGATCACGACCCCGGTCATGTACAGCAGCTCGGTGTGCGCGTAGATGGCCGGAGTGATGCCCGGGGTGCGGCGCAGGATCACTAGGTAAATACAACCTGGGCGACCCTTGCGCGCTTGAATCGGCCGCACGTGCTCCGGCTCGTAGCCGAGCTCGCGCAGCGCCTGTTTGATGTCCTCCGGGGCGGTGTCGACTGGAATACCCCGGATACAGACCTTCACCTCTCGCTCAGCTGGCACGGAGTACGAGAACCAGCTCACGCGCGGATCTGACCTCTCTAAATCGGAGAGGTACCGCTGCACGATCCGGTACTCGTCCTCCGTCTCGGGCGTGATGCGGTAGCCCCTTCCGAACGCCTTGGCGTGGGCGGGCCGACCGAGCAGCTGATGGATGTGCCCGAGGTGACGAATCCAGTCGGGCAGGTTCTCTATGACAATTGGAGGATACCTTGAGGCGGTAGGCGCCGCAGGTCGGCGTGCGGGCTGTCGCGGCACCGTCGGCGCGGCCGCCATGGCCGCGTAGGACGGCGCAGCAGTGGAAGTGCTCGGCGTCGCGGTATCCATCGGCGCCGTGGTAGTAGAAGGCGCAGCGGGGCGCGCAGGGGGCGCAGCGGGGCGCTCAGTGCGCGCGGGCGGCGCAACAGGCGCGGTAGCGCGTGTATCGCGCACCGCGGAGGGCGCGGCGGGCACAGAGGGCCCGACAGCGGGCGTGGAGGTCGCCTCGGGGGCGGCAAGGCGGCGGCGGACCCGGGGGTCGCGCTGTGACAGCGGCGCGACCGTGATCGGCCGCATCCGCTTCGGCATCGGGTCCTCGTTGTCGTCATCGTTATCGTCGTCTGCGGGGCGCGGGCGACGGAGGGGGGTGAGCCGCGTGTTAATCGCGGCGAGCTCCCTGGCCTCTTCCGGTGACGGGAGGCTGTCATCGAGCAATCCCTGCGCCTTCAGGGACTGCTCTCGGCGGCTGATGTCGGCGGCCATCACTGCTAACAAACCTGCACTGAGGACACCGGTTTTAGCGAGTGTAGCGGTGGTCATAAGGTCCGCGCGTAACTCGGAACGCGGGGACATTGGGGGGGCGGGAACGGGGTCACCACTCAGGATGTTCATAAGTTCGTTTGAGGATAGCGGGGAGAACTCTGGGAGTTCGACCGGGGAACGCTGCGGGGATTGAGTCCCGGGCGTTGAGGTGGCCGATCGCGACTCCGCATCGTCAGATGCGGGTTGCGCGATTGTGGCCGAGGCGGGGATCGAACCCGCTGTGTGGGATGAAACGTGTAGGTCGGTGGCGGAATGTTCAACGTCGCGCACTGACGATACACTTTGTGTAACTGCGGCAGGAATCGGAAGCACTGGCGCTGGCGCGCTGCTATCGCTGCGCGAGCGAGATGCGCTGCGCGAGCGAGAGCGCGATAGACGCGCAGATGGTTCGGAGTCCATGATGAGTCACACTTTTAGAAAGTTGTTTAAAACACTGAATTTAAAAACACGGAAAAGGACAAATGAACGGTTTGTCACAATAGTGTACGAAACGCGAACAAAACAAAAATATCACGCACTGTACTAAAATCGACGAAGCTCAAACCCCGACTACGACCGTTTCCGGGAGTCTAGAGGCGAGGAACGCGAAGAAAGCGGTGTGGAGGCGGTCAACTCGCTCAACAAGACGGATGTTTTATAATAAAACACCGAATTGATGAGGAGGAGCGCGAAGACACGGGTGCAAATGTGATACTGGCTGTCCGTACGAGCTTGAGCATTTATCTTGCTTTTATACACGTGGTTACTCGAGTGAGGGGCGCGCAGTGTTGCCATCTGACAATATTATATCTTTATTATTAAAGGTTTTTTTGTCATATACCTACCTATTCATAAATTCTTTTGTTTCGTTTGTTTAAGTGATTAGATGTTTAATTATATTTATGGTTTTATATTATTCAATTTGTTATTAGGAGATAATAAATTGTAAAAATATCTACTAGAGTTATATTATTATCACCAGAATACTATAGACGGTACTTGTGTAATTATTGATTTTTTTGTTATGAGGAATTACTGTAAATAATATACATTACTTACTCGAAAATATGTATACTGTGGCATCATTGACTACTATGACAATATGTGGTGGTAATTTTATACATATTGTCTTCGTAAGTATGTATGGAACATGTTATATATTAGGTTGTAGCGTGGTGCTCGAGACGAACTGAGATGGGGAGCAAACACGGTCATAAGCTGTACTTGGAGAGTAGATTCCCTTTTAATTAAACGAGTTCTAGACTACGTCCTAGAAGAGACATGCAATGTGAGTAAGTAGACATTTATGATAATGATTGGAAAAGTAACTTTAGACTTGATTTTTTTTAAATTTTATTTGGAAAATTATCTTTAACACACTAAAGATAAATTAGTCACTATATTATTAAAAATATTGTTTAAAAAAGCCATGAAGAAGCCATTTAATATTATGTTGAGCCATTCACATAATATTATTATTATAATTACCACGAATAAAAAAATATAGCATCATCTGCATATGTGCGAACTCCCACGTTCTCAGTGATTTCAAATGTGTAGATATAATTAAAAAAAAGAGCTGTCAACCAATGGGTAGACAGTTCTTTTTAGCTGCAATAAAATGTTGTCGAGATGGTCGAGCAATAGTTGGCAACAGCACAACCATACATTTCCGGGAAAGTATAGCCCGTTTAGAAGCACCTTTAAAGTCTTCAGAAAATATTTGGACTATACTAGGATATAGGTATGCGCCTTGGACAGGAACAGGATACCTACCCTGCGCTCCAATGGGTTACGGAATCGAATCTGATGATTTGTGTATAATTTTCTATTACCATTATTTCCTTACAACTGATTACTTTGGGTATTAATGAAGAATCGCGAATTGCATAATATTGTCCGTTTCTATCCTACTTATTCTATTTTACATATCATCATTCCTATGACAGATTCAAAAATCGCTTTTCAAAAGTATTTTTACGCTATCATGTATTTTGTAACATTATTATTCCCGTATAAAGGATTAATTTGTAAAATAAGATTTTAAGAAAATAAAGCTAAGTAAAGTTGGGTTTCGATGCTATGATGAGTTTAAGATAACTAAAAACTGTACCTTGCAAATATGAATTCTTCACAAACTAATTTCATAGCAAAAGTTCACCTACGCTTCAATGAATACCACATCCATTAAACATTTCTTAAGTTGGATATGCCTTCTTTTTATATACAAAGAATATACTTAGATATTATGATAAGAAACAACTGTTTCTAATTAGGTAAAAAACAAGAGTAGAAAGTATCTTCAAAGATTTAACAGAATAAGTAGTATTATAAGGCCGCAACCGGTGAGTTATTCTACATTTTAATAAAACAATCTTAATATCTACTTCAAAAATCATACAGAAAGGATTATCTTTCATTAAAGGTTGAGGTCAAAGTGGAAGAGAACTTCTTTAAATATTAATGTTAGCAAATTTGACTCAGAGAACATTTTTATACCTGTTACTCAAAACAACGAACTTTGTTGCTTGAGTTACGAAACGAATTGATTAGCTTCATTTTACAGACTTATTTTATTGTTTACAAAATCTTAATTTTCAAAAGAATAAATATAATATAAAAGAAAAAAGGTAATATCTGTTTCCACGTTTCGATCCATACATATTAGAAATATATTATGTATTTTTTATTTTAGATATCGACAGACAAGCATGAGGTTCACTTGAAGGTAAACAATACCCCAGCCACAGAACATCAGTCAATGATGCGCTGTCAACCTACTTTTTACTTCAAGCATTTGAAAATCGTAAGACTGAAATCGAAAAGCGCAAAGTGCACTTCTCGTTTTTTCCATCTATGAATTAGTTCGTCCGGTCGGAATTTCGATATTCCTCGCACCTGTTGAATGCCCGAAGTGACCAGACATGGGGAAGTCATGCTTATAGAAAATTGTAAATATGTGGTCCCGGTGGTATTCTAATTCACGATACATTGATGCGCAAGGTAGGTGTTACGTATCTAAAACGAAATTAATAAGTAACTTAATTACACTATATCCAGATTAAACTGCGTATTATATCTAACAAGGGGATATAGAGGAATGTTACCACAGAACTAGGAAGCTAAGTTAAGCTGCTCAGTAAACTTAATGCAACTTCAAAGAGGGGACTAGCCAATAACGATATTAAACCTCACTGCTGCCGGGCTAGCATGACCGCCACGAGATATATCTCGCGCGAGAGAAGACAAACTAAGATGTTAAATATCTCGATATATTATATCTCGACATCGACAATTTTGATAGAAAAGATATCTCGATCGACAAATGTATCTATTTTTGATATTAAAAGTCGAGTTTAAAGTGTAATTGTCATGTTAGACCCGAAAGAAATAAAGCGATAGTCGATTGAAACACGAGAAAACGGTAGACAAAATTTTGTCGCGCTTGTCATGCTAGCCCGGCAGGCCGCGGACGTACGAACGTACTTAACCCCTTCGGTCCTGGCGTCCATGTGAATGGACATGCTAATAAAACGCTCTTTATATTGTTCGGTCTTATCAAAAGTCGAATGTAAACAATGTTAGAAATCCTAGAAGTATCATCAATCATAATATTATAAACAACGTTCGAGTAATATGATATGGGTTGGTAGAAATAAATAGTTAATTGTAGTGAACAATCATGGACAGCCGACAAGCTAGTAAGTGTACATTTTTTTAATTTTATTGATGCTCATAATCTGTTATGTATAAAGTTGAATTATTTTTTTTCTCAAAGAATAGTGTTCATTTTATGTGTAGACGTAATAATAATCATGAATGTTTGTGTCGTACTTTGTAAATTTGTACTTATTGCCATGTCCATTGTAATGGACAACAGGTTCCAATAGATAAAAATTGAGCATGAAAATTTACTGTGATAAGTTTGAATAAAACATACTATTCTTACTTATTTGGTTATTATTTTTTAGGTTTTGACTTATCAAGACATCGACATGACGATTTGCTCAATATACTTGAAAATGGGACTTTGATATCGACAAATAATAGGGGAAGCCCGGGCAAGACGCATATGTTAAGGAAAAGTGTTAAAAAAACTACAATCTGATAATAAATAGAACTGTTTTGTACTTTAATTCTGTACTATGTTTATTAATCTTTAAAAAATAATATTTAAAATTATAAAACTTAATCAATTTCTATATTAAATATGAGCATTAACAAAAAGTATCAATTATCCGTTTTGCCCGACCCCCCCGGGCAAAAAGGATATGTTGATATAGTCAAGATCAGTCTTCATATTGATCACAGAAATAGCTGCCAACTTTTATATAAGATGTGCAGTCTTCATGCGACTAACTTGTGCACTGATTATACTTAATCCAATCTTTGGTTGGTGGTTCAGTATATTTGTCAGGGCATACTAAACAATAAAAACCTTGTTTAGGGTTTCTGTATTGCGCTTTGTCAAAGGATCTTTTATTTTTGACATTTTCTGCGGCCTGCTAACTCTAAAGTCCTTGTCTCCTTGTTGGCATCTTCAATTTTATATGTTTTTTTTATAATAAATGGAATGGAATGAATGGAAATATTTTTTCTGGTAACATAATCAAACACCTGTTCAGAAAAATCTGCCCAAAAAATAAACTATCTTTCGTTCGTTAAAAAAAGTTTTAAGATACGGAGATACATAGTACTTCTTCTTGTTTAGGACTGAAAACAGTTATAAACCTCCCAAAGTCAACTTCACGTGTCTCTGCAAAGTTGTAAACGAAACTCCAAACTTCTTTGCGGTCAAATTGATTGTCATTTTGCAGCTCTTAGGTATTTAATGTTTTACTTTTGTGTTTATAATTTAACACCATCTAAAACAAACTATATATCTGTTACTTAAGACTCAAATCGGGCAAAACGGATACCTATTCATTTTGCCCATATCCGTTTTGCCCAAAACTTCAAAATTAGAAACAAGTCAAGATGTGAATTGTTGTTAGTAGGTAAATCAAAAGTAACAATCACAATGTATACTTAACTAAACATGTAATTGAATAAATAAAACTTATTCATAGATAAGTGGTCGGTTATATAAAAAGTTGGTATACAAACCTTCACAAAAATCGTAAGAAAACTATGAAAATGATTTTTTTTAATATGCACATCAGATACATTCGCGCAATGTTTTGGTTGAACTGTCATAGCATAGCCGACCACACGGGTCATGATTTGAGAAATAAAAAATAACTCCATATATAATAGATTTTTGGAAAAATCGATTATTCTTCTTACCCACCCTATGCTTGTTGCCCGGGCTTCCCCTACATCAAAAGATATTGCATGATATGGAGCATCTGGTTCATATGTAAATGCACTGGCAAAGCGAATATCTAGCCCTGAACATTATCTATTCTATGATAATTACTTTTTTATTAACTTTCGTTGCAAGACCTTGGAGAAAGAGAAATGTATGCTCTCACATTAGACAGGTTAGGAAAACCGCACTCATAAAAGATAAAGAAGGAGCAAAAAAGCTCCGAGAATTTCCTGACCTGAGGTAACCAACAGTTCTAAAAATGTGGTCGTCCTGAAATGGATGTATAACAAAAGTGTTATCTTAGCATCCGATTTTGTTGGTATTGGAGAGCTAGACGAACCTCAAAGATGGAATAAACTATCCAAGTAGTATATATCAATATCACGTCCTGAGCTAGCAAGATTATACAATAATGGAATGGGAGGAGTAGATACAAACAAATCATCTGGTTAGTCTATACTGTATCTTCATTCGATCGAAAAAATAGATGCTTCGTAAGATATTCCATGCCATTGATTTATCATTATCTAACAGTTGGTTGGAGATTGCCCCATCAGTAAGATACCTAAGAAATATATTCTGGATTTACTCGATATTCGGCAGTGCGTGGCAGATCATTGTTGAAAATGAGACCGCCACTAAACAACAGAAAAAGAGGACGTCCATCTTCTGGAAGTAGCAGCCTCATAAGCACTCCAACATCTAATCACGACGTCTAGTTGAGAAGAGGCCAATACCTGATGTTCAGTACGACACTGTTGATCATTTGTCAGAATACGATAAAAAAGGAAGCTGTAAAAAAGCAGAATGCAAGGGGCAAATTTCAGGCAATGAACACATGTTTATTGCCTGAAATGTGAAATACAACTCTGTTTCACTAGTGAAAGAAATTGTTTCTGTTTTTTTTACCAAAAACCTTGACAAAGTTCATCTTAAGTATGTTGGTAACAAAAAAAATCATTGATATATTGTTTTTTTTTTATTCAATTACCTATTCATTGATAAAAATAGTAACATTCTGTGATAAATTTAATATTAATTTATTATTACAAAATCCATGTACACATCATTAAGAAACAACACTTAGAACCTGACGTCCATTTCAGTGGACATAAAATTTCCCAGAAAACTGAAAAAGGAAAATTATTTTTTTTTACAAAAATGTGTTCTTTATGCTCTAATCGGCTAATAAAACTTAAAAAATATTTTTTATATCGTCAATATTTAATTCAGGTCTGAAGGGGTTAAATACCAGTGGCGGGACTATCATACAAGCCTAAATGCCTGGCTTGCTCTATAAATCCATCTATGAAAAGAAAAATAATAATGCCATTAACATAATTAGGTATATAAGTCATATATGACATATATTACGTAATTATATCTTTACTAATATTACAAGGAGGAAAAATTTGTGAATGTTTGTATGTTTGATTGTTACGATTTAACTCAAAAACTACTCGAACGGTTTTAAATAATAGAAAGCTAAATTATCAGCGAGTAACATAGGCTATTTTTGTGCGTGTATTACATTACACCCGTGCGAAGCCCATGTTACTATAAAATATAATATATAAACAGCTTTTGGGCTTGTATGGTGGTCCCGCCACTAACTTATACGCTCCGTTCTCATATATTTGAGTATAAATTGAGATATTTGTTTTTTTTATAATAATCATCTTTATTTGTTTAATATTAACATTATTACAATGATTAATTAGGACCCAAACTAGGTTAAACCTGTATCTTGGGATCAGGCATAATTAAATTACTTATCAATTTTAGAATTACATCATATGAATTTATTCAGAATAATTCATATTCTTATTTTGGCGTATGCTGATAAAATTGTTGATTGGATTCGTTATTTTTTACACAAACACGTTCGGACTTTGCTATAAAAACTTTAATACATATATTTCATCCCGTAGATTCAGAGATAGGTTGAATATATAGTAATTGAGATATGTAAATGCTTGTATCTGCGATTATTGATTTTTAAAGTCAGGTATCGATAGACGAGTGTGATATTCACTTAATTATAAGCGTATTTCTTATCATCAGAAATAGTGATGCGCTGTCGTCTACTTATTTTTATTTCAAGCAAGGATAATAATCCATTTTAGTATTTCGCAACCTGGATAAAATCTAGTTATTTTACTGGGTGAATTCACAGTTAAGGGAACGGAAAATATGTCTACTGAAATATTTCTTTTTCCGCGTAAAAAAGTCACAATAGGTACGCGTGTCTGATTGTTTGTTCGCTTAATTTATCAATAATTTTCATGTACATATATTGCATAAACAACATTTATTAATATTATAATTAGGCACAAATCCTTATTATTATTGAATAACACGATTTTACAATTTATAATATAATTTAAAAATGTACAATATTTTTCAGTGTTCATATTATACTAGCGATCCACCCCGGCTTCGCATGGGTGCAATGTACAGATGTACTAAACACAAAAAAAAATATAAAAAGGTTATTTAATGGATATTGGTGAAGAAGCATGAAATAATATTTAAAATTGGTCGAGTAGTTTTTGAGTTAAATCGTAAGATATATTATATAAACAAATCTTTCCTCTTTATAATATTAGTATAGATTTATCAATGACGTGGCTCAAAACTAGTAATAGCCGGTCTCATGCGGCTCAAGAAGAAACGTTGTTTTTTTGTTGGAAGTGTTCGAAGGTGCCATTCAAACAACGAACCGTACAAAATAATACTACTAATATATCAAATGACGTTCCTTTAATTTTTCGCTACGAGAACTTACAAACCATCAATAACCGACCAGCATTCAATTAAGAAATATAAATCCATTGACAGGTACGAGTATATCAGCAGCGGTTATTATTTGTACTAAGTATCTACTATGAAAATTGAATAATATGCTAAGACAATTGAATAAAGTGCTATGGATCGTATTGAGAGATCGAATGGAGTTATTGAGTACGGTGTATTTGTACGAATCGTCGGTAGTCGTGAGGCGTTCCTAGCCACAGCTGCAATTACCTAATGATGCGCAGCAGTTACACAATTACCTCGACTGCTGCATTTACGTTTTTAGTTCCGCTGAATCGGAAGCCGAACGGCAGTTAACTGGCGTACGTTCATACAAATACTTTCCACTCGTTAGTTCCAACTTAATTATGTTTGCTTCTCACTAAGTCTCAAGCACGATTTTATACTCGATCAGCTAGGCGTATTATTCTGTGATGATCGCAATTTGAAGACGTGTAATATACCATATCTAGCGAGTGCCGTAGCCTGAAACTTAGACGGGGTTCCTATACTAATTTCGTCATAAATTAGTGCAGTGTGGACTTCACAAACAAAGTGAGAGAGATGTTAATTTAATGTACGATGGTGTCAGTCGACGCGGTCCGTTCCGACTTTCAAAGGACTAGGGCAGCCACGGATTCTCTATTATGTAAATTTTCGAGTAATTTTCTCCGACAGTGGCCAGACTTTGTAACCCGAGCGGGCGCGCCTCATTAATGCTTACCTGAACCCGTCGTTTGATAACATTTTTACAATGCTACGCTAGAAGCTACAATGTTTTTATGGATATAACGGGTTAGGTACTTGAAAATGTTTTTAAATTAAGCTTTAAGATATACAGCGTGATATTTATACCACGTAACTATTTATAAATAAACACAATTTTTAAAATAATAATCACTGTCATAATGAATTCATTATATACGTAAAAATATAAAGCTCTATGATGATCTTATGACTTAATTATATTTAATAATTAACGTTACTTATGATTAAGTACAAAATCTCTATCCTTTATAAGGCTACGGACCTATGTCCGTTATCTATATAAAAATATGAATAAATATAAACCCAAAATGTATAAATGCTTCATGAAATCTGAAAACAAAGCGATATGGACATAAACTCATATAAGTTATGAAACCCAACGAAATCCCAGTTGTCAATGTTTTTGGATAAAGTTCTATGAAGTGGGACACATAATATGAAAACCTAAAGGATACTAATCCGTAGATGAGCCATCGCGCGTCTCTTCGTAGTCACATCTGCGTCTGTAACGAAACAAAAACGGAATGAGAAAGGTTTGGGAAGCGGTATTGTGGCAAGTTGCGATAGTAAGCCTCGCTGTAGGGTTGAAGAACCTGAGTACTTTTAAAATAAAGTACGCACACAGCTATATATCATCTACTATTGTTATAATTACAATTCATGTGTTTTCTGAAAACAATTGACAGTTTATTAACATCTTAGAATAATTTAACTTATATTTTATCTGTGTCGAATTTTTCAGAAGGAAATATTTTTTACAAATATAGATTAAAGAGATGCAGGTGCCGAACAATGACTTCTTCATTAGCATCATGGAAATTTAACATAAGTCACAATTGGACAGAAATATAAATTCGACTAGGTTTCTTTTTATCGTATAAAGGCCTGTATTTCACCTGATACAAAGTGAAAATCATCAGAGGATTTGCAGATGTGTTGGTGCCTTTTAGTGCAAGGTTTCAGGATATAACTAGCCATTACAATTTCGTGCAATACGCAGCCAAATAGCTAAACGCAATGGGCATATCAGTGTGTCACGGAGGCAGATTTAAGCCCTGGTTCTTTGTGGATTTAATATTCTAATTGCTAATTTGTAAAATTATTTAAAGTAACACACATTTATACGAAGAAATGCTTACGAAAAAATAACATTACGATGGCAGAAAAGCATAAGCCATGAGCCAAAAAGTGGTATCTTAAAGAAAGTAAAAAAATAAACTATAAAATAACTTCTCTACATAGTATAAAATAAAGTCGCTTCCCACTGTTTGTTTCTCTGTACGCTTAAATGTTTAAAACTACGCAACGGATTTCAATGCGGTTTTCGGTTTGATTAAAGAGGAATGTTAATACTTAAAATCAAGCCAATCGATTGAGAGCTTTCATAGTAATGTTGTTAATAAAACAACATTTTCTTTTTATGTATGTCACAGAACTCTTCCTAAACCGCTAGACTGATATTGATGACATTTTTGGGTGTGTTTCATTGGATCCCACAACGGTTTAGATTCATATTAGATTTTGTTTTAAGATGTCACATAACTCTTCATTATTTCTTTCAGGTTTATATCTGTATGTTCAATTAAAGTATAGTATACTAGCGACCCACCCCGATTTTTTGATCGTCTCTGCTAAAATATTTTTTTTTACCCTCCGTAAAAATACATATTTTTTTTATAAAAAGTATTAATACTTCTAAGAATATGTTTCATGATAATCGGTTGAGTAGCTTTGGCGTGAAAGCGTAACAAACAAACATACATTCACATTTATAATACTACATTAGTAGGGATAAACATTGTATATCAAGGGAAATTTAATTTCTTTTGAGAATAATTAATATCGTAAACCATTAAATTGTGATGTCGTGTAACAGTTGAGCATTATTAGGATGTTAAGTATCAAGAAGTATCTAGGTAAGAGTCTCATTAATTCGAGGTACTCTTTATTTAATGTAAAACGTTAAACAGTTTACGAGGAGTAGTCGACGTGACTTGCTTAGGAGACAGCTTTAAGGAGATAGTTTTTTTAATAAAAGCAGTCTCTTAAGAGGAAACACTAAGGGCGAGAGGATTGAATAATATCTATTTGTAAAATCTATTGCTGTCGCGCAGTGCCCGAACAACCCGAAAGAGACAACTGCAGCTTGGACCGAAAATACCTATCAAAAGTACGTACAATCAACGTTTCGTAGTCCCCTGATTCCTTCTCCAAAACTTGACCGATTTAACTACTTTTTTCATCAAAAATTAAAGAAAGGCTTTTGCCGTGTTCCTGTGTTTTCTTTTTTTTATTTAATCAAGTTAAATTTGTTTTCTGGATGTTTGATCACAGCGTAAAATCTGGCAATTTTTTTAGGTTTTTGAAGGTTCATAACTCTTTAAATTATTAATTTATGAAAAAAAGGAAAACATAGGGACATGCAAATAATGGCCATAGATTTTTGGAAAAAAATATATTTCTCTACTGGCATTATCCAGGTAGGAAACAGGGGAATACGTTTGTATGGAAATACGGCCCTTGTGTTTCCTCTTAAGAGTCTGCTACGACAAGCTGCCCAAACGCTTTTTTGAATACCTAAACCTAAATATTAAGTACATGTGTTTAAAAAATACATGCTATAGATTTGAAATCATCTTCATGGCGCATGATTCCGAATGCTCGAAGTAAAAAGTAGGTCGACAGCGCATCATTGACAAGTGTTCTGTGGATGAGGTATCACTTACCATCAATTGAACCTCATGCTCGTATGTTTATATTTAACATAAAAATGTGATATACGTGGTGTGTTTTGTTAAACTGGAAGTCCCAGGTTCGAATCCCGGGAATCCCGGCTTGCAGAGGACTAATCAGCTAATTGCCTTTAAAGTAAAATTATCCATGAAAGAGACAGTATGTTTCTTATGCCCCACTGGAGTAGGTACTTAGGAATTCACTTATGGATTTCAAACTATGCTGAGCAAACTTTGGAAGTTTGAAATTTTCAATGTGAATTTATAGTAATATGGTATTTAACTTTGATTACATCACATTGTCTTTGGCTAAATTAAATAAAATGAAACTTTTCATTAGATATCAGGCACTTATTAAATTTTCCCAAGACAAGTGTCACCTGTCTGATACAGCGGAACGTCTTTTATTTCACTTCGTAAATCACTGAGTAATCCATCAGTTGGTCGAATTCTATATCTTGCGGTCCTGTCATTTTAGTGAAATATTTTCTCATTCAATCTTCCATACTATCCCATTTTTAACCGACATGAAAAAAACGAGGAGGTTATCAATTCGACTGTATGTTCTTTTTTGTATGTTTATTTCGCCAATTATGCATGGATTTTGACGTTTCTTTTTTTGTTTGGTATGTCATATTTCAGAGGTGGTCCCTCATGGTGCTCATTTTGAGTCGAAAAAGTTTGGAGTCGGTGCCAGCCAAGAAGGAAAGTTTAATCCTGCCTTTGCAACATACTTTCGAATGGTATCTACGGAGCGACTCCAAAAATACTGTTTATAAATATTAGATAGGTAATATATAAATATCAATAATTTTGTTTATTGTCCTTTAAGGTTCTTGCTTTGAAATAATTAAAATAATAATTATTATTTTTAGTTTAATTTTGTACATATAGATAGTTTTGAAGTCGGTTTTTGTTTTTATATAATTTAAATTTATTTTCTATTGATTTAGATACTTTAACTGTAGTAAAATGAGGGCAAATATACGAGCCTTTGTTTTCTTTATATTAGCATTTTATTGTTTATATTCCAAAGTAAAAATGGCTGTTAGACGTTGTTATTTTAATCAAGAATTTCTTCCGCACTCTTCAGTGAATACAATCAAGAAACCAATAGCGACATCATTGCCATATTATATTTATTAATGCGACTAACTAGGTCTGGCTAAAATCCAAAGCTTCTGCACTTATCTATGTATGCTTCAATGAATAATTAATGTTGAGAACTGTAAATATAAGAGATATTTTGGTAGAGGTTCGGTTAAAAATGAATATTATTTTTGTTTCCTGCAAGAGTATTTAATACTTGTATTGAATTTGTGCATCGTGAATCCTTGTCGTAATCCATCATGTGAGTTTCTCATGTTGCACGAAATAATAAGTTTTGTAGCTCAATATTATACCTATACTCGTACTTGTCTTAAGATAATATTTTCAATATTTTAAAACACAAAGTTGCTATTTTTGGGTGTATTTGTTTGCTTAGTATTTCAATGTTTCTGTCACAAAAAAATTATTGTTGGTTATAAAACTGTGTATAAAGTATAAACATATTATGTTTTCTTCTTATCTAAAATATAATTAAGTAATTTCAATTAATATTGTCTTTTATTAACGCGAGTATCACACATTTAAATAAAATACTGTATACCGGATTAAAACGCGATTTATTATTTAAATTATTTATCCCGACGTTTCGGATGCTTTTCAGCAACCGTGGTCGCGGGAGACTGAAAACACCCCCCCAAACTGAGTCTCCCGCGACCACGGTTGCTGAAAAGCATCCGAAACGTCGGGATAAATAATTTAAATAATAAATCGCGTTTTAATCCGGTATACAGTATTTTATTTAAATTTCAATTAAGTTGAAAATGTCACATGTTTTGTTTACGCATACTAAACCAAGTTTAATTATTGTACCACAAATTATAATTCCCACTGTAACATTTATGTGTAGTCAAATTTGATCAAAAATAATTCGTTTTTTTCTGAAGCTAATTTGCCGACATGGTAATATACCTAATCCTTATTCAAATAACTATAACATGACTTTAAGCGTATCTAAATGTCCTTTACGCCAGATAATTTAAATTAATCTTATACAAATTATCACAAGTGATAAAAGAAAATAACGTGATATGTTTGAAATCTATAAGCTAGTTTTTCGACGTAAAGGTTAATAAATAGCGATACAAGAATCCATTACTCATTTGTAAATGTATAGAGTTGATCGAAGTGAGAATATTGAATTCGTGTCGCCGAAGAGAGCGTATACGTGCCTACGACCGGCTATTTGAAGCCTCAACAAAAAGTCGAAATGGATGTCCACAACGAGGGCGGGAAGGAGGCCATTGTGTCCGAGATGCACTTAGATCGAGAAGCTCTAAGGCTTAGACGTTACTGCGAATCTCCACACATTCCCCGAACATATAACGGAAACTTGTTAAACCAACTCGCAACAAATATAACTTTAAACTGATAATAAAATTCAAGCAGCATTTATTCATTCAATAAATAAAATTGACTATCGATTTGCTTAAATGAATTAATCGAAGATTCATAAAATATCAGAATGAATGCGAAAAAGCTGTTATTGAATGTGTTCGAAAGCCAATTAAATTGAATTTCATGATTTAAGTTGAATGATTTTATCCTCGTAAAGTGAATTGAGATGGTTGGAGAGAAGAGTAAATATAATATAAAGTATCTTTGGTAAGGGTGAAGTTTCGAATTGGCTTTCATGTTTCTTTTGCTGGGAAGTATCTATCATAGCTTCTATCGCAGCATTATCTTCCAACAAAAACAGATGTCAGTTTTTACTGTGCTTTTTTGCAGTATAAGCAGTATTTTTTAGATATACATATAATTGACATGTAGCTCTTATTTTCACTAAATATGTCCCATTTTGTACTCTTTGAGGGGTTAATTGGCGCATTATATTGCCTTGCCTTGCATTCCGATGGGTAACGTGTTGTGCGTTTGAATCTTACGGTTTAATAATAATTTATTTTCTCTTAAGATTTACATAATCACTTACAGAGAAAATTAATTTTAAAACGTTATAAACATTCGATTAGCATGCATAGTAAACAACAAATAAAGCACATATTATGTAGGTAGATATAGAAATAAGCGCAAAAAATTTAAGTGAGGAATGATTGGGAGCGTTATGAATTATGATGGTATGACTGTGTGTGTTTGAGCGATAAAGCATGTGTCATAGTGAAATATGCTAATCTTAACTGGTCTTATAGCTGGTACTAAATGAATGAAAAGATATCGAAATTCTGACCAAACCATAAAATAACTCGTGTCGTTCGGAAAACCTCAAGCTGAAACTCGGAACTATGAATAACACTTATCTATACAATTATTCAACTACCTTCATAATGTGGGTTTTCCTAGCTACACTTTCTCTGTAATCGAAATACTAAGCCGAAGTGATTTAAGATTATGGTGTGGGATAATAGCGTACATTTTCGGTTCCACGCAGCACAGGTGCGATAGACGATTTTTCTCAAAATCGCATTATTTACGATCGTTGTTATACCTGTAACAGAATCCAAATATTGGGATTATAACGTGAATAGGGATATTATTCGATGATAAATACTTTATTGTTTTAATTCGTAGAAGTTAAAAAATTATTTTTAAGCAAAAAACAAAAAACCGACTTCAAAACTACAACTACATATAGTATGTACAAACTTCAACTAAAAAGTAAAAAATAATATTTTAATTATTTCAAAGCATTATTTATTAAAATTTTTGAAGTCGGTGCCACCCAACCGATACCGCTCAGTACTGTTCGAAAATTTGTTGCAAAAGCAGGATTAAACTGTCCTTCTTGGCTGGCACCGACTCCAAAAATAACTGGTAATAAATAATGCTTTGAAGTAATTAAAATATTATTTTTTACTTTTTAGTTGATGTTTGTACATAATATATGTAGTTGTAGTTTTGAAGTCGGTTTTTGTTTTTTGCTTAAAAATATTTTTTTTTTTTAATTTTTGTAGGAAGTGTATTTTTTAGTTCATTAATCGTTACCTAATAATTTAGTAGACCTACCACTAAACGTGCTCAAATGAGACAGCGCCGTGAAAGGAACCACAAACCATAACATCATCTACATATAAGTAAATTTTTTTATTGTTTTTTTTCCTAAAAGAAGCACCTAACCAATTTCAATAAAAATTATATGGGACTACCTCTGAAATATTCTCTACCAAAAAAAAAAGAATCATCCAAATCCATTCATAACTTGCGGAGTAATCGCGTAACAAACATACAAAAAGAAAACAACATACAGACGAATTTCCTCCTCATTTTTTGAAGTCGGTTAAAAATACAATCAAGGATTCAACAAGATAGTCTAGAGAAGTAGATCTTAATCAAATAAGAAAACTCACAACCCTAAGAAGTGTTAAGTTCAATCTATGCAGTTAATTCCAAAAGAGCTTATTAGTGGCATTTATGTTCACTAAGTTAAGTAATTTATTACTCTGTAACGTCAAGCTAACTATTACATCCCCTGAGGAGATATCATCGCAGAGTCGTTGGGATTGTCGAATGTAGGATTTCCACATGTGTCCTCTTTTGATATTTCAGAAGTTAATGAAACTTTTTTTTAGGGCAAATAGAAAGATGGTTCATCTGATGTAAGTGATAACAGCTGCCCATAGACACCTGTCTACAAATGCAACGCATGTGGTAGGCAAGTTATCTGGAAATTTTACAAATATTACAAATGTGATATTTGTTACGCACACTGAATTAAATTGTTTCATATATTATCTGAATAAAAATAGGATATTTTTATTGGGGAAATTTTTCCGATATTTCAAAGCCTCGGGCAATAGTCAGTAATGAATTCGTATTATATTATATATATTCAAATTATTCATTCCCCTCTCTAACGTGAATTTGACAAAAACGATATTACTTTTAATTAATATTTTCTTATTTTTGGATTTGGTTAGATAAAATTTAGGTAAGGGAAAATGCTGATAGTAATAGCCGGCCTAGCATGACAACCGCGACAAAATTTTGTCGACCGTTTTCTCGTGTTTTAATCGATTATCTCTTTATTTCCTCCGGGTCTAACATGACAATTACACTTAAAACTCGACTTTTAATATCAAAAATAGATATATTGGTCGATCGAGATATCTTTTCTATCAAAATTGTCGATGTTGAGATATAATATATCGAGATATCTTACATGTTAGTTTGTCTTCTCTCGTCCGCGACATATCTCGTGGCGGTCATGCTAGGCCGTTAGGTCACAATTTGCTCGTAATATGCCGAAATCCATTTCTTGAACAAACTTTCATTTTTATGGCACAAAATAACATCTAATCCACTCAAACTGTACCTATATCTTTAATAAAATTTATATTTTTATTGTATCTAGGTCAATTATAAGCGAGATACATGAATTTATTTTTGTTGAAGATTTCCTTATTTGTTTATCCTGAAAATAAATGTTTACGTATAGTATTGGGACAGGGCCAGATTTAGAAGCGTGAAAGCCTCGGGGCTCATAATGGAGGCCCCCTGGCCTCAAAATATTTTCCTTTTTTTTTAATAACAGTATAAATATAATATACAAAGTACAGTGGGTAAAAGTAAAATAGCGAAAAATATATCGAAGACAATCTTGTTTACTAGTGTTTATTCGTCGGAATTTGAATGATTTGTTTTCCGAAGTCTGTGTTGTGGGGTCTTTTGAAGTGGGAAGTCTTTTGTGCCCTAAATCCGGCCCTGCATAGGGAAGGGTAAAAAACAATATAATATTATATTATTGTGAACGTATACAGTTTATTCAAATAAAAGGTTATCATACTAGGTTATTAAAAAGAAAAAAATAAACAAAAATGGCCACAAGGACTTTGACATAAAAATTACGTAGGTGTAATTATCCGATGCGTCGTAGCTTCGAATCCCGCCGGGACACATAATTTTTGTAGGCATGTCCTACCAACTACCATTCACAGATAGAAAAAAGGTGAAGTCCATATTGCGTGATTCCGTCTCAATCTATGGATTTCGGAATGTTCGAAGTTAAAAGTAGGTCGACAGCACATCACTGACTGATGGCTGAGGTATCACCTCCCTTCAAGTAAACCTCATGGTCGTCTATCGATATCTAACATAAAAAGAAAAACATTAAAAATATATTATGACACGGTGTGCCTATATCCCAACACTAAGTATAACGGACATAAACCTCGATCGATAGAACGCTTTGTTAGTTAAACCACAGGTAATTACAGGTAGCAGGTCATACATATAACTTCGTTTTATACTCCTTTTAATTACTAATGGGGTGTATTTTTTAAGTGTAGTGATATTCTAAACTAGGTAACCGAAGATAAAATTATAAAGCTCCCACTATATGTTACTAAATGTAGTTATTTGTATTTTTTTTATGTCACATATCGACAGACGAGCATGAGATTCACTTGATGGTAGGTGATACCTCAGCCACAGAACATCAATCAATGATGCGCTGTCGACCTAAAATTGACTTGTAAAGCCTTACTCGCTGATAATGTAGCTTTCTATTGGTGAAAGAATTTTTAAAATCGGTCCAGTAGTTTTTGAATTTATTCATTAATTTTTTGTATGAAAGCATTGATGAAAGTAGAAGAAGCGAAAGTGGTATGTAAGGATCGGAGCATATGGAATTCCGTGATCTCTGCCTACCCCAATGGGAAAGAGGCGTGATGTATATGTATATATATGTACAAAATTTCAAAAATACAAATCTTTCCTCTTTATAATATTAGTATAGATATAGATAGATAAGCTAATAATTTACAACTTTAATTGACCAATATTTTCGGAACTCGTGAATTTTCAACGGTATTGAATACATTAAATTTTTAAGCCAACAAAGACCACTTACTGTAATATCCAATATTGCAAGAGTAACGATGGTTAAGTTTGATCGGAAATTGACTATTCATTTAACTAATAGTTGTAGGTATGACTCCCGCTTTGAAAATCAACGCGTGTTTTAATATTTTTAAACGAAGACTCTTTTATTTACAAAGGCATTGTTACAGAACTAGGCCTTAAAAGAAGGGTAAAAATAAAAAATAATTATAAAATAGTATACCTATTACCTAAAACAAAGTCGCTTCTCGCCGTCTGTAACTACGTATGTATGTTATTAATTTTCAATACATAGATGAAATTTTATATATGGGTGATTAGTTTTCAATGACAAACTATTAATTCAGACTATTATTATTTCTCAAAATCAAATATTTGGATTTCACACTAAATAAATAAATATATTCAAGGCCACACGCATCGACACCGATTGAGTAAATCAGTTAGGTAAGATCCGTATTCGTACCCATGGATCTTGACACCAAATATCTGTATTCGGATCCTTATACATTTTTACCGATCCGATACATCACTAGTCGCTAGTATATTATAAAATAAGATTAACTTTTATCTCATCTTTGCCTTCGTGCGTCTTATCTCATCTTTGCCTTCGTGCGTCTTATCACATCAGTAACTCTAGTTGAAAGCGATTTTCACTCAGACTAAATTCGGGTTAGAATAAACACGCCAGAATTCAAACTTCTTCCCTCCGCATCTTATGTAGAATATTACATCGTGTACAAAGCGAGGGCAGCCAGTATGAAGTTTTGAGAAGTTAAGTTTGGATTAAAACTATTCTGTTCAATGTAATTGTACATTCTGTTGGTATACTTTGAGATTACGGAAAGAATTAGTTAATGGTTCAGGGATTATATATGACGGGCTCGTTGGCGCGTTCGGTAGAACACCTGCCGTACGCATCGATGGGTCGTGGGTTCGAATCCCACCGGGAGCCCATGCTTATAATTTTCTGTAAGCATGTTTTCCCCACGTCTGATAACTTCGGGCATTGATCGCGTGGGAAGAATGTCTAAATTCCGACCGGGTAACGAACCACCGATCATAGATGGAAAAACCGTGAAGTGCATATTCACCGTGAAGTGAACGTCAGTCAATCATGCTGTCGACCTACTTTTTACTTCGAGCATTCGGAAATCCATAGACTGAGATCGAAACGCGCAATGTGCACTTCACGGTTTTTCCATCTATGAATGGTGGTTCGTTACCCGGTCGGAATTTCGATATTCCTCCAACCTTTATAATGAAATATTTGTGTGCAACTAGAATAACCCGTGTTGTGGGTGACTAGTCTCTTACATATAAAGAGTTTATTCTAAGAGTTTACATAATATTGTATTTATTTGAATAAGAAAGCTAATTAAAATATTATTTAGGATACTTCCTGGTATTAGTGAATATAATATGAAAATGAAAAAACCTCTTTGATGTACGTACATATATCTAGTATGCAGCAAGGAAAACTGAAATTCAATGTATTTATGTCAAATAGAATTCTTGGTATTCATTAAAATAAAGCTTGATCGGATAAAAATCTCAGATCAAAGAAAGAGAATATGAAACACAGTCATGCAAAATACTGCTGTCTCCAGATATAACAGGTATGTTATGTTAAAAGCAAGCCTTTCTCTCTTATGTGCTCAAAACTTTTCACATTTACTCCTCGCAATTTCCGTCCTCTTACCTGAAGTAATCCTATCCTATCTGGCCGGTTCTTTTAAACTTATTATCGTTTGAGTTATTTGAAACTAAATATGTATGTCTTTAACTAATACATTTTAATTAAAAGCTATCTAAATAGATTAAATATATAGAGAGACGCGGATGGGATGGGATGGGATGGATTGCCGGATTATTGGACTTGTCGTTCTATTGAAGTGCCGGATTAGTGAGATTCTACAGTAGGATATGATTTAATCTAATGACGATAAGGTGTAGGGTGTAACATAAAATTGGTTTAAAAACCCTTAACATAATACATAACATTATCTATAGTCCGCGCGGAAGTGCTAGTCTCCGCCTGCGGTATGTGAGCGGTGAGACGGGGGAGGGCGCGTATTTTCAAGACACGCACGAGACATATGAGAACAGATAAATCTCTGGATAACTATGTTAGAAACTGTCTTAATTAATATTACGGGTAAATTATAGAATTATATTTTCTATATCCGGGCTAAGCAAAACACACAGTTAAAAGTGTTAATTAAAATTTTCTTATTAATGGTACAAAACAGTTTTAAAAAAAATTAGCATTTCTCAATAAATATTCAGGTTTCCGTGAAGATGAAAATTTTGTAATTTCCGATGGTTGCAGACTCGAATTTCATTTTCTAAATAACATTTTTCACTAGTCGTGGTATTGGCGGACCCATCTTAGGATATTTAACTCATGTGTGTTTGGAATAAACTGACGCGAACAAATAAGTCGTGTAACCGTCGCGGTGGTTGACGGCCGACTGAGTCAGCTTGACGTGTGTAAATATCCCCCGCCCTGCCGCTCACATACCGCAGGAGAGGACTAGCACTTGCGCGTACACTATAACAAAATTGTCTAATATGTCACTGATTTGCAGTGGACATCTTTTATTCCAAAAAAGCTAAGAATGCATGACGTGAGCTGTCAAGATGGCGGTGTTTCGAATCTAATTTATTTTATAATTAATTTTATTCATATATTTTTTCCAATATTTTAATAGCCTTATTCCCGACAAAGAGGAATCCAACAAATAAGATATCGTTAAAATCGGTACAGCCGTTCTTGAGTTATAAACGGTGTAACTAACACAACTTTCTTTTATATATATAGATATCAGAAAATTCAGCAGTCAGAAAAAAGTAGCCTCTTCACAGTAGATTAGTTTTAGTGGCAATTGCGAGTATTTTAAGCCATAATAGTGCTAATAGAGTTGATAGTCCAAAGCTATTTGGTAGCTATTGAAGCTTGAATAACTGAACAGAACGGAATACTAATTAAGTTTGACTGCCACCATTTAAGTACTAAAATTAATTATAATTTAGTAATAAAGTATGTATTTAAATATTGTTTTAAAAATCTTTTAGATAAGGCTTATTACACTGGTAATGAGCATCTGGAAGTGCTGTAGTTTGTATTTGTCTTACACAATTGTAAAATTTTGATTTCTAACTTTTTATAACCAGTTTCTTGCCAGCTGTTCGTAGTAGAAGCAATATTTCAAATCTATACAGATCTTGGTGGTATCTTTGAGATTTTACGATACAAGTAGTATAATATGTTTACCTGAAAAAAATTATCTTATAGATGAATAAGTGTGTCAGAGAAGATTGTATTTTTGGCGGTGTTTGGAAGAGGCTTTTACTGCGACAGGCGGTCCTTACTTAGATTAGAAGTTTTTTGTTACTTTTTTACATAGAATAGTCTTATAACTAACCTGTATGTAAGTAGTAATTAAACAATAATTTTTTTTTATTTATATATTTTATATATTTCATTACTAAATAATGATTAAAGCTAAAATCTTTTGATGTTCATTTTAGTTGTATTAGAAATAAATCTTATAATATTACGGACAGCAAGATTTTCTTTACATACCTACTGACTATGATAACAGCATAGAAATACTCGAGAATCAAACTGTTTTGAGTAGATATCATAACGAAAACCTAAGCTTCAAAAATTGGCTTAGTATCATTAAGAAATATTTTAAATTATTTAGTAATTAAAATTATATATTTTTACTATCATGGAACTACACGATATAGCGAGAGTTTTTATATATTTTTCTCCACTTTTATTCAACACATACTTAGGGGATGAATAAAGGTGGTTTGTAATGATTTCTCACGCCCGTATCTAAAATATATCGAATACACGGCTATCTATTGTTTATGACTTTGATAGATAATCTTTGGACACTTATACAGTTTCTTAGTAACATAAACATATTTCCTTTGAAGAGTCGCGTGAAGGGTTAAGGCAATGTTGCCAAAGGGTCACGGTTAACACCCACCAAAGAAATTACTCGAAATTTGCATAAAGGAGACTCGAGAGGGCATCTTGGAAATCCGCCCTCTAACTTCGTGGACATCTCAACATGCTTTATATTAAGTCACGCTCCTCTAACGAGCGCACTTAAGCAGGAAAACCGTTTAATAAATCCCTCAACTTGGCTTTTTGAATTCATTATGTTATTGACGTTCCCGTGGCCTGCTTAAAACGAGTGAAGAGGATAAATTCTTAGAAAACTATGATACTAGTAGCCTAAGGAAACTGTTAATATAATATTGACGCCATACTGTTTACTTTTGAACAATCATGCTCCATCCTAGATTGTGTAGTCATTCAAGATTAAAAAAAAAACGAATTATATAGCTTTATGAAATATCGTACAAAACTGTACTGTCTAGGTCAGTATTAGAAGAAAAACGAAAAACATTAATTATTTTTGAACATCAGCTTAAAATCGTGTTACCTTTAGTATCAAAAGTTAGTGTTTTATTACCTTAACAATATTTTAAAATCTAGTACACTAACAATCAAGGCGGTTTGCAGTAATTTAAGATTATCGGTACAGTTAATGGCGGCAGTTAGAGTGACTATCTGGCACAGGTTGGACGGGACATTTGTCCACACGACAGCTCCAATTACCGGGAAATACCGGTCTCATTCGTTCAAATACCTAAGCGATTTACCTTCAAACTACTTTGTCCTTATGTAATACTTATATTACTGATTACATTATACGCACTGTTCGCACTGCACTGCACTAGACAAAATAATATTACGTTTACGTTTCTACTCTTTTAATGAAATTTTCTTAACTAGGCTTATTGGATTTTAAGATTGTATGAACTAGGAGAGTCTATACTCTATATCTATCTATGTCTATATCTATATATTCTATCTCACGAAATCCGTTTGACTATGAATGTTGTCAAGCATGCACATTATCTTAGATTATTTATATGAATAATCAAAGCACATTATATTCTTTTAGTGTGCGTAAAATTTAGCGTGCGCTCCCGAAATTACGCATATTGATACAATGTATATGTGCACACCTGACAACATATTTTAAGCCAAACGGACGTGCGATAGAATATCTATAGGTAAGTGCTTTAAATCAGCTTAAATATCATATATTCATAAAACTGAATGAGAATTTTATCAATTTAAAATAATATTGTTATACACAGCGGGACTACACATTGAGATAACACACTCGTATTCATTATTTTGCCTAAATATACATGTACTTATTTGTGTTTAAAGTTTAAAAGTAAATATGTAGATGCTTACGCACAACGTCGAGATTTCCCTGGGGCTACGTTGAGTCTCTAGTTAAATTAACTTAGCTAAACATTCATAATGGTATATATTTTTCAACTTCTACATAATTATATTTTTTTATATTTTAAGATAAAATGAGCTGATTTTGGAGGACAAATTAAGTTCGATTCCCAGGTTGATGGTTAAGTGTTTTTCTATTTATGGAGCACTTATCGATCAGAGTTTGAGAAATTGGTGGATGTTTGAAGTCTGTGCAGGCGGCACGGCACGTAAGGTTGATAATAAAAACTTGTGGATGGTGGAAGCCTGTGAAGGTGGATATTATAAAGCGCTGGGGCCCCAGTTGCATGCTAAGCAATCCTGTGAGCCCCAAAAGGCGGCCCTGACGGTAATTTTTTTGGATCTCAAATTAATTACAATATACGTATTTTATTCTTACCAGTTCTTGGCATATTTGGTATTTAAATAATTAAAATTTTATGGCTAAAATGAATAAAACAAAATTATAGTGCTAAACTGTTAAGTACACATAAATGCAGTATATATTTCTCTAGTGTAAATTACGAAAGCGCTTCCCTTATTCAGTGAGAGCTGGCAAATTGCCAAAACTTAAGTAAACAAGACATGATCGCGGTTCCTGCCTTGCCATTAGAAATGCCAATTTTTTTTTATTCCTTTTTTTATTTATTATAATTTTTAAATTGCTTATGTCAATAATTATTATGGGGAGGCTACTGAGAAGTTAACGTATGAATGAGGCAAATTCAAGAAAAACCTGTTAATGGTATTAAGTTACTAACTAGATAGGAGCAAGGCGCGAGATATTATGTACTTAAATAGAAAGCTTGTACTGAAAAAATCACATGTTTGAAAATCGTAAATCAGTATTCGAATTTAACAAATAGGATATTATAGTAATTACAGTTTATATCGCAGTCGCATTCACAGTGCGCTCGGCAACAGTCGCATATTGCCACGCTGAGCAGACATAATTGATTTAATTTTGAGTATTGCGCGGCTTAGCCGCTGCACGGTTTAGCTATGAATTCAGAGAAACTTATAGCCAATGAACTATTGGCGTTCATTCAACACGCCATCGATACAATGGACGAGATCAGCATCTTGCAGATTTGCAAATCCAACTTCAAAGAAGAGGAGATCTGCAGTGGCAAGTTGCTCCTGTATAAGACTCTTGGGAAGGCCGACCGAATGAAAACCCGTAAAAGGGAGGACAAAGGTGAAAGGGATCTCCAGGATATTATCAACCTGTTTAAGGAGACTGACCCGGATAACGTACCCGCCTTTGTGGCAAAGCAGTTGCACAAGCTACCACCTGTCACCTTTGACCACGTCGATGTCACCCGGTTACTAAAGGACATCATCATCTTGAAGACAAGCTTGGCTGAAATGCAGTCTAGGTTAGAAGTCTCAGAATCTACCATGAGTGAGCTGCGTGCTGAATTATTAACTTTAAAACATAATGATTCGGTAAGTAGGTCACCTACGATTTCTAACGTAAACACACGTCGTGGGGCGCAGTTTGCCTCAGTCAGCTGTTTTGCGTCGTCGCCGAGTGCAGTTGTCACTGTGTGCAACACACCAAGCCCCGCCGCCCGCACTCCGGCCCCGCCGGAAACAAACGTGAGCATGTCAACGCCACGTGCCTACGCCGCTGCCGCAGCGACCGCCGTCACCAACGCCGCCCCCGCACCCGCCGCCCCACGATTACAGCGGGCTTCAATTGAGGGGAAAAAGCAGATCCGGGACGATCCTGCTCGGAAGACAGTGTCACGGAGTCGAAAGAACGATCAGTGTGACGAGGAGGGCTTTGTGAGAGTAGAGAGGAAGAAGAAGAAGCCCTCGAGCCGAAACCACTGTGGCACCGCTCCGACTGGACCAAACCAGCTACTGCGTCCTGCAGTTCCAACGACGCAGCTATACGTGTCCCGATTGCACTGGGCTACGAAGGTGGAGGAGGTCGTAGAATATGTCTTCAAGAAGTCAAATGTTGTCCTGAGGGTTGAACGGTTAGAGTCCCGCCATAAAACAAATTTTAGTTCGTTTGTGGTGAGAGTGCCGACTAATGGATTGACGACATTTATGAAGGAGGACTTCTGGCCGCAGGGTGTCGTATTTCGGAGATTTCGAGGTCGGCTACCTGCTGACACCGCGCGCAACACGTCGTCGATGTTTCGTGTTACTTAGGATATAAGTTTTATTTATATATATATGTTAGTTATAAGGTATATATAATATGGGCCAACTTTTTATGTAATGTAAATTTTGATGCCTGATTTAAATAAATAAATAAATAAAATAAATAAAAATATCATTTTGCTCAAACAAACTGGCTTGTTAACGAGCCTTAATTTGCGATACGCATCGGATAATGTGAAAATTAACATATTGAAGCTATTTTCTTGTACAAAATTAATGGTATTCAAGTGATATCGTTATTGTGAAAATTACCCAGACTTCCAATTGAAACGTTAACCATTCCCAATCGGCAATGAAAATAAAAATCTTTCTCCTGGGTACAATACGGACGAAACCAATTATTTCCTACATCTGTATTAATCTAAAACAGCTTGAATAAAAAACAATTGCTGAAAAAAGATGGAGTCGAAGTATCATGCAGTGGAAGCCTTCTGTAGTACGTCAGGCCGATAGTATGGGAAGACCGCCTTTTTTATGTTTGACATCGACAGACGAGCATGAGGTTTACTTGATACCTCAGCCACAGAACATCAGTCAATGATGCGCTGTCGACCTACTTTTTATTTCGAGCATTCGGAAATCCATAGACTGAAACCGAAACGCGCAATGTGCACTTCACGGCTTTACCATCTAAGAACGGTGATTCGTTACCCAGTCGGAATTTTGGTATTCGTCCCACCCGTTCAATGTCCGAAGTTACCAGACGTGGGAAAGACATGCTTACAGAAAATTATAAAAATGTCGTCCCGGTGGGACTCGAACCCACGACCCATCGATGCGCACGGCAGGTGTTCTACCAAACACGCAAACGAGCCTGTCAAAAGCCTGCACGCTGGAGTAAAAAGTGAACACAATGGGTGCGAAGAACAGAGGAAAATGGCGCGCTTTAGGAGAGGCCTACATCTAGCAGTGAATAAGCCTCAACCTGTGCTGAGCTGAAAGAAAAACCTGAATAAAGAACTTGAAAGAACTAATTACTCGTAAAAACAAACTACGCATAAAACAATAACCTTGAAGATAGTGTTTCATTTGGTGCTTATAACAGCTAAGAGTTTCATTTTATAATTACCAAGTAAAAGTACGAATTATACAAAGGGGTTTATCAAAAAGCCTCATCTACATTCCATTGTAGGTCGCTCCCGAGATAAATGATGTCGGTTTGATTACTATTCATAAAGTGCCGACACGGCCACATGAAATTGTTTTGGCGCGAACGGTCAATAAATACGTTGGTACCCACTTTTGTGCTTTAGTCTCGTTATTCGCCAATGCCCAATGTATAGGATTGATACAAGCGGTAATTTAATACTTCATGTATCTACTTTTTGATTAGTTGCTTCATTTTGATTTTTAATAATGTAATTCATTGCCATTGTAAATATTATTTTTGAGATATACAGTCTGAATTCTTCAAAGGTTGACGCAATGGCTGATGACGTAGCAATTTTATATACATATATGTACTCGTATAGATGAATTTATGACGCGACATGTATGAAATTATTAAATTAAAATTAAATTATTTTTTCGAAATTGATTAGGTACAATCTAAATTCATAATGTAAATTACTTTAAATAAACCATGCACTTATATCTATAAGTACTAAATTCTTGCAAATAAAGATTTTGGTTCTATATATGTATATTGTATATATAAAATGTGGTAAGTTGTATTTTTAAAAAGAAAAATTTAATTATGTAAAATCTTTCCAGTAAAAACATTTTAAAATATTTTATGCTACCTCACCACACCTTATGAGTGCGGTGTTTATTACAATTTACAAATACGATATCAAATTATTGTATTACTGAAATAATGTTACTGTATTGGTAAAAAGAAAAGTAATCACCCAGCAGTGAGTAGAAACAAAACAAAATTATGTGAAGCTCGGATGGATTTTCCTTTTTCATAACAGGGACGTGTGGTGCGCGAGCGATAACAAGGTTTCGTCAGTTCCCACAAACAGCAACACGTGTGTTACTAATGGAGTCCGTCCACACGCCTTCGCGCCTTTTCATATGTAACGTTGGATGGGTCAGTTAGAGATGCGCGAATGATCAGAGTATTCGAATCATCAACGTTAAGTGTTAACTAATATATATTTTCAACCTAAAAATTAGTTTTGACAGGCTCGTTGGCGAGTTCGGTGGAACACCTCCCATGCGCATCGATGGGTCGTGGGTTCGAATCCCACTGACGACTTATTTATAATTTTCTGTAAGGATGTCTTCCCTACGTCTTGACACTTCGGGCATTGAACGGGTGAAAGGAATATCGAAATTCCGACCGGGTTACGAACAACCGTTCATGGATGGAAAATCTCGTTCCTTAATTCCGAATGCTCGAAGTAAGAAGTAGGTCCACGGCGCATTGTCGACTGATGTTCTGTGGCTGAGGTGTCAAGTGAACCTCATGTTCGTGTGTCGATATCTAACATAAAACATACTAATGTTCATAATCGAATGATGAATACTAATATTAGCAACTGCTAATGACATTTCGATTAGATAGTTCGTGATTCTCGGCAATTGCCAGTGCAGAACGAACTGTTTATTCGAAACGAAACGGTTATTCGGCACCGCAGCCTATTCATTTGAAGTAAGAGCCAAAGTTGAGTAGGTATGAAGTTAGTTACTAATTTTCCCAGATCATTCGAATAATTTGAATGATTCGTGAAGTCGAATAATTTGAATGGAATCATTCACAGTCGCGCATCACTAGGGTCAATCGGTTTGCCGAACGCGCTACGTATACGATGCCCTCGTTAATATTTATCAAAGCTTTCGCCTCTGTATATATCAATTCACACAAAATTTCACTGAATGCTTTGTTAAATTACATAATGACATCTCATATACGTAAGCATATTTTTATTTTGGAACAAACTCACTTAGTGTACACCACAAAAATATCTACATGAATTTTCATAAATAAATGTATCACAATACCTCCTTACAGCTAAGCATTACGTTATAGATATTTGTAATAATACTTACTTAACTAGAATAAAAATATATTATCTTATATTCGAACTTCGAACGGAAAATATGGCTTTATTCATAAGAAATAAGTCGAAAATATGAAAAGAACTGAGAGCTCACATTAATAATTCGCTAATGTTACTGAAAACAAATATTTTTTTTATGAATGATATGACGTTTCAATCCAGCTGAAACTCAGTGAATATCAAAACTGAATATCAGTATCTATTGGGCCATTTTTATGGATATACATAATGTATACTTTGTTGTCTCTATTGCGTGGGATATACAATATTTACTTCATTGTCAATATTACCTACACTAGTAGTAAATATTGTAATTTTTGTATGGTTTTATTCTAAATGAAACTATTTCACGCTCATTGGTGCGTTAGGAAGACACTTTGTTTCCGATAGGTCGCGAGAATGAATCCCGCCGCGACATGCTTAAATTTTTCTGTAAAAATGTTTTCCTTACATATGGAAATTCCGACCCGGCAAAAAACCACCGATCATAGATGGAAAAACTTCGAAGTGGATTTCCTGAATTACCGAATGCCTGAAGTAAAACAATAGGTCGTCAACGCATCACTGACTGACGTCCTGAGGCTGAGGAATCAAGTGAGCCTCACGCTAGTATGAAAAAAGATAAACTAATAGGAGTTATTCTATCACTATTAAAAGCACCTAATGCATTATATTTGCTTTCATAAAATAAACATTTTTATTTAAAAATATTTCCTTTTTATTCAAACGCATGTTGCAAATGCTTTAGTATTTCCATATTTTCAGTTTTATGTCTGAATTGCCTTTGCTCGCAAAATCATTCACATGAATATTTTGAAGCAATATGAAAGCAACAGATGTTTTTTTTATGACTTGCGTTTTAATATATAATTTATGTCACTTTCAAATACATTTGAAGAATTCATGTCGAGAGATGTTAACAAGGTAAAACTCAAAACGAAAAGTTTTGTTTGAATGTCAAAATATTTCGAAAGTCGAATGGTTACATGATATTCAAAATTATTTTTTCAATATGGTACATTCTGTGTGTACAATATTCGCTTTCTATCTCTTGTCATAGTTTCTATAGAAATCTGTCTAGAAGTCAATCAAACACGACGTTTTCAAAATTGGAATCCGGTTCCAACATTCAAACTGAAACGAAAAGAAAAGGATTAAAAAGCGCAACCAACAAAATGAAATTTCACATGAGCTGAACGAGTTTAATACTTCAAGGATTGTAAGTGATGTTTTAATGTTTTCCGCCTTTAGAAAAGCTCAATTTTCTGAACTAAATACACACTGAGGAATATCTACTTAATTACTGTGTTGAAAATATATATTCTCCGCTCACCACCATTACTGGTACGTGCGAACATAGTTTAAATATACGTTTTCTCTTTTAATGAAAATCCTATTTGAGTACTTTTAACAATATAATTTAAAAACGTCCACTTTCTAATACAGAAGTATGTAAGTTAATATGAATTCAAATTCTAATAGTCTATGCCTTGATACCGAAGCATTAAAAAACCCATGTATGAGTAAAGTACTCTTTACATGATATCATTAGTTAACATTATCGTGGTAAATTGGGAAGACACTGTATGCCTGTTTCACTGATCATTTTCTTTATTCGTATCAGCATTCTGTGCTTTACCCGGACATTTTTTTAAAAATCTTGTTTCCCGGGATTTGAAGCCGGGACGTACGGTATTAAACGCAACGCGCTAACAAAAGCGGGTTAATAGAAGTGGAGGCTATAATAGCAAAGGCTTGCATATACATTATATATATTTGTATATGATGTGGTATTTGACGGGCGGTGCAACTCACCGCAAACATGTCTAGCGTTGTATGTCCACACTTCACGGCAACGCTTCTGAATTTGCCACTTAGATTAGGGTTACCAGACTTTAATTAACAAGGGTTTGCAAATACTAGTTATAAATTTAATATAAAGGTAATTGTTTGTTAATAATAAGTTTGAGAGCACTACAACAATTTAATGTGGGTATTTAACCTGCTGAAAAATATTCATATTGGAATTCATGTATTCTAAGAATGTAAAAAATATTCATAACATTACAATTTGGCATTAGGTATTCGTCGTTATCGTGTACTCAGGTTTTTTCGACCTTCAACTTTGTATTATGATTTTAGTATACTATAAAAATATAAGATTTTTCTCGTATCAGTTTTCTGTGTGTGTGCTTTTCAAATTCCTCTGTCAAAAACCTCTCCATCGTATGTTTCCAAAAAAGCCAAGAATTTTGTGGTGGAAGTTTGATGAAGTCTAGTTTTTATTTGGAGATATCTCAAGTTTAATTAAAATAAACAATTCACGCTTGTGCATTTTAACTGAGAACTGTCACTTCCTCACTGCCGTTATGAGAAAAAAAAATGTCACAAAGACATTCTTTTTTTAAATAGTTATCTATAATATATTCAAAATCAAAAAAAAATAGTAACGTCCTTCTTTGTTATGACGACAGTATGGAATGGGTAATTCAATCTAATTTGACTATTCACTATAGTACCATTCAGTCATAGTCTAGTCACATTTCTTATTCGCACAAGGAAAAGACCAAAACTCTTACGATTAGAATTTGCTTTTATTAATTTAAAACCCTTAATGATGTATGTTTTCATTTGTTTTATTACAGTTATTGTATTGTTATTGTAATATGCGAAGAGGGAATCTCAGATTATTAACATGTTTTTTTTTTATACCAAAAGTCCCAAGGCGCAATAGACGAATATTGAACCTAACTTAATATATCTTCGCTCATCGGTAATATATACATTTGTCATGTTTACAAATAGACTGCTGCTAGAGATACTAGATAGTACCTTCTTAAGTAGGTATATTTCTAATCGTAAATATTTATTAAAATTATATTTATGCGTAATCTGCGATGGTTATACTTGAATGATTAGAGCTGAGTATTCTTTACTCTGAAGTCTCAAAAACAATTGCCTTTGTTTTTTTAAGTTTTCGTTTATTTTATATTTTTTATACCTTCATATTGTTTCAGAAATTCAAAAGACTTTTTAAGTTTCATGTAAAAGACAACAGTAAAATAACTTCTAGCTAGTATTAACAAGTTCTTAAGTACCAGAGGGAATAGCCTATTAAAAGAATTATATTGGTATATGTGAAAAACACAAATACCGGATAATCTTCTAATTATTTAACTGAATGCAAATCTATTTTATTTATGTCAGATATCGACAGACGAGTAGGTACCTTAGCCAAAGGACCTATTGTTTACTTCGTACATTCAGAAATCTATACAGAATCCGAGATGCCCAATAATTTTCCCGGCGGGATTCGAACCCATCGTAACACAAGGTTGCTGAACAATCTAATGCGCTATCTAAGGATAGTTAGTTTTTAGATGAGATTCTTGTATTCATAATAATACGGTTTTTTTTTGTTAAACTAAACATTTCCACATTAAAACTAAATTATCGAAATAAAATGCCTAAGTCACCTCCTAAAGTACCTGCATGTGTGCCTGAAATTAGAAAATTCAATGTTCCATTTCCGAAATAAGGAGAGGACAATCCATCGAGCCACTAACATTCGCATTTATAATGATTTCAAACATACATAAAACTAATAAAGAAACAGTTTCTATAAAAAATAATATTATTTATATAGGTATATAATATTTTGACGGGATCGTTGGCGCGTTCGGTAGAACACCTGCCGTGCGCATCGATGGGTCGTGGGTTCGAATCCCACCGGGAGCACATGCTCATAATTTTCTGTAAGCATGTTTTCCCCACGTCTGGTAACTTCGGGCATTGATCGGGTGGGAGGAATATCTAAATTCCGACCGGGTAACGAACCACCGTTCATAGATGGAAAAACCGTGAAGTGCATATTGCGCGTTTCGGTTTCAGTCTATGGATTTCCGAATGCTCGAAGTAAATATTAGGTCGACAGCGCATCATTGACTGATGTTCTGTGGCTGAGGTATCACCTACCATCAAGTGAACCTCATGCTCGTCTGTCGATGTCTGACATAAAAAAAGGCATTTATAATAAGCAATAGGTACTATTCCACGTCACAGATTTTACAAAGTAAAGTGCAACATTTGTACTTTGTTTTTATTTTAGTTTGTTCGTTAATATATGAACTTGGGATCAATTCATCCGTTCACGGATAAAAGCTTACAAAGCTATTTATTTTTTTATTTTTGTTATATAATTCAGCTATATTGAAGTTCTCTCCCAGAAGGCAACGTTGTCTTTTGTAACAATTTCTCAGTCGCCCTATAACGCGACTATTTAAAACTGGACAGCCAATTAAAAAGTTAGACAGAAAGCTATTCTAGCGCACAACGAATATAGGTGAAAAAAAGAGAAGTGAGCACTTTTAAAATAGCTTTGTATAACATTCTACATTTGGTTTTACGACTTTTTATTCGGAAAATCTATATCTCAAACAATTTCACGTTAATCGATTCTTCAGACTCTTGAGATTTTGTTTCCTTATTAATTGTATTGCGTATATTTTATTCTCTAAAGTTATAAATTAATTTACATTTGAATAACTTAACAGATATTTTTTAAACAAGCTTGTTCACTCAAAAGTACCTTTCACCATAAGACTTGCATTATTAGACATCGTCAGACTCATTAAAATATGAGCAGAACTGTAACTGAGTTAACTCCAATTTTAGAAGACTATTGCCTACCATTTAGTATTAGGAATTTTATTTTTTGTGTCATTTTCATTTGTATTGTATTTAGGATTAAGTATTTTACCTAATATTGGTATTCATTTGTTTTTTTTTTTGTACGTGCAGCAAAGATTCCTCTGAAATAAATAAATTTCATTTCATTTGAGACAGAACACACAGGTCTATAATATTCATAACAAGGCAAAGGTCGAGTGGTTTTATTTTAGTATACTACATTAATGGTGGCTTCTTAACAATATGAATGTTCAGCTGGTTCAGATTTCCTACAGATTAAATAGAAAATAAAAAGTCTATTTCTTTTAATTAGCTAAGTATTTCAATGAAATAAGTACGTAATGTTAAAAGCATGAAAGTTACAAAGTTTAGTTTTTCAGAGTTTTCCAAAGTTTTGCGTCAGGTTGAACACATGAGATTATCACAGGACTGTTTTTCTTAGAAATACCTTTTCATTTCCTTAATTTGTCGCCTTTTACTTTGACATAATTTGAGCAGAACAAATCAGTTTCATCGATATATAGATAACTTTTTAATTAATTCTCCTCCTGAAGAGACCGAGGAATATGTAAATATCAAATAGTATAAAATGATAGACTTTATTTTCCGTTTTTTAATATTTTATTCATTAATGGTAGGTTATATCATTACTAATATACATATATAATTTTTTAATTCCATTATTACTGTTTATTGTATAAGCTCTTCAAGCTGTTAGCGAAATTAATACCGGAAAGTCTCATTACGTAGTGTATTCAATAGTTCATTCACTGGTGATGATAAATGGTTAGTTATTACCGTATCGAAAGCAATACTTTCCGACGTTATTGAAGGATGAATAATGATGATCCTGAAAATCGTGAATCTTTTTTATTTGTGTGTCATACAAAAACTACAATTAGTAACATTGTTTCCAACTCAAAAAGACTCGAGAAAGAACGAAAATCCAGCGTCAATTGTTTACTGATGGGTGGTACATTTAACATGTTTGAAATGATTTGAAATTTTGTCTCTGACAGTACCTATTCCTAATTCAATTTGTCATTTCATTTCTCGGTGTTCTAGATACTATTTTATATTTATATCTATTATATGGTTACAAAATGAAAGCGGTCTGAGCTATTCGAATCGTGAAGCATTATTGTAATAGATTTAAATATGCAGTTTGTCGTTGCCTCGTCTCAGTATGAAACTTCAACGTTCAATTTTCGTAATAGACCTCCTGCTACATACACGCTGCCAAACTACAACGAAATCTGGCTTTACCAGTAAAAATTCCTGACTCAACAACTAGTAGGTATAAATCTTATTCAATTCAATTTAAATCTATAAAAGTTGTAGATGGAAAATTTAATATGTCTAGTTTTAACTACAAGAATACATAGAAATAATAATATTATTTATTTATATTTTTTGCAGCACTTTTTTGACTTTAAGGCTAAATGAAGTTATTTTACTACAACGTCTTATTTTATAAAGACGTTGTAGGTACTCTATTCATTTAAATAAAATTCTGTATACCGGATTAAAACGCGATTTATTATTTATATTGTTTAAATTATTTATCCCGACGTTTCGGATGCTTTTCAGCAACCGTGGTCGCGGGGAGACAGCGACCCTCCGACCCTGAAAAGCATCCGAAACGTCGGGATAAGTAAATAATTTAAACAATATAAATAATAAATCGCGTTTTAATCCGGTATACAGTATTTTATTTAAATGTGTGATACTCGCGTTAATAAAAGACAATATTACTCTATTCATACAAAACACTCAACGAAATGTAAACGATACTAATAAAATAAAGGCTTATTGAGTTACTACTTATAAATGTTAACTTAACTAAAATTTTGCAATCTAAACTTAACTACACACAAACACTTATAAAATGTCCCCCAACTCAGTTTGCCTCTTGGCAAAAGCCTACTCCACTGAACTCTATCTATTGTTGCTTTTCTCCAGTAGTAACCGCTACTAGTGTCTCAATAATACTTATATTCGGTCTAGACGGTAAGACTTGTTGATGATCAAGGCTTAATAAGTATAAATCCATTACCTACTCATTCCTTAAGTATATACGCCATAATCGAATGCGAAAGTTCTAGTTCGAACAGTTATTTATTTTCAGATACGAGTACAACTCAAAGTTTGATTGAAATCTGTTAAGAACTATAACATTAGTTTTAGTCTCTACTAAGTCGGTATTCCAATCCATCATTTATTATATGAGGAAAACTCTTTGAAAGTTATGACGTTACCTATTTAATAGACGTCTTTAAACTTAATTGATTATTATACAAACGAAACCTCCTCAAACTTCCTTATTATATTTGACGGATATTTCTGCTATACAAAAACTAGGACTAAACTGTTTTGTTAATTAAGATTGATTGAGTTGAGTTTGACAACTTATTTCGTGATCTTATATTTTGTAAGTTTATTTTTTATGATGTTCGAGATTTTGTTATTTTGACAGTGCCTATGTTGATAACTAAGTAACAGGATATCAATTATGTGCTCTCGACCTACTATTGCTGCTTATTGTAGTACATTCATAGGTTTTCCGTTTATAAAAATATGTGAGTACTAATTAAAAGAGAATAGAACCTTAAATAAATCTAATGAGTTTCACCTATATAAATATTATGTATAAAATTAATATATTATTCTTATCCGGATCCCCCAATTAGAGCTTATATATTAATATAATCCTTAAACGGAAATGCCATTATAAGCGCAATTTAGTTATAACACATCGCGTTGCTACCGTGAGGAACTAAGCACATCAACAATAAATATTATCATATGTTCGTATCAATTTACGGAATTTCAGCATATGGAATTCCGTGACCTCTGACTACCCCAATGGGAAAAAGGCGTGATGTATATATACATACGTATGTAGTTTATCTTTAAACTAATATACTATTTATTTAATAAGCACCTGCTAGTTAGCGCTATGTATATTTAAATAATCTATAAATTAATGTCAGGTCAATCACGCGACTCATATTTTACACGTAACATCCGGTCAAACATTAATCTAAGTCATATTTTTATAGATTAAAAATGTTCTGACACGACCGCGTTTTACTGTGACTACTAAGGGCAATATTTTTCTATTTATAATAATCTATCTAAATCTTTTCAACACTATGTTTTAGTGCATTAGACACAAAATGAGTCTTTTCTTAGACTAAGGTGACCAATTAATTATTATTGTAAATCATTTATGGTTACTTGGCCTTGTTCTACATACAATACTACTAAAATTTTGTGGATTTTTGATAGTTATTTTTATAGCTTTTTAATTATTCAATTAATTTAATACCTTTGTCATCACTATGTATCCCCCTCACATAATTCTCACTCATGCTCTTATACTTCTACATTTACCACATTCGGTCTTCTGTTATATAAATCAGATAAATCTGGGACAATCCAGATTTTTTTTCTATTTTTTTGACAAAATATTGATTTGGTCTCATTTTCTTCTATAGCCGTGCGAAGCCGGGTCGGGCAGCTAGTATATCAAAAAAATCAATTTAAGTATGTTTGTCCTCTATGTACTCCTAAAATATACATCTGATTATGATGAAGCTCTGGTGAGTTGTTCTGCATACGTACGGGCGTCAAGAAACCTTTCCAAGAAAAAAAAATACTTGGCATTGCAACGCATGCCGGATACAGTTTGTCATTAATATTTTCTTGAAGATACGTTTAAAATTGGTTTTTTTTTTTAAACTTAAGAATTAGTTCAGCGTTTGACCACTGTTTCACCTGATCTTAAATGACAACGTGATCTACGATGGAGCACGCTGATCTAAAAAGAGCCTATTCACATTCCTCTTGAATGTATCCAGATTATACCTTGTAGGGAAGACAGAGGCCGGAAGAGAGTTCCAATCCGGAATTGAATATTATATTACACTAGAAAGGAATTTTATTAAGTACCTACCTACGTATAAGGGGCCGTCCATTAATCACGTGAGGCTCAAAAGGGGGGGAGGGGGTACGGAAAACATCACGAAACATCACGAGGGGGGAGGGGGGGTCTCCTTAGACATCACGTGTATTAATTTTATTTATTTTTTGTCAAAAAGCGCTATTTATGAACCGAAATTTTGAACGGCGCGAAAATTAATTAATTAATTATTCATTAATTTTATTGCAAATACATATAAATGTTTTTCGAATCAAAACGCCATTTGTTAAATATTTTTTTTTCCAGTCAAAAATAGCCTTTACATAGACTTCCAAAAAAATACACGTGATCCAGGGGGAGGGGGGGGGGGAGTGGTCCCAAACCTCACCAAATATCATCAGGGGGGAGGGGGGGTCAAAAAATGAGAAAAACGACCTCACGTGATTAATGGACGGCCCCTAAGTATCCTGAATGCGTAAATAAGTGATAAGATCTTATATTAAAATAAATAAAGTAAGCTCGAGGAAGAAATCAGAGAGATACCTAAAAATATAATATTGATAATTAATTACGCTTTAGAATACTAAGTTAAAATAATGTAGAAAATTCCTCAAGTTTGTATCCAGGTCGCCTCCATAGTCAGACTGAATAATCCAATCAACGATAACGAAATGTATTCAAAGAAAAATCTTGAATTGAAATTAAGTTAATAGCCGCAGACGCCGAGGGTCGAAACCGCAACAGTATAGGGAATGGGCCCTACAATAAGCGTTTTATAATAATTATTTTTAAACATCTATTACCTAATTAATGGTATTTTATTAAAATCCGGAACTTATGGATAATTAATTGTAAATTTTTATTATTACAATATTAAAAACTTGGGGACAAAGGAAGAAGTCATTTTCCCTTCTACTGTTCATCTTACCTTTGAGCTTGTAGAAGGGAAAATTACTTACTTGGGACGTTATACGTTTTTTCTTATTAATTTATTAATCTTAGTATTATTAGTTATTATATTACGTAAGAGATCACGATCTTCAAATTATCATAATAATATATAACAATTAATTCATTAATTATATTATTAATCAATTTTCTTTCTAATGATTTTATTATTTTTTAAGGCCGGCAATAAACCTGCGTATTACAGATGTGTATGAGCGCCTGGGATAACTTACCATCAGGTTATCCGACAAACATGTACGTATAGCTCAAATAAATAAATAGTCGGTACTAGTTATGGGTAAAGTTATTTAGATTTTACAAAATATAAATAGCAAAAAGCAAAAATTATGATTTTTTATTAATTCATTAAACCTCTTTGTTCCGGGTCTAAGAGAAATATATCCTCGGTATTAACATTTGCATTGTGAATTTTGGCAAACTTCCCGCAGCGACGCAATTTTGAAATTCACTAGATATGCAAAAGATTACGTGCAGGGGCATCTAAGAAGTCATTGAGAGTTAGTTCAATCTTCAAGTTTAGAAGTCTACAATTGGCTACCTGTGAGATAATTCAGTCCCAAGACGTATTAATATTATAATTCCATACTTTCAATACGTATTATACCTGTAGGGCGGTATAATAAATCTGGAGAAATTTTGAAAGAAGTAGTTACGTTATGTATAATTTTTTTTAAGAAGAAATTCAATATTCTTCTATATCTACAAAATAATATGGTAATAAAAATTAATCCCACTAATGATGATACACGTATGAACACGTCATATACCGTTTATCTTAGACTAAAATTTAATTGCAATAGATAATCATTTTAGACATTACTTTTTTATGTTAGATATAGACATACGAGCATGAGGTTCACTTGATGGTAGGTGATACCCACAAAACATCAGTCAATGATGTGCTGTCGACCTAATTTTTGCTTCGAGCATTCGGAAATCCATAGACTGACACCTAAACGCGCAATGTGCACTTCACGGTTTTTCCATCTAAGAATTATGGTGGTTCGTTACCCGGTCTGAATTTCGATATTCCTCCCACCTGTATAATGAAAGATTCTTGTCATAGACTACAATATTAAGGTAGTTATACTACATTACACTACCTTTTATACCTTACCTCTGACCAAAAGGTTTTTCGCATATTTCGTGGTCGTAATAAAGAATAAATGTGTCGTCGTTGGTTTGGCAGATCGCTGAGCTAGTACCGCCGCCCAGCACCTGTGTCGGCGTGGGCGGGCCGCCCTATCTTACAATTCACTAATTTCACTTACTTTGCGTTCCTCTTGTGCTATATTAAAAACGTGGTTTTGAAGCTTTTATGCTAATTCACTTAAACCTTTAACCTTAAGGTGAAAAGGGGGAGAGTTAAATAAACATGAAGGTAATGCTGTTTCACAATTTATTCCCTATGTTAATAATGGTCATAATATAATAAATATACCTATTGATAAATAAAACTTCTAGCAAATAGAGGTTACTTTAATTAATAATTATTTATTATATTATTAATTTTGATTATAATTATTTCGAGGGTATAGTGAGTAAATTCAATTTTAAAAGTTTAGGGATAAAAATTACCTAAGACACATATAGGTACACAATAGGTACAAAAAAACGTCGCCGTCAATAATATGTGTGATGTGATATATTATTTTAAAATTTAATATCTTACAAACTTAAATTTCATAATAATTATTGTGTTTAAGCACTATACCCTCGATTTGTAATATATAAATTTAAACCTTGGTTATTTATTAGCGGAAGAATAAACAACACTCGAATTTGCATCGAGCTTTATATACTTACAACATAATATATACATACCTAAAAGTATAATAAATATCCTGAATTAAGAAGTAGTCATTATTAATTTGAAATGCTTTTAACGTGATATAACATTCATTTATCAGCATTTATTACATTCATACATAAGTTATCACTAAATAAGGTCAATAAACTAAAGCCTGAAAGCTTGGTAGCGATGCTTATACGATGCGAGTGTATAGGCTTTCATTAATTCACACAGAGACGTAGCCCATTCACGCGTCCTCATGTATAATACTGATGATTACGATGAAGCTGTAGTACCTATACACGTCTGGGCAGCTATTGATTTTTTATTTGGCTGAAACTGTGGATAATGGACGCTTTTATGCAAATGCTGCATCCGCAGTGCATCATAACCCGATGCGGTGAGCAAAGAAATAGAATAAAACCATCCTTTTAATGTTCTTGAAGTATATTAAGGTGAGACTGAGACTCCCTTTTAGTTTTACCGCGTAAAGTATGACGTAAAATGCTGAAATGTCTACAGTGAAACAATAATTCAGTTAGGGTCGGCGTTTTGACCAATCCTTTCTATTTGGTGACTTTTTTATGTTTGATATCGACAGAAGAGCATGAGGTTCACTTGATAGTAGGTGATACCTCAGCCACAGAACATCAGTCAATGATGCTCTGTCGACCTACTTTTTACTTCGAGCATTCGGAAATCTATAGACTGAAACCGAAACGCGCAATGTACACTTCACGGGTTTTTCATCTATGACTTAGTCATACCAATGTTATTCCACTGATGATTTACAAATAAATTCTTATCTTACTCTTATACTGTGACAAACAATATAAAGACTAGTCTTATCCTGTAAGAATGTTTTGTCAATATAATGTCAATAAATAAAGCTCATGTTAATCAGAATAAGTGTAGCTTTCTATTAGAGGAAAAGTTTTTGAAATCGATTAATTTCGGAGATTACCTTCCACAAGACATACACAAAATAGGTAGGTATCTCCTTTCTAAATACCTATACTTAAATGTAGTAAGTGACTAAAAAGGGTTTCTTGGCAATTATATTATATACGTAAAATTAACAGTATTAACGTACCGGGATGATATGTTTAAAATAAACGATTCAAATATTTCGATCAAGTTGTATTTATTACGAAATTGATACATGAAGGACTAATTTTTTTAACAATAATATTCAATGAAAATAAAATGTATTATAAAAGGGTAGTTAATTCATCACTCGTTGCTTTATTCAAAAGGTACGACTCATTTGCAAATTAAAACGAATTAAGCGTAAAGCGACGACAGTGCAATAAAACTTCTTAACGCTAAAAATCCAGCTTTTTATCTTATGTTAATAAAGGAAAGGGGATGAAATGAGCTGTTTTGTTCTCTTATTATTTTTATCTTCTTCAAAGATAAATAATAGGAAATATAAAAGTAAATAATATCACACGGACGCATTAGCCGTCCGCATTTCACGAGGTTATTTATTTAGGTTCAGAACACGAAGCTTTCAAGATTATAATTATTTGTTCGCCGAGTCTATCTCAGTGGTGCGGCAGACAATAGATCAACTGCCAAAAGCAACGCCACAGCCGCGGATATTACCGTGAGACATTTAATTTTCTACGTGAAAGGATAAGGCAACTAGAATTTCCCCGAGCATCCTGAAGTTGCTGCTCAAATTGTGTTACGGTTCGCCTTAAGCAGGAGGGCAACCAGATTATATTCTGGTAAATAAATATTATTCGCTTTAAGATTTCATTTATATAAGGAATAAAATTGACCTACCAACGCGGAGTGATCGGTCTTATGTAAGATATATCTACACTTATATTCTGAAGAGGTATTATTGTATGGGTACTTTGGAACTACTGAATCAACTTTTTGACGGGCTCGTTGGCGCGTTCGGTAGAACACCTGCCGTGCGCATCGATGGGTCGTGGGTTCGAATCCCACCGGGACCACATGTTTATAATTTTCTGTAAGCATGTTTTCCCCACGTCTGGTAACTTCGGGCATTGATCGGGTGGGAGGAATATCTAAATTCCGACCGGGTAACGAACCACCGTTCATAGATGGAAAATCCGTGAAGTGCACATTGCGCGTTTCGGTTTCAGTCTATGGATTTCCGAATGCTCGAAGTAAAAATTTGGTCGACAGCGCATCATTGACTGATGTTCTGTGGTTGAGGTATCACCTGCCACCAAGTGAACCTCATGCTCGTCTGTCGATATCTGACATAAAATTCCACTAATGAAAAACTACGTTATCTATGCCTGACATTGAATATGTATCATGTGTTATTGGCGAACTATCATAGTTTTTATATGAGTACCTAAGTATAACTAATTTGAATATTAATAGAAATCTTTTTAAGTTTTAACTTATTTAAAATATAACATTATTCAACAAGACAAACTTTACTAATCCTTGAAATATTTTCCATAGATCTCTTAGTCACCTGTATCGTATAAAAGAGTAATAATTTTTTAAAAGAATATCTCTCTGTGATTGTAGTGAGCATTTCTACGGCTTTACTAATCCCAAAGAAAGACATGAAAAATTAAAAGTCCTCGAATCAGTGTAATATTAGATAGGTACTATCAGGGATATTTTTTCACTGTATTAAATTATCTTTTTTATTAGAATGACATTAGGAAGTCCATGGGCGGTGGTGATTACATACCATCAGATAACGCACTTACTCGGTTGTCTGATCTGTAATAAAAATAAAACCAAAAATATTTGTACCTGAATAAGCGCATCTTCTAAGGCGATGATCCCAAGCAAGCGGGTTTGACTCGCACGGGGCTTTAAATCCGGATGCGGCAACGTTCCGGAATAATGTCTAGATCTCACATAAGCCCAAGCCCCAAACCGATGCATTTCAAGTCTAACACCAAGTACATAGCAGCATATTATATGAGGTAGGTTTCATGTGGATGCTCTTTCAAGCGAGAAATGTATTATGAAGTAAATGCAGGCTGTCGTGGACTGTTATATGAAAGAGGTTGAAGCGAAGCTTCCGCACTAAAATTGCATACAGGTATCGTGGTACAATGAGTACCTAACGAATATTTACCAAACGCCTAAAGTTTCGTATTCCCGATTAGATGCAAAATAAGGGAAGGTACCGGAAGTAACAGGGAATATACATCTATTTTTTTTAAATTTTATATGGAATCTTGCAACCAATAAAGTGATTTCAAGTATTTAAAAAAAAGTTAAAAATTGCCAATCGACTCGGGCATATTATGATTTAAATAACTTTATAATTCCATGGTTTAAAAAACGTATACCTCATTTATTTTTGTGGCATTTAGCAGTTATAGTTGCTTATAGAAACTAAAGTATATACATAGATAGCTATATATGTAGAGATACCACAGACACATAAACGAATAAAATCAAAAACTACTGGACCGATATTAAAAAATCTTTCACCAATAGAAAGCTACATTATCAACGAGTAGCATTATATTTTGTGTATAGTACATCTACATTTCATATATTATATTGCTAGTTATTAATAAAATAAATAATAATAAATCTGACGGGATAGTTAAAGCAAGTTTGTGTTTGTACTCTGTATCCCTGGACCGCTGGATCGATTTTGTTTAAGCGAGAAGATTCACTTAGTGATAAGTACCTAAGGTACCTAAGTATTTGCTCTTCGTTGTTAACACAATATACGAGCGATGAGCAATGATGAACAGTCAACCTTAGGCTGTTTATATATCGATGCCTTCAACGGTCCACCTAAGATGTCGTAACAAAGTATTCTACGTTACGTAATTTTTTTTTACTATTATTATATGTGCGTTTTCATCTTTCTTTTTATAATAACATAACTTTATATTCTCGAACTCAGTAAAATAAATAAAACAAACACAGTTGGACGCTGTTATACAATACAGTGTCAACTGTCAACCCACACGGTTGCCATTTTGAGAAAATCTAAATGAGAGTTTGAAGTTTTAATTAGGTTTTATTGAATTTCTTTTAAAAAATAACAGAAATAATAGATTTTTTTGTAATTATTATTATTACACTAAATTTATATAGTTTTTCTTGGTAGCAATTAAAGTATTAGAATTTAGTGTATTATTGTTAAAAAATATTTTTAACATGTTAGGGTTTCGTGCCCACTAGTTTTTTCAATATGTTTGCTATTAAAACGATTTAAATGATATATATCTCTTTTAAAATATATAGGTACTCCAGCTCATAAGAAAGCGATTGGTATCAAAAGTTATATTTTTGTCATTTTGTAGGTTAACACTATTGCTTAACAGCGTCCAGTTTATGAACTACGTAAAAATTATTTGGGAGGCAACGATATATACCTAGTACAAAACTTAGCCTACTTACTATAGCCACTTATAATGCAAGATCGTATTTCCCAACCTTACACGTCAATAGAAATATTGACTGAACTTTAATATACATACAAGTCCATTAGCATTAAAATACTTGGATGTACGAATCACAAAGGCATCACGTCAAGTTAAAAGGTCAAAGGGTGCTTGAACGTATTTTAGCCGACAATGTAAAGCCTTTCATGTATGAAAGAAAATTATTGACAATCCCTTTCAATTCAGTGAACTGAGATAGATTTCAAAAACCTCTGCGGTTTTGTAATAATGGGAGTTATTATTCTAATAATACAGCGCATTGAATCACGTAATAATAAGCAATCGTGTACTTGATGAATGTTATTTTCCATCAGTTCTAAATAAGTAAAAGTAAATCCCCTGGGTGATTTCCCGTTTTATTTATGTCTGTAGTACAACAATTGGTATCTTATTATTATTCATATCTCCATTGTTAAACAGGAATATATGTGTATATACACGATTTACATAAAGTTCCCGGATAAAGTGTAACGTAACGTTTATTTATATTTAATTCAATTCAATATTAACATAACTAATCTATAACAGAACAAATTGGGAGACTTATCGCAAGGCAGTGATTCCAGGCAAATCATAAATCATAGGATAAAATCATACATTAGTTAGCTAAGCCTGCAATTAAAAAAATATTCTATTTTAAATTTTTTTTGATAATAGTTCCACAGAATATTAATCAATAATGCACTGTTGACCTAATTTTTACTTCGAGAATTCGGAAATCCATAGACTGTGACCGGAACGCGCAATGTACACTTCACAGTTTTTCCATAAATGAACGGGGGTACGTTACCCGGTCAGAATTTCGATATTCCTCTCACCCATTTAATGAAATAGAAAATAATATACATGTCGTTCCACCGGGATTCGAACCCACCCATCGTGTTCTAACAAACGCGCCAACGGGCCCGTCAAAAATTGTATGCTTTGTTTTAATGGGTGTTCCTGACAATTTATACAGTTACACGGTGATAAATAACGCCACAGAACAGAAGAAGGTTCCGTGGATAACGCTATCACCGTGGCTCTAAGCCCTAAGCTCGTAACGGTATATGACGATGAACCCATTTCATTTATTGCAATTGGTTTATCAATAAATATAACTCCATTTTATGAACTGATGAAATGAGTTGTATCATGAATTTATTACGTTAGGTATAGATTAATATTAGCACATGCAGTTTATTGATGCTATTCTTAATGTAATTTTTGAATTTGGATTTTTAAATGGTAAATATTTTTTTTAAAAGGCAAACTATCGCGTTACTGGTGATACAAGCGAAATATGGAACTTAGGTACGGTTGTCAGTAAATGTAACATTGAGTATCATGGCCCATTATAATTCTATGATTATCAGATAATTTTCTGTTGCCCGTCATTTGTTATATTTTATAATGTAAGTATCAAGTCAGTAAGTCATATGACTTACTGACTTGATACTGATTGGTATTGATTGGTTCAGAGAGGAAGGCAAATATGTATATGTCAAAATCAAGGTATTTTACATATCTTTGTTTTTTCATCGAATAAAGTGTAAAGTAATCAAAAATCTATCATGGCGCTTTGCTACAGAATTGGAAAATAAGGTAAACAAGTATTATAAGAATCCTAGGTTTTATATAAGAACGGCAGTAGGGTTTCAGAGTTCCACGAAATTTTGATTATCTTCAAGATAGCAGCCTTAATAAATACCTGGCATCTAAGAATCTAAAAAAATTGTCCGAATTCGCTAATTTTATCTATACCTAAAAAATGAAAATGGATATATATAGATGGCTTTGAGATAGAATCCTTATAATTATTACAGTAATTTTATAATAAAATGTTAAAATTTGCCGACGACATTGCTCGAATGATAACATCCGATTGTATTCCCGAGATAAGAAGGACGTCCTCTTTGGGGGTTCGAGATTTAACAGCTAATACGAAATTTTATCAAAAGCTCTTTGGCCTTGAAAACATAAAAACAGAGTTTAGCATTCATAAGTATAGGATTATCACGCTAATAACAATTTACAAGGATATAAACATTAACTGTGTGAAACTACACCATAGATCTCAAAAATGGAACCTTCGAGTATCTTTTCAAACATTTCATTCTGCAGATCAAGAACACATCAGCTCATTGTATTCCAATAAATGAATATTCATCGTGTGTTCAATAAGTACTGACAATATCAGTTCCCAAAATAAATTAGCATCTCATTACTAAAGAAAACACCTTATGGTTATTTGGTTCATAACAGACGTCAAAATTATGGACAATAGTATCGTTACGGCAATCATTGGACTCTATATATAGGCAAATATGTTTGCAAAAAATATCAGTGAAACGTTAAAAGTATGTGTCGCTTAAGTTTTGTGTTCGTGATTCTGTCGCTAGTAGTGTTGGCTTTGGGAGAGGACCCTACCTCCTCTACCGCGCCACCAGCATCCTCTTCAGAAAAGCCAACTACACCGCCATCTGTACCAACCACGACTCCGAAACCCGACAAATCAGCTACTGTGCGTAACTTATAGATATTAATGGTCTGCCCAGTACTCTATTTAACTGTTTATAATACTGAGCTACATCCACGTCCCAACCCTATATATAAAGTGATTTCCCGAGCCCCCTAGTGGGGCATGGGGCAGATCCATTTTTGTGTCTGTTTCACTGATCATTTTTCTTTAAAGGCAAATAGGTGATCAGCGTTCTATGCTCTGCCTGAGTGAAACATTTTTTTATCTTGTTTCCCTGGGATTCGAACTCGGGACCTCCGGTGCGCATCGCGCTTACCACTGAGCATGGAGGCGGTCAACCCATACTCTAGGCCCATTTACACGATTAAATTGAAGTAATAAATGACATGCATGGTCTAAATAAACAACACGTAACATTCATGATCTGTTACAAAAGTTTTGTTTCAATATTTTTCTTGGTATAAATAACACATAATATCCGCAATTTTTGGATGTCAATTATTGTGCTTAAATTATTTCTCTTGTATGTACCTACAAGAAAATGGCATCATGTAAATGGGCCTTTCCTTTCTTTTAAACAGACGTGATGCAGTGCTATAGGTACTTGTTACACTAAGCGCAGCAAGTCCTGTTTTTTTTTCTAAATAAAATAAATGAAAACAGAATATCTCAGTGTGTCACAGCTAATAAAGAAATATTACGAGTGTATCAAACAGAAATATACCTTGAAATTCCTAATTAGTGAATAAATGTTCAGCTTATTCCCACATGGATTATTAGCATCCATTCCGGAAGGCCGAAACAAATTTTTTTTAGTTAACACTTACTAAAATTTGATCTCTTTTCACAGATAATATCGGGCTTTGTGAATGCCGCATTAGATATTCCGAAAGGCATGTTCAATGCTTGCACAGACGTAAGTATAAACTAGAAAACATATTTATTCTTAATAATCGTATAATAAATTTAATAAATTTTATTTATTTACAGCTCAAGAAAGCACTATTTAACATATTTCGTTAGTGGTAATGTTATGAAGTAATAATATTTATGAGACAATTGTAAAAGGATATACAATGATACGAGTAATTTGGAAATGCAACGACAGAAGAAATTATAACGTTTAAATAAGCCGATTATAATATTTGTCATAATAAATAATTTATGTTATACTAATTGCCTATTATTTAAACCAAAAATATGTAGTAGTAGTAATGATCTACCGCTTCATAGTAAAAAAATAAAGGTAGTATTTTTGAAATAAGAAAATTAAGTTGTTTATATAATATATTACTTTTACTGTTATAAATAGATTATATATTATACTCGCGTTAATAAAGGACAATATTATAGATATCTGGTTAAATTGTAAATTAAATATAGATAATAGAATTATGCTAAGTTTTACTAGCGACTTCATCCTTGTAAATGGATTGTAATGTTTTCTATTCGAGATATCTTATTCGTCAGACACTGTGGAAAATGATCTTGTAGTCCTGCTGTTTGAATTGACAGAAACAAACACCTCATTAATATGATCAGATAAAAGAGAGTATTTATTATAAATATTACTAATATAAGTACTTAAAGTATATTAATATGTAAAAAACGATATTTTTAGTATCATCAAAGAAGCAACAATTATATTATTCTCATAATATAAGGGTAAGATTGCCTTATTCTCAAAATAGCCAATGCTACAAATAGCAATATTAGATTCTAAATTAGAACCTATATTATTTTTTAATATATTTATTTAACAGAAATAAACAAACTTCATAAGTAAAAAGTTACAAAAGCTCGGCAAAACATTCTGTAACAACAAAGTTTGGAAGAATGGCGCAAAACGCGAACAGGTAAGTAAAAATTAAACAAATAAATATGAAGGTCCTAAACTATCACTATATGCTACTTATGTTCTCATTGTTTTTATGTCAAAAAATTAGTCAAACAAGCATACAACTCAACTAACTAGGTTAGCTATGACAATAGTCATGGTTTAGCAACGAATTTAAAAGAAACCTCTTGGTGGAATTGCTTCACAGTATTATGGACATGGATACGAGACTGTTGATAGTTTTAACATTTTTGGTGGCTGTAGCTTGCTCTGGCAACGAAAGTGCTGCGCCAGATGCTTCAGTGTCTAAAGATTATTACAGACCGAGTGGAGTGAGTATCCTATGACCTAACTCAGAATTTTGACAAAATAACTTTTCTTCGTAGAATGGCCCAAAAACTCTTTTCTAATCTTTTTAAAATGATAAGTAATCACCACCTCCCACTAATATCTTTGACTGAAACTTCTAATATGTGTTGGCGGCCTTTTAAAAAATTATAGACCTAAGACCAACGATCTAGTAGAAGTCTATCTGCCGGTATTGAAATTGGTAATTTATTCCACTGTTTTGGATGATTACATGGAACGAATTTGCTCATGAAAGTTAGTACCATGCTCGACTTCAATTCATCGAGGTGATGAGGGTGAAAAGACTGTTTGTGTTGTGCGGTAACTATAGAAGTTAGCATCTGGGATGATGTCAAATAGTTCGCTAGAACAGTTAACCTTACATTATCAACATTGTTTCATCGACTACTTAGTTTAAAGTTATCTAAACGAAATATTTATTTTTTATAAAATAGAGCATATTTTAACTTGTTTGCAATCAGTAATTTCAATTCTAAATGTGCGATATATGTACTTAGTATAAGTGAATTCCCGACTCCTCTAGTGGAGCATATGGTAGACAAACTGTTACAAAAAAAAAGTTTTAATTTAAACTTGTTTCACCGAGGTTCGAACCTCCGAGGGCAGTGGCGGCGTAAGACCAAAATTTTATGTGGGCAATTTTCATTCTGCGGGGCCCTCTGCCGGTGCAAAAAATGTATTTTTTTTTGGCGCGTTCGTGGCTTTTAAGTAATGCATAAATTTTCGGGGCGCGAGGCCCCCTGGGTCGCGAGGCCGTAGGCGGTGGCCCACATCGCCCACGCCTTACGCCGCCACTGTCCGAGGGTCCTCCGGTGCTAGACGCAACTGCAGGTCACCCTAATATTATAAAGATTTTAAGAAGTTAAGTTTGTGAGCTTATGTGGTTGTAAGGGCCAAGGGGTAATCTCTGGATCTACTGGATTTTTGTGTATAGTGCACAGCAGCCGGCCTAGCATTACCGCCACGAGATAATTATGTCGCGGACGAGAGAAGACAAACTAAGATGTAAGATATCTCGATATATTATAATATTTTGTCGTCGACAATTTTGATATGAAAGATATCTCGATCGACAAAAATGTCTATTTTTGATATTAAAAATCGAGTTTTAAGTATAATTGTCATGTTATACCCGAAAGAAATAAAGAGATAATCGATTAAATAATGAGAAAACGGTCGACAAATTTTGTCGCGGTTTTCATGCTAGGCCGGCAGTTGTGCTGTAGTTAAATACACCCGTGCGAAGCCGAGGCGTGTTGCTAGTTAAATATAAATAAATAACAAAAGTATGTAAATAAAAAAGTATTATTTCCTCTTACAGACTCTAGCAAGTGTTGGAAGGATGTTCATAGATATACCACTTGGATTCGTGGAAGCACTTAAAGATGTAAGTTTCTAAGTAGTTGATAGAAACCGCAGCTTCGCACGCTTCTCACTACTTTACTTTTTTTAGTCTTTAAATCCAAGACAACGATAACTTTAATGCAAAATAATTATTTCTGACTCGCATAAATATTGAGAAAATAATTTTATCCAATTGCGGTGAAGCCGAAAAGCGTGTTTGATTGAAGATAAGTGAACATAAAGCTATATATTATAACATTGTGTACTTATTTAAGTATTTTGTTTTCAGGCAGCCGAAGCAATAGAAAGTGTCGCTGTTGTATTTATCAAAGGTTTCTTTACTTGAAAATATCGTTATAGTAAACTGATAATATATCATACCGTATGCTCAAAAATTCTAATTCATTCGTTAGTCTCGCATCGAATTTCTCTAAATTGACTCATAATCAGTTACTTTGGCTATAAGTATCTATATAATATTAATAAGTATTCTGTGTAATTAATGCGAGAATGTGCAAATAACATTGTATCTATCTTTTTTAAAGTGTGCAAATAAACTTTACAATAATAATATAATTCATCATTGAACATTGATATTTTAAGGCGAATATTATTTTTTTCAAATTTAAAAATGAAAGTTTTATTACATACTATGATGATATGATTATATTCAGTAGTTATATAGATAAAATGTATATCACTTTTTAAATGATGACCTGTTGATTGTGGTTTGTCGACATACCGCTTGTGCGGGGAACGAATTATGGCTGAAATACTTACCTGTTGTGGTAATTATCATATTTTTAATTGGGAAAAATCAGTTTTTTTTTTTTTTTTTTTTAATCAGAAAATTAAACAACAACAAGTAATTTTTCAATATATTTCTTAAAATACTTTTATTAAACAGCCGATGATGCGTATACTTAATTAAAAGCATTTTAAATATGTATTAAAGCAAGGTTACAATGACAAGATAATAAAATAGGTAGTCATTGGAACCTTAATTAAAAATAATAACAATATCATATATTAAGCTTCTCCTTAACAACAAAGTGACTCAACAAAACACAATGATAGCGAAAATATATGAATTAAAATAATTTTATATACAATCTAACTTATAATAATAACTTTGATTTAAAACTTGAATATCAAGTTTTCCTAAGGAAAAAATATAATAATAATATAAATGCAAATATTGTTTCCTCACTTATGTATATAATTGAATTATGTAATAAAGGAATGAGAAACGTATAATATTGTTTTTTTAAACACATTAATGACATCAACTACAATATTATTTACATAAACGTAAGAAAATAATTACGTAAATGGTGGGGTAAAATAGAATACTGGCAAAATACTAAAATAAACTTATATAAGGGACATTTCACGTGAAGCGGACAGGGAAAAAAAAGTGAGGTTCTGAAAATCGACCACATTCGGCCCATTTGTACTTCTAGTAGGTATGAATGTGTACGCAAAATATTTTTTTTGTATAGTGTATATTTACCATGTTATAGGTTTCAAAAGAATTGTCGTTGATTGGTACTACAATTTTTCGAAAGTAATTTTTAGAATATAACAAATCTACTATAAAATATTTTACATAGCGATACATATTAAAAATATACTGTTCTTTTTGACAGTAAAAAAAAATAAAAAAATAAAAAAAAAATTAATGGCCAAAACCGGAAGTAAACTTTTCAAACCAGAATTACAGTCACTTCGACCATTTTTTTTTTATTTTTTTTTCTTTCAAAATATAGCTTAAATGATAATGAAAGTACACTAGAAAATTTAAAATGGGATCTCTATTAGTTTAGGAGATACGTTGAATAATATACACCCGCGTCGCAAGGGGCGTCATATGTAGCGCTTGCAAGGTTGAGCAGTTTGCGCGATATTGCAACTTTATTAATATTTTATATCGTTTTAGCGTATATTTAACCTCATTTAATGATATGAAATAAGTTTTATTAATATAATATAATATAAATATAACTACATAATACAAATATAAGTTAATAATATATTATAAAGAAAAAACGTTTTTGGAGCAGTAGAAAAGTTTTATTATTATTTGCGAAACGTGACTAATAGCGCCATCTGTTAGTAACATGTAGTACTTTTTTGTCTCAGATAGAGTCAAACGGTCAAAAACCTATCTACAAGAAAGAGATAGAAATATGACGCCTAGCGGTTTCGTAACTTAAACTTTAGTGTTGCTTTAACCGCTCAGCGACTTGTGCACGTTTTAATCTGTGACAGTTGTTATTATTAATGGCGCCGTACGGTGATCGATGTTTTAACCCATTTCACAGATTAAAACGTGCACAAGTCGCTGAGCGGTTAAAGCAACACTAAAGTTTAAGTTACGAAACCGCTAGGCGTCATATTTCAATCTCTTTCTTGTAGATAGGTTTTTGACCGTTTGACTCTATCTGAGACAAAAAAAGTACTACATGTTACTAACAGATGGCGCTATTAGTCACGTTTCGCAAATAATAATAAAACTTTTCTACTGCTCCAAAAACGTTTTTTCTTTATAATATATTATTAACTTATATTTGTATTATGTAGTTATATTTATATTATATTAATAAAACTTATTTCATATCATTAAATGAGGTTAAATATACGCTAAAACGATATAAAATATTAATAAAGTTGCAATATCGCGCAAACTGCTCAACCTTGCAAGCGCTACATATGACGCCCCTTGCGACGCGGGTGTATATTATTCAACGTATCTCCTAAACTAATAGAGATCCCATTTTAAATTTTCTAGTGTACTTTCATTATCATTTAAGCTATATTTTGAAAGAAAAAAAAAATAAAAAAAAAATGGTCGAAGTGACTGTAATTCTGGTTTGAAAAGTTTACTTCCGGTTTTGGCCATTAATTTTTTTTTTATTTTTTTATTTTTTTTTACTGTCAAAAAGAACAGTATATTTTTAATATGTATCGCTATGTAAAATATTTTATAGTAGATTTGTTATATTCGAAAAATTACTTTCGAAAAATTGTAGTACCAATCAACGACAATTCTTTTGAAACCTATAACTTGGTAAATATACACTATACAAAAAAAATATTTTGCGTACACATTCATACCTACTAGAAGTACAAATGGGCCGAATGTGGTCGATTTTCAGAACCTCACTTTTTTTTCCCTGTCCGCTTCACGTGAAATGTCCCATAATCGACTTTCAATACACCTATTTGATGAAAACAAACAAAAGTATTAACATTGAAAGCATTCGAGCTGCTTACCAGTATCCTGCGTATTACGATATAAACAATAAAGCTACTATGCTTTCTAAAACAAAATTTAATACCGTAAATATAGGTTACCAACTGAATTACGAGTTTTAAGTAAATTAGACTTATACTCTTATTGGTAATTTTATAAATTTGCCATTAGTAAATAACAATACCATTATACTAAGGAAACAGTTTATATTAATCCAAAAATGAGTGGTAGCCTATAAAATTTTGCATTTATTTAAAATAACGCGCATTTGACAAGAATGTAATCAAAGTTACTTCGCGTAAGACTTAATGAAATTAGTCACAGGTGAAGTGGATATTGGTAATCGACATTATAAATAAATATATCTAAAGGCATCAATAATAGGCATTTTTAATCTTTTTGCCATAAAGTAATGAGATTTTTGTACTCAGTGTAATTAAAATTAGGAGAGATCATAACTAACGAATGATTTTATACATATTATGAACTCAATACCAATAATATGTATTCTGTAAATGTGTACAGCATTGAATACGACATCGTAAGTAATATCTATTTGACTAGACCATTGGGCACGTTTATATTAATGTAATTATTGGAATTCTTCAGAGGCTTCTTATCCACATCGAACATAATGTAAGTGGGATTAGAGGCTGCAACGTTTTTCGTGTTCTTATTGTAATCTTTGGCTTCAAAGACTTCATCCGGTTCTTCGTCTATTCGTGGTCGCATGTTCAGATAGGAGGAGTGGTTGCCGTCGTGGTCCGACTCGGAGCCTATTCTCGCTGGAAGATTGTTTAGTGTGAGCATCGGAGTTCTCTCTTCTGGCAACTCCGAGGCGTGGCTATTCACGTCCGGTAACTTAGCGTTTAATTTGCGAGCGTCGAAATCAAATTTAGTGCTTGGGACGCGTGGACTGAATATGTGCTGATTCGGTGGACTCATTTGTAAGTAACCTTCGTCGTCTGAAAGAATATCTTAGATTAGATTATTGAATAAAATGAATGAAATGAAAATATTGTGCATTCTTTACTATTAGAGGAAGAATCCAAAAATTAGTTTACACCGGAAATATTCAATGTGCGAAACATAAACGTATAGATAATTAAACAAACTTCTTCTACAAAAATATACGTTAATACGATAGTTGTTAGTTACATCAACCATGCCTTATATTCAACGTTTTATTACCGTATGAAAGAATCTGTTTCGCGTGATCAGACTGGCGTATTTTCCGTATCGTCTGACAAAAGGAAAAATGTGTTTATATGATGAAATTGTTATTGAAGAATTTCGTCCAATAATAAGAATCCTAATAAAACTGACATGATATAAGAGATTTTTCGACAACGTTGTATTCGGAAACATATTAATTTTATATATACACAATTGTAATAAAACTATATACCTTTACACGCACATGCTCTGACATATTATGTATAATTCTTTGTTTTTTCTAACATTATTTCTATCACTGTATTTTTGTTTATATAATGTCTACCTATAAGCTTATAAAATTATTAGCTACGTTTTTGATAGTATATTTAATAATATTATGCTAAAATGTTAATTGAATTATAAAATATTTGTTTATGACATCACGTCCATCAGTATACGTATATATAATACAAAGTCAGTTTCCTTCAAAATGATATTATAATTTACAAATTACTAGAATATGAGAAATTCATAATGGGCATTCTCGATATCTAAGCAAAAGTGACGGGTGTAAAATAACTATCATCATGTCATAAAATAATATGAAGTTGGAGTTAAGTAATTTGATAATATTATTAATTTATAACTTTTTTTATGGAAAACAAGCCAACAGACGCACCTAGATAGTAAGTGATTATCGGCGCCCATAGACAAAACCAAAAGAGGAATTAGTAGGCACTTATCATGGAGTTCCTTAAGTCGTATCGATAACGTAGAAAAAGTCGTATCAGTTCAGCAACAACTTAAACAATCTTACCATGTGGACATTGAATTGGTATCGTTGACGGGAAGAACTGATTAGCATCGTTGGTGTAGTGGTGCGGGCTCGGGGTCACGAGGTTATTGTAGTCCGGCGCAGACACCATCGCTAAGTAATCTTCTTGCCCCTCCACTTTCACATTCAAATCCATGTAAGCCGCGTTCAAATCCACGTAATGCTGAAATTCGTAATATATTAAAAAAAACTTTAAACCTTTTGAATTCATAGTATATTTTGAATTAAAAAATAAGAAAAAAAATGTCATGACATTTGGGAAAGTACTATTCGGAACTATGGACTACTTAACGAAATCGTAAGTGTTGATTTTCTGACATTTTGATTAATTTTTAACTATAAATATAAAATAGTGCATAGAAATACTTACATTTCGAACATTATCTTCAAGGAAAGAGCCAAGCATTTGTTGCAACTCTGAAAAGGAGGGTCTCGCTGTAGGCTTCTGCTCCCAACACTTCAGCATGACGTCATAGAGTCGATCATCTGCATATGATGGCTTTTCCAGACGATGCCTTGAAGATTTAATAAAAAATTAAACGATATTTTGTGTATTTAAACAAGATTGTATATTAATGTGGTATATTAAAAAATTGAAAAGAAATGCCAAAAAAAACAAACAAAATTACCTCCTTTTATCAGAAAATAAGCTCTATATTATATTCAACAGCACTTTTTTTTAGTTAATGACATTATTTTATATTTTTTATAATTTTTTCATAAGTTTAAAATATTTATTTACAGTACTCCCCGGTACAATTTAATAACGATCTATTAAATTAAATAAGCAAGCTATATTTAATATTAATTACATTATCATTTATCATCTTAGCTCAACAATTAATTAGTCTACATAAAGTTTATGGTAGAACAAAGTAATGATTACCCCTCCGAGAGCCATTTTAACAAATTTGGTGGGCTGATGTTAGGATAAGGCGTCTTAGCAAGCGAAAACAGCTCCCATAATACAATTCCGAAAGACCACACGTCCGACTGGGTTGAGAATATGCGGTCCATCATGCATTCTATCGCTAGCCACTTTACTGGTAGAGGACTCTGGAACAAGCAAAACAATGAAATGAAATGAAATGAAATATATCTTTATTGCACACTACAAAAAATCAAATAATATAAATAGAAATAAACATAAAAAGCAATAGGCGGTCTTATCGCTTAAAAGCGATTTCTTCCAGGTTATTAGTTCAAACAATATATGATTTTGTCCTAAAATTTATGGTTTGCCTGGAAGAAATCGCTGCCTAGCGATAAGGCCACCAATATGTACTTCTCCAGATTAGGTATGTTTGTTATGTTGTTTATTTTTTTTTTTGGTACAATAAAGAATATTGAATTGAATTGAATATATTATGATGAAAAATAGAGGGCACTTTTACAGCCGCTATTACTATTGGTAATAGCGACATCTGGTTGGACACTCATGTACTATCTCCACCGGTAACTCAAATCGGTTTTGGTCAAGGACTTAATATGTTATATACTCGTATATAAAGTCCTTGGTTTTGTTTTGAAATATTATTATAGTAAGTATTATTAGTAGTAAGTAATATTATAGTCTTATTTATTTTTAATTTGACCATCTTAATTGGACGCTGATAAACAATACAGTGTCAACCCAAATGGGTGCCATTTTGTGTAAATTTAAGGTTTTATTAGGGTTAGGGTTTCGTGCCCACAAGTTTTTTCAATATTTTTTGCTGTTAAAGCGATTTAAATGATAGGTATATATATCTTTTGAAATACGTACTCCAGCTCATAAGGAGCGATTGGTATCAAAATTTACATTTGAATCATTTTGTGGGTTGACAATGTATTGCCAGCGTCCAATTAAGGTGTACCTACATGATATTTAGGTATGCGCGCAGATGACGCAGGAAACTTGAGTGCATTTTTAATTCAATATTTAATATAAACTTATAATAACACAGTCATAAATTATAGTTAAATTATAATATAGCCGGTTTTTATATACATAACTGTAAATTAAAATTTATATTTTATAACTTACGTTTTCTTTCTTTTGATATTCATCATTTTTATAAATGCTTCGCGCTAAACCGAAATCGCATATTTTCACAATATTGTCTTCGGCTAATAATACATTTCTAGCTGCTAAGTCCCCGTGCAATACCTGGAACATTTACTTTATTATTACAAGGATACTCATTGGACAATGGATTATTCACTATGCATTTTAAGTAACAATTTCAAACGCAAAGTATGTCATTTTAAGCACCTTTCGGTTTGCAAGGTATTCCATTCCTCGTGCGATTTGGAAAGACCAGGCAAGAAGATCTCGCGATGTGAGAGGTCTCGGTCTATGGCCCTCATAGATAGAGTCACAGTCGTAGTTTGACCGCCATTCAGGTTGCACATATCCTGTTTCTGATACTGCAAAAAAAAATAGGAGTAACGAATGAATTAAACATACTTAATGTTCACCAGAAATTAAAAAATAATCTTTGTATTATTATACTGCGTAAGTAGTATTATCTACAAACTTTTAAATGACTATAACATATTCTATATCAACATACTAATTAAATGAATTATAACCTATTGTATAAGATATTAATAAAATACTTATTAATTCAGACCGTACTCTTGACAGACTTGAACAAGTTTTAGTAAAGAGAAAAAAGCCAAATAACAGCATACAAATATCCATAGTAAGTACCTACTTTGATTGCTTCAATAAAACAATATTAGATCGTGCAATTTTGCAAAATTGCTTGCGTGCAACCTCTACAATCTGTTACAAAGTGCCAAGGTGTTTTTACAGAACAGATATTCATGAAACATAACCAAAAAGGTAACGCTTAAATTAAAACGGTTCGCTATTCAATTATATTCAATTGCAACGTGATATAATAAGGAGCAGTGAAATTAGTACTATTAGTATTACCTTTTAAGAAGTCCATATGCTGATTTTGGCTTGCGTTGTCTAACGAAATATTAAGAAAAATACTTTTTTAATATTTTATGAAAGATAAACTTGGTATTTTAAGCTGACGCGTTGTTAAAAACATTGGTAGTTATAATTGTTGGAATACATAATTTACCAAAAAATAAGAATGTCTTGATGAATTTTCTCTAAAAAAACTTTATAAGCAAAACTAACCGACTTCAAAACTATATGCTGTTTTGTAAAAATATGTTGATGCCGATACAAACTATGGAACGCAAAATTGATAATAGGTTGAGTAACCAACAATTTTAATTTATTGTATGAAATATTGATGATTTCATATTGTGGTTGAGTTGCTAGATTTTCATGTTTATATTAAGAAACCAACAATACAAACGTATCTTCCTAAAGTTGAACCAGTAAGAAAATTAATTATTTATAATATATATATTCACCTTTCCTTCCAGATCTATTCGTATTTCCCGAATTCAAACTGGTGTGATCTGTCGCTTGTGTGTGATTAGATCCGTAATAGTCCGAATGCATCCTGTATTAATCAATAAATATTATTTTTTATTTAATAATAAAAAATATATGAGATCTACGAAAGATAAAATTAAATAGTACTAGCCCTAACGCTTTAATTTCAACTATTATAGCGGCTGCAATATGAAATATATATCATATACAGAAAGGAATCGTCAATCGGCATTCATAACCGCGATTGTGAAGTAGGGCCACTTTTCAAGAAAGACAAGCGATTAAATTGTAATGCACACATTGATAATAACTAAATTATTGTCAAAAAGCATTAAAACTATCACTTTCTGTTGCCAATGCCGTACTTAGCAATCTTGGTCAAGAGCTAAATATTTGGTTATTAATGCCGATCGACGATATACTTAAGAGAAATTTTAGTTGCAAATTCACTGACCGCCTCCGTGGCTCAGTGGTAATCGCGATACGTCCGGAGGTCCTGGGTTCGAATCCCGAGGAAACAATAAATTATTTAGACACAGAAGGCTGCAAAGAATAATGATAAGTGGAACAGACACAGAAATGGTTCCGCCTTTGGGATTTCACTTTTTTACTTGTTTAAATCACTTTCACAAGAATTCAACAGCGGCCCTAGCACGAACGACTATCGAAAAAGTATTCGAAACGTCCATCTGTCAGTTGTACGAGAAATCATTTGAAATTTCCATGTATTGTTGATCGAAGGAAATTTCATACAAATGACAGCTCGACGATACGAATACTCTTTCTCAAGTTGTTCGTGTAAGGCCCTCTGTTTAGTCGGCGCACATCAAAGCTTTATTTCGACGACTTTTTTTTTCCACATCATTTCCAAAATATGTATATTAGAATAAAACACAATATTTTCATGATGCGCCTATTCAGCCGGCCTAGCATGACCGCCACGAGATATGTCGCGGACGAGAGAAGACAAACTAAGATGTAAGATATCTATATATATTATATCTCGACATCGACAATTTTGATAGAAAAGATATCTCGATCGATAAATATATCTATTTTTGATATTAAAAGTCGATTTTTAAGTGTAATTTAGACCCGAAAGAAATAAAGCGATAGTCGATTGAAACACGAGAAAACGGTTGACAAAATTTTGTCGCGCTTGTCATACTAGGCCGGTAACAACAGAAAGATAGACTTTCTGTTGCCAATGCCGTACTTATCAATATTGGTCAAGAGCTAAATATTTGTTTATTAATGCCGATCGACGATATACTTAACAGGAATGTAGTATATAGATTATAGATAGTTGATAGAAGTAAATCACTTACACAAGAATTCAAAAATTTTGTCGTTCATTTCTAAAATATATTAAAATAAAACACAATATTTTCATGATACGCCTATTTAGGTGTATTTTTATTTTCTGTCAGTGATAGCACTATTCGTTTCTTTAATTCCAGAGATAGGAAAAATTTCCTACAAAAACTATATACATGTAACCAAATATTTGCCTCACCCACTACTCGCACTGCTGTAAGAAAACGCCTTGTTGACTTTTCCGAGATTCTTCTCTTTATTATCTGTTAACTGGTCAATGAACACCTCGCGATGTCGTATCAGGTAGTTGTGTATATTACCAAATTTGCAATACTCGACAATCACGATTAATTCCCCTGAAACGTATATAAATTTATTAGTCAAAATGGAAATAAAATAACATGGAACTACCTTTCTTGATATATGTAACATAGCTATATCCATCTATAAGAATTTTTTAACATATAACAATTATTAATAAATGCGGGCAAAAGTGGTATATGTGTAATTTCGTCACCAAAGTTTTACCACCAAAATACCACTTAAGAATTTATTGATTTTCATTAGTTTTCACTCTTTTATTATCGTTTTCGTCGGTCATTAAAATTACATGGTAGCTAAGTAGATAACATAACTTCAAACGCGTTTCGTGTGTTATCTCAAAATGACTAAATTGTATCATAGACAACTTTAGTTCCAGGTTTTTGTTAGGCTTCTACAGACAAATATTAAGCTCACTTAAGTGACATCACTTCCGTTCCGCACTTTGAGCTTTCGGAATTCGGAAATCTATAGACTGAAACTGAAATGCAATAGAGAGGGCTCTTTCAAAGAGCACAACGTCTTAAATGATGGAGAAATACGAAAAGAGAACAAGTAGCCTAATTTAATCGATTATAATCGATTTTTAATTAATATTGTCTTTTATTACGGCAAGTATCAGACATTTAAATAATATACTTTATACCTGATTAAAACGCGTTTTATTATTTATATTATTTATCCCGATGTTTCGACTTTTCAGCAACCGGTGTTACGGGGCAGATTGAAAGCTGACAGCTGTCTGATTTGATTCAGACAGCTGTCACCTTACAGCATCCGAAACGTCGGGATAAATAATAAATCGCGATTTACTCCGGCTTAAAGTATTTAATTTAAACGATATATGATTCTTAAAAATATAATAAATATACGCCATTAAAGAAAATAATTCTAATTGCTTACTCTTTCCTGCATTTTTGGTACAAGCACCTAACAAATTCACGATATTGATATGTTTCCCCAAATGCACCATAATCTTCAGTTCAGAAGCTAATGCTTTGATATACATATTGTCAGCAGTCTTTTTCACCATTTTCACAGCAACTGTTGTCGTCTCTTCAGCATTCACGATGCCTCTAGCCTCGGCTTTATACACAACACCGAAAGCCCCCGCTCCAAGTTGTTTACCTGTAACATCATTATTCGTTGAATTTAGACGTAATTCACAATATGAATTTCCTATCCTATCCAATAGGAAATATCCTATCCTAGGTAGAATATAAAAATGTATATAAATCTAGTATTCTCCTGCCCGGATCACGGAACTTCTATACCTATAAAAAAAATTATCCCTCTCAGTAGAAGGGCCGGATTAAGAGTAAGGCATCCGGGGCAATTTGAAGAGTAACCACTAGAAAACATCTTTTCCTTCGATATTCTTTTTGCTGCTTTACCTACTGTAATTTGTATATTTGTTCTAAAATATTTAAAAACAATTTGTTAATTTTATTAGCAAAATAATTTGGGGTCAGGGGGCCTTTACTCCTTTGTTGCCTCAAGGCCACCAGACCTCTAAATCCGGCCCGGCTCAGTAGTGAACACAAGAGCATGTAACATACACATTTCTGTGTATGTTTCACTGATCATTCTTTAGGAAGGAAAATATCAGATATCCTGACCCAAGAAAGTGGCTAAACGCAAGGTACCACTGAGCCCTGGAGATGGTCAGCCCACCTTAGAGTGGATTTTATTAAATTTTAATTATAACTAAAAAGACAATTTTGAATTCTAACTTTCTTTTAGTCTAGGATGGAGCATGAACGTTTTCTAACAAGCCTATTCACATTCGCCTTGAAAAGATTTAGATTGTATGGTGGGAATATTGAAGCCGGCAGTGAATTCCAGTCCTTACTAAAACACTGTAACTTCCGTGAATCTTTGGAAGTCTATCCCTTGTTTTCAGATCACAGTGGCTTAGGCTCATTGGCGGGCCACTTTAAAAGCCCAAAAGCACGGCTTGCCGATTTAAACATAATTATTTATTAATTATATTAATTGTAAAATTAATTATATATCTTCTAAATATTGTAATTATATTTTACACTTAAGTATATGACTTATGTAAGTTAAGGGCATTCATATTTTTATATTTATGGTTGCATTAACAGGTCAAGACGGACTTTTGGGCTTGTAACTGGATATATAGTAAAATAGTATTGTTTTTTATTAACACGAGTTATCACACATAAATAAAATACCTTTTACCGGAAATGACGCTTGCTGAAAAGCATTCCAAACCTTGCATTAATCCGGTAAAAGATATTTAAATGTAGTGCTTTTGTCAACTTCTTTTCGATAATAATAATTAAATAAACATATTACCCAATTTAAGTTTCTCTGCAGGAAATTCAAATTTGTCGTCATACGGCAGTAATTCGGCCTGCTCATCAATCCCTATATCCGGATTAAGAGACTTCGGCACGCCTTCCTTAAAATACAACAACCCAGCCGCTGCTAGTTCTCTCTTAAATTGTTTCATTTTTCGTATTCTCCAAACCAAATATGCCACTAGGACAATAAGTATAAATACGACAACCCCAACACCGCTTAAGAGACCTTTGTATGTTGGAGACTCTGAAATGATTTTTTATAGATTGTATTAATAAAGTAATAGTCAGATTGTACTCAGAGAGCCAAGCACGAACAATTAACTATTATTTATTATGTTTTTTGAAACCGACAAAGAACGTGTAAAGAATGTAGATGTTATGTATTCTGATCAATACATTGTAAGTTCGAATTAAGTGCCAGTAGATTTTTTTTTTAAATATGAATAGAGGGAGTTGTTTGGCTACGATAAACCGACAGACGAGCATAAATCTCACTTGATAGTAGGTGATACTTAAGCCACAAGACATCAGTCATTGATGCTCTGTCGAAGAAATAGTTTTACTTTAGAAATTCGAAGACAATTAGGACTGAATCCGACACACGCAACTATAAACAATGGATCGTAACCCATTCGGAAATTTACTATTCCTTTAACTTGTTTAATGTCCAAAGCGACCAGCCTTAAGGTTACTTACATTTACTAAAAAGGCTTGACGTCCCGGTGGGATTTGAACTCGAGTCCCATCGGATGTTTAACTCAAGGCGCCAATGAGGCCATTGAAAGTTGCCTAACCTAATCTTTAATGATAAATATATACCTTTCATAAATAAGTTGTAAAATTTGCTTTGTTTTTCTTCCCCGCTAATAGCAACACATTCGTATTTTCCCTTATTTTCCTCCATCATGCGTTTGATGTCGACCGTTGAGTTTAAAGTTGTGCGACTTATACCGATCGTTATAATTGCTACATTACTGCTATTTTTAATTGGCGAACCATCCTGAAAAAAAATAACTTTGTTTTAAATTTACACGAAACTTGAATTATTATCTATGTATTAGTATTTTTCTACATTTATTACATTCAATATTTTCCTTTATAGGCAAAGAAAATATTGGATGGATACAGCCTGAACAAAACATTTTTTTAAATTTTGTTTTCCCAAATTCAGGACCTCATTTAATAAAAAAACAGTCATCAGTTTTAATAAAATAAGCAATTATTATTAATCTGTGCGAAAAAGGCCAAAGCACGTTTTTTTGTTGTATTTGCTTGGGGCAAAATGACGTATTTATCTTTTTCAACATTTTTATTATCTGTTATGTAAAAAGACATTTAGATCATATTTTCATACTACATATTTCATTAAAAAATACGTGGTCTAACTGCTATCATTGGTTGGTTGTTTCTACTTACAACTGAAATTATTCATTCTTGAAGCCAAAGCCTTTTCATACCATCGATTTAATACTAACATATTAAATGATTTTTGTTTAGTAGCATTTTTAAGCTCTTTAATGCCGCCTGTGTCAGCAATAAGCAGATTTGACCAGTCTGTTAAGTGGACGGGTCGAATCTGCTCTGTCTTTCCTAGCTTATGGAAATCTTTGGTGCTTATCATTTTATGGTTATAAAATTATTTAGAAAATATGTTTTAAAACTACGCCAAAGGATTAACAGGCAGTAAATGCTATAACTAATATCGAGTATCGAGAAAAAATAACAATGTGCATAAAATTTATTGCATTAGGGTTAGCATACTAAAAATTCATGCAAAAACGTAAATCTACGGGGCAAGTCCGTAAAGTGTTTATTTCATTATCTTATTATCTTACCTTGTACCATATTATCGTAGGAGGAGGCACCGCATCAGCTTGGCAAGTAAGTTGGACTGGTTGGTATGGATTAACTTCCACTTCTTTTTCCTTTACTTTTGGAAATAGTATCACAGGCAGTCGTTGTTCTGTGCAAATATATCGGAGTAAATTTCATAATGAACAAATGACGATCAGACGAAATTACAAAGACTTTAGCTAAGAAGTTTGAAGCAGATAAACTCTTTTTTGTTTCTTTCGTTCTAAAGTCACATAGTATATAAGAGAGTAGAGTAGAGCGAAGTAAAACATTATTTTACTATTAAGCTTTGCCAAAAGGAAAAGTATTTTTTTTCTTATTCGCTGTTATATTTTAATGACTTGGCTCAAATAGGCATTCTTTAAATGCATAAAATATATGCAGCTCATGCATGCAAATGCTAGGTATTCAAAGAAGAAAATTAAGACTAGTATAAAAAAATACCTATAACAGATATGGATGTCGTATAAGTTTCTTGTGTATCGTCATTTTTAAATCCAACACACGTATAGTTGCCAGCGTCTTCTAAAGATATACTATCAAATATCAATTGAGCGACTAAAGAAAACTGAGTCTCTGTTAATTTTGCTGAAAAAAAAATGTACATGTAATTTACCATTCAAAATAAAAAAAATAATTCGGTCTAGTGTGTGCCCCATGCCCTACTAGGATACTCAGGAGAAATATATATTTTTTTTAAATTGACTTGATTATTATATTTATTCATATATTAATGACGGCAAAGAAGCATAAAACTTACTTGATTCATCCAACCATTCATCGTCCCAATTCAACCAACTGACATTAGTAAACTCATATTTAGACGCGTAACATTGTAAAACCACCTTCTGATTTTCTGAGAACCAAGTGTTGTCGCTGCCCTTTACTCCGAAGCCACCAGGAACCTCGTTAACAAGGAACCTTCGAGACTCGGACACGTGGCCCATGCTGTTTGTGGCGTGGCATGATATAATACCAGATGTGTGAACTGGTATTTGCAACCTCGACGATGTTTTTATTACAGATTCTGATATCATTTGGGCCTGGAAAGAGGTTTTATTATTGTTATACTTGACTTGAATAAGCGTAGGTACTCTGTAACATTGATGTATTAATTACTAACCTAGACGAAAGGTTATGTTAAAACCTTTCATCTAGGTTAGTAGGTTTTAGTTGTAGGAATATTTGTAGAGGGAAAAAAATAACTTTTACCCTGACGCGACGTTTCGAATGCTTTCCAGCAAACGTGTTCACGGGCAGACTGAAAAGTGACTGTCTGATTTGATAAATCGCGTTTTAATCCTATAAAAGTTATTTTATTTAAATGTGTAACTCGCGTTAATACAAGTCATAAAAAAAACTATACGCAATTATAATCAAATAGTAATAGTACCTTAAGTGACTTTTCTTGTCCTTTTTCATTTGTGAACACCCAGTCTATGGTTGGCTGAGGATATCCTATTGCCTGGCACTCTAATGAAGCAACTTGATCAATTAAATATTTCTTGTCGATGTTCCGACCAAAGTTTATAGTTGGTGAAGCTGCAATATAATTACTAGAATTTATAACAAACTAATATTGACTTAACTAGAGTTTTCCGGGAGTTTTGACGGTTTTTTCTTGACAGTCATGATAATTAAGCAAAACAACCAAGGAAGGTTGACTATAACTGATAATATTACCTAATTATACTGTATATTAGATAAACTAACTAAGAAATGTTTTACGAGTCTTGAAGGTTATCAAATGAACATTTCATGAAATTATGATGAAACTACATTTTAACGAGAAAATTGAAACGTTGTCTCGGGACAAAAGTATCCTATATTACTCCATCCCCAAATTGAGTCTTTGTATATGTGTTTGCCCAAATAAAGGACGGTCCAACGCATACACTGTCGCATTATAATATTATTAAAAAGCAAAAATAGCTATAGTGAAGTATCGTGTCCTCTATTTTTGTGACTAGCAGGCCTAGCATGACCGCCACGAGATATGTCGCGGACGAGAGAAGACAAACTAAGATGTAAGATATCTTGATACATTACATCTGGACATTGACAATATTGATAGAAAAGATATCTCGATCGACAAATATATCTATTTTTGATATTAAAAGTCGAGTTTTAAGTGTAATTGTCATGTTTGACCCGGGAGAAATAAAGAGATAATCGATTAAAATACGAGAAAACAGTCGACAAAATTTTGTAGCGGTTGTCATGCTAGGCCGGCATATCACTGATATAATTTTACTCTACTGGAAAGTAGTATCTATAAATTTTTTGAGCTCGGTCCAACCGGTCCAATTTATTGAATTTCGTCTCCCCGGCATTCGAACCTAGACCTCCGGTACTAAGACACACTCCATCACGTATACCTCCGACCTACGGAGACAGTTGGGATACATACAGACAGGAGGGCTATCTAAAAGTTAACCGTAAAGTTAAAACGTAGAAATAAAAAATAAGCATTTATTACCTTTGGGCCTTAGATCATACGTCACGTTTTTTGTAACATAATCATTCTGAGCAATAATTGTATAATTTCCTGTGTCGTTAATATTTAAGTTGTAGATAGAAAAATCGACACTGCCTCGACGTACATTCAAAAAGTACTTATATGTGTCAGTTGGCAGTTCTACACCATCGCGAATTCTGTAATTAAAGTATAATGTATTACACACTAACTATTTCTACTGCTAACATAGTAATACGACCATTTCAATAACTGGTCTATACTACATATGATATCTTAGAGTATTATTATTACCGTCTTACTTTAAAAGAGAACTTGACAACGCGATACATTTTAAGTACCTATATCTCGATCTATCGCCCTTTATACTGCATTAAAAGATAGGAAGAAAAGAGCCAGAATTGCATTTGTTTTATATTTTATAGCCAGAAGATGTTTCTGGATCAGGACAAGCTGTCAGAAGTTCAACTTTTATTAATTGATACACAATTATGACGATAATATAAACGCATCAGACTGACTACAGACTATGTGGCACTCCTCTTATTATATACTAGCGATCTGCCCCGGCTTCGCTCCTGTACAATGTAGATGTACTAAAGTAGAAGCTTTCTTTTGGTGAAAGAATTTTTAAAATCGGTCGAGTAGTTTTTGAGTTAAATCGTAATCAACCAAATCTTTCCTTTTTATACTATTATAATAATATATTATTTATTTATTTTTATCTCAACTATGTTTTAATTTAACCAACCGATAAACGCTATTTATCTATACTAATAATGTTACAAAGAGGAAAGATTTGTTTGTTTGTTTGTTTTTGGTGTATTTTTCATCTCCATTGCACCCGTGCGAAACCGGGATGGATCTCTAGTTTCTATATATAATTATCCCGCATGAACTCTACAGCATGGTCATAGAGACGGTGAGATACACACGTTAACAAAACACACTATAGGTACATAATACTTACACGGCAAATTCGGCATGAGGATAGTCTTCAACTTTCACGTGCAACTTTATCATACCTTGTAATGTTTCTATCGGATTAACTTGATTACCTTTCGTAAGATTTATAAAACCTTCTGTGCCTAAAAAATATCAAAAAGTTATTGTATATTTTATTGTATGGCTCGAATTATTCAGGGTACATCAAAAATGGTCCATAAGATAGAAAAGATCACAGGAGGTGACCAGGGGTCAGCCAAATGAAAATTTATTTAGCGTTAAGCACTCTTCTATCTCTTTTTTTACACAAGCAAGTAGGCCATCATTCTTCTATACGCTCCCCAAACGGAACGTTTTTTTAAAATTTGTTTCCAGTTTAAAGACAATCTATTGAACATATTTTTCTTTTCTACCAAATAAACAAAATTGATATCAATATAGTTCAGAACTGTATGAATACAGTTCGGATATTGGTGGATTTGCATATAAAAAACTTAGATGATAATTAATTTCGGAATCATCATCGCTATAATAATTCCACATCTTGTCATTACAATTTAAGTAAGTATACGATTAGATATATGTAACTATTGCATACTAACCTTTATATTTTTTTCTAAACACTTTTTCGCGGTCCCCATTCCTATTCATTGATACACAAATATAGTTCCCAGCATCTGCTTCTGTCGCATTTATTATCGTGATATTATTGTACAAAATTCCACCCGTTGTTTCTCTTTCATTTGTTTCATTTAGCACATTCTAAAATACATTCAATTGTAATTAAACATATTGAAATATTTTTCATAATAAGTATATGTATTATTGAGGTTCCATTTCTTACCTCTGAAAAAGGCTGCGGTATCTTCCATGTAAGAACAACAGCAGAATTAGCTTGATATGTGACGGTACAGTTCAGGGAAAAATTTTCGCCTCTAAGAAAAAAAGGAGAATCACCAGTAATGCTGGGTGTGGGAGGTTCTATATCGTTATCTAAAAATAAACAAAATATATTAAAGAATAATTATTCATAATAAATTTCAATTCTTAATACATACATAATAATTATCAAAGAAATTCAAATTTTTTAATCGATCCCTAATTTGGTCGGTTTATTATTATATATATATATAGTATATATATAGTATTTAACATAACGACGATACTTGAATGTGTTTGAAAATATTTATTGAATAAATAAAAAGCTTTTAGCTAAAATCGACGCCACCACTCATGTCCCACGGCGAAGTCTGGAACTAAACGTGACAGCTCCGTAATTTTGGTGTTTGTCAGGAATGCGCGATTGAAGTTTATTAGGCGCAAACACTTTATTGGGAAGTCGAGGAATATCAATTTGATAGAATCTAAGGAAAAGTTACACTTCTTACTAACGTTACATTTTGATACGCGACAAAGGCGCCACGGCTATCTGACTTACTAGTATGAGTGGTGGCGTTGACATTACTCTTTGCACTTAAGATTCAATTATGAACTGAAATCATTCAAAGGTAACATTTCTATGAATTATCAAATACAATAGTAAGTTTCAATAAAAGTTGTTATTTTTCGACGAAGACGGCTTTAAATATGGATTTGTTGTTGGTTCCATATGACACCCAGGCTCTACCATTTATCTTCATGATTGTAATATTTTCACATTATTTTAATGACACTACAGGAAGCTTCAGTATTCCTTTGCCAACAAACAATGATTGAATGAACAAAATATATTACTCTCATAACCGACTTCTTAGTAAACAACGAAAGTATAAGCAATTGATAATTTAAAAATGTTAGACATCTATAAAGTACGTGTACAAACCATAACAAAATTAAATAATAATAAAATATGTGTAAAATAATATAAGTATGTTAGTGGATTAGTTGTTACACACAGTGATAGGTATGCACAAAGTATTAATGATGCAGAGCAACACACCAAATACAGAAGGAAGAATAAAAGATAAGTGGAAGCAGTAAGCTTTACAAACAAAAAAATATGACATAAATCAATATCCAGTGAAACCATCACACCACGCTACCTCATGACATCTAGATTTCAGCACTATCTACTTACTAGTACGAATAAACTTCCAAAATGTTTGATTTCCGCGTTGTCCAATACATTTATAACTGGGCTCTTTCGTTTTCGTTAAAAATCCAATCTTTGGTGAATACTTATAAAAATCTGGTGTCTTGTTACTCTGCAGCTATTTTCGTATCACCATATAAATATTTTGTGGTTAGTAAGAGTATGTACATATAGCTAATATTAAATTATGTTTTTCAATTTATAAAGTTAACAATCAAGAATAATGATTAATCTTTTATTTACTAATTTCTTAGATATATTGAAAAACACAATCTACCGCATCCACCACAACTTTATTGGATACTCTGACAGTGGACTTGATAATCTTTTCAATTATGGTATATATATAATAGAGGACATCGCCTACAAATTCATCAATGTGTATATAGAGGACATTTTCTACAAATTCACCAATGTCAAGGTCCTTAAACTTGTAGTGAACGCTTTTGTTAAGTTATAGTATTAAACACTGTATCTAAACACCTACGTTTATTTACAAATACATCTTTTGACGCTTCTAAGTTTCGTCTCTTAAACTCACAGGTCAAAAGTGTTATCGGATTATCCAAGAGATCACTATCGAAGGTGAACCCAATTTTTGGGTTAAAACTATATTCACTTTCTGCAAAGTCCTGAATATTAAGAATGTTGTTATCAATTCAGTTCAAGCAATGAATAGTACTTATATCATGAAAATAGCATGCCTTAGCTGACGTAACAATGGTATCTTGAAGCGTTAGTTACAATAATAAGTGAGGCATTGTATCATTTTGAATTTAGGTTATTTTGTATTTAATGTGCTATATACATGTATTATATAACAATGTTATCGAAGAAAATAATAACACTGCCTTACTTATAATTAATAAAACAAAATTTACCAGTATTAAATACTTGAATAAGTTGTTATTTAACATGCAATATTACAAGCAAGCTAAATCATTTTTCTGTCGTTCTCTTATATGTTATAACTGTCTTCTATTCAAAAGCAAAAAAAATCATATCAAAAATTATTGACGAATGTGAATAGTTATAACATCATTTCATTCTTACATACGTACCCCCATTAATGTAACGATAACATCTGGTGTCGTAGGTCTACATTCTATGACAACCTTTGAGTTGCCCCTAGATATTACGACCTCACTCATAGGTGCAAATAAACTATCCGTGCCTAAAATATATTGAAAATCATTTTAAAGGAAACAAAATGTTAAGAAAAACAGCAAAGTTATATCGTTTGAATAAAACCTCACCATCCACGTAAATATATATGTAAGAAACATGTTGTGTGTTACTAGGTTCTTCTCTAAAGTTGGTTAAAACGTCACTGGCATTCACAGTATTATCGAAACAAGCATAAAAACCAACTGCGAACTGGTCAACATTTATTAGATCGAGGGCAGTCTCATATTTATATTTGGAGTCAAATACTGACACATTTCTCTGGACCATACTAAACGATTCAATAACTTCTTCCGGTATTTCTTGTTGTTTTATCTGTACTACGTAGTTAGATTTACAGGTTATAGTATAATTTTGTCCTTTTTTCAATTTAATTTCGTTTTGAGATGGAATTATCACTGGACCATCCAACTCTTGAGCATCTGAAAACCAGAATTGAATTTTCACGATTTAGTTCGGAATTTATTTGGAATGGTTTTTAAAATATCTAGATTCAAGTGCGAAATGATAAGTTTTTATGAAATCGATTTTCAATTGTGTACACGTATTCATCCATTAAAAGCTACCGCGCCTAAGTTTAACATAATAAAAGAAAATTAACCTTTCATGGAAACTTCCCTTGACTAATTTGTCAACAGACGTGTAATGTCACCTATCAAGTAGTTAATCATGAGGTAAGACCAAACACCGGTGACCTTCAGAGGGTGAATTCAATGATTAAATTTGTGCTGAAAGGGATCAAGTAGACTTTCTGCGAGCTTATCATGCTAATGGTATATCATGTAACATAAGAAGAGAACCGGACAATGTAATCGACAACACTTAATTTGTTTGCGATTGGGGTGTGACAAAGGCGTGGTCAACTTTCGGGAAATTAATCCTACCAGTTGGATAGCAAATACGTCGGTTTTCAATTGATCTAATCAAATTCTGGAAATACAACCAATTAACTTATTAGGGCCCCGTTGTTTTTCTTATTACTTAATAAACTGAGTTAACCGTCCTAGTTTTCTTATTAAAATATATAATTAAGTACACCTAATGATAAGACTACTTTTTTAAATAATACTCCGATAGTTTTGATAGATAGCTAAATGAGGAGATTTTTTAATATACCTACTATACTATAATTAACTACTCCGAGATGCAAATACCTATTTAGGGAATTTTTATTTGATTTGAAAGAGTGTGCCTGCCTTTGTAGGCACTTCAATCGCATAGAAATAATTGAGAAAATATTGGAAAAGATTGCTCTGAAAGAAAATCCATAAGTAACACATATTATATGCATAACCGCACATACAATTGTGATTTTTTTATTGGCCTACTCCGCGATATTAGAGAATTAGTATTTTTATTGAGTTTTTATGAATTTTATTATTATTTTATTGAATATAAAGAACAGATCAGCGCGATCGATTTAATCGACTACTCCAAGACTGTTTGCCCGATTTAGATGTTACTGTTACAATTGAAAGAGTTTATCTTCAAGTTGATTCGAATGGACAACAGTAAATAATTCGTTGTAAATTAAACATTACAGCAACCACAACTGATACCAAAAACTAATTAATCTCAATTTTCATCAGTTATTATCAATCATAAGAAAATCGTCTAATAGGAAATCAGTTTATCTTTGTTAAAATAGTTACAATAACAAAACTTTGTACGACGTAGTCTATTGCATTCTTTTGTTTTTCGACCAAATAGATCTGGAATTAGATATTACATTTGATACAACTCTTTCCAGGCAGCCTTTGAGACAGCTTTATGTTTTTCTACTCGAGCTTTCAATTTAAAACTACGTTTTGTAATAAAACGAGAGACAAATATAACAATAAAATTACTGTATGGAATAAGCTCTACCGGAAGTTCATGTTATGATATCAGAATATGTATCCTGTTGTTGTACTATGAAATAAAGTTGATCTGTTACCAAGAGAAGCAAAGGTTACGTTCAAAGTGTTAAAATTGATAATTTCTCAAATTGCATATCATCTGTGGAAGGGCTTCGCTAAAGCGCCAATTTGTCCAACATAAAGAAATATGGGTGTAGTTCCGAAAAGCCCATACCGTTTTTTCTTTGAAATTTTGTATAGGTACTTATGTATTTTGACTAGCTGATTACGAATAATATGATAGTTAAAATTGGCGCAAATTTCATTTTGAAGGTCAAAACTCGAAAAACAATTGTTTTAGACAAAATATTAATGGAACATAAAACGTGTACCTATTTCTTTATAATCTACAACTTTTGTAGGAAGCATTTTTCTCTAAGATCAATATTTATTGAGATAGCGTAGAAACACCTCTTAAACATTTTAGTAATTTTTTCGAGTTTTGACCTTGAAAATGAAATTTTAACTATCATAATATTCGTGATTTCAAAGAAAAAAGCGGTATGGGCTTTTCGGAACATTATCCAGAAATATTATTTTGATTTGTAGATAGAGCATAATTTTAATCACGTTATTATTTTTAAATAAATAAATCAAATGGAAAATATAAGATATTTTTTTTTAAATAACCTTTAACAACCTCATTTCCCACAAGTATAGTTTTGGCGCTTTAACAGTTTTGCTTTTCCACTAATGATATAATTTCGGTTTAAGGCCTTATTAATGCATGTAGGTACTATTTGACGTAAATGGCAAAATAACAATTTGTGAATATTATTATATCTGTGCTGCTGTTGTACACTGTACAGAGACCCAAGCAACAACTTGCAAGAAAGTATTCGTATCATCAATCTTTACAATACTAAACTAAAATCATCTATATTATATTTTTAACTACTTATTGTATATGAAAATGAAATGAAAACAATCACAGCAGTAGCTATAATTAATTTTAACCTCGATAGCGTGTTGGTGAATTATTATAAATATAATTGTATAATTTTCCTTAACTCTGTTTTCTTAGTTCTTTATTGAGAGAATGCTGGTTGAAATATTGTCTATTTTTTTAAATTCAACTTAAAGTTCTATGTTTGTAGTGTAGTAGTAGTACAGTTCTGCCGGTCTAGCATGACCGCCACGAGATATCTCGCGGACGAGACAAGACAAACTAAGATATAAGATATCTCGATATATTATATCTCGATATCGACAATTTTTATAGAAAAGACATCTCGATCGACAAATATATTAATTTTTGATATTCAAAGTCGAGTCTAAAGTGTAATTGTCATGTAAGACCCGGAAGAAATAAAGAGATAATCGATTAAAACACGAGAAAACGGTCGACAAAATTTTGTCGCGGTTGTCATGCTTGGCCGGCTGGTCTTCGTCGGGGTAGCGGCGTCTATGAAAGTATGCCGAGACCCCAACACCATAAGACGACAAGAGGAAGACCATGGAGTTAATTCGGTAGGCACGGCCACTTTGACTCTTCGAAGTCCAAGTCACCGTGAGTCCGGCATCGCTTTGTCGCCTCCCTCGGAGACGGCAGTGATCATTAGATGATTCTCCAGGTAAAAAAAAAGAACTACTCTTTTTACAGCTCCTAAACGAGACCGCTCCACACATTTTGCATAGCTCTATCTTGTCAATGACAATAAAGTATGAACACTGAACAGTGATGAAACCCGGGGGCCGGGCGATATCGATATTCCTCACTTCCTCCCTCAAAAACTAAATTCAAAAACGCGGAATACCTATATTTTACTTGTTAGATATTTTGCTTCAATAGTCAGTAGTTCTTTTTCTAGAAGAGATACGAGTGCCCTATGAATTAAGAGTGAAAAGCCTATTTAAAACTGATTAATCGAGCTTGTATTATCGCACTCTGGGTTATAAACTAGGTATGAAACGTTGAGTTTTATAACAAAAACACGGCATACATTATTGAGTGGAAATGACCTTGCAAAGGTCAGTTATTTGACGCCATTGCTCGAAACGAAACAGTCTCTAGTTTATTATTTATAGTAATTACTTTAAATATTTTGCGTACTGACAAAAAACACATTGAAATGTTTATGTTCAGCGCATTCGTATATACATTTTTTGCTGCATTGTTCTTTTATCCTTCTCATGTTGTTGTATGATTGAGCCATTGAGCGACTCCATTGGCATTTTTATTTGTGATATGAATATTGTTTGCGTCTAGGTAAATCAACTTTAAGACAGAGGTTTTGTCGAAGCACGAATTTACATTTATGGCCCATTTTTTTTTTTAATATGTCGCTTTTCCATTCTCAGCTTTGGTTGGCCAGACTATGAAATTCTAAATTCAAATTCCCTAACAAAATTATTAAATAAAAATATATTTATTTTATCCAATATGTAGATGAATTATTGAGGTTTTGTCGAAGCCCGAATTTACATTTACAGCGCTTTTTTTTTTTTTAATGCCGTAATATTGGTAAGTTTCGTCACTTTTTAAAGTCGCGCTTTTCCATTTTCAGCTTTGGTTAGCCAGACTATGAAATTCTAAATTCAAATTCCTCAACAGTAGCCACTAGTGAATAGTGCCCACTGATAGTAGGAGTATCAGTGGGCATATTATTATCGAAGCATGATACAAAAATTATTAAATAAAAATATATTTATTTTATCCAATCCAATATGTAATAAGAATTCTGAAAAGTTCAGCGACCTCTGTTACTGATCATACATATGGAAATAAAAGTGGATATCTATCTATACTCTCAGTTATCATGAATCAGAGACCATACAGTTACCGTAAAGATGCTGTGACGCATTGATGAATCATAGCATCTGAAGACAGAGTTCGTAAAACCATAACCTATAATATCATGTTCTCCTTGATAAATACGTGACTCATATTATATTCCTTATATTAACTATAATAAGTATTTTTAGTTCACAGAATATCTAGACAATTTTTCCTCCATTCGTCATCTCATGAATGAATGAATGAATGAATGAATACTTTATTGCACAAAAAATTATACATAATTTTACAAATCTTATTGAACTCATGTTTGACTTCCCTCAAACTCTATTTATCTATCTTTTTTATCGTATTATTTATACAATCAATCACGTTTTTTACCAATTAGTTGGCATTTGGGATTTTCCCAAAAATATCAAATATTTTCAAGACAAAACTTAATTTTATTATAATTGAATTATACTACTACACAACTTTGCATATATCTCAAAAAAATGGCAGTTAATAGTTGAAATAGCCTTAATAAAAGTTTCCTTAATTCCAAGAAATTTTATATTGACAACAACTGTTGTATATTTCAAAATATTACTGGATTTGTTACCATAAAAGTGAAGTCCATGTTCCACCTTAACATTTTTTTAGTTAATTCGCTTATTTCGAACCCAATATCCCCGATTGTAAAGGCGATTGTGAGATTCGGTGAGATCACTTATGTAGATTCGGTGGACCTTTGTCGAAGCTAGCATTTTTCATTTATTTAAAAATTTATCATGGTATATATAGATTGTCTATCTCATGAAGTCCGTTTTGCTATGAATGTTGTCAGGCGTAGGGTTACCATATCTCAGGATTTGTCCTGAGATTTCAGGATTTTTGGACTCTTCTCAGGATTGCGGCTGGATTTTGCAAATCCCAGGAAATGTCAGGAATAGAATTTTTAATAAACCACAGCTTACATTCCAATAAAAAGTTAAATAATCTTCCTTTGGTAATAATTGCACAATTAAAATCAATACTTATTAAGAAGATCCGCAGTAAAGAAAATATTACTATGTTTTATAAATTGTTAAGTAGGTACGTCTGAGAGAAAATTCTGAAACTGTAAAAAAATCTCCGAAATTTTAATTATTTCATCTGGTAACCCTAGTCAGGCGTGCATATATTATAATGTTTTAGTGTGCGTAATCTCGGGAGCGCTCAGTAACTCAGTTACGCACACTAAACAATGTATATGTGCACGCCTGACAACATTCATAGCCAAACGGACATGAGATAGAATAGTTATAAATGGCAACAATTTAGATAATGTTTACAACAATAGATATGTCAACTTAGATAACACAAAACGATAAGTAACAGATGATATTTTGCGGCTGCGATAGTACAATCTTTTAGCTTATGCTTATAACAAAATACATGAATACAATAATTATTATTATTACTACAAATTTAAATCTTCTAATAATAAAATTTGACTTTATTTGAAACTGAAAAACAAGTATGTTATTTAAATCATTAAAATTTAATAATATAATCATAACGCTTTTGGTTCAATTATATTCAATCTAATCTGCATTTAACCTTGTATGGATGGATGTCCTAGTAATATTGATTAATTAACGAGTGAGTGAATGAATGAATGAATGATAATTTTTATATTATGACTTTGGTCTTATTATTATAATTATGGTAGCAATATGTATCATATCAAAGGTTAAATTACCAACTACCACGTGAACCGCAAGCTTTCTATCGACCTCTGATATTTTGTATAAAATTTAAAGTATTAATACAGTATAAAACTATTAGTTCAGTTAGGCAACGCATAGTAATTAATTCCTTTGCAAAATTGTATACGTTTTAAAAGCAAATAATTAGTGTGCCAACCTTGTATATCGCCATTGTATCATTAGTCCGCAACATGTGTTATTAATATTAGTAAATACCTAGTACGAAAGAACTGAGTAAGTACGCTTATTATTATTATAGTTATTCACGCAATGACATCAGTATTGATTCAAATCATGTTCTAGTAGTTCTTTGTGGAACTATGTAATACAATATCAGCTGTAGTATTCCTGTGAAAATAGTGGAAAGAATAGGATAACATACGATTATTGACGTAAGGTATTGCGTGGTATGCCACACTCGACTTGCATTAGCACGTTCAACAAAAACAAACTTCAAACACATATTAGTAAATAGTAGGTATGTTACCTACCTATTGAACTCGGTTTTAAAATAAGTACAAATTATATACATGTTTCGATAGCTCAACACCACAAAAGCATTGAAAGTGTTTTTATACTGAATACAATAACCGTCAACGTATTTTCCCTTTTTATTGGTAATCAATCTCCGAACTTATAATGAAAGGTTCCATATACCACGTTCACTTTATTTTATCCTATAAAGATGTTATACTAGGTAATATCAAGCTATGGACTGTAGTCTTAGGACACCAATCGTAATTTAACACACATTCGAAAACATTCGGAATGAACCCGAAGTTCAGCTAGGTCCGGTCGTTACAGAGGCTACTAAAAGGGTGCAAAGGGCTCGAAGATAATCCATGGAGGACCTAGGACCATCTTCTTTCCAACAACATGCTACCTCGAGAGGGCAGTAAAAAATGGTACCTGGTATATGGTACCACATGGTACCTGTGGAGATCCTACAGTCATCGAGGGGTTTTAGTGGTTAAATATACCTACCAAATAAGTTCCGCTTCAACACCCCGAAGCCTTATACATCTTATTTCAAGATTCCCCCTTGATACCAAAGAAAAGGTCGCTAGTCGCTATTCGGATACAACTCTTAATTATTTTGATCAAAGTAGCCAGACAGAGTGAACAATATATTATAATTAATATGTCTCGGAGGGAAAAAATCTGCGATCCGCGATAAGCATAATTATTATAATTGCAACAGTGAGCACATAAACGTTGAATGATTTGAACATTTTTGAGTCTTGCAAATTTTAATATTTTGCTTGCGAAACCCGATACCAAATTGTTGAGCCAACTATGCGAGTTTAAGCAGTTCCTTGAGAAACCTTGGTTATAATATTGGCTCACAACAAGAGGATAAGAATTGGGATTGATATTTTTAAAAGATTTTTTGCAAACTATACTCGAAACATACCTACATAATAGAATATAATTCTATATTTTAATCTAGTCGGAGTACCTAAACAAACTTTATGAAATCTCAGGACATTCTTTATTCTTTGTTTGTTTTTTTACCCTCCGTATTGTTTTTATTAATAAAAAGTAGGTATACTATGTCCTTTCTTTCAAAGTTTCATGATAATCGGTTGAGTAGTTTTGGCGTGAAAGCATAACAAACAAACTTACATTCACATTTATAATATTAGTAGGGATTTAAACCTAATTACAAATTACGTAATTGAAGTTATTGATGTGTCTGTGGAGTATGGCGTCATATCAATTGAATTCTGTTTTCATATTATCTATTTATACAATTGCGAACACCAATACTTTTGATTGATTGATTTTAAAAAGGAAGTTTCCACGTTTGTTCTTGACATGATAAACAAAATATAGATCTAGATAGGAAATATGTTTCATAATCTTGGCACCTAGCTGGAAACTCACATTTATAAAATAAACGATGTAAACAAAATCTAAAACAAGGTGTTTCGTGTAGAAATCTTGTTGGTAGGTAGAACAACTACCGAGGTACCAAAATACCTGCTTGACTGCTCAGTGCTCAGTAAAATAGATGCGCCGCATAAGGCATTTAAATGTTGTACTTTATATATAACTTAACAGTAAAGTTATATATGAATATACCTAATATAATTAAAAATAAGACGCGTTTAGTATTACAATGATAATAAGCTTACCATTTTATTATTGTATTTATATATTACTGGTTATAATTACTGACATTATATCTGTTATTTTACATAGAACAAGATGCAAATATTATTATTTGTTAAGTTTTAGTGCTCTGGCCATAAGTTACATTAGAAGAAATCTGTGCTAAAGTAGCGAGAGAAAGAGTTAGTCCACTAGACACAAATGTGTATTCAAACCTGTATATGCCACTGTTGTCAAGCATATTAATAGTAATCCACATTGTAACAGCCGCCAACTCCAAAACTCATACATTCTGACTGATTTATAAATCAAACATTTAACAATTAAACAGTAAGAAATCCAGCACACAATTCATTGTTAACTCTATACACCATGGTTTTGGATTAAATCAGACGTTCTATTTTAAACATTCAATCCAATATAACGGTGCTCAAGAGCAAATAGCTCAGTCTCAATCACAGTTGATGTAAACACTTCGAAACTTTGTACACTGAGTCACGAAATTAAATACGCGTTGGAATTGTAAATGACCATACTCCACGGTGATTTCACATCTTGCAACCTTAATTGAATTGCACTTCAATCTTGCTATGTAAAAACATATGGTTCCAACGTACTAATTAGGTCACTGTAAAAGTTAACAACAGCTATTGTATAGAGCGACGCGTGATGTTTTCAACGAAACGACTACGGCGCGACCGATTCGCGGTATCAAGTGTAGCGGAATGTCGCGCGGCACTAGCACAACGCAATCGTGCACGAACTGAGTAGTAAGTGGCTTGCTTGGGGACTGGGGAGCGCCCGCGACCTCGCCTCGGCGGTCAAACGAGATAACACCATAGGCCATAACGTCTACCATATAGAAACAATGTCATATTATGCCCCATGTGTCTAGTTTCTAATTGCCCACCAGGTAAGCTTTCGTACAAATCGAATATTATATATCCGAGAACAGAAAGGGAAAATATTGACATCTCTAATTGGCATTTGAAGTTAAAACCTAAAACCATCCATAATTCAAACATGATTTGTCCACCAAGGGTTTCGTACAATTTTATTAATTGAGTAAAGGTTTTCCCAAAAAAAAAAAACGGTTTTCAGAATTTTTCCTATAACAACTTATGCTACATGACATTGCTTCATGCCAAATTTCATGATTCTGGGTCAACGGGAAGTACCCTATAGGTTTTGATTCCCTTGCGAGTGTCAAAATATGCAACATAAAAGGCCGCATCTTTTGATTGCGTGAACTTAGAACACTGCTACAAAGGATTGCAGATCTGAGTATTTCACATTAATTTCAACTTGATACCTCCACGCGTTCCTGAGAAAGACGGGTGGTCAACGAAGTATGTCTATAAGGGTTCTGTAGCGGATTATAGATGTCGCTAGAGTACTCCCCCCCGAAGACCGGAGGTCGATCGAGTAGTTGAAACAGCTTTGTTGAGTGTTGCTTGCCAGTGCCAGATTGCCCGAGATTCCAGTGAGTCGGAATCGGATGTCGCAGAGTTCGCGGTGAGTCGGAAGTCGGAACTGAGTGCGATGATGCTGCATGTTGCTCCAGTGAGTCCGAGTGCTGCAGTGTTCGAAGCTGGCTGCTGCGTCGACCAGGAGAGATGTGCTCTGCTTGCTGACCGGCCGAAGTGCAGTGTGCTGTGCTGAAGGTGGCTGAGGGTGTTGACCAGGCATACGCGCTCGCTGCATGCTAGTGGACAGAATACCCGTTGTAGCCGATGGTGCTGGCTGGCTGTGACTTGATTGCTGCTGATTGATGTTGTAGGAAGGAGTGATGACGTCATGCTTCATGATGTTCAGAAGTAGGTGTTCTTCTGCGGGGTCACCAATGTGGAGGAAGGTAGGTGTGGTCTTCCATCGATGAAGGTACTCACTTCACCTTCCTGAAGAACACCTTCCTCTAAATTGGTGACCCCGACGCGATCCAGCTACCTACCTCTAAATTGGTGACCCCGACGTGATGACATTTTTGGTACGGAGTACGGAACTCTAAAAAACAGAAAAATATTCAATCATCAAAAATAAAGTCAAATAATTTATTTTCTATGAAATCTGCTTACTACTGAATTAATCAAATCTACGGAATTTGCCAACTCAACCTTAAAAAGTTTTAATACATGGGTAAATCCTCTAATTCTTGATTAGTTTAATTTAAAATAGTAATTTCTTATTCTACTCATCTTCTGTCCAATTATAATCATCCGAATTAAGTATACAAATTAAACTGATGTTAAATAAAATAAATATTTAATAATAAAATAAAATAAAAATTTAGATAAAATATGACTTTTATAATACTTATTATAATATTCAGTATTCTTAGGTTTAATTAATTAGTATAATATTCTTAGGTTTAAGTAAAACCTAAGAATATTGTAACATATAAAGATTTACTTAAGAAAAACTATTTCTTATATCTTAAATACTCAAATCTCCACTTGTTTCTCAAAACCGGTTGAAGTTTTGAGATACAAGTACAAAAATACTTCCTTTGTAATGAACTCTATTTATAGGTACATTGGTAAGATAATCTGGTTACTCAGACAATTCACTCTGATCACAATTGAATAATACCAAACGAATTACTGGTTCATAGCTTTTTTCCTCATACTCATACGTAACGTATATATTTACAATATGTATGAAAACTACGTAGTTAACTAAAAAAACGCTCATTGAAAAGGTAAATCAAAGGCAAATCGCAAATGAAAATGTATTTATTTTTTGAAGTAAATATGTAACTAATCTTAATAAAACTCGCAGCAACAAATAATTATATCCGAAATGACCACCTTTGGATTTGACAGGCCTTTAATCTGTTTGACCACGAATTAATAGATTTACTTACGCACTGTTTCTATAGGAAATCTAACTACTGCTTGCTCCAGAGTTATCTTAAAAGATTCACGGGCTCGTTGGCTTTACCTGCCGTGCGCATCGATGGGTCGTGGATTCGAATCCCCCCACGACCCATCGAGGCGAAACGTCATGTTTATGATTTTCTGTAAGCATGTCTTCTCCACGTCTGGAAACTTCGGGCATTGAACGTGTAGAAGGAATATCGAACGTATCGTAGCGAACCAACGTTCAAAGATGGAAAAACCGTGAAAATGAAAAGTGTATATTGTGCGTTTCGATGTCAGTCTATGAATTTTCGAATGCTCGAAGTAAAAAGTAGGTTGACAGCACATCATTGGATGATATGTGGCTGAGGTATCACCTAACATCAAGTGAAGGTTCAATGCTCGTATGTCGATATAAAAAAAGCTCAATGCCGGCATGTCGTTTAGAACAGGCCATGTGCTCTAAAACTGAACATAATAGTCTAAGTCCCACCACTTCTTTATAACTTTATCGGGATAGAAGGCATTTTGATCCATTCACTCTCTTCAACTATAGGGATTGATTTAGGGCATGTCCCGTATATCGACGATAAGCGTTGAGCTTCAGGTCTTGTCTTACGAGTATTAGGAGCGTCAGAATCCTAGCGGGAATCTTCATTACACGCGATATTTTTTATTAAGCTAAAAGGATAATTCTGTGAATGGTAAAAAAATCGTTATTGTAATTTCTTTAGTTACAACAACATGGTTAACCATAACACGATATTGCATACTATATTTAGAATACTGTGCATGTCAATGAACGTATACCTACTTAATTAGACTATTTCCTGTTAATAATATTATGTACCTATATATAATATTGTTCACTAATTTATTTATAAATACCGCCCATGTCATATTACACTAAAAATCAATAGTCCCTACAATCCTATCCAGTTCCAATATATAGAGTGGTTTTCCAATTCGAAAGTCACCAATTAATTATTTATTGCAGTAAATACTTTGTTTTGTTTTTAATTGTCTGCCTTTTTGGCGATTTTCTAAATAAATTTTCTGAAAAAAGCGTAGCGTTATGAGTAGTTCAATACTTTTTGTATTTAATAATTACAATAAGCTGGTGGTATCAGGTAATAGCGCGTGTTAATTAATTTACGGCTCTCAAGAGACCGCCTCAACCAACCTGTGCCAGCCGCCTGCTGAGTGAAATGTAGAACAAGCAATAAACACTACTTACTAAGCACATCAACTACAAGAAGTTAATGAGACGCAAGTTCTGGACTAATAAAACTAATTAACATATTAACCAAGTATGTAGGTAGTATTTACTTAAACTGATGAGACTTTTAGAAAGCATAGAGCGCAATATAATAGTATAATACAAAATTACACTTCATAAGAGTTTGGCTGGCTCGCTCTGAAAAATAGGATGTATCCACAAACTATCCCTATGCAAAATCAGGTCAATATGCTGCTTTGTTTTGCGTGACAATAACTCAAAAAGCGTAAAGTACATGAATCGTGTTTCCGAATCTAAAAATTGGTCGACATGATACAGGTACATATTATGGTCAATAAGCGCCAAAATGGAAAATTAATTTTAAAGATTCCTTTAAAAAAATCATATCTATTATATTCTTCATCTGATTTATTTATTTAAGATTAATGATGTTTGACTATAATATTATAAAGAGGAAATATTTGTTTGTTTGTTACGATTTAACTCAAAAACTACTCAAACGATTTTAAAAATTATTTCACCAATAGAACGCTACATTATCAGCGAGTAACATAGTCATTTTTTGTGTATATAGTACATCTACATTGCACCCGTGCGATTCCGGGGCGGATCGCTAGTTGTAAATATAAAGTAGCCTCTAACTCGTCTGGCGGCATCTAACATAAAAAAACATACTTAGATAAATATTTTATTTTTACTTCAAGGTGAGGACATTAAATCTACGTTTTTGCTTTTCCACAACTTATCGTGCTGATAGTACAATCAAAATAAGCAGACAACCTGATATGACATCTCACAAAATGCTACCTGGATAATATTGTCTGTTTGAACTGTGATAATGACACTGATAAATGATAACGTCTATGATTTCTAATTAATAAAATATTTTAATGTAATTGTTTGTTACATTATAAACAATATTTCGTGCTAAAGAATCACAATCACATTCACTGATCACTACTTCAAATAACTTTCTGTTTCTGTATCTTTCAACTCCTTAAATCAAAACATTAGACATACCTACTATTGAATGAACAAGTTTTCATTAGTGTATGTAATATTAAGTACTTATGTACTCTATTGTTATCAAAACATGAATATTACGCTAAAACCGGGCATTATAATTGTTATGATACAATAGTTATGAACCTAAGTGACATTGTCGTAACGCGTGATCGTTATCAGAATTTTGATAACATTTACGGCTACACTATTCGCAAGGATTAGGCTTAAATCGAAGTTAAGTGCACTCTATATAACAATTGTGTGCTTAGTTTTTATAGCAAATAATGTATGATTTTACATATCGCACCCTTAATTGGCCTATTTCAAAAATGTCAACTTTTGGGAAAACGTGTTAAAAATCATGGAATCCGAAGTTTTTGCTTATAATATTACTATTATTCATAATATTATAATTTTAAATTCCGCTATATTCATGTATTTTTCTCTTTCTATGAAAGCCAAGAACAGTTGATATTCAGCCCTTCTAACACAAAAACTCAATATTTCGAGTTGTTCCCTTACTTTACTAAAGGTGCGATATTATGTGATCTTTTATTAATTTTTAAACAAATTAAGATTTTTTTATTATTTTTTTCTTTAAAACATCTTCATTGTAAGATATGTTTTGCGTGGTTTAGAAGTAAGCAGGCAAACAGACAAGCGCAGAAGTGATTGCTTAATACTATTTTGAGATTAGAGTAGAGACAAGCAATTTATCATAAACATTTACTCCTACGAGTTTGAATCTAATCTCCTGTCACATATCTTGATATGCAGTTCCCGTGTCTCATACATTATAATTTGATTCTTCCTGTTAACTCTTGACTGAAATTAATAATGCAGAGAATATTGGCTTTAACCAGTTGAAGTAATGGTAACACAATACGAAATAAGATTAAAATTGTAACTTGCATACACAATATACCTAAGTATTTCTTAGTATGACACTTTTCGGGCACTAATATGTTTTATAGGAAATGAATTCGAATAAACGATACAACACTATATAAAATAAGTTTTACCAGATTAAAACGCAGTTTAATTATATTATTTATCCAGACTCTTCGAATACTTTTCAGCATGCATGGTCACGGGCAGACTGAAAGGTTTCGGTTGTCTGATATGAATGTTCATAATATTGCCATACTAACGCCACCTATTCCTACGGAGTTGATACTTGCCGTAAACTAAACCACATAAAAAACAGATTACTTAACCCAAAAAAATACAAAATGAGTTTGGCACTGGAACAGTCGTGCCCATGCTTTAATGAGCACAACACTGATATTCATTGTAAATTGTAACGTGTGGAGCTGAGCTGACATTTAAGAATAAATGGAATAAGAAATAACTACTAAAATAAAAATAAATTATATATATATACCTAATAGGTTTTACCTACCTATGTGGCTGATGTTTCATCAAATAAACGTCTCACCACAGAACAGAAGAATTATTTTTCCCTGTTCTGTGCGTCTCACTAATCTGCCAATAACAGATATTTCAAAACCCTAACAAAAACTTCTTTAGAAATTTATTTTTTGGCTCAAATCATATTTGTACCAATCCTAATTTATATAATAAGCCTGTCATTTAAAGTTAATAAATATATTTTGTATCCGAATTCATTATGGGGCATATACTTACTTACTTTCTTGTAATAAAACGTGCCACATTAACCTCCTGGTTATACCTAAATGATGCCACAAGTGATTGGAAGCAAGTGTTAAGCTAATAAATAAACGTTAGAATCCTTGATCACTTGAGTACAATACTGGCAGGTCTGTGGACAACAAAACATTCAGCATTTATGTCAGACAACAACGACTAGCCAATAACTCACACGTACTTCTAGTAAATTTAATCTACTTAGGTAATAGTAACATTACGCCAATTAAATCAGATAATACGTGTATGTGTAGCGAGTCGCATTGGACATTAATTACACAAATTGGTCTAAATGACAATTATTGTTACGCCTGGGCACTGTAAACTATTCACCAACCTTGACCTATTGCGTGTTACTAGTTAAATGTCGCAAACGTTGTTGCTAACGTTATTACATAGAAATACCCTTAATAAAACGTATTAAGTACAAATAAAAACCTTAAGTAACGATAGTTTACATCGCTGTTTTACGCTAGGAAAGAAATTCTGCACCGAGGTATTCTTTACATATTATCATAGATGGAAAGTGCATATTGCGCGTTTCGGTTTCAGTCTATGGATTTCCGAATGCTCGAAGTAAAAATTAGGTCGACAGCGCATCATTGACTGATGTTCTATGGTCGAGGTATCAAGTGAACCTCATGCTCGTCTGTCGATATCTGACATAAAAAAAAAAATGTTGTCTAGAATAAGCTAAAGGTAGTAAAAGCTTAAGGCAACCCCTAAGTAAAATACTTCAAAAGTTTACTTTTAAACTACCCAACTATAAAATTAGAGCTTTCTAGATATAAAAAAGATAAAGATTAAATACTTATAATACTAATTACTAATTGTCCTATCTTAAATTAGCTCGCATTACTTCTAGATGTCTCCTTCACTTTGCTTGTAACATAATCTATATTTTCTTCTTATCAAAAGCTAATTAAATATGCAAGCAATAAAATTAATTTAGCCTTATCTTCTTGATTGTTTTACTAGGGCAATAAAGCGTATATCAAAATATTGTTCTCAATCAGTAAAACCGGTAAAAGTTACGACGCTATTATTCACTGTTACTATTAGAAACATGGGGTTTACGAGTTTGGGCTATATCTTACGAGTTAGCTGTAAATTCAACTGACCGATTTATGACCATCCAATAACACATTAATGACGTTGAAGTATTGAGTGCCAACGTACCTAATTGCAATTAAAATACATTTTCAAAATATATTATTTATCAGTGACTTTCTTGTACCAAAAATTATTAAGACTAAAATTTATGTATATTAATTATTAATACTATGACAATGTATGTATATGTGATTTACTAAAATACCGCTATTGTACGTGTTGTACGGTTGATATGATGAAGTCAGCATAGTCCATGGTGAATCATGAACCTAAACAGCATCACATTTGTACCCAGAAATAAAATTACTATATACTTTAACGGATGAAATAGATCGACAGTTCATCATGATGAATTATTAATTGTTAAACCCCATGCAATGCAATAATTTATGGATTGATGTAATCTGTCAAATAAATAAAATGTAACATACAAAACTTAACCCTTCGCCTCCGTGGTAAATTTTAGTTATGATTTGCGTTTAGCGCCGGAAGAACCGGGTTCACATACTGGGAAAAAAAATGATTCAATCAGGCAGGGCCTAGATGACTGATGTAGAAATGTGTCTGCCCCATGCCCCACTAAAAGCGGTTTTAAGCCCTTATGTTAACTTAGCACACGTCCTGCGTTGAGTAGAGATTGCCTAGCCCTATTTGGTAAATATTTAATTTGATTATAGGAGAAAAAGGTGGGTGAGGGTTAGTGCGTCAATCAGCAAGGGGTCCGGGGTGTCGCCAGTCGCCACTTTACAGGCTAGATCGTTCATTACTGTACGACGAACCTACGTCATTGTTACATCTAGAACTATAACATAGTTAGCCATGGAATTACAAAATACATACAGTAATATGTGAAATGTATATTCTTGCTGTATCACTATAACTATAAAATATTTCAAATGCAAAAGACACTCTGCCTTTGTTATTAAGTAGGTATAGTATATTTGATATCTAAATTACTGAACCGATTTTGATGAAGATGCGGAGGAAGATTGAATACTAAATGTTTTGTTTTCAGATGCTTTTTTGTTTTTTTTTTTTTTTTAAAAACCATAAATACTTTTTATTTTACACATCTTGGGCTTGGATAGAAATAAGTGCATTTTACGTTATACAGTATTTCATATTCATTGGTAGGCTGTTTGCTTTCGAAGCTGATCAATATTTTAGAAGGGTCTTCTAAATCTTAGAAACATATGATATTCCAAAAATACGACAAACAAATTAGAACTTACAATCAGATTTAAAAAAATATATTGGTTGTCACGTGCCTAGGCCAAGTGATAATCAGTTGATTATTATATTAGATTGTAGTTTGTCTGTAAAAATTTCCCGTATCTAATGTTACACGTATTTAATTATTATTAGTGATTGTAATTTGAAAGAGATCCTTTCAAGCCGGGGCAGGTGTTTTGGCCGATTAAGTATTCTGCCAAAAAGCTGGGTTTTGCCTTTTCTTTCCTGGATAGACTATAGGCCTCGTCCGAAACGTCACCGGTTCGTGAAGAATGCATTGCTCAGCGTCCCCGCTCACCCCGCGCAGGAGCATTAGTAGGGTGTGAATTCCCAAGTCCCCTAGTGGGGTATTAGGCTTGTGTGCTTGTGAGGATTTGTGTGTCTGTTTCACTGATCATTTTTTCTTTACAGGTAGTAGGTGATCAGTCTTCTGTGCCCTGCCTGACCGAAACATTTTTTTTAATGTTGTTTCCCCGGGATTCGAACTCAGGAGTCAGGACCTCCGGTGCTAAACTCATCGAGCTTACCACTAAGCCACGGAGGCGGTTTTTGTAGGGTGGTATAAGTAAATTTTGATTGATCGTTATTATTATTCTAATAAAGTTGACAAAACCACAGTGAACAGAAGCGTGTTTTGTAATAAGCATTGATGTGCCCATTATTTTGATTGTTTCTTTTTTACGTCAGAAACTCACCTTCATCCAATTTACGTCAGTAAACGCTTTCACGAAAATATCTAATAAAGCCAAAGCAAAGTAATAACAAAGCAGGTGTTAACGATTTTTGCCGTAATTGACGTTCTGTCTACCATTGTATAGGAACGTTCCCTTTGGCAGGACTTCAATAAAGGGAAAGGCAAGATTGATGTTCCTTAAATATTATCATTACCAGCATACTTGGAAGCATTATTTTTACATAACGATTCAAAATATTTGATTTTTTAAATTATTTTATTTATATTTATATAATATTTTATTTTATTTATATTTATACAATATACATTTTAACATTTAGTACAATATACATTAAAATTAATAGAATTTTTCAATTGGGTGTCCGGAGCTGAATCGGAATCTATGAGGAATAGCGAAAAGTACTCAAAGGAGTCTCGAAGCCGATTTTGATGAAAATTAATTACTGCATCATAGGATTTTTGAAAAATCAATATTCCTAGCAAGGAATCGATCCCGTTTATTTTGAAAAAAAAAACACATACTGTATTATTACACCATTCGATAGTGTCGCTATTAAGGATATTAAGGAACGAATTTTAGGAAAAGCCGTCAAGCCGGGATTTTGAACTTGTATGTAGGTCCCGACACTGATTCTAGTAGCGTTACTTCACAAAATAGCAGATTATTTTGTTTTTATTTAATAGTTTAATAACGTTTTCGGCTTTTTAATTTTTTCAAAGGGTGTATACGAGTACATACCTTATTTTATATTAAACGTCAATTATTATTAGAAGTGACTTGAGAACATTGTCGTACATAAAACAAGTACCTACCGTTTGTCAATTACAAAAGAATGATTAATACTTGAAAACAATATAAATACTGTCATGTGTCATGATAAGATTAAAAACCGAGCTGATAATAATTCGTACTCACAGAACAATCACATTATTATCTTGCTCCGTGACAGTGCTCTCAGCATGCGTGGGCGTACAATATAGTTCACTGCCCATTTATCCCGCGTCCACACTTTAAAACTTCCGCTTTGAACAAAACCCCACTTAAATTATCACACGAAAACATCCGCTACATTGAAAACTGTGAAATTTAAATTGATAAAGTAATGTGAACTTGCAATTTGAATGTTTCTACTCGCTCTACCATTGAGGAGGTTATATTTAATAGAAATATTTACTGCGATGGAACTTATAAAAAGTTTCAATACTATCATCGCGAGCACATATTTAACTGTCATAACATTTTAATGATAAAATACTCGTAATAATAGAAAGTATGTAGTATCTAGTACAGGTTTGTGGAAATATAACTATTATAAATATGTGTTACAGGCATTTTCCAGAATCAACAGGAATAAGCAAATAGTGAAGTACGAGTATGATACTGTAGTAACATATTTTAAAGCAATTATGTCCCTATTTATATATCTCTGAAAGCATCTGACTAGTTTATAATTTCCCTTATCATACCTACTTATAACTTCAACGACTGAGATGGTATTTTCAGTGATTAATTTACTGAACGTTGATCTATTTATTAATTTACCATCGATTAACGAATTGTGTGTATTGTTAAACCTTTAATTAAGAATTTATTTTTTTGCATTATTTTTCTAAATGTTTCATCTTTCAAATGTCTATCTAATTAACCTAAACTTCTTAATGTTCTTGGTCGACAAATAAAACTCGTAATAAAATAACAGTATTTATTGACATCAATATTATTAGAAAATTTTATTTAAGCGTTTATCGTTAAATCAATTATTATTTAAATAACATCTTCATACAACATAACGTTTATTATTGAAACATGTGTTTACTCTAATTAATAATAAATTATTGCATTGTTAAAATAAAAGGGCAAGCACTATTAGCATCAAAACTTAATGCATATTTAAAAAAAAGCAAAGAAACGGAAGAGCGTTTTTTGTTTTATATTTTTAGAGATTAATATAGGTATAATTATTATGAAACACGATGATGTAAATATTTTACTTAGTGCCAACATCTCTGGATGTAACAGCAGTTTTAGTACGAGTGACTGTTGTTGCAGAATTAGCTGTTTTTGCTGAGGTTCCCAGTTTTTTAATTGTCGTGGTTGTAGTCATTTTCGCGATGCCCCCATTAGGAAGTTCTTTAACATTAGAATTTACACGAACTTCTTCGCTGACTTTTTGACTTTTTTCGTTCGCATTTGCATTTTTAACTCTTTTATCAACACTTTGAACGAATCCTTCCCTCTGTATATGCTCACTACTATTCTCTTCATTGCAGGATGCACTTCTTTCTCCACTGTCCGATACCCGGATTAATCCGTTATGGGCTGGAATTACTTCACTATTATTGTATCGTTCTGTAAAATTATTTTCATCAATTTTTTCAATAGTATATGAACCACGGCGTTGTGGTTCTTCAGGAACCCAAACGATTTCTTGTGCCAACGTCTCTTGAATTGGTTCAGGTGATACAGTGGTACTTCTAATGTTATTATGAGTTCTCACTTGAGTCATATGAGTACTTGAACTATTATTAATATCAACATTTAAGTTATCAATCTCTTGTACATTTTTATTGATGTTTGTCTCAGTTTTGTGATAGTCATTGCTATGGTTGGCATCATTGAATTCTTTTCGAACTTGTATATCATTTGACTGCGATGTTATTTCACTGATATTGCGAAGAGGCTCTACTGGTTTTAATTGCCCAAGCAGTGGTGAATGTTTAATTCCAAATGTTATTTTCGGTGTTTTATTCAACTGCACCTAAAAAAGTAATAAAAATAAACTTGATACATTTCATCCCACCAAATAAGATAAGTTTCTATAGAAAGTGAAGCTATAGGAAATTTACACGATGCCATGCGAACAGTAGGGAAACAAACAACTTCTTAAAGTAGACAAAAAAAGGAACGTGGTCCTCAAAAAAAGTTTTCATTTAAATGTGTGAGCAAGGGACTATTTTAAACAAATTCGATATAATTACCTTTTCAGGTGAGTAAGTGCCAGGAGCGGGTACTTTAACGCGGTCATCCGTTGGTACCTTGTGACGACCAGACATGGTGTACACTGGGGACTCAAGCACCGACGGGATGCGGTACGTGTTGGGAGCTGCCAATAGTTATTATTCATATAAAATATTTTATTAAACTCGTGAAAAAAAACAGCATATAAATTATATTAAAATTACATTGACATAGTATTAAATAGTAACAATTCCGCAAATGAGTAACAGTCTTCTGACATTCTTTGTTTGGTCACGTGTCGAAATGATAGAATGGGCTAAGAAAACGTGTAAACTACTCAAATAAATTGAGAAAAGAAGATGGTGTATCTTAATTTCAGTAACAATTTTCTATGTTATATTAGCATAATTACGCTTAGAATCACAGTATTTTATTAAAAAATCGATCTTATATAAATCGAATTATATAAACCGCGAAAATGAACAAAGACCCGAAAGAGAAAGCAATAATAAAATAAATAATAATTCGCGTTTTAATCCATTATAAAGTATTTTATTACAATACTACTTATATCAGTGTAAAATTAAATAAAGAAAACATGGTACATATTACCAAACCAAAAAAAAATTATGAAAATTATTAATCAAAGGATGAAACTCACCTGGTGTCTCTGCGTATTTATCCGTATGAATCTTTACTCCAAATGTATATTGCGGTGAGTATGTCAGTACAAATTTGTAGCTTTTTTCAGGATCATAACTTCCAGGAGCTGAAATTTTCAAACGTTCATCAATCGGTTCTTTATGTTCCCGATATAGTGTATAAAGGTGTCTTTAGGAGTACAAGAATTAAATATTGAGTTATTTATAATTTACTGAACAAAACATAAAGAAAAAATAACTCACCTGGAGTGTTTAAATTTTTTAAGGCATCTGACTTTGTTCTGAATGTATACTGAGGTGCGCTATGAAGCAACACTTTGTCAGCTTTTTCTGGATTATATGTATTAGGTGCAGGAACATTATCGAGTTTTGGAGGTTTTGTTTTTATTCTAAACGAGTATCGAGGTGAACTATCTAGCAACATATTGTCAGCCTTCTCAGGACTGTAGACGTTGGGTGCAGGAACATCACTAATTTTATCTTCTTTACCTTTTGGATATAGAGAATAAAGTGGTTTCTTTTCAAAAATAATCTTATTTGCTTTTTCAGGATTGTAGGCATTGGGAGCTGGAGTGTTAATAACTTTTCCATCTTCTATTTTTGGTCTAAATGTAAATGATGGACCCGTTTGGTGTATAGCTTTGTCTCCCTTATCTGGATCATAACAGTTAGGTGCTGGTGTATCAGGAATCTTTCCACCGTCTATTTTCGGCCGGAAAGTAAACGATGGTGAATTTTCGTGAGTCACTTTGTCTGCTATCTGAGGATTATAAGCATTGGGAGATGGATAATTCGAAGGTTTTTCCGATGGACCTTTTATTCCAAAACTGTATTTGGGTGTTCCATCCAAAGTATGCTTACTGGGATCATACGCATTAGGTGCTGGTGTATCTGATATTTTATCAGGTTTACCTTTACCAGAAATTGTGTATTTTGGAGTATTATCTAAAATGTGTGGATCGTATACATTCGGAGCTGGAACATCTGAAATTTTTGAATCAGGCCCCTTTCCTGATATGGTAAATCTGGGAGAATGAAGTGGCAATTGTGGATCATATGCAGCTGGTCCAGGTGTATTCATAAGCTTTGGTATTGATCCTTTCCCTGAAATAGTAAATTTCGGAGTGCCATTAGGTAATTGAGGATCATATGCATTTGGACCTGGAACATCAGGAAACTTTCCATCGGGACCTTTTCCAGCCATAGTATATTTAGGCGTATTACTTGATATCCTAGGATCATAGTAATTAGGTCCTGGTGTTTCCAAAGGCTTGCTATCTCGGCCTTTTCCTGCTAAAGAAAATTTAGGTGAGTTTTCTTGTAGATGTGGATCATATGTATTAGGTGCCGGACCATCTGATTGTTTACTTAAAGATCCCTTTCCAGGCATTGAGTATTTCGGTGATCCATCTAACAGTCGTGGATCATAAGAATTTGGAGCAGGAGTGTCAGAAGGCTTAGGATCGGGACTTCTTCCATATAAGCTAAATTTAGAGCTTCCATCTAATAAACGTGGATCATACATATTAGGTGCTGGTGTGTCATTTAGCTTATCGATCAAATTTTTTGGCCGAAAAGTATATGCAGGTGTACTCTCATGAAGAAGCTTATCGGCTTTGTCGGGAGAATAGGCGTTAGGAGCTGGCAAGTTATCAATCTTAGGTGACTGCCCTTTTCCAGCGATAGTAAACTTAGGGGAGCTATCCAACATATGAATCGATTTTTCGGGTGCATAAACATTTGGCGCCGGATTATTATTATTGTGTATAATATCTTCTTTAATACGAAACGTGTAAGCTGGTGACGAGTCATGTAACAATTTATCAGCTTTATCTAGACAATAGATATTTGGAGCAGGAGTGTCAGAGATTTTTTCTGTAGCACCTTTACCGCTAATAGTAAACTTTGGAGCGCTATCTAGAGCGTGCATAGATTTTTCGGGTGAATAAACATTAGGAGCTGGAGATTCACTTCTAATGACCTGTTGCTCTTTAATTCTGAAAGAATATGCTGGAGTGCTTTCATGTAATATTTTATCTGCTTTTTCAGGATTGTAACTGTTTGGAGCGGGTGTCCGTTCTACTTTCGTCATACAACCTTTTCCAGACATGGTAAACTTAGGCGTACTATGAAGTACTTGAACAGACTTTTCTGGTGAGTACATGTTGGGTGCAGGTGTTTGTTCTATCTTTTCAACGACCTCTTTAGATCTCATTGTGTAAGACGGGGCTTTTTCGTGTAAAACTTGATCAGCCTTCTGATAATTGTATGAATTAGGAGCGGGTGTAATTTCATGCTTCTCAGCAGAACCTTTTCCTGCAAGCGTATATTTTGGTCCATTTTTAAGTGAATGAAGAGATTTTTCCGGCGAATAAACATTTGGTGCGGGAGCATCACGAGATTTAACTATCTGAGTCTTTGTCCTGAACGTAAAAGCTGGTGACTTTTCTCTTAAAAGTCGATCAGCTTTCTCCGGATTATAGGCATTAGGTGCAGGAACTTGTTCACAATGTTCAGTTTTCATTCGACTTGAAATAGTGTGTTTAGTTGTTAATCGTTGATATTCAACCTGAAATTTACGTATCATGTCTTATTACATGGTAAAAATGTTTTATGATAAGTATAACTCTACTAGAAATATTTTCGGTTGCAAAACTTAAGTAAATATTCGAAATAAATGGGGCTCACACATAGGCGCTAGTCAAAGTTATACATGGATCGCAAATTCGAATACTCTTCCAGCATTAAAACAACAGTGAGGAATATCAAAATCCCGTTCGTACTTAACTAACAACTTTATATATATACTAGCTGATGCCCGCGACTTCGTTCGCGTGGGGATCACTTTATGCTGAACTTTTGAGCAAGCTTTCTTCATATTATACATATATCCTCCATCCTCTGTACTTGGTGATTTCTTTTCGGAAAGGGCTATCAGAGTAGTCATTGACGGTTGCTTTTGCATCATATTATCGTCATGTTTAATGGTGGTTGAGGTTGGGGTTCAAATGATGATTTGAAATTCAAAAGAAATACCATAGTAATTGAAAAAATTAACCTGACTTTAAAGAAACTTTAGGGAGATGCATATCAATCAAATTTTACGTCACCAAAATGCAGATATGTGTCTTTTTTCCACTAATCAGAGTTCAGTCGAAGATTGGATTCAATGCATTTTCCGTCTTAAATATATGCACGAAAATTGTACGGGGGTTTGAAAATACTTGCGACACATGGAAAAAACGCCAAGAAAATGTCTAAATACGAATAAAATGAAGGTATGGAGAAATGCAACGTAAAATGAATGAAAAAAATTTAATTAGTGTGGAAGATACTATATCCACCTCTATATTTATTTCATATAATTGATCCTTTTAATTTCAGATATTTTTGTTTAATTCCCTTGGAAAGGAAAGGATTGATGAAAATGCGAAATAAACGATCTCATAAGAAATACATTTTTATATAATAGAATAGTTCAATAATACATTTTCTATTTTCAATATTAGTTCTTTTATAAAAATATTAAAAAAATAAATACAAAAATTATTTCCCTGAGTGATGATTCGAACTCGCATCTGAAATTACGTAGTACGACCGTATATCCACTATGCCACGAACACATATCGAAATACGGCGAAATTATCAAACTATTTCATTTACATATCAAACTGTGATTGACATCTGACAATTCGAAAAAATTCAACGCGAGTCAGTTTTCATTGCAATTTGTTGAAATGGTGCCTTTAAAATAATATTTAAATGATGATAACTTTTTTTTCCGACAACCGATTTCGATGAAACAAAGCCTATATGTTGCCCTGGACTTTGCTTAATATATTTGTATAAATTACGCGAAAATCGGTTCAGTATCTTCGGAGATTAGCGTGAACAAACAGACAGACAGACAGACAGACAGACAGACAGACAGACAAGAATCTTAAAAATTGCATTTATGCATTCTGCTACCCTTCTTTTATCACCCCTCTTAATTTCTGGTAAAAATATTTAGTGAAGCGTAATTTCGATCCTACTCTTTTATTATATGTATAGATTTAGAAAGCCAAGAAGAGATCTCTAAATTCAGATTTACAAAAAGTACAATGATCTTTGAAGATATACATACCTGATATATAAGAATTCAGGAGGCTACTTTGCATCTCCAATGCCCCTTGTTAGTGAGAAACTTAAGCATTCCAAAAAAAGAATTTTAAACGATAAACATTCTTCAATTTATTTAATAATAAAGTTTGCACTTATGGGTGAGCGAAATAGTCTTGATTAGAAGCGTTGTATAGAGAGATGAGTTAGCTCGTGATTAGTTCTTCAGGCGCGGCGTAATAGACTGACTGACCGGCGAACGGAGAATGGCGAATCCCGAAGGTGTGCGCTGGAGCCCATGGTAATGTCACGCAGACCTGTTATGTGCACGCACCCTTATGTTAGTTATGTTATGGCGCGGTTAATAATGATAAGCCATCGCTTAGATACATAAAATAGAAAAAAAACTCAATATATTTTCAACTACTCAAAAAGATCTCTAATAAACGTACAATGATATTATTGAACTTCGTTAATAACTTTTTTTTATAAATTCATAAAATTATATAATAAATAATTACATATCACATAACTGTTGATATATTACGAACCATATGTAGGTATATATAGTTTTTATGTATCAAAGGATAGAACACTAATTATAAGCACAAGATTCAAGAACGCATTAGTAACGATTGGTGAATTAAAACCTTCAATTTTGTTAAGTATACATATAGTAGTAAGAACAGCTTAAATTATTTACCTAATAGCATAGGGGACTTATTATGAGTATGAATTAGGTAAATATTAAAAAACTCACACGACCTAGGCGGTGAAAAAGGAATGTAATAAATGAAATTGGTATCATTGCGTCAAAAGTTAGGTTATTATGATTCTTTATGAGTAAAAAATAAATAAATACCTTTTCAGGACAGTAAACGCCCGGGCCGGGTACAGACGCGGACGGATGTTTGACTTCCCGCCTAGGCGCCATCGTATAGGAAGGCGGTTTCTTCGTTATCACAGTCGAAGCCTTGTCCGTGGTATATGTCCCTGGGCCTGGTAAAGGCGTCTTCGATTCGAAGGCTTTGCCCCTTCCTGTGATACTGAAAGCGGGCGCTGCACGCTTACTGCCCTCTCGTGCCTCGCCAAGCACCGGAGGCATGGAATAAATGTTAGGAGCTGAAAATAAATTTGAAGATAGGAAAAAGAAAACTACAGGAATAATAATAACTACAGAAAAATTTAATACGGTTATGACCGTACTATAGATTCAAAATATTGTACTAAAAATTCAATATAAATAAAAAATATGCAAACCAGCAAAAAAAATATTTTAGCGAATCTGCAAGATGGTTGGTTCGGAATATGTGAATACTGAAAAGTTAAAAAAAAACAGAAAAGTGCCCGTTGTAGCTGTATCTATGCGACGATAAACTAATAAAACCGGCATGAAAGAAACAATAACATCTATTGCTATTATTACATAATTGGAAGTGTCGTATGCATGTGAATGTCGAAACAATTAGGTGATTGATGTTAGCACTAAAAATGATTCGCTACAAACAACAAGTACGAACAAAATAATGAAATGACACACAATTCTAGCCAGCACCTGGAGTTTTACTCCCGGCTTGCGGCATACTGACGCGGAGACCTATTGAAAATGCTGGTGCATGGTCAAGTACTGCTTTCGCCGCTTTACTTGGTTCGTAATCACAGGGAGCCGGTGTAGGTGCCACTTTAGGCGGCGGCCATCTTCCATGCAAAGATGCCGCGGGGCCCACAGCCTTTCCTACCATTGTGCAAAATGTTAGAAAATAGCTATGAAAATCTGTTAACTGTATCCGAATCCGAAAGTCTGTAAACTATTCAACTGGAAATATATCCATTGCTGCTCATCGCTAACTTGATATTTTTTAATGTAAACTTAAATATACCTTTATTGCAACAGTGCTACCGAAACACTAAAGGTAACACACACAAACACTGAACTTTTTTACTGAATAAAAACACGTCCTAGTTTGTACATGAGTTGCGCGAAGCTCCGTAGATAGATAACTGAGGCTGTATGTTGAATGAGGATCGAGTCAAACAAACCACTCAGGGTTCTGTTCGCACCTACACGACCGCAGCTGACTCACCGTCGAGATCACCTTCGTTTATACGGACTTATTTGGCGACAGCGGATAAATGCAACTTTAAGGAACCTGAGATCATTCAATGTCAACTCACCCCGTACAGAAATAAAGTTCAATGTAACTTCCATTCACAATAAGACTCTCGAATACTTACCATATTTATAAGATATACAATTTTATGGCTAAAGGAAGGAAATAAAAGCAGTGCAGACGATGTCGTTTATGTAAATTTGCTGCAACCATGAAGTCATGACCTGGTTACGGTTAGGAACGGTAACTTATTTTAGAATTTTATGTCAATTAGGTTGAATTATGTTAGGCTGAAAAAAACAAATTTTTCTACAATTTTTTTAAAATTATTTCTTTCTTTATTTTATTTGTCATTTAAATCTTTTATTGATCATATTATTTTTCATTTTACAGTGCAATTTTATCCTTACGCAAGCGATGTTTTTTTTAGAAATACTCCAATAACGCTTGCTTTACTCAATGAATTCAATTGATTTTATCTTTCACGTCGTAGTAATTATGACCTAGTTCTGCTTCCATTTATACTTTATCTTATACCTTGTTTAATACCAATTTACGATTCAATATGAAACTACCATTTATTCAATAAAGTCAACAAGAACAACACTAGGTAATTGTACAATTATTAACCGTTAAAAAATGAAGATAAAAGGTTTGAACAAGAAAGAGATGACATTTGTTTTTTTTTTTATTAACATCTGTGAAATTAATGTTTTCTCATAGTAGAGGACTTTCTCTTCTATGCTGAATATCGCCGCCCACCAAAACTAACTTTTAAGGATGCGTTACCGAACTTTAAGATACTACCATAAACTGAACTGACACTATAATATAGAATATATATAAAAGAGATTCCCACCTATATATTGACTCATCACGATATCTCTGGAACCATAAGGCGTAGCGACTTGAAATATGGTAGGAATATTCCTTTCGCCGAGTAGAGGTCAGCTAAGAACGGATTTTACGAAATTCAACCCACAAGGGGGGTTGCGGGGGCAATTGCTAGTATAGAATATTTATTGCGAACTCGATTGCACCGCGCCAAGCGTTACAGTATTACATAAAAAAAATATTAAAAAAAAGTATTGTATCCCTTAACACAAAGATAACGTATAGGATGAGTATGGATAAAGCTGATTTACCTTTTGATGTCATTCCTTCTGTATTGTATGAAGCGGGCCCCGGGCCTGCTTTATCCTTTCCAGCCGGGTCTAACTTCTGTCCAAATGTGAACGCTGGTGCACGTGCTTTCCGCGATTCTGGTGGCGGTTTGCCTGAACCAAACAAACAATTATATAAACAATGGGTACAAGTTATTTCATACTATAGTTATATTTGTGTGACCACCGTCGTTGCTCAATGGTATGGAAATTTAGAACCGGAGGACCTGGGTTCGAATCTTGGGAAAACTTAAAATAAATGTTTCGTCCGAGCAAAGACGACTGATTACTTATTTGCCTGTAAAGAATGGTCAGTGTAATTGACAAAAAAATGTGTTCGCACTATGACCGACTTAGAATTCTACTATTACAGAATTTGGAAGTAAAAAGTAGATTGACAGCGCATCATTCACTAATGTTCTGTGGCTGAGGTATCACCTTTCATCAAGTGAACCTCATCGTCTATCGATATCTAACATTAAAAAGATGTCCCAATAGGAATTTGGGAATTCACTATATATTCTTCTGCGTCACCATGACGTAAATATGCTCATAGAAATATTATGATTAAATATTCATTTTGGAAATTAGAAAACGTATTAAATGTCCAAACACGTTTTACGACTGAGAGCAATAGGATCCCCTGAATTGCACAAGATGAAATACATATTCATTTTTATTTGACGTAAGAATTTACTCTATTCCGTCATCATAGACTCATATTCCTATTCCAAAAGCACAACTTTACAAAACAGGAGTTAGGACCCAGGTGGTTTATCTTAGGAGTTAAACATGTTTGTCTACATAACTTATGTTAAGCGCCTAGCCCGTAAAATATTATGGGTTCTACAATGCAGTTATAGTAAGGAATTTCTTACAAGACTAGGTGGTTGATATACCCGATACTGGCCATGGCTTTCAAAAATAACTATTTATTCTTTTTTAAACAGTTATAAATACTTAAATCCATGTAAGTATCTATAAAATAAAAGTCATCATCGAACTATGTACTTTTAAAAAAACTAATACATATTTGGGTATTCGTAGGCGGTGGTTATTTCCTTTTCCGATTAATGATCATACCAAAGGAGAATTGTGATAGTTAATCGGAATACAGACAATACACAGGCTCGTGAATAATATTACTATAATTTTTTTTATTGAACTCACTTGATCAGTTTTTATCTCAGTAGCACTCAACGCGCACAATCAGTTTCAAATATACTAAGTATATCTGTATACAAATTTCACTATTTGAACTAAAATTACCACGATATAAAATACGTCTTATGAGCACAACTGTTTGAAAACAATGATCACGCCATATACGATGTTATATTTTAAGCTATCACCTCATGTTAATATCCTTTCGATGAGTTATTTACATATAAAAACTAGTATGGCAAATACGGTTCGGCGAACATAAACAATATGATGTCACCGTTAGTATGAACATGGCAAGGCCAATGTTAGCGGGTACGGTATAATCTCACACAAACTCCGGATGATGTCAGCGCTCATTGCTACGTTCAATAATATTGAAAATACTCTTAATAATTCGTATCAATAAGAAAACATAATTAAACCGATATTGATGAGTTTGTAGACCTATGGAGGCATGCTGGACTAGAGAGATTTTTTTCTAATCCTAGTTAAGTTAGGAAGAATACTCCGAAGCTGCTTAGTTGATACATGAAGCACAGTGAAATTAATCCAAGAAAATGAGAAGTGTGTGGATTTCCCAATGAATTCGTGACCAAAATGACTGCAATGCAATAAGTCTGTTTTGTATTTTATATTTCAACTCAACATTGCATTCGTCGAAATCTGCAAGGTTTTATGTTAATTCAACAAAATGAAACATACTTACTCATTGCACGACAACAGGCCATAAAAAGTATAACGCGACTGTACATCTAAGTAGTTTTACTATACCCACGGAGCATTAGAGGGTCTACAAATACCTAATTGCATCATTCTTTCGAATTCCGCTTTGGTTATTTTCTATTTTTCCGGGTTGATGGCCTAACCTTTTCTAATAATTGAGTGACCAACTAGATATCCTATCTCAAAACTGGGAAGCTTAAATCTGTTTTTTATGTGTTAACTTTAGTTACCAATAAGAGACGGCAAAGACACAACAGCTGGACCAGGACTTGCAGCTTCAGCGGCAATGGGACCACGTCGCTTTGTAGGTGTCCAAGGGTTCTGGCGAATGCCCATCAGACTGTCACATGCAAAGACCCTCTTCGATAGAGTAGAATCAGTTCGTAGCGCACCTATTCGGCGATAATTCTATAAAAAAAAACATTAAACTTATCATATTTTTATGAAATTAATCAAAAGTCATGATGAGTTGAAGTCGAAAACTGTTGTTATTTTAAATAAACCTGAACCCAGTCTTTTTATTGCTCAGAAAATATAATAATTACAATTTTACAAAGAAATATTTTATCACTTATTGGAAGTTGTAATGTATTTGAAAGCATATTACCGATCTAGCTGTACTCATGGTAGATTTCATGGATTTCGTCGACTTCATGATCGAGGTTTTTAATACATTTTTGCAACACAATATATTATAAAATGTTAATATTCAATAATAACACGCTCAAAATATCTCAAAAATTGTTTTAGTGAACTGTCAATTTATCAAAATACATTTTTTTTTTCATTTGTGGCATAGCAATATATTATTTAAATAGTATGACAGCGTTATGGCAGTTATACGTATGGAGAGTTGCATAATTGAAGTGCATTTTATATGTATTATCGCATTATATCTTGATAAATCTAAATAAATTGAGATGAGTGGTAGGATACCACTAAAAAAGGCCTTTAGACAATTAATACAATTAATAAATCAGCTCTTTATTGCACACAAGCCACTAAAAAAATATATAATAATATATGTATAGAAAAAATTGATAAGTGTTTTAGAATATAAACATATATTTTAAAAATTACAAATTATTACATCATTATTGAGTTGAGCGGAGTTTGATAAAGATAACCTTATTCTTCTTCTAATTACAAATTTCCATGTCACAATGTTAGTTACCGTACTCCTCCAAAATGGCCTTACTTGGATTTTTACCAAATTTTATATGCGTATTCAGTAGGTCTGAGAATCGGCTACTATCTTTTCATACCCCTAAGTGATAAGGGTTGTTCACCCTTAATTTTTTTTTTTTTGACGAAATTGGAAATTTATAATGTGGCATTAAAAAATACATACAACCCTAAATTTTTACTTTTTTTATCACCAACCCCTGCTTTTTAGAAATTATTTACATGGCAAATCAACGTTTGCCGGGTCAGCTAGTACTATATATATATATACGTACTTCTTATATATAATTCTATATAGTTTCGTCATTAACATAAGACGATGGCAAAATCTACGTAATAAAAAGCCAAGTGTGGCATCTCAAGCATCTGGAACTAGAAAGCTGCAATTACCTTTTATAAAAGCTGGTGCTGTTATAAACCGACTTCCAATATAGGAGATATACACTTCATCACGTATGTTTTTATTTCGAATATTTACGAGATGTCTGGACCGATTTTAATGTTTTTTTTTTTAAGGTACAAAGAATATTGCCATAAAATAATTACTATAAAACAAGTGATTTCGTTTCATTTTGAACTGATATTAATATATGAACATTGAAGACGTGAATTGGTTTTACTTTTTTTTAATTATCACTTATAAATTATTTACATAATATTATTGAACTAGGGCAGGCCTCCTCCGCAGTCATTCTAATCTTAATGAAGCATAGTTTTATAGCCTAATTTCCTGTCTCGCCTAATAACTATCATTTTAAACTATTCTCCACTATTTATTTCTTTGTTGACTGTACATACCTACTTTGATTTTTGCGATAAGTAGTACCGAGATTACTACTAACCTGTCGGAGAACAACCCACATATTAAATCCTTTTATCGCCTTCATACATCGCCCACGATAGTTATATGACGGAAATGATTTATTCTAATGCTCTTTATTCTTGAGCGGATCTATATAATAGCTTTTTGGGCCGCAACTGAGGGCCCTCAGTTGCTAGGGGGCCCTATGGGGGCCCCGTAGATATAAGGGCCCCCAGACAACATTATAATTTGTTTGATTTAATAAAATACCTAACAGATGAATCATGCCAACGTCAGCGAGAATTTAAAAAAGGTGTCTTACTTGACGGCTCATTTCTCGGCCATTAAAAAAAAACTAGTATGTTAATTTAATGTGTAGATATAGTTAATAGCTGCACTACAAAAATTCTTATTATTACGTCTATTTTCCCTTATCCCTATATAACATATTATTAGGCTGGACCCCAAGTAATTTTAGTCAGGGGCCTCACAAACTTACGGTCCGCCCCTGTCTCTGTTGATACATTTTATACTTATTAAATGTTTATTATATAGAGAAATGCGCAGTTAAGCAAAAGGAACTGTATTAATTATTGCGAAGTAAAGGGACGCACTTAGCGGGATCTAGCCACTTAGCATTAACACAGATTAACTAACGGCAGATAACATTCAAAATAATATGTTTAATCCCCAAATTTTTTTAAATAAGAATAACATTAAACTTAAAAAATAATATATACCAGATTAAATTAATAAAATTGATCTATAATTATGTTCAATCTAACTATCGATTTTGTCGTCTTTTAACCGCTCAAGATGGTGTAGATCTACCAACGTACTAGATTATATCAGCATTGAGCAAATGTTATTCTAAAAACTTTCTAGTGATATAAGAAAAATAAAAAAGATTTTATACTGTATAAGTGGGGAAAACCGAGTGAAAAAGTTGCCATAAGAATATCATTGCAGAAGTGATAAAAAAATAATAATGAAAATAACTACAGTTATAAGAACCAAAGAAAGCAAAGCTATGTACAAAATTTAACAATCCAAGAATGATAATTATCATGAATACACGAATTCCAGCTATTTTTAATAAGTTACTTATCATATGACATTTCAATATGATTATCGCCATTATGCTTCTTAAACACCAAAATAAACATCATAGAATATTATTACAAGTATGGAACATTGACATGTCAAGAAATACATATTTTATCTCGTGATTACTAAGAAAATGCAAAAAGCGTTACACAAAACTGAAAAAGTACGAGTAGCTAATTTAGTACCAGGTCGTACGAGTCACTGTCGTGAAAAATGAATAAAATTCCATTTGGGCCATTCGTTTCTTCGTTCTAGATTTATTGTTGAAAAACTTTTCAAACAATTTAATATACACTTGCAAATGTCTGTCAGTGATAAAGTTAACTAAATAACTAAGACATCGCAGATTCAATGCCAATCGTAGATCAAAATCATTACAACTTAGTGTGTAAATCTCTGCATATAATTATCTGTTCTGTATATGTTATGACCGAACATTGAACATACCTGTATATAAATCTTATGTTATATTGTGTTGTATCTGTTTAATGCAATTGAACGAATGTCGTAGCAATTAAGCTTGTTATTCGTTCTTCGATAACCTGGATAATTAAAATTATACCTATTTCAGAAAATATCGTCATCATATGTACGACCTTCTTAAGATAAATGAGTTAATATTGTCTTCTTTTATTTAAGGTCATTTACAAATGAGGTGATGAATATATCTATATTGTATATTTACAAATATTGATAACTATTTTTTAGTACAGCTATGTGATGTCATATATTGAGGGTATAGTGCTAAATCCAATAAGTATGAAATTCAAAGTTGTAGGTATGTTAAATTCAATTTTAAAAGTTTAGTGACAAAATACAAAGAATACCTATATCACATAGCAAATTTTAATTTCATACTTATTGAATTTTAGCACTAGTAAACAACATTTCCTTTGATTTACCTACTGTACTTTGTATATTGTTCTTATAAAAAACAATTTTAATTTAAGGCTATGGGGCCTCCACTCCTTTGTTGCCCCGAAGAGTCCACACTTCAAAATCCGGCCCTGACTATACTCTCGATATAGCTAAGCATCAATATACAACCCTAAATGGATAGAGAAAATACAAAGATAAGTAACTTAAATACAAAGATAACCCCAAAAATATTGAACCCCTAAAACCTCAACTAGGTACAAACTGTGAAATAACTATGCACTAAACTAATTTTTTTTTTTTTTTTTTTTTTTTTTATGTCAGATATCGACAGACGAGCATGAGGTTCACTTGATGGTAAGTGACACCTCAGCCACAGAACATCAGTTAACGATGCGCTGTCGACCTAATTTTTACTTCGAGCATTCGGAAATCCATAGACTGAAACCGAAACGCGCAATATGCACTTCACGGTTTTTCCATCTATGAACGGTGGTTCGTTACCCGGTCGGAATTTAGATATTCCTCCCACCCGATCAATGCCCGAAGTTACCAGACGTGGGGAAAACATGCTTATAGAAAATTATAAGCATGTGCTCCCGGTGGGATTCGAACCCACGACCCATCGATGCGCACGGCAGGGTTCTACCGAACGCGCCAACGAGCCCGTCAAAAAAAAAAACAAATTATATGAAAGTTAGAAAACTAAATAAAAGCAAGTACGTGCACTCTGGGAATATTTACAAATGTAGGTGAGGTGACGTTTATGTCCCAGTAAAAAGAAAAGGCCGTCCAACGATAGCAATTACCAGCAGCGAAGGCACATCCTATCAACCAAGTTAGTTTTAGTACCTATGTCAATCCAGCTCTTATTACCAAGACTTAATAATTACGTTCAAAATCAACCGAGATTTCCCGACTCCTATCATTAGAACATAAGATATTTATAGAATGATAGAACCTCCGACAAAAAAAAATCTGACAAAAAAATATGTTTAGATTATTGTTATTATTAAATTATTATCAGGTAATCCAACGGGAAAGCTAAGAAAGCGAGTGTTGCGTAGAAGCAATTTCGAAGCGAGAACCGAATACAAAACTACTATGGGTAAAGTTAGTATAGTTGAAGTTCTTAAGAATTACAAAAAAATATATGTCACTAATAGAAAACTACACTATATAGGTCTTAATTCACATTATTCAATTTCAAAGAACCAAATATTCACCCCCAACTATTTTTAATGAAATGAAATTAAATTTTATTAAATTAAAGTAATTGCTCACCTTTGCATATCTTGAACAACTTTCTCTCGAATTTAAAATAAATGTATTTGTAGATATTAAAAATATAATCTTGTTAGCACCTTACCTATGTAATAATATTATTAATTAACTGTTAACAATTCTTAAATTCGATCAGCCAAGGCTGTCGTCGAAAAACGTTTCGCGCTCGATCGTCGCGTTGCACTGCGGTCGAATACTTATAGCTATTTTGTTATTTCTGATTTGTTCGCAGTATGGTATACTCTGAAACAATGTCGCGTGGGCGCTCTTCCCGCCAAAACCGGTCTCCTTGGTTACACGATGCGTACAAATAAATGTCGTCATCGCTATGAGTCGCTATGACTATTATATTATCCTTTAGAAATGGTATCGGTTCCTTATAATATCTAGTCTTTATAGTAAGTAATCCTGGCAGGCGCGGATGCAACCCTCAAAAAAGGTTGTGGTCAACGAAAATCGGCCAAGTGCTAGTTTGAGTATTTACAAAATTTGTGACACCCTGAATAGGATTTTTTACAGTGTATAGTTCTACGAGGGTAAGCTCGTGGGACAAACACTGGTAAATTCATTTCAAAATTTCATTTTTCATTTAAATTTTTCATAAATTAGTAAACCTTGAAAATGTTACTTTGTTCGCTCACGAAAATTACAAAAGTACTGAACCGATTTTGATGGTTTTTTTACAACTTCAAAGGATATTCTGCGTTCCGAATCACACAAGATTCCTTGTTTTTATTTTAATTTTATGATGGCATTGGATATGATATCATCAGCCTATCGATCTCAAATATCACAATGACAGTCAAAATGTGACGTCACAAGTCTATAAGGGTTGCTGGCATTCCCATCGTGCCCACAGCCCTGGATACGCGCTTGAATCCTGGCAACTAATATAAAAAAAGCAACTTATATTTTCTAATTTATTTTTCAATAGTAATTAAATATCTAGCATTTCTTCCATTCGTATAGAATACGGTACATCGTGCACCGAAGTCCAGTTGACTGTATTGGAGCGAGCAATGACGTCATCAACTAATTCTTCTCGGAACTCCTGCCAGCGTCTGGACGAAACAAACTCCTTGAACAACTGCTTTTTGGTAGGTATCTATGAATATAAAAAAAGTGATTAGAGTAATGAAATTATTGCTTTACAGTTACATCGCATACGTATTAAACAAAGAATACCTTTTTTTCTAAATAGTGCTGAATTCTAGTCCAAATATTGGCGGTGTTACGCTGTAGCAACCATATTTTTGGAAGAAGCATGCAGTCGACATGAGTTAGGGCTACAATACGCCGATCACGCATATTCTCACCGAACCCAAAACTTGAACCTGGGTTCATTTGACACACCTATAAAAAATATTAATGAAATTACTAACACAACTCCAAGATACTCTCAATAATGAATTGGTAAAAACCTGCATAAAATACGTTCGAAGATTTTGGGGTGGACGTTTTATCCCATTCCCCTCAGGAATAATGCTCAACCTGTAAAAAAATATATTTTTACTTATTTATAATTTTAATCGATGTTAATGGTTGATATCCCGCAATCGACAAATAATATACCTCACTGATGGTCGTAAATCTCCATGTACAGAAGGAATAAGGAAATCATGCGATTTGGTTTCATCTGTGGAGACAGAAGCGCTTTCGTTGCTGGTTCCAGGTTTATCTTGATCTAAGATGTGAACACTGTCATGTTTTGCAGCGTCAGATGATTTGCGCCCTGTCGCACTCGCACGTTTCAAAATACTGCCTCTAACTTTTGTTTCACTTTTATCTCCATGAACCTCGGTTTGCTTGCTCCCAACTGAATCACGACCCTCCGTACTTTTACTTTCAGTTTGTAAATTTTTATATGCACCAAAGTATTTTGTGTCGAAATCTTGTTCGCTCTCTTCTTTCGGTATCTATAGAAAATAAATATAATCTATTTTTACTAACTCATATATTAATACTATAAGTATACATAGTGTGTAAATAAGTAACTGCCAGATACATACGTATGGATCATACAGGGCATAGTAATTGCGACCGAGACGCGTTGTAACAATCACTTGTAGAGACTCAATCATCTGACATCGACCTGATAGGATAAAATAGACGAAATTGGCTACACCCACGCCGTCACCGAGTAGAGTCTCATTCGGTTCGTAAGATTTCATCTTGGCAACAATACAACCTTCACGACGAGCTACCTACTCAAAACAATACAACACATTAATTTTCTGCATTACTTTGCACATTACCTTAATAAGTAATCAGAATTTTACCTCGTCAAGGGCATCGAAGTAAGTAAATGCGGACATAGCGCGTCGAACTTCATCCCACTGCTTTTGAACAGATGCTTGTAGAACATTTTTGAAATCTTCCTTCATCAATGCGAGCAATTCGCAATGACCTAGAGCCAATTTAGCAAGTGATCACTTCCTAGGTGACGTAATATGGACCTACTCACAATGTAAACAAGCGATACGGTTACTAAGATACAAATCAAGTCGGAAATGGTTAGAAACAAGGAGTTTTAGTGATATCAGTTATTGGTTATTCTAACCAGTAGTAGTAACAGTGGCAGTTCTGGGTATATTGTGCAAAAGAGAAACTTCTCCAAACATGTCTCCCTGTTGCATCGCCCCCACTTCAATAGACACGTATTGTTGTAGTAATTCATCAAAAATCATTTGGCTGACGACAACATCGCCGGTGACAATGAAATAAAGGGCGTGCGCATCGTGGTGCTGGCGAACTATAGTCCGCCCAGGCCCGTAGTACTTGAAATACGTTACAGCAGCTAACTTCTTTTTAACATGCTGAGAAAAGAGGAAAGTAAGGTCGAGTAAACAACAACCACAACAACGAAGTGAAACGTATTCTTTTATACAATCTAACCACTTAGGTATTGGTAATAGAGGTCAAAAAAGAAAGTAAAAAATAAAAATCCTTAGTACAAATGTGAGAACGAAACGATTATTTAATTAGTACTGGGTATTCTAGTGCCTAATGAATCCTGCCTTGGGTTTTTGATTTAATCGCCGCAGTCTGACATGACTATAATTTACACAATATAATGTGGAAAAATTTGTATGTTTGTAACGAACAAACTCAAAAACTACTGGACTAATTTTAAAAATTCAAGTATATTTTTCTCTACATCTGTCTACTTTTAGCATCAAACTAACTACAGGGTGTGAGATATATTGAAATTCTATCAGGATAACGTATGATAGATGAAAAATGCAGATTTCATTTCCGGTATCAGATGGACAGGCATGGAAAAATGTTTAGAAATATAGAATGTTATACAATACTAAGTATAGAAGTAGAAATTGATGCAAAGCCGTGTGCATTTATTGCTCATTAACTAGATATAAAACAGAAAGAGGCGTTTAAATAATTATAAAAAGATTCACTTACATTAGGATACCGTTTAAAACACTTTAAGCCGCCTATTATACGAAAAATATACTTCTTTTCTTGATCAGTTCGCTCCTCTGCCGGCTTATTTAAAAGTGCTTTGTCCTTAAATAATTTTAATATAAATTATATTTATTTTATCGAAATTTTAATTAATATCTTATAATCAAATCTAACGAAATATCACATAAGGTACTTGCCAATCATAATACGATCGGTAGAACAACTACCGTGCGCATCGATGGGTCGAGGGTTCGAATCCCATCGGGACGACATGTTTATAATTTTCTGTAAGCATGTCTTCCCCAAACTTCGGGCGTTGAACGAGTGGCAGGAATAACGAAATTCCGATCAAGTAACGAACCACCGTTCATAGATGCAAAAACCGTAAAGTGCATATTGCGCGTTTCGGTTTCAGTCTATAGATGAATGCTCGAAGTAAAAAGTAGGTCGATATCACATCATTGACTGATTTTCTGTGGCTGAGGTACCAACAAGTGAACCTCATGCTCGTCTGTCGATATCTAACATAAAATATAATATACAATTTCTCGTAATATACAAAATTAATTAAAGTTGCTTTAATTGTGTACTATAGAACAAAGTTCGTTGTTTACATGTATGCTCAATAACTGCTTTTTCTTTGCTTTCCCTCGCACAGCTTGTTCTACCCTTCGCTTGACGTCATCTAAACCCTCATAATGATCTACAGCTTCAATTAACCAATAAGCATTTGCCATGACCATGCGACCCAGTGCACGAAATAAACATTTTGCGTGAAATTTTCGTTTCATCAATTCTTCAGGATCCTGGAGAGAATTTTGGTGAGTCACACCAGTTAGTATTATTAAATTATATAAAAATATATTGAATTTTAATATTAAAAGTAGGAATCATTTTACCAGTTCTTTCTTAGGTCCACCCCGTCCAGCCATTATGACATATAGTTATTAAAAGATTTATGTTAAGAAGTAATAGTTACTAAAAATGAATTATTTTAAAATCTCCACGAAAACAAGACATAATATATTATATTGTAGGTATCTAATAAATAGACAGGTACCTACAATTTCAAATATAATGCAACGTAACATACGTCAAAAACAACCAAAAAGGTGAACCACAAATAATAATGGAATACACACAGAACAGAAGAAGTAAGAATATAATTTATTTATATTTTCTTACAATATTTTATAGTAATCAGATTTCTAAGCAATGATAGGGCGAAGTCGATGAAGCGTACTCAGACGGTTAGGAATTAAAAGTGTTTTCGAATATATAAATATTCCTTGTGTTGTTTATTGTGTATTTAATTCATACTAAAATACCTACCTACTATAGACCTATGCCTAGAGGAAATATTATGTCCCCGCATAGACTACAAACATCGTTGTAAAATACGCACGGTAAAATTTAATTTTATATGTTAATTAATAAGAGTTTTCTTCTAGTTTTCTAAATTGACGCGAAAAACAAAATCCATCTATTTCGCTACATCAGTATTGGGCCTACGCCCAACCGACCAGCGAACCGGTTCGCCGGTGGACCGTGTTTCTCTATGACTTCTATGAGTATTGGGTCATTAAATGCTATTCGTACCTTAAATTTAAATTAATTTCTTCTAAGAGATTTGAAAAAAATACGCTAAAACTTACGAACAAACTGAACGTACAGAGGTTAAAGGAAAAACCTACATATATATTTAAACAAATATTATAACCAAGGACTTTATATATATAACAGGACTGAGCACTGCCAAAATTTAAAATAACAAAAACACATCTTAAGGTATAGGTATTAAGACTCAATTTTGGCTTCCAACATTGACAGAGGCAAAACGAGCCGAGCGAGATATCTAGTACGGAGGCCGTTTAGCTCTTTCTAACACATGTCATGCGATAGAAATTAATCAATGTCAATCAATCATTTGATGACTGATGTGTCATGGTATGTCATTGCATTTATGCGATGTAATGTCATAATAGTTGGTTTTATTTATTTTTCGTAATTTAGTAAGGTTTCTTCGAAGAAATGGTTGTGTACAATTGAAAAAGTGTTGTGTACAATTTTGTAAAAGTGAATTCTATGGTCTTTGCAGCATAATATTTTACAGGTAAGCCGAAAAAGGGTAATTTTAGATTTATAACAAATAGGGTAACCATATCATGCGGGATTTCGGGATTAGTTGGTCGGAGTGTCTTATGATCCGTTTGTTATACCTACGATTGCTATCATCAGCGTGTAATATTGTTATTAGTTATGTAAACCAAATAAAAAAAATAAGGTGCAAAGCCATTCATTTAATTTGTTTAACCAACATGAAAAAAGGGGTCCGTTATCCCTGGTGTTATCATATGCCATGACGTATTATTATTTTTATTTCTTTGACAGTTTTCCGAAGAATGAAAACCAGAAAAAATATGGCTAAATGTTGTTCTGATGTCATAAAAGATTACTTAAAGCTCCGTTGTATGTAGCCTTCACTTTAGTACAGCTAATTCCCAACAGTTATTGAAAGCCGCAATACCGTCTGTTTTTACGGTAAGCCCATTATTAGCTGATGGACACTTACCTACTTACATATATTAATATAACTTTCTGCACGCAAAACACAGAAAAGTCTACTTTTTGAGCAAATGTATAAAATTCATGAAGTTATATTATTATTTTGTTGCAGGCACAAAATAAGCAGATAAGAGTACTGAGTAAGGCCCCGTTACAACCCGTCGAACAATGTATTCCTGATTCAGAAATACTATCAAAAATAAGATTTTGATGATACTAAAGCATTTATTTTTACAAAACTTAAATTATTTTGCCCTCCACATCCTGTTCAATGTAATGAGGAACCCATAAGTTGCAGTTAGTGGAGGCATTAAGTAATTCATATTTCAATTTAAGAATATTCTATCAAAATCAAAATCTAATTACTTAAGAAAAAAATAAATTCAATGAATACAGTTTCTTTTATTTGAATTTGTTATATCATCCATACTTAAAATTAAGGGTCTAGGCTAGCCGGTTAAGCACAGGCAGTCTGCCCCCAATGGAAAAGTCTATTCATGACTATACCGTCGTTTTGAGGAGTTTATATGTATACTTATTTTGGACTAAAACCAAGTTGTTGTAGAAATATTTAACAAAATATGAAAAAAGTAGACTTTTTTAAAATTGTGAAATGATTCTAGTGATGGTAAACTTACAGGAGAATATATTATTTTTCATACCAAGCTTTGTTATTAATAATAATTATAATGGATTTGTTTATATTATATTTTAGGCATTTTTATTATAGAGTGAACACCTCCAAAAAAATAAAATAAATGTGATATAGTAGTCTTTATTAGCGTACAAAATGTTATTGAAATCTTGGTTTCTGTAGGTTTGTTCCCGATTTGTGATTACAAATATTATAATAATTACAAGCCCCGCGTAACAAAAATATTGTGGTCACCCTATTAGAAAGTGACACACCTCCTCCGTACTAAACGTCCTGTAGCCCTAGTATGAGTTTTGATAGTTAACGAAAACTTTTATAGTTTTCGTTTCGTTCCATACATTTTTATTCAGCGCCCCTTGCGGTTACTATCATGAACTAAAAACGCTACCATAAGTTTTGACATAATCGTATATCGTTAAACGAAAATAGTTTTCGAATAGTTTCGCGTTGTTTTTGCAAATTTGGCAGTATGAGTTACACATTTGACGACTCGACCGTAGTAATCGTCAACGAAAACGATCAATCGTGTAGTTTTCTTACACGACGGATAAATTTCAGTGAGACGAACAAAACATTCTTGAAATTATGACTCCGCGTAGGTTTTTCGCTTAGAAAATAATTGTGAAAGCTGCAGAAAGTGATCTTCGAAACGAATAATAAATTTCTCTCGTTAAAGAAGAAATTTTAATTATAACCCATTGACTTATATGTATATAAGTCAATGTTATAAGTTATAACCAAACAAAGATATAGTATGTATGTACTTTGTGCAAAGATATCGGCTATCAAAAGACGCCTTTGATTTTCTTTGCGAAATTTTAGAAATACACATGGACCTACGAGGCTCTCTAAGAGTTTCATTGCATAACAAACTAAGTATGTACATTGTTATTATGAATAATTTATCTTGTCTTTAAACCTAACTTTCATATTATTTATTACACTATTTCTCTTTAAGGTGCTGTGTGACTTTTTACGCCAAAGGCGATTATCAGAGGGTGGTGAGATTGACTAATTATCTTTCTCAGGAGGAAGTTAGCCTGTATGTGAGTGAATTCATGGGACAGACACTTAGGCATCCGGATTAATGAGAATAAAATATTGTGATTCCTTTCTACAACTGAAGCCAGGTATAAAACAAGCAAAATTAAGTTGAATTATATACTTTTTAGGTGCTAACAAATTACTTCTAAACTACAAAAGTAACATTTATACATCTACATACTATCTATTGAATTTATCATCACTGTTAAAAATTATTAGCTTTTCTTGATTATTTATTTAATAACTAAATTTGACACATAAAATAATTATACATGGAGACATAACATCTTTACTCAATGTAAAAAATATAAGTTCTAAAAATGTTACATAGCTCCTTTCATCCATTGTCTTCAAATGTAATTTATGGAGTGAACCTTGTTTAAATCTTTATATATACATAATATTAGGTAATAACTTGATATTCTAATCTTGTCATGTGAAAAAAATTTAGTTATAATATATTCATATTCAATTATTTTTATGGAAAGAAATCTAAGATCTATTATTATCATGATGAATCATTTATTTGGGGAAAAAGCCTCTTTAATGTATACATACAATGACTGCATTCAATTGGGAAAAGAGTCTGATTTTAGATAAATTAAGACTTAGGTATATTTAATTATTATTATTAAAATATTGTTTTTGTTTTACAGTTCATCAAGAATTTCATCAGATGGAAATTCCAGCATTAGATAATTCATCACCATTAAAACTGGGATGCAAATAGTTAATATGCAATTGTGCAAAAAAAAAGTGGCCAATAGTATATTTAGACCAGAATGAAGACTAAACCTTAGAATAGTCAATTAAAATATATTTATATCACTTGTCTAAATAAAAAGAAACAATTGAATTTATACTTGTTTTAATTGATTTACTAGGAAAATTACAAACAATATAAGAAAGATCCACTGCCTATATTCACAGGCTGATATCACACATAATACATATTTTTTTCTTCATACGAGAAATCATTTTCCACTTCATTCTTTGTTATTCTTGGAATATGCAACTAGCTTTTATCTGCAAGCTTTCAAATTCAGTAGTGGAAAAGAGTGAATTGGCTGCAAGAGCCAGGTTGATTCCACTCTTCCCCTGTTTGAAAGCAATCAGGTAAATATAGAGAACATATTATACACAACAATAAGAGATAGTGTTTTTAATGTAACATTTGTTGCTACTATGTAAAACATATTTTGAAATTCAATATTTGCAAAACATTCTCCATCAAGAAGTTGCAATTACGACTTCTAAACAATAAGAATTCATCATCACTGTTAAAAAGTTAGAAGTCTACAAATATGTTGTCTTCAAAGAAATAGATTATATTTAAAAAGGATAGTTGTGAAGTAAAAGTAAAAAAAACCTATCATAACATAGACTAACTAAAAACACACTTTAGTTTTACAATTTACATAATATTCCCGCAGTTGCGGGGTGTGTAAATGTCTGCCACTTTAGATTATTCAAGCCAAACTTTGCCCTAGAACTTATTTTTATTGCAGGAAGTATAGTATAGTCATCTATACTTCAATAAATATATGAGTATTAAATGTCCAAATAGTAGGGGAGAGGGGGGCAGTTTTGATTTATTGGATTTATGAACGCATTTTTTATTTTTGAAGTTATACTTCTTTTGGCGCGTTTGGATGAGAGTGAATTCATGACATGCGCGCGCCCTATTTCCCAAAAAACGACATGATGAAGTTGGCTACAGAATAGAAGTTATACTTCTTTTGGCGCCTTTGGATGAGAGTGAATTCATGACCTGCGCGCGCGCGATGTCCCAAAAAAAACGACATGGTGAAGTTGGCTACAGAATAGAATATGATTGATTTTAACATTTTTCTTCGATATTTACTGCAGTTTTGTTTTTGAAAATTTTTCTTCAGACGCCAAAGAAGTATAACTTCTAACGCGTGTACATAAGTTTTAATCTCCAAAACCTTTTTAATATTGGTAAGTCCAACCTACACGTCTGTCAGTTCCTAACCATCGTCAATGTAAGTCTCATTTCAAGAAAAATTCACCGGTAACATAAGGGAGACGAAAATAAACATATTTATACTTGTAAGCAAATTACTAACAAAGTAAGTATTATTTTCGAGTTGTGATTATATTATAGTGTTGCATATATTATAGCCAAAGTATTTCCAATATAATATAGTCATTGACCACAAATTAGTTTATCGTATAGAAATGTTTATTTTTGAGGTATGGTATTGGGGCAAATTTGAATAAAATCACTGGGGCACTTAAATAAAATGTTCAAAAATTATCCGAGCTAAATAAACAAATATTATATTTATTTTTAGAAAATTAAAGGTAAATATAATTAAATAACTTCATTTGATATTGTTTTTACAGTCATAATGGTAAGAAATTACAAAATAAATGACAAAACAAAGTAGCGTGAAAATGGTGACCTTATCACTAAGCAGTGATTTCTTCCAGGCAACCGTTTGCAACTGTTTGAAAATCATAAACTAAATATTAAAAAAAACAATTATCATAAGAAATGACGAATATATTAGAATATAAAAGAATTTCGGTTTTAAATTTTTACATCCTGACAAAAAAGATTAATCGTTCATAACTATCACGGATATTCTAAAGAAACTTCCAAAGTAATGTCCTACTGCAGGAACTTCACATATAAACAGCTGCTCTATTCAATTCTTTCAATATTCGACTTGAGTAATTTTAAGCTAACTACGTTAATATGGAAATTGTTTCTTATTAATATTTATTTTATGTTGGCCATTAAGGCCATTTGGATTATTTATTTCCTATTTGACACTTTTATACTGCCTTCCTAAGATTGTTATATTTTTAAGATATTATAAGGATCATTACTTTCTAATATTATAAAAAAATTAATAAGTTTGTTTCCCTTGTTCAAGACTATCCCTGACTGTTTAAAGTTTTATGTAGTTTATCAAATTAACAATTAGTGTATGAAATAAATGACAATGCACAATGATAATATAAAATGCAAATAGCTTAACTATTGTGTTGATTATACTCTAAGTCACATAATCTTCATGTTTTCCTGATTTTTATAAACTGTCCCTAGGTGTTTCAAATGTACCCCAGGGATGAGGCATATTTGAACAAATAGTGTTGTTTTAAAAATTGAAATTGTCTTACTTTATTAAGTCAAAATAAATAAATGACATTTTTATTATGTAGTATAAAAAGAGAATAAATCTTGATAAACAATGCCATATGAGAAATTTTATACTTTACTTAAGAAGTGTTCAAATGTGCCCCCCTCTCCCCTAAGCATAATTTTAATAATCTAAATTTTCATGTATATGTCAAAATATCAATAAAAATAGTTCTTAATATAATACATATACCTACTATGAATTACTACTTCAACTTCAAAGAAAAATTATAATAGGATCACCACAAAATGAACTTGATATTTATTATGAGTTTTGTATTATAATATTAAAACTTCACACATAATTAGACCTTTTCTTCATATTGATACCTTAGGCTTAGATATTAATTACATAACTGTAATTTATCCGGTGAAACTAATTTGTTTAAATCTTTATATGTATATAACTACACTACATGAACTATACACAAAATATGGCCTATGTTACTCGATGATATACTCTATTCTATTGGTGAAAGAATTTTTAAAATCAGTTCAATAGTTTTAGAGTTTATACATAACATACAAAAATACACATTTCCTTTTTATTATATTAGTATAGATAGGTAATGTTATGTTATGTGACCAAAATAAGATAAATATAGATCAATTATTTTTATGGATTTTTTTATGCAGATTTCATCAAGTGGAAATTCTAGCATTACTTCAAAATTTTCAATCAACTAGCTAATAGTAAATTTAGACCAGAATTAAGTCTATCTCTTAAAATAAGCAATTAAAAATATAACTTCTTACTTGTCAAAATAAAAAGTACCAATTTAATTTATACTTCTTTTAATTGATTTACTAGAAAAATTACAAACACTATCATAAAGGTCCACAGTCTATACTATTTTATTATTCTATATTCACAGGCTGATATCACACATTATACATTTTTTTCTTCAGATGAGAAATCATTTTCCATTTATTTTTGTTATACTTGGAATATGCAACTAGCTTTCATCTGCAAGCTTCCAAAATCAGGCCTCTACTTCCTCAGGAGAGTAATTTTCAAATCATGCGATGCAATGCCAATCTCCAATATTTCAGAGGAGGGGAAAAGAGCGGATTGGCTGCTACCGCCAAGTTTATTCCACTCTTCACTGCTGGAAAGCAATCAATAAAATAAATATAAGTAAAATATACACACAAAAATTAGTAATAGTGTTTCTAATGTAATATAATATGTTGTGTAATTATATAATACAGAGCAGCATTTTTCAAAATTCAATATTTTCAAAACATGCTCCATCATAAAGTTGGAACTAATGCTATTAAACACTTGCAATTACATCAAAATCCACTCTGAACTTTTTTTGTCTGTACATAATTAATATAAAATTTCTATCATGATTTTGATTGCATCCTCGTATTGAGAGTATTTTGCAACTATTTTGTCAAAATATTCCATTGTAAAGATGTTGCCCACATTATAATTCTCGTTTTATTTGACAATGAATTCCAAATCATAAAAACTTATTAACTTTTATTTGAATCGATTGTATCTAAATTAAGCACCCCGGATAATTCCTCCCACTTGCGTATCGCCTATCTACTAGTCTCCCGCTTTGGGCCGTACACAGATTTGTTTAAATTACTTTTTCTGTGAAATTATTGGAACTATGTTTACAATTTAGGTTATATTCTATGTTATACAATAAACTGCTTCTTACCTTTCCATAAAGTCCGTCATCACTTCAAATGGCTGGAAATTGTGTGATTAGACATCATTTTATCTTTTCTTATTCTTTTTTACGTATTGGAAATGAATTAATATTGAACTATGAAATTAATAAAGAATACGATATTTAAAACGTCAAAAATGACAATATTAGCTATCTCTTTGTTTTTTAAGTGTATGAAAGAGATAGAATATTAAGCCTGAAGTTGGTTCGATCGAGCTAAACGATCGTCGATATAGTTTTAACGTTGAACGAAACGTTGACACTTATACTACAACGAGTTATAAAACTGACAGTTTCATCGAGCTCACGAAAACTTTTTTCGTTAGCTCGATTGCAAACTCATACTAGGGCTACTGCTCGGCTCGTTATCAGGCTGCGAGTACTCAGTCCTGTTATATATATAAAGTCCTTGATTATAACATAATACAGAGTATAATATCCAATCCATAAATAATAAAAATAGAAGTCTGTGGCTTTGCTTATATTCTGCCAAATGTCAATTGTCAAGCCTCGAAGTGTCATACACTGAAGTCAAACCAGTGATTTGCTAAAATTGCTATTGATTGAAAATAAAACTGCGGTTAAGTTTTAAACCTTCAAATCTAAATAAGCACAATGGTATGTTTTTGAAATCATAATATAATTAATTAATAATTCTAAGCGCATGTGTCAACTTGTATAATGTATTTTTATTCACTTTCAGAGTTTCGGTCTTCCTTCAGTAAAAGTAAAGGCAGAGCATGACGCTAAAGTATGTAAATCTGTACATGAAGGATCATTTGGAGTCCCCGATCCAATGGTTGCTGGGCTTGGATCCACAAGAAACAAGTTAGCTGTGGCCCATCCACTACAAGTATCAGAAAAACATGTAAGTGTTGCCTCCCAGGGCCATTGCAATTGACTTTTGTATTCTACCAGAAACTAATTTCTTTCCAAGTGGGATCAAAGTTATAAAGTATGATCTATACTGTATACATTCAACTAAGTTAAATAAAATAGTTTTGTGGGGTTTATAATTACTATTACCAGTAAAGCTAGACAACCCTTATTTCCACCACAAACCAATTCTATTATTATTGGCCTTATTTTTTCCATCACCTAATAGAGGGTTAGGTTTATCCACTATATAGGCAGCAACAGGTTAATAAGATTATTAATACTATTATGTGCTTTTTTGAATTGACTTCAGATAGATAACTGTTTTATAGTTTAATGTTAATCGAAACATCTTACCAAATATCATTGGGTAGTTGAAAAAAGTTTACCATTGTTATATTGGAAGTCTTCAAATTTTTCAGTATCATTTGAATGAAGAGAAGATGAATATGGCAATGCTAAGAAACATCCAAGGCCTGCATGCACCAATGAAATTGTCTATGGAGAAAAAATTCTCCAGTAAGGTATGTTTTATTATTGTAATTATTGTTGTAAATTGCAAATAGTGGGTACACTACTCTTTTCTAGACTAAACTAAGCATACCTGCTTTTTGTCTTTGTTTTTCTTTTATAAAATTATATCTAAACAAATATTATAAAGAGGTTTGTTTGTTACGATTTAACTCAAAAACTACTGGACCGATTTTAAATATTCTTTCACCAATAGAAAGCTACATTATCAGCGAGTAACACATACCTTTTTTTGTATAGTACAGATGTACCATAGCTGGGGCATGTAACTTATGATATTTTTTATTATATATAAAATCAAATTAGTAAAATTCTCACAACATTGTAATAGACTTAAGTGGGTTAGATGAAATATTTCTAATATATTTATTAAATGAATTCTCAGGTGGGTCGGCTGCCTTTCCTGCCTAGTTCAAACCTTCAGCATGATGTGTTTACTGGAAGATACTTGGACATTGGTTTTGAAGATATTCTAAATGTACCAGACCTGTGTGAAGTCGCTGGTCAACCTCATGCTGTTGTTGAGAGATCTTTGGGTTTACTTTAAAGCTAATTTAGGCTAAATTTGTTATTATCTGTGGTATATTTCAAATAAATGATAATAAGTAAACAGAATTTTAATTAACATAAAAATGTTTTTTTTTTTAATTTAATGATTGTTTCATTTACTTTTTATTAAAATAAGGTAAAAGTTTAATTCTCGTTCACAATATCAAAGATCCTTAGTTGACATATTTTCTTCACTTCATTAATTCCAGTTTCTATTTCTTGATCTCTAGTGTTTGAAATACGGCTGTGCAATCCTTCGATGATAGACTGTACTGTGTTTTCTCGTGCGCAGATTATAAATGGAAATCCAAATTTTACTTTATACCTGTAACATCACAACATTAACATAGAATTCATACTGAATTTCATGTGTTTAATTATAATTGACATCCAATTTATAATATATTTTAAAACTAAATAGCACTTATTGTCCTGTATCTAAATAATAAAGGTGTTGGAATCACCTAAATAAGATCAAGCTACAACGGTCGAATTTATCTAATCGAAGATCATCATAATTATTGTTAAGTTCAAACACTGGCACAGATTATATGACTTCTGTCTTAGGCTAGTTCTATGCAATGAAATAATATTTTTGGTTCTATGTTCCACACACAGAACAGGGAAATCTTCTGTTCTGTGGTTCCACATCAATAATTAATTATTGTAGTTGGATACGTTGATATTATAGACATCTATTGAAACATTTGTGAATCACATTCTCCAAGACATTATGCTGTTGATACAGTTTACTTTGTAGCGCGTCATCTATGAAACGCTTATTTCATTTGGTGCTAATAGTAGTTAGATATAATAACAGGCTATTCTAAGAGATGGCGTTAACTTAAAAGACAGATTTACTCTCGTATCGCTAGATGGTGCTGCTTACCCAATACTATGCATATAATTATCTCAATTCGTTTTTTAGCCACGACGGAAACTAAACATTATCGCAACGAACGAAGTATGAACTCAATATTTATTAACTAAATATACCTTATGGAAAATATTTGGCCGTTTGAGAAATTAAAAATGAGTAACACTGTAATGGCCATTCAACACATGAAATCAGTGCCCGGGGCACTATAGGACTTATTTGGAATTCAACTATGTAGTTTGAAGTGTATTTCCTAATAAACCTTGAAATTTAAAGTACATCTGACATAAAAAAAAAACATAATATTTACCTATATTATGTTTTTTACACCTACCGTTCATTACTGGTGTCAATTATAGACTTCTTTTCTCCAGTCAACTGATCCAAACCGGCACTCTTTTGCTCCTCTGATGATTCTCTCATCAGCTCACCACGAGCTGCAAGTCGTCCAGCTAGGTCCGGGTGTGACTTCAATATAACTAGCTTATCTAAAAAATATCAAATATAGGTAATTTATTCAAGTACACACAGTAGCAATTTGTTCTAGGCAACCATATAGTGCAACTACAAGCGTGAGAGGATAAATGCCTTTTTTACTGAGAAAAGCCGGTAAGCTTGATAGGTACCTACATTATTCTTTATACAATAGTTAATATGAATAATATTTCAATAAAGTGGTTTTATTTCTGTCTTTAGATATCTCTTAAATAAATAATATTAAACTTATTATAATTTGACGATGAACAGAGTAAAATATCGAGGGTACCTACCTTCCTTTAAATACATCTGCCCCAACGTACCTTCTTGTTTTTGTAAACATGGTAATTACTAAGACAATATAATCACTTAATTGCATAAATATTTTTATAACATACTTAATTCTAAAGTACTAGGATCATAATCTAAAAACATTATCATACTTTTAAAAGTTCGGTTTCATTCAGTTCATCCATTATTATCTTTTCTCAGTGTTGTCTAACTGTGTGATCGTGTTACAATTATGACAGAGTTATAAATATTCACCTTCAACGCTAAGATCGTCCAAATATTTGTGGAACGCAGCACAAAGGTCGGCTAATCCGTTGAACGGACGTTTTTTCTTTACTTGCACCGCGGCGTCTTTACACAACTCTATGACATTCCCAAACACCCACTCAAACTGGTCATCAGGCATAGAATTTACTTCAGGCACACTTACGGGCGACATTTTAACTCTCACGACAGAATAGAACTAAACAATTATCTCTATAATGTCGGTAAACATTGATTAGTCATAGGTCATTAGTTCAATGTTGATGATAACGAAAATCATTATTATCGACGAATATTGGTCTCTATTGACTCTCAGGGGTCGATTACTGCACTAAACTTAGAAACTTAAACAATTTCAAAGATATTAACCCTAATAAAACATTCTGAACGCACATTTGATGTTGTTGAATTAACCGGTTTACATTAAGTGGGTGATAGACGTACGAACTTAAAGTACGCGGTTTTTAAGATCGCGAACTTACTCGGCTCGACGTTCGTGACACACGTGAAGCTTACTCACTCTGCTTTGCGATGTCGTCGACAGAAGAAGCTTTGTGTTATTTAGGAAATATACCGTATGACATTTCAAAAACTAAAAAAAAATTACAAATCGAAAAGTGTGGGTAAAGAACGGGCTTACGAAAAGAGAGTGTTTATCACATGTGAATTTAGTAGGAACATGAAGAGAAGGAAGAGTTCCATAATTATTTCAGAATGCCTGAGCCGGTCTATGAAGAAGTTTTGAGCTTAGTTACACCAATTAAATAAGTTCTGAATCAAAATTAACAGAAATTGCAAAAATCTCTAAACACAACATGCGTGCGCGTCCACGAATTGGCGTAATAAAATGGCGGCTCGCGGCTCGCAGTGCTGCTACACGTACGAGCCAAGACGAGCTACGAGCAAGATTTCCAACAGGTTGGATCGCCGACGATTTTGCGCGGCGCTTTTTAAGTACGCGTACTTACGGTGACACATAGGCGAAAAAGGTCGTCGAGCCATAAGTACGCGTACTTGCTCGTACGTCTATCACCCACTTTAGAATGAAAGCTGATTTTTACTCGCAATTTTGACAAAATCTAAATATACAAGATTCTAAATAAATAGGTAATCATTTTTATTTAGGTTCTTTCAACACATCGATGCGCACGGCAGGTGTTCTACCGAACGCGCCAACGAGCCCGTCAAGTATAATAAATCGCGTTTTAATCTGGTAAAAGTTAATTTATTTAAATGTTAATAGAATGTTATATTATTTCATCCCGCGAACCATCGATATGCAACGCTACCCAATTCATCAAGACGCCCGTGAAAATTAGTCATTATAAGTATAAGGCAGCGTATTTGAAATAATTTTATATAGAAGGACAATAATTATTAAACCCTATCTTATAAGTTTTAAATGCACCTGCAAGCCTACCGGTGTTACATATATCTATGGACAGCGGTGATCACTTACCATTACGCTACCATCTTTTCCCCCCCTATTCTATAAAAAAAAACCCAATTAAAATGTATCATGGACACAAGTTATGTACAAATCTATAATAGTAGATCTCTTATATCAGTTGCATAAGCGGGATAACTTCGTACAAAGTTGAGGCTATACCTACCTTCATTTTCCTTGTAAATCACCGAGTAAAGAGGAACAAAAGCGACATTTATGTGTCAGTTGTATTGAGCGCGAATGGGGGATAAATCACGGTGGAAACGCGAGATGGCGCTAACGGCTCCCCTGAGACCGCGGGCGACAAATTGTCGCGAGGGAGCTTTCAACACCACTCGCAATATGAATGCATAACCAATTTAGCTTTGTTTCAAATTACAAACTCAGGTCAATCTACTCGTGACGATTTTATATTACTACTAGCAATCCGCCCGGCTTCGCACGGGTGCAGTTTATCAGAACATGATAATAAAATCGATCGAGTAGTTTTATATGGATAATTTTCCCCGTTTTTGCAACATTTTTCACTGATGCTTCGCTCCTATTGGTCGCGGTATTTAATTATTTTTTTCAATTCGGACCAGTAGTTCCTGAGATTAGCGCGTTCAAACAAACAAACTCAGATGCAGGAGATACAAAATGGCAAAAGAGTAAAATAAGCAATCACAATAATATTCAGCTTAGTGAGGACTTGCAATAATTTATTAGGTACGTTTCGGTTCGTTAGCGCGTTTGGTAGAACACCTACCGTGCGCTCCAATGGGTCGTGGGTTCGCCCACCGGGACGACAGGTTTATAGTTTTCTGTAAGCATGTCTTCCCCACGTCAGGTAACTTTGGGCATTGAATGGGTGGGAGGAATAACGAAATTCCGACCGGGTAGGGTAGTGAACCACCAATATGGATTTCCGAATGCTCCTCACTGACTGATGTTCTGTGGCTAGTATCACCTACCATCAAGTCAACCTCATGCTCGTCTATCGATATCTAACGTAAAAAAGGTATATATGTACTTACGAGTACTTATTTAAGCCTAATTCTTATTTATAAGTACATTAAGTGGGGACTAGGGGAAATGAGGAGAGAGGGAGGAAACCAGATAGTACGATAATACTTCGCGTATAGCTGTTACGTTTTTGCTAGTGGAAAAATACGCACGAAGGCTTACTCAGTGAGGGTGCAAAAGATGGCCTATAGACAAAAATTGAAAACAAATAATTTTTTTATTAAAATCGTTCTGATTTATAGTTATTAAGGTCGATCTCAAATATTTTCATGCCAAAGTTATGCCTAAAATATTCATATCAATCAAATTTTACGTCACCAAAATGCAGATAGGGTCTTTTTTCCACTAATCAGAGTTCAGTCGAAGATTGGATTCAATGCATTTTCCGTCTTAAATAGATGCACGAAAACTGTACGGGGGTTTGAACTTTGAAAATACTTGCGACACATGGAAAAAAATCCAACAAAATATCTAAATACGAATAAAATGAATTAAGAAATAGTATGTATGGTCATGTTGGCCACTTACTTATTTTTTTTTTATAAATTTAATTAGTGTGGAAGTTACTATATCCACCTCGATATTTATTTCATTTAATTGATCACTTCTAATTTCAAATATTATTTTTAATTCCCTTTTCCCAGGATTCCTACCCGGGCTTCCTTAAGAAACAATAAAAGCAAAGTAAGTAGAATAATCGTAATTCTGTTTAAAAGAAAGAATTGATGAAAATGCGAAATAAACGATCTCATAAGAAATACATTTTTATATAATAGAATAGTTCAATAATACATTTTTTATTGTCAAAATATAGTTCTTTCAAAAAATAAAAAAATAAATACAAAAAATATTTCCCTTAGTGATGTTTCGAACTCACATCTGACGTTACGCAGTGCGACCGTATATCCACTATGCCACGAATACATATCGAAAACGGCGAAATCATCAAACTATCTGGGGGCACGGCAGTGCCAAGTGCCGCCAAGTCGAGCAAAAAGCGGCACGGCCGTACTATCCTTTTCTCGAAGTAGTTCGGGCCATTTTCGACTCCCTATAACTTCGTTGTGGATAAAACTAGAAGCTTGAATTTTCAGTAACCAAGCAGGCATTGTATAAACTCGGTATATTTAATAATTTCAATAAATTTAAACCAGTAGTTAGCCGAGTCAATCTATTATTTATTTTAAACATCAAATATTTTTAATATTGGTATTGATATGATCACTATAAGATGTTGTTAGGTTAGCTAATTACCTACGTAATAACTTAAGACAGAAGGATCCTTCAGTAGAGACTGAATAAATTGACCGACTTGGTATTATATGGATCTCACAACTTTTTACGATAGAAGAACTGAGTTGCAAGACTTGGCTTTTTTTACAATTTATGTTTTTGATGGCATTTCATTTACATATCAAACTGTGATTAACATCTGGCAATTCGAAAAAGTTCAACGCGACTCAGTTTGCATTGCAATTTGGTGGTGGTGGATGATAACTTTTCTTTCCGACAACCGATTTCGATGAAACAAAGCCTATATGTTGCCCCTGGCTTTACTTAATATGTTTATGTAAATTGCATGAAAATAGGTTCAGTATCTTCGGATATTAGCGTGAACAAACAGACAGACAGAAGGACAGACAAACAGACAGAAGGACAGACAAACTGACAAGAATCTTAAAAATTGCATTTATGCATTCTGCTACCCTTCTTTTATCACCCCTGGTAAAAATATTAAGTGAAGCGTAATTTCGATTCTACTCTTTTATTATATGTTTAGATATAGATAAGCATAAATTTTTAAATTATAGTGATTGTTTCGAAAAGTAGAGCAACTATCCGGCTTTTACCCTATCTACTTTTGTCCAAATCATTGATAGGTAAGTATAGTGTGTATTGTTGATCGAAGGTCCAAATACGCGAACTCTCTTATATTAGGTATTTTACTAAACTTTCAGGCAATAGGTAGGTACTTAAGTATTTTAAACAATAAGCCTGACACTTTCGTAAAAAAATAAAATACTACGCTTAAGTTGATAAATGACAGTTTCACTTTGATAGAAAGTAATGACTTTCACACGTAAAATTAAATAATTGTTACGATTGTTATTAAAAACAAATTACTTTCTGTCTTTATAATTACAAACATAATTTACCACACAAAACATAACGACTGTGACACTCTAGAGAAATCAAATGTGGAGCTTTAAAATTATATGGAAACAATAAACATAAAAGCAGCGGTGTGCGCGCCGCGTGTGATTGCTGTGAATTAATTAAATGTGCTTTTCATTAGGTCTAATAAAGGCTGAGGCGCGCTGATGTCCGCCATGTTGATTATAAGTGCGGGAAACGTAGCGTCAGTCAGGGCGGGGCCACGCGCTTAGATAACAAACTCCGAAGCTCCGAACCGCCGGACACGCTCGACTCGCCTCGCCTACCTGCCTCATTTAATCCACCAATATTCGAGAGATTCTTCTCTTTAATCTCTCTGGTACCTATATCACAAGGCGGTGCACATTCTTAATGCTCGCTTGACCGCTTTTTATTGTAGAGCTTTAGTGATTTACATTGATTCTTTCCGCGTATCTTTTTAATGGGGTGCTAAAATGCTGTTTATGTATTTCGTTATCTTTATACTATAAACATTTGATAAGTTAGTACTAAGTTATATACCTATTATTATTTTCCCGATTACCTAATTGAATTGCATTTATATAATACATAGACCCATAGTGTTCCTTAAGATCTTAGTATTTAATTGATTTGGAATAATAAAAATAAGTAGACTCTTTAGTTAGTCAGATACATTATGTATACTACACTAAAACTACGTACATCTACAGGATAAGGTACTTTAAAATAGCGCCATAAAACTGCACTCTGAGAAGGTAGGCTAATGCCTACCTAGTTATAAGATAAGTAGGGAAATATTAACAGAATATACCTACTTAGATAATATTAATCGAATTATCTTATCCTGTTATAAAGAATGTTATTTAGGAATAGGAATTTTTTTATTGAAAATATCAACACTAAAAATTACCTACAATAGGTACTGACTTATCTTCTACTTGTCTAATTAATACCTATGCTAGATAAACTAATTGTACCTACATTAGGTAGGAAATTAGTTATGCCATCAAAAACATAAATTGTAAAAAAAGCCAAGTCTTGCAACTCAGTTCTCTCGTAAAAAGTTGTGAGATCCATATAATACCAAGTGGGTCAATTTATTCAGTCTCTACTGAAGGATCCTTCTGTCTTAAGTTATTACGTAATTAGGTAACCTAACAACATCTTATAGTGATCATATCAATACCAATATTAAAAAGCTTTGATGTTTTAAATAAATAGATTGACTCGGCTATCGCATGAAAACACAATGTACAATATCTTTTTAATTTTATTAAAAACACAATGTGTATCACAAGTAACACACATTATATTAAATTAGATAGTTTAGTGCGATTGCCAAGTCAACCTTTTTATTTTAAACATCAAAGCTTCTTAATATTGGTATTGATATGATCACTATAAGATGTTGTTAGGTTACCTAATTACGTAATAACTTAAGACAGAAGGATCCTTCAGTAGAGACTGAATAAATTGACCCACTTGGTATTATATGGATCTCACAACTTTTTACGAGAGAACTGAGTTGCAAGACTTGGCTTTTTTTACAATTTATGTTTTTGATGGCATCTCATTTCTTTTTGTAGATATTCCTTTTCTTAGTTTATTTGGATAAGAATTAATATAAAGCTATGGATAACAGTGATTTTGATCGGCATTTTTATTAACTTTTTAATGTAAAAAAGTAGTTATAGTGACATAACTACAATAGTTGGACATATGGTCTCGTGAAATTTTTTGTAGATTTTGATATGTTCTATAATATTGTGGAACGTTTTTTTGTTCTAGCATAAATACTTTCCGCAGCACATGCGATGAAAGACATTTTATGGCTAATTTTTTTACACCTTGGGTTGTTTTTAGTAGGGATTTCTAAGGATCTCTATTTTTTTCAAGTAATAAATACCCTAAGTTACTCAGTGATAATGTAGCTTTCTAACGGTAAAATAATTTTTAAAATCGGTCCAGTAGTTTTTAAGTTATTCATTACATACAGAAATACAAAAAAAAAATTGTATATCTAGAAAACTGGACCGAAATTTAAAAATATTGTAGTTTTTCCTTTATTTATAGACTAAACACTAATTGTATTCTAAATTTCAAGTTTCTATGTCTGCTAGAAGTGCCTTAGAGTTTTGATGATCGGTCAGTCAGTGAGTGAGTGAGTGAGTGACAAATTATCAAACTTTGACTAGTTATAATTCTTAAACTACTGGTTCAAACAGAATGATATTTGAAATATACCGAGTTTATACAATGCCTGCTTAGTGACTGAAAATTCAGGATTCTAGTTTTATCCACAACGAAGTTATAGGGGGTCGAAAATGGCCCGAACTACTTCGAGAAAAGGATAGTACGGCCGTGCCGCTTTTTGCTCGACTTGGCGGGGGCACTGCCGTGCCCCCAGATTAAGTACATACCTACATTAGTAGGTATTGTGTATATTATGAAATCTTATGGTGGAAGGGTAAAAACAAATACGAGAATAAATTATATAGAAACATCGATAGATATTATGTAATAAGCAAAGGTATAACTATACAGTAAAATAAAATTGCCAAATTTAACAAGTAAACAATAACAGTCACTATTGACCGCCTCTATGGCTTAATGGAGTGCATGTTACCCTAGCACCTGAGGTAGGTACAAGTCCCAGAGAAATAAATTAAAAAAACATCATTCAATCAGGCCTCTAAATAAAAAAAATATCATTGAAACAAACAGAAATCTATGTATCCCATGTCCCACTAAGAGACTAGGAAACTTCTTAACTTTTCTAACAAACAAACTGGAACTAGCTAAACAAGGCGCGACACGAACACTACGTTCTTATCAAAAAACTACCCCAACGTTCCAAGGTTATTGTTATCTCATATAGATATTTAATTATAACCCTATCCCAACATGTGATGGAACTGAGTGATTTACAGCGCGATCGGCTCTACAATATATCTCAAGTTTGCTCAAGACAATCTAAAAGACATGTACAATAAGGTGAATAATTTATTTACACGCGACAGGGTAAACTAGAAACCCTTTATCTCTTTGTTGGGTTTTACTTGTGATAAAATAGATAATGTGTTTCTTTATGGCACAAATCGTAAAACTGAAATGATCGTAACTCTAGCTGGCGTCATGGGGTTAGAGCTTTAGGTGTTTGGGTGCGACGGAGGTTGGCACGACCTTTTGGTAGGTATGTTTACTGGAAAATGATTTTAACTGAAACATGTTTACAGTAATTTTGCATTAGAAGGGATTACTAAGGGATACGTAGTCAAAAAGGGTGATAGAATGGAAAAGTGCAGGAAAAAGAAACAGAGGCAAGCATCATAAGCGCTGGAATTACGAACTGTAGAAATTAGCTGGAGGAATTCGGCATCGAATAGCACGTAATAGAAATAATGTAAAAGGTTGGAGGAGGCCTTTGTCAATTGGCAAGCAGACGAAGAAATCTTAGATGTAATTTTAATTTATTATGTAGAGCTCATTGGCCCGTTTGGTAGAACCTGCCTTGTGCTACGATAGTTCGCGAATTCGAATCCCAGCCGGATGACATGTTTATAATTTTCTGTAAGCGTGTCTTCCCCACGTCTGGTCACTTTGGGTCACTAAATGAGTGAGAGAAATTCCGACCTAGTAATGAACCACCGTTCATAAATGGAAAAGCTGTGAAGTGCACATTGCGCGTTTCGGTCTCACAATCAGTCTAATCGAAGTAAAAAGTTGGTCAAGAGCGCATCATTGATTGGTATTCTGTGCCTGAGGTACACCTCTATGCACTCCTTAACTAAGTGCCTAGGTATAAATACCTAGGCACTTAGTTAAGGAGTTAGCAACGTTTTATCATAATCGGATAAATCCGATTATGATAAAACGTTGCTGAGTTGATCTGCATACGCTCGCGAAGGCCTAAAAACATTTTTTTTTTGCATTGCATCGCAGTCCGAGTACAATGCAATGATAAGTACTCTCCCTTCCAAGCTTGTTGCGAAACATGGTTGGAAGTGAGAGAGCGTGGAGAGCGGTGCTTTCATTATGCGATGTTGTGATGTCGCAAAAGGAAAGCACTGAGCGCGACAGGGAGCGGGAGAATCCTGCCCGTCGCAGAGTACGCCGCAGGGGCGGTCGGGTCCTGTTATGACCTAAGCCCCCTTGCCCTCGGTGTTGTTGAGTAGGTACATGTGGTGGGGGCTGCGTGTGCTGTTATAGCAACCCGGGGAGAACGGTACCTATTTACGACGTAGGCCGCGTATTGGAGTACGGGAGTACGGAGATTGTGCCGGGAGAGAATATTCTTTCCCGAGAGGTGCTAGTGAGCAGCAGAGCGCGCGTGGGGGCACCGTGAGAGTTCCTCTTTGGAGACCCCGGGGCCCTCCGATTTCTTGCGCCGAAGACGGCCACCGTGGGGTTTTAGTCGGTAGGTCCGTGACGCATTGACTCTTTGGAGTCCGGTTGCGGAAGTCCGACATAACCCGTTGCTCCCCCCGGAGTAGCGGGTATCATTGATGATTTCCCCACGAAAAAAAAAAAAAAAAAAGGTTGTAAAAATTATGTTTTTAATGATGACAAGAGAAGATACATCTATATATTGAAATTGGTTATGAAATATGATTTTGTAATTTGATTAACAACAACATATTATTATCTCCATCATAAGCCAAAAAGCAAAGCTTCTGGCTTCGCACGGCCGCAATGTAGATGTTGCCTACACACAAAAAAAAAGAGTTTATTACTTACAAACATACAAATATTTCCTCTTTATTATAATATGTATTACTTTGTGTAGATTACCTTTCATATACAAAATGTATTCTCAAGGGTTTATTTAAATTTTAAAGGCAAGGGCGTTTTTGGCTTAGTTGCAGTTAGTCGAACTAATATTAGTTATTTATCGCACAAGCGCTTTTTGCGTTTAACGGCAGATATACCTACCTACATATCCAATATCCATGCTAAGGAAATGTCAGCGATGCAGAAAAAATATTATTAATAAATTCGTATTCGAAATTATACTTTAATATTTTATTAATAATGCTGCATTTGAACTCTATAACCTTCCATTTCAACATTTCCAAGCGTCGATGCGGCGGCGGTTGATTTATGCTGTATGTCGTGCGGCGGGCGGGCGCGGGGCGGGAGCGGGGCGGGCGGCAGGTACGCGGCCCGCCGTTTATAGCAGAACTTTAATTTACAACCGCTCTAAATTACGTGGATTTACTGCGCGCCTTTATTGGCCCGCTACGGACGCCCGCTTGCCGCCCTTCCACCCCACTTCCCAATCTTCCCTTTGTTGGAGTTGAATTAAAACGAAATTCGACATTACAATCGCATTAAACATTTTCTTATAGGGTGGCAGTCGAGACGTCTACGTGAAAATAAAAACTAGACTAAAAATAATTAAATAAACTATCGTAGATAATAATAATTTATCAGATTCGGAACATTGGATATTTGAATTTATTTAAATTTGGAATATTCAAATAGAGGCAATAGGTACCTATGTATGTACATTTTTATATGCAAAGTCAAGTCTCAAACCCAAAACACGTCTCGAAATGTGTTTCAATACCTCTACTAATAGTAGGCGATGTACTAGTAACAGCTTAATAACTTAGCCGGTTTCAAATATTTTGTTCCGATTTTGAGCTCAACGTGCTCTTTAAGATAGGACCTACGACATAAATGCAGCCAATATAGTGCGGAAAGGCTTAGTGACCGGTTTTCAGCAGGAGTACTGTTTTTTGGCACGAAACATAAAAAATATGAGTTCGTAAAATTTGATTACAAGATCATACTGAATCTAATTGAAAAATGTTTCTATTAATTTTTGTTACGCATTTATTAAACTATCGTATGATAGTACTTTCGCATAACCCGAGCCAATCATATTTTTTTTAATAAATATAATTGTTCATAATTTCGGTTGGGGCTAGTTGTAACAAAATTGTGGGGCAAGTTGTAACAGGCGCTAAGGCTGCACATTTTGCATTTGCTCTTACTTTTCCAGGTTTGTATGTTATTTGTTAAGTTAATCGTTATATTTTAAGATGCGGGATTATGAAAGGTAGTCAGAACGGGCGTCAAAGTCTCAAGAGTTCTATGAACAAGCTGTAAAAGAAGTATTAACAATAGCAAAAAAATCGTGACGCTGCTGCATTGTTTGAGCAGTGTCACGTATCATTGGTCAGATACATTAAAAAGAAGAACAATTACTGTTGGTTATACCCACAAAATACACACTGAACACGTCCCAGCCCCTTCAGGTATCCAAAATACCGGTATTTCACTTTCAAAGATCAAAATTCAAAGGGTCAGATATTTTGACTGAAACTCCAGAGAAAGAATTTGATCAAAAAACAGAAACAAGAAGGTAAAGCAAAAAACAAAGATACGGGAAAGGGCAAAAGTAAAGCAAAGTCGAATAGACCTGAAAAGACCAAGATTGATAAAGTGAAGAAAAAAGATTTCAATGAAGACTCAGATTCTGAAGAAGAAAAGTAGTTAGTTGTGTAATGTGTTTGATTTTCGGAGAAGAAAGTATAGCCATATCAGACAAAGAAGATTGGGTCGATTGTAAGATCTGTAAACTGTGGTCACACGTTAAATGTGTAAGAGGTGATCCTATTTCGTACATTTGTATTAATTGTGAATTTGATAAAGACTGAAATAAGTAATTGCGTTAAATTTTTTCCTACTATTTTACGAAGTAAGCTTTACTTATCGCAATGTTTATTGTGATATAGTAAGATGTATAAAATATAACTATTTACTGCTTAACAGCAGCGAATGTTAGGGAATCAAACAATTTCAATAATTTCTTTAAACTTTTGACCAAAAATAATGTTAGATGTTTTTATTTTTTGAAGCTCACGTAGCTTGCCATAGTTTAGTAAATACAAAAATATAAAGAATTGTTATAAAAAAAAATAGTTTTATGTGGATTATAAATGCAATTTATGAAATTAGTTTTCACTAATAATTAAGTTTATTAATAAGTTTAATTAACCTAAGTATATACTATACAAGTCAAAATATAACTATCGTTGTTAAAGAAAAAGATAAGTATTTACATCATTAGTTCATAAGAAATACCATTTTCTTATTATTTGTTGTTATTTTTATAATACAAGCCTTAAATAATGTAACCTGTTGTTTTAATATGACGTTACTACTTGCCCCGTGCTAGTTACAACTTGCCCCAAAAACGGGGTAAGTTGTAACAAGCGACTTTTTCCACAAAAAGTGCTATAAATATAAATTGATTATAGATTCAGGAAAAATTATTTTGGCAACATATTTTCAAATATATGATTACTCGTTTAAAAGCACTTTTAAATGAAAATACTCAATAGTTTAGTCACTACATCGAAAGAAGGAAAAAATGTTACAACTAGCCCCTCTCTCCCCTACTACAGCTTTTGTCAACACGATTCCGAATTCAAATTAACTTACGATGCTGTAGCATCAACAACGAAATTTTATCATTAATTCTTTTCTATGCTAGATTACGTAAATGGATGTAATTTTTATCTTATACTTGGAATGTATCGAGTATCCGTGAAAAGCTCTCTCCCTCTGCAGCAAGGCCACGTCACATCCGGCATTATCTACCGAGAGAAAGCGGATGCCAAGCCGGCGACTTCAAAGGCACGCAGCCCTTTGTCGGTGCACTCTTAACTTTTAATTGCACTTGCAAAACTAAATGTGTTTATTACTGAATAGGTAACAAACTTGCGATAACAGCGAGGATTTCTTCGTCTCCAAAACAATAGTTTTACACAAAAAACTAAACATACTGTAAGCATTCCTATTACAATTATTATTAGGTACCTATTCATTTATGAAGCCAATACAGGTACTTACTTTTTCCATCATAATTAATTTTGCTTATTCATAACTATCATCTGCGCCTTAATGCATTGCCAACATACAATACATAGGTAAGTTGTACCTACCTTTTGTAATTTCATAAATACATAATACATAACAACATTTCATTTCAATTATCTACAGTAAATTATTTCCATAGCTAAATTTGATCAAGATTTTTTTTGAAATAAATATTTAGCAGGTTGAAGAGCACAAAATAATTAACTCGTTTTGTCTGTACGATCCGCCTTTTAAGGTCTTATCTAACCCTATTAAACATCACGGACCGTCTCGGTTCTCTGAATGCATTTCCAAGTATTCAATCCGATATAATTGTAAAAAAAACGCAGGATGGACAACAAACACGTTTTACCTAAGCGTAATTTGCATCTGGCATGTTGTGAGAACGCGTTATGAAATATAAGTATAGCCGATAATGATAACTAATAACCCTTTTCATTGAGTTCAATATCGCATGCAATCTTCAAAATTTGTTACATTTTATAATAGTACGGTATTTTATTGCGTTGGCGGCTGAGTTGTAATTGGAAGCTAGGATGCGTTAGCGCAGTAAAGCTGCATTTGACCAGAAAATAACAAGCCCTCACTCATATCTAAATATATGCTAGGTATAAGCATGTCTATTTTATGCAGCTGCTGTTCTGTTGTAGGTGTTTATTTACTTTTTAATATCTAGCGCTTATGTAGGTAGGTATTAAAGGACGCAATTGAAAAGGAAGATAACTTATTAACTGTTTCCTAACTTTTACAAGTATTTTTGAATCGTTAATTTTTAAAGGTGTTCCCGTTCGTAATGTTGCTTTTATCAAGAAACTCTATAGTTACTCTTTTTAAAAATCCAAATATCACAATTGTGTCATACAAATACAAAAATCAACACTTATAACTATTATAAAAGATTTACCTATAGGTTACCTACATTACATTCAAAAAAGAAGAAAATAAAAAAGCTGTATTTGCTTTGAGCTTCCTCAAAATTCGCGTTCGCGCGTGATAGGTCATAGGTTCACCCGAAAATACATAAAAAGTAAAAACATAAAATCTCATGCAACAAATACATTAACCTCCTTGGGAAATATTTTATTTTCTGATAAATAAATTTAAACAAATTATAAAATACTATAGGTATATAAATATATTCGCTTTGCTGTTTGCATCAGAGTTATGATTCACAATGCCTACACAAACCAACCATCGGATGCCTTTAAATTTTGAATCTAAAAACGGGTTATTGTTGCACCTTTATTGAAATTATTAAGTAATTACGATTGCTACTAAAGTTAATTGTTATCTTTTAACAAACCGTAAAAAACGCGCAAACAAGAATCAATAATAAACTAGTATCTAAAACAATCCGTAATGGTTATGGACCCGCTGCGTATGAACAGTAGAGTCCATACAAGCCAATGATGAATCCATAAATTTATATAGTGCACAATAAAATACCGCTTGGAAATTCTAAGTTAGAACAAAACGTCATCACCTCGGTTTATGAACGGCCGTATACTGCGTGCGCCCAATCATTGTTCTTTGTTAGCTAGCTATAGACAATACCGGACGGCATCAAGTCAGACTTAATTACCGTGAAAATTGGTCAATGGCCCGCTTTATTGGATTTTAGCAACACAATATTGTGACTGATTAAACATCTTGGACCGACAACTTGGTAAACAGATTCGCCTTGACATAAATGAAACGCTTCGATTGATTTTATGTCAGCTACGCTGCTCGAAAGTTTGCGTAGCTGTGCTAATTAAACATCTATAAAACTTTAATTGATTCTGGGCAGAAATTAATTGTTGTACGATAAAATACGTAAGTAACTTTCAGGTATTTATTAATTTTCTTATTTACGTACCTATTACGTCTTTATACTTACATTATCGTAAATAAATAAAATATTTTAGGTACGAATTAAGAGGCGATTTATTAATAAAAGGCAACACATTTTCATAAGTTTGTCAATTAGATACGTGATCAAAGCTTTAAGTTTAAAGTATTTTCTTCATGGAAAATACCTATCTACCTAGTTCTTTCAATTAGGTACTACAGGTAGCAGATGAATCGTTACGGTCGGGCCTGCCGTAACTACATGTATAAGAAAACCTACTTTTTACGCAAGAGCCTTTTGCAGCTGCTAGGTATTATAATACTATGTAGCTATACCCATTGACATAGTCGAAGCCTTTAGGTACCCTATGTTTCGGGGGAAGAATAGGATAACAGTAGGTGTACCCTGCTTGTCGTAAGAGGCGAGTTAAAAGGTCCGAAGGGGTTAAAGATGTTCGAAATGAGACGTTGGGTCATCGTCTCTCCAATAACTTTCCTGGGAATTGGTCCCGGAAGAGCAGCAAAAAATAATTTTGGCGATCGAAGTGGTTTTAATGGTAAATAATGACCACATAACTTCAAAATTTCCCTCAGAAGATGAAGTATCTTTTTTTAAGATTTCCCCCTCAATACCAAAAAATAGAACGTTTAGGTAGGTATATGTACCTATATAAGTAAATAAAAATCAATGTAAGTGTATACAAATACAGACACCTCTATGTACCTACTCCTAAACTATACATCCGTGATCCGATTATGATGATAGTTTTTCTGCATACGGACTAGGTGGCAACTTTACGTGGCATTGCAACACATGTCAGGTACAGCTAGTAGGTATAATAAAAGCCTTATCAAAATCAGAATTAAAAACAAATGTTTCTTACTTCAGTAGGTATCGTCTGTATATGTACCTATTCTTTCCATTGATGTGTGTATTATAACTGTCAGTAATTCGATAATAGGTATAACTTCGATTTTTTCAATTTCCATATCCGTACCTCATGCCTTCCACTTAATTTATAACAAAACGTTCGTAACACGTTTGACCTTTATACATAATCCGAATAAGTACACAAACGGTGACCCCACTCAGCACTGGTAGGCGGTATTTTCAATGTGGTATCAGTGAGCATATAGGCACATACGTAGAGCTGTGACGCGTAGTATGCGCGGGCGGCGGATTATACTCGGACAAAGGCGAACATGAAAAGCGCCGCCGAATCTGCTTATCACACCGTTTGATTGTTAGTTGGCCGCTAGCGCTAATAATACCCTCTATATATCAACTCTCACGTGGGCATGTGAATGCAATGTTATCTAATGCAGGTAGGTACCTTCTGATTACGGAAACGAAGTGTAATCAAACTATCTACTTTTGATTATTTTTCCTTTGGCATTGAATATAGAATATTTTACATGTAGGTACTTACCTAAGCAAAATCGTTGTTTAAATAAAATACTGTATACCGGATTAAAATAGTCGCGGGGAGACCACGGTTGCTGAAAAGCATCCGAAACGTCGGGATAAATAATTTAAACAATATAAATAATAAATCGCGTTTTAATCCGGTATACAGTATTTTTTTTAAATGTGTGATACTCGCGTTAATAAAAGACAATATTAAAATCGTTGTTGCTTAGCATAAAGAAACTTAACATCGCTCAAAGTTTATCAAAAAGGCTTTAAAATTTTCTGCCCAAAATTCATTCAGAAGATGGCCTCAAAACTTTCATGATGGATAAATCTCATCTCATCAATCGTTAAATACCTACGGAATAAAACATCTCCCGTAGAGAGGTTTACATTAACCGTATACACAATATTTAGATTAACCTTAGATTAATAATAATTATCCGCGCTACGACGCGCCAACGCTACGAAAACAATTATTAATCTAAGTTGCTAACCTAAAAACAATCCTACGATACATTTTTTTTACGTAAGAAATCTTTTAATTTATTCCATTTTCTTCTTTTATTTACTGTTGCACTGCCTCCTCTCCTCAAACCTCACCTCTCCACAAAGCCAAGGTTAACTGGCAGAAAATGCCTTTAGGCATTAAGTTCGCCTTTTGTACACAATTTATATTAGGCAAATAAGGGATTAAATAAAAACATTACATTTTTTAAAACTAAATAAATTATACATAATATATTATCATTAAAATATAGGTTAAGTTTGTTTGTTTTATTTACCTATTTATCAAAGAAAATAATTGTTTTCTAATAATATTAGATACCGCACCAAGTTTGCGCTTATAATAACTATAGCAAAAACCAACTAAATATCCTGTTTCTTGCTCCTTCTCAGCGGCGGGACTTCCATACAAGCCCAAAAGCCCGGCTTACCCAATTAATGCAACCATAAAGAGAAAAATAGTTACGTCCTTATCGAAGTAATATAATTCATATATAACTTATATCACTAACGTAATAATATTAGGTTATACGTAATAAGCCGGGTTTTGGCCTTGTATGGTTGTCCCGCCACTGCTCCTTCCATTTTACTATTTAAAAGTTCTTCCGCTATAATACATACATATGTATATCCTATGAAAATTGCAGCCGGCTAAAAATTTAAGCTTCGCAATGGCGCGGCGTGGGGTCTCTATATTTGATACGGAACTCCAACAACCATTGGATATATTATATATTTCAGCTTCCATTTTTAATTATTTAGTATAATACTTTCAAGCCTCAGCTGAATCTTCAATCTCAACCCACCAATGCAAACGTCCTGCAAATTATACCTTCCAACCTTAAGGGAACCCGTCTAACTACGCTTTTACAACGTTTTATGGCACATAATCGTCGTTCTTATTAAAATTTAAGTGGCTCCTTCTCCTCATGCAGCTAAAATAACGTATCCTTATTGGTATTTAATTTAAATTAACTTACATAAGTATATTGGGTCAATATACAGCACCATGTACAGAGGAAAGCAATTAATTGGCGGGTAGGTACATACGTAATAACGGTAGAGCTTTCGCATTCCCAAGTAAAGTTTGGTAGGTTCAATATTAATTGGAATCAATTGTAAAATGCATTTTTTTATCTATACTAATATTATAAAGCTGAAGAGTTTGTTTGTTTGAACGCGCTCATCTCAGGAACTACTGTTTCGAGTTGAAAAAAATTTGGATAGTCCAATTGTCGAGAAAGGCTTTAGGCTATAATATAACATCACGCTGCGACCAATAGGAGCGAAGCATCAGTGAAAAATGTTGCAAATACGGGGAAAATTATCCATATTCGAGGGCTTCCTTTGCGTGCGCTGCGTGAACGGTTCAAGTTACCCAAAAAATATGTATGAAAGAATTATTCCTCTTTAAGTGATCTAAAAAAATGTCCGTGATAGTATATGTCTATCTTTTAAGATTGACTCATTATAACCTTTTTTATGGTAATCAAATTTGGTAAAAATATAATTTTCGCAGAAGTACTTTAAAATATATTCTTAATAACTTCTTAATCGCGATCATAATAACAGAAATTGACGCGGTCGAAGTCGCTGGCAACACTAACCTGAGATACCTCAACCACAGAACTTTCATAGATGGAAAAACCGTGAAGTGCATATTGCGCTTTTGGGTTTAAGTCTATGGATTTCCGAATGCTCGAACTCTCGAAGTGAAAACTAGATCGACAGCGCATCACTGACTGTTTTTCTGTGGCTGAGGAAAAACTGAAGGCGACAATTCATTCCACAGTTTTGTTATGTTAATTACATTCAATATTACCTAAATTGATTGTTTGAAATTACTTACAGAAGCAAAAAAGTTATAAAAGTTTTCTTGGTGCATTATTTTGCCTGTATGTAAATAGTTAAAAATTAAAACCTAACAGTAATTGCCTTAATTTTCTTCCAATAACTAATAATAACTGACTAGCAACGCGCCCCGGCTTCACACGGGCGCAATGTAAATGTACTATACACAATAATAGCCTACTCGCTACTGTTACTCGCTGATACGGTAGCTTTCTATTGGTGAAACAATTTTTGAAATCAGTCCAGAAGTTTTTGAGTTAATTCGTTACATTTTTATTTAAAAACCAGGCATATATGTTGTGAATCAACAATAGCAATCTTGTGCAATAAAATTTAATTGCGATGTCCATATTATTGTGAGTTAAACGTACCTACCTACGTATCAACTAAACGTAAACGGAATGTACGTACAACACGAACGCAATAAAATATTTGAAACTTTTCTTTGAATTGTTAATGTTTCTGATTATAATATTTATGTACGTACCTTTATATAAAACAAAGTCGTTGTTTGTTGAATTTGTCTTTGTCCCGAATAACAGAATAACTATTAAAATATCGCAAAAATATAGGAAAAAAAATATTTTAAAATAAATTCGGTTCGGAGCTCCGACATTTTCTACAATTGAAAGCCCACGTAACGCTCGTTTATAGCTTTTTTGGAATAATTGATGTCCACTACAAACATTATAGAATAGAAGTGGGAAAATAGAATTAACAATTAATCTATAATTTTTATTTATTTTTGAAGCCAACATTATGGCAGGACAATCTGTCGGATCCGCTACTATTTATATACATAAAAGTAGTTAGTAGGAGGAAAATGATATATTGTTTCAAACATCAAGGAATCACTACATTCAGCCTAGACCTGAGAGAATTCATATATTATAACAGAAAAAAAAACATGGTAGTTGACATATTCCCTTCGATCCACACACTTCGGAACAATATACATATTCCAGATCCGTTGCCGGACTTTTGGCACAATTTGGTTTGTTCAAAATTGAACGTTTCCCAACATTATTTTACTAGGTAAAACAATGTATTAAAAGAGGGCATAAGGCATAAGCTTTACCTTTTGAAACAGTGAAGCAGCAGCTTCTAAGTCGACGCAATCAAAAGATACGGCCTTTTATGCTGCGTTTATGCCGCATATTTTGACACTCGCAAGGGAATCAAAACCTATAGGGTACTTCCCGTTGACCTAGAATCATCCTAGAATCATGAAATTTGTCATGAAGCAATGTAGTACAAGCAAAGGAAGAAGTCCGAAAACCGTAAATTATTTAAATAAAATACTGTATACCGGATTAAAACGCGATTTATTATTTATATTGTTTAAATTATTTATCCCGACGTTTCGGATGCTTTCCAGCAACCGTGGTCGCGGGGAGACAGAAAGATGACAGTTGTCTGATATTTGAAATGTCACAAAGTTGCCATATTTAATTCAATTAAATTCAAAAATAATCTATTAATTTAGGTAACACAATGTACACCTATGAACGTCAATAAAAAATAATACATATTAAATGCTTCTAATTTTACATTTACTACCAGTTCACAAATCAAGGGCGTAGAGCGGACGAGAAGAACTGGCAAGTCGCGTTTAAATCCGGTATACAGTATTTTATTTAAATGTGTGATACTCGCGTTAATAAAAGACAATATCAACCGTAAATTAGTTTTTTTTTTGGAAAATCTTCACTCAATTAAAAATTTATACGGAACCCTCGGTGCGCGAGACCGATTCGCACTTGGTCAGTTTTTAGTACCTCAACGCTTAAAATATGCTCTAAAATTTGGACAATTGTAATTTGTAAGTAAATATTACGTTTATGTAATTTTAAACTTGATGTCACAATGTTCATGATTTAATGTAAGCAGATATTATTTAAATGGTTAAAAAGTGTCTATATGCTGTTCTATGAAGAAAGTAATTTTGCCAAAATGTTGAGTTTGTATAATTTTAAAGGTGCGATATATCGTTATTCTAGACATGACCCAATAAGTAGAAACTACAAGAACACGTGAAAAGTCTATTCACAAAACAAACAATGGACACCTAGCTGTGTCTGCTAAAAAGATTACTTATTTAAACAATACAATTAAGTGAATATTCTTCCCAGGGGATTACCGGCGGTCTCCTTTGACTTACTACAGTGTTTTGTTTCTACGTCAACTCCGTTTGCAACTGTTAACAATGATCAACTTGGAATTTAAATATGAATATATTTTACGATGTTATGATGTTATTTGACGGGCTCGTAGAAGCGTTTGGGTATGGGTCACGGGTTCGATTCCCGCCGGGACGACATGTTTATAATTTTTTATAAGCATGTCTTCGTCCTCATCTGGTTACTTTGAGCATTAAACTGGTTGAAGGAATATCGAAATTCCGACCGGGTTACACGCGGATCATCTACCATCAAGTGAACCCCATGTTCTGTCGATATCTAACATAAAAAAAGAATTTTCAATTAATATTTACTCTATCAACATTTTTAAACCTTAAAAGAATCTTATATGGAAAACTGTGAAGTGCATATTGCGCGTTTCGGTTTCAGTCTAGGTATTGATTTCCGAATGCCCGAAGTAAAAAATAGGTCAACAGCACATTGGCTAGTATTTTGTGGCTGAGGTATCAAGGCCAAGGGAACCACACGCTCGTCTGTCTATAATATCCAACATTTTAAATACATATTTGCAGATGATAAAATTAATAGAGAATCAAAGCAAATTAAACTCAACTCATTACGAACAACGTATTTTCTTCAGATTTCATCACAATAAAGTATGAATTAGGTACACATTATATAAGAATCCGGCGGGAATCGAATGCGATGCGATGCCCGTGGAACGATAGAAGATATAGGTAGATATGGATACAAGGATATAAGGCCGCGCTGACAAAAGTAAAAACATATTAATATTAGAACAATCATAATACTAGTAATTGGTTTAATAACAACAATTATTTCCTTTATGAAGAATATTATTTTCTATCATTGTGTATCTTCTTCTTCTTCCTGCCCTGTTCATATTTTATTTGGCCTTCCTCTTCCCTTTTCTATTATTTTGAAGGATATTTCTGTTCTTGAATTATTTATAATTCTGCTCTATCCTTATTTTTAAGCACTTGATTGATTTAATTTTAATACTATAGTCACTCTTTAAATACTAACCTATCGTAGGTGTTAAAATAATATATTATATTATATATTACTTTCCTAAAAACCCATTCAACATCAAGATAGTTTATTAGTCTCAGAGAACTCGGTATTTCGGTGCGGGACGATTTTACCGGACTACGTTTATTGACCGAGCCGTGGACAAAGACGCTGTTTTATGATACCATAAAACTAACTATTGAAACGAGCAGATCCAAACTAAATGCACCGCACTTATTGTTCAGACTTAAATAAGATATCCATTTTTTATTGTTGAGCCCATTACGGTCTCCGTTTGTACATATTTTGACTTGCCTTTTCAGAAACGTATCTTTTGAGCATCGCCGACTGTTTTTCTCTTCGCAAAATTATCACGTGCTTTGCGCCTACTTTGAGCGTATTACTTAATTATCGTAGGCACTATTCTCAGTGTTTTCCGTAAGCAACTTTACTGTTCTTTGAAATAAAAGTAAATAGGTAGACAATGGAGAAACGTAAGCGCCGAAAAAGGATTCGGTTCGTGTTCATTAGTTTATTATTACATAATGTTTATCTTGTTCCGACAAGAGAGAGACATTAGGTATTCTATATAAATATTATTTTTGGATAAACTACCCACTATTTAATAACATAATTATTTTCATGATACCCACCTGAAGGTATATAGGTACCTACTCTCTACATTACGTTACGTACCTGAATAAACGTAAGATACAATAGGCACATATAATTTAGCGTACACAAAAATACTGATATGATATTATAGAAAACAATAACTAAATAATTATCAAAGCACAAAATTTTAAATGAGCGTAGTCCTTGCATTTCACGATTTCTTCCAAGCTTTAGATACAAAAATCATTTATTTTTAATTAAGTTAATTGTGCCTCCTCAATTTCCTCAAACACAGAAGATGCTATCTTCTCAGCTAGAGAATTGAAAAGGCATTCACATATTCATGCACCATATCAACACAACTTTGGTAACCCCTATCCAAGGATGGTTACTAATTACAAAAAAACATACGGGGCTCAAGAGCCGGACGCGTACATTGACGTTTTTCAACGTATTTTATAGCACATAATAAATTAGAAGAGCTATAACCATAAATCTGAATCACGTCAAATCGCGGCGCATTCGTGGCTCAAGTTTGATATTTAAAGTTCTACATGCCCTCTACTGCCTTGGCATATCAAGAGTAAATAATAAAGTATGTTATCTATACATAGATCTATAGCAATGGCGACTTTATTTTTTATTACACGCATTAATTATTTTAATTCAACACTTTGGGACATTCATAAATTATCAGATCGGACATATTGATTTACCATATCATCTTATTTATCAGCTATTTATTATTATGATTGAGAATATGATGCTTAAAACTTGAAATTATTTTTAAAACAGAATCTTTTCGGCAATAATATTATTTATTAATCTAGTTAAGTAGTATTTAAGTGACTGTGGTGTTGACTCTACCTACTCCATCACTGTTTTGATAAATGATAACTTTTCTTGTTAAAGTTGCAGTGTTTATTCATTTTTTTATGACACAATTTTCTATTCTATCAATATAGAAATAAATTGTAGGCCATAAAATCTTCAAAAAAAAGAAGTAAAATGTATGGTGCATAATCATTTCGATGTCTAAAACAGCATGACTTTTTAGAAACTTTCTGCCGCGCACAACCACGGACTGTCGCCGGCGGTTCTTCCGAACCGATACGACTTGGGAACTTTCAAGATACGAGCCTACACTTTCTTTAAATGTCGGCAACACACCTGCAATCCCTCTGGATTTGCGGATCCGTGTCTACAGGCGGTGATCATTTGAGTATCACGAGAGTCATCTGCCCGTTTGCTCTATATTCTACTTATATAAAAAGCCCCTTCCAAGCCTGCGCTACCTCAAGAATACCTATTCGAAAAATGTTGTATAAATGCAGTGGCGGGACCACCATACAAGCCCAAACGCCTGTTTTTCCTTATTAATGCATTAAAAAGATACCTATATAATAATGTAATTAGTCATATATAACTTATACGATTACTTAATTAAATAAGTTATTTAAATATATAATAATTCATTTGCGTTATATGAATCAATGAACACGGGTGTAGTATCTATGTTATATAAAAATTATGTAAGACATATATTTTAAGAAATCTGCATGTGTTGTGAAGATGTTATATAACTGGATCAACAGCAAAAAATGAAGTTGTAGCAAATATTCTTATCTGGATACCTAAATGCGAATAATAGTGACGTAGCAAACAAACATCAGTAAAGATAACTGATCTCCTATAATTGGTGTGAAAGACTACAGACTTACAGACTTGTGTAAATACCTAATGTGTTTCATAACAAAAATTAAAAGATGGCTGATGATAAGATTTACAACAAGAACGCAAGGCCAGTGTCATAGGCGTAGTTAATGTGTTTTTACGGATAGAGGGATTTTTGTCTTCCTCTTTTTTCTGACGGGATCGTTGACGCGTTCGGTAGAACATCTGCCGTGCGTATCGATGGGTCGTGGGTTCGAATCCCACCGGCACGACATGCTTATAATTTTCTGTAGGCATGTCTCCGGGACGACATATTTATAATTTTCTTTAAGCATGTCTTCCTCTGGTAACTTCGGGCATTGAACGTGGGGGAGGAATATCGAAATTAAGACCGGGTAACGAACCACCGTTCATAGATGGAAAAACCGTGAAGTACATATTGTCCGTTTCGGTTTCAGTCTATGGATTTCCGAATGCTCGAAGTAAAAAGTAGGTCGACAGCGCATCATTGACTGATGTCGTGTGGCTGGGGTATCACCTACCATCAATTGAGCCTCATTGCTCGTCCGTCGATATCTAACATAAAAATCTACTATAATATCTTGGCTCTTTATTTTCCGTCAGGCAGTCTTATAGCAAGTGCGTAAGCTAAAAGCGTAAGTTAATATAATTATTATAAGTGAATATTTATAATGGAAAAAGAGATTATCGGGAAGTATTGGATAAATCTAAACATGATTGTGTTAATCATTCACTCTATCGTTAAAGGAAATACCAGCTTACTCATCATCAAGATCATTAGATTAAAAAATAGTAAGATAGTTATTACAATGAAAATAAAACATTTCTAGAAACGATATAAGCTAAAGCTTTTATTTAACTTTAAAATATTGCCTATATACCAATGATGTATGTAGGTAAATAATATTTTATTCTCCTGACTACCATATGTCTCTTGTGGGACAAAAAAAATCTAATATATCTATTCAAAATTTCAATAAAAAAACTATATTATTTATTCCGACGTTTCAGTCTACCCCTGACCACGCTTACTGAAAAACACTTGGAATAAAAAGGTTAGTTAATATGTGATACTCGCGTTAATAAAAATATCCAATATTATAGTAATTGAGGAAGAAGAGACGATATTGTGGTATGTAGAGACGCCATTATTCTAACTGCCTCATACATATACAGGTACATTTTTGTTTCCTGAGTATTAGAATACTAAAGTACAGAATACAGATTATCTGAGTAGGTAAATTCCCCTAGTATTGGGGCAGACCCATTTCTGTGTCTGTTTCACTGATCATTTTTCGTTACAGGCAAGAAGGTGATCAGCCTTCCGTGACCTGCCCGAACGAATTTTTTTTAAATCTTGTTTCCCGGAATTCGATATCAGGACCTCAGGTGCTAAACCAATTGCATTTATCACTGTGCCATGAAGGCGGTCAAGACCAAATATAGGGATAGATTATTATCAGAGAAAAGAGAAAAAATATTTTGATCAGAAACCAATTAAGTACTTATATCTAATCTATCTGCATCCTACTGTAATTACTTTAATTCAGTTATTAAAGTAATTAAAATTCATAACAAATTATTAAGTATATACCTAAATCTATTATGTATTTATTTATTTTGGCAGGAATAACATCACCTATACATACCTACTTATAGTATTGTACAATACAGATAGGCTTTATAACCTTAGAACATGTACAATATAATAAAAAATGTTAATTTTTAAAGTTTATGAACATGGTATGTGCACGATGATATCAGAAGTTTGTGGTACGTAATCAAGATATGGTATGGACACGAAGGAAAAGCGGGATTAAAAATTCATTTAGCCGCTTTTATGTTTGCCGATAATCCGGAGTTTATCAAGATATCAATTCATGAGGATTAAGCCCGTCTAGTTAAATAGTATCCACATGATAAGAATTAATTATTATCTGATGTTGTTTTTATCTTTCATAGTCCTGAATGTACTTATATGTATATTTTGATTTAAAGTTTTATGAGGTTTCTAGAACTATAAATTCTGAATTCAAAAGCAAACATTTAACTTTAAATAATCAACAACAACAGAATTAAGAACGTTCCAAGACTTGCTGACGTTTTTATCCCGAAAGTATTCATATAGGGTTCATACCCAGGAGCAAACTATGGCTGATTTACGAATTTTAATTCATACTCTGTAACTTAGATCCAACAGTTAATTATAATCGTTAATATTAATGATATTGACTTTTTGATTGATTAATCATATTCATGATTTTACTTTTAACTAAAAATGCAGCTACAAAAACACTATATATCTAAGCTAGCGTAGCTTCTACAGATACATTTTCCCTAAGACATGCTTTCACAATTGGGTATAGGTTGGGTAATTATTGATAAATTTGCAAGGAATGTACTAAAATGTTCTTCAGGTGAATTCTGTTAGATATAGGTATGGTACCTACATGGTTACCTTCGTTGCAACGCCTTGTTTTAAAAGTGGAATTATATTTCAGTTGGGTTTTATGATTCTGGTTGTTTCAAAGGAATTTTGAAGCAGTACGGGTGATTAATTAACAGAGCTCGGATGCATCACTCTTTAAATATCCGGTGCATTGTCATTACCCGTAACACCTACTGTTATGTTTGTCGTATCCCTGTAATGACGTGTCTGATGATTTAATTAAAAGGTTAGTGTAGCGCATGTTGACACTGTCCGCCAGTTAGGCGTGACGTGTTAACGACCTGTAAGACTGCTGTCAAACAGCAAACAGAGCAAGGAAAGGCAAACATAGGAGGTGTTTGCTCAGCGCCGGGTCGCTGTGATCGTCGGGAAACGCAGCGGTGGTCGCCCCCTATTTGCCAGTCGCTTATTCGCTGTCATCTTGCAACAACCAAACAGAGCAAAGCTGAAAAATAATGGCTAATGGCGAACGAGGCTCATAATACTCGTAGGTATATGCGCCTTGTTAGCTATGTTTAACTGAAGACAGCTATTCAGAATCCATTTATCGTATCATATTATTATATCGGTGAGTAATGAAATTGACCATTGCAATACGAATTAACTTATTCTGATTTAATTATAATTTCGATTATTATAAAAGATTATTCAAATTCTAGTTTACAATAGTGCTACCATTATAAAAGCCTAAAAATTGACAACTGACATGTATGAAATTGTGCGGCGCGGTAAGTCACAAATGTTAGACGGCCACTCAGAAATCCTTGATCCTTGCAGAGCTGGCTGATAGCTGGTATTGAAAACGAAAAACTAGTACCACTCAGTGTTCACAACCTGAGTCCGTCAAATTCGTACAAACTGTTATGCCAATGAATAAAAACGAAAAAATCGATATTGATAAGAACTAAGCGTACAAATTGATGTGTCAGCGAATAAAAAAACGAAACATGAATATGAATAATGAATAAAAAGTAAGAACTAAGTGTACAAACTGATGTGCCAATGAAAACAACGGATAGATTTATTTCGCTGATTGGCAGTCGGTTAACGGCCAAGCTTGGTGTTTTTGCATCGTCTTGGTAGGTACATGGTACGTGACACTAAAAACTATTATGTGTAGTGTGTACCAAGAAGTTGGTATGTCTGACATCTCTGGATTAGGTATGTTTTTTCAAACAACGAAAATAAATATCCGAGTCTCCTAGTGGGACATGAGCCAGGCACCTTTCTGTGTATGTTCTGTCTGTTTCACTAATGATTTTTCTTAAAAGTGAGTACCTACTTGCGTGATTAGGCTTCTGCGCTCTGCCCGACCGATATTTTTTTTTCAGTTGTTTAAAAAAATGTACCTACCCTAGAACTTGACCACAGTCATCCGATCCGATGTCAAATGCAGCACCTACTGAGCTATGGAAGAGGTTTGTCAAATAAGAGACATTTCTTAGCGGGGCATTTGGGTGTAGAACGGACGAGTTCTAAGACATAAAATTTTCAATGAAAAGCAAGAGTGATGAATGTCTCTATGTGCACATGTTATTTCATTATTATTGGTTTACATCCTTCAATAAAAAGTATTTTATTGCCTATATCGAGTAGCGTACAATATTGACATAGGCAGACAACACAACTTGAATGGGCTAGGATAATATTTAAAGTGAGTCATTATTACAATTAGCGTCAGTTATGTGTACTACGACCACGGGAAATCATTGATAGCTGGTCGGCCGGTCTGAAGCGCGGCGCCTTTGTGCCGTCGAAATGCCCTCAATAAGCATTGGTTTACTCAACACTTAGCAGCATTCCTTTGTTACCTCCTTTCTACTCCTTGTTGCTTGGTATTTCAGACTTAGTTACGATGATTCCAAGTGCAACTGACACGAAAAATTATAGTTTTTAATGTAACAAAACAAACAACAACGGGTTAGCATTCGTTTTGCCGATGCAGATCAGATATTACTATTATATATATTTTTTATATGTAGAATAGGGTGCAAATGGGCAGTCACGTCACATAACTGGGGGCCTAGCACGAACGACTATCGACATCGAATTCGAATCGTCAAATGTCAATTGTATGAGAAATTTCATACAAATGACAGTCGACGATACGAATACTCTTTCGATACTTGTTCGTGCTCACCCCTCTGTATGTGTTCACCGGCGCCAATAGACTCATGCAAAACCTATTTTTATTTTTATAGTATTTTGTAATTGTAATGAGAGAGAACTAAAAATCCTAAGGTTTTTTAGGGAAACTGCGTACTATATAATTTTAACAGAACTATAGCTGGTATTGTAAGACGTATCGTGCTGAAGTGAAAATATTATTATATTCTTTAAACATAGACAGTAGACACCGACTTCAAAATCTGCCAAGACGAGACAACGGAAGCACAGGGCACTACCTACCTTTTCTCGAAGCGTTTCGTCGTATTTTTGTACCCTTGTAATTTCGGTTTGAACAGTGCAAGAAAGTCAAAATTTTCAGGATATCATATAGAAATATAATAGAGTAGAGCCAAGTTTCAAATATAGCTATTATACTTTGTATATTATTGACATCTTCCCAGATTTCGTCACTGAATCAAAACTGTTAGAGTGCCTACTTCATGAAATCATAGAAATCTGAAATATTTATTTTGCCCCCCATCCCTTCTAATAAGGAGATGGAAGTTTGTATGGAACTTTTGCCTATTTCCAGGCTAGGAACATAAAAGGTGTTTTGAACCTAACAGTAAAGGAAAAGAAAATAAACACGATGATAAAAACTACGAAAATTATGAAAACAAATAGAAATGATATCCTACGACCCTATCCACCTTAATCAAAATTTGTGGCTTGACCTTTTCGAAAGAATGACGTAGACTCTCCGATGGGCTTATAAACAGAAAGTAATTCATTAACTAGGCGTTAATTTTGTGCCGATAATTCCTTGAGTAACGAAATGGCCAAAACACATATTTTGCCTAAGGTATAGGATTTGTAGGTGTGTAGAGCTAGAAGCTTGGCTCTCCATAAGATCTGATAACTTTTTTACAGTGCAAGCAATATGTACCTATAATCTTGACGTTACTTTATATGAAAATGTTTTTGATAGGATACTTATGTACATCATACCCTATTTGTATTTATTTCTTGAAAGCTGCGTGCATATTATACCTACGTAGTTTGTACTGCATATTTTCTGCTTTGTGTCCCAAATAATGGTGGATAAATGGTGAATAACCAGATGAAATGTGAAGATTCTTCTACTATTTGAAGGTCAGTTCAAAACAAAAAAAACTAGGGTGATTTAGCCGGTTTTCGTCCACTTAGTGGACTTGCCAGCTTATGGGCTTAAAACTAATATGTTCTACTGGCCCAACTCTAACAAACCGAATTTTTATTGAAAGCTGATATAGTCTATTTTAGGCTTACATTAAGTAGCAAATAATTATTATTAACGTTTTTTTTATATAAAATGTTTTAGTGAAAAGTACCGATTTCGTTAGTTTTCGTCCAAAAATGTTAGTTTTCGACCTTGTGTAGGCTAGTTTCCGTCCACGGTATATAAAGCATATCCATTGCACATTTTCTTATACGTACATTTCTAATTATCACGGATCTCTGCAAGAGCTTTTTTAAGGCATCCTCAGAGTATCATGGTGCCTTTTTCTAGTTTTTTAGACGACGACGTCATCTATAAAAATGGGATTTATTAAAAATTAAAATAATAAAATAGGTCCAAACAATATACGCGATTACGTACATCATAAGTGGGTTATATCGCGTATATTCTACACGTATGTAGAAAAAAAGCTAAACGAAAAGTAACATAACGCTGTTTGTGATGGACGGAAACTAAATACTTAACCAGTATTACTTTTCGTCCACTCATGGACGGAAACTAAAGCAATTTTCAACGCATTATTTATTTTTCGTCCACAATATTTGAATATATATTTATACTTGCAATACTGCTAAATTGGTGGACGGAAACTAAATATCAGACTAACTAACCATCAAAGATCATTCCATAATGATTTCAACAGAATTTATTCGCATTCCTTATTTTAAACGACTAATCAAACTTTACTTGTATTTTTGTGTTTTCGTCCACGCGGACGAGAACTGAATATTTTGCGAAATAGGTACTTCAGTTTTTGTCCGCCTCGATTTTTAAAGTAATTCTTTAAATGAGTACGAAACACACATTTTAATATGTTCTTTATGTCTTTACTTAGTCATTAATACCCAAAATATAAGAAAAACATGCTAAAACAAATAAAAAAACTGACTGCAAAGTTAAGTCGTACCACTATTTTTTTTACATTTATGTTGACATGTTTGTAGCTCGGAAACAAGCCTCAGATAGAAGTAGCTTTTGTTCGAGTCTCAACTAGTTAATAAATATTTTGATTTAATAGACATGCAGATTTGACTTTAGGGTCCGTAACGAGACCAAATTTGCGCGGTTGACTATTTTTATAATGTTATTCTACGTAAATGTTTTACAAGATCCGCGTAAGTGGACGAAAACAGGACCTGGACGGGAAACCGGCTAAATTACCCTACTTAAATAAAATAAATAAATAAATCTATTAAGTAGAAATTTAATTTTCAATTTTAAGTAGATATTAAAATTGTCCTCATTCCCCAGCAGAATTAAACACGAAATATTCTTACGGATTTACACATAAGTTGGTACGAACGTGACAGCGAAATATTTTGTTAAGTTACGTCTCATTATATTGTCTGTTATTAACGCCAGTATCACACATTTAAATAAAATACTGTATACCGGATTAAAACGCGATTTATTATTTATATTGTTTAAATTATTTATCCCTACGTTTCAACTGCTTGCTATAATATTTTTAATAATAATAAATCGCGTTTTAATCTGGTATACATTATTATTAATATATTAATATTATTGTTAACATGAAGGAAATTTCGGGCCAGGGGGCCTCCACACTTTTGTTGCCCGAGGCCTCCAACTTCTAAATCCGACCTTTTTTTCCGACATTTCTTAATCCGAATTTTATCCTGAACGTTGATTCAATCGATTAGTGGAATAAAATAGCAAATGTTTATAATTTTTAGCTGGTTGATTCGATCGATTATTGGAATAAAATAGCAAATGTTTAAATTTATAATTTACAATTTCCGGGTGAGACAAGCTAATTTAAAAAATCTTTGAATGCAGTTTTGTGTCTTTTTTAAAATAAAGGAAGTAAAATAATCTATCTTAAGGATTTAAAGTGGTTTCCCTCTAGGGCCCATTGATTCTTTCCACACTGTACAATTAAGTTAAGGGCATTATTACCTTTCTTTTTATTGTTGCATTAACAGGGCAAGCCGGGATTTGAGTTTGTATTCCGCCACTGCTGTCACGTAAGTTGGTAGATAATAATACTGCTATAAGCGATCATGGTACGACCCCTGACCTCTGAGTCGCTTTATAAATAAAAAAACAACATTATAAATACCTAAAACACATCAATTCTACAAAAATTATATTGACGTCAATCACGAATAATAATTAACCATTTTTAATTGATATGCAATAAGATGCAGATTTTAAGCGGATGCAGTTTTTTGATGTTTCGTGACTTCAAAATCCATTAGTTTTATTTATGAGACCAGCACCGGAATGTTTGGGAATTTGGATGCTGGAAACTTAGTCAGATTAATTTAAGAAGGTAAACAAGAGATGAAGGCTATTTACTATCTATACATACATATAATAAAAGAGTAGGATCGAAATTACGCTTCACTTAATATTTTTACCAGAAATTAAGAGGGGTGATAAAAGAAGGGTAGCAGAATGCATAAATGCAATTTTTAAGATTCTTGTCTGTCTGTCTGTCCGTCTGTCTGTCTGTCTGTCTGTTTGTTCACGCTAATCTCCGAAGATACTGAACGGATTTTCATGCAATTTACACAAATATATTAAGTAAAGCCCGGGGCAACATATAGGCTTTGTTTTATCGAAATCGGTTATCAGAAAGAAAAGTTATCATCATTTAAAAATAATTTTAAAGGCACCATATCACCAAATTGCAATGCAAACTGACTCGCGTTGAACTTTTTCGAATTGTCAGATGTCAATCACAGTTTGATATGTAAATGAAATACTTTGATTATTTCGCCATTTCCGATATATGTAATCGTAGAATAGTGGATCTGCAGGCCCATTGCGTAACTTCAGATGCGAGTTCGAATCTGAAGTTGAACGGAAATATTATTTTTTTGTATTTATTATTTTTTTTTTTTAAAGAATTATATTATATAAATAGAAAATGTATTATTGAAATATTATATGAAAAAGTATTTCTTATGAGATCGTTTATTTCACCTTTTCATCCATCCTTTCTCTACATAATTACGATTATTCGACATTGCTTTTATTGCTTCTTAAGGACTGTCTTCGTATCTTAGAGGTTTCCGCATTTAGCACCGGAAACCCGAGTAGGAATCCCGAGAAAAGGGAATTTAAAAAAAAAATGACTCAAAATGAAAATGATCAATTAAATGAAATAAATATCGAGGTGGATACAGTATCTTCACCACTAATTTTTATAAAAAAAATAAGTAAATTTCTTTAAAGTCAGGTTCATTTTTTCAACGATGGTATTTCTAAAGAATTTCAAATCATACTTCGAACCCCAATCTCAACCACCATTAAACGTGTCGATAATATGATGCAAAAGCAACCGTCAATGACTAATTTGATAGCTCTTTCCCAAAATAAATCACCAAGTACAGAGGATGGAGGATATGTCATTTGAAGAAAGCTTGCTCATAAGCGAACCCCACGCGAACGAAGTCGCGGGCATCAGCTAGTTTTATAATATGCTTTTGTATTTCATTATCCTTATACTTACTTTATACAATTGTATGTTGTCCGTTTGAACTACGTGTGTGTTTGTTTATTTTTCCGTATTGTACTCATGTCTTTAACTATATAAACCTGAATCGATTCCTGACGGGTATGCTATGTTCTTTGTATTTTTCCTACATCTTGCTACTTTTTAGATTTCACCGGTGGCGAATATCGAAATTCCCTTTGGATAACGAACCATCGTCAAATGGAAAAGCTGTGAAGTGCGAGTGCTTTCAGTAGGTATATTTCGGTTTCCATAAGCTTGAAGCCAAAATTTAACCTAGGTTGTAATATAAGTATTTTGTTTATATCTTGGCTTACTGTGTACTCTGTGTCTTACTGTTTGTGTTGGTTTCGTCCTTTCGATTCACTCAAGGGCAACGAATTGATTTAATTTTTATAGTGTAAATAGTTTAGATGTAGTATTTTCTATGCGAACGAAGTCGCGGACTTGAGGACGCGCAAATGTGCTATAGGTATATAAATATAAGTTGATAGACGTATCATACCTATTTACACATTTAATAGGAATCTAGTGGCGTATTTACAGATTTCAAAGGCATACTTTGATAAAACATGGCCGCCCATGCGTATTTGTTCCTCTCTTTCCCTATTTGTATCAGTCTTTTCCTATTTTTTTTTTATTTCTAAAAGACGAATAAAAGTAAAATATTAATGCCCTCTTAGGCAAGCTATTAAGCCTACTCAGAATGCTGATAAATCCATCACTCAAATTTTGCATTCGCTTTGTTATTTGATACCATAAGTTTAGTCTGTGTTTAGAATTGGCCAAGTAGGTATCGAAATGAAAATTACCAGAAATAGAGCCTCATAGATGGGTTTTCCATAATCATAATCTAACTGTTCTGGTATAGGTGAATGCAATTTGAGGGTATTTTAAGAAATCCAGGAAAGGTATAGTAATTTAAATACATTATTGATTAACATGAATTTATTTAGTTTATCAAATGTGTTTCGTGATGGTGCTGCACTTACTAACAAATCGGTGTTTGCAAACAATACTCATTTAACACGTCCTAAATACAACAAGCACAAAATTACACTATACAAATGTTCGTAATATTACATTATGACAATTTTACAAAGACAGTATTGAAGTGGGTACATTATAGGTAAATGGAATGTTAGCACCACATAATTAAAACGTCTATCACAAAACATATGGATAAACTATCACTGGCATCCAATTTAATGACTCATGAATAAATTATTTAAATAAGAAATTAATTAATACATTTTAACACTTAACCGAAGGCTAAGCAATGTTAATCAAATTAATATCCGCAGTCCGAAAATTTAAAATAATTATGATTATTTAATATATCAATTGGGAAACCCACGATTGCATTATGAGATAAAATTACAGCTATATTTAAGCTATTATATACAGAACATTTAAAACTAGGAATAATCTCATTCAACGTAAAAAATATTTCCCAATGCCACTGATTCTATAAAATTATGTCATAAAATTTATAGACATCTGTTTTACGATATTTATTATAAAGACTTAAAGAGATTCTTGAAAGCTTTATATCAATTAACGAAAAAAAATCATGACCAGACCAAAAAACTGTTTTAAATAATTATCAATATGTACTTTCAAGGCAAAAATAATTTTATAGGCAGCTCAAGTGTCACTGAGAAATATTGCAGGTCACTAAAAATCAGTAATACTTAAGTATTATAATAATATAAAAAATATAGTTATCTATATGTACAATGACAAAATTCTTTTAAATTAGATTAATGCTAATTTTATCTAACAGTAATAGGCCATAAGATAGCCTTAAGGCGTAACCGTAGAGGCACATACTAACAGTAAAGTAGCTATAAAAAGGCTGTGAAAGTCCTACTCTGAAGCGGAGACTCCTTCGTTAATTCGTGAAATGGGCTACTAAAGTGTGGATTTGACGATCGGAACTAACGAAATAAGTCTAAGCGCCAGAGTGTTTTAATATATCCATTATCATTGCTTCCTCACGAGTATCCAATGATTTACACAAATGTTTCAACACGATATCGGAAGATAATCCCGTGAGAATATTGCACTACATTTTATCACAACTTTATAAGTAAGGAATCAATTTAAAGCACAAATCGTATACCCAAGAGGGGTAATTCACAAATAATCACTGGTAAATTGTCACTGTCCGTAGGTGTCATATGCACCGAATTCCTCACTTTGCGGTCACAGAAGTGGTACGGGCGCGACGCTAGGAACTAGCGGTTCGGGCACTCCTTGCAGCACCCCTTGGTGGTAGTGGTGGTGATGCATCATACCGCTCATCATCTGCTGGTGATGTAACATCGTGGCGTGGTGCAACTGCGCGTGTTGGAGTGAAGCATGGTCACCTTTCTCTTTCATCACCACCTCCTCTCGTTTCTTCACCTGTTTTCGTTCTTTGGCCCGCCGGTTTTGGAACCATATTTTAACCTGAAGCAAGTTGTTATATTAACATCACAGTTACTTTTAAGTAAAATAAATTAATCGAAATGGGAAGAGTTAAGAATGAACGGATGAGAATTTTTTCTTCCCATTCGAATTAGGAGTTCTAGTTACATATTATTCATCTAATACTAAAGGTGTGGAGTTTATTTAATTTGTCTCGGAACTACCGAAACGGATTTGAAAAATTATTTCAGTACTTTTTTTAAGTAGGTCCCCCCCTTCCCTATGATCCCTTCTAATTATTTTTCAGTTCTAAATGTTTATATTAGTTTAATAAGGTAGAGAATTAGCCGGCGTTTTTTCGGCGTGCGCTGACCGAACGGTGAATAATTGATCATTAAGTTATGATTAACTTTTAATTTATAAACTTCACCTGTATGGCTTACGTGAGCGTGGAATTGATTATCGGGTAGCCTACGACACTGCTTAACTTTATCAACGCAGTTTTTCATCCGCATCCGCAATTGCGTGAAAAAAGGGACAATCCAACAGTGACAACCAACATTTTTAAATAGTAATTTTATCCTATCAAGGAAGTGTTAATTCCTATTCACCCACTTCGTATATAAATCGAAGCTATATTTATTTAATAGGTATAAAAGACCGCGGCGGGGGCGGCCGACGTTTCCACTTCTAATTGTCATACAAAACTTCGTTATTATTCGGTAACGAATTCGAAGCCCTCTGTTATTTTTATTTTTTAACTTTTGTGGTTAGAAGGTACATTAATTTAAAAATACGAACAATATCGTACCGCCCATTTACATAAAGAAAAAATATTTAAAGCAAGCCTTATCTTTCATATACAAGTCTCAAGTCACATAGGTACAAAAGTAATTTATTGGCATGGCTTATGTGACTCATGTCATTAATCGATCGAATCGTAGCTTAGATAGTTACGCCTTCTTGGTTACGATAAGCACAACACAGAGAACTTTATGTTTATCTTTAAAACAATTCTCTGGAAAATACGCGCGAAATAACAAAAACAGAATTAGATCAAAACTTCAGAGACAAAAAAAACTCTTTACTGTGGTATAAATATGTATAGTTTCAAGTTTTAGTTAGGGACCTAAATTAGGGTTTTGACCTATGTTACCTAAAGTGATATATATCCACCAACAGGGGGTGTACAAAAATTACACTACAGTCAAAAGCTTAAATCGGTCTAAGTGAGAAGCATTATACTAGCTGTCTAATGTACATGTGTATGTTGATGAATTTGCAAAAAAAATATATCTATGTAGGCCTGGGGTCTACTTAAAAGGACTAAGGGAGACCCCTTGTAGAGCTTGGGGACCTTCGGATTATCATGATAGGTATAAATGTAATGGTTGTATTCTTCGATCAATACTATGTCAATGGTTGTATTCCAAATATTTAAAAGTCGAATAAGTAAATATATTACCTGTCGCTCAGAAAGCCCGAGGCTAACTGCCAGTTCTGCCTTTCTTCTGATGGTAATATATCGGCTATAATGGAATTCTTTCTCCAACTCTAATCGCTGATGGTCGCTGTACACCACTCTGTATTTGTCTTTTGTCCTTGTTTTACCTGTAACAAAATATATAAGGTTATTTTTGGACTTATTGGATTAACTTACTTTCTACTGGAGTAGTTTGGTACTAAGACATTGTAATAAAAGTACCTAGTAGTACGTAAAAGTAGTACATTTTTTTTATTAAAGAAATAAGGATGGGAAAATCATGGTTAATGGGCAGATTATGTTAAGAAATTATATGTGAAAATGAGTTTTTTAGGACTATAGTACTGGGTATGTACCTAAAATATTTTTTTGTTATTCTCAAAAAATCGCGTCCCTATTTGATCACTTATTTCAATTCGATACTTCTCAGAAGTGAATGGTATCGAGTAATCCCCCATTTGTCCATACAGATCATTACACGTACCTACTATGAATATTAAAGTGAATTCCCAAGTCACCTCGTGAGGCATGGGGACACATTTCCGTGTTTGTTTCAATAATTCAATAATTTACACGCAAGACGACGCCCAGTCGGACCGAAACAATTTTTTATAGTATATCTTTTTTCCGGCATTCAAACCCATCGAGTATTAGGCAAACGAAACGGCTTTGTTACCACTGAGCGGATTGGGTCAATTCAACAACATCAATGTGTTTCTGACAGCCGGGTGGTGCGAAATAAATCCAGACTAAACAAAACCAAGTAAACTATAACGTAATTTAGACGGGGTAAAACAGTTCCCAAAATCAAAATCACTGTCTTTTTCTATATTTAATTGCTAGTAAAACACTATCTCAGTACCAGTCCCTAATGTAAATTACATAAAAACATGTTATATTTAGCCACCTAAAGTGTAGAACTGATAAGATGGATCCAAGTGTGTGGAGAACAGACGCACCGCGGCTGATGAAGGCTTAACGCGAGATCATCGCGGACCACACCGGAGACGGTTTCACTTGTACCTGTTTTCATATCTAGTGTCACCTTTACGCATTTTCGAGCAATTTCAATTACGTCTTTTTTAACAGATGTAGTTCCTACGACGATGTACTTTTAAAAGTAGGTGGGTAGGTATATAGCTCTTAAAGTAGGGGCGTAGCTTAGCCTTGATAGGCCCTGTATCAACATTTGGTAATACAGGGCCAAAACTAGGTATATAATATATACTGTTTTCCCTTCTTCCTTACTGTGGCGAAGCACTAATGGAATTAAAGCAGTAGGTAAAGACAGAGACTGAACCTCAATAATCTAGATGTTTATGCATTCATATGCTGCTATTATGAAGAAAATTCAACATACATATTTTGTAGCTCCTAAATTTAATACGTTAGATTTTTATAGAGTTTACAACAAAACCATCGAAATATATTTTACAGCATTATCTTTTATACCTACTCCACGTTACGTGACGCCATTTAAATGTCCTCTCCTCCACATTACGATATAAAAATATTCGCGGTCTCAAAAATGTGTAGGTATGTGAATTAATTCCCTTCCTTTCTCGAATTTTAAGAACAAATTGCAATTACACCAGCTCTTTTTTTTATTTTATAAAAGCAACTCATGGCCGAATTCTCGAACGCTAATCAAAATTGTGGTGTACTTATAAGTATTTCATTACGAAGGTAAAATGAAGGACTGAAACTTTTTAAGAAGCCCTCAAATTTTGATTATCGTTTCAGTATTCGGTGGTAAGTCTCGGCGTACTTCTACGGCTGGGCTTTTTTTAAAATTCAAATTAAAGTGTTGAACTGTGGTACCCTTTTTATGATCATATAGGATAAGCCGACTTCGCTCGCATGTAAACAATATTTTCCCCTACACTTAGCAAAAAACAATTCAGGTCTTTTAATTGCTAAAGACCGACTGATAAATTCACGTTTAAATATATAATTTGATTTGGAAATGATAATCATATTATTCCACTATTTATTTTCCGCCACGATGAAAGCTTTCCCTTATTGAGTAAAAGCATCGACTTCTTTTTGGAAGCTTTAAGTTCAGTTCTCGTGTTTTCTCGAAATTCTGTTTAATTCTCTCACAAGGTACGTTATACGGATTCATCTCTTCCATTCTGCGGATATTTTGAACTTCAGCATAGTTCATGACTTAACTAATAGACTAACAACAATGTAAGTAGGTATAGTTATCCGCTATTTCAATTATCTTTTCTAATCCATTTTTAATCGTCTCTAGTACACGGCGCCATTATTTGTCGCCATAATCCCCAAAACGGAAAATACATGAGACATTTTCAGCATTGTGTAGAAAATTGTAATTTGTATTTACATTTTTTATCTGTGTTGTAGATTTCTCAACGTGTAAAATCACCAAGATACGTAGATCTGTTGACACAAACTAAGACAGAGTTGAGGTGTCTGCTTGTGTACTCGGAGTGTGTAAATATCCCTTATCTTGGTATTAGGAACTTCATAAATTATGTTTGTCACATACGACAGAAACAGCTTGGAATTTAATAGAATTCTTACGTAATACATTGAAATGCTTATACGATTTGATTTGAAACAATTTAACCTTCAAGCGGTCGCGCGTAACCGAAAAGACGTCCGGACGAAAAGGGATTTGATTTTTAATGTTAATAATTAAATAATTATTTACTTTTTATTGTTATATTTCGGTCAGGATAGTATTTAAATAAAAGAAAAACATATATACGAAATTTTTGATGAAAAAATTCGAAGATATAAACAAAATCTTAACCGTTGAAATTCGCGCGACCGCTTGATGGTTAATAAAATAAGAATTATTTTGTATAGGACATGAAATTCTAAAATGAGGTCCTATTGTAAGGCAGAACTTACATAAGTAAGGTTTTCTAAACTTTTCTTCTTCCAATATCGCAGAGCTAGTATTTTACGATATACCTACCTACGAAAAAATATATAGGTAAGTATATAAGTCCAAAGTAGTTCTGTAAGTTTGTATAGCGCAACCTTAAATTGTCTTACTTATGTTTTACGTAAATCATTAGTTCCCAAACGAAACGACTCGTTGCCTTTTAGCAACAATATTAAATGGTGTAATAATACAGTAGGTATATGTTTGTTTTTCAAAATGAACGTGTTCGGTCCCTGGCTATGAATACCTATTGATTATTTAAAAATTCAATGATGCTGTTTTAGTTTTCATCAAAATCGGCCTCGAGATTCCTTTGAGTAAATACTTATCGCTATTGTTCATAGTTTCAGATTTGGCTATGGACGCCGACTTGAAAAATTCACCCTGCATTGATGTGAGATTTTTTTAAAGTGTTACCTGTGTAAAGTGTTACCCCTTAAAAACCACAAAGTTTACCTACATTTAAACTCTTCGCAAAGCAACATTTAAATGCTAACAATGTCATATCATATCATAATAAAACAAAGAATATGACAATAATGTATACGTAAGTAGATAAACTCTTCAGTGTGGTGGAATGACATAAAATTATAACTTGAATAAATTTCCTGTTAGGGGTGCAAACAAAAGAACTAGGTAGTAGGTCAAAAAGGTAAACAGGCGCTCTGTCTATAGGAAATGTGGTGTTTGATAGAAGCTGTTAATTTTTTCGATAAACCTCTCATGATAGCTCGACGAGGTACCTTGAAAACCCTTACACATTAACAAGTTTGATATAGTAAGTTCCCGAGTCTCTTAGTGGGGTATGAGGTAGACACAATTCTGTGTCTGTTTCACTTATCTTTTTTCTTCTCAGTCAAGTAAGTGATCAGTCTTCTGTGCCCTACCTGACCAAAACGATATTTCCTATAATCTTGTTTTCCAGGGATGCAAACTGGGGGTGCTTAAAACAACGCACTCAGTCAAGGGGGTGGTCTTCTATATGTACCTATATTAATTATCTTTATTATTATATTATATATTATTTTTTTATAGTATAAGGAGCAAACGGGCAGGCGGCTCCAGTGATGGTAAGTGATCACCGCCGCCCATAGACATCCGCAACACCCGAGGTCTTGCAGGTGCGTTGCCGGCCTTTAAGAAGGATGTAGGCTCGCTTCTTGAAGGTTTCCATGTCGTATCGGTTCGGAAAAACCGCCGGCGAAAGCTGATTCCACAGAGTCGTTGTGAGAGGCATATAAAAATAATTCATTATTATATATATTCCACTTTGACTAATTTTATCAGTGATAAGCATCTATATTATGTTATATCTAGTTCGCAATCCGACGTTGAAACAATGAGATCTTTTCCTGGGGTAAATAAACTAGCATTATCTATGCCACTCTCTATTCCCCAACTATCTACGATCGTTTCTCATTTATAATATATTGAGGCGTATTATTAACAGTAATACGGACATTGTTGATTATAACGTTGCATGTTCCAGTAATGTCCATTATTATACCTACCTATATTTACTTCTAAGGTCCATGTGAAATTGTAACTTAATGAGTAATTTCTATTATTCATGCATAAAAGTTTTTATCTGTATCGGTATGACTACTTAAATACACATTTTTATTTATTTATCATACTATTAAAATACATAGAATATCCAAATCTTAACCAATTTTTCACGAATAAGAATGGTTTCTCTTTTTTGATTATAATTTCCAGTTCAATTATTAAATGTCAAATCGTCTGAAATATTGCCCTTTTTCTATTCTAGAAAAATAGCAAATAATCATATTCCCGATGTTATCATAGTTAGAAAAGAAATATTTGTTTGTAAGTGGCAAACAGCGCGGGCGGGCGCGGCGACCCAGGGCGGATAGAACTTTTACGTGTCTGTTATCATAGGCAAATACACTCTCAGATAAAATGGCCCCAAGGCTCATCTCAGCCGCCATTACAACTTCGAATTCACAACGGCCACATGACAATCTCTTCGCGGACCAATCCGATTCGACTAATCTGTGAATTTGAAATTGACAAACGCGTATTCGAATTTATATGGATTTGATGGTACGGATAAGCTCAATATTTAGGTACCCGTATAAATACTACAATTAGTTGATAGTTTAAGTACCGATATGGTGTCAGTACCTACCGCTTAATGAATGGCTAACACATGCATTCCTTTTAAATACATAATACAAATACTTCGAGAACGCAAAATAAATACTTCAGAAAACTTAACATATCCACTTGACAGTAGAGTCCTAATGTAATAGAGTGAACGATAACGTGAATCATTCACTCATAACATCTGTAGTATTAAGCATAATATTATGAAGTTGCTAATTGAAAAATAATAAACATTTTGATATCAGATAGGATTACATGTGTACCTCCATATCGCGAGCCCAACGATTGCCTGTCGAACACATCGTAGAACGCGATTTGTGGGGGAAACAATTAATCGACTGGTTATCGGTTACGCTTGCGGCTTTGTCGGCCTACTGAAGTCCGAAATTCCGCTTTCAGTAATGCCCTATTATCACGACAGAACCAGATAGCGGTTCCTTTGAACTTGTTGATTCAAGCGCACATCCTATCGCTCGATACCTTCTTGTAAGCGCTTGTAATACGTTTTTGATGGACGAGGTGCGGCCACTATCTGATATCGCGACGATAACATACACATTAGATGTACGATGATGGGTTTAAAGTGGAAACAATATTGTATTGAAATCTCATACACAATCTGACAGCGATTTTAGGAAGTATGGAAATCTGAAGTATTTAAAATACCTATAGATTATCACGTAGAAGGTAGATACCGAGGGTCAGTAAATTGTTTCTTTTAGAACGTCAATGAGGTAGTATACTGCCTATAAAACGTTGACCGTAATGGCGGAATTACTTTATGTCCCATTTTATATCTATCTAGTCTAAAGCAATGCGATGTACCGCTTTTACAGTTAAAAGATACACAACAGCATATTTAGATAAATACTCATGTATATAGGGAAAGATGGATGCTGTGTCATACATAGAAAGAAGTGATCATATAAATTATCAGAACGATATAATACAAATAAAGAAAAAATGTTCTAAATTCAAATAATAATAGGGTAGACTGCTGATCACGGCTTGAAATCATACCTGCCGGGCTAGCATGACCGCCACGAGATATGTCGCGGACGAGAGAAGACAAACTAAGATATATTATATATTATATCTCGACATCGACATTATATTTGACAGAAAAGATATCTCGATCAACAAATATATCTATTTTTGATATTAAAAGTCGAGTTTTAAGTGTATTTGTCATATTAGACCCGAAAGAAATAAAGCGATAGTCGATTAAAACACGAGAAAACGGTAGACATAATTTTGTCGCGCTTGTCATGCTAGGCCGGCTGGTATTATTTGGTTTGATACTTCTTCAATAGATGAGCCAAACCTAAGGCGTAAACCTACGCGTTTCGGTTTCAGATTCTAGAATCCGAATACAAGTTTACAATCACGCTCGTCAAAAAATCTGACATAAAAACTAATAAAATCCCTCTTATTAAGTAGGCAGTCTACTCATATTCATTATACTATACCAGTGAAAGAGATTGTTAGATACATATCTACTTATAAAAAAAAACTTAGAACCATAGTATTAATTCGTTATAAATACCTATTTGTAGTGACTTCTGTCTAGCTACACGTTTTGCAAAGAAAAACAAAGCAAAAAAATAACGACGTTAAGCATAGTTTTAGTCAAACACAAGAATGTAGAGACAACAAAGAGTGACCAATATCGATAATTTTCAAGCTTGGATAGTAATTATAAACAATGATCATTCCCTACTGTTCGCTTCCGAACTTTTTGCTTGACCCCTGCTGCATAAAGGCCGCGAAATAAAAGCCTACTTTCAACACTCTCTAAGCATATTATCTCTTTGGTCGATTGCCTATTGATCGTCAATAATAATGGGTTGTTTCTTCAATATTGATGGATTGTTTAGAAAGGAGGCGTCGATTGGCCACGTTTAACTTATGCACAATAGTACGAACTCCCCGGTGGGATTGGTGAATGCATGTCGACAAATAGAGAATTATTTTAGTGAACATTCGGGTTTGTGCAAACACGCAAGATAAATAGAGACGAAAGGTTTTGTATACATGGAACTGGCTTCGTAGAGACAATGTCGGCATTGATAATAGAAATGAGACGATTCAAAAAATGATGATAATATTGTTAATAATAATAAATTATTTATTGTTCGAGCGTTCTGGTAATAATAAAATAATAAAGAGTTGAAATATAAATATAGAAATATCAAAAAAAAATGGTTGAAAGTAACAAATTTGTTTTATAAAAAAGCACATGTTGTATTTCGCCTGTAAATTGTGTTTATTGATTGTAACTAATTTCAGTTACTTACGTATAAATATAATATTATGATTATCTAATTTGGAGGATGTTGGTGAACCAAATAAATAATCACCTACCACGAGGGGACAATTAACGAAATTAATTTCTAAATATTTTAGGTAAATTGGACAGTAACTACAATAATGCCTTGATGAATTGTAATTACATAGTCACTGTAAATACGTTTGAACATATTATACATATCCTATCAAAGTATTGTTATCTTATGTTTTCCCAAGTAATCGTCGCGTACTAAAGCGCAATGAATCAGGGACTGAAACCGGTTAATTTTTATTTTCCAAAAAACGTGTCTGACTGAGTTACCATATTTGTTTTAAAGAGCAATACATACTAAACTTACCAAAGTAATTTTTTTCAGTAAATATGAATAAAAACGAAAGAATATTATTCCTTTATTATACCGGTATAACTCCCATATTTATTTAATCGGTATTCAGTCCCTGCAATGAATAGTCATGAAAATGGAGCACAAACACAAAGTGCACTAAATAAAGACAAAAGCTAAGTACAATTACAGTTCCGGGCTGTTACGCGAACTTGGCAAAGATTTAACTTGTTCGAATCCCCGGGGCGCCGTTTTCCGTGATTGTCGCCGGGAGCATCCCCTTCTATCCCGGTCCTACCCGGGATTAATTGTTCACACCATGCATCCGCTCCCAAGACACGCGTTAAAACTGAATCGTATCACTAAGCATAAAATAAAATCTAAGTAAGTAATGTTATAACTCGGTAATTGCGGTATTGTAGAGAACAAGTCTGATAAATAAACTTACATAATTGTTTTATTGGGTTTTAGAATAATTGTTATGATAATCGTTTCTTTTTTTACTGGATAAAGATTTTAATTGAAGTGTCTCTAACGGTATAACCTTTTGACATAATATTGTCTTTTATTAACGCGAGTATCACAAAAAATAAAATACTGTATACCGGATTCGGATGCTTTTCAGCAACAGAGGTCGCGGGGAGACAGAAAGATGACAGTTGTCTGACAACTGTCATCTTTCTGTCTCCCTGTCAAATAAATAAATGCGATAAATAATTTAAACAATATAAATAATAAATCGCGTTTTAATCCGGTATACAGTATTTTATTTAAACCTTTTGACAATAAATAATAAGAATATTACGTTAAAATGCGATAGTCTGAGTTTAGATTGCGAAGATTTGTGAATGCTTCCTACTCAATTATGCAAAAACTACAGAAACGAATTGGGAATTAGGGGGATAGTTTTATTTATCAATGTCCATAATAATATCGTAGTATTTTAACTAGTCTTAAAAAAAGTCTAGCGCCTGTTAATTGAACATTTAAACAAAATTAAGCTTTAGAAATCTTTAGCTGTTCATAAACCTGCTTAGGTACAGTTTAGACTTGGAGTAGGTTAGTGAAATTAATATTCCAAATCTTGATCGAATATTTGGTAGGTATAGGTATACCAATTTTGATTACTTTTTATAAATTAATTAGTTTGTCTATCGGTATTGACTACACATACTTAGGATTTAGGAACCCAATAACAAAATTAATTCAGTACAAAAATATTACGTACCCATTATCATTATTCCTTCATCATTGAGAGTACATGAAAAATAGACAAAGTATACATTAGTTTTATGATCTTAGATTTATTCAGTGTTTTGATTAAATTGTTTACTATACAGAGTGAATTTTTCAAGTGGGCGTCCGAAATCATGAGGAATAGCGAAAAGTAGACCGTACTCAAAGGAGACTCAAGGACGATTTTGATGAAAACTAAAACTGCATCATTGGATTTTGAAAATTTAATATTCCTAGCCAGGAATCGAACTTGTTGATTTTGTATAAAAATACATATACATATAGGGTAATTTAGCCGGTTTTCGTCCACTTAGTGGAATTGCCAGCTTAGGGGCTTAAAACTAATATGTTCTACTGGCCCAACTCTAACAAACCGAATTTTTATTGAAAGCTGATATAGTCTATTTTAGGTTTACATTAAGTAGCAAATAATTATAATTAAAGTTTTTTTTATATAAAATGTTTTAGTGAAAAGTACCGATTTCGTTAGTTTTCGTCCAAAAATTTTAGTTTTCGACCTTGAGTAGGCTAGTTTCCGTCCACCGTGTATAAAGAGGGATATAATGTTAAATTAAAAGTTAGTGTTTCAATCTTATTTTTTAATCAACTTAAAATACTTATTAAATGCGTTTTAATAATTTTTTTTTTCAAGAATCAGATTGCAACTAAATAAAATATTCATAATAAGGTATTCGACTAAATAAGTAATAACATATTTTTATTCTAACAGTCTTGATTAATTAATATAATAATCACTTGTCATTAATCAGTCTTGTAAGATACACTATGTTATTCTTGTTTTTTTTACACTACTACCACCTAGGACACACATCACAAAATGTTAATGTCGTAAACATTGCCAGTCTTTTGGCATTTTCACCATTAAAATGCTCTCAGGCCGATCTTTTTGATTTATTTCCTAAAAGAGCTCTCTGTAACTTGTGCGCGTGCTTTATTTATGCTTTCTGCCGAACGCATACCACTTTTGCCCTGGCCTATCTTATTTTTGTTTTGCCGTGAATTATATCGAGTATCGTAGATTTAGGTATTCCATATTCATTGCACACTTTTCTTATAGATTTCTAACTATCACGAACCTCTGCAAGAGGCATTTAAGGCATCTTCAGAGTATGATGGTGTCTTTTTTCTAGTTTTTTAGACAACGGCGCCTAAAACAATGGGATTTATTAAAAATTAAAATAATAATATAGGTCCAAATAATATATGCTATTACATACATCATAAGTGGGTAATATCGCGTATATTCTACATGTATGTAGAAAAAAAGCTAAACGAAAAGTAACATAACGCTGTTTGTGATGGACGGAAACTAAATACTTAAGCAGTATTAGTTTTCGTCCACAATATTTGAATATATATTTATGCTTGCAATACTGCTAAATTGGCGGACGGAAACTAAATATCAGATTAAATAACCATCAAAGATCATACAATAAAGATTTCAACAGAATTTATTCGCATTTCTTATTTTAAACGACTAATCAAACTTCACTTGTATTTTTGTGTTTTCGTCCACGCGGACGAGAACTGAATATTTTGCGAAATAGGTATTTCAGTTTTTGTCCGCCTAGATTTTGAAAGTAATTCTTTAAATAAGTACGAAACACATATTTTAATATGTTCTTTATGTCTTTACTTAGCCATTAATGTCCAAAACATAAGAAATACATGCTAAAAACAATAAAAAATCTTACTGCACAGTTAAGTCGTACCACTATTTTTCTTACATTTATGATGATATGTTCGTAGCTCGGAAACAAGCCGCAGAAAGAAGAAGGATTTTTTCGAGTTTCAACTAGTTAAAAAATATTTTGAGTTGATAGATGTTTAGATTTGACGTTAGGGTCCGTAACGAGACCAAATTTTTCGCGGTTAACTATTTTTTTAATGTTATTCTACGTAAATGTTTTACAAGATCCGCGTTAGTGGACGAAAACAGGACCTGGACGGGAAACCGGCTAAATTACCCTACCTACTGTAATATTACCCAGGTATATCATTCGATAGTGTTGCTAATAAGGAACGATTTCTGACATACGGTAAACTTAAGGAAATCCTAATAACTTGTTCTAAAAGATAGCCATTGTTTTAAATATAGCACATAGCTGGCTTCGACGTCTTATGGATTTTACTGCATTCAGCATTACAAGAGGTACATACCTATCTATTGTATTCTTTATTTTAAATCCCGTTTAAAATATTATCCAAAGATCGTATGACATTACGTGTCTTTGTAGTTTTCATTTTTTACATACCCCCAGAGAAAGTAATCTAAGAGGGTAATATAGTTTTCTTTTACTTTGGCTTTCAACCGTGAAGATACAAAAAAAACTTCGGAACTATCAGAACCTAAGGCACTACCCACCATGTCAATGAGCTCATCGAATAATATCGAAATAATTCAAAAATAGTGGCCTTAACTTTTAGTTTTATTACACTTTGTTTGCAATAATCACCATTTGTCTTATTAAAATTTCACCGTTATGGTATTGGGTACTGTGCTAATGTTCAGTAGCATATCTATCAAAAGACAGAGTGGTACAAGGTACTGGGGTTGGGGGCTCGTATATATTGCACCGGACCTCATAGAGCCTCTTAGGCTATGGAAGGAGGGGGCAGCGGCTCTTGAAGCTATAAAACTAAGTATGCTCACAAGATTAGTTTATTTTTAATAAGAATAACAGAACTCCAAGTTTACAGATACCGAATATGAAAAACCTAGTAGGTAATAATTTACAAATAATTATTTTTCTGCAATTATTGAGAAAATTTGACCATGGAGTGCGATTGTCTTCTGCATGTCTTCTGCGGGGCCTTGTTCACCTAACTACGAATTTTTGTATTTTTCTATTATATGTAATTAATAACCTAAGTAATTCTGAACCGATTTTAAAAAGAAAGCTACATTACCAGCGAGTAACAGGCTTCTTTTGTCTATAATACAACTATATTGCACCCGTATGAAGCCGGGCCGCGTTGCTAGTGCTACATAACTATCATATAAAACTAAAAGCTACTGAATCACTTTCATCTTATGTCCAATATTGTAAACAAGTGGTCAATCAATGGCATACAATATTGCAATTTGACACGCCAACGAATCGAATTGCAAGCCAGTAAACCTAGATTCAACCTTCCTTGTACCGGACATCGTCTGGTTTATATTCTAAGTAATCATGATCAATAGCTGAAGGTCAATTCGTTTTCTACAGACACGCTACAAAAGTCCCTGAATATTCCTGATGCTAAATTCCACGACTATGATAATATAAAATATGACAAAAATATTAGCTTTATTATATACCTAGTTACTCGGTAGAGTAAGGAAGGGTGGTAACCCTTTTTCAGTATTTTTTCAATTAATAATTTTACAGGCAGTCATTAAAAATTTGACCTAAAGAGATATTCTTTATTAGACAGTTATACATTTGAAATACAATTTTCGACTAAACTATGGCTGCAGATTGATTCATCGATTTATTTATTATACCTATATATTCTTATTATAAGATGTTCCTACGGTTCAAGGTACAAAGTTGAATACAATACATTTTTACCGAAAACGATTCGGTACCTATCAAGTGTGAAAAGCTTTGTAATAGACTTCGCCTCCGTGTAAAGAGACTCAATTTTTTATATTCAATTCCAAAAATAAGGGGGCGGCTGGGATTCGCACCGGGTGCTAGTTATCTATGCTACGCCACTACCTACGATAAAATATCAATATCTCATTGTATTCTTTAATTATTTCTAAGCGTCCGCGTCGTTTCCTCCACTCTGTTCTGACAGAGTAATAATAATTTTGTATTAAAATTGTCAATATAGATGGTTTATAGCTAGAAATAAATAAAATTTTGGGGCCTAAAAAGATTGTAATTAGCACTTATTATACCTATTTTGTATTTTTTTTATGTGAGATAAAAACGACAGACGAGCATGATGTTCACTTGATGGTAGGTGATACCTCAGCCACAGAAAATCAGTCAACGATGCGCTGTCGACCTAGTTTTTACTTCGAGCATTCGGAAATCCATAGACTGAAACTGAAAATCTTATAAAAACTGTTTAGAATTGCAAAATAAGTTCTAATAAATAAATGTTCACTTTGTTAAACCGCGTTTTCGTGAAAACCTAAGTGCTGTAATTAAACCTTTATTGTTATTTGGATTTTAAGTTTATCAATCACAGTTTACGCCGAAAATTTCTGTGATTTGTAGATCGCAATCTTCGAATTGCAAGCTTTAGTAAAATTTATTACATCTTTTTAGTTTCAGGGTAGTAACCTAGTTGACGAATGTACTTCTTTTAATTAAAATTGGTACAAAATATGTTCGAGTCCTTGGTTAGGACTTTTGCTGCTTATTTCCGCGGAAATACATATATCCAAAGAGCGAAGCCGCGGGCTAAACCCATCCTTTGATAATTCCGTCTATTTCTTAGAACAATAATACCCCTAAACATTATTTTTAAAAAATACATAATATTTACTATCAGTTGAAAAGTTTACAATACTTGTACCTAAGCTGTTTATGACCCATAATAAAATACGTATTATAGTTTGGTCTTTATTGATGTATCAACATACCGACATTGACCAAATGTTTTTTTTATGGTAAAGACTAGAACCGACCAGGGCTATGCATTATTTCAGTAGAAAATATGATCATCAAGACTTCCACTGGAATGAGGACCAAGGAGGGTTTATTTCAACCGAATCTATTATATTATGCATCGTTTAAGATGAATAATTCACCTAAATCATTCATTATATTGTCATAAGTAAGAAGGACGTTTCCATGTAAAATATGAATTGATAACTAAATTTCGGACTAAACATTAGATTTGTCTTTTTTCCTTATATCGGCAGAATTACGCTATATATAGCTATCATGGACTTTTTAGCTCACGGGGGTAACTCAATGTAGGTAGACTAGCAGTTTGTTTATATCGTACAAAACATTACTCGCAAATCGTGGCCAATTTACCCACAGATCTTATCACAACGATTGTTAAAATATAAAAGTAAAAACCTGGATTCGGCTGTGATTGATAGCTCGGTTTCTTCATCCATTCGTAGGGTGATCGAGGGGGCGCCGGCGGCTGCGACGGTCTCGAGCCTGGGGAACCTTCGCCTGGACTCGCCAGGTCTCCTCGAGCAGGTGACGGCATCTCCGCAATATCTCTCTCGCCGGGCTCCCGCTTGAAGTGGTGAGGATCCGTCGGCCACTCCGCCGTCGGAGCGCCATTCCACGCACACCACTGTTGCTCCTCAAAGTTCTGATGTTGCCAGCCATACCAGCCGCTCGCGCCATACTGCCCGCCCTTGCCTTGGTACATGGCGAGCGGGTTAACGTAATTCACCATTTCTCGATCACCGTCCTGGCATCGCACATACACTCGCTGTCACAACACTACCGTGCACGGATCTGCTATGGAAACGCGTATAATGCAACGCGGGACGTCCGCCGACTGAAAGCGGAGAGGCGTTGAAGCGAGATCGGAGCGTAGGGCCGCGTGACGTCTCGGAGAGGGGCGGAGGGCGGTACGGAGCGGCCAATAGCGTTGCACTCACGGAATCTCCGCCTCGCGAAGTCAGTCTCGCCCGCCGCACCGTCGCGCCCCTCGCTATCATTCAATTTGCCTAATTACAACAAAAGTAATGGACAGCACCGCGCCGTAATGAACTCGAACTCGGGTAATTTTTTCCTAGTTTACTACTAAGGGATCGTTCATAACTCTCGGTGCGATTCATTGACATATTATTTAGGAATCGGGATTTAAGGACAGTGGCGTAACTAGGTAGACAAGGGCCCCGGTGCAGAGAGAAAAAATATCGCAATAACAGTTAAATCGTAACAAACAAATCTTTCCTCTTTATAATATAAGTATAGATCAAGGAGCTGCCTCCCCCTCTTTCCAAAGCCCAGAAGGCCCTCTCAGCTTCAGGGCCCTGGTGCACTGCACCTAGGGATCACAATCCCGGGATCCCGAATCCCGGGATCCCGGTATTCCAGCCGTTTTCTGGTCCCGTAAATCCCGGGACTGTACTTAGCTAATCCCGGGATTTTCGGGATTGCCACAAACAGGTTTATTTTGCATTCCTCGCCTAGATTTTCTCAATAACCTTGCCTAGATTATATTAATAGCATTTCTTCAAAAACGCATTACGCATCAAAAATCCCGTAACCCCGGGATTGAAAAATATGCTCGGGATTGTGTTCCCTAACTGCACCACTTTGCCATATGATAGCTACGCCACTGTTTAAGGAATATACATTATAATTTAGTATTGTACTTACACATTCATTTTAATTTAAAATTAAACTAGCATTAGCAACCCGCAAAAGAAATATCTAGTTGGTATAAATACTACGTAGGTATTTATTCAGGTTAACTAGGTGCCAAAATATACCTATGTCATTCAAATAGGTAAGAACCTACCTACAAATCAATAATCCTAAAGTTTATAATAGTACGAGTATCTAATAGGTAGGTTCATTTTAGCAGATATAGGTAGGTAAGATAAATTAAATTATCTGTGCCCAAATTACTGGGTAGGACATCTATAGGAAGGTACTTAGTAGGTACAAAATCACTATGGTACCTATGTAGCAGGATTCACTCTGTTGAAAGCATTCTACAGTTTTATATATTAGGTAGACACAGACGTTCAGATCAATGCAGAAGCAGGGCCGGATTTAGGGGACAGCTCCACAAAAGAGAGCCCCCACAATAGACATATCGGAAAAAATCTTTCAAATTGCGACGAGTAGGTAAACACTCGTAAACAACTTTGACTTTGATTTTTCTTTTTTTGGTTGTTTTACCTTTACCTACCGCACTTTGTGCAAACATGATTACATTGTTCTTAAATATTAATTTTATTTGGAAAATATTTTGGGCTAAACTCCTTTGTTGGCCCAAGGCCTCCTACCACCTCTCCATTCGGCCCTGTGAAGAATAGCCTGAAGGAGTTTCCATGTAGACAACTACCTAATTTAACCTTTTTCTTAGGATCACTTTGTTGTCCGTTTATCTATTTATGGCAGATATCGACATTCGAGTAGGTATAAAGTTCACTTGATATTTGGTGAGAACCTTAGCCAGAGAACATCAGTCCATGATGCGCTGTCGACCTACTTTTTACTTCGAGCATTTGTAATAATTCCATAGACTGAAACCGAATAAACGCAATAGGTATGCACTTCACAGTTTTTCAATCTATGAACGGCGCGGTGGTTCGCTACCCGGTCGGAATTTCGATATTTCTCCCACCCGTTCAAAGCCCGAAGTTACCAGACGTGGGGAAAATATGCTTCGTGAAAATTATAATCAAGACATCCTAGTAGGATTCGAACCCGGCAGGTGTTCTACCGAACGCGCCAACGCGCCCGTCAACTTATCTTCATACCTACTATATTATACCACCTAGGTACCTACCTATGCCTATTGCCTAACATCTTATATTCTAATAATTTTAAATTGAACTTCTTACACAGTAAAAATCGTTTCTATGTTGAGTCAATAAAATAATAATAAACAGAAAACAAAACATTTCTCGTTTTAAAAGTTAAAATTTCATATTGTCTTTTATTAACGCGAGTATCACACATTTAAATAAAATACTGTATACCGGATTAAATAGCGATTTATTATTTATATTGTTTAAATTATTTATCCCGACGTTTTGGATGCTTTTCAGCAACCGTGGTCGCGGGGAGCCACGGAGTCTCCCCGCGACCACGGTTGCTGAAAAGCATCCGAAACGTCGGTATAAATAATTTAAACAATATTAAATTGCGTTTTAATCCGGCAGACCTTTTTTCTTAAAGAAAATTTAAAAAATTAAAAGCCAAGTGAAATGAGTAGGATTCGGTTCTAGCACTTGTCGGCCGCTATATGGCACGGCTCCCTTCGCTCGCTGACTTGTGGTGGGACGCTGTGGTCACCATACCAAGATGAACTTTTTTAGAAGGGAACGCACTCTTGCACGGAAACGCGCGCGCGATTCCACAGCAGACGGTCTCCAAGCTACAAGATCAGGGAGTTGGAAGCTCTTGACTTCTATTTTTTCCAGTATTTTTTGGCGGGAAAGAAATTCAATACCTACTCGAGAAGCAAAATACATTTGAAAATATAATAAAAAAGCAAAATACATTTGAAAATATAATATTACTTTCTAAGAAATTTATGTAGGGGAACTGAAGGCAAATGGTACCTATAATTAAGGAAACACTGGTCATTAGAGAGAGAGAGAGAGAGAGTTTATTTACTGCACAAACAACAACAAATTAACAAAGATTACTTACAAAACTAAACTTATAAGTAAACAATAAAAAAAAAAACATAAAAAATAAGAAAATGAATAAAAACAGTTTGTGTTTGGCAGTTAAAAGGCCGCAGTCTCAGCATTGTGTGGTAAGCTTCAGCCTCACGGCAGAAACTTACCACGCTGATTTTCAGCTGCAGCCTCAGTCACGCCACGGACTATCAGACGTTTGAATAATATTATAAACTAATCAAAATTAAATTAACAAACAGAAATAACAATAATAAAACGGGGACAGTATGCAAACTTATAGCTAAGAAAAATAAATAATAAATTAAAAATAAAAACTATTACTATACAGCATTTTTTTTTAAACTTTAAACCTAAAAATAAAATAAAATAATGATAATTATTGTAGTAGGGACTTCGGATGGACGATCAGATTGAGTAAGGGGTGCTATTCTGTACGCTGCATTGCCAATAAGTATCGCTTTAAATTATCTTTGAAAGATGCCTTTGATTTTAAATTGCGTATGGGCGGAGGTAGATTGTTCCAGCATTTAGTAGCTGCGTACTTAAAGCTACCCCTAAATTCTGCCGTACGATGCTGCGGCATCATGAGGATATGTGAAGATGGTCGTGTTTTATTTTGTTCGTAACTAAATGTCCAGCGTAACTTTCTAAAGAGGTATATTGGAGCTTGGTGCTTAGCGATACCATGCAGTAGACAAGCAAGATCGAGTTTACGTCGAGCTTCCATTTTCAGTACTCCTGCCTCGTTTATAAACGGAGTGACATGGGCTCGTGGAGGTATACGAAAACAGTACCGCGCACACGCATTTTGCACTCTTTGAATTAGACGTCTACTTTTAGCAAGGCAACATCCATCATAGACCACGTCACAATAGTTGAGCGTAGACAGAACTAGTGAATCACACAACTGAATACGCAGAGACTCACTTATGTAATTTCGAATCTTATACAGGACCTTTAATCTATAGATACAGTTGCGAACTCTTTCGGTTATATGTTCTTCAAAACGCAGTTGAGGATCTATTTGTAAGCCAAGATTTCTGACCAAATGGACTCTCTCAAGATTTGTACCATCAACAGTTATATTAGACCAGTGCCGAAGCCTTTAAAAATGGTAAAAAGTGAAAAAAAATTACAGTAGGATGAAACCCATTAGAAAAGGAGGGGAATATGATCAAAATGAAAGGAAAAATAAATTACGGTCGATCCGAGTTCGGGAAGTGGAAGTGGGGGGGGGGGGGGGGGTTTAAGGGTAAAAAACGGTTTATCTCGTTTTCCGGCAAAACTACAAGTCCTATGGAAAAAAGTCAAATGGCAAAGTTGTAGGTAACTTTTTTCACATAACCTCAAAATTTATGTTAAAAATTCAAAAAACCAAGTTTTTGGTTTTTTATTTTTATCTTTTACAAAAAAAATTTTTTTTAACGAAATTTTGTGAAAACTTACCTTTTTATGTCCCAAATACGCTGTAATTTATTTAATTAAAAATATTTATTTTTTCACCTTATTTTGAATTAATATCGAAAAAACACCCTAATTTTCAATCGAAAATTCACCCGTCAAAATATCAGCTTTTTTCAAAAAGTTGGTGTGGTTTCGGTTCGTTGGAATCTCTACTTTCTGACGGTGTAAAAAAATATATACTTTTTTAACAGCTGCTACGAAATAACAGGTATGTAGTAAGGCCCATACCCTATTAGAACCTTCCCCACTTCTCTATGAAACACATTTTGATGGGCTAAAATTTTCTGTAGGTCACTCAGGTATACAAGTTATCTTAAAAAAGCAATAAATAGACATCTACGCTTATAATTGAAAGAAGATTTTGCAACTTTCTCAAAATATTGTACATGTCTTATTAAATATTAACTTATTTGGTTTTTGGTTTTTGCGTTTTCTGAGAAGATTTACCATAGTAACATATATTTTTTTTTTCACCATCGGAAAGTAGAGATTTCAACGAACAAAAACCACACCAACTTTTTGAAAAAAGCTGATATTTTGACGGGTGAATTTTCGATTGAAAATTAGGGTGTTTTTTCGATATTAATTCAAAATAAGGTGAAAAAATAAATATTTTTAATTAAATAAATTACAGCGTATTTGGGACATAAAAAGGTAAGTTTTCACAAAATTTCGTTAAAAAAAAAATTTTTGTAAAAGATAAAAATAAAAAACCAAAAACTTGGTTTTTTGAATTTTTAACATAAATTTTGAGGTTATGTGAAAAAAGTTACCTACAACTTTGCCATTTGACTTTTTTCCATAGGACTTGTAGTTTTGCCGGAAAACGAGATAAACCGTTTTTTACCCTTAAACCCCCCCCCCCCCCCCCACTTCCACTTCCCGAACTCGGATCGACCGTAATTTATTTTTCCTTTCATTTTGATCATATTCCCCTCCTTTTCTAATGGGTTTCATCCTACTGTAATTTTTTTTCACTTTTTACCATTTTTAAAGGCTTCGGCACTGGTCTAATATAACTGTTGATGGTACAAATCTTGAGAGAAATATTTTTAATTAAATAAATTACACCGTATTTGGGACATAAAAAGGTAAGTTTTCACAAAATTTCGTTAAAAAAAAAAATTTTTTTTGGTTTCAAAAATTATCGACACTGGTCTATATTCGAAATGCGAGTCGATATCTGTTCTGTCTGATAAGATGAACCCAGTATCATATATTTACACTTCGATGGGTTTAAGACGAGGCTGTTTTTACTGGACCACTCTGATACATTCTCCAGATCGGAATTAAGAGAGTCAACAGCTGCCTCGGTATCGCTAGGTGGGAATTTTATATACAGTTGCAGGTCGTCGGCGTATAAGTGATACATGCAATTTCTAATTTCTTTACTTAAATCCGCACTGTAGATTATGTAGAGAATTGGACCCAAAATGGACCCCTGTGGTACACCTTTTTCTAAAGGTTTCAAAGACGACTCAACAATGTTGCCATTTGTCTGCCTTATTTGGACCATTTGCGACCTATGTTTTAAGTAGCTTCGGAAAAAACTTAAAGAATTACCATCGAAACCATAATATATAAGTTTGGATAACAGCAGTGGTACGTGAATCGAGTCAAACGCTCTCGAAAAATCAAGAAGGGCCAGTATTGTAACCATGCCTTCATCTCTACCAGTCAGGACATCATCGACAACATCCAGAAGTGCAATTGTGGTGCTTTTTCGTTTGCGAAAACCGGACTGTACCTCTGGCAAGATATTATTTTCTTCAAGGTAATGTGCAAGTTGCTCATCTACAACTTTTTCAACAACCTTCGATAAGCTAGGTAGAATACTTATTGGGCGTAAGTCTTTTATTTCAGATGGATTAGGTATTTTAGGCATTGGTTTGACTAACGCTATTTTCCACATATCAGGGTATTTATTTACCCATAGATATAATTTTATTGGTTATGGATGTAATAACATTCAGTGTTGTTGGAAGAGTCAGTAAAATCATATCCATGGATACACCGTCAAAGCCTTTAGCATTAGTTTTAATATCGAGCAGAATCTTGGCTATAACAGTTTCGCTAACAGTACTTAAACGAAAGGTGGAAGGACCGTGACGGTTATTTTTAAAGTATTCGGTTTGTGCTGCTTGAACATTATTAACTCCTTTAATATTTAAGAAATGGTTATTAATGTCTTCTGGTTTTATTAGGTGGTCTGGGAGATTTATTTCTTTAGTATTTGGTAGCTATGTCTTTTTTAAATTTTTCCATAAAAATTTAGGATTTTTTAAATTAGTATTAATGTTAGCATCGAAAAAAGATTTTTTTTCGTTATACATAGCTGTATTTACCATAGCTTTTAGTTGCTTGTATGAAAGTCTGTCACTATCGGATTTGCTTAATTTGTATTTATGAAGAGCTTCATCTCTAAGTTGCATCATTAACTTGATATTACTAGTAATCCATGGAGTAGGAGTAGGTAGTTATAAAAATAGCTTTATTGTAGGAACTTTTTATAAAATATCCTTGTTAGATTACTAATAATAAGAATTGTAAACTTATTACAGTTTACAATTCTTATTAATCGCACTTTAATTCAATCACAGAATTTGAAGATATTTGACGATTTCCAATATCTACTTTATGGCCCATTTTGCCTGCACGTGAAAGTAAAATGGACTACGCTAAAGGGCAAAATGGACACAATGATTAGATTGGACTGTGAATGGTTATTCAAATCTGAGCAACATCATTCACATACTAATTTTGTGTTCTCATCGTTGTCGTCACGCCAGCACAACTACAATGTGCCCAGAGGAGACAACTCGGGCATTGCACCCAACCGTCATTAGATAGGCAAGTCTCCTAACGTCCTTTGAAGTTAGGCCGCGGTAACGACTATCCATATCTGTTAGACACGAAACCAATTTTTTCGTGTTTCTTGCTTAAAATATCCTAGATTTTCACAGTTCCAGATCCTTATATGTCGAAACGTTGTTTTAGTGCAGTCTTTGGTACGTTATAGATTTCGGCTGCCTTTTTTTTTCTTTACTTTTTCGATAGATTTTGTCATATTTTTCTCGTCCCATGATTTTCTGTATATTCTTTTTTCTTATATAATTGTTAAACATCTAAAACAAAAAAGCCGCACAAAATGTAAGTAGTACCTACCTACCTATTAAATATAAACCTATACAAATATGAAGTCTGCCCGTGACTACGTTTGCTAGAAAGCATTCGAATCGTCGCGGTCGGGTAAAAGTTATTTTATTTAAATTATTTCGATGATATATCTGGTATTGCAGTTATGGATACATAAATAAACCTACAATTTTTTATTTGCACTAATTTAATTTAACAATATTTTTCAAATGTTCAGACAGTAAAATAAAGCTGTTAAATTTTTAGATTATTTTATATTTCTCTATTCTATTTTTGTCAATAGGACAAGGACATCATAACGGTATACGGCGGCATTTTCGAAGTGACCGGGAAGTATTTTGATTTGATCTGTGGCAGAGATGCCAGATGTACTCATGCACACAGTAGATCATTCACTATAATTTACTAGCTTTTACTTACTATCTATCTAATGTATAACAAAAATACAGTGTATCAGATACACTGTAATTAATTTCATATCAAAACTAACTGCCATCTGTAAAATCGACTAAACTTTATTGTACGCTGCATATTAACTTCAACAGGTTTATTATATAACTAGCGACCCGCCCCGGCTTTGCACGGGTGCAATGCTGATACTAAATACACTACAGAAAAACTGTTATTATTATACATATAAACCTTCCTCTTCAATCACTCTATCTATTAAAAAAAACCGCATCAAAATCCGTTGCGGAGTTTTAAAGATTTATGCATACATAGGGACAGAGAAAGCGACTTTGTTTTATACTATGTAGTGATTCTTACTGTACATTCGATTTTTAATTGATCCATCAGACTGTGGAGGAAGGGAGGTGTGCTCTTCCTCCAACCTAAAGGGAGGATCCTCGACCAGTCGAACCACTGACTGGCCGGCCGTAAGGCCCCAGTGGTTGATGTCGAGATGTTGTATATATACTTAGCGCGCACAGAAACTTTGATAGCGCGATTCAGGATTAGACGTCTTTGTATTGATTCTTGTAGCGGATTATAGATGTCGCTACAAGACTAACAAAGTCACTATTATTATCAAATAATATCTACTAAGACAAAAGTAAAAGTAACCATAAAACATCACGTTAATACTCGCTAATACAAAATATGAAGCTCCGAGTATCTCATTCAAAGTGGGACATTGTATTGGCTGAAAAACAGCAACAGTAATGTTACAAACTCTTTTTGAACTACTACCCAACACTAATCAAATATATTATTATAAAATTAATCTTCTGTAAGTGATACAGATAGTGATAAGTTTTATTTAATATAATATGCAATTTTTTAGAACACAATAGTGTATTTTTTTTAAATACTGTATTTTACTTTATGTTATACTGTATTTTCATATTAAACTGCTGTATGTTTTATTTTATAACTAGACATCGCGGGGGCACGAATCATTTGTAGATTATATAAACAGAGAGAACAAACTACATAAAGCCTTTTGAGAGTACCTAACCTATATCTACGGAGGAGCGTTTCTGCATCAATTCATATCCTTTCAGTACCAAGGCCGAGGAGATTTAATACCAATAGGAGGAGATCAATTAATTTTCAAATTCAAATTGTCAAAATCGACAAGTCTAATTAAATCAATTAGACTTTTTTAATTTTAAAATACTTATGTAGATCTTTTTTTGAATAGAACACTACAGGCACAAATAAATACTCTCAGAGGACGCATAAAACTAGGTATTACATACTAATTGTCTATTCTAGATAGATAATATTCTTTGACATATTCGTTCGTGCCCTCGCGATAACGATGTCTAATTATAACCATAGAGTATACCTTATATAGAACACTGTTTTACATATTATCTGATCTCGCGATACTGGTCTGTGGTTAAAAGCGGTGGCTTCACTACTCTCTAGACTCTGTAGTCTGTACCGTCTAATGTCTATTGTCTATCAGTGTGGTCAACGTAGGCGATTTATCGCCATTTAGGCTACTCAGGACAAGAACCGGCGATGAAAAAATCTGAAAGGCAACTGGTCGCCTATTAGGCTACTTCAGGGACATGTCATGAATCGCAAATGAACTAGTTTTAATAAAAAAAATAATCACTCTAAAATCTGTATGAGATATAAAAAATGATGTTCGTGTATGTTGGTATGTTTCGGGGCGGGGTATACCCAGAATTTGTCTTAGAAATTAGTGCAATGTAGGTACCCATAGAGTATTAGGTACCTAATACCTATATTGCTGTTAGTGACTACTGCAATTATCTATATTATACTGACTAAATAGTTCGGGAAAATGTTTTGTGCCTTTCGTTTCGTTCACTTTGTTCTTTAACAATAATATAGTATTAAGTATAAATAAAGTTAAAATTAAATATACACTACAATTTTTATATTTCGGCTCCTTTTTAGGATACAGATCCTGAAATTCGGCTACATTAGGCTACTTAGGCTGTGAAAAATGGCGATATCAGTCCCGTTGTCGTTGGCAACACTGTTGTCTATGGCCCTGTGATATTTTTTGGGGATTGGGGTGTAAACTATTCAATATTAATTGTAGTGTGCGCTTTCTGTGTGATTAGGAATCCTAGCCCTAATATATAACGTTATAATAAAAGGAAATTTTTGAAACTTAAAATGTCTACGGATAATATTGAAAAATTATATCAAAACTATGGAATACTCGCCGACGCTAAAGATGATATTTCAAAGGTAACCTCCAATTGAATTGAATGCTTATAGAATATTGTATATTACTGTGTTTTTCTTATTTACTATTGGTTTTATTAACAGCACGAAAAAGAATTTTTGGAGATATTAGCTGCTGTAAAAGGTTCTGATAAAGAAAAACGTCTAGCATCACAGTTTATTGCGAAATTCTTCAACAGCTTTCCAAACTTGGCGGATCAGGCTATTGAAGCCCAATTTGACCTTTGCGAGGATGATGATGTAGCGGTAGGTACATATAATCTATGCAAACTTTGTTTCTTTAACATTTGTAATGCCTATCATTGCAGATAAGTAATATTCCTAGTCCCATTCCATAACGTTCATAAGTGTACATTGTGTTACCTAAATGAATAAATGATTTTGAATTTGAATAACAGTAATAACATAATTTGAGTTAATTTCATATAAAACTTATTTCATTAAAAATTTGTCCAATTACTATTTTCAGATTCGTAAACAGGCAATAAAAGAGTTGCCTATAATGTGCAAGAGTAATAAACAACATACTCAAAGAATTGCTGATATACTGGCACAACTAATGCAATCTGAGGATTCAACTGAAATCAACATAGTCACTAATTCATTACTAGCTATTGTTAAAATTGACCCACGTGGAGCTCTGGCTGGCTTGTTTTCTCAAATACATCAAAGTACTGATAGTGAAATTCCAAATGAAGTTGTAAGGGAAAGATGTATTAAATTGCTGGCTACTAAAGTTAAACAGCTTGGAAGGGAAGTCATTAATAAGGAGGCAGAAGACCTTATTATTTCTGAAGGCAAGAAAATATTGGAGGTCAGTTTTTCAAATTCCATTACTGACTGAATGTTCTAATTTAAATTATTACTTATTATAAACTTATTAAATCAAGCACCCAAAATTATTGTTTTAAAAACATAGTGACATTCAAAATTAATATCACAGTTCATACATAGTAAATTGTAAATAAATGATTTCTAAATGATTTTTCTTATTAAGAACTTAACTCTCCTAGGGATTTTTCTGTGAGTTTCCCTAGTTTTATTGAATGGTATATAGATTCTGGATGCAGACTTCCAAGTATAGAGTGAAATCATAGAGTATTTACACAACGATGATGCATCACTTTTATAAGTAGTTGCAGAAGCTACTTATAACATAAATCTTTATAATTATTATATTATTTTTGTTATGCTTTATACAAAGAAATATCATTTTAGAATTATAATATTTTTTATTATTATAAATCTAAAATGAGCTTCTACCTTCCATAAAAAGAATAATATTTAAGCTTAACTTTGCAATGGTTTCTATAATTGATTATTTTTAATTTGATTAGTTTGAAGGTAGTTATAAAAATACAATATTAAAATAGGTATATTATGAGTAAATGAAGATTTATTATTGTTGTCAGGATGTTGTTGCTGAAGAATTTGAGCACATTATGGATTTACTGACCTGGTCAAGACTAGGAAAAACTCCAGCTGGTAAAAAAGAATTAACACAAATAATAGCTGCTCTTGCTTTTGCTCCTGATGACTGGCATCCTGAAGATCCCGAATATGTGGATAGACTCATACAGTGCTGTCAACATGCTTTGCCTTTATTTACGGTAACAATTAAATTTAATATTGTATAAGTAAATATTATTCCAAATTTATCATTACTCAATGCATTATTATGAAAATACTAAGGCACCAGCTTAAGTATTATGTTAATACTATTTCAAAGATGCAAGTAGTGTATTGGTATTGATAGTTTATTAAGTGTTTGGATAAATATGATTAAAACAAGGTTATATTCATCAAATTAAAACTATCTTTACTATAACAAAAATAGGTTAAAGTCTAAACTGTTCACAAATTTAATTTCAGCCACAAGTTGATTCAAATGAATTTATCAATATCTTCTGCGACCATGTTCTCTTGAAATGGAATGAAATAGCGACAACAGGTGGGGGGACAGATCCGAAGCTTGAAATCTTAAAGATATTTGCTGAGCTCACTGAACATTGTGGGGAGATTGAAGATATAGAAAAGAAGATTGACATTGTGTACAATGTTCTAATCGTAAGTTTGGTGTTTCAGTATGAATATTAATTAGAAAATCATAATATTACAAAATCCAAATATTACAGTGGCTTTACCAGAGCTTACAAGTTACATTGCATTGTGACTTTTTTCTTCAAGTAATTGTATTAGCTTTTTGAGATAGTGAAATTTACGAACTTCTTGTTGTTATTAAAATATATTTATTTCTATTGCAGAATTATTTGCCAGAAGCGCCAATAGTAAATGAAGAGGAAAGTGCTGAGAAAAATACAGAAACAGAAAAATCAGATGAAAGCAAATCAACAGCGCCTTCTCTACAGTTCTCGCATGTGGAATGTGCATTATTTGCTTTACATTCATTGTGCAGGAAATCTCCAGAGGCACTTGGTGCTGATGCAGCAAGACTGAAGGCTTTACGTTTGAGACTACAGTACACAGCAAGGCTGACACAAGGATATATAAAAAAGTTGAAGGAAGTCACTCAGGTAAAAATATTGTACTATATGCTTTATAGCAGGAGTCATGACTTGTGAATGTATACATTCAAAATTAATCCTTTTGCCATCCAAAATTGTCTAAAACAACTTTATAATCACAACTTTTGATGCATACAAAACTTATTTTCAATATAGCAATTGTGCTATTCAAAGCAAATTAAATATAAAATAATTAAAAACATTTTGAATAAACTAGAAATATTACCAAAACAGGCAAGCACTTCACCATAAATGCAATAAGTAGTGTATTTATGGTGAAGGCATATATATATATATGTGGAGAGAGAAGGTGTGCTCTTCCTCCAACTTAAAAGGAGGAACCTCGACCATTCAAACCACTAATGGACGGGCCATAAAACCCCAGTGGTTGATATCGAGATGTTGTATATACTCACATTGTGATCTATTTATAGGGCAAGAAGGGTGAAGATGCAAACACTGACGAAAATAAACTGAAGATAGCAGCTTTGAAAACAACTTCAAATATCAATACACTGATCCGCGATATATTCCGAACGCCTCCTAGTTTCAAGAGCAAAATACAACTGTCTTTCCAAACAACAAAGAAAGAAGAAAAAGAGGTATATTCTATATGATACTATATAGTTCTATGCCATTGTTTTAAATTAAACACTGTTACATTAATTTTTATGATATTATATTATTACTGGAATGAAAAGATGTGCTTGTGGTATTATATTATAATTAATATAATGATGCAGAGATAGTTATATTGATACTAAGAACAAACAACTAAATAAATTTTAAACAAATTTCAAAGTTTCAAACTATATATTTGCTTCTTGTATGAATGTTTTGCTATTCGAGAATAAAAATTCAAATTTTATTTACAGGATAAAATTATTGCTCACTCTGAAGACAAAGATACAGGAGCTCAAAAGCGACACCGTCCCATAACTTTCGACAATGGTGATAAAAAAGAATCACCTGAGAAGCGGTCAAGAAGTGGTGAAAGAAATAATCAGAAAATGTACACCCCACCATCTGGAAAATATAGTTCCAGACTTAACACTGGTCGGTTTATGGGTGGTAACTCCGGAAGGGGTAGAGGGGGCTATGGGCGACGTGACTTTCGCAATAGCGGACCATCCTTTAGAAGACGCAGTAATTACTAAATATCAATGACAAACAACAAAGTAGAGAACAGCGACTATTGACCAATTTGACATGACAATGACTTACTATTGAACTACAACAAAGTCGATTTAATATCCTAAGACACAATTCTTGGTTTTTGCCAGGATATTAGAAATAGGCATTTACAGAAGCAGCTGCAGCGGTTCTCTCCATTTAATATAGGTGCTGATGAAGGCATGTTTTGATTTTTTTTGGTACATTTTATAGTAGCTCAGGAGTAATCAGCTGTAAAAAAATTGTATTCAACATAATATGGTTATTTCTATGGTCTGGTATGGTAAGTATAGACACCAAATACATATTATTTTATAATTCAGCTCTACTTCATAGTTTCTTCCATGGATAGCTTCAGGGCAGTTCTTTTTCATCTCTTGTAAGTATTAACATTTTTTTTACTTGTATGCAGAATGTTTCCTAATGGAGATCATCGTAAGTATCGTTCTCTTTTATTTTCAGTTTTAATTAGCAGTAGCACCATGGAAATTTGTAACTGAATCTTGTTTCAGATGACCTCATGTTTCTTTTATTATAAAGAAACTTGAATCGCCGTTTGGATTTATCTTATAAATTAAATATATTATCAATCTATAATATTTCGTATTTTATTTTCTGTGATGTGTACTGTTTAAGTAAAATTTAATAATTTACTCCTAAATCAAGTTGGTCTTCTGATAGCTGTAGAAGGATTAAATAAAAATATCAATCAGAATGTTGATTAAGATTTAAGTCTTCATTTTTAAAATAATCATATGAGGGGATACTACAATAATCTGTTTACACTGTACTTTCATATTTTAAACAGCTATTTGCTAAATACATTTCTATCCTGCCTCTGCAATTTCGAAACTATATCATCAATTTTTGACGGGCTCGTTGGCGCGTTCGGTAGTACACCTGCTGTGCTCATCGATGGGTCGTGGGTTCGAATCCCATCGGGTAGTCCCACGTCTGGTAACTTCGGGCATTGATCGGGTGGGCGAGCCGTGAAGTGCATATTGCGCGTTTCGGTTTCAGTCTAAGGATTTCCGAATGCTCGAAGTAAAAATTGGGTCGACAGCGCATCATTGACTGATGTTATGTGGCTGGGGTGTCACCTACCATCAAGTGAACCTCATGATCGTCTGTCGATATCTGACATAAAAAAAAAAAACAATTGTATATTTGCAAGTAATACATTGGTTTACATTTGAAAGACAACTGTATGGTTGGTATATTTAAATTAATTATATTCAAAGATACTTCTTAATGTCTTTATTCATCTTAATAAAATAATTTAACATAATTGATTATCTCATATTATCTACAACATTACACATTAAATAATCAAGCTCATAGCACGGATCAGGATTAGAGTTTTCATTTGGATTGCTTTCCATCTGTTCCAATATTTCTGTGGGTACTTTGAAATTGGACTCAATTTCATTCTGATCAGGCAAACTTTGAAGAGCATTTTGCAAGATGTCTTGAACTTTATCCAAGTGCTTTTGGAACCTAAAAATATACAAGACATTTGTTTTTCATTTTTGTATTAAAACCAATTAAGTAAATGTGGCTACTAATAGCCGTTATAAAAAATAATTACTAAACTTAATACATAACTCAAGTAGCTTTTTTTTAATAACGATAATAAGGTATATTTGACTGTTATTACCTCTAAGAGCAGTTTTACTTTACTAGAGAACATGACAATGTGATACTTTAGTATCATCAAGAACTGCAATAATTCTTCTTTAAGAAATTATGGTAACATACTAGATGTTATAAATAATATTAATAGGAGGAAAGATTTGTTTGTAATGATTAAAATTAAAAACACTGATTTAAAAGAATCTTTCACCAATAGAAATCTACATAATCAGCAAGGCAATTTTTTTTGCTGTTGCTAGTATGATAAAAATTTTTTTGTAGTAAAATCATCAATGATACCCAGCACTGGGAGGCAATGGGTAATGTCGGACTCAATATGTTACATGCCTATAACTAAAACCCCACAGTGGCCATCTTTGGTGCAAGAAATCAGAGGGTCTGGGATATAATGAATCGTTTTAATAAAATAATTAAAGGTGTTATTAAACCAATTCTTATAGTTAAGTCAGCCACAAACAAAATGTAAAATACTAATTTCCAAAGTTTGTTATATAAACAATACAAAAAGAAATAAGTAAAAAAAAAAATTTGTGAGCCACCTAAATTCAATTGATTTGCCTCCATTTGCAGGGGGTAGGGTAGGGGTAAATATAGATAAGTACCTCATGGCAGTTTCTACTCTTTGACGTTTTTGTAACTCCATCATAACTCTCAGTGTCTCTCGTGCCTGATGGGGCCTGAATTCATTCAATAAATGATGAATATGAATAAATAATAGACTTAAATCTTCCACTTTTTCTGCTCTTTTTGGAGAATCTGGACAGTGAACCAATAAGTCTAGTAGGTCAAGGAAGTTTACAAGAAGAGAATGATTCAGTTTTTTCAGTTCTCTTCTTCTTTCGAAGTGCATAGGATAAAGCCTACGAAAACCCTGTAACACAATGAATTGTTATATATACTTCTCATTATTTATAGGATATTATTAAATCACAGATACATACATTTTCTATTATATAACAAAGAAAACTTAATTTACCTGGCTTTCTAGGGAACGAATTATTGTATCATCAGCATTAAAAGTATTTCCAAACATAGAATATGTATCATGAATAGGACGTGGTGGTAAAGGTGCACGGTTTCTTCGTATATTTTCATCTGTATAGAAGTTAATGTACTGCATTGGAGGAAGTGGCAGTGAACTGACTTGTGCTGTTTCTGAAGACATTCTGATGATCTGCAATTTTAGATTATTGTGAAGAAGATTATTTACAGCTATTATTTTTAAATTAGAAGTCTGTTAAAAGATTGGAAGTTAATGTATACTGCATGGGGAAAATAGTTCCATACTTACTTGTATATATTTGAGATTCGGCAAAATATGTTTAGTTGTTATTATAGAATACTACGTTGATTAGTAAATCAAAAAAATTAATTGAATTGATAAATATAACGTTCTTCTGAGTTCTGAAATACGGGAAATCACTAAAATTTAACGTCATATATTAGTATTATCATTATTATTATTAAAATTATTTAAATATATTCTCATCAGGTTCTATGCTACAGAGACAAAGATTGAGAGAAAATACATAATATTTCGTAGTTCGTATGTAGATTCAACAATGTTGTTGTACTTACATATTTTCTACCTAATTTATTATTATTTATTACTAAATACTAATTGTGAGTTGTAGTTGTCACTTGTCAGTTTTCTATTGTCAGTTGTCAGCACCACAGATAATGTCGTTATTCGTATCATGATGTCACAGCTAAGGTACAATAGACAAAAATTTAATAGAACTAGCAAAACACCCCGGCTCCGCACGGGTGCAATTTATATGAAAAAAAGTTACACGCTGATAATATAATATAGCTTTCTATTGGTGAAAGAAATTTTAAAATCAGTCAAGAATTTTTTGAGTTAAATCGTAACAAAACCGAAAAAATTGAACAAATTGACAAAGTACGGTACTACCCCTTGCCGCATTACTCGCTGAGCTGCGTGCAAGGCATTGATTGTATTAAAAGGTAGATACAGGACTGAATCACAGAATCTGGTCCTACTCAACTAAGTGATTGCCCGTAGTTGGCACTCAGTCGCGCACGGACCATCGTTGATCACACAGTTCAATAATTTTAGTTATTTTGTAATAAATACGCATCAAAATGACTTCTTGTGCAGCTAAACAGTGTTTTAATAATACAAGGCAGAAAAATAAGACACAAGGATTACTTACCACTCATAAGTACGGCCAAAAATGTTAATTTGTTGAAAATTAAAATAATATTTAATGTTTGCTTCGCCATTTTTGTGAGAGCGAGATAAATATTACAAATATGCGTGAGAGACACGATACGCACATAATGCGCGAGTTGCGAGAACGCGACGAATACTAGTGAGGTTGCGTAACATTAGCAACACAAATTTAATTAAATTTTAATAGGTTTTTGTGTTTTTTATTTTTGTAATACCAACCGTGGTTATTTAATTTCAAGCCGATTTAATTGATGTTTCATTATAGTTATGTTTTACGCAATACTTATTAAAAAAAAAAAGATTTTACCAAGACAACAGTATGTACTTAGTTTTTAGTCATTGTTAGTGCAGAATCACTATATTTTCTAGTTATTACCCGATTATGGCAAAGCAGACGGTTATTATTTATTTTTATTGTTATAGCTAATTACATGGACCTAAAAAAAAGAGCGGACAGAACGTCGCTAAGAAATATTTGAAGCACCACAATGGCGGCGGCGAACTATGTGTGAGTGTCTAAATTATTGCCAGATGGAAAAAAAATACCCAATTTTAAGGTGTGATGACCTCGGAACTTGGATTTTATTATAAATAACAAAAAGGCAACGTAATACTCTAAAATCTGATTTTATATAAATGAGCACTTTTAAAATAAATGATGTATTTTTTGTTTAATCTTTATATTCATTATTGCGTTTGTATTATTTATAAATGAACTGCATTCATGCTCAAGGTAACATGATAATTATTTTTTAACTTTTATTTATACTCGATAAAATTTGGTATACCTAAATAATATTTGATCTTCCTATTTAGATATTTGTCTTTTTTGACTATTGATGGTTTTTAAATCAAGTGTGCCTTATAATATTGATCTCCTAATAAATACAATTTGATCTATATTATAATTAAAGTTTAAAAAATATTCGATCAATCATATTTAATGAAAAAATATCTTTATTTATAATATTATAATAAATTTACACGGTGATAAGTACATTAAGATAAAAATAATTTAACTCCTACATTTAAGGTAAGTTGCAAATTTAAATTACTGACAACACTGTTTGGTTGCGTTTTGCTAAATTATATTGAAGTATAAACGAGAATTATGGTGAATAAATAACTTGCTTACTTATGAAAGGTGATTCCCTGACTTTCTTTAATGGAACCATTATGGTTTCTACAACTTTTCACCACGTAGAACGGCATCTTTTATTTTTCGTCATATAACATCACGCGCAGGCGGTTGGGAGCGTAATGGCGAGCGATCGGCTTCCTATGGTGTGAATGTGTGCGTGCCGGCGTGTTTGTATTAGCGAGCTGGCTTCCTAGGGGTGCTTCAGTTGTTGTAACGAGAGGTGGTGTCCGCTCTTTTTTTTAGGTCCATGGCTAATTACTTCAAGAAGCTCCTTACAAACATTTTGTAAAACATAAAAATTGGCGATTAAAAAGAGTGTCAGAGAGTTTATTGCTAGTTCTTCTCGTCCGTTTTACGCCCTTGATTTGAGAACTGGCAGTAAATGTAAAATTAGAATCATTTAATTTTTTATTATTTTTATTGACGTAATGAATGTGTGATACTCGCGTTAATAAAAGACAATATTTTGAAGATATATTTGGGATTGTTCTAAAGTCTATTTCTATAAAACGTGAAGGTGATAAGGATTGATTAATTAGTGATAAATATGTATATTATTTATAATAATATTATAGTAGGAGTTTAAAGCTTTTTCTTTTATTTAATGGCGAAGTTTTTTTTATGGCAACTCGATATTGACATTTGACATTTAACAGCAGTGAGTTCGGCAAACTATTTAATGACGTCTGACGGGTTGACGATTGGTATTTTGTACCTGCCTATTTATCTAAAGTCTAAACATTGTTCGAGATAAAGTTTTGTGAGTTTATGTGAAGTAATATGTGTTCGTGTTGTGATTTGAAAAAATAAATAGTCCTGGACATTAAATGAGTGAGCAGAAGAATAAATAGGGGTGTATGTTTAGTATAGTTTTAATGGTATAGTAAAATTTCATTCAATTGATATGTTTATGGCTGTAGCGGTTTATCTTGCGTAAAAGTAAGTTTTTAGTTTAAAAAAAACTTAGCAATTGAAATAAGCCGGCAAAGATTAATTTCTCAGGAATATTCTATTGGTAGAGCACAAAATATTCCTTAGATCTCACAATATAAAACATAGGTTTCTGTTATTTCTATAAAGCTCATTCTTAGCTTAGTTCTGCAGTCGCCGTTTTAAGTAATAAATTGCAGAAGTAAGATTTTTGCATTGATTGCATAGATTTGATTTTGCTGGGCACAAAAAAAACATCCTACAATCTACCAGGAAGACTGGCTTAAAGAACATGCATAGGGCTGGAAGGCTGATGCAGGTTCTATTAATTTTATCTTTTATTTACTGTATATGATTTTTTTTTATAAAAAATATTGAATATATAATATTTTTAGATACATAATGGCTGGCACTGAAGAAGATGAAGTGCTGCGAGAAACATTCATGGTTAAGAGATCCCAAAACAAGAAAATATTTACTCCTGTAAACTATAAAGAGCGGTGGTTTGTTTTAACACGCAAGGCACTTATCTACTATGATTCAGATGGTCAAGTAAGTTCATATGATAAAGAAGTTAAGTTAAAAAAAATGTCAGGTCTGAAACAATTACAAACAAATGTATTTAAATTACTTAGTTACATTAAAATTATTATTTATCAGGGTCAAATAATAGAATGAGCCAATGCCAGGGCCAATCAACCCTCTAAATTTAAGTTTTCAGGAGTAATATAAAATTCATTTCTTCTGTTGATTGTACAGCTATTTATGGTCCAGGTGAAAATAAGTATAAAACATTCATTTAAGCTAATGATGGATATGTGTAAATCCATTTGAATACAAGTCCAACTTTGCTTGATTATTCTGCGGGCTAACTGTATGTATGATGATGCGGCAACAAAAATGAGGGTTATGGACCAGTGGGGAGTGCTAGATCTGACCTTGATGCTTGATCATGTAATTGGGATCAGAATAGAGCATATGCAGTATAAGCTGCATCTACTGAACATTATTAGATGCACAGATACACAGTTAGGCAGATCTATATACAGGGGACTTTAATGTAGTTCATCAGAACCTCATTAAAATCACAAACAAAATGTGAAATTGACATATTTGATTTATTATTTATGTTTTATGAGCTCCACATTAAAATAATAAAAATATATTTTGGTTTAAATAGGTCAAGACTTCCCAGAAACTTAAAGGATTTTCATGAGAGCAATTTTAATATAAATTAAAGTAAAATTTAAAACTATTTAAAGGCCGCCAACGCACATGCAAGTCCTCTGGTGTTGCAGATGTACATGGGCAACGGTAATCACTTACCATCAGGTGAACCGACTGCCTGTTTGTCCCCTATTCCTTAAAAAAAACTTTAAATTATTTTGATATAATAAAGACTTTGAACATACTATAATTAATAATGCAATATGTTGCTAAGTATAACACATTTAATCATTTTTCTTTACATTGTGTGCAACTAAGGATGTAACCTGTTTTTAAAATATGTAAGTATAGTTTTTTTACCCCATTTGTATGATAATGTTAATTTATTGTGTTCTGTTGCACTACTATTATGAGAGAATTTATTTATTTACAAAAAACAAATAAATCCATGATATTGAAAAACCGTGAAGTGCATACTGCGCGTTTCGGTGTCAGTCTATGGATTTCCGAATGCTCAATGTAAAAATTACGATGTGATTGATGTTATATGGCTGGGGTTTCACCTATACTATCATCAAGTGAAAAAAACAAAAATACTTCTTGGCCACAAACCAAAATAATAATAATTTATCAATAACAATGTACCTATACAATATTAGTGTAAATGCTAAGATTCACCAGCCGGCCTAGCATGACCTCCACGATATATCCCGCGGACGATAGAAGACAAACTAAGATGTAAGATATCTCGATATTATATTAAATCTCGACATCGACAATTTTATAGAAAAGATATCTCGATCGACAAATATATCAATTTTTGATATTAAAAGTCGAGTTTTAAGTGTAATTGTCACGTAAGACCCGGAAGAAATAAAGAGATAATCGATTAAAACACGAGAAAACGGTCGACAACATTTTGTCGCGGTTGTCATGCTAGGCCGGCTGAACAGGACAGGACTCGATGCGTAAACGAACTATTTTTTTTCCGAGCGTTCGGCAAATATTCCATTCTCAACAAATCATTGGGTCCGGGATCAAAGTCACAACATGCGACCTTTGCCAAGTCCGCCCTAAAAGTAAACAGAGTTTAAGTTGTAAGTTATAATATCTGAATTATTCTTATAAATTTTTAAAGACGACCGCTGTCTGCAAACTCGACCGCACTGAAGCGTAAATTCAGGTAGGAAGGTATAGAAAAAAAAAACAAAAATTTCATTCGCAAGTCGTCGTTTAGATAAACTCAAGATCTGTCTATTTTATTGTGAATCTTTCTAGATTACACTTTTTTACACTTTTATATTGTTAAATATTGCGTGTCGGCTTCTTTATTTTCTAAGGATTAGTTAAAATCAAATATGCGATTGTGTATGTAGGGAGTAAGGGGTGACTAGGGTGTGAGAAATAGGAAAGGGTCGGAAGACGCATGCGTGGTTTGGGCGTGTCAGCTAAACGAAACGGGGTCCGCCGTCCGCCGGCAGTTCAGCACCGCCGATCTGCCGTTCATCGCCCTTTCCTTCCGGTAAAGATTTATTCACTCATAGCATTTTATTCTATCAAATAAGTCTATTTTTTTTTCGTAATTGAATAACTGCAGTGTGTTACAGTCAGTGCTCTCTTTTGAATCTGATCATTGTTTGTGCAAAAATAAAAAAAAAAACAACAAAAAGACACAAAAGAAGTAGAAAAGTGCTTTATTGCGTTGCTGTTTATTTCGTTAATACTTATTGCGATTTAAAAATTACTTAGTTAAAAATATTTAACCGGATTTCGGCCTACATTAATTTTATATGCCATATTCAGGCATATCGTTGTAGTCTTTTAACACAATCGAGTTAAGCATATTGTATACCTACTCTAAATGCCGTCAAATACCGGTTTTTATTTGTGGGTCTAACAGTGTAGGTGGATTTTTTAAATAACTGATAGTTTAAATTATGAAAGGTTCGTTATGTATTCTAATTATGGCAAATTCTTACAGAGAAAATGATAAATCTACTTTCCAAGTATACATTTTTTTATAATCTACAATTTTCATTACTAAATTTTTTATGAATTTAAATATATGTTACCGCTGATCATTTCCGTGACTAAACTGATGAAATTATAGAAATATCTTATCAAATTATATATAAAAACAAAACTTTAATCTTCGGTCATTATTTCAACTTATAATACAGAAACTTAACGCGTTGTGAACGTAACACTTGGTTGCTTGTAATCATTCACCCCGTTGCAGTGCTCTTCGCTAACTTCATAATGAGGGAGAGAGGACCCTCCATGATAATGTATGCATAGGCAGTTCTAGTGCAGTTCCTATGTGAACAGTTTTAATGGAGGACCCTTTGTCACACATTCAATGTTTGTTCAAGGTCCCCTTCTATAGGTACATCTCCTTTGCGTGTTTTGATATTTTCTTTTTGAAAATGCCCTGTTGTACTTTTAGCGAACACGACATAACTATACAAATATCAGCAGTTTTATCAACCGAACCGATAATTAACCAGATATTTGCTTAGACGATCTTATTGACGCCATTTTCCCTTCAGGAAATTGTGTTTGTTACTTGGCGAGTTCAGCGAGTGCGATCTGTAATTTACACCCGTCTGGGAAATCTATTGATTTAAATTGTATTACTGGGGATTCTTTTCGAAAATATTATTTACTTTCCTATTTTCATTCTGTTTTGTAGATTACGGAGGTGGATAAGTCAAACGTTGAGTTTTGATTTTGATTTAACCTTGGTCACAGAAGCACGAATACTGTTGTACTCACTGTGTCGCGAGGTTTTTGCTTGTATGGAATAGGATTGGGTTTAATTTTAATAATGTTATGGACGTATAGGTTTATGAAAATATTTTTCTACAGAAACGTAAAGAGCGAGGGCGGATTTCGACAGATACCATACATACAGTAGAACAAGCACAACTAGGAGAACTTAGCAAGCAAATACCGGATGGTGACAACGAAAAAAGTCCAAGCTATAGGTATCCCTTCCAGGTAACTTATAACAATAATTTTTTTCTTAAAGGGTATGCTATTAATCAGGACAAGTGTATGCTGCCATAAATACCCCTGACACGCTTACAAAATATTAATTTCAAAATTATGTTTACAAATGTCTTTAGATAAATACTGTATTTTATTAATGCGATTGCATGACACATTTCATTGAATTATCTTTTACCGAATTAAAATACGATTTGTTCATTATATTATTTACCGATTTATCCCAACGTTACATTCTTAACCTTTGACGGGCTCGTTGGCGCGTTCGGTAGAATACCTGCCGTGCGCATCGATGGGTTCGAATCCCACCGGGACGACATGTTTATAATGTTCTGTAAGCATGTCTTCCCCACGTCTGGTAACTTCGGGCATTGAACGGGTGGAAGGAATATCGAAAATCCGACCGGGTAACGAACCACCGTTCATAGATGGAAAAACCGTGAAGTGCATATTGCGCGTTTCGGTTCCAGTCTATAGATTTCCGAATGCTCGAAGTAAAAATGAGATCGACAGCGCATCATCGACTGATGTTCTGTGGCTGGGGTATCACCTACCATCAAGTGAACCTCATGCTCGTCTGTCGATATCTGACCTAAAAAAAAACTGTTGAATAGGTTTATATCAGTTGTTTGATAGGTAGTCCACTTATTTACGTTTACCACCTATGTGTTACCCCGAAACCCTGTTATTATTATAGTGGGATTGCATGCAACTCTGATTCATGATGACATAACATACGGCAGATTGTGCACAGGTGGGATACACGGAGCAGAACTCAGACTACACGTTGTATCTGGCTGCGCGTGAGCATTCAGAGAGATTAAACTGGATACATGATATTAGAACCGGTAAGTGTTTATTCATGTATCTATTTTCTACAATATGGTAACTTCTTATTGACATTTCAACAGTACGTCAGAATATTTTCAGAGCAAATTCTTTATCACAGTGTGTGTTACACCAATTAAACGTGGTGCCGAAAATAAGGTTGCCAGCGGGTTACATGATTTCGGCTGATTGGTTTATCTGAAATCAAACAAAAAACAAACTGCATATTAATCTGTGACTAACAATAGAACTAGAATCATTCGAAAATATTGAAAATCCACGTTTGAAAATTACATTCTGTGTCATAAATAAATAAATAGTAAATCTGTTATTTATATTCAAAAAAAAGGATAAAAAAACGTCACAAGGGTTGACTTACAACGTTGCGTTGTTGTGTTGAACAACAATGGAGTAAAAAGAAGAATATTTTCTAGATATTTATTAAAGTCCTTTCACTTTTCATCTGACCCTCGTTTTTTCATATCTACTGCTGTAAAATAGAATATATGCGTTTTATTATGCTGACTATTGATACTAAAACTTCGTCTTCAGGCATCGTATATGCTATATGAAAGCTTATAAGCAATACAGATTACAGTGTCAACCCACAAAATGATGAAAATGTAAATTTTGATACCGATCTCTTAATTATGAGCTGGAATACATTTTTCAAAAGAGTTATATATCATTTAAATCGTTTTAATAGCAAAAAAAAATGTAAAAAAGTAGTGGGAACGAAACCCTAACATGTTTAAAATATTCCACAACAATGCTTTAAATTCTATTACTTTCATTGCTGCCAAGAGAAACGATATACATTTAGTGTAATAATAATAATAATAATTACAACAACATCTATTGTTTATGACATTTAAAAAAAAAAAAAACCTAATTATAACACTTCAAACTCAATTTTCTCAAAATGGCAACCATGTGGGTTGACACTGTATTGTTTAACAGCGTCCACATATCCTTTTAATATTTTATTATATGTGTTAGACGTGCCAACAGGCTAGGAAGTATTTTGTTTCTCTTATACTTGGAATGTACAACGGGGTACCGAAACCACAATATGGAATGTTAAAATGCGGTGACTCACTACAGTTCCTACAGGTGGTGATTTGTAGTCGATAAAAAGTTATCTAAAAGAGATAAAAAACTTGAACAGGAAATTATAACACAATGATTGCATAATTACATATTTCAATACAAAAGCCAACTTTTGGGTTAGTTTGAATATCTACATCTATGTATATTATATTTGATGGGCTCGTTGACGCATTCGGTAGAACACTTGCCGTGCGCATCGATGGGTCGTGGGTTCGAATCTCACCGGGACGTCATGTTTATAATATTCTGTAAGCATGCCTTCCCCACGTCTGGTAACTGGTCTGGTCTGGGCATTGAACGGGTGAGACGAATATCGGAATTCCGACCGGGTAACGTTCATCGATGAAAAAACCTTGAAGTGCATATTGCGCGTTTCGGTTATAGTATATAGATTTCCCAATGCTCGAAGTAAAAAGTAGATCGACAGCGCATCATTGACTGATGTTCTGTGGCTGAGGTATCACCTACCATCAACTGAACCTCATGCTCGTCTGTCGATATCAAACATAAAAAAATAAAGATTTGTTTGTTTGTTTTATAATTTAAGTCTAAAACTACTCGACCGATTTTAATTCTTTCACCGATAGAAAGCTACATATACAAAATATCATTATTATTATTATTCATTACAAATTTTTGTCCAAAACAAGTATATATATAAATTCCTCATTACATAGGTACATAGTCATTAATAGACTTTAGCCTTTGCTTAACTGGCTAGATAGACCCTTTGACTGAATTTACTGTAATACAATTACTCACACCCTATTGCATGTGCATCGATTAATAAATATTATTTTTATGTAGACATACATTCAATGTGGCCCCATGTAAATTTGATGAAGATTAAAATCTGCAAATGTTAAGAATGTCCTCAACGGGTTGTTGTCACACAATGCAATATTTAAACAAATATACTTTATTAAAACGACAATCAGATTTTGTTTGTCTTGAGGTTGTTTTTTTGTTTATACTATATCGTTGCCAAGGTTGTCTTATCTGCACCCAAAACAGATTAATAAGCCAATGAAGTCCAAGTAGTAAAGCATAGGGATAATATTGTTCAAGTCTATTTGTATTATTGCTGTTATTGAACAATATCGTGTCTGTTTTTGCTGATTCCTTTTCTTTATGAACTTCGTCTGCCTAATGTATTTGTAGACTATCTTCCAGCGAATTTGTAATGGCGATAAATTGAGGAACGGAGCTCTAGAGTAGATAAAGGGACACGATTTCTTAGAGCAGTATCGTAATACTATCTTGTAAAGTAAGGTAATTTACTTTTGGTGTTGCAGAGGGCCTAGTACGAACAACTTTTGAAAAAGTATTCATATCGTCAAGCTGTCATTTGTATGAAATTTCAAATTATTTTTCATACTACTGACAGATGGACGATTCGAATACTTTCTCGATAGTCGTTCTTGCTAGGCCCTGTGATGTCGGTGATCGTGATTACTTACCATCACGTGAGCCACCTGCCCGTTTGCTCCCATACTATAAACCTGAAAACGACAGCGCGGAACTTTGAATAAAGCTTTGACTTGTTCTACCAAAATAATACTACTGCAATGACATTGCTTAAAGAGATGTTCTTTCAAGACTTGGCGTCCAAACTGTTGCAGCGTCAAAAATGTTTTTTTTTTAACTGTTATAAACGAGCATTTGACCGCTGTTTTATGGAGATAGAACACGCTTGTAAATACATTAGAAATCTATGCACATTTGTCTATACTAATATTATAAAGAGGATAGATTTCTTTATTTGTTAGGTTATTAGTTACGATTTAACTAAAAAAATACTGGACCGATTTTAAAAATTCTTTTACCAATGGAAACCTATATTATCATCGAGTGACAAAGGATATTTTTTATTAATATTTTTGTACATAAAGGTTTTTTTACCATCTTGCACAGCGAAACAGTGCGCTATATTAAATAAAAGAAATAATAATATTGTCTTTTATTAACGCGAGTATCACACATTTAAATAAAATACTGTATACCGGATTAAAACGCGATTTACGTCGGGATAAATAATTTAAACAATATAAATAATAAGTCGCGTTTTAATCCGTTATAGAGTATTTTATTTAAAAGAAAGAATATTTATTAAATTTGTGTGTTTATGTAGTGTGTATTTCGAACACACGTCGCGCGCGCTACCACCCAGCGGTGTGGTCAGCTCGCCGCTGGTCGTGTTGTGACGCGGAGCGCCGCTCTGCCCCGGGCTGTGCCCTCACGGCCGTCTGGCCGCTGCCGGAGCCCGACCTACAACTAATATTACACGAACCGGCGAGCCTTAGCTTAAGTAAGTACTTCATTGTTATACCATTAGGATTTAAGAACTTTGGAAAATTAGTGTAATTGGATTAAAACTATGTAATAGCTTTAATATTTTGTTAATGTCACAAAACGACCCCCATATAATATATTGCCGGGTTAAATATAGTAACCAACAATGCCGGTCTTGCTTTGGGAAACCTTGGTGACATCGCGACACGCAAACTAGTAATAATTATTATTTATGTAGCAATTAACAAACTATTTCAAGTTTGAGGATATTTTGTTGACATTGCAGTTATGAACTTTTAATTTTGATATTTTTTATTGGTCGGCATTATTCGCGTCCGTTAGCTACAAAATAGTTTCATGAAATTAATGTATTACAACAAGATTGTTCTAAGTAGACATACAAAGTCGGCAAAGCAATACATCTATATTGCTCCAATTTTTTCGTTTTTATTTAGGCACGAGCTGTTTTAACTAGCAACACCGCACAGTGTTGTTAATTAAAAATAAATCAATATTTATTGCATATGTATAAGTGCGGTAAATTGCACTCAGGACTGGTCCTATCACAAGTTATAAAGCAGTCAGGTAAGGTCAAGAATAATTATAGAGGCCGTAGATTATATTCCTTAAGCAGTGAATAAGTACTAAGTGAAAAGTCATATTAAGTCAAGTGAAAATTTGTCGAACGTAAAACTATATTCTGTAGGAATATTGGAGATTCCATAGAAGTAAGATTCGATTTTTTGTTGTATATTATATAATATATTTAATTATTCGAACATTAAATTTATATTGACATAATATTTTCTTCTATAGTAACCGAACTATTGGGAGATAACTTGCGAAAGAAACATTTGCACAACGAAATTGTCCTATAGTGGTACGTTCTTCTGGTGTGTTAAATGTTATCGCTTATTTTTTGTGCTAACCGTAGTATTTTAAATGAAACTGCTTTAGTGACCTTTATTAGATATAAACCTGCAATACGTGCAAGCGTTATCGTTATTTTTAATATATTTTTTATTCTGCACCTACTTTACGTGACTTACAACGACGAATGTGTGAGTTCATGAAATGTACTTGTTTTATGCGTAACTGTGTCAGTAAATTGAATATATAATGATACTGAATGGTCGGTCTTGTTCTTTAAAAATATATTTAATATAGTGGAATAACATCTATCTATTATAATAATATACGTATATTAAAAAACAGTAGAGTCAAGATTTCTGTATATAGACAATTTCTGCTAGATATATAGAGGGGACGATTAAGGAAGGGGAACAGTATACATAAAAATCATTTTTAACGTTTTGTTTGTCTGTCTGTTTGTTCATAATAATCTCCAAAGATACTAAACTATTTGTATCGTTCTCTCTATCTATTTGTATTGTGTACAGGGATGTCGAGAAGAAAAGTTATCTTCATTTAAATAGCTTGCTAAGAAGCTCCACTTGAGATGAAGCCCGCGAACAAAGTCGCGGGCACAAGTTTATTATAAATAGCAAATACGCAAACGTCAACATGTACATACTTATATAATATGATATATTAATTAGTGGAAAAAATATATTTTTCTGTATTTACCTTTTGCCGGTATGCCTTGTGGGAGCTTAATAATATTTTGCCTGTTTTCCCGTCAAGTCGTGATAGTAACCACTTAACCAGTAGAGGAGCGGGGTTGAAAGGTCTCAAGGATCCGTCATCCGAATGTAATAGGATGGAGGAGGCAATGATGATAAAGATTGAATCGATCTAATACAAATAAACAATTAAGGTCACGTAAAATAGAAAATAGTTTTTTCAGAGAATGGACATTTTTGTTGCTAAGAATCAAAACCGCACGGTGCTTAGTGATTTAAATAATTTCCAAGAAAATATATTATATATTTTGTTCTTTAATATATTTACCAACATTACAATATACCTACAATACCTTGTATGAACGCGTACTAGGTATATTTATAAACTGATTGACACTTGTCCTCGTTTTTTATACGGATCACTTTCTTTGAATTGTAACTGGAAAGCTTTGAGTCACATGGTTTGTCATTGTCTTCTCAACATATAGTATCGTAATTAACATTCTTAGTATTATAAACTATACTTCCATCTACCGTTGGTACCTGGATTTATCTTAATGTTTTTTAATTGAATTTAAGTCGACGGGACCTTAAATTTAGCAGCTGTGGACTGAGTTAAGTTTCCTATTAAGCTCATGTTATTATTATGCTGCATATTATGCGCCGAGCATAATATTATTATCGTGACGATTTTAGTTGACTTAAAATAATGCATCACCTTCACTCCATCAGGTTTAAATGCAAGCGAGAACAGGACAGGTTGTGTGCGCCTGCGCATCGAATAGTGAATGTAGGCCGTGTGCGACCACATTTGATGCCTTCACTGTCTCGACTTGAATAAATCTACGTTCACCATGATTTAATGTATTGTAATTTATGGCGATTTTATTTTAAAGACTTCTATATAACTTAAAAATAACAATAGATATTCAATTTTCTTGGAACATACATTAGTTAGGAAAAATGTTAGTTGCTAAGCAATATTATTTTTTTTTAATAAAAAAAAGAGTCTTAAATGTTTAAACTATCGATAAGGTCAGATACAGGTCAGAAACGAAAGACAGTTGGATATTTATAGAGATAAACAGGTAAATATTGAAATAAAATTGCCTTCACGTATTGGTGAGCAAGGCTTTATTGTGTATCTCGCTTTAGCTTCGTTACGGTACATTGACACGTTACGTTAAACGTTAGTCGTGATTCGTGAATGTCGCGCGCGGACGTCCGGTCGTCTGGCTGCTCACATGTTACAAACAAAATCCGAAAGCGAACCGATGGTTACCAAGAAGAAGTCTAAGATACCATGTCTCTCATTGTCTTCCTTCCTCCCGGCTTTAGAGGGTACGGTATTTTTTGGATGACCTTTTTTACGGCCTCGCAGCCACCGGTTGCGTTTGCGTTCACTCGTTGCGCTGCACTCACTTTCTTGTCTTGGTCAGGTGTACGGTAAAGAGTTTGTGTGTAACCAGCTCTATTTTGGATTTTTGGATTAGTGTTAAAAATGTCATGTTATTTTATAGAATTAACAGTTTATTTCGGCATTCGTGTATAATTTACCTTATACGTTTGTGTTTGTAGTGGGTGCTTAAAATGTTTAATCAAAGTAGATTTTTTGTGCTGTTTGGTATTTAAAAACCTGCTATGGGTATCGTTACGGTCATTAACAAATTGTTAATTACGATATTAACGCGCGTTTCAATGTTGTAATATTATTGTCATAAACGTGTAATAATTATTATTATAACGTGTTTAGTGTCTCTATAATTTTGTAAATTGTGTAATTTAAGAGCACTGTCATTCGACGCAGCTTTACTAGTTGGTAACCCACGCTCGGTAAAAGTTATCGGTAATAGTTAGTTATTACTTTCTCTGTTGCTTCGATGATTCATACATCTTACTGGGTCATATTATACGCAACGATAAATCTGTGCTTACAAAACATACTGATTAATATTTCACTTTTGAATGAATGTATTGCGTCAAATGACTCTGTTATTTCTTTTAAAAATGAAAGTTATAGATTCAAACAACATTAACATATAGTTTAAACGCGCTTCCATAATGTTTATGTATATAATAGCTATTTGTTTTATTAAAAATTGTTTTAGTTTAGCCCTCGCCTACTATGCAGAAATTCGATAAAGTACATTTATTTACTTAATATCAAATTATGTAGGTACATATGTATTATGTATGTATGTAGTTGTTTCCACATACGTGCATAATATGACATCAATCGCCTCCGCTTTATTTAAGGACAATCTTATAAATTCTTATGACTTGTTTATAATAAAAATAAACATAATATAAGAACGAAAAAATATTGTATCCATTAAGGCATAGCTTATACATTCATTAGAATATACATAAGTAATTAATGTTCATTTTCGAATTCATATGTATCTAATAATCTATTCATTTTAAGTATATTTCTGAATAATATAATATACTATTATTCTATAACAGCGGTTACAGCGGCCGTCACAATGCCAGGGGGAGGGAGTGGACCTCCAGGAACACCTTCAGCTAAACCCAAAGTAAGTTCACAAAATGAATCAGCTTCGAATCTAGTTTAAGTACTTGTCAAACCATTTTTCTCTATAGAAATTTAACATTTTGACAGTTATATTGTCATTTATTAACGCGATTATCACACGTTTAAATAAAATACTTTTTACCGGAGTCTGGCCGTGACTACGTTTGCTGAAAAGCACTCGAAAAGTCGATATAAATATAATCCGGTGCTAACACCTTTTTTTTTTTAATTTTGACATTTCTCAAGAATATTTTTTCTATAGATATTTGGCAGTCTGACAGTTACAAGAACATATTTTGACTTGAGTAACGTACTAGAATACGGGCCTCGGAGCTTAATTATTCAAGGAGTTATTGACGATACAAAGAGAGAACGTTTTACATGCTGTATTGCCCTGTCATTTTCTTAATAATAGTAATAGGTACTGCTTGCTCTAAGAGATCGTCGTATAGCCTCTAGTTCCATAAAAACTCGTATTTATTTGACTATATCATAGTAGTAATTGTTTCTAATATTTTATATAGATGAAATATTATTATAATTATTTATACGTTTACTTTTTTTTCTTCTAAAAGTACATCAAAGTTTTTAATAGTAGTCCTTTTTAAAATAAATATGTATATCTATTTTGTAACATTTTCTTCAGCTTATGAATTGTATTATTTATAAGGTACCGACGTAGATTGAAATACATTTTTTTTATTTATATTCCGTTCAGCGAAGACATTCTAACATACCTTTTGTATTTTTTTACAGGAAAAGCGAACGAAAGTTGTCGTAGCGCTCTACCCCTTTAAAGCTATAGAGACTGGTGATCTTTCTCTTGAAAAGGTAACTTTTTTTATTTAATTTTGTTTGATAATACGATATGATTGATATATTATAACATCTTATTTGGAAATCCATATATTGCAGCCCAAATGCCTAACTAAAGCTTATACTTAATCTGTCCTTTAAGATTTATCCGTTAAAATCTTTCTTAATATGTATTTATTACCCTGTCAGATACAGAGGAATTCTGTTTAAATTTAGTGAAATTGTCGCATCCGACTGGAATCAAACCTGTGAGCAATTAAAACAAGGCACGACCCAAAATCACCATCTCGTTTTTAATGAGTCGGTCATTTTAATGTTCTACAATCTAAAATAGATTTTTTAGTAGTAATATGTATAACGAAACTACTGACATAATATTAAAGGTAATTTTAAATCAAATAATATTGGGCCTTGGATACTAAGACCGTACCAAAATCTCTTATGCCCGTATTCCAAGACGTGACATAGGTTTGAATCTAGTTTTGAGACTTGCAAAGTATTTTATCTCTATAGAAATGTGAAATTTTGACAATTCTCAATAATAGTTTTTCACTTGAGTAACGTCTTGGAATACACGCCTAAGAGCAGTATTATTGCTGTCTTGCTTTACGAAAGATCGTAACAATGCGACTCTTTCTCACTCTAGTTAGGACTCTTGCTTTAAAAGATGGCGGTACAGCATCTAATTTGTCATATTTTTTTGCCAGGGAGCGGAATATGAAGTTATCGATGATTCACAAGAACATTGGTGGAAAGTCAAAGATGAAAATGGGTATGCAATTTTAAATTATTCCTTAATAGCACACGCTCAGACTTCACACGGGTGTAATGTAGATGTAGTATACACAAAAAAAATAGCCTATGTTTTCTTTTTTTATGGGATAGGGGGCAAACGGGCAGTCGGTTCACCCTATGGTAAGTGATTACCGGCGCCCATGGACATCTGCAACACCAGAGGACTTGCAGCTGCAATGTTACTCGCTGATCAAAATCGGTCGAGTAGTTTTTCAGTTAAATCTTAACAAACCAACAAATCTCTATAATATTAGTATAGATAACTTTATAAATTGAGTTATATTTTAAATATCTCTTGTTTTATTATTTTCAGGTCAGTTGGATATATACCGAGCAATTATGTTAAAGAAAAGGAAACAATAGGACTGCAAAAATATGAGTGAGTTTTAAAAAATATTTATATTGTCTTTTACGTTATGTCTAGGGAGAAAAGCAAGTGCGTTTACTTTTTATTTTATGTTTAATTGTTATATTCTATAATAGAAGGCTCTTGAATAGACTTAAATAAAGAAAACGCATTTTTATAATGCTTAGATGTGTCTTATTAATTGTAGAAATATATATATTTTTTTCTCCATATAAAACTACTATTGAATTAGTTTTGTTTTTGTTCATTTCTGACACTAAACAAAAAATGTGTTTTTTTTGGAAAATCCCGTTTAAAGTTTTCGCAACGTGTACAGGTTCCTAACAATAACATAGTGACATTTATGCGCCATTTAGCGGCAACAATTACAATCATACATATAACAACGTGAAATATTTATTAAGAAATCTTTCACGTTGTTATATGCAGGATTTCTGTATAAAATAACATTATTTTATGAACTCCGCGCAAAGAACTCCCGGAAAGTAAATAGTTGCACAAATATTTAGTATCGAAACTCTAAACTGACTTCGTTAATAATCATGACTTTTTGTATGGAAAACGAACCACCTTAAATAAAATCTGTCTCCCCGTGACCACGGTTGCTGAAAAGCATCCGAAACGTCGGGATAAATAATTTAAACAATATAAATAATAAATCGCGTTTTAATCCGGTATACAGTATTTTATTACTTATGTTATTTATAAATAGATGGTACGTGGGAGAAATGTCTCGGCAACGTGCTGAGTCCCTTCTCAAGCAAGAGGACAAAGAGGGCTGCTTCGTTGTGCGAAACTCCTCCACTAAGGGAATGTACACACTCTCACTTTATACCAAAGTGTAAGTATAATATTTACGTTACACCTTTTTAATCAGTTTTTTGTTTTCTAACATAACATAAAAATCCCGAAGGAATACATATTGTAATTTAGTAAAAATCAATCTAGCCCGAAAGATAGTAAAATTGGTCCAAAATCTATATCTTAATAACCGTTTAAATTTAATGATTACACTAATATATTTATATTAGTCTATACTAATATTATAAAGAGGAAAGATTTGTATTTTTGTATGTTATGAATAAACTCAAAAACTACTGGACCGATTTTGATAATTGCTATTGTCACTCAGCATACAGTGTTTTATTTTATACTAGCAAAGCGCCCCGGCTTCACATGGGTGCAATGTAGATGCATTATACACAAAACATAGCCTATGTCACTCGCTGATAATATAGCTTTCAATTGGTAAATTTTTTGTAAAATTCAAAAATTCAAATCTTTCCTTTTTATACATTGACATAAGTTTTTATAATATTATTATAGTATAGATACACATATATCGTTGAAATATTTCAGTACCCATCCACAAACAAAACACTACCATATAAAACAAAACGGCCGCGGCGAGTTCTACCTGTCGGACAAGCACTGCTGCGCCAGCATCCCGGAGCTGATCAACTACCACAAGCACAACAGCGGCGGGCTCTGCTCGCGGCTGAAGGCCACGCCCTGCGACCGCCCCGCGCCTCCCACCGCCGGACTGTCGCACGGTGAGAGACCATGATAATCCTAGGACGTAATCTATATACGAGGAGATTGACTGATATTAGTTATTTCGTCTATGTATTTGCGTGTTGTTCCCACGAGAATGTAAGTGAGTGCTCCTATTTCACCATACGTACTGCTGATAGAGGACAAATCTTTGTTTTTTTTTCGTTTATATATATTTTTTGATTATTATAGATAATTACTTAAAGATGTGTAATGGTTGCAGCTCCTTACAAAACATTTGTAAAACAAAAACTTGGCGATTAAAAAGAGTGGCGGCGAGTTTCTTGCCAGTTTTTCTCGTCCGCTCTACGCCCTTGATTTGAGAACTGGCAGTAAATGTAAAATTAGAAGCATTTAATATGTATTTTTTATTGACGTTCATAAGTGTACATTGTGTTACCTAAATGAATAAATGATATTTGAATTTGATTTGTAACGATGATATATACTTGCCAAATTCAATACCAGGGCTTTCAAGTACGAGTCCTTAAAAATACCAGGACGGCTTTAGGCTATATAACATGACGCTGCGACCAATAGGAGCGAAGCATCAGTGTTGCAATGTTGCAAAAACGGGGAAAATTATCCATATTTGAGGGCATCCGTTGCGTGCGCTGCGTAAACGGTTCAAGTTGTAAAAAATATGTATGAAAGAATTATTCCTCTTTAAATGATCTAAAAAAAATTCCGCAACATAATTTAAATATACAACTTTTTTTATGGTAATCAAATATGGTCGAAATTAATGCATTATTGCCAATTATTATTTGCCAAAGAGTTTTATCAACATAACATTATTATTAATCCATATCCAAAATTATTTAAAAACTTCTAATAATCGCGATCATAATTGCAGAATTGACGCGAACGAAGTCGCGGGCAACAGCTAGTATAAATAATAAACCGCGTTACAATCCGTTATAAAGTACTAGTGGACCCCGCAGACGTTGTTCTGCCACAATTTTGGCTTCGAAATTATATAATTATTCTTTTTGAATATGCCCATTTACCCACTATAATTGTCTAATATGTCACTGATTTGCAGTGGACATCTGTTATTCCTAAAAAGCTAAGAATGCATGGCGTGAGCTGTCAAGATGGCGGAGTTCCGAATCTAATTTATTTTATAATTAATTTTATGCATATTATTTTTTTCCAATATTTTAATAGCTTATATCTTATTCCGGACATAGAGGAATCCAACAAATAAGATATCGTTAAAATCGGTACAGCCGTTCTTGAGTTATGAACGGTGTAACTAACACAACTTTCTTTTATATACATATATAGATTTTATTTAAATCAAACAATTTCCAGACAAATGGGAAATAGATCCGTCAGAGCTGGTGTTATTGGAGGAGCTCGGCGCGGGCCAGTTCGGCGTGGTGCGGCGCGGCAGGTGGCGCGGCCGCATCGACACCGCCGTCAAGATGATGAAGGAGGGCACCATGTCCGAGGACGACTTCATCGACGAGGCCAAGGTCATGACGTGAGTATTGCAGAGCTCTTATAGGATCCGAAGGCAAACAAGCTTTTTTTTGGCCCCATTTGTTCGCTTTGGACGGGAGACAAAGTAACAGTTTCCCTTATCCTCGTTCCCGTCAAAAGGCAAACAAGCCTGTCAGTCACCTTTTTTAATGTTAGATATCGATAGACGAGCATGAGGTTCAATTGATGCGCTGTCGACCTACGTTTTACTTCGAGCATTCGGAAATCCAAATTGAAACTATTACTGCCTACACATCTCTCCACAAAGCCAAGGTTAACTGGCACAAAATGCCTTTTTTAAGTTCGCCTTTTCTACACTATTCTTTTTGTGCAATAGAGTTTAAAATAAAATAAACCGAAACGCGCAATATGCACTTCACGGGTTTTCCATCTATGAACGTTACGTTACCCGGTCGGAATTTCGATATTCCTCCCGCCCGATCAATATTCGAAGTTACCAGATGTGAGGAAGACATGCTTACTTACTTAAAAGAGAAGAAAAACTAAAAAAAATTACGCAAAGAATTAGACATGACATTAAAATAACCGTCGTTTAACTCTTTGTGCCACACATTTTTCCTTCAGTCCTTAAGGCATGAAATTCATTACTTGGGGGTTTTTAGGGCCGCTGATGACGAATTTCAAAATGGCTGATGCTACGGAACGTGCAAATATGATGAAACGAACTCTAAGGCCCGTATTCCAAGACGTTACTCAAGACGTAATCTATTCTTGAGAACTGTCAATATGTCAAAATTCTATAGAGAAAAAATGGTTTGACAAGTCTCATAACTAGATTCAAAACTGAGACACGTCTTAGAATATGGTCCTCAGAGTGCCGCAATGGCACAAAGGTTTAATCTGTGGTATGTTTCCAGTAAACTGCAGCACCAGAACCTGGTGCAGTTGTACGGCGTGTGCTCGAAGCACCGGCCCATCTACATCGTGACCGAGTACATGCGGCACGGCTCGCTGTTCAACTACCTGCGGCGGACCTCGCCCGACCAGCTGGGGCCGGCCGTCTTGCTGGACATGTGTATACAAGTCAGTATTACTGAATTAAAACGCGTGTTTGTGGTCGCACTCCTCCGAAACGGCTCGACCGATTTTTATGTATATTTGGTAGTACTCGCACTCGAGTGTATATGTAAGCATTAATTAAAGTGGAAGAAGCGAAAGTGGTATGTAAGGATCGGAGCTTATGGAATTCCGTGATCTCTGCCTATCCCATTGAGAAAGAGGCGTGATGTATGTGTATGTATGTATGTATATTGTATATTTGGTAGGTATAAAAATAGATCGTAAAGTATATTTCATACCGCTAGGTGATTAGGGTGTTTCTATCCAGATATTTCTTCTGTGTTTTGAACTTCGCTCGACGTTTATACGTGACATTTGAAATGGAGAAAAATATCTTGCAGAATCTACATATATCTCTATTTCGAATAAAATACATCAGTAAATAATATGTCTTTTTTTCTTATACCTGCTTAATTTGATAGTGAATCAGTTTCAAAAAATATTGATATAATTTAGGAATCAAATTTCAATTTCATTATTTCATGGAGGTGCCCATTTTACGTGTAACTGATTTTATAAAATTTGATTTCAGGTGTGCAAGGGAATGTCGTATTTAGAAAGACATAATTACATTCATCGGGATTTAGCCGCAAGAAATTGTTTAGTAGGAGATGAAAATGTTGTCAAAGTGAGTATTCCACTAGATATGCGACTAATTAGAATTTCCTCCTTTTTTTGGAATTTGTTAAATTTTGGGTATTTAAAAAATAAATCTCTTTCCAGGTAGCAGATTTCGGTCTAGCGCGATATGTTCTAGATGACCAATATACGAGTTCCGGTGGCACCAAATTTCCTATAAAATGGGCGCCGCCGGAAGTCTTGAACTATACACGATTTTCATCTAAATCCGATATTTGGGCTTTTGGTATGTCGTTTTACAATTAATTATGGTTTTTCTGTATAATATAGTATTATAGGTTTAAATTATGCTTTTTCTTATTTAGGATGATAATTTTGACAATTCATAGGATGGGGTTGCCGTTAATGAATCTATTCGATTATCGATGATTATTCTCATACAACTCCATGTTGCATTGTTATACTGTATGAATACAAAACAAACTTTTTTATTTATTTAAAAAGTGATTTATTAAGACACAGATTGAATGGTTGCGTGATAGATGATTGCATATAGTTATAATACTTACCAATAGAATAAAATTTTAATTTTTATAAGTTCTCTTAATTGGTAAATAGTTTGTGGTTGTTCTTTGTGCGTTGGACATCACTATTAATGCAAACATAAAGAGAAAAATAATAATGGCTTTAACGTAATTATATAAGTAATATAATATATAATCTATATATGATTACGTAATTATATGGTTACTAGCAGCGAAACCCGGCGTTGCTCGGGTTAAAATACATCGCATGTTTTATGGTATAAGAAATATTTAAGGATCTATTTTCTAAAGTAGATAAATATTTTATATTTCTATCTTAAATAATAAGACACTTATTCGACCATTTAACATACGGTGTAAAGTGTATCAAATTAATTAACTAATTATCGAATCCAAATAATTATAAATTGAAATAAGAAGCACTTTAATAAATAGTAAATTTATATTTTATTTACACAATTTCTTTTTCTTTGAAACCAGTCGAGGTTTCGAAAATATCTTTTGGCGACGCAGTAATTAAATTAGACGCGGTCGTCTAGCTAGTAGTAGTAGTTGTGTTAAGCACCGGAGGTCCCGGGTTTGATGCCCAAGGTATCAAATTTAAAAAAAATGTTGCGATCGGGCAGGGCGTAGAAGACTGACCAACTCGCTTGTAAAAAAAAAATTAGGTTGAAGAGCACCGAAATGTGTCGTGCCCACTTAGGGACTCGGGAGATCGCTGGCGCACACCTTTTTTTAAGAAAGGAACTTATCTGATAAAATAATACTCAATTTTAATTTAATATTATTTTTAAAAAAAACATAATTTATGTTATAGACAAGATAGACAGACAAGCATGAGGTTCACTTGATGGTAGGTGATACCTCAGCCTCAGACCTAGTTTATACTTCGAGCATTCGGAAATACATAGACTGAACCCGAAACGCGCCATATGCTTTTTTCCAGATCTATGAAAGGTGGTTCGTTACCCGTGGTCGATATTTCTCGTTCAGTGTCCTAAGTTACCAGACGTAGAGAATACATGCATACAGAAAATTATAATCATGTCGTCCCGGTATGATTCGAACCCACGACCCATCGATGCGCACGAGCAAGAAATGTTTCTGGTAGACAATAAATTATGGTTATTATTATTTATATTCGCAGGTGTTTTAATGTGGGAAGTGTTCACGTGTGGCAAAGTGCCCTACGGCCGGATGAAGAACTCGGAGGTGGTGGAAATGGTGCAGAGGGGGCAGGTGCTAGAGAAACCTAAGGGGTGTTTGAATGAAATATATAATGTGAGTTCTTTTTACTACTGAGCACATTATTAGAGCGACCAAAAATCTGTGTTGAGTTTTTGTCCTAACATATCGTCCGCGTCGGTTCAAAGGTAAAACTCACTAAGTGTCATTTTGAATAAAAATAAATTTTGTCACGCAATACGCACTAAGTAATTTGTTCTTATCGTAGAATGTACGCTTAAAATAAGCAATAGTAGTTTTTATTCAAAATAACACTTAGTGAGTTTTACCTTCGAACCAACGATATAGTTACCATTCAGTTCATATCACAAGGATCACCCTTACCGCTAATGTAAGCCAAAAAGCGTTATCTCAACTGAAGGGACTTTCGAGATAAATTATATTTTGTAAATGTGATACTTAATATTTAAGGTTTATAATCGACGTTTGGATTTTGGTGCAAAGTGCAGACTTATTTTAGTTATATCAGAAATGCGAAACATACATTTTTTATTGAAATATAGCTTTTTGATTATTTCAGTAAAAATATTATAAAAATTGTCGTTGTATTCTATTTAGATTTAATGTCATTAGGTATGGTGTTATATTGAATATAACATACCCCGGCTTCGCACGGGTGCATTGTAATATAGTAAAAAAAACTATGTCACTGCCTGATAATGTAGTTTTCTATTGCCGAATGAATTTTTAAAATCGGTAGAGTTATTTTTGAGTTAAATCGTAACAAATAAATCTTTCCTCTTTATAATATTAGTATAGATAATATATTTATATGTATTGCAGGTAATGCGAGCGTGTTGGCGGCACGCGCCCGACGAGCGACCATCATTCCGGGTGCTTAAAGAGGAGCTCGCTCAAATCGCTCACACCGTGCTCGCTGATTGACTGCGTCTACTCCTCTGTTTGCTGCGCCCCTTTCCCGCCTCACCTGGCAACCCTGTCACTTCCCTCATACCAGGTAACCCTGACACTTCCAATATACCTAGTAATCCTGTCACTTCCTTCATACCAGGTAACCCTGACGCTTCCATTATACATGGTAATCCCGTTGCTTCCTTCATACCTGGCAACCCCGATACTTCTCTCATACCTGGTAACCCTGTCATACCAGCGATGCCCATCAGCCCCGCCACCACACCACAACACCCACTCACACTACCGCGCGCTCGCAGAGTACACGCATCGCCGACATGACCACATAGAAACACCTTGTTTGTATTAGATATTTCATATCATTCGTTCATTCATTCATTCATCTCAATGGATGGTGTAATGCAAAATGTACAAAAATTGTTTGAATGTCCTGTATAACCAGCTTGTATGTGTTTTTTAACCGATATACAAAACGTTCGTCGTTTTTGAAATATTAAAACCATATCGAATTATGGTTTACTTAAAATCGTGATTGCACGTTAACATTGTTATTTTTTTCTTTGTATAAAAAACGGCCATGTTTGTGTCGGGCAACTTAAAAGGCCTATTACACTACGCGGTATCAAGACAGTCTTACTAAGATTGTCTTAAATTCTAATTAGACAAGCTCGCTAAATAGTCTTACGAAGACCGTCTTGATACCGCGTAGTGTAATAGGTCTTTAAAATATAACAAACACACATTCAGCTTCAAACAAAATACAAATCCCTGAATTTGTTTGGATTTTTTTTTTAGAAATTTTACATCGCCATCAAGGATATAGCAGCACTTTCGTAGACTGGCTCCGATATTATGAAAGGATAAAAATGTAGAAAACACAAATAATTCATCACGATTTTTGTGTTTGAGAATTTCGACAAATAAATCTAATATTTCTACATAATATCCTTGGCTAATTGGTGACTAAAAGAGTACTTTGACAAGTTAGCACAGAACTATATGTTATTATACACTAGGAAAGAGATTTATTCATTTGTTATAGTGCTATTTGTAAATTCATAAAATACCTGATGGTACCGGGCTTAATAATTACTTTGCGTTTTATGTGACTTGTTAAGTATATATATTTTGATATAAAATGTACGTTTTATGATATATTAGAGGAGTTAGCTGCGAATACAAAAAAATACTGGCCGTCCACTGCCTTTCCAATAATTACGAAATCAATTCAGCTATTAGATCTTAGTTATATCTCAAAGTAGCGGTAAGAATACTCAGTATAGTTAGCGTTTATACGACTAGCGGGCGCGACGAACAAACGAATACAGTAGATGTTCTGTGCGTTCACGGTGGACTCGATCACAAACTTGCGAGAAATTGTTCGTATTCTCAAACTGTCAGTTGTATGAGAAATTGAGGCATATAAAATCAAAAACAGCTAAGTGCATCCCATAAACATAACCAGGAAACAAAAAAAACGTTTTTCTTGACTCACAGTTAAGATTTGGAATATATTTGGAATTAAGATTTTTGCGTAGATCATATGCTATTGGCTTTTGCTATCTTTATCTAAATCTTCTTAGAAATGGGAACAAAAATAAAAAAATGTAAACCCCTTAGCTGATTTTGATTATATATGCCTCAATTAGTTGAAATTGCATTTTTTCCACAAATACTAATTGGAGTCATCCTCCAATTAGGGGCCATCCATAAATTACGTCACACGAATTTTATACACATAGTCACATTTACCAGCCCTCTGCCATCTGATGTGACGTAACACATTTTGCATTCATTAATATTTTAAAGTCTCTCGTTATACAGTTAAAGTTTCTCGTATCAATATTTTGAATGACGTCACGAAGTTTAGGATACCTCCTTCCCCTTGTTACATAATGTCACATTTCGTTAGTGTGACGTAATTTATGGATGACTCCTAATACTTATCGCTCGCAAATAGTCTATCTGCCTTATTCATAAATTTATTATAAGCTGAAAATATGTTTTGTTTCTTTCCTTCTGTAGTCTTTTTATATTCGATAGAGCGAGACAAAACATATTTTAACTATATCAAGCTTATTATTATAAGCTTGATATAGTTAAAATATGTTTTGTATATCATAAAGTATTCTTTTATGAATAAGGCCGTATGTTTACAACCAGCTTACACGCCTCACGACGTAGGCGACAGCGAAGTCACCATTTCTCCTGCGATTTTTTCGTGAACAAGCACGTAGACATCTAGTCGCCATTTCTTAGCATTGTCATTCATAACGTAGATCCATTTACACTCATCTATAGTAGCAGTTACTTTTGATTTAATATACAATATGCATTAACCATCATATCATTACATTTTAACTGTACATATAATGGAATTAATTACGACTTAGCAGTATTGTTGATATACATCATAGGTATTAGGATTAAAAAAAATAAACGGAATTGTTTCATTGGAATTGAATGTAAATCTGTGAAAGTTTTTATTATTTTATTCGTATTAATACAATAACATTCCCTGGTGTACACATATCTCGTACTGATCTATTAATTTTATTATAATGGTGTGATTTTAAGTACCTAGTCATATATTAGATGAATAAATTATGTATCTTTTTGGCATTATAATCTGTTTGATATAATGTAGCTTTTGAGGAGAGATCTCACGCGGATAATAATTATTAATTTTAAATGGAATTTATAGGTTTAAAATGTACAACTGAGTACACAACTCGAAACAGTTGTTTCTCTAAAAACAATGAGTAAAAAGGATATTTTAGATTTATATGTAATATTTAATTTGCGAAAGACAGTTCTCGTATATATTATTGGAGCATTATTTGCTCACCCGTATCCAATTACTTCTTCCAGAAATCGAAATATTTGATGAATATATGTTACCATATGGTATTCTCTTTTGTCAATATAACTGTCAGCGAGATATTATTTTTAAATATTACTCGAAATTAAAGAATTATTGAGCAGTTAAAATACCTTTGGATTAAATTGTTATATTTGCATATTGTGAAGTTATGTTGTGTCAACTAATCGTAACGAAATGTAATCATATATTACTTTGTACAAATGACATTGTATCTAGGATTTGTGACTGAATAATGTTAATTTTGCTCATACACCCGTATCTGAATTGACTGATTTATGTTTCTCATATTTGTAGTCTATTTAACTACAACAACTAAATCCTATGTATTACTTATATTTTTATTAATATGATATACTGTTATCATATTATGTACTCCAAATATCTTAATAGAATACAAATTGTTTATATTAAGTGCTATGTTGTATTATCTACAGTGTAATTTGCTTTGTACAGCGGTTCATTTATATACCTACTATTTTGTAAAATTAAATAAAAATATATAATAGCTATGTGCTTGGTTTTATTTGCTTGAAACAAATTGAGCAAATTTCCATAGACAATAAAATATTGTTACAGAAACTGGTAACATCTGAAGTCAGAAACAATATAACAAATAAAACAATTTTTTTGTATATTGATTGTGGTTTAATTTTTAGATATCAACATTTGTTTTGTATGTTTTACATATAATTACTATTAATAGTATTTTTATACTCTGTAAGGTAAGGTTATTTTCTAATCACTCCATATTCCAGAAGCTTTTCCATGGTATATTATAACATGATGAAGAATAGAAGCCCATGATTCCATTTTTAATGGCTTTTTTTTTCTTTTTGTTAATGGCACACTGACTAGTAAATGTTAGAAAATTGATAATGATACAAGCGTAAATGCTATTTACATTAGCTTAACACAACTTATAGACAAATATATTATTATTTATAGTGTCACACAATGAGATCTTATTATATTAGGTAATGTGAAGTTAGTATAATGGCAGATTAAGTATCTCAATCTGGGATGTTATGGACTAGAATAGTAACCGAAACTGAAAAAAGTTTTGATGAATTTTGGAAAGTGAATCTTGAGGGAACGAGAAATGTTATAACAGGTTTCTACCCAGCCAAGCTGATTGACTAGCCACATATATCCCTTGCATTATCATTTCTATTGGTTAGTCATAAATAGTTATTAATTATGGGATTATGTTATAATATTTAATACCCATAATCAAAACTACCCGAAACTAATGGATAATCTGAAATATAACCAAAAATATACCCATGTCTAAACTTTCATTTCCATAACATCCTTAATCTCAATACTATTTAAATTACTTAAACAAGTTCAACATATTATCGTCGTTGCGCCTGCCAAATTCCATATGTGCATTTTTTTTATTTTTGGTTTTTGCACAAAAAATAATCTTTTTATTCTATATGTGTTACTAAAATCCTTTTTGTGATATTTGAACTGGAAACGAGTTTAACTAATTCCATAATATGTGTTTTGACCGTTAAGAAAAACTCCGTATGTGAATCAATAATACGTTTTTCGTTGTTTCCCAAAACTATTCAAAAATGCACAAATGGAATTTGGCAGACGCAACGACGTTATATTAATCTAACAAATTAATAACAACACAGATTTATTAACAGCAAATATTATCTAGTTTAAATTATAAGGTTTGGCAAAATTAGCACTTTATACCTACTATTAAAAATAATTATTATCAAACAATTATTTATAGTACAATCATAGTCAATCTTATATCTATATAACACAATTTGTTTAATTCGTAAATAGAGCGGAAGTAAGCAAATTTACCTTATTATTCATTAATAACTAAAAATAATTATACATGGATGAATTAAGTAACATAATATGTATTATGTACATATATATTAAAATAAGTATTTATATCACATACTTATCGCCAGTAGTTAGATTAAAATCTGGTATTTATAAAGTTATCTCCTTTGTTATCAGTTTGGTATTACATATCAGTGGGTAAGATATCTGGTATCAGATACTTGCATAAGTCCATTTCGGAATTAACAAATGTAACTTTACCTGCAGTATTTTCATCAAGCCTGAAAAAATATTAAAATTAATTCTTCTTTATCGGTTAAAATACATTTATATTGCCATCAGCAAATTATTTTGACAATGACACCACTATTGGTGTAGTTGACATAACACATTTTGGGTACTAAAAAAATGAAGCACTTACCATCCTTTTATAACTGCCCAGCAACCAGAGAAGAAAGTTGGCGCATTAATAATAAGGCAGACACCAAGCCTTTCTGGGTAGTGTCTGCTGAGAAGCCATATAAGATTCTTCAGAACTTGATAGTCCATACAAGATAGAGTAAAGTTGTTCAAGTCAAAAACTATGCAAAGGTTATCAACAACCTCTTCAAAACACTTTTTACTTGCATCTTCCTATAAGATAATATATCAGTTAGTTATGTATAAAGAATCTGTTAAAATTCTTGTTATTTTAGTTGTATATCTCATTTATTTTGAAGATCACAAGATTCAAAATTGATTTCACTTATAATTTCTAAGATATGTTTAAATTCTGAAATAAAATCTTTAATGTATGTTATGTAAACAAGTAACTTACCAAACAATATACAATAAATTTTGTCAAGTCATCAATATTTCTGTCACTAGAACTATGATTCTTAGCTGGAATGTAGACAATTGGCCGTCCCACCATATCTCTATGCCGCAGTACTCTTGCTTTATCCTTATATCTCTCTATAATCTCTTTTTTTTCATGGAGTTCCGCAACACCATATTCTGCCCTCCATTTATTTGTCTTCAATATAGCCTATAGATATTTGTTAAAAATTTAAAAAATTAGATTCTGTACAGTTAGAAATCCTTTTTTTTTTCGAAAGGATACTATTATTTTTGGCCCAAATGGCCTTAAAAACTAACCGATCTTTACTTGGTAATTCGTAATTTTACATTCCTAATTAATAACATGTTGCCTTACCTGAAAAGTATTATCAACTGTTTTAAAAGCTCTTAAGTATCGCTTGAGAGAATAATCATTGTGGTATTGTGCTGGGTCAGCATCTGCAATAAGTTTCATTCTTTCCTTTAATTGTTTTAAGTCCTCTGCGTTAACAGGTTTTGGTTCTTCTGCCATAGTTACGGTATTTAACTATCTTTTTAAAATTTAGCCACCAAACTGTGTCTAACTATTAATTAAATGAATTTAATAGTAATGACTATAACAGAATGTAAAGTAAATTAAACTTTTAACTTAATAAATACAAAATAAATGCATTGCAAATTGCAAATAACATCAAATAATAACATCTGGCCAGGCGGGGTCGTCTCATTAGGCAAACTTTGGAATACCTACGGGGGCTAGGAAAATGTTGCCAAGTTATCCTGTAATCTGCATTAGAAAAACAATCGGTCTTTAATAATGACGTTTTCTAGAATGGAAAAATTTTGTATGAATTTTATTTAACAAATCAGCTGATATAATATTTCGGTTTGTTTTAATCAGTATTTATAATATAAATTTGAATAATTATAAACATAATTCAAGCAGAGATGGATAAATTTGTACGCTTGTATAGCAGTTTGTAACCATAAATAAACAAAAAGGGTTACTAATCAAGCCAATTAATAAATAGTTATTAAATTTTCCGCAATTTATCGAATTAGAAGAGGCTTACTTATTTTCTAAAATTAATTTCACAAAATTAGGTGGGTAAGCTTTTGTCAAATGTACCTGGCAACCCCGCGGACTTCATTTTTTTCACAACAAAAATGTCTGCCGGTTTAAGCGCATTTTGATGTTATTTCTTGTGATTTATCTTTTCCTTGTTAATTGTGTAGAACCTAGGTTCCTCCGTCTGTGCCAAAAAAGCTGAGTGTTGTGTATGATATAGTGACTATCTTTGTGTTTCTAACATGAAGGAGAATTAAAGGAAATGTTTTAAATGTGATTCTTCGCCTGTTTTAATAGATAGTTCCTATGTATTTAATAGCTATTTCATTGTGTAATTTATAATAAAATACTTCTGAGCTAAAAGACTACTTTTTTTGTTATAAAAATGCTAGTAAGAAGCTTTTGACTTTTACAAATCAACCACAACATGTGATTGTCAAAATTCAGTTTTCTTCAAGCAGTTCTTCTCCTATACACCTTGAAATAATAAGGCTGGCCAACAAAGCGGTCTGGAAAATTGTAACCAGTGAAATTTGACAATAATTTACGGTTACAGTTTTCCAATTCTGCTTTTGCGGTCAGACCTTTAAATATCTCTAAGAAAAAATCCGATTTTGAATTTCCCACTTTCGCGAGTTATTGGGGGCACTCACTAGGTGGCGCCTAAAACAGTGCCATTTTATTTGTTCGTAGTTGACATTCTTCTCCCTAGAGTAAAAATGTTCCTTGCATCTGGCACTGGCACTAAGTGGCACTTATAAGTTTACCGTAGACACTAGACATGGGTAACACTGCGCTGCGCCGCGCAATTGCGCCGGCACGCTTCACTGCGCAGGGTGAGTCAGCTCACATATTCATAATGTGTTGGCGCACGGCGCAGTACTCACTCACTGAGTGAACTATGAGCGTGGCGTTGCGTGCGTTTCGGAGGTTTCACTGCTCGCTTTGCGCGTCCAATTTTGTAGCGTCGTGACGTAATTTTGAGTTGACTCAAGGAGCCGACGCACTATACTGCGCCTGAGTTGCTGAGTTGGCGCGGGAAATTTCTCTGAGTTACCCATGTCTAGTTTACCGATAAAGATTAAAGATAATATTCTTGTTATTTGTCAGTTTCACTTACTCTATGACACAAACAGAAATTAGAAATATACTCTGTGTCTGTGGTCAGTAATTAACACAATCGATATAATAGGTACATACCTACCTAAATAATTATAAAAAGAGCATAAAACATTCCAAAGAAAAACGTTTTAACTCCGATGAATACTGAATAATGTTCCGTTTTGAAACTGTTCGTCGTCATTGACAGCGTTTCAATTAAACCGATTTAGAAATTGTCTTGCTTATCTATGGCTTTATTGTGGCACTCAGCTGTGGGATGTGTCTAATTTAACCAATAATCATATATATATTATATCTAGAATCCTTTTAAATTTAAAGTGTCACTACGCGCTCAAGTTTTCCTGTTAAATATGAGAGACTCTTGGAATCTGCTTATGGAGGGTAGAGGCAAAGAACATAGATATTATACATAGAAGAAGAGGCCTTATAGGCGCGCTTGGCACGGTTTCTCTGGGGTAAGAGTAGTTCTTACCCCAGCCACCGCGGCGCTGCTAATCTACTAATCTAGTATCCGTGTGAACTGTGAACGTACACTCTGACGCTGGAGTTGTAGCGCACACTCTCTCGCACCTTGTCACTTAGAGCGTTATTTCCGTTCGCTCGTAAGAGCAAGCGAGATATCGCGAGGGGAGGAGTCAGCGGACTGCTTAGATGTGTGTGTCACACCGATACATTGTATCTGGCCTGTTCTTCTATGTATATTCTTTGGTAGAGGTAAGGAGAACCACGCAAGTGGACATTTATCTGAAAAAGTATCCGCTTGTTTTTAAATTACAGTTCAAAATCCCACCAGAGGGGCGCTAGAATAAGAGGGTTGATATAAAATAAGTAAATATAGAGAGAGAGTGAAGTACACTCAGATTAATTTTTTTTTATTTAATCTGAGGAAGTACATATTATGCTGATTTCGAATTTAATATTTTTAATGACTAAAGGTAGCGTTCCGATCTTGACTGCCGCGACTCGGCAGCTGCGACCCAGCAGTCATTGCCGAACAGCAACGCACCGCTCTGTATGATCATGCATAGAGAGCTTTCCGATGCACGCGACCGGGTCGTGCGGCCAAGCTGCGCACGAGTGGCAGCGCTGCCCAGCCGCTTGTGAAGCAGTCTGGCAGCGCGACCCTCTATTATTGCACGTGCTCTAAAATAAAAATGGCGGTATTTCTCGCCGTTATACTGCCTGGCAGTTACGATCGGAATGAACGTGGTCGCGCTGCTGAGCAGTTGGCAGTGCTTGCAGCCGACGGCAGCGACTGCCGAGTCGCGGCAGTCAAGATCGGAACGCTACCTTTAGAGTTGTTATTGATATACAAATCTTAAATTATTCACGTAGTCAAAAATAATTTGGTAAATATGACCTAAAAAAGTCAAATAATTATTGTGATTTTTTTTTATAAATTGTTGCCAGTGATTTTGAAATGTGAATTGTGATAAAATTGTTTAAGATAATATGACAATTTACGGATACTTTTTGAAACATTTATTTATTTATTCATACTTATTTACACTTGATACTTGATGGTTCTCCTTACCTCTACCCTCCATAGCTCTGCTGTTTGCCGTCTTTATGCACTTTCAGAAAAATGATGGTATAAATGTTAAAAATAAAACAAACCAATTTTACTATACAAATAAGTATTAGTTATACAGCGATAAGGTAAATAAAGTTTTAATGAGACGATATATATAATACATGTGCTTATAACTAGAATGTTTATGTAAGTAGACCGTTCACTTGGAAATTAGGTAAATGGGGTATGCGTCTTCTGAAATCATCGATCGTGCAGCAGAAGCTGTATCCCAGGTCGACGCGGTCTGGCTGCCATCGGAGCCAGCTGAATGCGTTGTTGTTGCGACACCTGTCCGTGCAGAACTGCAGGGCTCGTGCCTCCGCGGCCGTATAGTAAGGATTATTGATACTTATGAAAGCAGTGCCCAAACGTCTATTGGCATCATATGCCACCTAGAATACGGAATATTGGTTAAACATTGGCAGTGTAGGTTTTATTTAAATCTCATGCAAATGTCTTAATATCATAAATTATAATTATACCTTGTAGAAATAAAGAGGTACAGGAACTCTGCGATTGTTTCCAGTATTGTCCAAATAAATATCTACAAAGCGACCAGCAGAATTACGGAGCTGTGTGACTCCAAATGTCCCAGTGTAGATGGTTGTATGGTAACCTGCTCTACCAATTCGGTCTCGGAGATTCTAAAAAATATTTGGAAAAGGAACGTTAATAGGTAAAATTATAGTTAGTCATTGTACAACATTATTTCGTAATTTTTTTAAATTTACGTTACGAATTCTATCCACATTATTAGTATCGTTAAAACAAAAGTTCAATTGAAATTATAGATAATTGAAATACTAATTTATGAAGAAACATTACCAATTCGAGATTGTTCCAATTTCCAGCATTGAATGGTTGCCACTGAGGAGCGGCATTGATGAAATAGAACGTTGCACGTTGTCCTGGTGCCAACACCTGATCACTTTTGGCAATGAGATGACCACGGGATAAGAACTGTTGATTTGTTATGTATCTGCCAACCATGTCGTTACCCACGGCTCTGGCTACGGCCTCCCGTTGCCGGTTTTGAGTATAAATATTATTAATATTTACACCAGGGAAGAAGTTTCCAGCTGAAATTAAACACTTTAAAATAAGTCACTTCAATAAAATTTCATCATTTGGGGCTGCCACATACATATATATATTAAATTCGCCGCGCATTTCCAGTCTCTACTTTCGTAAGTCAGACTCTATACTAATAATACTATAAATTGTTTGTTTGTTACGATTGGACTCAAACACTACTCGACCGATTTTAAAATTTAAATGGTACTATTCTCAAGTACCTACTCATATGAGTTTGAATTTAGATTTGAGACTTTTTCTACAGAATCTTTTATTTACTTTAGTCACGTCTTTGAATATAGATCTAGCAGAACCAAATCAGTGTAACATATTATATCTATAAATACTTACGCATCCAGTTAGGTCTGTCAACTCCTGTCTGATGCACCGCATTACTTGGGGTTTGAGGATACCACACGTATAAAACTTCAAAACGATTTCTGTCAAAGCATGCCCAATATTTTGCGTGAAACACGTTGTGGACTACATAACCGACTCTGAAATTGGAATTTTGTAGATAATTTATAGTAAATAGTTATTTTCATACAAATATATTAATAAGTGTATGAAAATAACCTTATACTAGCTGTAATCTCGATATCATACATAATAAAAACATTAATTAGGGGAAAAATTCATTCTCAAATATTCTCGATTTTCTTAGAAATTTATAAAATAGTGTTTATTCTAAGTTATTAAATTATAATTATGTTTGTTGCAAATTTAATAATAATAATTTACGAAAACATAAATATTCTTAGGCTTCATAAAATTTTAGGGTAGGTAAGTTTAATTATCATCCAAGTATTATATTATTTTATTTTCTATAATAAAGCCTATCTAAGATTTAGTTGCTGCAGGTTTTCGCGTTATGTGAATCAAGATAGTATTACCTAAGTATTATTATTATTACCTAATGACGACATTATTGCCATAGCATCTTTCATTAGTTTGGACTGCTTCACTCAAAGCATGACTACTGCATGTCAGCTGACCAAATGCGCGATTACCATTTAACCAACCCGCTCCAGATACGAGATTATTGTTTACACATCTTGCAGTCTATAAATAAAGAAATATTAGGCATATAAATAATAATAGATACTGATTTTGTACGGTAGAATTGTCAAAATTCCAAAAAACCCTTAGTTAAACGATATTTAGGTACTGACTGAAAACTGGCATCAAAACTCTTGAGTGATTTTTAAAGTGAATAATCTTTTATTATTAATAAAATAATAATTTAATTGATATGGAGGGTCAATAATTAAAACTAATTTTAATAATTACTTACAGCTACGGCAACATTAGATGCGATGTTGGGGTGTCGAATTTGACTTCCTTGGCACGCAACAAAAATCTCATCACCGGAATTCAAGCGAACTTGGCCAGAGTTGTCATTTGGAGTAAGGTAGGTATTTGTTCGTCTATTTATAAAAACTGGTTGAGGGTTTGCGAAATCATTCCGAACGCGGAGATTGCATCCTGTAAGTCAAGATATAGAGATAAAATAATATTCAAAATTTAATTGTAATTATTGTATTATATTTTCTTACCACTGCGAGCATTTGTATCACTTGAAATGGATGCATTTATCCATTTTTTCTCCTCAATTTCTAGCCATTTATCTAAGTAGTCTTCAAATTCGTCTTCGCCAAGTCTATAAACAAGTTTGTCAGGATGTGGTAATTCCGTTGGAAGACAGGAAGCAGCTGCAAGCAACGTTAGTATTATCAAGGGCTGCATCTTGTATTCGACTTTGCCCCGTTACAGCTGATATTGAATAAAATGGTCTACAGACCAGCCCTTTGGCTGGACTCTATTGAAGACTGTCTCATTGATTAGTTAAGTGTTTATATAAATATGGATTAAATTGATAACGCCTCCGCCGATAATAATTATATATTTGCATTTCTTTTTAACTGATATAAGTACATATATAAATAAAACAATTAATTTAATCGTGATTAATAGTTTAAGATAAAGTATTAGGCCTAGGCCAGTGCATGCAGTGTGAGCATGGCATATTCATATTTTGAAAATAGTTCTTTTTTCAAATCTATAATTTAACAAACCTTCTTCCTGCTATTTTCATACTAGGGTCGACATAACCATATTTTTTTCTATGAGCCATATATCCGGCCACATCAAAACTAGCTAGGTTACATAGATTCATTCCTCTTCATCACAATTAACGTGATTCTATCAGCTATGTAAAAAATTATCTATAATATTATGATCAATCAAATCATGATATCTTAGAGTAATTAAGGAATTACCAAATTCATTGGATTCGCCAAATTACTCGGAAAATTGTGAAAGAATCATGTACACACATCAGAGCCAGCAGCAGTTTTAACATTATTTACATTTTTTAAGTTAGGCTCCTTAGTGTAAAGGCAATAAATTGCTATCGAAGTCAGAAATATGCAGTATTATTGAATTGAAGTGAACCAAAGTTCTTGTTTTATGGTAAACTCTTAAAATATGCTCTAAAATTTGGACAATTGTATTTCTTTTACATACATAGTTTAACTAAGTCGTTAATGTCACAATGATCATGTAGGTATATCAGAAGAAGAAAAGCGTATCGAAAATGAAAAGCTAATATTTTTCTACTTAACCATCTTCACTTTGGTCAACTATATAAACAAGGCTTAATCGGATTCCATCAATATAGCTTTCGAAAAGGGAAATCTAATGAGAATGCTGCCTTAATCTCACTTCTAAGACTTAAGGAAAGATACACATAGTTACACTGTGGCAAGTTTTTAAAGACAGGTTAAAAGCTAGAACGCGAAAATTATTTTTGAAGGAAAAAAAAAATGTTCAACCTGTATCTTGGTGACCCTTAGATACAATTGAATTATTCGATATTCTTTCCTGCCTGAAGATACCAGACGTGGAAATACATGCCTACCGAAAATTGTAAACATGTCGTCCCGGTGGGACTCGAACCCACGACTCAGGCACGGCGCACTCGCGCACGGCAGGTGTTCTTCCGAACGCGCCAACGAGCCGATCGAGGCTTACGGAGAAATATCTTAATACTAAATTAATATAGTGTTTCAAATAATAATAATGAATATACTTGAAAGATCATTGTCCATTTTTACCAATAAATAATATACTGCGTTGGTTTGGTATTTCCGGAATATCTAAATTATTCCGGAGTGTCCATTTATACAACATTAAACTAGGCTATGCTATTTCCACACAATCAGTAGTGTTATGGTCCCTAAAATATCTATCTTCTGGTTCTATCAGTAGGTATAAAAATATAAACGCGCAATACGTGCTTCATACAGTACGTACCTACTAAAAGTGTATTAGTTCGAAATATAAGAATTTATTCCGTTAAAGTATATTTCTTATTAATCAATAATATAACTGTCATGACTGAGCAACATAGTAGAGCATTTAACCATATTTTGTGTGTGTGGATATAATTGTCCCTAGGGTTGTTTTCACTGTAAGCTATATTTTGTGTGTTTGAGGATCGTACATTTTCATATTAAGCACATATAAAGGAGATTAGCTACTTGACACGCAAATCGTAATGCTCATATTTTGTTCAAGAGGCATTTATTTGGCTTAGTAAGATTTCATGCGAAGACGTGACATGCCCAGATCGTACTTTCTTTATATTATAAAATATATATTTTGAAAATTCATATTACATCCATAATGTAGGTTGGCAGCGCATCATTGACTGATGTTCTGGCTATTATCTACCATCAAGTAAACCTCATGCTCGTCGTTACGTCGAATACGTTTTTTTATGCCAGATATCTAACATAAAAAACATCCTTAATGTACAACAGTAGTTGAAGTGCTTCTTTTTAAATAAATTTTAAATACGCTTTGAAGGTGTGATAACAATGTTTTCTATCGCTGATATACCTACAGTAAACTAAAACTATTTAAACCCCTTTTATGTAACATTTTGATTTCTATTCATATAATCTCTTACCAATTTTATTAAACGTTCAACGTTCTGGTTTCAATCGAACACATTATATATATATGTTAGTTAAATCAAAAACTAATAGGAATATTAGGAATGTTTCTGTTTCATAAGATTGCTATATACAATATTTTACTTTATTTACATATTTTTACTTAAAAAAATTGTACCAAATTGTGAAAGATTTTCGAACCTCATTTATTTTAAAATTCATTTTCCACATATATATTTTCCTGTTTTATTTTCGATATGTTAAAGTTATTCTGTTATTCGGGACATAGACGAATACAATAAATAAGATTTCATTAAAATCGGTGCAGCCGTTCTTGATTTATAAATGGTGTAACTAACACGACTTTGTTTTATATAGATAATATATGTATACATATATTACTTTTTCATTTGTCTTCATTTTATTATATTACATAAACACGATTCTTTATTTTCTCTATGACAGCAGTCCATTAACAGTAAAAGCAGGCAGATGTGGAATTTTTCTTCTAAAATCACTGATCGTGCAGCAGAAGCTGTATCCCAGGTCGATGCGGTCTGGCTGCCATCGGAGCCAGCTGAATGCGTTGTTGTTGCGACACCTGTCCGTGCAGAACTGCAGGGCTCGTGCCTCCGCGGCCGTATAGTGGGGATTGTTGATACTTATGAAGGCAGTGCCTACACGTCTATTGGCATCATATGCCACCTAGAAACGTAATAATCTTTGAGTACACATTTGGGACAGTGTTTCCATCCATACATAGATTTACAATTAAACATTGTTGATCCACTTCCTATCAACAATTATTATTTAAAAAAAAGCAACAAAAACCGTCTTCAAAACTATACCTATAAATGCACTAACATAAACTAAAAAATAATATTATAATTACTTCAAAGCAAGAGCCTTAAACTTAAAGGATAATCAACAAAATTATTGATATTTATAAATTTATAAGCAGTTTTTGGAGTCCTCCTCCTCCCTTTTTTGCAGTCGGTTGATAAAAATCTAGTTCGTCAAATTATTCATGATTTTAGACTTTTTTGGATTATTAATGTAGATACACGAGAAACCCAAACGTCACCTATCAATTAATTATTATTGATGACGTAACAAGAATAATAGACCTATCAATCAACGCTATCAGTAGTTTAGTCTTGGATTATCTTTCACTAATAACTTCGATATTTGATAGATAAAATTAACACACCTACTTGATAAACATATTCCTGTGAATTCAAGTGTGGTATTTCAAATTTTATTAATTTATAATTTCATCAAATATTTTAAGTTCAGCTGTGTAAACAGTCATATACTTTTTTTATGAAATAGGGGGCTGATGGTTACTGATCGCCAGCGCCTCTAGTGTAATTGCAGGAACGGTCTTTAAAAAATTAGTAGGTTCATCTTGAAAGTCCCTAAGTCCTATAGATTCGGTACCGTTCACAACAACTGGTTCCTTAGAGTATTTTTGTACGTAGAGGTATATATACGTAATTTTAATATGGAATCAGTGACGGGACAAGCATACAAGCCCAAAAGCCCGGCTTGCCCTATTAATGCAACCATAAAAAGAAATATATTTATGCCCTTAACGAAATCATATAACTTATACATATATAAACACGTACGTTAAAGTCGGCAATCCGTTGTTTTGGGCTTGTATGGTGGTCCCGCCACTGTATGTAATGTAATTTGAAAAATGTTTTAAATCTTGCTAGAAATATACCTTGTACATATAAAGTGGAACTGGTAGTCTTCGGTTTCCATTGGTATTGTCCAAGTAGATATCTACAAAGTGTCCGTTTTCATTTCGTAGCTGTGCTACACCGAATGATCCCGTGTAGACCATACAGTTGTAGCCAGCTGCCCCAATACGAGCTCGAAGATTCTGTAATTAGTATAAAAATATGAACTTTCCTAAAACGATAACCAAAATTGATGGCTTCTAAAAATGTGATTTTACATACAATTGTTAATACAGGGACAGAGATATTCTTAAGTACATCTCAATGTTGGACGCTATTTTTGAATGGACTAAACTATGGTTACTAACGCTGAATACGTCAAAATGTACCATACTGCATATAGGCAAGAATAACCCCCGTAATAAATATTATCTTGGACAGCAACAATTAATACCAGTTAATACGCAAAAAGACTTAGGCGTTACTATTAGCAATGACTTGAAATGGGAGCCCCATATCATTAATATAGTCAAGAAAGCAAACTCCATGCTGTACTTAGTGAGGAAGGCATTTAAATTTCTCAACCCAAAAACATTGCTGAAGCTATATAAAACGTATATACGGCCAATGCTGGAGTACGCTTATGTAGTTTGGGACCCATACTTTAAAAAAGACGTAAGCTTAATCGAAAACGTTCAAAGAAGAGCCACAAAGATGATCAAAGCACTGAGATGTGAATCATATGAGCAACGACTGCGAATTCTTGGGCTTACTTCTCTCGAAAATCGGCGAAAGAGGGGATGTCTCATTGAGACATTTAAAATTCTCAATAACTATTACGATGTGCCGGGGATTAAGTCGTTATATACTCTTAGTGAAAATAAGCATCTTAGAGGTCATTCACTCAAACTACACAATACACCATGTAATGGCAATGCTAAGAAATTCTTTCTGACAAATCGTGTCGTCACTGAGTGGAATAAGCTCCCCGAAAGTGTAATCCAAGCATCTAACTTGAACTCCTTTAAAAACAGACTAGATTTAAACTCCAAATTGCGAGATACGCACGCATCAGCTTAAGCTGCTAGTGTGTTTACTAATTAAATTAATAATAATAATAATGTTGATTAGCGTTTGAGTATTCGGGTTATTTTTGTTAAAAACTAATTAATGTTATACAACAATACTTCTGAGTTTAATTAATCTTAGTATAATAACAAGAGACTTTAATATACTACATATATTTTTGAATTTCTTTCGACACTTTTTTTTTCACCTTTTTTCTTTAAGCAGCAGATTAGATAATTTCGTAGGTACAAATAAATTCAGAAGATAGATTAAATCAGATCTCATCAATCAGGATTCTTATAACAGGCTTACTCGCAGCAAACCATTTACAAAATATGAATGATGTACGAAAGCATGGGACATTCCTGGAACATATAAAATAATAACTCTCAATTTCTTACTTGTTCAAGCCAGTTCCAGTTGCCACCGTTAAATGGTTGCCACTGAGGAACCGCGTTAATGAAATAGAATGTTGAACGCTGTCCTGTGGCAAAAATTTGATCACTTTTAGCGGTAAGATGTCCCCTGGCCAGGAACTGATGGCTTGTCACATATTTGTCGGCCAATCCGTTGCCCACAACTCTCGCTATCGCCTGTTTTTGTTGCACTTGTGTATAAAGATTATTTATTCCGACACCCGGAAAGAAATTACCAGCTGAAATAATGAAAAATAAATTTTTATGGTTCTTTTCGTTTTGGTTATTTGTATTACAGTGTGATATTCTTTTATTGCATGTAATTTTAAATAATCTTATAAATTATTCTCTCAAATCCATATTAAATAAATTATAATTAAAAGTAATAGGATTTGTCGCTTTTTGATATAATTTTACTTATGTATAATATAAACAACTAAATTACCAATCCAAGATGGCCTATTAACGCCAGTTTGGTGTACAGCGTAAGAGGCGTCTAAGGGCGACCACACATATAAAACTTCAAAACGCCTCTTGTCGTAGCAGGAAAAATATATCGGATGGAACACATTGTTTACTATAAAACCGACCCTAAGAGGAAAAAAAATATAAGTCTATCCATGAGAGAATAAAAATACAAATATATCGCGCTACCATAAGTATTTCGCGGAAGAACCTGTAGCAGAATCTACGACAATGGCTATTTTTATTTTATACATTTTTTTGATTGGGAAATTTTCCTAAATTTAAAGAATTAAGACTTAAAATACCAGTGGACTAACGTTAGTTTCCTTTTACTTAAAAAATAAACGATTAGTCTTTGTTGTTTTTTATTTTTATGTTAGGTATCGACAGACGAGCATGAGGTTCACTTGATGGTAGGTGATACCTCATCCACAGAACATCAGTCAATGATGCGCTGTCGACGTACTTTTTACTTCGAGCATTCGGAAATGAATAAATAGTCTTACCTTATCACAACATTATTATTATAGCATCGTGTTGTCGTTTCTTGAGCTTCATGGAATGCATGGTTACCGCATGTTAGTTGTGCAAAAGCACCATTCCCGTTAAAAAAACCAGCCCCAGAAACTTGGTTACCATTCGAGCATGTTAGAGTCTGTAATTGAAAAAATGTGAATTCCCGAGTCCCCAGTGGGGCATGGGGCAGACTGATTGCTGTGTCAGTTTCACTGATGATTTTTCTTTATAGGCAAGTAGGTGGTGTGACCCAAACATTTTTTTTATTTTTTCTTCAGGATTTGAAACCAGAACCTTTAGTGCTAAACGCATAACGCTTACCACTAAGCCACGTAGGCGGTTGAGAAAAGATTGTATAATATTTAACCTAAATAGGATAACGTAACGTAAGCCTAACTTTAAACGTTTAAACTTGCTTGAGCACTACCCATTTTCCTTCTAGATAACTCATTATTACTTGTACCAAAATAATTACTGTTTCTGTATAAAATGATTAGATTATAACAAATATAAACAAAACACTGCTACCACTAAATATATATATTTTTGTCTACGTTAACGACTTATTTTTGTGAATGTTATTAAAAGTCCCGCAAAATTCTAGTAGGATTTGCTTTGGATATAAAGGAAGAAATGCCTAGAAAACTTACTGCTAAAGCTGCATTAGTTACAGCATTCGGGTGTCGAATAATCCCTCCGGATCCGGTGCAAGCGACCGTCACTCGCTCGCCTGAGTTTAACTGCACTAAGCCGGAATTGCCTTGGGGATATAGATAAGTGTTTGTGTTCTGACGAATGAAAACTGGCTGTGGTTGACCAAAATCTCCATTTACGCGGAGACTGCAACCTGCATATTAAAAAAAAACTTTGCGCACGATATCTTTAAATATCGATTTGGTGATGAAATTATGTTGTCTAATGTATATAATATTTATATCTTAAATGATTCATATATTCCGTTTATAAAATATTTTTATTATACAGTATTTATTTAACAGTATTTATTTTGTAATTTAAAAAAATGAAGCGAATGTGATATGCAAGGATTGGAGCATATGGAATTCCGTGATATCTGCCTACCCCTATGGGAAAGAGGCGTGAAATGTATGCAAATAAAATTCCATGACACTTCAATGTTATTTATACTACCTGTATGTCTTAAAATTATATATTACCACTTCGAGTAGACGCGACGCTAACTGTGCTGTTAATCCATTTTCGTTGTTCAACTTCAAGCCATTTGTCTAAGTAGTCTTCAAAATCGTCTTCATTCAGGTACAAAGCTAAATCTCCTGGCTCAGGCAGCTCAGTTGGGAGAGATGCAATAGCTGCAATAACGGCTGCAGCTATAATGATGAATCTTAACATCGTACGCGAATGAAGAAGACAAAATTCTAATAGCTTGTAACCTAATCTTATGGAGCTATTCACAATATATTTATATTATTTTCATATCATTTGCCTACTTAAAGTTTTTAATATTTTTGATAAGAGTACTTAATATGTTTGATTGATGTTACATATTTTGCGATAGCGGAAATTGATTTACATGTATCGATAACTGGGATTGTATTTTAAACACTATTTTTATGAGAAGTATTTTGAGAACGACATCTAATTATAATTTTACAGAAAATGCCTTTTGCTATTGATGATTAAATAATTGTTGGAAAATCTTAATGACTCGTGTCTAGGTAGATAATTATTAGACGGAACATTAATCACTGCATATCCTTATTTATCTTATTATTAAATGTACATATTTTAAGTAGATACAGTGTACTCAACGAAAGATTTACCTATATGTGTTCAGATATGAAGCTCCATTTTATAGTTATGTAGGTACTTGTGGTATAATGATTTCCAACATTGACCAGTTCTTCTCGTGAATCGCGACAGCGGTTATAGAAACTAACATTGATAATGCACTGGAAATGAATAAATATGATGAAATAGCATTTAGTAAACAAATTAGAATAACATTGAAGGTTAGTATGAGTCAAGTGAAACATATAGATAAATACAACAAGAAGTAAGCTTTTCTTTGAAAGCAGTGTAAGTCCATTTTCACCACTATTTAGTTTAAAATTATTGTACTACAACAATTGTGTGTTAACATTGTAATTGACAAAACTTTTTTAATAGTTTCCCGAAATTTCGTTTTTCCCCGATTATTATAGAATGTAGAATCCACAGATTTCTTATTTAATCTGAGATAAAATCGATGTATGAAATATAGTAATGTTTTGTATTCGTAGTATAAAACATAATTTGGTGATAATGAGGATTCTAAATCACTAAATTTATAGAACTAACACGATTATATCATCATTCCGAACCCATCACATTCGAAAAAATTATATAATAATTTATAAGTATATCCCTCCAATACATCATGCCTATTTTCAAAAATTTTATCATAATGAAGAATGTTTAAATATATACAGTACTAGTGGACCCCGCAGACGTTGTTCTGCCAAAATATTGGCTTCGAAATTATACAATTATTCTTAGATCGGAATATGCCCATTTGCCCACCGCTGTATGTGAAAAAAGATTTTCCCGCTTTTCTGTTGAAATTTTTCCTGAATTTTCTTTGCTATAAACCTCACGGAGCCCGAGATCTTTCCAACGAATGCAAAACCGTGGAAATCGGTTCGTGCGTTCTGGAGTTATAGCGTCAGGAAGGAAAACCCGACTTATTTTTATATAGTAGATAAATAGTAGTATTTTTTATGTTATATGTCGACAGAAAATAAAATACACTTACACCACTTTCAAAGAAAACTGCTCAAATATCCAAGTAAAATAATAAATGTGTATCCAATAAAAAAAGGTTTATTATTACTTCTTAGACAATCCGAAAAAGTTAATAAAAGCTAAAAAAAAGAATAACTTTTCAAATCTAAAACTTAAAATTTAGCTTTCGATATAAGTATATGCATATAAAGGGCGTAGGTAGCTTACCCTTGATGGACCCTTCTTCCTAACTGCCCTAATAGAAGGTAATTTTTTACACGGGTACGCGGCCCGTATAAAAAAATTAAAGTATTATTATATAGCAATACTAATATTATAAAAAGGAAAGATTTGTTAGTTACGATTTAGCTCAATAAATTCTTTCACTAATAGGTAGCTACATTACCAGCGAGCTACATAGGTTATTTTTTTGTGTTTTTTTTTCATTGCACCCGTGCGAAGTCGGGGCGGATCGCTAATCTTTATAGCTGATAAGGCAGTAGCTACGCCCCTGATGCATATTATATGAGTTTCATCTACGGAGGACAGCATATAGTCGTGACTCGTGAAATCCTCCCTCTAAGCTATGCTTTTAATATTCCTTGCACGATTTATCTAATATTTCCCCCCAGTCTCTTTCAAAACTTAAATCCATCTCTTTAAAGCCAACCTGCGTGATTAGTGTTTGTAAACGTTTATTGAGTATTTTCCTTTTTCTTCCTCCTTGTGGTGTTACATTCTTAGTAATATAAGGTGCTAATATTCGTAGTTTAACATCTTAAAACATCAAATCATATCAAGGCCATTCGGATGTAAATCTGAGAATACTAAAACTAAAATACCAGTTCAATAATCTTTGATGATTTCTAATAATCCTATTAAATGTTTAATTATGATAAGATTTACACGGTAAATTTTATCTTTTTTAGTCACCCACTTTGAATCGTGCATCCGGCGTGCGCAAATCATGAATGAGTATTTTAGAAAATCATGCCTAAATTTGTTTATTATCTTATTTGCCATTTGTAAAGCAGCTCACATATACATATATATGATAATGATAAACATGCCGGCAGTTTGAACGAGACACGTACCTACCTATGTAATATCAAAAAAATGCTATCTTTCGTTTTTGATGTATATTTTTTGGCACAAACAATAATTTTAACAAACATGTATATTACAAGCTCACATTTTCTAAATAAGAAGATAAGAGAAGAAAGTAATTATTTTACGAGTTCTTTATAAATTACATTACGAATTTCATTAACTGAATTCCTTAGTAGGCGTGTGTTAATGGAACGAAATACTTAATTGACTTGAAATTGGGGAAGCAATTGAACCTCAACTATTTCTTGATTGGTCCATTTTGAGGTCCTCGTTGGCACGTTGGGTAGTAGGCACATTGCATTTCAATGGGTTGCGAGTTCAATTTCCATCCGGTCGGATGTGTTTATAATTTTCTGTATATATATTTTTGTTACAAAACGTCCTTTTACCATTTAGTAACTTTTTTAATTGCCTTTGATATTGAAGTTTTTGTTAAAAATTAGGAATCATTATTTATATTCCAAATCAAAATAGTTGGTAGTTCTAGCGTTAATGAGTACCTAACGCCCACTGAATCTACTCTGAACACAATTTAATGTTATATAATTTTATTGAAAATAATGAAAATGATGTTATAAGAGGATGGAGTGCAGATTTTACGAATATTCCTACGGAGAAACTTAAGCCAATTCGCTTTGTTGACGGAGTAGACATGGGTAACTCAGCGAAATTTCCTGCGCCAACTCAGCAACTCAGGCGCAGTATAGTGCGTCGGCTCCTTGAGTCAACTCAAAATTGCGCCACGGCGCAACAAAATTGGACGCGCAAAGCGAGCAGTGAAACCTCCGAAACGCACGCAACCCCACGCTCGTAGTTCACTCAGTGAGTGGGTACTGCGCCGTGCGCCAGCACATTATGAATGTGTGAGCTGACTCACCCTGCGCAGTGAAGCGTGCCGGCGCAATTGCGCGGCGCAGAGCAGTGTTACCCATGTCTATGACGGAGGCAGAGTTTTCAATTTCGGATTATTTCTGATGTTACACGCACCTGTGCTGAATAATTTTCTAGTAAACTGGACAATTAGCTAATGCAAATTGTTGAAGTCGTAATAATTTTATTGCTCATTTGTCTTGCATTACCTAAGTTTTGGGTATCCTTCAGGTTTGTAATATGCATATCGAACATAATGTGAAGAAGATGGAATAATGTGAATAGGCCTGGGTATTAGGCACGAAGACAGGAATAAACATTCCGTTTAGAACCGTATATTAAAGGTTTAGTGGGGCTTAGAATAGGCACATTTTGAGCGTGAGGTAGTAATGTAATGTTTTTATCAACTTTTACTTCAACCATTCTATATGCGAGCAATTACTAATACGACGAGGTAATAACCAGATTTGACTGAACTGCAATCACCACTATTTTTAAACAGTAATAAAACACTAAAATTTAAAACAACAACGAGGGAGAAAAGGATATAGATTAGTTCTGATAGCAAAACAAAATGTTTTAATCTAAATTGTATTACTAACAGAATGAAGGGTTGTTTGTTTCAGATGTGTATATTTTTAAAATATTTACATGCGTTCGTTACAATTTTTATATTATTATTCCAATCTGTACAATATCACATATAGTGTGTCTACTTATTAACCTTAATAAAAAATATTAATTAGTAATTAAACAAAAAAAGAGTATGTTAGTAAGTACTATACCTATTTCTTATAAGTTCTGTACCTTATACTTATTTTATTGCAGTCAATATTAATTAATTAATTTCTCATGTTATGTCTCTCTGTTAATTTGCAGGTACCTAATGCACGAAGCACATGCAACATAACGATACCATTTTCCTTTGTATTTCACTGATTTGTAATCGATTTAGTCAAGGATTACGTCAACGCGATATCGATGAGCGTCAATGTATAAATGCGATTAAAAATGATTACTGCTATAAAATGATTTAAATAACATTATAATTTATGATACTAAAATTCATTTATACTGATCTATACTAATATTATAAAGAGGAAAGATTTGTATTTTTGTATGTTATGAATAAACTCAAAAAATACTGGACCGATTTTATAAATTCTTTCACTAATAAAAAGCTACATTATCAGCGATAGGCTATAATTTGTTGTGTATAATACATTTACATTGCACCCGTGTGAAGCCGGGGCACGTTGCTAGTATGTAATAATTCACTCCGTATATTTATTAAAATAATCTGTATTTGCTTTGCACCTACTGACGTTTTTAAATGCCTTGTAGGTACTTCATTAAATTACTACTTAAGTAGTTAAGGTTTTTTTAACAAGGAAACCTACCTAATTTGCAGAGGTTGTGTTACAAACACGATGTTGAATTAAACAGATCATTTTCAAAAATTATCCCTTCTCCATGATTTGATATCTACACTTCTATTATAATTACGGCTAAAGTACTGAACTTTTTTTTAATTTATTGAATTTATCTTCATTGGAATACCTATGCAATATAATGAAGAATGAAGAACAACCTTTGTAATTGAAAGTATAATTAGTATATATTTACTTACAATTACAATATTTTATATCACATAATTAGTAGGTATATTTTTTTTTGTTAATACATTTAAACCTGTATCTGGTTTTTTTTCGACGTTCGACGGGCTCGTTGGCGCGTTCTGTAGAACACCTGCCGTGCGCATCGATGGGTCGTGGGTTCGAATACCACCGGGACGACATGTTTATAATATTCTGTAAGAATGTCTTCCCCACGTCTGGTAACGGGCATAGAACGGGTGGGAGGGATGTCGAAATTCCGTCCGGGTAACGAACCACCGTTCATAGATGGAAAACCCGTGAAGTGCATATTGCGCGTTCGGTTTCAGTCTATGGATTTCCGAATGCTCGAAGAAAAATTTAGTCGATAGCGAATCATTGACTGATGTTCTGTGGCTGAGGTATCACCATCAAGTGAACCTCATGCTCGTGTCGACATCTAACATAAAAAAAACAAAGTTCCGTGAAAAAGTGATAATAATTAGACTGATCTTTGTGTAAAAATGCCTTTATGACTCGGTGAATGTCACGTCGTGCTGATATTATGTCAAACACGTAAGAGGCAATCAAGTTACGTGATAAACTTTTACGAGGGACATATTTATTAACCGCTTTAGCACATGAAGCATTATCCGAGTATCATCGTAAATGCAGCCTTTATAGCAGATATTCCTTCTACGGGAAATATTGAAACTATTAAAATTTGTACATATACATAAACGTAATGCATATTTTGAGACATTTTTTATTATCTTGCATTAAATAAAAAAAAACTGGTTAAAAATGATTTAAACAGAGAAATAGATATATCCATTCAGTACGTGCATGACCTTTATCCAAAGAATACATTTTTTATAAAAGAGTAAATAAGTTTACCTATTAAGTCAATGAATACGTGAAATCCACAGGTACATTATGTAAACCTTAAAATGATCCATTTTGTATATAAAAGACTGTACAAATTTCATTTTTATAATATGACTTCTTATTTTTTAGTGTATATATCGAGGTCTTTCGATAATTCGGCTTTTGAATGCTTTAAAAATACGAGCAAAGACATGATAAAGTTATTCTTCTACATGACAACGCTCGGCATCATGTTGCGAAAAATATTTGGAAACGCTCAAATGGGATGTTTTACAGCACCCGCTGTATTCTCCGAACACTGTTCCTACCGATTAATGGTTATTCCGACACATGCAGCGCGATTTGACAGGTCACCGCACCGGTTCACTTCTTTGACAGAAATCGAAACTTGGATCGCCTCAAAAAAGGAGGCATTTTTCGAGGTGCCATTCGAAAATTGCCTGAAAGGTGGGGAAAATATGTTATCAGCGATAGACAGTACTTTGATTAATCTCGTCTTTCATTTTGTTTCGAAATAAAAGCATTTTTAACTGCAAAAAAACGGACCGAATTAATTTGTAAGATAATATATAACAAAATATTAGAAATAACAAATATTTTTAATAATTACAAATTTTCAAAAAGGTACTGTAAATAATATTTATTAATGATAAAGCAAAAACAATAAAAAAATCAAATTTGGTTTCTGATTTACTGTCTAGAACAAAGTATGTTATACAATAATTGCAACCTAGTTCTTCAGGTAAAGGGTTGATTTACTATAATAAAAAAGCAATCTCATTGATAATCTTTAATTGTTTTTAAGAATATATTATGTTTAATTTTCTTTAAAATAGCGACTTCACTCAGTGCAAAAATATTATGAATTACACAATAGGAATAAGTGCTCTTATTACATTATTAAAATCATATAATACATTCATTAAGTACTTTATTCATTAAACTTTTCATTTAATTATTAGTATTGAATTATTTTGAATACAATTTAAAACAGGGGAATGTCCCGTTAGTCCGAAATTTTTGTAGTCATTTATACTTTAAATAATAATAAGCGTGCAATTATGCCACTTATATCTTCAACATAAGCAACATAATTGCGCGCTTTCTTGAGCAGATTCAAGAACTCATGCGCAACTTACACTGAGAGCGGAATGGACTCCGACCATATAGCTCACAACTATAAACTGCATAGAAAACATCATACAGCCGAGCGAAATGAGCTGAGCGAGTCAAATTCATTAAAAACGCGCTCTTTCTTTCATTTCTCGTATGATAAATGTCAAAACTTTTTCTTAATGAAAGTTAGAACTTATGACGTCTGTCACTCTTGTCTATTTTCCCGCTCTCAATGTAACTAACGCTTAGTACCTATACTTCATAATAATATGTTAAGTAGAGACGATCAGATTTTATATACCTAATCTTATTGGCTGTTTGGATTCCACTCCGCGTATTAAAGATGCATACTGCCTGAAGAATTTCAGGCTTACCTTCTTATAAAAGTCTTCTACGTTATTAAAAGTTGGCTCATAAGTCGTTATAATTTATTTGAATAATAAATAACATAACATATATATTGCTCATTTATATACAAAAATAACTCCAGATCAACATTTCCTTCGAAGATTAAAACGAAAAGCCGTATTACTGAATACATATAATACGTCATATCCTGCTTCGGGAACTTACTGACGAAATATTAAAATACTTCTCGAATAAGGATGTGTTTTCATAATGGGGCTGAAATGTCCATTTTATATTGAAAATGATACTTTCGAAATTGAACATGAATTTATTTCCAATAATCTATTAGATTATTGTATTCAGTATTTCGACGTATGCAATAAATTATTATTTGAACATAACATCAACTGAATTGGGTAATGAATTTGAGAAAATAACAGCTTTAAAGAGATACATAAAATAAATAACGGTGACTTAGTCAAAAAAGAAATTGTGATAGTTAATTTTAAATCGGTGTTCTTAATATCAGTGCTTGATTATAATATATTATATTTAAAGTGATATAATATTAATATTTATTAAACTATTTAAGATAGAAATTGGTCGTGACACTACTAGTACCCTAATTCGATTAGAGTAGAATAACAATAATAAGTTAATCGATATTTATGAATGAAGGCCTCCAATATAAATATAGGTAGAATACGCTATAGTTACAATATTTACATGAAAGTGAAACGGATATAGAAATATTTAATATATTTAAATGTGTTCCTTAAATTCGGTAAAATCTACTGAATACATCATTTAAAGTAGTTTATACTGTTCATTACAATAATTAAAGCACCTAGACTCTAAAGCATACTCAGGATAGTGGAGCGTATACTACAAATTACAACTTTAATTCGAAAAGATAATTTGTATCTAGCAACACTCGTGCAATTGTCATTAAAACAGGAATAAAATATAAATACTTATAGCTATATTCTTCCTTACGATATTACAACAAATTCCTAGTACTTTTGAAATACTTAAGTAATAAATAACAAAATATAACAATAACGTTAAACACTAAATAAATAATAGAAACATTTGATAGAAGTGGAAAGAATTTACAGAAATAAAGAGACGCATAAGAGCTTTTGTAGAGTACTAGCAGACGTAATAATACATAAAGATTATTTTATATTTAAATGAATTTATCTATATACAAACATAACAGGGTTTTAATATATCATATAATAGAAATTTTGCACACACATCGAGCCTACAATAAAATGAATCTACTTTTTACATTATGATCAAAATTCTCACAGCTTTGTCTTTCATTATCGCTTCTCAGCGAGAAATTAACGAGTACGAATAAATTCGTTTACACTATAAGTGTACATAAATATATATTCTATGCATAGAGGTATTTGATTACAGTCATACAAATTAAATTACGTCCACAAAGTACTATAACGTTCTGAGAAATTGATATGGACAATGTCACGATGTCTGTTTTAATTCCAATATAACCTTAAAATTAAGAATATTAAATGTTGCGTCTTTTTAATATTGAATTAATATCAGTTATGTCCAAATCGGACAGAAGAGAAGAGTTAATTGTACATAATAACAAATCTACATAAACTGCATTAACCCTAGATACATAACGTGAGTCAAAACGACTCACGCGCGAGACGTTTTCATTTGTTTCTTGGCAACCATTTTATATATCGAGTCGTCTGTTGGAACCAACTCAGCACACGGCCAGAGGTCTCGAACGATGCACTTGGGTCGCAGGTAAACAAAAATAATAATAATTCAAATTAATAGTGATTTTTATTTCATTTCTAAGACTAGTGTAGAAACATTAGTCCATGAAATATATTATAATATCAAATAACAGCAACGCAATCGGGTAGAAATCAGGTGAGAGTCGTATTGACCTCACGTTATGCTGTCAGGGGTATCACAGAACGTTATGTATCTAGGGTTAATTTGTTAAAAAACATTTGAAATTTTAAAATATTTTATTATATTTAAAATTCATTATTATATTTAAAAAAAATGAATTATTATCATTATGCATGTTTTAAGACAGGTGGCGATATTGACTACAAGAACTAATTAAGCGAGGAGTTTGAGATCATACTAAAACAAACGAACTAACAAACTAATTGGTAGTCAATATTATTTATGTTTTAACTTTTATCCGGTAACACCTATGCTATGTGAAGATCTACAGTCATTATTTATAATTAAAAACCCAAATTGTAAACTTATTAACTTTCCAAATAAGAAATTATCTTTCTATTAACTAGAATTAATTGCTTTTTATATTCCACAAAAATGTTTCAAACACAACCAAATATACGTTAGCCTATGAGATGTACTGTATACTTAAATTCTCACTAATATATACGTACTACTTTATTAGCTGTCATTATAGCTTTTATCAATAAATATTATATGGATAATGAGTAAAATGTACGTGGTTTTTATCTATCATTTTAACTCGGACTCAATCCTTCATTGACTAACTTTATAATACAGATCCTACTTGAATATATTATAATGTGAATTTTATATAAACTTCGAGAAACTTTAATATAATTACAACTGACTGAAATATCTGTAAATAGTATGATACTTATGTTAATTTAAATAGATTTATATTATTTACATATATTAATAGCGTCCCGTAATTCTTGGGAATTGTCGTCGCAACACACGAACTAGGTCAAAATTTGTTCCGACTTCTGATAACCAATCACCTGAAAGCATTCTGTCTCAATAATATAAATAAAATCAGTAAAAGTTTGATTTTTATATTTATTTTTCTTAAATATCGGTTCAAAGGTAAAACTCAGTATCATAATCTTGAATAAAAATAAATTTGTCTGTTATTGCTTATTTTAAGGGTATATTTACGTTATGAACCAATTATAAAGTGCGTATTGCACTTCATAGTTTTATTATGGACAATAATACGCAATAAGTGATTTGTTATTGCAGTAGGTTTATGCTTAAAATAAGCACAAGTAGTAAGAAATATTTTTATACAAAATTACACTTAGTGAGTTTTACTTTGGAACCGACAATATATTCTATAGTTTTGTAAAATTATTATTTAAGTTTAGATAAATATTTGATTAATTTATTGAGGATGAATAAAAGTGACTATAATAAATTGAAGATATGGCTAGAACGTATGCGATTGACTTTTGAGAATGTAATCGCTACATCAATACGATTGACAGTTTGACGTAGCAAATTCTTTCTTCGTGTTCGGGCCACTATAAATCTAGACGTTAGTTGCATAATATGGCCGGGACAGTCATGCAATAATGCATAGTATGGCTGGTATTGCTGACAATGTTGCCGGCCACATATTGCCCGTTTAGAAGCATCTTGAGTTCTAGCCATATCTTCATTCGTCCTCAAGACATTAATCCAATAGTTTTTCAAACGTGGTGAATATTTTTTTTAAGATTTTGTCAAATATTATCACTTTACATGCGTTATAAATATAAGATGCTTTATATAGATCGTGATTTTGATATGCTTGCTTATCAGTTATCTGGTGTTTATGGCGATCGGTTATCTAATAGCGAATACAGTGATAGATCTAATGTATACGTGTGAAGGAGATAATTATTTTAATATCATTAGATTTATAAGCTCAGTAAAAGTCTTTTATTTTTAAAAGTGGAACATTCCAATAAAATTTCCTTATTTAAATTTTATAAAATTACCCTATCAGTAATATTATTGAATAAATAATGGAATAATTTGAAAGCATGTCATAAGTTAATAACAATATCATTTCTATTCGCTAGTAACCGTAGTTTACATTTTAATACTTTTCACACTGATGTCTCCAAATCCTCAGACACTAATTGGAAATGCTCCTGACCTGTAATTATGAAATTTTGTTATTAAGATACATACACTATGTTTATATTAAGATGTTTAACGACAGCGATCGGTGTCAGTAATTTTATTTAAAAATGGAATCACTTATTTAACCTATACAGTATACAATATACATATTATAATAAAACAGTAGAATCTTCGATCAACAATATAGTAGAATCATTTGACACTACATTTAAAATATTTATCGAAATTGAGAGGACGAAAAGAGAAGCATACCAGAATACATAAAATTATTTCTATATTTTTGTAAATTTTGTAAATTTTGTCTTTTTGTTAATGATAATCTACGAATCTATTGAACAATTGATTTCCATTCCATAGAAGCTTTGTTTTACCGAAATCGGCCGGTGGGAAGAAAAGTTATCGTTATTTAAAGGTATGTGCGAATAAAGTCGCGGGCATCAGCTAGTATTTTATATGTAGTTAAGTTTATTATTATCCCGATAGTCGATACTTCTGAGTGTATAAGGTTTCTGGACCTTTCTACAAAGTGTTAGATTTGAACAAGTCATAACATACTTTCTAAATAAGCGGCAAGATCATGGTCGTCAGCGCGCAACGCGAGTTGCCTAGGAGTATGGCCCGCTTGGTCCTGCCGCGTCAGAGAGGCCCCTCCCGCAACCAACATGCAACAAATTGCACGTCGCTTATGAACTGCCGCTTTATGAAGGGCAGTTTGCCCCTTCTCGTTATCACTCATATTCAATATAGCCGTTGGAGCGCAGGCTATCAAATATTTGACTATTTCTTTATTCCCGTAGCGAGCAGCTATATGCAAAGCCGTTTGACCCGTCGCGTCGATTGATAGTAACGAGTAGCCCGCGGCATGTAACTCTTTGACCTATAAAACATGAAAATAACATAAAAATAATAAACGGAATAATTTATTTAAGGTAAAAGAAAATATAATTATACCAACCGTTTTCAAGTCGCCAACTTTAGCAGCTTTGAGAAGTGCGTCAGATGTTTTCTCCAATAAATTTCTGAAACAATATTGACGTTTCATCTGTTGTTTATGAGAGCTATCAAGACTTGTTTTAGAAAATGCTACATTCCCGCTACTGAGATTTAAATCTAAACGCTATCTAAAGTATATATAGTGGAACTCTACACTACAGAAGAAATGTACCGAACGCCTCTAATTTAGTAGTTTCTAGTAGTTAGTCAGTTACTGTATTTATTTTAGATCGAGAGATGAGTGTGAAGCTTACTTGGAGTATATCTCAGTCACAGGACATCAATCAATTATATTGTGTGGACGATCGATTGGTTCTATCTTCGAAAAGTACGTTAAAACCTTAATACGAAATATCATAAAGATGTTCATAGTTACCCATTATTATGTAATCTTTTGATTAACAGAACGTAATAAATAGATTATAGATTATATACGATACTAGATACAGATTACTTCATAATATAATTATTTATGTCGAAACAGTCATATTATTGTATTTCAGTATAAAGGCGTTCAGGGAACTCCATATCATTATCCCCGATGACTGACTAATATTCATTTAGGCTATGGGATAGCTAACTTTTGATAAATGAACAAAATGAAAAGAAAATCCGCCCGGTACAATTCTTTACTATATAACAGTGATATCAAATAATCTCACCTACAGCCAAACACTTCTTGTTCAAGTCCAAACAACTTTTGATGTATGCTGCATGCGATTGAAGAAGAAAGTGCAAATTAAAAATAAATAGAAGTGCTCAGTACTCTCGCGGTAAATGTGCAGAAGATAGAAAAGTCTTACAAGACTGAGGTAATTAGGACAGATTCATGTTATAAATATTTATTATACGAAGTACTATTTAAGAAATAAGTACAAAATAACTTTACTGAACGTGTAACTAATATAAACTACTACTTCTAACTTAACCAACGTAAAGTTACGCAAGTACAATTTAAAAAAAAAATCGAACTATGTGTCTTGAGAAATTTGTTTTCTACTTTTGACCAACCCAAAACGCAATTCTATTACCGCTTATATATGTATTATACAGTATTATTTAGGAATCGTTTCATTTTCAGATATGTGCATATTCATATATCTAGGTGCGCATATCTACTCGGATATAGATTTATTACAAATTCTCGACTGTCTAGAACTCTAAAGGGAATAGATAAAGTATTTTGACACGGGTTCATGTCACTTGTAAATAATTTATTACACTCTCTATCAAATATGAATTTTTACACTACGAAAAGCTGTCAAAGGTTAAATATAACGGTTCAACCTTTGTGATCACAACATTGATGAATAAATAATGAGTATATATTTCTGTTGATCTGCTAATAAAAAAATTGATAAATATATTAGATTCTGCCTATTTAAGTCTTTAGTTTTTACTATACAGTTTTCAAAAGTGATCACGTTTTGTGTTTCTTAAGACCTGTTTTACAATCATAAGATTTTTTGAGTTAACAACATTCAATATAATCTGTCAAAATTCAAAATAAACGGGTTAAGAATGAATATCTATTGAAATATAATGAAAACTAGTTAACAATACTGCTATTAAAATTTTCAAAAAATTTGAAAAAAATGTTAATAAAGACTGCATTGCATTTCCGTGTCTCGTATATCGATTGTTATTTGAAAACAAGTTGTAATAGTGAATAAACAAGTCAATTAATTATCAATATTTTAATTAGTTTTTATTATTAAAATTGTTTTGTTTTATATTAGATAGAGTAGGTATTTGCCGACGACTTCTATTACATTTATCGGAATTTCCATTTTCTATTTTATGCTAAACAATATTATCTAACCAAAAGGCTCAACACAATTTTTATGAGACTATTTTGTTTTGTTTAAAATCAGTCGATCATTAGGAGTAAGGTATTAAGTTGAAACTCACGTTTTAAACCGAGCTATAGATTCTTGCGATGGTTCGTTCTCTTTGGTCGTTGGACTCGTGCATAGAGGTGGAGAGTTGGAGTCTTGCGATGTCTTAGACTGTCTCGGGACCGTGAGCTTTGGCGAAAGGGATGACTTGGAGGTGGGCGTGGCTGTGGTCGCCGCTGACGGCGGTGTTTGCGGCGTCACTATCTCGTCTGACGTCCGCGCAGGACTGCTAAGGCCGGATCCGTTATTCATTTTTTTAATCGGAGGGAATAGCACGAACAACTTGCGAAAGAGTATTCGTATCGTCGAGCTGTCATTTGTATAAAATTTCAAATGATTTCTTATACAACTGACATATGGACGATTCGAATACTTTCTAGATAGACGTGCGTGCTAGGCCCTCAGACGATGCCATACGATAGCGTGCTGATGATTTGATAGCAGGTAGTATTTAATTTTTTTACATGTTTTCAGAATTCTAAAGACGATGGCTTATTACATGGAAATAATTTCGATATCCTTCCCATCTAGAACTTCCAGATTAAAAATTCCGATGTAATCCCGGATTTTTTACAAAAAATCATATTCATCATGTCGTTATGTGAGAAAACGAAGCTTACGCTAGAATTTCCTCGTGCACTGCACTCTACATTTTTACATTTTTTTAAGCCAAACTGTAGAAATTCCGGACGGCTTAGAATTTCCCTCGCGTGCCGTATAAATATCAGATATGTCCGGACGTATGGCATGGAAACAATGTTTGTAATTATTCAGACGTAGGGAAAATGTATACAGATTTGGCGGTAATCGAATCCACAACCCGTTGACACACAAGGAACTGCCATTCGACACTCCAGGTATCGAACTGACAGACTTTGACTGACTCATTCTACATTATGTCATCTTTGTGTAAAACATATTTTATTTTTAAAGGATGTAATCAATATCATGTTTGATAGTTGAAACCAGCATAATATTTAATATACACACACATATATAATAATTATTATTGTTATGATAATTCGCTACAGCAGAATTGTATCGGAGGAGAACCTAACCCTGTTTCATTATATTAAAATAAAAATTTCGCTTTCATTCATTGACATAGTATTACATGTTGATCGAAACTTTCATTCGAGTTTTAATTCAAATTTTAAAATATATCTATCTATATATTAAAAAATGTATCATCCAACAACATATACCTAACAAAAACTGTATTTCAACATTTTTAGTATGACAATATGAGAAAATTCACTGTTATATAGAAAAATACTAGATTTCTAGCATAGCAACATTACAGTCCTGGCATTAGGCTATTAACTATTTAATTTATTCTTACCTTCCATGCGACTCTGGAACGTCCAATGAGACGCCAGCACTCGGCGTATCAACGCTTTGAGATATGTCTAAAGACACGGATAGACCCGTAGTGGTATCCAGTGACACCGACGGCCCCGTGCGGTCAAGCGACGCCGTAGCAGTAGTTTCTGGATGAGCAGTTGTGTCTGTGTCCGGTGTAAGAGGCGCCGCGTCCAAGATGTAGATATTCTCGTGACCGATATCCATAGGATAGTGGAGATTCTCTTGAGCCTTGTCGATACGGAAAAATCTTTCCGCAGTCACAGCTGAAAGCATTTCCATTTACACTTTCTTTTTAGTTTGACTAATGAGGGCAATTAATACTTTTTTATGATAGATATCGACAGACGAGCATAAGTTTCACTTGATGGTAGGTGATACCCTAGGCACAGAACATCAGTCAATGATGCGCTGTCGATCTACCTTTTTACTTCGAGCATTCGGAAATTCATAGACTGAGACCGAAACGCGCAATGTGTACTTCACGGATTTTCCTTCTATGAATGGTGGAATATTCCCTGATCGGAATTTCGATATTCCTCCCACCCGTTTAATGCCCGAAGTGACTAGACGCGGGGAAGACATGCTTATAGAAAATTATAAACATGTCGTCCCCATGGAATTCAAATCCGCGACCCATCGGTGCGCAAGTTATATCTTCTATCAAATGCGCCAACGACCCCTCAATACTGCTGTTTAGTTTTAGAATAAACTAATCTACTATGTTTTAGTCTGTAGGTTTATTGTCAAACTGAATATTTATAGAGTTTTGTAGGCAAGGAAAGAATAACAGTGAAAATAATTGTTCGTAGGTACAAAAACGGGAAAAGGATAATCATCTTTAAATAAGGTAACTGAATGGTGAAAATAATTGGAGTAGGAAACTCACAATCGACAAACCACCAATCGACGATGTTCGAGTAAGCTTGAGATTCTTTGATCGTGTTCTGAACGAGGTTCCGCATTTGCTCGAGATCCGTCGCGGGATTCACTTCCAAGGTGCCAATACGTTCCGCTAAAACAAGATTTTTTAGACATGAAAGAGGCTGCTGCTTTTAAAGGTTTTAATGAGCGTTCTTGTACCACAGGTTGTTAAGGTGGTTCGTTTTCCATACAAAAGTCATGATTATTAACGAAGTCAGTTTAGAGTTTCGATACTAAATATTTGTGCAACTATTTACTTTCCGGGAGTTCTTTGCGCGGAGATAATAAAATAATGTTATTTTATACAGAAATCATGCATATAACAACGTGAAATATAAATCTATATACATATACATATAATAAAAGAGTAGGATCGAAATTACGCTTCACTAAATATTTTTACCAGAAATTAAGAGGGGTGATTAAAGAAGAGTAGCAGAATGCATAAATGCAATTTTTAAGATTCTTGTCTGTCTGTCTGTCTGTCCGTCTGTCTGTCTGTCTGTCAGTCTGTTTGTTCACGCTAATCTCCGAAGATACTGAACCGATTTTCGTGATTTATACAAATATATTAAGCAAAGTCCGGGGCAACATATAGGCTTTGTTTCATCAAAATCGGTTGTCGGAAAAAAAGTTATCATCATCTAAATATTATTTTAAAGGCACCATTTCAACAAACTGCAATGAAAATATAATATATATTTTACGTTGTTATATAAGTAATATTTGCGTTTTCCTATTTACGCTATTCCTATTTCCTATCTAACTAATATTTGCACAAAGTGAATTAGGTAGTGAAAGCATAGAATACGACTGAACGTTTGAGCTAGTTGGACTAATCTGGCTCTAAGTTCCATTTGTAGAGTCCGACACAGTCAGTCACTGGAAGATTTCAATTATACAGCTTATTCACGAAGCAAAGAGCTAATCCGCAATGGCTTAATTAAAGATTCAGTAAAATAAATAGAAAGTAGGTATACAAAAGTGTCGTGAGTGACTTTAAAAGCACACGCAATAGCTATTTAAATAAAATACTGTATACCGGATTAAAACGCGATTTATTATTTATATTGTTTAAATTATATTTATCCCGACGTTTCGGATGCTTTTCAGCAACTGTCTCCCCGCGACCACGGTTAAAGTTAAGTATATTTCAGAAAACCGTGGTCGCGGGGAGACAGTTGCTGAAAAGCATCCGAAACGTCGGGATAAATATAATTTAAACAATATAAATACTAAATCGCGTTTTAATCCGGTATACAGTATTTTATTTAAATGTGTGATACTCGCGTTAATAAAAGACAATATTACACGCAATAGCTGCTTTGATTATATCATATTTAGCAATAGATAAGCGGTTTAAGAATTTAATTGAACTCAAAATATTTTTTATGTTACAGACGCACATGTTACTTCAACACTTGATGTAACTAGTTAAGTATATTTCAGTTTTTGTTGCTGTTGACCTATTTTTAACTTCGAGCATTCGGATATCCTTAGACTGAGACCGAAACGGATTTACCATTTCTATGAACGGTGGTTCATAACCCGGTCGGAATTACGATATTACTCCTACCTATAATGTTCGAAGTAAACAAAGACACATTTACAGAAAATTATAAAATTGTCACAGCGAGATTCGAACCCGCGACCCATCGGAACGCAAGCTAAGTGTTCATACCAACGCGCCAACAAGCCCGTCAAAATTCACTAAGAGACTAAATAAATATCTTATGTTGCTAAAAAGTGAGTGTCCAGACTTATTAATTTGAATTTTAGTAATATATTATATTCATAATCTAAATTCTAAAGTAGGTCCTAATTAATCATAACACAGCTTACTACTTCATAAATACTAAACGTTGTTTTTTTTTATTTATTACATGATATAATACCATATAAGATGCTTTAGCACAAATATTATTATCATTGTATTCTATATTCTAATATATGATGATAGCGTAGCTTATTAAGCAAAAAAAACTCACAATAAAACTCCCTTCAGTGTTTATTTAAATCGAAACCTAAATTAGCTATTAAAAATAGTTTAACTAGTCAAAGTAATGAAATTAGCTATAAAGAACGGCTTGGATTCAATATGTAATGTAAACATTTCCCCGCGATAATACGCACATAATTAGATTTACTGTCTGTCACTGCATTAAACTACCTAATTTCCCATCACACGTACTTTTGGGCTAATAAACGTTCGAATGTTTACGAATGAACGTTAAATAATGTATAATGTTTCTCGAGTTGGTAAGTATTTATTTATTCATGTATTCTGATGGTGAAGTTACTCCGCGTGTTTACCACAAAACCTTTGATGTAGTGTATTCGTAGCTAAGTATAACTTTATTTATTACAAAACTTAGTTATTTATTTTCTTGGCAAGTTTAAGTATACTGACATCTAGGTGAGGGTTTTAAATAGCATGTACAAAATATAAAGATATTAAGAATGAGGGTTTTTTTAACTTTTATGACCAAGCGTATGGCTATGTTTCAACTGCTAGAGAGTAATTACAGACTAAGATGAAAAAGGCTTGATCATTAGGAACATTTGCTTAGAAGAGACCCAGATTATATAAATATTATAGTTCGGCGGGAAGTGTCGTAATTGTTTGTACTCCTGGCTGTGTATAGTTCATTCAGATTAGTATGGGGACCATAGAAAACTTTTCCTCTACATAATATGTTTCTTTTTTTATTAGTATAATGATCTCATTACACTAATAAAAAAAGTAATGTGATCATTATACTAATAAAAAAAAGAAACAAAAAAAAACGGAGAATTAACCCAGAATATCTTAAAAAGTATTTTTTTTCATTAGACTTGGTTCATAAGTCGGAATCTTTAGAAATAAACTTACTATAATATATATTATTCCATAGATAATATAACTCTTAATAATATCAAATTCTAAATTCAAATTTATCTGGGAATTCGCGCTTAAATATACGTGATAGTAAAATAACTCAAAGGAAAACCTACTATAGACAATACGGGGTTTAACATAAACTTGGGTTTTTATTATCTGAATAAAATACGGAATAAATGGTATACCTGCTTTAGCCAACAATTCTTTGTCGTAATGATGGCGTTCGTAGTCAGCCATGGTTATGAGATTCACAGTGAAGGTCAATTTATCCAGTGTTGTTAAACTATGGAAAAACGATATTATTAGTAAATACTCCTATTTATTAAAGAGCAAGAAAACTACGTTTGATTGTAGCGTTATTACTGATTAGGAGAAAATATTCAAACAACTCGACAAAATATAGTATAAATAGTAACTCAATTTATTGTTGGTACAATAAACGAGTACGTTAACTACCTACCATTTACAAATTTGAAAAGTAAACTCTATAGAAAAAATCATAATTTATCCACGTTTAAAAAAATGACACGCTGAGAAAACATATCTTTATAATCTGTCACGGTAATCGAAAAAAATAAAAAATACTTTTTATTAAAATAATAATATATAGTGAACAAAAGCCTAATGTTACTTACGGTGCCAGCACCCTTCCAGGTTTCTTCTTGGCGAGCATAATAGCTTGATTAAGTATAGACAGAGTAATCACCGAGGGCGCAAGTCTGCACGCTTCCCCATCTACTTGCATTGGTATCACTTTAGTCGTCACTATTTTAGCCGTTTTGCACTGAGTGATGCATGTGCCATGACCGCCTGCTTGTAATAAAGGCTGAAATAAACATAGAACACAATAGTACTTATTATCCCTAGAAAAACTTGGCCTGACCATGAATTAATACGTACGTAACGTATTAAGGGGCTTCTTTTACACGTGACTAAAGTAATACTATAATTAATTAGTTCGCCCGCATTGTCAGTAAGTATACCGGTATGGAGTTATGTATATGTTTTAGAAGCCTAGTATTATTATAGTGAGGGTAACGAAGAAATAACAGACTTACCAATTGATATGTTGTTAATCCTACAACTTCTATTAATCCATCTTCAGTTGAAGGTTCGGTAGCTCCCATAGACTTGTTCCAAGGATGTGTTCCACCTCCGTAACTGTACAATAAAAATTGCGTCAAAATTTATTCAAAACAATAATAATTGTGTATTGATGGAAATAAAAATGATACCTTGGAATGTTTAAAAATACAATGGCGTGTACTCTGTGCTCCCGCAAAACTGGTGTAAGATCTTTACCATCACATTCTAAAGTAACAAATTCCGCTAAACCCTTCCATTTCCTTTGCATGAGATCTTTTCCACCCGCCGTACCGTAAAACAGCTTATTACGTATACGAGAGTTGAACTTTTCTGGATGCGCCTCTGAAAATATATAAGGCAAATTAGCTTTTCCTCATGAACAAGCAATTTGCAAAGTTTTACGCAAACGACTCATTTTAGTGAATGAATCAGACGGCTGTGGTCGAGCTAGGCATGTATCTCGACCAGATCGAGGATGCGCTTCAAAAGGAAGTCCAGGTCATAAGTACTCGAAACCGATGAGCGTGTATGTATGTAGAAAAAGGGAAAGTGGTGTGCATAGATCAGAGCATATAGAAATCCTAGATATTCCAATGAAAAAGAGGCGTGAAATATATTCTATTAGGCTATTAATATTATCGATTATCCTTAATTTGGTACGGTTAAAAAAGAGATTTCTAATTTTTAACGTAGGTACTTACGAAAAACATAAGAGTAATTTATTATCGTGTAATTAAAATATTCAAAAATGTTTAGTTGCATTTTAGAAAAAAATATTTTTAAAAATGATTACTAAATAAAATGAAAATGGCTCAATGCACATTCGGCAATTTTAATAGGGATATGCGATATGTATGATTCATTTTATTCAGAACATAGTTCTGAAAAGAACAACTCTATTAGCTGACAACAAAACTTATGCGTTGTGAATACACAATCGTGATGAACTCAAAACAACTATCTGTTTCCCGTAGCCTGAGGATAAGAAGGGAAAATAAAAGAGGAAACATTTTGTTCTGAATGACTACAAATTATACAAGACAGACAAAACAAATGTCTTTCACTGTATAAATATAATCTCATTGTTAAAAAATCAGTATCGTATGCGTAAAGTAAAATAAATATTTTTAAATTTGTCGATAAATAATACACAATTGCGCACCTTGCGCTTCGAAAGGTGGCAGGTTTGAATCCCGCTGTAGTGGAATATGTGCCCTACTTCCGCCCACTTCGGGTATTAAACGGGTGAAAGGGATATCAAAATTCCGATAATCGATGGCGTTAGAATGGTAACTTGGTGAAAATTCAAGTCATACAGGACCACATTTGCTAGACCGGGATAAATAATATAAAATATAATAAATCGCGTTTTAATCCCATGAAAGTTATTCTTTCAAAAATTTACAATCTACATATAGAATAAAAATAAACGAAATTCAAATAAATATATTTTCATCTTGTTTCTCCGAGATTCGAACCCGTGTACCGTATTGCATTATACGCAACACACTTACCACTTAACCACAGAGGCGGTTATAAAGCCAATGTTAATATTGTCTTTTATTAACGCGAGTATCACACATTTAAATAAAATACTGTATACCGGATTAAAACGCGATTTATTATTTAAATTATTTATCCCGACGTTTCGGATGCTTTTCAGCAACCGTGGTCGCGGGAGACTGAAAGATGACAGTTGTCTTATATTTGAAATGTCACAAAGTTGCCATATTTAATTCAATTAAATTAAAAAATAATCTATTAATTTAGGTAACACAATGTACATCTATGAACGTCATTAAAAAAATAATACATATTAAATTACTAATATTAAATGCTTCTAATTTTACATTTACCACCAGTTCACAAATCAAGGGCGTAGAGCGGACGAGAAGAACTGGCAAGAAACTCGCCGCCACTCTTTTTAATCGCCAAGTTTTTGTTTTACAATAATTACATATTAACGCCATCTATTCCTACGGAGTTGATATTTACTGTAATTTTCTATATTATGACAATATTGACTAACGGTGTCCTCTTGTTTTTTAGTATGTTGGATTTGATTAATTTTTTTATTTAAAAGCCAATGTTATTCACAAAATTCGTTTAACCTCTTACCTCGGGCTTCGTGAAATTCGAGAGCGATATGAGCGTCGACGCCGAAGGAAAAATAGTTGTTAACGACATTTAAGGGCAGGTCGGCTTTAGCGTTGCTGGTGTCCTCGCCCGACGCGGCCGTGTTCGGCTCCACGGTTAATTGCCATCGATCCAATAGCACCGTGTCACTCTCACCGATATGAGCCAGGATCTTTGATATGGGTTCATCTTCATAGCCCTGCGAATATCGTTATTCTAAATAATTTTATTCAGTAACACAATAACAACAATACTGCCTTCTTAGATTAATAATTGGTCTCCGCGCGCTACGCCTAGATACCGTTGGCGGTTCGAATAATGCGGCAACAAATACTACGCCGTAAAAGCAAAATGCCGTTTTGCGTAGTCAAACTATAAAAATAATACTACAAGAAACAAGAAAGATACTGGCATCACATGCTATCAGTAAGTATTGTATAAATCGTCATAAATTTCACAGTAAAATAATATATCAGTGTTTTACACACACTACAATATTGAGTTGCCGCATTCAGGAACCTGTTTTTTCTTTATAGCGCGGTATCTAGTCGTAGCGTGCGGAGACCAATTATTAATCTAAGACTGCCTTACAGATACCAAACTGCCGTAATAGAAATACTTATTATAGTTTCGCGGTAAACATACAAACTTAATTTATTACTATTTAAGAGTGTTCTAGAATACATAGAGAAAAATGTATTAGATACCCTTGTAGCGTTGCCTACGATTCAGTCAAAAACGATATAAAACTAACTAAAAATAAATTAGCTCTAAAATAGTGTTGAAAAAAGTATGAAAAAATTAAGAAAAACGTAATTTTATTTTAAGTAAGATATTGATAGACGAGTATGAGGATCAATTGATGGTGGCTCATAAGTCAATGTTGCGCTATTTACCTATGCTTTAAATTATTATATTTTACCTCGAGCATTCAGAAATCTATAGACTGAAACCAAAACGCGCAACATGTAGGTATAATACGGTATTTCCATCTATGAATAGTATAATTTCTTCCACCAGATCAATGCTCGTAGCCACCATGCAGGGAATTCAGAAAATTGTAAACAAGTCTGTATAATCAAATCTACTGTGTATCAGTTTTTGTGAATTTTAGAAGAAATAAATAGTTGGTGTCCCGGTGGGATTCGAACCCACAAAACATCTAAACCTATTATTATAATTAAGACTTTCTTTTATAGATATAATATAATAGATTATAACTGATGTTTTTGTTTCATTTACATACCAGTACAAGTTAAAATAATTATTTTAAAATCAAACTCGCCTCAACAAGCGCAAATTAAATGAAATTGCACTGTTTTATCAGAGTGGCTATGTCCAACGTTAGGCTCTGAGTATGAAAAGTAATGAAAAAAAAAACTTTATTCTACACCAAATAATTAATTAAAAAGAACTAAAGAAAAAAAGTGCAAATTGCGGCCTTATTACTACTAATAAGGCATTAATTATTGCATTGTCATTCGAATGAGTCATGTAAACAATATAATTAACTCTGCAAAGTGCTCCAAATGGGACTTATAAGATTTGATTACAGACGGGCAGACACTGGAATGGGTAAATAAACAAATCTTTAGAAAAAAAACATACTTAAAATATCAAATAATCGCTGTGAAAAGCCAGCCTTCTTCTGTTACTTTGGAGGCGGTAATACTTTATATATTTTTTAAATATTTACGTCCAAGACTTCTTGGAAATAGTGCGGATTTATCTTTTAAATTTTAAGATTTTATGGATGGTTTCCTTTATTAAATAAGAAGTAAAAGGAAAACTAATTATGCAAATACCAATCAACCTTCACAGTATAATTGTAAATATTCCGAAGGTAGCTTAGGTAGGTACTTTATTTTCTTTTTGCCTCAGGAGAAAACCTGTGAATGGCAACATTGATAATGACATGGGTTAAGTAAGGTGCGCAGCTATGTCCATTCTAAATTAGATTTCAATCACGAACAAGGCTCTCTTTTGAGAACTCTTCTTTGTGATAGGTTGACGTCAATCACGAATAAATAATGCTCGTTTTTGAAAACTTTTCTTTGAGATAGGTTGGTACAAATTAGAACAGACTCTTAAACCGACCGTTATCTTAGATCGCATCTGCGTCTCAGAGATATACGCATTACGTATACGTTACGACCGCCCCGGGTTCGAATCCTGAGGAAACACGAATAAAAACGGTCGGTCAGGGCACAATGGATTTATGATTGCCTGTAAATAGAAATGGAACAGAGAAACGCCTCAGGATATTATATAGGTACATAACAGATGATTTTGGTCTGATATTTTTCCTACGAGGTTTTCCAGAAACATTACACAACAAAAACAATTTTGACGGGCTCGTTGGCGCGTTCCGTAGAACACCTGCCGTGCGCATCGATGGGTCGTGGGTTCGAATACCACCGGGACCACATGTTTATAATTTTCTGTAAGCATGTTTTCCCCACGTCTGGTAACTTCGGGCATTGATCGGGTGGGAGGAATATCGAAATTCCGACCGGGAAACGTACCACCGTTCATAAATGGAAAAACCGTGAAGTGCATATTGCGCGTTTCGGTTTCAGTCTATGGATTTCCGAATGCTCGACGTAAAAATTAGGTCGATAGCGCATCATTGACTGATGTTCTGTGGCTGAGGTATCACCTTCCATCAAGTGAACCTCATGCTCGTCTGTCGATATCTAACATAAAAAAGCGGTTAAAATCCAATGATTCAATAAAATTTCGATATGCAATTGATTTATGTCATTCAGATATCGTCAATTTAGCAAAGTGGGATTGTGTTAAAAATATTTCAGAATTTGCTATAAATCATTTATACAGACAGCTTACGGCTTTTCATGTTATTTATAGTGCTTAATGCCCTCTATGTTACATATATAATGCCTATAATATGAAATGATAATTTATTTTTATTATTTCTTTTTAAATAAAACATTGTTTGAGGAATAGTTGTTATTCAAATACTATTAATAAGATAATATTCATTTGAGAATGATTTTAAAAAAAATATTTTGGTAATTGTTATAAGTAATTAAAAAAATGAGATACTTCTACTGTATATAACAAAATTCATATTTTCGCAGTAAATAGTAAACACTTATAGGAAGTTTTGTTTTCGCTCACAAAAAATATAACTTCAAAACTTCAAAAACCCAAACACTTAAAACAAAAGGAAATACATTTCGTATACATATATAGAATATATTATTTCCGATCATTTACTTCAACCCCTTAGAATATTATTACCTGATGAAAAAAAATCTAAGGCAAAATAATGCAGAGATTCCACACAAGTCATACACTCGGTTCACACATTTCTTAGTTATCAGTGAACAACATAATTATAATGTGTATATACGCGTTGCGATTAATTTGAGTTTGAATCCTTAAACCCTCAGAAAGAAAAATTTTGGTTGGCACTTCTTGCTTGTAAAACAAAATTGTAACATTGTTATCGTATTAGGGAATAAGTATTATTTTGTAATCAATTAATGTATCTTTTTGCACTTTGGAATACGTTAGGTCGTAGGAACTATAACTGTTAAATCATAGTAAACATCATTTTTTCGTCAGCGTCAGAGCTAGTTATAACTCACGCTGGGCGCAAAAACTGGTTATGGCTTTTTCAAATTCAAATTCATTTATTCATTTAGGTAACATAATGTACACTTATGAACGTCAATAAAAAAAATACAAATTAAATGCTTCTAATTTTACATTTACTGCCAGTTCTCAAATCAAGGGCGTAGATAGAATGAGCAGAACTGTCAATAAACTCGCCGCCACTGTTTTTAATCGCCAAGTTTTATGTTTTACAAAATGTTTGTAAGGAGCTGCAACCATTACACTATGTGCCACTTGACATCTTTAAGTAATTATCTATAACAATTAAAAATACATAGTTAAACGAAAAAATAAAATGAAAAGCAAAGATTTGTCCTCTATCAGCAGTTACTAGGCATGGTGAAATAGGAGCACGCACTTACATTCTCGTGGGAACAACACGCAAATACGCAAATTTGGGTTTAAAGAATTTATTTTCTCGAAGAACTTACAGAATGTTCACTTATTAGAGAAAATTAATATTAACATTTAAGTACTTAGAAAATAACGGCACAATTATAACAACGTTATTATGGCTAATTAAGAAAAAAACAGAACAAAATTCACAAGGAAGTAAATTACAAAGTCTGTTGTAATTTAAATTAAAAAAATAAATTTTATTTCTTACCCCACCCCATCCTAAAGCTCTCGCAAGGTCGTTGCCGGTACCCAGAGGCAGTACACCAACAGCTGGACGGGCTCCGATCCGGTCCAGAACACTCAGCACCCAACCGACGGTACCGTCACCTCCGCATGCCAGCACGCGCAGATTCGGTACTTTACGGAACATCTCTAATCTGAAATCACCTTTAAATTAGAAATATGTAATATAAGGTTTCATCATGGCGTCCGGATGCAAACACCGGCCTTGCCACTTTAAATATTAATTTAGCTATTATGAGGCGAAATATACGCAATGACTCGGAAACCCATTCTATATAGTATGCCACCTAGACAAGGTTATGGCCTATGTCGGTCTAACAATATGATAGATAACTAGCAAAAATTATTTTGAGTAACATACGAAATAATGATATCTGAGTACTTCGATCAACAATATACTATGTCAATGTCTGAGTAGGATAAATTGTTTCAAATACATATGATTTTTATCTAAGAAATACTCATTTTAATTAGTAGGTACTAGTTTTAATAATAATTTGATTTTAATATAAATCAATTAGAATAATTTACTATATTTTTATGTTTTATTATATACTTAAACTATTTTATAGGTATTCAGATAATAAAACGATCCTTTTGTTAGTAATTCCAAACCACTATAATATCATATAATATGTTCGGATTCCGGGAGGACTCTAACAATACCCAACAGTGAAAAATGCTCTCAACGAGATCACGCGATGCAGTACAAAAGAAAATATTTGCACAATTCTTCACAAAAGCCTCAATATATTACATACAAATTCCTATAAAGTTAAGGTCGTCATTTAATTCAAGTATTTAGGATAAATACTGAGGTCGTTTCCTATATTTGAAACTATTGTTTAGAATCTGCAAAGGGATCAAAGGGTAAATCTCTATGTTCTATGGTCCTTGTCATTTGAATACACTAGCTGTGAGGAATAAGGATCGAAGTAAAACGTCGCGATGTTGCTAGTAAAATAAGTATTTGTCTAGACTAAAAGAGAACTAAACAATACATTATTTAGTATCGGCGTGTCAAGATATATACAAACATAGTTAATATTTGGTCCGATTATCTTAAATATTTATGGTCCATGATATTTGAACTGTATCATTTAAAGTTATTAAATAAAACAGAGATTGCACACGGAAAATTGAGTTCAAACTACATATTAGACATTGTCATATTGTTTAATTTAACGATAACAAAATGTTCTATGGTCGCAACTTATTAATGCAAATGTTAAAATATTAATACGTCAATATTTAATATGTAGCTGGTAACCATGGGCGGCCATTGAAGAGATATTTGTCTTTATTAGTATGTATTACAAACTATGTTTTAGATGTTCCTTTTTGAAATCACGAGCATATCTCATCATCATAATCTCATACTCTGAAAACCAGCTACCATAAATTGATATGTACTGAGATTATCTAGTGCTCGAATTTTAAAAAAAGTATTTGAATTTGGAATTAACTTGTTTACTATTCAGAGCTTTGCCCGGAAGCGGTCCAATAGTGCGATAAAGCCACCCTCGTGTACAATGTTTAGATTGTGTATGTTTTTAAGATAAGTGTCTGAGTACAATGTTCACTATACATATATGTCTATTTTTTGAGAATAAATTATCTATAAGTATCGATAATTTTGTTTAGTTATTTGTATAGATTACTACATCATAGGATATAAGCTCATAGAAACCTATTTATTCAAGCAGACAGAATGCAGTGCCATAGCGATTGTTATTTTAATATGTTATTTACATACAATGTTTAGCATTAGCATGCATAGTGTATGGCATAAGACTTTTAATTACTTAGCTTATTTGAAAGAGGAGCTACAGGTAATGAATATAATTATGTATTCAATTCTACACAAACCTTTCTTTCAGGTTTTAATTCGGCTGTAATTATGCTGCAATCCATACTAATATTATAAAAGCAAAAGTGACTTTACGTGTGTTACGTATTCACAGCAAAATTGACTGATTTTGATAAAATGTTGTTATGGAGCTAAACCTCTGGGGAAAGGCATTTTGCGTTGTATCATTCCAATCAAATCATCACTATATTTCCACATGGGTGAAGCCGTAGTTCAATACAAGGATAAGGAAACTGGCAGAATGACAGCATTGTGGCACGAGAATATTACGAGATAGCTCCCAATCGTAACCATATACTGCGATATCGTTCATACATTTTACTTAAGTTATTATCATGTTTGTTTACTGTTGTGTATTTCAGCATAAAGGTTATAATCAAAAATAATTACCCTGGACCCGGTCCGCCTTGAGTGAGATCGAAAACTTGTCGCGGGTTTAAAAGCCATTGAAATTTCTGCAACAACTTAACACCTTGATTGCCTCCGCTTTTCGGGTTAATGAAAACGAGCACCGGTTTGACGTTAGCTGTTGGTATTGGCTTTATAACGAAAGGCTTCTGTTCCACCTTCGAATCCTTGCCTTTTTTCTTCGCTGCACTTTTCTTTTTTGGCGATTTCCTCAATGACGATTTGAAACTACCCCGCCTTGGAAGCTTTACGATCCATGACGGTGGGACAATTATATTAGCTTGTGTACCTTCAAATTTAAACTTTATTAAATAAAATATATTTAGTTCAATTTTGACACAGAGTAAATAAGATATCTTACATACCTAATGAACATTCTTCACCTATTCTCTGAAGATTAAAACAACTCTCTTTGTTATGGTATGCATCCTTACACCACGAACAACTCAGTGCAACTATTTCCTTTGAACTAAATGATATTTTCGCTTGAAGTGACTGCAAAGGAATGTTATCATACATAAGTTATTCGTATTACGTAATATTTAGATTTTATTAAAGAAATATATAAGCAACTCAAATAAAATGTGAATAGCCTGGCAATGTAGCATGTATACGCACAGGATCTCCTAGTTCATTGTTTACTTCTACCGGCTTTTCTGCGGATTTATGTGAGGATATGCACCACCCACAGCAACCACGTCGAAATGACTGTGACAACAAAACAACCATGCAACACACATGCAAAACAAACACAAAAAAACAATAGATAATTAAATAAACAATAAAAATAATTATAAGTTTTAATGAAACTTATTAGTGATACAAGTTAGAAAACAGTGAATTTTTATATAAAGTATATTTGAAAGCGTAATAATATATATAAAAAATATGTGATATATTTAAAGCATCTCAACACAAATATACCAGTTAATAAAAAATTTGCCGACCTTAAATATGATAAATTATTATTGTTATCTACAGAGACACAACTTTTAAGTCTCTAGCGAGTCTTTGCGAGAAATGAAAATATTATATTGGGGTTGTTTTCGCAACGGCGAACCAGACTTGGAATAAAAACTGAATCATAAATAACCACTCCGTTGAGAGGGCTTTGTACTACTGAGCCGTATAGCTGCAATAAAACCCAATACAGCATCTATTTAATACACAATGCTAGCTGCACTACATTCTGAGTATTTCTGAGTGATATGGTAACACGTCATTAAAAATGAAGTTTCATTTCGCAGAGGGACGTGAATTGTGACGTAGTCATGATGTGAGCGTAGACACGCGCTAAACGTGAATTATTTACATGTGAGAACGTCACACTGATGCAGCGAGCATATTAAAACAAAACACTGATAATGAACTTGATTCATTTTAGAGTGGCTGAATGACGTAGACAATCATTGATAGGTATGACATCATTTATACATATATCCAATTACAATAAGATTTCCTAATATTGAGACCTTAGTTAAGTTTTATAACTCCAATGATTAAACGCCAGCCAAGTGAGAGTCGCACTCGGGCACGAAGGGTTCCGTACCATTATCTATAAAAACGGCAAAAAAATCATGTCTGTTGTATGGAAGCCCCCTTAAATATTTATTTTATTCTATTTTTTAGAATTTGTAGTTATAGCGGCAACAGAAATAGGTACATTATCTGTGAAAATTTCAACTGTCTATACAGTGTTTAATTAATAAAATAATGAAGGAGCCGTGTTAATTACATATTAAACACATCATATTAATTATAAAAAAACATTTTTACGAGTAAACTTGTAATATAGACATATTTATTCATTTGATTAATTATTATTAACGACATGTGAAATACGTTTGCATGCATTTTAGTTAGGCTTGCTGACAGAGGCGCCGAACAAATGAGGTTGGGAGACGCTTTATGAATAAAGATCAGATGGCAGCTCAACTATAGAACATTTACGAGATAATTATCCACGTGAAAGCAAGACCCATCAGGGTGAATTATTAGTTTCAGCTTCGTCTGCATGCGGTTTAATGGAACTAAGGTCATTAATATTCATATGTCCCAAAACTGAGCAAAATGTTGTTTGTACAATTCCTTAATATAATGTTAAGTATTACATATTTATTTATTATCTACTAGCTGATGCCAGCGACTTCGTTCGTGTGGGCTTCATCTTAAGCTGAGCTTTCTTCTTATGATATAATTATATCCACTAAAAGCGGCGAAATAATCAAACTATTTCATTTACATATATCAAACTGTTATTGACAATTAGAAAAAGTTCGACGCGATTCAGTTTGCATTGCAATTTGTTGACAGCCGATTTCGATGAAACAAAGCCTATATGTTGCCCCGGGCTTTGCTTAAATTGTATGTTTGTGTAAATTGTATGAAAATCGGTTCAGTATATTCGGAGATTAGCCCGTGCAAACAGACAAACAGACAAAATCTGGGTTTATTCTATTTCTCTTCTTACATCCCCCTGACTCGGTTTTTCGCATTTTTTTTCTAGACATTTGACCTCTACAGATTTATTATATGTATTAAATATTTAAGAGAAAATACAATATCTGTTAATTTTATAATTTCTTGTATTTTGGTTACTATCGCCAACAGTTTTATTAGCCTTTTCATAAGGGTCACTTTTCCGTGTTCAATATGTAATTGTCTAAGACATTTCCAAGCCTGTCTTAAAACTTTAGTGCTTAACTGTGTTTCAGTTATAATTTTTATTCATTCTATTTGGATATTTTTAAATAAATAAATACCCAGTACCCCACAAGTTGATATACAATTCTGTTTTAGGAATTTTCTCTTGAAATATAGGGATATATTTTCTCCATAAGGAATGGAAAAATGGAAACAGATTAAAAAAACAAGAATAAAAAATGGAAAAAGATTTTTTTAAAGGAGATTTCGCTGATTTTCGCTGTCGTCATTTTGTGTTTGTCACAGCGCGTAAAGGGTGTAAAGTGCCATAATATGAATTTCACAATTTTAATTGTAAAAAAAAAACAAAGTGAATATGGTTTCCTTTTTTAGTCCATAAGCGTTTTCATTATTAGAGTCAAACACATGGAGGGGACACAAATATTTGTTGTCAATTAGTTAAAGGGATTTTATCAACCCAAAATATCTACTTCATTCAAGTTGATATCTCTCACACTAATGTTACGCTGTTATAACCAGTTTCCTCGCTTGATCATGTTACCTTCGTGACATGTGATATGTTACAGAGAACAGAGTCGTCTCTTATCAGCTCCCAAAGTTTCAACCAGTTCTCCGTTAACTCTTGAAACTTAGGTAAAGTAATTTGGGAACAAACTTAGGTATAGTATGCACTATATTTTCTTCTCTTGTCTCCGAAATATTACGAAAATGTTGCTATCCATGTTTTATTCGTTTATTATTCGTTTGTTTATTTCTCTTATACTATACATACGATGAATTTTGATGCGGTGTTCTCAGTAATTTAAAGAATTTGTAAAAGCAGTTTCTATAAATTTACACCATTTAATTTGAAACTATAAATTGCATAAACGTAAAAATCTTGTTTCACATTTACATTTAAAAATATTTATTTACTGAATATGTAGTTTCAAGTCTCTGTGTCAAAAGCTTGTTTACCTTGGAACTTCGACCGAAATATTTTGGGTCAGTTAATTTGCGGAGTTTCAATTACATTATATTATGTATTAAATTTTCATATGAATTTTTAACAACTTGTGTATACAAGTGAATCAAAAAGTTCATAGCACGTTACAGCATCTCCTAATATCCGATAAGTTTCCTTCGTGGTCATCTTTTTTAGGCAGAGATACTTTATCATCGCACCACTTTATAACTATCCATTTTTATCGAACGTACGAAATGATGCAATCAAGGGACACTTAGAATAAATATCGTGTGAATGAACCTCTTTAAAAAAATATCGAACTATCCCCAATAATGTTAAGGATATATGCGCTTCTTAAAACTTTTTTATTCACGTTGCAGCTGGTATGTTGGTTATGGACTCATTACGTTTGGACAAAAATAAAAAAATAGTGATATAATTATACACATTGCAAAAACACAATATAAAGCATAAGTGTAAATGCCTGATTAAAGCTATACATAGCGAAACACGTAAGAGGTTGGTAAGTATTATTACCTTGCTGCAAGCCTTGCACTTTCCTTTTTCGGAGCGTCTGTGCACCCAATGGTGATGTGTGATAGTTTGTTCCCTGTATTGGCGGACGCCGACGTCTCTGAAGGTTGGCTTACATGTGAACTGCACTCTATCTATGAGAATGTCAATGCATGCGGTGTGCGCCACGATCTTACACGCCGAACACTTCATGCGTGCCCCGTGTTTCTGTTTAACAATAAAAAGTTTAATGTTAGTTACGGTGTTGTTAAAAATGTATATCTATACTTCTATTCTAATATAATAAATATTCTAAGGAAGAAAGATTTGTTTGTTTGTTCCGATTTTTTCACCAATAGAAAGCTACATTATCAGCGAGTTACATAGGCTTTTTTTTACTTTTGTATCATTGCAGTCGTGCGAAGCCGTGACGGATCGCTAGTAGATAAGTATAATGTATCATTCTGTTAAGCGTTGCTATATTATTAAACAATTTGATTAATTTTAAGAGACAACGTATTTACAACAGTCTTTAAAGTCATCTGTGTTCTTCATTTTCAAGCCATTTTAACTTAATTGAAATACTCTCGTTAGATATCAATGCTTTCATGTATGCATTGGCGGGATCACCATACATACATATACAAGTTATATATGATTTATAAAATAAGGTTAAGGGCATTATTATTTTTAATTTTATGGTTACATTAATAGAGAAAAGCCAGGCTTTTTCCCGCTACTGCATGTATGGTGAAGGTGGAAGGTGGAATGAAAGGAGGAAGGATACCTTTCGCTTTACTGTATGTCTTCCTCGCATTGTACGAAAGTTCAATTAGATAGCATGTGTGTGTTTTTTCGGAACGGTAGCCGTTACAGTTAAGCGAAAGGTATACTATCTTTCAGTCATTTATATCAAGTAGGTACTAAAAATAAAAATCGTGAAAAACAATTTTACCATAGAGTAACTTTTGTGTATTTCTAATATTAAAAAACGTTGTTGCCGTTCGCGTTGGCTTGTAATTTTATAGCAAAAAAATGCCTCGGTCTTTCAAAACTTCGAACAAAAGGTATTGTTGTCTAATTTTAAAAACTGGTACTGATTTTCAGAAAATAGTGTTTAAGTTCAGTTAAAATATATTACATTTGGATCGTTAAAATCCTAGTAACCGTTTCGAGGATTATTATTTAGGATTAGAATTCGAAAATATCACAGGTTTAAACGGAATATCTTTTACTGGTTTAAAAGCGATTATCAGATGAACCCAATGTAACGAGATGTAATCGTAATCTAGCTATAGAATTTCCTGTCATTTGATACAACTTCCGCTTCGAAAATGATATTTGTTTATATATTATTTATATAACTATAAGCATATTTGGTTATTCATGTAATTGGTTAAATTTGTATGATGATTGAATACAACATAGCTTGAGAAAAAAGCTCATAAATAAAATTCGCAGGAATGAGAATAGGTCGCAAAGTACATGTTACATTTCATATCGTTAGGTGATCCTGATTTTATTTCTATTTCTTTTTACAAAATTTGATTTGGTCTCATTTTCTTCATTAGTAGTACCCATACCAAAAAAGGTTTACCGAAAGCTACCGTAGGTCAGCCAACCACCTTGAAAGATGGAAATCGACCTGGATACCTACTGTACACTTTACAAGAAACTATTTCAAGTAAAAGGTATCAAGGTATTACTCGTTTTGTTTTAAACAGATTTTCCTTTTGATATAACGCTTCCTGCCGTCTCCGCTCCACATCAAAATTGTGCGTCATTTGACATTATCATTTTCACATTATTTAGATTTCGCTTTTCTTTGAATTACTAGCTGTCTCATGCCCACTTTGCTGGGCGAAATAGCTCTAATATTAAGATAATTTGGCCAATAAACTTAGTATCGTTATTAATTAGCTATTATGTTAGTCTCTATAAAAAATGAGACTTGATTAAAATGTAAAATGTAAATCGTATTGCGCTACTTACAATGAATAATGCTTTATACTTTTTTCAGTACCAAAATGTAAAAATACTTGTACCGGTGTAATAGATATAACTTTATGTATGATATTCGAAGAAAATGTTTGTATGTTTAGGAAATAAATGGCTTTATTATTATTCATAATATCAGTGATTCGTAGCGATATTGTATTTGTAAAAATTGTGAAATAATGTTGATTGTGCATGAAACAATCCACTCATTAAAGTTTTATTAAGTATACATTGCTCAAACATTATATTTTAGGTTACACAATTCAAAAGCTGTTGATTGTAAAGGGACGTCTATAGGTATATTAGCCTACCAAACGAACTTAATATTTAAATTCTTTTAGCAAAATCAAATTCAAAAGGTTTTTTCATTAACTACGTTAAAAATCCTCAGCTATAAAAAATTGGTCAAAGCGTGTTACACGCTTAGCTTCTAACGCCGTTATTCACATAGAAATATTTTACCGTTTTCAGATATCGTGAGTTACGGTTATCCTGACCTTAGGAGAACATATCAATTCTCCTTTACTGCGATGTTATTGTACAACAAACAACAAAAATAATTAATATAATTTATGATTTATGACATAAAAACTCGTCTATGTCATTAAGATAATTTTATAAAATTGTGATGAGTCTTGTACAGTGATTCTTAACTATTTTTGTCGAGGCACACTTAACGATTTCAAAACTTGACGGTAAAGAAAGAATTATTTAAAACACTCGTACATAGGTACATAGGTATATGTGCTTTAATTTAAACTATGTACATACGAGTACATTTCTAAAATTTGGTGGCAATCTTTAAGAATTTGGCGGCACACAAAAGAGCCGCGGCATAATAATCATTAATCATTGAAAAACCAAGTCGTGTTACAAAGTAATTACACCATTTATAACTTAAGAATGGCAGCACCGATTTTAATGACCTCTGAAAAAATTTAAACAGATTTTTTTTTAATAAATTAGGTTCGGAACTCTTCCGCAATAGACAACTCATGTCACGCACGCTTATCTATAGATTTTTTTTAGTAATTGATATTCACTGCAAACTAATGAATAACTATTTATGAATAAATATACTGTTAAAACTACTGTAGGCACCTGCATTATAAACTTACTTGTTCGTTTAATGTATTCAGAAAAATAATACAAAGTATTCAAATGAAACATCGCGGTTATAGCGTAGCTGCTTCGCGTAGTATTCGTAGCGCCGTGAAAACTTGTAGCAAAATATTTTCTACAGTAACGTGTAGATACTGCCCACACGTTAAGAACATATTTTAACAACAAACAAGAAACTTATTTAGAATTGAGGAATATTTTAATATTTTTGTGTTTATTATATAAATGTTTTTATATGTGTACAGGTTCTTATAACTTAAAAAACTAAACATATACCATTTTATTTCCTTACAATTCATATCATATATATATACAAGAATCTTAAAAATTGCATTTATGCATTCTGCTACCCTTCTTTTATCACCCCTCTTAATTTCTGCTAAAAATATTTAGTGAAGCGTAATTTCGATCCTACTCTTTTATTATATGTATAGATATCTATTTATACCTAATTATATGTATTTAATCATTTTAGATTACAATTCTATGCTATAATGACAAATTCTAAGTGTATAATAGATTCAATAAGCTATGGTGTTTATCTTAGGGATGTCGGTACGGTGAAAGTCTCCTCCAAGTCCTTTCATTGACGCGAGTATCCCACATTTAAATAAAACTACTTGGTTGACCCGATCACGGGAAGACTACCCGTGACCACGGATGGTGAAAAGCATGTAAAAGTGAATTCATTTATAAGCCGATTTGTAGATAAAATGAGGCATAATTTAGTAAAATAAACCCCCAAGCCACATCATTTTCCTAAGGTAAATCACTCTAATTCAACAGGTTATATTCGTGGTCGAAGCAATATAAAGCTAAAGCCATGTATGGTTAAATTTATGAGGGTTCTGAATTGATAGCGTTAACAAACTTTCGAGCTACACAAATATAGATAGAACTAATTAAATAGCGCTATTATTTGTTTTCAGTCTACAATATTGCATTTGTGCATACCCTTTATTTATCATCTATTAGGGCATGGCAAAATAATACTTGTACGTTTTTGCTATATTACTGACTAGCAACATGCCACGGCTTTGCACAGATGCAATGTAGTATATTATGTACTATACAAAAAGATAATATATAATGTAGCTTTCTATTGGTGAAAGAAATTTTAAAATCGGTCCAGTAGTTTTTGAGCTTATTCTTTACAAACATACAAAAATACGAATCTTTCCTCTTTATAATATTATTAGTATATTTATAGATGAATTTAAGTTTTAATTTAACTCCTAATTTTGAATAGCGTTTCAACATATTATGTATTTAAATAAAATACTTTGTACCGGATTAAAACGCGATTTATTATTGTTGGTTATTATTTATTAGTTTTCATATTTCTGTCTCCCCATGACCACGGTTGCTGAAAAGCATCCGAAACGTCGGGATAAACAATTTAAATAATATAATTTACGTTTTAATCCGGTATAAAGTATTTCATTTAAATGTGTGAAACTCGCGTTAATAAAAGACAATATTATATTATGTATTTTAATGTAGTAGCTATATCATATCTTCAATTAACCAACATCATGCATTTTATAGCAATTAGTAAATGAAAGGTTAAGGTAGGCTTTGTATCGACAGTGACAGCTCATTGCCGCTTTAATGGTGGAAAGGGTTCATCAATCTTATATTCAACTAAGGCCCAACCGACGCGGACGTCCATATAATAGATAGGAAACTCGGTAATGGTTGTTCAGGAAATTATAATTCCTTACGCGAGCTGCTGCCTCAATGCTTTGTAGCTACAAAGTTCTGTCGTATCATTAAGGGGTATTGTAATGGCTTGAAATGAGTAACTCGAGGATAAAATAGCTTTTGCTGAGCTGAGGAATACTTTGTAAGTTTTTACTGGTAATATACTTTTCATGTAACTTTGAATGCGATACAAATAATGGAGAGGTAACATTGTTTTTTTAGGATTTAAGCTGAGTGAAAATGGTCATTTGCGGCATCAAGGAATTAGGTTTAATCTTAGCCCTGTCTTAAAACATAACCTGATTTTCATAAAAAAATGCCACTTTGAAAAGTTATAGAGTAGGTAGTTATAAATAAATTAACAGTTTAACAAAACTCGCAATAAAGTACATGGAGTGCATGCATTGTAAATAAATGATCATATATTTAAAAAGGTAGCATATATACTTTCTTTTATACCAGTAATCTTAAATAATAAAAAAGTAAAAATTACTTCAAAGCCTTAAAGGACTATCAACAAAATTATTGATACATATACATATATCTATTTAATATTTATAAACAGATTTTAAAGATATTAATAAACTAATATGATCACCTATGAAATATGACCTACCAAACAAAAAAAGAATTGTCAAAATCCATAATTGGCGGAATTATCGCGTAACAATCATACAAAAAAAAAACATCGTCGAATTGAGAACCTCCTCTTTTTTTAAAGTCGGTTAAAAATAAAGTCAAGGTAAATCTAACTGCGTCTTGTATTTATAGAAACTTTTATCATTACCTGGCATTCAGGATCACCAACGTAACAGCAGTCGCCGGAAACGGACGTGGGAGACCAGAGGTGCTCCCCACTGACAGCTGCCTCACTCCAATCGGGGGTCGAACGGAGAACTCTGGGCCCAGCTGTTGTTCCGTCACTTGTTCGTCTATTAAATAAATACAAATTTAAGTTAGACTCAATGATTTCTAAACATAATACGCTTAATAAACCATTTAAATGTCAAAAAACGACGTTTAAGATAACAATGACAACTCGGTAAATGTGTTTTCTGTGTTCGCAGGGTCAATGGTCATTACTTTTCGATTTCCTATTCTACTTAATATTGAAGTGAAATCCCGAGTCCCCTAGTGGGGCAGACCCATTCTGTGTCTGTTTCACTGATCATTTTTCTTAACAGGCAAGGAGATCTGCCTTCTGTGCCCTTCCTGACCGAAACGTTTTTTTTTTCATGTTTCCCCGGGATTCGAACCCAGGACCTCCGAGGCTAAACGCATCGCGCTTACCGTTGAGCCACGGAGGCGGTGTTAATATTTAAGGTGTTAAAAATGTTTTTAATTCAGTAAAGTATTGAATTCATAAATGTAAGTAGCTTACGCAGTACCTACATTTGTATTTGTTCAAGGGCAATCCTGGAAAATATCGCTGACAGTTACCTGTTGCACATACTTTACGTTATTTTAAGGATTTTAATGTTTTTAGTAGTGCTTTGACATAGTAGGATTTCGGGTCCGCGCTTAAATGTGTTCCAAGCAAAAGAATAACAATTCTGAATGAAAATTTGTAACTAAAATCGTCTGTCTAGTTTGATTGACTACGTAATGCAAGTGTCAAAATGACAGAATCGGCTGAGAACATATGTAAAAACTATTCAGGTAAATTGAAAAAAGGCGATGATGTATAATAATTTCAGTAAGTCAACATTTTTCTTTGTTTTAAAATTATATATTCATATAAGAATCACAGTATTTTATCACGAAAGAGAAGAACAAAACATTTCTGTTTTGTTTTTATTTATGGTTATAAATAAAAATAGAAAAGGTGCCTACTCCTTAAAACGTCAGAATGTAGAGTTTGAAGGAGTTCTACTGTTTGTTCCAGAAAACTCACGAGCAGTATAAACTCTGTTAAGTCATTTCAGACGTAATTTTTATTAAAAAATATGACTCTGACGGTTCACAAACGATTCTTGTGCTGAGAAATATTTAATAGATAACAGAGTATCTATTATTATTGACCGCATATAGAAAGATTTAAAAAAAAAATGCTTATTTTAAAATTCGAATTGACGTTCTTTGTTTCTTCTTCAGAACATTCTTTGGCTTGAATTATTACGAAACGGTTCTTCGCTCGATAAATTAAAATTGTATAAAAATTGTAAAGTATCGAGAAACAGACAAATTACAACAGCAGCTTTTGCGCGAACGGAATTTTCACTTGGCCTAATTTCTGAAGAACAGATACAAGAAGCTGTTGCCATTTGTATCCCTTTGAAATTCATTTAAAGAGCTCTCGGGAAATGGATTGTGCTCATTGCAAGCAGACGATCGAAGGATGCGCTTCTATTAGATGCAGCCACTGTGCTTCGCAGTTCCACTTGGGGTGCGTGAGCAGCGAGGAACTGGTAGCTAGCACCAACAGTTGGAGATGTTATCATTGTGAGATGTCCTCTAATGACGCCTTAAAATCGCATATCGCTAATGCACCTGTTCGTGTATAATTTTTTGAAAAATGTTTAAAACTGTACGTAACAAGTAATGAATTCTTAACAAATTTAATTCGTTTTATTTTAATATGAAGTCTACTGAAATTACGACTAATTTAATTTCTCAGTAAGTCTAAGACTGTTTAAGAAACTAGGCCAAAAATCTAATCATAGGTACGGCTTAATATTATCTAAATATGTAGGAATCAATAAATCTGTAAGTACCAGAATGGCTGATGGTCTCGTAGAGCAATCAATAGGTGACTAATAATTGCTAACAATTTGATAAAAAATTGCTACTTTAATCTAATTATTGCTATCCAAGTTTAAGGTTATTGATTTTAAAATGTCTAGCCATTCTGACGCCAGTATGGCGGGCTTTTTGTTGATAAATATGATTTAAATGAAGGGAAAAATATAGGCAAAGCGTATTATAGTTTGTCGAATGCTCCTATAGTAATGTGTACCTACATTTTGTAAAGAGAGCAATGCAGTCCTTCTAAAACAGAAAAAAACATGTCACAGATGATGAAATCACGAGACGATTTCTTGTGTACAAATCTACGTATTGTACCTAGATATGATATGATAAGATTTACCTATACCATTCTTATTCTTCCGAAATCTTTTTTAAAAGGGGATCTTATGCAAAACTGGGCTTAGACGATAAATAAAATGATCAATTCCACCACAGTTATGAAGTTAGTCGCGGGCTTATTTTTTTATACAAATTAAAATAGCTCTAGGTTACTGTTATTCAGTCTGAAATTATGTATTTTTTGGTAATTAACAGGTAATTTCAAATATATATAGCAGGCTATTTTAATTTTGAAATTTTCCGTAGCTGATGGACACAGGTTGAAATTTTGCTATTATTGTACATTGAATTTCCTCAACATTAAGTATTGAGCTGTAGCTGTAAAATATATTATACTAGCTTCTGCCCGCTACTTCGTCTGCGTAGAATACCCCTATTTCATCCCCTCCAAGCCTATATTTCGCGATAAAAAGGCCTATGTCCTTTCCCAGGCTCTAGTCTACTTCTGTACCAAATTTCAACAAAATCGGTTCAGTGGTTTAGGCGTGAAAGCGTAACAGACAGACAGACAGACAGACAGAGTTACTTTCGCATTTATAATATTAGTAGGGATTATGCTTTCGCGTACAGCAATTACCCATCGCTTGCGAAGTTTTTCGTTTTTGTGGAATAATTAATGAACGCCTTTGTTTCATTCAGGTAGAACACTGATGCTTAATATTATTTTATTCACAACCAATGAACGGATTATCTAAAGAATCATATTATATATAAGAGAAATACTGCGATAACCGACGCAATCTTACTCTCTAAGCAAAGCAAAACTTACAGAAAGACCACCAGCGGGACGATTATCCGAGTCCCCTATTAGAGCATGGGACATTCACGTGTCTGTTTCAATGATTTTTTTTCTTGATACTCGGATCTCCGAAGTTAAGCACCATTCACGTACCACTGAAGCCGGGCTTAAATGTCTGGAAGCCTTGGGGCAACAAAGGAGTGGAGGCCCCCTGGCCCCAAATTATTTTCCAAATAAAATGATATTTTTTTAATATTTAAGAACAATATGTTGATGAATTTAAAAGATTTTTTCCGAAGTCTTTTTTTGTGGAGGCCCTGGGGCTGTAGGCCCGGATGCCCTAAATCCGGCCCTGAACAGTTGTGAATTTAATTAGGGGGAAAAGAACAATAATAAAAAATGAATCAAAATTTGTACTGCCTTTGTACAAGAACTACCCTATTGCTTACGAAGTATGTGTGATGAGGATCTTTCAAGCTGGTAGAAAACTACTAGGTGAGCCAATTATTGCCTTAGTATGTATACTGTGCTAGGAGAGAAGCCGTCACTCTCTCAAAAGTGCCGGATCATGGTGTGGCGACCTAAACGAGTTTTCCTATCCAATCGATATTTATGTTCTGTCAGCCTATACTTCATATCAAATGAACCAATCTAACACAATTAATTAAACTTGTTAAAATTTATGGTTGAAAAATAATTATCATAAAATATTGTTTTATTATATTTATTTTTCATAGCACCAAGACGTGCAGAGTTATCGTGACCAACGTTTAAAAACGCAATATTAATTTTATTAACAATACCGTGTGAAGTTGTTACTTTTTCCACGTGCTATGAAAAATACAAATGGTGACAATATGATTACTTGTTTTTTCTATAAAGTAGGTATCACTTATCCTAATATCTAGCTAGTCTCAGTAAAAAATAGAATATGATTTAAGTTCGAAAACGCCTTGACTGTAAAAATTCTTATGATTCTCAAAATAGTGAACTACTAGTATATAAAATATTTTTTCTAATAATTATGTTGATTCAGCTTTCAAATGAACCTACTCAATGCGGTGTCACGACTGCCGTCGTTTAATAGTCACTGCAAGGTTAAGATCATTAAATAATGTAACTATGTGTTAATTACCACAGGTTTTACGCTTCGCACCGGTCATGATTTATTTTATAGAGATCGGATCGTCGCGTATGTACATAGTTCAGAAAATAATGCGCGGTAAATTCAGAACCTATGGGGCTTTGGCTGAAGATAGGATATTTTTTGATACTAAATCTAGATATAATAAAAAGGATCGGTGAAACCCGTTACGGGTTGAAAATAAGGCGCTGTGCACTTTTTAAGAAATGGTTTTGTAATATTGTAGCTGCCATATTATGTTTTTTTATATATATTTTACTAGCTGACCCGGCAAATGTTGATTTGCCATGTAAATAATTTCTAAAAAGCAGGGGTTGGTGATAAAAAAGTATAAATTTAAGGTTGTATGTATTTTTAATGCCACATTATAAAAAAAATAACAAAAAAATTCGTCCAAAAATTTAAAAAATAATTTAAAGGTGAACAACCGTTATCACCTAGGGGTATAAAAAATAGTAGCCGATTCTCAGACCTACTGAATACGCATATAAAATTTGGTAAAAATCTTTTAAGCCGTTTCGAAGGAGTGCGGTAACTAACATTGTGACATGGAAATTAAAAATTTTATCATCCGGGCACTGAACCCGAACCATCTTTCATAGATGATAAAGAGGCGAAGTGCAAAGTGCGAGTTTGGTTTCAGATTAACGACCTAAGTATGATTAAAAATAGATTACAGGACATTGATAGGATACTTCATATCAGTTTTATCACTTACCATCAAGTGACACATTCGTTTGCCCCTCTATTATAAAAAATAACTTCCTAAAAGAATAATAAAGGGGGAAAATATATGAACCCATATTAATCACGAAAATAATGACCCCGTCACTAACATTCGTCGAAAAGCCGAAAAAACAACGCCTTTCTAAATTGTAGAAGATGAATTGTTCTGTTGTTTTTAGGATGCATGTAAAAACAAAGCCCCTTCATATTATGCCAGTATTAGCGGCCTCCAGAGACCACTTGACCTCATTTACGACTCAAAATCATTTATCTCTCTCTCTCTGAACTAGCGTCATCCGGTTATGCATAGGTGTAATTTTTTAGAGTAGAGTAGGAAAATAAGCACGTGGAAAGTACACCGTTGCCCGTGAACATCTGTAATACCACAAGGCTCGTTGGCGCGTTCGGTAAACCGCCTGCCGTGCGCATCGATGGGTCGTGGGTTCGAATCCCACCGGGACCACATGCTTATAGTTTTCTATAAGCATGTTTTCTCCACGTCTGGTAACTTCGAGCATTGATCGGGTGGGAGGAATATCGAAATTCCGACCGGGTAACGAACCACCGTTCACAGATGGAAAAACCGTGAAGTGCACATTGCACGTTTCGGTTTCAGTCTATGGATTTTCGAATGCTCGAAGTAAAACATAGGTCGACAACGCATCATTGACTGATGTTCTGTGGCTGAGGTATCACCTACCATCAAGCGAAACTCATGCTCGTCTGTCGATATCTAACATAAAAAAAACTTGCATATTGACATAGGGCAGACATTCTTTTATTCAAATTCATAATCTTTATTAGGGAGTATGTAGTTGCTATAGATATATATGCTTAGATCGAATTACAAACAAATGTCAATATTTCAAAAGTAATTTTCATAATATAGGTAATACAAAATGCAGAGGCGGGATCACTATACAAGCTCATAAGCCCGGTTTGCCGACTTTAACGTAATACTTATTTATATATGAATTCAAATGAATACTACAAAACTCGAGGCCAATAATACGGTCATTCTTGTCGCATGACTTCAGTCGCACCTATTATGTCAATGACATTGAAGTTTACTTTAAGTAGGTATAATTAATATTAATAAATCTCCAGTTTAGTATAACAAATACGTACAGTAGGAAACGATGTATGTTAATTGACGATATTTAATTATTTAAAATTTAAGGTCATTAAATAAGAACATTGACATAGTATTAAATAGACTTCAGGTCGCATACAAAATTCACGAAAAAAGTAACCTGTTATTTAAACCACGCCCCTTGTCAAATTTTGAAAAAATGACACTGGGAACAAAGAAAAGAGTGAAGTCGAAATATGATTTTATTTGTTACCAAAATATATATACATATCTATGTATTATACATACACACTTGACTAACTTCGAAGAAGAATTTACACCAATGTGTAAATTATCATGTATCTAATAGGGTACAAAATAATATATCAACATGAAACGTAAACTATATAATGTTTTATATAAATTGTAATTCGTATTGTTACGAGCTATAATGGTTCGGGATTAATAAATGCCGCTCTTATACACTGAGGATTTATTTATAAAAACAACACAAAAGAAAATAAATAAAATAATGAATTAATTAAAAATTACACTACTACAATTAGAGAAAAACGAAACTAAAACAAAAAACTACAATTACACTGCGCACAAAACACTGACTCTTATACTCTTCTGGCTCTTGAACTATCGCATTCGGATCTCTCGTAAATCGCAGAAGTTGATCGCTTGGTATCGCTTTCCGAACTTTTGCTATTTGATAGATACTGCCTTAAAACGGCCTGAAATCGTATGTCAGCTTGCTGAAAACGTCTCTAAGTGACTGAAATATACCAGAAATGTTTCTCGAACTTTCTTCAGCCTGTCTCCGTAACAGTATGTTAAATAATAATATCCGCAAAATGAACATACAGATTGGAATGTTTTCTTTTCCGTTTTAGCGTGAAAGCGTAACAAACAAAAATATCACTTTCGCATTTATAATATTACTAAGGATGCTTATCCTAAGATAGTAAGGATTATTTCAGTACAAATCTACTCCATGCATCCACTATTCTGTTACACAATAGTTTGCGCATGTGTTGGCCAAACATTTGTAGCGTAGATTTAAAACAGATAATTTTGTTCAAATTTTGAATTATTTGTTAGTAAGCTTAAAATATATCTTATTTTATATGTACTAACCAAAAATAAGACTCCGTCCGTAAAATTGTTTTTTCGGGAATTATTTTCGCAATTTTTGAAGACAAACTGCGTCATTGTGAAACGTCTTAATATTGGCCGTGCTTGAAGAGAACTAAACAAAATAGACTCTCACATTTCAAGTGAGCCGATATTTACCGGCACGGATTTTTTGCGTCGACCCGATATCTAGTATATTGTTGATCGAAGAATAAGAATGTATAAGTTGCCTTTGCACAAAACACTTCGTAAGTTCTAGTATATAATTGTAGTAAAAAAATAGGTACAAAAACAAACATTATAGTGAATTGCGCAGTAATAATAATTTTTAATGGACACGCTTCGAGACTTCAATTAAGCACCAACATCTCTTCCATTATAAAATTTCGTTCAAAATACATGTATTTTTAAATTTTATAAATAACTAGCTGGTGCCCGCGACTTCGTTCGCAAACTATTTTAATTAAGATAACTTTTCTTCCCGAATCCAATTTCAATGAAACAAAGTTTTAATGTTGTCGCAGACTTGGCTCTATCAACTATGTGTCAAAGCTCAAAAATCAGTTTAGTATCTTTGGAGATTCGCGTGAACAAATATACAAACAGACAAACATGTCCAACGTCCACGTCCTATCTCATTTCTTAGTATTTTTTTTCTATGTAGGTACCTACATAAATTCTAATTCTACTGTTTTATTATATGTATATATTAATATTTATTTCGTACTTAGCGCTTATCAAATATCTTCCTTCAGCTATTGAATAAAGATCGGGACGTTTAAGTTAATATTTATTCATGTAAACCCGTCAAAATAGCATAAATATTTAGTTTATTACAGAATTAACTGGAATTATTGTGCGATTGATTATTCACTGAGAAGTACGCGTCATCTTTTGTATTTGTTTGCATACAGTTTTTATTAAAAAATAATATATATATAATGAGAAGTAGGTACTAACTTAAAGTACTTATTCAAAGAACAGAGAATATGATTCAGAGAACAACAAATATCATTGACCATTATTATGGTTATATAACAATAATTAGATTCTAGAATAAAAATAAATAAATAGTATGAATAAATAAATAAGTATTTTTTTTTATTTCATATAACAGGTGAGCTTTTTGACCCAATATAATGCTAAACAAATTCTGTCTTACCAACACACATAATATCTACATGAATATTTGTCCTCCTTTTATGTACTAACACTAAGCTCATTTAAAAGATAAACAAAACAAAAGTAGCCTTGAATTTATTATTTATTTATTCTTTGGAAAAATAAATTGTTTGTCTTATTTAAAATAAAATTTTCAACATATCGTTCATTTGCGAGAAGCTTGACATAATTCAAAAAGATAAAATCTTGGACATGACGATTTAAAAGTTCTAGTCCTTAAAGTTTTTAAAAAATTAGTTATACACATTTTTTCTTTGGTCCAACTTTTAAATCATCATATTTAAAATATACTCTAATAACATATTATGTAACATACATAATATACACTAAAAACTTCTCGCAAATGAACGAATTATGTCTTAAAGAAATTCCATTTCTTCATTGATAATAATTATTATGATTGTATCCTTATTTAAACGAAGTATTCAACCGGTCCGCTCCGCACACTGCGTTCCAAGGTTAGGGTCCGCGCGAGAATTCCGGTTCGCTGCTCGCGTACCGAATGTCATTCGCTACTCCCATCTGACGTTATTGTAATGTCCCCACATTATTTTGAAACTGTTGCGTTTGAATTTGGAACATTTTATTGTTTTTTGTGACATAGTATTTTAGACGTTTATAAGTATAGTAAAAAATAACATAGCGACAATTTTAAGGTTATCGATCAAACGCTGTTGGAGTTTAGCTATTTCTTATATACATACAAACATACATTTTTATATGTATAGATTTAGTTGAGTATTTCTTTGATTATATTATTTTAGTGGTTGACTTTTATTTGTGAAACTACAAAGTTAATAAAATTCTAGGCAAAACATAAGAAAAAAAGTCAAACCTTTCGAACCCTTTTCATACATATTTCATTTGTGCCCATAAAAATCAATAATCATTAGAGAGAGTACTTATTATGATTATTATCTTCGAATGATTCTCAAATATAATTATAGTTCTGCTATTGCGATATGGTCATTAAGCACCATACCATTAATAACGAACTAAAATCTACTGCCTCGTTACCGGTACCTATAATGAATGATTTGATACTCACTACCGTATGTAATTATATCAGTGATAATGCCGTATACTATTCAAACACTCATCAACTATGTATACCTTTAAAGGCACTCAATTACTATTTTAGTATTCTTGCGGCTAAACAAATAACATTCTACGGGAAGCCACAAAGAAACGCAGAAAAATTCCTAGCAAAAATGACTAAAAATAATATAGAAACTAGATATTTTTCAATAAGGTCAGGTAATTATAAAATGTTCTAAGAATCCATGAAATCTCACGATAACGGAACAATACGATTCGCAATGAAATAGTTGGCAATAGATAAGTGCCTACCTACTTTTCGGCGAGAAAGATAAGACGAGATTATTGATATAAACAAATGATATCACAGCTGTATTTCATCATGAACTTATGCGATAAGCAACTTGCACGTTCTTACATTAACATACCTGATTCGAATTTTGCCTTTTCTCTTAAATTTAAGGTTTGGACACTTCTTGAAGACGGAGAATGATACATCCAAAAATCCCATTATCACTTAAATATCACTGATTAAAATATCACAACGCTTAAGGTAATTTACGCGGCCATCGCAGGTGGTTTTAAAGCGGCGCGAGCGCCGTGACTAAGCGTAAACCGTCGTAGTTTGCGACAAGCAGCTGTACTATGAGGAGTCTGTGGGTAGCCGTGTTCACGAGCACCGTGATGCTAACTGGTCTGGCGTGACACGTGCGTTGTACGACACGGTGCAGTAACTCATTGAGCCACTGAAGTCCAGGGAAACAAGAATAATCGTAGGAACTTTTTTATTTATTTCTTTAATCTTGAAAGTACAATCGTAAACAAGGCAGTTTAGGAAGGCCACGTTTGGTCTTTAATTGGTACATGATCACATTTCTTAAAAGGACAAGGTTGTACTCGTATTTTGACCGAAACTTAAATGTTACTTATTTAAAAACACGTAGTTTATATATTACCAAATAAGTTTTAATTATGTAGGTACCTAATTGAACCCATAATTCATAATTAATAACCTATACCAACTACCTACTTATTCCAAAATTTTTTCTTAGAAGATTTAAATAGGAGTAAAAGATATGATGGTGCTTCTTCATTAAAAAGTATTTATAATTTGGTTTGAAGATTATTTAAGGATGTGGATATAGCAAATAACTTTATAAGAAACTGCGTACTACCTATACTACTAGTATATCAAAAAAGGTCTAAGAAAAATGGTATAATAACTTTTAGTCACGTACAGGAAACGGCAAAGTCCCTAAATCAAGGTAAACGGGCATGGCGAAAATTTTGGTTTCTTCAACTTCAAACGAAGTAAATAATTGCTTTTAAAATGAAATTAAAAATGGAAATGTTCCATTATTTTACTATTATTATGTCGTATTTTTTATTGCAGGAAATCTACAAAAGTTAACCGCAAATAGCTTAGTCGTGGTTATTACAGCCATAATTTTTAAAATAAAAAATAAACGCGCACGTTAGCAAAAATCAACTTATTGATATTACTAATAATTAATGAAGAGTGCTCGTTCTAAATTGACTCAAGTGGTAGCCGAGGCCTATAAAAGTCCGTTGCACTGGGTGTAGGTTAGGTCATCTCACGCCCACACTCTTGTCTTTTCACAGCGTGATTCACGCAGGTCTATATAATTTTGCTATGCTTAAATATCCACAGAAGATTAATGTTTGTTCCCACTTCCAAGTATCTATTGCACTTACTTATGTAATAGATACAGGAGAGCATCTGCCTTATTGGAAACCGGGTATGTATCACTTGTCATGCGGGTATACTTATAAGTTACTAGCCGTCCCCGCCCGCCCGCTTCGCTAGGCGAATAATTGTAAAGGATAGACGAATATGAACTATCCACATAAATTTGAAAAAAAATGGTAAAGGGTTGATGGAATTCAAAAAATGAATAGCCTAAAACCTTCTACAATTAATTCCGCGTCGAATGGTCATGGTATCATGCCGATCGGTCCAGTAGTTTTCAAGTTTATCGATAACAAAGAAAAAAAAAGTTGCTTATATATATATATAGATAGAAAGATAACTGAACAAAATACCGCTGAGCTCAACAAAAATCCTAGGAAGAAGCGTTGCTTAGCAACACAAACACGATACACAATGTACGTATTTATATGATACCTACTCGCTCTTGAGCACAAATCTCTTAAATACGTATTTTAAATTTTTACGTTACCCGCGATACAGTGACAGACTGCGAAAAACATAAGTTGCTCGAATACCATACCGTAAAGGTTGACAAAATATATGTAGGTACATATATTAACTATAGTTATGACGTCTTAGGTCTTGCATCGAAGGCTGTAGCCCGACTGAGCTTATTCTGATTGCTGTGAGAGCAGTTGTGATTGCGTACGGCTAAGCTGCATAAAGTCAACCCGCAATGCTAGTCAAAACGGAAATATAATTTTCCTAAGGAAATTTATTTTATTTTAATTAGTCGAAAAAAAGTCGGGCTCGTATTTTAACATCAAATTTATAAAAAAAGGTATAAATTTAATGAATCCAAAATTATGTTATATGTTTATATACTCGTATACCTCAGTCATAGAACACCTGTCGGCGCTGTCGACCTATTTTTTTTTTACTTGAAATTTATGAATTCACAGTTTTATCTATAATTAATTGATGGTTCTCAAAATTACAAAACGTAGGAAAAAAATATCATCCCGTCGGGATTCCACCCCGCGACTCGAACTTCCGAATGTTAGTAGGTACTGTGCCACGCCATCGAACCTGTCCGTAATATCATTTAAGTGACCCCACCAGACGAAAGAGACATTGTTCATTTACTCGTCTTCAAGGCCCCGTGAATGACCACTAGTATAGCTGTTACATAATAATCGAATTAAAAACCGGCAATATTCAGTAGTCAACGAATTCATGTACATACAAATTATTATAAAATAAATAAAAATAAATATTAAGTGATTCTTTCTTAACAAGTCCATACTTTTAATAAATAATTAATTTAAAAAATATTAAATTTTTTCATTATTTCTAAGAGCATAAGGAAAATATTATGAAAATGACAAGGAGTTACGAATAATAGACCACGTCGCTCGTGTCACTTGTTATATATTTTATTATATATCAGTGGAAAGGCAAAACTGTTATAATTATACTTTTGAGAAATTAGATTCAAAGTTATAAAAAAAAGATTTTTTTTAGATTTTTCATCTGATTAATTTATTTTAAAATAATAACGTTGTTAAAATTATGTTCTATGCACCTCTGCAAATGAAATATTATATCTAGTATTTCTCTATTTTGGACAAATTGGCGCTTTAGCAGTTTTGCCTTTCCACGGACGACACATATAAAATCTATTTGTATCCACCGTTCGTATATGGAAAAACCGGTCTCAACCCATTCATTTCCGAATGTTTGAATTAAAAGTAGGTCGAAAGTGCATCATTGACTGATGTTCTGTGGCTGGGTATCCACCTACCAACAACTGAACCGCACGTTCGCCTGTCGATATATTACGACATTTAAAAAAATCTAAACAACTCGAACGCACACACACATTTCACATTTCTAACTACTGGGATTAAAGACTTGAAAATTAAACTGGTGGTCGAAGCTTGTATAAAATTTCACAGTTTTATACGAGTCACGAATAAAAGCTAGTGACACGGAAAATATTGTTATGCCGTAGTTACTCTTAAGATTAAATCTCAAAGCACGTATTCTTCAGCTAGTTAGATACTCTGAGTATATTACTTACTTATCTTTGAGATATAATATTACTTATTATTTTTATGCAAATACTAAAGACATGATTAATTTTTTTTACCGGATTAAACGCGATTTATTAACTTATTATTTATATAATTTTAATATATAGATAGCTTTGAGGGGCTCGTTGGCGCGTTCGGTAGAATACCTGCCATTCGCATTGATGAGTCGGTTCGAATCCCACTGGGACGACATGTTTATAATTATCTGTAAGCATGTTTTCCCCACGTCTGGTAACTTCGGACATTGACCGGGCGGGAGGAATATCGAAATTCCGACCGGGTAAAGAACCACCGTTTATAGATGGAAAAAAAGAGTTTTAAACATAAATTTCAGTCTATGGGTTTCCCAATGTTCGATTTAAAAAGTAGGTCGACAGCGCATTATTGACTGATGAGGTATCTACTATCCTACCATCAAGTGAACCTCATGCTCGTCTGTCGATATCTAACATAAAAAAAGGTTTAATCTAGCTAGGTTGTCTTATGATTTCATTAATTAATTATTGTCAGTTTAAAAAACTGCCCGGGGATGCTGTCTTTCATTTACCATGGATCTCACTGGAGCTTAAAGCGCTTTATTTTTGAAGCAGTACAAATATTTAATTAACAAGACAACGACACTGTTTATTTTTAAAGAACAAAATTTCAATATAAATTTCTAAATGATTACATTGAAAAGGTTTCATTAAGATAACTTCAAATATAAATAATAATTTTCACAAAGAACACGTTAAGAGTAATATATTATAAAATACCGTTCTTTCTGTTAATAAAATGAATATTCTTTGAAGGAAAAATAAAATTACCCATCTAACATAAATAGTCATTTATTAGCGTTGCTTTCATAAATTCTTCTAAAAGTGACATAATTAATTTACAAGGGGTTGCTTTCGTTCTCCCCTGGGGAAAAAAATTAAAACCATTTTTTTAAATTTTGTTTACCACGTTTTTCCAAATATATAGTATATCAGAAAAAAGTGTTAGTTACACCATTTATAACTCAAGAACGGCTGCACCGATTTAAATGATGTCCGGAATAACAGAATAACTATTAAAATATCGGAAATATTCAGGAAAAAAAATATGCCTAGTTTTATATAAAATATGCTATGATATCACTTCGCCTGGGGATGGAAAAAGAGATTTCTGATATTTATCCTACTTATAAACATAAAAGTAATATATTTTAATGCATTTTTAAGGTATTTTTAAAAAACAAAAGGGAAATGTCTCAAAATACACATCCGAGAAATTTAAAAGGGGTAGACGACTTGTTCGTAAAATGTTATGCAACTGTTTTCCTTACTATCATATAATTAATTAAATATATGAGATCGCTTCAAACTGAGCACTCGAGATCACCGCATCCCCTCAAACGATTCTTTCTGATCATCATTCGATATAACTATACTCAACATCATCATCAAATGAGCATAAAAACAAAAATGAGTTAGTACAGCACTCACGCTTATCTGTTAATATCTAACATAAGACGAGCTCGTTGGCGCGTTCGGTAGAACACCTGCCGTGCGCATCGATGGGTCGTGGGTTCGAGTCCGATGTTTTCCCCATGTCTGGTAACTTCGGGCATTGATCGGGTGGGAGGAATATCTGAAGTGCATATTGCGCGTTTCGGTTTCAGTCTATGGATTTCCGAATGCTCGAAGTAAAAATTGGGTCGACAGCGCATCATTGACTGATGTTCTGTAGCTGGGGTGTCACCTACCATCAAGTGAACCTCATGCTCGTCTGTCGATATCTGACATAAAAAAAAGACTTACTATCGTCATCCGAGTAACCGTTGAGACTTTCGCCTATAATAACAATGATTAAGTCAGTAAGCGTAGTAAGTTTAGTTTTATAGTAAAGGCGCTAAACATCAATCCTTGACTATTTCCGAATGGGTAACTTCTTAGTTCATTTCCTACGGTTGGAAATTCTCTTGTGTAAAATAGGACAAATAAAGAACAGCGAAGCAGCTCATCTACACTGCAAACTAAATATGTCAAGCATTAGTTGATCCAAGTAGGTATTGTATGGAATCATATTGTTTTCTCGGATAATAGATACGTGACATTTCACATTAATGGACGAAATTCATTCCAATGCTATTTATTCAGCCCTTGCTATTATTCTCTTTAATATTTTCAATTTTCAAGTAATCACACAGTTTCCTGTCCTAATTTTTTTTAACCATTGCAAGTCTTCTAAAAAATTAAAAATACTCCAATGGAAATAACAAAAACAATTTAGAGATGAAAATATGCCAGAATTGCTTATAAAAAGTAAATGAGGCAAAAAATGCTATGAAAAAAAAATAATTTACAACAATGAAGGTCGCAAAGTTCCACAGGCGGAAACCGCAACTAGCCGCAGGCAATTTTATTCAGCTCGTTTATTCAATGAAAGCCTTTATTCGTTTGCCACTTAAAATATGCGTTGGTAAATGCATCAGTTATTGTTCGTATGCAAAATACCAAAAGTAACTGTATCGTTCATTGCAAAATATATAGTACAATACAAAAATATGTAATTAATATTTTGATGATTGTTTGATTTGAAAAAAAAAATATGTTTGTAAATATCTACAATCTGATAGCAAAATCTTGAAATAGAATTGAATACGAGTATTTTAAACTATTACCTATAGCAATACTAATAGTAATATATTAATACTTAATAAGTTTAAAACAATAAGTATTATAAATAATATTTGAATATTATATAGTACCTTATTAATAGTTTTAGACTAGAATAGTGATATATAACACTATCGCAATTAGGAAATTCTAATGAGGTTCATAAATATGGTAGAGTTTAGGCTTTAGATATTTATTCCTCAAAGATAACCTCACTTTCAAAATATTGAGTAAAATGTACATATAAGAGCTACGTTCTCAGAGTATTCTTTTAATGATCTCCTCAAGTTCAGTACAACACCACATTTAGAGATAGGTCCATAAACATTCCGTTTGTGTCATATTTATACCGTATTTATTATAGACGTTTGAACAGGCAGCGTTCCCCGAATTATACGAAAAATACAGCCTTCAAGTCCAGCCAATTCCATCCCACTATGACTGTGTAATCTTAATGACAAGCCACCGCAACCCACTGAGCAGCTTCCAAGTAAAACACTACGAATATTCTCCACACGCGCCGCAGTCGCACACCGCGAATGAATATTTCAACTTCGATGGTCAAGGTATGGAAAGCTGTTCAAATACTTTACAGCGTTATGTCGTACAAGTATTATGAGAATATTAATGTCCATATATATGTATATCATTGACTATAGCTTTTTTAAGATTCGACGACCTATTAATGAAGCCATTTACATACATATTACTAGTAACACTCCCTGGCCTCGCACAGTAGATGATTACACAAAAAATATATACGTATATATAATAAATATATAAAAGCCTTTGTTACTCCTAAGCCTACTTACGAATTTTTAAAATCGATTCAGTAGATCCAGAGATAACTCCCTACATATACCTCTATACTTTTTATTACACCTTGAGTTACATTATTCAAGTTTTAGTAGCGATCCCTAATTATTTCTGAAAATAAATATTGATATATACTCGGTGAAGATGTAGCTTTCTAATATTTAAAATCGGTCGAGTAGTTTTTGAGTTAAATCGTCTCAAACAAAGAAATCTTTCCTCTTTATACCTAATATTAGTATGTATTCAATTTGATGAAGCCTTAATAAATTTGTTTTTTGAAACAAATTCATTTCATGCAATGTAATCGCAAACAGGAAAACAATTTGACTTAAAAAACCTCCATTTAAGAATATGTATTGTCATGGACATAATTATAAATAAAATGTTATTGTTTTAATGTAATGGTTTTTAACGTCGCTAATTCGTTAACATGATGCTTTTTCCGAACAATAGCCACTTTTGTAAAAAAAAAACATTTATATTATAGAAAGACGATACATTGCGATAATTCATAGTTAAGGTTGTTACTAAGAGGTAGGTAATATGTTCTAAACAAGAATAATTTATATCCCCGTTTTATCATTAACTAACGTAATAAAAAAATCATATTATCACATTTATCGCCTCATACGGAGACCCATTAAATGTAGTTAATGACGCGATGCACTTTTCTGAAAATAACCAAAACTAACGCATTTATGGCATCATAAAAACCCACTTGGAAAGATTGTGGCTGGTTTTGAGATTGATGTCTCTTTTCTAAATTCCTGCATAAAACCGTGACTATACCATATCGTCTAATCTATCATTTACATAGAATTAAATATGAAACCTAGCTACCCTGCCATCATTAGTCATCATCGTTGTTTTAATCATATACAAATTCACGTTTCCCCTTTATCCTATCCTATTTTCCTTCATAGTGCACGATCTCCTTCATAATTATAACCCTTGCACGCCACTCCTCTAAGTAATAGGGTCTGAGGCTGAGTCAGTAACCCTTTCCTGAGGGTAAATACAGATAAAAAACAATTATTTATTTATTTATTCAGTAGTACGGACAACCAATTACAAAATGAACAAAAAATTAGTAATTATAAATACATAGATATGTATAATTAGTTTGTTATTGTATTTTATGTGTTATCTATTCTATTACCTATTATATTTGTTTTCAATTCTATTCCGTTCCATTCTAAAACATCCCCGAGCGAACTTCGGAAAAATATAAAATATTCTAAGCCTAAACCTGCCTCGAAATAGATTTCTGTCGTCAATTCTCACAGAAATTTGTTACTGACTTTACAGGGTATCCATTGTAAAAATAGCATCTATTGAAATGATTTAAAGCAAACAATTCACAATTCTTATTCCAGCCCTTTTACTCGACTAAAAATAGTCTTTGTGTTGATCATGAGTCGTTGCAATACCTTTTCAATAATTAAGCTTAGTGAAATATTATTTTTATACAAGAGAATAAGTATTAAAATCAATTTATTAAGTTCGTGTAGGTCTTTACTTAACTATAATATTATGTATTGTATATTTAATAATGATGTATTAATCGATATTCAATCTAAACCTACAAGAATATCTGTCATGACGTCTTGTAGTATCTGACTATATCGATTTTTAGTACATAATTAAACCTTGACTGCATCGCTGAATTATATATCTGCTTAATTGGTCTAAGATAATAATTAACTATGGTCGTAGGTAGCATTCACGATGTAGTCATAGTACAGAAAGCTTTATGCGTCTGGTCACTTCGGACATTGAGGAATATCGAAATACCATAGATGTTGATAGTTCATAGATGGAAAAACCGTGAAGTGCACATTGCGCGTTTCGGTCTCTGTCTATAGATTTCCGAATGGTCGAAGTAAAAAGTAGTTCGATAGCGCATCATTGACTGATATTAAGTGGCTGGGGTATCATCAAGTGAAACACATGCTCGTCTATCGATTCCTAAGATAAGATACCTACCTTTCTTTAAATTATCCCGATGTTTTGGGATAATTAGGGTTTTCAATTAATTACTTGTTTTATGGCTGACAGAAGGTTAAGCACACGGTAAAGGTTTTATAAGTAGATTAATTCCACTATTTTCATTATAAACATTATTTTACATTTATTAAGTTTACATTTTATGTTTAAACGTTGAATTATTTTTATCATAACGATACCTATAAGTAATTTGATATCATCATACTATAGGTAGGTACCTACAAGTTACAATAAACAAGGAAAAGAACCAACTGATATGAACTTTTAGGTCAATAGCGATGATTGATGTCATGTGGTTGAGGTATCTCACCCACCACCGAATGAGCCTTATGCTCGTATGTCAACGTCCTGCGATATATAAAGAAAAATTAGTGCACGTAAACTCTATATTGTCTCAGTCTCTCAAATATGAATTATCGTTATTTGTACCGGTATCCGATATCACTTTTTGCTTTTAATAATAAAGATATCTAATCATTTATTCATATGTGATATAAATTGCGAACACAGAAAAAACTAAATTATGTTTCGATTTTTAAAAAATCGTCTCACATGGAAAAAGCGTAGATGTATGGAAGATTTTTTTGCACCAAGTTAGTCGATCGAATGCACGACATTTTATCGAGAATATCTTATTCCAGTATTTTCTACGAAACAACAAAATCACAGGGCAGAAACAAGTTAAAAATAAACTAATTAACACGAAACATATACGGGCTACTATTCACAAAACAGGACAGGTTGCGGACACTCGAGTCGCAGTAAGTGCACACTTGATTGCCGGTACAATTTAATTTTCAATCAGGCTGAATGACGTTCTAGAGGATCACCGCTATTCGCTTTGATTAAAGTTCACTCCACTGCCACTCGAATATTCAATACTATAGGTATTCATATTCGTGTGTTCTCTATTCATTATTTATTTTGTCAATATTATTTGACAAGTAAGTAACTTTGAAATCTGTAAAGCTCATTTACACGATGAAAGTTTCACGCCTATTGCATGCAATTAATTTGAAGAAATATAGGACTTGGACCAAAAAACACGTAACATTCTTGATCTGTGATACAAGTTTTGGTGTAAAAGGCACATACTTTTCTTGGTGTAAACAGTTTCTTACAATTCTTGGATGTCAATTATTGCTCTTGTATGTACAAGAAAATAGCATCATGTAAATGGGCTTTTAGAGCGGACAGATCGATACAACATGTCCAGATTTGTATTCTTCTATCGCCAAGGACTGCTGTAATGGACCTCACACTAATAATTTAAAGATATTGATGGTACCTACATACATATTATGTACGCCAATGTTAAATTTTAACGTGTTTTTTTAAAACATTTCAATGAAAGAAATACTATTAATGATGATCACAACTACTTTCTTTCTCTTTGAAAATCAACTAAAATGAGCAAAGATAACAACAACTTTGCGCTCAGATTTTATGAAGTTTGATAAATTAAAAGTTCAAATTGAAGAACGAAGTAAAGAGATAGTTGCTTTCTAACTGCAATACTATTAAATTTGTTGACGCTAAACTATTTCGATTAATCACTGGTGTTTCATCTCATAAAACAAAAAATATATATAACAGAAATCTATACTAATAATATTATAAAGCTTAAGAGTTTGTTTGTAAGAACGCGCTAATCTCAGGAACTACTGGTTTGAATTGAAATATTTGTGTTGGATAGTCCAATTATCGAGGAAGGCTTTAGGCTATATATAACATCACGCTGCTACCAATAGCAGCGAAGCATCAGTGAAAAATTTTGCAAAAACGGGGAAAATTATCCATATTTGAGGGCTTCCGTTACATGCGCTGCGTAAAAGGTTTAAGTTACCCAAAAAATATGTATAAAGAATTATTCCACGACAGTATATGTCATCTTTTAAGATTGACTCATTATAACCTTTTTTAAGGTAATCAAATTGGTCGAAATTAATGCATTTAATTGCCAATTATTTGCCAAAGAGTTTTATCAACATAACCTTATTATTATCCATATGCATATAAATGACGTGGACGAAGTCGCAGGCAACAGCTAGTATTGAATAACAGCGGCAAAAAGCATACGCGTTTGATGCAACATTTAATTCTGAAGTTTCTTTAAAATAACGCAGTCGCTACTTGTAAAATCCAATTATAATTCTTATAATTTGTCAACAAAGTAATTGAAGAAGTTTGAACAGAGACAGAGAACAAAGTAATAAATAGAGACATAATAGCTTTCAAAGCCTAATTTGACTTTGCCTAAGAGGGCGACCGTTATTAACTCGGTCTGAATCACGTAAGCGCCCAAAATTGTAATTTTCGACTTTATTAAAATTTCTACTATCTAGTAATGCAATCTATATACAACAGTGACTCTCTACATAATAGTAAAACAGAATTAATTTCCGATACATACATTGACATAGTATTAAAGATACATATTTAAAAAAAAAACACAAGGTTTGCGACTTTGTTTTATACTATTTAGAGATGTAACCGAGATATACCGACACAATAATTATTATAATTAGGAGTTACTCAAAATGTAGCTACGAGTACCTTTAATTTAAAAGGGACAATAATATTTTAAAATACCTTAATGCAACCCGCGAAACCACGGCAAACGCAAATATTTTATTTGTATCATTACATTTTACTTGATCACAATATCTCTGGGTAATATAATTTCTAATAATAATGTGACAATTTTTTCATTTACTATGTTATATCAGATTATGAACGCGACTACCTGTTGTTGAGGCGATGTGCCCGGAATGCTAAGTGTCTCACCGGATGCCATGCTTCAACCGATTGCCGCTGTACAAATAATAACGCCGGGTATGATATTGTTTTAATAACTGGTTTTTATCATTTAACACTACAATATGAAAGGTTATAACGATATTTAATGGATTAATGTATTTTTGTGTATTTCTGCTAATGTTTCATTCATTTGTACCCTTTCGGAAAACTAGTTATTAGTGTTTAGTTAGTTGAGTGATTAATTTTTACTAGAAACTGAGAAAATACCTAGTTACTAAAAATGAAAATAACTAGGTATTTTCTATTGGTAATTTACGAAATTAAAATGGAAAAAAATATTTAGTATTCTTGGTGACTATTACGTACATCATATTTTATTTTAATAAATGCTTAGTCGATAGTCTGCTAATACATAATATCAGATTTACTCTAAAGGCCGGCAACGCATCTGGAAGGACTCTGATGTTGCAGATGATCATAGATGGCGGTGTTCACTTTTCATTATAAGCCGCAGGCTCGTTTGCCCCCTATACTTAATATAAAAAAAACTTATTAAACACATATTTAAATTAATACCTAATTTTGTACTATTATTTCAACTTTAGATAGATTATAATGATGGTAATATTTACCGTAGAATTAAATTATAAGCATCCTATTAATTGATAGTAAGCCTACAAAGGGAATTGTTCTAAGAGTTCAAGCTTTCAAAAGAACCGTTAATCAGTTCAGTGGTTTAGTCGTGGAAACTGGAAACTTAATAGATAGTGATAGATACTGAAATTATAGTATAAGTAGGTAGGTATGTATCCCGTTAATAGTCGGTTCAAAGGAAATATTTTATAAAGAGGTACTCGTATCTTATTAAATCATTTACATGTAGTTATTAATTTGATTCTTTATTGTCCGCAGAGGTATTGTTATAAATCTGTATCGGATACCTATTCATCGATTGACCTAAATTGTCCAACAATAACTTTCAACCTGCTTTATCATGTACCGAATTTAGTAGCGAAGTCTGTGAATAATTAAGGAGGTCGTGACGTTTGTAGGTACGAAACAAACAGTTTTAAAGCAATTATCAAACCTTGAAACTTTGAAGATTATCTTTGACTTGCGTTTGAGTTTTATGGCGCGTCGTCTTCGAGCCACGGCGGCGGCGCTCTTGAGCAACGCGCCTTTAGCATCGTTGTCGCTGCTCTCGCTGGTGTCGTTCTCTTCAGGTTTCTGTGCGGGCACCACATTGGAGGTGCCCGCAGACCCTCGCCCCGCACTCCAGGCGAGCATGGAATTCTTGAAAGACCTGAGCGCCTTCGTTTTATAGGCTCTCTCACTGCACGGCCATGCAACAACATGTCGGACTTCCGACGAAGCACTTCGCGGTCTACTCGTTCACGCCCGCTTCACAACTAATCGCGTTAAAAGTCTACACCAACTGATTTATTGCGCCGAATATTATATGAGCACTTGAGTTAAAAAAAAAACAAAGAAAGCACGTGTTTAATTTTATGGTAATTATGTTCGATAGACTGCGCACGCTGAGCCTCGTTTAATTTATCAAAGAGCAAACATTGTGGTATCATACTCACACATTAGTGGCTCGCCAATCGTAGATACCACTTTTACTGCATATGACTCGTTATTGAAGGTTCATTTAAATAGGCCTAATTAAATCAATGTTATTTCGCATCGTTTGTGCTCTATTCGTTAAATACATATTTTGAATTAATTTGAAATTACGTTTGCAATATCTATTCCGTTTTAGCGAATGCTTATTTTAAATTATCTTGCTCAATTACCTATTAACGAACACAACAGTAACAGAATATTAAATACCTAAACATATTATGTTATGATATAAAGTTTAGTCATAAAATATCATATTGTAGTTGGTCATTGAGTTGACATTAGTCGAATCAACATGGCGATGGCGTGACCTTCACACTGGAATCTATTTAAATTTATTGTAGCGCGACCACGAACGGACGAATCTTTGAATATTTTAATACCTATATTAAAGAGTTGACTTTTATAATTTATTTATAAGGTTCTATTAGTTTAATTTTTATACGTCATGTATTTTTTTAAACTGATAGCTTAAACCACAGTAACAGAACACAAGAACACTTCACAGCACGGAAATGTCACTGACACTAAACTCCTGACTCACGGTCGAGATGAAATCGTAACACATTACGTTGCTTAGTATAACTCACAATACGTCACGGTCACAGACATACTATTGAGAACTGAGGAGTGAGGAGGGACAGGGAGGACCAGACAAGCGTATGAGACGCCAACTCCCGATCATAGTAGCGCGGCGTTTGCGCCGAAATAGAAAAGCTTCCGAATGATACGGAACGTCTTTGTCGCCTCGTTGAAAGGGGGAAAGATACGGGCTTTTTCAAATGACGATATTATGTACTACTTGAATTATGGTTCATAATTTACAAGGTTATATAATATATGAACTTTGAAAATAGTTATACGTATTTTATTTGTTATTAATATTTGTTCTAACTTTTCGTACTTTAGAACTGCAAGCGTGTTCACGAGCACCATAAAGTTTTTTATTAAACGGCTCGCGTGAATAATTATTATTATTAACGAGGTTCCATAGTTATACACGAAAGGGGATTAGTCCTTTATCAACTGTTTCCGCTAAATGCGGCTGATCTCTGATCTATAATATAAATATTGTAGAAGGAATAAATATAAATATATGTATTGACATTTTTCGAATATATTGTAAACGATGCCTGATGGTTTTGGTTATTTATGGCTTTAGCCTATCATTATTTATGACCATCACTACCTTCATCGGAGATAAAATATAGTTTACAAAATCCATAAGTTATTTTGCCCGTGACGTATGAACGTAACGTTGCACATACGTAACTTTTAAATAAAATACTGTATACCGGATTAAAACGCGATTTATTATTAATATTGTTTAAATTACATTAAGTTAATTATTTATAAAAAACAAGTTACGTATGTAACTTAAAACTTAATTAATTTAAAATTTATTTTTATATCTTTTTTTACTTTTTACATCACATTCACTCATCTCCACAAAGCCAAGATTAACTGGAAAAAGCCTTTAGGCAGTAAGTTCGCCTTTTTTTATGAAATTAAGAGTTTAAAATAAAAATAAATAGTCTATATTTAATTTTCAGTATGACTTACCCGTTTAAAAACTTAATGTAAGATCTTCTCTTCCGTTCTACGCCCTTGATTTGAGAACTGGCGGTTAATGTAAAATTAGAAGCATTTAAAAGGTATTTTTTTACTGAAGTTCAAAAGTGTACATTGTGTTACCTAGGTAAATGAATAAATGATTTTGAATTTGAATGAAATCGTTTGAGAATTTACTTGACGGATCAAAAAAGCAAAGAAAACTTCAGAAGGAAGAAAGAATACATATTAGGTAGGTACGTGACTATTTGTGAAAATTATTAGTGTATATTTATCACTTTTATAATAGGTATTTCGTATTAAAGAAATACATCAGAAAACTTATTTTAAGGTAAAAAGGGCAGTAAACACGAACTTCAATTTAACTTAGCTCGATTGTTTAGGCGCAGGAAACTTTCTTTTACCTTTGTTCAATACATCAATGTCGTAATATTGCCCCAGAATTAAAATCTTCAAGAATTACATTATTATTTTTGCTATTTTAAAAAATATGCTGAAAATCACTGACGCAATATTTACGTGCACTATTATTAATAAAGAAGAGTTTGTTTGTGTGTATTCTATAAGGTAAATTATGGAACTATTCATTCGATTTGAAAAAACATTCACTTTATAGAAAACTCACATCACACAAAAAAAAATTAAAACCGGTCGAGCAGATTTTGAATTAAATCGTAACAAACAAACATACAAATCTTTCCTCTTTATAATATTAGTATAGATACACAATCCCTGATAAATAAAGACTATCTTAATTTTATTTTCGTAAAAGCAATGTAAAATATACATATGTAGGTATATAAAAAAGAAGCAGTAAGAGTTAGTTATATTTATGATACAAATGATGCGACAATTTAAAAAAAAAATGTAATAGATATTTTAATTGAAATCTATTTACAAAAAAAAATACCTTTTTAATATTTTTAATAAAAAAAGAGCTGTTAGAGATGCACTGCAAATTTTACCATTCTTGGCAAAATGATTATCTGCATTTTGTATTCGTAAAAGTTTTTTTCTGTGTGCGTATTGCCATAGTATATGACAATTTGTGTGTGTAATATAATAATTATTATTTTATTTTAAGCATTCACATGATTGATTGACACTTATCGGGTCCGTCATGAAAACAACATTATTTTAACAAACGGGAGAGACGTCAAGAACACGAGAAAGCGTGCGACGTGCGACATTTCCGCGACCAACCATCTGGATCGCCTTTACGCTTTTTCGCCGACACATCTGCCAAGTGATAAAGCTATTAATAAACACCACTAATAATATATATAATATTTTAGTAAGCGCGTGATCGAACACTTTAAAATGATCGGCTATTTTCGGCACAATATATATGCGTGAACAAAATATAAACACGGAACAAAATCTTTCTATCATCACTCTTCCTACTTGGCAACTCGTCTTTCAATTATTCAAAGATATAACGTAGAAAATACTTGAATTGATAAACTTTGCCAAATTAAGATACTTCTCTACTTGTTTGAACATTTGAAGAATGAATTATGTCAATTGCGTTAATTTACATAATTCTTTATACATATTTATAAACGGTCATAATTGTTCTTTTATGATTTTAAGTTTTATAGTAAAAATCAGTAGTACCTACTTATGACTTGAAACTTTTTTTTGAAAGGCATTATAAATGTAATTATAATCTTATACCTACGTATAAAAAAAAAAAAAAATAATAATAAAATACACATCGAATACATCCGATGACATGAAGAGAATATCTACCCAGTGCTAGAGCATCACTATATAAGTCCCAGTATTGATTGGTTTCCTATTTTAAACTGAACCTAATTTCTAACTGTTAAATATTTCAATAGCCCTCAGGCTATTATCGATCATAAAACTTAAACTCCGAGTATGATTATTTCGCAAATTTATTTATTTAAAAGAAACAAGTTACATCATACACTATTTAAAATAGAGCCTTTGTCCGAATTTTTTAAACAAATGCACAACTGGCCCAAAAAATCCATATTACTTTCGCTCTGATTTTAACTGGAGCGCGTACTCGCAAATAATGTTGCCGAATAGTTACTTCTTTTTTCCCCGAAATAGTGAAGTGTAAATTGTGAATTGGTAGTATTATTTTTTTAAAATAGGGCAATGGCAGCAAATGGTTTTTTGTCAGATTAATGATGAGTTTAGTTCATTCTGATCAGTTAATAAGGAAATTGCTAGGTTTTTCGATCCGGACGAAATTCGAATTTCACAGTATTTAATAAATATTTAGATCATGATTAGATTATACAATATATTATGTAAATATAAAGTTTATTTTTCACTGTCTTAGATAAAATGTTATTGTTGAGGCTAAAGTGAAGTGAAGTTTTGCAAACACTAAATTGATGCAGTTATTTCATTTGACTGGATGTCGAAGATTTTATTCGTCCGCCACACTGTCGCGCCTTACTTAACACAAACATTTACCAGCTTCTTATATAGATACTAATTTAGGCTTTCAATTCTAACTACAACGAAACTGGGTGTATTATTTGTAAGTGTATTTGTCGAAGCGAAGTCATTCCATACTTGCTGCTGGTTCTTACATAGATACTAATTTAGGCTTTCAATTCTAACTACAACGAAACTGGATGGCTCGTTGCAGTTGGCGCGTTCGGTAGAACATCTGCGGTTCGCATCGATGTGTCGTGGGTTCGAATCCCACCGGGACGACATGTTTATAATTTTCTATAAGCATGCTTTAACTTCGGGTATTGAACGGGTGGGAGGATATTCTGTGGCTGAGGTATCACCTACCATCAAGTGAACGTCATGACACAAAAGACCCATTTCATTCTTTCCAGGTATCAAATCCATCACACAAAACTACACATTGTACGTGTAGATACTTATGAGACTGTCTAACATAAGTGTTGTTTGGCGATCTCTCATGGTATATCGAGACAGATCGATACAGATTGGAATACTAGGAAGAGTATTCATCCCATGACAATACCTCGTTCCTTCCACGTGGGCGGAGCGAAACCTAATCTACATATATAAGGTAAGTATATAAAATTAGAAAGCTTTCGCTATGTCGCAGTTTATGATAATGTGCTTCTTGAAGGTGATATTGAATACTTTGGTTATTGTTCATTGTAATGGAACGACCCGTATAATTACAGGTTATAGTAATAATTACTTTATGTTTATATCAGTAATTAACTGAAGGAGGTTTTCTACATTTAAACTTATTTTTCCAATTAAAGGTTTCTAAAAAATCTATATTTCCTACATATCCCAAATGCAACAAATATTAATCAATTAAGTATTTGTTAGTCAAAATATGAATTTATGCGATATAAAAGATATTAAGTAAAATAATATGAACGAATTTAAATAAAATACTGTATACCGGATTAAAACGCGATTTATTATTTATATTGTTAAAATTATTTATCCCGACGTTTCGGATGCTTTTCAGCAACCGTGGTCGCGGGAGACTGAAAGATGACAGTTGTCTTATATTTGAAATGTCACAAAGTTGCCATATTTAATTCAATTAAATTAAAAAATAATCTATTAATTTAGGTAACACAATGTACATCTATGAACGTCAATAAAAAATAATACATATTAAATGCTTCTAATTTTACATTTACTACCAGTTCACAAATCAAGGGCGTAGAGCGGACGAGAAGAACTGGCAAGAAACTCGCCGCCACTCTTTTTAATCGATTAAAAAGAGCGGCGGCGAGTTTCTTGAAAGCATCCGAAACGTCCGTCGGGATAAATAATTTAAACAATATAAATAATAAATCGCGTTTTAATCCGGTATACAGTATTTTATTTAAATGTGTGATACTCGCGTTAATAAAAGACAATATAATATGAACGAAATTTGAACGTAAACTTGCATCCGAAAACAATTAAAATGGGACTGTACAATACAAAGTTGGAATCGAATAATACCCTTAATTTAAAACTTTTCGATAGAGCTTATATTGTTCGGATTGTTTTAGATGACTTTATGGTAAGTTGGTTAAATTACTTACAATTAAAATTATTTTGGGTCTGTAGGTTAGTCCGTGCTTGATACGCAAATGACAAAAATAATTATACTATTTTTTGCGCAAAGGCACCTAGCCTCTTTCCTTAATTTGTTTCATGCTGCATTCGATTCAGAATCAATTCATCCGAAGAATACATGTTCAATACAATAATAATCTATCTATTAGACTAGATACAAACATTAAAATTGTATATGCTATTATTAATAAGTGTACAAATAGCAACCGTGGTCGCGGGAGACGGGAGTCTCCCGCGACCACGGTTGCTGAAAAGCATCCGAAACGTCGGGATAAATAATTTAAATAATAAATCGCGTTTTAATCCGGTATACAGTATTTTATTTAAATGTGTGATACTCGCGTTAATAAAAGACAATATTGTGTACAAATAGTTTTTATATTTTTTTTTGCATATTCCAAAAAAACATGTTTTTAGCGAATTATACATCTATACCTACTTATATAATTTACTAGCCCAATGTTCTATCAAAAATGAATGAAAACACAACAAAAACAGGCGGTAACGTTTACGTTATCTAATGCTAATTCGCCTACCGACATTTGAAAATACCTAGTTTGCAAATCAGTGAACCACCACTAATCGTTTCACCCATCGATTGGCGAACTAAATTATTAACAATCACAGAACATCATGACTTCAACATGTCAGCTTATTGACATCTTTGTAATTGTATTATTCTATTTTCTAGGCTAACGTAGAAGCAAAAAGTGTTGAACGACAATAGAACCTTAGAGAATAGTTTCAGGTCCGAAAATCTCACTTTACACACTGGATATCTCATCTTTTATTTATTGTTCATATCGATGTATACTGTACTTAATAGTCATATTGGAGATTCAAATACATTATATCTTCAAATACTTCAATGAGAACTATTTGAAAAGAGAATGTTATGATGAACTGTATGATAACAGTTGTTCACATCTGTCATGCCTACATCACATCTTTAGAAATTTAGTTCCGACGTATTTCATTACGAGAATATTGTACAAGCGAAAATGTATTATTATATGTGTTTTAACTCATTGGGAGAAGTTTTCATGCAGGGTGCATACTGGAGATATTGATTTGTATATTTTTATTAAGAGTAGATCTTACTTCTTAAAGTAATTGAGCATTTAATTATGGTCTTACTCATAAACGTAGGATAAGCTTGATATAGTAGTTAAAATATGTTATGTCCCGCTGTATTGAATATAAAAAGACTACAGAACAAAAGAATAAAAACATTTTTAACTATATCAAGCTTATACTAGGTTTATGAGTAAGACTCTTAGAATATCGAAAAACAAGGTTTCATGGTTTTGTCTATTGTTGTATTACTAAAGTACATGTATAAAATTTCGAATTTACATAAAATATCATTGTGTCAAACCCACTGTCCAGAATAATTAGGCCAATTAACATATGTTATACCAAATTAACTTTTGTGCCTCCTTTTAACCTTTTGTTACAAATGCAAATTATACGGTTTACCTAATTTAAATCGTTAGCACTTGGATTTCCGACTAGGTGGGCCCCGCGGCATCATCCGTGCCTTTATGAAATCTTCGTAAACGCAACATAAAATAATGTAGCGTCCAGTGGCGTAGCATGGGGGGGCTGAGGGTGCGGTCCGCCCCGGGCGGCACTTTTGCGGGGGCGGTAAAAAAATGACTTCCTTCAACGTTATATTGTCTTTTATTAACGCGAGTATCACACATTTAAATAAAATACTGTATACCGGATTAAAACGCGATTTATTATTTAAATTATTTATCCCGTCGGGATAAATAATTTAAATAAATAATAAATCGCGTTTTAATCCGGTATACAGTATTTTATTTAAATTCCTTCAACGTTTTTTTTTTTTTTTTTTTTGTCAGTATATCACCTTAATAACAGAGTTTCTCTTTAGGTTTGTGTTATTCAATAAGAGGACCATTTTCATCACGTCCCAGTTTTTTATAATCAATTGCAAAAATAAGGGGGCGGCGAATTTGAGATCCGCACCGGGTGCTAGTTACCTATGCAAGGCCACTGATGCCGTCGGTGACTTTCTTATACAATTATTTATCTATCTCCAAGAGATATTTCGAAGTAAATTTTTTATGCAAATTCAATCAACGGCCGATTTAATTTACAAATATTAAGACTAACATAAAAGTTATTTAAAATGTAGATTTTTGTTTCGGTGTTTTCAAATTCCGACAGACACTGCGTGCGTTACTTTGATTGACGTGACTGATATTTAACACAAAAATAGAGATTTTTATATAAGATAAGAGCTTCCACAACGATTTATTAAGGCTATAATTATAGTGACGATCAGGACTGGATATGTCATGACCATTACATATTTATGTACCAACTTGTGAACTTAAACCATCAGGTCAAATTAATATTTATATCGCGGACATCAAAATAAATTTAATGTAAAAACAATAACTTTCATTGACGTCAATAATAAAATCAGGTAGGGCAACAAAAAAACTTTAGAAATACTATTTGTATATTATTTTTAAAGATGATTAAGGTACATTTTATCCCAAGAGAGTACCTCAACAGTTCCGGGTAAAACAACATTATTTATATAACAAGGTAGAGAAAAGATAAAGCGACACGTTTATCTATACCAGAGGGGCTAGCACGAATAACTACTGTCATTTGTATGAAATTTCCACAGAATAGCAGAAGTTTCTGTTCTGTGGAAATTTCCAATGATTTCTCATACAACTGACATTTTGACGATTTGAATACCTTCTCGATAGTCGTTCGTGCAAGACCCACAGTTCTAATACCACCCAGAGCTTACAAAGCTCTATGCGGGACTGCAGTAATTGCTACTTTGTAGGTTTTGTCTTAAATCACGACGTCTTTGCATTTCACCGGGAATTCTTTCTTTAATTATTTCGGCTTTTTTTTATATTCTATAAGAAAGTCCTTCTTTGAACATTAAATGAATGCAAGGAATATTTAAATTTATAGATGAAAAAGATGTGAAGTAAGGTTTGCGGTCTTCAATTCAGTGGAATTAAAAGAAATATTTCAATAACTAAAATAATATGACGGCACATTGATTGAAGTTATGTGGTTGATGTATCTACTACCAAAACTCACGCCTGTTAATGTGTAACGTTTAAAGAAGTTCGTAGGAAATATGCTTTCACCATTGACATAGGCTTTCACTTTTTAATATCCGAACATGTCAAGATAGTGTCAAGCACAGCTACTCCTTCGATGTTCCTGGCTCCTGCTGCTGTGATCGAAACCAACAAACACAAGAAATCTACTACGCTATAATATTATTTCGGAGTCCCCCAGTGGAACATCAGGCCGACAAATTTCTGAGCCGGTTTCACTGATCATTTTTCTTTTTAGGCAGCTGCAGGTAGGTAAATAGCCTTCTATACCCTGTCCGACGAGGCAATGATAGTAAGTTTTTCTTAATTTTGTTTCGCCGGGATTCGAAGCGACCTCCCATGCTTCGCATAGCGCTTTCTACTGAGCCACGGAGGCGGTCAACAAGATTATTGATTAATTTTAAATCGAATCAAACCAATTCAATTTATTAACAGATGTTACAAGAAAATAATGTCTATGGTGGACGAAATTTCATAAAGTTAAATTAGGAGAATAGCGAATTTGAATTTGAGTAAAGACTGACTTAAAAAAGTTAAATTTCCATTTCCATTTTACAGGGGAACTGAGACTTTGATGAATAATTTAAAGTTGTTGTAGACATTTAGAGAGTGATTACTTTATTTAACGTATAGTCGCCTTGTTCGACTTCCCAGTTGCATTTTGTCCAACTTTAATAACTAAGTATATATATTCTAGGCTAGATTTCATCGTATATCAAACATCCTTATAACAAACATAAAGGTAATGATAGTTTATAAAACAGAGTAAATAAACAAGACGATTTTGAATATCTACTGAAATATTTTATTGTTTTTATGATTTTACTAACATTTTTACCAGAAACAAATACATTGAAATTGAGAACGTTGAAATACGCAAAGTGATTTTATTTCGATAACACTGTAATGTGAGCGTTATCGTTTATACAATATTGTGATACGTTTATACATAAGCTGACTTTGATAGTAAATATTTATTTTTTGTATATGGTCGTAGTAGTCACTAAGGTTTCGATAAAATTTTAATCAATCATTCTAGACATAATTATGTACATAGTACATACAAGTTAAGAGTAAAATGAATGCCGGTTTATGAGATTTTTTAATATCATAGTATTTTAATGCGATGTATACATTCTCTCCTTCAATATCAAAATAGAAAGATATAGATTGTAAGGTAAAGTCTAATTATAAGTCGATCAAATTAGTTAACTTATAGTATGAATTATCATATACATTTGTCGGCAATATAATATGAAAATTGTCAATTACTTTCACAAGTTAATACTAGGTTTCACTGGTACTTAAAGAAACGGATAGATGATAATATCGGTAATGTCAAATCCTATACGATAAAATGTTTCAAACAAACAGCACCAAAAATAAGTATGGATAAAAAAGAAAGGTAAAAAAAACAGCAAAAATAAAAAACAAATTATATGCGCATTTATTTCAACAGTAATCACTGACCTGCTTTCTGAAACGTGAAGAACCACAGGGATAACGTCGGGCTCATCGCATGGTGGTATTACAAACGTTGGTGATGGAGTTGCCTGTGCTGAAGAGAGCGCGAGTGCCTTATACCGCGATTGCTCAGCAGTTGGCAACACTATATCCACTGAACGAGAACGAAGTCCCGCTCCAGGCACAGTCAGAGAATCCCCACTTTCACACAATTCTTCAGCTCTAGCGCCACCGGAAACTTTGGAAAAAGACGAGTCCACTGAAGCGGCACGGTCACGTTTCAGATCAGGTACAGCCAAGTAGATATCGTGAACGAGTAAATCTCTCTGTCCATTAGTTGCATTTTCCTCAGAAGCTCGAACATTTTCAAGAGAACTACCCGTTGGCTCCACGAAAAATGCTTCTTGACGCGATATCGAACGTCTCCTTTGTGGAATAATGGGTGGTTCATCGATCGGTGGTTGTAATTCAAATGATGGCGCACCGGGAGACGGTGGTGGTGATTGTATCGGTGGGGGCAGGAGCATTCTGGGTGGCGGGGCTGGTGCCAGCAGAATCCTAGGTACTTCGACATCGCTTTCGTCATCTTCATCGTCGTCGTCCTCTGCTGAAGATGATGCTGGTAGTCGTTCGGGTGTAGAGCGTTCTTCGCTACGACGAGCTAGCCATGTCTCCAAATGTCGGCAGTGCACACATGGTGGTGGGGTGCCTTTTCCTGATCGACGTCGGGACCATAATCGTGGTACCTGCATAAATAATAACTTTGCTTAATAGGTTTTGTAATAAAATGAAATACGAATAAGACTGGTTATACAATAGCGATATGTGGTTTCATTATGCATAGCGCATTCAGTAATGTGGCTAAAGTCTCAACCACAATAACCTGAGGATTCATAAGATCGCCACATTTGCTATGGCTTTAGTGTTGTGTAGACATGAACGGAATGCATGTTACGATAGTGTAGCCCGTAGGCGAGGAACTACGACGTAGCTTTTCTTATTAACTGTTTAAATGAATAAACCTACTTGATAATAGGTTTATTTATTATTTAACATTTATTTTTAAATAAACATTATATAATTTATTATCTTGTATAATATATTCTATTTTTATAATACATAATAACAATAGTGATTCGTACAAAAAATATAATAAGCGATGGTTCGTAGAAGTGAGCCTTATTTTTAAACAATAAATATCAAAATCTATCTTTGCATTTTTATGTAATTATATTATTAAGCGACGAGTATGTTAATTGACTATATAGTATATTTACTAGAAATTGAAAGAGACCGATAAAAGAAGGGTTCACGCTTATTTCGAAAAGTATTTTCATGGAGTTGGGTGCATGCTTAGTATGGAGTAACATATAGGCTAATTTGATCGAAATTGGATGTCGAAAAGAAGTTTTTTTTTTTTTTTTTTATAGTATAGGGGGCAAACGGGCAGGCGGCTCACGTGATGGTAAGTGATCACCGCCGCCCATAGACATCCGCAACACCAGAGGGCTTGCGGGTGCGTTGCCGGCCTTTAAAAAAGTTATCGTCAATATAATATAATAATTGCGTGTGAACGAAATTGCACTTGTCGGTATATGATAGAACTAACTCATTATTTTACCTCCAAGTAGGTGCCGGAGTCATCTGATCCAGCTGAATCGAAAGAGCGGCTGCGCGCGCCAGGTTGCGGTACAGACAGCAACGAACTTGCGCCTGCGCCGCGCGCCGCTTCCAGCTGGATCTCATCGAACGACGCCGACCGGACCTGTTTAAAACCAAATATTATAGTCACACGGTCTTATTCATAAACGTAGTATAAGTTTGAAATAATTTAAGTGTCTTTTGTCTCGCACTATGGAATACTCAATGATTTAAGAAAGAAAGAACAAAGAAAGCTGAACCGTGGTTTCATCTAAGGCTAGATCACTATATCCTATGCTTCGTATTCTCGCGTATTGACGCTAATCCAGCTCTTGACATTTATTCAGACGGATTTTCGTTCGCACTGAATGTCTCAAACACTTGGAGACAGCAATGGACCATGGACATGACTAATAACGATTTATTTACATTTGACATCAACTGACAAGCGTGAGGCCCACTTGATGGAAGTCGGTACTCAAATAAATAAAAATCAGTGAATATTAAGCTGTCTATTTTTTGTTTCGCGCATTTGGAATTTTTAGTCTTCGATCAATACTATGTCAATGTTTTAGTCTAAAACCGAAACGTGTCGGGTTTGCCATCTATGAATCGCGGTGGTTCGGTCGGAATTTCGAAATTCTCCCATCTCATTTAGTGGCCGAAGTGACCAGACGTAATGGAAACATGTTAACAGAAAATTATAAAATGTAATTTAAATGTTTTAATTTATTTTTATGGTGGTATCCGAATCTTCGACCCATCGAAAGGCAAGGTGTTCTACCCAACGTGCTTACGAGCCCGTTCAATACAGTTACTGTACAAGTAACATTTATATCTATAATACTGTTAGTCGTTTTAAATATATATAATATATACTAATATACGTATAAAGAGGGAAGTTTGTTTGTTACGATTTAACTCAAAAACTTCTCAACCGATTTTAAATATTCTTTCACCAATAGAAAAATACATTATCAGCGAATAACATAAGCTTTATGTGTATAGTACAACTACATTAGACCCGTATGAAGCCGGTGATTTTAATAGCAAAAATATTGAAAAAACTAGTGGGCACGAAATCCTAAAATGTTTAAAATATTCTATAACAATAATGCAATAAATTCTATTCCGTTGATTGCTACCAAGGAAAACGATATACAGCTAGTGTAATAATATTAATTACAATTCTTTTTAATATTTCTAATATTTTTTAAAAGAAATTTAATAAAGCCTAATAAAAATTTCAAACTCAATTTTCTCAAAATGGCAATCATGTGGATTGATACTGTATTGCTTAACAGCGTCCATATTATGCTCATGTCGAAATACCCACATGATTAGCGACATATGAAATACCTTCCGTAAACGAAAACCAAACTGAGACTTTATTACCTACATAGCGTCGATATTGCCCGTGAAATGAAAATTTGAATTTAAACAGATTTTCTCAGTATTGGTATCAAATCTTGTGTTCCTCTAAAATACTCAAGTATTAATTACTCATTACGTAAGTTCAAAGAATAAATTTAAATTTTATAAAATGTAAGTGAAAAACTAGAGCTAGAGCAAAGAAGGTTATTTTCCAGGTTTTTTGTAGAACTACGAGTAGGTATAAAGTGTACTTACAAGCAGAGAAGTTAATTACCTTTTCTAAAACAAGAACACTTCAAAGAAAAGCTCAACTGTGTATAATTTAGTTTCTTATACATTTGGCATGCAGGCATTTACAGCAGGAAAAACGAACATTATTCTTATTGCTTACACGTAAATATATTAGAAATGTAACTAGGTACTTTATTGATATTTTCTGTACAAATGTTTAAGAAATGTATATTGTAAAAATCAATTATGCTTATGCTAGAAGTTTTTTTTTAATTTCGTTTGTAAGAATATTTTTTAAATACATAATTATGTTTCGTTGATTTTCGTCTCTACATTTTAACTAGAACAAACTCACACACAGATACGAATCAGATACGTGTACCTGAACCCAGTTTGAATATGCTCCAGACTTCATTATACGCGGTGGAATTAATGATTATTATTATCTACCGCGAATGGCAATTATGATGAGCAACGACATCAGACAGTACCTACTTGAAACTAGATTGAAATAAAACAATCGTGATTAATTAGGGTTTTGTGGAAAATAAATTCATTTAGTTAATTCAAAATGATAGTGTGTTCCTGAATGAGCGCATAACCCTTCAAGCGTAACATTATTTGTGATAAACAGAAAGTTAATATTTAGGGCATTTAACAACAATATTATTTCCATTTGAACTTACTCTCATTCGTTTGTTGTACACGCTTAAAATCTCATCTATATTAAAAGTTCTGCTTCCAATATAAAAAATAGTAATGTAGAGACCGCGAGTATTTTATGAGTTGCTACCTTATACAATAGTAATTGTGACATTTGTGTGATGTTTATTCGTTGGTTACTTGGGGATCGATTCGAATAATCGCGGGCATGAATCCCGCCGCGGCCGGGTTGAAACGATTATAATTTTCTATAAACATGTTTTCCTTTAGTCACACGATTTTAAACAAAGCCTAATTTTAAGCGGGTAGTGAACCACCGCTCATAGATGAAAAAGTCGTGAAGTTCATATAACGTGTTTAGATATCATTCTGTGGAATTGAGATCGAACGAATTTATAGCTAGCAGTAAAAAATGAGTCGGAAGCGCCTATCCTGAGGTCTCATGTATCCAGTGGCGGATTTATACTTTTCCAAGGTGTAGGCTATTGACTACCCAAGTCTACAATTGTCTTTTCTTAAATAAATATAATATTATATATAGAGTCCGATTACTGGTTCGGGGCGGTGGACTGGGTGTTTTTCTATATGATACCTATACAAGTTTGATATTTCGTTGAATAACATCATAAAAACGTTCTACAGAATTATTTTTGAATTACATAAGACACGCAAAAATAAAATTGATCCCCTTTGGCGCCCCTAAAATCTGCCGCCCTAGGCTCAAGCCTACTCAGTCTGCTGGTAAATCAACAATCATCATCAAGTGATCCTCACGCTCGTCTATCGATATCTAATATAAAAAATAAATACCAACCTGCTTGGGTACTTCAAGGCTGCTCTGCGTCTTCATATCGGCAGGCGTGGGTGTCCGGGAACGTTTGAAAGTGGTGCGCAGACGCTGCATAGCGGGCGGGGCGGGCTGCGCGCGCGCCGCTCATGTCGCGGGCCCGCCCCGCCGCCCCCACACCGCCGCGCTCTCAACAACACTGCAACATAGCCCTCATCACAATATCCTGTTTATCCTGATAATTCCTAGCATACTTAGTAATGTACAAATTAATACTAGTGTTTCAGACCTGGCAAGACTAACATAGGTGGTTACATAGTTATAGCATCTGTTATTCTATCTCTATGTTGTCAAGCGTGCACATATGCATTGTTTTAGTGTGCGTATTAATTATCTTGCGTTTCGGAGGTTACACAAGCTAAAAATTACGTGTGACTATAATATATTTATGCTATTTTAGAATATACACTACATAGATATACGCCATTGTGAGCAACGCGGATGAAACTCTTGATCCGTGATTACATATCACGCTCGTTAATACACATTCTAGCTGGTATTCTTGTGAAATATATGAAATATTTTTCTCGTAATATCGTCTACGCTGACACTGTTAAACTCCCACAACAGTCATGATTGGTATAATTTCGAAAGGGCTTTATCATAATAATATGCAAAGAACCCAGCTCACTAAGTGAGTGACGTGGTTAAAAACCGTTCATTTTCTGAAAAAGCGCAGCTTTCAATGACAACTGAACGGATACCTACAGCTACGATAAATTGATAGTCCAGTAACTACGTCGGAACCCCTCGCCCTCCATGTGAAATCCAAAATTAGGTTTCCCTACAGGGGGGCTAGAAAAGCTTAAAAGCTTACAGAAATACCGAATTTTTTGGGGTTTTTGAACGATATCTCAATGACGATTAACGATAGGTGAAGAGTGTAAAGAACCTTAATTGGAGATCGTAAAAAAGGCTACAAAAAAGTTTAAACGTAACTGAATTTTACCCTTCATTCAAGATGGCTGAAAATGCACGTAGGAAATCTTGATCGACAATTTGAAATTAAGCTTTTCTAGGCCTCCAAGTAATATCCAAAATTTAGCCTAAATTAGCTTTTTTAATTAAAATGTAGCTTCTCATAATATTGTCTTTTATTAACGCGAGTATCACACATTTAAATAAAATACTGTATACCGGATTAAAACACGATTTATTATTTATATTGTTTAAATTATTTATCCCGACGTTTCGGATGCTTTTCAGCCACCGTGGTCGCGGGGATAAATAATTTAAACAATATAAATAATAAATCGCGTTTTAATCCGGTATACAGTATTTTATTTAAATGTAGCTTCTCAATTCACATGCATTTATTAATGTATATAATGACTGGACTAAGAAGCGTTTCCATCTCTAAGAATTGAACGAGCAAACATATTTAAAAATGAACTCATTCTCTCCTTTCTCATGTGAAAATTGTCTAAATTGTTTCTTTTAGGTGGTTAAAACCTTATCGGATTTCGTTTCGTCGAGCTATTATTACTCGCCAATTACCCGCTCACAATGGAAGTTACACTTTAGCATGTGTCGGTTGGTTTGACAAGCTACAGTATTATTTTTGCAAGCGACAAGCAACATTTTTCATGAAATTGATCTCCAATTACATTTTCAGCTTTTTTTGGTGTTTGGTGATGCTATTTTACATACACATAGGTGAAATATACATACATAATTATTATAAACATAGAAAATAACTTACTTTACGCAATAATTTACACGTATTTCATGCTACACAGAACTGTTAAAAGCAATTCATAACTCAAACTCGACACATTAAAAAGCAAATACTGATACCACTGCCACCACGCCACGCATGAATAATTCAACATTACTCATAATTACACGACGATTCTATGAAAAACCTTAGCATTTTAAAACGAAAAAACTCGGTATTGTAATACATGTTTGCGGTCAGTATGTGGAAATCTATAAATGAAGAATTTGTGGTTTTTAATATTAAAACTTAAAACGCATGGAATGAATACGTGCCGTAGCACTGAGATCATACTGGAAAAGAGAGAACGTTCTCTCGAGAGTAATGCGAGTGAGAGTTCCGGTTTGGAGATCCCGAGGCTCTACGCCTTCTTGCGCTGAAAAGTCCGGTCGCGAGTCTGACATAACCCGTCACCGCCTTCAAGGTGGCGGGTATCATTGACCCACGACAAAAAATCGAAAGACAGTAAAATGCTGGGGCTACTCAGTCTTCCGATATTGTAGATGTTTATGGTCGAAGACTAATTACTCTTTCTTGAAAAAATATATACCTATCATATTAATTAGTACACCTATATACTAATATAGGTATAATTATAAAAATGATTACTCTTTTCATTAAAGCAGTATAACTTAATTAAGTTACATCTGTTGCTATATTTATTACTTCGTTTCGCAGAGTTTAACGTTCATCCATTAATGAATTAAAATCCCCGGGTCATATTAGTTGAAATCCTGACAGTCATTAAGCACAGAGGCCGGGGGTGGATCGCTATTATTCATAAACTTTACTACCATCATAAAACATTTATATAAAATTAAGACATAAAACGCTTTGAGAAATGCCATTTTATCTGAGGATAAAACGACAATCGAGTTATGTAGTGAGCTAATCTTGCGACACTACGAATTGTTCGATAGGTTGGAATCCTCAAGAGACGTTTGACACAACCTCAATCTTTAAGAGAGGCCTTGACTTTTATTTATTGTTGTAGTTGAAATAATTTTCCAATTCAGTGTCATGAGGAGGTATGAAAACCAGGGATGCACTCATACTATCTAAAAATGTTATGAATATGAAAGTGGATGGGTATAACTTATAAGGGATGAGAAAGCCCAATTAGATGGACTGAGTGTGACAAATCTAACGTTAAGACAATCAGTTGTAGAAGGTATATTTCCAGTAGAAATAAATAAATAATTGGTTTTAAAATTCAACGCTAGATCTACATGCGTATCTATAAGTAACCTCAATTTCTAAATCATATATGGATTATAAAAGTGTATTTAACTCGAATTTAAAACGTTCCTTTTTTTTAACAATTTTTAATATCTACTAATAAACAATCTATTTTCGTTCATATCTGTATATTTAGTTTTAATCTACTTAATTTATCCCTCGAGGTTATATTAGTTTAGGTTAGGTTCAAGTAAATAACATTTTCATGATGCAAGGCGATACAGCGTAATAAATTTAATGGAACTAATCCATTTACTTATTATCATAAAAATATAATTTAGGTGAAATTATTATTATAATGTTCGCGTGTTCCTTTACTATTTATATTGTATGAATACCCTATAAAAATATGCAAGCCTTTGAATAATTAAACACGCTATAATTAACAGGCACATAGGTACTTCGAAAATTATCATCATCTAACCTTACGTGCTTTCGTTAAAATAGTTATTATTAATGTGCTTTAATATGTGCCTTATGTTTAAGAAGTAAAACCATTTTAAACGTTTCAAAAATGTTTAATTATTTGCAGGAATTACAACTAGAAATAAACTAAACAATTACCAAACCCTGTTCGGATTTTGAGCATATGAATTAACTTTTATTTTATTATACATTGAAAACAAACAGCTTACAAATAACAATATAGCACAATAGAGGATGTAAATATGTAGATTAAAGCAATTTATAGTTTTCACTCATAGAAATGGAGACGTGACAATAAAAAAGTTAATAAATATGTTATTTATGTTTTTTAACGTTGGCGCGTTCGGTAGAACACCTGCTGTGCGCATCGATGGGTCGTGGGTTTGAATCTCACCGGGACGACATGCTTATAATTTTCTGTAAGCATGTTTTCCCACGTCTGGTAACTTGGGGCATTGATCGGGAGGGAGGAATATCGGAATTCCGACCGAGTAACGAACCCCCGTTCATAGATGGAAAACCGTGAAGAGCACATTGCGTGTTTCGGTTTCACTTCGGTGCAGTCCCTGCATCGAAGTAAAACCTTTTGTGTAGTTTAAAACAACTAATCAAAAAAATAGACAGAGCAATACTAGGTACAGAGATATAACTGAAATGTACAGAGCTACTTAAAATTACCTACAATTTGATCAAATAATAGTAAATTACAGGGTATAAATTGAATGAAAATTATGTAAGAGAGTGTCAATTACCTAGATCCACACTAAGCGATTCTCTCACAATTTTTTCAAGCCCCTTGAGATCCGGACCGTAATAAACTGACAAAGATAATAAATCTCCGTGAGTAATTCGACTATTTATTACTCAGTAAATGTGCAAATAGGTACTTTTATTGTTGAAGAACTAGAAGGTACTTCCCTACATTCACAGATACCTTCAGAACTTTTTATACAGAGTATTGTAGATACATATAAATATTAGACTATTTTTATTTAACATTTTTTTTTATTTAATAACTAGTACTTACCAAGTAAGTACTAAGAGCACATGCAATCTAGCCTATCATTTAAGGCTAATGAACAGTTTATTTCTATCCTAAATTAACTAGAAAATATATTTTTACTAAGATAATGTCCTTTAACACTTTTCTTATTGTCTCTATCATAGGGGGACACATATTTATTGTATTCCTTGCAAAGCACTACACTTTTTCACTGTCACTATACACTAATTTAATTTATTTAACATACTATTATGTTCTTATACTGACATACATTTGGTTGTAAAATCATTGTCGTTGTAAATGTAAACAGTAAAATGTAACTGAATTTAAATGGATTCTTCTGAATGAATATAAGGACACAAATGTTGCGCGCAGTATAAAATAATATAATTAACATGGGCCTATTTTGCCCAGCGAATCAGCGTCGCCATTCAGCGGGACAATATTGCCAGTATCCTGAGAACTTTGCCGCATGACAATATTATTGAGAGTATATACCTAAATGCTATAATATGCTAATTAGTTAAGGTCTAGGATATGGTGTTTTTTTAAATATTAGTATTTATATAGGTAATTATAATGTATATTTATTAAAACTGAATTAACGAGAAGAAAAACATTAGAAGTTATAAGGAAATATCTACATAAAAACAAATTGAAATGTTGCTGAAATTATTTTGAAAGAAACCCACAGTTAGACCAAAGTTTGGCATCCCACAGGTAATATTAATATCTTATCAGGCACACAGTCTACTTTCACGATATAGTAATAAGGAAAACATCAATCGTATGATATAGCTTTTTTAGTTATTCTGGGGCGGAAATTAGGCGGATTGATAGCCTTCCTTTAGAATAATTCATGTGTGAAATTGACACGTTTGAGCACTTTTTTGTCAAGATTTATTTTGTTAATATATATTAATATAATTTAAATAGATCCGCCTTGTGTATTTTCCAATAATTTGATAAAAGTTTAAAAAGCAATTTTGCGCCGTCTTTTTTTAAAGGTACCAGATTCCAATGATTGAATTATTCTTAATAGAAAAAAAAGTATTCAAAAATCCATATAAACTTATTTTTATTATTAGCAATTCAACGGTTAAGGATTGCAAACGTATAACAATATAATATTTTTTCTTATATCATAATAGACGTTGTTATACAAAACGAAAAACATTTAATGCAGCTATTGTTATGTCTGGTTCTAAAAATATCTACCAGATCCTTATCTCAACATTTTCTTGAATACGGCATCACATTTAGTTGAGGTAAATTTAAATATTTCACGGGGAAATTTTATTACGAAGTTTATACTATCGAAACAATATTCTTAAGTGGATATCAGGCATGTCAAGCTTATGTTTAGATTCAATCCATAACCATCACTTCTAATTTATGTTTATTTCTTCTTGTATTGTGCCTTTTATGTGTTCATACACGATTATCTCACATGCCTTTTAGTAAATAAAACTAAATTTTCCATATATTCGCTATGTCACACTCATAGAATCACTTATTTACATGATGGGTGGCAGGAAAATGTTGACCGGATAAAGAATCATTCATAGATATGAATATATGTTTCACCTATCAGTCTCACACTCTCTAAAGAAAATAATTTAACTTGACGTAATAACGTATATACCTACTTTACTTTTTGCAGGCATTTTCCCTTTTAACTTTCTAACTATTGTAGATCAAACTTCACATTGTATTTTGCACAAAGCTAAAACTGGACGATATTCGAGTCTCTCTTTTCCGAGAAAATGATACTGGAATATACTCAATACTTTCGAAGAATATTAAATTATAGCTTTTTTATATTTTTTTTATGTTAGATATCGACAAACGATCATGAGGTACACTTGATTGTAGGTGATACCTCAGCCATAGAACGTCAATCAATGATTCGCTGTCGACCTACTTTTTACTTCGTGCATTTGGAAATTCATAGTCTGAAACCGAAACGCGCAATATGCACTTCACGTTTTTGCTATCTATGAACGGTGGTTCGTTACCCTCGATTATTCGATATTCCTCCCACTCGATGCCCGAAGTTACCAGACGTAGAAAACATGCTTACAGAAAATTATAAACATGTCGTCCCGGTGGGATTCGAACCCACGACCCATCAATGGGCATGACAGGTTTTCTAACGAACGCGCCAACGAGCCCATCAAAAGTAGGGAAGAAATTATTTATTAATAATCAATAAAGAAAATATACTATTTGTGAATAATAAATAACATACAGATTTCTAAAACCTTTCACATTATCCACACATTTATGAATTCATTCGTTCGCCATTCCAGGAATTATTGAAAACGTTTTCGGAATCAGGAAACATATAAATTAAAAGGGAAATCGTCTGATGTGTGAGTGAAATGTGAATGTAAAGTACTCATTGGAAAAATATATAGGTTTTCTTAAAATGACTGCGACAGGCCTGTTTCGTATCTAAAACTAGTCTATATCGCCTTGTCAGTTAAGCAATATACGAGTAGATAAGAGGTTTTTCTTATTTTTTCAAAAATCGTTGGTACGAGTAATGGTTAACTTTATTTTGAGATTAGAGATGAAGGAATTTCAAGATTATTCGATTTGAAAATTAACATTTCTAAGTAAGGATGTCACGTCTCACAAAAACACTTTCCGAAATGCTTCGCCTTTTTGATGTAAATATCCCTTTATGAATGAAAAATTTGAATTTAAATAAACTGCAATGTTATTCAAATCTTTACTAAAACTCCAAATAACCAATCTAACCTACCCTTAACTTAATTATAAAAAGTATAACTTAATTACGATATTATACAAAGCGGATAAATAATTCTAAGGAAATATTAAAAGCAAACTAGGCACTAACTACTTCCACCGCAATTCCTTTGTTAGCGTGTTGAGCTTTTGTTGTCTAAACGCTAACTGAAACAGCTGACGTGGTTAAGATGCCAATCCTGTGGTTTATACATAATCCCGCCACCGCACCTGCATTATAGCTCTTCTATTTACCATAATATTGTATATATCAAGCTTATTCAGAGGGGTCTTATTGGAGACCGTGTCAACTTTCGTACGGGTAAGGTGTATGCCTACTACTTACGACATTAGCGTATAAACAAAAAAGCTGCCATGCCAAGCTGACATTATAATAATTACAATAATAGGTATATACGGATACGTAATATTCGTTTTTTTTATAATAATGTGTTGCTGATAGAACAATGATATTATTATAAATATGTTGGTACTTCAAAGTCTTCATTAGTTTCAAAAGGCTTAGGTAAGCCGTCGACGAACTAAGTAACTTCAACCAAGCCGATCGCCGTCAGTTGGGTTCACCACAAGTAAGATAAATGGTCCGATTACGCGAATAACAATTCACCCTAATGGTAGTACGATGTAGTAATAAAGGAAAATACTTCTTTACCCCAACATATTGTTTCCTTAGGGCTACGGGTATAGTAATGAATTTCATTAATTTCAGATCAGGTGTGCTGTGTGATGTATATTCACATATTTTCTTAACACATATTTTTCAACTACAGAGTACTTCTAAAATGTTATAGAGAGAACTCTACATCTTTATACCAGAAGAGAAGACGGATTTTTTTATGTAAGATATCGACAGACGAGCATGAGGTTCATTTGTTGGTAAATGATACCTCAGCCACAGAACATCAGTCAATGATGCGCTGTCGACCTACTTTTTACTACTAGCAATCGGAAATCCATAGACTGAAACCGTAACGCGCAATGTGCACTTTACGGTTTTTCCATCTATGAACGATGGTTCGTTACCCGGTCGGATTTTCGATATTCCTCCCACCCGATCAATGCCCGAAGTTACCAGACTTGGGGAAAACATGCTTACAGAAAATTATAAACATGTCGTCCCGGTGGAATTAGAACGCACGACCCATTGATGTGCACGGCAGGTGTTCTACCGGACGCGCCAACGAACGATAAAATACTTCCCTTAACAAATAATACACATAATAAAGAGTTAGTCCGTTTATCTGCTTAGGTTTATCTCTGGAAATACTAACCTCATTTGAACAATAAAGCGAAATATTATATGACCAAATTACTTCTCGATTCCTTAATTCCTGTGTAAACATTTGAAAAATGTCTCGACCCAGTATCAACACGTTTTGTCGTAAGTAGCCTACCGTAATTTAATAAAATTCCTCAAAGTGGTATCCCGGGAACGGTAAATTGGGAAAGTGTCTGCTAACAGGGCTTTTAAATTAAGTAGTTAATTCAAGAGTTCTCAGCTAGACGATTAAATATTTGCCAATAAAAAGACTTCTCTTTGAATCAATCTATAGATGTAATTAATTTATTATAATAATAGTATCACACATTTAAATATAATATTTTATAACGGATTTAAACGCGATTTGTTATTTATATTATCCGGCGCGACGCGACGTTTCGGATGCTTTTCAGCAACCGTGGTCATGGCAGACTGGCTATTATATTATTTAAACTTATTATTATATTAAATTAAATTATAAATTTGATATACTTTATTTAATTAATTGATAATAATAAAATTAAGGAGAATTAAAATCCAAAATCCGGTGCCATAATCCGACATAGCTAATTATTGCATAATTATTACATTATAGCTACTTACTATGGAAAAAATACAATTCTGAAGAGAATTATTTGAAACATTATTAAAAATAATTGTAGTTTTTACGATACTATGATGATTTCATTCGATTCGGTGATAGCATTACGATGAGCCAATTTTAATTACATTTTTGGGAGTCGCCTCGAGGGACGAATCACGGCCCAATTTATAATTCATTAATTAATTTAGGACTTCTTTTGTTCCATTTCTATTTAAAAATACCATTCCGCAAACAAGTGAATTTGGTGTTACTTAATATTGTCTTTTATTAACGCGAGTATCACACATTTAAATAAAATACTGTATACCGGATTAAAACGCGATTTATTATTTAAATTATTTATCCCGACGTTTCGGATGCTTTTCAGCAACCGTGGTCGCGGGAGACTGAAAGATGACCATCTTTCAGTCTCCCGCGACCACGGTTGCTGAAAAGCATCCGAAACGTCGGGATAAATAATTTAAATAATAAATCGCGTTTTAATCCGGTATACAGTATTTTATTTAAATTGGTGTTACTTTTCGAAAAATATAACATGGAATGTATATAAGAACATGAGTAAAAACCTAAGAACTTTTGAAGGAATTCGAGAGCGTTGTGGAGTAAAATACGACGCAGTGACGGGAATTGAAAAAGGCATGTTAAGTTGGTTTGGGCATGTGGAGAGGATGGATGAACGTAGGCAAACGATAATGATTTATGAATTTGGTGTGAGCGAAAGAGTCCAGTGTAGGTCGACCTAGGCGAACGTACCTCGATCAGATCAGGGAAGTTCTACAAAAGAGCCAGGTTAAAAGTACTCAAAACCAATGAACGTGTGAAAGTGGAAGTAGCGAAAGTGGTATGCAAGGATAAAGAACATATGGAATTCCGTGATGTCTGCCTACCCCAATGGGAAAGAGGCGTGATGTATATGTATATATGTAAGTAATTCTGAAGTAGGCGTCATGTTGTGAAATAGGTTCAAATAGGGACCAGGTTATCCAGTGTCGTCTTTCATTCCTACTACTGTGGCAAGAAGAGGTAATATAATATTCATCCACCTTACTCAGATAAATATAGAGCCCACTCTTGATAAACAATTAATTTTGAAGTAAAACCTCAATCTTATTATGAATGTACATTGTACGTGTTATTAAATTCTATCTATTTATCATCTCTACTGTTACACTGTAGTGAGTGAGAGATAGTCCTATAGTGGAAAGATTCGTTGGTGATGATGTTATTAAGTAATGCGGGTATTACTTGCGACACTGGCATCTAATTCAGATAATAAATATAAAGGTACATGTCATGGGGTGAACCCGGAATTTTTAAATTAGAATACACTCTGCTGAGACACAGTTTGGCACAATTATATCCTGCTTCACAATGGATGTTGAAACTTAAATTTAAGTGCGAAACAAATTATTGCAGAATCTAACTTTTCCAAAATTTGAACATTTTAACTGGAAACTAAATGTTTTTTTTTTATTTTTTTATTAATGATAGGCAGGCGTTTGACCACAATCCCACCTGATGGTAAGTGGTGATGAGATCTAAGGTAGAGCACGCCGACCTAGAAAAAGCCTATTCACCTGCGCCTTAAAAAGATCCAAATCATAGTGATCCGGGAAAACAGTCGCTGGAAGAGAGTTTCACTCCTTTGCTGTTTTGATTAAAAAGGAAGAAGCGAAACGAGAGGTGCGAACTGGTGGAATATCCACGATGTAAGGGTGATATCCCGATGTGCGTCTAGATGTACGGAGGTGGAATTGGAATGGAGGAACTAAGTCATGGAGCTCTAAAGCACACTCTCCAAAATGTAGACTCTCCAAAATGTAAAGCTGTCCGTATATTAGTCCTTCAGCTTGTCTAATAAATGTTTTGAGTAGTCTTTTGAGATACTTCGCTGGCTCAGGCTTATTTAGTAATATAGAGAGGAACTTGGCTGTTTGCTACGCACTTTAAACTTTCCATCTCGTATAGCCTCAGGAAGCTACCGGAACTGTTGCAGTTACGTAAAAACTTTAAAGAGTTTGAACGTGACTTTTGTAATCATTTAAACGCTATCTAATATATAAAATTCTCGTGTCACAGTTTTCGTTGCCATACTCCTCCGAAACGGCTTTACCGATTTTTACCAAATTTTATATGCATATTCAGTAGGTCTGAGAATCAGCTACTATCTATTTTTCATACCCCTAAGTGTAAGGGTTGTTCACCCTTAAACTTTTTTTTTTAATTTTTGGACGAAATTTTTTGTTTTTATATTTTTATAATGTGTCGGGCGGGTCACTAGTAGGTATTTTATAAAAAAGTACTAGCGGACCCAATAGATGTTGTTCTGCCAGAATGTAAGCTTCAAAAATAAAAAAAAATATTGATGCGAATATGCTATTTTCCCACTTATATTATACAATGTTTAATATATTACTGATTTGAAAAACTATAAGCATGCGTGATGTGTGTCAATTGCTGAAGATGGCGGAGTTTAAAATATTACTAATTTAGTATTGATCTATTTAGTATCCTATCACATATTATGTAATACTCGATTGTATTGTCCCTTTTAAAAGAACAGTCCGTAAATCCAATAAGCTTTATGCGCTAGAAGAGATCAATTTTTAAAGACTATTAGTTTTTTTCTAGTTATAGTTTTCAAATGGAAAATATAATAATTATAGTGTGAGCGTTAAGTAATACTTTTATATATAACATATTATTAGATTTTCACCATAGAACTGTAATTTCAGCGTTTTCCATGAATAATTATTAAATTAATTCTATGATAACTACATGCTGTCAATTATAGTAATTGAAAACACTTGAGTGTTAAAATTAACAATCCAACCCCGCGTTGTCGAACCGTGTAATTGGTATACGACTACCGGGGAAGTATAATTTATCATATCACGAGTATATTTACTTCACACACAAGTGTCTTAGACATTTCTATTAATTTGGGTATTATTAAATTGTTTCTTCGTACCATTATATTCGAGACTGTTTATCCTGTAAATATTTATTCGAAATACAATGGAGGTACCAAAAGTATTTGCTATTTCTTATTTATTATTGACATCAAAGCAAGTAATATTCTAGTTGATACCTTGTCTTACTATTTACTACTAATTACCCGCACAGTAAATATTATTAAACAATGTGCTACGGTGATTGGCATATTCCTTAAATAATAATTAACTATGGGTTATGTTAACTTTTAGAATTGTTACTATTATATCTTCTGCGCAACTACAACGTTTATACATATATCTGTGTTTTTTTATAGAATAGGTGATGTAAGGGGGGGCATACGGATAGGTGGCTCACGTGATGGTAAGTGATGACCGCCCCCCCCCACCCCATAAACATCTGAAACGCCAGAAGGCATGCATATCCGTTGTCAACCTTTGAGTACTTTACCATGTGATAATATTTTTTTAAATGAGATATCAATATAAAATGGTGAGTAAAATCCTCTTTTGAGAATCTCATCTCTCTCTCTTCATTTTACACCGACACCGTACAGTGTAGGTAAAGAAAATCTAAAATAAACGAAGCCTCTAATAAAAAAAGTATGCTTCTGTTAAATTTTTATCCTCTGCAATGCGTTAATTTATACGATTTTTTGTAATAGACACTGTGAAAAATGGCGTTTAACTATGAAGAAAAAAATGTTCATTGACGAAATATTTTTCAGGCTAAAACATTTTTGGCTAACATCTATTTGAAATAGCTGCATTTTCTGTTCAAATATTGTCTTTTCTCGCTCGACTCACATGAAAGATTACACTGAAAGAACTCAAAGGAAAAGTCGAAACGAATTTCGTTACTAATCGAACGATGTTGAAGTGTTGAAGTGCTCTCTTTTCCTTTAATTTTATACATGTTGACTTTAATGGGTGTAAATATTCATACATTTTCTTTATCAATTGATTCATAAAACCCTGCAGTTGCTCAAAGAAAATAATTGAAAAAAAGTACGATTTAAAAAGGTGCTTTGAATAAGTAAACATATCCTTTGAAAATCCACCCATCTCGTTCAAAATGTTGCTAATGCTCACTAGAAGAGGGTCTAAAAAGCTCAATAAAATACGTGTTATACATGTACACTTACTGTGTAATATGCTTCATCAAGTTTCGTTTCATAAATAGCTTAATCTCACTTATGTTGAGTGAAAATAACGCTCTACTGTACGAGGTGCAAAGGTATTTTGAGTATTCTGTTAAATGCACAAAGGCTTGTTTGTGACTTTGTGCCTTTTGACAGTTTTTGCTCTTGAAACACTTTTGACTGTACAGTTAGCAATTTTCTTTTAATTTCACTAGCACGTTAAATAGAATCCCACTGTAATGTGCTTAATTGTGTAAAGAAACTGAGCTTACAAAACAATTCATATACTTTTTAAACATTTCTAGCCCATAATGGTATAAAAATAGATATGTAGACTGTTTTCGTTATGTGATCCCATTATAAACTTTGACGGTCTCATTGGAACGTTCGGTAGAACACCTGCCGTGCGCATTGATGGGTCGTGGGTTCGAATCCCACCGGGACGACACGTTTATAATTTTATGTAAGCATGTCTTCCAGACGTGGTTACTTCGGGCATTGAACGGGTGGGAGGAATATCAAAATTCCGACCGGGTAACGAACCGCCGTTCATAGATGGAACAACCGTGAAGTGTGTTTCGGTTTCAGTCAATGGATTTCCGAATAGTCAAAGTAAAAAGTAGGTCTACTGCACATCATTGATTTCGTTCTGTGGCTGATGTATCACCTACCATCAAGTGAACCTCATACTCGTCTGTGGATATCAAATATAAAAAATAATCGTAAGCTGATTTACTGTAACAAGTTAGCCACAATCAGGCGGTATCTACAAAATTGTTGAAATTGGAGATTCTAATCGCGTCCCAAATAAACACACTGATTAACTGGTAATTCTGAATAAGCTCGTTTTTCTTTAGTTAATGTACAAATATTTTATGTTACTTTTTTCTTACTTGAATAAGTATTTACAATGGGCAAATATACAAGCCCAGTTGAAGTGCATTGGCTTACAAAATAGATATGTTAATATAGTGTTTATATTAAATCAAAGAATAAAACAAAAAACAAATTTAAAGATCAAGAACGAATCTTTGTTTTATAGTTAAAATATACATAGAACGATTTACTTTTGACGGATAAATGATTAATATGTGTAATTATACGTAGAACACTACAGTTTTTTATGTTAGATATCGACAGACGAGCGGGAGACTCACTTGACGATACTACGATAGGTGATTCAGCCAAAGAATCACTATCGAGCATTCGGAAATCCATAACTAAAATCGAAATGGTTTTTCCATCTGTGAAAAGTTGTTCTTGACACTGTTGGAATGTTGATTTTCCTCCTAACCGTTTAATGGCCGAAGTGACGTATCGAACGTAATGCGAAACGAAATGCTTTCACTGCTTTTAGAAAATTACTGATGCCGGCGACATTTGAACCCTCCACCCAGAGACTGAATACCGGTTAATTAACATTAGGAGTTATACCGGTATAATTAAGTTTTTTGTTATTATTCTTTCGTTTTTATTAATATTTACTGAAAAACAACTCAGCCACAGAACATCAGTCAACGATGCGCTGTCGACCTAATTTTTACTTCGAGCATTCGGAATAAGAAGAAATTAAGATAAAACACATCGTTATCGAAAACGACCAACTTTTATGTTATCTGTTATATCCTTATACTTGCATATATCGAGGACAAACAAGTCGTTTACTCGTTTGTATCGGGATCGTGTTTGCCGACTCATTAGAGCCGCTCTCGACGCAAGACACTTCGCAACCTTAACGACGGAAAACTCTACCGCTATTTTCGATAAAATACTTAGAAATAAATACATTGATTCAAACTTCTGCAAATATATATAATATTGTAGAGAAGTGAAACATCTGTGTAGAAAAAATACGAGCTATTTAATAATGTATTTTTTAAAGATAAGCAAAAATACACAGTCCCCTGACCTTTCGCCGTCGTTCTTGCCATGTTTTCGCATCGTTTTCAAAAGAAAAAGGGTATTGTAATGCATTAAAGTAAAATCTATTAATTAGTCGCAGTCTAAACAAAAACAGATTTTTGCAATTCAAACAAAAGCTTTTCTATTAGGTAAATAGTAACTAAAAGCATTCTCTGAATTTTATCAATAGCACACAGCTATAATAAAAAAAATAAAACAAAAGAAGAAAAACAGCGTAAAGCAACGTATACCTTAGTTTATATTATAAAACTAGCAACACGGTCCGGCTTCACACGGGTCCAATGTAGATGTACTTTGCACAAAAAAAATGCCTAGCCTATAACTCTTAGATTAATATAATTGGTCTCCGCGCGCTACGCTATTACTCGCTGATAATGTAGCTTTCTATTGGCAATTTTTTTTTAATAAGACTCAAATCGTAACAAACAAACAAATCCTTCTCTATAATATAATTAGTTTAAGTTAGTAAAAAGCTTAATTTTATTTTAGATTTTATTCTATACGATTTGCGAGCACAATACTGATTGTATTAATCGTGCATGTCTCAGGAGATTAAAACGTCTTCCATATATCGCTCATTGAATACAAAACTGCCACAAGTCAAACTACACTTTTTTACAGAAGAGCTTATGAAAGAACAAAAAACGTAAACATAAGCCCTTTTGTAAAAAACTGGAGTTTGACTTGTGGCAGTTTTGTATTCAATGAGCGATATGTATTTCCAAATAGTTACACACGAGACCAGAGGAGACTACTTAAACTACGCAATCTAACCCATAAGTCTCTGTTGCTTACAAACACATTATAGCAATAGAGTATTTGTACGTAGGTATGTATCCTTGTGAACCCGAAATTTGTTTGGTTATGTCCAGTTTTGAAATGGCAGCCAATGTTATTTAATAAGATAATAATTTAAATAAAATACTTTATACCGGATTAAATCGCGATTTATTATTAAATTATTTATCCCAACGTTTCGGATGCTTTTCAGCAACCGTGGTTACGGGTCAGACTGAATTTTCAGGTTTTAATCCGGTATAAAGTATTTTATTTAAATGTGTGATACTCGCGTTAAGAATAAATAATATTAATTGATAAAAAAATAAAAGTATAAAGTGAATTCCCGAGACCGCAAATTCGGCATGAGGAAAACACATTATTGTTTCTATTTCACTGATCCTTTATTTTTCACAGGCTAATACAATTTTGTTTTAAAATCTTGTTTCCCCAGGATTGTAACCCAAGACGGTACTGAACACAGAGCGCATTCCAATTACATCTATACGAATACTAGCTGATCCGGCAAACGTTGATTTACCATGTAAATAATTTCTAAAAAGCAGGGGTTGGTAATAAAAAAGTAAAAATCTAGGGTTGCAACCGTACGAAGCCGGATCGCTAGTAAAATTATAAAACCATGTTAGAAAATAAAAAATAAAATGTATGAAGTACAAAATGTAAAATAAAAATAATTATAATATACTACAATTAGATACATTATTATATACAGTCCGCTATTAACATGACAAATAATGCACCAGCGGGTAATAATAAACCCTTATTGGAAATTCGTAAGTAAGATTAGTGCCTTCTAGTTTACTTTCAGAGAAACTAATCAATTTATTTATTCAATGTATGTACCTACTCAGCGTACCTACTCGTAGAAGCTTGTTTGTGAATATCTTACGAGTAGGTACATATGTATATGCCACCAACGTTGCACTTCAAATCAAGCAAAATGCAATATTCGTACTAACGAAGTTCTTAATCAGTGGTAATATAAGATGTAACAATTAAACTATTTCTCAATAAATAAATTTTCAGTAATCCTCAATATTCGAATATCGTATATCGTACGTCCAAATGTATATATTATACAGTAAATATCAAGAAAATTTAAAAATATATATGTCTCTAATAATACTTATTACTGTAATTAATAGATATTTTTTGAGCGGTAGCAATCATAGCAGAAAATGTTCGAGCTTGCTGTTTAAATTAAGAAATAAAAAATAGCATTAATTACAGATGACCTCAAGTCACTAAGGATCCATTAATTATTTAAAAAGTGCAGGAAAAATTGATTTCGATAAAATTATCTATATTTATTATCTATATATTTCGATAAAGATATATGGGAAATCCCAAACCTTTATTTTAAAGTTACTAAGCAATTTCTTTTAAAATGACACTTTTAACTGTTAACTTCACTCTATTTTAGTTACACATTTACCTGCGAATTCTTCGACTTTAATGTACATTAAAAATGACGAACTTAAACACAAACTTCTATACCATAGTTCAGACTCTCTATGGATGAACCACCTCTAAAAGTTACCGACAGTCAAAATTTCAGATTTTCATCTGCCTTTTATTTAGACATTGTATTGACATCGTTATGAAGCCTAATTAGTTATTTTTAGATAATTATCAATCATGCAATTGTAATACCTATGTTTAAAGTTATACTCCTTCTGACTTCACCTACCTCGAACTTACTCAGAAAGCAGGCTTATCGATATTATTACGAGAAACAAAAACAGAGCGTACCTTTAGTCACTACTGAGAAGGATTCGCAACCTCGAGCGACGGAGACTTTTAACAAAATATTATTTTAAAGATAAAAGATCAAAACTTCCAACTCCATGATGGTTTCTGAGAGTTTGCAAAATTGATAAATGTCTAAACCAATTCTATTTCTATGAAGATTGATTCTGTTTTATTGGCTCTACACAGAAAGCTCTCGCCTCGGCAAGAGATAGGGATAAAATAATACTGCATGCAACAATAACATGACGAGATATAACAGTTGGTATTTTACATTCACAGTTGATTGAATAAAAACAATAATGTGTAAACGTACACGTGTTCACGGGTCTTACTTATTGAACCGAAATAATTAAAGCTTGCCATATAATGAGGAAAGCAGCTGCATTTATTAATTAATAAACGACTCTTCATTTTCACAATACATGTTTGTGTTTCTTTTATTTACTACTAGTGGACCCGGCAGATGTTGTTCTGCCATAATGTTGGCTTCGAAATTTCGAATCGAATCGAATTCGAATTATTCTTACATTTGAATATGCCCATTTACCCACTTTTTATATAATGTCTAATATTCGCACGGGTCTAGATTTTTTGACAAAAATAGCAGGGGTTGGTAATAGAAGATTGAAAATATAGGGTTGTATGTATTTTTAATGACACATTATAAAAAAATAAAAACAAAAAATTTCGTCCAAATATTAAAAAAAAAATTTAAGGGTGAACAACCCTTATCACTTAGGGGTATGAAAAATAAAAAGTAGCCGATTCTCAGACCTAGTAAAAACGCATATAAAAATTGGTAAAAATCGGTAAAGCCGTTTCGGAGGAGAAGGGTAACTAACATTGTGACATGGAAATTTTATATATAAGATATAGATTTATAAGTTAACTTGTGATGATTTTGTCGTATTAATTTTATCAATCGCCATTGTTCCAATATTAAATTCGTTTCTAGGAAGAAATATTTGTTTGTTTCTAATAGTTGATTTTAGGAGTAAAAAAATAATAAGAAAGGTAATTTGTTCCCAATTATCTATTACTTTTGTTAATTGGAACCGTTCAGTGGCTCAGTTAGCAATGAGAATTCCGGGTTCGAATCTTAGTATAAAGTTGTATGGTCGAGCAGGGCAAGGAAGACTGATCCACTCGCTTCATCTTATCCGAGGAGGAAAAAATATCAGTGAAACAGACATAGAAATGTGTTTGGCACTTGTCCAAAAAGGCACTCGGGAATTCACTACTATATTAGATAAACCTTATCGTCATCTCTAGTAAAATGATCTGACTCAATGTCAATCAAAAGAAGCCTAGCTCAAAAATAAAATTATATTTTGACTCACTTAGGTACGTCTTATATTTCAATTACTGTTATTTTGATAATACATGAACATAGAGCAACACGGGCCACCGGCGAACCGGAGGGGAGTAGCCATAGCGTTCGTTACCGATACCAAACAATCTGCCATTTTTTGCGGGGGGAAACCTGCGCTATGTGTGCGTACTCAAGTTCGCACACACAAGCAATCGTCTGTCACTACGAAACTCACACCGTGACAATTAAAAAATACACTAACAATTTCACACACACATTTAAACATTCCGTGTCATAACAGTATAAATAAATGGCGCAACTACACTGACAAGTCCTTTTAGCCGTAGTTGCAACAACTGTCGATACGCAGTATCGATAATTTCAAGAACAGGGTTAGGGAAATTAGGTTTATAAGTGATACAAAGGACTTAATTTATTACGTACTACAATAATACAAAATGAACTTGTCTGGTAATGCGCACGTAGCAGGTCACGGAGAGTGGACCATGAGTTGGTACATAATAAAATCTTCGAAATAATTTGAAAAATACTTCGTTATTATATATATTTCATTTATCCCTTAAAGGAGATGGAAACGATTACATAAAACTTTGGGCCCCCAATGTTACAATATGAAATTGATGTGAATTAATAGATTGAGACTTAACAGTCCTTCGATGAAAATTCTATTAGTTTTGACAATCTGAGAGCCGAGTTATTAGAGTTTTAAGTAGTAAAAGTAAGGTTATGTTACAATCAATAACTGACATAAATATATCATAAATCTGTGACCAATGATATTTGTAGTTGTCAAATCGTAACAATTCCTAAATGACTACAATCGGGAAAGCACTCAGACTCAAAACGTTGAAAACACGAAACGAATTAGCACAGAGTAAACAACTGTCATGCGGCATGCCAATGACAGACTAAAATAAAAGATCGATTTTAATCGATAAAAAATCGATAATTATGTATATTAATTTTCTTTAATTAATAATTTATATTTTATTTAATAACATAACTGTATTTATATGCAATATATTGTATTTAAAGTGCATTTAATTACTTTTGAGTTAGTTACCTTGTCCAAAGGTTTATTTTTGTGATTGTGTAATCGATTCAATTAATCGAGAATCTCAGGAAAACTATATTTCTCATATTTCTCCTCTCCCAGATTGAGAATTGAGCTGATTTTTTATATTATAAGATTAAAAATATGTCATTTTTCTAGATCATATCGCAATTATTAAATTTGGGTTACACAATTTTCCATATCCTTTGGATTTTTAGGAAATAAAAAAAACATTACGGTTGAAGTTTACACTAAGTGATTTTAATAAATGTGCTAACGCGCGTAAGTATTATATTATATTTTAACAATATAACTATATTATCACAATATATTATTTGAATCAGAAAATTGAATCTCAAAACTGTCTCTGTATAGAAGACTCCTTTGCCATTTTTTTTCGATAACTTAAAACAATCCGACAACAACACTATCGCTCGGTGACAGCGACTTCTCGGAAATAAACTCGGATCAGTCGCTCGACAGATCCGTGTATTGTATGAGGGCTCATACAATACGCGGATCTGTCGAGCGACTGTGTTGGTAAAAAAATCCGAAACAACGCGACCGATAATATTGTAATTTATTAAGTTTTAAAGAAGTAAATAGTAATAATATGATTAAAAAATACCTACATATGAAAGATAACGCTATCGTTTTGTAAATTTGACGTGGCAGATATTTTTTGGCAACAAGAAACACAAACAATTCGGCATTTTTTTAGGAGGTCGATTCAGTCGCGCATCTGGATTTAGTCTAGTGAAAAGTGTGGCTACAACTAGTTTTATTGTACGCATAGGACCATTTGGACTTGTACTTTGACAGAGGGGAACGCCTGCGTATGGCTACTCCCCTCCGGTTCGCCGGTGGCCCGTGTTGCTCTATGTACATGAATGGTTTGGTTCAACTAAAAGCGACAGATTAGGTATAATAAAAGTGTCAAACGAATTTTGCAAAATTTATGGTGCATATTTTTACGCCGATTCTTACAAAAGTTGGATTTTTACGCCGAAGTCCAATTAAATATAAAATTAAAATATATAGTCTTTCAGATTCCTTAACAAAATTCTGCATATTTTCAAAACCTATTTTGAAATCTTATTATATTAATTTAATATTATAAATAAATATAATAATTTGGGTAAGACAACACTATAAGTAAAAATAAAAAAATAACTTTGTAATACATATTATATACTAGACCTCTACGCTAAAATTGTAGTTTTGACAACTTACAGCAACGAGCAGTATGCTAAGCAAGAAAGGCTAAAATATAAAGCCTCATTTTATCGATTGAGCGGTTTAGACATGAAAACATTACACATTTCATTTTGGGTAAAGTTCATATTTAAAGACAAAAAAAACACAGGTAATCGATTTTCAAACGTTTATCTAAAAATCGTTTTCGCTCTGCCGACCAATTACATGTCGCTCGAATTTTTTTTGTGGAAACGAACTCTTGGACCGTTGTGATAGTTAATAGCACTTACTCCAAATTGCTATTGTAACATAGGATTCAATTTTTTAAACGTTGTATATGGACTCTATAATTAAAAATTCGATTTTTTTTTCTATATTTTAGATCGGTATTTTTATTCCAATACATGAATTGAAACGGTAAATTGTTAAAATTCCTTAACCTTTTCCAAAAGAGCTGAGAAATGTATGATGATGAGAGTAGTATTTTTTTACTATAAAACTAAACTACATAATATGTATAAACATACAGAACACATTTTCCTTTATATTTTTGTTGTAATTCATTATACCATTGACCACCTCCGTGGCTCAGTGGTAAGCACCGGAGGTCCGGATACGAATTCCAGGGAAATAATATTTTAAAAAATTGTTCCAGTCGAACAGAAGGCTGTTCTCCAGAAATGGGTCTGCCCCATGCCACATACCCCGACCGGGAATTCACTTTTCATTAAAACCATTTGTCATATTCAATACCAGGCTTCTTGGGTGCTGCGCGTGTTGAAAATATTACTGTAACGATTTAAAACATGTACATATAGGTATATATACTTCGTTAATATACGAACGAGCATTAGGTATACGAATATACACTTAATATAATTACGACTAACTATCTAATGAGATCGTTAACATGCTGCGACGGTGGAACAGCTTTATTGATTGATACTTAATACTTAATAGATATCTCATTTTAGTTAGTAACTGTGAAATAACATTTTTCAAAGCTTGACGATTATAACATTTTTCAAAGCTTGACGATTATTTTAATGTAATATTTATTTATTATCAGGGTCAAACTCATCGCGACACCAATTATTAAGATATTCTATAAGTATTAAGGTATACAATATAGTCATATCTGAAGCTTTTTATATACCTGTATTATATATAGCCAGAAATATACCTAAAAATAAATATAATTTAATTACCTAAACATACTATAGTGCTGTGGAGTTCTTTACTTCTAACGGTAACTAAAAAAGAAACTAAATATACGTAGGTATTTATTAAATTACTCTATTTTTAACTAGTTTTTTGATCGAATTATATGACTTATAAATTTTAACGTACAAAATTATATTTCAAGCCTCTTGTGGTCGACAGAGATCACGGACTACAATACTCCGATCGTTGGATACCATTTTATTCCTTCTTTCATTTTTATCAACGCTTTCATACACACTTGTCGGTTTCGTATAATAATTTCACACCAAATACACAAAGGAGACCCAACATCAGGTGAAATAAAGGCTATTAATAATATTCTTTTCATTTAGTCAGGCCTTGGACGTCAGGCCACTAGTAATAATTTATTTCCTCGTTAATACGAACACGGCGTTAAAAATGGAACGTGGTTTTACGACAACGCAGCCGTGTAATTGTCTTCACATGACCTGCATACACTTACCTACAGGGTAATTACATTTTTAATTGTAAGCCAATTATAACGTTATTATATATACCACGAGCATTTGCGACCGAAAAATATGACAAAAACGCAATAGCCGTTTCGAATATAATAACTTATTCAGCGCAAAAATATATATTTAATCGTAAGTTGTGAATTCAAGAAAACATATATGAAAAGCAAGAAAATAATAATTTCCAACGTTAACTAGAATAACGAACTTAAAGTTGGAACATTTCAAACGGTTTTATATAAATTTCATAGAAACATTTACTAATTTACGTATTAACCGTCTTCACCTTGAAAGGTTTCTATACAATATCATTAAAAACTGTAAGATTATGAAACAAGCAATCATTCCAAAAATAGAAAGTTTAAAACCTCAAAAAGAAAAGCATAAAAGACGGCATCGAGCATTATTTATCTCCTTCGAGTATGTATTGTGTTGACACCTCTCTGAAATGATGAAAGCATCCGAATGAGACGAACAATAACTCAAGTGTTACCATAATTTAATATTTACAAATCGTGCTAAATACTTACTGATACCAAATACACGAGACGACGTAATCCAAGAAGATTTGTTTATTATTAGGTTTAATAATTATTAGTTGTTCATACCTATTTAGCAAACTTAATACTAAGTCTGCTTCTCTGACAAGTAAACCACCTAATTTCAATGTTTACAAAAACATGTAAACCTGTAGAGGAAGTAATCTTGATGGATACGAGCGTTTATAATAACTATTTGCCTATTTGATATTGATGAATAGCAAATTAGTTTCGGCTGACGGAATTTACATTTGGTTAGCTTGCTAAATTTGTTTAATAGTAAAGTAATATTCTCAGTCTTTTAGTTGTAGTTTGTATAAATTATTACATATGTGGCCCCTCTACACCATCCATTGAAATAAACGGTCTTTTTTATTATTAACTAGCGATCCGCCCCGGCTTCGCACGGGTGCAATGTAGATGTCCTAAAAAAAAATATTTAAAAAAATCCTATGTTATTCGCTGTTAATGTCCTTTCTATTGGTTGAGAATTTTTAAAATCGGTCCAGTAGTGTTTGAGTTATGAGAAACAAACAAACACACAAAATACAAATCTTTCCTCTTTATAATATTAGTATAGATTAATGCAGAAGTGTTGCTGTGCAGGGTCCAGGCCTCAAAATAATATAGTGAGCCGATCTCGTTTTAAGCTTATACACGTACTATTGAAAGAGCTGTAGCTGCATTTATAAGTTTTGCTTTAAAAATAGTTTTTCCCCATACATGATTTATAAAAATCCGTACGAGAAACCGGAGCACGTCAAAATATCTGTATTCATGCAACAACACAAACATAAATATTTGATACGAACTTAAATAAATAATACTAGGTGTATAATAGTATAACTCTTACTCTTAGGTGTCTATACTAATATTTAAAAAAAAATAGATTAAAAAAATTATTTCACCCATTTCTATGGGTCACGATCTATACTCACTGATAATGTAGCTAGAAAGCTCGATCGTAGAAGTATTGATCATTGCACCCGTGGGAAGCCGGGGCGTATTACTAGTGCTTAAATAAAGTAACGATTCCAATAGTAAAACATTTTCAACCTTGGTTCATGACAAAGAAAATAAATTATTTGACAATTGACGAGTGAAAAGAAAGTCAATATAAATTAAGTTTTCGGGTCTATAATTTTCTTAATGGAGGATCAATTAACTGTATCTACAAAAAAATTAATAAATAAGTTTACCAACTTCCATCGGAAGTTTCGGCTTCTAATTTATGACTCAAACTCAATAAATTAATTTTATATTTTAATCCGGATTCAGCGATAGTATTAATCAATACACTTTCTTCTTTAATTTTGTATGAGACTCAGTCCATTTAAGACTATGTCAATGTCCTTCGACCTTTAATTTTAAATCGCCATGTCAACAAGAAACATAGTTAGTGTATGCGATGATTGTGTGGCGCCCCGTGAAAATGTATACGTGTATAAAATTGTTAAAACATTATTTTTAGAGCGGGCTGCACTCAGCTGGGCGAGAGCTCAGTTTAACACCGATTTGAATCGTAAAGTTACATTGACGTCAATGTTCTGTTTCTTCACCTAAAACTAAACTAAACTGAGAGAGTATGTCCATAGATAAGCTGGAGAAAGTAGTAAAAACTCCTAGTATTTTGCCTGAGAAAATCTCTTTCCTTAATCTACATTCGAGAAAATTATGGAGCCTTAAAGACAGAGGGCCTAGCACGAACAACTATCGAAAAAGTATTCGAATCGTCCATCTGTCAATTTCATACAAATGACATCTTGACGATACGAATACTTTTTCGCAAGCTTTTCGTGCTTTGTCCTTAGATAGTTGGATACAAAACACACATCAAAGAAGTGTCAATGATCTACATATTTTTATTTTCTTACTATTTTAAAATAAATTATTTTAAAACCTTTAATAAAAACTTTTAATTTTCATGACTATGATGGACGAAAAAAGGCCGATCTGTACCTTCATCCTTTTTGGTTTTAGGATTGTAATTAAGAAAATCACAATGCTTTCACGAATTTCGAATCGTTTTTTGTATTAATCTGCGTTATTCTATAGTACAACCTAGTCTGATATGTTACAAATGACTAGTTAATTTCCGTTTATATCATCGAGTATTAAAACGGAGATAACCACAGTTTGCAGATGGAAAAGTAGTGAAATGCATGCGAAATTTTCAAATAAACTTTCGTTTAAAGGCAGGTCTATATTATGTTGCTGAGGCTGTGGCTTATGTATCTATAACCTATCATCAAGTTAACTTTACGCTTATACGCATTATCTGATATAAAAAAACTCCAAATATTTGTATCTTGTTTTATTGTCCCATCTAGTAAAATATAAACTAATACAGGTTATATCTTCGTTGTTATAAGTATTTCATCAAGATCAATAACTTATAAGCAACACGGTCTTGTTTGAAACAAACTTACATACAATTACTTTCCGCTGTATGTAATGAATTGGTACGAATGATAATATTGATTCAGTTCAAACGAACTCAATTACACGATTGATTTTATACATAAAAGAGTCCGTGTACGCATAGTCGGTAAACTGAAGGTACCTACTGATTATACCTACCTTAAGCGTTCGTGTGTAACACAGACTTATCTATACTTCTATATCTATATCTGTACTTATATACTATATTACTCAAAAACTACTGGACCGATTTTAAAAGTTCTTTCACCAATAGAAAGCTAATAATAATATAATATAATATAGACATACATCTACATTGCACCCGTGTGAAGCCGGGGCGCGTTGCTAGTTTGTAATATACGGACAGTATCCTCGAAATACTTTTGTAATTTATTATTTATGTTATTATAACTATTTTTGTCGGGCTCGTTGGCACGTTCGGTAGAACACCTGCCGTACGCTCGTGGGTCGTGGGTTCCAATCCCACCGGGATGACATGTTTATAATATTCTTTAAGCATATTTTCCCCACGTCTGGTGACTTCGGGCATTGAATGGGAGGGAGGAATATCGAAATTCCGACCGGGTAACGAACCACCGTTCATAGATGCAAAAACCGTGAAGTGCAAATTGCGCGTTTTGGTTTCAGTCTATGGATTTCCGAATGATCGAAGTAAAAAGTAGGACGACAGCGCATCATTGACTGATTGTTATGTGCCTGAACCTACCATCAAGTGAACCTTATGCTCGTCTGACGATATCTAACATTAAATAAAATCAATTTTTAACTACACATACTAGATTTTAAAGCTCACGTCGCGCTTATGTTATAAAGCAGTCAAGCAACATATTTTCTTCCAACTTGATTATTATTATTTTAACTTGAGTATTATATCAATATTTATTTATCAAAGTAAATATTGACGAGCCCGTAAGGACTAGAGTTAATATACCTTGAGTGCGAGGGGTCCCGGTTCACATACACATTTTTCCCTATTCCTAGCCATCTCGAGCTTAAAATCGGATGAAAGTGAGTACCAAATAAAAATATTACTCTAAAATATTCTACACTGCCATTAAATGAATGCCGCTTGTCTGTCTGTGTTCCAGACATTGTATACTAAATATTAATAAGAGACGCAACATATTAATATAATCTTACAAGATTGTAAAATTTAGGAGAAGCAAGAATATGTTAAAATAATACTGTATGATTATGAAATACAGACTTTAATCTAGGCTCCAATTATTGTCACCAGTGAATTGGTTATACGAGATCGGCTTCAGAGATTATTAACATGCAATAATGATATTCATTATTAATATATCCCGTGTGTGAGTTGCCAGAGCTCCCATCGGGCGCGTCCCCGGGTGGCGGATTGGGGAATGCCCTCCAGATATGGGGGGTACCGGCTTTAGCTGGCGTGGACCAAAAACTGGTGAGTGGTAGTGCCACGCTGTAACCTTTGGTTACAGCCGAATGGGCCGGCACGTCCGGGGAAATACCACTCTCTCACTGGAGACCGGCGTGAAGTAACAGCAATGCTGTTGCGTTTCGTACGGTTTGTGAGAATCCCGGAAGCCCAAACCTGGGTAGGAAATTATGGCAGCGCAGATTGAGGTTAGACTACCCCAGGGGGGTACCATGGGATGTGGAGAATCCCCCTCTGGACGTCCATGCCCAGGACCCTGTATACCACCTGGACGTGGATGCCCAGGCAGCCCTTCGTATTCTGGGGAGGGCAAATCCGCGCTTAAATCTACTCGGGGCAAGAGCATTGCATTTTCGGCACCCCCTGACGCCCTCATCGTAAACTACTGTAATATCAGGGGTCTACACTCTAACCTTGACGCCGTCCACCATCATCTAGAAACGGCGAAGCCGGCTCTGCTCTTCTTGACTGAGACGCAGATATCTTCTCCTGCCGACACCTGTTACCTCACTTACCCTGGGTATATGTTGGAGCATTCCTTTATGCCACGGGCCGGAGTGTGCGCCTACATAAGAGAAGATATCCGCACTCGTCGCCTCGACAATCTTGAAGAACGGGACCTTTCTATTCTCTGGCTGCGCGTAGACTGTGATGACCATCCCCGCGTCTATGCTTGCCTGTACAGGTCCCATAGTGGAAATACCGAAACAGACCGACTCATGGAACACGTTCAAGTGGCTACAGATTCCGTGTTACAGTTAATCCCCTCCGCAGAAATCGTGATCCTCGGTGATTTCAACGCCCACCACGCCGAATGGCTTGGCTCACGTACTACCGACCATGCGGGGAGATCTGTACATGACTTTGCTTTGGCATATGATCTGACTCAACTGGTATCTGCGCCTACGCGTGTCCCAGATGTTGAAGATCATATGCCTTCCCTGTTGGACCTCATATTGACCTCTCATCCGGACCATTATCAAGTTTCCGTTGACGCCCCACTAGGTTCATCGGACCATTGCTTGATCCGGAGTATGGTGCCGCTAGCTCGCATAAAACGACCGCGTTCTGCTGGTTGCCGACGCATGTGGCATTATAGGTCAGCCGACTGGGATGGTATGCGCTCTTTTTTTGCATCTTACCCTGGGGGCAGATTTGTTTTTCGCCGGACGATCCCAACGTTATTGCTGATTCTGTCGCCGATGTAGTGCTTCAGGGAATGGAACTTTTTATTCCTTCCTCTGCGGTGCCCATTGGTGGCAAATCCCGGCCTTGGTTTGGTCGCTCTTGCAAAATGGCGTGTCGCCGGAAGCAGGAATGTTACCAAGCCTGGGCCGAAGCATCAACGTCTCGGGATGAAAAAACCAGCGCCCTTAAAAAGGAGTACAACTCTGCCTCAAGGGCCTTCAAAAGAGCTATTGCCAAGGCAAAGTCTGAGCACATTGGCAGAATTGGCGAGAGATTGGTGCGCCTTCCTTCGGGAACTCGTGCGTTCTGGTCTCTCGCTAAGGCTGTCTTAGGGAATTTCTGTCAGCCCTCTCTTCCAACCCTGCACGGGAGAGATGAATCGCTGGCCCATGCCGCAAAAGAGAAGGCCGATCTTCTGGGCACACTCTTTGCGTCCAACTCGACTTTGGACGACCGGGGAAAGCCACCGCCGACCATCCCGCGGTGTGACAGCTCTATGCTAGACATACAATTTCATCAGAGCTCAGTGCGAAAAGCACTTCTTTCTTTGGACGTCCATAAGTCGAGTGGGCCCGATGGCATCCCTCCGATCGTATTGCGCTCATGTGCTCCTGAGTTGGCTCCGGTTCTAACGCGTCTTTTCCGGTACTCCTATTCATTAGGCGTCGTCCCGAACTCCTGGAAGACAGCTAAAGTGCACCCAATCCCGAAAAAAGGCGACCGCTCAGACCCATCCAACTACAGACCTATAGCTATAACTTCCTTGTTCTCCAAGATAATGGAATCCATTATCAACTGCCAGCTCTTGCGGTACTTAGAGGAGCACCAGCTGTTAAGCGACCACCAGTACGGTTTCCGTCGGGGTCGCTCGGCTGGTGATCTGCTAGTCTACTTAACGCACAAATGGGCGGAGGCAATCGAGACCAAGGGGGAGGCGTTGGCTGTCAGTTTGGATATAGCGAAGGCCTTTGATCGGGTGTGGCACAAGGCGCTTCTTTCGAAGCTTCCTTCTTATGGGCTTCCCGAGAAATTGTGCAATTGGATAGCCAGCTTTCTTGAGGACCGTAGCATTAAGGTCGTTGTCGACGGTGCATGCTCGGACCCAAGACCTGTGAATGCTGGTGTTCCACAAGGCTGTGTGCTATCTCCTACTCTGTTTCTTCTGCATATCAATGATATGCTGCAAATCAGTGGCATTCATTGCTATGCGGATGACAGTACTGGAGATGCCTCATACTCCGGCCGTGCAAATATTTCTCGAGAACACGTCGACGAGTTCCGGAACAAACTTGTGTCTGAAGTCGAGACTTCTTTATCCAAAGTTTCGGACTGGGGTCGACTTAATCTAGTCCAATTTAACCCTAAAAAGACACAGGTTTGCGCGTTTACCACTAAAAAGAATCCCTTTGTCGTTTCTCCTCAATTTGAGGGCACTCACTTATCAGCCACAGCCAGTATCGGAATTCTCGGTATCGACATATCGAGCGACGTTCAGTTTCGCGGTCATCTGGAAGGGAAGGCCAAATTGGCCTCAAAAAAGCTTGGTGTGCTCAATAGAGCGAGACGGTATTTCACAGCGGGCCATTGCCTACAACTGTATAAGGCACAAGTTCGGCCCCACATGGAATACTGCTCTCATCTTTGGGCGGGAGCTCCCCAATACCAGCTCCTTCCTTTTGACCGCATTCAACGTAGAGCGGCTCGAATCGTCGACGACCAGGCTCTCTCCGATCGGCTTGACCCTTTGGCGCTACGTAGAGATGTCGGATCACTCTGCATCTTCTATCGTATCTATCATGGTGAGTGCTCAGAGGAATTGTTCGGATTAATCCCAGCCGCTAATTTTCACCACCGCACCTCGCGACAAAACTCAAAGTTCCACCCGTACCATCTTGACGCTTGGAAGTCTAGCACTGTGCGCTTTATGCGCAATTTTCTTCCACGCACTACGCTTTTGTGGAATGAGTTGTCGCCAGCGATTTTTCCGAACCGGTACGACTTGGGGACCTTCAAGAAGAGAGCCTATTCCTACCTTAAAGGCCGGCAACGCAACTGCAAGTCCTCTGGTGTTGCAGATGTTCATGGGCGGCGGTGTTCACTTTCCATCAGGTGAGCCGCAGGCTCGTTTGCCCCCTATATTATAAAAAAAAAAAAAAAAAAAAAAATATATGTTAATAATTATCACCTACAAAAATATTTTTACCTTCATGTAAAACTGCCTCTAAACGGGCTATTCTTGACCGGCAATGTATGGTTGTTCTATTGGTAATTATTGCTCGGCCATCTCGAAAACATAGCTGGGCCATATATTGCAACTATATGGCCCATGATTTAAGATCGTAAAAGGGCTATACAATCATGCAACAATGGCTGACGAAATGACACCCAAAATTATTTATAGTCCAGTCAAATTCTCGCTCAAAATGGGTAAATAAAAATAAACATTAAATTATTCGTCATAAACAAAATTCATAAAAGAGATCGATTGGGGAGGAAATGGCAAAAAAATTAAAAATAGGAAGAAAAAAAAGGATTTTTGTGTTTTTGCATATACCTATGTATTGCAGTAAAATATTACCCATTTAGAAGCACCTTAAATGAAATGTTATTAAAATATTAGTTTACCGTACGTGCCTACATTTATAGCACATATTACGCACATCTATATTTGTTTACATTGCAAATGCTATTATTACACACACATAAACCCCAAACATTTCATCATCACGGACTTGAGATAGTCGCATTAATATAGTATTGTGATACAGGCGTATTCAAAAAATGCCATAGATATTTTTTCCTATGTTTTCTTGAGTCACAAACAACTCTACAACAGGCACTGACTTAAGGGCAGCTAGAGCCCAAATTATTCTGACACTCAGGAAAAATAAATATTTTATGTAGTAGGTATATTCAAGCTGTGATTGACAGATAGAAAACCAACCAAATCCTCCTAACCAGTGCTGCAAATTACAACTGCAACCAACCAAGAGTACTTTTTAGGACAATTACAATCTGTAACCATAGCTTAATTTAGCCCAAAATTGTATTTCAATTGTGTTAATACATGTGAAATACAAAATGTCTGTGTTAATTACACCTAGTTAATATGTCATAGAAAGTTATAAAACATACAGAATATAATTGTACGGAGTTGTAAGGACCGTACAGAAATTTATGTTATGGTACATGAATAAAAGAATTAGGTACTAGAAATAGGTACATAAACGAATTCACGATGATCCTGATGAAGAAATGAGGTAGACACTAAGATTCGAGGTGATCGGTGATCGGTGATCGAGGTGATAAAAACTTTTTTTTATAAACGCAACACTAAGTGTGGTATGTAGCCGGTAAAATATAATGGATTTATAAAATTAATTATATTATACTAAACGCGAATGTAATTAACAGGTTTAATAACCTTAATCAAAATTCATTTCATTGTTTCTTTCAACCGAAATAGTATAATATACAGCAATTCATATTATTATAATGAAATATTTGCATGAAATCATACTACAACCTTAAAATTATGATGTATTCAATCACGCAAACATTCAAATTTCAGAATTCCCTGATTTTTCATTCTAAGATTTATTCCATGTAACAAAATAACATCAAAATTGGCACGAAGCTGACGGCCTTGCATCTGCGTCGGCTCCCTAGAATCTAGATAATAGCCGATATCTACTTACCTATTGACAGTGTGCCATGACTACTTACTACAAAGTGTTTTTGTTTTATATCAACGCTACTAAGGTAAAGAAAATTTAGAGAAATATATGACCTATCTGGATTTTGATCAAATTATATACCACCGTTTCTTTATTCGTCATTAGTGATAACAAAGGTGAATTTCGTAGTCCCCTAGTGGGTTATGGGGCAGATGCATTTTTGTGACAGATTTTTTCCCCGCAACATTTTTCTCCCGGGATTACGCCTTACGCCTAACGCAAAGGCTGATCCAATGATAACATAATTTACGTTATCCACGGAGGTCAAATGATAACATAATTAACGTTATTTGAATGTATGAATTTGCAAAAATATTTTTTGGGAAAACATTATCGTTTGTAGTAATTTCCATAAGTAAACCACTTTTATTGTTCTGGATACTTAATACAATTCGCATATATTATACTATACTATTCCTTCATAAAGTACGAAGCACACATAATACCTATGCGGCCGATGGACTCGATAGCTTAATAGTATTCACAATTGCGTAGTTAGTTCAACGCCAAAGGTCCTGGGATTAATTTCTGGGAAATTAAAACGAAAATTACTGACCATTTGGCAGACTGGCTTATAAAGAAATATGTCAGTGGCATATACCTACATAAAATTTACTAAAATAGTCGCTACAATTTAAGAGTTACAGCAGGCCTTCGCATAAAAAAGTTCGGCTATAAATGCCAATAGGACCACAAACGTTCGTGTCCTTTCAAGACTAAAAATCTAGATTTTTCAATTTCTGTGCAAAAATATTATCAACCATTTGATGATGAATTACTAATAAAGAGGCAAGATTCATAGAAAGATATAATTTGATACATAAATTGTTGCAATCAGTCGGTTGCTGAGTCGCCGCCGAGTATCGATTACCTATTTCTATCGCGAGACAATACCATTATTCTATGAAGTCTCGATTTCAATGTATTATATTTATAAGAACAACAATAATACATAAATAATTCGCAGCAATGTGGTGTGAAAGATGCAGTGGTTTGTCGAGAATGGATTGCTTGGATGGCTGAGGGAAGTATTGAACAATTCAGATACTGTTGACAATCAAAAAACTTATTTATAGACGACACGTTTATTGAAGCACGGGAGGAATGAAACTCGATCAGGTGTGCACATATACATTGTTTAGTGTGCGTAACTGATTTACTGAATACTGAGATTACTTAGCGCTCGCGAAATTACGCACACTAAAACGCAACTCAAAGTAAAGTATGTCAAAGCATGTGGAGGTATGTCAGTAGCAAGTGGAGGGTTGTCATGTTTACGTATCCCTACGGAAAAAGACATGTGTCCTTGAAAATGCGAGCATAGATAAACACGTAGTCGCTTGATACGCATGCTTTGGTCATTTACTACCTACTATTATACGCTTGTTTTTACCTTATGTAGAGAATAAAAAATGGGTCAGTATGTCGGGTTCGTGAAGGTTTCATATTGTACCTATATTTTTTTCTAGTGGTGATTCAAAACTTTGCATTTTCACATAGGTTTTAATCAAAAGGTTGTAATCAAACATTTCATTTGTTTGGATTCAAATTTATTTGTATATACGTAGACCACAAATTCAGCAATTTATTAATTTAATTTTCTTATTATTATTTACCATAATTATGGTTTAGACATACTCTGTAACTTATCTCTTATTTATTTGGGGCAGGAAAATACAGCACAAGATGTGCGATGGCATGGTCTGTATTTACATTATAGCATTATAGTAGCAATTTGCTTTACTGCTCTTTCATGATACATTTTGATTTTTTCATATCAGAGATTTTTGGTAAAGTTTACATACAATTTTTAACTATGAATTGCTTAACTATAAAAGGTTATGACATTGACATGACAGTTCGAATTTTCCTAGCATTTCCTATGTTACTGTTCAACAAAAGGCTTAGAGCTTATTCCTAACAACTCGATACATTTTTGACAGTAATTCCCACTCAGTTCCTTTCCGCTTCGTTGACGCATAACTAGAAAAGAAGCTAGCACCAAAGTTGAAATGAGAAATGACTGATTTTTAGGGATAGTGATTAGACAAAACATTTTAAACGTACCACATAAACATTATACGTACGTTTATCGTTTGAAACGTTACTTGTCAAAAGCTTTTAAAATCATTAACATTTTTTTTTACTTTAAATTGCTCGTAATTTCCATAACTAGTTCGTCGTGATCGTAGAACAACGACGGTTCTGATTTTTTATGGTTTTAGTTTTATTGCATAAAACTATCTGACTAATTATGAAACTGCATTTTTTTATTTGTTCTGTTGAGGTTGGGTTTTAGACAGTTCAAAAATATACAATATAGAACTGACTGGAGTAATACAATAGAACTAAAATCGTAAAAAAAATCAGAACCGTCGTTGTTCTAAGATCACGACGAGTTATTCATAATTCACCTAAATCGTGGATTTAATATTTGTTTATATTCGTGTTTTCATCTATTTTTTCTTCTTTTATCATTGAATAACGAAGCAAATAAAGCGCGCTCATTATGAAGGGCCTGATTATATACGTATTATGCGTTCAAGAGACAACTGTTACTATGCAGGGGTGATAACATAGTGGCAACTGGCAAGTGATTCTCGGCGAAAGCGGAGCCGAGTGAAGAAGGATTAAGAAGTGATTTATTTATTACTCCAATCTCATAGTTATAAAGGCTACTCGTAGGAGATAACTTTGCACGTAATTAAATTGTTTAAATTATAAATAGCATCTTCACGCTATACCAAAACATTTTTCTACTAAAGGTTGAGCGAGTTTTGGCGATATTGGAGGTTAATTATTTTTATTTTTATTTTTGACTTAAATTCTATCTTAATTTTGTATGGACCAAAAGGAATTGAACTTCTTTTGAATAAATTAATTGTCACTACGTTAACTACCTTCTTTTGATGTCAAATGTATAATTACTGGGCACATTTGTCTGATTTACTATAAATTACATTTTCAAAATAAATATATTTTCCATAAAAGAAAACACCTTTTTTTTTTTTTTTTTAAAGAGGGGATGTTATGCGGGGGGAGTGTAGGACTCGAGCTCACCCGGTGAATCTCTCTGCTAGTCAGAAAGCCGGGCGAGTAATACCCACTAAACCCCTCTTGACCCTCAGGTCCGCCGTTATGAGGTTTCTGGGATCGCAGAGCATGCTGCCAAAAACCCCGACGGAATTTACTGTCGAGAGCGGAGATCGTGAGTGGGATCGAGAAGGTGCGCATAACGCCTCTTTCTCCTCCCACCACGTCTTTCCGCCCTCAGAGGATCAACAGCGATCCTCTCTCGCTCTCTTTCAGCATTCTCCTTCTGCAACATAACACGCTCGCAGAAGGAGACCACTGCCTTCCACGCCTCTTCGCTATCAAGCATCTTGGTGACGACACTCAACAGCGAGAGGTTCACGCCGACTACCGACACCAGGTCGTGACGCTCCCTAGTCCACGCCGTGCACTCCGCAAGGGTATGCACGGCCGTGTCCTCAGGAGCCCCACAGTGGTGGCAAACGGGGGTCGGCTCTCGCCTGGCTACTTTGTACAGGTACTTCCCAAAGCACCCGTGTGCTGATAGTACCTGCACTAACCTAAAGGTAACGGCACCCTTCGCCCTGGTCACCCAGAGTCTCAAGACCGGACGTATGGCCTCCAAAGTGTGAGCTCCCGACTTTTCCTCACGAAGGTCCTCTTCCCACAGGCGAAACAGGGCATCCTTTGCACTCTGCATGGCCTGCCCTGCTACCTCCACCCAAGGACCTAATCTGCCCTCCTTGGAATCCACCTTTAAACGATAGAGGGCTGCCAGAATTTCAGCATCCCTCTCCCAAGGTGGAGTCCCGGCAATCACACAAGCCGCAGCGAAGGATACGGTCCGATAGCAGCGAGCTGCTCGGACCGCGATCACCCGCCGCGGCCTACGAATGAGCATACGATTAGTCCTTCCCATGGTGTCTGCCCAGACGGGGGACCCATATAGAGTCATACTGCGGATCACTCCGCAGTACAGCCTTCTAACCATTTCATTCGGGCCACCAAGGTTAGGTAGCAGGCGCCCTAAGGCTCCCGCCGCCTTTACCAGTTTTGTCCCGAGACTCTTGAAGTGAGCCTCGAAACTCCAGCGGCCATCCAGCAACAGACCCAAATACTTAATACTTGAAGCCAATGATACCCTTACCCCACAAATTGTTAGAGCAGCACCCAGTGGTGGTCCCCCTCTTGGACCGTGAAAAAGGAGGGCATCGGTCTTATCGAGGGAAACTTTTAAGCCTAGCGCTTCAATTCTATCCACGACCAGTGTCACACCTACAGTGGCAAGTGAGGCTACTTCCCCAAAGGTACCACCATGGGCCACGACGAGAGTGTCATCAGCATAACAGAAGGCACGCATCCTTGGTAGGAGCGTGCCTCTCAACACCCAGTCGTAACCCATGTTCCACAGGAGCGGCCCCAGGACCGATCCCTGTGGAACCCCGCATGACACTGGTCGTTGGACAATGTCTCCTAATGCAGTTGTGTATGCCACTTGAATAAAAGAAAACACCTAGCATAATATGTATATTACTTACTACATTACATATGTGTAAGACTAAAGGAAGACAGGTACTCTCACTTTACTTCGACATTATTCGCTCGTTAGATTATGTTGATTTTCATCCAATATTGGATAGCTACAAAAGCGAAATGATTGCTTTACAGAATTTGAATTCAGAATGGATATATTAATATTTATTTAAAGACAAACTGGCCGTTATTCCCTTTTAGTCCAGTACAAAAATACAAAAGAATAATTTTACAGCATCTTTTCTATAACTAAGTTCCAAATTTTGTTCACAATTATAATTTATTTATTACAACATGCGTTTTCGTCGTGCGATTCAAAATACATTACATTACATTAACTGATAACCATTATTTATTTAACTATTAAACTATGTATTCTTATCATATTATCTCTGATTCCACTCAAGTATAAAAGTTACCACAGTCTAAATATACATAATAGCTCTCTAAGCTCTATTTTCTTTTGGGATAATTGATAAATGATTATTTAAATATTTTAAACTGCCTTTTGTTTTCGATATACGTAAGAAGAAAAAATACAAATTAAATTCCAATTTAATTTCGATATATGAATGATTAAGATTCCGACTTTGTCACATGTTAAGCCGATTTGACTTTTATCACAATATCGAAGAGTATTCGTATTATTTACTAATGTCTGTTTTATTAACTTTTATTCCCTTTTATTCAAAAGTCCTATCTCTAACGATTTTAAACTCAAGCTTTTAACATCTTAATAAACAAAACCTACATAGGTATCTAGTAATTAGGAACTACCGTATTATTTTCTGAGAATTACCATATTAATTCATAGCTTTTAACTTGAAAAGTGATCGGGGCTTAGAGACTTCGTTAATTACCAAGTATATTATAAGTTATAACATAGGTTTAATTATAAAACACTTATAAATATACAAAATATATATTTTAATTGATTTAATTGTTTCCACATTAAAATATATGTACCTATATCAACGTAAAAGTTGTCATTGCATTATTTCAGATCATAAAAAAGTTTTGCGTACGTAAGGGCAGTGGTAACTATCATTATCTTACAGAAGACAATCATAAAAAGTTTATACTTACCAATGCAAGAAGACTGTTGCAGTTTCAAAACATTTGTTGACGGTCACCCGGCGGCAGAGGCCGCGTGGTGACCGCCACACATGGTGGTAAACACAGATCTTATAAGATACCACGGCAGTACGAATAAAAATACTCAGTTACACTTATTGCAATTTCTGTTACTGAAATACGAAAATCGCGCGTTTCCGTTTACAGCTATCGAGATGCTTCCGCGGAACGGAAACAATGAGTTCTCTACGACGAGCGAGCTTTCGCGAGGTCGAGCCCGACTGGCGCTCACATTGGGCGGGCGGCCGCGCCCCTACACCTCACCCCGCACCCGCCACTGCCTTAAAATTCTTCGCATTCTTTCGCACACTTTGAACGTTGTTTGAAGTGTTTATCGGAGCTTGAGCGACGTTGTTAATGTCTACCTAATCGCTGTCTCTAACTTTGGTTATGAATTTGAAAATTGCTGTGGCATTATTATCTATCCTCATATTATAAATGCGAAAGTAACTCTGTTTGTTTTGTATGTTTTTACTTCGGGTGGGCTTAACTTACCCTTATCCTCTAAGCCAACGATACTTTCTTGTTTTACTTTGGACACGATCTTAGAAATAATCCATTGCGCACAAGAAGACCTTAATATTGTATATACATCGGTGGCTCCAATATAATATATAAACCATCAACACTTCACAGACCTCATTCAACATTTTTAGTGCCAAAAATAAAAATCTGACCGACTGTGATAAATATTAACGGACAAATTCTATACATACATTGAAAATACATAGATAAATTATCAATTCAATAACATGTTCATATAAAAAACTTTCTTCATAACTATAGAAAAATTATACAAAATTAAAAAGATCTGAAAAAAGTTTGTTACTTCGACCTCTATGTGATGTCGTGTCTCATCATAATATTAAAAATGAATCATAGTTTTTTACAAAATTGTATAAAATATTATGTACTCATGTCAGTGGCGTAGCATAGTTAACTAGCACCCGGTGCGGATCCCAAATTTGCCGCCCACTTATTTTTGAAATTGATTATCAAAAATTGGGGCTCTTATTGAATAACACTAACATAAAAAGAAACTGTTATTTAGGTGATTTAGTAACAAAAAAAAATTAAAAAAAAAATACGTCGAAAGAAGTTATTTTTTACCGTTACCTGTAAAATGCCGCCCCCACCAAAGTGCCGCCCGGGGCGGACCGTATTATAAAGGTGTTTTACTCCCATCAGTGGTGTTAAAAGTCGTTACGTTCGTCAATTTTAACTTCTCACAAATCAGAACCACACACGCTGAAGACGGCGCCGGCTCCCAAGTTTGCAAACTATACAAATTTGTAATACAAAACGTGGATTTGATGCAATTTCAGTTTTGCATTTACCAGTAGAAACTCATTACACATGGGGGTACGTGGGAACAGGAAAAGACTTTTAACAATTCTAGTTTTAAATAGTTTTCCACTACGCTGATTCATAATTATATTTAATATTAAATGCAAGTTTTCATCCATTTTGGGATTTTAATTGCATTTTAATGCAACACATTTAGAATTATATGATCATGCACAAATACTATATTTTATATACACCGAATTGCACAGAAATGACAATGAATTAAAATGAAAAGGTACCTAACTCAACATTATCAGGAATGGTTTTAGGTCGTAATTATAATAATGTATTTAAAAAAATATTTTTGCTGTCTAGGTATTATTTAATGTTATAAAATAATAATTTTTTATATTTGTTTTCATAATAATGTTATGTCGGAGGATTTTTACAAAGACAAATATACTAGTTGGGTCATAAATACATTTTGTTCTGTGTGGGATTAAACTATTAACCCATGGGAGCAGTAAGTTCACGACTTTTACAACTCGCCCAACGAGAAATAGAATCACATGATAAACGGCTGTACCGATTTTAACGATATCTTATTTGTTGGATTCCTCTATGTCGGGAATAAGGCTTTTAAAATATTGGAAAAATCAGGAAAAAAATATATGCATAAAATTAATTATAAAATAAATTAGACTCGAAACTCCGCCATGTTGACAGCTCACGTCATGCATTCTTAGCTTTTTTGGAATAACAGATGTCCATTGCAAATCAGTGACATATTAGACAATTATAGTGGGTAAATGGGCATATTCAAATTAAAGAATAATTTTATAATTTCGAAGCCAAAATTGTGGCAGAACAACGTCTGCGGGGTCCACTAGTATATAATATTAGTGTTCACAATGACGAAGTGTCATGCACAAAAAACATTGCAGACAACAATGGTGCTTATAGGTAAGAAATACAAATTAATAAAGGTTATGAAGTTAGAAGCAACCTTCCGGTCGATGGATTCTTTTTTCTTTTAGATATCGTCAGACGGCATGAGGTTCACTTGATGGTAGGTATCACCTCAGCCACAGAACATCAGTCAATGATGCATTGTCGACCTACCTTTAGCTTCGAACATTCCGAAATCCATAGATTGAAACCGAAACGTGCAATATGCACTTCACGGTTTTTCCATCTATGAACGGTGGTTCGTTACTCGGTCGGAATTTCGATTCGACCCACCCGTTCAATGCCCGAAGTTACTAAACGTGGGGAAGACATGCTTAAAGACAATTATAATCATATCGTCCCGGTGGGATTCGAACCCACGACCCATCGACGCGCATGGCAGGTGGTCTACCGAACGCACCAACGAGCCCGTCAAAAGTCAACTGATGGTAGCATTCAAATAAAAAACGAACGATTCAAAAATTCTTGTAAAGAATATTTAATTCTGTATATTAATATTTGAATTTGAATAATTAAACACTACTCTAAATTGTTAAAACACATAATTATATGTCCTGTTATTATGTATTCACTGCAACGTTCCTGCTTTCACACTCCGATCTCAGTTGCTATTAGACACTTGATACTAAGTACTCGGCGAGCGCAGGGACAGGAGTTATTTCAGTAAGAATGCACAATGAAGTGAGCCGAGGGGAAAAGCTCTTTATCATGGATTTGCAGTTGCAAGAATGTCTTACGATCTTCATAATACACCTATATACAAGCACCTACACTGATTATTACTATACTGTTCTGAAACCCGAATCGAAAGACTGTAAGTGCAGGTACATTCATGGAGAAAATAGGCCAAAAAAATAAACTGTCTGTGTCTTATATTTTTTAAAGGCTTTTTTCAATAATCATAATATAATTTCTAACCTAGATTCAACAACTATTTATTTGTTTATTTTTCGTTCAGTAGTTCGTCTTCACAATAGGTAAATTCAATGATATTAAATAGGCCTATTGCCTCGAAGTCCAACGTATCTCCATACTTATTATCACCAAAATCAATTCAGCAAGTTTAGATTGGTTTATTTTCGTATTTATAATATAAGAATGAATGTTGAAATAACACTTCGAAAACCGTACAAAAACCTTCAAACAAGTCACGTTAACGTTTATTCAACTCGAATATGATCGCGGCGCTTCTCTACCTACGTCAGTAATTACGTTTGCTACAAACAGTACTACGCCCACTAGGTACATAATACGAGTAATAAGCTCAACTATAGGTTGGCTGCATCGAAAACGTACGTTTTGACTACGGAGAAATGATCTAACATGATTGATATGACAAGTGATGGAACGAGCGTCTAAAAAATGACCAAATGGTTTTTGAAGCTCACCGCTAAAATAAAATGTAGGTATATTTACAGCAAATGGAAATAGGTAGGTAACACATTCAGTTCCATAATAAAAATATACCTCTTTTAAGACTTTGTTTTTACAGTTTTTACTATATTCATTATTCCTTAAAACTAGCTTCTACCAACTTGTTCATGTAACTTTCATATAACTCTACTAAAAAATATTCTTTTGAACTATACAGAAGAACTGTCCGCTAATTAGAACTTGCAAAATTTTCCGAGTAAAATCTGACGAGTATTCGCATTATTATTTTAAATATTTTTAATATATAAATAACGTTATTATTTAAGGTTCTATCCTTATTGATACTTTGACCACCTCTGTTGCGTCATGTTTACCACCGGAGGTCTTGAGTTCGAATCCCAGACAAACACATTAAAATAGTAGTTGGAAAGGGCATATACGACTTACTACTACAGAAACAGGTTTTCACTTAAATCCTTATTGACAAGAACCTACGCCCGCCCCTGTATCGAAAGAGTATTTCAATACTCGCAGACTCAGGTGAAATGAATTAATTAGCCTTTTCCAGTATCGAAGTAGCATTTCTCAATGTTTATCATTTCGAAATACGAACCACTCCTTCGCGGGTATTGTGAAAGTAGCTTTTCTTTTTTTTATATGTATATACGAAACTAGCGTTGTAACAGACGTTGACCTGCCAGAATGTTGACTTAAAAAATGCTATTTTCCCACTTCTACTATGTATATAGTTTTTCAATGGACATCAATTGTTACAAAAATCCTATAAGTGATGTCAATTACGGAAGCATTCTGCATATTTTTTTTCCTGAATATTTCCGATATGTTAATAGTTATTCTGTTATTCGGGACATACACGAATCCTACAAATAAGAGATCACTAAAATCGGTGCAGTCTTGAGTTATAAATGGTGTAACTAACACGACTTTTAGAGCTATTATGCTACGAATTATTCTGTATAGAAGATAATACTTACCGTAATTTTGTAAAGACCTAGGATACCCTATAATAATTATATTGACTGTATCTAGGATAAATAATTGATACAATAGTAAGCATAGTATTACTACATAATTTATAAATGAAGAATAACTCTATCTCAGATTCAGAAAGTTGGGAATGCACCTGCAAGCGCTTTGGAATAACTGTTTATGATAAATTATAATTTTCATCAAGTGAGCTATTCTTAAAAAAATATTATATCTAATTACATAAAATGTTGACTATATGCTCCATACGTTGCATTAATTTAAACATTCGACGCGCTCGTCAGGTCGTTGGGATGGGTCGCGGGTTCGAATCTCGCCAGGACGACACATTTATATTATTTTTAAAACGAGTTTTCCCTACGCCTGGTCACTAAGGACATGAAACTGGTGGGAGGAATAACGATATTCACCGTTCATATATATAACAAAGAATAGGGCATCATTAATTAATGATCTGTATGTGTATTGTCTACCAACAAGTGAGTCTAAGGTAATATGTTGATTTCAAACATAATTTATTTTAATATTGTCTTTTATTAACGCGAGTATCACACATTTAAATAAAATACTGTTTACCGGATTAAAACGCGATTTATTATTTATATTGTTTAAATTATTTATCCCGACGTTTCGGATGCTTTTCAGCAACCGTGGTCGCGGGGAGACAGAAAGATGACAGTTGGCTGATATTTGAATCGGTGTAGTATCGGGATAAATAATTTAAACAATATAAATAATAAATCGCGTTTTAATCCGGTATACAGTATTTTATTTAAATAATTTATTTTATTATAATGAGGATATTAATAATGTATTTCACTCTTCTTAATGATTAGGTATAGCAGTTATGTTCGACCAAGCGTGCAAACATGTCTGTGGGCGATGGTAACGCTTAATCAGGTTTATTTCCAAATCCTGTTTGTCTTATTGTTTTCTTTTTATTTATAAAGGGACAGTCCCTTAGGGACAAAAAAGTTAACAACTATCTGTCGTTATAAGTGCTCCCCTTTTTCCTCAAGAGAACAAACAAGGTAAATACCGGAATAATCCTAACGTCTAATACATATGTTACATTTTGCACGAAAGAAAATGCTTTGAGCAAAAAGGTCGCCTTGTCATACATAGCGTTTTCATAGTTAGCTTTTCTTTTGAACCCGTCCAATGATTTTCAGTTACTATTATTTGGAACAAATACGTTCCAAATAATAGTAAGATCAATAAATTTACTTTTTATGTTAAATAACGACAGAGGAGCATGAGGTTCACTTGCTGGTAGGTGATAGCTCCGCCACAGAACATCAGTCAATGATGCGCTGTTGAATTACTTCGAGCAACGGTGGTTCGTTACCCAGTGTGATATTCGATATTCCCACCCGTTCAATGCTCGAAGTTACCAGACGTGGGGAAGACATGCTTATAGAAAATTATAAACATGTCATAAACATATGGGATTCAAACCCACGACCCATCGACTTGTGACAACGAGCCCGTCGAAAATAAAAGACCTCATAAATTCGTCTTATGTTTAGATTATTATGATATTTCATTGTGTAACTGTGAAATACTGCAATGGTTTATAATAGTAATAATATTTAGTGTCTCTTATATTACGGATGTTAATGAAAGCGACAGTAAGACTTATAAGTAAAGCTCGATTTTGATTAGAGTATTCGGTTATTAGTATGTATGTATGTCATTTTTATCTGGGGACACGGCAGTGCCTTAACCTTGGCCATTTCGAAAGAGTGACGTAGACACTCCTATGAGAAAGTAATTCACTAACTAGACACACAGAACACTTTACGCTATGATGAGAGAGAGTGTTAGGTTAGGGCGTTTAGAGATTTTGGCTCTCCATAACATCTGATAACTTTTTTACAGTGCAAGCGATATGTACCTACTCGTTTTGACGTTACTTTACATGTTTTTTTTTTGTAGGATATCATTATTCCCATCGACATATCTATTTTTAATACTATATATGTCAATGATATTCCTGAGTAACTTTAAAATACACTTGTATGAGAGAGTGTCTTTCGTATTGGTCTACCATAATGGTGTTAAATATATCACGTAAATATTATAAGTTATAAATGTAAAAAAATGCATATTGTTTGACTCGATGAATGACGCCCGCCGTATCATCATTATTTTCAGTAATACTGTTGAAATAAATATATTTTCACACAACTGCAATCGCAATTGTTAGACATTAAAAAAAACATAGAGAGATTATTATCATACAGCACAGACAAAACAAACAGGAAAAAGGATAATTTACCTCGTAATCAAAATGCGTGTTATGTTGATGACAATCTTAATTGGTTGGGTTGTTCCTTTTTTCCTTCTCCGGCGAAATTCAAGCAATCAGTTTATAAATATACACTTACCTGAAAAGATGAAATATTATAAGACTGTGATAACAAGAAAAAATATGTATCCACGTGAGTAGGTAGGTATATTTTTTTAACATGTGGAGTTTCAACAAAGTTGTTGATATTATAGTTAGATAAAGATAGGTACCTTACTTTAAAAAGTACCGTATAGGTATTAAGAATAGCACTTCAGACTGAGTCTAAAAAGCGAGTGTCAAGATCGTTTATAATATTGTCTTTTAATGAAAGTATCACACATTTAACTTACGTCCGTTCCGTTTGCTGAAATGCATTCGAAACGTTTGGATAAATAATAAACTCCAGTTATCATTAATGTAATTTTCTGTTTATTTTATTTTCTCAACAAAATATTATTAATAATAAATTTAGTACGTTAAGTTTTTAATGTATCCATTTTAGAAAAATATTAGTCGAAAGTCGGAGATTAAATATTAGTATTTCATATAGTGCATTAAGAGATTAGACTTGCTTTACAAATATAAAGGCCAATTTATACGATCCTGTTGCATACAATTAAATTGATACAATTAAAGACTTGCATGGTCTAAAATGACACGTGTCATTTTTGATCTGTTATTCAAGTTTTGTTTCTATACTTTTCTTGGTGTAAACAGCACATAATATCCGCGTATGAACAGTTGCTTACAATTTTTGAATGTTAATTATTGCTCTTAAATTATTGCATTCAAGTAAATCATGTAAATGGACCTTAACTCTAAGGTCTGAAATACAAGTGTTTATTAAGATTTACGAGGTTACATCAATGAGTATAATTGTAACTAATAAGTCTCCACAATAATCCTGTATGTAAATGTTTATATTCTCCACATCGTTTAAGTACCCTTTGCTATTTAAGAATTATACTCAGTATTTCCAACTTATGATTTTAATTTCAAATCAATAATATGCAAGGTTCTCATATTACCAAACATACAACGAAAAGGTGAAAATGTTGATCCCCGATAATTAATCCTTTAAACATTAAAGAACACGCTTCCATATTATCGTGATCTATATATAAAACTTTTTATCACGTATAAAGTAACTAAACCTTGGCACAAACAATAGAATGCTTGTATGCAGCATAGGGCTGCCATTAACTATCTGTTTATTTTTATTTTATTTTAAACTTTGTATTGCACAAAAAATAGTGTACAAAAGGCGAACTTAATGCCAAAAGGCAAACTTAATGCCTAAAGACTATCTATTTATAAGATTTTTTCTTATATTTTTTTATCCTTTTTACAAGCTGCCTTTAATATCTAGGTATTTGATTTAGTAGTGGTTTATGGTTTTACAACATGTAGATGCTTGGATGTATTGGAATGTATTACTCCAAATATCATAATTAGAACAGATATACATATGCATTATGCAACCTTTCTACTTTACTAATTCATATTATTTATTACTATATCGAGTTTTTTGCCGATCTCCTCTCGATAGATCCGAAAATTGGCGTTTCAAAAATGCTTTACAAAAAGCCTATTTGAAGAAAGATATTTAGTTTGACTTTGAGAATCTGTATAGGTACGCTGCTATGACATATAAACTACATAAAATGTATGCAAATTGGATATATTTTATATCCGATAATAGGCTATTATAGCTTACATGCTAGTAAAATGTCTTTCGTGATATTAATGAGCTTAGGTCACTGAAAACTTAGATACAAAGCCGTAATAAATAAGATTTCAGGTATACGCGTAGGTCTTGAAAAGCCTCATCGATGGACTGAATGCAGCAGCCCTATAAGTGAGAGACAACAAGCTTGTGAACGTGCTGAGGAAAAATTTAGATACCGTCATAGCGTACGCTTCTTCTGTTGTCTATTTTTATCTCATAATACAAAAGAAAATCTTCATTTCGTGTTTCTATATTTGCGATACGTCACTCTCTCTATATATTGCATTTTAAAAACCTATAGATAAGTGAATACCCAAAATTTCCAATAGTTGAAGTAATATATGCTTCGTCCGAATGAAACACTTTTTTTCGTTATCGAAACCGGGACTTCCGGTCTTAATCTAAAGTACATATCACTGACTGATGGCGGTCAATAAAGATAGATGTGCTAAACATATACTAATGCAAAAAGTTATTATATTCACAACCGACAGGAACCGGCCTTACACGGACTTATTTACGACCTACTAGCACCTCGACTTCGCACGGATGCAATGTAGATGTATTACTGGTCTAAGAGCCCGTGGGAGATCGTCCTTCACCGATCTGATAACCAGATGAGACGTATTTTTTATTAAATATTTTTTATAAACAAATATGCCTATAATTGCTTGCCTATCGAAAAGTGGTACTGGCTATTTTTAATAAAAAAAAAAAAATAATTAATTTTTTTTTTAATTTAATTTAATTTTTTATTTTTTATTTGAATTTTTATTTTATTTTATTTTTATTTATTTATTTATTTAATTTTTTTTTATTATTTTGACTTACCTGTTTACACCTGCTTGCCAGGTAGTTATACACTGAAATGAGTAGGCAAGCATACCTAGGCATATTCTGTGTATCAAAAACTATCAGTCAAATAAATTTCATTTGGTAATCCAAAGTATGAAGGTGATGAAAAAAAAATCGATAAAAGTTAATTTAATTGAAGAATGAAATAAAATAATTAATTTAATTTCTTTCATGTGTGAAGAATGATTTCATTCTTTTCTTATTCAGCATCGATCTTCGCGATTAATGAATAAAATGTACTTATTTCTTACAACGCATGATTAAATAAATTCTGTATCATTTGCTGATAGTATCTTATGTATGAGTAACCTAATCGTATTGAATTGAATGAAGCTAAATAATCAGCAGATAACACTAGAATGAAGTCACCAACTCATTTTACACTGAAAATTGTAAACTGACAGTAAATAATATGTTTTTGTTGTTGACCTTTCAGTAATGATACCGATATAATAATGTATTTTACAGGTTTGATGGTTACCTAAGGACTGATTTTACATTAAATATCTTTTGAATTTTCTTTTTTTAGCAATATTATTTTAAAATTTAAACAGGTCTTCCATACAAAAAAAATGTTTTTTTAAGGAATTTAGCTGTATATAAGTTTTATATTATATAACCAAATCTTAATTTTTTTTAAATATATTACTATATACCAGATTAAAACGAGATTTATTATTTATCCCGACGTTTCGTATGCTTTTCAGTAACCGTGGTCACGGGCAGACTGAAATCTTAAATCAAAATAATATTTTAATGTCGCAGCTAGATCTCAGCTATTAGCCTTTTCTATTATTTACTAGCTGCTCGACCCGGCTTCGCATGGAACCTTTTTTCTATTAAGTTTTCTGAAATTATCTTAAATTTTCATTCCAGAAAACCCAGAGGGTTCTTCTAATACTAAGGTAAGTAGAGACTAAGTATTAGAAAACATAAAAAAGAGATAAATGAAATCGGTAGTCGTTCTCAAGTTATGGCGTGACCAAGGAAAACAAGGATCCATATTTATATATAGATGTACTCGTAGATTACCAAGAAACTGCGTACAACAGATTAAGTCCAAAAATGGCGGGAGTTATGTCATTTGACTCTTAATAAGATTCATTCAATTGCATTCAATCAATCCAATTGCATGAATATAATATACCTAGAATTATAATTATTTAATAATCACACTTAAACCGATTTTTAAATTTAAAAAAAACATAACATATAAATAGAACAGATTATTCATCATAGATAGACAACACAGCAATAAAGAAGAGGTGAGAAAATGCTAGCATCCGTGAAAACAGCGAACGTGTAAGCTAGGCCGAAGAGGAAAGCACAAAGCAACTCAAAAACAATACAGCATCGAAATACGTAAGCGAATGAGAAGGGCAACAATTTAGTGATTATTTTAGAAACGTTTTAAAGCCGTACAGTATTTTACGTCAGTGGTTTAAAATTTTTGTGCCAATCAGCTTGCGAACAATATCCAACGTCACAGCGAATACGTCTGCGTGCTATATACAGTACAACTCACGTTTCTCGCATGACGTCACTGGGAAAGTGAACCCGGCAGCCCAGTTTTGGATTTATGTCCAATCTACAAATAGAAAACACCAATTGAAACCCTTAGATTACGTATTTATCCCTCCCTCATTTTATGACATTGATATTAACAATTTAGTTTAATAGGTATTCAACAATTTAGAGTTTAGACATGTAAAGTTGATGCACCAAAGTCACATGTATGGAATAAGGAATTAATAAAGCGATGATAATATAGTTACCTACAGTAATTATCGCATGCTAATTTAGTGGCAAAACCTACCATTTCCTAAGATTATCAGCAGTGGCGGATTTACACATTTTCGGCGTATAGGCTATCAAAATTTTGCCGCCCTAGCCTCTATAAATGTAAGTTCCTAAATTTTCTACAATACAATGATAGGAATTGTCTTGTAAGTACAATTCTCAATAAGTCTTACTTTTAGACTATACTCTGTAAGGTACAGAAGACTGTCTTAAAAGTAAGAAAAGTAAGACTTGATTTCTATAAGATAGCTAAAAATATCCTCAAATTTCCCGCCCCTAAAATCTGCCGCCCTAGGCTGAAGCCTACTCAGCCTGCTGGTAAATCCGCCACTGATTATCAGCACAGTCAGTCAGGCTCATATTCCAAGACGTTACACATGTCTAAATCTATTCTTGAGAACTCTTTTAATGTCAAACTATAGATAAAAACAGTTGAACAAACTTAAAACTAGATTTACACTCGAGTCATATTTTAGAATATACAGTGCTGGCGTTAGGGTGGGTCGCAATGGGGCAACGGCCCAGAGCTCTAAATTTGGGGGGCGCCGATGACTGAAGAATCTTCTGAATCTTCTGCCTCCTGTACTGCATACCGTCAATACTGGGCACTACGCTCTGTGATACTCGCGTTAATAAAATAAAATATTATAAAGTTATTTTATTTAAAGAAAAATATCGATATATTTATTTCCTTAAGCGCCACAATATTCTTGCCGGGGGTGTCAGTGGCCCTAACACCGGCACTGAGAATATAGGCCTATGTTGATATTCTATTTGAGATAGGAGCACAACTGAATTCATGAAATACAATATTTATTTCAAGCAAGTTCCCGAGCTGATGTGAAACGGGAATCTAATATTAATACTACATACTCGTATATGGATATTACCCAACATTTAATGAAACTAGTAGGAGAGCCCGTGGGAGATCGACCTTCACCGATCTGATAACCAGATGAGACGTATTTTTTATTAAATATTTTTTATAAACAAATATGCCTATAATTGCTTGCCTATCGAAAAGTGGTACTGGCTATTTTTAATTAAATTAACTTTTATCGATTTTTTTTTCATCACCTTCATACTTTTGATAACCAAATGAAATTTATTTGACTGATAGTTTTTGATACACAGAATATGCCTAGGTATGCTTGCCTACTCATTTCAGTGTATAACTACCTGGCAAGCAGGTGTAAACAGGTAAGTCAAAATAATTAAAAAAAAAATTAAATAAATAAATAAATAAAATTAAAAATAAAAAAAAATAAAAATTCAAATAAAAAATAAAAAAATAAATTAAATTTAAAAAAAAATTAATTAATTTTTTTTTTTTTATTAAAAATAGCCAGTACCACTTTTCGATAGGCAAGCAATTATAGGCATATTTGTTTATAAAAAATATTTAATAAAAAATACGTCTCATCTGGTTATCAGATCGGTGAAGGACGATCTCCCACGGGCTCTTAGACCAAACCGCCTTAATTATGTAACATATTAACGAAATGCCTAATTAAATTCTTAAGTACCCTAGCGATGTAAGTTACTGGCTAGACCAGAAAAATATTGATATATTCATTGAACCAGAATTTATAAAAAGGAAAAAAATCACCAAAAAACACCATTTGCACACTTAACACATTTTGGCAGTTCGAGTTATGGATCGATTAATCAACAAGCGACCTACACTTCACCACTGGTAAACCTACCCATCATCATCATTTTCATCATCATCTTCATCAACACCATTGCAAGCTCCCACTACAACATCCGGAACTGCACTCATTTCGAAAACTTTAAGTAACTCTCGCAAGACAGATGACCCGACCAAGTCTTGCAAGAACAATACCGTAGACTGTTTCCGATCGCCCTTGGTAAAAAATTACGGATACTATGAAGTATATTATTAAATTAAACCAACTTAACTTGTACGACATAAAGTATAAGCATGCGCTGTCCGTTGTATACAGGTCACGAACGCACAGTTGGGGCTTCGCTGCATAATCCTTTTAAGTGTCTTCATATATGTTTTATCTATAGTTTAACACCTACATAATATGCAATCACTTACACCTTTGTGTGTGAATTTAAGTCACATCCTCAAACTCAGCAAATCATACATAGATAACTCCGCAACATAAGAAATTTTATAAAGGACAAAAAGTTTGTTTAAAAGTATTTAGTTACCCCTATTAGGGTATCCGTATCTTTTGGACCCCAAACAAATATAAAAGTACCGTTAGTATATTAAGTTATATTTTATTTGTAAAAGGTAAAAGTAACGAAAAAATAAATGGAAATATAATGGCGAAGAACCACCGCCCTCATCACATCGGATAAACTTCCAAGATCAACAGTCCGGGCTGAAATCAAATTCCGTAGAAGTTTCTTAGACTCCAAAGTACCAACACCAGTATACATATAGGGATTTGTTTGAAATATTAGCTTGTAGACAGTTTGAATCTGACTCCCAGGTTATAACATTAGATGGAGCTTAGTATATAATAATAAGGTACAAGTCCAAGGTAGTACATTTTATTAAGAGTTCTAAACAATTATAATATATTCTATTTTCCCCAAAAGTAGGAACGTATTTTAATTTTTGAATATATATTTTTTTAATAAATATATTGTAACAGTAAATTTTTTGTTAACATGTTGCCACTGGCCAGAAGTGTTCATTAGTTGTTTCATAATTTTTCTTGCAATATTTGCTGTTTGTAGAAAAATAATTCCTTCTGAAATTTTGTTATGATGGTAAATAAAATTTTATATTTTAGAAAGTAAAATTATTCACTAATAATATTTGGAATTCTTATTAAGTAAATCAATAAACAATGGTTATTAATTATTTAGAAAAGCTTTTACGTAATGAAGTAGTTGAACCCCGTGTTAGAACAGTATTAACCCTACTATACAGTATGAACACTACTATATAATTTATTTACTATTAACTACTGATGATTATAAACGATAATTGCTATATTCAATAAATCCTTTATTTTTTAAATATCACAAAACTAATTTAGCTGTCAGTTAGTAGGCTTTATATAACATACTAGCGATACACAAAAAAGTTGTTACTCGTTGATTCTATTGGTGAAAGGATTTTTAAAATCGGTCGAGTAGTTTTTGAGTTAAATTGTAACAAACAAATAAACAAATATTTGGCATGATATTAGCGGGGTATACGTGCCATAAATATGCCGCGAATACAGAAAGTAGAAACCGTGAATATGGAATGCTAAAGTATATGGGGTTATATTGTATACGTTCCTAGGTGCCAAAATAAAATTCAATTTAATGAAAGTTTTTAACATACTTGAAAAAGGCAAGGGCAAGGGTTCAAAGAACTTAGATTTTTTCTTGTTTTTCAGTTTTGAAAAGCTTTTTAATTCAGATTGATATCGAGTAGTGGTAAAATAATTTGCCTCTTAAAAATAAGACTTCGTTACATAGACAAATCAAATTTCATGAAGAAATCACAGAGCTATACGTAAACCTTCACTCAGATTTTTTTCCAATTAAATGTTACCTTTCCAGTGCTTGTTGAAGCCTCTTCTTCAATGGACTTCTTGAACATCAACTCCAAGTGGCTTTCGGTCAAATCTTCATCTTGTTATTCAAAAAACTCCTGAATGTCACTTGATTCGCGTTAACAAAAGATTTCGAATCCTTTTAATATACATATGTACCGATTAGATAGATAGATAAATTATATTTATTGTAATATATTTGTTTTATTGTAATATAAACAAAGTGCTTAAAAACTAGGTTACACAGATAAAAAATCTTTGCACAACACACGGTTTACTTTATCGTATGATGCGATCTCTACCAGGCAAACCTCTGGATAAGAATTTAAGTAAAACAATTATACTGCCGTCGTAATAAAGAATGCAGTATTCGACAAAATATGAATTATCCTTTTTTTTTAAATTTAAAAATAAGTGCGAATTGTACATACTCATTATTTTAACTAAATTTAAATACAAATTCTTAAAAAATACAATAAATAAAAATACAGTTGAAGTTAATAGTCTTTTAAGTCATTTTATCGTGCTTTACCAGAAACCGCCATTTTGCAAGTACTGCGTTTACCAGTACGACGGCAGTATAATAGTAGCAGGTATGTCATAACAAGCACACGCACACTAAAAGTGTACAAGATAGCTGTAGGTATCTAAATTATACCACATATTGTACAATTTTATACACATCAGATGCAGAGTTAATATGAAGATAGGCTAAATTGTAATATGAAGAGAAAAAGCAAAGAACAAAGAGCTTGGTGAAAATTAAATACGGCGTAGAATTAAATCACATTTATTCTACGCCGTAGCAGTTGTAGCATTCCAAAAATTCGATAACATACTAAAGTTTAAACTCAACTTTCTAAAGGTTGCTACCTAATGTACTGTAGTATATTTATTTCTTTGTAACCAGGAGAAATTCTAGATTAACTTTGAAACAACATTTCCGTATCGTGAGGTGTCTGCTTTATTTATACTATTATTATTCTTCGTAGGTATCTGACCTTTGAACTGACTCGTTCATGAAGTCCTACAGACTAATAGGCTAACGATATGCACATTAACTTCTATTGACAGATTTCAACCATTCAATAAACTGAAATCATTAGTGGGCACACAGATTTAATAAATTACCCGCCATAGCACTTTAAGCAATTGCTTTGAATTGATTTTGTATAAACCTATGGAGGCTAGTCATGCAATTTTCCTAATTCTAAGAGTATTTGAGTAGATAATGCCAGTATATGTCTAGTCAATATATTAAAATGGTTCTGATTTGTAAGGTTTCGATTAGCATATTTAAACTGATGAAAAAATAAAACATCAAAGATAAGATTGTAATAAATATTATTTCAATGAAACATAAAAATTAGAGTACCATGACTTATAAAAAGTTATCTCTAATACATGACTTTATCAGTTAAGACTAGGAATAGATAAGGTAATGTAGCGAACACATATGTGGTCAGCAAATAAGCGTGTCAAACTCTACCTTTGAATTTATTATACAGTCGTTATTAACAAAGGACAAGGACTCAAGAATGTAGCTTATTTTTAATTCTCATGTCTTATATGAGTCGTATAGAATCAAAGGCGGCTATCTGATATTTTTGGTCCGGCAATCTACAAAAATAAAATAAGTTCTTGTCGTTTAGACTGTTATGTTTTTTTATATATTTGGTTTTATCTTTAATTGTTAATATTCATAGATACCTTAAACATGCAATGAATGATACCTAATACAAAAATAAAGGAGAAAAACGTTTTCTTTTTTAATTTAATTGCTAACGATCAGCCATAAGTCAGATAGCCGCCTTTGATTCTATACGACTCATATGCAGCTCGCATGCACTCGTAATATGCAGCGTTGAATACAGTAACAAAACAACCTCGAAGTTTGACTTTTATCAAAATCTTCTTCCGCAATTTTTCCGATTCCGATTTCCGAATAAACACATTTTAATTTATATGAAATATGAAGTTAAAATGTTATTTTCATATAATTACATATCAAAATCACATTGGAATGGACGTCAATTTCGAAAAGCGTATTTTCTCACACATTATCCATCCAATCAAAATTCTTAGGTATGTGATGATTACGATTGTAAAGTTCCGTCATAATGATTATTTGTGAGCAATGTAGGTTATAGAGAGCACTTCAAGTGATAATAGGTATATCAATCTTATCTAAACTGCCTTCATATAATGATGGTTTCAGGTTTATTCACAGTTCGTTAATAAGTACTCATTACATTCAGAGTATATTCGTGCAAAGTAATTTTTAAACAACTCGTCAGTCATCTTATTCGCATTATATAAAGCACATAAAAATAACACACCTATCTGTTCTACAGGAATCTCTGATCAAAACTTAAACACAACTGAAACAGTACCGATAAATCGCGGTGTAAAAGTCAGGTGGACGTATCTACATTTTCCCAATTTTACAGGAGACTTAGAAATACTATGACAATCCGCAACTTAAAATTTTACCACCTTTTTAATACAGATCGTATACAATTGACGAATAAACAATTTATATCGGTATATTAGCATAATATAAGTTGATTAAAAAAGTTAAGAATATAATATAAGGTATGAAGAAAAACTATTTTTGGATTTTTTGTAGATACGTTCATCTGGTTCTTATATCGCGAAATGTGAAAGCAAATTCAGCACGTATATTGAAATAAACAAAAAAATTCAAAAAATGGCTGTGATTTCTCAGCACTGCTATTCAGTATTTACAATATAATGATTGAAATACAATATTCATAAATCGAACATATTTAACTGTAAATAACAATATTTATTATGGCAGAATATAAACGCGCAAGACAAGACATACATTCATACGAAACAAATATCGAAAAAATAATAAATAATCTAAAACATCTATGAATATTTCAAATACGAATTATTTTCAGTCATTAATATACATACCTAACTTTATGGCTTTTTCACACCATTTGTTTCTGAATACCTAATAACATGTGGTATGCAATGCTTATCTATAGAAAATAATGTTTGTACTTGTATCACTGGTATTTAACTTGTTATGTAAATATAAAGCGCCAATATACACAAAGGGTTGACTGGAAAAGCTAAAAAGAATTTTGACTAATTTTAAACACTAAAATAAATAAATTTTAGCCAGTAAGGTTTAAATTATAAAGTAATAAATTGTACTCAAACGCTAAAAAATCTCTTCACATCACATATAATTTAATACAAGTTTAGCGAAAAATATATTTTCGCGATAATTATTCACATTGTTTCCTATTGTACTTGTATATTTTCGAGGTAAACTAAATATTCCGAAAAATTGTACTTTTTAATATTATTATTTATATTTTAGAAAGGGCCTACAATAAAAATAACATTTTTTATAGTATTTATTCTTTTATAAGTACATCAATAAATTATTTTTAAAGTTATATTCATGAACACATGAAATACTGAAGTGGGAACTATTAGGGCAGTCACTCCAGACAGGTAGGAAATAATTATGTATCACTTTGATTTTTTTACTGGGCATATGCTATATTTACATTTCAGCTAAATTTAAAACTGGGAATACTGAATTATTACCAAAATTGATTTGAATAGTACAATACAATGCTTGAAACAAGTTAATTTTTATTTTCCAAAATACATGTCTGACTGAGATACCATGATATTAGTTTTAGAGAGTTTTACAACACTATTTTTTTCAGTAAATATGTCCAAAAACGAAAGAATATTAACAAAAACCTTTAGTATTTCCGAGCCCTTGTTCAATTAAAAATAATTAAGACAATTTTTGTGAAAATCTTCATAAGTAGGAAAAAAAAATTAAATTCAAATAAAAAACAGCATAATGGCTGAAATTATCTTACATTTTTCTCTTAATACTATGAATAATAATTTAAGTCTTTGGTAGTTATCAACATTGACTATCTACTTGTTCATATTGGCATAATAAGTTATAACAAAGAACAAGTGTGTATCTAAAATCACATATATACACACACACAACATAAAACAAAAAACCTTTTATATTTAAAAAATATCTTTCAATTCACCCAATGCCAGACTTCAACAAAATACAGTAATTTAGTATGCCATTATATCCATTGAAATTATCATTGACATTTACATTCATATTAATTATAACAAGATTATGCGTCATCAACTTAAATAATACATTAATTTAATATGCTCCTAACATATGCTAGTAACCAATTTCCCCATACCATAGGTCTAATTATACATGTAACTGGCATTTATTACAACAAACCCTTTTAATTAACTATCTAATAATACTTTTTAGCAACATATAAACAAAAGCAACATAAATCCTCCTTATTACTAAAAGTAACTTGTATGTTTAAAATCTCTTATGACAATATTGTATTGGTACTGCAAAGCAAAATTATGCATCTTTTGACAAAGTAAGATAACATTCTTATTAAATAAACATCACTTTTGATCTGAGTGAATTATCATTAGCCTTGCCTCTAAACTATCTAATAAGTATTTGTGCATTTTTACTCACTACCATATAATACAATGTTTTACACAGTAACAGGAGTCTTAACTTCCTTGTTAACTACATAGAACTTATGCTTCTTACCCAAAATGCCCCAAATCACAGCTATATTCTCTATCACAATATTGAAGGGAATGGTAGCTAATGCCCCTCCAATGCACATAATAAATTTCAATGGACCAAATCTATACATCGGAAATGATTTCATAACACCAAATATATACATGTATATATTAACAGCTCCTATAAAACCAATGATTAAATCTAAACTATGTGGACAAGGTATGGGGCATAGTTTAGCTAATAATATATTACTTGTTGAAAATGGAAGTGTCACCCATGAGTAACATGAAATACCTAAGAATATCTTATGAAGAAAAGGAATTTCTTTTGAATGAACTACTAATAAAATACCTTGTATCCACCGCTTCCGTTGTTGCATAAAGTCCCATAAGGTAAAAGGGGATTTTTCCCACATCTCACCTTCAACAAAATTAAATGAATAACCTTCTTTATAGGCTTTCATGGCAAAATAGCAATCTTCTGCCACTGAGCCATCTAATCCATTATCAAATGACACAGACTTCTCAGCATTTACCTAAAAAAGAACAAATATTTATCCATGAAACAGAAAACACTTCAGAAATCTACTAAAATATTTTTATTATATATATATAGTAATTTAATAATTAAACCTTACTTTTGTGACAACATATGATCCCTTCCAGCTGAAGAGGGGTTTATGAAACATATAAAATTGAAATCTTAGTTTTCCCATATCATCAGCTACTCTGAAACTATCTGCCAAGGTTGTCAGCCAATTGACAACTTCTTCATTAGCATAAGTTATAAGACCTTGACCAAATGGATGCTGACCATCAAAGACAAAATTCAAAATGCCTCGAACTGAATTCTCTGTTAACAATGTCTCTTCATCTAAATGAACAATCCAGTCTGAGTCACCCAATATATTCACATTATCTTCCAAACAATACTGCAGAGCTCTTGACTTAAACAATGCTCCAGTTTTAGTCTTGTACTCTGCAGGAATGACTACTTCTCTCACCCTTCTATGATTAGCAAGATTTATAGCTTTATCAGTAACAACTTCAATAATAAAATTTTCTAACCCCACATCTAAGCATGTATTCATATTTCTGGTTACATTATTTGTTACCAATTTTGGAAAATCTCCTCTAGTAACTACTCTTATACAGATGAATGGTGCTAATAATGGTGAACCTTTTAATTTTATTTTTCCAGGAAAAACATTGAATAACGTAAGTCCAGCAAAGTTACATAAAACTTGGGGTATTGTCAGTAATGTGAGAAGCCTCATAATATACAATGCCATTGCTCCTACGAATCCATAGTGTTCTATAGGATCGATGTATACTTTTTCACTGTCGTCCAAATTTATAGCACCCGCAAACACCAAAAACGAAAATATGAAAGCCAAAAACAAGATACAATGCATTAAATGCAAAATCTTTCCTCGTAACATTCTGAAAGATAGTGTAAGTAGTAAGTATATGATTATCAAACTCCATATTTTAGCTTTTATACAGTTAAAATTAAATTAATTAATAACCTTGTTTTCATAGCTTTTTTTTTATTTTAAAATGAGACTTACCTCGGATATTATAATGAATATCAGTATTAGAAATTATACACGAGCAATGTTCAATATTTCTGATATAATAATAAATATTCAATAATTATCGTTACATTATCTTCCTTGTATACTAATATTAAATATTAATTTGGGTGGAATCAACAATAAAGTTAAAATTATTACAGAAACAGAAGATAGAAACGACAGAATAGCAAATGCCAAACACAATCTGACTTCTGAGTTCTGACTTCTGACATTTCACTTTTTTTTTATCTATTGCATGTTTCAAGTCAGTGTTGCTGTTGGTCATTTGACCGTTATGATGTCCTTCAAGTAACATTTTAGGTACCTAGTACAACTGCATTGTGCTAAATTTGTGCAGGCACCTAGTACCTACCTACTGTAGACAAAAATACAATAGAGAAAAATAAAATAATAGTAATAAATACAGCTTTATTTTACTGTCTAAACATATGAAAAATATTGTTTTAAATTAATTATTCACGAAGGCGCAAACAAAACATTGGAGGTTTCTTTATGTATAAATAACTGCAATACCAGTTATTTCATCGAAATAATTTAAATAAAATATTTTATACCGGATTAAAACGCGATTTATTATTTATCCCAACGTTTTGGAAGCTTTTCAGCAACCGTAATCACTGATTTCTGTATCACTATCATCACTCCATTCTGTGTCGCTGTAATTACTTTCAGCGCCCACTGAAATAATTAGTTCCCTTTCATTTTTTTTAACCGAATTCAAAAAAGAAGGAGGTTTTCAATTCGCCTGTATGTTGCTTTTTTCTAAAACTTCCACAACGTCCACAACAGCTTCATTGTTAAACGAACAATTCGACGTAATGGCTATTGATTTTTTTTATTTATTATATTATTAATTGATTAGTGATTAGTGTTAAGTGTATAGTGCTTAGCGAAGTACAGTATTTACAAGTGTGTTCTATTTTTTCTGCGAGTAGCTCCTCCCGCGCGTCCCGCCTTCACCCCTCGCTTACTCTAAACACGAACTTAACACGTCGGGACGTGCGTGACTGTTAAGTCAACAGTGTCGTGTTCGTTTCTTCTGTTGTTGTGAATGATAAAAATATCAAAAATGTCTACTAGGTGGATCGAATCCGTAACCCACAAATCTGTGGAGTTATATGTTTAACATGCGTGTTTATATAATGTAAATGTTTATATAAACAAGCAAGACCAGCAGCTCTGCAAACCATAGCTACTGAAATGCATTTAGAAAATTTTGAGGTGAAGGAGGCTTACGTCTTCTCTCCTAGCTATCCATTTTCGCACCCATAATCGAGGTAGTCTCCTCAATTCCAACTCCATTTCTTCTCGAATGTGTAACGCAAGCACGTTCACTATTTCTTTAACTATGTATATTACGAATGGGATCATACATTGTTACTGTTTTTATTGTTAATTATTACTATCAAAGTGTATATAGGGAAAAGTTGTCTATTTTTTTAAATGAACTAAACACCGCCTAATAAACAGTATAGGACATCACTAATCACTTAACACTAATCACTCTACACACTAATCACTCTACACACTAAACACTTGGCACTTGACTAATCAAAGTGTATACCAGTCATAAGGACTTGTATCCATGACCTGTAAATAAATTAAAAAAAAACAGCTTCATAATGTTCTGACATTGACGGTTTTATTGTCAATATTGATTTTGTATTGAGCAGTGGCCAGATTCAGATTTTCCCGCAAATTAAGGGGATTTGATTTTTTTTAGTAAAACTTACCAGAATATAAACAGACTTTTTATAACTCAGAAATTAAAGAAATAAATGTATAGAATACATTTATTACATCCCCCATCTCTCTAACTTTTAATAATAAACTGATTTAATTAAATTAGTCAAATAAACAAATAGTAAATATATCCCCTGCCCCTCCTCTCTACAAAAAGACGTCGAGACTGGGCTTTAAATTAGAATATAAGTAGATATTTTTTGCTGTCTTTACAAAAATCCGGAGAGAATATCATTGTTCAGGCCTTTATTACATAATATATCATACTACATCGTATATGGCTTTCTTACTTTATATTTTACTCTCAGTTTTATTTTATTTTTATAATTTACTAGCAACGCGCCCCGGCTTCACACGGGTGCAATATAGATGTACTATACACAAAACTATGTTAACCTATGTTACTCGCTGATAATGTAGCTTTCTATTGGTGAAAGAATTTACAAAATCGGTCCACTAGTTTTTGAGTTTATTCATAACATACAAAAATTCAAAAATACAAATCTTTAATCCTTATAATATTAGTATAGTATAGAAGTATAGATATAGATTAATATCAAAAATTTAATTATAATAATATCTTGTATTTTGTTTATCACTTTTATTTTATTCCACACCTTTTATATCTAATTATTATTTTAAATGAAATGTATACGTATTGGCGCAGCCGCCTTACAAGCTTAAAAGGAACTGGCAGAATTACCTGTGAAAGTTGAAACCAATTATTATTCAAAACGCGGTGAAAATAACATCAATATCAATCCGAATTAAATTATCGAAACAACAAACAAAGATTAATTAAGTTTAAGAAACTGCCTTCATCCTAACTAAGATTCCTACTGTGCTTTTTGCGGTGTGATAATAGGGAAGATAATTAATTTGATTTCTTTCAAATGGGTAAATTTCATGAAGTTTATCTGGAAACACCGAATATTTGATTATTTTTGAAGTACCTATTAGGACTTGCGTGTTTTGCTGCTGAGTGTGGTGTTTAAGTTTAATAAAATAATGTTAATTTAACTCTAAGACGTTTATACAATACTCTTCCTAATAAATACAATGCAATTTACCTGTAATTATATCATGTAACTTAATAAGGCTGTGTATTTAACAATGTTAAAAATTCCGTGCACAATAGCAATTGGAAGAGAAAGTATCTCAATCTCAAATTGTAAATAAGAAATAACGGGTCGATATGAATATGTCTGTCACGGATTTATCTGTAGGTTATCGATTTGCTGACTATTTTGCGATTTGTGGTTTGGACTTCGATTCTGGTTTAGAAACGGATCGACTTTCGGGTAAATATTGTTAACTTAAGTACCCCATCATATTCAACGTCAGCGAAGTAACATCGAATTCTATAGAGATTATGTGCCATATTCGTTTCTTTATATTATGTCAATATATAAAAATTTGATTAAAAAAATATTTTAATGTTTAAAAATCAATTAACTGATTTTTATAATTGGTGATCTTTCAGGTGATAACTTACATATATCTCCATTAGACCGTTCATACAAGGGAAAGGTTCTTGCGCACTATCCTGAAAATATTCATAGCAATCCTTTTGATGAACATGCTGTATGTATGGTGAGTAGTTCCTACAAAACATAATATATAAAAGATAACTTTTATCATTAAACTGAACCAGTCAGCTACACTGGGATAGAGCCAATGACACCATTAAACTCTGCCTTAGGTTATGTCTGTTCTTATATATTTTCCAGAAACATTTTGCAATAACAATTTTATTTCAGCTCTGCTTGCCAGCTGGACTCCAATTTCGTACCCAGAAGCACTCCCTGGAACCAAAATTTCACAGCTTTGTTGTCACTAGAGAAAATGCATCAAGATACTATGGTTTCAGCCTCATATTTTATGAGGAAGTTAGAAACCGGAATATATGCAGTGCAATGCATACGTTGCAGGTGATTTTTTTTAAATAACTTATTGAAATTTAAAATATATTGGATATATATTTTATTGAAAATATTTTTTATGGGATTAAAACATAATATTCCATTTCAAACAAACATGGTCAGTGTTGGTATATGTTTTGTACAATGTTTGTTTGTGTTTTAATCTGGTAAAAGTTATTTAAGCTAAATGTGTGATACTTGTGTTATATCCACCTTCTGTCTAACTGGTGAACATAAGAGTCATAAATACAGTCTATCTATTTTAATTTAGCAAAAATGAGTTAAAATATCTGATATTCCTTTGTTCTTTCAAAATTGCTATTGTTTTGTCAATATAAAAAGACAAGATATTTTAAACTATCAGTAAATTTGAACAAAATTGAATTTTATTTATATAAGCATTTTTTCAATTTGTCAAAACTAGTCTTAAAATATATAGATAGCTGATTTGTATTCCCAAAATTAAATAAACTCAAATAAAACATGCAATAGGAATCTTGCCAATACTAATTAATTTACCTCCTGAGTTATACATTTTCTATATTTCAGGCGATGTATATAACAGAATTATCAAGTGGACAAACACCACCAGGCCATCGAAAAAACTCTGGCAAAGAAAGTTCCCGATCACTGCCAAGGTCATTCAAACTTGCACCTCATACAGGATCTGCCCTTACTTATTATGATATTACCAAAGACAAACTCTATGTAGCCAAAAGTATAGCTCTCATATGCCAATATCCCTTTATAAGGGTAGCACAGTTATTTTTAGAGAATTTATTTAGGTGAGTTCAACTTTACTTATATGACATTTACATTACTTATATCAAATTACTATTACATTGTCACTATAGGTATGCTTATGACAGTGCTCAGAAACCAGACCCTTAAAAAAATTAATAATAAAAAATAAAATAAAATGCATATTTGAGGACCTTATTAATTATAGGATTGTTATCACAGTGCTCATTAACAATAGAAAATTTGGTGCAGATACAACAAATCATTGTTACCACTTGAAATATTTCATTAAAGTTCTGTCAGTTTTCTATTTTTTTATTAAAAATACTTTTTACATTTATCTTCTACAAGAAAACTCAAATCAATCTGCTGCTCCTTTTATCAGCAAATGTGAAACCATTATTATACATGGAATAAAACCATTAAATCAGCAAATGTGTATAGACTATAGAGTATAGATATTCTATCTCACAGTCTGTTTGGCTATGAAAGACATAGTGTTAGTGTGCGTAATCTCGGGAGCGCTCACTTGAGTTACGCACACTAAAACAATGTATATGTGCACACCTGACAACATTAATAGCCTTTGCCTAATGGCCTTTGTGAAATAGAATATTTATAATTATTTTATAGTATATATTATTATAATAGTAATTATTACTTGCAGATCATTACCTAGACAACCCGGTCCAGGCTTAAGTCCTGAATCTTATGTGTATAATTTATTATATGAAGTGCCAGTACCACTGCCAGGACAAGCACTGCGTCTGTATGTGCCTCCACCTGAACCACACCTCGATCCTATACCAGTTGTGAGTTATTTATAAGTGTTAGTTTATAAAATACAGAGGACAAAGTATTCGAATTACCCATTTGTCAGTTGTATGAGAAATCATTTGAAATTTCATACAAATGACAGCTCGATACGAATACTTTTTCGATAGTTGTTCATGCTAGATCCTCAGTAATACCCTCAGAAATTACGCGATATGTGGGACTGAGTGCGTAAATCGAATTCGCGTAAGACGGGCTATAATTTCGCATATGAATATAAATATAAATTAATTTACTTTCAACTGGGGCTTGAGTTAAAGAAAACAACAGTTTAGTCAAAAAATGTTTAATAAAATTTTAAATAATCTCAAAAAATGTTAAACAATCGATTATCAAGAGTTGTGTGACACTTAAACAAAAGACGAATTGACGAGATATGAAAATCGCGTAACTTCGGGTTCGCGTAAGTCGAGATATGTACTTCTTAGAAAAATTTAAACTATTATGTAAATATATGGAAATCCATGCCTAATTGCCCATCATCATAAAGTATAGCAACTTTTTGCTACTTTTGCAACTCTGCAAAATATTTTATTTTGCATTCCTACATTCTGTAATACCGTAACTATTTTAATTGCAAAGTTACACAAATTAATGAAATCAGTATTACAACATGTTTTGGAATCTTTTTATTTTATTTAAATAATAAGTAATAAGACAAGTAAATTATTTAAATAACTTGTTTATATAAAAAGTCTACCAACATTGAATAGTGCCGATGTCTTTTCAGGTGATAAGAATGCCAAATCCTCCAGAAGAGTTACCGTTACTTGATCATCCATTGCGTGTGATGTTTAGTACTTTGGGTGTTGAATGTATTGTCCAATTGTTTACATGTGTGCTTTTAGAGCATCAAGTACTGCTTCGATCCAGTGGTGAGACAAAAATCATACAATTTACTTATTATAAGTAATTTGGTTTTTTTCCAATAAAATAATTGACAAATAACATGTCTTGTACTGTTAATAAAGTAAATAGTACAGCACTAATTATTATCTATGTGCTTAAAATTATATATCATTATCAATAATTTTAAGCACATCATTTTTCCAAAAAAATAATAATAATTAATTGCAAATTATTTTAATATATACGATTTTTGGTCTCCAGCTCTTACACTATGAATACAAATATATTTGATTATTATTATAAATTTAAATAGTTTAGCATTCTATGTATTTTTTATGTATTCTTTCATACCAAATATGTTGTAATAGTAGACTTTTTCAATCAAAATATTAAGTGTACTATAAGTTACGAGTAATTTTTAATAAGTTAAATCCTTTTTTCCAGACTATAATAAACTCATGTTAGTAGCAGAATGTATTGTGTCCTTATTGTTGCCATTTTCCTGGGCTCATGTATATGTACCAATATTGCCAGCACCGCTTTATCATTTTCTGGACGCTCCTGTACCATTTGTGATGGGTAAGTAATATGAATATAGTACCACAGGTAAACATCGAAAGTCGTTATATTTTTATAACTACTACCCGTTTTCTCGGCAGAAACTTTTCACACCGATGGCAGCTTTAAAAATTGACAATTCAAAAAAATCTTTACTTGCCTAAAGTTATATTTGAATTTCACTTCTAATAAGGATATAAAATACTACATTTACGTACGGAACACCATACAATATTAATGCAACTATAAGAAAATGGCCATAACGTAATAAGTATATAAGTCTTATGTTATTTATATGATTATGTAATTATAAAAGTTTATAAACACGTTTATAATTACGTTAAAGTCGATCTTTTGGTATCCCGCCACTGCATTTTCGTGTTATTAAAATTAAGATACCCGTAACCCAAGGTACAAGCTATTTTCATATTTATTTTTTGTCGAATTTGCTTCCTGATCACGTAGATATAAAATGTATCTGATCAGGAAGGTGACTGTGATGAAAATTCATCTTCATCAGATCATTCTTTACAATTTACATTCGACTTTTACGCTGAGTTGAGTGTAATTTCTGAGACGAAACCCTTTATCTATATTTTAAATAGATCATTTTTTTTACGTTAGATATCGACAGACGAGCATGAGGATCACTCGATGGTAGGTGATACCTCAGCCACAGGACATCAGTCAATGATACGCTGTCGACCTAATTTTACTTCAAGCATTCGGAAATCCGTAGACTGAAACCGAAACGCGCAATATACACTTCACGGTTTTTTCATCTATGATCTCTCATATCTCTATTGTAATGGTGTATATTTCAATTATTTGCGTTACCTTTAGTTTATTTAAAAATAATTTTAAAGGTTTACACTCTGATGGGGCATTAATTGGAACAAATGGTCTCAGAAACATAGCACTTGGCTCCGAGGCCGCTCTATGCCTGGTAGATATAGACAAACCCGATATACAGCTGCCTGAGGAGTTACCAATATTTCCACATAGAACACCATTCATAGAGGAACTCAATCATGTTTTAGATAAACATCAGGTATAACTCTTTGTATCCAAAATAACTTTTGCCTTAATTCTTTTCTATAAGCATAACTTATTACTTAGTACTTTACTCAAAGTTTCGAAAAAATTATGTATTCAAAATAAAAGATCAGTAAAACAGACACAAAATGTGTCTATGAGTTATTAGTCTGTTAATTTTAATTTTAATAAAATAACAGGTACTCAGACCGGAAACGGAGCCAACAAAACTTGGGGTCCCGTTTAACGGAACTTCATACAAACATATGAATGATGGCATGAGTAGTAGCTGTACATTGCCATCAGGTAAGAAATAAATAGTTATTTTAAGTAGTGGCAACAAATTCTATTCTAACTAATGGATGTGCGTAGAAAATCACGTCAGCATTGTTTATTTCTCAAAACATGTATATCTTACTTTGACAGTTGACACAAGACATCTTTTCAATTAACGGACATCCGGTAATTAAATGAAGCCTGTGTTACTCGCTGATAAAGCGGCTTTATATTGGTGAAATAATTTTTTAAATTGGTCCAGTAGTTTTTGAGATTATTCATAACATACAAATCTTTCCTCTTTATAATATTAGTGTAGATTAAATAACTAACAGTAAAGTACTATTGTTTAATTACTAGGCGGACTTCGTCGTAAGCATTCGTTCCATGACGTATTGGAGTGGGACGAAAGTCGACCCCTGAACGCGTCTCCGCCCGGCTCGCCCACGCGCAGGCATCCCAGGCGAATGGAAGCCTTGCAGAGGATCGTTGACATTGTTAAGCGGACTGGTAAGTTTCAATGTATTTAATATCAAAGAATGTACATAGAAGAACAGGCCCATACAAACTTTTGGCACAGAAAAAGTAGTTCTATTTTTGACCTGTAGAGCGCGCGGCAATGTAACGGTGTGACACATCTAAGCAGTCTGCTGACTCTTCCCCTCGCGTTGTCTCGCTTGCTTTTACGAGCGAACGACAATGACACTCTAAAAGCGGCTGCGTGCGAGTGTCACACGGATACTAGCAGCGCCGCGGTGGCTGGGGTAAGAACTACCTACATCAGAGAAACCGTGCCAAGCGCGCCTATAAGGCCTGTTCTTCTATGTATCTATGTTCTTTGGTAATATGTCCTAGGGGACGAGATTCGGCCATGTCTTATGAATTTTTATTTATCTGTCTTTTTTTATTTCAATTAGTGCAATGTAAATGTACTATACACATACAATAGCCTATGTTACTCGCTGAAAATGTAGCTTTTTATTGGTGAAATAATTTTTAAAATCGGTCCAGTACTTTTTGAGTTTATTCATAGGATACAAAAATACAAAAATCCAGAAATACAAATCTTTCCTCTTTATAATATTAGTGTAGATGGAAAACAGCTTATAAATAATAATATAGGATATAAAAAAAATTTTATCAACTATTTCTGTTAATTTTTAAAAGAAACAATAAAAACCTAATTAAAACTTCAAACTCAATTTTCTCAAAATGGCAACCTTGGGTTGACACTGCTTATCAGCGTCCATTTATAATTTTCACTTATAAGTCGAAATGGTTCTCCAGCAACTGGGCAACTACTTCACTTCACTTTCACTACTTAAATAGATTTCATATATTATCACAGGCGTGAATATAGACGATGTTGACGCGGAGACAGTGATGCCGACTACTAAGAAGATAATACTCAACGATGAAGATCAGTACAACGAGGACATTCGCTTCAATATCGCGATACGCGAGACGTTCCTAAACAGATTCGTGCACATGTTTCTGATGTATGAGAACTTTGTGATTATGCCTGATCAGGTAAGTTTGTTTGCAAAGAAAATGGCATCTAACGAAGTTCAAAAGAAAAACCGACCAATAAAAAAACCCAATTGTATACTGATAGAGGTTCTTAATATATTCTTGCAAATCTGAAATGTGTATTATACTATGAAAGGATAAAAGGTATATACATTATACATATATGTTGTATATATATGTGTAGATTATACTCTTCATGATTTGGCCACCCTTTTGCAATTGAAAAATTCTGAATATGCAAACTATAATAATTTATATGGATGACGAACCTAAAAATATATCTAATTATCGATTTTAGGATCTAGACATGTATAGGTACTTGTATATATTCCTGATTGGTGTAAACCTTCGCACTGATTAGTAAATAAATATAATAAAATAATTTCCTGTAAAATTTTCTTATTTAGTTGTTATTTATATATTTATATTGCAGGACCGAGATTCTTGGTTGTCGTCCCGTGAGTCAATGGTTAATTTCGATAAAGCGTCATTCCTATCGGATCAACCGCAACGACATCGGCCATTCCTTTCCCGCTTTTTAGAAACTCAGATGTTCGCAACGCTTATCGATAATAAAATAATGGCCAATTGGGGTGAATACGACGCTAATCTCCAAGTCTTCGAACATAGGATTAAAATCGTGAGGTAAGATCTCTTCAGCGCATGTATTTTGAGTTGGTTTCAATGGAATTGGTGGTAGGTACCTACTAATGTTGCATTTACATTGCCTCGCGTTGCAGCAAAATGCGATTGCTTAAAAGAGACACTGAAGCACTCTTAAATGATTTATGTGACGTGCTTACTAATACTAAGTGCTTCAATATTGCAAACTTGCACTGGAAAGAAAATTGCATCCTTAATTTGGTTCTTCTGTCTGTATACAATCATTTTGGGGATGAATGGCAAAAAAGTTTTTAGAGTTTGTCTATAATGTTGAAAGGGTTTTAAACCATTTTTCATTACATAAATAATAAAAATGTGTTATTTAATCATTCGGGAATATGAATTGCATGTTATATGCGGAGGTCAGCAAGGCTGTACCACAATCTCTTAAAGCAGTTTAATTTTACGATAGAAAGTGACAGAGCGATACATTTTGTATAGCTCTGTCTCCTTCTATCACCTAGGACTCCTGCAATAATACTGTTTTAAGAGATGGCGGTATGACCCCTGAAATTAAGACTCGATTTGGTTCCTTAGCACCAGCATGTTGTATGTTGCGGATTCGGGTTGTCTTAATATGAATAAAGGTGCGGTGATAAGGAGCTAGTGCTTAGTTTGGGGGCGCGCATTGTTGCAGACGTCGCCTGGGTGAAGGGGGACTCGCGACACGCGGTTACAGCGTGTGGGCGGGCGCGGCAGGCTGCGCCAATAGCGTGTGGAGTCCCGCCGAGTTGGAAGTGGGTGCACCCGGGGAGAGACTCCCGCACCGGGCTGCGTACTATCGCGCATTCCCCGCGCGCTTAGACGCCAATGCACTAGCCCCGCCCCCGACGTCCGACCGCAGGTGCGATCCGCACTAGTCTCGCGTCGGAGACACACTGACCGCTTCTCATACTGCGCACCGAATATATATCCAGTAGAAACACGCAGTACTTTCTAGAAGAATGTTCCGTGATCCGGTGACGCATGCATTTGTACGGTTGCTTTTTCATTTTGTCGTTTGTCAAGTGAGTAGTTGCATAATATTGTATGATGCTAAGCGTGTGGACCATTGATATAGTATTAAATGCACTTCGGATCTGCGTTCAAATGTGCCCGAACTGAAAGAGGAACAATCGAACGAAAAGAGAAACAATCGCATGCCAGTCTTCATTTGATTAACCAACATAACGTACTGTATTGTGAAAACGTCTAAAAACTATTCAAATTTATTGAGAAAAGACGACGGTTTATCATATTTTTGTAAGTTAACATCAAACACCCTGTATAAGCATTATTTAGTTTCTCTAACATTTCATTTTCTTGCACATTACGCACGTATGACGCAGAAAACAGAAAGAGAACATGCGTCAAAACATGTTTCATGCAAAATTGAGCTCTATGTTAATAAAATTAAGTTGAGTTTATAATAATATACTTGTATCTACGTTCGTATAGGTGTAATCTCAGCACTTTTTCCTGAAATTTCTGAGTAGGGTCTCATAGTCCATTTAATAGTATATCAATGGTAGATGCTTAATTGCATCAATGTTTGTCCTGTGCTTAATTTTGCAGGTTGTCGCATGTATGATTATATTTCGTTGTACTGTAAAGCTGATATTGTTATATGTTCTAGGAATTGTAATTATTGTTTTGAGCATAATATTAAGAATGTTGCTTTGGTATGAGCATGATATTGTCTATTGTTTTTTTTCGAGTTTATACGCATTTGATGCTGTAATAATTAAAACTGTGCATCTTGGTATTTTTTACATAGCTATATTTTGTATGTACAATGAGACTTATAAATTCATCACTTTTGATGAAAGCACAATATATTTAGTAGGTACTTTCAGATTTATATTTTTAAAATATGAATACTGGGATTGCTTAACTGCTATTGCCAGATATTATTTAAGGATTTTTTTAAAGAATCTCAAATACTATATTTATTATAACTTATTAAGGGCTCGAGTATTATTAGGTATTATATAAAATATATAATATGATTTTATTATTTATTTTTGGTGTCACATTGATAATAAAATTCCATATCTTAAAAATGAACGTAGTGTCCATGCCCGCCTAGCATGACCATCAAGATATCTCGCGGACGAGTAAAGACAAACTAAGATATAAGATATTGAGCTATAGTATATATCGACATCGACAATTTTGATAGACAAGATATCTTGATCGTCAAATATCTTTACTATTGACATTAGAAGTCGAGTTTTAAGTCATGTTAGACCCAGAAGTTATAAAGAGATAATCGATTAAAACACGAGAAAACGATCGACAAAATTTTGTCGTGGTTGTCATGCTAGGCCGGCTGATATAAATATCACTTAGGAAGTAATTTCTAGCTATGATACAATTTCATGGTTGATCTTTTTAGATAATTCATTGGAGCTTTATCAAGTATGGTATTTTTTTTATACAATTGTTTTTAACTAGCAGCTATAAAATAGTACTTAGTACTTATTAATTTATTATTATTCGTCTAACTTGACATTATATTAACTTTAAATTTTGACTTGACTTAAAAGTATGTAGTTCATTATATTATATAGTTTATTTACGCGAGTATCATACATTTAAATGAAAAAACTTTCATGTGATTGCGACAACGATACGCCCCTATTGATGAACGGCTTTCTATTGATGAAAGAATTTTTAAAATCGTTTGAGTAGTTTTTGAGTTAAATCGTAACAAACAACGAAAATCTTTCTTCTTTATAATATTAGTATATAGATTTCTGTTTATCTTGAAGTCTCGAATATTTTGCAGCATTCGAAACTCCGATAAAAATATAGTGATTAATCGCGTCATAATCCGATTTATAATTTAGAATTATTGACAGATTGTTCCTTTAAAAGATATGTCCGCAACTTTTTAAAATATTTCAGCAACGTTGTTTTAATTTATTATTTAGCAAATGTTTACAATAATTCAAATGTTTAATAATATGTATATTTACAATTGTTATGTTTTGACTTCATTACAACATTGACTTCATTAACATTATCTTATTATTTAAATATCTGTGTTTTGTATTGTGATACTGCATGTTTATTTTGTACTACGTCTCGACATAGTATTATATGCACGTGCATAGCATGTGCTTGTTATTGTAATGCTCATTCTAATGATAATTAGTATAGGTATAATAAATTATTTTATATTTACACTTCAAATACCACATTCTGTCTGATCATTAACTCAACAACGAAATTCACTGACTGACTAGTTAACGAAACTGAGAATATTATCCGGATTAACAAAGATTTCCACTAGGCAAAGAATAAAAAATAACTGCTTTCAAATTTTATTTTATATAAACAAGCAAATTTATTAAATTTAAGTGGTAGTCAGTGAACTTTAACCTAAATTCAACTATGTCTCTTAAAAGGCATCTGGTATGTCGAATGCAACTTATGTATGAATTTATGCCCAAAGAAATGTACCCTTCAAATATTAAATATTTATTTTAATTTATTAGTCTTTAAATCGTTTGTATGGTACAATTGCATGACCAAAATAATATTTTCAACCTTTTAAAACGTATAAGCATGAAATAATGTTTTTCTTTCACGATATTCATCATTCAAAGTTGTTTATGTCAAAGTTAACAGTAATTTGTTATGCAATAATTAATAATATATGGCATGCTTTGTAATTGCATTTTGTTTATTTAAGCGCAAATTATTATTTAAGTATATTGTACTATTTTCTCAATACCTACTACTAAATAATTGTTATAACGAGCATCAAACCAATAACGGTACCAAGCAATAACTACAGGTTGTTTAATATACATTTATAATAGCTTAATGTTGCAATATATAAAAAGTATTTTTTTTAATAAAGCTGTTGTACGTATCTGGTAGTTTCAAACTTTTCAAAATCATTAAACAGACCCCAGCACGATACGACATAGCTAGAACTGCATAGTAAGTGTTCATTTTATCACGCTTTTGCTTCTTGTGCTTTCACAAACCGTTTGGAATGTATGAGCTCATTTTACCCATCTGTGTTACAGAACAAACAGTTTGAAGCGAATAAAAAATGCAAAATGGCAAGTTAAGGATTGTCCGCCAGAATTATTGTTGGGAGATATTGGAAGACGCTTATCTACTGATGTGACTCCCGCGGCGATCGCTCAAAACAATAGGACGTTTGTTGAAAAACTTCTTAAGGTATTTTGAAATTTCCATAATAGTATGTTTAACAAGAATATTAGTTATTTGCTAATGCTCATTTTCATTTGTTACCTATTTATAAATTATTGGATTTTAGAATGAAGGTTATTATGTTTGTTTAAATTTTTTTAGTGTCGCTTAAGGGGTTAGACCTACTTGGCACTCGGGAAAGTATGAGATGCAGCTATTAATTATATATAAAAAATATGATAGACATACTAGTTGTATAAATAATTTGAAAAATAAATTTAATTATTAAAAAAGTGACAGAGATATGAGCCATCAAGTAGGACACTTAAAAATCCTCTCTGATGATAAAGGTGAATCCTATGTAAGACATAATATAAAATCAATTTTTATTACTTAGGATGGTAATTGGTATCTATTTTGTAACGTAAGAAGAATGGAGATTGTTTTGTAGAAATGACAGGTGCTTGAAAAAACACATTATCCTGATTGCCAAGGTTGTCTAAACCCTTAATTGATTAGATGATAGGTGTTCTCTAACATTTTCGTTTTGATAGTAAAAATGAACATTAATACTCTATTTATATTTATTTAGGAATGTAAAAGTAAAACAAAAAGAATGCTTCTTGAGAAAATGGGCACGGAAGAAAGTGATTTGGGGTTAGGTTCTGAAGTTTCAATCACTGGAATCGAGGAGAGTACGATGATTGCTTCGCTATGTGATTTGCTGGAGAGGTTGTGGTCTCATGGACTCCAACATAAGATGGGGAAGTCCGCGCTTTGGATGCACCTAATGAACTACCAAGAACTGGAACAGTGCAGTAATAACTCCAAGGCTATTGATCCTAATTATCTCACACCAGGTAAAATACCATAGATTTATTTTTAACCTCTTCAGCCAATTGTCACATGAGTACAAGTTTCAAAGAAAATTAAGTTCGTCATTGTCGGAAAACTATTCACTACAGAATCTCTCAATAAGAAAAAACATCCTTTAATATTTAAGGATGTTTCTTCTTATTCTTATCTTAGACGGGCTTGTTGACGCGTTCGGTAGAACACCTCCCGTGCGCATCGATGGGTCGAGGGTTCGAATCCCACCGGGATATTTATAATTTTCTGTAAACATGTTTTCCCTACGTCTGGTAACTTTGGGCATTGAACGGGTGGGAGGAATATCGAAATTCCGACCGAGTAATGAACCACCGTTCATAGATAGAAAAACCGTGAAGTGCATAGTGCGCGTTTCGGTTTCAGTCTATGGTTTTCCGAATGCTCGAAGTAAAAAGTAGGTCGACAGCGCATCATTGACTGATGTTCTGTGGCTGAGGTATCACCTACCATCAAGTGAACCTCATGCTCGTCTGACGATATCTAGCATAAAAAACAGTATAAAGACAATATTTTTTAAAAAAGTCCCTTAAGAGGATAAGTTTAGTGATGTTGTACTCTATTTAAAAATCATTGTATTGCTCCTCAACATGCAGCTTTGGCTTGGTGTGTTTTACGCAAGAGACTGGATTGTAAGTATAATGCATTTTTTTAGCAAGTGTAAAAAAATATAAATTAATTATTACTTGTTTATAGAAATGGAGACTATACTTTTTGTCACAAAACTGTACTCAGATCTCCAAGATTATTGACACCTGTCAATATTACTGCTCTTAGAGATTACTATGCAGGAGAAGACAGCTATCGTCAAGAGCGCCTGCAATATGCTCTAAGAGATACCATACGGATTTAAATAAAATACTGTATACCGGATTAAAACGCGATTTATTATTTATATTGTTTAAATTATTTATCTCGACGTTTCGGATGCTTTTCAGCAACCGTGGTTGCGGGGAGACGCGTGGTTGACAGGTATACAGTATTTTATTTAAATGTGTGATACCCGCGTTAATAAAAGACAATATTACCATACGGATGCCGGATATATCGATCTTGATCATCATGTGAATCCTTAATATTTGCATAATATTGTCTGTCGAAATAGTTCTAACAGTCATTTATAATTTAAAGCTTATGTTTTTTAGATTTATCATCAGTGGGTGCAGAAGTAGAGGCCCAGCAATGTACCAGTAACGCTAATCGGTCGCGAGACAGCTCTCGTGGAGGGTCGCGAGATAGCTCTCGAGATCGACTCAGCAATTCTAGCACGTTAGAGCGAAGGTCGTCGCAGCCACACAACCCGTTGAGACCTCTTCCTGAAAATTTAACATTTGATATGAGGTCAGTAGACGTTTACCTTGTTATATGTATACGCTCTTTATGATATTCCTTCTTGAATATTAGCACGTTAAAGCACGAACAAAGAAAGAGTTCAATCATTAATCTCATTTATATGAGTTGAAATTACATACAAATTGCAGATTTACGATATGAATACTTTTTGCTAGTTGCTTTTTTAATGTTAAATATCGACAGACGTGCATGAGTTTCACTTGATGGTAGAATACCTCAGCCACAGACCATCAGTCAATGATGCGCTATCGACCTACTTTTTTACTTCGAGCATTTGGAAAAATTGTGTTGTTGCCTCTGAAGGTTACTTAAATATCCTATTGATAATAATCATACAATAGTAATATACGCAAATATATTATATATTCTCAGTGCGTTTGGCTGTGAAAACTGGACAACTTTCATGTAACCTTGCAAATAAAACAAATTGTAAATGAAACAAGATAGATTCAGAAATATAAGTAAAATAATAGTTTTTACCATCATATCTCACGTTGAATTCCAGAAATGTCCAAGCCATGACGGATATAAAGACAGAAATAGGCTACGCCCGCGCCTGGGTCAGGCTGTCTCTGGAGAAGAAGCTCTTATCGAAGCATCTTCGAGAATTACTCTCAGATACTACGCTGTTGAGATCTCAGTACAAAAGGACGGCTTTCTTACGCTGCGAAGAAGAAAGAGAACAATTTCTTTATCATTTATTGACCTTGAATGCTGTTGATTATCACTGTTTTACGAATACTTATCCTACTACGAGTAAGTACATCGAGATATTACGAGTATAATTTTCCTTTTTTAGGATCTATCATGGAATCACAACTTAATCAAAATTATTAGTTATTATGAAAATATTGTTTTTGTCATACCACAAAAAAAACAAAGAACTTTTTTTTATTAACACGATATATGTAAAGTGATGATTTCTTTCAGAATTACCATATCGTGTTCTAATTGTGCCGTCACGGAAGGCGAGCCAAACTACAGCTAATTGTTGGCTCTCAATATCAGGTGCTAACGGTGAATCGACTCCCAAAATACCAATTCCACGAAATACTAACGAGTTCGTTTTTCATGTGAGTAAATTAATTAATAAATAAATAAAATTATACTATACGCCGATTTTTCACGTATTAGTGTTGATAAGTCTCAAAAGAATACAAGTTTTTTTACTAAAGTTGTATATTTTAGTTTTATATCTTTTGATCTTTGTGTCAATTATAAAGAACACACACATACACTAACACAAAATTTGGACTCTATGTACTTTTCAGAATAGTCATTGTAAATTATTTGAAAATTAAATGCACGCATTGACTTCTATCTACTACGATACGACTACGACGGTATCTGCTCTCAGTTTTTAACCGACTTCAAAAACGGAGGAGGTTCTCAATTCGCTTTTTTTTGTATGTTTGTTACGCGATAACTCCGCAAGTTATGGATGGATTTGGATGATTTTTTTTTGTTTGTTAATGTTGTTGATATTTCAGTTGGTCCCATATATTTTTGAAGTAATTAAAATATTATTTTTTACTTTTTAATGCGAGTTTGTACATAGTATATGTAGTTGTAGTTTTGAAGTCGATTTTGTTTTTTGCTTAAAAATATTTTTTAGTAAAAATATCAGTAACTAATTTGCTCCCTAAAATTGCTTCTAGCATAAAAATCTGGGCATTCTATCAACACTGCGAATTGGCCACGACAATTCAGGTTTATCACCACGATGGTTGCTCGATCATATTTACGTGAGAAATGAAGTCACTGGACACACTTACTTGTAAGTATTAAAGTTTTTAAAGTTACTTCTGCAAAATCTGTACTTTATACTCGACCTTTTTCTTTTGAGAAATGAACTACAACTATTGTTCGATTACTATCTTCGAACACATGTGTTTTTAATTTTACTAGTAACTTGCCGACCCAACAGACGTCGTCCTGCCAGAATATAGGCTTTAAAAAAAAACTAGATTTGTATATGCTATTTTCCGACTTCTATTCTATAATGTCTAGAATGCAGTAGACACACAAAATATATACTTGTGTGACATGAGCTTTGAATTTAGTGGCATTTGAAGTTTTATGAAATATTTTTGATTACAACAAAAATAGACAAACTGTTTTAAAACAGAATTTAAAGGTGTGTTTGAAGATTTGTTTAACAAATTGAAGTATGTTTAATTATGTTTTGAGTTCCATCACTATATGCAAAAAAGACTTAAGGTCTTATTCATAAACGTATTGTAAGCTTGATATAGTTAAAATATGTTTTGATTATTTCGTTCTGTAGTCTTTTTATATTCGATAGAGCGATACAAAATATATTTAACTATATCAAGCTTATAATACGTTTATGAATAAGGCCGTTAATATATCATATTTTTTTTGGTTCTTAAAATTATGTATCGTAAGAGATCAAAACATTAATTTTGACTGTTCTCAAGAAATATTCACCTTAATCCTTTTCCATACAAAAAGTCATGATTATTAACGAAGTCAGTTTAGAGTTTCGATACTAAATATTTGTGCAACTATTTACTATCGGGGAGTTCTTTGCGCGGAGTTAATAAAATAATGTTATTTTATACAGAAATCATGCATATAACAACGTGAAATATTTATTAAGAAATCTTCAAACGTATCGCGAAGAACTCCCGGAAAGTAAATAGTTGCACAAATATTTAGTATCGAAACTCTAAACTGACTTCGTTAATAATCATTACTTTTTGTATGGAAAACGAACCACCTTAAAATGATGAACCAGGTTCCCGTGCAATCGGTGGCTGGGTACGGGTGTGGATGATGGGTCTACGGAGCGCGTGTTAGTCGCGGCGCGCTCCCGCCCGCGGCAGTCGCGAGCCGCGCAGGCTGAACACGCGCAGCTCGCCCTCTCGCCCACCACCACGCACCTCTCCACCTCCACCATACAACACATGATCGGTTAGCCGTTTTTTATGTTAGACTATACACACTATGTTATTCGCTTATAATGTAGCTATCTATTGGCGAATATATAAATATTAATTTTTAAAATCGGTCCTTGAGTTTATTCATAACAAACAAAAATCCAAAAATATAAATCTTTCCTCTTTATAATATTAGTATAGATATAGATATAAAGACTAGCAACACCGGCACACACACACAGCCGGGGCGGCTTCGCACGGGTGCAATGTTGATGTACTATACACACAAAAAAAACAATAGCCTATGTTTCTCGCCGATAATGATTTCTATAATTGGTGAAATAAATTTTTAAATCGGTTCCGTAGTTTTTGAGTTTATTCATTACATACAAAAATACAAATCTTTCCTCTTTATAATATTAGTTTAAATATCGGCAGACGAGTCTGAGGTTCACTTGATGGTGGGTGATACCTCACCCATCGGAGTGCAAGGTAGTTGTACCAAACGCGCCAACGAGCCCATCTTATTTATTCTACACAAGTCTGTAACAATATATGTCTTACATAATATGAGTTATTACTAAAAATTTTTTTTATGGAATAGGGGGCAAACGGGCAGTCGTTTCACCTGATGGTAAGTGACTACCGGCGCCCATGGACATCTGCAACACCAAATTATCTAATTTTAAGTATATAACATTTTATGATATATGGCCGCAGGCAAAATCGTTATTGTTTCTTATTTCTTTTTGTATTGTTTGAATGGCAACATTTTAAAAAAAAATTACATTTTTTATTCGATTTTATGTAAATTGTAAATATTTTGCGCCCCTCTAATCTATTTAGTCATTTTATTAGCTAGGGTTCCCATCTAGCTTGGTCAGCCCTGATATAGATAATTATAACCTATAGGATAATGAGTTAACCTAAACATTGTAATAAATTCTAAATCATCATTCAGGTGATTGCGTGAATGCGATAGTGAAATGGCATTATCAGTCGAAACGGGAAAAGGACGCCAACTCCCTCAGCGTGCTGCTGTGCGGCGAAAACGGCTTGGTGAAATGTTTAGAACAAGCATTTCTATGTGGATTTAAATCGGCGCGACTGTTTGGCAAGAATCTCTTTATTTGGGACTACTTTAGTAAGTTTTTTTCTTTCTAGATTTTGACAAAAAAAGCAGGAGTTGGTAATAGAAGAGTGAAAAAATAGGGTTGTATGTATTTATATTGATAGCAGCCGATTTTCAGACTTACTGAATAAAAAAATTCACAAGAATCGGTCGAGCCGTTTCGGAGGAGAATGGGAACGAACATTGTGACACAAGAATTTTATTATAATTTATTTTGATATATTTTATCTTGTTTCTGATACTGCTTAGTTCTGTGGCGTTAAGAAAGTTTCAATAAATATCTTCTTAAATGTTCTCAGTGAAACTAGTTAAGGAAACATCATGTTATCTTAAAGTATTACAGATTTTAAACTAGACTTTATGTATTACTATATATTTGTTAATAATTCATATATTTTGTATATTATTATTTAAGTGATGCTTTTTTTTTGTTTCCAAATAAATAAATAATGTATTCGTGAAGTACATTCCGAATGCCCGAGTAAAAAATAGGTCGACAGCGCATCATTGACTGATATTCTGTGGCTGAGGTATCACCTACCATCAAGTGAATATTTATTTTGATAAAAAAATTTAAGAGATAAAATTTATTACCTGTTTTTGGTTCCACAATAAAAGCACCGAAAATAATTTTATACAAAAGTTTCTTGTGAAGTAAAAGAAGAACCCTTGAGTTTCTATTTGATATTTATATCGAAATTATGGGAAAATCAAGCCTTAAAAAATGTGCTTACTAAACTTGACTATTTTGTTTCGTTGATTCCCCTTTATGTTGCGTCAAGTTTTTAAACTCTAATGACCATTTTCATCTCTTTTTTTCATAATGATGCATCTTTCTTTATAATTATTGTAAGAAATGTAAACAGGCGGTATAGTTTACGATTGTAAAACGCTCATTTTATTAGTTACCACAACTTACATGGGAGGCATCAATATTTCACCCTAAATTAAAGACATTATTATTTACCAGTGAGGGTTAAAGACGAATTCAAGTTGAGTCTATGCGACGAAGGCAACACGCAAGCGAACAAAGGGTGCGGCGTGGCGTACAACTGCAGGCAGGACCAAGAGCACAGGGCTATATGGAGGTGCTATTGCCATCTTATGGACGAGATCAACTCCGTTGGACGAACTTTGGGCAAGGATGGGAAATTCCAGCTCTTTGTGTGTCTTAGTTTGCGGTAAGTTCTTGTCAGGATAAAGAAAAAGTGCAATAGTGTCCAATACATATAATAAATCTTAAAATGGACTATATTTAATATTTATTCAAGTACTAGGATTTAAAAGAGTAACGTAATATAAAATATTTTTTAGACATTTGGTATGTTTATATGGTAATCTTCGAAACTGCTGAACTGCTTTTCATGTACCAAAAAGTGCTACAATCCATCTAAGACTTTAAATAAGCAATTAAACATATTATAATAATATATAAAAAATTTATCGATTTTTAAAATAATTGCATGCGAACAAAGTGAAGAGACTAGCTGGTAAATAGATAAAATTGAAGTGTCTGAAATCAATATCACCCTTTTTAATTCATTTAAAATAGTACGTTGAACGTTACGGAAACAAACAAGCGTTTTCAATGCGACTGCTACTGAACTGATTACATAGATTTTTAATTGGCAGATTTTCTTTTCAGAATTTGTGATTTTCTGTGAAGTGCACATTGCTCGTTTCGATTTCAGTCTATGGATTTCCGAATGCTTGAAGTAAAAAGTAGGTCGAAAACGCATCATTGAATGATGTACTGTGGCTGAGGTATCACCTACCATCAAGTGAACCTCATGCTCGTCTGTCGATATCTGACATAAAAAAAGTATAGAGAATAAGTAACCTAAACGTACAAAAACCGTAATATAAAAAAAAATACTTATACTAGTTATTTATGAAGATTACCTTATTTCAGTGAACATTGGCTTCATAGAATGCTAGTTCCAATGTCGATGACTCGCGTGACCGTAGAGATGTATGAAGAACAGAGCTTTCTACGGAAGCGCGGCTTACTCACATTCCTCAGGCAAATACTCGAACCACTTGACGAATTTGATATTGTCCTAGAAAACTCATTAACTCAAGGTATTTAGTACTTGTAAGTAGGAAGGTATCTCAAGTGCAAAGTTTTTCGTTCATGAAGTTTTGTAGTGCTCATTTTAAATCTATTAGTACGTGGTATCGGATATGTTTTTGGTAATATTCGTTTTAAAATAACCAATAAAATGATAAAAGGATTTTATTTCTAAGCATAAACTTACAAACAACTATGTTCATCAGTCGACATCATAAAAGTTATGTATTTAACACGTTCCAATGAACGGCAATCGGTTCACACGATATCGCGTGTTATGGAACCTCAAAAAATGGATATGATTTGTTGTATTATGTATTTTTACATAATTTAAATTGTATACTAACTTGTTTTGGGCATAGTAAAAACTAAATGAAAAAATAGACTGACTATCACACATATTTTCAATTAAGCAATATGTAAAATAAATTGTTTAGTAATCTTGTGGATTTGTTCGATCCCGGCCACATATAACGACTACATATGCAAAGATTTTTTTTTATCGTATAGAACATTTTACTTGCATTGTAATATTATTTTTGTAGGCTATTATGGCATGCTGGCTTGGAGTAATGTAATTGTTACAAAGAAACTAAATAAATCTTTAGCGCAGTTCAAATTAGCTAATCATATGATATACTATTTGTGACTACCTCTTGAGCATGAGCACGTACCTAAAGATGGAATCAATGTTCTAGTTTTAGTTGGTAGAGGAATATTTGAATAAGAGTTTTGTTTAGTCATACTATAAATATTAAATCGAAATTAAAGTTTCTTTAGACATATTTTATTCAACTAAAGTAACAGATGCACATTATATTATAAAATTTATTAGTTTAAATAAAAATGTCCGACTGTTTAAAATTTCTAACATGACAATGTTTATATTTTCCTACTTGATAATTAGATTAAAATGATTGTAATTTGTCTTAGATTTGTTGGATGTTCAGAATAGTTTTAGATTCGAGGAGATTGTGTGTTGCTGATTATAAGTGGCGGATTTACCAGCAGATTGAGTAGACTTGAGCCTGGGGAGCAAATTTGGGGACTAATTTTATTTTTCCGTGTCTTATGGAAATCAAAAAGAATTGTGTACAACGTTTTTATGATGTTATTCAACGAAATATCCTGTAGCAAAACACCCAGTTCGCCACCCCGAACTAGTAATCGGACTCTATATATTATATTAATTTAAGAATAGACGATTGTAGAAGGGGGGTTTGGGGGGGGGGGGTAGTTAGTAGTCTATACCTTGGATATGTGTAAATCCGCCACTGCTGATTATATTTTAGAAGATGGAAAATGATCTAATCTTAATACTCTGTTTAAAAAAAATATAATAAATGGTCTCCAATACTCAACATAGATATTAGGTAGAAAGTGAATGACATTGTGTTTTGAAACTTATTTACGAACGAATTTAGTGTTATCTTTTATTTCAGGGTGTTAATTTTATATATTTTATTGTTATTTTTTGTTACTTGCCATGCATCCAAAGATTTGTGCATATTTTTTTTAATGTTATGAATTAGAGTTATTTTTTCATATACAGTAGACTCTCACTGATCCGGCACAATTAAAAATGATAGGGTGCCGGATTATTAGAATTTTCGGATTACTTGAGGAAAATTCGTAATTAATAAAATAAAGCATTTCATGAAAGGAACGTGTTCATGTTTTACACGGTTTTTTATAACTGTAACATATCTCTCAATTAACTAATTAGATACTTTTAAAATACCCCTTAATTGAGGTTTGTTTTTGTATGTTTGTCTGGTGCCGGATTAGTGAGATTCTACTGTATTATACTATAGTTAAGCGATAACTATCTGCCTGTGTTTAAAAATGCTTGCCACAAAATATTTAAATATGTTATCATAAGTCTGTAAATTTTAATAACTCCCTTAAAAACAACTTAAGCTTCTTTATGATTTGCTTGAAAACCTAGAGCGTGTTCGGAAATGAGCAGACATTACTGTCAATACTAGATGTCCGTTCTAAAATACTTTCCAGCACGGCTGTTGAAACATGAACGAATTGACATTATGTTGGACATTGGTCCTAGGGAATTACTGACTTCCGGCTGTTGAGAATGTCAGCGTAGAGGTAGTGTACAGTCAGTATTGCATTCGTTTTGATTTAAGTTCGATTACTGCTCGATTAGTTTAAAATTTAAAAAAAAAGGAGCGCCTTGTGTTTACAAAGAGCTATGGAGTGTCGTTGTCTTGAAATAATCGACTATTTGACCGGTATGTAATACATATGACCGCCACTACCGAAATATGTGTTCAGATTAAATAATGATGGCAGCACTATCAGTGAAATAGAACGTGCATTTTCCAGTAAAACCTGCGTCAGTACTGACAGTATGGTTAGCTCATTTCGGAACACGCTTTTAGACATATGTACGACTCAAGCCAAATGCTGTGAAAGTACTGCCACTATTTATTAAAGTTTAGATAAAAAGCTTGAACTCTCGATCTCGATCGATCTTGTTAAAATAATTTGTACCAATGTATAAGTACATACATACTTTTAAATCCATTAAATAGTCATCATAACAGAAATAACGAATGAATATAGCTTCATGAAAATACTACTTGCAAGCAAATTATTAAAAATGGAACTTGACGAATGTCGATATTTAAAATTCAAGTGTCTTGAAATAAATACGCACAACACAAAGAACATTAATTATGCTATAATTTACTTAATATTATTGATATACAGATATACATAATCCTACCGGGCTAGCATGACCGCCACGAGATATGTCGCGGACAAGAGAAGACAAACTAAGATGTAAGATATCTCGAAATATTATATCTCGACATCGACAATTTTGATAGAAAAGATATCTCGATCGATAAATATATCTGTTTTTGATATTAAAAGTCAAGTTTTAAGTGTAATTGTCTTGTTAGACCCGAAAGAAATAAAGCGATAGTCGATTAAAACACGAGAAAACGGTAGACAAAATTTTGGCGTGCTTGTCATGCTAGGCCGGCTATAATGTCGAAAAAGCACAAGTATTATTTAATTCGAATTTATATTTATTTAACAATATTTGTTTGAATTAAAAGAATATTTTGTTATGATCTATTCAATAAGTTGAAAGGTATATTTTGGATTTATGTTGACACAACCATATCAATGGTGAATCTTGCAGTCTTGGTTTCCCAGATTTAACTCAAATATCTTTAAGCCATATAAAAATAACATAAACGCTAGAAATGTTTCTGCATCCGAGGCGATAAAGCTTCATATAATTTACATTTACTGAAAGCATTTTCGAGTTAATTCTTTTTATGTTGTTTTATTGACAGTAATTATAAGTATTTTTTTTAAACAAATACGTTTATTGTCGTCGTTTTAAGTGCCGTCCTGCACAATTATTGTAAACAATTTGTGCTAGTTTCATTATATCCGTCTATTCCTTACATTTTCGTAAGTGTGCCAAATTGAAATGAAATTTCTGACCTTGTAATGTTTGGGTTATACAATTTTAATTAATTGTTCGTATGTATTAAAAGGAGGGCAGTTCTTTTTTTATTGTATAACAAGGCAAATTGTATGTAAAGTGCGGACATATAAATAGACACGGAAATGTGTTCTTTTCATGCCCAAAATGAACTTCACATTTTTATCACCACAATCACAATAACGAAATGTCGGTTTTTATGAACATAAACAAACTTAGCGGTCTCATTTTTTTTACCAAGTAAATACTGGAAGTTCCCACTAGTGTTACTGTTAGTACCTACAAATGATAATAATAATGTTCTCAGTAGTTTTAACTCTTCTTGACACATCTTTAAATTATTATTGTGCGTGATTATGAATGTGCCATCGGAAGTAAATTCTATTAAGATAATAATACCTATATTTATATTATTATCTTCTTATATTTTGTTTACACGTTGTCGTAGAAACTCCACTTGTAAGGATTGATAATTAATTTTTTCCTAAAAATATAATAATTATTTATGACTTCATGACGGCACATGTATGTGAAAGTATGTCCAAAATAAATAATATGGATGTATTTAGTAGCCAGTAGTGTAGGATTTATTTCCAAAATTCAGCTTTTAATAATTTTATCTATGTCTTCCTAAATGACTAAGTATCTTGCTGTCTGTACCAAAGAACATACCTAGTTGTTAGAAAGAATTATCTGGATGTAACAATAATTATTATTATATTAAATATCTATAAAAGTATCTTTTTAGTTTTATTCAATACACCGAAAGCCTTAATAATAATTTTATTGACAAAAAGGGTAAAGAGTTTGTCGGATACGTTGGAACGATAGATTGTTGTGGTTTTAAATGGATTCCAAGGTTCGTTTCCTGCTGAGTCTGACATGATTTAAGGAGTGGCGAGGTTTCGAGTAACGGATGTGCCGACGTCAAATAGGTATCGATTAAGAAGGAAGGTGTAAATATGTAAGCTTTTTACTGTATGTCAATGTGTGAGTTATACATCACTAGTTATACATTCATATAATAAAAACATTTAACAATAAAGTTAGTTATAATCATGCAGTTAGAGTTTAATTACGAACCAATCGCAAAGGGAACATTTTAATTTTCTTCTAAAAGTGCTAATAGTAATTTTTTTACTATTGATTCGACCGCTTTCGTGCATCTATTTCTTTATAGCATTTTATAAAGTAATCCTAAATGCTTATGCCGATAAAGCTATTGTTTTTGTACAAGTAAAAATATTGATCACTCCGTTCTTTAAACATTTTTTGTCGGTTAACTTTGATGCTCATTAAATTTAAATAAAGTAAGATCCTACCGAAACTGAGCAAGTTAGTAAAACAATTTTATAAGTCTATATCTATACTAATATTATAAAGAGGAAAGATTTGTATTTTTGAATTTTCGTATGTTTGTATGTTATGAATAAACTCAAAAACTACTGGGTCGATTTTAAAAATTCTTTCACCAATAGAAAGTTACATTATCTATAAGTAATATAAAGTAATATAGGCTATATTTTTGTGTATCTACATTGCACCCGTGTAAAGCCGGGGCGCGTTGCTAGTTATTTATAAAATTGTATGCTTAGGTTTTCCCCCCATCAATGTGGGACTTATAATGTAGACCTACTTTGACGTACATCCAGTATTCATCCTATATTATCTGTTGTGACCAATAACCACAGATTCTTAAAAGCATAGTATTGCAAAAAAATAAAAAAGAATGTTCATTGCCATGTAGAGGGCGCTGTACGGCTTGTCCGGTTTCTCATTCGACATAAGACAAGTAAGATGGCGGCGATTAATGTGAAAGGCGAAACGTTGTCGTTTTTCTGCTTGTAAATAAAAGTAGCAGCATTTTTTCAACGTTTAAACATATTAAAACAGAGAGACGTCTTTGCTTCAAAGTGTAGTTAATACGTGAATGTTCGTGAGTAATTTATGACGGTTTAAGTGGTTCTTCGTTTCACAATAGACAAAACCCGTCGTCACGAGCACTAGAAGAGTCGAGGCCATATTTATGATGTTATCTGTTGTGTGAGCGTCCTGTGAAACCACATTGATATTATTTATTTCAAAACTAAAGAGATGGTACGTTTGACGTTTGATGATTCATATACTCACTTCGTATTTAATGTTCTTTAACCTCGGGTCTAGTGTAGAAGCGCATTGACGCTACTGTATGAGCGGCACATTATCTTCATCGTTTTCGTATGTTTACTTCTTAAAGACAGTAATATTGCTTATATTCTATTAAATTATGAAGAAAATCAGTTTAGTCAACATCTTAAAGTACTATTTGTATCTAATAAGATGCTTCATTGTTGTTATTGTTTATTTATTGAATGTTGTTTCTTTTCAGGAGTGCAATCCATGTACAAAGAAGAATTAAACTTGAAAGATGATTATATGTTCTCCAGTGTAGTGGTATTTGATCATATTACATTTGTATAGTAAACTATGGATGAAAGTGTGGACTTAAATTGATATATTAAATAAACAATAACGAGACGGAGGTGGTAATGGATCCAGTCGGACCATGGTCAGCATATGCTTCATACAATCGGCTAGCTGGTGTTCAGGCTGGTGCTGCAAGTGGGGATTTTCATCACCACCTGGCAAGCAGTGGGACAGGCCTAGGCGGCCAATCAGTGCCATCAACCACAAGCCAATTGTTACTTCAGGCAGCTCATACAACTGCATCACTGGCAGGCCAATTAGGCTCATCAACTGCATCACCATTTAATCCGGGTAGTTTTTTGTCCCCGCCTGCTGTAAGCTATGATGCAGTTTTCTCACCATTATTTCATCATGCAAATCCCAAACCAGCACATTACAGTTCTTCTCTACAACATCGTCAAGTCATAGCACAAGCTCAAGCTGCAGTGGCTTCCAAACAGTCATCAGTAGAAACAGAACTTTCTTCATTAAGGGAGAATTATTCACATCAAGCAATTGCTGCACAGGGAACATCATTTTTTGATCAGCCTTCTACTCCTGGCAGTACAGCTGGTTTAAGTTGGCAAGGCAATAATCAGCTACCAAGTCCATTTGGAATTCTACCTCATGAAAGTGTTGTGCCTTCATCACCCAGCCCAGCTACGACAAAAGCAGGAGCCACTTATGACAATTTTAATGCTCATTTTGCAGCCGCTCAAAGTTTGAATAACCACATTAATTCTCAAATTACCAATGCTAGTAAACAAACAAACAGGTCAGGTTCTCCGGCGACTGCAACTAAACAACCTGTTTCTTCAGCATCAACAACATTTTTTCAATCTCCTTCGAGTTACGGAAATCAAAGTGACAATTCATATAGTACAAGTGGTTCTAAAAGTGGACTTTCAACACAACAGGATTATGCGGGAAGTAAGTCATATTCAAGTTCTGCAAGTTCCGCTGCTCATTCCCAGCAAACTTGCATTGTGTCAACTCCATCTGTGACCTCTTCTCCAACCCCTCCCAGTAAAGACTATCGCTCCTCATCGTCCAGTTCCACCCGCCCTTCCACATCCATCTATAATTCCCAATCCCCTAAAAGTGCCACCAGTGAAAAGACTTCTCGCCCTTCAAATAGTAGTAGTGGCTTTGTATCTCCCACATCTAAGGCACCCCAGGTTCAAACTAAAGCTCAAAGTAAAGTTTACCCAGAGATTAACAGTGAACAAAGAAAAAGTTGTGATTCTATTGATAAATTACAGCCCCAATCTTCACCTATAAGTTATTCTATAATGGATGCTCCTGGTAGGTTAAGTTTCAACAGTACTAATGGAAGTTCTAAGTCAAATAGAATAGGTAACTCCCCATATTCTTCCTCACAGACTTCCAGTTTTAGGCATTATCAAAGTGGTAATAATGTTGAAACAGATTATCATGTTAGGGCCAAAAGCAGTTCTAGCACTGACACTGGCTATTCTAGTAGTAGTTCTCAAAATGGACCCGATTGTAATATAGGTGCAGCTAAACGGCAAAGTCCTTTACAAGCAGCACCACAAACATCTCCTTTAGGTCATAGGTCTAGCCCTGCATATCCTATTTATCACAGTCCAATGAATTCTATAAATTCCCCACAACAACCACATCCAGAACATTACAGTAAAGTTAATATTCCTGCACCTAGATCTCCTTTAGATGCTTCAATTGCAAGACCACCTTCTCAAAATAGTCAAGTGGCCTACCCCTCAGTTATAACTAGGGCATTAGGCATTGAACAAGCCAAGTCATTTACTGAAAATCGCTATGAACGCAATCATAATTCTACACCAAACTGCTGGGAGTCTGAGAGACAAAGAAAGTATGCTAGTAGTAGTAACAGTAATATCGCTAGTAGTAGCTCTAATAATAATAATTATAGTAGTATATCAGAAAACAATACTCATAGTGATAAGACATCAACTCAATCTCAAAATTCTATGGATAGAACACTAAGTTTAAGTGAAAAACATAATTGCTATGATAGTAATAATGTAGCTTTACAAGATCTATCTAGTTGTCGCGGTGACCCTATGAGTATAGTTAAAAATTTACAAAGTTTACAACAGAGTTGTCAAGTACAAGAGTCAAAAGCAAGTAAAATTCATACACCTGTTCCAAGTGCTGTTACCGCAGCAAAAGTTGCTAGGCGGAAAAGTGCAGAAAAGACCATTTCACATTCTAATGAACTTTCAAATGCTGCTGTAATGGCAGACTATTTAGCAAGTAGAATACCACCACCTGCTCATAGTTCTACAAGTAATCAGCAGCAAAATGGAAGTTATTTCGATTTCGAACGGTGGAATCTCCCACCACCACCTCCAAAAATGTTTCCTGGAACATCTGCTTTTGGTTCACAAGCTCCTTTACATGCCACTAATTTTGCCAATCAACATCAAGCCCTTGCAATGCAGCATGGCCATGCATTGACCTATTTCCCTCCTTTTCACTTAGGCCCTCATCCAGATTTCCAATCTTCGGTGGAGTTAACACCGTTATCGTCATTCAGTGAAACTCCACCTTCGGCTTCCTCGTCATCGTTTTCAACGCCTGAAACTCGTGAAGAGGAACAGCCTAAGGTGGTAGTGCCCAATATAGAGGAAGAACTTGGTTTCCTTGCAGAACAACGAGCAAACTCTTCATCGACGGTAGCACCCGCTTCACAGCAGCAGAACCTAAACAGTGCCTCCCAAGACGCTACTTCGAAAATTATGGAAAAAAAATTCAATGTTCCTGTCACGGGCCCGGGGTCAGGCTTCATGGCTTCTTATTTGAAATTTTTACAAGGAGAACGTGACACGTCTCCCCCGCCAGCTGGCCGGGGCGCTAGGAAATCTACTTGGTCGAGATCAAACACTAATACTAATACAGTCAATAACAAAGTATACAATCCTAATGACGTCACAAAAAATCAGTGTGAAGCGAATTCAACACAGCAAAGTGCAAACGGCGCAATGGCCTCTTCGAACGCCTTAAACACGGGAATGTCCCTCAGTAACCCTGTCATGAGTCCAGCAGCCAATATGAACACGGCAGGTTTATTAGGTGCTAATCAGTTGCACGGGGCACAGTCGAATATTCTCGGTTCACAAGCAAAAGGTGTCGAGATAGACGACCCGAGATATTACCACTTAAATAAAGAAAGAAAACGAAAGTATGACGGCTCAGAGGAATCTGCGTATGATGCAGAGGAGGAAGCGAGGCGTTTGAATAAGCCCGTGCTGAATGTGCCGAGTACGCCTTTGAACGATAAGTCTAAGAAAGGTAGAACGGCAGCGATAAATAAGGCGACGCCGTCGGCCGTAGTAGCGCCCCAGCCGGCCCCGCCCAAGAAGCCACGACCGCCCGCCCCGCCGCCCGTGGCCCCGCTGCAGGCAGCGCCGCAGCAACAGTACTATTACCAACACCAACCCGAAGAAGGTGCGTTCAATTTATTAGATTTCCATTTGAGAAGTAGAGCGCGATGGTGAAGAACTAGCCCTGAAGCTTGTATGACAGGAGCAAGCTAACTGCCGTACTGGCAGCTGCCGTGAAAACTTGTTACATTTTAACTGTGATATGTAAATTTTTATTAGATGAAATCTATAAGTATTATTGACTACTGTAAATAGTTTCTATGGTAAAATGTGATGTATCTATCTTATTAGAGGTTGATATTTTAGGGTTAGTCTGTAACAAGATTTCACAATAATAATTGTTGTTTATAATGACACATTATTAGTGCCATTTAATTGTAAATTGTAGAAATTGTGACTCTTGTCATACTCGCTATTGAAGGGGTGCTACCATTAATAATTCCAAAAATGTGGTATATTTTTCTATGGGTTTGATACCAGTGGGTATCTTGTAAATATAAAATGTATTGTATTTACATATTTCGTTTAGTTTGTACTTATTATGATAGTGTATTCATATATTTCGCTGTTAGCTAAAGTGATTTTATATTATAAGGAAGATGAAATGCATAATACTTTGACAGTTATAAGCTATGAGAAAATAATTATGTATTTAGAAGATCATGTCGGAATATACGTTTTGTATTTCTATTTAATTGTTATTTGTTTATGCACAATTCTCAATATTTTATGTAAATACTTTTGTATAATAGGAGGAAAAACATAAAATAAATGCGAGTATATTACTGATGATTGTGTTACATAATTTTAGTTTTTAATTATTCCTGGTAGCACCCTTCAATTCGCCGTTATAGGGATAACATGTCCATTGTTTGATATTGTAATCTTAATTTTTATTTTGTCACATTTTATATCTTCCGTAATATAATTAAATACACCTGAGTTTAAAAAATGTGCACATGTTATCCGCATTGGTGAATAGTTCATCATCATCCCTTTCCTTAACCTATCCTGCCACTGTAATTTCTCTATGAATTTTATACAAATTATCTAATGACTGGGTTTCTGAGGTAAGATATATTTATTACTATTATTTCTATATTAATTTTTATTATAGAGATTAATGGTTATTTTAGTAGGTGTTCACTCGGCTGGGTTGGGCTACGGAGTGTATGGATCAACGGACAATGACGCTAACTCGAACAGGAAATTGCATAATATTAAATCCCATCAGCAGATTCCCAACACGGGTCAAATAGATAATACGAGACCAATCGAAGAAATGCCTTATCAGGTAATTACCGACTGCGCTTGTTTATGATTAGAGTTCCGATTTTGCAGTTTTGCATAGCCGTCAAAACAACACGATTTGTATATATATCTATACATATAATAAAAGAGTAGGATCGAAATTACGCTTCACTAAATATTTTTACCAGAAATTAAGAGGGGTGATAAAAGAAGGGTAGCAGAATGCATAAATGCAATTTTTAAGATTCTTGTCTGTCTGTCTGTCTGTCTGTCCGTCTGTCTGTCTGTCTGTCTGTTTGTTCACGCTAATCTCCGAAGATACTGAACCGATTATCGTGCAATTTACACAAATATATTAAGGAAAGCCCGGGGCAACATATAGGCTTTGTTTTATCAAAATCGGTTATCGGAAAGAAAAGTTATCATCATTTAAATATTATTTTAAAGGCACCATATCACCAATTTTCAATGCAAACTGACTCGCGTTGAACTTTTTCGAATTGTCAGATGTCAATCACAGTCTGATATGTAAATGAAATAGTTTGATTATTTCGCCATTTCCAATATATGTATTCGTAGAATAGTGGATATGCAGTCCCATAGCGTAGCTTCTGATGCGAGTTCGAATCTGAAGTTGAAATGAAAGAAATTTTTTTTGTATTTCTTTATTTATTTTTTGAAAGAACTATATTATAACAAAAATAGAAAATGTATTATTGAAATATTATATGAAAAAGTATTTCTTATGAGATCATTTATTTCACATTTTCATCAATCCTTTCTCTTAAAACAGAATTACGATTATTCGCCATTGCTTTTTTGCTTCCGTATCTTAGAGGTTTCCGCATTTAGCATCGGAAACCCGGGCAGGAATCCCGGGAATTTAACAAAAATATCCGAAAATGAAAATGACCAATTAAATGAACGCACGCATCTATTTAAGACAGAACATGCATTGAATCCAATCTTCGATTGAACTCTGATAAGTAGAAAAAAGACACATATCTGGATTTTGGTCACGTAAAATTTAATTAATATGAATCACCCTAAAGTTTCTTTAAAGTCAGGTTAATTATTTCAACTATTGAATTTCAAATCATCCTTCGAACCTCAATCTCAACCACCATTAAACATGTCGATAACATGATGCAAAAGCAACCGTCAATGACTAATTTGATAGCTCTTTCTCAAAAGAAATCACCAAGTACAGAGGGTGGAGGAGTCATTTGAAGAAAGCTTGCTCAAAAGCTCAGCTTAAAGTGAACTCCACGTGAATGAAGTCGCGGGCATTAGCTAGTATACAATATACATACCGAAAGTAACAAGGTCTGAGTAAAAATGAAAAAAAAATTAAAGCTATTATACTTAGGCGTTTTTTTTGTACCAAATTGTATAATTATTCTGACATACACAAAAACTCATATAATTATTTGTCTTATCATTATTTCATATCATATCATAGATGGAAAAACCGTGAATTCGGTTTCGGAATTCGCGCGGAATTGCGCGTTTCGGTTTCAGTCTATCAGATAATAGTATATACTTAATACGAAATTATTATGTTGAATTTAATTATTTTTAAATATTTAAATGACTAAAGGTATAAAATAAAACGCTGGATTTACCAATTATTAAGAAAGAGTTTTTAAGATATTAAACTTATCGTCGCTCTAGATGTGACTCCTCGTAACTGCAAATTCATAATATGATTTTACCTTTCTGATGTAGAAATAGCTGTAAATTAAATTTGCTGGGTGAAAAGTTCAATTTCCAAGTCTAAATCTACTCGAGGATATCTATTTCAGCCGGGCTAGCATGACCGCCACGAGATATATCTCGCGCGAGAGAAGACATACTAAGATGTTAAATATCTCGATATATTATATCTCGACATCGACAATTTTGATAGAAAAGATATCTCGATCGACAAATGTATCTATTTTTGATATTAAAAGTCGAGTTTTAAGTGTAATTGTCATGTTAGACCCGAAAGAAATAAAGCGATGGTCGATTAAAACACGAGAAAACGGTAGACAAAATTTTGTCGCGCTTGTCATGCTAGCCCGGCTGATAGTGATTATAGATGTGCATAGCGGAGATTATTTGTAAATATATGGATACTTGTTACTTTTAATTAATAATAACATTAACAACGCTATATTTTCAGTCCGGAGAATTTGTAGCGTTAAAAAATGAACTTGCTGAAATGTGGCCAACGATATGGAGGGTGGATGGGAAAACGTTATTACAAAAGTACGAGCCTTTTGAAGATAACGGAAAAGTGTTGTACAGGAATATATCAACGGTAAATTCCGACTTCCTTACTCATTATTCATAAAATAAAAAGAAATTGGCAGCACTTAAATTTCTCTATCTATATTCTATCGGTCTTATTCATAAACGTATTAAAAGCTAGATATAGTTAAAATATGTTTTGTTTCTTTCGTTCTGTTGTTTTTTTATATTCGATAGAGCTAGACAAGGCATATTTTAACTATATCGAGCTTAAAATACGTTTATGAATAAGGCCGTATGACTTTAAAGGTTTTGTAAAAATATATATAAAACGGAATGAGTTCCTATTCCTAGAACCTTTATCGATAGACACGTTTGAAACCTCGGAAAATAGTAAATATTTGTTCTAATATTGTAACCATAATTTTTTTCCAGTATACAGTATGGAATCCGGAAAATAAGAAACTATATACCCAAGTCCAAGTGAAAATTCGTTCCCAAACACATTTGGAAACAATAGTAGAATTAGTGAGAAGCGATTTGCAAGGGGATGATTGTCACTTCATAGACAAAAGAATGTTAGAGACACAAATGTATCAAGAGAACTTTGAAGTGTACATACAAACGTTAATATCACACGCATTAGATCCTAATTTCCTGACAGAAATATTTCAGGAGCAAGGTGAGTATTTTACTTTTTTTTTTATTCGGTTTGGCTTGCTTTATAGATCAGTTAGATAATATAAGGGCGCATTTTCATTGGTCGATTTATTTTCTGTGTACGCATGCCGGGGTCCGTTTCATTAGTTAGGAAAAGTATTCGGTGCGTAGGAGATTTCTGCTACGCACCAGTATTGATTAGTAAGAGTAGTTATGAAATACGTGTGTACGACGATTGACTCCCCGCAACCAGCACGATTTCAAGTCGACGTTACGCCGATACAATAATGCCCTTCAAATAAGAACACTTGTGTAAATTAAGTGGCGCATCTTAACCTTTCCTTCGAAACAGGTGTTATATGCGGGTTAACCAAATCTTGCACGTTTTACTCACACAAAGAAGATCAATGAGGATCAGTAACGTTATAGCAAATTCAATGAAATTAGTATCCACGTTATTCTTTATGACATAAGAATGATATATCTTTTTGAATTATCCAAATCGGACCATTACTTACGAAGATATTAAGTGATAAACGTGTGCCGTTCCTGCCGCGAAAAGTGAATGTACGCGGGAGCGTGTGACGTCACTGTGACGGAACGGAGCGCAGCCTAGTACCAGCGCTCTTACTTCTCGATTTAACGAAGCTGTTAGAATGTAATTTTGTGATATTTTAAGTATAAAACATACATAATAATATGAGAACTAATAAATTAGACGCTGGTTTTGTGCAAGCTCAATCAGATAACCTTCCAAAAGTGGAGTATTTCATGGTATTTAACTACCTAGAATGATTTCTAAGTTCACTAGCGCTGAAATCCGTGGTTGGAAAGCGCTCAAAGGTAAGGGTACTGCTTATTATTTACGATCGTAGGTACTTATTAGTAATCTTTAGTTCTAAGTGGACGTATGTTGATGTTAGAAATAATGAATGTAAGTGTATAGGTACAGGGACGAATTCAGAACTTATGAATAAAGTGCTTATAGAATATTGATTAACTAATAAAATAGATTATTTCGTGGATGGCTTTTTAACCTACTTGCGCTTTAGTGTATGGTACGTTATTTTCCATATCTTCTTCCAACTGAAATATATATTAGATGCTTATAAAATATTGTTATTCACTCTTTGCTTTTTACCCGAGTACGTCCCTGTGTCATTTGTTTTGACTCTGGAATATTACCTACATAGAAATGGGAATAGGTAGGTACGAACGTAGTTTTATCTACAAAAAATTAAGTAGTTACGTTTTTATTGGTTTTTATTAATACAGCCTTCGATCAACAATATACTAGATATCGGGTCGACGCAAAAAATCCGTGCCGGTAAATATCGGCTCACTTGAAATGTGAGAGTCTATTTTGTTTAGTTCTCTTCAAGCACGGCCAATATTAAGACGTTTCACAATGACACAGTTTGTCTTCAAAAATTGCGAAAATAATTCCCGAAAAAACAATTTTACGGACGGAGTCTTATTTTTGGTTAGTACATATAAAATAAGATATATTTTAAGCTTTCAAACTAACAAATAATTGAAAATTTGAACAAAATTATCTGTTTTAAATGAACGCTACAAATGTTTGGCCAAGGTTGGCCAACACATGCGCTAACTATTGTGTAATAGAATAGTGGATGCATGGAGTAGATTAGTACTAAAATAATTCTTACTATCTAAGGATAAGCATCCGTAGTAATAATTATTATAAATGCGAAAGTGATTTTTTTTGTTTGTTACGGTTTCACGCTAAAACGGAAAAGAAAATATTCCAATCTGTATACAGGGTGTATTTGAAACGCTTCCGTTAACTTCGTGGTTATTTATATCACCTTTGAACTAACTGATTGCCGCTAATCATTTATTTTTAAACGGCTTTTTAAAAAAATGTTAAAATTTTCCACGCGCAATGTATTCACTACCGTAACTAAGCATATATAGATGTAGAATGTAGATATAGATATAGCATGGCGACAAGCGGTCGGACACCGACCGGCAAGGCAAAGGTGCGATAACGCGCCCTTGCCGAGGCCTTCTCAGACCTACCTTATGCAATGAGATTAAAAAAGAAAAACATCTACCGTTCGCTCCGATGGGTCGTGAGTTCGAATCCCACCGGGACGACATTTTTAAAATTTGCTGTAAACATGTCAGACGGGAGTCTGGTAATTTCGGGCATTGAACGGGTGAGAATATTGAAATTCCGATCGTTAACGAACCACCGTTCATAGTTGGAAAAACCGTGAAGTGCACATTGCGCTTTTCGGTTTCAGTGTATGGATTTCCGAATGCTCGAAGTAAAAAGTAGGTCGAAAGCGCATCATTGACTGATGTTGTGTGGCTGAGGTATCATCAACCATCAAGTGAACCTCATGCTCGTCTGTCGATATCTAACATAAAAAAAAACTTGTGTAGGACGATAAATTTCGATCGTAAAAAAACCAAGTCGGCTCGGTTAACAATGGAAATTCAACGTCTCACAACTCGGCAAAGGTTAAGAGTTACAAGAAAAAAATAATTAGACATAAAACGCTCGCTATAATAAAATGATAAAAATAGTGCATACCTACCTACTGAACGAAAATGAGAACTTGAAAACATTTTAAAATATCTTGATTTTAATGAATACTTTCGAAATAATCGATATAAACTTATACAAAATAATCAATAGTAACAAATACAAAAAACAATTCAAACAAGCTTTTATTTAGGAAAAGTTTATCTTCTTCTTTTTAGCGCATTTAAATAAAATCTTGTTATTAAAAAAGTATCTTTCTTTTAAATTCATTTTAAATTTTTAGTTTATTTATTCGTATTCTCAGCAAGTCCTTTCATTTGATACCCATATTATAGGAAAGCATAAAAAAAATCCGGCCATCTTTTGATGTCCACCATATTGTATTTAGAGTGATGTAACTTTATTTTACGAATTTTTCTCAGCAAGCCCTTTAATTTGATACCCATATTGTAGGAGTGCATTAAAAATAACTGGTCTGCCATCTTGGGATTTAGAATGATGTCACACTATTCATAGTCATTCAAACTAAACGTGTATACAAAATTTCAGCTCAATCGATTGAAAATATCTGCTTCAAAATTGAGTTGCAAGATTCCCCTCAACAAACAAATTAGTTCCATACATTACATAGCAAGTTAAATAAAGAAGCTACACTAATGAACACTTTAAAAACGGCTTGGATTTTTCACATTAAAAGTAACAAAACAAAAATTTACAAAACCCAAGAACAGTTGTCTAAAATAAGAAAATACGTATTGCGTTTAGATTCAACTTAAAATTAATTTCAACAGAAGGATAAAATACTGACGGTGACTGACCTGACTAACTTCTTTCTATTCTGTAATAACATACAACTCGCGAGTAACTTCTTTTTTATTTCCTCGCCACTATCACATTCACGGTCAAATACTCATTCTTTTACATAACCCCACAGAAAAAAGTCCAGTCACAAAAAAAACTAAAATTTCACAACTAGATATTAAATTAAAAGTATTCACAAAACACTTCATTAAAGTAACTAAAGTATCGAAACTCGGATACGGAAGAATACGGCGAGAGTGCAGTGTCAACTGCAAGCGCGGCGATCAACTAAGGCACCGTGATGCCAACTACTATAAAATGTTCCCCATAGAACCAATTTCAAATACCCCTAAATATCTTAAAAACCCCTAAAGGTTTTGTTGTACACTCGATATGGGAGGTAATTTCAAATATGACTTAAATAAAATGCATTCAAGTAGCATAAAATAACTGCTGTATTTATGTGGGTGCATTTTAAACATTTACATACATTAATTGAACCGTTAACAATAAAATTCGAGGTTCGAGGCTTATAAACAGTATAAAATCGTGCGTTTTTTCTAAATAAATCGTGATTAAAGTACCTACCTCCTAAAAATCCCCCTAGACAAATGTTACCGCTAAAAACATCTATGGACATCTTGATTCTCCCTTGGGGGAAAACCTCCAAGTTGGCAACACTGCTAAGGCAACCGACCTTGATACATCACCTTTGTATTAAACCGACTTTGCACGTGCCAAATATTTTCAAACGAGGCGGTTTTTAGTCAAAGGATACCGCCTAGACACGAAGGAAGCCGCGAGCGGCGTTCACCGTACCACAGGGATGCGAAAGTATCTATCGATAGTTTTGGATATCGCTAAGTTATACTTTTGTTAAATACATTATCGAATTACATTAGTTACATAATAGGAACTGTATTGGTTGGTATCTATGTATCGAAATATGTTTTTAGTAATGAACAATAAAACATGTTTGCGCTCTCTTTAATAAAAACCACATTTACATATGAATTAAAGTTTAGTTTCATCATTCAATAAATAGTATTTAATATTTTTTGTTTTTAAAAATGTTTCTAAAATAAGTCTATTAAAAAAAAAGAACATTAATTAAAATGATAAATAAATATCCATACACACAAATTGTTGGTAAAGGCGAATTATTGTAAATCCTAATGAAACCTATCATACGGAAAAAACAATGTACTCAAACGTGGGCGGAGCCGGAGGCAAATGCTCGATAGTTTAATTTTACAAATCACAACACTATTATGGTCGGCGGCATTTTGTCCAGAAGTTATAGATATTCTATGTTATTGCCTATTGGTGTGCATGCGCTCCCGAGATGTGCACGCCTGACAAGATTCATAGTTTAATTATTATGAGGCAATCGCAGTGCCATACGCATTACGTAATAATACGGATGTGTTTTGTTATTTTTGAACTACGTAGTATCGTCTTTGTGCATTGTTTATGTGTATAACATATTTTGTAATATTATTTCGTGGTGATAGTTCAGTGTGGTGTCGTGGTGAAGTGATTTATGAGTAGAACGAACTTCAAAATAAGGTAGGTCTTTTAATTTGAACTGCTTGTTGGCTTTGATATCATGAAACTTCATTTCAACATGAAACTGTATTTTGAATATGAACCTACGATTGATACGGGAGATTTTGAAATTGTCATTTAGGTAGTTATTTGGTAGCTAATTAAACAGTTTATGTACATAGATACTTCTTTGTATTTTTCGTACGGATTAAATAATCAATAACAAACAGTAAGACTCAGATTAAACACAGTTTATTTAATCTTAGCAGTTAGATATCTAAATGAAAGTACATACGACAGATTGAGTCATTATTTTCAAGATATGCTGGGAATTAAGTAGTCAATTACGTTAGACATAAAGGCATGTTTTGTTATTATCAAAGAACCTGAAATAAATATTTTTGTTAGATAAGAATTATCTTTTCTAAGTATTTTTTAAAAATAACTTTTTGTCGATTATTTAAGTATACGAAAAAGTGTAGAAGACTAAAAATAAATCATAAAAAGAAGGAAAGGTTTGGTGGAACATGCGGTGGAACATCTAAGGGGTACCTGATATTTAGAATACCTAATACCTAGTAGGTATCTATTTACGTACATGCATAGCGTATGTACGTAAATAGGTATCTACCTTGTTGTATTCCTATTATTTTTAAATCAAGGATTCTCAAAATACATAACGGTTAGACGATTTAAAAGCAAGATTTATTAAATGATTATTTTGAGTTAGTAGGTACAATTTTGGAATTAGTTATTTACGTACTAACATGTGTTTAAGCACATTTTAATGGTGGTTTTTAAGCGGCATTGAATCTATGTCTATGTAATATCTTTGAGTTGGTATCTATGTAACCTCATCTTTAATCTTTAATAAATTATAAAGAGGAAAGATTTGTATTTTTGTATGTTATGAATAAACTCAAAAACTAATGGACCGATTTTAAAACTTCTTTCACTAATAGAAAGCTACATTATCAGCGAGTTACATAGGCTATCATATTTTTTGTGTATAGTACATCTACACTGCACCCGTGTGAAGCCGGGGTGCGTTGCTAGTCTTTGATAAATAGTCAACAAGATTTAAAGAGTTCTTTATAAAAGTCTTGTTTACTGTCAGGAGATGATTCATAAATCATTAAGTGTGGTTGTAGATTTTCTTAGGGAGTTCGTGTACCTTTCTTAGATATTTAGATGAAAAAAATCTTTGACAACTTAGGTTAGGACGAGTACCCCGTATACTAAGCTTTTTTTATGTCAGATATCGACAGACGAGTATGAGGTTCACTTGATGATAGGTCCTACCTATCCTACCGATACCTCGGCTACAGAATATCAGTTCTAATGCGCTGTCGACCTAATCATTTTTTCTTAGAGAATTGGGAATGCCATAGACTGAAACCGAAACACGCAATATGCACTTCACGGTTTTTCCATCTTTGAATGGTGGTTCGTTAGCCGATCGGAATTTCGATATTCGTCCCAACCGTTCAATGCCCAAAGTTATCAGACGTAGGGAAGACATGCTTACGGAAAATTATAAACATGTCTTTCCGTTGGGATTCGAACACACGACCCATCGATACACACGGCAGTTGTTCTACCGAATGCGCCAACGAGTCCGTCAGAAAGTTCATGCGATGCGCGTTAGGTACCGACGCGCGAGTCGATTGTTCATGGTTCAACGATCGCAGAGCGCGAGCGGGCGGGCCGGGCGGAGCGGGCGGTGGGAGGAGCGAGATGACGGAGTAAATAGATTGCGAGATGGAATAAAAAAAATAAAAAAATAGAATTTTGCTGAAATTTATAATGAAACTGGTTGTATTGACATATCTGAGTTCCAAAATTGAAAATCAGGGTTTTTTAAATTGGTGAAATGAACACTTTATTTTTTAAAAAGAAGCACTTTTCCGAAACGGGTATAGGTAGTATAATCATATCCCGAAGTTATCGGAAGTCCTATCCTTCCACCCGGTATATTCGGAACATTTTGCGGATATTATTATTTAACATACGAATTACTATTTATATAAAACATTATATTATTGTTTATCAAATATATTATAGTTTTTGTACCCTACTAGATACCTACATGATAATTTACACATTGGTGTTTCATAAACTATACTAATAATACCAAAGTCTTCGAAGTTAGTCAAGTATGTATGTATAATACATAGATATGTATATATATATATATATATATTTTGGTAACTAATAAAATCATATTTCAACTTCACTCTTTTCTTTGTTCCCATTGAGCAGTGTCATTTTTTCAAAATTTGACAAGGAACGAGGCTTAAATAATCGGTACACTTTTTTCGTGAATTTTGTATGCGACCTGAAGTCTATTTAATACTATGTCAATGAATACAGCAGACTTAAAATAAGATAATACTTAGGTACACTACACGTAATAGTAGGTATCAACTTATTTCCAAATTAGCTAAATATAGTTATAGTTATGTAGGTACGTAAATCGAAACTATCTTCACACCAATGTCTTGTAGCCTGGGCAGAGGGTAGAGTTTTATCATTTATCTTCTTACATCGGAATACCATTTTTACGAAGTTTTGGGTTTTTCGGCACGTTAAAAAGTAGTTTTTCTGGGGTTTTAATAGAAGTGTTTGTACATTTCAATACTATACAATATTTACACATAGTTTAAAGGTGAATTAAACACAAATCGGACACAAACTTAATGTTTTAGTCACAATTAACCAAAGAAAATACTGCGCGCCATACGGCTTACAGGCGGCGACCGTCACAGTGACGTCATAGCAACCGCGGCGGCCTCTCAGTGAACTTCGCTAGTAATTTGGTCATAACTTCGTCAATTATTATCGTAGAACAAAAATTTTTGCACTGTATGTTAAGGATTTCTTAGCTCTTTAAATCTGCATTCTCAACTAAAAACGTTACGGATCCTCATTAGCCTCTTAATGTTTTACCAAATAGATTTTTTGCAGAAAACATTTTATTTTATCCTCCTGAAATACTCGTATTTGTATTGTATGAAGTACTATGACTTAAACTAGTTAAAGCAATGATTTCACAATTGTACAATTTTGATGTTTAAAAAGAGTAACTCCCAAATTGCATCATCATTCCTAATTATAACTGCGAAAGAATGGAACTCGCTGCCGGCTTCTATCTTTCCGGACCACTATAATTAAGAATATGCTTCTTCTAGACAGACAGAGAAGGGTGGTGATAATATTATGATCTAAGAAGGGGCTTCTTAGATCATAATATTATCACCAGGTGGGATCGCGGTAAAATAGTCTGCCTATTATGCATTAAAAAAATCTTACCGGCTCTTCTCGCTAGAAGCAACATTCTGAACCAGTAAAAGCCATACAAATTAACGATTTTAAACGTGCTTTTGAAAGTTTATTTGAATAATAGTAATTATTGTCGAGGTGGAAATAGACGATTGCCGGACTAGTTGAGGTTGAACTTTGACTTCTAAAAATACGAGGTCGGTAAACGCCTTTTCCGCCGAGGCTTAGGTATATAGGAAACATTTTCTCAAGGAAAACTTAAGCAAAGGATTTCGTTCAAAACTATCCATCAATAAAATATCATAAATTTTCTGTAGCAACATTTTTTAAATTTTCAGATTCGAGATCCATTTTTTTTTGTATCATATATCGACAGACGAACATGAGGTTCACCTGATGGTAGGTGATACCTTAGCCACAGAACATCAATCAATGATGCGCTGTCGACCTACTTTTTTACTTCGACCATTGGGATTCGAACCCAGGACCCATCGATGCGCACGGCAGGTGTTCTACCGATTCTACCGTCTAAATCACTTTTCGAACGTAATGTACTTATTTCCGCTCATGTTTAAAAAAATATATTTTAATTGGAATATACGTAATTGCAGACGAATACTTCCTCTCGAACGTGAAGACCGTGGACGAAGTTACGGAGACGATGCGGTCGCGGGTGTCGAGCGGTGCGGGGGGCGCGGCGGGCGGCGGCGGGCGCGCGCTGGACGCGGCCGTGGCCACGTGGCCGGGGCTGAGCGTGGCCGCGGGGAACGGCGTGTGCCGCGCGTGCGTGCGGCCGGCCGTCGCGCGCCTGCTGCTGTACGGACAGCCGTACAACCCCGGCACGCTGGAGCCCGTGCAGCCGGACGCGCGGCTCGCCTATGAGAAGGTAGCCTAGCACATACTGATGGTGGTGGTGGTCAGCTACGAGTATCTCCCCATTATATGCTTAGGTATATACTGTATAGTTTATAGGTACTTTTGGTACTTGTTTTCTTTTTCTATTTATTTTATCATATCAACAGGCCGATGGGTCAAAGGGCATCTTTGAATTCTTTTTTTAATATTTTTTTTGTTAGATATAGACAGACGAGCATGAGATTCACTTGATGGCAGATGATACCTCAGCCACAGAACATCAGTGAATGACACTTTTTACTTCGAGCATTCGGAAATCCATAGACTGAAAACGAAACACGCAATGTGCACTTCACTCTTTTCCATCTATGAATGGTGGTTCGTTACCCACTACCCACCTTACCCACCTCCCACTCGATCAATGCCTGAAGTTACCAGACGTGGGGAAGACATGCTTACAGAAAATTATAAACATGTCGCCCCGGTGGGATTGGAACCCACGATTCATCATTGCGCACGGCAGGTGTTGTACCAAACTCGCCAACGAGCCCGTTAATCAAAAAGTCTAAAGTTTTTTTGTCATATCAACATTGTCCTCGCTAATTTTCGCTGATGGGTCAAAGGGAATCTTTAAATTCTCCTACATATTTAAATTTTTAAAAAAGGTAACCACTGAGTTACTTGCCGGCTCTTGTCGATAGAATCAATAACAAAATTGACGATTCAAACATGCTTTTAAATGTTTACATTTGAACATTTGAATTGGTGTAAATAAATAATTTTTAATATATATCTATATATATAAAAGAAAGTTGTGTTAGTTACACCGTTTATAACTCAAGAACGGCTGTACCGATTTTAACGATATCTTATTTGTTGGATTCCTCTATGTCCGGAATAAGATATAAGCTATTAAAATATTGGAAAAAATCAGGAAACAAATATATGCATAAAATTAATTATAAAATAAATTAGATTCGGAACTCCGCCATCTTGACAGCTCACGTCATGCATTCTTATCTTTTTTGGAATAACACATGTCCACTGCAAATCAGTGACATATTAGACAATTATAGTGGGTAAATGGGCATGTTCAAATTTAAGAATAATTATATAATTTCGAAGCCAAAGTTGTGGCAGAACAACGTCTGCGGGGTCCACTAGTATTTGTGAAATAAAAGTGTGAATAACGCGAGCGTACGATCGCAGGAGTTCCTGGTGTGCGCGGCGTGCTGCGGCCGCGTGCAGCTGTACTCGCGGATAGCGCACCAGAAGTACCTGATGTACGCGGAGTGCAGCAAGCGCGTGGCCGAGAAGCGCATGCAGAACCCCGGCAAGGACACCACCGCGATACTCAACGAGCTGCTCGCGGACGAGCCCTGGCTCTCACAGGTACAACACTATACTATACCTCATGTACGCGGAGTGCAGCAAGCGCGTGGCCGAGAAGCGCATGCAGAACCCCGGCAAGGACACCACCGCGATACTCAACGAGCTGCTCGCGGACGAGCCCTGGCTCTCACAGGTACAACACTATACTATACCTCATGTACGCGGAGTGCAGCAAGCGCGTGGCCGAGAAGCGCATGCAGAACCCCGGCAAGGACACCACCGCGATACTCAACGAGCTGCTCGCGGACGAGCCCTGGCTCTCACAGGTACAACACTATACTATACCTCATGTACGCGGAGTGCAGCAAGCGCGTGGCCGAGAAGCGCATGCAGAACCCCGGCAAGGACACCACCGCGATACTCAACGAGCTGCTCGCGGACGAGCCCTGGCTCTCACAGGTACTACACTATACTATACCTGATGTACGCGGAGTGCAGCAAGCGCGTGGCCGAGAAGCGCATGCAGAACCCCGGCAAGGACACCACCGCGATACTCAACGAGCTGCTCGCGGACGAGCCCTGGCTCTCACAGGTACAACGATATTGACTAACGGTGTCCTCTTGTTTTTTAGTATGTTTGATTTGGGGTTTCAGATTTTTAATTACTGGATCCCACGTGTTGGAAAGTCTCAAAGCATATTCATCAGTATTTTATTTAAATTTGAATGTTTTAATTATTTCAGTTGTTCCGCGACGTTCGACATTCCTGGGCGGAGGCGGAGTCGTGGGAGAGGAAAATGAGGCACGCGATGTCGAGACAGATGATATAACATTGGATATAACTGTCTCGCTCGGACCCCAAGTGTACTGTTCAAAATACACTTTGTATGGACAATATTTAATTTTAAATCTGTGACATGTGCGAAATGTATGTATCTATTTGATTTTATATTTAATTTTTATACCTGTGAAATAATATGTACTGAATTTATCTGTTTTTTTATATCGATACTTACAGGCTAGCATTTAATTAGCTTAATATTATGTACTAGGAACAGATTTTGATATAATTTAATATGGTATGCCTGTTACCAACACTATAAAGCGAGTTGATGTAAGCTTAAATTACAGACATAAGGTAGTTAAAAAAAATACTATAATATTACATAGGTTTTTTACCTTTAGGTTGGTAACTTGGCATACAATATTTAATTGTATAATGTATACATCACTTATCAACATCACATATTTTTTTTACATAATGAGTTAAAAATTGGCTGTTACTTAGTATCAGTTGTAGGAAAGTGCCGGTGCCATTTTGTAGAACAACCAAAAGATTATATGTGAGCGCGCTTTTGGTGGATGCCGATGTCAGTGTTGCCAACTTGGGAGTTTTCCCCCCAAATTTAGGGGAATCAAGATGTCCAGGGGGATTTTTAGGGGTGCTTTATTCAAGATTTTTTTTAGAAAAAAACGCACTATTCTATACAATTTACATTAAGCCTCGAATCTCGAATTTCATTGTTAATGGTTCAATTAATGTATGTAAATGTGTAAAATGCACCCACATATTTGAATGAATTTTATTTAATTCATTTTTGAAATTACCTCTCATACCGAGTGAATTACAAAACTTTTAGGGGTTTTAATCGATATTTAGGAGTATTTGAAGTTGGGTCTGGGGGGAACATTTTGTAGGAGTTGGCTTCACTGGCCGATGTGTCACCGCCCGATAGGAGACTTAATATGATTAGAGTAATTGATATTTAGACTATTCTGTCCCTTACTGTTTACGCGGCATATTTAAGTGCTATCTTTTCGAGCAGTATTGCCGTCTTTCTTTATGAGAGAACGTGACAGCGCGATACAATTTGTATAGCTCTGTCACTTTCTATCGCCAAGAACTCCTGCAATACTGCGTAAAATATTATTAACCCTTTGCACTCGAAGTTTTTTTTATTCGTATTACCGCAATTTTAATAGAATAGTCATATCACGTAATAGTATATGTCAAAAGATATGCGCATTACATAATAAATGACGATTAATTTATAATTACGATTTGTGATTCTTTATGAAAATTGGGCCCGAACAACTTGCGAAAAAGTATCCGTATCGTCGAGCTGTCATTTGTATGAAATTTCAAATGATTTCTCATACAATTGACAGATGGACGATTCGAATACTTTAGTCCAATAGTAGGGTTGGACGAAAGACCATCGAGAAAGTATTCAAATCGTCATACTGGCAGTTATATTATGAGAAATCATTTGAAATTTCATACAAATGACAGATTGACGATACGAATACTTTTTCGCAAGTTGTTCGTGCTAAGCCCTCTGATAATTAATTATTTGCATTTTCTCCATAGCGGAGCCCTCGAATTAGAAGACTTATTTTAAATAGGGATTGGAGGTATTGAGTGCAAAGGGTTAAAATATGGTTAGTGTTTGAAAAATAAAGAGGCAGATAGTTTTTTTAAAAGAGATCATCCATAAAGTACGTCACACGTTAAGGGGGAGGGAGGGGATCGACCAGGTGTGACATTGTGTGACAAGGGATGGGAGGGATCGTCAGTTTCGTGACGTCACATTTCTAAATCTTAGACATCAAAGTATTAAAATGCCAAATTTGAATTATTAACGAAAAACAAAAATATTTTCAACTCTACCCGTATGAATATATGGTTTAAATTGTTTTGTTGGCGAGCTCATACTCGGTCTACTAGTGTCTCGCTAGCCGCCTGAGCTCTTTGTAAATGTAAATAGAACTAATTACGGAAATGCTTTTTTTATTTAATAATTTCTAGATGTAAAATTACAAAATATGTGACGTCACTAGGAAGACTCACAAATGTGACATGGGTCCCTCCCCCGTTCTCGTCCCCGTAAAAAAATCACGAAATTAGTGTGACGTACTTTATGGATGACCCCAAAGTGTAAGATCTAATCCCTGCTTAGTTCCCGAGTATTGTAATCAAATATTGTTTTAGCTGTTGAGGTACGGCTCTTCAAGTATATTCCTTTGCGTTGGTTAAGTAAAATACAGTATAGTTCGTTAATGTAATATTACACTTAATCGATCGTTTCGTAAACTACAGGTATACAAGATGCTGTTATTTTTGTTCATTTAGGCACGTTTCACAAAATACCATATCTGATATTCACGAACCGAGAGGGATACACGCTAACATGTATAATGTGTATATTTTTTTAATCAATGGGCAATATCAGTAAAACTAATGGCGGAACCACCATACATACAAGCCCAAAAGCCCGGCTTGCCCTATTAATTAAACCATAAAATAAAGACAATAATGTCCTTAACGTCATTATTGGCCGAATTCTTGAACGCTAATCAACATTGAGGTGTACTTAAAAGTATATCTAACCCTTTCATTACGAAGGTAAAATGAAAGACAGAAACATTTTAAGAAGCCCTCGGGTTTTAATTATCGTTTCAGTATTCCGCAGTATATAAGTCATATATAAACACGTATTACGTTAAAGGCGGCTGGCTTAATGAGTAAAACTTGTGTAATATACATTAGCGAACTTGCTGAATTTGCGTGAACGAAGCGTACGGATGTTACGAATTGTCTTATCTAGATAACTATTAGGTCTAACCAAACTGAAACAAAAGCCTTATAAAATACGTATTGTAAACAGCAATAATATTGTAAATATGTTTGATGTCGGTGTGCGATGCTGTTTAAGGACGATGTTGTTTCGAGTGTAATGTGTACGATACATAATGTTATTATGTTGTACAAAAACTGCTTATTTATAGTTTACGCTTTGATAAATTCTTGAAATTCAGAAATCCTGCCTAAATATTTTATTAGTTTTGTATTTACTGTATTTTATTTGGTTACCCGCGAGATACTGGTTACTATGCATAATTATCAAGTCTAATATAGTGATAATAAATTTTTATATATCTACGTATATTTTTATTTTGTTTCAATAATCTAAATTTTTGCAAGACTCGTTTTCGATAGTTATAAATAAGTATTCAGGTAAAAGATCTAATTTACATTCCTAGCTGAGACTGAACGCGTGATAATATTTTTGTGACATGCTGTCGCCTAATACAACGTGCATTGTCAAAAAAACGCGTTCTCCAATTAAAAAACACCAAAATTTGGCTGATTATTTTTTATTTAAGGAAACCGATAACTGATCGAACAAATGAAAAAGATTACCTTTATTTTTAGAGCTAGTTAAGTAGACGATATTTTGTATAATTGCGTTGGGTTGTATAGGTTTAACAATTTATATACACTGATGTAAGCATATAAGTTCTACGCAGAGTTATGTTTAAGAATGTATAAATACAACAATATATCCGGTAAAAATAAAAACGAACTTATTTATTTTATCTGGATTAGGAATCTTCTGATTTGTACGACTATATTTTCTACACACTAATTGACATAGGAATTCTTTGAAATAAACATCTTACTTTACAAACTGTTTTTTTTATTATTATAAGAAACAAACGGTGTCTTTTAAAGAGTGATAATTTTAATGGTTTGGAAGTATTTATTCGCCACACTTTAATGACTACCGAAGATATTCTTAGAAATTACAGTAAATTTCGGTAATAACGACGGCGGAGGGACCACTTTAATGACGTCGCTACATCCGGAGGCCTCTATATCCGCAATAATAAAAAGTCATGTACATATTTACTTATCAGTTATTTAATTGTTATACACGGGTGTTATTCAAAATTAAGCTTGCACGCTGTGAGGTGTATTCCATTTTCATAATTCCTTCTACATCTAAATTATTTTGGTCTTCACCAAACAAAGAGTAGTTTTTGTGACTTTTTTTAAGAAACTGTTCACTCACTGGAAATTGCTATGCAACTGTAAAGTTTAACTTCGTACACGTGCTAAGTAGTCCTACGTACAAACAAAACATTTGTTTTACCATCTGTGAATGTGAACAAAGGATAAGAAAGCTTAATAGCTTTATGAATGAGTCTTTGTGCCTTTGCCGAATCAGTCGCAATATCCGCAAGGGATTTCTAGGAATCTGTCATAAATGGTTCATAAAAACAAGTCGCTATTCCCGAAATTGACGCTATAGCCGAAGTCGCTATTACCGAATGAATTTCTTACGAAAGTATGCTTTAAATTCAAGGGACGTAAGTTTGACGTCGCTTTAACCAAATGGTCGTTACAACCGAGGTCGTTATTAATGAAATCCACTGTAGTTGCAAACTCAAAAAAATTACCTGTAATAATGGGTGTTTGGAAGACAGAAGCGATATGAAGCGCTTGTAAGCAAAATGGCTATCGGTAAGCGCTGTCAACTGCTAAATAGCTACTTTCTTTTAGGGCGCTAAGTTAGCTTTAACCGGGAAACCTTAGGTTAAAGTTTGTACCAATTATTATGAATAACTAATGAAATAAATATTTTTCGGACTGACATTATTATTAATTTTAATAATACTTTAAATTAATTGCACAAAACATCTTATAAATTGATTTCAAAACAGACAAAATAAATAAGAAAAATGGCGGATTTTGTCAACGCTGTTGAAGTTACCAAATGAGTCCGGCCCACTATTGTATAGTAGTTCGTTTCTCAGCGCGAGCAAGTTCATTATTTTTTCCTTAATTTTACACTTGTTTTATCCGATTTTTATGGGATTGTATGACTTTTCCTGGAAGAAATCGCTACCTAGCGATAAGGCCACCAATATGTACTTATCTAGATTACATAATATATTTAATATATGTGTGTTCCAAACATTAAAAAAGTCATCTTCATTAATAATAAAAACACTTAAATTTTTGAAAGGTATTTTGAATTGAAGTCCTTGCTGCCTAAATAAAAGGGAAGACAGTGGATCTCGTAAAATACATTATCAACATTGTAAGTTTAAACATAGTATAAAACCTTTTGTTGTGTGTAGTATTGTTTTGTGGTGGAAGGTCGTTGTCTTGGAGAACAAAGAGGTAATCGGTATACGACTGTAGTTGGACGAAACCCAGCGACCGCCTTCTGAGATCATATGCACTAGAGCAGTCTTTCATAGACCACACACACGATCGGAGGAAGTAGACTTGACGTATGGATCAGGAAAGAGTGGTTTTCGAGGTGATAACAATTCTATTTTATAAAATGAAACTCAATCCTTTGATGTTAACCGGTATATTTTATGGTATATAAAACTGATTCGTGCACATAAATTTAAAGAAATATATTTTACTAATTTAAGGGCCAACCCAACACTTATTCTGTCCAATCTTAATCAATTTATAAACTTTAGATTCGAAAAAAGAAAACTAAGTACCTATTGCTTTTCTGGATCTAACTTAAATGCAATTCTGCCAAGTTCCATGATCCGTATTCCAGAGTTAAACTTTAGTCATGATACTATTTTTAAAACTGCTTTTGAGTTAATATTAACCACTCATTCTAAATCTTGAATTTTTGCCGGCCTATTTTTAGAAGTATCAATTCAAACTCAATTCGTCCGGCTGTATGTGTACTTAGTAGTTAAACCCCAGATTTTCTTCGCTCATTAAAACACAGGATCTGAGATCTTTGTAGGGGGTATAAAGAAAAGATTAGATTTTCATAGAATACTTTATTTTGCTTGCACACAGCCTATTAGAACATGTTTTAAAGAAACTGAGGAAGCTTGGACCAAATTACAATTTTCTGCTAGCGACTATACACATTGCGTATATTTTACAATGTCGCTTATTTTATATCGATTGATTTAAATAAAAAAAATATATATCAAAAATCATTATAATGAAATCAAATGTACAATTCTAGTTAAGCCAGAATCGATAATGTGTAGTCATAAAATGACTACACATTAACGGTCCCATACTTATAAGTATGATTGAATACTATTACCCAGATATTCATACATTTTAATAAATCAGCATATCGAGATAAAATTCGAAATAACGAAGAATGAATTTTTATTGTTATGTGCAATATATCCTGTACTTAAGTTATCACGAGGACGAGGCACGCACGAGGTACTGAGCGAAGACGGCCGCTGGCGGCTCGGAGCTCCTTCCGAACGTTTCGTCACTTGAGTCACTCACGTGACAATAACCTATACATGAATCTAGAATTAACGTAACTTACAATAATTGCATATATCATACATCTAAATTCAAGTAACTTATTTTTTATTCAGTTTCAAGTTTTATTATTTTACTTTTTTTTTTAAGTTTTTATTTGTTTTTTTTTTATTATCGTAATCTCTTTCTGTTGTTTCCACAACACGTTGTTGCCGGTGAAATTTGCCTTCCACGAATGATTTAGTCCGATAGAAAAGTTGGTTATGTGAAGCCGTTTCCTTTGTTTGGGATGTTATTCAACATTGTCTTGTTTCCGGTTGTACTGCGAGCGCGGCGGCCTGGAGGCTCCGCGGGGAGCGCCGCGCGGCCCGCCTCTGCCGCGGCTCTTGAAGCCCCCTTGGTAACCCTGGGAGTTGTCACTGTACCTGTCGCGACCACCGTTCTCGCCCTGGTGGTTGTCACCTGTGTCACCGTTACCATAGTAACCATCACTGCCACCTCGACTCTGGTAGTCTTTGTGTCTGTTTTGGTAGTTGTCACTGTACTGCCTACTGTGGTAACCGTCCTTTGGTCTGTTCTGGTATTCTCCATGTCTGTTGTAATATCCGTCGTTGTTCTGCCTGTTCTGGAAGTTGCCGCGACCGCGATATCCATTCGGCGCACCCCTGCCGTTGCCGCGGTATCTTCTGAACCTGTTCTGTCCGTCGCCTTGGCCCTGCGTCTTACGTTCACCGTCTTCACGTTCGGGACTTCTGCTTTCTTTATCTTCTATTTCGGGTTTATCTTCTACAGGTGTAGGAGTTTTGTACTCTTCTGCCGGTTGTTCGACAGAATTTTGTGGGGTAGGTTCAGGGTGCATGACTGGGGCCGGCATACCCTGCGGAGGCATGTGTTGTGGCTGCGTGAGCATGGGCTGGGGATGTGCTTGTTGAGGAATGGCATGTGTGGCTTGTGGGTGGGGTTGTGGATGACCCGGCATGGGCATGGGCAAACCGGCATAATGCTCGGGATGCGGAGTGAAATGGGTTTGAGGTGGCATCGGCATATTTCCTGGCTCCGGAATGCGATTGGTAGGAATCTGAACGAAATGCTGGTTTGTGAAAGTTTGAGTGGGAATTGGTGCTGGCGGTGAGGCCTGGTTCATCATAGGCGGTTGGGGTGTACCAATCGGACTGTCGATTTCAGATTCTTGAAGAAAGAAGAAATTTTGGGAGCCAATGACTTCTGAGATCGGTCTCTGTTGAGGGTACTGTTGAGCGAAGTATGCATGTTCAACTTCTTGGAGAGTGATGGGGGGCAGTTGACGGAGAGGGTAGCCCGGAGCGGGCACTACTGTGGGAGCTGGGGCTGTAGGAATACCCATTGGCGGAGCATACATGGGTGCAGTGGGCTCTACTTCTTCTATCTCTTGAACAGGGTCTTGCACTTCTTCAGACACATGATTTACTTCAGTCTCTGCTTCAGTTACATTAGATTCTGGCCCCTTTTCAAAGTACCCACATTCCTGTACTGTTGTTACGATTTCTTTAATGTGGGCATAAGTTGTGCCCATTATTTCTTTTGGTTTACCATCAACAATAGAGTATAAATGTTCAGCTGCTTTGATAGTATGAGCATGAAATCCTGGTTGACCTTCTTCATTAATTTCATGTTTGGGAGTCACTTCAGGGTACCTGAAAATAAGTGTTTTGAAATACTGTTTTATTTACACAAAAATCTTAAAAATAAAATATCGTCGCTGCGCCTGACAAGTTCCATTTGTGATTTTTGTATAGTTTTGGGAAACAACGAAAAACGTATTATTGATTCACATACGGAGTTTTTCTTAACGGTCAAAACACATATGGAATTAGTTAAACTAGTTTCCAGTTCGAATATCACAAAAGTTTTTTAGTAACACATAGAGAATAAAACGAAGATTATTTTTTGTGCAAAAACCAAAAATCAAAAAAATGCACATATGGAATTTGACAGGTGCAACAATGATATGTAAGAATTATCTATTGTCCCATTTAAAAACTAAATTACTAATGTTGAATTATTCATTATTTAAGTAATTATATAAATCATTTAATATATATGTATATAACTTATATGATTACGTTATTATATAAATTATAAAAGTATAAAAACACATATTAAGTATTAATTTTGGGCCTGTATGGTAGTCCTGCCACTGGTACCATGCAGTTCATAGCCTCATAGGACAAAAATAGAACACGCATGTTCTCTGACGCAGAAATACGAAACGGGCGATAGGGGCACGGAAATATTTTGCGACAGAAACAATCAAAAGGTTAATGGGAACAATTTAAAAACATTATTTGTTTAAATAAAATACTGTATACCGGATTAAAACGCGATTTATTATTTATATTGTTTAAATTATTTATCCCGAAGTTTCGGATGCTTTTCAGCAACCGTGGTATATAAATAATAAATCGCATTTTAATCCAGTATACAGTATTTTATTTAAATGTGTGATACTCGCGTTAATAAAAGACAATATTATAAGATTTTTTTGTTTTCAATAATTTCAAATTTGTTTGAAAATGCTTATACTTGGGGTTCGGTTTAAAGATTATATTATTAATAATTGATTAATTTTTTATTTTAATCAGGCCTTGAAACTGGTTAATTTTTATTTTCCAGAATACTTACGTGTCTGACAGATACTGTGATATTAGTTTTAAAGAGTAATACACACTTAATTTACCACTAGCCATGTGTCGTTCACGAATGAATCCTTCAATTGGACTAGTTCATTTATATCTATCCTTCTTTCTCTAGTTCAGTTACAATTCATCTAGTTCAGTTAGTTCACTAATTCTGCAAACGACGCAGAATAGGTGGAACCGAACTTTCCCGACAAAACACGATTTAGCACGAGCGCGTTATGTTGTGATCACTTCTCACGCTCGAGCTCCGTTGTATTGAAATAATTTTCTGTTTCACTCACTCTGATTCTAACTCCCAGTGATACATTTAGTGAAATGATATGAGACATTTTAGTTCAACAGTACACACCGGTAATAGTGAGCAACTGAACTAGACTGAACTACTGAACTAAAAGAGTGATATAGTTCACGGTGACGAAAAGATATATACATATCTTTTCATTTCAGTGACACATTCTGCGCATAGCTATTTACCACACAAATTTTTTCAGTAAATATGATCAAAACGAAAGAATATTTTAATACCCTTTATTATCTCGGTTAAGCTCACATTGAAAATTAACCAGTTTCCGAGCCCTGATTTTAATTACTCATGAACACATAATAATTATATATTAACTGTTTGCAATATACTTACAAGTCATCCAAAATCCTCAGATCTTCCACAGTGAGTTTGGCAGCTCCATTAGTTCCATTGAGAAAGTCTTCCCGCACCTCACTGTTTCCTAATTGTACCAGACAATCCAGTACTAAAAGAACCTCTCGAATTTTATTGGTATCTGCTGTATAACGAACCCACACCTCCTGAAATATAAATTAGATTTTTTTAGGATTACATGATATAGAAATAATAAAGGGAAACACATTACTCTGCCTATTTCGCTGATATTTTTTTACAGATCAATATTTAATCAGTCTTCTGTGCCCTGAGTTACTTAAACATTTTTGTACAGCATTCCGCATACCACTTTGTCACAGAGACAGTTTTACAAGCAGTTTATAATTGACAATTACAATGATTGAACCTGGAAACTCACTCTATAAACTTCCTCCATTTTGACATAGAAAAGTTGTATCAATTATTATTATATTGTGTGGGAAACTTTTGAAACAAAAGCAAACATTTATTTTTAACCTCATCACTAGATTGCGGTATAAGAAGCAGATGATAGAATCTACAAAAAAATCAAAAATAGTTCTTCTTCATACGTAACTAAAAATTCTGAACATTTTAAAATCTATAATAGTATGTCAAATTATGGATATAATTTTTTTATTCGTCAATTGTATACTATCTGTATTAAAAAACTGGTATGTTTTTTGTTCTCCTGTTAAATGTAGATAAGTCCGTCTGACTCTAACACCACGAGATATAGACTATCAAATAATAATTACTTATACAAATGGGTGAAGTTACAGATTAATATTTGATATTATTTGTAATTAAACATTTGTTAATTATTATCTTAAATAAAGTATTTTAAAAATATAAAAAAAAACATAAAAGTGGAAAAAAATGTGAATTGACTTAATCACTCACATTTCCATTGAGTTCATAAATTTAATAACATTTTCTTTAATTTTTCGAAATCGAAAATAAGTCCAATAAAAAATGGAATATGAAATCATATAATAAGTTATGATATTTTAATCTCAAACATGTTTTAACAAGAATCATATCTCAGGTGTTATTCTAGAACAATACTCAACTGAAATTAAGACTCAAGAACTGTCAAGATTGCAGCTTTGTATGGAAGAATCTCCACTCAAGACGAGATTATATTTGAATCTAGTTTCAACTGAGCTTAACTCAAATTGTGTTCTGGAATAAGGTGGCCTCTCAATTGTTGATCTGTTATGTCAGATATCGACAGATGAGCATGAGGTTCACTTGATGATAGGTGATACCTCAGCCACAGAACATTAGTCAATGATGGGCTGTCAACCTAATTTTTACTTTGAGTATTTGGAAATACATAGATTGAAACCGAAACGCGCAATATGCACTTCACGGTTTTTCCACCTATAAACAGTGGTTCGTAACGCGGTCGGAATTTTTATATTCCTCCCATCCGATCAAAATTATAAACATGTCTTCTCGGTGGGATTCGAACCCACAACCCATCGATGCACACGGCAGGTGTTCTACCAAACGCACCGACAAGCCCCAAAAGCATTTGTGCTTGAAACTAGTTTTAGTTGAAACATGATTTGATTGATTAAGTTATGTTCTGGAATTCAGGCCTTAAACTCATATTCATTATCATGGTATTAGTTTAGAAAATTTTACACATTAATTTGTGACACTAATCATATTTGAATAATGTAAAACTTACCCTTTTAGCTTGCTTCTTTGCTTCCCTTTCAGCAGAAATGGCAATAGAACCGACTTGCTTAGATAGGTCTCTTGCAAACTCCAAAGTTTGTACGACTTCATCATATTTGGCAACAGCAACTTTCTGATCACAATTCAACTCTTTACCAGCCTTTTGTAGTTCACGGTATGATGATAACTTACTCTAAAAAAAAAATTGATTTAAAAATCTGTTATAATACTCAGGATTTTCAGTAAGTGAATTAGTAATATTTGACTGAATCAAAAATTTGTTTAAATACATATTCCTATATTGTATGAACATCAATATCCCATAATGTTCATTTATGTAAAGTATGAATATGAATAACCACAAAAATACATAACTTTTTACAAAGAAACTAAGTCATTATTATACCTATGTTTGAAAAAAAAACAAACAATTTATATTTTTAAAAGCTATTTTAACATTTTATTTATTACAAAGCATATCTTTTCGATAACAATGGGTCTTATATATTGTAAATACTGAAGAGATGCAGATTTTTTAACACGGAAACGGAATTTGTTAAAAATACTCAAATTGGAAGTCTAGAAATATATAAATGTATATCAAGGTAATGGATTACTATTCAGAGATGTTTACTACATACCATACATAATAATTATCATTTATTTGTAGGGAATTAGAACTTTACGTACGTCTGCCGACAATGTGACAATTGAATATTTTGATTACTATGAATGTATGGTGATTTGCGATTTGCGAAGACAATATAAAATGCATACCCGTGGAGTGAAGTCTTAAGTTAATAGAAATTAACAAAGAACGACATTAAATGGTTTACAACGCTACGCTGTTTTGGGCGTCACGGTTTCGAGACAACATCAAAAGAGCACATGTATAAAAATGGCGTCAATGGATTTACCGCAAGTTTATTTACATACATGAAGAAAGCATTCTAAGTTCTTTTTTTTTGTTTTCTTAAAAGTATCACAGTTATTGTCGTTTTATATGGCCTAATTTATTTCATCAAAGCCATAAATACAATAGAACAAACATTTTATTGTTATTATGTACATACCTTTCTTTTCTCCAAGTTACGGATTTTGTGTTCAATTAGCGTCATTATCTGTTTTATCGGTGTATTATCCATCGCTTCCGAAGAAGCTGGCTTATCAGACTTTGCATTCGCAGCAGAAGGCATCCTTCACAGGCAACAACTTCTTCTGGATTGGGTATGGTCAATGATGATATCTGAATAGACAAATTCTTTCCACAAAAATGTCTATAGTCTATATATTTAAAGTCAACGTCAGAAATACATAAAACTCTTTACCAAAAAAAACTAAATAATAATTATTATTCCTGTGTTTAAATCAACCAAATAATTTATAATATTTAAACTGTTCTAACGACCATATACAAGATAATATATCTCAGTTTTGTTTGGTTTTAAAATTTTATTTGTTGACACTTGACAGTGTTCGAGAAATAACTTGATTTTCGAGTCGAAAACTCGAAACTTACGGCCTCTGGCGGTCACTCGTAGACAAAGTATGAAAGTAACAATAATTAGTCAATTAATAGACTCATATACATGATCTGTCGTTCTCACACACTAGCACAGTAAATATTTTATGGATAAAACAGACAAACTATTACTTAAAGGCTCCTCTTCACAATGAGCCATGATGGCCTATCAAATTATCGTCCAAGATCGCCGCCATGATCGGGCAACCCTCCACACTATCGTGAACGTTCATTAACTGTCTGTCTACTGTTGTATGATGTTGATATGTTGATGTCTATCGAAAATGAATACCGAGGTGATCTCGGCTGCGGCAATATTTTTACTCTGCGTATATAATCATTTAGGGTTTTTAATAAATGACACATTAACATTATCTACCTACACTTATTTAATATTTAGTACAGTACCTACGTTATTACTTAATAGTTTACTTATATTTATTTTTGAGGTGCTTATGTAATAATAATAATAATAATAAGATGCAGAAGGCAGTAGGACTACTACTGGACCTACTACTGGACATGGCTCGTATTGTGAGAACTTCTCACTGAGAAGGTTCCTTTCTCTGCCTCCCCCCCACCGGTAGCCTGGGCTGATTATGGCCTTATTGCCGGTGGTATGCCCAAGTTTATACTTTTTTTAAAAATATTATTATCTTATATATAAAATTTCCATGTCACAATGTTAGTTACCGTAGGTACTCTTCCGAGACGGTTTTTTTTACCAAATTTTATATGCATATTCAGTAGGTCTGAGAATCGGCTACTATCTATTTTTCATACCCCTAAGTGATAAGGGTTGTTCACCCTTAATTTTTTTTTTAATTTTTGGACGAATTTTTTTGTTTTTATTTTTTTATAATGTGGTATTAAAAAATACATATAATTCTATATTTAAACTCTTCTATTACCAACCCCTGCTTTTTTGTGTCAAAAAATCTAGACACGTGCGAAGCCGGGGCGGGTCGCTAGTTTTATATAAAAAAGTGTAATTGTGAGAATGTTCATCAATAAAGAGTATAATAATAATAATATCATTTATTTTGGGATTCCAAATGCATATCTATTTTTGGTATAGTTCTATGAACCTAAAAGTCTCTTCGCAACCATTATTTCTATATCGCCAAAAATATGTCTGTACTGTATCCGAGACAACTACGTACGCCGAATACGTACAAAAAACGCCGATTACAGACATTTAAGCCCTCTACACTTGCGTCATTGCCTTTATTCGCCTGCATTGGCCCAATGTGAAGAGGAGCCATAAATTATTTTTAAGCAAAAAACAAAAACCGACTTCAAAACTATAACTAAAAAGTAAAAAATAATATTTTAATAACTTCAAAGCATTATTTATTAACAGTTATTTTTGAAGTCGGTGCCACCCAACCGATGCCGCTCCGTACCGTTCGAAAAGTTGCAAAAGCAGGATTAGACAGTCCTTCTTTGCTGGCACCGACTCCAAAAATAACTGTTAATAAATAATGCTTTGAAGTTATTAAAATATTATTTTTTACTTTTTAGTTATAGTTTTGAAGTCGGTTTTTGTTTTTTGCTTAAAAATAATTTTTTTTTCAAAATTTTTGTAGGTAGTGTATTTTTTAAGTTCATTAATCCTTACATAATAATTTAGTAGACCTACCTCTAAACGTGCTGCTCAAATGAGACAGCGCCGTGAAAGGAACTACAAACCATAATATCATTCACGTATAAGATTTTTTTTGTTATTGTTGATTTTCTAAAAAAGCACTAAACCAATTTCGATAAAAATTATATGGGACCACCTCTGAAATATCCCATACCAAACAAAAGAAGAATCATCCAAATCCACCCATAACTTGCGGAGTTATCGCGTAACAAACATACAAAAAAAAAAAAAAAAAGCAACATACAGACGAATTGAGAACCTCCTCCTTTTTTGAAGTCGGTTAAAAAAAGAGCGGACAGAACGTCGCGAAGAAATATTTGAAGCACCACAATGGCGGCGGCGAACTATGTGTGAACTGTGAGTGTCTAAATTATTGCCATATGGAAAAAAATTACCCATTTTTAAGGTGTGGTGACCTTGGAACTTGGATTTAATTATAAATAACAAAAAGGCAACGAATACTTTAAAATCTAATTGATTTTATATAAATGAGCACTTTTAAAATAAATAATGTATTTTTTGTTTAATCTTTATATTCATTAGTGCGTTTGTATTATTTATAAATGAACTGCATTCAAGCTCAAGGTAACATGATAATTATTTTTTAACTTTTATTTATACTCAATAAAATTTGATATACCTAAATAATATTTGATCTTCTTATTTTGATATTTGTCTTTTTTGACAATTGATGGTTTTTATATCAAGTGTGCCTTTTATATATATTGATCTCCTAATAAATACAATTTGATCTATATTATAATTAAAGTTTAAAAAATATTCAATCAATCTATAAATATTTTTGGTAAATATTTTTAATGAAAATTCTTTACCAGGGTGAATCAAAAAGTTCTTAGAAGTGCATATATATGAAACCTTTTTGGATCAAGTTCGATATTCAAATTAAAGAGTGTCTATCACACTATATTTATGCAGACTGTCACTTGTTTTTGTCCGTTCGTTCGCATGTAATAAAATTTTTTGTGCAACGAGTTGCTAAAAAGTCAAAATTATGGATAAAAATGAGTTACGTGCGGTGATAAAATATCTCAGTTTGAAAAAAATGTCTACGAAGGAAATTTTTTTGGACATTCAGCAGACATTAGGGGGTGATGCTGTACCCTATTCTACGGTTGCGTACTGGGTGGCTGAATTTAAAAGAGGTAGATCAAGCTGTAAAGATGACCCGCGTTCTGGGCGGCCTTGAACCTCCGTTACAGAAGAAAATGTCAAAAAGGTTGAGAATCTGGTTTTGGAAGACAGAAGAATGACTATAAAACATATAGCTGAGATCCTAAAGATATCTTTTGGTAGCGTTCAATCCATTTTAATTGATTTACTGGGGTTCAAAAAAGTGTCTGCAAGATGGGTGCCACGAATGTTAACCGACGAAAACAAAAAGCGACGTTTGGAAATTTCCAAGCGTAATCTCGAAATGTTCCAGCGTGATTCGGATAATTTTTGCCGTCGTCTTGTCACCATGGATGAAACGTGGGTCCACCATTTTGATCCTGAAACTAAAAGACAAAGCATGTCTTGGAAACGACCATCCTCTCCATCCATCAAGAAATTTCGAGTTGCTCCTACCGCTGGCAAAGTTATGGCCTCTGTGTTCTGGGATAGTGAAGGAATCCTTTTTATTGATTACATGCCAAAAGGCCAGACGATTACTGGACCCTATTATGCAAATTTAATCCCGAAAGTGCGTGAAGCGATTAAAGAAAAACGTCGTGGAAAACTGTCGTTGGGCGTGTTGTTCCTTCAAGATAACGCTCCTGCTCATCGATCGGAAGTTGCGCTCAACGCAATCCGCTGTGCTGGCTTCAATCTCCTTGACCACCCACCATATTCTCCGGACTTAGCCCCAAGTGATTTTCACTTATTTCCAAAATTAAAAGAGGAAATTCGTGGAACAAAATTTCACGATAATGACGCGGTTATAGCTGCCGTAGAGGACTTTTTCGAGAGTCAAGAAAATATTTTTTTTTCACAAGGAATAAGGAAGTTAGAAACGCGTTATTCTAAATGCATTGCATTGGAGGGAGATTATGTAGAAAAATAAAATATTATTATTTAAATCTTTGCATTTTTTAATATTGATTCCAAGAATTTTTTGATTCACCCTCGTATTTATAATATTATAATAAATTTACACGGTGCTAAGTACATTAAGATAAAAATAATTTAACTCCTACGTTTAAGGTAATTTGCAAATTGAAATGACTGACAACACTGTTTGGTTGCGTTTTGCTAAATTATATAGAAGTATAAACGAGAATTATGGTGAATAAATAACTTGCTTACTTATGAAAGGTGATTCCCTGACTTTCTTTAATGGAACCATTATGGTTTCTACAACTTTTCACCACGTAGAACGGCATCTTTTATTTTTTGTCATATAACATCACGCGCAGGCGGTTGGGAGCGTAATGGCGAGCGATCGGCTTCCTATGGTGTGAATGTGTGCGTGCCGGCGTGTTTGTATTAGCGAGCTGGCTTCCTAGGGGTGCTTCAGTTATTGTAACGAGAGGTGGCGTCCGCTCTTTTTTTTAGGTCCATGTCTATAGTCAGGTTGCCACATTTGGTGTATTACTGTATTCGTAAAAATAAAGTTGGCAACATTGAATGTAAACTGTTTTTCAGGGCTGCCAGATTGTATAATTGGATACAAAAAGTGTATAATTCGGTTATCTTATGTATCCAGTTTGTATAACAGATTGTCTCGTATAATCGGATACAAAAATAAAAATCCAAACGTGAAGTAAATTTTGTGAGACTTTAAATATCGATAATTTGAGATAACGATAGATCAAAGGTTTCTTAATCGTAGATGGCGTGTAGGCGCTTGTCGCTCTTTCGAAAATTTCTCTAATCGGAATTGGCGCTCTTTGAGTAATATTCGTTAGCATTACAAGTAAACATAAAAGTGACTTTTTCACCCAGCGCCACTTGCTACTGGAACTGTTTTCAAATTCAATAACCGTTGTATTGTGTCAAGTCTTAAATGTAATAAATTAATTAATTTTTTTTTTTCATATTTTAGGTAAGTCAAAGTGACTAAATACTTGTATTTTTACAGACTATTTTTCAACAATTTTGTCGCTTTGTATAATAAGATTTGATTTTGTATAATTTCAGTGACCGAGCGGTATAAAATAAGTTGGCTCTACTGGCAGCCCTGCTGTTTTTACAAGTACCTATGAAGTATCAAGATCAAGGAACATTTTTACTCTAGGGAGATCAAGATTCAAGTAACGTTTTAGGTTATTAACAGTAGTGAGAACTAAGAAGAACCTAAATATTAAATACGTATTGCGGAAATATTAAGGAATTTATCATTTATTTTTTTGATTAAACGTTTTCTTTTAAAAGTACTTAAGGTAACTACGCAATACGTATTGTGTATAACTGTGTTTTATAAAACAATCAAAGTTGTTTTTGTCACTACATTGAGCAGAACGTTTTAAATTTTAAGCAAAATGCAAGGAAAATTGTCTCGAATGGTGAGTTTCTAACTAAAAGTATCCGTACAATAATCTAATGATGAAATATTTGAATTATTAAATTATTTATGGTATGTTTCAGGTTATTAATACTGTTCGGCCGCTTTTAGTAAGAAATACTTTACATACTACTTGTCCTCAGTATGACGCCCAAGTTACAGAAAAAAGTTAGTATATTACATATATTAAATTAAATTACATTTAAAATGAATTAATGTATATATATATCTGCAAGTATACATATATATTCTAGTACCACATTGGAACTACATTTCGTTGCTTATTATTATGTAAATAATTGTATTTATTATTCTGACCAAAGGACCAAAGCATCCATGGTCATGCAATAAACAATAAAATATATTGATGCCTACCTTGTGTAACCAATAAAAAATATAACTTTACCAACTATACTGTCAGTTTTCATCTATCTTTTTATATGTTTTATAACTTTATATGTCTTGCAAGTACAGTAGTAGTGGGGATTATTGGAATGTTCCTATTACTGGATTGTATTCGAAAAATTCATAATAAATAACATAAATCATTTCATTAAGGGAATACAATGTATATGTGTTCATGTTCTACATGTTTTTTTATAACTGGAATATATCTCACATTTATAAAATTGCATATTTTTAAAAAAGTCCTTACTTGAGGTTTGTTTTTGTGCAAAAGAGGGTGAGGGTGCGGATTTAGTGCCAGATAAGTGAGATTCTATTGTTAATAGAAAAATTTATTAAATTTGAATTTAATTGGGAACCTAAAAAAATAATTAAAACAGTCAATATTACGAAACGTAAAACTAAACTAGGGAGTAATCAATTTCTACTTCATTTTTTCTTGTATTGAAAATTTGCTGTAAAATAATATATGCTTTAAATTTATTTGCAGCAATAAATCAAGTTACATTATTGGGTCGAGTAGGCGCTGATCCACAAAAGCGAGGCTCAGAAGAACATCCTGTAATAAATTTCCCTCTTGCAACTCACTTCAGCTACAAATATGAATCTGGAGATGTTTTACAGAAAACAGACTGGCACAGAGTTAGTGTGTTTAGGCCAGGACTTAGAGACACAGTATATAAATTCCTCAAGAAAGGTCAAAGGGTGTATGTAACTGGAAAGTTATCATATGGAGAAGTTAAATTAGATGATGGTCAAGTTAGATCGGCTTCAACTGTTATAGCAGATGATATAATTTTCTTCCAAAGTCAAGCAGAGAAATAGATATAACAGCATTGGTTAGTATAGGTATAGTTTGTAATAAAGTGATCAGTAATTCTAATAAAAATTAAGTTGTAATTATTGTTTTTTATTAATAAGCTTTGCATGGTATGATTGTAGTGCGCTTTGACTTTAGTTATGCTTTGGACCTTAATATTGGTTCTGCCAACAAATATTGCTTTTAGAGTTACCTTTTTTTTCTTCTTTATTGAAGAACAAAAAGCTGTAAGGAACGTGTGTAGTACTAGGCAGATATTGCTAGAAATTAATGTATGATTACTTTTCAAAAAATAATTTGATTACAGTAGAATCTCACTAATCTATTAAAACTACAGTGTGCGGTATTATTGGAATGTTCGGCTTACTGGATTCTATAGAAAAAATCATAATAAATAAAGTATTTCATAAAGGGATTAAAATGTATTTGTGTTCATGTACTACAGATGTTTTTTTATAACTGTACCCCATCTCACAATTAACTTTTGACGGGCTCGTTGGCGCGTTCGGTAGAACACCTGCCGTGCGCATCGATGGGTCGTGGGTTCGAATCCCACCGGGAGCACATGCTTATAATTTTCTGTAAGCATGTTTTCCCCACGTCTGGTAACTTCGGGCATTGATCGGGTGGGAGGAATATCTAAATTCCGACCGGGTAACGAACCACCGTTCATAGATGGAAAAGCCGTGAAGTGCATATTGCGCGTTTCGGTTTCAGTCTATGGATTTCCGAATGCTCGAAGTAAAAATTAGGTCGACAGCGCATCATTGACTGATGTTCTGTAGCTGAGGTATCACCTACCATCAAGTGAACCTCATGCTCGTCTGTCGATATCTGACATAAAAAAAAAAACTAATTACATAGTTTTAAAATAATTAATTGAGGTCTGTTTTTATGCAACTTTTTTAAAATACGGATCGCATACGCAGTGGAGAGGCGAAGGGTGCCGGATTAGTGAGATTCTACTGTATATGTTTTTTTATATATTCTTAGATTTCTTGAAAAATAATATAAACAAACATACAGAACATAGAAGAGTCACCCACAACACAGGGTATCCTATGAATAAATAAATTTCATTTTGTTTTCATTTCATTAGTTAACTAATCGCGCGAAACGTTTCTTAACTAATAAATTGAATATAACACATTTATATGAAAATCTTACTGAATTAAAACTCAATTACTTCTGTAGAAATAGACCATGCTTGCTGTAAAGCACTCAAAACACCAGATTTTTTATTTAGAGATCATTATTCTGTTTACGGATCAAAAGTGTGACGGATCACTATATTATCCAGATATTATATTGTTCCATATTTAAACACGCATCGTTAAATAAAAATATTACCAAACCCTTCGTTTGTAGCTTTGCTCATCCCAAAATGTAAGGCGTGAATTGATTTCGATTAGATTTATTTACTTAGTAGAAATGTAAATTGTTTTCTTAGTCAAATTCTTTTCCCAGGCAGACAAGCTCAATAAAAGAGCTCGGTAGACAAGCTCCTTTTTCGTCTTCTTTCATTTACCTGTAATATACAATACTATCATCTCATTTTGTCGCAATGTGAAGTTTTTCTTTAATCTATATTTAATGGTTATCGTGCAACAAGTGCTATTTGGAGTCTGTATACTATTTTCGTGTAGGTATATTAAAAGGATTTGCATTTCATTTTGTTATCTACAGGACTTATTTGTTCATGACCGTGGGAAGTAACTGGGTTGAGAGAAATGATGCCACAATTCTTTATTATTTCTAATCGATGCCTTTTCCGTATCAAACTGTGTAAAATCAAAATAAACCAGGGTTTATTTTGAACCAGGGCTCTCTACGTAGATTATCTGCTTGTCATATCGTAAAAGGCGTCCGGAGAAAATTCTGGATTTTCTTGAAATAATAGTTATTACACTTATAACAATTTACAATATGGGCGGTATAACTTGTGCCTTTAAATAGTTGGTGAATATTTTTTACATCGGTTCACCAGTTCCTAACAATTGAATTTTAAATGTCAGATGCCTTAAAGTAATACTATAAAAATAATATAAAATCGGATACATCGATGATGTCATATTATTTAGATTGTATACTGAAGCATGATAAAATGTGCAAATCCTAGGGAAGAGGTTATTCTCAATTTTTTTCATCAGTTTTAGCATTTCTTGCTTGTTTCAATTATATGTGGCCTCTTTTCTGTTTTATGGGAGTAAAACTCATTATATTCTATAACGTTATCATGCTACCAACGAGGTAGTCAGTGAATTCATACTTTTTATGTTGGAAGGGAAATTGGAGGAAAAAATAGGATTTTATTAGGCTCATTCATTTTAATCTTTAACAAATTTAACACAATATGTTTTTTCTTTAAACATTATATTTATATTCTTTACAAGTTGGAAGTATAGGCATACAAATACCCCATAGAAATTAATGTAAAAATACAAACTCAATTGTTATCGTACTTACTGATACCTAGGTACTTTGATAAAGCTCCACATTTTGTTTGACAAATCATCCATACACTCTTTAGTCAACCTAACTTACGTTTTAAACCTACTATTTACAAACAATAATTACTTTAGTCTCTATGACAATATTTACCTATATTGATAAGAGATCACAGAAAATTGTAGCTGGAAATATATGAGTAAAAGCCTAGCATATACTAAGTCTACCACTTTACAACTTTATCACAGAGGAATTTTAGATTGGTTTCAAGGCATTACGTAATGAATTTATTGTCCCTATAATATTCTTTATGTAAATATTTATTCCATAAACATTCTCTTCAAAACTTGCGATTCTTCATTTGTGGTAGCTTTTATGGAACAAGTTACGTCACATGCTACAATTATGAAGTTTGCCTAAATGAACCAATGGAAGACACAAATATTGTGTGCATGATATATTGAATATTTATTAGCCTTAAATCTGTGCTATTTATACTATTAAAGAAAAATATCTTTATTTTTTATTTATAATAATATAATACATACTAATTAAATTAACAAAATGCATTATCAACGCGTAGAAATCATGATTATACGCTATACAAAACTGTTTGGCAATATAGTTTTATTTGTAACTGCCAGAAATCAGTCTGCAGTATATGGTCCATTGCACAATATATTCAAAGTCTCTATGAATTAACACGAATAATCTCTGTCCCCTTTTCTAACTAAATTAAACCTATATATTTATAAAATATGTAATTGACACTATCTGATAAAAATCACGTGGCACAAAGGCATTATTTAAGGTCCATACCCTGTTTGACTCCAAATACCGTAGTAAATCTGTCAAAGCACTCTCAGTCAATTTTATTTTACATACTCGTACATTTGTAAGCATGTAGATATTTTAAGGAAGACTGAAATTAACTTTACCGAGAGGTATTTGACTAGAAATATATCGGGTGGAGTAAGTTACAATTAACACTTCACATAATCATGTCCATTGTCTTGTCACAAGTCATTGTTCGCATTTTTCACTTTTTAGATTAAGCGCGTAGTATTCTGAATTATATTCAGATTCCGGTTTCATCATCATGTTATCGCCAATTAAGGTGCTAATATAATGTTTGTCATGTGATTGTACCGGCGCTGGGTCAGACCGCGGTCGCTTCCGCCACGGTTCAGTTGCACTCATACTCAGATCTGTTGGCATATCTTCTTCAACATGGTCATCTTCACAACGTTCTTCTTTCATTTCAGCCTTTACAATAGGCTGATGTTGTTGTTGTTGTTGCTGCTGCTGTGCAACGCGAGTTGGACTCATTTGTTGACGTAGTAATGAAATATTTTTTATGTTTTTAAGTTCCGTGGGATTTCGGAGGAATCTGCAAATAAATAAACGTTTGCTATAGTGTCGATATAATAAGCGATTATTGAAGTATTATTAATTTATATGCTATTAAATTTACTTACTGGTAACAATGTCTCTCGCCCTGTACTTTGCGTAAAATATTAACGCGATAGTAATATCTTAATGCACGAGACATTTTATCATAGTTCATTGATAAGTGGTTTTTCTGTATTCCCCAAAGCTTTGCAAGTCCAGCAGGGTCCACGATTTTGAATACTCCTGTGTCTCTATTTTTCCAAGCAATGTAGTTTGTGTATCTTTGTGTTGGGTCATTAAGTAGTTGTTGTAGGAAATCCCATAAAAGTCTTCCATCTGCAAGAGGAACAAATATATAAATATTTTTTTTCACATTTTAAAAGCAAAATTTACAATTTCTACTTTTGAGTTCTAGATAAGCCTACAAATTTGACATAATTTATACATACTTGTATTTGATTCCGGCATATCGTTGGGGAAAAATTCTCGATGTTGAGTCCGAAAATGTGAATGTTGCGGTGCCGGATGCGATTGTGGTGCCGGACTGGGCAGAGGATTGTCTTTAGGTGAATGAGGTGGAGGTGCGAATTTCGCTTCCTCGTCGGAATCAGACTGGTTACTACCAGAACTTCCATTTTGTGTGGAAACTGGTGGTGCATATGATGGAGCATAACTCATAGTTTCACCACGTTGAGGGCTTCCTGAACTATCTACTGATGGTGCTGGACTTAAGGTTACAGAGTTTGGTTGAGCGGCAGCAGCAGCAGCTGCACTGTGAAAGTGGTGGAAGCTGTCGGCAACTGCCCATGTCGGTGTTGGTGGGTGGGAGTGAGGAGAAGGTGGATATGGGGCGCTTCGAGCAGTCGGAGTCACTGGAGATGATGGAACACGGCCTAACAGTGCTGCGTCGCGTACAAGCATTTGTAAAACATTGTGTAGTACATCTCCGGCGCCAGGGCACCGTTCCCCTAAGTCTGTTTTGGTCAAAAGGCATAGTGCCTTACCTGAAAACAAAAACCCTTGTGAATTTTCCGAAAAAACTGGATTTGTTATGAGAAAAGATTAATTAATGAGGTTACTTCATTTTAAATATGAAATGACCGTAAATTTAACGTATATACTATATTTATCCTTACCATTCATTTGAAAGAGATCCATATCGAAATTGGGTAAATCGAATTCCCTTTCACACCACTTTAAGAAGACTGCCACATCTTCTCTCGTCCATAATCTGGGTTCTGGGGGAAGACTGGCTGGCAACTGAGCCTTGGCATCTCCAAGAGGAGAAAGAGGCGGAGGTGCCCATGGTAATGGGTATCGCCAAAGAAGCTCTGTTGGACTAAATGGTAGCGGCAGCCGCTCCATACTTGGTCCCGATGGCAATTGCAAACTAACTACTTTCATTACGGCAATCTGTAAAGGCGGAAAACAAATATAAATAAAATTAAAAATTTGATGAACATGATGCTATTTGACGTTAGATGGCGTTACAACACACGTATATTACTCGTACAATCGTAGGAGAGTTGTTAGATTCATAAAAATAAAATACTTTATAACGGATTAAAACGCGATTTATTATTTATCCGAAACGTAAATTTATTAGAAAAGCATCTGAAATGTCGGCATAAATAATAAATCGTATTTTAATCAGTTATAAAGTATTTTATTTAAATGTGTGATACTCGCGTTAATTAGAGACAATATTTTTAGATTCATTTAAATTGATTATGGTTATTTTTTATAGTAATAGATAATTATTGTTAAATAAACATATTTATTTATTTCAGACAGTTACATTTTTTTAAACATTCTACGGAATGAAAAATAAACAGAAATGTTTTAAAAAAAGAATAAAGAGTGCTATTAAACTAAAATATGAAGAATATCATATGCTTTAAAAGAATACCGCCAATGATGTTCAACCCTGAATTAGCAATACTATTAAGGGTAACATCTGATTACCCTAATATGTCAAGGGAATTAAATAGAATAGGGGAAAGGGGGACATTTTATCATTATATTACTTTTTCTGTGCAAATTTGACCCTTAGGGTAACTTTCGTTGCACGTGTTACATCCATAATAAAAATATAATTATAATAATATATATTATGTCTAACAGTTTACTCTGGTGCTTAGTTTTAATTTGGATTCGTGTTGTTAGGCATATAGCCTTATCGGGTGGGGTCGGAAATGCGTGCGGTCGAGATAGCGCGGCCTGTGATAAGCACCGCTACTTACCGGCTGAGCTGATCCGGAACTGGTTGCGTCGTCAAAAATCCTAAGAGGCGCTTGGCAACAATTAGTAGTTTTAGCACGTACGCATTATCACCACACAAAAAATCACAATAACCAGTGTTCACAAGAGCACAGCACACGCGTAGCAGCAGTGGTCCCTCCAAACGTGTCGTGTTACGGCACTCCGTAAACCAGCAGCGTATCTGAGGGAACGCCTTCGCAGACAAGCGTCGCGGACAAGTTTCCGACGCGAACTGATGATGCGGTGGCGGTGCGGGCGGACGGACGCGAGCGCCCACCTCCCCCTCACCCTTTACCACATCGCGCGCCACACATTGTGGAGAATAAGATAAAACTTCGGGAGCCAGACGATCTGAGTTAAATTTTTATCATATAAATAGATATTAGAAATATATCCGGAACCGGTATACAAGTTATTAACGACGTAAACTGTTTTTTAAGATGGAGATGTTTAATAGGACTGTAATAATAAAGAAACAATTATTGCGTATGCTTAGGGCATGCGGAAGTGCTAGTGTGCGGTAGGATTACGTCAGCGCGCCAGTTTTTAATAACTCGTAATGTTTCCTTGTTTAAATACTTAACTAAGCAATGTAAATAGAAGTTAACTACGTTAAGCGACAAATATTCATGGTAATTTGCAGATTTGATAAGATTTTGTAATTTTTATCTCTACAAATTTAAATTAAAAATCATTTTTCACAACCTTTGAAGCACACGAAGCACATAGTTTCGTTGAAGTTTATTTGAAAACAGTTGTAAATGCTTAAGTATTCTAGCAAGGTATCTTAAATCTTTTTAATTTTATTTATTTGTTAATTGTACTTATTAGGTAATTTGTCCTATTAGGATAGGATTACGCTAGACATAAGAATTGCATATTGAAGACATTCGTGGCAATTTAGCATTATGATTAATAATTTGGTACAATTATATCCACCGAGACAGGTTTTTGGCTGTGAGGACCGCGCCGGAGTTAATCATCTGAAATATTTAGACATAAAACTTATAAGTTCCCTGGCTGCCGTCCCACTACCGGTTCGAGACAGAAATATTCGGCAGCCAAGGCGGAAGTGGCCTCGGAATCTTTACCTGTTGCGCCCTTACCCCACCTCGCTCCTTACTATCGATGTCTCACTCTCTCGCATTAATATTACCACACGTGGGTGAAATACGGTGATGTCAGTTAAATAAGTTCATGTTGTAATTTGGAGAATAAAATTCTATCTTGTTTGTGACCGTGACCGCACATCTTAACACTACTTTCTGTCATCTGTTGATAATAGATAATTTCATGTTGTGCTTTTACTCGATTATGTCACATGTTTTTCTCTCCCCTGCAAGGATATATTCATGTCATTCAGATGTGAAATGCGACGGACAGCGGACTTAGTATTGTATGCGGAAGTGACCGAAATAAGTATATTGATAGAGCACATACTTTAAATATACTTTTAGTTATATTTTATTACAAAGGAACACGTCGTAGACACAAAGCTTATTCCAATGAACATCCTAATGTGACCTAAAATATAATGTTTGTATGTTGTTTAAATAATAGTTCAGCTATTGTAATAAATAACGTAGTTAGTAAATATATTTTCAGGTGAATAGGTATATGTAAGATTATCAGAAACTGCGATGGTAACTGTGTCTGAAAAAACTAAATACGCAAAGAAAGTATTTCTTTGATTGCGGTTGCTTAAATGATAATGTCCCCGAAAGTAGGGTTGGATTTATATTATTTATTCAAAAATTTCAACCGATGTATAATTATGGATCAGCAAATTTGTGATGTTCCGGGAAGATTTTGTTTTCAACTTGAAATTATTATTGAACACTGGAATTATTTACCAGCAAGAAAAAATATACATGGAGGGGAATACTTGGGATAAAATTGGTGTCAGATCACATGAGTAAAAAGGATGGAGTAGAAGCTACAATCTCATTCAATCTCTTGGATTCTGCTTCGTACGCCTTTGCGAAATTGTATTTGGTTACAAAACAATAAACATCTTTGAGACTATAAAATACTGTACGAATTTCACGGATTAACTTATCACAGGATTTAAATTACCTATTTAAAAAATGAATTTGCCTGACTACAAATTCTACGATATTTTTAAGAGATTTTCAATGACCAATTCCTCAGCGATCTCGATCTAGTGACTTAAACAGAACAACTTACTGGCGATTACAAAACGACGTTTTTACTTTAAGATATTTAGACATTTTCGTATAGAGGTTCATTTTGGAACGTATAAATAATGGAATGGCATTATATATACTATCCTCGAGCTAAACGACAAATCCAAAGAAATAATTACCTATCTGAATTCAAATCGCGATATAAGAATTTATGTGAACCTTTCATGCTTAGTGCAGATATCAAATGGATGCAAAGAATCCTCATTACAACTGCTTGTAATGAGGATTCTTTGCAGTTAGTGGTAGACTTATACTATTAGTTTTGAATATCAAGAGAATCAAAATTAACAACAATAATAAGAAAAATTATAACATTTATGTAGGATTCAAGTACCTACTCCTTGCCATTCTATTACTATAGATATTTTTTTTATCCTAATGGCAAAATATTGATTCTATATTGACTGTTTTAAAATGCACAGTTATGTACTACAAAATTTCCTGGATTTCTATCGAAAGTGGCCGTTGAGAATCTAGAAGCCAACATAACTGCACGGAAGTCTAGACCGGATGTTGTTCCATTTGAAATTGCAATCATATGGAAATGGCGGTACTTCCTGTGAAGTGACCCGGATCACGACGCATTGAGGCAACAACATACATACTATAATTTGCTAACTATTTTTCATAAAATGATACTAATTATTAATTAGTTCAATAGATGTTAAATTAGTTACGGTAGGTATTTTTTAGTGTTAGTTTTAGGTATTTATTGATATTGTTTAGTTACCAAGTAGGCAACGCTGTCTAAGCAATGAATGAATGAGGTGAAAGACAAAGTTTCGTATTATTCACGCACTTCCGAGCCTTCGTTTGCAGTCCACGGCCTCAATTCAGTCGTTGTTTCTGTCGTTACATAATTTGGTGCCAGTCAAAACTAGGCAACGATGTCACGCCAAAACGTTGCGCCATTTGCTTGTGAACCAGAGTTGTAATACTATAGACTTATTTGCGAAATATTTTAATATTTATTTACTTGCATGATAAATAATTAATATAATAAAATTGCACTGAGATTATAAAGTACTTATAACTAAATATTAGTAATTTATTTTATTTTATACTAGCGATCCGCCCCGCATTCGCATGGGTGCTATCTATAATCTACATATTATGTAGGTATGTTACTCGCTGATAATTTAGCTTTCTATTGGTGAAATAATTTTTAAAATAGGTCGAGTAGTTTTTGAGTTAAATCGTAACGAACAAGCAAACACATCTTTCCTCTTTATAATATTAGTATAGATATATAGTTAGTAATATTTGCATTTAGAAGAATTGGTTCCCGTCTCGGTTATGAAGGGATAATTAATATTTTTTAGTTCCGCGAGTGCTTAGATAGTAGGTATCTCTTGGCCGAATTCTCGAACGCTAATCAACATTGAGGTGTACTTAAAAGTATATCTAACCCTTTCATTACGAAGGTAAAATGAAAGACAGAAACATTTTAAGGACCCTCAAGTTTTGATTATCGTTTCAGTATTCCGTGGTATGACAGCGAAATAACAAACTGTTTTTTATAACAATTTAATTATAGAATTAAGATTATTGTTCATTAGTATACCACTGATTATATTAATTAATATCATGTTAATAATTCCCAATTACTTATGTATTTATAATATGATCGTAGCATCCGTCGTGACACGTGAAGATAAAAAACGCCATATTAAATTTGGTGACCATATCGAAGGTTATTTCACGTTATTTACTCCTTGGGGCTTAGAGACGATCATTATTGTGTCCAACAAAGAAATCGTCCATTTCCGATGCAAAGAGCCATGGGCAATACAAGCAGTCACGCAACTGGTAAATGTATGGCGATCTTGTTTTATACTTAGTAGAACTCGGTACTCTTATTATTATTGGTGCGTCGTACGAAGATAATGATGAGGTCATTTTTTAATTCAAGTTATCCAAAATGTGTACTCAATGCTTTTTACATGCGCTGAGTATGGTTATAATCAGTATGTAAACACGCACATATTTAAGATTCTAATAATATTTTTTATGGTATAGTTTTACTTCAAAAATAGCTGTTTTTTATGTAGATAGATATGAGAATGAAGGTTAAGCGTGAAATTCTATTATGTAAGTACGCGATCGCGTACCTACTGTTTAAATAATGCGTGTGTATAATTTTGTAATAAGTAACGTAACGCAGATAACAAGTACACATTACTACATTAGTGTAATGTTAACAATTTCCGAAGTTATTATAATCGAGAATATTAAATATTGAAGAGAATAGCTAAATGGCTATAAAGCCATCGTTTGTCTTTTTCTTTCCTTTCTGTTTAATTTTGTGTTGTATATTTTGTTTGACAATAATATTCTATCTATCTACGAGTATCTACTTTTATGAGATATCGGTGATACTAAACAACTGAACATTTTAGGTATAATAATATGTTTAGTATATCAAAAGTAGCAGTGGGAATTCTTAGGTGTTTTGATATCAATGTTCAGTCTTATATTGTACAGTAACATCAACTAAAGAAAAAATATATCCATATTGATAAAAAGCAAACTAAAATAGAATAGATAATTATAGGATTCTGACGAGCAACCCCCAGGCGAGCTTTGCGCTTTCAAGTGTCACATGACAAAGCGACCCTCGCTCGATTTGGGATCAACGTGATCAAAAAACTTGGTTAGAAATGTCCGCGTCCGTGTTGGGAGAGGGTTCACAAGCTTAACCTTGTTTGAAACCTGTGCAAGGAATGTTCGACGAAACGGTTAATTTACAAAAAACTCAGATAAAAACGGCTCGATCCGATGCACACATTATGAAAGCCGATAATAATGAAGTATGCATTTTAACATTGCTTGTCTTCTAATTGAAATTCAACATTAAAATTGTGTCAACGGGTAATTTAAAATTCTTAACAGCATTTAATATGCCAATTTAGAAGTATTGTAAATTGATTGTTTTTATTTCGTGGCATTTTATCTACCATTCTTAACAAGCAGATGATCTCATCGGTAATTTTTATTCGCGTTATAACCACAAGTCAATTTTGAATATTGTTTGATATATACATATATAGGTAACGACTTGTAAAAAGTATATCGTCAAGGGGCTCGCTTGGTATGTCCCAATCGGGCCATGTGCGCGCGCTCCCACGCGTAGTTGACACACAAGTGTGCGCGAGCGCCACAACAAACTATACGTATCGCCGCTACCTACCGAGAGACGCGACGCGTTCCAATGTGTGAGTGAACTGCTACTTCCTGGTACAACGCGCGAGATGCTTTATTTAAATTCTCCCTTGGTGTGCGTAAGATATATTATTTATATCTACATCTACAAGAATATTATTACATTAACGACATGTGTGCGTTGAGTCTTTTTAATCTTCATTGTACTTCCTGATTATGTGTCAGTGTGTGTTAGCCACTTGTTTGAATGTTAGGGCGACTTTATTTCAGCGAGGGACATACATAGTGCAGCGTCCGATTACTTGCTTTTGGTGGGGTTGCATTTTTGTTTTATTTGTCGATAAAAAATACTACAAAAGCGTTGTTAACGTTTCTATTCCTTACGAGTATTAGAAACGTTAGGTACGTTTATATTACGTTAAGTTAGGATAATCTTCAGTACCGTTGCCGACCTCGAATTTTCTTGCATAAAACAAAGAGCTCATGTTTACATTCTCACTGGCAACAGGAAGCGTCAACCGTTATAATGTATCAAGCATAGTGTTCTTGGTACGAAACAATACCAGTTCCGCTGTTGTTTGCAAACCTAGCGATTTCAGGAAGTGAATGCACTTTGATCGATTCGTTTCACTTTTAATTTTGAATTAAATCTTTGCCGATTACCGTGAATTTCGGTGCTGTTGAAATTTAATTCGTTAGTCGTAAAAAGTAATTATATTCAGTTATATAACGTAAGTAACGCGGTAGGTATATTAAAATAGATATTTTATTAAAATAATTAATTGTATCAACGATCGCCAAAAAGAACTTGCCAGTACAAAATAGTCATGATTCAAATGATTCACTCGGTTTTTTTTAACATCTATAGAATAGCCATGGTAATTGTACTTACTGAACTGGTTATATTGAACTTAAATCATAACAGAAGTCATATAAACGTAAGCACATACAAGTGATTCAATAAATTTAATAAATATTAATGTCTGATGTCGATAGTTCGTGTACTGCCCTATGATGCAAAACTCGGCAAGTGGACAGATGCGGCTATAAGCAGTAGTTTGCCCAATTCAGAATTGGGAGGGTTCAATCGCACTTTCGGAGGGAGGCATATGAATTTCTAGTGCAAATCCCTCCTGTCGTTCACATCTGTCGCCATCAGCTGCGGATTAGATACAAACGTCATTAATTGATTTGCCTTTGCGAAGGGTTACCGATTCGACGCGTAAACGCATATGACACTTTTACTTACAGCTCGAAGTTGGTTAGACTTTCTAAAAAGGTATTGAAAGTATATAAATAAATATAGGTATAGGTATATAATAAATATTATATAATATTTAAACATTCAACCAGTTAGAAAAGTAAGTGTGGGTGTAATTGTGTTAGATAGTGTTCGATCGCAAGTTTCAGAATAGACATGACGTTTTCTATTTCGTTTTTCAGTTTTTTATGGATAAGTTATCAATATAACAAGTTTCTTACCGAAAGTTTCTGTTTACTCTATCTTAGAAGATATTCAGCAGTCCTTCCATATACATGACCTTTACGCCCATTTTAAACATAAATAGGACTTTTTTATTTGGTCCACATATTTAGTTATTTCAGTATTAAAAATGAGACGAGTTAACAACTTGCTCCGATTTGAATTCGAATTTGATTAATTATCCGTTTGTACTAACGCTACATTAAATGAGATTACATAGCATATTTTGCTATTAAAAGCAATAAATAAATAGGATCCTCTTTGTAAATTACGTTAATATAACACCTGCCGGGCTAGCATGGCCGCCACGAGATATATCTCGCGCGAGAGAAGACAAACTAAGATGTTAAATATCTCAATATATTATATCTCGACATCGACAATTTTGATAGAAAAGATATCTCGATCGACAAATGTATCTATTTTTGATATTAAAAGTCGAGTTTTAAGTGTAATTGTCATGTTAGACCCGAAAGAAATAAAGCGATAGTCGATTGAAACACGAGAAAACGGTAGACAACATTTTGTCGCGCTTGTCATGCTAGCCCGGCTGAGTTATACTTAGTAATGGAAAGAAGAGATGCTACGGTTGTACAGTTTCGCAGTACATTGGTTGCTATTTGCAATGCAGTAATCGTCGACGTAAATAATGGCATAATGCAATTACGCGATGGTTACGCACTGTTCTCGAAAGGATGTGACACTTGTGCGGCTTCCCAACCCGAGATTGCAGATTTCAGTGCAGCATCTAAATAATGCAGCACCAAGTTTGTTTTGTTTTAATTTAAAGCGTTGTTGACAAAAAAGAGATACTCGTGTGCATGAGATGAAGATGTACAAGAGGGATATAAATTATATATGCATGTATAAAGAATGTTTTATAGTGTCGAAAATGACGCTGATCTGATATTTAATAAGTAGTTCAATAAAATAAACTGATCCTTTAGTAAATACATATATGTATGTATAGGTACTATATGAAGTACGGCTACAGGTTTTCTATACCTCGTATGTAATTGCATTAAATTGTATAAGTTTTCTTTTGTTGTTTAGTTAAGCAATTTTATATCATTTTAAATGTATTACTTTTTATTTATTTTAAAGCATTGCTAACCAAAAATAACCGTAAAACGTGTTCAACTTTGAGAAGCGTGAGAAACTCGATCAACCCTTCATTAAGATGCCAATGCAGGTGTAAAATCGTTTCAAACCACTCCCCTTTCACCCTTTACGAAATATTTCGTTCTTAAGGTATCTTAAGATGCGCGATTAAAAAAACAATTTTGATTCACTATTCGATATGATAGTAATATGGAGATTATAAATATTTGGTCATTTCTCCAGTCGCCAGACTATAATATTAGGGTTATGAAGACTATAATGATTAATATTTTTTTAAGTGTACATAAGACCAAAGTTTATTTGAAGCGATTCCACGGGGACCAAATTAATTTTCACTTTTTATTTTTTAATTGAATGAAAAAATAAAAATGTTTTCATTCAGAATAGAAATACCTACTCATAGTGTTTTTCCGCTTCCTAGCTATTTTTAGATTGTAAATCTTTTCTGAAAATAAAATCGTACATCTGCACGTAAACCACTCCGCAGTGTTTGTTTTAGAAGATTCTTTAGGTAAGAGTAGGCGGAAATAATTTTAAATTATTATTATAAATACTGTTCTATTTTCTCATTTAAAATTATTAGAAATGTTAAAAAAAATATACGTAAGATAATATGAACGAGTGTGATAGAAGATAATATGAAGCCATGCATACCTACCTGATGCAATAAGAGATACTACACATCAATTAAATATCAATTAAGTTGCAAGTATACATATACATAATTGATTTGGGAAACACTATGAGAATAGTTTTGATGCTGATAAGAAAACTTACGTTAATTACTTCTATTAAACACCTTTTCAGTTTAATATGTTTTTAAAACGCTAGCGATCCAAATAGGATATTATAATATCCGTTTTGTATAACCAATCTACAATTCAAATTAAACACTTAAGCAAAGTGTTAGAGTTATAGAGTCATTTTTAGACGCCTGAATCTCATTTTCACTAAAAGTAACAATGAAAGACTGAATACATGTCACACCAACCGTGAAACCCCGACTTTGTCCAACGCGTGAAAGGGTGCACTCATTAGGAAGATTGCGAGGGCGCAGGGCGTTGCGCTGTGTATGGGTGCACTCGTGTTGATACATTGTTCCTCCTGTCATGTCTCTGTTACTAGAAACCATTATACTCTCGGTTATTCTCAGGAAGTATACATTTTCTAGAGAAAGAAGTTTTGCTCCCAACACAAAGCTAAAGCAACGGGGTTAAACAACGGTCTAACTGGGAAAAGGAAGGTAAATGCGGCCATTACTGAGATTACTCCGCATATCATGTTATTTTTTTTGCTGACTGCTGACTTCTTTTTAAATATAGCTATCTTCGCACTTACAGAATAACTAAAACAAGCGTCCCTTTGTTTGCAAAAGATAAAGATGAAACTTGATATCGGTAATGGGTTTCTTGTTTGTTATAGTACCCATTAGGTATACGAATGGCTCTGTCAGTGGTTATGATTGAGTAAAGTTTAAAAAATTGTATTATATAGGCACATTATTATAATTGTACAAGATACGTTACCAACCCGGAAAACGTATCAGCTTCTTTTATCAGAAGATGATAAATATTCGGTACATTGATACAGTCATTATTGTCGGTTCCGTGGTTTTTGTTGCGTTCCTCATTCCTGATTACGTAAAGAAATGTGTTACTACGTCAATTGGCATCATAATCTTATTTTATTGCCTTCTTATTTGAAAAAAAAAGGCTAGTATATTTCATAAAAATTACAAAAAATAATTGCTCTTGCTCTTATTTGCTCTATCAGTTGTTTTTTTACTGTATTCATATATTACATTGAATTTGCTATAAAGTACTTTGCAGCCTGGATTTTAAGCTTAAATTCCAGATTTCATACTTGTTACTGATCTACACAATAATGAAGTGTGAATGAGGCTTGACTGGTTGTGTTCGACACAGTCAGGTCAAGCCGAGCCAAGATGGCATCGAGCAGGAAGTGAAGTGAGGAAAACGATCTAGCGTCATTCAAGGTCGACAACGCGACGAGCTATGTCCAATGTCCATCCAGTACACTATATAGAGAGCCCATACTTCAATACAGCGTTGCAATCGGTTATTCGTAATTACACGAGTATTTTTTGTATTAATGAAGTCGGCAATGTACAAGGTCTAATTGTAGATGCAGTTAAGGAACAAATTAGTAGAGCGGGTTATACATTTTTCCACCGAACGCCAAGAAGTACGCTTATATACCTGTTACTTTGTGAATTGTGGTCTGTTTTATTTCTAACGTACGTATTAATTATTTGACCAAAAGACTAAGGAATATTATTGACTGTGGCCAGACTCGACACACTGTCGATAGTCGATTAATTTTATCTGTATTTTGATTTGTATTCGTCTCTGCAGTGATTTTGATATTAAAAATAGATATGAAGTCAGAGTTCATGTTTAAGGTATACTGATGAATTTCCCGTTTTTGAATTCGACTAATGTCTGTACCACGATCATTGTTGTCAAAAACACGAATCGAATTGCCTTCAGCCTTGGTTTATTTCGTTGTTTTTTTGAAATTTGAAAATATTGTGTTTATATACCTAAGAAAATATAAGAGGGAGATTTGGTATCTTTTTCTACATTAGTGCGTGCGAAGCCGTGTCGGAGATCTAGTTGAATATAGACACCGGGAAATAGTTGAAGAAGAAATAAATAAATTTATTGAGCACCAAACAAAACAATTACTATATAAAACATATAAAGATTTGTATTAATATAAGAAAGTTTTCATTGCGATCTAAATGAAGAATTACTTAGCGTGTGTTATACCAAAACGCTTGTGCTTATTTTCTGAACCTGTCCAATATAGGTTTTGGTTTCGGTTGCTTTCGTAAGTACCTACCTAACTATACTCTGTATAATATCAAATAATAGTGATTTCATAGTTTTTGCACTTACACCGGTGTAGATATTAAGTTTTAAACAATTCTCAATAGCTTTTATTTTATAAAAAACTGTAGGTACCTTTATATTTTTTCCTTAATAATGAAAATGCGGTTTTGGCATTTGGATTTATGACGAATTCTATGAAACATCCTTTTGTTATCGGTTGGAGGAGTGGTGATTTTTTTGCGTCGATCAATTACAACGGCCAACCCACTTATAAAATGCTTGCAATGCATACTTTGCATTAGCCATGAGTCGTTTTAAGATATCGTCTATTTACAAAAATCTTCTCATAATAAGTGTGCAATCCGCACGCTCATTCTATTGAAGGCAGGTAACGTTCGCGAATACAATAGAAGTGAATTTCATTCGGTCTAAAATATTAACTTTCGCACAAAAGGAAACATTATATTTCCAGGATAAAGCACATCTTCACTTCCGAACAATAGGTTGAATGAAAAACGAAGTGGTAAACAGTGGTTCCCTTACGAGCCGGGCTCCGAGCGAGGCGGCCATTATGATGTGCAACAACACTTCTGAGTTTGCCTTTTAAGATATCTGTACTTGCTGTTGCTAGTGCTACTATCTCAATAACAAACTATTCGTAACATTATGAATCTGAATGTTACATTATCTAATATATTTAAACGGATTTTGATGAAAAGGCGAATGCTTGAACTCTTGAGAAAACAACCCCGAGAACAAATTGTATTCTGTATTGTCAAAATTTTAAAAACACATCTTGTTGTCGAAGATATCATTCGAATAATTTCACGAAATAATTATTCACGTAATTTCTCTAAAGAATGACCTTATGGTCGAGTATAGACCACCTACAGATTTTGTAGAAGTAATTTTGTTCTACGGATAGGCTGAAATATATAGTATGGCTATAAAATTGTCTAAATTTAAAATAAAAATGTGATTTATTATTTATTCGGAATGCTTTCCAGCAAACGTGGTTACGGACAGACCGTCTGCGGTAAAAGTTATTTGTAATACCTACATGTTATAAGTTTAAATCCACAAATGTAATACATATTATAAGTTTGAATCTTGCTAATAACCTCAGATTCTACCAATAATAATAATAGATCTGTGGATTAAAATGATATTTACTATAGATAAATATTATTTGTTATTTAAAGTTGTTTTCAAACTATTCATGCTGCTATCTATGTACAAGGATTTTCGTAGAAGTAACCCAAATTGTACTAATAGGATATTAACATTCACTTTTCGAAGGCAATTGTAGAAAGAGGAAATAAAAGACTCGAGTACTTTGTGGGAATTTCATTATTTGGAAAACACAAAGGATTGGAAACGACCAGTGCGTTAGATTTCTGTTTATTGTCCTAAATAGACGCCGGCGTTACTTTATATTCATCGATGAATAGTCTATTCTAGTTTTAAAAAGCAGCTTAATTTTTTTGCAAAGAAGAATATACGGTACCTAAACTTATCTTTCGATAATAATATAGTCTGTGTTTGAAAATTCAGTTGAATGTTTTGTTTGTAATGATTTTTTTTAACGGCGTTATGTTTGATATTATTATCATAGATATTGTTAAATAACATACGTACAATTTGTAACTCCTTGAAATCGAGCTTTATTCAATAGATAGCAGGTTTGATAAATCGCAAGGAGACTACTATTTTAAATAATAATACCATTTAAGCGATTACGGAGAGCTACGAGTATCAACGATCAGATATGAGGACGAAGGTCTTCTTTAAGTTAACATTTGCCGACGTATTGTCTGCTCGCTCCACCTCATCCCAAAGGATTCTTGGTCGTTATAATTCCGGCGCATATATTTCCATAAAAATCATTCCCGATCGTTATCTCATGAACAGGTCGGATCTTTTTTCAAGTGCATCATTTATTATCTTTAAGAGGAACAAAAAAAGTAAGGGTCCAAAGCGCCGCGCGGTCCTTTCTAGGAAAGATCCTCGGATTTGTTTGACACTCATCTGTGAGATATAGAACGTCCAGTGGACATCACATTTCGACGAATCCGGACTTCCACTTCAGGTTGCGCCGTTGTAAGAACAAAGACGTGTGAATCTACAATATAGATAATTTTCATAATAACTAACGTATAAATCTATACTATTGTAATAATATTATAAAGCTGAAGAGTTTGTTTGTTTGAACGCGCTAATCTCAGGAACTACTGGTTCGAATTGAAAAATTATTTTTGTGTTGAATAGTCCAATTATCGAGGAAGGCTTTAGGCTGTATAACATCACGCTGCGACCAATAGGAGCGAAGCATCAGTGAATGTTGAAGAAACGGGAAAAATTATCCATTTAAAACTACTCGACCGAAGTTATTATCATGATACATTGCACCCGTGCGAGGCCGGGGTGGATTGCTAGTATTATATAAAAATCCAAGCGATTAGATATATATGTATATAGTTCTAAAAAAGGCCCCATAACAATGAGAATAATAAAGTTAAAAAAAAGAACATAACTGAACAATAAGATTATGTGAACCTTACACGAATGATAGCTGAAAGGATTGTAAAAAGGCTTAGCTTTCGCTCGCTAAGCAATAACTCTGCTATGATAGGACCTTCGATAAAATGACGGTTTCAAAGGTATAACCGTCATCGTTGCGCAATTTCCCACAGGGTCTCAAAGGTAAACCTTCTTTGTATTTGAACACAATGCCAGGGCAAGAGTCAGGTAAAGCGCCTTGCGCTGCGGGGGTCCGTGGCAGAAGTTTTATATTTCCGTTTCTTTGTGCCTGTAGGGCCAATTAATAATTTTCCTGACTGACCGGAGTCATTGTCACGTCACCTACCCGCGTCGTTGCTCCATGCTGTCTACAAGATTGACTCTCATCAATTGTTCACTTTTATGAACTTCTTTTAGTTTACTTTTGAATGGAATTATGGTTAATTCATAGTTATTGCCAATTGTATAGAAAGATCAATTGATCAATTATTATTGAATGTGTCAACAGAGATGCTTATTTGTCTTTATTTTATTAAAACGTGCATTTAAAATAACACCTTTTGTCGTTTTTGTCCGTTTGATTGTCCGCGATTTGGTGTGATCGTTCAACAGTTCGTTTTCATAGTTTTCTCATAATACTTTGTGAATGAAAAATTATAAGAATAAAATGATATATTTTTTTGGTTTAGAAGTGGACTATCAAAAAATTCTTACTACAAAGCATAATATATAACGAAAATAACCTGGTTTCTAAAACCGATCTAAATAATTACTATTATCCAACGCTGCTTGCCAGAATGATATGGTTTTTCAAGTTAATGAAAAGAAATATGCGTCTACCCTTACTTCATAATTAATAGGTTGGTCATTGTGATTAGGGTTGATGAGGTAGTTGTGAGGAAGAAGATGATTATGTGGATTTTTTGGAAGAAAAATTGAGAATGTGGATAAGGATGAGGATGTGTTATGTGGAAGAGGAGGAGACATAAATAATAACATAATATAATTAAAACTCTTTTTGGGTTAAATATTTTAACTAAGCCTTTACAATTCAGACAAACCTTTGTATTTTTTTAGATAAGATCAAATTACTTTAATAGCAAAAATTAGTTCGAGTTAAAATTAGTGCTGAAAAATATTAAAATTAATATGTACTGGTTTATTGAATTAAACAAATAATAATATAGGTAGATGCTATTTCTCCTGATAAACGGTTTCGTAGCTCATCATAAATAAATCCAGCTCCACTCAAAAGGCGTTCAATGGGAATACTAGATGGAAGGGGTAATAAATACTGACGTACTATTCCATAAATTTCAACACTTCCTCTTAATATGAGGAAGCGGATTTTTTAAAATTTTTTTTAGGAAACGGATGAGGAAGTGGATTCGTGAAATAATTAGGAAGTTCCGCATTAAGAGATAGAGGAAGAGAGAACATATATATATTTATGTTAGATATCGACAGACGAGCGTGAGGTTCACTTGATGGTAGATGAACCACAGAATATCAGTCAATGATGCGCTGTCGACCTATTTTTAACTTCGAGAATTCGGATATATTATATTATTGAATCTATCAAAATTTAAAATACCTGCTCATGACTGCGTCGAATGTTTATTGGCATTAAGATAGTCTGCAATGTGTGGATTGCGGAGACATAGTGCGTGGGCGCACTTCCTGGCGCGACGGTTATAATAATATTTATTTATATATGTCGACTACGACCGAAAATTGTAATGATTGATATAAATAAATACATTCCATGCTGCCGACAAGCATGTTAGATATATTAACAGAAACACATGAATCATTTGTATTATGCATTAAAAAATATGGATATCTTAAAACTGGGTAAGGGTAATTGTTATTTTGTTTAAGATAATGAAAAAGAAATAAACGTGATTGACGAATAACAATCCACAGGTTTATATAATTGAACTTTCTCTATTATATTATCTATTCTATTATATTACAGATTAGCTTATTACAGAAGAAAAGTGATCGTCATTTAAAGATAAAGCCCATGACTTTGATCGTACGCAGCTATCTACGATCACTTTTCTTCCAGGTTTAGCATAATCTACCTGTGAAACTGCATGAATTAGTACAGGAGTTGCGCTAATTAGCATAAATTAAAAAAAAATTAAATGTATTATATATTTCTTTTATATTCTGTCGCCCTTGTATCAGGACCCACCCCTCTCAATTTTAAATTCATATGTCCAATGTACTGACTCGTCAATTCTACTTTTTGTTATTCGTATATATATAGAGATTTTTTGATGCATGTGAGATATTTAATTGTCTAGACATTTCACTCCAGATCTCAATCCAATAATACTACTTAGAAGAGTTCTTACAATTTATCATTATTATCGCAATTTTCCTGTCACTGTTAAGTTTTTACTGATTAATAGGTACCTCTATATATGTAATTAGATGTGGTATTCACCCAGTTAGCCTTTATCTTGTCTATGGAGCCGCGACATTTTTCACGGAACACGGTGCCTTCCAGCCCGCTTGCTAAGTGTCACCGTCTCCATAGCGGTACGACTTGCACTCTACTTGCGCTTTTAATTACGTCTATTGGCGACGATACGATGCTATTCGATGTACTTACATTGTATTTATTTATTTTAAACTCCACGCGCTCACAAATGTTGCAACATTTTCACCTGAGCTGCCGACTGAACGTTTAAAATATGAAATATAGCGATTAACACTCATGGTAATAAATGCGAAGCTCAATTGTATTTACGAGTATTAAAAAATAAAGGTTGGAGGAGAAAAGGAACATTATAAAGAGCGAGTAACATAGGCATTTTGTGTGCATTTACATTTCACCCTTGCGAAGCCCAGGCGGATCGCTATATGCAATATAAAGGGAATTCCTGTCCCATAGTGAAGCGGATCCATATCTTTCATATTAATCATTTTTCTTTACAGGCAAGTAGGTTAGGTACCTTCTGTTGTCCGCCCGACCAAAACATTTTTTACAATATTCCTCGGGATTCGCTCTTCCGATGCTAACTGTATCGCATTTACCACTGAGTCACGGGGGCGGTCTACATCTATATACAATATACGTATAGCAAAAAATCAGTTTTGCTTTAAAGAAATTTATATAATGGGTGCAAACGGGCAGGTGGCTCAGGTGGATGGAACGTGATCACCGCCGCCCAAAGACCTCTGCACCAGAGAGATTGCTAGTGCGTTGCCGACCTTTAACACTTTGAATGATGAAACGTAGGTGTAAGTATCAACTGAACGCGCTCTGCCGGGCTAGCATGACAACCGCGACAAAAAATTTTTTTCCGTTTTCTCGTGTTTTAATCGATTATCTCTTTATTTCTTTCGGGTCTTAAATGAAAATTACACTTAAAACTTGACTTTTAATATCAAAAATAGATATATTTGTCGATCGAGATATCTTTTCTATCAAAATTGTCGATGTCGAGACATAATATATCGAGATATCTTACATCTTAATTTGTCTTCTCTCGTCCGCGACATATCTCGTGGCGGTCATGTTAGGCCGGCTGAGCACCGAAAGTGTAGGCGAGTATCTTGAAGAAATTAATTTGATTCAATTTCCTCATAGATCGAGTAGTTCGCTCAACTGCATTGAGTTTGCAATGTCACTTTGATGAGCTTATGCCTTTTTCCATCGAGGCGGGTAGGTGCGTGGCGTCGCATCGGATCCGGGTCAGACGCGTCACGTAACGGACTGGTTGATAACGGGAGCCTAGGTCGCGCAGCGGGATGAGCTACGCGGAAGTGGGATTGCGGACAAGCCTAAATTCATATGGCCTTATCAACATTTCAATTGTTCCCTTTGTGGAGTTCGGTACTTGGCTCTACTAATTCCTCTTTTGTTACAGTGGCGTACAGTGGCGTAGCTATCATAGGGCAAAGTGGTGCAGTGCACTTGGGCCCCGAAGCTGAGAGGGCCCCCTGGGCTTTGGAAAGAGAGGGAGGCAACTCTTGAAGCTAGAAATCAAGCCTGCTCTGAATTTGTTTTTAAGATTTTAAATGAGCATTGATAACAATGGAAGCGCCGAGCGTCTTTGATTAGTAATAATTTGCAAATAATTAATTTTGTGCAGTTGCTGAAAAAATTTAGCCGGGGGAGGATTGCGATATTTTTCTCTCGCACCGGGGCCCTTGTCCACTTAACTAATAAAGGGTAATTGTCTTAACAACTAAGGGGATTTTGGTGGTTGTTTTATTTTGATTACGTAGGTAATGAACTCTACGATAGAAATGTATGTAATAACTATCTAAGGATATTCGGAAGTTCAATTTCTCCCCCGCTAGGGGCGCTAAATTACTAGCTGGTATTATCTGCTTTTCTATTTGACCGGAACAGACGCAGAGAGGTTAAAATCGTCTGCAACTATTCACTATTCGATCGGGTTGATTTGGATTTGCATAGATATGTGGTATCATCCGGCACCTCCTGTTGAGTCTATCACTGGAGTAAGCTTGTAGAATTTGAAATTATACTTATGCTACCTGGTAATCCATAACTGTGCAACCAGCTGTTATTGGTTTTCATTGAAAGGAGTCTAATTATTTGTCAAAAGGATCAACCATTCATTACATTCGTATTAGACGATGGTAAACTTTACACATCGTCCACATACCATTTAACTCGTAAAAGACTTAAATGGTATATGGATATCCATGTCTTGTAACATTCATCACCAAATCTTCCACCACCATATTATAGGTACCTACTCCTCGCTTAAGAACTATACATAATATACTTCGTATATTTATCTAGAGTTTTCATAACATCCAGTGTTATCTAATTTTATTACATCACATTATGCGGCAAGTTACGAATGACATGTTTTGTGTGTATTTATCTTTGTTAAGATTTTTATTAACGAAATAGTACTTTATCTGGTAGCATTTTATGCAATAAAATATTTTGTCAGTTTTCACAGCTAAAGTTTAAAATTAATTAAACATTAGTAATGAAAACTGACTTCCGATTGCAGGTCATATGTTTCACCTTATTTAAAGTAATTAATACCGATTCTAAATGATTGGCATATTGAAAAAAAATCACAATACACTTATAATATGTAAATTATAGTAACCTTGAATAAATAAACTTTGTAGTCCACGCATGTAATTAATACTTAGTAGTAGGTAGTAGTTTAAATCGATTTTGTAGCATTTTAATATATCCGCACAAACCCTAGGAAACTAGTAAATTACAATAGTTAATTAATAATATGGAAAAAGTAATTGAAGCTTAAACTAATCGTTTAATTAAAAAGCATTTTAATACGTATTTTGATATATTATTTCTTAGAGGAAATTGTTTTACTTATTAAGTAGATTAATTAAGATGCGATTTTTATTTTGCAAAAAATCATATACCTTCTCTAAATATTCGTGATTTTAGCTATTTTCCATTAGAAGAAGATAGGATACGGAGGTCATCGTATTTTTTCACAATAGAGAACGTTTTATAGCAGATTTTTTTATTGTATTTTCATATGCAGGAGGTTATGCAAATAAGTATCTATTTTCGCCTTTTCAGTACACTCCATACACTGGACGGTGTAATATAATTGTATGAATTCATACATAATTATGTAACAGAACGTGTTTACAAGATTACAGGGTAAACAGTTATTAAGTAATTTGTACTGTTGTAACATGGCGTTTAATCAATTGATGATGAAACGGTTAGCGGGAGGCAGGCCGCGGGAAGTGTCGAAGAAAGCAAGTTCAGTGCCACGGTCGGGCGCGGTCGGTGCGACAACCTTGCCTTAGACATGGGTAACTCAGCGAAATTCCCCGCGCCAACTCAGCAACTCAGGCGCAGTGTAATCGGCTCCTTGAGTCAACTCAAAATTGCGCTACGACGCAACAAAATGTGACGCGCAAAGCGAGCAGTGAAACCTCCGAAACGCACGCAACGCCACGCTCATAGTTCACTATAGGGATGTAACGGAGGTGGTTTTATCGGAACCGAATTCGGAATCGGAGTTTTTAAATATGGATTGTCGGAACCGGAATCGGAATCGGAGGCAGATACAAAAGAGAAATGTGTGATAAAATAAATTACTTTCATTAATATCAGTTCAAAAATTCCTAGATGTTGAAAATAAAAATAAACGATTTACTTAAAAACAAATTAAAACAAATAGCACTGACCATGGCCGCCGCCGCACAGTGATCAATTATTCAAAGTTAGCGTCTCATAATTACTTTTGGTCGATATGTCGGAAGTTCGAAAAATCATTTTATTAAGACTTGGAGGTAAGTTGTTTACATTATACTAAAACATCAAGATTATGCAGTCAGTAGTTTAATGGATATGCCATTTCAAAGTTATCTCGAAAGCAAAACTATTGTAACAAGACTGATTTATCGTTGTTTTGCGCTTTCATTCAAGTTAAGTTGGTTATGTTACCAGTGAAAACTGTGAATTGAAAAAATTTGTGCACTTTAAGGAAGGTCTGTACTTTGTATTGGTATATAAATAAAAAATAAAATAGATGGATTTAGATATAAAAAAAATTAAATATACTAACGTACTTATTTTGACTAACTTTTCAAAGTTTGAACTGTGTTACGTTTAAAAGTACAAACTAGTACACGATCATTTTGATTCCATTATATAGCAGGGACTATAAACTAAAAATATGCATTTTTTTACCGGAGATTGCCGGTTTCTATAATAAAAATGTGTTTTTAGGTAACGATGTCTCAATAAAAAATATTGATTAAATCAATATTTTGTCATTACATCGATCAGTGAAGCTACTATCAAAGGAAAATAAAGATAAACTACTTAGTTATATTATGGAGATATTAGAAAGTATCGAAATTGCCTACTACAAGACAAGACAGTCTTCAAAATTTTATCATTTCATGATTTTGTAAAAAATGTTCCCTTAATATTATTATATTCCGGATTGACAGTGACTTTGCAGGATATGCGAAAGAGGTGGTATCCTATGACACCAACAGTCCATAAAGTTCTCATATATGGCAAGGATATTATCGAAACCCTTTTGTTGCCAATAGTTATGCTTGGAGATAACGCAAAGAAAAGTCACCACAAATATGTTAGATATTACAGAGAGCATAACACCAGGAAGATGACCAGGAATCAAACTAATGAAGATTTTATGACAATTTTCCTCATATCTTTAGACCCTGTAATTCTAACATCAGAATATTTAAATAAAATACTGTAGGTATATCGGATTAAAACGCGATTTATTATTTATATTGTTTAAATTATTTATTTCGACGTTTCAGATGCTTTTCAGCAACCGTGGTCACGGGCCCTTGTTAATCCCTTGTTAATGGTATAGAATATTTTATCAGAATATTACCTGTAAAACAAAAACATATAATTTTTCGCTCACCTGCAATATTGTTTTTAGTTAAGGTGCTAATTAATATTAAAATTTGTTTCATCTAAGATATATTTTAAATAAGTGAATTGTAAAATTCTTTGAAATAAACTTCTTTAAACATATATAATGCCAATTGAGGTACTTAATATTTTACAAGAACCAGTAGTTGTGTTAGATGAGAAGTGAAGTAACAAAGTACATAAAATATTAATTACCAAGTTAAATTATATGAAAATGATTTTTATATACTATTTAAAGTTATAAATGTACCTTTAATTCACGATTTCAGTATTTAATAATTTCGTCCCCCTAACTTTTGAAAATTGATCACAGTGCGCCGCCGCTATGCTTATAATAACCTCCGATTCAATTTATCGGAACCGAAATCGGAGGTGCAATATCAACCGGAAGTTCCGACCTTTCGGAACCGGAATCGAAGCTCCGTAACATCCCTGGTTCACTCAGTGAGTGGGTACTGCGCCGTGCGCCAACACATGAATATGTAAGCTGGCTCACCCTGCGCAGTGAAGCGTGCCGGCGTAATTGCGCGGCGCAGCGCAGTGTTACCCATGTCTACCTTGCCTTCTTACCTTCGCCTCGCTAATGTCATTTAAACTTATACAGTGCTAAACGATGCTTCTTCAAACTTTTTTTATTACCATACAATATAGATTTAAAAAAAAACAACATACTTTCATGATCGATTCGGACTGGCGCGGGCGCACAGTGATCAATTATTCAAACTTAGCGTCTCATAATTACTTTTGGTCAATATGTCGGAATTTCGAAAAATCATTTTATTAAGACTTGGAGTTAAGTTGTTTACATTATACTAAAACATCAAGATTATGTAGTCAGTAGTTTAATGGATATGCGATTTCAAAGTCATCTCGAAAGCAAAAATATTGTAACAAGACTGATTTATCGTTGTTTTGCGCTTTCATTCAAGTTAAGTTGGTTATGTTACCAATGAAAACTGTGAATTGAAAAAAATAGTGCACTTTAAGGAAGGTCTGTACTTTTTATTGGTATATAAATAAAAAATAAAATAGATCGATTTATATATAAAAAAAATTATATATACTAACGTACTGATTTTGACTAACTTTTCTAAGTTTGAACTGTGCTACGTTTAAAAGTACAAATTAGTACACGATCATTTTGATTCCATTATATAGCAGGGACTATAAATTATATAAAAATATGCATTTTTTTACCGGAGATTGCCGGTTTCTATAAAAAAAACGTGTTTTTTAGGTAACGATGTCTCAATAAAAAATATTGATTAAATCAATATTTTGTCATTACATCGATCAGTGAAGCTACTATCAAAGGAAAATAAAGATAAACTACTTAGTTATATTTTGGAGATATTAGAAAGTATCGAAATTGCCTACTACAAGCAGGGACAGTCTTCAAAATTTATATCCTTTACTATAGATTACTTCAAGATTTTGTAAAAAATGTTCCTTTAATATTATTATATTCCAGATTGACAGTGACAAATTTGCAGGATATGCGAAAGAATAGTATACAAGTGGTATCCTATGACACCAACAGTCCATAAAGTTCTCATACATGGCATCATAATATCGAAACCCTTTTGTTGCCAATAGGTATGCTTGGAGATAACGCACAGAAAAGTCACCACAAAGATGTTAGATATTACAGAGAGCATAACACCAGGAAGATGACCAGGAATAAAACTAATGAAGATTTTATGACAATTTTGCTCATATCTTTAGACCCTGTAATTCTAACATCAGAATATTTAAATAAAATACTGTATATCGGATTAAAACGCGATTTATTATTTATATTATTTAAATTATTTATTTCGACGTTTCGGATGCTTTTCAGCAACCGTGGTCACGGGCCCTTGTTAATCCCTTATTAATGGTATAGAATATTTTATCAGAATATTACCTGTAAAACAAAAACATATAATTTTTCGCTCTCCCGTATTATTGTTTTTTAGTTAAGTTGCTAATTAATATTAAAATTTGTTACATCTAAAATATATTTTAAATAAGTGATTTGTAAAATTCTTTGAATTAAACTTCTTTAAACATATATATAATTCCAATTGAGATACTTAATATTTTACAAGAACCAGTAGTTGTGTTAGATGAGAAGTGAAGTAAACAAAGTACATAAAATATTAATTACCAAGTTAAATTATATGAAAATGATTTTTAGATACTATTTAAAGTTATAAATATACCTTTAATTCACGATTTCAGTATTTAATAATTTCGTCCCCCTAACTTTTGAAAATTGATCACAGTGGGGCGTAGCGAGAGTGCGATACTAATACAGTTTCAATTTTCGAAAAATGTTTAAATTTAGAATCTTTGTTTAGTTTCCTATAAACCATGTTGTATTCATGAGGTGTAATTCATTTAGGATTGGTAATTGTAAGACAATTTCTGCATTATTTAAAGTATATAGTCTATACCTTTTAATAAAAGAGTTATAAAATATTTATATTTGTCACATAACCAACCTCCCCTTGCGTTATTTTGACATGGCACTATGTAATCTTTGTTTTTTTTATTTTAAAATTTGTCCCCCAACTTTTAATATCTAAATCAGAATTCATCTTGCTTCATCAGATGCTTTGAAAATATGTTTTTTATTTTCTAGAACAATATAATCATATTTGTGTAAAAAGTAGGTAAAGGTAAAACAGCGAAAAAAATATCAAAGGCAAAGTATTTTAACTAGTGTTTACTCGTCGGAGTTTGAAAGATTTTTCCGATGTCTCAAATGCCCTACCCTAAATCCGATCCTGAATCAGACCATTTGTCAGGTTCATTACATATTTCAAGTTCACTTACTTTCCATCCATAAGTCGTGAGTAGGTACGATTTCTGCCAAGTCTCCACCACATCGACTTTAACCTTCAATATATTTAAAATTTAAATTATATTTAAATACAATAACTTTTACCGATTTAAATCGATATATCACTTATATGACTTACCTTTAGTCTGCCCACCACATAGAGCAACACGGTCCACCGGCGAACCGGAGGGGAGTAGCCATACGCAGGCGTTCCCCTCTGTCGAAGTACAAGTCCAAATGGTCCTATGTGTATAATAAAACTAGTTGTAGCCGCACTTTTCAGTAGACTAAATCCAGATGCGCGACTGAATCGACGTCCTAAGAAAATGCCGAATTGTTTGTGTTTCTTGTTGCCAAAAAATATCTGCCACGTCAAATTTACAAAAAGATGGCGTTACCTTTCATATGCAGGTAATTTTTAATCATATTATTACTATTTACTTCTTTAAAACTTAAAAAATTACAATATTATCGGTCGTGTTGTTTTGGATTTTTTTACCAACTCAAGCCGCTCGCTCTCATACAATACGCGGATCAGTCGAGCAACTGATCCGAGGCTGTTTCCGAGAAGTCGCTGTCACCGAGCGATAGTGTTGTTGTGGGATTGTTTTAAGTTATCGATTATAATGGCAAAGGAGTCTTCTATACAGAGAGAGTTTTGAGATTAAATTTTCTGTTTCAAATATTATTTTGTGAGCTGAAATATAATATAATACTTACGCGCGTTAGCACATTTATTAAAATCACGTAGTGTAAACTTCAACCATAATGTTTTTTTTTTATTTCCTAAAAATCCAAAAGAGATGGAAAATTGTGGGCCCAAATGTAATAAGTTGCGATATGATCTAAAAAAATGTCAGATTTTTTATCTTATAATATAAAAAATCAGCTCAATTCTCAGTCTGGGAGAGGAGAAATATGGGAAATATAGTTTTCCTGAGATTCTCGATTAATTGAATCGATTACACAATCACAAAAAAAAGCCTTTGGTCAAGGTAATTAACTCAAAAGTTAATAAATGCACTTTAAATACAATATATTGCATATAATTACAGTTATGTTATTAAATAAAATATAAATTATTAATTAAAGAAAATGAATATACATGATTATCGATTTTTAATCGATTAAAATCGATCTTTTATTTTAGTCTGTCGTTGGCATAGAGCAACACGGGCCACCGGCGAACCGGAGGGGAGTAGCCATAGCGTTCGTTACCGATACCAAACAATCTGTCATTTTTTGCGGGGGGAAACCTGCGCTATGTGTGCGTACTCAAGTTCGCACACACAAGCAATCGTCTGTCACTACGAAACTCACACCGTGACAATTAAAAAATACACTAACAATTTCACACACACATTTAAACATTCCGTGTCATAACAGTATAATTAAATGGCGCAACTACACTGACAAGTCCTTTTAGCCGTAGTTGCAACAACTGTCGATACGCAGTATCGATAATTTCAAGAACTGGGTTTGGAAAATTAGTTTTATAAGTTCGACTTAATTTATTTATTTTAAAGATGGAGTTAATTTATTACGTAATACAAATTAACTTGTCGGGTAATGCGCACGTAGCAGGTCACGGAGAGTGGACCATGAGTTGGTACATAATAAAATCTTAGACATAATTTGAAAAACGATAACGTAATTATATAAGCTATATAAATATATAAACACATATTATGTTAAAATCGGCAAGACGGGCTTTTGGGCTTGTATGGTAGTCCCGCCACCGAGTAAAAGTAAGGTTATGTTACAATCAATAATATCTGTAGTAGTTGTCAAATCGTAACAATTCCTAAATGACGACAATCGGAAAAGCACTCAGACTCAAAACGTAGAAAACATGAAACGAATTAGCACAGAGTAAATAACTGTCATGCGGCATGCCAACGACAGACTAAAATAAAAGATCGATTTTAATCGATAATCATGCATATTCATTTTCTTTAATTAATAATTTATATTTTATTTAATAACATAACTGTAATTATATGCAATATATTGTATTTAAAGTGCATTTAATTACTTTTGAGTTAATTACCTTGTCCAAAGGATTTTTTTTGTGATTGTGTAATCGATTCAATTAATCGAGAATCTCAGGAAAACTATATTTCTCATATTTCTCCTCTCCCAGATTGATAATTGAGCTGATTTTTTATATTATAAGATTAAAAATATGTCATTTTTCTAGATCATATCGCAATTATTAAATTTGGGCCCACAATTTTCCATATCCTTTGGATTTTTAGGAAATAAAAAAAACATTATGGTTGAAGTTTACACTAAGTGATTTTAATAAATGTGCTAACGCGCGTAAGTATTATATTATATTTTAACAATGTATATTATCACAATATAATATTTGAATCAGAAAATTTAATCTCAAAACTGTCTCTGTATAGAAGACTCCTTTGCCATTTTTTTTCGATAACTTAAAACAATCCGACAACAACACTATTGCTCGGTGACAGCGACTTCTCGGAAATAAACTCGGATCAGTAGCTCGACAGATCCGTGTATTGTATGAGGGCTCATACAATACGCGGATCTGTCGAGCGACTGTGTTGGTAAAAAAATCCGAAACAACACGACCGATAATATTGTAATATTTTAAGTTTTAAAGAAGTAAATAGTAATAATATGATTAAAAAATACCTACATATGAAAGGTAACGCTATCTTTTTGTAAATTTGACGTGGCAGATATTTTTTGGCAACAAGAAACACAAACAATTCGGCATTTTTTTAGGAGGTCGATTCAGTCGCGCATCTGGATTTAGTCTAGTGAAAAGTGCGGCTACAACTAGTTTTATTGTACGCATAGGACCATTTGGACTTGTACTTTGACAGAGGGGAACGCCTGCGTATGGCTACTCCCCTCCGGTTCACCGGTGGCCCGTGTTGCTCTATGGTCGTTGGCATGCCGCATGACAGTTGTTTATTCTGTACTAATTCGTTTCGTGTTTTCTATGTTTTGAGTCTGAGTGCTTTCCCGATTGTCGTCATTTAGGAATTGTTACGATTTGACAACTACAAATATCATTGATCACAGATTTATGATATATATATGTCAGTTATTGTAATTTGTAACATAACCTTACTTTTACAGTTTACTACTTAAAACTCTAATAACTCGGCACTCAGATTGTCAAAACTAACTTGTGTACCAACTCATGGTCCACTCTCCGTGACCTGCTACGTGCGCATTACCCGACAAGTTCATTTGTTTTATTGTAGTACGTAATAAATTAACACCATCTTTAAAATAAATAAATTAAGTCGAACTTATAAACATAATTTCCCAAACCCAGTTCTTGAAATTATCGATACTGCGTATCGACAGTTGTTGCAACTACGGCTAAAAGGACTTGTCAGTGTAGTTGCGCCATTTAATTATACTGTTATGACACGGAATGTTTAAATGTGTGTGTGAAATTGTTAGTGTACTTTTTAATTGTCACGGTGTGAGTTTCGTAGTGACAGACGATTGCTTGTGTGTGCGAACTTGAGTACGCACACATAGCGCAGGTTTCCCCCCGCAAAAAATGACAGATTGTTTGGTATCGGTAACGAACGCTATGGCTACTCCCCTCCGGTTCGCCGGTGGCCCGTGTTGCTCTATGGCCCACCACGTTTGCTGAAAATCATTCGAAACGTCGCGTCGGGATAAAGAATATGAATAATAAATCGCGTTTTAATCTGGTAATAGTTATTTCATTCAAATTATAATAAAATATATTTCTATCTTCATAATTGTGGGTAGAAATTAACACATTTTATCGTGCAAATAATGTAGAAACTGCATCAGAAGAAGCAGAATAATATTTCCAGTATAATTGAAATATTATTCAAGTATTTCAATATAAATATTTGAACGTGGTTACTATTTTGTGATAATTTTACTTATTTCCAATTACTCTAGGTTAGTAGATTTACAGTCAGTAAAAGAAGTATTATACCTATTTGAGTAAACAAGGAAAGCTTTAAAGTCCAGTATTATGATTATTTAAATCAGTAATTACGTTATCTGATGTCATATGATTAAAATTATTTCAAGAAGTTGAATTTAATATGAATCACCATTATTATATAAACACGTGTTTTTATATTTCACGCACTTGAGCACTTTTCGAAAAGATTAATTCCTATATTTATTTTTCCTGTAACGCGCGGAAAAGTTTCGACGTTGCTATAAACAAGTTTATGTAAATTGTATAACGCTCATGTCCGCTTGTTACGGGCAGACTAGCTGGTATCCAAAATCAAACAAAGGGACCTTGAGTTATTGCCAGACAACAAATTCCAATATGCTTCACATAGTGGACACCTACCTATTTGTTGCGTAAGGCTGAATCACGGAACAGAAATGCAGTGAGCAAGCCAGAGGCAGCCATCACATGTGAATCAGCACGACCGGAAGTTTCGCCATCTTGGTTCGTCGACGCCATGTTTACTTGCGCTCCGGAAGTTGCGCGCGCGCCGGTCGTCTTTATCCATCATATCCACGAGTACATCGGAACACAAGTCGGATATATTCAGCAGTTATTTTGGGTGTCGACGTTTTTCCGCCCGGTGATGCAGACATCGGTAGTGTTAATCATACATTTGACGACAACGCGGTTTATTTATAGTAAAAATAATCGAGTGCACGTATACGTATTTATAAACACACAACTTTGGTCGTGGTACTACGTGCGTATTGGTTATTTATTGTTTTATTTCCTAGAGGTGGTAGAGCAGACAACGAAATATGTCTATGCAATGAGTATGTAGGTACCTAACAGGAAATAGTCTTAAATGATAAAGAAATCCACTTCGCTTATTTAATTAGTATCCTCTTCAAATAAGCCGTGATGTGTTATTTGCTTATGCATAAATTATAAATTGTGTGAATTACTTGAACAATAATCGTGACCAAACGGATGTCTTGTGTCGAGGGGGATTCCGCGTTCTCCGTGGATGGAATATCTAAAATGTTGGCAATTTTTAATGACATTAATGTCATTGTTTGCGAAAGAATTTAAGAGGTGTCTATTATATTTTATGACTTTGAATAATGTATTAAAGGTCGGACAGTGTAAACAAAAGTTGTGAGTTACGCGGAGCAGTTTTAAATAGCTTCGGGCGTAATACAATTAAGTATGAATTATTTTTTAAATAAATTGGTAATAGTTTACTCAGTGTTCGATTGAATGAAAACATAATTTGAAAATGGTAAAGGTGATGGATCATCTGTTAGTATGTTAGGGAATTATCGTGACTTACGTTTTCAAAGGAACATTTCTTATGATGATAGTTTAAAAAGAAGAGCCTTTCTGAAAGATTCTAAGTACTCTGTGATCAAATCTTTAAAGTTAAAAAATATAGTGAGTAACTATTTTTTTTTCACCTAATATTTTCATTTTCACCTAAAGATCTGCGTATGAAAAATATATTTTTAATTAAAATAAATATGAATGAATTTACTAATACTTATAACTTAAATGGAAATTCAGTTATAAATTGTACCTGTAACTGTTATAGCACTAAACATACTAATTTAGTATTTGTCTATTTTACTCTAATTTCTAAGAGTGTTTACTACGTAGATGTTAAATAAATATATAAAATAATAAATACATAGTAAGCAAATCTTTCGTAATATCGGGATGATGACATAATTATGACCCGCAATTTAATCCAATTAACAAAATATAATATTAAATTAGCCCCCAAGTTATGCTTGACACTTACTTAGTCGTTATTAATAAATAATAACATGGATTTTTGTAGTTACTGTTCATGTCGATCAACTATATTATACTAACATAAATCATACGCTGTTTAAAAAATGCATGAGTCGGCGTTTGATGACGGTGATTTGTGGAATACGCTCGGCGCAAGCGCTGAGAGGTTGTGGTGGAATGTTGTCGGACTGGGTCCTCGGAGAGAGGGATGCGGCGGGAGCTGAGGGACAAAGGCTTTGGAACTGGTTTCGCTTCCTGTACGTGTCGGATGTCCTGCGGCTTCCTGCCCCTGCCCGCACGCCGCGCCACGCAACGGGTTAAAGATAGCTAGGGCTGATACAGTATAATATAAAAAATGTCTTAAGTATCTTGCCCGACCGAAACCTTTTTAAATTTTGTTTTTCTAGGATTCGAATCCTGGACCTCTGTTACTAAAGACTTGGCTCAGTAGCCACAGAGACGGTTCACAATTGGATATGCTCAACATTAAAGTCCAAGTAAGTACCTACATAGAAAATTACGGACTTTTATTGCGATCATTATGATTCTCTCTAACACGCCTCTACCGTTGATATTTTAATAATTTTCCATATATGTAAAAGTATTCCTTAAGTACTTCAGGTGCTGGACGATCAATTTCATTTCGAGTAACAAATTACCATAGATGAAAAGCAAAAAAAATATCTAAAAAAAGAACAAACGAAGTATGAACAACACAGATTACCTAATCTGGAACAAGTCCTATCTAAAACAAATATAAATGCAAAAACTTTTAATGGATTAACGTAATGACAGATGAAGAAACTATCAGTCTGTACATCCACGTTTGCACTTAAAACGGGATTAATATCTAATATCAAAAGTTTTCATTTAATGGTATTCGTAGGTATTAAAAAAATGAAGTACTATACATTATCCACCTAATATATTATAGCATACGTAAGTATCCTCGTTAAGCTTACTCAATGTCCGATAACTTATCAACTAAATGAAAAGGTTATCTACGATTACGTTAATATTACTTAAAAACAACCTTTGTATGCTTACTACATAATGACAATCCACATTACAAAATTTGTGCAACATTCATAAAAACAACAATACAAAAAACAAAATAAATTTACCCGATTAAAACGTGATTTATTATTTATCTGGAAGTTTTAAATGCTTTTCAGCAGACGTGGTCACGGGCAGACTGAAAAGTGACAGCTGTCTGATTTACGTCCAAAGTCCAAACTGGAACAACCCTCATCATAATACAATTTGTTAATGTTAGCTACGTACAATATACTGCCGTCATAACGAAAAAGGGCACAACTAACATTTTGCAAATCCGGAGAAAATCGAGTTTAAAAAAATTCTTAGTTTTTAGTGAATAAAAACGACAGTATATTATTTTTCGAAAATGTTTGAATGAAAATAGTAGCATCCGCATGATTTTTGTAAAAATAATTAATTACAAGTTTTAATTTTATTAGCATTTATTAAATAATCTACATTTTCCTTTTCATCGTGACTAAAAAAATTTAGTAAAAACATAAATTTTACGTATAAAAGGCATAATTAACCAAATGTGACTTTTCATTCTAATATTTAGGGGAAAAATATGAAATATTACAATGAAAAGGCACATTTATTCAATTTTGTCCTTTCATTCTAGCTTAAACAAGTTAAAGTTATCTTGTACTTATACAAAACACAGGAAATATAAAACTTTTATTAAAACAGGAACAAAAAAAATTGAAAATATTGACACCTTTTTTTAAAGTATTACAAGTATAACTGTAATTATATCAACCATTGAGGAACATCTTTTTAATCAAAACCACATTATGTAAAAAAAAATAAACTAAATGGCACTTTCACTTTTAAAGGTTTATCAAATTAAAAAAACAAGTACTTTCTCAAAATTAAAAAAAACGTACATTATTACTCAGTTATCACAATCATCACGACACTCAAATTCTAGAACTTCAATCAAAATTAGTTATATAAAAACTCAGTCTTGTTTTTAGTTTTCATAGGTATGTTTTACCATTATATTGTCTTTTATTAACGCGAGTATCACACATTTAAATAAAATACTGTATACCGGATTAAAACGCGATTTATTGTTTAAATTATTTATCCCGACGTTTCGGATGCTTTTCAGCAACCGTGGTCGCGGGAGACTGAAAGATGACAGTTGTCTTATATTTGAAATGTCACAAAGTTGCCATATTTAATTCAATTAAATTAAAAAATAATCTATTAATTTAGGTAACACAATGTACATCTATGAACGTCAATAAAAAATAATACATATTAAATTACTAATATTACTAATATTAAATGCTTCTAATTTTACATTTACTACCAGTTCACAAATCAAGGGCGTAGAGCGGACGAGAAGAACTGGCAAGAAACTCGCCGCCACTCTTTTTAATCGCCAAGTTTTTATTTTACAATTATTACATATTAACGCCATCTATTCCTACGGAGTTGATATTTACTGTAATTTTCTATATTATGACAATATTGACTAACGGTGTCCTCTTGTTTTTTAGTATGTTTGATTTGGGGCTTTAGATTTTTAATAACTGGATCCCAGGTGTTGGAAAGTCTCAAACCATCTTCTCTATTGAAGTTAGGATGTTTTTTAATTTCAATAGCCTCACGTACTAGTCTGGGAAAGAATCTACTTTCTTTAGCAAGGATTTTTGGTTGGTCGAAACGTATGTAATGGTTTGGTTTATCCAGAGTGTGTTCACATACTGCTGATTTAGAGTGACGTCTGTTTTTGATATCCGCAATGTGTTCCTTAAGTCGGTTTGAAATGCTACGTTTAGTTTGCCCAATGTAGGATAAACCACAGTCACAATCCAGTTTATATACACCTGAATCTTGCAAAGGAATATTACTTTTTATTGGTCTCAAGAACTGTTGAATCTTCTTGTGTGGCTTGAAAACTGTATTAATAGAAGCTCGTTTTAAGATTCTTCCAATCCTGTCTGTAACACCCTTCACATATAACGTCGGGATAAATAATTTAAACAATAAATCGCGTTTTAATCCGGTATACAGTATTTTATTTAAATGTTTTACCATTGTTTTATGATTTTTTTAGTTTCAATGTTGAAGAGCAGTCTTCAAAACTATGAAAATCTTGAACGGTCATCTATTTTACGATAGTTCTAGTGGCTGTATCAGTTACAGCTTTGCAGAAGTCCTCAAAGTCGTTTATAATACGCGTTTTTTATTTTTAAAAAGGTCGTTCCACTCTATGGTGGAATCCATCTGCAACCATGTAAGTGTGACCGACTTCTAAATAGTGCAAACAAATGTTTTCAAAGCTAACTTCAGCAGAATTTACCAAATATATCAATTTTTATTTTAAGCCGCACAGTTATCAAGCCAGCCTTTTTCTGCCAGATATTCCTTCGTAAAACGGCCAAAGTTTGACCCATTGTATTGTCTCCTACCGGTTTTAAATTCTTCCATACAGGGTAACATTATAACTTTTTCCAGGTTTAATTTTAACTTTACGTTCCTCGTAATCTTTACATTATTTTAGTGAATGGTATAAGTAAGGCATAACTAATGCTACTCGCTTCGTGCGATCGAAAAACCTCACCTCACCTTTATTCAAAGATGTTTGGTAGCAAAGGCATAGTTGTCAATTGTGACTTTTCTTTTAAATGAAATGATAAGATGCAGTATCGGTAAAATAATAAATTAAAGGGCACATTTGCCACATAAGCCTTTACTATTTGAATTAGGTCAATTATGCCTTTCCAATGAATAAATTCATAAATTATAAGAAAAAATAAAAGCCATATCTGTTCATTTGTGACCTTTTGACGTACTGTAAGTTAGATGTGCTTTTTTTACATACTAACTTAGAAAAAATGGGTCAGTTGTGCCTTTTGAGCTTGTGGTACTTTTGTTAATCGTGCTTGTAAAATTACAAAAAAAATATAGGCTTTTTTTCCTGATTCCAAATATGCATAAAACTCAATTTCGAAAAAATATTAGTTGTGCCCTTTTTCGTTATGACGGCAGTATAGTATTTGAAATTGACGCTGAACAATTTTTTTTTCTCCCAATGAGATATTTCCTTATATAACATTTAAAAAATATATAAAAACAAATCGCAGTTGTAAGCCCTACGCAGTAGGACACGCACGATTGAGGACATTCTCTCATTTTGTTTTTGTTGTGTTGCGGTCACTGTAATACAAGACGAGCGCTCGCTGTCTTTAGGGCCCAACTCCTATAATATTATATACAATAATTTACACTAACGTTATGTGGAACATAATATTATAAAGGACTATCATGCGGTATTTGATCTTTACTCCTTTAAACGGTTATATAAAGATGAAAACCTCAATATTAACTCTCAAAAATGTATACGTATTGAGAAATAAGTTTGGAGAAACACATTCACATCACAAGTTTACCCAAGAGACGCTGTTCTGCAATTTTGATTGATCGCTTGTTAGGTGGTTTATTCGACGCTTAGTTTTTTAAATGTATGCACCCCGATTACTATTTAAATGGGGCTTTGAACAGTGTAGACGGTGGATTTTAGGTGCTTTTTGCTTATTTTATAAATAAAAATTGTTTGAATGGGTTTGAATAAAACTTTGTACATATCTTTTACATATTTAGAAGAACTGACAAAAAATTTAGTTAGTTTATTTGATAGTAATTTTTTCAATGGTCTGTTGAAAATGGCACCCCTTGAATCGTGGTTGAAACCCATTTTCAAAAATAGAACGTCTGAGGAAAAAAAACCAAAAAGATTTTTAGTATAAAATAATATATGTTATTAGATTATATAAGGGGCCGTCCATTAATCACGTGAGGTCGTTTTTCTCATTTTTTGACCCCCCCCTCCCCCCTGATGATATTTGGTGAGGTTTGGGACCACTCCCCCCTCCCTCCCCTGGATCACGTGTATTTTTTTGGAAGTCTATGTAAAGGCTATTTTTGACTGGAAAAAAATATTTAACAAATGGCGTTTTGATTCGAAAAACATTTATATGTATTTGCAATAAAATTAATGAATAATTAATTAATTAATTAATAAATTTTCGCGCCGTTCAAAATTTCGTTTCATAAAATATAGCGCTTTTTGACAAAAAATAAATAAAATTAATACACGTGATGTCTAACGAGACCCCCCCTCCCCCCTCGTGATGTTTCGTGATGTTTTCCGTACCCCCTCCCCCCCCCTTTTGAGCCTCACGTGATTAATGGACGGCCCCTAAGACGTAGGCGATTTCCAAAATATTTTTTAGAAAAAAAACGGAGCTGTAGGTAATGCAATGTAGATGTACTATATAAAACGAAATATATAATGTAGCTTTCTATTGGTGAAAGAATCTTTGAAATCTGTCCAGGAGTGTTTGAGCTTATTCGTTACAAACATACAAAAATATAAATACTTCCTCTTTATGATATAGATACACTGAGGTAATGATTGCCACGACAAAACTAATCATTAGAATAGTTGGAACTGAATACTTCTCCATAATTTCGTTACGTACGATCTCAGTGTTTCCACTCACCGTGACTGCAATTATCGCAAAAATTCAAAGCACGTGCAAACAGGTAACGATTACAAAATCAATAAATAACAACATTTATTATGAAACCATTGTTATTGGATTACGATTTGTTATTTATGCAAGATACAGCAATGAGTTAACAAAGTAAACATCAGTTTGAAAGGTAAACAAATATAATTAAAAAAAAATAATTTGTTAGGTAAAGTCAGATACAATCTAAAAAAAAGTGAATTCCTTATATTTTCCTTTCCTTGGTTTTTAGTTTTAGGTTCTTTGTTTTAGTTATATTGTTAGTAAATGGTTATATTATTAATAATATATTTATATACTTTTGTACTATAACTTCTTGCAATATGTATCAGTAAATATTATAACCCGGTTTCAAAGACACATAATTGTTTTTTTATTTTTTGGCTTTCTAATTGTACCTAACCGCTTAATCTATTATATTCCTTATTAGTATGTGCATGTGGCACATTATAGTTGCACTGATCATTTTCGTTCCTGGCTAGGTAGGTGCTAGACTAATAATTCTTAAACATCTTATTTCTCTGTGATTAGAATCCGAAACCAGCGGTGTTAAATGCGCTACGCATACCACTAAGTTACTACGCGCAGAACTAATTTAGATAATATGGATGTTCATGAAATACTATGCATTTCCATTTTTCGTAAAGTATTTAAACCGCAGTGTGTAAACTTGATGTTAAACGTAAGTATGAAAGTATGATCATTTAATGAAAGGTCGCGGTACTCAAGTGCCTCCCCCCTCACCCTCCTCCGCAGTTCGCTGATCTACGCTAAAACAATGAGCCGGCGCTTCCTCATCGACGTCGTTTTCCACACACAAGGCTAATGCCAAGGTCTTGGCTTTCTACGTGTACTCGTCGTATACTTCATACTTCTCTTTAATACCAATGTTTTAAAGGACACAAGTGGGTGAACTTTAAAGAAATCAGAAGAAGAAATTAGTTAAAATATAAATATTTAAATAAAATATGCTTTTCAGCAACCGTGGTCGCGGGGAGAAAGACAGACCACGGTTGCTGAAAAGCATCCGAAACGTCGGGATAAATAATTTAAACAATATAAATAATAAATCGCGTTTTAATCCGGTATACAGTATTTTATTTAAATGTGTGATACTCGCGTTAATAAAAGACAATATTAAAATATAAATATTCAAAATATTGGCTAAATAACAGTAGTTAAGGAAGAAAAACAATGGAGATGGAGAGTTCTTACTATTACTGTAGTATTTATAAACGCATGATAACTATGAATCAAATATGGAATCCTATTATAAATGAACTTCAATTTCATTATGTGCTATAGAAGTTATATAACAATTAATAATACTATTACGCGCTAATCATTGTTCTTTTAAATCTATAGGAAAAAAACGATTCCTGTTCGGCCAACAATAATAATTAATAAGTACTGATGACAAGAAACATCCGCGATTGCATCACGCAAACATAAGAAAAACAACGGGTCGATGGAAAATGAATGGAAACGATGCCGGACGTGGTTCTTCACACAATTAAAGCTCCCTTCGCAACACAATCTCATTACTAGCCGTTTGACGGCTCGGCTTCGTGATTCCGTGTACTTCCTTGTATTGCAAGTTACGAGCTGGTATGACGGGACGTAATATAATTAGCATTATAGGAACAGGCTCTTGCAAAATGCTGAAACTCGTCATCGTCATGTGCATATCGTGTAATAACTTCTCCATTCTTATAGTTATTTTAAACAGATTAAAAATGGTTTCTGTGATATTCAATAACACGTTAGAGTATGATCCTAAGGGCCGTAAAGCCTTGTTGGCTTCGATCAAATACTATGTCAATGCTTGTTGGTGATAATTGTAAATGTAAGAGAGAAGAATAAGACTTTATAAGGTAGTATTTATTTTAAGAGATGCTTTTTAAATGATTATTTTACATTACTGTATTCATATATGACAAACTTGAGTCAATATTTTGATTTAATCTTGGTCTGGCATAAACTGCATGAATTTTATATTATTTATAGATGGAGATATAAACTACAGGAGAATCACAAATGTAATTTATTTATTTATTTATTTAGGTCACAATAAAGCCCTGTTAGGGCATGGCAACACAATATATATTGAACATGTAAAAAATAAAAATACAATTTCAATAAAGATTGGTATAGTCCTAATCTATTTCTATACATCAATAGAAATAGATTAGTACAAAGATATAATTTAAATTAACTAATATTACTAATTTCAATTTCGAATTAGCTTGTCAATTTCGCAGTCATGAATTTATTATACGAGGAGAAGAATTTTGTAGAATGTATCATATTTTGGCTACTGAAAATATTTAGGATTTGCTTATGTCGATGTCGATTTTTTTAGATCTTCTACCTTCAAGAAATTATAAACTTTTTAAATGTTTATTGAGTTTAGAACATTGTGGCAATGAATTTATGTCATGATTTATTAACGTTTGTCGTCGTTTTGAAGTATATTAAGTCAGCATGGGGTCGTATGTATGCAGTAATTACAAGATTTTTTCTCCAAGTTCATTGTCACGAGTTTCACAAGAGACGTGAAATTTCTGCCGCGCAGAAAGTGATGTTATGAAGTGCGTCCATCCGACCGGAACGAGGTAAGAGCTGTGATTCATTTGATTCGTAATTATAGTAATTATTAAATATCTATTAATAACAGACACGCCGAAGTGCAAAAGGAAAACATTATTCTTGCGCGCGAGTTTCAGCTGCATTTCTGAGAAAATTGAAAGTTATGATATATTTTAAAACGGATGAAAAAATACAAAATATTGTCTCAGTTTTTTTACTATTTACATTTTTAAATTACCTAACCATTTCTCAACAATAAGAAGTTATTATTTTATTGCTCTTTATCATATGGCGCTACTTAAACCTTCACCGATAATCTGATAATAAATGAAAAAGGAAAAGAATTTATCGATTAGCACGATAAGAAGTTTTATAGACGGACGTATTACGTAGTTAAGATTAGCTACATCCTGCGTACGTGAACGGATATATGTTTTAATCCGATATATAGGTGATGTTAAATCGAAGACATCCATTAATGGGTTGGAAATTGGAATGAATGGTCACGCACGCTGGCACTTGGCTATAGAAACCCGGGGGCGTCGACTGGCGCACGCGACAACACTGTCACTCTCTTCTGTCCTGAGAGGAAAACTATGTAATTTCATTGTAATCTTATGAATAAAACGATCATGAGAGCAAGTTAAAACACACGCCACTCCATTTAATTTGCACTTTTTATAAGACGTGATAGTTTCGTAATTATCAGACGAGACAATCATGAAATATAATCGCAAAGATTTAACACAAATATAATTAAACGATTGTACATCCGAATAATAGGAAAAACGAAAAACTCAAGGTTAATATGAGTGTTTATTGCGATTGTCGATTTGTCGGTATCTACTTACTGGATTTGTGTGTTAGGTATTACTGTCATTAAGTTTGATAGTGACAAAAAATCTTATCATTTCAGATAGTAGATATAACTAAATCATACTTTTTTTGCAAATTTATAGGAAATAAAATGTGAGTTTGCTATAATTATCTCTCCGAATTCGGATGGTTTTACTCAAAGAGTGTGAGGTTCACTTATTTATATAATAATTATATTATATATTATTATATTAGTAATAATCTTGTGTAATTTAAAAAAATACTGTATAGCGAATTAAATTAATAATTTAAACAATATAAATAATAAATCTCATTTTAATCCGGTATACAGTATTTTATTTAAATGTGTGATACTCGCGTTAATAAATGACAATAATATAATGTACTGTAATTTTAATATGAAAAATCGATTAAGGTTATTTCTTAATTTATACGTTTTTATATCGTTCTATATTTCATTTTGAGTCGGTTTAAATTAAATTTGGCACACATACAGACAATACCCAGGAGTAGGTATTACATCGGATACTTTTATCCCGACATGCGTAGCCGCGGATAAAATCGAATTATCTTTAATATAATTTTATTCCCATCAATTATACACATCTTACGTTACGAATGTTTATTGAACCTGCGTTGCTCGCAATTTTTCTTATCAAAGCAAACAATGTTAACACAATCGGAATATATACAGGCATTAATAGTGTGTTGAACTTTGCATATGCATAACTAATGTAACCTTAGACCCGGTGTGTTTTGATCTTTGCGAGATGACAACTAATACATGTAGCATAACTAATAATAATTAATAATAGAAACTAAATTTCTACAGTAATAAAAGTCAACAAGATTACAGAAAAGCTCTTTTCTATAATTCCTTATTTTTTGACGAAAGTACATGGCGCATCCATACAAGGGCAGATTTGCCTATAAGTCGAGTAGGCTAGAGCCTAGAGTGGCAGCTATAACGACCTAGTGTTGGTAGTCGGCGTGGCCTCTCGCTGTTGAGTGTCATCTACAAGATGCTGGACAGCGAGGTGGCATGGACGGCAGTGGTATCCTTCTATGAGCGTGTTATGCTGCAGAAGGACAATGCTGAAAGGGAGTGGGAGAGAAAGCTCAGAAATGACAGGCAAACGGTAATTTGTGAAAAGGCTTCATTGTTAGTCACCACTAACTTTAACATAATATTTTTTTTAATTTAATTTAATTCTTATATATATCATTCAATTCAGGTATCTTTAGGTGAGTAAGGGGGGGAAGGTGGCAATCTTCTGCGTCAAAGTTCTTGCGTTTCAAATACGCCAAAAAATTTGGTACAAAGAAATGATAACTAACAAGTTTTCTGAAACTTTCGAGACCTAAAACTATTCTAAAACTTTGTAAAGTGTCATTATTATTTATTATTATATAGGCTTAATATAACATAATATTTTAATCACTAGCGATCCTTCCCGGCTTCGCACGGGTGTAGTATAGATGTACTATTCACAAAAAAATAGTCTTTATTACTCGCTGATAATGTAGCTTTCTATCGGTGACATAATTTTTAAAATATGTCGAGTTTTTTTTAGTTAAATCGTAACAAACAAACAAATCATTCCTCTTAATAAAATTAGTATAGATATCTATTATTACCTCCCAAATGGTCAATGCAAGTGAATCAACTTCATATAAAAATACTATTTCTCCAAGTAACATTGTATCGATCATCGAACGGAGTCGATGTCGCATGGCGTTGATGATAAGCGTTATCAGTTTGCAGCCAGCTGTCCCGGAAATTGAGCGAATATTGCGCGCTGACGTCACAACTCGCTAAACATTTTGAGGAAAATTTTATTAGCATCAGTATTACATAAGATAGTGTTACTTTTCCTTGTTTTTTAATCTTTAATTGTTAATGATATGCAAATAAAAGGAAAGTAAAATACTACAAATAGCTTAGTTATCAATTTCCTTAGTAGATATTTAAAGTGACAGCTGAAAACAAAATAGAGTTTAGCAGGTAAAATAATCACTATTAGGTACACGTGGCTATTGGGCGTTAATAAAAAACAAATACATTGTACTTATTTGACGAATTATAAATCAATTTTACTTTTATTTATAATATGAATTAATATATTTTTGCACTTAATTATTTGAAGTTAAATAGTAACCTTGATGAAGCTATATTCCTTACAGCATGGCATGGTAATGTACACGTACATTCATTCAGATATTTTATCTAAATACTTGATAATTAAAACAATCATTCTGATCAATTGAGCAATACTAATACTTTTAATAAAGAGCTACCTTTGCAATAATAGCTAACAATAGGATTTACGAAACGGAAGTAGCCATGCGGTCTGCGCTGAGGGAAGGAAGGATATTAAAAGAATTTTCCTTTTTCATTGAAATATTCTATTATTATTATCGACCTTGCATGTGTATGTTTGCACGAAATTATTATATATTATAGATAAATATAAGTAGTATACTTATTCATAAAATGGTTTTTATAAACAATATTTTACAGCCGTCCTGTGACTATTGTTTAAAAATGAGTCCGAGCTAATTTATGGTGGTTATATTATTTTATCCACGAGTTTCTGTGAACTTAGATTTTAGGTACTCCCGAAAACTTAACTAACACTAAGGCTAGCCTATTAACCTTCTATTTGTTGTGAGTGGTCTTCTCTTAGTGCCCGGTTTTCCGGTAATGAAGAAGTCATAAGGGAATGTTTTTAATGTTTTACTTAGAGATTAAACGGATAGCTGTTTGGCCGCATACCTTGTAGCCGGATAGCCGGATATCTGGCCTGTGATGAAATTAGTATTAGTTATTCACCATACTTTGCCCTTAGTGCAGTACTAAATCATTTTCTAAGTTATAAAATGAACATTTTGTGATTACTGATTGTTTGTTAAGTGATACCTATAAATAAAATATTATTTACCTAAATTTAATATTTCGTATTTTTTTTAATCCGGTATCCGGCCGGATAGGCGCTTGTTATCCAGCCGTTTGTTTTATTCAGGCTTGATTCCGTATAGTTTCCGGATATCCGTTTCATCTCTAGTTTTTATGGTAGACACCAGTCACATTCGGTAGAGAATATTCATTGAATAGTTTCATCAAAACTAGAGTACAGTTGTCATAATGATAAAAAGAAACCTACAAGGAAATAAAAAGTGGGTAATTATAAGTGGTATTTCTCTTTTATAATGTACTTTATCGGTCGCGAGATAAGCTACGACCTTGGTATTAGTCATGCAACTTGATTAAATTGGAAAATATTGATAAAACTATATTTTTTATACATAATTTCTATCAGAAATTATAAAGCTAACGAAAATAAGCCGAAAATAATTAGAATTTTATAAAGATAATATAGTTTAGCAATCAGAAAGTAATCTTGTGTGTTTTTGATGAAGCGAAAAAACACATAAAAAAATCTTAATCTCTTTAAAAAAACGTAGTTAATTTTCATACAAGTATGAAAATTCAAAATAAGGTATTTTCTTTTCCTCCTCCATGTCACGTGTTTATCCATAACATATAATTTTCAACGTTGATATGTTGTAAAATTATGACTTATGACATGTTAAACAACAGGCAAGTCGTTTAACACTAAGTATAGTATGATAATGAACTTATTTACACGTGCACGGAAATACACGATTCTCGGACGATATCTAACAGCGGATATTTAAATGACTCTTTATCGGCTATTGTTAATTCGTGTTACATAAAGATCATTATGTTTAACTAATGTAATATAATTATACCTACACAACTTTCGCATAAAAAATAATTTACCCTTGAAATGAAAACGTGTTATGACGATGCAATTTTTCTATTTAATTTTATTTTGTTTTATTATAATATAGATAAATAGATGACGATGAGAAAGATATGACTTATGATAATTATTGGTTGTCAAAATCCCAATTAAAAGTTAAATTTAACTATTTAACACAATTCTTTTAATCTCTTCGGGATTTCTTACTTTTATTTCCTTTATATTATCCGATATATTTACAGTAAATCACAAACAAAAGGATATTGTGTATTCTTATAAAAATCTCATTTTTAAAACTATAATATAATATCATTGTTATTCATCACTCTTACGTACAGCGCCATCTACCATCGAGTAACTGATTAATCTTTTAATACGGACTTCAAACTTTTCTTGATCTAATAAGTACAAACATACCTTACAAGTGAAAGTACCTTTATGTCATTATTAATAATGACTCAATAATGAAAAACGTATTATAATTACCAAACAAGGGTATGAAGTCGCCATGTCATGTACCGAACTATAATATCCAAGTCGGTTCTACTGAGGGCCTAGCACGAACGACTATGGACAAAGTATTTGAATCGTCAAACTGTCAGTTGTATAGGAAATCATTTGAAATTTCCAAGGACTTAATATTATAAAGTCCTTGGAAATTTCATACAAATGACAGTTCGACGATACGAATACTTTTTCGATAGTTGTTCGTGTTCTCCCCCCGGTCCTTCTACTTACCATTTAGTCTCCTAATCACATAAGAGGGATTTTCGTTTGAGATATTATTTATAGAGAATATTAATAATATATTAATAATATTGAACAAAATATTGTCTTTTATTAACGCGCGTATAACATATTTAAATAAAATAACGTTTACCGAATTCAAATTCTATTTAAATAAACAAGTAATCGCTTTTTAATCCGGTAAACTATATTTTATTTAAGTATTTAAAAATACTTATTCAAGACGACTTGCAGGTGCGTTGTCGGTCTTAAAGAAATGAGTAGTCTCTTTTTTTGAGTCGTACCGGTTCAGAAATACAATATTATTAGTATTCCACATTGTATTAAAAGAAAATTACCAATATTATATATAGACTAGCGACCCACTCCGGCTTCGCTCGGGTGCAATGTAGATGTGCTATACACAAAAAAATAGCCTATTTTACTCGCTGATAATGAAGCTTTTTATTCGTGAAAGAATCGGTCGAATAGTTTTTGAGTTAAATCTTACCAAAACAAATCTTTCCTCTTTATACTCTTAGTATAGAATATAGATATAGATAAAGTTGTACACGTGATAACTGATAACATTTTAACGGAAGGGTGATAACGGGCAAGATCGCTGCCCGCAGTCAATTGAAGCAATTGCGAAAAGAAATCAAACGCTCCTGCTGTGTGCGTGCTAGTTGAGCTTAATTTGTGATGGACAGCTGTTCTACTAATTTTAAACATGTCGTCAGTCTATTTGTCATCATATTTTATACAACTACTACCTACAATAACTTGCGATATACTAAGCGGCAAATTAGAAATTTGGAATACTGATGTCGGACATATTATGTAAGATGAACACCGTTTACGACCCTTTCTATTGTTAAATGACCTTTGCAAATAATTAAATTTGTGCACAATATTTCTGTCAATTTTAAAACCAATACATTAAATTTCCCATCATAGTGCCTAGGGCACATATGCGCAGTTAATTAAGTAAATTCCATGCTCTGTGAAGGTGGTTAAATATGCCTAGACAACAGCATGAATATTAATGTTATTCGAACAGCTATTTTGAATGTATCATTTGATAGGCGGCAGATGTTCGTATCGCGAGATGACGCTCAAAGCGGAAGGGTGGCGGTGGTTCAATTGGCACAATTGGATATAATTGTGGGCGGAATGTCCGGGCGCAGCAACGCACTCGGCTTGCTCACTCACACATGCACACGTATTATTATAGAGGCAAAATTATTACAGACTAGGTATTACACATTATCTGCACCGCTTTCTGTTCTACTGACGGGCTTGTTTGGTAGAACACGCCAACGAGCTGGGTTGTGGGTTCGAATCCCACCGAGATGACATGTTTATAGTTTTCTGTAAGCATATCTTCCACACGTCTGGTAACTTCGGGCATTGAACGGGTGGGAGGAATATCGAAGTTCCGAACGGGTAACGAAACATCGTTCATTGATGAAAAACCGTGAAGTGCACTTTGCGCGTTTCGGTTTCAGTCTATGAATATCCGATCGCTCGAAGTAAAAAACTAGATCGACAGCGCATTGACTGAGGTATCAGCCACCATCAAGTAAACATCATGCCCGTCTGTCGATATGTAACATAAAAAAACTTACTGACTAAGATAAAATTAAAGTGGGAACGAGACTAGGAAGACTGTGGTGAAAGGAATTTTAAGAAATTAATCACGCTTGACAAAGCAAGTACATATATTTCATTCGAAAATTAAATTAATAACTTCCCTTAGGTTCACACTTATACATTACCATAATATGTAGGTATATTATAAATAAATGAGAATAATAATAAATCACAAGAGCTGAAACAAGTTAAATCCAAACCCAGGAACTCACGATTGTTAAGTAAACCTTTCACCTCTGTGCCAACATTGATAAGAAATTGCTGATATACTTACCACATACATACCAGAAACCAATATTATGTAAGTGACTACTTGTACAAAGACTAAGTAACTACTTAGTCTTTGTACAGGTTTCTAACTCGCTTCTTTGACAGTTATGCTAATTAGTTTTGAATTAATATCTATTACTTTTCAAAATTAGAGAACAATGATTTTACAATGAGATAAAATCAGACTTTCATTGCAAAATTCTTACTTTCATGACAATATCAGAATAATGACGTAGCTATCTACATTAACGTGTTACCTACTAAAGCAGATATAAAATTATCTAATTTTCAATTTCCTACTTAAGTCCGTCAATTAACCTACCCTAACCTTGAACTATAATTTATGCACTACAGAGTTGGAAAATATGAAAGACTTGTTTTAAACAAGGTGCTCAATTTGCGATAGTATAGCCAGTTAATAAATGCAGCAGTCACGAGCTGAGCGCACGCAGTATAGGGCGACGCGGAAGTCCCACACACTTCCGCGTGCCGCCATCTTGGCTTGCTCGCGAGATTCGCGCCCGATCTTCATGTTGGACGTCCGATTAATGCGTTAAGCAGAACGTGTTATAATTATATATGGGTGATTGCTGAGTTATGTATAATGCCTTTTGAATGCGCTTGGCCTTTATTGACACAAAATGATGCTATATTTTATGCAGCTGCATCTGAAGAATGTTATACATTTTTTAATTTTATTTTTTTTAGATAATAAAAGTCTGAGTATATATTTGTGCTGTATAAACTGAGATCAATATAATATTTTTCAAAGGTTAATTTTTGAACTAAATATAATTTTTGAGAAGTTTTAAAAGAATTGTTTATTTATTTAGCATCCATTAATTAATTATCTTTAATTGCAATTGACTGAACTGATTTACATACATCGTAATAGGAACCCGCTACAAAACGTAGGTATAGTGTTGCATGTGAACTGCATCGTTGTATACAGTATCCTCACCCTGTCAGTCTTATTACGGAATATAGTGGTGGAACAAAAAGAGACGGCCCACATTCGAGACCGGTCGTACGAGATCGGGTGCACACCGTTGCACATATTACGTGTTAGAAGATGATGTTATGCGCAGGCAGAACAAATGCGCTGAAGTAACGGAATACCGATGTGAATTTTCTCGCCCTAAAATATTTTTTGTTCAGTTTTAGCGATATTACACGCAACATGACGATTGTCGTGACTTGTGTAACCGTTGACTCGATTTGTGTCTTCGATAAATTTTCTAGACTTCGTTCTCAATTTTTGAAATCAGCATAATGTACATTACATTTGTAACTCAATGGAAACTAAAACGTTTCCATTAAATCATTCATTATTAAGTATGTATCTAGTAATATAGACACACATTTTACACTACGAGGGATTTCATAACAGTCTCGCTTACAGCACCGGTAAATCTAGACTTAGGTAACGTTAACTTCATTTACTTCCGATAAAGTCAACATGAATGTAAAATAACTCGTTTATTAAAATTATGAAACTATAATAATATGCAAGTGGAATACAAAATTGTAGGGTATTACAAAACATTATAAAAAATAATGTAAGGCATCATGTAAGCTACTGAAGTCACCAACGTAATCATCCTTTACTTAGAAGTGTAATGTGTATGGTAGGTACTAGGTATTAAGAATAGTTGGAGGTGGAAGAGAGGGCTGAGCGGGGCGCAGGCATCGGCTGCGTAATCCTCTGCAACAGCACTCAGCACTTCCTGAAGGTGGCGCAAGCGTGCGAATGTCGGCCGTCGAACATTTCGCGCTACTTTCGTAATTCATTGCGTGGTGCGACCGACCGCCTCGACTGGCCCGCAGGAAGTAAAAGTTCGAAGGTAAGAAAGTAGGTCTCCGCTGTAATTGGCAGCGAGCCTGCATACTGATGTCTACGGTATAAATAGGCTGCGGGCACCTGCGCCAGTCTAACGACAGGACGTGAAAAATGACATTCCTGTCGCTTAAAGAACAGGTAAAATAATAACGCACCAATGTAAAAGCTTTAACCTTTTGCTTGCTATTTGTGGAAGCATTCATAGATACCAATACGATATCGTTGACAGTTCCGCATAACGCAACGTTCATTTAATGCTTACCTTATTTATTTACTCCTCATTCGTGTCTTTACCGACTTCTCTGTAACGACTACCGTAAGCTCTGGTAACTAACATTTGCCTGGAATTCAGTAGATTTGACTTCAAAATTTTAAAAATATTTAAGTCAAGTGAAGCGAATTCGAACAGCTACGGATAACTTAAGATGGGGACGTTACGCACACAGCACATATGACATAAGTTGCGTAGGCACTAGGCAGTGGAAGCTGACCCAATCCGCTTCATAACTCTTTATTATGCCTCGGCCGGCGCCATGAACTAGGTCGCAAGTCGCAACGCGAGATGCTCTGTTACTGTTTGCGCAATTTCACACTGTGCTGTCTGTTCTTGTTGTTTTGATTTAAATGTCACTTCCTTACATACTAATTAAATTATTAATAGCAACATATTCAGACAAAAACTTAGGAAGTAGCCAAGTAGGTATATGAAACTAGTTAGTTCATAAATGAGTTTTATAGATTTTATCTACATAGTAATAAAAAGTAGCTGGACGAGTTCTTTTAAATTATTATGATACATAAATATGTATACAAATATATCTATACTAATGTTATAAAGAGGAAAGATTTGTTTGTTTGTTACGATTTAACCCAAAATTACTCGATCGATTTCAAAAATTCTTTCACCGTTAGAAAGCTACATCTTCACCGAGTAATATATATTTATTTTAGAGAAATTTAGGGATCCCTACTAAAACTTGAATAATGTAACCCAAGGTGTAGAAAAAAGGTTGCAGGAAGTAATCTCTGGATCTACTAAACCGATTTTAAAAATTATTTCACCAATAGAAAGCTACATTATTAGCGAATAACATAACATAAAACATTTTTTTTGTTATAGTACATCTACATTGCGCCCGTGCGACGCCGGGGCGTGTTGCTATATTATATAATATGAGTAACACTTGGAGACTAGAAATTACGTCATTGTAACTTAACCTTTCTGATAAATATTTGAATATGATAATACATATTTCAATTTATAAACTCAGTTTCGTTTTGTCTATAGAGTCAAGATGATTGATTCATTTCTCATTGATATTTCAATATTAAACTTAGTTGTTAATAAGTTTGCATTTGTTAATAAGGTACCGATCGACTGAAATACCTACTGTATATATTTTTAATTTTTTTCTAGTATTTTACTGGAAACAGCGACGTCATTTAAATATGAAAGAGTATTATAGTAAGGCATAAACGTTGTTTCGGCAATCCGGAAAACTAACTGTTTTAACGCCCGTGGGCGCTGCACGCCTCTCTGTCTTTTGAAATAAAAAAAAGTAAAAGTTGAAAACTACTAGATACAACACATATACCTACGTCCATAATGCATATTGATCCCGGAGAGGCTTTTCTGGACCATTAAATACATTGTTAGTTAGCCCAACATATTACATTTATATTTCCGTTTCCGACCTGGCAGGAAAATATATCTATGAATCTACATAGTATAAATCAGTAGGAAATTCGCTGACATCAAAGGAAGCCGGAAACGCGGTAAGGGTTAGACCGGAGACGAAGCCCGTTTCCGGCGGAAGTAAGGCGCCAGGAAGGTGGGTAGATAGAGAAAATAAATAAATCGACGCCATATTGCCGGACGACAATCAATAATTCCGTTTTGCATGTTTGTTATACAGCTTCCGCCTCTTGTTTACGTTTACATCTTCATTCTATATTTTATATTATACTAGCAATACGCCCACACTTCGCACTGGTGCAACGTAGACGTACTATACACAAAAACTTATGTTACTCGCTGCTAATGTAGCTTTCTGTTAGTGAAAGAATGTTTAAAATCAGTTCAGTTGATCCAGAGATTAATCCCTACAACCTGACAAACTCACAAACTTTACCTCTTTATAATATTAAGTATAGATAAATAGCAAAATTGATTTGAAAATAATGTATTATTCTTGTAACGAAGGATCTTTATTGCAATATATAATACAATTAAATAACTCAGCTATTTCAAATGAAATCGCTATCTCAACTTATACCTAATTAAAATATATTTTTTACGTTTCATTTAAATATCTTAGATAAGCTTACTGTAATTAGTATGAACACGGAAGAGGAACCTTCAACACACTATATGATATTAACCAACTGCCCCAAAGAGCACAGGAAAAAAATTCTCATAGTTCATAATAGCTTTCCAGATTTTACAAGATGAATTTATTTTAATTCTCTGCCTTAGCTCTATACCTAAAATTTATCATTATCGTGGGTACTCGAGTTTGTAAAGACAATGAGGTAATAAATAAACTTCGTCAAATGGACCAGTCGCATGTTCATCCCCAAATCAATTGCGTTCCGGGTTCTATTCCCAGGTTGATGGTCAAGTGCTTTCTGGAGCACTTGTCGATCAGAGTTTGAGAATTTGATGAATGTTTGATGCTTGTAAAGGGTTGATAACTTAAAATTGGTGGAAGTTGACAGCAGGCGGCACGAAAGATGGAAAACTGATAGTGGGTAAACGTAGTTGACTAAAGTTTTGCCTCGGTTTGTTATACAACATGTCTCATCCATTACGGCAAGACTTGAGGGTCGAGAGCGTTTTAGTAGGTATGGGTCACCAGGCTCTCTGTTTAGCAGAGAGATCAACGCATCGCACCACCACGGGATACGATTATGCCCCTTGGGTTAGCCCTATTCTCATGACTATAAGGAGTATTTTCCCCGCTAAAAAAAACCATGCTGTATTAGTTATTTTAAATAATCCTTTTTTCTTTTAATAATAAAATTAATTAGGATATAATAATAATTTATTAAATCATGACAAAGGTGTTTATAGCTATAGACAGCACCGATGTTTATGTTAACGAGGAAGGAAACAAGTTGATATTTCGCGTCTCAAGTCGTGACCAACTGGTTCTGCAAGTGTTATTCCGAAAACGAGATGGCTCTGGACTTTCCGGACTTTTTTTGGTATCTGGCTTGTTTCAATATAATTAGTGTTTTATTGTATTTATACACTTGAATTTTGAATTTAAGTTGAATGATTTATAGTTTATACAAGTGGATACGTTGTAATAAATTCGATTTAAAACACCAGTTTTAATTTGGTTTTATATGTTAATTGATTTTTTTACTTTATGTTTCTAGACATAAATACTCACAGTAACATCATTTTATGTAATAGGTACTTGTGACAAATTGAGGAAACAAAAGTCAATTTTCTAACAATTTAATATCAATGATACAAATACTGAAGCTTAACGAACTATTGGTAGGTACTTTTGTGCCGAAATCTCAAGTATATAAATGGTTGTACTATTGTATATATTTGTCTCGTGCTATAAGTAGGTATACGATAATATGCCGGAGAAAAGCGATGATGGCTTAGTGACGGTGACGGACATCGGTGAAGGTCATGCGGAACAGACTAGTCCCGGCTGCCGGCTGGCCAGACAAGTCCGGATTACGCAAACACGCTCGCACATAAATGGCACCAAAAGTTTTTGTTTTATTGGTATTAAATGCAGCGAGGGTTTTTTAAACTATGCGACCTTGGAAAGCCTCAATATGAATAAGAGAGAAAGAATGATAATTAATGAATGCAATCTACGGATAATTCCTACAAGCCTATTACAAAAAAAAATACTATATAAAAAATAGAAAACATAATATATCTATCATATATCATTATTAAAATATAAAACATATATCTAGTGGGTATATCTTAAAGGGAAATCACGCATCTTTAGGAGGATCTTCGATAAGAGTGTAGAAATTCTATTGAGAATTTTCATAGAGTCCATTGTGTTGCACTGCGTTAACCACTGGATGGCCAAGGTTCGAAACCCTTAGGATACAGGATAAAAATGGTTTCGGTTGGGCAAAGCAAAATGATAAGTGGAACAGACACAAGTGTGGTTGCCCCATGTCCCAGGAATTCACACCAAGATGGCGCGTCATAAGCAAACACTACTTAGGTACTAATGAAGATCGGCTATAATTAACAATTACTATTAAATCTATAAACGAGACAATCCATAAAGATTACAATTCTAGTAAAAATATCATAAGTAAAACTTTTAATATTAAAATATATGTATGTGAATACAACATTGTGTTTTAATTTATATCGTATAATAACAGCGAAGGGATAAATAATGTTAATTATCTTTTACGAAAATACACACAAATAGAACCCGAAAAGGTATATAGGATATAGACCGTATGCTATATCCAAACGATATTGACATGAATAAATAAGCATAGTAATTCATAATTTTTAGTTTTTTATGTAATCTAATGGGGAACATATTCGGTGTTTTGATTATAAGAGTTTCAAAATACTTTTTATGATTTTCGATCTTCACTTCGTTTTAATGTCTATATATTATATCTTAAAAAAATGCATACCTTTAAACTCATTTTCAGGTATGCATTTTTTAAGATAACTCTGAACACAGTAAAATAAGCAATGGTCGTGCGCATTTGGTGATAGTGATATAGACGAGTGTTCTTGTAAGGAAGGACCCTACGTAGTGTAAAAGGGCAGGATAAAATAAATACATACACTGTTTTTCCAATCAGATAAGTTCAGTCTCGACAATTTTACACTTGCATTGCGTTCCAATCCGTCGAGATTTGAGTCACGATGACTGATATCTCTTATTTAAATTATTTTTGTTAAGATTTGTAGATGTAGATCGAAAAACAGTGAGGTTTGAATAGCGCGATGACGGTTGAGTCTTACCATCGAGTGGGACTCTCGTTTTGCTTCTTCAATGTAATAATACATTAAAGCGCTTATACAGTTCACATTTTAGCATAAAACATGTAAATTAAAAGAACCTATAACGAATTGATGCAAACACAAGCTAATTAACAATCTTACGTCATGTTATATAACTGCTTACTCTTCTTGACCGCTCAGGGGTCATTGTCAGATGAATATATTTGGGTAGTACACCTAGTTTAGGTTCCAGTTCCGGGTTCGATTCCCGCCGGGGTGATATCTATAAATTTGTTTTGACAAGATTATCCGATATACCTATGGTCAGTTCGGGTACTAAACAGATGAGAGGAATATCAAAATTCCTAACATGTAACGAATGGAACACCCTTAAAGATGAAAATGCGCGTTTCGATTTCAGTCAATGGATTTTCGAATGCTCGTAGTAAAAATTAGGACGACAGCACATCACTCATCACAAATTGACTCATGTCCTGTGGTACAGGTATCACCTACCATCAAATGAGCTTCACGTGTTTGATATTATACATAAAAAAATAGTGCATGACAGAAATATGTTTTTTTTATTTTGTAGCTAGGTCTAATGATAATGATAAAAGTAACTTTTTAATTAATATATTTTTTATTCCACATTCAGGGATATTTAAGATAAAAAATTTATGGACTATGACTTATGAGTTCATTCAGACCTATCCTAGTAAAGTTCTAATTGTATATCTGTTGTTATATTGTCTATGGTTGTGTAATTCATGACAAAAAAAAACATCTAATACATTAAAAAAATATTTTAATTGGAAATGAAAAGCGAGGCATCACATCAATAGTAAACAAAATAAATAATTACTTACATAACGGCCCTGTAACCGTGATCTAGACGGACCATGACATTGACTGCAATGTGAATCATTTCAATTTGAACTCAATTAATTTCTTGCGTACCTATCTCACTTTTTGTTATAGAATTAAAGTAACCTTACTACCATATCATGGCTTCCTCCTTTCAAAGCTTAGGTTTCAAACCAAAAGTGACTTTATTTGATTTTAAAACAATAATACTCTCCGAGGATCTACATAGTAAATTTTCGCCTCAAAACAAAACGATAACAATATTCTTGGAAATAGGTACGTGATGTACCTATAATAGAAAATAGCTACACCGTTAGCTAATTTTTGATGGAAAAGCGCCCAAACCTTTGGTCATGTTATAATTGTCAACTTTCTGCTTTCCAGATGTTCATATTTTAAACTCATGATGTAAAACTGCAAGAAATATTGTTTTAATTTCATACCATATGAGTCCAATTCTACTATTTTACTACTCGGAGTCCTCAGTATGTACAGATTTTAATGAATCTCGCTGGATATCTCTCTATGTCCCTACCGCGCTCGTCCATTTTTTTAAAACAGATGTGTTGTTTCATATGGGGTGAACGTCTTGTCTCACATCAAATCAATTCGATAGGACACAGAGGTAATCAAATGGTTGATATGAATAAAATAAATGTAACAACAGCATGTGCACAGAGCGTGACCAGTCGTCCAATTGGCTGAGATTGCGCGTTTCCGCTGCGGACACTTCCTTTGATAACTAAGAACGAGGTACTTACATACCGTCGCATTTAACGGTCAATGTCCTCGCAGCTAACATAGATACTACTTTTTTTTTTAAAGAGGGGGAAGTTTCACCAAACCGAGGGCGAGACAATTTTTTAGAGCATTGCTCTTCTCGCCCTCCCTCACCGGCGGGGCTCTTTAAACATTTACCGGGAGAGTGTGGGGTTGGGTCACTCGCGACTGTCTGCTAGCCAGACAGCCTGGTGCCCCGACCCACTAAACCCCCTCTGGCCCCACTTTTCGCCGTGTTGAGACCGCGGGATAACAGAAGTAAGCGACCGCGGCACCATAGATACTACCTAGTAGTACTAAAATCGGCTCGACCAAAACCCAACAGAACCTTTCTAGTGAATCAATCAAGTATCGAAATCACAACAAAAATAACGGTTTTTTTTAATTTTGAATACAATATTACGTATACTTTATCACAATTATTGGTTTAATAATATATTGTATGGATGCTTTTGTTTAAATTTAAACAATCTAATTGAAATTATTTCGTTAAATTTCTAGTATTGTGTAGATATTTTTAAAAGGATGTGGGTATATAATATAAATAAACATAATATACTTACGTAAGTTATCGCGGAATGTTGCAGTGGACTTTCAAAACGGTTCTATATTGTAACGCAGATGATACATTAATAAAACTAGAGAGACCAAACGAACACCGTAGGTATTATTTTAAATAAAAATAACCAATAACCTTTATAAATACCAAAGGTTCGGTTAGGTCTTATTCTCTTCGAGGCGGATCTAAAATAGGTATAAAACAACATTAAAATTTGAAAGGTCAAATATCTTCTTTTATAAAATATAATATTATCACTTATAAAATCAAAGTCTATAATATAATAAATAGTGAAAAACAATGTCTATTTTCATGTGCATATTACCATTTGCCCGCTGAATTCTCCTAAACCATGAAACACCATACAAATCAAGATAATATTATTCATGTTGTTTTTTATAACTTGATATTTATTTAAAATATTTACTTACATAGCGTAAAGTATTATGTACGTAACATGAATAGTTCCTACCGGAATAAATATGTCACTAGTTTCAGTTTCTTTTCAGCGACTTCTTTTACAAATAAAAGTGTAGGTATGTTGTGATTCGTTAATTTAAAAGGCAAAATTGTATATTGTAATCAAATTTAGTATTAAAAATTGAAATAATTTATATTAATTATAATGAGTTTACATATTGTATCGATACTTTAAAGTGTATTTAATTCAGATGTTCAATTGTTCTTACTGTGGAAGTAATATCAGTCATTCAATTTATTTGACAGTTCACTCGTCACGTGTTCACTCACGTCATTCGTTCCTTTCATTCATTCAATATTGAGAGAGTGTCGTCTAATGTCAAGCTGTTAAGCAAAATTATTAGAAAACGGGTATTCTGTCTACAGTCGTGCTCCAGTAAAGTCCTAGTTATACTGTTCGTAATCTCGTGATGTATTAACGTCTATACAAAGTGAATATCGATATTCTAAGAAATTGTGCACGTGTTGGTAGTTGAATATATTCATGTCCGAGAAGTAAAATCTGTATTGAAGATGGAAATATACGTTTGGATACTGTACACTGGTGGTTTTACTATAAATCAGAAGTGTAAAGACCCGCGAGCCACGTCAAAGGACATTTTAGTAAGTACGAATTTGAGTTATATGGACAATATTAAAAAAAAAAAAAGAGTAAATTTGACTAGATCTAAGTAACCTGGTCCAGCCGTAAGTTCTGTTACAAATGAAAATGCATTTTTTGTGAAGTAGTAATCTTATTAAAACTTATATTTATCGAAGTATTAGAAAATTATTCTACTCGAATTCGCCACTCTTGGCTTTGGATTTATGCATAAACACATCGGAAATTTAGCCATTATGCCCCAGAGATTTCTTAAGATACTTAATGTTGACGTGTCGTTTAGAGCAGACTATATTCTCTAAAAATGACCAGGTTTTGAACTGATCAGTTAGTAGGTGGAAAGTCCACAGTACATTTTTAGAAAAATATGATGACCACGTTATACCTTTTCAACCACTTATTGTAGTGCTCTTCAATCGTGAGAATTTTTTCATCAGTATAGAAGATATTTAATTGACAATAATTAATTGATAAGATCAGTAGACCTGTGTATCGGGACAGAAGGCGTTTGATCGATCCACTCTTAATTGTAGGGATTGATTTAGAACATGTCCTGTATATCGATGATAAGAACTCAGCTTCAGGTTTTATTTTTGTTATAAATATGCGACAACAGGAATTTTCATTTCTCGCAATAAGATTTTTGTTTCCTAGTAGAGTTTTGGCTACTTAGAACTTGTATGTGCTATCTTCCCTTCTTAGTATATCTGTCGATAGTACGATATACAAACATACAGCTGATACTAAACTTTTCAAGTGTCTTGAATATGACCGACGCGGACGCAACGACTCGATACCCACTTCGTCCATTCTATTTTCGACATTCCATATTGTAATTAGATATGAATAAAAAAAAATAATGTATGTGAAATGGTGGGAAATCGAAATAAGTTTTTAACATAATAACAATTTAAAATAATTGAGTTGAAAAGAAAAAAATAATAGATTTTATGTAACAGTATTTATGGTCATGCTAGATATAGTAGTCATGAAAGTGAGCTATATCAGCCATGTATGTGTGCTGTAGATATCAGCCATGTATGTGTGCTGTAGAGATCAGCCATATATGTGTGCTGTAGATATCGGCCATGTATGTGTGCTGTAGATATCAGCCATGTATGTGTGCTGTAGATATCAGCCATGTATGTGTGCTGTAGATATCAGCCATGTATGTGTGCTGTAGAGATCAGCCATGTATGTGTGCTGTAGATATCAGCCATGTATGTCTGCTGTAGATATCAGCCATGTATGTGTGCTGTAGTGATCAGCCATGTATGTGTGCTGTTGAGATCAGCCATGTATGTGTGCTGTCGAGATCAGCCATGTATGTTCGCTGTGGAGATCAGTAATGACACAATAGCCATGTAGGTGTGCTATTATCAGCCATGTAGGTGTGCTGTAAAAGTCACTGATGATACAATAGCCATGTAGGTGTGCTATTATGATCAGCCATGTAGGTGTGCTGTAGATATCAGTAATGACCCAATAGCCATGTAGGTGTGCTATTATGATCAGCCATGTAGGTGTGCTGTAAAGGTCACTGATGATACAATAGCCATGTAGGTGTGCTATTATGATCAGCCATGTAGGTGTGCTGAAGAGATCAGTAATGAAGCAATAGCCATGTAGGTGTGCTATTATGATCAGTCATGTAGGTGTGCTGAAGAGATCAGTAATGAAGCAATAGCCATGTAGGTGTGCTATTATGATCAGTCATGTAGGTGTGCTGAAGAGATCAGTAATGAAGCAATAGCCATGTAGGTGTGCTATTATGATCAGCTGTGTATGTGTGCTGTAGATATCAGTAATGACACAATAGCGATGTAGATATGCTACTATGATCAGCCATGTAGGTGTGCTGTAGAGACCAGAAATGACACAATAACAGTGTAGTGTATGTAGATCAGCCATGTAGGTGTGCCTTAAAGATCAGTAATGACACAATAGCCGTGTAGGTGTGCTTTTATTATCAGCCATGTGTGGTGTTGATATCAATAATGATACAATAGCTATGTAGGTGTGCTATTATGATCAGCTATGTAGGTATGCTCTAAAGGTCAGTAATGATAAATTATAGCCATGTAGACGTATTATAATTTTATCAGCCATGTAGTTGTGCTGCAATAGTCACATAGTTGTGATAGGACAGACATGTAGGTGTGCTGCAAAAGCCATATAGTTGTGACGGAATAGCCATGTAGGCGTGCTGCAATAGTCATATATGTAGTTGTGATAGAATAGCCGTATAAACATACTGAAATAGTCATATAGTTGTAATGAAATAGCCATGAATATCCTTAAGTTATTAACAACCATGCAGGTGCATGCATGCATAGCTATGTAGTTGTGCTGTAACATCTATTTAAGTGTGTCATAGTTGCCATGACAAAGTTTATAAGTATCAGATACTTAAGTGTATGATTATAGTCATGTAGGTGTGCAATTGTCAATCAAAGTGTAGTAGTAATAATATAAAATTGCTGCTATTAGTTTTTCTTAATGTGCGACATTAATTATCTAGATACATGTTTTTATATGAATAACATAATAGTATTATGTATACTGTTTAAGACATGTATTGAATGAACAGAAATATTTGAAATTAGTTTCAAGATTAAAGCAGATGGCATAAAGTTTATAAAGTTTACTTACAGTGTATTGTAAGGTGGTAACACGGCAGTATAGAGTTTATAAGTTATTATAAAATGATATAAAGCGTGTGAAAATATGTATTTCAGCCAACCAGAGAAGAATACGGGTTCACCCCGGAAGCTAAGAAAGCGAAGGACGCAGGACACAGAAGTACCAGATGTAACTAAGAGAATATCGGAAGGCTGGATACCTGCTAAAAATGAAAGCGGCGTTAAGTGGTATACAACAAAACTATGGTATCTACGATTTATTTATTTGGGAAAGATTGGGATCAAAAACTAAAAAAAAAAGCCATTTGCGGCTGATGAACATTTGGTAAATTTTAAGGGAATATTACTATGTAAAAGTAGTTTACTGCAGTATTTATGGAATTATTTATAGTTCAATAGGTAATGGAGCAAAAGATCTTTAATTTAGCGAACCAAAAGATTTGTTAACATTTAGCTTCTCAGCAATTCTATCAAATTAGAGATAATTCTAGGATAAATACTACTACTAATAAATACTAATTATTTTAGAAAAACTCAATTTAAGGACTGGTTCTGTTATCATAGTTAATGTTTGCAAGTCAATACAATTAGAGGAAATTATTCTACATGTTTCAGTTATCAGTAATGTTGGCATATATATAATTATTATTGCCAAAAGCCAATTATTAAATGTAGTAAATGTGATAGAATAAGTCATAACCTTTATGACTCTACCAGAAACCTCTCTTCATGTGCATGAAAGTAATAGTACAAACGAATTGACAAAAGTTTTTAAGATATTTAATAGAGATATTAATTTCCGATATGAATTGTTTAAAAAAAAAATCCTTTAAAACGAATCAGCATTTGATAAAATAAAATATTTTTAATGTCTTAAGTAAAAGCACTCATAATTTCAATAGCGATCGTAATATTCAATTATATTATCAGTGACTAATTAACTAACCGTTAACCGTTAGATAGTACATATATTAGAGTCAGGATTTTGTTAGTTAGTCAACTCTACTGAGAAAACAAATATGGCCATGTTAATTGGTTATTCGAAATATTCAAGTTCATTGATAATTATTATTTAGACATTCGCGTAATGTGTTGATCAAATAAGAAGTCAATATTGGTTTCCTGAATTTCAATCACATTTAATAAAAACAAAGTAGCTTACTGGAGATTCCATGGAGCGATTAAACGAAGAATGTGTCTAAATAAACTTTTTGCAATTTACTAAGGTTTTGTCGAAGGATGAATTTTTATTTTACAAATTTATTTCATTTTATGAAATGTTTGTAAACTTTGGTAATTTTAAGTCTATGGGAAAATTATGTACGAGCTTTGTTTCTTTAACAGATTTTGTTAGTTCTTCTTATGAAATGAATCATTAAAATGTTAGATTGAAAATTTGTTCCAAGTTATTGGTTTGACACACCAAAAATCAATTCAGTTTCTAAGGGATTGCACAAGAAACAGAAAATTATCTTTAAAGTTCCTGTTTTGATTCTTCGTACACTCGATGAACATTTGCTTATTAAAAAGCGACAGATGTATTTAAAACCATATGGTAATAAAAAAAAAATACAATTAAGTTGAAGAAGTGTTGAATGCACATGAAACAGTAAAGTTTTAGCCTCAAATCAAGATCAAATATGTGGGGTCAATATTTTGTTGCTCAATACATTTTATTTTTGTTTCGATTTATTAATAGTAAAAAAAAAAAAAAAAAAAAAAAAATATGTATACCATAACTCCGCTACAATATACCGTTGCGAATCGTTATGGCTAGGACTACAATTATGGCCAGTGTATTTAAAGATTTTTCTCAGTAATAATCAAAAATTTTCACCCTATGAAATATCAGAATGTTTAGGTTACGATCGATAATCAAGTTATTAAAACCAAACAAAACTCAAACAGGTTAGATAAGATGAGATCTTTGAAGACCTTGACATATATCTAAGCAATAATGTAAAACTAAACTAAATCTGGCCCTAACTATACTTAATCTCGCATGGAAAAGTGAAAATAAAAAAACAGACCTTAACCATTCGGTTACAGACTGTAAATGCATAAGATAATAAATGTGTCGGTGCGCCATCTAGGTTAATTAAGAATCAATTGGTACCCTACTTTCAAGTCGGAAAAGAGTGTCAAGTAGTTGACTTTGACGGCACTCTAGTGAAGCGTCAAAACGATGGTGGCGGTGTGGCCATCATACATCAGGACTTTTCTTAAGAAAGTCACACATGCACCAAGAATACGACGAATCACTTATTTCAGAGACAATCGATATACTTTCGTGGGCAATTATTTAATTGTGGTTAAATCATTGTTCAAAATTGTAAGATGTGATTAATATTTGTTAATTAAAGTAAATAATTATCTTTAATACGTCCATTGCGCGATTACAAATGCATAAATAGAAATGCTAGAATGTTTAATGTAGCTATAAGTAGTACTGTAACATTATTTATTTACCATATTATAATGTCATTTTTAATAAATAATGTATTCCAATTTATGTATTATAAGCAATTTTTGAAGTATCGTCTAACTTTCTATGTTATAATAATAAATAATTTTATGTTACAAAGTATCTTTGAGATTGATATTGTGAATATTAATTGTGTATTGATTATATTGATAGCGTTTGTATGTTCTAGTTTCCGAGTTAAAAAAAATAAAAAAAGAAGTTATTTAATTAATTATTTCTCGTGTAAGTGAAATTGTATTATTTTTTGAGAGAAATAAATGTATTTAACCATTAGTAGATACTTATCTAGATTTCATTGTAATTATAGAGGATAAGATGGTAAATCGTATAAGATTTCTTTTGCATTGTATAGAATCTCTGTATACCTTGCATTATATAAACTTCTCAGCCGATTATTACTATTGTAACCGAGACTTTGTAAGCTAAACCATTATTGAAAAGAGTATCCATGGAGTTTCTTGCCGGTTCTTCTCCATGAGACCCACTTTTTGGAACCGTGCAACTAGACGTTTCATAAGATAAATACAAAACTTTTGATTTTGATAAAATGTGCTCAATGAGTGTTGTGATTTTGCGTGCTCCGGAGATAGCACGCTTGTGGATGGCCGAGTGTTGTGATTCGTTAATTTAAAAGGCAAAATTGTATATTGTAATCAAATTTAGTATTAAAAATTGAAATAATTTATATTAATTATAATGAGTTTACATATTGTATCGATACTTTAAAGTGTATTTAATTCAGATGTTCAATTGTTCTTACTGTGGAAGTAATATCAGTCATTCAATTTATTTGACAGTTCACTCGTCACGTGTTCACTCACGTCATTCGTTCCTTTCATTCATTCAATATTGAGAGAGTGTCGTCTAATGTCAAGCTGTTAAGCAAAATTATTAGAAAACGGGTATTCTGTCTACAGTCGTGCTCCAGTAAAGTCCTAGTTATACTGTTCGTAATCTCGTGATGTATTAACGTCTATACAAAGTGAATATCGATATTCTAAGAAATTGTGCACGTGTTGGTAGTTGAATATATTCATGTCCGAGAAGTAAAATCTGTATTGAAGATGGAAATATACGTTTGGATACTGTACACTGGTGGTTTTACTATAGGTATTCCCAAAAAAGTACCTTAATTCAATCCCAGGGGCCAGGGTTGTTTGTTTCAATATAGATTAACATCAGTCATCACCATCAGTAATCAGTAGGTATACATCAATATTACTAAAAAAACAAAAGACCACCACTCAGATATTCTTTTCAAGGAACTCCAATATTTTTGATCCCGGAATTCCTACTATACATAGGATATACATAGATATAGTTTTGTAGTGGTAATCATTCAGTACATAAAATAATTAGTCAATGGTCACCCTACATAAAGGAAATAGCTGAGAATATCGAGGTGCGAAGCGGCCAGGCGTCGAACGGAAGTGGCGGCCGTTCCCACGACACTCATCCGTTACTTCACCTCGCCTGCGCGTCTTGCACTGCTTGCATGCCATGACACCGCCCCTCACCCTCCTACATACTGACATTCCGGAACAGAGGATATAGATATCGTTACCATTACTAAGAGTTCTTATTTCAAATAGACTGGTCAAACAGGTCGTTTACCTGGGATGAGGTTGTCATTTCGGCGTGGCCTTGACCTTAAGGATACTTTAGATCTTAATGCATGTACTTTCGCTACACGCGCTTAAATTTTGTTATCGAATTTTCAACAGTTGAATGCTTGGAACTATTATAGGTATAATCAGAATCTTGAATAGTTCTTATAAAATAACACGACTCATCGACGACAATAGTAGAAGAATTATTAAGAGATCATAATTAGGTAGTGAAATAGAAACACATTTTAACAGAAAACAATTTAGAAACGATGACTCCTGAAAAAGATGAATACAACTATGGCTCAGGATCAACGTCCGCCTCCGAGGTTTGAACAATAATAAAGATAAGGTACATAAATCTAAACAAAAATGTTTAAAAATTTTGATTTGGCAACAGGAAAATATCGAAAACAATAATGTTGCAGTTTTATTTACAAAATGCTTCGGAGTTTGGTGTTCGTTAAACATTAGTTTGTATGTAGCTTTTGTTTAGAATTCAGTTATGAAATATGATTCAGTTAAATCGATGTCGTTGTTAAATTTCATGAACAGTGCCCACCAGCTAACAGCTGATCTCATTGTTTAGTCTACGTTTCATCGCCGATAAAATAGTTCTGTACTACTATACAAATCGTCAAAAAACATTGTAATTTTTTGTTGGTAAAATCATAACATATTCGAGGTATTTTAATATTAACAGCTTTTATTGACAGCTATTCGTACTATATAACTTCATAACACGCCCTGGCTTCGCACGGGTGCAATGTAGATGTACTATACAAAAAATATAGCTGATGTTAATCGCTGATCATGATTCTATTGGTAAAATATTTTTTTTAAATCGGTCCAATAGTTTTTCAATTAAATCGTAAGAAACAAACAAACAAATCTTTCCTCTTTATAATATACCTAAGTATATGTAGATGTCATTTGGTGATACCTAAATAAATAATAGTTTGTTGTTATCACAATATGTTGTTGACATTAATTATTTAGTTGAATTTGATTTATCAGATTGAACTGTAACGTCCTGATATTGTGGTAGGTGGATGCGCCTGCGTCGAAGCGTGACCGTCCCGAAGGAGCGGAAGTCTTGCGCGCTTCCGGAGCCACGACCCGAAGATCCGGCCGATACTTGCCACTGGCCAACCGTTTCTTTTTTCAAATTACTTTTGATATTACATTGCATACCTACACTGCTATGAAATCTACGGTGATTTCTGACCTTAGCAACAACTTCTGACATTATATTAAGTCATTGTTGAACCTGTGCGTAGATTGCGACCTGTGCGTTTGCATAGGGATCATTTTGGAATTAATTGTAGCTTTGTTTGTAGTTTGTGGTAAAATGACAGGTTAGGTCAATATGACATTTTTTTGATTATTATATCAGTTGAGACTTAATAATTTATATTTTCAATAAATATTTATTACAGCAACTATCCTGAGACTGAATGTCCATGCTTATTTTATCGCTATGTTAAATTATAATTGCTTAAACAGTAACTTATAACCATTCAAAGGTGCCTATTTCCAGTTTTCGATTATAACATTTTTAGGTAAAGTTAAAAGAGTGCTGTCCCGTTATGTAAAAGAAACCTTACATACTTTAAAATAAATTAACCTAAGTTTGATAAAGAAAATTGTTTGTGAAAATGGATAATACTGAGTCAGAAATATTCAGTCCACTGCCACCAGTATTGTGTAATAATCCGCGGCGAAAAATTGGGCCAGAGAAGGTACTACATAAATATAATGTACTGTTTAAGTGAATATTTTATTTAAATCTTTGATTTGCATAATTTTTCAGATATCTCTTAGACAAATATACAAAGAAAAACGCAAAGTACCTCAAGAGTTGGAGACAAATAAAGAAAAGCCAAGAGAGCCGGCCCCATTATATCCATTAAACATCGGTTTGTATCCGGACGGCTTTTGTTTTAGTATTGATGAGGACACAGTGATTTATAAATTACGGTAATTCTAATTACCTGCATATTTATTAATAGCTATACCTCCTAATTTCATCAACCTAGGATTTAACAAAGAGAGCAATAACATAAGCTTGCGATTACCCTTTCGATACTCGTATCGCTCGCGCTCGCGCTCTTTCCGCCGCGAAACTCGAAAAATCAAAGAGTCGAGGGTGTTTTATGCATGTGTGCAAAATATGTACATATTTTTAGTATAATCTTCTCTAAAATAGAATATAATTTTTCCAACTGTAGATGTAGTTTGCATGCACGGATTGCTAGTTGGATGTCTGATATATTCTCAATTCTGCACCTGTACCGAAAGGGAGCTATGTGATAGTCCATTTAAAAATTTATCCAAATGAAAACATAGTAAATTTTGCATTTATAAAATGCACTAGAGATTCTGTAAAATGACGTTAGTCAAATCAAAGTTTGAACTTCCAAAATCACGTAATTTTTTACAAACTATAGCCAATATTATTAGTTACGATTTATAAATATTGTTGCATTTTCAGAATTTGGAATCCAGGAGAACGTACCATTTATGTTAAGTACAGTGGCCTTTGGGATGAGTCAGCGCGACTCGGTGCAAGCTGGCGGTGCTACCCACATACCAGGTTTCGCCTTGCTCCAGGCTTAGATGCTATCATATTCGTCAAAGCCACACCTAAGGAAAATTCTCCCATACCTTTTGCCCACAGTGGTCTGAAAATAGCATCTGCTCATTTGAGAGACAATGTCGTCGGCTATTTTATGGTACCAATTGTAGTTAAATTTCAAAAATATGTTCCGTCATGCGTAATGGAAGAAGAATAAAATGATATATTGATTTTGTTAAACATTTCAAATGAAATATGCATATAGGATTCGACATTGAAACGACTTTTACCAAAATATACAACCCGTTGATATTTTTATGGTTTGTACTCATTTAATATTCCTAGCATGTTGCTGGACAACCTTTTTTCAACTAAAAGTCTTCGTTGTTTTTTCATCTGCTGTACATTTCCGAACGTCTCTTCGTTTCGTGTTTAGTTTCCTTATGAATTACGTCATATTTGAGAATATTTCTCAAATACCCAGGAGAGTCGACGCTCGGAATAGCAATCAAGGCAAATCACGAGTCGAGACCCTCGGCTTTGTGTGTGCATGTGCTATATTAGCCTTAATAATCTCGTCGGTGACTCAATGAAGGCGAGCGCCTTTGTTCATGTCTCTAGAAAGTGACGGATGATACGAAACGGATCTTTCTTATTTCCTCATGTTATTACTATGAAGTTTATATTAAAACATACCCAAAGATTACTTGTCTTTGTGTGCCTATAAGTTCTTCAATGAGTATTTCGGCATATCTCTACCAAGTCTATGAAGTTTATACAAAAAATCTTAAACTAATAGTAGGTTCTGGTGTGGCGCGAGAAATAGATTTTACGAGTGCGTGCGGCGCGATATTTACGCATGTTTACACTTTGGACATTTTATAGGCACAACGACACCGTCACTGCATCGTAGTAACGTTTTGAGAACGCTGATATCCTGCTACTGAGATCCTGGTTACTGATTGATTTCTTGCAAACATACTTAATTTTACATATTTAATTAAATATTTTCAAAAGACAGCCGGCCAAAAAGTAATATATAGGATTTTTATGATAATATATTCAAATCACTATTCAGTAGGCATTCTTATTATAAAATATCGACGGGTGAATATAGTCAGGGGCTTACTTGCTGGTGGGTATCTTATCAATAGGATATTAATAATAAAATTTACTAATTGATTTGCAAACTATTTTATTTACATGAAGTATTATTACAAAATGAATGCATGCCACCATTCTATACCATCATACTAAATAGCGATATTCTTATTGGACACCTCAGAACATTTAATAAAAGGTGACGCCAATACCACCTTAATTTTGGTATTTTGATTTTTTTAGGGCTACAAAACAAAGACATGGACTAATATAATTATGGTCGCGAAGAATCAAATAAGTCCCGGAGACAATCACTGTACAGGGATAGGGCTTCCGGGTGCAGATTGATGTTGATTGGAACTGTTTCCTGTTATTATTAACCCACTCCGCCACTCGACTCTACACACAATCCGACAAGGAGCACTGACCGTTTAAACCAAATTGCCATTTATCGTAAAACCATACAACGATAACCAATTATAGTGACTCCACTGTTGTGTGTGATCCGACTTGTATCCTTTCAAACGTCCAGATAAATTATGTAATACATATTTATCTCTTTCCTCTTAATGAAGTAAAATGTCTTCGGCGATTTAATTTTATCACTTTGCTGTTCTACCGTTCGGGACACAAATTATCGACTCGGTTTGATCCCACGGCTAAAATAAAATATCATATTTCCTGTCAGACGAACGAGCTTCAGTATTCGAGTGTTTTTTTACTACATTTTTTTCAGGTCGCCGCATTTTTAAAGAACTGCGGAGCACATGTTTGTTCAACATACGTGACGCCTTCTTTAGATTTATATTTTTTTATTGTTTTGTCTAGCCGGGAGCAGAACATGGTAGATTACATAATATATGTACCTACAAGACGCCCAAGCACGAATCATTTTGTGTAGTCAATATGTTACTTGGTGATGTTTCAAATGATTTTTCATAAAACTGATAAATCGATACCAATATTTTCTCGCAAGTTGTGGATTGACCTACGACCCCGGAGTGTTATTTTGAAATTGTACTAAGAGTCATATTCTAAACTGAAACCAGTGGCGAGTTTACACATTTCTAGCGTATAGGCTTTTAACATTTTACTGCCCTAGCCTCTAAAAATGTGAGGTTTGGAATTTTATAAAATACAATGACAGGGATTGTCTTCTACACTTCTCTATGTAAGTCTTACTTTTTGACTATTCTCTTTAAGATAAAGAAAACCGACTTACTTTTAGACTTGGTTAATTTAAAAAAAACTAAAAGGAAAAAGCCGGCAGCCCAAAGTCGCCCCTAAAATCTGCCGCCCTAGGCTCAAGTCTACTAAGCCTGCTAGTAAATCCGCCACTGACTGTGACGGTAACCTTCAAGAAACGAGCATATACTTTTCTTAAAGGCCGGCAACGCGTCCTCAAGACCCCTGGTGTTGCGGATGTCTATGGGCGGCTGTAGTCACTTACCATCAGGTGAGCCGCCTGCCCGTTTGCCTCCTCTAATATAAAAAAAAAGACATGTATTTGTACCGCCATTGCATACATAACATCAAGGCACCGATAGCATGATGGATCTTCGGCGTGTACCTTTAGATTACGAGTACCATAGTTTTGTGTGTGCGTTTCTTCTCACGGCCGCGCCGGCGCTGACTTGCGTTGCTTACTTGTTCCGTGCGACTTGCATAACGGCATGAAACACGTAATATACACCGTAATAACCCGCATTTGACATGTAGGGCACGTGTTGTGAACACAGTAGGTAAGTCCGCTTTGTGGGGTTTATCTTTATAAGCGTCTATTAAACTAATTCTAAGGTACAACAGGACAGTCCAGAACAGTTAATAACAGAATTTTTTAACTTATTTGTTTTGCTTTTTTTAAAAAGTCGTAAAGTGGTTATTGAGAAGCGATTTGATGCTGATGTAAAATAAGTCTGACCATGGCTACGGTTGCTGGAAAGTATCCGAAACGTCGGGACAAATAATAAATTGCGTCTTAATCCGGTATAAAGGATTTTATATAAATGTGTAATACTTGCGATCATAAAAGAAAATATTAGTGCTATAATTACTAGTGACTAGACAGCCCATTTCTATGATAGGTATATAATGTAGTGCTCACATGCTGACAAGACGCTGATCATATTACACTACTGAAATTTAGTTTCTTAGGTACCTCAAAAGAGACATAGGATCACAGTGTTGTGTCTTTCTCTGCCTGTTCATCTATCAACACAATCAGGAATGCGTGGAGATATTTAGGTAACATTAATAAGGAAAACTTATTAATAAATAATCAAGTTAGTAAGACAATTTATGCCGCATAATTTGACACTCGGCACTAGGTACCTATATCAAAACCTATAGTTTATTTTTCGTTGATATAGAATCATGAAAATTTTACAAGCAAGGTAATACAAATAAAGGAATCCGATAATTGATAATTTGTAAGTACATAGTTATATCACCTAAAAAGTTGACGTAGTGAACCCACGTGTAATTCAAATTTGCACTTTCCCGGTTTCTAACGTTATCCTACCTCAATTTAAGCCTATAAAAAAAAAGTAATTATCGATTTCGGATATCTTTTTAGATAGAAGTGATTTTGACGACATTCGAGACATCTTTATCTAGTCATGGGCACATGCCTTTACCTTTGTAAGGCTACCACAAAAGCTTGTCGTATAAAGTTACTTTGGAAGAAGACTAGCGCACGAGACACGTCAGATCTGCAGATAAATACCCAAATATCGCTTCTGACAACAAAAGATCAAGTTGCGAGGCTGCAATCGAATCCGCAACCATTCCTCGGAAGCTACGGCGCCAGCTGCCAGCCCGGTATCAAATTCCTCGCAGATAATAAAGGATTCTTTAATACGAAAACGTTAAGCGAATCGGAGGCATGTTCGTAATGTTTTTACGCTAAATTGAGTCCAAACAGAGGTTCAGTTGTATTACTTACTGTGCAGTTATCAGAAAGCGTTTCAAAATTTACTTCGCCTCTCAAATCGATAGATACATTATGTAGGTATTTGTGTATTGTAGGGAATAATGAATAAGCAGCAAGAATTATATATGTCGAGGAAGATTGGTATCTAAAGTGTAAATAAGAATTGTTACTAAAAGTAATGTGACTAACAATTATGAATGGTGAATGAAGTTCTCAATATTTACTTATGTATAATATTTTTATCATGTAAATCAAAAGAAATGTATGTCACTATATTATTAGTAGAGATATGGAAAAAATAGGGCTACTTATTATTATTTTTTATAACGATTTTTGCTTTAAATAGTTACGTAAGTCTTCATTTTTGTAAAATCTAACAGAGTACTCTAGGTAGTAAGTACTAAAATTCAGATTTTACATGTTTTATTAATATATTTAAATTAATTTCAGGCTAAAATGAAATTGAAAAATATATTATTCTGAATTTAATGGAAGTTGGTCGTCGGTACGGAAATACCGGGCCGGATGAACCAACGGATGAGTTCGGAGATCCGGTCTCCTCACTTTATTGGAATATTGCTGTGCCGTGTACAACATAGATAAAAATATATCTTTACGATTGTTGTATTTTATCGTTTTTAATCGAACATTTGAAAAGTACTATTACATGATTAAAGAAGCATAGACACCTTTTTGGCGACTATCACGTTTGAATAATATATTTACTATTAAGTCAGAATTTTATAACAAATGTTCCATTACGTAAACAAAACTGTGACTAAGAATTAATATTTTTCATTTCACAAATATTCGTATTTAAGAAAAAATTGTAACACTTAAAAATTTATAACATTTGATGGATGGACGAAACTTCTCACTAACTTTTTTTTATACTACCAACACGCTCCGGCTTCGCACGGCTGCAATGTAGGTGTACTATTCATAAAAAATATGTTAATCGCTGATAATGTAGCTTTCTATTGGAGAAAGAATTTTTAAAATCGGTTTAGTAGGTCCAGAGATTACCTCATAAAGTTTACCTCTTTATGATATTAGAATAGAAGTATAGACTATAAGTGTATGTGTGGCCTTAAATCTGCACATAAAAGTAAAAAATATGTGGTCTTCCGTTATACATTTTTTGAAGCTGAATCATTGTTTAACCGGATGAGCGAAATATAATAACATAAATTCTCAATCTTATTTTTCACAATTCTTTTCGTAAAGCTATTTAAATTATATAAAATTGCGAAACATCATAAGTTAGTTATAAATCTTAATATATTTACTTTTCAGAAAATTATCCCATTGCTAAGGAACTGAAAAGTTGAACTGCATTATGAATGCTGAAAGTTTACTGGTATTAATAATATTGAGGTTCTGGTTCAACGTAGGTATATGTAGCTGTATACTTAATGACACGAGCACTAAGTTCTTATAAGCAATAGCCTCAAAACAGTGTATTTATTGTGACTATATTTAAGTTGTGTTCGTCCGAAATAAATGTACTCGTACGTTTCTGTCTTTATATATTTATATATTTAGGGGATTGTTTGTCAATTTTGAAATATATAAATAGGGAAGACTGCCCACGACGCGATGCTAAAAACAATCGAAACGTCTCGGCTAGGTAAATTATATATTTAACTAACCATCTATGTTACTCGCTAATAATGTAGCTTTCTATTGGTAAAATATATTTTTAAATCGGTTAAGTAGATACAGAGATACAACCCCTACAACCTCACAAACTTACCAACTTTACCTCATTTTAATGCTATTAGTATAAATAAATCGGATTTTAAATATGCGAGTATCGCACATTTAAATTAAATAAAGAATGTGTACCTACTCACGTGAATAAAAGACAGTAGGAAATAAGGAATAGAAATATTGTTATTAAAGTGAGTATCATAATATATTTAACTGACATAATTTTATTGGATTAATACGAAATTATTTAATAAAGTAATACATTTAAAGTTTTATAACACATTACAGTTCTCCCATACAAAATATCTACTGTCTAGATACAACGGTTAATTTAGTTTACAATTGAAAAATCAGCGTTATAGGTACGTTTGTTTTTATTCAAATTTAAACTGACGCTAATTTAACTTTATTACGTTAAGTTATCACTTAATCTATTGGAATAATGGTTCTAGAAGAATACATAAAAGATCATCTCATAATTACTCAAGTAGGTAAGTGCTTATATAACACCTTATGTTTATCAAATACAAAGTTGAAGCTAAGTAATAAAATAAGCGCTAAGAAGGTAGGTTCATAGTTAAAGGAACATAAAACTAATCTCTTATTACCGATCTTAAATATTTAAACGCTCAACTATGTAATTAGAATCCGTTTTATATTTTTATAGCAGCCGCGGGAGAGCGCGTGTTTTATATTATTACGACACACATTACGACTAAAAGGAGCCATATCGATGACTATTAGAAGATTCTATTACTGATCCTAATAGAATCGAAAAAATCGACAGTGACAGAGATTTCACTACATAAGAGAAGTAATTAATGTATTATCTATAATAATAGATAATATTGTCTTTACTAAAGAGTATCACACATTAAAATAAAATACTGTATATTTAAATATAATAATAGATATTTATGACGGGCGCTCCGATGAGTCTCGGGTTCGAATACCACATGATACTTAATGACAATAATAATATTTATGTGAATTTTTGTTTTCCCTAGATAAATGGTTAAGGAATACCTATCAAAATTCTAACCGGGTAACGAGTAGTTCGTTCACGCAGAAAAATCAGTGAAGAGCAAATTTCACGTTTCGGTTTATGTTTTTCCGAATTCTCAAAATTCATTCTTTTTTATCAATTTTAAAGTTCACACTGTAAGTTTGTATTTGTATTAAATAACGATTTAGTCACCGTAATTATTATTGGAGTACTACAAAGTCCCAACATACCTAAGTATATCCTAAACTGCTTTCTACTTACTCGTAATTATACATAGTTGAAGATATAATTAGTTATGTAGAGTTCTATATCGATTGTAGAGTGTCCACACGTGTGCTGCCGGTTAGACAAGTGCACTAGCAGAATGTTTCTGTTCTTGGAAACGGTTTAATTTGGTACATGATGTCAGTTCCCCGTCGTCGGGCCATACTATTTCCTCACTCATCCGCATTAAACTCATTTGATGCGGATATTCATATCATCCAATATTTATTTGTTCCTGTTACAAGACACTTTTGGTTGTTTAATTTATTAAAAGAAAAGTTGACACAATTATCAAAAATTAATATTTTATCGATTTATATTATTAAATCTCTAATCTATGCATACCTATCATAATAAAACGACGCGCGTGATAAAAGACGAGTACAGTTTACATTTAAATATTTTTGTCTGTCTGTTTCTTCACACTAATCTCCGAAACTACTGAACTAATTTCCATGCAGTTTTCAGTTAGATTAAAGTTAGTGTAGTGTATAGACTATTTCATCGAAATCGGATGTATGTAAAAAAAGTTATCATACTTTTTAAATAATTTAAAAAAATGTAAACATTAACGATGTCGCAGCTAGCAAATTAAATAAAAAAAAACGATGTCAACAGGATACATTACAAATTACATAAAAAGCATAGTCCTATGCAAAATCAATAGTGCTCTATTGGAAAGATAAATATCGCCCGCAGAGCCGTAATAAGCAACAAGGAACTAAACACGGCGCGATAATAAATAGCAGTTTCCCGACACGACAGATGTAGGAACAATGCACACCGCGGGACGTCCGAGGTTATGACGCCTCATTGACTCTACAATCGATGTATATTCACTGACAACCCATTATTTTCATTCTCTCAAAGTAAACAGGGGTACACTTAAACTTCATTGATATTTCCTAGACAATCCGCTAATTTTGTTTCATTCATTGTTTAGGAGTAGAGTAAGCTTGATTTTGATCAATTTATGTTATTGGTCTGTGTTTCGATAAAATTTGATAACTTTTTCTTGTTTACAACCCTTTTGCATGTGGGATAAATTTTATATTCAGTGTGAATATTGCTTTGATGGCTATGTGGTAATACCACAAAGTTCATACAATACGTAGGTACCTAATATTATTCTTTTTAAAATCTAATAATATAATAATAATATACCTAATATATTTCATCACTATAATGTTATATTTATAAATGCGAAAATATCTGTTTGTAAAAGTGTAGTTGTCATAAAGCTCCATAATTAAAATTCACGCGAGCGAAGTTCGGGCAAACCCTAGTATTGATTTGAAACGATAAAAGGCTTGATGAGCTCTGATTGAAACCACATGTCGTCACTGAGCTATGGAATAAATTAAAAAACAATCACCAGACCATTTAAGTAAACAGAAAAAAGCTCTAAGCGTCACTGCAACCGAGACATTTACCCCCGTAAAGTTGTGGAGCGTATTTCAAAGTTCAAATCGACGAGGTTAGGACGAAATTGCGGTAAGTCATTTAGTAGCGATACGTAGTTTTTGTTCCAAGGGCTTCGAGCCGAGATCTCAGCGTGGGAAAGTTCAGTTAGGTCAGGTGGTAGCACATGTGCTACTCTCATGTTTAGGGAGTTTTAAAAATAATATTTAACAAAATACAAATATAGGTGCTGAGCAGACATGAACACATCTTCGCGGGGGACTCAAACCGCACCTAACTCTCGCCTGGTGGTCCGTAAACAATAACATAGCGTTATTTTATCTTAGTTATGATGATCATGGTTAAAAATTGAGCATGTGAAGTTGCGGTTTAATCAAATTACCATGCCGATAATATTATGCATACGCTTATCTAGCAATAATGTGGTGTATACTACGCTTATATTTCACGTCTGCACAATATACAAATTTTTGATAGTTAAAACAAAATTGATTCATAATAATAAAATAAAATAAAATATTATTGGATCAATATGACATAAGTGTAAATATTTGAACAGAAAAGGCTGGAGTATTTCTGTAAGATCACCTTGTTAGGCTAAGGTTGTTATAATTTTTTTAATTTAATTGTTCATTGAAATCAGATCATAATTGGTAATCTTTTGAGTTTTATTTTACTGTAAACGACATTCACTGACTATGGCGCTATTTCAGCGAAATGGAGAGATGCAATCTTGCAATTTGGCAGTTCAGAGTGGTCATCACTTCCACACCGAAATACAAAAAGTACTGCAAATATTAAGTGCGGATCTAGTACCACGACTGCCTATAAGAAGCCTATTTAGGTACCTTCGAGTAAGAAATTCTTTCATTCCTCTTATTCATGTGAGATTATTTACACAAAAAGTTAATCTCAGTGTCCAGACTACGCCCAGTATTGCTCCCGTTCGTCACTCGAGCCCGTGGGATTGCGCCCGTAATGGACTGGAATTCGCAACGTGGGTGTCCATTTTACACGCATAATGCACAATTTTTTATATCTTCATGCGCTTCTTCCTTTTTGGATCATTGGTGCGATACAATATTGGTTTTGTGAATGAAAGACTTCTTGTAAACACGGTCAATACGAGATTATTTTGCTAAGAAGCAACGCGTGTTATCTATTGTAATGGAGCACAATTTCACGCGAAGTTGAAACTCAACTTGAAACGTAACTTTACCTAAATTTTACACAATTTCTTGCTATAATATCTCTGCTATATATTAGATTTCTTGAAAACTTTCGCTTAGTGATATGACTTTCATTTTAACTATCAATAAACTTCATCATCCAAATTTTATGTCCAAGATAATAATTAGTCACTGGAAATCAAATATTTTGAACAATATGCGAATAATTATTCTGAATCTACGAGTTTAATTATTTTTCTATTGTACATATACTTAATCGCCAATCTCTGTATAACATGAGACTAAATAATAACATGCATGTATCCTGTATACATGATCCAGCCTACTTGAATCAAATTTTGGCGGACTCATTGGCGCATTTGATAGAACACGGTCGCGGGTTCGAATTCCGCTGGAACGACATGATTATAATTTTCTATAAGGATGTATTCCCTACATCTGGTCACTTCGGGCATTTAACGGGTGGGAGGAATATCGAAATTCCAACCAGCTAACGATACACCGTTCATACATGGAACAACCGTGAAGTGCACATTGCGCGATTCAGTCTCAGTTTATGGATTTTCGAATTCTCGAAGTAAAAATTAGTTCGATAGCATCATTGACTGATGTATTGTGGCTGGGGTATTCTACCTACCATCAAGTGACCCTCATGCTCGTCTTTCGATATCTAACATAAAAAAACGTACCTTCTCAGATGATAGAAGATACCTCAATATTTTCTTATTTGCCAGAATCATTCATAAAAATTATAATTTTGAATCAACCTTATAAGCTAGACCATTTTTATAATGTCGTGTAATATAAGGCGAATTATAAGAATACATACAATGCATGCCAGCCCTAAATGTTCCATTCTGTGGTATGATTATTATTGATACTGTGTATCTTGGACAGTCTTTGGCTTAAAGGTTATGCACAGATAGTGGTATGTGACCGCCTTCGTGGCTTAGTGGTAAGTGCAATGCGTTTAGCACAGGAGGTCCCGGGTTCCTGGTCCTGGGGAAACAAGATTTAAAAAAATTGTTTCGGTCGGTCTGGAAGCAGGCATAGAAGGCTGATGACCTGTAAAGAAAAATGATCAGTTAAACAGACACAGAAATGGGTCTGCCCCACTATGACACTCGGAAATTCACTATGGTGTAGCCGTATCATGTATGTGTAGCATCATTATGACAATTTGTATCCTCGATATGATAAACGAATAATTTATTATTGGTGCCACGGAAATACACACCACGCGGTAGTAGGTAACTACCAACCGTCAGTTCAATCTCTGACTATTATTAATACTTCCTATTAACACCCACATAAAATATTTGAATACAATAGCAAATATTATAACATTATATTATTTTACTAGGTCTAACCGTAATGAGCTACTGATTTTTTAAAGTTATTATAAAAGTGTCTGTGATTTTTTCACGGCTAAAGCACATAGCCTATTTTGATAAAATTAAGAATGTTCCAAAACAATGGAAGGCAATGGCAAGGCTTTGCATTCTGCCGCGCAAAAATCCTATTTAACGGCATTTTATCATTAATAAATAAAAGAAGATCCAATATTATCTAACATGTTTCGTAACTCAATATGGAATAAACAGTGTTCCATAATACTTCATATTTTACTAGATATCGAAACAAAATCAATTCCTCTCAAAAACAAAATACGGAAGTAAATAAAATGTTATCCGATAACGGAAAGTTTGACATGCGTTTTAGGTCAAGATCAACGACTTCAAATCTTTTATTACCGCATCCACTGATTACGGAAACCCTTATAAAGTTCTGATTAATTACATAGAACATGAATTTGTTATTCGATCGCACACTTGGAACAGTAATAAATTACCGTACAGTAAGGTAAACTTGATAATATTGTGATATAGATATTAGCTATACGACAGTACCTTCTCAATAGACCTTCGCGGTAACTGGTAGCCTTAAAATTAGTTAGTATCGCTTTTTTAAAATATAATTACCGTTTTAATCACTAAAACAAAGGCATCTTTCCGAAAAAGGATTACAATCCTTAGTGTTTAGTTATCTAGATACTTAACAGTATAAAAATTTACTTGTGTTTCCTTTTGTCATCGTTTATTGTTTGCAAGAGTGGACAGTTCTTGTTTAAAACGATATTCTGTTAAGTAGATATTACATCAGTGCGATAATAGTGACACAACACAAGTTGTGAAGAATTACGAGTGCGGAGAAAGCAAGCGGCCTTGGCAATGAAGCGGGCAACCACGCGAGTCAGAGTACTACATAATTCAGTGCTCATTGCTCAAATCGCGTTGCAGTCGAGTCGTCTTCAATACGACCATCGATCAATTAACTAATTATCGATTTTTCATGCAAAACTCGTTTTGTATGAAGTAATGAAAGCTCTACTCTTAAAAAATATCATTATCTTTATTATATCTATAGTACCTATATACAAGGGCAGAACCTTCAAGTTAAGGTAGGCAACAACTATGGCACTACTTTTGCTAAGATCCCGACACACCGACCGACTTTCGCTTCCTTTACATTAAAGTTGCTAATTGTTTTAGATGTTTTTATTTTAAGAATGAGAGGGAGGATCTTGAATATCCCATCTGTTGGCATTCGATCTGATGCGATCATATTCAGGTATGGCCTAGAAAAAATCTATTTATTATATTATATATAAAAATATATATCAAAATGTGACCCTTGAGTAAAAACGATATAAAAATGTTTTATTAAAAATGTGTCTACGTCTTGTCCTCTGGACTACATTCTAATTAATTTTTTTTTTCATCGTCGCTAGGTTTTAGTTAGCTACCGTAAATTATATAGTAGGTACCAGGGACTGAAACCGGTTAATGTTTATTTTACAAAATACGTGTCCGACTGAGATACCATGATATTAGTTTTAAAGAGTAATACAGACTAAACATACCACGGTAATTTTTTTTCAGTAAGTATAAATAAAAACGAAAGAATATTAACAAAAACCTTTATTATACCGGTATAACTGCCATAGTAAATTAACCGCTATTCAGTCCCTGGTAAGTACTCCGTACTAGTCACGTTAGATGTTTAAGTGTAGGTAGTAAGATATCAGATAATAATTTAAAAATACATGTATTAAGAAGCTAATAGTATGTTTATATATTTTTGAGTCGATACTAAACTATTACTGCATTTCGTCATGATCGTAGAACAACGGCGGATCTGCAAAACGGCTAATTTACAGGTGAGCGTTTTAAAGATTGATAAGTCGTTTTTTATGCATAATTAAAACACGGCTAATCTTTTCGTGTTCAAACTCGGCAATATTAATAAATATGTTTGGTGTCTTTTTAATATTAATTTTATACTGATTACCGTGGGGGGAGGCCGAGGGGATTACGTAGTACAATTAAGGTATAATACGCGTTTTTGTACTACGTTGAAAAAACAGAACCGCTGATATTCTAGGCAATAACTTGATTGTTTCTATCAAACTCCAATTTTTTGTTTGTTCTGTTGAAAATTGACATTTTTTTAAAGACTTTTATATAATAAAACTAGAATCGTAAAAAATCAGAACCGTCATTGTTCTACGATCATGACGATTTGTTTGGTGCGCTCTTGTTTATATTACCCATGTTTTCATGCCACGTCACATGATACTTTCATTGTCAACGAACTTGGAAAGCGGGGATGTTCAGTCATTGTCATTAGATTATGTAGCTGAGAATGCACTCTCGCTAAATAACGTGCTTCTGTAGCGTACACGCAAATGATACCATTTTAATCCCACCAAATATCTGTATATTGTATCTTTAACACAGATCAGGTACTTACTATTTACAGTAAAAATCTTGCTAACTAATCTATAAATAAAAATATGTACGTAAAACAGTATATAAAATAAATTATTTTAGTGTTTACTTTATATATCATCATAAAATATCGTATTTAATTGCATAAAGTAGGTACATATAAATAGTCAATACAAAAATAATCTTCGAAAATTGTTTTATTTTGTTGTGTTTACGAACTATATACTTAGTACCCAATGTTAATTTATATAACAGAAGAATTAAATGTGTGTTAATAATCAAGGAATAAACGCCAGAAATGCGCCAATTTATGAATATAAAACATTTAATTGGCAAGATATGATGTAAAAACATACATAAGAGCAAGTGTCTTATGTCTTCCCCCATGAGAACTTTTTGATGATGGTATGAATACATGGATTAATTACTTACCCTTTAATAAGGCTTCAGGTGACACGTTATTTAATTGGGCTGTGAGAAATCGTGGGTGTACCCTCGGCTCTTGCACTTGACGCTCCAACGATCACGAAAAGTGCTTTGGGAAGAGAATTGGGAAAGACGTGGAGAAGACCATCATTAATTTGGGACTTTAATGTCATTGTCATGCTTCATAGTTTGTAGAAGATAGACAGGCATCGTGTTTATATTCTTGCATGAAGTGATATATATATTGTGTATTTTGAGATATTATGTACGTCTTTAAAATCAGACTAAATGTGTATATTGTTTTTGATCCGAAAATGAAACCATAACGAAAATGTCTGTAATAGCTCTCCTTAATTGTAAGAAGGTGCGTAGTACTTTTAACTAAATTATTTTAAGGTGCCGTACCAAATAATTGAAGCCTTTACCTATTACTAAACTTACGATGTACATCGTTCGGCCTGTTAGTAATCTGAATATACGTTATTGAATGAATGTTAAAGAAAATTAAGTATACATAAAAACATATAATAAATTAAATTACGAAATTATTTTCAAAATTATAGCATATAGACATAGAGATTTTTATTCGACATAAAACACAAATAAGATACAAAGTTGAGCTTAACTATATAGTAACGCGCCCCGGCTTCACACGGGTACAATGTAGATGTTCTATACACAAAAATAGCCTATATTACTCGCTGATAATATAGCTTTCTATTAGTGAAATAATTTTTAAAATCGGTCCTGTAGTTTTTGGGATTATTCGCAACATACAAAAATCCAAAAATATAAATCTTTCCTCTTTATAATATTAGTATAGACGTATATAAAGTATAATATATTGCAGACTCTTTCTCGTATCGAGATTGTTTTAAAATGTTAAAAGACTCCATGGTTTTATTGTTCTTAAATCAGAGCTCACATTAAGAAGGGCTCAGGAAGCTCGCTCCATTGGCGTCGTCGTTACGCCAGCCCTTCGATGTGATCCGGACGCCATCTGACGGCTTCTTCATAGCACTAACAAATGTTAATGTTTTACTGAATTCTACAATTTTATTGATTTGAAAAAGGAAGGCGATGGGGCCGTCATGCTCACCTAGTAAATAGAGCCCTGTTAAAAAATATATAAAAAAAAGCACATTGTAAATATTTGTATTGGAACAAATTAAAGAATAACCTTTAAACCTAAAAAATTACATTAAGTACCTACGAGTAGAAGGCGCTCTATCTCTGTCTGCTTGTCAGATATCGACAGACGAGCATGAGGTTCACTTGATGGTAAGTGTCACCTCAGCCACAGAACATCAGTCAATGATGCGCTGTCGACCTAATTTTTGCTTCGAGCATTCGGAAATCCATAGACTGAAACCGAAACGCGCATTATGCTCTTCACGGTTTTTCCATCTATGAACGGTGGTTCGTTACCCGGTCGGAATTTGCATATTCCTCCCACCCGATCAATGCCCGAAGTTACCAGACGTGGGGAAAACATGCTTAAAGAAAATTATAAACATGTCGTCCCAGTGGGATTCGAACCCACGACCCATCGATGCGCACGGCAGGTACCGAACGCGCCAACGAGCCCGTCGATGTTCATTCATTGACCCCTCTCTCCATAAAATCATTCCTAAAACAGTAAAGTTATTCTAAAATCAAAATCACTTCCGCTAAGATTTGACAAACGTCAAGATAAAAATTAAGATACCGTTAAAATATAACTGATACAAACTGGGTCATAGTAATCGATTGAACTTTTACGACTTCCACTTACGTCAAAATACTTTTCAAGCGATTTCCGTACATGTCGAAATTAACTCTGCGCGGAGGCAATTAATCATAGACCTTGACAATCTCTTATCTTACAACCTACAGGGAAATAATTTGGAAATAAACTTAATCCACTCACATCCGCACAGCCCATCGAATATAAAATGTATGTACAATTCACTACCTGTACAGAACCAAGATGATATTACATAGTTATATCTCCCTTCTCTTGCTAGTAGTGCATAGTTACCGATGTGTCAATAAAACTATTAAATATTGTAAAAAATATTCCTTCCTATTTTACACTTACACCAACATAATAATTACTATACCTACAAATATCGTTTAAGTATTTTCCTGTTGAACTGTTGTACAGGTATTTTAATTCCGGTAAATAAAGTTTTTATTTGTGTACTTGTTGGTTGTTGGTTTTATTACAATATTTATATTTGTTGTGTATAAATAAATTATTTTAAGCGACTTCGGATTCCGGACAATATTAATAATGTTTGTCGTAAATAATTTTACCATACCTAACTTTACTATTAATTCAACTTTGATAACATCATATCCGTAAGTGAAGTAGGGCTTTTAAACTGTTGATTAACACATTATTTTGATAAATCTTATCAGTTTACTAGCGACCCGCCCCGGCTTCGCACGGGTCAAGATTTTTTGACAAAAAAAGCAAGGGTTGTATGTATTTTTTAATCCCACATTATAAAAAAATAAAAACAAAAAGTTTCGTCTAAAAAATAAAAATAAAAAATTTAGGGGTGGATTACCCTTAACATTTAGGGGGATGAAAAATAGATGTTGGCCGATTCTCATAGATGCCGGATAAGCACAAAAAATTTCATCAAAATCGGTCAAGCCGTTTCGGAGGAGTGTGGCAACGAAAACTGTGACACGAGAATTTTATATATTAGATTTGTATCACATGTGTTACGGATATTAAAGCTTCCTATGTTTCCTGTCGTCTCGAGTAATATTTAGTAGTTATTTTAAAATTGACTTTTTACGAGTTTCCCGCAATGAGCTTTAGATGCATATAATAAAATGATGTTATATAGCAAGTATCGACTTACTGAAACCAAGAGACGGTTATGGCAGTTGGCACACCGCAGAGATACTAAGAAGCAGAGGAAGTGAACGGACGCGACCTTGACATTTCCCGCCAACAATCGCAAACGTAGTCTCTACTAGGAAGTGGTGCTTAACACTTCGATGACTCCGAAGTTCAAACTGTGATGGAAAATGATAAGCCGATACTAATATATAGTCATATGACATATACATACTATACACAGCCTTACACATCTCAAAGATAACAAAACGGATTCATTGAAGGAAGCTATAATAATATTTATTAGTTATATGTTGTAAGTCGTATTCAATAATACAGGTAATTCCTTCGATGAAAAAAAATAATTTGGCACATGCTACCACTTCTCTTTTGTTTTTGACTGGACGTTGAATCGTAAATCACTATTGTCCGTGGCAGATGGAAGTGTAATTTCATACTTCCAATGATGTCTCAATAACAAAATAAAAAGTCAATATACATCTGAGCTTGAGTGCATTGATACGAAGCACAATGTGCCCGCAGACCGCAGCTACTTGAATCGCTTAGCCGTCGAGACGTCCGCGTCGCGATGAAAAACCTTCGTCTATAATGCTTTAATTGAGGATATTTTTTCGTAATGAGATGGAGATGGAATTTTGCAGGTGATGCTGCATCTGGTGCTAAGTGGCCACTATAAGTATGAATGGTTTCACTAGAAAATATGTCTGCAGCGTATTTCGTGGCTACATCAAGTAATTTATTTGCATTTATGTTTTTAAAAATGACTTGTGAAGAAGGCCCAGTACTCATCAGCTTGTCACTAATTACACAATTATTTAGTCAAGATTTAAATATTGAATATTTAACAAAACAAAGTAGTGACGAAATATATAGATTTAAACTTTTAAATTTTTTACCCAAAAATGATGAAATGTTTTGAAATGATGAAAAGTAACATAGACTGCTTTTATTCTAGACATCCCAATTTTTCCAATTTTTATCTGGTTGATAATATGTTGTATAATTTATAAGAGTAATTTAGTCAGTAACGCTATCTAGCGGTACATAGCTGAACTTATAGGTATCTATTGCTCAACAGATGGCATAGTTGCCAAAATATACAAAATAATTTTGCCCATTTTCATTGCACTCTACATTTTTATAAATTTAGTAGAAAAAAATAACGTGAAAAATGTGAGTGTTTTTTACATTACCACCGAAAATTTTATCATGAAATGCAAATGATCATAGCTACTCAATGTATTGTTATAAATATCGTGGTTTAGTTTATACAATTTCTGCATCGGTTTAATGGTTGAATCAATGTTGATGAAATTTAGTATTTATGAAGAAAGTGTCAACCCTTATTTTATTAATGAATCATAGAAAAACTTAAGCGAAGTCGCGGATAATAAATATAAGATAGTATTATAATACAGTAGAATCCTTACTTCTTCTGTTCTGTGGTAGAATCTCACTAATCCACTATTAAAAGCCAAAGGGTGCCGGATTATTGGAATTTTCGGATTACTGGATTGTATAGAATAAAACATAATAAATAAAATAGGACATTTAATTAATTGTGTTAATGTTCAACACTTTTTTTAAAAACTGTAACATATTATCTCACAATTAAAAATAAATAAATACATGTGTACATACATAATTTTAAAATAGAGGTCTGTTTTATGCAATTTGTAGTATTTGTTTAAAAATACGGAGCACATTCGCAGTGCGTAGCGTAGGGAGGCGCGGGCGAAGGGGGCCGGATTATTGGACGTGTCGGTCTATTGAAGAGATTTTACTGTAACTCTTATCTCCTCAGAAGTCTTCCTATTTCCATGAATTATTTTATTATACACTAGCACCCGGCTTCACACGGGTGCAATGTAGATGTACTATACCTACACAAAACATATCCTATGTTACTCGCTGATAATCTAGCTTTCTATTGGTGAAAGAATTTTTAAAATCGGTCCAGTAGCTTTTGAGTTTATTCATAACATACAAAAATACAAATCTTTCTTCTTGATAATGTTATTATAGTATAGATATTCATATTATAATTTTCATTTTATATAAACATCCATAAGATAATGTATTTAATTGTAGTTTTTTTGTAACCCACAAACTATAATTTTGAAACCTTAGGTTGCAAATATGGGAAAACCCTAACTAATTGTCAGCTTATATGCCAGTATTTACTTTACCCATCCATATGATAACCTCGCTACATAGTACTTAACCGTAAGCGGACAGTTGCGTTTAAAAAAAGCTAACCGATTTCAGCTATCAACGAGCCATGCGTGCCAACACGTCTTTACCGAACTTATGACCGGAAGCAATAGTAATAATTATACAAGTGTTCTCAGTAGGTACTTATTCCCATACAGCGATTTTCACATGGTCTACGTGACATACAGAGTAGATTACTAGCGTCACTATTATGCTATGGTAATAAATTATCTTAGGTGTTCTTGTTGCTTTGACCGTCAAATATCATCATTTGTATTCATGTAACGTTTTTAACAACAAGTCCGCATAATGAAACGCCACTTACATTTGCTTTTGTGACATTTCTACCATTTCGTTTCAATAATAATGATTCTCTTGGATTGGATTGTCTAGCGATGTACAAAGATAATATACGATAGGTTAATTTCTTCAAATGATATATTATTAGATGTTTGCAATTATAATAATAATAATTATAGAGCTTCAAAAGTTAATATGTTGGGTTTTATTATTATAAGTTTTTTTTTTAATTTCAGTGCATGCCAACTGTACTCTTATTGTTGGGAAGGAACTGGCCTCCTTAACACAGGAACTCCCTAGCTACGACGCCAGAGCCTCACTTAATTAAGATACAGAGTCATAAAAGTGGTGAAATAAATAAATTATTATTATTAATATCCATGAAAAATATGTCAATAATTAAAAATGTGTAGCTAATAGCTCTTTATTGAATGTTAATGAAACAAGAATTAACGAGAACGAGTAGCATATGTACATGTTTTCTTAATACTATTAATAAAAATGAATATCCTGATTTGTGTAAAAAGTAGGTACTATATATTTCATAATATTTTTTATACAATATATACCCATGTAAGGAAATACTCCGAACAAGGAACCAACGCTCCAAGCTTAAAAATGTAAATGTTCAGTATAAATAAAACTACTGTATCCTTTATTGGATAAAATAAAATAATGTTTTTTGTATAAATGGATATTGGGCTATATTTTTGGATAGAGTTCATACTTATGAGGTACTTAGAGAGTTTAAATAAAATACTGTCTCCCCGCGACCACGGTTGCTGAAAAGCATCCGAAACGTCGGGATAAATAATTTAAACAATATAAATAATAAATCGCGTTTTAATCCGGTATACAGTATTTTATTTAAATGTGTGATACTCGCGTTAATAAAAGACAATATTACTTAGAGAGTTTTTTAAAATTTAAACATCCATCTGAATTGTGATATTGTAAGTTTTCAATGTACATTGTACAATGTAAACATACGGTTGCCAAGCTTACGTCAAATCATACAATCAAATGACCATAGCAGCCGGGAACGCGGCCAGCAGGAAACCACTCTACCTGCTGCATACTAAACCGCTATATAGCCTTATCGCACCCAACATCATTTCTATAGATTGCATAGTTCATTTACCTAAAAAACTAGACTGCCTATGTGACTCAGAGGTTTGAGGGTTGCGTGTAGCATTGGAGGTCCCAGGTTGAAGACCCGCGAAAATAAACTCTTTCGGTCGGGTATACATAGAATATCTTATTGTTTAGAAAAATGTCATCAGTGAAATTACCAAGGTGTAGGCTATTAAATTCCCCCATTCTACAATTGTCTATTCTTAAATTAATATACCTAATATATAGATTATAGAGTCCGATGACTGGTTCGGGGCGGCGAACTGAGTGTTTCGCTATACAAGTTTGATATTTTGTATAAAAACGTTCTAGAATATAGAGAATTCTTTTTGATTTCCATAAGATACGTAAAAATATAATTGGTCCACAAATCTGCCGCCCTAGGCTCAAGCCTACTCAGCCTGCTGGTAAATCCGCCACTGGAAATAAACATACAAATGTGTGCTGTTACACATAATAAATAGTGACAAGAGATGCTTATGGAGCTATGCTAAGTACAACAGGTACTTTATATGTTTTTGAACCTTCATGGATTTTTAAATTTGTTACTTAAATGTTGTTTATAAAACACTAAAAGTATTCGGATAACCCTTCAAAGTATTTTCCGCAAGCTAACACTACACGCACTCCAAGCACCTAAGTGTACAGCGTATAATAAATTTATAAACTAATATACCGATAATATTGTTTTAATTATAATACAAAGAAATAATAAAACATCACAAAGGTGAACGACCCTCATTATTATGTCAATCGTAGAAAAATGACAATGGTTAAACATGTAGGTACTCGATGTGTAGTCGAAAATAGTTTCGCACCATTCCAGTTAGTTGGGAGTCCGTAACGATACTCGAATACAAAGAGGAATTGCCAGGCGGCTCAGTCCTTATGCAAGGCAACACTTGCGGTCACCGACTCTGCCGTGAGCCTCTCCCCCTCACTAATACAAGTCGCGTCCCGCATTGTCCGCATCAAGTACCGCGAAAATGGACATTTCCACGAACATACCGGAACTGAGATCGCCGACGAAAATATATTATTGGCTTTATTGCTTTGACGAAATATGTACGTCTTGTTTTCCTAGAATAAAAAGTAACTAAGATTTATAATCACTTTACATTTTGTTCTCTTCATGTATTTTACATATATTCCTCGGTTTAATATTGCGGTGATTTTTGTATAGATAACAATATTATGTCCTATTAACCTGTGACCTTTGCATCTATTGTAAATTAAAATTCATAATACATATTTCAGCTAAGTGTTTGCCAACATGACAATGTATAGCGGATCGACAATTTCCCAGACATTACCCAATATAGGAAACAGGATTACATTTATCTCTGTGTTACTAGTGTTGTTGGGTAACTAGGAGGCGTTAGCAACACTTGATGTAACCACGAATGCCGCAACCTTTCCGCTGACGCAACGTTCAGCTGGTCCTACAGACGTATTAAATAGTGCCAGTCTTACCGATGCGGAAATAATTAGACTGTTACGTAATTCCTTTGAACGGCTTTTGTAAATATGTACTTAGTTTTATTATAAATAATTTGAGATTAACATATTATCTTCTTAATATTTATTGACCGAGTTAAGGGGCTTACGTAGGTCGCAAGGGCTCATTAGGAATGGATTTACTACCACTTTTTAAAAGTGCCTGTAATATATGGGAATGCTATTAATCTCTTTTCTGCAAGAGCCAGACGGAGCTTAAGGAAAAAGGTTGAATGTCTACATAATATACTAACGCATTGTCAAGTACATATGTCTACATTCTCTAATTTAATATGCTGGCAGCACACGTACCCTACGATTCTCGATACGCAGTAATGGTCATTATTTAAAAACAGTACGCACACGTTGACATAATCGCGCTTCCATATTGGGCAAAAAGACATTGTTCGTTGTGTTCCCGAACAATAGATTTAACAGTAAGCTGCTTCTTATTCCGCTCGGATACGGACACTGAGGGACCGGTTGAAGTCTGTAAATTCCGTACATTGTAATTCAGATTGGATGTCGAAATGCACGAGTCGGCATGCGGCTATGCGGATGCCGTGGAGTTTAACGCACTTTGATGTGTGATTACAAAACATTTATATATACCATAAAATAAATGTCTATTATACGTTAAAATTATAATGTGCATATCATTATGATGATAGGGAAAAGGTTCCTCCTACTAAAACTTAGTTGTCGGCTTGCACTTTTATAGTTTATCTGCTTACTACAGGCACACGCGAACGTTTTGGTGCTAACCTACATCTACATGTTAGTTACATAACGATGTTTTTATTCCTCATTCTTCAAACAACAATGATAGTTTGATAAGTCGTGGATGAATTAATTAAATGCTTTATTGCACAAAAATAAATACATAAAATTGAAAAAAAAAATGTATATATTTAACTACTCGTAATTATTCTGTATTTAAAATTGTATGGAATTTAGGGATTCACATATCAAACCTTTAATATAACCTTATCTACTTACTTAAAAATACAAAAATGTACAAATAATAGGTAGTTAAAACTTTTTTCAACACACTAGTGGCTATATTTCATTTTAATCTCATTAAACCATTTCATTTCTAGGAAGCCGCGTCGTTTCTTCCGCGTCTACGCCCACTTTATTAATCAGTAAATGTCTCGCTGCCAATAAAAGTCCGGCATTTATAGACCTGCCATATAAAACACATAAATCTTACGCAAAAGAATGGTCTGATCCCGCGAACCCAAAACTAACATCACAGAAACAGATTTCAAAGGAACGTCGTTATTCATCCGCTTAACACTCAGGTGTTTAAAAAGGGCGCCTATAATTGTTTGCTTAAATATAACAATAATAAAATAAGATAAAAGTGAGTTCCTGTGTGTTCGGATTGGGGCTGATATATTTTTCTGTCCGTTTGACTAAAAATTTTTCATTATAGGTAAGCAGGTCGTACAGCGTCGTAAGATTTAAAAAGAATCCTCCTTTATTCGAACCTGGGATCACCGCGCTGGCGCTACACGCAACAATCTAATTACTAAGACAAGGAGAGATAGAAATGTAATGTAGCCTCTTTCTAAAAATAAAAATCATATCAAAGGAAACTATGTATATTGTTTAAAAAAAACATTAGTAGGCATAAACTCAATTTACCATAATAATTTACCCTATCGATTAACCGAAAGTTCGTCTGGACGCATTGCCTCCTCATTTATAATCCTTGGCTGTGTTTCTAGAGAAATATAATACGAGTACTATACCTACTACTAGCGACCCGCCCCGGCTTCGCACGGTTCTAGATTTTTTCACAAAAAAAAGCAGGGGTTGGTAATAGAAAAGTGAAAAATTAGGGTTGTGTGTATTTTCTAATGCCACATTATAAAAAAATAAAAACAAAAAATTTCGTCGAAAAATTAAAAAAAAAATTAAGGGTGAACAACCCTTGTCACTTAGGGGGTATGAAAAATAGATAGTAGCCGTTACTCAGACCTACTGAATACGCATATAAAATTTGCTAAAAATCGGTAAAGCCGTTTCGGAGGAGTACGGTAACTAACATTGTGACATGGAAATTTGATATATTAGATGCTCTTCAAGTCAAGGTTTCTCATAGGCAAGCGAGATTTAGTTTTAGTTTTCATCATCACTTAAGATCATGTATCTTGAATCTACCTACAAACATACGCAGGCCATCATAAAACAATGAAATTCCATTTAAAATTCTAAGACTCCAAAATCCTTCTTTAAAGTCTGAATATTCAAAATTTCCATATTGTAATAATATAATTATTCCTTATAAAACGAATTTCTACCATTGCATTACAATGTACGTAAATAAGTATAAAATAAACAAAGTTCTTCTGAAGCTTAGACTTTTCGGTGACTTTGGACAGAAACCACATTAATAATTTCTTTAAAAAATAATACTAAAAAATGTTACGCATATTAACATATTTTCTAAAAACGTAACAATTATAATTTTATTCACACAGGTGTTTACTAATTATATTATATAGACACAGAAGATTGTTTGCATAGAGTAAGGTAACTACTCGTATTTTGATTGTTTGTTTCTTCTTTAGAGTTAAGGCAGCTTTTTGTTAAATGCTAAAAAATAATGTTCAAAAATACTTAAGAAAAAGTAGCTGTTCGTTTTAAAATGATATTCAGTGTATATGAAATATTCCTTTATGTTTTGCTGTCTGTTAGTAAAGGAACAGCGCTGTTGAGGGTTTTTATTTCAAATGCATTAAAAAGTTCAATAGATTCTACGAACTGTAATTGGAGCATGCTAAAAAATTAGTGACGTCGGCATTTTGTGTTGTGACATTAGACATAACAGAAACATGAACACAGGCTACGTTTGTTTACTATTTGCCGACACGTATCATATTGATCATTTTGTTCTGTCGCACCACAATGATTCACACTCTATTACAAGTGCAAAATCTTTTAGATTTCCTATCAAATAATCACAACAGAACCCGATTCCTTTTATTGCTTTTACAAACGGCTGCCGAATTTTAAGCTTTTGTTAAAGACCGACAAAAGTAGAAAAAAAATGGTAGTAAGCTGACATTCAGTGTGAGAAACCGCTTTGTATACAATTTCTTTAAAAAAATAATTCACGCTCATTGAAGATTAAGAGAACAATAATGATTACATATAAAATTTACTTTCATAACATATATTTTTCATGATTTATTTTATTACTTAATTATATGTAGTTCAAGTTTAGCAAAAGGAATCACATTCACAGTAAGTTATTTGTGTCCAATTTTAGTTATCATTCCTCTAGAACTTCTTAAAATAATATAACTAGGAAGCCTATCCGAATGCTCGAAGTAAAAATTAGGTCGACAGCGCATCATTGACTAATGTCCTGTGGCTGAGGTATCAACCACAGACTAGTAAGGGATACTACGGTATCAACTACAATCAAGTGAACCTCATGCTCGTCTGTCGATATCTGACATAAAAAAAAAAAGGCTGGCAGCACTATGTAGCCATAAAGGACCATTTACACGATGCAAGTTTCGTGCCTGTTGCATACAATTAAATTGAAGCAATAAAACACTTGCATGGTCTTAACAACATTCTTGTTTTGTTTCAATACTTTTCTTGGTGTAAACAGAACATAATATCGGCGTGTAAACAATTACTTACAATTATTCTTGGATGTTAATTATTACTCTTAAAGTTTTGGGTGCCTGTTATTTTTGTAAAGGAGTTTATGATTAAGTACATATAATATTTTCCTATCGCTTTACTGTGTGTTTGGCTTTTGGGGCATTTCACGTGAAGCGGACAACAAAAAAAAAGTCAAGTCCTGGATTTTGTTCATAATTTGGTTAATTGTACTTCTATGGGACTTGAACAAATGTGCATATTTTTTTTATTTTTTTTTTGCTGCGTTACTAATTTAAGCGACTTCAAAGAATTGAAAAAAACTGAGGAGCAGATTTTTCAAGTTATAATAATAAGCCATTAGTAGCGAGTAAGACGACCCCACTAAGGAACCGCTCAGTACAGCGCGCCATGCGGCACTGCATAGAGTAAGGTAACTATATAGGGAATAGAGAGCCATCTCGCACGATTTACTTGTCCACTGTTTGTAGCGCCATCTGATTATCTTGGTCCTAACTAATTCTTATAGGTATATATACATACCTACATGCTTACAGTGCATATAGATATAATACTACGAAATTTTATTTTTACTGATTATTCAACAGTGACCGTATATTATTAAGATATCTACGTTGATTTTTAAATATGAATTAAATATTGGTATCTCATATTTAAGCTTTCATCAGCTTTATTAATGTTTTGTTGATATCAGGGATATAAAAGAGTAATATTATATCCAAATAACCCTTAAGTTAAATCAGCAAAACAATAATATAGCTGCTGAAAGCTTATATACACGATGATAATTTTTTTCTATTTAATTCCTATTAAAAGTCACCAAAGTTGTCTTAAAAGATGTTCACTGATGAATAATTTTAAAATTTTACTTAAATTTAATAAATCAAATAAAAAATGAGGATTAGAATAATTTAACACATATTTTATTTGATTAATGAGATTTTCAGTGGACTATTAAAATAAAAAAACATCTTTACTTTTTATTTTTATTGTTTTTATGTTTGTTAAAATATTTTTGTGCTAATATTTTTGTATGATCATCACCATTATAAACTAATTTTCCACTTAATATACGGTTAATCGAACGACACCAACTATAAAGGATTACACTTATACATATATTTTCAAAAAATCTTTTCAAATCTTCTTTATGTTTTTCACACTTTTTTAATATTGTAAAATCGATCAATATTTCATTTACCACTTTTATGTTATTTTTTATATTATAATTATTAAAATTTGTTTTTAATGTATTGTGCACATTATTTTGAATTTCAAGAAAACATTTTACTACTTCCTTAGATGGGTATGCAAGCCATTTTTTATTATGATATTCTTTTGCACTTATTAAAGAATGGAAATCCAAAGTATTATCTGTATATAAATTATTTTTACATGTTTTACAACCTTTGAAAATTTTTTGCTGACATTTTTTCAGGACCCAACCACAAACATATGATTTATTACCTATACCTTCTGTTGTTTGTAAGTCAGTATTTGGAAATAAAATCTCATTGTTTAAGTTGATTAGTTCAGTTCCTGATGATGATGATAACATTTCATTATTATTATTATCATTACTACCTTTATAATCATAATTTAAGAGAAAGTCTAGGGACTGTAAGAATGTGCTCCCATCATCTTCACAGTTTTGCTTTAATGATTGGGAGGTGCAAAAATTATTAAGAAGAAGTGCTTTGAAAGCACTTTCAAATGCTAAAGTGTTGGGAGACACATTTCTAGCTCCCAGAGTACGTATGCTACCAAAAAAGTTTTCGATTGGGTCCTGATTAAAATTACGACATAGTAGTATATCAAAAGAGTATTTACCATGCAAAATTTTCCATATAGCTTGCATACCTTCAATTGTTTTAATAAAGTTCTTCACAGAAGGAACATTCTTTTCAATCAACCGTACTTTTGTACCTTCTTTCTGGATTGCAATAAATTTAACATTTCTCAAAAACATTAATCCCTCTTCCCAAAGTTTATGGTGAGGAGAATTCCTTCTTACACCACTTCTATATATTTTTCCATCTATTGGATAGAATGAATAACAATTTAAACTATCAAATAATTTATCAATTAATAAACAAAATGGTACTAATGCTTTACAGTTAGGATCTAATTTGCCACCATCAACTAAATGTTGAGTTGCAATTGCAACACTATGACTAAAAATCTGTGTGGCTAATTTAACTTTCATCTTGTTCATCTTGGCAGGGTTCACGTGTTCCTCCGTAATTTTATGTAAGATTCTAAGCTCCCCATATGATTTGTCAGCTTCATAAAGCTTTTCAAAAAACTGCCACTTTATAATTTTTTCTTTATTATTATCATTAAAGTCCACAAATCGCACATCTTTAGTAATAATATTGTTTCGTATACCTTTTATGATATGAGGTATGTCATAAATCGGAATGATTCTTTTATTTCCTATAATAATTAAATCATTGCGCCAATCCAGTCCTTTTCTTAAACATAAAGCCTTTGAATCTGACACCAGGCTATCAATCGCACCAACATTTACGGGACTTTGATCACAAACTGTGGCTATAATATTTAGTCCCGTGTATTGTACATGACGAATCACTTCTGTAATTATATTTTTCAAATCGGTCTTATTAAGACCCTGTGTAAAATAATAAGCGATTGGTTGTTTGAAGTTTTTACGAACACCTCTTACCATGAATGTTAAAGCATGGTCAGCAATTTCTTTTTTTTTTAATGATGTGAAGCCTTGTAAATTATCACTGTGCATGTTGTAATGAACTTGAGGATTAACAGACATCTCATCGAAAATCAGAGTGCATAATCGATCATCTTCATTAAGATCTTGCACACTTTGTTTTATTTTTTCAAAAATAACTTTATTTATTCCGGGTTTAAGTATTATTTTGGCCAGTAAATTTTTAAGAGTTTTTGCAGAAGGCAATGTAAAACATTTTGACAATAGGGCGTAGCATTTAGGACTTCTTTTATAAAATGATAATGATAATATTTTTTCTTGTGTAGTAAAACGGTGACCTTTTACTTTTTTGTGGGTTTCCCTAAATTGCATTTTTGTAAATATTTTTGCAGGAAGGGTCATTTTCTGTGTTACTTTTTCAAGGCAGTTGCTATTCGAAAGTTTCATAGCAGTTTGTAGTTTATTTTTGATTTCAGCTCCTTTTTTTCTCAGTCGTAAAACTTCGCGTTTTAAATTTTTTACATCAGTCTTCATGCTTTTACGATATTTGATGTTAGGAATTCCTCGGTTTTTTCCTGAATCTGGAATTATAGAAATTACATGCATAAGAAAACAATACAAAGCAATTGTTACGAACATAGTCAGTTGAGTTCAGAATGTCCGCAAAGAAACATTATTCAAATTTCCAATCTATTATAATACATTCTAATATCTCATATACACCAGTGGAGGGTGCGCGGTCTATCTTTCTCTCTGGCGTTGGGTGTAGTAGTGAGCCAGTGAAATATTCATACTTAACACAGTAGAATCTCATCGGATTAGTGAATAGAATCTCAGTTCTATAGATCGACAACTCGTCCAATAATCCGGAACTCTTCCCCCACGCTTCGCACTTATTATAATAAATTAATGGGAGCCATTATGGTGAAATAAGAACGGTGTGAATTGAAATTCATACCTGGACATGATGTTGATGGAGATGGAAAATTGGTTTCTATATCAACTACCAGACTGGATACTGATTTGACTGAAACAGTAAATTAAAGAATTAATATATATTATTATGTATTATGACAAGCAAAGGAATACTAAGACCGAAAAAATTATAAACATGTCGTTCTGGTGGGATTCGAACCCACGACCCTTCGGAGCATATGAAAAGTGTTAAGGTGTTTATAAATATTTTATTGTTATTATTCTATTGCTCAGTATAAAGCTTACTTATTTATCACTTATTATATTAACCCATTAGCGCCCAGAGGACACAATTTTAGCATCTGAGTTTGAGCTGATGCCACGTGATGAATTCGAACAGAAAAAAAGTTACCTCAAAAACAGTGAAAATTCCGGACATATATTCCATTCGGATAATGGAAAATCGAAATTCCATCAAATGCTAATAAAAAAAAAAATTAGTGTATTTTTTGACTAATTTCAAGATATTTTTGTCCTTGAATAATTTTTGCTCAACTCTATAGTTTACGAGGAAAAAATTCGTGAAGTTTCAGAAAAAAAAATTAATTCAGACCGCCATTTTGGCTAATCAAAACGTAAAAAAATAATATAATCTCATGGATTTTCAGTTCAGACATCGAGTTCATGAAATAGATTGGTTTTAGGCATGAAAAAAAATTGTCAGGGAACGAAAAGTCATTTTTAAATAAAAATGTCATCGAAAAATCACGACTTTTTAGCGAATTTTCGATTTTTCTATTTTTTCTGGCGCGATTTTAACCATCATCATTCGAAAGAGCACACTCTTAAACATAGGAAACAGTGGTTCACGATTTTTTTGGCAACAGCTCAAACTCAGATGCCAAAATTGTGTCCTCTGGGCGCTAATGGGTTAATATATTATAATAGTACATTTAGTATAACGAAATTAAGGAGTCCATTCTCCAGAGAGATCTTGGGAGCGATTGTTTTTTTACCAAAAATCGTAAAATTCAAGAAAAGAACCCGACTACGAACCCCATCCCCCTAGCTCTCACCATTCGAGCGGGCCGTTAAAAGTTTTTTCAAATTCTGCAACCCTGAAGTTAACTATAATTTTCCTCAAGTTCGATCTCTATACGATAGTGCAACCTCACCTCCATCTTGCTATAAAGGCATGTCAATGAGTGAGTGGTATAAATAAATAAATAAAATAAAATAAAGTAAATAAAAATAAAATAATAATTAATATAAATAAATAAATAATTAAAATAAATAAATAATAATAATTATTAAAATTGATACTATACCTGAATTCATAAGAGAGTTCGAGGGACTGCTTTTTTGGCAATAATCATGGTCATTTCTAATGGCAGCAATTTTATCTGAAATCATTGACGTAGTATTTTGTTGATCGAAGTCTGAAATAAAAATATGAATTTAGTTTAGTACACAAAATTAATTGTAACACACAAAAACATGATCTTTCTTATTTTATAAGCCCAAAAATATTTTGATGTAATTGATTTATGATACACTAGCTTCTGCCCGCGACTTCGTATGCGAGGAATTAGTACTTCGGGTAGCTTATTTATTATCCATTTCACATTTATAATATTAGTAGAGAATAGGGATTATTTTTTAGGATGCTTACTTTGGAAACAATACACATACAAACTGCTGTGATTAACTGTAATTATTTTTGCTTATTTTAATACATTTTTATTAACTACGTGAACTGTCTGTCGATATCTAACATAAAAAAAAGTATATTTACTATACATATATTCATCGGAATAATGTATTTATTAATATTACACTACGTGTATTCAACGGACTTATATATTTATTAACAGATTTGTTTGGACTTCCTTGCGAACTTTCATCCCCGCACAGATCGAATTTCCAAAAAAACGCATGAACTAATATTTATTTATTTCTTATCAAGTGCCTAAATACAACGTATCATGGTGTCATCTTCGATAATAACGAACTTCCATACAAACTTTCATCCCCTATTTCAACCCCTCCAAGCCTTTTTTCGTAATAAAAGGTAGCCTATGTATATTCTTTCCCAAGCTCTCAGTCTACTTTTGTACTAAATTTCATAAAAATCGGTTCAGTGGTTTAGACGTGAAAGCGTAACAGACAGACAGATAGAGTAACTTTCGGATTTATAATATTAAGTAGGGATTTTCTATATAGATACTGAAAAAATAAAAAAAAATTGGGGCTAAAGCATAAAACTTACCTGAAACTTGCAATGATGCAGAAGGTACATTAGAAATACAGTGCATATTGTACTGTTCATTTACACTATTTGAAACAGCTGTTAGTTCTGAAAAATAATAAAATAAAAGCAATTATAAAAATTATCAATTAGTGTATATTTTCATTTCATTTGAATCTTCGAAAATGTTTATTTAGCATAAAATTGATAAAAAGTAACCTAAATATATAGTTAATTTGAATCAATTACTATTATCAACTGATGCTATTCTTAATGTAAAATTAAGTCAAACATTAGATAATCGAACATTACCTGGACATGATGTTGATGGAGATGGAAAATTGGTTTCTATATCAACTACCAGACTGGAAACTGATTTGACTGAAACAGTAAATTAAAGAATTAATATATATTATGATCACCTGTATAGCTTAGTGGCAAGCGTAAAGCGTTAAGCACTTGAGGTCCTGGGTTCGAATCCTGGGGAAACAAGATTAAAAAAAAATTATTTCGGTCAGGCAGGGCATAGGAAGGCTAATCACCTACTTGCCTTTAAGAAAAATGATCAGTGAAACAGAAATGGGTCTGCCCCATGAATTCACTTATGATTAGCAAATAATTCCACAGTTGTAAAGCATATTTTGTTAATTTTAGGCCACAGATATCAACTATCAGTGTGCTTCAATTAACTGTTTGGTATTACTCAGCTTCAGTTATGTTAATATATAATTCTATGTAATTATTCTATCGCTCAGTAACAAACTCACTTTTATATTAATAATAAAATTGATACTATAGTTGTTGAGATAATAGTCCATAATTTACTATCCCATTTCAGAAAATTTCTTCAATTAGTATTTAACTAATAATTAATATAGTAGGTACTCACAAGGTAAATGTAAAGTTGGAATGGCTAAGGCATTCAAACGGCTATTTCTATTTTTAAATTGATTTGCAAAATGCTTATCACAAACTTTCATTTTCTTATAAATTTCTTCATGTGTCATGCCTTTTAGATATTCAGCAGCCAAATTAACCCAAGCATTGAAACGCTCAAGGGCTTTTCTAGGGTTTGGAAAATTGTGAATTGTAAAACCTAAAAATTATATATTATGTTCTTAAGAACAATTCTAACAAAACCCTAATTATCCAATATACTGTCTACATACTTACAAACAATTAGTACTTAATTTATTATTAAATCTGCGTGCCATTAATTTGGCAATGTATTTTATAAGTTATAAATAATTAATTATTAGTAATGTTATCCTCAATAAATAAATGTCTTGTAAAACATAACTTACCAGTGGTTACACATCCAAAAACACAACGTTTGTTTGATGGCATAATTATGACTAATAAAAGAGGTCTATCAAATATAAAAAACGTCCTGTCGCATAAACACTGAATATTATAAATTAAAGCGTCCTTTCGCACAATAAAAACGAGTTAAATATGATAAAATAATCCAATTCACTGTAGTAGTATTCGTAGTCTAAAACATAAAAATTATACAAATATGCACATCGTGAATGCAGATAAAAGCGTCCAATATCGCAACAACACTCAATATTCTATTTAAAATAGATAAAACAATAAAACATGCAAGAAAACTATTCATATCAAAAATATTGAATTACAATATAACCGTTATTAAACTTTTGAATCAACTTTGTTTTTGTCGTCATGACATTTCATAGGCAGTTACAAAGTTTAAGGAACAAGAGTATTAGATGTCGCTTCAAAAACAGTGATATGACAAGTGTTCTAAGTTTCCTCCCCCTGCGGCACTGTCATATTTTAATTCATATCTTCTAAACTAATCGAGATACCACTCTCAAAGTTTTTCCATAATATTTCTATACTACAAGCTCTGTTTATTGGTAAAAATAAAAAAAAATAAAAATATGCGAAGTTGGAGAAAATCAGATTTTTAATGTTAACTTCCGGTTTACTATACGAAAAAAAATCAAATTTCAAATTTTAATAAATTTCTAATAAAATCAATTAATATTCTCAAATAAACACTATTTACTTATTATTAAATCCATTTGATTAACTATATTATGAGAACTTGAAAAATCTGCTCCTCAGTTTTTTTCAATTCTTTGAAGTCGCTTAAATTGGTAACGCAGCAAAAAAAAAATAAAAAAAATATGCACATTTGTTCAAGTCCCATAGAAGTACAATTAACCAAATTATGAACAAAATCCAGGACTTGACTTTTTTTTTGTTGTCCGTTTCACGTGTAATGCCCCTTTTGTTATTTTTCTCCATACAAAAATAAGATAATCGTTAAAAAATAAGGCTCATTGACATATTTTGATCTCAATAGATAGTAGTTCGTTATAACTGCTGTAAGGACAAAATAGTATGTCTCTTTAACACTCAGTGTGTATAGTCCAAACAACACGTAAATTTCTTGAGCTGTATATAGGTGTTTATTTCGCTAATGCATAATAATAGTACGTGTCTATTATTTTCTTCTTCTTCTTTTGCTTACTTGAACTAATTATTTCAGTGGCCGCTGAAAGTGATTATGACACAATGATGATAGTGATACAGAAATGAATGATTTCGATGACGACGGTTGGTGAAAAGCATCCGAAACGTCGGGATAAATAATAAATCACGTTTTAATCAGGTGTAAAGTATTTTATTTAAATTGTTTCAGTATTGCAGTTATGGATACATAAATAAACTATATACAATGTTTTGATTGCGCCTTCTTAAATAATTAATTTAAAACAGTATTTTCGAATGTTTGAAAGCTGTAATTTTTTATATTATTTTATTTTTCTCTATTTTATTATAATATCTTTGTCTGCAATACCGTTACAAGGACATCATAACGATCGACGACGGCATTCTCGAAAGGAACCTGTAGTTCGGTTTCATATTTGTCAGCTGTCAGGTATGAAGCAAATGTCATTTGCCAATTCTTAAATGACACTTGACATTACCTAGTGAAGTAGACATTACATAAATAAAAGTCGAAATTTTAAAATTAGTTATAACAGAATTTTAGAGGAATTTGTTATAATTTATGTTTAATCCAAAATTTATTCAGAATTCATTTTTTCCTACAGATACAATGCTAAGCACTATAAAAGAGATACTGGATGCTTTAGGGTAAATTATTATAATCATAGTATTGAATTTAAAAAGTTATTGTTTATTTATTGATTATTTTAATAATTTCAGATGTAATTTAGAAGCAGATATGGTTTTCGACTATATACAGAATGACCCTAGTTACGGCGTCAATGTTATTTCTAACAAACAAGCGAATGAGTATGCTCAAAGATTAGCATTAAAAGCATCTAATGCCAAACAGTTTATAAAGAAATATGAAGATCTGAAAAATCGCAAGTAAGTATTTGCCCATAAATTTGCCGGTTGAATAAATTATTTTCTTTGTTGATTTAAATAAAACTTAATATCAAAGTTCTTAAACACAGAAATCAATACATATTAATATATTATAGTCTCTCAGTACATAATACAACCAGTACAAAATAGATTTTAAAGCAGGCGTAATGAAAATTATGTGTGGTTACTGGGTGGCATATAAAAGAAGGAAACAGTTGTGTGAGAAAAAAATGAGTCTAGTAGGGCATATAAAATTAATAACCTATGTCTGTAAAAATCTACACTACAGTCGCCACTTATTTTCAAAAAAAAACTTATGTGGTCCAAAAACCCTCAAAAATGATATTATTTTTATCTTAATGCTTGGCAATACCTTTTCGAGATTTTTGGTATGGTGATAGACCACCTCAATCTCTGGTAAAAGATATCCTTGAGTAGCATCACTTGATAAATTTCTTTGCCTCTTGATACTGGCTGTCAGTGACTTATTATATGTTATTATGTTTTATTATTTAGTTCATAGCTAATTTTTAATTAATTTTACAGTGCTGATAATCTATCAAATATTATAGCAATTTTTTACAAACTAGTCTGTGATGAAAAGAAGACAAAAATATCCAAACCTAAAGTTGCTCCTAAGCCTATCTTGGGTGACAATAAACATCAAATAACTAAAGATGATTTACCTCAGGTAATAATCTCCACATACTCTGTTTTAAGTTAGTTTCACTGCTTTTCTTCTAATCATTTAATTAATTGAAATTTGACAATAAGTAATAGTATATCTGTTTGTTTTAATTATACATATAATAAAAGAGTAGTTTAATGTTTTATTGAAAATGTCTGGAAGAAAAGTTATTTTCATTTAAATAGCTTGCCATGCAAATGAAGTCTTATGTATAATTTGCATCTCTTAAGAAATATTTATATGTTTTTTTCAGATAAAGGATAAATTATTAAAAGCTGTTGATGAGAGTAAAAAACTGGTCATGAAATCATTTGAAGAAAAAGAAGTTAAACTGCGCCCAAATTGGTACAACAGCTTAGAATTGCCCAATTGGCAAAAAGAGCACCCGTTTATGTCATGGGACTTTCCAAAAGAACCCTTGCCTATTATTTCATCAATAGGTAAGCCATACAAAAACTTTTAGGTCTAATTTCTCATCCCTATTATTATTATATATATATATATATATATTATATGGTATGTAAGGATCGGAGCATATGGAATTCCGTGATCTCTGCCTACCCCAATAGGAAAGAGGCGTGATGTATATGTATGTATGTATGTATAAATAATATAATAAATGTGAATGTAAGTTTGTTTGTTACGCTTTCACGCCAAAACTACTCAACCGATTATCATGAAACTTTGTACACATTGTACATTCTTAGAGGTATAAGAAAGGACAAAGGATACTTTTTATTAAAAAAAAATATTTTTACGGAGGTATATTTTAACAGAGACGAATTCTACGCAGACGAAGTCGCGGGCAGAAGCTAGTTAATAATGTAAAACCAATCCAGGTCTTAAAACGATATCCTAAATGAGATGGACATAACAAATATACTTCAAAAACTATGAATCTAGTTTACAACAATAGTCATTTGTGTTCTATCTTAATATAATAAATAACAATGCAATCTCTAATTGCTTAATTTACCACTGTATATTGTTTTCTAGCTGGTATACCGGTAAAATCCCAAGAAAATATAATTATAGATGAACTTCTTTATGTATTCAGTGGAATTCCTGGAAATTACATAGTTCACCAAACTGTAAAAGACTTGTATGAGCCAAGGCAATTTATAGTTTCTGATGATTTGGATGACGCCCTAAAACAGATAGTTCAACAAATGTTGCCAATTGCATGCAATTATTCCATAATAAGAAGATTTATTGAAAATTGCGATATGTGGTCTGGTCAAGTTCTGCATGCCTTGGTGGCTGCTATAGAAATTCTATTAAAGGACTATTATGTAAGTAAATATTATTTTATAATTTTTATTGAATTTATAAAAATGTATATTTACTATAAAAATCTATCTATATTCATATTATAAAGAAGAGAGTTTTGTTTGTTTGTTACAATTTAACTCAAAAAATACTCAACCAATTTTAAAAATTCTTTCACCAATAGAAAGCTACATTTTTTGTCTATAGTATAGTCATAAACATTGCACCCATGTGAAGCCGGGGCGTGCTAGTTTAGTGATAGATTGACTTAGTCACTATATCAAATAGGATATATTTTAAATAGTTAGTTTAATATTTAATAATAAATAGGGTATAGGCTACAGATATATTATGTGAATTAGATTTGTAATCTCATCACTGGGTATAACATGTTCCAAATGGAATTATGTATTGAGTTGAAATATTTTTTAAGAGTCACCGAATTTGACAAAATTCACAATAGATATTTTGAAATAAGTATTAGTGTAGATTAGTATGATACTCAATTGTCAAAGTATTTTTATTGAATCAATTATTTTAACATGGCTTCTTAATTGAAACTCTTGAGTATTGAGAGGAACTACTAGAAGTATACTTTTTTCCAAAATGGAAACTATCCAGTAGGATTTTTAAATTACTATTGTTAGACTATGTTTGTCTATATTTTTGTTTCAGACTATGATAGCTCAGCTGGAAACCGAGCATATGACCGGGAGCCTAACTCTTCAGAAGTTGTGGTATTTTGTTTTGCCGACCATGCACACTATGCAAGTGCTAGCAGCCATCGTTACAAGTATAGGCAAGGTAATATTTAATATTGTCTTTTATTAACGCGAGTATCACACATTTAAATAAAATACTGTATACCGGATTAAAACGCGATTTATTATTTATATTGTTTAAATGATTTATCGTTTCGGATGCTTTTCAGCAACCGTGGTCGCGGGGAGACAGTATAAATAATAATATAAACAATATAAATAATAAATCCCGTTTTAATCCGGTATACAGTATTTTATTTAAAGGTAATATAAATTGTCAACGAAAATGCCTCATATATTGAATATTTTAATGACCAGTTAATGTATTAAAAAAAATCAAAAACTTATTTCCTTAATAAATAATACATTTGAATCTAATGTTATAATACTTAAAAACTAATCTCTTACGATTTACTAACAGCATAAAAGGAATAAGCTGCATTTTTGGCAAAATAGACTTATTTTCTTTCTTTTGGCTTTTTTTCTGCGTCATTTGGTCTGGGTTTCATGAATCTACGACATTTTTTTTATATTTATATATTTTTTTAGTTAATTCTAGTTACGAAATGGCGGTTAGCCGTTTTTGACTGTTAGTCTTTGATATGATATTATATAATGTACACATTTCATTCCAATTTTTTTTTTCCAATCTTCTACCCTGATACCTTTGATTTGGATCTACAGATTGATTTTATTTATAACGATTGATTTAATAACTTATTGTTAGAGGTTTTATTTTTTATTTAGATATCGTCAGACGAGCATGAGGTTCACTTGATGGTAGGTGATATATTAGCCACAAAAATCAGTAAATGATGCGCTGTCGACTTACTTGTCACTTCGAGCTTTCGGAAATCCATAGACTGAAACCGAAACTCGCAATATCATTCACAGTTTTTCCATCTATGAACGGTGGTTAACCGGTCGGAATTTCTAAATTCCTCCCACCCGTTCAACCTGAAGTTACCAGACGTAATGAAGATGCGTACAGAAAATTATAATCATGTCGTTCCGATGGGATTCGAACCCACGATCCATCGATGCGCACGGCAGGTGACCTACCGAATACGCCAACGAGTCATTCAAAAGGTATTATTTTTATGGTTATTAGAGTGAGCTCCGCGGCGGAGCTGTACTGACTGTGCTCCATGAGAAGACCGGCACGCTGATGGGGGACGCGCGCGCGCAGGAGATAGCGCTGTTCCTCACGGAGCGCGCGTGCCGGCCCTACCTCGACATACTGGACCGCTGGATACACAAGGGGACCGTCGTTGATCCCTTCCATGTAAGTACATGGATAGCAGTGGCGGGACCACCATATAATTTCTGGTTTATATTTTTTTATTATTATTGTTAATTACTTAAAGATGTCATGTGGAACATGGTGTAATGGTTGCAGCGCTTTACAAATTATTTGTAAAACAAAAATTTGGCGATTAAAAAGTGACGAAGAGTTTATTGCCAGTTCTTCTCTTCCGTTCTACGCTCTTGATTTGAGAACTGGCGGTAAATGTAAAATTAGAAGCATTTTTTACTGACGTTTATAAGTGTACATTGTGTTACCTAAATGATTTTGAATTTGAATTTAATCCCAAAAGCCAGGCTTGTCCTATTAATGCAACCGTAAAAAGAAAAATTATAATGCCCTTAACGTTATTATATATAGACACTTATTACGTTAATGTCGGCTTTTGGGCTTTTGGGCTTGGGTGGTCCCTCCACTGATGAATAAATCATGAATGAAACGATAATTATTATTTTTAAAAAGTAAACACCACCAAACATGGACAAGGATCTTAGAATTGTTTTAGTATAGATTGTGTTAAGTAATTTCTTCTTAAGTACGATATATAAAATAAAATAAATGCTCTTAACGCAACAAAGCAATCTCTGTAAAATAAGAAAGTAAATGTTGTAAGTAGTTGTAGGAGTAGTAGTTTTAATGCCAAAAAATATAATTGAAATATTATTAGATACAAAAAATCTACATATATAAAACAAAGTCGTGTTAGTTACATCATTTATAACTCATGAACGGCTGCACCGATTTGAATGATATATTATTTCTTGGATTCATATATGTCCCGAATAACAGAATAAATATTACAATATCGGAAAATTTCAAGAAAAAAAATTATTTTTGAAGCCAACATTCTGGCAGAAACAACGTCTGTCGGGTCCACTAGTAATGAATAAATTGTGAAAAACATCTTATAGAGCCCTAAACATAAAACAGCAGGTACTAACGCGTAACAACGAAACATATGATTTAAATAGATTTCTGTTTACTCAGTCAGCACCAGTCTCAATAAAACATTTGGAGCAGAAATTCACATGTCTTTATATGAATAAAAATAGGTACCATATCGTCTTAATACCATACCCCTTTCACTCAATCCTTCATTTTGTTCTTTAGGAGTTCATGATAGAGGATAATGAGCTGATAAATAAGGAAGAGTTGCCGTTGGATTACTCGGCGGACTATTGGGAGAAGCGGTACAGCAGCCAGCGGGACCGCGTGCCCAAGTTCCTGGACAAGTTCACCGATATCATCCTGCGTACGGGGAAATATCTCAACGTCATCAGCCAATGCGGTGAATAGGAAAATATTTATTTAGTTAGAATAAAAAAAATACAATACCAGTTATAAATATACCTAACTAAAACTAATTAAATTCTAAAGAAAATGTATAATAATGGCAATAATACATAAATGTTTTGTTTATTTTTATTTACTGTATTAATTATATAACTATAGCACTATAGGTCGCGAGGTGTAAGCTGAGCTTTGCATTTGTGTGAATGTACATAGATAGTGTAGGTGTGAATAACAGCTTGAGGCGCGGTCCGTCCCCGCACCTTCCGCATTTCACCACTTGAAGTAGTAGCAGCGTAACTTGATTAATTTTTAATACTTTGTTATTTTTATTTTAAATAAAATACTTTATAACAGATCAAAACGCGGTTTCTTATTTGTTTATTTCGCTAAGGGATCACTGAATAAAAAACCACTCACTAATTTTCTTGCAGTGAAAGATTTTAATAAGAGAATAAACTTATAGGTTATTTTTACAACCAGAACAAAGAAGTAGTAATACAACACAGTAACCGCCATCTATTGGAGTCACAGTTAACTATTATTTAAATATAATAATATATTATTTAAATATTTTGGACATTATATTTTAAAAGTTTTTTGTTTGACTCTACTTTTGGTAATCACTCTGCCAATGCGAAGCTCAGTTTACGCCTCGCGAACTATACCTCAGCCACAGAACATCAGTCAATAATGTGATGTTACTACGAGTATTCGGAAATCCATAGGCTGAAACCAAAACGCGCGAAATTTTTCGCATATTACGCGCTTAACGATTTTTCCATCTAGGAACGGTGGTTTGTTAAAATGTCGGAATTTCGATATTCCTCCCACCCGTTCAATGCCCGAAGTTACCAGACGTGGGGAAGACATGTTTACAGAAAATTATAAATATACCGTCCCGGTGGGATTCGAACCCACGGCAGGTGTTCTATCAAACGTGCTAACGAGCCCGTCGTATGCTTTGGAAGAATTAATTACATTTAATTTACATCATTTGTATTAAAGTTTAAAATTTCAATTATAGGCAAGGCGATAACGAAGACAAATACGGAAGAAATAAAGTACTCGCTTCGAGAGCAAAATTACGGCGCCATCATACAAAAGGCGTACTCGTTCGCGAGTAAATCCTTGCTGGCGTTATTACTGAAGGAGTATGATCTCATGGGACGCTTGAAGTCCGTAAAGAACTACTTCCTTATGAGTCAGGGGGACTTCATCGTACAGTTTATGGATGCAACTGAACAAGAGTTATCGAAGAAAATAGATGACATAATACCTTCTAAGTTGGAGTCGCTGCTAGGACTCTGTCTACGGTAAGATTATTTATTTTGAACTCTTTACTACACAAAAAAATTACAAGTAGAATTAAAATCTTAAAATAACTTAAATATAAAAAGTGCAATAGACGGCCTTATCGCTCTCAGCAATCTCTTCCAGGCAACCCTAAACAATAGGTAGTACTATTTTTTCACATTTATGCATTTAATGAACAGAATAGGATAGTTAAAAAATACATAGGATAGGAAATGGAAAAGTAAAGTTAATGTAAGAGGGTATTGAGACAAGTTAAAGAAGGAGCTAGTCTGATAGTAACAGGTAAGGAGTCCCATAACTTTGTAGCGGAAACTGTAAAATAGTTACCATAAAAAATAGATTTTTGTATAGGTATTTCTAAAGTCAGCTAAAGAACTCTTAAGGTAAAAAAGTGTTCTGGGGTTGAAGAGGATAGAGATTATATTGTCTTTTATTAACGCGACTATCACACTTAAATATTTATACCGGATTAAAACACGATTTATTAGTTTTATTATTTATCTCGACGTTTTGAGTGTTTTTCAACAAAAGTTTTTAAATATTAAAAATTTTAAACACAAAAATATTACTAGGATTTTGTTGTTATTTGCCCAATAAGAATTGATTTTATTTTGAATTTTAATTTTATAGCCTATCAGCAGCAAGCCACGACCCATATAATGAGGACATGCGCGTGGAACTCTCGCCGTATGATCTACAGTTCCAGATGTTCAAGATTCTTTCCATTGAAACTGAAGAAGAAAATGGTGATCTTTTTAATATATTAGAACTAATTTGTTGTTCTTAATATTCGGATACACACTCATGTAAAGTAAACTCGTTTTTTTACGTTAGATATCGACAGACAAGCATGAGGTTCACTTGATGGTAGGTGATACCCCAGCCCCAGAACATCAGTCGACGTACTTTTTACTTCGAGGATTCGGAAATCCAAAGACTGAGACCGAAACGCGCAATATGTACTTTCCATATTGGGCGTTTTGGTCCATGTTTGCAAAAAGGATTCGTCAGAAGCAGGAAAGTTTCGAGGCCTGGTCAAAAGCCGTGGATACTAAAGACTTGGATATTAACTTAAAAAAATATATATTATATAACCACGCCTCCAGGTCCTACAAAAAAGAAATATCAGCGGCAAAGAGCGACTTCATCGATATCTAACAAAAAAACAACACCGGGACATTTGCAGAATGGAAATTTTCTCTAAATAAGATTTTAATCGAAAATACTCTGTTTCAGAATACAAACAAAACAAGGACTGCCCCCCTCTGACCGGTATCGAGACGTTCTCATTCGGCATGGAGGTCAAGTGGCCGGTCTCGCTGATACTCAACCACAAGGCCATCGCGTGCTACCAGATGATATTCCGTCATCTCTTCTTTTGCAAACACGTCGAGAGGCTGCTGTGTCGGTGAGAATAACTAATATTATTATTATTTTACTAGAATACCTCTCCCCCTTAATATGTTATGTACTAAAACATAAAAAAAATATATTTTTAAAAGCTTTTTGTTTGACTCTACTTTTGGTAATCACTCACACTAATGCAAAGCTCAGCTTACACCTCGCGACCTGTACCACAAAGAACATAGCACAAGCTACCCACGTATGAAATATGCTTATATGCAAGAGATATAGATATTGAAATAAAATGTTTTTTTTTTATTGAGCCATTTTATAAAAATAAACAACAACTCTCTTAAAACTAAAAGAACTCAAATTTAACTTAACATCACCACTATTACCATATTATTTATGGTACTGATTTTCAGTGGCTGCTTAGTTTCGCTTGGAGAGATATAACAGTTGTACAGCCCAAACAAACATACATAAAAAAATCAAATCAAAGGAATATATTAAACTTTAATTTGTAAAAGAATCGAGGTGCATTATTATAGAGAATATTACAGGGTGCTGATATTCTATGGAAGACAGTTAATTGTAGCTTTTGAGCAATTATTTCATAAAAACGGCTTTATAACACTATATAGGTACTTTGTATATCTAAGAGTTTTTCGATATCATTAGCTATCTATAAACATTAAGGAATATTTTATTTTGTATTATCAGGGTGTGGCTGTACAACAAGGTGGTTAAGCGCTTCTCGGAGGCGCGGCTGTACGCGGACGCATTCGCGCTGAGGCAACGCATGTTGAGCTGCGTGCAGCACCTGCAGTACTACATGTGCGTCGAGGTCATCGAGCCCTCCTGGTGCCAGCTCATACACAACCTCGATAACGTGAGTCAAGTGTTTATTATAAGTAGTGATGTGTCGGATCGTTAAAAATGTATGTTTGCGGATACGGATCCGAATACGGATATTTGGTGACAAGATCCGCGGACACGGATCTTAACTTTCTTACTCAATCGGTGTCGATGCCCGTGACCTTGAATAGATAGTTGACGCCACTTGACTGTTGTTTACAATATAAAGGTAAATATTTGGTTTTAAGAAATATAAAAATAATTTAAAATAATTTAATAGTTTTTCAATGCTACATAATCATCTATATACTTATATATAAAATTTAATCTATCTTTTGAAAATAAATATGGTAAAAGATCCGCTAAAAAAGTGACGAATACGGATCTTTCTCTCATTCGGATATCCGCGGATATGGATACGGATATCCGGCACATCAGTGTGCCCCTATATAAGCTTCTAGAGCTGCAGTACTACATGTGCGTCAAGGTCATTGAGTCAAATTGTTGCAAATTCCTTCACAGCCTGAATAACGTGAATCAGATGAAAAGCATCAAAACAAGTAATTGATGCTTATACTATAGAATTTGTATTAAATCATCTATATCATGAGTTTGACAATAGTTGAGTTGTATAATAGTGAAAAGAAAAAAGAAATTTATAAATAAAAAATATAATAGGTCTAATTTCGCAGGCTTATTGTCAATTATATGTTAATGTTTTATCGCCTTTGACTTTTAATATGGATTACCGTATTTTGCATTACAATACAATTGAAATTTACACATGAAAATTTTAAATAAAGCTTATTCATTCTCGTACAAATGTGCTTATACTAAAAACGGCATGTTGCCTTATTCAAATAAAACAAACTGTTTTAAAGACAACATTTAATCATATTCTTATGTATAAAGGACATTTCTTACAATATTCAACATATAAAAGTAGCATGGAATTACGAGTATAATATGTTATCAAATAAATATTCTTAAATACTTATTATAATCATGGAATAAATACTGTTGCAACATGAGGAACGATTCCTTAATTATTGTACACAAATTAAACCATAATGTCTATATCGTTTTTATTGATTTTTGTTAAAGCAATTCGGTCACTGAAAATTGTGAAATACATTTCTGAAAGAATTATAAAAACATACTTCAAAGCGTGTCAAATTACTATTTCATGAAATTGTTTTACTTCACTTAGGTATCTGTGACTAAAATACTGTTTATTATGTTATATATTTTGTAGTGAGTACGTTTTGTTTTGAAGTAGGTTTTTTATTATTGTTGACATTTATTTCCGCCGAACATTAGTACTTATTTTCTATAGCATGTAAAACTTTCTTTAATACACTTTCAATGTTTTCGATTTTCTTTTCATAAATGGAAAGCTTTTCATTTATTTCGTCAAACTCTGAAATATATGTCTTTTTACTTATGACTATCTTAGCATTCTTGACTATTTTTCTCTCTAACCTATAGGCTTGACAACGCTCGAAACAACATTTTCCGCTCTCAATATCTTCATAATCATCACCATATTTACCTGTCGGCTCTGGATGAGGTATTTCAATCTTGTTGTCTTGGTTTGGCTTTACAATTATCCGATATTTAGGCAGGAAATGCGGAAACAGACTGATTCTTGTGGCAAATGGTTTCATACATAACGTCTTCGGAGTTATAATATGCAAGTCTTGTATGTACTGAGGGAACCACGACCAACATCTCATTGGTTTTGTATATGATTTTCCTATTAACACACTCTCAAAATATGAAATTAATTTTACCCTTGATATATGCCCAACTAATTCAGCATCCGCTCTTATTTCCTGTGTATCGCTTACGGCTAAACCATTCAGTAAATTAAACAGAACAATAGGTACCATGAAAACGAAAACAATAAAAATTATGTGGCTTGTTACTGGGAATGTACTGAATTTAATTGAGCTTGCATCAAATTCACCCGTTAACATAACAATCGTCTTAAATAAAGATCTGCCTGGATCTTCAAAGAAATCTTCCTCTTCGTCTTCTGGAGCTGAATTCGGATTGGGTGCCTTTTGATCCTCTTTCTCGACGTCTTTTCTGAATAATGTATAAAAGCTTAGAGCAAAAGCAATAATGAGGATGCAGTACCATAGAAGAAATTTAAAGAAATTCCATGACACCGTTTTCAACATAACAATGTTAGTTGATAAGGTAGGGAACTGCCCAATGAGTAGCACGAGTTCAGCAGATGATAGTAATATCGCGACTGCAGATAGTTGTTGTTTGGTTGATTCTTGTGCCGAATCGTAACACACTATCCAAGCAGTTACGAATATTAAGGCGATTTCCATCCAATTTTCGATGCTCTGAAGATAACGTGTTGGTGACACTAACAACTGGAATAATTCTCGGATTATTAATAAAATGAGTCCAATACTTGCTCCGATATGCGTAAGGACATTTAACGCTTCAATAGATTTAGGTTGTTGCTTTTCAACTCCGTAACCCAGAATAATATAAAGCATTAAACAAAACCACAACAGCGAATAAAATGTAATATTGGCATAGAAAAGGCAGCTTATTCTTTGCCATTTTAAATAAAGAAAACTTGTTATGACCGGATGTTTTAGCAATGGCCGAAGCTCTTCATTTCTAGTCATATATAAAAGTGCTTCTGTTTCTGGAGCTAAAATCGTATCATAGTCTTTACCATCGTTGTTATTCGATTTATCCATCAATGGTATCTTGCTTAATTCATTTTCTAATGAATTATTGGGATAAACGAGAAAACTGTATTTCATGTGAATTTCATAATCGTCATCGCTTGGTCGTTCTCCATTAGTCGTAATACATTCGTCTAAATAAGTTTCAAGAGTTTTAGCGTTGATGTCTGCTAATGGAGGTTCGTCAAATTTGTTTCGTAGACCTATACAAGCTCCATTTCTCAATAAGTCGAGAACTATACCCGTATCGCCATTTCTCGCTGCGTAATGTAAAGCTGTATTGTCTTTTATGTCTTGGTGATTAACATCTGTATTTATTTTGGGATGTTTCAGTAACATTTCCAAACAACTTTTAAAATCAACACTAGGGTGTTTAGAGCCTGAACGCATGCCTTTAATTGTTATTTGTAAAAGAGATTCGCCATTGACGGAATCGAATAAAGTTAAATCATGATCAATAAACATTTTAAGTATACGATTGTATCCGTTGTGACAAGCTATGGCGACAGGTCTGATAGAATTACCAGAACAAGTGGCATTAGGATCTGCACCATTATGCAACAGTGTTATCACTACTTTTTCCAAACCTTTATCTGTTGCTTGTTGGAGCATTGTATTCATTCCATTGTTCGCAGCTAAAACTGATCGATGCTCATTCTTCTTTACGAGTTTGTTAAAGTCGCGTACAAAATTATCTTCCTCGTGTCTACTGAGGTATGAGAATAGTTTATCAGCATCAATAGCTTCAGTAACATCTGAATTAGAATCGAATCTTGCTACAAGATGAGGGAAAGCTTCTTGTAGATAATAACGGGCTGTTTTACCTCTTATGTCTTTATAAGCATCTAAATCGACCGGTTCCTGTGAATAGTCTAAGATATATGTTATCACTCTCTCAAGACCTTGTTTCGCTGCAGAATATACAGGTGTTACGCCTCTCTGATCTGGTGAATTTGCATTGCATCCCGACTTTAATAATAATTCCACCATATCTTCATATGTGGCTAATTCGCGTTCTCGATCATCATCTAATTCTTGTATTTGTTTTATTGCCATGAGAAGTGCAGTATTACCTTTACATTTAATGTTAACGTCGATCCGATCATCTTCTAATAGAGCAGCCAAGGCGTCGATGTTCCCGTTTTCAACAGCAAAATGTATTGGGGCTGCCCCGTGGGTTTCATTTATGCCATTTACTTGGACTTCATGTTGCAGTAAGAGTTTTACAAATTCTTGCTTTTTTGGTTCGGATACAGCAAGCTCGAGACAAGTTTTGTAGTCGGGATATTGATAAACGTATTCAAGATCGACGGCACCGTAACTTACTAACTTCTTGAATGTTGCAAAATCGTTTGTTCTGAGGGCTGTCCTTAACTGTGTTTGAGGATCGCCACCAAACAGAGATCCGCCACGGGACAACGGGTTGTTCATCTCGTAGGTGTCGCGTGTCATAGCTCAATATGTACTTGCATCTGGAAATAAAAAAACACAAATTAGGTCGAACAATTTATACGCTAGCTATCAAACAAAACAATTAAATGAATTTGTGTTGCTCAAAATTTAACCGTTTATGTCATTATCCAATTGTTGTCAATTATTGTTCGATGTGCCTAAACCCAACAACGTTTGTGAAATTCTAAAGGGATAAGTGATGTTTTGTGTAGAGTTTACTTCCTTAACACTGTTTGCGGAGTTCAATGTGTCAATTTGATTAAGAAAGCTAAGTGCCAGTGTAAACGTTCGTGTGAAACTATCATGATTGGCATTAAAAAACGAATTTTGAGATTAACTTTTTTTTGAAATTATACTTTGCTCATCGAAATTTGTCGACAGATAATAATTAATGTTATCTCTTTTGTGAATAAAATATAGGACACATTTTGACGGACAATTATTTGAAAGCCATATTTTTAAACACGCGGGAAAATAGCCTAAACATTTGTTTCACCAGTTTTTGGACAATCATAATAATTATCACAAAGTTAGATTAAATAATATGTAGTTCCTATTACTACTATTACATGAAAAATATTATGAAGAAAAATATATTAAATTTTGTCTGTTTGGGTATTCAAGAGTTATGCTTGACCTGTTGATTATCCATTTTTAGAGATATTGCTTGCATGTTTAACTGCCAGTTCAGATCATAAAGTAAGAGGAAGTACTGTATAGCGAGATTTTTTATTTATTATAAAAGTTAATATAACAGTAGTGCTTATTGTGATTCAATCACTGTATATTCTAATGAGCTCATTCAATGAAGTCCGCATTAATGAAGGGGCAATTATTCAGAAATTCTCAGCTATATCGCACGTGCCTCTAACCCAGGAAAGGCGAGTAATTATTATGATTTGCACTCTTCTTCATTAAATATGTAATTATAATACACTCCAATAATTATCTACTAAAATGAACCTTATTGTGTAACTGTTTGTTACTTTTCTATTTCAGTTTTTATTGCATCTAATTAGAAAAGAGAGCGGAACTTTTGTTCGTGTAGCTTGGTACATTTTGGTATAATAATTTATGTTTGTTGAATGCGTACTTTATTGAATACCGAATACCCGCATGTTTTGACTTTCATGATCGTGACACACTATATCGGTCGAGGGTTGGAGTCATCGCATTATTTTAACTCTACTGTTTTAAAACCGAAAAAACACTGTATCTGCATAAAGTATATATAATGATTTCTTGATTTATTATGTATTTCGATTAAGTTTAGTAAATTCGATTTCACGTAAATGATTGGTGATTATCAGTATTTGTCTGAATTTAAAATAAAAAGAATATCACATAAAGATTGATATTGGTTACCGAATTAACGCGGATAAAACTACAGCACCGGGTACAATTAAATTTCAATAAAAAATAATGTAAGGCCGACAACGCAGCTCCAAGTCCTCTGGTGTTGCAAATGTTCACGGGCGGCGGTGTTCACTTTCCATCAGGTGAACCACAGGCTCGTTTGCCTCCTATTCTATAAAAAAAAACATTATAATTGATTTTCCGTTTTCATAGAAATGGTCTGACTGATAGGTATGCGTTGAGTACCTATGGGTTCCATTCCCAGAGGACAAACCAACAGTTTCGATTTACTATGATTCAAAACTCGGATTACCATCAGCCTCGAAAAAAACATCACTCTCAATAATAATTATCATTTGCGGGATTATGGAATCTACATAGATAACATCTTCTTTGCCCAAGTACCTATATCTACATAAATTTTAGTTTTAAATCGCACTGCTTAAGCTTATATATCGTATGACCAAATTGTTAAATAAATCTCGGGCCTAATGACTCATGTACTGTCGAGGATATATCTTGTTTTAAAACTACATATTCTTTTTAATGGTTGAAGAGGGGATATCAATTTTATTCCGCCTCAAATTTTCTTTTTTTATAAATGTTCGGCCATTGGAACGCCATACCACTGAGATAACCCACATGTTCAAACGAATGAGCTAAATTTATGTTACAATAGAGCGTCCGCTTTCATCAGTTGAAAAATCTCTATTGTACAGTGTACCTGTTTACAATATACCTTAGGCGTTTATTGGGTTGGTGATTTATTAGCGATTTTAATCGCTGATAAATCACCAACTTGCGGTAATGATGTCGAATGATTTTTTAAATACACTAACTACTCTCCTAGGTAAGGGCAGAATCTAGCGTTGTGGCTAGCCATTAACCACGTTAATATTGTGCCCCAACTTTTTCATGGGGTCACCAACCTTTTGAAAGGTAAATCTTTGTTACTTGATTTTGTCAGGAAATAAAAGACTCGAACTTCTATAGTGAGGATAGATACCATAATCTACTACGCTTACACAATGTGTGCCTTAAACGGCCAAACTCATTCGCTATTAATATTTAGCATTCATTATCATTATACCTATCTCTTTCTAAAATTAATTAATGAACAGAGACAGCCTTAAGGATAATTAAATTTGGCTTTGAGAGATAATATAAATGTGGTGCAAGCAATCTGAGAGTAATTAAGCTCGGTTTTGTTTTATCCCCTGTTATACATATTATTATGATGAATTTTTTTGAGACATCGTGTGATGATAAATTATAAATGACGAACTAATTGTCCTCAAGATATTCTTGTTCAAGCAATTTAAAATCGGAGGATGTATAAGTTTATGAAATAAAAAAATAACCTATGTTACTCGATGATAATGTAGCTTTCTATTGGAGAAATAATTTTTAAAATCGGTCGTAACAAACGAACAAATCTTTCCTCTTTTTAATAATAGTAGTAGACTTGTAAGCGATGATAAACGATCCATATTTATGCATAATGTTTTATTCGCAAGAATTGTTTTGGTTCGGATTTCAAGAAGGTACCTATTTCATTTGTCGACTGTGTACACAATCTTTAAAATTAAATTAGATATTAGCAAATAAAATCGAGTTTAATGTCGAGAAAAATATATCCTAGTGACTATAGTATTGCCCGCTATGTTTATCTATCATTTACTCGCGACTACACTCGCCTGATATTTTCTTGAGTAGGATTTTTCTTCTATCCTATCTGTATTCTTTCTTATTTTTTTCGTGTTCATAAGTTAGGTATTTAAAATTATGGTTAAATAATATTTTTTTTATAATATTCAATGGCCGATAAATTAAGTTTTGCTATTTATAGTGTACAGATAAAGTTTTGCGAGTACATATTTGCTGACCACTTGAACGTACTTTAATCTCAATGAGAATGCATATAAGATTTTACGTAGAGATCATTGAATAACATTTATTCATTAGACCTCTGTTGGTTTGTATTTAAAACGAAACTTTCTCCATATATACGCGTTGATCTATCGCGATACTGCTAATGCACTATGTAAGAGAATCCTCTAAGAGAAGTTATATTATAACCGTGTTTCTCGCAAGACTGGATCTAACGCCACACTAACAATAAGTCGTAATACATGACCGTAACATTTGAAGTATCTTCACGTAGTTGAACTACAATAATCGCATCATTCGATCACATCAATATACGAGAGATAAAATTAGTTTTACTGTCTGAAGCGACCACGTGGGTAAAACATGTTTACAAACAAAACATTCCAGCGGGATTCGAACCCGCTACCCAACGCGCCTACGAGTGTGTCAAAATTAAATAGCTATTCGTTCGTAGGTATATTGCTCTAATTAATAGGTAGTATATGTTTCTTTATGAAGTTTACAAAAAGAATTCTCGAGTCCTCTAGTACATGGGGCAGATCATTGATAATTTTTCTTTACAGGCAAGTAGGTGATCATCCTATACGCTGTTTGACGGAAACAGTTTATTTAAAATCTTGTTTTCCCGGGATTCGATCCTGGGACACCCGATTCTTAACGCATTGCACTTACCACTGAGCTACGGAGGCGGTCGAAGTTTGCATACTTGAGATTTACGTTTATATCCTCAGATAATGTTAATACAGTAAGAGATACCACGTACGTACCTACGTATACATTGTATCAGTAAACCCCATAGTCTTTGTTTGCGCCTCATGTTTATTTTGGTTGTCGCGATATTTGATTCATATGTTAAACAGTGTTTTCGTGGATCTTTTTAAACTTGTTTGAAAATTGCTAAATTTGAATGAATAATAATTATAAATGACACGAGAAGTCTTGAACGTATGTTAGAACTTAAGAGTCAGTTATAATATTATCCTAAATGTACATCTTATCAAGTATAAGTGTGAATTTAATGTATTTTTAGACTAATTATCAAATGAAATCACGATTTTGTAGTATAATATTGATTGTTACAAATATAAAAAACAATATTGTAGTATAGCACTTTCACGCAAACTTAACCGTTTAGTCAGCGCACACCGAGAAAGCCGTCAAACAACGCATTTTCTTATGGCTTCTTAACCTAATACTATCATTTGGAATTGAAAGTTAGGTAAGCTATCTAAGTAAAAATGGTCCTATAATTATCTTTAAAGATTATACGTATACATCCATTTCGCTATCTTTTGATAAATTAACGTAGAGATTACAACAACTCTACACACAAAAACTACCGTTTCTCATATTATATTAAGGACTCATTCTTAGATAAACAATGAAGTTTTCATTGTATAATAGGTATGTTAAGGCTTTATGGCTTACAAGGGGACGGCAAGACCTTGGGGAAACGGATTTGAATGAAATTTCGTGTAGTGGTAGTATACCATATGGATACTACCACTGTAAAATATTTCCGACCAATGCCCAGTAGGAGCTGAGAAAAACGCATACAGAGTTTAGCTCGCACTTTATGTATAAGTTACATTAGTTACTGCTTCGAGCGTGCCGTGGCGTAAGCGGTAATGCTCTAGGCTCGTAATCCAAGTTTACGTCTGTTTACAAGAGCCCACAGGTGATTTCGGGCCCAGAATAAAACAAAATGTAGAACAATATGTAAAACAATATAAGAATATTATTGTAACATCATCGAAATCAGGAAAACTGACCTCTACTCTTTATCAAAATTTTCTGGAAAAATGTTTGGTGCCATATGTTCAGAAGAATAAGTTTCTTTTAATAATTGACTCATGAACAGGACAAACAATTCAGTTGTTTAATTTTTTTTAACTTTTTCATATATTTCACACAATCATAAAGTTTGTCTAATAATTTTACCTGACACATTAAATAACAAGTTTTATGAATTTGATATATCAATTTAATTAAAACCTTAACTGCTGGTAGTTAACGTAATCCATTAATTTTGAAGTAGAGCCATAATTACAGTAACTTATTAAAAGAACTGTATTTCTTAAGAAACTTAGCGGAGTTATGGTACCATTTGAGACCTTTCTAAGCATGTTATTTATAGTGCACATAATATCATGCTTCAAAAATCCTCTATATAACTTACTATATAATAGTCGATACCTAACTATTCACCTATCCGTAGAACAATCTCGGATATGATTAATTATGATACAAAGTAGCTTTTTGGTATTTGTAAGCTCTATAATATACGAGTGAAATCATTTTTTTTAAAATACATTATGTTTTCTAAGACTGCAGTGGAATAATGTTTCATGCAGTACATTTCCAAAGAATAAGGTAGAGTGTAAAGATTATGCAGAAGTAACTTTGTTCTACGAATAGGTCGAATTTAAAAAATATATTTATTCAGATAAGCATTTGTAAAGCAATTTTCAATCATCATAATATGTTTTTCTAAAGAACCTAAAGAAGAGAGCAGCAAGAAATTCGGTAGTTACTTCTTTAAACGACAAAGTTTTAAAATAGAATCAGATATAAATATATGTATGTAGGAGTACGTATATGTATGATATGTGTGTGGTGCATAACATCAACCCAAAACATCTCTCATAAGCAAAACGTGACTACTAAGTTGTAAAACTCTCAAAAAGAAAGTCCTCTCAAATCACAATTATGTTAAATAAGTTACATGCTATGATAAAAAATAACCGAATTATCGTAAAGAATCTGCGATTATAGTGGTTACAACATATCCGCTCGACCAACTTAACATCTAAAGCCTTCCGTTCCGCACATAACATTTCAATTTGGACGCGTCTCGAGTTTTTGTCAACATTGTGTTTCATTTGTTTTGTCCTAAATACAAGTACTATTGCTATCTTACCAATATTATAAATGTGAAAGTATTGGTTTTTGGATGTTTATTACTGAATCACGCTTTAATTACTATATGGATTTTTATAAAATTTGGCATACACAAAGATTTGATAATTAAGCTTTTATAGATACTATTCACGTTACACATTCGAAAGAAACTAAACATAGATAAAGTCATTTCTTACCATTCGATTTACCCGTAAGTTATATGTTAAGTTTATCGATAGATAAATTGAAAACTTCAAAATGTTCATCATTGCTAAATGTTGGATCGTTAATTTTAAATAATCAAATTATTAAATGTTTACTTTGGCACTGATGGTGTAATTGCGATGTCTGCATACTGTGTCGATTCTGGAGGATTTTCGTATCAAAGTACTTAATAGCCCATAAAGATTCATGCAAAATGCTGGATTATTTACGACACCCTCAAGTGCGAGTGTACCGTATCGTTTCTATTTCGGATCGTTGGAGCGACGCGGACTCAGTTTTGTGATTAACAGTTTTTACGAAGATCATTGCTACATTTAAACCTACTTCCGAGCGCTTTCCAGACGTAGTTACTCGTTCCGCACGACGGAGAGTTCTCTGTATGTTCTTTTGTTTATGTTTTTGCAAATTTAACATCTCTTGTGATTTTATGGTACTATATTGAAAGATCTTTTGTAATTCACACAGAACTTACAGTGTAGGTTTATTAATTAACCATTGAAACATTTAAAGTAACTTTTATGATTTTAAAATCTTCGAGAGTTCAATATGCATCACCTAAATTTACACGAGCCTATTTCTATAATTTTGATATTCACTGCCGATTGACACTTCCATATCTGAATAACATTGTTAAGTGATAAATGATTCGTACGTAGCTTCTCTATATGGGATTCCGTTTATTGGTTACTGTGCCGGAAATTTATAATATATTCATGAAACAAATGAGAGCGATGATTATAATATGCGTTTGTCTGTAGAGTCTATTTGGTGAGTGATGTGGGTGAAGTTTAGACCACAAACATTGATGCAATGATATATAAATGTTTGTGGTCACCGTGTAATGCTGACTCTCTATAAACATTTACTGGATGTCATGATTTGTATACAATACGTAAACATTTATATAATTTTTGAAATGTTCTATTTACTGAGGCAATTTTGTCTTAAACACTTGAATATGATAGACAGGTACAGCCTACAGGTACAGTCTACTTAGAATTTATTGCTGAAGTTACCTACTAGTTATTTAAAAGAGTGGGGACTAGATTAAATACTAGACCGATTATTATACGTAAATAATTATTTTAAACTTAATAAAGATACATTAAATAAATAAAATTCCGTAATGTTTAGTGACTTCTGTTACCGACCAACGTTTTACTTCATTTGAACGCGTTATATCGTTGGTTCAAAAGTAAAACTCACTAATTGACATTTAGAGTAAAAATAAATTTTGCTACTATTACTCAATTTAAGAGTAAACGGTTAGAATGAAGAACTAATAATGTATTTAATTAGGGATTCGCTTTATAATTTAATTATGGACTCTGGTCCATTGTAAATACACACTTATTAATTTGTTATTATCGTAAATGTACGCTTAAAATAAGGAATAGTAGCAACATTTATTTTTATTAAAAATTACACTTAGTGAGTTTTACCTTTGAACCAACGATATGTGATTGGTAGGTATAAGAAATATTTAACAAGTTCACCATGAGCCATCATGACATAGTCGTAGTAGATACGAAACCAAACCTATCTCTTAACGATATCTGTAACATTACTTTTATCACTAGCGACAATTCAAGAATACTCAATAGAAATGAGCTCATATTAAGCAAATCCCTTTCGCTGCGCAGAATCGTAAATGCGTTTTATACTGCAGAAACGGGTTCCAGTGGTCAGTACCGACTAAAGTTAACCGTGAGAAACTATCGACCTATTCCTATGATATAATGATGTCTAAGGTTATTGCTTGAATCAAATCGATTACTTTCCAATACTTTTCAAATTAGAACCTTTAGCTTACTGCTGGTTAATATCGAATCCGTCATGTCTATTGTTCCTGTTACGTCGGTTCAGTAATTCAAATTCAATATTGAGTTTATTTTGTGTGCGCATGCTTCTAAAATAACATTTTTAAGATACCTATTGTATAAGTTTTGAAAATCTGTACCCGTATTTATTGCAAACATTGTAAATCAATACCTTGAAGACGCATGAGGTTAACCAGTTGCTAAACCTGACTTGACAAACATTCAAAGTGCAGTTGCGATCTAACGAGTGCATTGTCTTCAATAGATTATTTTTAAACATCAACAGGATATGTGTCTACACCACTTGCGTACCACTTTATCAATTACTATGCCACTTCCCACAGAGTATCTGACCCGTATGTCCTGCATCATCATAAATGTAGTGACGTCATCGTTGACGACCTTGTTTGAGGGCTCAGTCAACACATGTAGTGCTCCCAGTTCAATATTTACACCCACATATGTTAATGACATTGCCCAATTTGGTATTGCCCCGATGTATTAAAAAAAACAAGCGAATGTAAAGTTTGTGCGCAGTTGCTTGAAGTTATGTTTAGTAGGGAATCGTATGAAGTTTTATGTTTTCTGAAACTTATTAATACTTACCTATATTTAATACAGGTTCTAGATTTTAAAGTTGTTTGATATTATTCCCGATCAGTGTTAACCAGATTAAAAACTTTTTGTTAATTTAAAAAGTTAAGTATATATCTAAGTGTCTTTGTAAGAAAATTCTTACTGAGCCTGTTTTAGGATTTGTATATAATATAGATAAGTTTTATGTAAAAATTATGTGACAACACTTTTGTTTGAAGTTAAACGGAACACACCAATATATCATTTGTTTGTTTTAATTAATATATGAAATATGATTCAAAAATGTTAACCCACCTGAAAAATACGAAAAAACACTAAAACTACACAGTCACAATCACTTGTCTGTTGGTTTTATTCACTGACTTTGCGATTGGTTCGCAATACGTTGTGCGGCCGCGCCACTCAACCTCTTGTTTGGAGTGAGGAATGGAGGCGCGGGCGCAGTCGAATGGTAGGCGGTCGCCACTTGCTGATCCTGCGCTAATGGCTAATTCAATTACTGCTAACATTGCAGACACATTATACAATATTTAGAATCGCATTTTATAATGTTATTGTTTACGAATACATTTCAGCAAGGAAACAAAGGGAAATTACACAAAACAACGTGCGTGGAGTGTCGTTCGTGTTATAAACACACATCAAAAGAGCGAATAGATCTAGTAGTTTTTTCACTTTATTGGACAAGTTGGAAACGGATTTTATAATAAATTGCAATGTTATTGTATAAATTAAATCAAATTGGGAAGGCACATAAGATCGTTAAAAATATATCAGGAGTTTGGATTTAACTAAAGTATATGTAAATATGGCAGTAAAAAAAAGATTATTATTATTCTATTTTAAATAATTCAAAAATAGTTGGGATCTTGATCTTGTTTTTCCCAATGCAATTTTTGACATCACTCTTTTGCAATCGTTTCTATAGTGGGCGGAGCAGTTTTTTGATTTCTTGTAGGCGTTGCTTTTATCCTTACGTCACAAGGCTACATTACTCATTGATTTACCAAACTGTTGTTGTTTTTATGTATTAACGTAATACAATTCAACCATTTTCACTAGTGTCCAACTGTAATAGTTTTAGGTAGATTTTTAGGATTTCCTATAAGTTTTAGTCTGTTAAGTGACGTCACAATGTCATTAATCGGTATTTTCTAATAGGCCAGGTGATCAATGACTCATCTCACCTGAGATCATTACGAACTTTGTCATTATTGATGTCTCCATTAGACAAATGAACAACCTTTTTAAGTTACTCAATATTAATGTATGGAGGTGTATGTCCCTGTCATATCCAAGAGATAAATACCTACTTATCATTGTTACGTATAATAACGTTCCAGATCAAAATAAACAACCTCGTCTTCAAAATACTAGTAGCCTATCCCTTAAATGACTAACAGATAAATCAATGTTATCCTTCATATAATTTGTTTGGGCCGTATTAAATTTGGTAGTTGCGAAATCGTAGGTAATAAGGGGCCGTCCATTAATCACGTGAGGCTCAAAAGGGGGGGGAGGGGGTATGGAAAACATCACGAAACATCACGAGGGGGGAGGGGGGGTCTCGTTAGACATCACGTGTATTAATTTTATTTATTTTTTCTCAAAAAGCGCTATTTATGAACCGAAATTTTGAACGGTGCGAAAATTAATTAATTAATTAATTAATTATTCATTAATTTTATTGCAAATACATATAAATGTTTTTCGAATCAAAACGCCATTTGTTAAATATTTTTTTCCAGTCAAAAATAGCCTTTACATAGACTTCCAAAAAAATACACGTGATCCAGGGGGAGGGGGGGGGGGGGAGTGGTCCCAAACCTCACCAAATATCATCAGGGGGGAGGGGGGGGTCAAAAAATGAGAAAAACAACCTCACGTGATTAATGGACGGCCCCTAAGGTAACCATATAAAAGAGTAAAGTTTTGTTCTAATTTATTTGTATCGATCGTAATAACGTTTAGTAATAAAATAAGGGCTCGAAGGCAATATGAGGAAGTCCTTAACCATAGAAGATGGATGAATCATCCTTCAATACCTTATACATAATTACATTCCAGTTCCAATGATTCAAGAATATTTTTTTCTCTGAATAAATATGCAATTGTTAAATTTCAGGTGAACAACGTAGACGAAGTACTGGAGCGTCACAACGACTTCTTGGAGGCGTGCCTTGGAGACTGCATGCTGACGAGCCCGCAGCTCTTGAAAGCGTTCACCACACTGTTGCTTGTCTGCGTGCAGTTTTGCACCTTTATACAGGTTCGACGTAATTTATATTGTTTTTTGCACTGCATGCTATTTCTACTATACTCTTGTTTTCACTTCTTTCCTAATTTAATTAGTGTACAAATTAGATTACAACTTGCGTCGTATTTTTGAGTACGGCTTTAATGGATACTCCAACGCTAATCAATGTCGAAGGATATATTATGGGACACAGAAAAATAATTTTATGGTTGTAATTTTAAAAAAACCAGTGAATCTTTGCATAGATGATTGTGACTATCAGCTTTTATTCATCTTAATCAATTGTCACAGACTTTTCTGTGCAGCATTATACTTAAAGGATTCTGCCATTAGTAATTGTTAATCATTTTAAATGATTATATTTTAGTAATTTGTACAAAATATAATCAAAAGAAATATAAATTAACAATAAATTAAGATGTTTCGAACGAATATTACATCGAAGTCAAAGGTGTTTATAATAAAGCTTTACATATTGGAAAAGCTAAAGTAACAAAAACAATATTCTCATCCTTCCTTTTTGCTTCGTATTTCTTATTACCTATTAATTTTTAATTATTTGATGTTACATAACTTATTTTATTCTTCTGTCTATAAATATGCTTGTTTTTGAAATAAATTAACTTTTACCGGATTTATTAATTATATTTTTTATCCCGAATTTCAAATGCTTTTCCGCAAGCTTGGTCATCCGGTAAAAGTAATTTTATTTATATATGTGTACTAGCGTTAATAAAATACAATATTATGCTTTTTATTGATCCGAATTCTATATAATTTGACTTTATTTTATTTTTTAACGCTACCGAATCACGTTAATTGGCAAAGGAGATGCACAAGTACTTCGTGGACGCAGAGCTTAACAGTATGCTTGGGTCGACGTATGACAATACCGATTGTTGCGAGGTATATTGAACTGTATTATTGTCACTGAGCACTGCAGTTTGTGGAAATGTCATTCATAAACACTAATCAGTAATCACTGTCATTTTTGTGACCACGGCCATTGAATCTTCCTTGAACAAAACATTAAAAATGATAAAGCTTTCAAATGAAAATTGGTTGTGTGTTGGATAAATATTTAATGCATCTATATTAAATTATTAATGAAAATGATTTAAAAATATTTAATTTACTTTTTTCAATTTTGAACAAATTTTCTAATTTTTTTCAGAGTATTTTCAGATGTTAAAATTAGATATGTAATATATTCTGTATATGTATAATGGAATAAATTAAGAAAAGGTCTTTAAAAAATTATTAAAAAAAATGTGATGTAATGTTTATTGAAATAAATAAATGGTATACCCATATATCTAACTCCACTTTTCTGTAACATCAGTTTAGACCAAAGTTACTTCGGAGTACGAAAAAGTCCATATTATTGAATAAATTATGTCTCGAGTATTAATACTTAAATGTTTAAATAATCATGTGCAGTCAGAAGTTTTATTAAATTATAAAAATAATTTAAAATATAATTACCGAAGGCCGTGATCACGTTGTATGAAATAGAAGTAATGTCTCCATCTAGTATTTGTGTACCAAATCATTGATGTCGCCTTTATTTTTCATGACTCTTCTTTCCTTAGAACTTGGTGGTAAGTATTATTTATTCATTTCTATTTGTACCTGTATCTGCAATAGTTTTCTTTTAAGCTATCACTAGTAATACTGCTACTAACACATACTTGATTTGTCTAATGAATTATTAATAAATAATATGTTTCAAGTCGTTTCATCAGCTTTCAGTATTGCCTACTCAGTTACTGAAACATTTCATTGAGTTTAACATCGACCTAGCTCGTCCTTATTCCATATTTATTATTACTTCTAATGTAAAATCAAATCAAATCCATATTATGAGAAGATTTTCCCATTCAATGACGATCAAGCTGGTGCGTTACTTGCACAATTTAAGATTTTACCAAGGTACATAACTTAGTGAAAACAATCTTGACTTACATATATGCGTTAAAGTTGAAAAACAAAATACGTCCTCAATATCGATTTTGGAAAAACTCAAAAATTATGAATTACAAAAATATACAAAATTTAAAAGATATATCAAAGTTCGCCTTTCAAACAACCTGTTGTCTAAAACGAGAAATTGCATGTAGTTAGCAAAAATAATACCACCTCCAAAGAACTCTCCATGAAACACAGTTTAGGGGCTGTACCACAATCTATCAGAGCAGTACTTTGGCATAAGATTTTGACGAGAAACAGAGTTATAGAAACTGTATCGCGTCGCGGTCCTCTCGTAAAATAAGATGCCAATAATACCGCAGAGTAGGTAGTGGTCCACCACTGGATTTAGGTACAGTAGTACAGGCTAATTGGGTCTCAGAATTCTTTGAGGGTTATTGCTAAACTACGTCCAATTATACTAAGATTGCTTGACCCGCTGTAGGAAAACACGTGTGGTACGACGAGCAGCGGCTCCGCGGACTCATTTTCCCAGTCGGTGTCGCGGTACGGACTGCGCTTCACGGCCGGCCTGCTGTCCGTGCTGGCCATCATCGAGCGCATGGCCCGCGACAACAACACCAACAAGCTGCTCAACATATCCGCCAGGTGGGTTCACGACTTGGAACCCAGTAACCATATATGGACGCTGTTAAGCAATACATGGTTGCCATTTTGAGAAAATTGAGTTTGAAGTTTTAATTCGGTTTTACTAAATTTTTTTTAAAAAATAACAGAAATAATAGATTGCTTAACACATTGACTGCCATCCCCGCCTTGAGGCGGATTGCGGGGACCGCTACGGGAGGCCAGCCACGCCTCGAAGCGTGACCTTTGCGAACTGTGGAACTTATGGACTTACAAATTGGCTCCCGTGATGCACTTATACCCAGATACAGTGGCAGTCAATGTGTTAACAGCGTCCACATAATATACTGTTCAAAACTAAGCTCGTTATTAAAAAATATGACAAAACTCGAGCCTCTTATATAAAACTCTTACATATTTTCAGGCTAAAGTTCAATACATACTACGCCAAGCAATTGGAGAAGTTCTGCGCAGACGGCAAGTTCCTCGGGATAGACGTGCGCACGGGCTCCTAGCGGCGTCGCCCGCGTGGCCGCGCGCCGCGGGTCACCGCCGTGTGACCTCACGTATACCAACCATTTAGTATACATCACTCCAGAGAAAGAATTACTAAATTGCAATAAAAATGTTAACGGACCTAACTTTTATATAATAACTAGCGACCCGCCCCGGCTTCGCACGGGTACAATGTAGATGTACTATACACAAAAAATTGCCTATGTTACTTGCTGATAATGTAGCTTTCTATTGTTTATATTATAGTTTTTTAGTTAAATCGTAACAAATATTTGCAGCACGCATTCTGTAAATGTTATGTCAAACGCCATAAGGTTACATCAAAAAAGTTTGAATTGTAAAAGCGCTATGGTTAAATTAGAAATGATTTAATATGGTGGTTAAGTATTCTTAAATTTTCTAATTTTCCGCGCAATTTTCTTATTTTTTTCTTTCACAACAAAAAAGAATTAGCGAAATCGGTCCAGCCGTTCACGCGTGATGCCGTGACCAAGTGAAATAGGGATTCATTTTTATATATATAGATAAAAATTATATGCATATTTAGGCAAGGATTTAAGCCACAAAAAGTGTTATTGCAACTGAAGGGATTTCGAGATAATTCATATTTTGTAAATGTCATTTTCTCACTTACTTGAGATTGGAAATATATTCTTAGCGGTCCTTATTAATATTCAAGGGAAATTAGCGTCTTTAGGCTTTGTAATGTATCATCGCAACCACTGAATTGAATATTTTATATAAGAAGCCCAAAAAAATATCTAGTTTTATGACCGTATTAAAAACGAGACTGCCACTTATTGGAGGGTTTTTCGGTTCATGCTCTCTAATGTCGTTTATGTATTAACCTTAGTACTAATATCAATATAGAATTACGTCATATCACATTACTTGAATTATATCGATATATAATAAGAAAAGCATGGTCAACGCTAGACATACTCGAATCTAATGTCTCTACAAAAAAATCTACAGAATCTCAAACCGTCTCTAATTTTTTTTACTAATTGCATATCATTTTATGAATCTCAAATCCGAAGAAGATAACTGTTACAATATATTACCAGTATATCTAAATAATGAAAAGAGCACAATTAACAATTTTAATAGTCTTAGAAGTAGTTGCACTAGTGTACAATGAGATTTTATATTTCTGACTTTAATTGGAAGATAGAATTCTTTAATTGACTAAAAACGTTAATTGTTATAAGCTTTTCATAGTAGTTTATTAATTTATGAACCTGATTTTCAAAGTAAAAAGTTATTTTATTGCATAGAATTCAATATTTTACTATACTTAAGCAATATGTAGCATAGCTAGATTAAAGCCAATTAAAGTATATATTTGACATACAAAAATTACATCACACATCCTTTCTCAAAAGAATAATAATAAAGTTGAAAGTACAAAATAATTTTAATAAAATTACTCAAATTAACGATATTTTTACACAAGACATTATGTACCTAGTCCATTAGTATTTTTGATAAGCAATAAAATATTTGATATGTAGGGCTTTTTACCGCTGTGAAATTATATTATACGTATAAGTTTTAGATGATCACCAAATTAACAATAATCACCAGTTCATAGTTTTAAATAATTAGAATTACCTAAAATAATTACAACGTTGATTTAGTTAATGTGTAATGTGAATTACTAATGTTTAAAAGTTTTATTATGGCTTGAAAGCTAATTATACATTTTAGGTTGTAAAATATCAAAAAAGAATTCAAATTAAATTATCTTTTATTCATTTAGGTAACACAATGTGACGTAATTTTTTTTAAATGCTTCTAATTTTACATTTACTGAAAGTTCTAGAATTAAGGGCGTAGAACTGTCAATAAACTCCGCCACTCTTTTTAATCGCCAAGTTTTTAGTTTTACAATATGTAAGGAGCTGCAACCATTACACCATGTTCCACATGACATTTTGAAGTACTAATTAATTATAATAATAAAAAATAACAAATACAATACAAAGGTTTGCCCTCTGTCAGCAGTAGGCATGGTGAAATAGCACTTACAGTATAGCGGGAACAACACACAAACATTAGTTGAAATAACTAACTATTTCACCAAAAAGCGTTTGTTCATATCACCTGTTTGCGAGTCATATAGCACATGTTTGCTTACACGCGATACAAGAGCGTATTCTACGTAGTTTCTCACTTTGAGAAATAACTCTCCTTCACAGCCTGGCCGAAAATTGGCCTTTAGGGTTCAGTAAAAGGCCCAGCGAAAATTATGGTCATTGAAGCGGTCTAAGCTAGTGACTCTTAGCTTTCAACCCATTCGTAGGCGTCCCTTTACTTACACTTTAGCGTACAAAAAATTATAAGAAACGGAGTATGTATGCGATAATCTTAAATAGCATGGGTTAATAAAACAGCATTAATTTTGTTTTTTGTGGATAGCGATGTTTTAGCAATAATTGTCATATCATCCAGTGAACGGAAAGAAAGCATTGAAAGTGAAAAAATGTTCACATCGTCGGCGGAATGTTAGTAAAAGATATGCAGATATTTGTAAAAGTAAAATTTTAAGTCATTTCGCGTACTAATTACTGAATGAGTGGTTATCCATTATATACCATTTTCCCGGAAAAAAAACCAGAGCTATTATAAAATTTTAACACAAATAATATTCTTTCAATATATTATCAATTGTAAATTAAAAGAATATTATTTAAATTGTTCACCGCAATATTCACAGGGATCTTATCATGATCTTTCTTTTTGACTTCCGGCCACTGGTCTCATCTCGTCATTGAACACGTGTTGTGAAATAAACTTCCATAGATTAGCTTTGAAATTTGTATTTATTTATTAATTGTGTCATACGAAACTTAGCCATTAGATAATATGGAGCTCGTGCCATTGTAGCATTTAGCGTTCAATTGTAAGTTTGCCAGTGAAAATACTTTTGTACATTGTCTTTAAGCCGCACATCAGGCCACCGCTGCCCGCCTTAAAATGCGAATATCGCCTATTCCTATTAAAACTGTCGGATGTGCATTTTGAGCCATTTCCTTTTTAATTCACTAATTTTTTTTTTAAAATGCAACAAATCATTTTTCCACGTTGATAAATTACTCTTGTTTTTCGTAAATATGTTCAAAATAAGAAATGTCTTTTTTAACCATACCAAATGAACAATATTCATCCGACAATATTAATAGGGATAGGCGACATGATAATTTATAAATTTTATATGTCGTTGTCGTATACTGAGCGTTCGAGTTACTGGATTTGGGGGAATGGCGGACGCTCGCTCGCCTTCCGCGTACGGCCACAGTCATCTCCTTCGCCCCATATTGTCGATCGGCATTAATAAATTCAGCAATAACCGCGATGTGCATTACAATAAAAAAGTTATACATTTACGGCATTGGAGAATAAACACAAAGTGATAATATTAATGCTTTTAACAATAATTTATGATTAACGTTTATACTATAATTTAATCGGTTTTTTGGTATGTCCTGAAAAGTGGATCGACATCACATTCGCGGTAATGAATACCAGTTGACCATGTGTCCGCGTGTAGTGGTCGCCACCGGTGGCTTGATGTGCGGCAGTACTAAGCCGAAGTTTTGGTATGGAGTGGCGTCGATGATGTTTTAAAATGAAATTTATTCCAACGTCCCTCAATTTAAATCATTTGATGAAGTCACCGTGGCATCCTGCTGAGAGTGACTTGTTTCCAGTGCGGATTGAGGGCGGCTCGACAAATCAAGGCATGAGACATTGATTGATTTTTAATAATCGAATTTGTTATCCGTGTCGGATTTAATGTGTGTAATATTGTGTAAGTCACGATTGTATTATTATAGTATGGGAGCTTTTGAATTTAAAAATATTGTTTTAGACATTGACAATTTGTTATTTGTCCTTTGCACCTCAACAAAAGGCTGTTCAAATGATAAATTAAAACAATCTAGAAAGTAAAAAATAACTTTGACCACACACATTTTCTGTTTGGCTTTGAACTGTTTAAAAATATTAATATTTATTGTAGGTGTATAATATAAAATGCTGCATGTATCTAAATGCTCCCAATGTAATTTGCCTATGTATAGCTTTAAAGCTGACTTTTAGTATTAAACAAAACATGCCACTGTAGAACATTAATAAATTTAATTTACTAACTCTTGTATTTATTCAAACCTTTTTATTTTCAGATTTTAGTTGTGTAAGTGTGATAGGTATGTAAATACTTGCATTTTAAGTCCAAACACAATATTCTTGAAGCACAGTTTATTTTATATATTTAACACAACAACACAATAGAATTAGAAGGAGAATGTCAGTATAGGAGTGGAACAGAAAAGAAAGAATTAATAGATTAGATAGATAATAGAATTTCACGATTTAGACACAAAATATAAATAAACAAGCGAGTAAATAACAACTAAGAAAGCAAAGCTAAATTATTAATTAATATATTTGATTTCCTAACAATTTTTTGGTGCAACTTTTTTTGGGAGAAATTTTGTAGGTATATAATACGTAAATCATTTGGGAATAAATAAAAATCACAAATAAGGGTGACAATATTCTCTTTAATATATAAGTTTATAACAGACTTAAATTCAATCTTACGTTGCGTAACATTTAATTGGTTTCTGTTCACAAGCACATCACACCGCGGACTAACAATAAATATATCGCATAACATTGGAATACTATCCTAAATTGAAATTTAAAAATTCAATATCGTAAATAACTTTATCGACAATGACACAAAAATGACTTCAAAACATGCAATATAAAGGAACTCCATTTTGTTTAAAACATACTATTAAGCATCCCTATTCTATTTTCAGCCAACGTTCGTAAGACTACATCTATACTGCAAATACCTTAAGCTCTGCAGAAAAAAAATACCAAGTTCACTCAATCCAAGAACAAAATAATGGAACAGTTAATATAATTTCATTAACTCAACATCAAGATAAAATCGAACAAATTCTACCACTTTGGAAGGGGCATACAATACTAAATAATATCACTGTTTTAAACTACAATAATACAAGTTACACTACGCTACGCTTTGTAAATATTCAAAATGAAATGGTAACTGAAGTAAAGGAGTAATATTTGAGCACAATGAGACTGTTTTATTCGTATTTTGATGTCTATTTGATTAGTCCCTTAGTAACTTATTTTTCGAAATGCATATAAAGTAAGAAATGCCCATAAAATCGAAAAACTTTCACAAAAATATTGACTATGGACATTTTTGAGTCGTATAGAATCAAAGGCGGCTATCTGACATTTTTGGTCCGGCAATCTACAAAAAAAAATAAGTTCTTGTCGTTTTAGACTATTATGTTTTTTTATATATTTGGTTTTATCTTTAATTGTTAATATTAAAAGATATCTTAAACATGCAATGAATGATACTTAATACAAAAATAAAGGTGAAAAACGTTTTCTTTTTTAAATTGCTAACAATCAGCCATAAGTCAGATAGCCGCCTTTGATTCTATACGACTCATTTGGTGCCATATTATAATCGAAATTGATCAAATTTAATGTATCCACATCAATATTATTAGTAAGTAAATTGACAATATTAATATAATAAAATTAATAAGACAATTTATGCACCGTTAAACTGTTAAATAAATAATGACTAAGTGTAACTAGACATACCTTCAGCAACAAATATCTTCATAATTCATAATTAAACGAGCACGTTTGGACACCGCACTATTAAAGGCCATCGTACAGTTTTACTGGAGGAAACTGACGAGTAACCATTTATTACACAAACAACTCTACTGAAAAACTTTGTTAGTGTAACGAGGGTCGCCAACTCATCAAGTATCGATCTTAGGGATCGTCCGATGATCACGTGAGGCTCAAAAGGGGAGTGGGGGGGTTTTTAGGAAAAAAAAATACGTAATATCACAAGTAGGGGGTATGTTAAGTAGGGGTATAATATGATATATTACGAGTATTTATTTTTCGTTAAACCCACGATTTCTAAACCAAAACAGCGTGTGGCCTTGAAAGACAATATTCTGAAAGTGTCAATATACGTTGTACTAAAAAATATACACGTGATTTTGAGTATCGGGGGAAATCCTCACCACATATCACCATGGAGGGGGTAGGGGTTTAAAATTGCTAAAAAACATCACGTAATAATGGACGATCCCTTAATGTAGGTTGGAAAAAGTCTCCGCTACAAAAATGCAGTGTGTGCGGTGACCATAAAATGTAAACATCGAGGATATTTAATTTTCTTGATTTAAATAGCCTTTAATCAATAAGCACTCAAAGTGATAAAATTAAATATTTCCAACTCCATTCCTATTTTATTTGGTTTACTCAACTAGAACCCGGCGTGTTTCTAAAGGAAACTGTCATGTACGGCCATAAGATAAGGTGCATACACACACGAACATTCAAAGAGCATTTTTATTAATAAAAGTATAACAAAGTGTTTTTAAAATTACACTTTTAGTCAAACTGATCGGATGGATTATTATTAGCATACTAACTACATAGTTTTTGATGAAAGACAAAAATATAGATTATGGATTGTTTTGCCATTTGCCACAGACATTTCTGAGGCCCAAGCTTTAAATACAACAAATAGCGCACAAATTACAGATTAACGATACGAATACTCTCTTGCTAGGGCTTCAGAGGACCTAGCAAAAACGACTATCGAAAAAGTATTCGAATCGTCGAGGTGTCAGTTGTATGAGAAATCATTTGAACTTTCATACAAACGAAAGCTCAACGATACGAATACTTTTTCGCAAGTCGTTCGTGCTAGGCTCTCAGATAACAAAAATCATGAATGGCAACTGAATGCTCAAGTTTGTATGCAATGTGCGGCTGTCTGTCCGTAGCCTAATAACATAACCAACACCGTGATTTGAATATATCAGGCAAAGTTAGCAGTTAAACGCTTACAGAAGGTACCTTAAAACCTTTGGTAACCAACTAAATTAGTGTTTTTCGTAACATTACCTTTCTTTAACATAAATATTTTGATAATTTGTACACCTGTATGTAAAAAAATCAATAATTATTGCAAACACAAAATATATAAAAACAGACGGTAGTTTAAAAACTGTGAAACATTCGTATTTTTGGTTAGTTACCACAATATACTTGTAAGGCATCGGTCTGACTGTTGTTCCGTATACAATAAATATTTTCAAGTGCTGATATGATAAAATCACGGTATGGTAGGCACAACACCTTTGTGTCGTTAGAAATACGAAATGTTGGTAAGTAGACACGCCAAAATTCGCCTACGCTAAGAGTACGCAGCTATATACAAAACAAATTCACTAAATCAGACTAGAGTTCGCGATCACCACATGTGCGTCTCTCGGATCTCGCTTATGATCTGGCCGGCGCGCTGCAGAGCCTAGAAACAACGATTATATGATTTTTAATTAGTAATTACTATATATTTCCGACTTACTTGATACTAATCGTAATGTAATGGCCAAAATAGACAAAATCTTTATAAGCCTATGTGTTATTCTGATGTTTAAGCTAAACTTTTCATAAAATTTTCATCAAAATCCGTTCCGTAGTTTTCGCGTGAAAGAATAAAGCCCCTCTCCCATTACGATACGCCCAGGCAACTCTGGTATCTTGCGAGTTCCGGAGAATAATCGCCGCGGAGTATCGCACATATGTACATTTGTATCGGTGCTCGCACATTACGCTACAAGTAACGTACGCTACTAGTCGCACGCGACCCCGACATGCTGGGAAGAATGGCTTATAATAAACATCCATACATCCAGTCATCTCCATAAAATTTCATATTTATAATATTAGTAGGACCATCCCAGTTTCTGCAAGTAGCGTTTAACACGTTCACACTGGGGCCGATTTTCATTAGTTTTGCTGTGAGGCGGCGCTTAAAGAAATGACACGCTTTTTGCAAACGCATTGTATGTTTGCTCAGTAGTGGCAGAGATTATGCCACTAACAAAACTCCAAGAGGTAAGACGTATTGTGGGCATTGCAAGGGTCAGCCAGGACTCAATAGCTCAATCGAATACGTACCACCGGTGGTACGCACCGCCCGATAAGACAGACTAGTGCGGTCCACCGGTGCCCGCGCCGGCCTGAACGTGTTAATCAATTTTTTAACATGCACTGGTATAGTGTACGCGCAAGTACTAGTCTCCTCCTGCGGTATGTGAGCGGCAGGGCGGGGGCTATTTCCAAACGTCAAGCTGACTCAGTCTGCCGTCGACCACCGCGACGGTTAGATGACTTATTTGTTCGAGTCAGTTCATTCCAAACACACATGAGTTAAATATCCTACGATGGGTCCGCCAATACCACGACAAGTGAAAAATTTTATTTCGAAAATTAAATTCGAATCTGCAAACATCGGAAATTACAACATTTTCATCTTTACGGAAACCTGAATACTATTGAGAAATGTTAATTTGTTTTTAAAACTGTTTTGTACCATTAATAATAAAATTTAATTGACACTTTTAACTGTGTGTTTTACTTAGCCCGGAAATAGAAAATATAATTTTATAATTTACCCGTAACATTAATTAAGATAGTTTCTAACATAGTTATCCGGAGATTTATCTGTTCTCATATATCTCGTGCTTGTCTTGACAATACGCGCCCTCCCCCGTCTCACCGCTCACATACTGCAGGCGGAGACTAGCACTTCCGCGCGGACTATAGCCAATTCCAGAAGCCATCTAAAGCCTACCTTAAGCATGTCGGCGGCCTCCTTCCGCCGCTGCGCGATGTGCTCGGACTCGTTGAGGAGGCTCTCGGCCTGGTCCGACTTGTACAGGTGCGTCACCAGCTCCGACTGCAGGTTGTCCTGCACGAAGTTCACGAGGAAGTGCATCACCGCCTTCGGGACCGAGTCTTGGATGGACTTGCGCACTATGTAGAAGTACGACTTTATCAGCTTCTCTGTAACATTTGAAAACAGCTTTTATTAACACTAGATCCTTATTGATATACTAGCAATGCGCCCCGGCTTCACACGGGTAGTGTAGTGTGTGTGTAGTGTAGGTGTTATAGCGTATGTACTCGCTGATAATGTAGCTTTCTATTGGTGAAAGAATTTTTTAAATCGGTCCAGTAGTTTTTGAGTTTATTCATAAGCATATAAAAATACAAACCTTTCTTTATACTATTATTATAGTATAGATAAAAAACCTAATAAAAGTAGGGTTTCCTACAAAAAAAAAATTATCGATAGATCAAAACCTAATAATATTAAGTTTTTGTGACTCAAATCATCTATTATGGACATGGCTGTGACAAAAGTGTATCTTAGATTTTTTATGCCTACCAATAAAAAAAAACTTAATATTAAACGTTGCACGTTCCACCCAGGATACTTAAGCCCAGTCCCTATGCCGGCAACTCGACGAGTTCTAACAAAATTTCTAATATTATATTGTAAATTGTCTGTAATTCTGAAGTCATTAAATCAAAGTTACGGTTAGAAAATAGAAAAAGATTGTGTATTAACTTCTACAGGATCGTAGTGAAAGTGAGCTACACAGCTAGTACTGACGGTCATAGCAGAGTCGAAATATATAGAAATCATTCCCAAGTGGACTTAAGCAGAGAGTGTGTAGCGAGCGCTTATAGAACATAGTAATGTGAGATTTTTCGATAGTTGAATTATTATTTTGTAAAATTCGAGTTCTAAAAAGCTCTAAGTTCAAATAAACCTTACTGATTACATGTTAAAAATTTTTTGGTTGAAAAATGAAAAATATCTCACAATAGAGCTATACATATTAGTATTTGGCTGTGAACCATTCGCGTGATTTAAGTAGTGCATGTTAAAATTATGTATGAAGAAGTGCAGTTAGTTAAAGATGTATGAAATAGATGTGGTTAGTATCAAGATAATGTATGTGAAAGAAGAAATCATGCTGCAGCCACTTTTTTATGGTTATATAATTTAAATTGGACCTAGTTTAACAAAAAGGTTTCACAGTGGATTGAATCCTTTTTGCTATACTACATCCAACTAAGCATTCATTCAGTATTTACAATGCAATAAACGATTTAAAAGCTGACGTTACACTAAGAAACTGAAAATATTGAAAAAATGCTTCGAAAGCCTTAACCTACCTAATTCGGCTAAACACTGTGTTATAAACATGCTCATTTAAATGCAGGTATTTTGCTTGAGAAAAAAAAACTATTAATCTAAACAGTGGGTTGAGAAGAAAACAAATAATACGAATATTAGAATCCAACTAAACATTCAACTAACATTTATTGAAATTAAAACTAAACATACCCCGTAACCAAAAACAACCCGTAACTTTATCTCGCTTTCATTCCAACACTTTTTCCTATAATTTTCAAGTATTTTATTTTAATTAAAATGTATTTGAAAACAGATCATGATAACTTTGACTATTTTCAATTAGTGCTGGACTGAGAGCGAACATACCTCACCGCCATATCTTAAAGCATTCTGACGATAGAAATAGACAAAGCTATACAAAAATGTATCGCTCTGTCACGTTTTCTCATAAAGTACCAATAGTACAGCTCTAAGAAATGGCGTTATATCCCCGTACAAAATAAAGTGTGAGTTTTTTGTTAGTGAATTAATTACTCTGTATATTGATATCTGGGGCCTCACTGCCTGGAGTCCTTGATATTAGAAAGAGACAGCTATACAAGATGTATCGCACTGTCACATTTACTCATAAAGCAAAGTGGCAATAATACTGCTCTTGCGCATCAATAATTGTGGTACAGAATCTGATTGGCGAATTAAAAATACGGACTTTTTAAGTCTTTGTATACTGTAATTAAGCGAATCAAATAATACAAAGTCATAATTCGGATAACAAAAAACTGACAATTAACGAAATAAGAAGGGAACCCATAACTAGACAAGCAACAAGCACACAGCAATTCAGATGAAAGGTGGTCGGAAACCTAGTGAAATGAATAAAGCGTTATTTGCACATCGCTTCTAGGAGTTCTCACCGACTAAATCACCCATATGGTTCAAATGCATCATACTGATGCCGTCTACGATCTTTTCGTGAGCTTTTTGGTCTTTTTGTCTAGTTTCGTTCTCGCTCCGTCCACCTACCATCATAAAATTAATGTTAGACAAGTTTTCTAAAGATTCAGTAGCCGGCGGTAAATAATGCACATCGTGTTAAAGAGTGAGACAGTTAGTGTCGGATTTGTATCGACATCATCTCTATCACTCAATACACCACTTGACGTTTTGTCGCTCTCGTCAGTTGCAGAACTGTCTCCGTGCGACAAAGACAGCTATATATTAAGCCCCACAGAACAGAAGAATTAGAAGTGCAATGTGTCATAATTTGTACCGGATCGACTGTCTCCAAATTGACACAAATGAATGGAGTATTTAACACTGCACACAGTTACATTTTTTTTCGATTCGTTGTTTTTATCTGAAACTACAATTGATAAGATATCTTAGTGCTTGGCGATAACGGTTACTTTGGCTTAGCGCACAAAGTACATACGACGTTTTATAATATTAAAACACACTAATATGAAATTACTAAACTAAACTTTATGTGAAAGATATAAGGATGATTTTGGCTAACTGTGATCGATTTAGTGCCACCGTGTGACGAGTGTCACACCTACATTGCACTTCTACTCATTGTTCCTGTTCTATGTTAAGCCCGAACCGATTATCTCTCCCTTTAGCTCGATGTGCATTATTAACGCCCCGGTCATTGTAACGGGCTCTCTCTGATAAGTAGTTTTTTTTTTGTTTTTAGCAAAAAAACGATTCAATTAGTAACGAGTGATGATATCGAAAAATGGTATATTAAGTAATGTTTTGAATCTCTATGACATGAATTAATGGGAAATCACTAATAAACTGAATTACATTAATGGCATCCATTTTCATTACACTTTTAAATATATTTTTTTTAGTTTTAAGCAATTCATTTCATATATCGAGTTTAATTTTCTGTAGCACAAGTTACAATTAAAACTAAGGCTAGTATGAATCTCTTAGCATTAACACATTGAATGCCGCAATATTGCGTACTTAGTAATGCGTCTTACTAACAGTGACGTAGCTAGATGGACCAAGGCCCCGGTGCAGGTGGAAAAAAATCGCAATCCCCTCCACTCCCCCCCAAATTTATTCAGTTACAAATATAGTTATTTGCAAATATATTTAGCTTTCCATTGGTGAAAGAATTTATAAATCGGTTGAGTAGTTTTTGAGTTAAATCGTAACAAACAAATATTTCCTCTTTATTATATTAGTATAGATTAAGGAGCTGCCTCTCCCTTTTTCCAAAGCCCAGGGGGCCCTCTCAGCTTCAGGGCCCTGGTGCACTGCACCACTCTGCCCTACGATAGCTACGCCACTGCTTACTAACAAAAACCAATAAGTGATTTTTATTATCAATTCCCTATCAAACGTCAATATTGCATATATTCATTAGCACCTTTTGATATATTTTTACACTATTGCATAGATGATAATTTGTATGGTGACTAAGTTTATTTCGATAATCACTACTAGCATTCAAGATATCTATGAGATCGTCAAATTATAGTAATGGAAAATAGGTATAGATTAAATTTAGTACATAATAAATATATATTACTTACCAATAACATCGCAATCGTGTTGTTCCCTGTCGGACAGTTTGCGCGAGGTATGGCTAGGCACCTCAGGTAGCAGGTTCACTGGTTTCTGTGGAGTCAGCACTTTGTTCTCGGGACTTCCATTCATCTATTTTATACAAGTTTCAGGAAAATTACATATTATGTGACAAGAATTTTACTATACCAAATCGAATTTAACGAGCTACTGAAGTATATTATATCTGTGGGCTGGTGCCAAAAGGGCAAGTTTACCGAGATTTTATCGCATGAAATCGCACTTTTTCATTAATTATTTGTGGTAAAAAGACACATCATTATCGGCATCTTTCAAAATATATAAAAAGGTCAATTTAACCCATTGAATGCCAACTACGCAATATTACGTAGTTGGTAACCATACCCGAGGCCGACTACGTAATACTACGTAGCACTTTCCTATCATTTATAAGGTGTTTGGTGATATCTGGACTTCTGGCCACCGACTTTGATCTGACGCTTACCTTCGGCATTCAATGGGTTAAGGTACATTTTCATACTGATTAATAAAGATATTGGTGATAACTAGTATTACTGATTCATTTACTCATCACTGAAAATAATGTTTGATGATATTCGCCTTTTTAGCACCAGGCCACGGGTATGTTTCTACGAGTCTTATATCTGTATTCTATATATTTATATAAAAAATCTCGTGTCACGGTGTTTGTGGTTGCACACCTCCAAAACGGCTCGACCGATTTTTATGAAATTTTGTATATTTGGTAGGTATGAGAATAGGTCGTAATGTATTTTTCATACCGCTATGATTAGGGTGATCCCTATCCAGATTTGGTCTCATTTTCTTCATTAGTATAGCCGTGCGAAGCCGGGTCGGGCTTCGAATCGAGAGTTTATTAATGTAATTCAGTTGCTGACCGTACACGACATAATCTATTAATGTTAACTACCTGTGGAGAGTTGGACGATTCACTATGCGTCTGCGACGGCGACCGCTTCTCGTGCCCGTCCGTTATCGCGGGCACTTGCTGTAATGCACGCAAGCAACTCTTATGGAAATGTTCTAATAGCAGATATTACTACTATAACTAATTACTGTGTAGTACTTAGAGAACAAAATTCAGTTCTTCAATAAGAACAAAATTATAGACGTGGGTTAAGACTGAAGCGTAGCGTAATAAAATAAAAAAGGTTTTGTTTTTTCAGCGGAGCTGAATAAACTCGACGTTATCGAATGAATTACACTTTATTCAGCTGTATGTATTAAAAATTATATTTTATGTTCTGGTTATAAAAACAATTGGTCAATCAAGTATCAAAATTAAGGTGACTTTATTTTCTTTATTTTATTGAAAACCTAATTTAACCAGTCTCGTACTTACTTCAGTTAAAAAGTGCTCAAACGAGAGAGAAACAAATTAAAATCAATTAGAAAACAAAAACATGCTAACTAGTCCAAAAAGGCGTTATATAACACAAAACCGTATCTATAATGTAATTAATTTGTAGGTATATCTATAGAATGTAGGCGATTCAACAAAAGGGTAAATGTGATAAATTCGACAATGAAGTGACTTAAGATAATATAGAAGTTATTTAAGATAATCTGACCCATATCGTATCATTCCATAATATATAACGCACACGTCACAAAGATTCATAAATATAATACTTGCATGATTAATAATGTATTTTCATTAAATAATAAATAATGGGAACATGGGAAACTTTATAATATCGCGCCTTGAAAATCACTAAACGAAAACTGACGATTTTCAGTTATCAACGCCATCTTGTGAGATTATTGTTCGTCTTCAAAATGCAAAGACATAACTTCAAAAGGTCAAATTTATGCTGCTAGATGACGCAAGTATCACTATATCACATTTTGACGGGCTCGTTGGCGCATTCGATAGAACACCTGCTATTCGCATCGATGGGTCGCGGGTTCGAATCCCACCGGGACGACATGTTTATAATTTTCTGTAAGCATGTTTTCCCCACGTCTGGTAATTTCGGTAATTAATCGGGTGAGAGTAATATCGAAATTCCGACCCTTTTTCACACACTTTGTCGCACATTTTTAGTTTAATGTCAGTTTAGTTTTGAAAATGTGTGATATGTGTATTAATTGTTGTAAAATGATACGAGACAGGGATGTACAAGTGAAAGAGAGCCCACAGATATACAAAGCGTATGTTGGAATGATTAATGCAGGGGACTCTACACTCTACACAGATTACCTGAAAATTGGTCTCCAATATACTGACAAAGTACGCTAGAGTGGACCCCCTTTCACCCATTTGGCGGAGAAACTGACGGAGAATTGACTACACAGAAAACCAAATACCTCTTTAACATATATTATGTATTTATATATTGTGTCCCTCTGATGAGGAGAAAATCTCCAATGATCAAAGTATAAAAAAAAAGTAAAACAGGTTATTCTTTTTAAATTATGTTTTATATAAAAGTTTAAAATAAAATGTTAGTTAAAATATTTGAATTAATGAAATCAGAATTCTGTCGATATTTTACGGAATAATATATTTGGTTTGATTTTGAACTTACTAGTAGCTGTATTTAAATAATTAGCTCTTCAACAAAGACAATTATTGCGAAAAATGTACACGATTAGACAATTACATAATATCTAGTGCCATCAGTGGCTTAATGATGTATGGCAACACTTACTAGCTAAACTACTCAAGCCGACTACCAGGGGAAGCTATACGCAGTTGAAATTCAGGTTATGAAGGCGTATAAACTATGAATACCACTACAAATTTCGTTAGTAACTCAGACATAGAGTGTGTTCTGAAATCAGCTGACAGTACTGTCAGTAATAGATGTCCGTTCTAAAATAATTACCATCACGGCTGTTGAAACTGGAACGTATCGACATTATATTGGACATTGGTCCTAGGGAACCGACTTTACGAATACTTTCTCGCAAATCATTCGTGCTAATTTGGTGCTCTGATGTATAGTTGAAAAAAACCCGTTAGCTATCGTTATTTAACCAAATCTTTGGTTAATAACCCATAAAATGCAATTATTAACGGTTAATTATCCGACTGCGATCTATAAAGTTGGTATTGCATTTGAGCGTTTTACAGGACTGCCCTGTAACTGTAACTGAAAAAGGAGTATTTTTTAAGCTCAATGCATGTATGTATGCGAGTTTCTTTAAACAACTTCTAAATGCCCGAAAAGATTAAGACGTATGAGGTGTTGTTGAAATCCTTATACTACATTCGATTCTAGGGCATAGTAGGGCAATCGTGTTTTTAAATTGGAGTTATAAAAGTAATTTAACGTAAACGTAACAAGCATAAAATGCGGTTAATTAACCGTTAATAACAAAAAAATTAAATGTTAATAACCGTTAAAATCGTTAATAACCGGCTTCGCATCTATACTCTGGTGTTAGACGGTTAGTATCACCCGTATAATAGACAATAGTATATATACTTTGTGCATGTTATGTACCGGCGAGGGCGCGGGGCGGGTCGGCCGGTGTCGCAAGTCCTCGAGCGCGTCCGTGGACTTCAGCATGCCCGACACCAGCGCCGCCTCGCGGTGGAAGTCCGGGTGCTTCGTGTTGATGTACGCCAGCTCGATCGCTACCAAGTTCTCTACCTGGGTGAGGAAATAAATCACTTTAAGATCAATGATATCATGGGACGTATGAATAAAAATTGAAATACTTGTTTGGAGTCATTATTCAAATCTTAATTATCATCTTCTCAATGTAATATATTGTGTAAATGTGACTCTTTTCGAGTCATTGGACTGTGAACTTGTTAATAACAATAAAAATAGTTTAAAAAAATAGACGGCTTTTGAATCGAATATAAAATGTATCTCACATGAGCTTAAGTAAGAAATAATTATTTTAGATTAAATAAAAATAATAGTCGTAAAATTATAATATTTCGGTACGAACTAATAAATGTAATTAAAATTTTCTTTTAATACTAGTGGACCCCGCAGACGTTGTTCTGCCACAATTTTGGCTTTGAAATTATATAATTATTCTTAAATTTGAATATGCCCATTTACCCACTATAATTGGCTAATATGAAACTGATTTTCAGTGGACATCTGTTATTCCAAAAAAGCTAAGAATGCATGACGTGAGCTGTCAAGATGGCGGAGTTCCGAATCTAATTTATTTTATAATTAATTTGATGCATATATTATTTTCCTGATTTTTTCCAATATTTTAATAGCTCATATCTTATTCCGGACATAGAGGAATCCAACAAATAAGATATCGTTAACATCGGTACAGCCGTTCTTGAGTTATAAACGGTGTAACTAACACAACTTTCTTTTATATTATATATAGATATAGATTACACTAGTTTACAAAATTTAACTTTTTGTCTGTTGCTGTGAATTTTGTGGGTGATTTTTTTTACTTATGACATGGTCTTTTCAAATATACCCTCAGAAAATTTTGAGCAGCTCGAATATTTTTGTTTTCGACGTTCATCATTTATGCTGATTTATTCGTTAATAACGTGGGTGTTTCAGTGTGTAAAAATTAATTTCATAAGTTTTTGCGACATGAGTGGTTCAAGCAGAGGTTGTTTAAATTACCAACATTATTTTTGCTATATATGTGGAGAATATGTGCTAAAAAATATAGAAAAGGTGTATCAGAGTGCGTTAAAAACTCCTAATTTTTCTACTTTGGGATATCGCTGGATAAAAATTACAAGTCTTCGGCTCCTGATTGTGTTTGTAAATAGGGTGTTGAATATTTAAGATTATGGAAAGGCAGAAAAAAAGGTAGTTTTAAATTTAGAACTCCAACCATTTGGGTAGAACCACGAACTTATTTGAATGACTCTTCGATCAACTTATACTATGTCAATGGAATGACTGTTACTTATGGTTTGGTTAGTGGGCAGCAATATTTAGTCTAAAACTAACTAGTAGCTCGTAATAGAATTATTTTGCCGCCACTACATATTCAAATGAGAATCATGAAACAGTTTTTTAATGCACTCGATAATAATGGGATCTACTCTCCTACCTTTGCCACAAATTTTGCTCAGCTCACTATGAAAAATATTAAAGCCAGTATTTTTGACAGACCCCATATTATACAACTTCCAAAGATACTGAATTTATAAATTCTATGAGTAAGCTTGAATTAAGAGCATGGACAGCTTTCGTATCGATGATGCAGAACTTTCTTAGAAACAGAAAGTCAGAATTAAACTGGACTTGTCAGAAAATTATACTGTCTTCTACAGACCTGCTTTTACAATTAAAAACTCTGGGATGCAATATGAGCATTAAATTCCACTTCCTCTGCAGTCACCTAGATAGGTTTCCAAAAAAAAAATAGGAAACCTGAGCGAAAGGCAGGGAGAGCGTATGCATCAAGATACACGCGTCGTAGAGGAGCGTTATCAGAGTTTTTTTGGATGTCTGACTAATTCTGGCGCCTTATACGTTACTTTCCTAAGTCCACACATAAGAGAAGAACTTTAAAGCGAAGTTTTTTGCAGCCCAACGATTGTTTAAGTTCTTTTATAATATTTTTTCCTAGTAAATACTCGTATTTTTCATTTTTGACTGTTACTACCCGGAACTCATAAACTAGAGCTGATAAAAAAAATGTACTTATATATTTGTAACTAGCATATCATAAGTAGTCGACAACAGCAAAAATTGTATCGGCAACAGATACACTGTAAACTAGTGTTATTTATAGATTGTTGACCCTTGATATAGTATTGAATGGACTTAGGGTCTCATACAAAATCAGCGTCCAAGATGACCTATATAAACGTAGCTACATGTTTATGATTATAAACGAAATATTTTAATTCATGTGATCATACGTCTGAAATCCTTGTCATAGAGATCAATTTTACTTGAACCATTACTTGTCGAATGGTCTCACATTGTGCGTAATGTATATATCGTCTTCATTATATCATTAGTATTACACACGTGTGTGCGTGCTTACCATAGAGTTAGTGGCCGGCAGACGCGTGCGCAGCAGCTGTGTAACCACGTCCACGATACGCTGGTGCAGCCGCGGGAACCGCAGCATCTCTTGCTGCACCTCCGTGCCGCAGTGCTGCACGATGCGCTGCATTTCTTCATGTACCTGTGTATACACTATATATATCCCACTGTCGGTAACAAAGAAATAACTGTACGCTGAGAAGCAATACCATGTTAACTTTAAGACATGAATAATAACCTAATATGAGAACATTCATTTTACCTTATATGGAACTTCTGCCGTGTATCTATTACATATTATACCTAATACGAATATATTAGTCACATCTGTGTACAGTAATATGTTGTCATAATATATAAAAATGTGTCTACTGACCAGCTCAACGCAGCGCAAAGAAGGATCCTCCAACCTCCTGATCTGCCTCTTGACCAGCAGCTCGAAGGACACCTCGGGAACAAACAGCGCAGGCCTGGGGCCAGTCGCGTTTCGTATCGCGGTCAAGATGTCCATACGAGTGAGACCTGGAAACAGCATTATTATTAAACTTTTTAACTTTGACGAACTCGTACGCATCGATAGGTCGGGGGTTTTAATCCGGGACAAAATATTTATAATTTTCTGTAAGCATGGTGTCCCCACGTCTGGTAATTTCGGGCATAGATGGGGTGGGAGTAATATCGAAATTCCGAACGGGTAACGAAGCACCGTTCATACATGGAAAAACCGTGAAGTGCATTATGCGCGTTTCGGTTTCAGTCTATAGACTACCGAATGCTCGAAGTAAAAATATCTATTTTTTGCTTGCGACAGCGCATCATTGACTGATGTTCTGTGGCTAAGGTACCTACCTACCATCAAGTGAACCTCATGCTCGTCTGTCGATATCTGACAAAAAAAAACTAGTACCGCCCCGGCTTCACACGGGTGCAACGTACTATACACAAAAAATAGCCTATGTTACTCGCTAATAATGTAGCTTTCTATTGGTGAAAGAGCTTTTAAAATCGGTGAGAAGTTTTTGAGTTAAATCGTAATCGTAACAAATGTTTTCTCTTTATAATATTAGTATAGATGAAACAGAACTTGATAATTACATTATTAATAATATTTTTTCAAGTCAGCTTTTATTTCTAACTAGTGGACCCCGCAGACGTTGTTCTGCCACAATTTTGGCTTCGAAATTATATAATTAAATTGACTCTAGAAAACGTTTGTATGGGAAATAGAAAAGGGCTGTTTTTAGGGTTTTCCCGGAAATTATTCGATTTTTTCTCCTTTTAAACCTTCCCTAGACCTCCACGAACATTTCAAGACTAAGATAAGATAAATCCGTTCAGCCGTTCTCGAGTTTTAATCAGACTAACGAACAACAATTCATTTTTATTTATATAGATAGATAAATCAGATATATAATATAATAGCTTAAGAACTATTTTACTGATATGTATGTCTATAATATAGTTATCTATAATATTTATACTATATTATTACTTTACTTATATACCATATTCTTCTAAGCTTTAGAAAGAGCATAATGTAATATTATTTTTAGAGCTTAATAGATACATTAAAATGTCATCTCAACAATTTTATACTAGATGTAATAATATTGATGCCTTACCTACTAACGGATGTATAGAATCCAAAGTACGTCCAAATGTTTCATGAAATATGTAACATATCCTAGCACCTCCGCACAACTCAGTTGTCTCAATGTTTCGGGCGGTTCCCTCTATAGTGGAGCAGTACGCACTCGCGAACTTTGTTATAATCTGTAGTAGAGTCTGCGACTTGTCGGATACATCGTCCCCGTATGAGTTGAGAAGAGATTGGAATTGTGATATCATTACATTTACACGAACCTGAAATGTCAAGATACATAAGTCTTTTTACTTATTATTATATTATCTTATATACACCTATATACGCCTAATTCAATTATAATCCAGGGCCCCAAGATACAGGGTTTCCTAGTTTAGGGCTCATTGTTTATTCAAGAAAGCTCTTAGGCATAAATAAGCATTATGCAAATTGTTAATTGATTTTTACGCCTTCAAAGAAATGTCTGCGAAGTCTATTTACTGGGTATATCGAAATTTTATTATTATGATTTGTTTGTACCAATTAAATGGACCATTTTTATGCACGCAGCTTTATGTATTTAAACTGTGGGCTGTTATCTGCATTGTGTTTAAGATATTTATTTTATTAGAATAGAAATATGCGATAATATGAAAAATCGCTGTGTAAGAGTTGTATCTACATTTTCTCAATTTTACAGGATACTTAGAAATACTGTGACAATCCGCCACATAAAATTTTACCAGCTTTCTAATAAAGATAATAAACAATTATTGACGAATAAAATATTTACATTGGTATATTGGCATAATATTAGAGGTTTATAAAAGTTAAGAATTATTTAGTTATGTATGAAGGAAAACTATTTTTAGGATTTTTGTAGATACATTCATCTGGTTCTTATACCGCGAAATATTCTATTCGCATATATCATATTATAATATACAATAATTTCGAACATAGCATAGGTAATGTAGGTATGATTATAATTATTAAGGACATTACTTTAAAATATGAAGCTGTTAATCAAAATCCAACATTTTCCTTAAGTTCTCCGTATGTCATTACTTCACAAAATTCGTTCCTTATTAGTGACACTATCAAATGGTGTATTAAAATCGACGGGTTCGATTCCTGGGTAGGAATATTGATTTTTCAAAAATGTAATGATGCAGTTTTTCTTTTCATCGAATTCAGCGAATATATCGCTATTTCGCATAGTTTCGGATTTGGCCATGGAATCCCACTTGAAAAGTTCATATGTATAGGTCAATAATATAAATTAAACTATTATAATATTTTTGGTGTGACTATTTCGAATATTAGACAAATCAGAAGATATCTAAATTCTAGACAGAAATTCTAAATGCTTCAAGTAAAACTATAAATAGATTGTGAGATGTATGCTATGGTCCACTAAACAACGAGGGCAAAAAAGATAGTAGAACTCATTGCAACTTTTAAATACACTCATAAAAATTCTTAAAATTACACTTTTTTATAGGTATCATTAAATAAAATATTTAAAAAACGTATTAAAATGGTGCCTTCTGCATGAGCTAACTGAGCAATTGAGCGATCACTTCTGAACATGTCCGTTCACAATTTATGAACTTAATAATTACTTTAAAGTCAACATAACAAAATAGCATAAATCTCTTGTCTGGTCCAACTATTAATGAAAAAATTACAGGGATTGAATGAAAACAGGATTTTTGAGAGTAGACCAATTAGACGGCAATTACCCATGACCATATTATTATCATATTAATTAAAATACATAAATTACCTTAAGTTCCGGTAAGCAGTCACGTATATGGTGCATGAGCAGTCTGTTTAAGGTTTTAGCTAAGTAAGGAGTGCCGTTCCGCGTCGCAATCGTTGGGTACTTTCTTTGGAGATACGTAGCTTCGTCTTTTAAGGCATCCTTCAAATACATATACAAATATTACTAATGTGGTTTATTTATTTAAATTAGTCACAAAAACCTTTATATTGATTCACTGTATACATGTATCATTCTATTTCAAAAAAAAAAAAAATCAAAAAGTATCAAAAGATTTAGTGAAGTCAAAATACAAACAAACAATAGGGCATTGGATATAAAAGTCACTGGACAGTACACTTTGATAAATATTTAAGAAAATAAACACTAAAAGAATATAAATATATCTATTAGCAGACTAATGAATGTTATACATATTTATTTATCAAGATTCAGAGCAATTCGAGTTAATGAACTATTAATAATGTATAAATTAAAAGTATTTTTGTTCCTAAAGCTTTCATTTATTCAAAACATGAACTATTTCACACATCAAAGATACATTCCATTAGGATTTTTAGACCAACTATTACAACCAAAGATTCAAGATATAAAAGTGGTAAATCTTACCATAATTGTTTTTTTATCAATAATGTCTTGTTGTGATCTATTTACTACGCCAATTATTCCCAGCTTAACGGGAATCACACGCCCACATAATATATCTATAGCATCAGTTCCTGCAATAAAATAAAAATTTATTAGCATTACTAAACTTCTTCTAAAGAAAGAAATCTAAAATTATTGCTTTAAATAACATTCAGTCCTTGTCAAAAAAGAAATATCCCTTAGAGGATGATAAGGCATTTCACTAAATTTTTTCTATATACAGATTACAGTATAATCCAGTAGCTGTTGAATTCTGCAGCCTGCCTGACTTTACATTTCATTTTTTAAATTGTATCAAGATTCTAATACTCCAGTGTTGAATGCCCAAGTGTATATTTTCTCTCTGATTAATTTAAATTAGTAATTTTCAACTATGGTAATTTACATCTTTTTGTTTGTGGAATTAATAACATTATAATCATTATTATTTTAGATATTCAATTGCAGTTAATTCTTTGTTATGTTCATACCTGCATCCATGAGATCTAATTTAGTAACCACAGCCAAAGTTCTCCTGCCATCGGGATCAACCTCTTTAGCCATTTTGATAGCCTCACTAGTAGCCATATCAGTATTAGCCGCTGTTACAGCTAGTATTATCGAATTAGGGTTTGCTATATGCTTTATAATGAGGTTTCTAATTTGATTTTCAATATCTTCGGGTTGATCACCTATTGGTACCTATAATGACAATAAATTTGTGAACATGGGCAAACTAGAATAATTTAAGTAACAGTGTAAAACAGAGAAGTGGACAAAACCAATTAGATTTTATTTATAATCAATTTCAATTTTAAAACCACCTCTTTGGACTCTGATTTATGTATTTTATGTATAAATAAATGTGTTGATTAATAAATTTACCTTGGTTATACCAGGTAGATCTACAAGAGTAAGATTTACCACTTTGGTAGAATAAATTTTTAAACTGATTGGTTCTGGACATATGCCTTTGTTGTTTCCAGCCATCCGATCTGTTTCTCGTTCTACTTCTTCTCTTATTTGATCGAAATCTGTATATATTTTTTCCTTTGTGTGCAGAAACTTGCCCCATTCTTCCAAATTAATTGTCCCTGAAACAAGAATTGGAATTAAGGAGTTTTATTTAATTTTGTATCACAGTTAATGTTTCATCATTTTTTTTCCAGATTAATGATGACAAAGTTTGGCATTTATAAAATATATTTTTTACATTTTTACACATCGTTATCTATTCCTTATGGTTAAACAACAGGACAATTTAACAGGATATTTTTATCTACACTAACCTGACGTAAAAACTGATTTAGATAGCTGGGTTATAGGGTTCCATGACTGTGTCCTAGACTCCTGGCTTCTAATTACTGAAGGTATTACAAATTACATTTTATACAATGCAACAATAATATTGTATGATCCACTACATGATTATTAATAATATATTAGTGATAGAGATGATGATATTTTTTTAGATTTCTATTCTTGCATATTAATGTAAAAATTTCACTTGTAATAAAATATACAATTATGTATTATTCCACTAAAGGAAGTGCCATAAAATCTGTTTTTTCTCTATAGCATTTATTATATTACATGCTTATCAATGCAATATAATAGTTATATGTGAAATTGATGACAAGAAAACATTTGATATAAAATTCTATTATATTTTGTACATTTACGATTACTTAAAATATTATAATTTTTAATCTTTGAAATCCAATACATATTTATAATCAAGTAACGCTCCAATTATTTCAGATTTACTTACTGCTCCAGTTTACAGAAGTGTGGGATCAAATATAATTACCATTGTATGAATGACATTGAGAATGCATTCAATACATAATACGCTATTAACAACAACTTGGTTTTCTTTGTTAAAAAATGTAAACAAGTATGATTCATTATACTATGATGATTAATTTACAGATGTCTCAATATTTAGAGTTAAGACTTATTGTAAAAAAATACTAATGCTGGAACAAGTACTGATTCTGGTATGACAATGAAATAAAAGATATAAAACTTACCTTCTTCAGCTGATCGATGTTCTTTGCTATCTTTAGGGCTGTAGACTAATTGCAGTATAAGAGGGCGGCGGGTTACTATTCCTGGTCCCCGGGGCAAGAAGGAACGTCCAACGAGGCTTTCTATAACTGAACTCTTTCCAGAGCTCTAAAAAAATGCAGATAAAGTAAACATTCTGAATACAGTTAATAAATAAAGAGATTTTAATTTAATATCAAATATACCACACTCAGTTTTAGCTTGGAAATTTATTTACAGTTATTGACAGTGAAGTTCAATTGAATAATGAGGACAATGGATAAAAGTGACATAGATATTTACATAACCATTGTTCATTGTTTTTATCAATAGAAAATGAAAATCTATCGTTGAAAGGTTGTGTCAAGTCATGAATATACAAAATTATTAAAATGCATAACAACCTGAGTTCCCAAGACGACAATCTGAGGTAATTGGATGGCATCAGCTCCAACAGTGTTGAAAACGTCTTGTAATTTGTTAATAACTGGTATGAGTGCTTCCATAATTATATTTTAATTTAATGTTATTTAAAAGATTATTAAATTCAAAGTACGACTGATTCTTGATAGCTAAATATTCATACGATTTTTATTTAACTATCAAAACACAAAAACTGACCGGTAAAAATCAGCCATATTGATTCGGACTCGAGAACAGTGTGACCAGATGGAAGAAAAAGATTAGCAGACTGATAAAAAAAATTATAATACTTTTTTACTACTACTACCCGTTCACTTTGAGAATGCTGCCGTCGACCGTTATGACATCCTCATAATAGTAATGTTGACAAAAATCTAATATAAAAATAGATACAGCTTTATTTTACTGTCTAAACATTCGAAAACTATTGTTTTAAATTAATTATTTACGAAGGCGCAAACAAAACATTGTAGGTTTATTTAACTAACCATAACCGCAATACTAGTTATTTCATCGAAATAATTTAAATAAAATACTTTATACCGGATTAAAACGCGATTTATTATTTATCCGTTTAAAGTTAAAGATGAAAGATGAAGCTTTTCAGCAACCGTGGTCATCGAAGTCACTCATTTCTGTATTACTATCCAGTCTGTGTCACTGTAATCTCTTCCAGCGCCTTCTGAAATAATTAGTTCCCTTTCTCTTTTTTTTCTTATTCAAAGAATGACATACTAAAATTAAATATATCCCAGCCTTAATTTGGTCGCTCCCTGCAAAACGGCATCGCGCCAAAAGCGATAGTGCTACCAAAGAAAGTCAATGCTCTTGCAAGGCTCCTAGGCTCTCTTTTTGCGTACAATTCGATTCTGAATGATCAAGGAAATCCAATTTAATATCACCTTTTGTCACCCTTTGTCGTGTCTCCTCCTTTTGAGAACACTTCGCTGACTGCCTCAGCCAGTATCGGAATACTTGATGTTGAGAAATCGAGCGACGTTCAGTTCCGTGGTCACTTAGAAGGGAAGGCTGTAATACGACTGCAGAGGAGTTTCTGCATCTGGCACAGGACAAGACACGCTACACGAGACCTCCAGAAGCTTGCCGTCAGTCTCGTGGTATATATTATTGGTAATAGAGAGAAGAACAAGGCTCTCTCCAATCGGCTCGATCCTTTGGCATTGCGTAGGGATGTTGGATTACTCTGCATCTTCTATAGCATATAATATTATAATGAGAAGTGTTCTAAGGAATTGTTCGGATTAATACCTGCCGTTGATTTTTTTTTAATTTAATAAGCAGTTGTTTGACCACTATCCCACCTGATGGTTAGTGGTGATGCAGTCGAGGTGGTAAATCACAACTGCCTAGAAGGTACCTATTTACTCTCGTTTTGAAGAGGCCCAGGTTGTATTGTTCGGGAAAAACAGAGGCAGGAAGGCAGTTTCAATCCTTAGCGGTTCATATAGTGAAAGATGAAGCGAAACGACTTGTACGGAGTGAAGGGATGTTGACTAGGTAAGGTGTCCCACCGTGTGTCCAGATGTCCGAAGATGAAAAGTTGAAGGAGGGATCAGATTATGCAGCTCCAACACATATTATCCAAATTGAAACTGGAAAAACACTGAGAGATCTGCCACTCCGGCGGTGGTCAAAGCTTAGCAATCGGTGATCAGCCAATAGTGGGTGACCCTATAAATTTCATGGCAAGCCTTTCCATCTTATCCAAAGCTTCTTGTGGCATTTGGCTGAAACTCCTCTAAGGTGAGAGCAATTTTCCACACACGATCGGACTTGAGTTTGGTAAAGTATAAATAACTGTCCCGGTGTGAAATAGTGCCTCACCTTAGCCAGGATATCGAAGGCCAATAGGGCCTTGGACTCGACTAATCTGCCGAAATTGAGATTATCCGATAGGGTGACGCCAAGCAACTTCAGGTGATTACTAACGTAATTATCGTAACTTTATAATATAGTGTATATATTTTCTAGTTGTCTAAATATATATAACATTAGTATAATGTAATTTCATTTTTATTCATTACCGTAACTTTATTGTCATTACCAGTCCCCGACTTTTCACTTACCGAAACATTAGGTTCATTACCGTAGCTTGCAAAAATAACAAAAGTTCGATTATTTAATATTTTGAGTAGTTAAACTCAGATACATATTTACAAAAGTAGTGCGCATCATAATTTCAAATTAATTAGATGATATTTTATAAATAAAGTGCTCGTCAGATAAGTCTGCGTGCGACGGGTGGCGTACCAAATATTGCCAGGTATAGAAAGCAAACTCTCAACCACTATGCAACACCAAAAAAATCACCAGCATTCTGAATGTTAATTCGTATTAGGTATACTTAGTATACAACAGAAAACAAATTTATATTTAGATATCACGTCGAATTAACTACTAAATTTGACGTGATGTAACAATTTTATTTGTAAATTTCAATTAGTTTTAGGGTGATGAATAATAATTACATACTAATACTCAGTGAAAATATATATATTTTTAATTTGTTACATATTGTAACTGAATAACTCCTTATTTACCTGCTCCATAAGAAATATTTACATAATCTACAATTAAATAAAACAACACCAAATTTTATATATATATATATATATATATTTAATGTAAATCATTTATCGAGAATATAGCAGAACTTCTAAATTTTGGATAACTATGGTCCATCAGTGGGTCAATCTTTCCATTCTATTTTCACATGTTTCAGATTCACTTGACTCGTTATTAGAAGAGTTTAAAGTTTTGCTGTCACTTGCATGATCAATTATAAATTTGTCCAGTTCTATGTCCAAAAGCCTGTCAGATTCAAAATATTGGTCTACGATTTTTTCAACATGCTGACACACATTATCGAATTAAATGCCGCTTCAGATTGAAGATATTTCACCTGTGGCTTGATTTAAATTTTTTTCCACAATACGTATTTTTTTTCAATGGGGTTTTAATCCTAAAACAAACTAAATCATTAACCAACAACAAAGTAAAAATATGTATCGTATAAAAATACCCCACATAAAGACATAATACCATGTACTGGTCACCCCAAAAATTACCTGTCAAGTAATAAAAAAGTTTTGAAAATGGTACAATCGGCCCTTTATTTTGCCGTTCTGCTTTATAAGCACGTTTTACTTTCAATATAACATCTCTACCAGCACTTTTTATAACCTTAGGCATGATGATTACCAATAAAATCGAATAAAAACGCCACTGCTGCACACTAATTCCGGAAAACAATATGACGGAAAGAAATTTAGTTCCAATTTTTGCCGCGCGCAGACTTATCTGGCGCGCGGTTTACCTAAGGCTTTATTGCGTAAATAACACGATTTTCTGAGAATCAGCCTATTATCTGTATGCTATCCGTCAATGTCAGAATTTTCTGTAGTAAACAGAAAATTCTGACGTTTGTAATTTGTCGAATGAATTTCAGACAATAAAATATTAGTATTCATCATATTTTTGCTAGTTTTTGTTATTATTGGCAATTTTTAAATTTGAGAGAAAACCAATTGAATTTACGCATAAATTATACTCAGACAACTTAGAAATACCGTCTTATGTTACAAAATGGCTAACTATTTTCCGAATTTGTTTACTAGGGTATTTATTTTCATGCTACTATGATATGATATTTTCTAAAATAACATTTATATTTCTTTGAATATAATGGATTTGAAAATAATTTCAGGACAGTCAAGTTGACTCAAGAGGATACACCACCAATTCAAAGTCCATTGAATTTGGTCCATGGCATATATCTTTCGACTTGAGTTGTATTCTGCCCAGTATGTGCTCGACGAAAGTTGTCTGTGAACGGAATGATGAACAGTTTTGCCAATTTTGTGTGTAAGTAACTATTTCATATTATTATTAAGTTATAACTTATCTAATTGTATCATAAAACTGGAGGGAATTGGTAGAAAGGAAGAAAGTTAGGAAATCTAGGCACAATGAATATTAATAAATTTAAAATCTAAGTGAAAAAGACTAAAAATTAAAATGACCTTCATAATGAAAAACATTATTATAATATAATAAGAAAATATCTATGTAATATGAAACCAATATTTTAAAAGCCATTGCAATAGAATGTATCGATCATTTTAATGTAACTTATTATTATTGCAGATACACTAGAGAATTAAGTATACCACATTTTCCTGATATGGTCTTTCCAAAAAATGTTCTTATTTTAGAACATAGTCTTGGTGCAAAGATAGAATTCAATCCACTTGATGCATTAAAAAGAGTATCAAAAAGAATGGAGGCTATTGAGGTTGCATGTGCTGAGGCATGGCAAGAAACCAGGTAAGAATGAATAAAACTTTTTTTATCTATGTCTTGTGTTTGTTTACAGATGTAGTTTTGAAGATCTAATAAAAAGGCTTTAAAAAGAGCATATTTAATTTATATAGTGGAGTGTTGATTATCTGAACTAATTGGGGTCATGGGTGTTTGGAAAACCGTTTTTTTTTTCTTCAGGTAATTGAATTGTATTAATCAGGACTTATCATTTTACCACTTGTGGATCCGTCAGAAGAATCAATCTGTGATACAAAGTTACTTATGCTCGTCTTTTGCTTTTTTATCTGTATTGGTAGATTTACCAACTTGGTATTCATTGGATATTTGCCTTCCTCTAACTGTTTATTAATCTCGTATTTATTTAAAGTACGTACTTTATTAATCTCGTACTTATATACCAACTTTAGCGTAATATGTGTTTATATATAACTTATATAATTACGTTAGGGGCATTTTTTTATGGCATTATTAGGGCAATTTGTATGGTGCTTGTGCCATTGAGGAAGGACAATACATATTTACATTTACATACAACATTTACGATTAGGCATTTTAAATCAAGAGTTTAATTTCATGCGGCAAAATTTAGTTTACCAACTAGTGGCTATTTAAATAAAATACTGTATACCGGATATTTAAATGTGTGATACTCGCGTTAATAAAAGACAACTAGTGGCTACTTAAAAGTCATATTCTATTCTATTCTTCATTATACCGAAAAGTCCCATAGGTCCCATAAGATTGTAGCCCATGAGGTAGGATCGCGTGGGGCTGGTGGGCGAAGTAGTTCAGATAAGCAGTTGTTTGGATAATCAATGCTCCACTGTACTTCAGACGGACCAGCTGGCCTAGCATGACCGCCACGAGATATGTCGCGCACGAGAGAAGACAAACTGAGATGTATGATATCTCGACATATTATATCTCGACATCGACAATTTTAGATATTAAAAGTCGAGTTTTAAGTGTAATTGTCATGTTAGACCCGAAAGAAATAGAGCGATAATCAATCAAAACACGAGAAATCAATGAATATTAATTGTAGATTTAAGAATCCACTAAGTTGTGTTGTTGATTTTTTTGTTATATTTATATTTTTATTTTTCATTCTAAAGACCAGATGCTGAGAAAAAAAAGAAATCATTTGATTGGACATTTTCAACAGATTATAAGGGTACATTATCTGGAAATATTACTGTTGAGGAAACAAATGAAACAATAAACTTTGAACTGTTAAAACAGAAGGATCAAATATTATTCTACCATGATCTTACATTATTTGAAGATGAACTACATGATCATGGAATTTCAAAGCTGTCTGTCAAAATTGTGAGATATATTTTGGCTTTTATACCATAAAATTTATATTTATTATTTAGCTTTGTTGCAATTTCATGTTTATATCTTATGCCCTTACTGTTGCTGCATGTGAAATTGCAGTCAATTTGAAGGTGTCTAAATGCATTGTGGATGCTGAAAACCAATTATTATTTATTTATTCAAATTCAAATTCAAAAATCATTTATTCATTCAGGTAAAACAATGTACACTTATGAACGTCAATAAAAAATACATATTAAATGCTTCTAATTTTACATTTACTGCCAGTTCTCAAATCAAGGGCGTAGAACGGACGAGAAGAACTGGCAATAAACTCGCCGCCACTCTTTTTAATCGCCAAGTTTTTTTACAAATGTTTTGTAAGGAGCTGCAACCATTACACCATGTTTCACATGACATCTTTAAGTAATTAACTGTAATAATTAAAAATATATATATAAACGAAAAATAAAAAAATACTCTTTTAATTCAAAATAATTTAAATTTCCAGAGAGTGATGCCAACATATTGGTATGTGCTGCTAAGATACTTCCTAAGAGTGGATGATGTACTTGTGCGATCATTTGAAACAAGAATGTTCCACATGCTCAATACAGATTATGTATTACGTGAATTCACAGCTAAAGAAGCTAGAGCACAGGATTTGAATGTAAGTTATGAACATAAAATTTAAAAAGTCACGAAATTAGTGTGACGTACTTTATGGATAAATTAATTATAATAATTCTGTCTTACAGATGCCAACTACTCTAATGAAAGAAGCAGACGACGTGATACCTCATTTGCCCATCAAAGAAAAACTCACCGATAAACTGGTTGTGAATTTAAATAGTAATTAATAAATTTGAATGATCTCAAATAAGTCTAAGTAATATGTTGTGTATGTGTATTTATCAGAGTACTATATAAAAGTATGAGATTCGACTATGATGTTTGGTTTATAACCCAGTAGTTTAATAAATTATATAGAATCACTTTCCACACATAAAACTGCGGCTAATTGATTTTTTTCTATATACGGTGTTTTTTAGTTATATTTTATTTATTAGCGCATCATACAAATAAAAAAATTTTTTTACGACTGATTGATTAAATGAGATTAGATTTAGAGAATTCAAATGTGAAATTATGGCGACATACGTCATAATATAACAGTTCTTTTACAAATTTGAAACAATCTGCAATTAATAATGATAATGAATATCAATTGCATATCTCTATTGATAAAGATTAATTAATTACTATAGAACATAGAAATTCGCATATCTTCATAAGCATAACGACTTTCGCTATTTCTTTTTCGATTATACGAATTGAAGTTCAGATAATTTTTCGGAAAATGGTGAATTCCTTATCGATACATGCTTTTGTTTTAAATGGTGAGTTTATAGTGTATTTCAAGGTAAAAACGATGTAATATTTAAGTTACTTTTATTATTATTATTAATGGAAAATAACGTAAGGCGTAGACTAATTTTAGTACGTTTAAACCCTAGTGGTTTTTTGATGCTATTCTTACCGTAACTTTTGAATTTGTATTTTAAAATGGTAAATAAATAAAAAATAAAATGTAATCTATATATTTTTGTAGTGTAAACAGACATATTTGTTTTTTTCTTAAACAAAAAAATAATATTATTATACCGTTTTTCAAAACAGGATTACTCTTCATAACCTTTGTGAAAGCATTTAATTTGAAGTTTGACGATATATTAGTCGCCCAGCAAGGCCTAGGATGGCCTCATACACTGCAGGTGACTGAAGGACACGAAGCTCTGATGAAATTAACAGTCGCTCTTGAAAAGCAAAAAACTTGTAATATTGTTACTCCAGCCGGCGTTACTTTTAATGTTGATTCACCACCAAGTAAAAGGTGCTTACTGATGTTTCTATAATCTAAACTTCTATACCTACTAATATTTTAAAGAGGAAAGATTTTTATTTTTGAATTTCTGTATTTTTGTATGTTATGAATAAACTCAAAATCTACTGGACAGATTTTAAAAATTCTTTCACCAATAGTTAGCTACATTATCAGCGTATCAGTATGTTACTTATAGGCGAGTAGAGAATTTTTTTGTGTATAGTACATCTACATTGCACCCTTGTGAAGCCGGGGCGCGTTGCTAGTAACTTAATAACGATATTATGATGAATGATATGAACTTCAACCCTATCGGCCTATCGCATACAATACTGATTATGTTGATTATATAATATAGTATATGTAATATGTATATAGTTAATATATGAAACTTCCTATCAAGGGCCTTACTGCCATCTCCTATAGCAATTTTATTGCAGTCCTTGATCGCGCTGTAACTTATAAATTAAGGTGGCAATAACATAGCTCGAAGAAATCGTGGTAAGACCCCATGAAGTTTTCTAATCCACCACTATTAAGTACCGTGTCTGTCACAACAATAATTATCATTTTTTATTTATCAATTATAACTGCGCCTTAGAGTAAGGGTTTGGGCATAAATTGATTAATTATGTAGATGTAGCAGTTGAGATATTATGAACCAATTCTAGAACCTAACCTATCAGAATATCTCGGAAGAGCTTTCCCGCTGTTTTGTTATTTTTCTGATTATTATCTATCGATTTCTTGATATAATTAATTAATATAAAAATTAAAAATTTTATATTCACTTTTTCATTTAACGATCGGATATCGATAAAACAATTATATCAAAGGTAAAATTGATTCGCTGCCGATAAAGTGTACAAGTTATGTTACATTGTCATATTTTAGTTGGCTTTATAAATATTAAATATATTCTATAAATATGATTAATTTTGTTTTATGATTATTAAATCTTTTAACCTTTGCTGGACGAGCGGTAAGGTCCCTAGAGACTGTATGTATAAGAGAAAACAAGACTGCAAAAATTACCGAGGTATCAGTCTTCTCAGTTGTGGATAAACTGTATGCAAAAACTGATTGAATGTGTAGTAAAAGTGACGGATGAGAAGCTATGGGGCTTACAAGCTGGTTTTAGAAAGGGAATGGGATGTGTGGATGAAATCTTTTCCCTCAGGTAGTAGAAAAATTTCAGCGTAGTAGAGAAAATTTTGGCAAAAAGCCAAAAGGTGCGCATTTGTGGATTTAGAAAAGGCTTATGATAGAGTTTTCCGGAGTGAATTGTGGTCATCGCTGTCCGTGTACGGGGTGGATACTATCTTGGTCTTTGTATGAGGGTTCTAGTGCTTGTGTCAGGATAAACGGACGTTTCCACTCCGGGTTTGATATCCATAAAGGTGTCAGACAAAGATGTGTGGTATCACCGTGGTTGTTCAATCTGTTCATGGGCAACTGTCTGCATGATATGAAAGAAAGTGAGTGGGAATTACGAATGAACGATCTGCCGGCCTAGCATGACAACCGCGACAAAATTTTGTCGACCGTTTTCTCGTGTTTTAATCGATTATCTCTTTATTTCTTCCGGGTCTAACATGACAATTACACTTAAAACTCGACTTTTAATATCAAAAATAGATATATTTGTCGATCGAGATATCTTTTCTATCAAAATTGTCGATGTCGAGATATCTTACATATTAGTTAGTCTTCTCTCGTCCGCTACATATCCCGTGGCGGTCATGCTAGGCCGGCTGATTGTATATCTGGGATCTATGTCTACTAGAGATGGGAAGTGTGAGGGAGATATTGAAAGGAAAGTGAAAGCCGGAAATCAAGTGAATGGGGCATTGAACTCCTTCTTGAGTAGCCAGTTGCTGTCCATAAAGGCACGGTTAGCAGTGCATAAGGGTGTGTTAGTCCCAACATTGATGTCCGGAAGTGAATGTTGGGTATGATAGAAGAAACATGAAAGTAGAATAAATGCAGTGAAAATGAGTATGTGTGGTGTAACTCTGAAAGATAGAATAAGAAATAGCGAAATTCGAGAGCGTTGTGAAGTAAAAGACGATGTAGTGACGAGAATTGAGAAAGGTACGTTGGTTTGGGCCCGTAGAAAGGATGGATGAAAGTAGGGAAAATCCCAAAATAAATCCTGTATATACCTATAAGTGTAAACTGACCCTAACAGACTTTTACTTTGAAAGCATTAGATTGATTGAAATGATCTAACTATTTAAAGGTACGAACGTTGGAAAGACAGTTGTAGTATAAAAGTGAAAAATGTAGAACCAAATGATACAGGAAGATGGCGTCTTACCGCCACCGGAGAGAACACTACAATAACAGGCTGGACTGAGCTGCATGTGAGGGGTAATGTTAGCCATATATTAAGAAATAGGTACATCTGCATAATATATTCATTTATCGTGCTTCGTATGATGGAAAGTAAATTCCCAAGTCTCTAGTGATGCATGGGAAGATTCCTTTTTGTCTGTTTTACTGATAATTTTTCTTTACAGGCAAGTTGGTGATCAGTCTTGTATGTCCTGTTTGAACGAAACAATATTTTTAATTAGCGTATTTGCAATATAAATTATTCAACAATGCTGCAGAGATTATGAATTTAACAGAGTTTGAAGTCGCCGTTTTATCTTGAAGAAGCTCAAATCTTTGTTTCACAATTATATTGCGATCGTCTGAGGTATCTTAAAAATAGGTATATGTCTGACTTTCATTAAAGATACATATTTTTTTAGAAGAGGCATCGATAGCACCCACTCCTTCAATATCTCTGCACGACGGGGATAGTAACGTGAAGGTAGACTTATCCAGTCAGGAAAATTCCTATTGTCTTGTTGCGAAACCGTTTTCTGACAGTGCCTTGGTACCAGGGCACTGTACAGTAAGCCTCGATCGCACAACAAGAGCTGTGCAGGGGAACTGGAATGTACTATTGGGAGTGCCGGGGAGGGTTCCAGAGATCTCTTTACAGAGGAAGGTTGTTGTCGAAGGTAATGTATGACGGAACCCTACTTTAATATCTATTCTGAAGTTATGTAGCGACATCAACCACAAATATGAAGATGTCAAGATTTCAAGAATCCACTGAGTATAAATATTATACAAGTTTTAGAGATAACATAGAAAGGTTATTTTGAAGGTATCACGATGGATAGCTCTATTTTAATGTCTACTTTGATAGAATAAATAGCTATACTTAGAATAAATAGGACTTGAATTCGTGTATGCGGTGATATTAGTTATTTCGACTATGTATTTGCGTGTTGTTCCCACGAGAATGTAAGTGCGTGCTCCTATTTCACCATGCCTACTGCTGATAGAGGACAAATCTTTGTTTTTTTCTGGTTTATATTTTTTGATTATTATAGTTAATTACATAAAGATGTCATGTGGAATATGGTGTAATGGTTGCAGCGCCTTACAAATATTTTGTAAAACAAAAAATTGGCGATTAAAAAGAGTGACGAAGAGTTTCTTGCCAGTTCTTCTCTTCCGTTCTACGCCCTTGAGAACTAGCGGTAAATCAGAGCGGTAAGCCTTGAGAACTAGCGGTAAATGTAAAATTAGAAGCATTTAATATGTACTTTTTACTGACGTTCATAAGTGTACCTACATTGTGTTACCTAAATGAATAAATGATTTTGAATTTGAATTTATATCAGTGCCTACAAATGGATAAGAAGTGAATGTGAGCGCGATTCATCGTGTACCTATAGCTTCCTGCAATAAATTTGCTTTAAGTACCTATACATACTTAAGTTCCATTTTTATATTAATTATTTTTTGTTTGGTATTTTTAGCGGAGCGTCTCGATGTGGGTTACATTCACGATACAAATACAAACAAACTGCACCTCCATTGCAACTTACTACACTCAGTGAAAAATATAACCTTCTGCCGGTTTCAACGGACATCTAAGAATTTCGGCTATAACGTAGTGGATGGACTAAGCGATGGCAGCCATAGGTATTTTGTTTTTGATACATTCTATCCTTAATTATTTTAACGTATTTTGATTTAATTTCATCAGTTCGTATTTTTTATATTTGTAGTTGGAACCAAGTATCTAAGTGGTTAAGTTGAGTTTACGTATCTTTTGTTTGCTTCTATGGTCCAGTTGTATACCTAAGTATAGCGGAGGTCCTGGATTGTGATCCCAGGGAAACATTTAAAAAAATTACTTGCTCGTAAAAATGGCCATAGAAATTTGTCTACCCTATACTCCACTTGGTAATTTACTTCTTTTAAATTTCAGTTATTACGGCAAGGGTTTTCTATGGAAGGAGTGCGGTATAACAGTTGAGAAGCCAAACCAAGAGGACTATGGCACGTGGCGCTGTACTCTCGGGCTGACGACGTGGGTCGGTAATCAAGTACAAGATCAACCACCAATGCAGGCTCTGATTAGCGTCGCACCGAACTCACGGTGTAGGTATTTTGGACATTATGCTCATCTATTTTTGTTTATTTACCCGATTATTTGATTACTTTAAGCTGATGGTATTTCTTCAGATAAACGTTTAGACCGGGAGATGGTGACACAAAATATTTGGTCATTTGTATCAGTATGGTGGCTCTTCAGGTTTAATACGTAACACATAAATGATGATCATTTTCCTTTTTGTAATTTCGTAATTAGACCCCTGAAGAACCGCCATACTGGCACAAATGAGCAAATATTTTGTGTCACCATCTTTCGGTCTATTAGTTTAACATGCGATATATTGCTCTGAAAAAAACTGTTAGGGGCGACTTAAAATTAAAAATGTATGCAGTTTTTTTCGTCTTATCAGTTATTATTATTTCACATTATTAGTTATTAGTGAAGTTAGTACATAAAGATGATATAATGATAAGGGAGATGCTGAAAATTAACAAATTCATAAATCGCTCTTCTGCTCTATAGCACACGCTGAGTCTGCTATTTCCCGATAAGATCTTTTCTTTATTTTATTAAATTTAATAACAAAAGGAAATATAGTGATAAATTATTTAGTAGCACATGCAGCGCCAAGAATATGAGACACCTACCATTTACATATTTACGCTAATAATGCCTCCAAATAATTTCATGTCTGGTTTCCGACGGGCTTGTTGGCACGTTCGGTAGAGCACCTGCCGTGCACATCGATGGGTCTTGGGTTCGAATCACATCGGGACGACGTTTATATTTTCTGTAAGCATATCTTCCCACGTCTGGTGACTCCAGGCATTGAACGGGTGGGAGGAATATCGAAATTGCGACCGGGTAACGAACCACCGTTCATCGATGGAAAAAACATATTGGGCGTTTCAGTTTCAATCTATGAATATCCGAATGCTCGAAGTAAAAAGTAGGTCGATAGCGCATTATTGATTGATGTTCTGTGACTGGGGTATTACCTACCATCAAGTGAACCTCATGCTCATCTGATATCTAACATTAAAAAAAAATTCCCATAATTTCGTAGTAAACACTCGTTTCCAAGGAGATACGCCTGAGCACGACGATGTAACCATATTCGTGCAAGAAGACGGCTCGCTAAATCTGATGTGTCAGGCGACCGTCTCTCTCACGTACTGCTGGTTCCAGCATCCGAATGGCTCGCAGTTTACTCCTGTACCACTTGTCAGTGAAGATCAACCATTTTGGTAGGGAATATTTACTTATACTATGTATTTGTTAATTCATTAATTTTCAGTAAAAAAATAATGGACAAGTAGAAGAGGTTAAAAAATAAAAAACACTATAAGGTCATATTGGAATGCTTCTCATTAATATTAAAAAATCTTAATATCACTTGTTTCCCATATATCATAATTTACGAAAATATAAAGAATCCGGCCGTTTTGAAATACTTGTAATTGGGAAGATACTTCAGAGGTGTGAGCACGAACGACTATCGAGAAAGTATTCGTATCGTCCATCTGTCAGTTGTATGAGAAATCATTTGAAATTTCATACAAATGACAGTTCGACGATACGAATACTTTTTCGATAGTTGTTCGTGCTCATCCCTCCTAGACTTACTTTTACTCTTATTGTCTGGCCTATAAACGTATAAAAATGATTTATTATTTTTATCATCATCATTTGAGGCGATTTCGGATTATCGGACGCTCTAATTGTTTCTAACTCACATCTCAATATCGTATAAGAATGGCCGTTTGGTTAAATGGGACATATAAGCATTTTATGTCTTACTCTTTTTATAGAATAGAAGACACACGGGCAGATGGCTCAATTGATGGTGAGTGATAACCGCCGCCTATAGACACCTGCAATACCGTAGTCTTTTATCTCTTTTTTTTCAAACATCGGAATATGTTTTTATTCACCCCTGCGTCGGGACTGTACTAAGACGCAGGGAGCGTGGCATTTTACCCACTAAAAACTAACGGTCACCTTCAGTAAGATAACAGCTTCTCGTGCCCTTATCTTCATTAAAAAGTAACTTTCAAGATATATTTTATGCAACCCATCTCTGATGCAGTGGCGGAATCATCATACAAGCCTTGTCCGTACGGCTTGTCGTATTCATGCAACCATAAAAAAATAATGCCCTTAACCTTATTATATATATAAGTCATAATAGATAACTGATATGGTTACGTTAAAGTCGGCAAGCCGGGTTTGTGAGCTTGTATGGTGGTCCACTGCTTTGGTGTCTCAACCTTCTAACACTAGAGTGCGGGTACGTTGATGGCCTAGGTATATAAAAGCCCAACAGGAAGTTCCCATTAATTAATATTTAAAACTTTAGGTACACTGGCGAAGGATTGGCCTCTGGTCACTGTGGCATTACTTTTAGTCACGTAACCAGTGAAGACGCTGGAACGTGGCGATGTCACATGGGGCCTCAACGACAGTTAGGTCTAGAAGTATCGAATAATCTGCGAGTCAGAGTCACAGGTCCTTTAGCAGCTAATAGGAGGGAAGTAGAAGCGACAATTGGACGATCGGTGACTTTGTACTGTCATACGTCTAATGGAAATAGGCCTTTGGAATACTGTCGGTTCCTGTCGCCTTCGTTTTTGGGGATTAATATCGACTCGTCAATTACTAAAGAGAAGTGAGTACTTTGATTAAATTAATCTTTTATTTTCAAAATTTCTTTGGCTAACAAAGACCTCTCTGATAGGTAAAGTGTTAAAGAAACGCAAATATGGATGCCAAATATTCGTCTCTGCTTATCTGTGATGTTTCTTTCATTATACCCCAATATATTCTCTACCGCCTACTCTATTATGTACCAACGAAAATGCAAAAAAAAAACTACTAATACTATTAATTTGTTCACTTTCATTTACGTAATAGTTTACACGTGCAAGATCTCTTGGAAAAAATAATGAATTAATGAGTAAGTTATAATAAACATTTCGTTACAATGGCGATACCGATGATTCAATATTTGCATAAAACATTAGTATACAATGACCATCGGAAATTCTATAAGGCGGTATAATTCGATGCTTTGAACGATAACCGCTAGCGGTGCATGATATGGTTTACAATAATGTGTCGATAATATGGACGCTGTTAAGCAATACAGTGTCAACCCACACGGTTACCATTTTGAGAAAATTGAGTTTGAAGTTTTAATCAGGTTTATAAAATTTCTTTTAAAAAATAACTGAAATAATAGATTTTTTGTAATTATTATTATTAGACTAAATATATGTAATTTTTCTTGATAGCAATCAAAGTAATTGAATTTAATGCATTTTTATTAAATATTTTAAACATTTTAGGTTTTCGTGCTCGCTAGTTTTTTCAATATTTTTGCTATTAAAACGATTTAAATGATACATATCTCTTTTGAAATATGTACTCCAGCTCATAAGAAAGCGATTGGTATCAAAATTTACATTTTTGTAATTTTGTGGGTTGACACTGTATTGTTTAACAGCGTCCATATAGGGAAAGCCCCAAGACGACAATGTTCATGTATCAAGGTCAGATAATGCAGTTCCGTATACAGATATACATATTTCTAAGTTATATTAGAATGTGTATATATTTTTCTTATATAATTTCTCAATTCTTTTATGGAATATGGGGCTAAGTGATCACCGGCGCCCATAGACGTCTGCAAAACTAGAGGAGTTGTAGGTGCGTTGCCGACCTTTAAAAATTATGTCAACGTCCTTTATCTGTTGGAAAATCCTTATTACACAGTTAAAGTATCCCTAGAAGTTAAAAACTTATGGAGTATGTATAACTGTAGCTTAGCGGGACGCTTCCATTATTATTAGAGGAATGATTTTAATGTTTCTAACGAATATCTCAAAAACTACTGGATCAATTTTAAAAATTCTTTCACCAATAAAAAGCTACATTATCAGCGAGTAACTAAGGCTATTTGTGTATAGTACATCTACATTGAACCCGTGGGTGTTGCTAGTTCTTTTCTCAAATGTTTGTATAATATTACATATTATTATAAATGGTAATAATTTTGGTTTTTAAAAAATGTAACTAATAAGTTTCTTGCTGTCTCTTTTCGATATAAGTATAATTCCAAATCGATAAAAAAGGTCTATTAAAAAGTACTACTTGTATAAGTTTACATGAATAAAGTTATATTTGTATTATATAATATAAGTAGTTATTAATCATTATTAACTTGTCATCCCAATCTTATAAAAGTTATTTAATGCAAGTACTCATAAGCGACGGCAATATACTTATGACCCTTAGAAAAAACGACCATTAGAGTAATAAATGATTGTGAACTGTCAATTCCATTAATTACGGCCATAATTTATTCTAGCGCCATTTTGGATCGCTTTTATTTCACCCCAGGACGAAACCTTGATATCGGGGATTGTTCTCTAACAATTAGTTCTGTACAAGAAGATGATATTGGTAATTGGACCTGCGCTGGTATAGTTGACGACGAGGCTATGGAATCAAGAGATACGATACGGGTTTACCTTTCAATTGGTAAGTTAATAAATAAAAAATATTGCTAATTAAACTTGTTTATATATGAATACCGCATGAGAATATTTGAAACTGTTAAAGACAATGGTTAATACACGTTGCATCTTAGAGCGCGAATTCGATTGTCGCGTGACAAGACTGCTATCTTCGCTGTTACTTTTATTCACTAGATACTTTGTTGAAAAGGTGGGCAAATAGGCATAATATATGATGTAAGCTAGTCTAGTCTAAAGAATCGGTTAATCATTGATCTATCCTGAAGTTGAGGTATCATCAATTGAGCCTCAGCATCTTACAAACAATTTAATTCGGACGACACGGATTCGACCGTGTTTTTTATTTTTTTATAAACAGGGCTTTGCTACATTGTAATGATTAAAAATAGTAAAAAGTAATCATAAAGCATACCGGCTTCAGATGAAGTCGGTAAAGCTAAAATACTTGGTATGGACCATGGTCTTGACGCGGGATATAAATATTTCTTTGACAAAAAACCAATGAAAGAAATATTTCTGTGTAAAAATCCTGGCTAGCAAGCTAGGAATGAAAATGCTCTCTCATTTACAATTGGGATTATCCATTTGGTTCTATAGAATAACTCCAATTGGAATGTAAATTCTAAGGTTCCAAGAAGGCTTTAAAAATAATACGCATTATTTCAGGAATAGTGCCTCGTCTCCAAGCCGGAGTGATAGGTGCCAGTGTTGGGATATCCGTCCTAGTTGTACTACTCATTGGTTACGTGTTGTACAAACGAGGATCCAATATACTCCCACTGTTTAGACGGAACGAAAATCCGCCTCCATCAGATGGATTTTCATTACAACGAATGTCGGGTAGCACTCAAGATTCAGCGAGATCTAGTCAAATAAGCAATGAATTGGGGACAGATTTAGAGCAGCGACAGAGAACTCAGCATACCTCTTAAAACATTTCGTATCTGACTGAGCAGGCTTTCCGAAATTGACCTTCCTTGGACATTTTTTTATGTTAGATATCGACAGACGACCATGAGGTTCACTTGATGGTAGGTGATACCTCATACAGAACATCAGTTAATGATGCGCTGTCGACCTACTTTTTACTTCGAGCATTCGGAAATTCTTAGACTCAAACCGAAACGCGCAATATGCACTTCAGAGTTTTTTCATCTTTTTCCATCATGTTTTTCCATCCTTAGACACACTAATTGTTGTTATTTTATCACTGTTGTTTTACGATTAGCTATTTGCTATTTGAAAGTATTATTTATAAATATTGAATGTAAATAAGCGCATTATGGAAAGGAATAAATTTTTGAATCCTATTTTTCTTTTCTTCTTGCTATCTTATTTATAATTATAAATACGTTTGGAAAATAAATTGATAAACACATTTAGTTTATTTATTTTATTATTATAAATTAAGAAAGATTACAACTTAATACAGCACAGCACCGTAGGAATATTTATTATAATAATACAGAATATCACATAAGGGCCAAAGGGACATTCCCATTTGCTCAAATATGAATACAACCCTAATACTTGTAGGTAACAACTGCAAGTGGCCAATAATGTTAACTACTATCGTTGTATTGACATTTTTATACTAGTTTTCTTGGTATTAATAAGCACGATACCTATGATACATAAAAAAACAAAAAAAAAACAGAAAAACAAGATCCTGTTACCTACTTGTTATCACAGTGAACTATTTTGTATGATATGAAAATGTATTTATAATGGTGAGGGAGGTTACAAATATGTTTGTAGGTACTTAGTGGTTTTAATTGGAAACCGTATAATTATATGACAAAATATTTTTTTTTAATAAATTCTCAGGTAAATTTATTCGTCAGATAATTATACTCAATAACAGATGTTGAAGACTATGCTTCGCTATAACCGAGGACTATTCTTGAAATTGAAACCTTCGAGAAGAATTTGTTGATCGCTTTGACAATGGTTTTGACAATTTGTTTGATGACGGGCGGTGCCAGGTCATCCATGAGTTGGCGCCAATTTTCATTTGCAAATTGTAGGGTTGTCTCCGCTGAAAATAAAAAAGGTCTTAGTATTTTAAGGGTTCTTGGGAAGTTAGAACTTTTGTGTAGAAAGAAAATTATACGAGAAAAAAAAGACTTTAAAAAATATAGATAATACGAGACTCGACATTCTATTGTAAAGGAGATATCAGGAAAGATTTTAAATGTTTACTTCAAAGTAAAAAAATGAATAATCAACACGACTATTAACAATGTCTTGACGCAATTAAACCAGCTTGATGTGACAATATTAAATTGGAGTCTAAGGTCATTGCCAATAAACCAGATTGGTAGTAGTTTCATTACCGAGCTGTTTGTTTCCGTTGAACAGGTTCTTCAAGTCGAAAGTGGTAGACTCGATTTCATATTTGTAATTCGGCGTCGCTAACTTGAAATGGTCGCCCTTGCTGTCCTTGGTGTGCGACAATTTGCTGGTGATTTCGACTTCCACGTTTCCTGTTCATTTTAAAAGTTAAATTTATTGTTAGTATTAGTGATTCGACAATGTACAGATAGGTGCCAAAGCAAACATTAAAAAAAAATATTGTATCTACTGAAATGCCAACCGCATGATTCTCGATTATAAATATAGGTATGCATTTAGTGGAAACTAATTTTAACTAGAGAAAACGCGTTTTAACTAAAAACGTGTTTTAACTGTAACATAATATATTCTGAAACTGTTGATAGTATCTGTTGTTGGCTGTCCTTTTTATAATAAGTTAGCATACAACAATAGAAAATGTCACTAATATTGATTGATATATTTTTTTTGTTTTAAATATTTTTTCTGAATGGCGTGGTAAAATCCAGTAAATGGCATCGTTAGTTTCATATTATTGAGGTATACGTATACTTTTTGTATTTACTCATAATTGATTTTAATACTTACGGCACTTAATAATAGCATCACCGTCTCCTTTGATAGGGAGGATTAAAATTTTGCCATCAGCGTTGTAGAGCGACGTCATACTTAAGTTGCCTTTGAAACCTAATTTGAACTTTTCTTCTTTTTGTCCGATGTCGATCCTATAATAAGCGAAAACATTGAAAGAACTTTACATAGAATAGCCAGTTTCCTCTACGTAAATGTATTGTTACACCGAATATGGTGCCATGATTCTTTTCTATTGTCTTCTATCCTACTAATAAAATTTTATATGCAAAAGTTTGTGAGGAAAAACTACCGAACGGATTTTGATGAAACTGTACAGTAATATAGCTTATAGATAAATCAGAATAACACATAGGCATTGTACCTAAATTACACAATTATAATAAAAAAATGTGTAATTTGGGGATAATAGGTACTTTACAAATTGATACAGCTACTTACAAATTGATACATTTGTCGCTTTTAGTATCTAATGTAGATGAACTTTGTATTTTACATTTAAGTAATTTGGACGAATAGTTTTAAAAATATCAGGATAAAATTGACTTGTGTGGAGCGCCAATAATTTCGCGGAATTCTACGTTGACGAAGTCGCGAACTGAAGCTAGTTGTCTATAATTTATGAATGCATACAAATTCTAAGAACCGCGGCTAGTGTTTCTGTTGATAAATTTTAACTTAATGTATCTGTCATTTTGTTTACATAGCATTGTTTGCGTCGGTATTTACATTGAGTCAGTGCTTCGGCTAATTGATCAATTTTATGGAAATTTTTCAATGATATTTTCCTGATCACTGTGGGAATATCCATATAAGAGAATGTTTAAACATACTAGCTATTGTCCCGACAGCTACATAACTGCATCTTTCGCACATAAAAATAATTTCCTAGCACTATCAATATTGTCTCTGAAGGTGTAATTGATTATAAAATTAAGAAAAGTGAATAGACTTCATAGATCAGCGTGCTTCACTACACAACAGTGGTCGAACGCTGATCTATTTCTGAACTGTAAACATCTTTGTGCAAATATCATGTCGATCTGTTGATCCGTTTTGTCATGAAAGCAGACAAAGAAGGACTGAGTGTCAAATACTCAAACGTACCTAAAACACAAGCAACAGGATATCAATCGCTGATGTGCAATCGATATTTCAATTTAGTCTAATCTAATCTACACTTTACGACTTTTCCATAAACGGTAGTTTGTTATTCAGTTTTTCAATTTTCTCGACATCTTTTCAATACTTGAAGAAGCCAGAAAAAACAGTTTTAAAAATCTTTCTAAACATGCTATGCCATATGAAAGGCGGGATTTGAACCCGTGTCCCATCGATACGTAAGGCCACCTACAGTACCAACGAGCCTTTTTTACTATCACTTTAATTATACTAGTTAGAAGTAAGAATAATCACTCACATTAAATCCGTTAACAACCCTTCAGAAAGACCGTGCATTTTGGCTTTCGTAAAAGTCAGTTTGAGACCATTGCCATCAATATGAATGTCGTCCAAATCTACTGGGTCTATTGAAGGGACTCCAAGCTCCGGTATTCCTTTTCCAAATAATGGAAGACTCTTCTCTATTTGCCCTCTCAGACATTGTTTGAAATCGGGATTTTTAAAATTACATGGTGTTATGTAGGGTGCTGTAAATTTAAAATATCACTGAAATTAGTACAACAAAACATTGACTGTAGAAAAGGGTAAGTAACATGTTCAAAAGATGATCATAACACCTAATTACATATCACCTAATCGTAAGAAAAAGCATCGGTTTTGTTTGTAATTATTAAGGTGATGCAAGGAAATTTGACCTCAAAATAAATAAACGAGGTCATAACACTGTTGAGAATATTTACTTATTGCTTTAATATACCAAATAATATTTCCCAAGACATTACGAAATGTTCTATTGATTACCTATTCTATTATATTACCTATATAAAAATAAAACCGAACTAGTTACCGAACTATAGAATTGAATTTTATTATATTCGACATACAAATATGAACGTCTTAGAAAGGAGAAGAAAGGTGGTAAAAAATAGTTTTAGTCGATAATAGCGTTTAAACATAACTGCAATAATGCCGTTTATTTTACACATGGGTTTATTGTACAAATGGGAACGTCCGCGATTTATTCAATCAAAAGTTATACATTAATCTTTTCAAAGTAATTGATATTACACGTAATATGCTTAATTGTAAAGGCCTTGTCATATTCTGCGTCTCAGTTTTAATTTTTTGGTATATGTTAGACATGACAATGTGATTTGAGTTGAAATAAATATATTTAGTCGTGTACAAACATTTACTTAATTCAATAAAACAATTTACAAGTGATTTACGTTTTTTTCATAAACAAATCCCTTCTGAACAACTGTTTGCAATAAAAAAAACCTTCATCATAATCAAGGAACAGTCATAGTAGGTTTTAATTAAAAGTTACCACGAACGACCATGTGTCGTAATTTATTATAATGCTATGAAAATAAGGACAACAAGACTTTGCCATTTGCTTAATTGTACTTCTGTGTCAAAATTTTACTAGGCATATCTTGGGTTCGTCTTAAATACCGAAGGATAAAGGTATTTTCCTAAAGGAAAATGTTGAATAATAAATGCCCTTTTAAGTTTTAACATACCTACCACACGAGTGACTATTTCATATAATACTTGTACATAACTTGTAAAACCACAGAAGTTGTCTATTCAATATGATAATTTGAATATTTATATGTAAGTCACAGCTTAATTTCCTTAGAAAAAACGTGATGTTTAATGCTAATGTAAGTCTAGTGTGAATCAGTGTTCATACAATTATTTATCTTTATAATATTATCAGATATCAAAAAGTTGCGTTTCGATATAGTTTTTCATTTGTAGGCCGATTCATCTATACTAAGATTATAAAGAGGAAAGTTGTTACGATTTAACACAAAAACTACTCGACCGAATTAAAAAAATCTAAATCCAATTGAAAGCTACATTATCAGCGAGTAACATATACATTGCTATCGGATCGCTAGTAATAAAATAAAGGAAGTACATATATTAAACATCTTAAAACTGTATTAAAAGTTCACTAATAAAAAAGGTTAAAGAAATTTTATACTATTAATGTGAATTATTTGGTGTTGTGTCAAAATTATTTAAGTAGATCTTATTTGAACCCAACTCGGATTGGGTACTCAAAAATACTCGCAGTAGGACACAATCTTAGTAAAACCTGTAAGCATATAATTACTTCCGATTATATCAAGAAGTTAAGACAAGACATACGAGTACTTAGATATTTAAATTAGGTAGAATGTACAGAATTACTAATAACAGTAGGTATATCAAAATGTCTACTAAATAAATATTACCATGACTATTAAAAAAAATCTTTGTATTTTTTCCCAAGTGGATATTATAATTCTAGGTAATGTAATAATATAACTAGCTCGATGCTGTAATGTGTGTTCAATTAACATCGTCAACATAGAAGATATAGCCTCTATTGTTTATTTAAGAGTTCTGCCAATAACTCAGATTACATTGATTACAACCGTAGTAATTATAAGTAATTATGATTTACAAATACAGATTCTCTTAAAACAGTTTCATTGTTTCTTTGCATACAATATAGACAACATAATATAAGAACAACGTTTAATTTTATTTCCAACAAAGTGTAAAATAATCAGAATTTTTAAAGGAAAATAGTAAATAAGACGCGAGAAACCTTTTAAAGTACTTATTTTTTTTATTCGAAGACAGTCGAATATTCAAGCCACTTTATTCATATTTAAATTATAATATTGTAGAAGCAACGATCGGTTCTTACCGATAATAAAAGGTATTTTTTTTATATAATTTGTTTGCTGATTTTAAAATAGATACATGGGTTTCTTTAAAGACGAAAGTATAGTTACATGACAATATATACATTAGTTACCTATATAAGTTTGTTTAAAAAAGATATATCCATAGAGTTAGACTATCACATAATAAGATACGATTTTTCTTTACATATTCGGACTTCGAATGATCTTTTGACTACATATTTACATATTATATGTTAAAATTTGCTGCTTTAACATATAATATGTATGTGTATGAGGCTTTATATAGGCTATAAAACCTCAATCAAGTCTGTGATCTACTTCATACCTGGTATCGGAAATATCAGGTTTTAAGTCTTTTAATTTGTACTTAAAATATTTTCCGTATAAACGTTGTGATGATTACCTACTCCTCTATTTGACCTTGTACTTTAATAAGTAAAAATAGTATTTTTTTTTTCACCAGCGAGTGAATTGCTTTTAAGGAAAAGAGCCATGGAAATTCCCTTACTTAAAAGTATTTTTAGCGAAACTGAGTAATTAAAAAAAATATAAGTAGACATTTCGCGAAACAGGTATAAAGTGAATTTTGCTATGGAAGTAACACAACAGATATACATACACAAACACATAACATGCACACTCACAACTACACATATGCACTGCATACTCATACTCACACTGCAGTCCCAGTTTACTTTACGTTTATTTTTAGGCAATTTACGATTTTTCTTTATTTTTTTAAATGATTATCTTTTAGGAAATAGGTTAAGTTTTACTGTAGAATTTGTAATTTTTGGCTGATGCCTCAACATTGGTGAGGTTCTGAAAACCAGCGCTATGCCAAGAATGTTGACATAGCACAAGCTGAGTAACCTCACCATTTAGGTAGCTCCTAAACTAATTTTTCTTTTTTATGTTTGATATTGTATTTTTATTTTATTGTTTGTTATCTAATAAATTTATTCCTATTCTATTCTAATGTTGGTTATTTTTGTTTTAAATACAAAGGTCTAGATTGTATTTCACTTGAATATTCACATATTATGTGTGTGAGGAGACTTCTAGTAGCGTGAGTACACTCACTGGGTTTATTCATTTACTACATTAAGAGAACATTTCCTTCCCCTTTAATGACTTCACGCCAGCGCCCAGCGCAAACCTAAATAGTAATGACTAGTAACACGCCCCGGCTTTGCACGGGTGCAGTGTATCTACATTACCCATCTGTACTATACACAAATAACACACTTGCTGATAATGTAGCATTCTATTGGTGAAATAATTATTAAAATCGGTCCAGGAGTTTTTGAGTTAATTCGTTACAGACTTACAAAAATACAAATCTTTATAATATTAGTGTAGATTACCAGATGCCACTTTATCATTTTTAGGTGAAATATAATAGTCTACATGATCTACAGTTATACATTTGTATAACAAGAAGCAGAGTTTACTGGCTTGTAGAATCCTCAGAACTACTAGATCAATAGTGGTAGATTGCTGTCGCAGATTAAGGCTGTACTATTTTACAAAAATATAATTTGACGGTTTATCAGCGTGAACTTCGTAAAACTAACACACTACTACAACAATATTGTTCTTAACTAGATCATAAAAAAGTCCGTGGTACTTTACATCTTGCCGCATAAATCACGAAGGCTTGCCGATTGCTAGTATTTTATGATTTTAAAGTGTTATAAAATCCATACTAATTCTACAAATACGAAGGCCTGTCTTGAGTTTTGTAAAGCTGTCACTATAAACGTAAAGATACGGTGAAAGGACATAATAAAATGCTATATTATATCCCTGGAAAATATCAAAATATAAGAGTATCTGTTAGTGTTACTCTAAATATCCAAAAACATAAAAGAACATCATACTAGGACTGATATGGGGCAGGGGACAGAAACATTTTCGTATCAGTTTTTTTAATGGTTTTTTTAATGTGGCGAATGGACTGTCGGATGATAGAAATGCAAGTGCGTTGCCGGCCTTTAAGAAATGAGTAGGCTCTTTTTTTTAAGGTACCTAAGTAGTATCAGTTCGGAAATACTGCTAACGATAACTGGTTCCACAGAAGCCTACCAGTTTCACCTTCTTGATAGTCTGTGGTGACTTCTGCGTCTTGGCTGATCTTTTTTATACAAACACACACATATACATCACGCCTCTTTCCCATTGGGGTAGGCACAGATCACGGAATTCCATATGATCAGATCCTTATATATCACTTTACCATCTTTTTTATAATATATTAATTTATAATCCGGAACCATTGTTTATTTTTTTTTAAATTTATTTACCATTTAAAATACAAATTCAAAAGTAGCATAATGAATAGCATCAAAAAACCACTGGGGTTAACATAATAACTTTTATAATTAATAAACTAAACACATAACGTGCCAAGTATTGAATTTTATTTAAAAATGAAAATGATTATTTAATTTAGTTTTAATATTTTTATTTGTTAAGCTGTTACGTAAATCTAGGGGTAAATTGTTGATAAGCCAAGGGGCAAGATAATCAGTTGTCCGCTCGCCATAGAGATTTTTTGCGATCACTGTACAAAGATGATTTTTGATATATCTCGATGTCCAATAGATTTTATAAATTCTTCATTAAAAAAAAATATTTTAAATGCTGGTGAATTCTGGGATAATCATAAAGAGCACACCACTAAGGCACAGAGACGACCTGTATAAACGTTTGATGATAACGTATTTTAAATTGAATTATCAGTTGTCATTCACTTACTGTCAACAAGATATTTTTTATGATTTTTATGTATATTGTTGATCGAAGTTTTTATGATGGTATCTTTACAATTTAATCGATATAAATGAGCTTTCATTTATATATTAGTATTTAGGTTTATACTGACACATATTAATCATCTATAATGTTAGATACAGTTTAAGAGATAGGCTGAAAATCAGCACTGTAGTACTGCAGCATATGATGCTTCCTAAGACTATGTTTCTTTGATTTTCTTGATTCGGCTGCCTATTTGTTTCTTTGATTTTATTGATTTGTTATCAATTGAGTTATTATTATTTTTTCTTGTGTTTTTGTGTATCAAATCTCGGCTCCATTTTTCCGGAATATTGTTTATCACGGGCCTAGGCCAAGTGACAATCATATGATTGATAATATAAGATTTTAATTAGTCTATAAAATTTTCCTCAAAATTCTGCACGTATTAAATATTACAGTTTTTTGTAGGGTGGTATACGTACTATGGTAGATCGATTGTCTTTATGGATCGGTAGAGTTGTTTCAGTATAATACCAGTAGTGGATAAGACAATAGGTACCACCACTACTTTACGGAGATTATAATAATTATTTTAAACAAATCAAACGAGAGTAAATTCGATAGGGATGCAGTGTTTTATCATTAATTTAAGGAGACGCTCAAAAAAAAAAAAAAAAAAATTGAGCCGATTTACATACGCTGACAATTTCAGTTCAGTTAAACATCGGAAAGGAAGTTGTATTTATTTGCAAGATTTTATTATAGATACAAAACCCGGATGAGCGGATGCTAATAATCATAAAAATATATTTTAATAAACTTACGTAGAAACTCCTCATCTGCCTTTGCGTAGAAAGCGGCGGCTAGAAACACTAAAATCGATAATTGATTCATCATTGCTATTAAAACTATCACAACTATTTTATTCAACACTATAAATATTGTTTGGAGCTTTCAAGTACTATGATATTTTGACAACAGCTCAGCACCTACTGTTTGTGTTCAGGCATTGTCCTTTTATTTATGTAGTATCGCGAGCTGACGTTGAATCGAGTTCCTTGGCAAGCTCTTGTATGAAAAATCACAAACACTCAAATGACGAGGTTTTTTACTTATTTAGCGTCAACTTTTTTTTGCTTTTCAAGTATACATTTCAATAATGATGTTCAATATTTAAAATAGTGGATAGGTTTCATACTTCATAATTAATAGACGTAAATAAATATTTTCCTTGATGAAATTTTATGATGTATTCAAATAAGAAATGGTTAAAGTGATATTTTTGCAATTGAGCGTAGTTAAAAGAAAAAATATTAAGAGCTAACTGATGCAATAACTCTTTTTATGATTGACAAGCACGTTATTGTGCAGTGAATGAATTATTCATACATTGTTCGTTTGCATTACAGGCCCTAAGTAACCTATTAGAGAATGATTCTCGATACTAAAAATGCGAATGAAAAAGAAAAAAAATATCTGTAGGTTTTTATGGATATGTTTTGATAAGATATGGAACTTTTTCGTGTAGAATTGTTAATTTTATATTCCATAATTTCTTCATTGAATTAAGTGATTCATCGTTAATTCATTCTCTAACTATTATCGTTAGTTCTCAATAGTTAGTTAATACAAAGATCTAATGAGATACCTACAGAATAGTACAGTGGGTCCTTCCACTATGCAAATCCCTAAAGATGGAAACTAGGTTTCCATCCAACTAGTCAAGGTTCTGAGGTTCAAGGTTAGTCGAAATACCTACACTTTCTAGAGGGTTGCGACTTCTTTTGCGGGTTATTACTTATTTTATTATTGATTAAAAAATATATGATTAATATTATACCTAAATATTAAAATACCTATCTACTAAATATAGGAAATATGCATGTTTTTAAATGAACGACGTTATTGGAACACCAATAACATTGTAGCGACATCTACAATCTACGGCTACATTCAGTACGGAAACATCAATAATCCTGAATCTGGAACGCCAAGGAAATGTTTCCGAACGACTGGGGCCTTAGGGTCGGCCAGTCAGTGGTTCGACTGGTCGAGGATCCTCTCTTTAGGTTGGAGGAATAGCGCATCTTCCTTCCTCGACAAGATTTATCCCACTAAAACATAAATGTAAAAAGGGATGTTCGAAGTTACTACTGGGATTGTATTGATGTAATTATGGGTGTTTGTATTGATTAACAAAAAACATAAGTATAAATCTTAAAGCTTTTGAAAAAAAAACATCACACAGTATAATTTGGCGAACTGAACCTATATTTAGATAATTCGTATTAACAAAGTTTCCATTGCTATTTTAAAGTTTCATTAAAAATCATGAGTGAGCTAGTAAGCTTAAAACAATGATTTTTGGATGTGCGCACCGTCGTCATATTTGTTCGTATCTCAATAAGGCGATATGGGGAATTGAAAAACCCAACGGGTAAAATTTCAAGATTAGTATCTTCTACATATTTTTAGTTTATAAAAATATCGAAAGTCACCCAAAAATGGTTTGTGTAAGGATTACATTGTGATAATTAAATTTCGTTTCTATTATATATTTATTTATATTTTTTAATTTAAAATATAAATTATAATTGCTGGCAGAGTAGTACCTAACTCAGCCTTATATTATTAGATTATAATTTCTTTCATACTTTTAAAAACTTTTAGAGTTAATAAAGTTTTTTTTTTAACTTGTGTTCATAACCACTGGCGTGTTCGCTCGAACTTGGATCAACAAACTTCTGTGTGTTTTATAGCGGAAACATAACTATTTATAAAAATATACCTACTTAAGTAAAAGAAGTGGCTAAAGTGTTTGCAAATGTTTGTAAAACTGTCTGTTGATATAATTATTATTTGTTTTATTATCACATCATTTTAAAACATATTTAAGTATTGAATCTTATTAAGATAAGTGTGGGCAAAAATTAATATATTAATATATAAAACAAAGGAACAAACTAACATTTTTATTATGTTGTTAAATTAATTATGTAAGCAGCCTTCGCTGATGTTCATATACATAGAACGTGTAACTGATTTAGATTTAATAATAAGTTTTTGTTTCTTTAATTAATTAGGGGTGAATAAAATATTCGTTGATTTAATAAAGCTTTTTAATAATTGAAATTACCATGTTCCTCATTAGGGTTGCCAATTATTTTATTAAATGTATTTAATATTTAATATAATGTATTTAATATACAAACTACTCGTCATCAACAATTAACATTGTTGATGAAATTAAATTTTAACACGCTCGCTGCAGCAAACATTTTTGGCATTGTCTGAGCAGTTTGTTATCAGGTCAAAAAGCCTTGGATCTAAACTTTCCACTAGTGTAGTTCATTAATAGGTAAAAAGCCAATATTGTCATTTTCATTCACTCAATCAATCAAATGTCATTCCCGGTCTTCAAATCAAGGTCTTACAGCCTTGTATCGCAACAAATGTTTTAATAATTATCTGTGTAACATTAGGAAGATATATTTGGTTAGTAATATACATTTTTTTTAATTCAGATATTGACAGAGGAGTGCAAGGAGCACTAAGTAGTAGGTGATATACCTCTCAAAAAGATGCACGTGTCATTTACTTTGAATGTATGGAAATTTGAAATATATTATAACTGAAAACCTTATCAATTTGATGTAAATTGACCAATTTTGTTTTATTACTAACATCGAAAGCTCCTAAAACCATAGATTGAATATCTTCTTCCACAATCGTCGATGTCGAACTTTTCAAATGACCACGGGTCTCAAATTAATAAATTTGAAAAAAAAAAACTTCAAGTCTTTAAAATAAAATTGATTTTTAAATTAAAAAATTTAGCTAAAGCAAACTCACATTTAAAATTACCAGTACTATAGAACAGCAACTTCATATTAAAGCCTATTATATTATAGTATCCTAGTTTAGCAATAACTTCTAAATTAATTTATAGCCTTACAAAAAAAGTACAAGAAAACCAAAAGCCTTGCAAAAGGCTAGAAATACTATATCAAGAATATACCATCATATAAACTATTACTTAGAAAAAACAAGTAGTGACAACCCTAACATAAATTTTCGAAGGCTTCTTTACGCAACGCAACAGTTCAATAATCGTACCTAGTAACTTTAAAATACCAAGATTTCATAAAATGTAAATTTGAACTTCCTACTGTGGCTATGACACAGGTTTCGTGACTACGGAAAATCGAGAAGTCATTGACATTTTCATTCAAAGGCTGTTTTATTTCCTACTTTTCGGAAACGACTGCTGCATATTATGTGTTTATTGACAGTAATGTAATTATCTTTAGTTATTTTATCTCAGTCATTATCGTGATTTGATTGGCTATATAAAATGTTAAATTTAATTAACTTTTTTTAAAGGTTTTTCTTACAAGGGTAGGAATACTTTTGATGGTGATGTAAGCCTCGTTTTCAATTTAGCGTTTAAAATATCTTTGGAAGCCAATGCAACTACATAATATACTTTTTCTTAATAAACAGCTATTTCCATGTATTCCTTCTATACTGATTTAGATATTATTGCGATCGTCATACATAATATAACAGTATTGAAGAACTCTCTTTTCAGAGATCATTAAACAGGGATAGGTACTCCAGAGTATAAAGCAAACCTTCACGTTATGGTTTCCTAGATATTCTGAACTAGTTGTTGCCCGCGACTTCGTCTGCGCAATTTCTGTTATTTTGATAAAGATTAAGAAGTTTTTAAAAGAATATATTTTAAAGTCCTTCTGCGTAAATGATATTTTTACCAAATTTGATTACCATAAAAAAGGTTATAATGAGTCAATCTTAAAAGATAGACAAATACTGTCGCGGACATGTTTTTAGATCATTTAAAGAGGAATAATTCTTTCATACATATTTTTTGGGTAACTTGAACCGTTTACGCAGCGCACGCAACGGAAGCCCTCAAATATGGATAAATTTTCCCCGTTTTTGCAAAATTTTTCACTATTGCTTCGCTCCAATTGGTCGCATCGTGATGTGAGCCTAAAGCCTTCCTTGATAAGTGGACTATCCAACACAAAAATAATTTTTCAATTCGAACCAGTAGTTCCTGAGATTAGCGCGTTCAAACAAACAAACTCTTCAGCTTTATAATCTTCTAAAATATAAAATTTCCAGTAGCTACTGCCCTAGCTACAGGGGCTCCGAATCCGTGTAAGAAAATTTACCTTCCATAAGGTATCGCCGCAGTTACGAAGAAGGGATATTGATATAGAGCCCATCAAAGATAGGCTACGCCCCTGATTTTAAATATAATTTATCTTATATCTATATATATAAAAGAGATTTCCACCTATATATTGACTCATCACGATATCACTGGAACCATAAGGCGTAGCGACTTGAAATATGGTAGGAATATTCCTTTCGCCGAGTAGAGGTCAGCTAAGAACGGATTTTACGAAATTCCACTCACAAGGGGGGTTGCGGGGGCAATTGCTAGTATAATATATATATTTTAAACATAATATAAATTTCTAAATATTGTATCTAAATAAACCCTCTATTTCCTGCCACTTAGTGAAAATATATCAGTGAATTTTTTTTTAAAATTTATGTTATTAAATTACATTCTAATAATTGATAAACATATTATGTCATGTATTAGAAGAAAAAACGTGTGGTGGCGCAACAGACACCACCAGGGAATGCGGAAAATAGAAAAAAATTAAGGGATTTAAGATGCTAGAACAGATGCGGCCATGTGTGTTCGAAAACAACCTTCTAAAGGATAGCACTTACCTCCAAAGCAGCTCGTCCTCGGCTCGTTTACACAGGTCACAAACACACACGGTTATAAATTGATTTAAAGCGATTGTATTAATTAAATATGCGATAAATTAGAAAGATGCGGTGCGGAAGCGTTGGCAGTCAACGAACGAATGTGTCGCGAATCGAACATGAAGAACACTCGCAGAGGCGTTCGCGCATTGAACGATTCAGAGTGATTGTTGGTTCGTGCATCTCACAATAGGAGGCGCCACGAACACACAACGGCGTGAACATTCTCCCCGGCTTTGAAAGACCGAAGGAATTTCAAAAAAGAAAAGAAAATAAATTCGCAATTAAAGCGATAAAGCGGGAAGAAAAGGACAAAAAGATGCGGAAAAATGCGAAAAGGATATAAATATAAATGTGTGTTAACAGATTAAATATAATATTTATACGATATACGTAGCGTAAATTGTGTATACATGCGGGTGAAATATATTATAATGCGTTTATGTATAGCAAATGATGCGGAATAAGAAAAAAATATAATAAATAAAAAACCTAACGATATTATTACATTATTATTATTTTTTTAAAAATGAAATGTTTATTGAGACGGAATCGGACATAGTTTCACAACTGGGCGCTTCATCGTACCCGTTGAAGTTTTCACTAAAGCCACACGCACGATTCCATCTTTACCAGGATAAATTTCCTCAATTATCCCAGTAGGCCATCGAAGCGGAGGTACATCATCCTGATTGATGAGTACAACCGTACCAACTTGAATGGGTACATCAGGTGTATTCCATTTTTGTTTAGTTTGTAATGTATGCAAATAATCTGAATGCCATCTTTGCCAATAACTTTTTACTAAGGAATCCAAGAGTTTCTTTCGGTTACAAATATTTGTTTCCGTAATTTCACAAGCGGGTAAAGATTGTAAAGGAGTTGTGTTTAAAAAATGCGCAGGTGTTAAAATAGCGTGAGGTTGATCCGATAGTAAGCACAATGGTCGCGAATTTAGAATACATTCAATTTGAGTTATAATCGTTAGTAATTCTTCGTAAGATAAAAGTTGTTCTCCTATAGTGCGGTACAAATGTGATTTAAAACTTTTTATATTACTTTCCCATAATCCACCCCAATGAGGAGCCCGTGGTGGTATGGTTTTCCAAGTTATTTTATGATTTAATAATTCGTTTTGAAAAGCGTTACAAGTATTTTTATCATAAAGAAAAGAGTAAATTTCATTTAATTTTCTCCTCGCTCCGATGAAATTAGTCCCGTTATCCGAGTATATACATGAAACTGGACCTCGTCGGGCTAAAAAACGTTTCAAAGCGTCCAGAAATGTTTCAGAACTTAAATCGGAAGCTATTTCCATGTGTACAGCCTTAGTTGTCAAACATACGAAAAGGCAAATGTAAGCCTTTTGGCTTTTGACTCCCCGTCTACGTGTTAGCGTTATTTTTATGGGGCCAGCGTAATCAACGCCAGTATGAGTAAAGGCCTTGGCTTCTTGTACGCGAGCAGGGGGAAGGCTAGCCATTAAAGGCGATGGATGTTTAGGAGCAACTTTGAAACAGAGGTTGCACAGGCGAATGCGTTGTCGAATTATATTTCGAGCAGATATTATCCAATATCTTTGTCTGAGTAAAGACATAAGAAGATGTGAGCCTGTATGACAATTAGAGCGATGATAGTGATCAATAATAAGGTTAACTATATGATCGCGACGAGGAAGTACAAGTGGATGCCGATTTTCAAATGGAATATCCGCGTTAGTCAATCGACCTCCAACACGTAATAAGCCATGTTCATCCACAAATGGATCCAGTTTTCTTAAGAAAGGCAATGGTAAATTATTTTTATTAATATTTTTTATATCATCAGAAAAGTATTTATTTTGTAAATGACGAAGAATCATGGTTTCAGCAAATTCTATATCAGAAGTTTGAATAAATGCAGAGCGAGGTAATAATTTTGCGAAGCGTAAAATATACACTATAATGCGTAATAGTTTTCTCCAAGAAGACACCCGAAGAGCGAGATTTAGAAGAAGCGAAGAATCCACAATGGATGTGACAGCGCAGGTTATTGAAGATTTTTCTTCAGGCAAAGTATCTACGATACAAGAAGGGTTAAAAGGCACTATAGGCCAGTCCGACGAAGGGCGTTGAGTCCAAGAAGGGCCATGCCACCAAAGAGGGTGATTAATAAGTTGTGAGGGCAATAGGCCTCGCGATACACAATCACTAGGATTATGTACTCCTTCTATATAGAAAAAACGTTCAGGAGCTAATATACTTTGTATTCTACTAACTCTATTAGCTACGAATACATGCCAGCGATGCGGTGATGAATGGATCCAAGACAGTGTTATCATTGAATCTGAAAATGCGTATATTTCATCCAGAGGATTTAAAGCGGAACGTACACGTTCAAGAAGATTGACAAGAAGAACTGCAGCGCACAATTCTAATCTGGGTAAAGTAACTGTTTTTAATGGAGACACTTTGGACTTTGAACAGATCAAATTGCAACTTATATCTCCGTTCGGATGAGTCACGTGTAAATACATAACGCAGCCGTATGCCTTTGTACTTGCATCACAGAATGCAAGTAAACGTGATTTACAATTCGGAGCAAAACCTAAATGACGAGGTATATGTAAAGTTGATAATAGTGTCAATTCATTTTTGAAATTAATAAATCGTTGTGTAACAGATATAGACGGTTCCTGATCCCAGTCTACTTTTGCCAGCCATAGCTCTTGAAGTAAAAGTTTTGCGTAGAGTATGACAGGTGCGACTAGGCCTAAAACATCAAACAATCGAGCGATTGTTGATAGTATAGCGCGTTTAGTGTTATTACAACTAGACGGTGAAGTAGAAAAAGTGAATATATCAGCGTTAGGCAACCACTTTAAACCTAAGACCTTTAATACATTATTGTCATCCGTAAATTCAATGCACGCCCTATGCGACTGTGGTAAATGTGTAAGAAGTTTGGACGAATTACTTGCCCATTTTACAAGATTAAATCCACCAGCTTTAAATAAATTTATTAATTCATTTGCCAAACGAATAGCATCCTCTTCAGAATCTATTGATGTAGTCAAATCGTCCATATATAGCTCATTACTAGCCACCTTTGCAGCAAGGGGAAAACGTTCAGATTCATCATCCGCTAGTTGCCGAATAGTCCGCATTGCTAAGAAAGGACTAGGACGCAGACCGAACGCTACAGAATTGAAACAATATATTTTAGTGTTTTCATTATGATTAAATCTATATAAAATTTTCAAATATTTTCGATCATTTTCTGTTAATTTTATTCTTAAATACATTTGTTGTATATCTGCACTAATAGCTATTTTATGATATCTAAATTTTAATAAAAGCGTAAATAGATCAGTCTGCAGGTTAGGTCCTGTAAATAATATGTCGTTAAGTGAAATGCCAGAGTCTGTTTGGGCGCTAGCGTCTAAAACTATGCGAGTTTTTGTTGTTGATTTGTCCGGTCTAATAACAGCGTGGTGCGGAATAAAATATCCTTCATTAATAGCGTTAGAAGAATAAGGTATTTCAGATAAGTAACCCTTTTCCAAATATTCAATTATTATGTCGTTGTATGATTGACGTAAAGCAGGAAGAGCATTAAATTTTCGTTCTAATGCATTTAAGCGACGTTGTGCTTGAGTAAAAGAATTACCTAGTAATTTAGGATCACTTTTAAAAGGTAGTGACACAGTATATTGTCCACAGGGACTTCTTTTAGTCGATTTTGTATAAAAATGTTCACAATCATGACTCTCAGGGCTCAGAATATTTAAAGAAGGCACGCTCTCAAGTTCCCAAAACTTTATTAAATTGTTATTTAAATCATTAATTAGCGGGCCGAAGGACCAGGCTACACGATCATGACAAGCAGAAGAAATTTCACCCAAGATAATATAGCCAAGCGTGGTTTCGAGTGCGTGAGGTACTGAACCAGCTGAGACCAGAGAATCGGGCGAGTTAGTGGACGGCGATGGTATTACTTTTCCTCCGAGAAGAATAAATGGAAATAGCTGCGCACCGAGTATTGCATCAATATTCCCAGGCGAGCTCCAACACTCATCAGCAAGCGGTAAACCCTCAAAATAATTCAAAGTCGAAGTATGAATTAAGTGAGTAGGTAATTGATCCGTGATATGATCGACCACTAACAAGGTTATATTATATTTAGCATCAGAAATTCGAGATTCAATTGAAAGAGAAACAAATCCTTTAATAGGCGTCGTAATAGACCCGACAGTTTTTATAGAAGAGTTTACAAGTGGTTGTATATTTAATTTTAACTTATTACAGCAAGCGCGTGTTATAATATTATTCTGTGAAGCACTATCTATAAGGCATCTAATCGTAAACCGTTGTTCATTAATTGGAACGTATACTTGAGCGGTAGGTAAAATAATTATTTTATTCATGTCATTATAAGAATGCAAAGAAATAGAATTTTTAGATAAGTTATTAAGCGCGGCGTTCGGAACGTGCGAAACGGAAGAATTAGGTATAAACGTGTGCATGCAGAGCGAGCGGGATTGCACTGAATGCGAGTTTGAGTTTGACTGTGAAACTTCCGCGATGCCTGCCGAAGCGTCAGCAGCAAGGAACATTTTTACTCTAGGGAGAAGAATGTCAACTACGAACAAATAAAATGGCACTGTTTTTGGCGCCATCTAGTGAGTGCCCCCAATAACTCGCGAAAGTGGGAAATTCAAAATCGGATTTTTTCTTAGATATATTTTAAAGGTCTGACCGCGAAAGCAGAACTGGAAAACTGTAACCGTAAATTATTGTCCAATTTCACTGGTTACAGTTTTCCAATTCTGCTTTGTTGGCCAGCCTTATTATTTCAAGGTTAGAAGAACTGCTTGAAGAAAACTTTGAATTTTGACAATCACATGTTGTGGTTGATTTGTAAAAGTCAAAAGCTTCTTACTAGCATTTTCATAACAAAAAAGTAGTATTTTAGCTCAGAAGTATTTTATTATAAATTACACAATTAAATAGCTATTAAATACATAGGAACTATCTATTAAAACAGGCGAAGAATCACATTTAAAACATTTCCTTTTATTCTCCTTCATGTTAGAAACACAAACATAGTCACTATCTCATACACAACACTCAGCTTTTTCGGTACAGACGGAGGGACCTAGGTTCTACACAATTAACAAGGAAAAGATAAATCACAAGATATAACATCAAAATGCGCTTAAACCGGCAGACATTTTTGTTGTGAAAAAAAATTGAGTCCGCGGGGTTGCCAGGTACATTTGACAAAAGCTTACCCACCTAATTTTCTGAAATTAATAAATTTAGAAAATAAGTAAGCCTCTTCCAATTCGATAAGTTGCGGAAAATTTAATAACTATTTATTAATTGGCTTGATTAGTAACCCCTTTTGTTTATTTATGGTTACATACTATGCTATATACAAGCGTACAAATCTATCCATCTCTGCTTGAATTATGTTTATAATTATTCAAATTTATATTATAAATATTGATTAAAACAAACCGAAATATTATATCAGCTGATTTGTTATTTAAACATTCATACAAAATGTTGCCATTCTAGAAAACGTCATTATTAAAGACCGATTGTTGTAATACAGATTACAGGATAACTTGGCAACATTTTCCTAGCCCCCGTAGGTATTCCAAACTTTGCCTAATGAGTCGACCCCGCCTGGTCAGCAGGGTCGGGGGGAGTGCGAGAGACGCGCATTGCGGGAGCGGGTCCGCGCTCGGACGAAGAATACTGTATATTATTTTTTGATGTATTATTATTAAAATGCAGTAAGGAATGATGTCTTTTAAAACATTGTTTGCATGAATTTTTTGAAGCGCAATTTACCGTATTATGCTTTGTACTAAAACAATTAATACATAATTTATTTATTTTAACAAAGTTAAATCGATCTATAACAGATAGTTTTTTAAAATCTATACACTCATATAAATGCGAATGTTGCGAATTTTTACAGAACAAACAAAAGGTTTTATCGAAATGATTATTAGTTATTGAAAAAGTATGCGTTGCTTTGTTCGAAGATCTCGAGCGCTGATAAGGAACTTCGCGCGGCATCGACATATTATTGTAATTATTATTTTGTGTAATGGAACTAGAACGTTCAAGAATTTTTATGTTTGACCGTATAAACTTAATAAAATCTTCACTAGACGGAATATCTTTATTGCGAACGGATAGTTCAAAATTTTGTAACAATTTTGAATCTAACTTTTTTAGTATTATATGTAAAAAAATAAAATCTGATAAGTCTTTAATTTCTAAGTTTTTTAATGCATACCAGGAAGCGTGAATGCGTTCTATGAAGTTATTTAAATGCGTAGGCGAATCGGAAACTATTTTAGAATTTAGAATATTATTCAAATACATAGATCCTAACAATCTTATGTCTTGATACCTATTTACTAAGGCATTCCAAATAGTATCATAATTTTGTTCATTAGGAACAATACCTGCGAATACATTTAACGCTGAACCGCTTAGTTTACCAATTAAATACTGTACGCGTTGTGAGTCATTAAGATGTGTGTTTTCATGAACGTTTGTTTTAAAATTATGATAGAAAAGAGGCCATGTCTGAGGATCACCCGAAAAACTAACCAATTCCAACGGAGCGAGTTGACAGATATTATTATTGTCGTTTGATAAAGTATTGTTGGTTTTATTATTGTTAGAATTAGAATTATTCCGGCACGATAATATGTCTTGTCGTATTTGATATACACGGCTATATAATGTTTCGAATGCAACCCAATTATCATAGGTTATATGTGCATTGGGGTTTTCTTCTAATAATAATGAGTTATACTGATCACAAAGATCTTCAAATTTTTTATAAAGTTTGTCGATATTAGACGATGAACAAAGAAATTCTTGTTTGGAACGCGAGTCTAAGTCATAGGACGTATTTATGTTTTTTGAACTTTCGTATAATGAATTTATAGTTGCAAATATAGTTTCCTTTTTAACAGTAATAAGTCTTATTTTATTTTCAATCGACATTTTTAATGTGAAAAAAGTAACTTAAAATGTAGGTAGAAATAATAATGTAACAATACAATGTGAATGCGAAATAATTAAATATATCTAAAATTAGGATATAATGATAGGATAAGGTGCGGGCTGGTTATAATCCGGTTCGAATGGTACCAAATATTATGGTGGCGCAACAGACACCACCAGGGAATGCGGAAAATAGAAAAAAATTAAGGGATTTAAGATGCTAGAACAGATGCGGCCATGTGTGTTCGAAAACAACCTTCTAAAGGATAGCACTTACCTCCAAAGCAGCTCGTCCTCGGCTCGTTTACACAGGTCACAAACACACACGGTTATAAATTGATTTAAAGCGATTGTATTAATTAAATATGCGATAAATTAGAAAGATGCGGTGCGGAAGCGTTGGCAGTCAACGAACGAATGTGTCGCGAATCGAACATGAAGAACACTCGCAGAGGCGTTCGCGCATTGAACGATTCAGAGTGATTGTTGGTTCGTGCATCTCACAATAGGAGGCGCCACGAACACACAACGGCGTGAACAACGTGTAAGGTATTAAGATTTGTACGAGTATACTAAGTCACTGTTAGCAACAGAGAAATCCTTGCAGATGGAATTAAAAATGTTTTTTTAACATAACTTTGATAATTGTGCGTAATAATGTATATTTACATAATAATGTTTACTCAGCCTACACACTCTGCTACTATTGACCTATGTTCGTATAAGGTATAACTTGGATACTTCCTCCATTACTTGATTGCAATTACAATTGCATATATTTGGTATTTCATATTCTTCATTATATTTTAATAGGTGTATTAATTAGTGAGTAAGTATCAATAACTCGTCTTCAAGGCTTTGACTTTGAAAAGTAGAATCACTTTGGGTTCAATAACCCACATTGAAGTCTAAGTTATTAAAATTATTTTTAGCCCAATATTGTAGGTAGATATAGTCGTATATATACTCACGAAAACACCTTAGTTTTCATATTTTGTTTTTATTAAAAAGCTGTGTTAAAATTGCACAAAAATATGACAAATTATACGGGAATTTGTTCAAAAATATGGGGAATCGACAAATATACATAGAGAAGATATATTCAATGTGGTTTATATGTCATTCTCATGTTTGAAGGAATCTAGATAATTAATTATATAATCCCGGCGTAATTAAGATGTAATGCGTAAGAAATGATTCGGGAGTGTAGCGGCGATCACCAACAGGAATGATTTGTTCAATTCCTAGATTTATAATAAGTATTATAAAAATTACGAGAAGAAATTTCTAATAAATACAGCTGTATCTTTATAGTTATAAACGCCTGTTACCAAACACGGGCAGAGTTGAAAAGTGTACCTACACAGTTAATCAAAGGGAATGATCAGGCGTTCGCGTGTCGAAAATGAATTAGCCAACACGGTCCACAATCGTTATTACTGAAATATACGTATGTATACCTACTACATTATAGATTTATACCTTTTCTAAATACAACAGAATTTTTATTTTAATAAAATCAGATATATCTTTCACTATCGCGATCCTGGATAAGATATATGTATTATGTAATATGTCCTAATCAGATATATAATATGTCTGAGGTCTCACTCCTCCGAAATGGCTCGACCAATTTTTATGATTTTTTTAATGTATAATGTATATTTGGTAAGTCTGCGAATAGGTCGTAAAGTATATTTCATATCGCTATCTGATTAGGGTGTCCCTATACAGAATTTTTCTATATTTTTGACAAATATTCGATTGTGTCTCATATTTATTATTAGTATAGCCGTGCCGGAGTCCGCCGAGAGCCGTATAAGCCGGGTCGGACAGCTAGTATAGTATATTATTACTGACCGAAATTCTCAAATGAATTAGGTTTTATAATATGTGTACAATAAATTCGTCTGAGGTAAAAACGAACCCTCAGAAAAATTTATTACCTCATAAATTTTTGCTAAACTTTTTTACGATTTTGATTGCAACAATGAAAATAATCAGCTTAGGTATGTTGTTTTTTATTTTCTGTCATTTCTGTTAATTTAAATACATAATACATAATTCAGATAACATAAATAAAGGTGCCTTTAGACGTCCTAATAATATTATAAATGTTAAATATTGTAAGGATGTATGGATGGTAGTTAATACATATTATCTTGCTGCGATTAGAATATTTAAATAGTATAATAATAGTTAAAAAGATTAATGAAAAACAGTTCGGCTAATAAATAAGCTACCCCTAGTACTAATTCTAAGCCGACAAAGTCGCGTGCAGAGTCTAGTGTAATCTATTTATCAACTTCTTATTGAATAAAATATGGCGTATTTTATAATTTGACGCCGAAATGGGGACATTAAAACTTATCATTTCTATGCTCTAAAGACCGTAGAGTATAAAGTTAGGCATACAATACAAAGTGGAGTTGTATTTTGGAGAAAAGGATTAAACTCTCTAAGCTTTAAGCTCGTTACTTGCCTGAAGTGTTGGAACCGTTTTCAGTATTACGCTTTCCTCAGCCGGGATAGGATGTTCCCATAAACGTTATTTCTATCTCACGAGTTCGTGATTCAGCAGTAAATAAATTTTGTTTATTTTTTTTTATAATCAATGCGCGTGTTTCTATATATTTTTAAAGTTGAGTTTTCAGTGCAAAATAAGAAGGAAGTAGCTGTAAAAATAAATAGATAATATTGTAGTTTTGTCTTAGTTACAGTTTGTGATTTGTAATCTTTTAGAATGGTAAGTAATTTTAAATTGTATTAAGTAGGTTAGCTATTGCACATTTGCATATAATTTTATATAATACTGCAGCACTGCAGCTTAATCTATCCTGAATATTTACGCTTATGAATTTATATAAAATTATTTACACAATTATATATTATATTTTTGAAATAATACTGATTTTAAATAGGACTAACCCAATTCTGTAAAAAAAGAAAATGTTTTGCAAAAAAGCCTGAAGAAAGTCGTTTTGGAAAAGTAGGTCATTCGTTAGACACGCTATTTATTATAAACATAATTAAGATGCTTTTTGAGATAATATTAGTATTAAATATTAAAATACATAGTATTTAATACATAAAACTATTTTGAATTCGTGAATTTTTTGAAACGATAATAAGGTACGTTCTAATTAGTTTTCTGATTGGTATCCCGTAACAAAAGTTTCAGTTCAGAAAATAAATAAATATCTAAACATCGTTGAATCTGATCGTCATTAATTAAATACCTCTAAGAACACACCACTGCATTTATCTTTTCAGAAATTAAAATAAACGATGACTGCTTGATGAAGACAATATTTTAGGTGAAAAATGAATGAGTACTGTGTATTGAATTGGCTTTTTTGACACGATGTGTAAGAAGGTTAGTTGGGAAACGGAGACTCTGATGGGGAGTTCGCCACCCGCATCGAAATGGGAACGATTTTTTCCTCGGTCCGCAATACCTCATGTTGGCCTATTTGTCGCACTCATGCTCTACACTGCTGGTGGAGGTTTGGTAAGTGTTAAAACAATTATCCCATTAATATAATCAAGGAATAAACTTTGTTGCAATTAATCGATGGGCAATGTTGCATTTTACTCGTGTATGACGTTTGTTTATTTTATTTTATGTTTATATTTCGAAACAAAGAGAAACATATAAGAAAGACTCTTATACAAAAGATATACTTATTTCCTTTTAGTATTTTACAGCGTACATAAATAAAGCCTCCTTATGTTGCTTCTATGTACTTTCGAAAAAATAGCAATAACCCCAATGACATGACTCCATGTTTTCAATATAACATTTAATAGAATGAGAATGTATTTTTAGTCATCTGTGATGAGGTTAAATTATTAGAAACTATGCTAAGCCTCCAAACCTAGTCTTCAGTGCTGACCCTACCATATTAGGCGTTAGGTTGCAAATACCCACCAAGTATGAAACGTAACGAAAAATTAGTTTCTTTATTTTAGAAATAATGAGGTGTGCAATAAACACGCAAATATTATTTGCAGATATGATCCCAGTGTTGTACTTCCTTTTCCCATAATGCTTTGAGTTGCTAGAAATATTTATGTTAGCTAATTAGAACAAAACATAATGATGTCAGCCAATGTATAACGTCATTGTCTTCTAAAATTATTGATCTATTGCCAAAATAATATTATGTGATACATTATTTAGTAAAAATGTAATAATTGTTTGAAATTTTATAGGTATTATACTGACAGAAAAAATAGTTTTCCCTCAAATGCGATAAAAAGGGAAAATAAAATTTCTAAAATAGTAGTTTTTTATTTTCACATTGTGACTCAAAAATATGCACTTCAACTTCATTGCTTAAAAATAAACCTATTCTTTGTTTAAAGTGCTTGCTTAAACTAAACTAATCCTTTAAGTAAATAAAAAAAAAACGCTAAGGTAAATTAAATTCTAACATTAAAAGTCGGCAAATTCTTCTTCGTATAAACATACCGGACTTTCTTTCACTTTTTCATCATCGTAATTCTCAAAGTATGATGTATCTGCGGGAGATCTTATTTTTGGAATGAATGGAGCTTGTATTCGGCTGTTGAGGAGACCATCCCAATCGATATCTCGAAACCATTTGTGGTTCTTGAAGTCCAGTGCACCATCCTTAAGATTACCGTAGCGTTTTGTTGTATCTATCTGCAATACACGTGTAAGAAGGTCTTTAAGTTCAGGTGAAAAATTATTGGGACATCGATATTTTCCAGCTACAATCTTTTCGTAAATTCTCATAGGATCCGAAGCGTAAAACGGCGGATAGCCCGCGCTCATCTCAAACAGCAATATACCAAGGGACCACCAATCAACTGACATACCATATCCTTTACTCAGAATAACTTCTGGTGCTAAGTATTCAGGTGTCCCACAAAGCGTCCATGTTCTACCCCGAACGAGCTTGCTAAAACCAAAGTCAGTTATTTTTATATATCCTGTTCTTTCGATAAGAATATTTTCTGGTTTCAAGTCACGGTAGATCAATTCGCAAGTGTGTAAATATTCAAGAGCTAAAATGACTTGTCCTCCATAAAACTTGGAAGTGGATTCGTCAAATTTACCCAGTTTTCTTAAGTGCGAAAACATCTCGCCTCCAGCTACAAACGGTAATATGTAATACAAATAGACATTGTCTTTAAAAAAATATTTCATGTAGACGACAAAAGGAAAGTTGAGACCACATAGAATTTTCTTTTCATAATAACTATGTTCAATTTGCTTCATTTTAACAATTTTCTCTTTTTCCATCATTTTCATAGCGTAATATTTGCCAGTTCTTATATATTTTGCGAGATAAACAACACCAAATGCACCAGTACCGAGAACTTTGAGCTTCTCAAAGTCTCCTAAACTGTCGTTACTTTCTACTTTTTCACTCCAAGCTTCTATGAAATTATGGTGTAGTTTCCGAAGATATTGCTTGTATTGCTCTTGCTTGGCTTGCGAGTACCCTTCACATTGTGGCGAATAAATGGATCTTTTGGCGTCTTCTGCCATATTATCAATATCTATTATTGAAATCAGTTTGGGTAACTGTTCGTATAATAATGAGACAAAATCAAATATGATTCTTCTTCTAATTTATGACATATCCAAATATCACAATACAATCTATTATTAAAAACTTTTTAGAAATCTACATGTTTAATAAATGATCTTTATTTATTTACTGGCGTCGTTTCAGTTAGGTTAATATTTGTTGTTTGTTTTTTAACATCATGTTATCAATAAATCATCAAAAATATAATTTTGTAAATATATTTATTATTGGTATTATCAATTATAATTATTTTATATTATCTGTATTCTGTCACTTGTGTGATGTCTGTATACGAAAATGCCAAAGTCTTTTAATAATTGTTTAATATGATGATAACTTGATTTTTATGTAAATTATATTTTGGAGGATATTTAAATATTTAATAAAACATTGTAATGAAATATGTGGAATTTGAAAAGCTGTATGTTGTAGACAGACTATGCAAAATCATAATACACCCTGTCCTGGTTATACTGAACAAAATCACAAGGACCATTTAAGATACTTGGATATGTTACGTGAAGAATTCATAAAAAGGTACGAGAACCGACCAGAACATGATAAAACGCTGGAAGATTTTGATAATATCAAAGCAATTGGTAGTGGTGCTTATGGAGAAGTGTTTTTAGTTCGGGATAAAGGAAATTTTACTTATCATGCTATGAAAGTTGTCGAAAAGAAGGTTGTGGTTGAAAGAAGACACGTAAAACATTTAATACTGGAAAAGAAAATATTAGATAGTGTACATTTTCCATTTGTTATATCCTTGGATATGGCTTTTAAAGACAATCTATATCTTTATTTTATTTTACCGTATATTGCTGGAGGTGAACTTTTTACATATATACAAAAATATGGAGGATTCTCTGAAGTTTTGGCGAAATTTTACGCTAGCCAAGTAACGTTAGCATTGGAATATATGCACCATTGTGGTATTGTACACAGAGATATAAAACCTGAAAATATTTTAGTGGACATCAATGGTTATCTTAAGTTATGTGACTATGGATTCTGTAAAGTATTAAAGAAGAAAACGTGGACTTTATGTGGGACGCCTGAGTATTTGGCTCCTGAGGTAATACTATCGAAAGGATATTCATTCGGGGTTGATTGGTGGGCTCTTGGTGTACTAATTTTTGAAATGGGTTCTGGTCATCCACCATTTTTTGCATCGGAACCGAGTAAATTGTACGAGAAAATATTAGAAGGACAGTATAAATGCCCAGATTGTCTAGTTCCCGATTGCAAAAATTTAGTGAAAGGTTTACTGCAAGTGGATCCAACAAAAAGATTAGGCACTCTCAAAAATGGTGTCTTTGATGTCAAAAATCATCAGTGGTTTTTCGATATTTGCTGGCAATCGATACTTCATCAAAGATTGCCAGCGCCTTTTGTTCCAATATGCCCGTCACCAGGCGATACCAGCAACTTTCCTGAAATGGAACAACAAAAGCTAAAAAAATCTTCAAAATGTCTCTACGAAAAAGAGTTTGAGGACTTTTAATTGAAAATAATATTATATTGATTTGTGTAATATAAGGACAGTAAATATTTATGTATAGATTTATTTATTAATGAATTTAAAACAAGAATATTAAACCAATAAAAAGGAACGTGTTTTAAATATGACAAAATTTAGAGATTGATAAAAAAATATTATCTATCCTTGACAATTATTGACAATATGAAGATTATTTGAAAGATGTAGACAGATGTATTCGTGTGTCAGTATAGTCTGCTGTATATTGCTCCACCTTAGATGAAGTGAACTCCATATAAAGATCCGATTCTGTATTTTTTAATGAATTTTTTTCAGAATAATGCTTAAGCAATGATATTTGCTAAGCAGGAAGAAAAAGTTGTAGCATATACCCATGAACTACAATTTAGTCATAAAAGATATTTGGATGTATTAAAGCATGAATTTTTAGAACGTTATGCAAATCCACCAATACAAGAAATAAAGACTGCTGATGATTTCGATCCGGTTGCAACTTTAGGTATTGGATCTTTTGGAACTGTGCTTCTAGTTCGAGACAAATCTACATTCGAGTATCACGCCATGAAAGCTTTAGAAAAAGAACAAGTGGTTAAGAAAAAAAATATCAAGCAACTACTACAGGAAAGAAAAATTCTAGAAAGCGTTACATTTCCATTCGTGCTTAATTTAGAATTCAGTTTTAAAGATAACGTGTACATTTATCTCATCACTCCGTACGAGTCCGGTGGCGAGTTATTTACTTTAATAAAGAGGCTGGGTAATTTATCAGAACCATTAGCACAGTTTTATGCAGCACAAATGGTTCTAGCGTTAGAATATTTACACCATTGTAGTGTAGTACATAGAGATGTAAAACCTGAGAATATATATCTCAATGAATCAGGATACATCAAATTAGGTGATTTTGGTTTTTGTAAAATAATACGAACTCGAACATGGACGATTTGTGGGACACCTGAATATATAGCTCCAGAAATTATTTTATCGAAAGGCTATACATTTTCCGTCGACTGGTGGTCTCTAGGAATACTGATATATGAAATGACGGCCGGATATCCACCATTTTATAGCTCAGATACAATGAAAATGTATGAAAAAATATTAGGGGGATCTTTTAAAACCCCTGATAATATGACACCGTCATGCAAGTCCTTAGTAAAAAGTCTTTTGGACGTGGATCCCATGAAACGCTTTGGATCTTTAAAAGCTGGTGTTTTTGACATTAAAAAGAGTTCTTGGTTTATGGACATTGATTGGCATACAATACTTCATCAAAAAATGTTCCCTCCATATATACCAGTAACGAAAAGTTTCAGCGAATCAGGCATAAATGATGTTAAGCTCAAAAAGTTTCCAGAATGCATGTTTCAACGAGAATTTTCAAATTTTTAAATTATTAATTTTATTATATTTTAATGTGTACTATATATTGTTGCTAATATTTAATAATAAACATCATGTGATTTTTTTTTATAATTTATGAGTATTTTTTTATCTTTTTACTTGTTGAATTTAATTTTTAAGCCATTTTTACGTTGCCTTTTATGATTGAATAAAATATATTAATAAAATAAAAAGTCTATGGAATACCTTATACTAATATGAAGAACCTCTTGACTATATACAAATAAAAAATTAAAATGCACTTTACTAAGTACCATACAGAAGTACTAGACATTTTATCAACTAGTAAAATAAAGTACTTCCCGTATAGGTATTTCGAGCGCTAGAGTATCCAGCAGAGATGGCAAAACAAGAATATATTCGAGATCGTTTACTCACGGAACGGTGGAATCTAATACGAGTGGTGTCAGATTACAATTTTAATGGTACTGAAGTAGTGAGCATGGAAAAATTGCTCAGCGATCAGCTATCCATTTACGAAAAGGTAATTTATAAAGAAGTGGTATTCAATCTTATGTTAACTGTTGAAATAGAGTAAATTTATTGATTTATTACTAGCAAAGTGAACAGAAAATTGGTTTTATATATTTCGATTAAACTGATAAGTGATCAGAGCCCCTAGCATGAAAAACTTACGACAAAGATTCTTCAAATTAACTCTACAGCAGGCCTAGTATGACAACCGCGACAAAAAAATTTTTCGTTTTCCGTTTCCGTTTTCTCGGGTTCCTTATTTCTTCGGGGTCATGACAATTACACTTAAAACTCGACTTTTAATATCCAAAATATATATATTTGTCGATCGAGATATCTTTTCTATCAAAATTGTCGATGTCCAGATATAAAATATCGAGATATCTTACATCTTACTCTTAGTTTGTCTTCTCTCGTCCCCGAGATATCTCATGGCGGTCATGCTAGGCCGGCAGATTAACGATATGAATTATTTCGACATCAAGTTGTTTGTGCTTGGGATTCTGATGAATTTTAGTATAACAGCTTGAATACCACTTCAAATAGTTTTATCATGACGATGTGCAATAAGCTACGCTTCCTTATTATTTTATATGTATTATTCATAAAATATCAACCAATTAAAAGTTTTACAAATAAATATATATTTTAGGTGCTAGAAGAAGCTTCTGGAAGTGGATTGTCTTTAGAGATTAAGAATAACTTTCCACCTTTAGAAGAGAAATGGAGTATATTACAAGCAGTATTTTTTTCTTCCACTGTGCTCACTACAATAGGTGTGTAAAACATGTAAGCATACAACACTCATGTCTTTACACTACTCGTTATTTACATTTTTTACAACATACATATAAGACAAGTAATATTTCTTTGTATGAAGATAGATTATGTATGAAACGATAGGATTTAGTAGCATTTACCAAATAATATTAAGTAATAAAGAAATTATATGTATAAATACTTATCAATATTTATAGGTAATTATGTTTCCAGGTTATGGGAACATCGTACCCGAAACCTTTTGGGGAAGATTGTTTTGCATCATTTATGCCTTAGTTGGGATTCCGTTAACTCTTACGGTTATTGCGGATTTGGGAAGAGTGTTCGCAACATGTGTGTCTGTGATAGCAAAACATTTACCAGAGATGCCGAGTAAGTTTGACCGCAAAATGATTTACTAACAATCCGCGGTAACGTTCGAATCTCATAAATCTTCCAACAAAGAGTCTTACGATATAACGCTCGTTTTGTGGCTTTTAGAATGGTGTAGACGGGTGTCAGAAGCCAACCCTGCTGGTCAACGATCGCTGTACGCATTCTGGGCTGTGGGTTTTCTGTTCGTTTACCTATCAGCTGGTGCAGGATTATTCAAGATGTGGGAGGATGACTGGACTTTCTATGATGGGTTTTACTTCTGCTTCATAACTATGACTACTATTGGCTTCGGAGATCTCGTACCAAGTAAGAAGCCAATTACACATCCCATTCCGGTAGAGCATCGATACATAAGAATGCATTTAAAATAATAATAATATAAACAAACTATTATTGGCAATGTAATTTGACGAGATCGTTGGCGCGTTTGGTAGAACACCTGCCGTGCGTACCGATGGGTCGAGGTTTCGAATCCCAGCGGGACAACATGTTTAGAAGCAGTTATATTAATCTTCCACAAAAATCATAAATATCTAATATACATACAATTATTAACGAGTAGACTACTAAATCATTAAATTTAAATATTCAATCAGCAACTGTATCGCAAGAATTTAGATGGAAATATATCATGATATATGGTACACTATACCTGTGAGACTTTTGGTTTATCTGTATATATAAAAATCTCGTGTAGTGGTGTTTGTGGTTGCACTCCTCTGAAACGGCTTGACCGATTTTTATGCTTTTTTATGTATACATATTTGGTTGGTGTGAACAAAGGTCGTAAAGTATATCTTTTATCGCTTTTTATTTTCCATTTTTTTGACAAAAAATTGATTTGGTCTCATTTTATACATAAGTATAGCCTTGCGAAGCCTGGTCGGACAGCTTATATAATATATTTTTCGTGACTGATATTGGATATTCTACTTTCAGAACGACCGAAGTATATGTTACTGTGCACGTTGTATATATTAATCGGTCTTGCGCTAACGTCTACTATTATCGAGCTAGTGCGTAGACAATACGCTCGTTCGTGGCAACAACTGCGAGCTTTGTCAGGTCCCTTGGCAGACACATTGAGAAGACTAGGCGACGCCGGCCGAGGAGTCGACGTGTCTGCACTACACGACCTCAGAAAAGTTTTAACTGTTGTGAGTACTCCATCATATTAAACAGTAGAAAATCATTTCGCACGCGCCCTAATTAGTACGATTATAGCGGCTTTAATATAAAGTATAAAACGTGGCGATTTTTTTATAGATATAATTACTTTTGCATAAATTCATAGTAAACTTAGTAAAATATTAAAAAAAAATCATAGACTCTGATTTATAATATAATAGTAACACAGCTTCGCACGGGTGCAATGTAGATGTACTATACATATAACCTAACCTATGTTACTCGCTGATAACTGTGAAAGAATTTTTAAAATCAGTCGAGTAGTTTTTGAGTTAAATCGTAACAAACAAACAAACAAATCTTTCCTCTTTATAATGTTAGAAGGTATGTAAGCGGTATGTAGGCAATTTATGATTGTATTTACGTTAAAATAATCGGAGGTATATAAAGCCGCAAATTGCATTTCATCCCGACTTAGTTGATACATAATACAATATAATCGAAGAGTACTATCTTAAACTATTATCCTGCTAATTGTTCCATTTTTCACAATTTTCTTATTTGTTTCTGTTTAGTTAATATTATAGTTTTTAATTTTTTTTTTTCCATTTTCTTCTTTTATTTACTATTGCACTGCCTATACACCTCCACAAAGCCAAGGTTAACTGGCAGAAAATGCCTTTGGGCATTAAGTTCGCCTTTTGTACACTACTTTTTGTGCAATAAAGAGTTTAAAATAAAAATATACGTACTAGAAGAAATGACAGACAAAAAACTTTACCATTCTAATACGTTAGTAAAAATCTTCTTGTAACTAATTTTCTTTCAGCCTTGGCACACAGCATGACGCCAACATTTATAAAACAGGGAAGAGAAGTTGGATTTCTTTTATTTCTTTTACTTGACTTCTATGGTTTAGACTTTAGATAATAATATCTCTATTTACATTCGCTTATTACTTTAACTTGAACAGTAAACATATATAAATGCCACATTTTTGTGTAGGCTTTTCCTATCAAATCAAATTAACTCACATCACGGCACGTTTAGTTTCAGCAAACAGTCTCAAAAAATTCCTTTTGGTTTGCGTGTATGTAGTTATGGCCAAGTATAATGTTAATCGTTCCAAGTAGACGTGGGTGATAACAGTTCAAACATAATATCTGTTATACCTGTTACTGTTACTCAATAAATCAGATGTAAATATCTGTTATTAAATAACAGACTGTTATTTAGATACTAAGGAATTACAGATAATATGATCTAATTAATGAGTGACTTTTCAAGGTGATTTCCTTCCTGTGAAACGTCCCATTGTATTTTTTTGTATAATGAGTACTGGGTGCATCTCGATTTAGCACGCGACAATCATAGATGTTTAACTGAGACAGGTAACAGTTGTTGTTATTTAGTCGCATTATATTTTCAATAACAGATATATCACAGCCGCAGGAACAACTGTTATCTGTTATCTTTGAATACCTGTGATTTATATCTGTTACGATAAATACGCCTCACTCCTAATTCCAAGTTTCGTCCACGGCAACTCATGTATTATTCATAACATATCAAAGTTACCGATACAAATGTCGAGTTCAAAGAAGCGTCCGACTAATCAAGATATAAGATCGTCTGGCAGACAGATCATCGATTGATCTTTAATATAAGCAATATAAAGTTCTTTGAACATTGCATTCGCAAGTTAATCCATACTATATTTTTATATGTCTCTATCTAGATAACTGTTTTGATTATAGTTTATTTTAGCTGGTATAACTATTGACTGACTACACTAGACTGTAATTTCTGCGTATGATTTTTAGAAATCGATGTAGGTCGATGATTGCTCAATGTCGCAATAGCCACCCTTTTAGTTTTAGTATCTCATAAAATTCTTTGAATAGCACTATAATGTTTCAAATTGAACAGACGGAATTTTTATGTCAAGCTTTATTTCAGTTTTAATGCTGTAATTACCGAACACCGATAGGCGATTTTCCTAAATATTTGTCCAACATACACAAACGCTATAGGATATTTTTATATGTTTCCGATCCCGAGGCTGTAAAACACCGTGTTGTTATAAAAGTGCGTCAGCGATCAGTCGACCTTCAGTAAGATCCGAGCGTTACGTGTCAATGCTGTATGGGTATTGCTGCAACGTTCCGAAGCTACCGATTTAAAGATAGTCGTAAAGTATAAATATCTGATAGATAACCCACATCGTTTCAGGTTTCATATGAACCATTGAGTCCTATTTATTATTCGATTCTATTGATATGTGTACAGTAAAAGCTCTTTATTCACGGTTCCTTTACTCTCGGATAAAAAAATTTAAAGTTCTTCGAACCCTTGCCTAATGATAATAATTAATCAATATTGATAAAAACTTTCATTAAATTGATTTTTAATTTGGCACCTACATAGAAACGTATCCTGAAACCTAGAAAGCATTTCATATTCACGGTTTCTGTATTCGTAGCATATTTACGGAACATATCCCCCGCGATTAAGGAGCACTTACTGTACTGAGTTTAGCTTTTTGTTAATTCGTTTTGTATAACCGAATACTCAAACGCTAATCAACATTGAGTTGTACTCAAAAGTATTGCTGTCCCTGTCATTAACAGTGCCGTAACTAGGGCGCTGACCTTGGAGGGGCGCAGAAATGACCTTGACCACAACATTTTTCGAGGGCGCAGTTATTGAAACTCGCACCGGGCGTAAAAACGGCTAGTTACTGCAATATAAAACGAAAAATATCGTTGGTTATCGTTTCAGTGGTCCGCGGGTAAGATTATAATAGTATCACGTAGACATGAGTTCTATTATCCATACCATACGATATGTTTATCAACATAGCCGATATCACAAAAACTTTATCGAGCCATAACTCAAAACCACTATCCCGCGAGAAGATTATAGAATATTCAATTGTTATTAGCTTATGCACACTGTTTATCATATTACATAACCCTTTTTGGAATAAAATTAAAACGCTCGCTCTAGTTTGAATAACCAGGTTTTATAAAAGGAGTATAAATCCATCTATGCTATCGAAAGTTTTGAACATAGCACCGAGCTCGGCGAGTATGACATGTTTATAATTTTCTGTAAACATGTTTTCCACACGTCTAGCCACTTCGTGTATTAAGCGGGCGGAAGGAATATCGAAGTTCTGACTGGGTGATAACGTAAAAGGACCGTAAATTACATGTATCGATTTCGATCTACGTATTACAAAGGTGTATCATTGATTGACGTATAACCGACAAGTGACAAGCCTCACGCTCGTCTTTCGACATATAAAATACTTCTACAGTACTTCTACGTATGGAAGAACCATGCAAGACGTTTTATTGAAGCATTGTGAACTGAAAGTACAATTATAATTAGGTCATCTCCCCCACAAATTATATTTATTTAATGAATACGAAAGTGTCGCTGCCGGTACTTTGCAACGACGCGACGTGCGCTTATTCGGGAAAACATTTCATAATTTCCGCGCGAAACTGCGGAAAAGCTTCTGCAAATTTAAGAAGTTCATCAAACTTTAGCAGCCGACTTAAGTTAAATTATTATAAGATTTCTGAATAATCCAAGACAAGGATTAATAGCGGTGCTGTTTTAATTGAATTTACCGACGCGAAATTAGGAGGAATTAGTCACAGTACGTAAACGTCAGCTAACTTTGAGATTTTGAAAGCGAGAATTTAGTTTGAAATATAAAAATCAAGTTCTTTAATGGGCTAATGCTCAGAGATTGGGTAAGGTGGTATTATAGCGGTTAAACATTTACTGTGAATAGTTTCGCGTCACGTGATCGTTGCTAGGACTATTGTTGCTAAGCAACTTTATTAAAATTAGTTCTTAATAATTTATGTGAACATCAGACAATTCTGTTCTGTGATCGTAACCATGTTATAGGAAGTATTCGATGAAAAATTTATTCTATACACGTGCGTGTTAGAACATTGTGACATATGTTATATTAATCGTTGATATCCTCATCAATTTTCCATCCTATTGATCTTTGATTATAATAGGTAATGTTATAGGTATTAATGGTTACTGTTCAACAGTTTTATTTAAATGTCTTAAACTTTTTGAATTGCGGTTTTTGTAATGGGCGCAGTTATGTACAAAAAAATAAAAAATAAGTCTTTAAATTATTCAGAACAACGATAAAAATCAAATCAACTATTTTTTACTTATCACAAACAAAATTATGGTCAGATTAAAACACCCAGGACGATTGCTCAACGTCAGTGGCCTTTTTTAACCCCTGGCACCCGAGAGGTGACTCGCTCACCACTTTGATGCGGAAATCCATTTCCATTTTCCATCCATCCAAGAAGATGTATTAGCTACTATTTGTTTCTTTGAATTGGGTAAAAATAATTTTACGAGGTGGTTGTTACGTGGTAGTTTGGTTCATCCACGCTAAAACCGTCTCGATTGCAAAGGATAACATTATTTTAAGGAGTATCTGATGAATTTTCGATTCAGTTAATCTAGATTATAAATTTCTACAAATAACCAAAACCTCTTAACTATTTTTCATAATAAAATAGGTTTACCTACTATAAAAATGTATGTATGCGTAATGTAAGCGAAATGATTGATATCAAAGTTATTTACGTGACCCTTATCATTTATTGCGTTCGCCGTTCACTCTCGTATTACATCGAACGCTTTGTGATATATTTGATTACCTTGATGGGCAATATGTCTAGTCAAACTGTGATATATCTAATAATTTATTAGGATTTCGCTGTTTGTCTGAAGGCGTTAGCTTTTGTATAAAGCAATAAAATATAAATAGATTATTGAATAAGTATCTTAAAAATAAACTATGGAATGGATGTATTATCGAGGTCTTTCTATTATATTGACACGAATACATTCTGGAAAAGAAATACTGTAAAAGAAAAACATTGAAAAAATAATAATACAAATATTAAAGAAAATAATTATATTCAGAAATATCACCAAAATTTCAATAACCATATAAGGAAACATACAAATAAATAAAATATCTAGTTGTTGCTAAAATAAATATAGATCTCGGAATTTAAAGACGTAGGTATACATAATATGTTGGTGTCAGATAAGAAGTCAAATAAGATCTTCAGTAGGTACCTAACTCCCTGGGAGACTTAACAAAATGTTACAATTTTTTGAATAGTATCTAATATGTAAAATTACAAAGATATCAAGCTCTGATATACACAATATCTAAACTAATATTATAAAGAGGAAAGATTTGTTTGTTACGATTTAACTCAAAAACTACTGGACCGATTTTAAAAATTCTTTCACGAATAGAAAGCGATTAACATATGTATATTTTTTTGTAAAATACATCTACATTGCATCTACGTGTTGCTAGTTATTAATATGCAATATTCATAAAAATATTTTTATATTATGTGTATCATTAGTTACAGAGAATGTATGATACATGTATTGGAACTTATTAACATAGGCTTCTAAATAGGAAATTAATTATACGATATTAACTCATTAACTCGTTGGAGCGTTGGGTACACACCTTGCGTTCCAATGGGTCATTGGTTTCAATCCCGCTGGGATGACAAATTTAAATAAACTGTTATCTTATTTTCCCCTAAATCTGCACATTACGTTTCGGTTTAAACGCACCATTGACTGATGTTCTGTGGTTGAGGTACTCCATTAGGAAAGCTTTGCGCTCGTCTGCCTTAGGCTAAAGCCACACGATGCGGTAACGGTGCGGTGAGTCGCCGCACCGCACCGTTGCCGCATCGTGTGGCCGCTCTCTTACTAATAGACTGAATATACTACTTTTTGTTTGTATAGACAGTGTGGATTTTTTGACAGCATTTTGTTACAGGTCACGATGCCACGCATGGGAGGCGGTAGGGGGTCACTGGCTGATAAGCGCCAACTCGAATGGGAGGCTGCGTTAGAGGCGGTAATACGAAACATAAACAATCCGTCTCCAACGCAGCAGAAACCGCCAATAGTTCAAATTGTTATTTACGAGTCTTCCGTTTGAGGTGCTAGTCAAGCTTGTTTGTATGCGTGCTATATATTATGGTTTGTACTATTATGAGTATGAGTATTACGAGTATGAGCTTAGCATTTTGGCCTCATTTTGTCTTAGTCCTTTTTCCTTTCGAATAGGAAGTTCGAAAAAAACGTAAATAAGTAGTTACACTAAGTGTAAAATAATGTGTAATATCTTCAATTTGAATTTTGATTGCGCGGTATAACGATGTCATCCTTTATCTGCATACAGTATGTGTACTACAATTTTCTTATATACCTAGATTATAATGTTTTTTTTATAAGTTTACTAATAAGTGTAAATAAAATATGTAAAAAGTACCTACAAATTTTTTTCTGGACTGGTTTGTTATTTTTTTTTTTGTAATAAGAAAATCTTCAAAACTATTGTTTTCTTCCATAGTAGTGGTTAATTTGTTAATGTAAAATATGATCTATTTGCCGGGAACTTTTTTAATTAAACATTTTTTTTTTCAAATTCAAAATTATTTATTCATTTAGGTAACACAATGTACACTTTTGAACGTCAATACAAAAAAAAATATTTATTTATTTTATTTGTAAAAATTGTTATAATAACCGAAAGGAATTAGGTAATTTTTTAATTGACTTAAGTATTTGCTTCGTTAGAGCAGGTTTTGTACGAAAGCTTAAGTCCAAATAGTCTCCGCATGGCTTTTGAACATGCACTCTGAAGTCGGAACCGGAAGGACCTGAACTTTGAAATCATCTTAAAAATGGCATCATCGTGGGAATAGTTTCTTGCTATCTTCTTCTTTTTCTTCCTGCCCTGTTCCCTTTTTTTTTATTTGGGGTCGGCGCAGTATGTTTTCTTTTTCCATTCTCTCCTTTCACTCACCATATCATCAGTCACACCTTTCAAACACATATCATTCTTCACACAGTCAATCCATGTCTTTTTTGGTCTTCCTCTTCCTCTATACCCATCCACTTTCATATTTAAAACTTTTTTAGATACATGCCCTTCATCTCTCCTCATAATATGCCCATACCAAGCCAAACGATTACCTTTCAATTTTTCATTCACTGGCGCTACTCTCAAACTTCCTCTTATATAGTCATTTCTTATCTTATCTAATCTTGTCACTCCACACATCCACCTCAACATTCTCATCTCAGCTACATGCAAACATTTTGTGCAAGTTTCTTGCTATCGAGTCGTTATTAAAATTACTGAACTGAATTTGCTCTACGAATATGCTGAGAATTAGGCGCTATATAAGAATTAATCCTTACATTATTTTCATATTGTGCAAAACTGATTTTGAGACTTGAAATTTTTACGGTAGTATACTGAAATAGTAATCAAAGTTGAGAGCTACTTAAAATATTTCTGTCGCTTATTTATATCTTTTAATGAAAATTACAGCGATATCATATTAAGTAAAACTCAATTTTGACAAGAGTATCTGGCCATGAAACGTTTATAGGTATCCTTAATTTATTTTATTTATTTAAGATTAGATTTTTATGCTAAATTTTGTTCCTACTTGATTAAAACATTAAGGTGTAACAGTGTCTTTTATTGTTATAAAAAGACGTACATAAAACTGTTTATATAATAACATTGAAGAAAACTGAAGGTATTACTCACGCTACGAATCGTATACACTGTAAATCACATAAAGTGTTTCTATTTTATGCTAAGTACTCAGCGGCATTTTATTATTTCTATACAACGGCTGTGTAATAGCGTACCTATTGCTAGAAACATAAACACATTCCCTGAAATTGGGATCATTATGAACACACAATGATAGTAATAAGGTGTAGTAGGTATCAACTAAGTGGAAATGTTATTGTGTTGGGAGCTATTCAGATTTTACGGTTTAATAGTAATTTATTTCCTCTTAAGATTTTAGTCAATCTAAAACAGTCTTAAACTGTAATTAATATTTTCATAAAAAATACTAGTTTCTCGACTTTATGTCTTCAAGGCTTCTTGAATATTAAATACAAAAATTGACGGGCGCGTTGGCGCGTGCGGTAGAACACCTGCCATGCGCATCGCGGGTCGTGGGTTCCCATCCCACCGGGATAACATGTTTATAGTTTTCTGAAAGCATGTTTTCCCTATGTCTGGTTACTTCGGGCACTGAACGGGTGGGAGGAATATCGAAATTCGGACAGGGTAACAAACCACCGTTCATAAGTGGAAAAGCCGTGAAGTGCACATTGCGCGTTTCGGTTTAGTACGGATTTTCGAAAGCTCGAAGTAAAAAGTAGGTCGACAGCGCATCATTGACTGATGTTCTGTGGCTGGGGTATCACCATCCATCTAGTGAACCTCATGCTCGTCTGTCGATATCTAACATAAAAAAGGGTCGTCCTAGGATGTCGGTAGCATTTTCATTTACCTAATAGGGATAGCATTCAAACGTGATTTATAAATTCTCATTGGAATAAATATATTTTTCGAGTTTCAATTTCATTCTGAATGAAAAAAGCGTATCATTGACTAATAATATAATATAATGTGGCTGAGAACCTAATATCAAGAGAGCCTCATACTCTACTATCGATATTGAACAAAAAAAAATGTATTTAAGAAATGGTTTTTAAAACTAGCTCTTAACTGCTATCCATGACAATATGTCAAGACAAACGAATCCAAGGATTGGATTACACTTCTTATTATTATTGATTTTATGATTCTTATGTCCTCTTATTTCCATGCTATTGTCAAACCAGGTCAATAACAGACTTATCCTAAAGTTTCACCTCAATGGATTTGATTTAAGATCAACACAGAAAAAACTAACTAAAGCTTGTATAAAGATCAACACTGTAAATAAAAACAAACAAACAATAGTGTTTTTTAATAAATTATTACAAAAATACATGAACATTTGTGGTGTGGCGCGGTGCTTGGTTTTGAATTTTATAGCGTAATAAAATATATTCCAATGTTTGTGTAATATCGGTAATTTATAGTGCAAACATCTCGCTCGGTTGGGATGCGTTTAAGTGGAGAGAATAGCTATGAATATTCGCTAAATATATTGTGTTGATAATGTTTCAAAAACTAGAGCACTGTGTGTGGTTGTAAGAACATACAATTTTGTCTGTGTATTTGAATAAACTGAATTTTAAAGTTTATAGTAGAAAATACGCTCTTTATTGTCTGTTCACTGATCCGATCGTTTTTCATCTTACTCATAAACAGAAATTATGAAACCAGACATATGATGACAAATATTTAACTACTCTAATCAAAGTCGTGTCGGTGTTTCACGGAATGCAATATTATGTAGATAATTATTTTTTGTGCTCTAAACATAATGACATATTGTTTTGTTTTTAAGGACTATGACACACACGTTAAAACTACTTATTTAAAGTGTCTGTAGCGGCGACCGAAGGTCTGTAGTCGTGTTTGCCTTAACCCTAAAGGATATCGAATTATAAATATGTAGTAGTAACATTCTTGCGTTTTTACTTCGTTAGAGATTAATTCTGAATACACTTTACAAATTATAATTATATAAGAAACTTAAAATTTTTCGGTGGAAAAGAAAAACATGGCTATTTTTAGACACTTATAAATAATAAAAGAGGAACTATGAAAACTAAAGAATATTAAGGAAAAATCTCTTTATTTACTACATAATTATTAATATTATGTGGGGTCAACGTTTATGGAGCTTATAAAAGAAGTAATAAAAGGAATGATTTGCTACGCGTAATGTAAGCCTAGACGATCTATTGCTTGGTTTCACTAAATATTTCATGACGTAACACAATCTATAATGCTTTCAGCAAAAAAAAGTAGGTTGGCAATTCCTGTATTTATTTACACGCTTAACTACAGCAGGATTCACGATATTATTTTAGTTACACTGAAACTAGGAAATTGGGTATGGCAGAAGAAACATGAAAGTCGGATTAATGCTGTGGAAATGAGGGCTTTGAGAAGTATGTGTGGCGTGACTCTGAAAGATAGAGTAAGGAATAGCGAAATTCGAGAGCGATGTGGAGTAAAAAACGATGAAGTGACGAGAATTGAGAAAGGAATGTGGAATTGGTTTGGGCACGTAGAAAGGATGGATGAAAACGAAAAAGATTAATGAAGCTGATGTGAGTGGAAGAGTCGAGAGTAGTTTACCTAGGCACGTTCGCCTCCATCAGATTGGGGTAAGATGTTCTTCAATAGGGGCAGGTCAAAAGAACTCGAAACCGACGAGCGCGATAGCATTGATGAAAGTGGTATGCAAGGATCGGAGCATATGGAATTCCGTAATCTCAGCCAACCCCAATAGGAAAAAGGCGTCATGTATGTATCCTATCAATCATATGAAACACACTTATATTTATAATATTTTACATACTGCAGCTAAGTGGCGTCTCTGAAACCTAACTGAAAGAAAATCACTAAAATATCGATGATTGGTGAATTCTTCTTCATGACTCATTCTCATACGTTATAAATGAACTGTCGAAATGTCTATGCCGTTACTTATATTATTTCTAGAATATTAAATTCGAATGTATTTATTATGGTGTGACGCCGGGAACTTTTTAATGGAATAATGGACCGTTAACTTCGATACCTCTTTTATTTCTAATTAGTTCAATGGCTCATAACCTGTATGTACATGTACAATTATTGTAAAATGATAAATAAAAAAATAAATTCAAACATACCTAAGTATACCACTACAATGGAATTCCGTTATATTATTTCTCATTTTCAGTCTTTTTTGTATTTAGATGAAATATTATCTGAGTAGGTATATTACTTAATAGTAATACGGATATTTAATATAAAATAAGATAACAGTTTATTTCGAAAGAACAGCAATAACAATTTATCATTATTTTTGTAACTAATTAACTTTATTATAAAAATAAATAAAAACTACGAACAACTGTTAAATATAAATATGGTGCCACCAAAAACCCAATAACTAAGAAACCACTACCCATTCGTTGAGGGGTTTCTAACCCTAACAGCTGTGATAATAATGTTCAGTGGTTCTTGTCGACGGTCGCATATATCAATACAATAATTAGTTATTTACTGATTTTTAAATCAATTTGCACAATATGAGTATCGCAAACGTAAAATGTATAAAAATAAAATAATGAGACTCATGAGTTGGTAAGTCTTGCTTATTTTTAAAATTTTAAGAAATTCTATATATAGAAGAAACATGTCATGTGAAGTTGAACGTTTGCCCGACAAGTCTCCAGTTTCAAAGAACACTTATTTATGTTAATTTATCTACTGAATGCTTCATTTGAGATGTGAATGTTTTCCTTGTATAAAAATAACAAACAACGTGTCATTGAACGACCATTATTAAGTAGCTCAGTAACATTGTTGTGGCGTTCTCGCATCTACATAAGGACGACAGATTAATTATCCGTGACGCACTTTTAGTCTGTAAAAATATTCGATAAAAAATAGAACCTTTGAAATTATAGACAGAACACAACGCACTAAAAGTCAAACGCGCAAACGAGCTTGTTATTGGGACATATCAGAAAATCAAAAACCAGCAACTAAAGCGCGAAGAATTATATTTTTTTTTTGATTTAACACGGGCTAATGGAGATGAAGAACAATTAACTGTTAAGTTTAGTCAATAGTTTGCAATACGTAATGATGTATGCGGTCCGTAGTATCTACGTCCCTATAGTTCCAGCGAAAAAATATTCGAAAATGTACTTCTGCTTTGAGTTTATTTATTATCCATCAAAGACATTTTGCGAGTCACGTAGACTATTTCTTTTTTTTTTTTTTTTTTTTTTATAACAGAGCGGACAACCTGCGCCGCGGACTCGATCACAGACTTTATGTCTGTCGACTCTGATACGCCTAAAAGTTATGAATTTGAGAGGCTGTGTCTAATTTATAAATAAGATAATTTCATCCAAATTAGTATAAGTATTGTTTAATTAGTATTCGGATACAAACAATAAATTTTAAAGATTTCACAATGCTTGAACTCTTGAAGTAAAATATAGGTCAACAGCGCATTATATATTATTGTATTAAAACGCATGTTTGTCGATATCCGTTACGATGTTGTTTTTTACTTGACAAGGATAGGAAAAACTAAAAGATGTAAATTATAATGACGTATTAAATTAATAAAAAATAATACTTATTTCAGTACTTGCGATCGTATTTTTTTATGTTAGATATCGACAGACAAGCATGAGGTTCACTTGATGGTAGGTGATAGGTACCAAAGCCACAGGACATCAGTCAATGATGCGCTGTCGACCTACTTTTTACTTCGAGCATTCGGATATCCATAGACTGAAACCGAAACGCGCAATATGCACTTCACGGTTTTTTACATCTATGAACAGTGTTACCAGTAGGGCTATTCACGATCATTCGAAATCGATCCGCCCGGAAAGCTACGCTCTACCACTGAAAGTTATTTCGTATTTACCGGATATGAAAATGGTATTCACAATTCCCATAGGATTGAGCATCGGCATTCTTCGGGAGTTTCCGATTAAAATCTTAGTATAAAATGATAGAAAGCTTGATATATCGGTACGAAATCTTGTAATATCGGAACGGAAAGTTGTCGAATGATCGTGAATAACCCTACTGGTCGGAATTTCGCTATTCCTCTCACCCGTTCAATGCCCGAAGTCACCAGACGTGGAGAAGACATGCTTACAGAAAATTATAAACATGACATCCCGGTGGGATTCGAACCCACGACCCATCGATGCGCACGGCAGGTGTTCGACCGATCGCGCCAACGAGCCCATTTGTTTCACATTTATTTCCCTTCTTTTATCATTCATGTTATCGATAGGTATAAAATAGTCGCACTGAAAGACCTACAGTGATGCTTGTTGTACCTATGAAAATCATCAAAATCATTCACTGATTCACTCTAAATACACATTTTTATGTTCATATGTTGCAATATTATACTCTCTTTTGTTTGGCCCAGCTCCAGAAATTTGTCTGTCGTTACCAGTCAGTTACAATATAAAAAAAGGGTGCGACACGAATGACGATTAATCAAATGCGTTTCAATTATCCAACACAATCCTAAGGTGTGCCACTAATGTGCTCTCCTGCCAAATAGTCGATTCCATCGCTCAGCAACTCACGAAATTCGTTCACGTGAATTCGTATTCCATTTCGACGAATTAAATAAACTTATAGTAAGAACCGGAAAGGTAGGTGTAATAACATCAAAGCATTTAAGTGAATTTTGTTGGAAATGTTTGAAGTGTTGCTTAAACATATTAATGTCTGCCTGACTAGTCACTATTTTTTCTCTTAAAACAATATTAATTATTTTCTTATAAGCTAACTGTATTTCGTATTTATTGCGTGATAACCTTACTAAGATATACATACATGAGAACTTTTTTTTTTTTCCTGGTGAAACCCTTTTTAGCGGGCTCCCCCGCCAGGCCAAGTTGGTAAAGTGACGCGGGGTTGGGACCAGAAGAGCCCCCCCTACCCTCTAAAATACCAGGGCCCCTGCTGCTCGCTATGGACGGAGGAAAAGTGACAGTCTCCTTTGTCTCTGCCCCCGTATACATGAGAACTACTACAATCCTATTTTGTCTTAAACTGATAATTAAATTCGTATTTTAATATCTGTATATTTGCGTATTTCAGGAACGTTAATTACAGTAATAAATATGCCATCAAAAACATAAATTGTAAAAAAGTCTTGCAACTCGGTTCTTCTATCGTAAAAAGTTTTATAATACCAAGTCGGTCAATTTATTCAGTCTCTACTTAAGGATCCTTCTGTCTTAAGTTTTTACGTAATTAGCTAACCTAACAATATCTAATAGTGATCATATCAATATCAATATTAACAATCTTTGATGTTTTAAATAAATAGAGTGACTCGACATTACGTATATAACCAGTATTATATTATTCCTATATCCATATCTGTATCCACATCCGAAATTTCATATCCATAAGATCCCTAATCGCCTGTGTCATTTGGAGCAACTGCCATGAATGTTGGCCTCATCACATAAAACGCGTACTCCGATAAAATCCAATATGGCTCAGGTAAAAATGATATTTAGAATCACACCGCACTTTGACTATCCATGCCGAATACAGTTTGCGAGTGCTTTTTTTCACTAATTCTTTTTTAAATGAAGTAATCGGTTGTTGCTTGTAGAGCACGGACGTGTCGCTCTGAGCTCCGAGCACCGCGACAGTTGATTACGCGTCATACGTGACGATCGAACGGTCTTAGTTCCGCGGTAATGACCTACTTATTAACGCGGAATCATGAAGGTCGATCGTAATGCAAGCTAATGCGCTTACGTGCCTAAAACGCGGAAACGTAAACATTTGCCACACTAATATAATACCGCGACACTATGTTTAATTTAAGCCCAAATAAAAGGACAATCCAAACAAGGAATATCCAAATCTCGACAGAAACTGAGCAATATATCTATGAAGCCTACAAGAAAGAAAAAGCTGAGAAGGAACTACTTCTTGATACTACAGCAGCTCTACAAAAAGAAATAGAGTCTCTTCGGCAGGAATTAGAGTCACTCAAAAGTGAACTAAAGGCGAGCAAGGAAGAGAAATTTAAAAATGCTCCTACCCAATCTGTTTCCTATTGCACTGATGAAGAGGAACTTGCGCAAGAAACGGAATGGATCAGGGCAAAGAGCAGGAAAAAGAGAAAACTTAATTCCTGCACTAGTCCAACACAGGAGAACAATACAAATTCGGAACCCCGAGATACGCAAAAAGCAAAAATAAAAAGGGCACCACGGCCACCACCTATTATACTAGATGAAGTTAAAAACTATCAGTTATTGTATGATAAGATAGTGTCTGTCCAGTCTGCAGAAAGTTTTGAAATGAAAATGATGAGCGGAAACAAAATTAAAATAAACGTCGTAAACGAAGACTGTTACAGACAGATAACAGAGTTCCTGAGCAAGTGCAGTGCATCTTGGTACTCATACGAGGACAAACAAAATCGTCCTATTAGGGTAATGGCCAAAAAGCTGCACCACACATGCGAACCTAATAGAATAGTCCAAGACTTAAAACATAAGGGCTTCAAGATCGAAGAGGCAGTTAACAAGCTTAGGTGGAAAAATAAAGAGCCAATGGACATGTTCATGCTAACCTTCACTAAGGAAGAAGATATCAAAAAAATATATGAGATCAACTCTATCCTGGGGTGCAAAGTCGAAATTCATCCCATTAAAGCTTCAAAGTTAGTTCCCCAATGTAAGAGGTGCCAGGCGTATGGACATACGCAACGATACTGCTCGAAAGAACCTAGGTGCGTTAAATGCACTGGAAAACATCTAACAAAAGACTGCACGAAAGCGGCAGATGATAAACCTAAATGTGTACATTGTGGCGAAGCACATCCTGCCAGCTATCGAGGCTGCATGGTTGCACGAGAAATGCAAAAAATAAAAAACAAAACCTTAAATAAATCTCCAGAACTGAAAGAGAAATCTCATGACAGGCCGAAAGATAATGTTACAAGCGTCCCGATAGCACCCACTTCAAATAAAACCTATGCTGATGCTCTGCGAAAGAAACATTCAAAAGTTGAACCTGAACCGATAGCAACAGAAAACAAACTAGACCAAATATTGAAGTTTGTTAGCTCATTGGACGAACGCCTTAGTAAGCTTGAACAGGGAGCCAAGAGAATGGGCCCTAAATCTCAGCCCACACAATGATCAACACTATTAAAATCATGGCTTGGAATGCCAATGGACTACTTCAACACCACCACGAACTGCAAGCAGTCCTAGTTCTAGAAAATATTGATGTGTGTCTCATCTCAGAAACTCATTTCACTAAAGAGTCACACATTAATTTTAAAGGGTATAAAGTATATCATACAATACACCCATATAACACATCAAGGGGTGGTAGCGCCGTTATCATAAAAGATAATATACAGCACTACGAAGATAAAAAATATAGCAAAGAAGAATTTCAAGCCACAGTTGTATGTATACAAACCAAGAAACAGCCTATAACACTAGCAGCAATCTATTTCCCGCCAAGGCATCAGTTAAAAAAGGAGGACTACACTGAACTTTTAAGACAGCTTGGTGTACGCTTCATCATAGGGGGAGACTTTAATGCAAAGAATACTTATTGGGGCTCCAGATTAACAACCACTAAGGGTAGACAACTATTAGAAGCAGTAAGAGAATCACGCTGTGACGTAATATCAACCGGCAAACCAACCTATTGGCCCACGGATCCAAAAAAGGTACCAGACCTCATAGACTTTTTTATATACAAAAACATCACACATAACTTTTTGCATATCGAAGAGAGACTAGACATGAGCTCTGACCACTCAGCGATTTTACTAACCTTAAATGATAGTATAATTAAAACAGAAACTAAACCAAAACTTGTAAATAACAAAACAGACTGGGTCAAATTCAGGGAAGATCTAACACACAAAATAAATTTGAAAGTATCACTACGTAGTGCTCAGGAATTAGACCGTGAAGTTGAGAAGTTCAACACAGATGTCCAACAAGCTGCGTGGAACAACACACCTGAAATAAAAACGCGCCTTAAAGGAAATAATTATCCTAAGGAAATCAGAGATCTTATAGTAGCTAAGAGAAAACAAAGACGCAAATGGCAGCAAACAAGATCACCACAAGATAAAACAAATCTGAATAGAATGACTAAAACTATCAGAAATGAAATCCTTTTGCTAAAAGAACGTAGTTTGAAAGCTCATTTAAATATGCTTACCAGTAAAAAGGATAGTAACTACTCTTTATGGAAAACTGTTAAAACAGCAAAAAAACCTATAAATGCCATCCCACCCATACAAATTCCGCACGGAGAATGGGCAAGAAGCAATGAACAGAAAGCGGAATATTTTGCTGACTACTTAAAAGCAATATTCCAACCGAATGCCTCTCAAACATCTGATCAAACATGGAATGAAGTGGAACAAGACTCTGAAGAAATTAAAATGGTGACACCAAAGGAGGTGTTACTCGAAATAAAGAACAATATTAACGCAAGAAAATCGCCAGGTTTTGACCTTATTACTGGAGAAGTCCTGAAACAGATGCCTCGAAAAGGAATTGTCATGCTGACATACCTATATAATGCTGCACTTCGATTAAAATATGTACCAGCGTTATGGAAAGTAGCAGAAGTGATAATGATACCGAAGCCAGGCAAACCACCTCATGATGCAACATCATACAGACCGATATCACTACTTCCGGTAATATCTAAACTATTTGAAAAACTTCTTCTTAAGAGATTAAAATTAGTTATAGAGCAGAAAAAGCTTATACCTGATCATCAATTTGGTTTTAGAACTCAACACTCAACGATAGATCAAGTGCATAGAATAACAAGTATTATTGAAAAAGCTTTAGAGGAAAAGAAGGTTTGCTCTGCATTATTTCTGGATGTAGCACAGGCCTTTGATAAAGTCTGGCATGAAGGCTTAATATACAAATTAAAAACCATGCTACCTAAACAATATACAGATATTCTTGAATCATATATATCAGATAGAATGTTCAGGATACGACAAGAAAATGCTTACTCTGAACTAAAAGAAATCAAAGCTGGAGTCCCGCAAGGAAGTGTATTAGGTCCGGTCCTTTACCTATTATACACTCGTGATATCCCAGTGCTACAAAAAAACACCATTGCTACCTTTGCTGATGATACGGCAATACTGGCTGTCGAAAATAACCACGAGGAAGCAACAAAAACTATTCAAATAGCTACCAACAAAATTTATGATTGGACACAAAAATGGAGAATACGATTGAACGAAAGTAAATCGGTTCATATCAATTTCACCAACAAACATGAAAAGTACTATCCTATTTATATAAATAACGTTATTGTACCGTATACTAACACGGCAAAATACCTTGGCATCACCTTAGACGCGAAGCTTCGCTGGAAAGCTCACGTTAAAAAGAAGCGAGATGAGCTCAGGATAAGATATAAAAATCTTAACTGGCTAATTGGAAAGAGCTCGACTCTTTCAGTAGAAAATAAATTAACTGTATACAGACAAGTCCTGAAACCAATATGGACTTATGGCATCCAGCTCTGGGGCTGCACCAGTTCAACCAATATCAAAATGATACAATCTTTTCAAAATAAAGTACTAAGAGATATTGTAAATGCTCCCTGGTACGTTCGCAACGTCGACATTCACAAGGACCTTAAGATAGAAAGCGTCGACAGAGAAATTCAAAAGCACGCCAAAGCTCACCATCAGCGACTTCTTCATCATGTGAATGTCGAGGCTGCCCAGCTCCTCGATACCACTGGACTAGTGAGAAGACTCAGAAGGACGAAACCTTTTGAGTTAGTGTAATCTAGCATACACATTATTATGCAAAGTGAGAACAAAGTGTAAAGTGCAAGTGAACACAGTGACAATTATTAGTGTTAGTGTAATAAGACAATGTTTTTAAGGACACCAGTGGGTGAACTTTAAATTAAGAAAATAACCCTAGAAGATTAAGTTAAAATAGAACTGTTTATTAGCCTCTGTTGGCTAGATTACAGTAGTTTTAGATAAAAAAAAAAAATAAAAAAAAAAAAAAAAAAATGAGTTTAATTTGTATAGAAGAAGGATGTTCTTGTGAAACTTTGAATTAATTACGCAGCTTTTGCATATGTAAAGAGGGAGTTGAAAAGAGATCACTCTAAAAATGTCAACCGATTATTGTTTTCGATTTTAGCTTTACTCTTTTAGAAAATAGTTTTCCAAGTGAAATGATTCGTTTCTGGCACTCGTCGAAATTTCTATTCAAATTCTCTTAAGAATAAATAAATATCAAAAAAATATTTGTCGCGGTTGCAATTTTTTGAGTTCCTAGCCTAGAAGAATCTTTGTTATTATTTATTAGCAATATTATAGAGAATATACTTTTACAAGAACTTACCTGACTCTTTCAAGGTTAGAAGATATTACGGTAGATTCATTCTATTGCGTGCCAAATGGCAAGAATTCCTGAGAGATCATTCATCTCATATACGACGACTCAGGTACGACGAGTCACAGACAATAATAAATTAATAAGCTCTTGGGAATGCCCATTGTTAAAGCCGTAAACTTTGTGATTTATAACCACTTTTAACAACACGTTCATACTATAATGGTAAACAACTAGAACAAAACTTTAGATTACAAAATTATAAAAGCTCATGAGAAAGTATCATCACCTGCCGGGCTAGCATGACCGCCACGAGATATGTCGCGGACGAGAGAAGACGAAGTAAGATGTAAGATATCTCGATATATTATATCTTGACATCGACAATTTTGATAGAAAAGATATCTCGATCGACAAATATATCTATTTTTGGTATTAAAAGTCGAGTTTTAAGTGTAATTGTCATGTTAGACCCGAAAGAAATAAAGCGATAGTCGATTAAAACACGAGAAAACGGTACACAAAATTTTGTCTATCAAAGTTATCGATGTCGAGATATAATATATCGAGATATCTTATATCTTAGTTTGTCTTCACTCGTCCGCGAGATATCTCTTGATGGTCATGCTAGACAGGCAGAAGCGCTTATCAATTTTAATGTATTCAATACAGTACATACGAGCTATTGCTTACTGATATAAAGTAAAACCGACAGAGTAATAAAAGAGTATTAATTAGTTATAAAAAGTATTATTACTATTTTATTGGTTTTTGTTATTCGACTAAGTAAGTGTGATCCGGAAATAATATCTCGGACCAATTACTGATTTCCTAGTACATGTGAATGTAATTGTTGACAGATATATAGGTAAATGTAGAGATATGAAATGAAATTAATAATTTTAATGACAGACAAATAAAATAATGCAATTGCTTATTATAAATGTGCCACTTCAACTATTGTAAATCGTGACTTGCGAGTTGCCCAGGGACATCTATAGTTTTTTTCATGTTAGATATCGACAGAGGAGCATGAGGTTCACTTGATGGTAGGCGATACCTCAACCACAGAAAATCAGTCATAATGCGCCGTCGACCTACTTTTTACTTCGAGCATTCGGTAATTCATAGACTGAAACAGAAACGCGCAATGTGCACTTCACGGTTTTTCCATCTATAAACGGTGGTTCGTTACCCGGTCGGAATTTCGATGTTCCTTCCGCCCGTTCAATCCGAAATTACCCTACGTGGGGAAGCCATGGTTTCAGAAAATTATAAACATTTCGTCCCAGAAGGATTCGAACCCACAACCCATCGATGCGCACGGCAGGTGTTTTATCGAATGCGGCAACGAGCCCGTCAGTTACAGACATCATTAAATCGCGTCGCAGAATTTATAGTTGTGTAAATAACTGTTTGGGTGTAGAAATACTGCAGACATATTTTCTTAATCTGATTGCAACGAAGGAAGTAAATTCAACTCATACAATGTAAAATTTATATTATTTTAAACCTATCTATCCGTAGTCAATATTTTTATAATAATTTTAAATACTTCTATTGAATGATCTTGATCGATACCCTCCCGCGTTACGACTGGTAGAACAATTTTGATAAAATTTAATATGAACTATTAGACAGTAATGACATATTAGAGGTGGTCCTCTGTCATATCTACATCAAGTGGTACACCTGGTTTAGCCTTTGAAAAGGTAGCGGGTTCGAGCTCACTGGCTATATCTAGTAGTTAATGGCCGAAGTATCGAAGGAATTTAAACAAATAGTAAAGTTGTGATGCGTAGATTGAATCTTCCGGTTTCAGTCAATACATTTCCGAATGCTCAATAAAAAATAGGTCAAAAGCGAATTAGTATCACCTACCAAGTCAGCTATCATTTAAATAAAATACTTTATATCCGATTGAAACGCGATTTATTATTTATATTGTTTACATTATTTATCCCGACGTTTCGGATGCTTTTCAGCAACCGTATAAATAATAAACTGCGTTTTAATCCGTTATAAAGTATTTTATTTAAATGTGTGATACTCGCGTTAATAAGAGACAATATTATATCAGCTATAATTTTAAGTATTCATTTCAAAATAAAGTTAATAAAGCCGGAGCCTGCGAGATTACTAATTATGATAAAGTTCCTCCTAAAGAAGAAAAATAAACAAAAAAGGTTTATCGGAGCCAACATAAAATTGAGTTTTATTTGTCAATATAAAAATTAAGGACAACCATTAATGTGGGCTTCTTCCTCCTTTCAATACTCAGAATTTTATCCGACTGCTGAAGAGCGAGGTTATTATTTTTTATGAACTATTTGCATTATAAAATCTTTAAAGGAAACGCATGTAAGATATGTTAAAAATAAAATAATACTGCAATTCTGATAACATAAAATTTATGTTGAAATATTTAAGTAAATATGAATACGATTTCTATAGATATCGACAGACGAGAATGAGATTCACTTGGTGACATGCCTCAACCGCAGAAAATCATTCAATAATGCGCTGCCGACCTACTTTTTACTTCGGAAATCCATAGACAGAGACCGAAACGCGCAATGAGCATTTTACGGCCTTTCCATCTATGCACGGCGGTTCGTTACCCGATCGGAATGTCGATATTCTTCCCGTTTATAGTCTGTGACCAGACGTGAAAAAGACATTTATAAAGACCAGACCAGAAATTATAAACCCATTAGAAGCAGAAATTCTCTCAAACGCGCCAACGAGTCCATCAATACATTTAAAATATTCCTGGTTTTTAATTTTAATATGATAACAAAATACGTAAACTAAAGATAATATTATTTGAATCTGTCTAGTCATATATTCTATAAAGTGGTATATGATTTGGGTTTCAATGTCGATAATGGATGCGAAATGTAATTAACGGGGTGTGTCTGAATTGGTGTAGATTGTAGGTAATCAAGTCACATGGAAAACAAATTTATATCGCGTTGGAAATCTGTTGTCTTTTAATGGTATAAATTCAAAAAGAACATTAGTTTATTCGTTCATGTCAATATGAGCAACTGTTGAGTAATAGTTAATACTATAGCCATATTTAATACTATGTCAATGGCCAAATTACTCGTATATTAAAGTGGGTACACAATAACCACAGAAGATATTCTTTAATGTATATAGATAGATAAAAGGTTGTGAAATCGGTAGGATTGCCAAGTAAATTCGGTATATTTGTATCAAAAATCGGTAAATGAAAAAAACAAAAAACAAAACATTTGATCAAATCTCTTTATTTTAAACTAGGAATGTTTATATACTCACTGATTACATTATTAAAACTACCGAAAATGCGGTGGATTCGAGTCCACTGGCCACTTTCAATACATATATGTGTGGAGGAAGGGAGGTGTGGTCTTCCTCCAACCTAAAGGGAGGATCCTCGACCAGTCGAACCACTGACTGGCCGGCCCTAAGGCCCCCAGTGGTTGATGTCGAGATGTTGTATATATACTCAGCGCGCACAGAAACTTTGATAGCGCGATTCAGGAATGGACGTATTTGTATTGATTCTTGTAGCGGATCATAGGTGTCGCTACAGTACTCCCCCCCGAAGACCGGAGGTCGATCGACTTGTTGAAACAGCTGTGTTGAGTGTTGCTTGCCAGTGCCAGATTGCCCGAGATTCCAGTGAGTCGGAATCGGATGTCGCAGAGTTCGCGGTGAGTCGGAACTGAGTGCGATGATGCTGCATGTTGCTCCAGTGAGTCGGAGTGCTGCAGTGTTCGAAGCTGGCTGCTGCGTCGACCAGGAGAGATGTGCTCTGCTTGCTGACCGGCCGAAGTGCAGTGTGCTGTGCTGAAGGTGGCTGAGGGTGATGACCAGGCATACGCGCTCGCTGTATGCTAGTGGACAGGATACCCGTTGAAGCCGAAGGTGCTGGCTGGCTGTATGACTTGATTGCTGCTGATGTTGTAGGAAGGAGTGATGACGTCAGGCTTCATGATGGTCAGAAGTAGGTGTTCTTCTGCGGGGTCACCAATGTGGAGGTAGGTGGCTGAATCACGTCGGGGTCACCAATGTGGAGGAAGGTAGGCTGAATCACGTCGGGGTCACCAATGTGGAGGAAGGTAGGCTGAATCACGTCGGGGTCACCAATGTGGAGATTGGGAAGGTAACTGAATCACGTCGGGGTCACCAAATTAGCTGAAAATAATAAATGAAAACCCCACTTTGCTGTTTGTACTTAGGCAAAGCTGTCGCTACAAAGCATTTCAACTTTTAACATTAACCTAAATTTCTAACTACAGCGATTGTACTCATTGTATTTGTTTGTTTTTACTTTTGGGAAGGACAAACCCTTTTTAACTACATATTACATCATACAAGAAACTCCAGCTTAGAACCCAAATCCTCTCTATTGGTGTACATAAAGAGCATTTGTTTAATATTGTCTTTTATTAACGCGAGTATCACACATTTAAATAAAATACTGTATACCGGATTAAAGCGCGATTTAAACAATATAAATAATAAATCGCGTTTTAATCCGGTATACAGTATTTTATTTAAAAGCATTTGTTTACATTAGTTAAAAACTTAACTTTAGAAATGATTACATACACGATACCTACAGGAAATAAGGATTTGGTTTTAGTGTCAAATAAGTCATTCCAGTTCACCTGACTTTTGCAGTTTAACTGACAAAAGATTTCTATCTCGACTAAAAACGTTTTTAATCAGCGTCATTCACGAAATGATAAATGATGTTTGCTGTTTATATTATTAACACACAATCTGTGCCACCACATGTGCAATAAATACTTCTTAGTTCTATAGTAGAACAAATGTATGTTTCTACTCAATTGAAAACAAAGAAAGATAGTTTTCCACGTTCACTAAAGCTTATCTTGATTTGTTTTACGTAGAACCCAAAGTAAGTTAATCTAACATAAAGAGGTCGTCTTTGTTAGTTTTATAGTAGAAAGTAATCTCAGAAACAACTAAACATATTTGAACATTTATATTACTTAACTACCACGTGTTCGCACGGGTGCAATGTAGTACTATAAAAACTATGTTATACTATATAAAGCTACGTTATCAGCAAGTAACTACTCCTATGCTACTTGCTCATAATGTAGCTTTATATTGGTGAAAGAATTTTTAAAATCGTTCCAGTAATTTTTGAGTTAAATCGTAACAAACAAATAAATATTTCCTTTTTATAATATTAGTATATGTTAGTGTTATCAAAGATCCATTGGATGGCAACATTGTAATGACTTAAATACTATGTTAGTAAACTGTTCTAATTACGAGACTGAGACATGATAACTGGTGCAGTAGAATTGGATTACCAGTTCGTTCAAATAGTATGAACATAATTCCATTGATGCTGTGCCGAAGCTACTCTTTTCCCAAGTATTGCGTAGAAGCCTTCCACGGATTACGGATAATAATGCTTTATTATCCGAAATCCGTGGAAATTGCAAGAAGCGAAATGGGTATACAAGGATCGGAGCATATGGAAATTCGTGAAATCTGCCTACCCCAATGGATTTAGCTATATTATGTTCCAAATTTGAATATAAATATTTGAAATTATAAGGAATTGAGTTATTTACCAGCTTTAACTCACTGATTAAAACGAAGCTTACGTTAGAGTCACAGAACAGGAATACTTCTTCTGTTCTGTGGTTAGAGTGATGTATTACATTTTTTTTATAAAACAGCAGTTCAGTCATGCCTAATGCATAGATTCATCTTTTATATTAAGGCAAATTTAATTTGAGTATTTTGAAAACGGGAGGTATTGCTACTTTGTTAATAAAAACATTAATTATTTCTCGTCGTATTTATATGCTTCCGGTTATCCAAGTGCGCTCTGAGATGATATCACACCGAATCCCTGTTCAATATCATACGAATGCATAAACACAGCTGTCTTCGAAATGCTTTTGATAGAGTAAACATTATTAGAGCATATGCCAATAGATAGCAATAATAATATACCAATATATTATGTATATCTTGAAAATATTATTGCATTTTATGCTTCCTATGGACAATTATTATAATTAAACAATTTATATATTTCTTAGTGCACTATACTGGCTGTCTAATATAGTATGTGTACAGTGTATGTTATGTTAACGAATTTTCAAAAAATATATAAAAAATGGGGATTGCATACAAGTTAAAAACAGGACAAAGGGAATAAGAGGAAAAAGATGGCACCTTCGTGATAATTGACACAATAGAGTAGACGGTATATACTCGAAGCTTGATATTCAAAACTACCAGACGCGATGGGAATCTACCCCGTGACCCATCGGAAAGAATGCGTACATCATAAATTGTGCCATCAAATAGGGTAATATTATTTTTGAAGGTGTTTTCATACTTCACTGCATTCCAATGAATTAAATGAAACTATTATCCTTTGTAACATAATTAATGCTTGCTTTTTAATGTTATTATAGAATGTTGTTTCAGGTTTTAATTACCTGCCGGTTTTTCATAGCAATAATATTATCTCACGAAATGATCTTTACTTTAAAAGGTTGCTAATGGGGCTTATTAATATTATATTACAATTAATGTAAGTAGGTAAATAATATTATAATATAGTATTGTTATATACATATAAGAAACAGCAGAAGTTTATCTTGTTTATCACTTATACGTTTTCAAATAAGGGTACTACAAAGTCTGAGAAAATAGCTGTTTAAATTGTCTAAATGGAAATTCACTTCTTAACTTTGCCAGTTTGTGTATTTCAGAAACATCCGGATGGTTCATTCTTTTACGTGGATAAATGGTTATATCTTCTTCTATATTTGTTAAATTATTATAAGGATATTAAAAAAAAAGTAAAAAATACACTACGCCTAATTAAGTCAGTACCACAAAATATGTCGTAATGTCGTTACTTACGATCCGCCCCGGGTGCAATGTATATGTATTATACACAAAAAACCTATGTTACCCGCATATAATGTAGCTTTCTATTGGTGAAAGAATTATAAAATCGGTCGAGTAGCTTTTCAGTTAAATCGTAACAAATCTTACCATATTTCAAATAATATTAGTATAGATTGAAACTTAGTATTGTTTCTATTATTATAAAAGTGAATTCCCGAGTTCCCTAATGGGTTTCGCTCAAACCGAAACGATTATTTTTTAATCTTGTTTTCCCGAGATTCGAACCCAAAACCTTCAGCGCTAAACCCAATGTGCTTGTAAGGTTTTCTTAAATTATTTAATAGCCAAAGAATTAGGTAAGTTTAAAAAAGGCACTGTTAACATGATTAAAGGATGTAATTAATAAATGAATTCTTAATCAAGTTCTAATAAATACACTTACATAGCTGTATTTTAATTACGAAATAATTTTATAGTATAATAATAAAAAAATATTTATTTCAAGCACAGAATATCTTAATTTCTAGGATAAAACACTTTCAGATACAGCTTTACAATTAGTACAATTAGTGAGCATCTGTGTCTGAACTAGATAACTTAATATTTGTATATATTTTCTGAGCCCTCAGGGATTTTGAACGTAACAATAAATTCTAATTAAAAAGAAAAATACTCAGCGACTGTTTTGTAATTCTCACGTTTCTAATGCCTTATTTGAATACGCTCTCGGCTCTTAGTTTTAAATAAAGTCTTTTATTTTCTTTTCCTTTAGGAAAATGAACTCTTAACTGAATATTTCTTTTTTCTCGTTTATTTTTTGTTACTATAGTTAATTACTTCAAGATGTCTTGTGGAACATGCTGTAATGGATTCAGCTCCTTACAAACATTTTGTAGAACAAAAGAAACTTGGCGATTAAAAAGAGTGGCGGAGAGTTTATTACCAGTTCTTCTCATCCGTTCTTCGCATCTGAGTGTACATTGTGTTACCAAAATGAATAAATGATTTGAATTTGAATGATTCCAATTTAACAAACAAATTAAGTACTACCTAATTCATTCAATACTGAGTAACATAGGTGAAATTCGATTATTTGATAATGTTTTTTTATATGTTTTAGCTCCATTAAACCAAACAAAATAAAGCGAGCGTGAAATAAAGTGATTGATGAAGCGTCATGTCTCTTAACACACTGGATGAAAAACATATTTAGAATTTGTAAAATGATAATAGAAATTCAAATCATTTATTCATTTAGGTAACACAATGTGCTTATGAACGTCAATAAAAAAATTACATTTAAGTACATTTACTGCCAGTTCTCAAATCAAGGGCGTAGAACGGACGAGAAGAACTGGCAAGAAACTCGCCGCCACTCTTTTTAATCGCCATGTTTTTTGTTTTACAATAATAATAAAAAATAAACGAAAAATATAAAAAAATATATTACTATAGCAGTAGCGTATTTTGTTATGATTAGTTTAACATTATTAATTTTATTTGCACTAACACGTAGGTACGTCCTTTATCATTAAAACGGTTTCAACATTGAATGAGGTCGAATAGTAGCTTGTATAGTGAAATAACTAGTAACCATAGGTTGATGACCGCCTCAGAAGCTCAGTGGTATGCACCATGCATTTAGCAATGGGGGTTCGGGGTTCGATTACCGCGGAAGTGAGATTACACTTAGGGACTCGGGAATTAACTTTTTGTAGATTAAAATACAAACTTGTATGTTTGATATCGATAATCGCTCACAATTGTAAAATACCTAGATTAACGTAAAATATTTTAATGTATTTTGTCTAGGTGTAATTATTAAGAACTAAAAAGTAAGAGTGACAAGTTTTTCATTTAATTAGTTTCCCGAGTTACTCTTAATTAAATTCTTGAAATTCACTTAAAGGTTATTGCCATAATAATTCATACAGGCAAAAAGCTTTTGTTAAGTTTGTTCACGTTTAAATATTAAATACTTAATAACTGAAATTAGTTTATGAGAATTGAATATTTTAAATAAATGAGTTTGTATTTTTAACGAATACATACAATTTTACCTAGACATATTTACCCGTAGTCTATATATTCAATTATTTACCTTGTATAATATAATTACTTATATGCAATAATGTATGATTACGTTTAATGAATCTTAGTATGGATTATGCTCTATGGTTGTGCATGAGGTCTTTGCAATCAAGAAGTATGCAATACTATAGTCTATGACTTGAATCATTGTTTGATGTTGTCAATGGCATAGTGAATTTCCATATTGTATAAGGTTACATCTTGGACTGTATAAAACCTGATAATATAATGCTGTGAAGATTTATATCAGTTTAGAAAGTTTAAAATGCCCTTGTCAGCTAAATTCAGACGTGGTAAGTTCTAAGTGTGTTCGTGTAACATATATATTTAGTCTGCGCAATCTCGGTGCTGACAAATAGGTCAATAAGGATTAGCTAATTTCTCATAGTATACAGATTAGTCCAATTAAATTGGCTTATTCACCTATGTTTGCGCTATATCTACAATTATATACAAGACATTAGGTCTGAGGTCTCAACAGGTTTCCAGAGGTTCTCAGAGGTTCTCAGGTTCTCAGAGGTTTTCCTTCCTGACGCTATAACTTCAGAACGCACGAACCGATTTCCATGGTTTTGCATTCGTTGGAAAGGTGAATCCGTGAGGTTTATAGCAAAGAAAATTCAGGAAAAATTTCAACAGAAAAGCGGGAAAATTTCAACAGAAAAGTGGCAGAACAACGTCTGCGGGGTCCACTAAAAAATTTTCAATATAATTTTGTACAGTAGCACATACCCAATTAATATTTATATACAATACTAGAGGAGGTGGATTTTCACATTCCCAACAGTTAAACGTTATTGCCATAATAATTCATACAGGCAAAAAGATAAAGGCAAAATGTACGTATATAGGCGATTAAATGATGCTGCCTTTTCCAGTTCCTACCCTTTCTAATAAAATGAAAGGTCCTGTTGTTTTGTAGACTCTGTAAGACATCAGAAAAGCGTCTTTCATAAATCTTTTGAATTTCTAAAAGATAACTAGGTAATAGGTTAAAAAAATCGGTGCCCAATTCTGATTCCCCTAAAATCTGCCGCCTTAGGCTCAAGCCAACACCGCCTGCTGGTAAATCCGCCACAGGTAACTCCAGTGTTAATATTAAACTCTTTGTATAATATTATACGTATGAATTAGCAGAGCAAATACAACCAATAAGTTGAATATTAACATTGCAATGAAATTCTGTAAGGCGTCGATTTTAACAAACGCTGATATTGATTAAACTGACTTGAAGCCTTCAAATCTATGCAAAGATTTCTTTTGTTCTGGTCTAGCTAAATATTTCTTTCAGATATGTTAACGGCGATGAAAACTGCAAAGAAAAACAAAGAATCGCAAAGCGAAATGGACTCTACAGAAAATGAAATTTCAAATAACGAAGACGAAATAAATGTTGTTAGAAGTGCTTCTATTTTAACGAAGCCAGTCAGTTCTTCGCAACCACTCAGTATTGATACAAAAGAATCTTCTAACATTAAAAATCCCGATAAACAAGCTCAATAAAGATAGTCTTTTTATTAACATTAATAAACTATTGTGTTAAGTAATTTTTAAATATGTAGATGCGATTTTAATAATAAATGTCAATAATTTTTCAACTTTTTCTTTTGGAATATATTACATCAGAACTATTTTTAATACGAGAGAAAATTAAAAGAAACAGCAATTTATAAATCGTCGGATCAATAGTAAAACTCACTAAGTGTTATTTTTAATAATAATATTTTGACTACTAATTCTTATTTTAAGCGTAAACCTACGGCAAGAATAAATCACTTATTGCGTATTGTGTTCTATTTATTTATTTATTACAATTTTTATAACTATATATTAACAGCTATTAGCCAAATCATATACAGTTATTAATTTTTAAAAATACTGGTACATATTCTCTAAGTAGGTCAAACACATTTTGATAAAAATATCGGCCGTTATATTTCAGCATTTTTGTACTGGGCCGACTGTGTTGGAGCCGTGTCTATAACAAAACTATGAAGTTATTGGTTCTTATCGTAGATGTTCGCTTAAAATAAGCAATAACAGACAAATTAATTTTTATTCAAAATAACACTTATTATTTTGTTTTATGTAGGTATACATTTTTTTAATGCGAATCGTTTTAAGTATCGTATTGTGCTTTGTGCATTATATACCTAAGAACAAATGAAAAAAACTGTGAAAGTATGTTTGTTCGTTTTTTACAACAAAGGTCATTATGGTTTTAAAATCAGTTCCTGAATATCATATTTCTTGTAAATATAACCATGCCAGAAATAACTAATAGCGTATAAAATATTGAGTACAAATTTTCAGCAGTGAAATTATTGAGTAGGTACCTATGTATTAAGGTAAGGTCGACGGCACGTTGGCGCCGTTCTGCCATGCGCCATGGTGAACTATGCATCAAATATAAGTCAAACCCCATCAGAGAGTCTAGTAGCATGAACGACTATCGAAAAATTATTCGAATCGTCCATCTGCCGAGTTGTAAGAAAAATCATTTGAAATTTCATACATACGAATACTTTTCCGCATGTTGTTCGTGCTAGGCCCTCAGTACCTATATGCTAACGTTATCTTCTATACTTTGTATATTATATTACATTTACCAAGAAACTTATAGGAGAAATTGTGGCAAGAATGCCTACCTATTTTACTCTATAGCTAAATGAAATGTAATTTTTTTTTATTTTTTTTATGTCAAATATCGACAGACGAGCATAAGGTAGGTGATACCTCAGCCACAGAACATCAGTCAATGATGCGCTGTCAACCTAATTTTTTACTTCGAGCATTCGGAAATCCATAGACTGAAACCGAAACGCGCAATATGCACTTCACGGTTTTTCCATCTATGAACGTTGTTCGTTACCCGGTAGGAATTTAGATATTCCTCCCACCCGATTAATAATTATGCTATCATGAATGAAACCGTTATAATATTATATTGTTGTTTTCAAGCGTCTGTGTCTTAAAATGCACTGTTTTTTAATTAATTACACTTTTTATTGATTAATGCTTAGAAGAGACTAGAGAGTCTAGAAAACACGACATTCAATGTTAATAATGACATCGAAAAGATATTATTTTTACTTTGAATTAAATGTCGATTCTGCAACCAATAGTAGTATGTTCCTTTTTAATAACAGCTATCTATAAATATTAAAGATCTCTGATTTTTTTTTTATTAAAGAAATACACGCAGTGTTTATGTGGATTTTCGACAAAGCGATTTTTTGTGATTTTTCAAATCAACAAGATTTAAATTTTTTTTTTACTTAATTATCAAACGTACTTCGAGTTTTTTACCGTTTACGGAATTCAGGTTTAGCTCGCTGTGTGATTAGTTCATGAGATATTGACGACCTACCAAAAGAAGATCATTTTTTCTTCAAATGCCTCTCTTCTCAGCGACAAGAGATCGGACAGAGGTTTAAAACCTACTGTTTTGAAGCTGAAGAACCAGATGAATCCAGTATTAACACAAAAAAAATATTGAGTCCGTGCACGATTTTGATTTTGCCTCTTGCTATTTCTAAGGGCTTAGCGTGTTGTTTGAGAAAAAAATAACAGGTAAAAATTACAAGCTAGAGGTTTCAAGACTCAATACGCTTTTTAATTTTAAAGAAATCTGATTTTGATGTATCTTTTCTCAGATTATATAAAAAAATAATCTGAGTATATTTTAAGGTAAATAATTGTTCAACGATATAATTAATAAAATTGATTTTTCATTATTTTATATAAATTTAATTCCAATGCAAAATGTCGCAAATTCACATTTATCATCTATAAGAGGATTCTAAAACCATATCAAAATCTGTTGCGTGGTTTAATGTATATGGAGAAATAGACGATATTTAGAGATAATGGAGTATGGTTGATGTTAAATAAATTCATCTATTCATTCGCGAATAGAAGCTGGGTTTAATGTAATTATATTGCGTAAACTCAATGATATCACCTGTACATTATGCTAATATAAATGTAATATGCATTATAATGACCGTGTGATTATAAACTCATCAGTTTAAATAAATGTTTTTTGGAATTTAAGCAATGGAAGCAAATTTTACATCCTTATCATGTACTAGCTGCCTAATAAGATACGTAAAATGCCTGCGACTTCGTTCGCGTGGGCTTCATAAATGATGATAATTTTTCTTTTCGACAACCGATTTCGATGAAAAGAAGCATATATGTTGAGAACTCTTTAATTTTCCGGGATGAAAAGTATCTAAGATGTTGACCGGGGATTTAAGGTACCACCATGCAAAATTTCATGTAAATCGGTCCTCTAGTTTCGGAGATTAGCCCGCACAAACAGACAGCGAAACAAAAAAAATTAAAAAAACGGGATTCGTTCTATTTCTCTTCTTACATCCTCCTGACTCGGTTTTATGCATTTTTTTTTTCTATGTACAGTCTGTCGATCTCTACAGAGTTATTATATGTAATTATATGTATAGATGTATTTGTGGAGGAAAATAAGTTTGATCTTCAATCTCAAGGGATTATCCTCGACCACTGACCGACTATCCACTGATTGGCCAGTTGTAAGGTTCAGTTAGAATTCAGAGATTGACGAAACTTCTTCAGCGCTTTTGAGGCCATGTTTTTTTGTTCTTCTACGAGTATGTTACCATTAAATTGGTACCTATTTCACTGTTATTACGAAACCTAACTAGGCTAAACCTAACTAGGCTATTAATAAACTGACTACGTATTACTTAATTATAATTAATTAATGTAATTTTTTATGTCACCCACATGAAAATCGCTGCATCGCTCTAAGAGCCGGCGCACTTAAAATGGCGGAGCGCATATTCGACACACCATCGTCATTCGTTTTGCCATTTTTCAAGAGTCCAAACGTGTACACATGTGAATAAAATGATGGATTGGGACATGCTGTTGATATCAATACTTGCAGAAGAGGAATTAAAAAAGAGAAGAATTTTAGAGAAAATAAGATTTTGGATTGATGGCGGCTCCCGCCCGTGCTGCGCGAGCGTGGCTTCAGCGAGCCCAGCGACTTGCGTGCGGAGTGCGCTTTGATGCTCTTCAGGAATGATTACTGTGTTAATTGATTTTGGACATTATTTCAATGAGGACAATATCGATAATAGTTTGACAGTAAAAAATGCTCTGCGCTGGACTCCGCCAAATGTGCACAATGGACAGTAGTCAGTTTTAAATTTAATCTAATTTTATCTGTATAGTATTGTTGTTTTATAGAGTTATAGTAGGAACTATTACATCAATAGTATTTACAAAATTAATATTTATTATATGTACATTTTCAAATCTATAGCAGAAAAGAGTATTTGTCACCCCATTGTTATTTAATCTGAGTTATCACCTTTATAAATTAATATATTCCAGATATACATATCATTCCAGGTATACAAAAAGAGAAGTTAGCGAAGAAGGTTTTATTCGTCACGGCAAAATTCAGAAGTTGATAAGTATTCACGATAATTGTAAAACAGATTATAGATGTCGTTACAGATTCATGATAATATATATTTCTAGCGACCCGCCCCGGCTTCGCACGGGTCTAGATTTTTTTGACAAAAAAGTAGGGGTTGTATGTATTTTTTAATGCCACATAATAAAAAAATAAAAACAAAAAAAATCGTCCAAAAATAAAAAAAAAAATTTTAAGGGTGAACAACCCTTATCACTTAGGGGTATGAAAAATAGATAGTAGCCGATTCTCAGACCTACTGAATACGCATATAAAATTTGGTAAGAATCGGTCGAGCCGTTTCGGAGGAGTATGGCAACGAAAACTGTGACACGAGAATTTTATATATCTCAATTTGAATAAAATATTTATGACATTTGATATCGAGAGCTTATTTATTGACAGCAGTCAATTTGCATGTGTCAGTTTAATAATTTATGATTTACGTGTTTTTGTAAAATTGTTGATCAAATTATATAATATTTTTTATGATTGTAAAGTAAGAGATCGACCGAATCATGCAGGCTAGATCTCAGTTACCTAAAAAACGACAGTTGCCAAAGCTCATGGCTTGTATGACAAAAACTAGTTTAGAAAACCTAAGGAATCGGGCGCTGTTCAGCTTGGAAGCTCTAGATGCGAAAGGCATTCGAAGGTAGATTCTTACCATTGCAAATGTCGAAGATCACGGCGCTTTGTTAATTAGTAAGGCTTCCTATTTACGTGTTCTATCCGAGACCACGTTGTTAATTAGTAATGTTCCCTAAGTACTTTATTTATTGAAAAAAAACCGTGAATGAGTGCAGAGTAATCGTCTCTGGCTCTATATGTTATTATACTCGTATCACTTGAAAAAGTAGACTAATGTGGCATAATGTATGTAAATATACCTTCTTGTTATGTTGTAGGAGAAAACGTCCCCTTCATCAGTGTCTGATACTAGAATTAAGGGAATCGGGCTTCTTTGAATCATCAGATTATCTTCAAGACCTTATTTATGATAATATACAACTAGTTAAAAATGATGATATAGGTATTGTGGTGGATTTGAGAAATAGAGAAGATTATTTGGAGCACATCTGCGCGGGGCTTATTAAAGCAGAGAAGTACCGCGATAAAGGTAGAACGTACAACGTGAATTTCACCGTTTTTCCATCTATGAACGATGGTTTGTTACCCGGAACCGGTCGGAATTTCGACATTCCTCTCACCCATTCAATGACCGAAGAGAACAGAAGTTTTTTTTTCACAAAAAATACAGTTTTTCTTTGTAACTTATTCCATTTTATTACCTCAAATACCTACTGGAGCAAATAAGCTGGAATATTTGGTGCTGAAAAAATCAATCTTAACTTGTATCTTTTACTTTCTTAACTTTTAAGGTGACACGAAAAAGGAGTGTTTAGAGCTTCTTGCACTTGCGATGTATTATGCGGAGAAGGGTAAAGGAATTTTGTGGCTTGCTGAAAAATTTTTCCTTGCTTCTATCGCCGTATCTAGCCAATATCTCATTGACGGAGGGAGGCAGAAAGGATGTTGCAAGTACCATTATGCGAAGTTTCTTCTAGACAAGTGTGAATAATATTTTAATTAATTAATTCAAAGGCTTGTTTAGTTTTACTTTCGGTAATTATTCGATATCGCGCCACCAGCGATTATGAGGCTGAATTTTTTTACAGGTGCACTTTTAAACACCATAACTAGTGTTAATATACTGGGCCATAACATTTTTTGACTTGAAAAATAAATAAATATCAGAAGTGAAATGAGTAGGATTCGGTTCTGGCATACCTTTTTAGAGTGAGTGATTATTTTTTTTATAAAAAGTAATGCGCAAACATGATTGGTTATTTTGTTACCAAGTCATATCGAAGTCATAAAAGCCTCAAAATCGCTGGTGATGAGAATAAAAAATTAAAAAAATGGGAACAGGGCTGGTAGAAGAAGACAATATAAAACTATATGTATACCATATAGAAGATTTAGTATGGACAGTAAATTAATTAACTTCGGTCATCTATATTATATTTTTGACATTATTTACGGATATGATATAAAGACATATTGACCAACCTTGATATTTAGATACATATTATGTAATTATTTATAACTTTGTGATCATTTTAAAGATAATGTTCATATTTTCTATAAAGTTTTGCTTATAGTTCCAGGAGCGGATCCAGAAGAACCATTCGTTATTTTGACTGAAGTTAGAGACAGTGCAATTGGAAAGGTATAATCATTTATTTTAGTTTTTAAATAGACTTTTTACGAAAGGATGCATCTACCGAGACATATTTTAATGGTATAAATCAAATACATATTATGACAGTAGTATAACAGCTAAAACTAAGTTAGTGGATTTTGCAACATACTTTAAATTAATAATGTTAATTATATATTAATATATATAAAGAATACATATACATGTTTTATATAACTCTTAAACATAATTATGTTAGTCATTATAATCATATATTGGATAGCATTACAGTATAAGTGTTATATGACTTGACAAATAATAATAATACAGGATTGGCCCTTGTATGAAGCTATTGATGAAGAAGAAAAAGTGTCTTCCGAGCTCTTATTTTCTACTACAGCTGGACAACTACATAGAGTTCTTGTAAATAAAGCCAGGTCGTCTCGAAAAAAAGATGTAGCTAAATCTGAAACACTTGCTCGCTTGGCTGAAAGAAGAGCGAGAGATGGTAATTTATTACACTTGTGTTTTAATAGTAAAACTACATATTCACTATTTGCTGAACTTGTTTTTGCAATAGGTCGTTGCCGTGATTCCCGTCGAGTTTAACATGTTTTAATTGTAGTTACCATAAAAAGTTTTTCTCAATGCCTTGTAACATCGTGGAATTTTTTCACGCTTCCGAAAAAATTCCACTCGGCGCACGAAAAACAGCTCATTTATGGAAAAACCAAATGTAGATTTCCAATCGCAACTTTATTTTGCGTATATTGAAAGTTAAATAAAATGCAATAACATTATTTATATGATTGATATCCTGAATTTGAGATTTCATCTGTCATGAAATGAGCCTCATGCCAACATCTGGTATTTAAAAAAAACCTATATTAATTCATTTTTTAATATTAAACTGAGGGTTGGCCGTGACATGGTTCACGTGGATAATCCTTGAATGAAAAGGGACTATAATTTTATATCGGTAGAAATTGGTAAGATCCCAAATTTTTGCTCCATTTTTGAAGCGAAGATGGACAAATCAACAAAATAATAAACAAATTTTCTCATTTATTGGGAAAATATTTATTTAGTTGGTATTTGGGGACCTTGCGAGGATTGTGTGCGGTTTGCGTGTTGTTCTCACGATAATGTAATTGCGTGCTCCTATTTCACCATGCCTACTGCTGATAGAGGACAAATCTTTGTTTTTTTTATTATTATAGTTAATTACTAACAAGATGTCATGTGGAACATGGTGTAATTTTTGCAGCTCCGTACAAACATTTTGTAAAACAAAAAAAAAATATTTTGGCTATTTCAAAGAGTGGCGGAGAGTTTATTGCCAGTTCTTCTCGTCCGTTCTACGCCCATGATTTGAGAACTGGCATGTAAATATAAAATTAGATGCCTTTTTCTTGACGTTCATAAGTATACAGTTATCTAAATGAATAAATAATAATTTGCTTTGATCTGCGATAAAAAAATATAACACAAACCCTTTATGACTTATGACTATTGCAGAATAAATTATAAAATTAATATTTTCATTCTTACCTTGTTGATTTTGCAAACTATGTATTGTTTCCCTTTTAGCTCACGATGTACCGAAAACTGCTGAGGCCATCATAGAAATTGGAATAAGTCAATTAATGATGAATAATTTGAATAACGCTCAGAAAACGTTTGAAAAGGCGTTTATAATTCATTCCGAGAGCAATAATATTGAAGGTTTATGTGAAACTAGAATGCACATGGCCGCAGTTATGCAAAGGTTAAGTAAAAATGTCTCCGTTTTAGTAATTTCTGCACGCTTAAAACTAACAATCATTTTGCTGCAAATCATCGCTTTTAATGAGACGAATTTCGATTATTAAGATGCTGTAGCTTCTCGTATAGCGACATAGCTTTACAGGTCATACATGATGTATTCAAGAAGAATGTGAATAGGTTCTTTTTAGATCAGCGTGCTCCGTCGTTGTCACTTAAGATCAGGTGAAACAGGAGTCAAACGCTAATCTAATTTTTAAGTTAAAAAAAAAACATTATTCATAATGATTTGCTTCGTCATTTTGGACAATGGGTCTGGAGCTCACTATATGCATTGCATTTAGCATATCTGTGGTGTAAGGTTTCCAGGAGAATCCAGGAGAAATAAATTTAAAAAAAAAATCGTTGGAGCTGGTCATAGAAACTAACCTATTCGTCTGTTAAAAATATCATTACATAAAAATGTATCTGCCCTAGTTGGTAGTTCACTTTGGACAGCTTTATAATCGGTACAAAAACAGAATTTACAGATGAGGAGCAAATAAAAAATCCTTGATTTTGTGACTTTGATGATATAGTTTGATATATGACAAATATTGTTTAAATGTTTGAATAATAAATAGGTTGGGAGATCACGAAAAAGCGGCGAAGTTGCTTACAGAAATGGGCGCTATAGCCATGGAGCACGGTTTGCGACGTCATCTAGGACAAGCGCTCCATCTGCTGGGAGAATTGCATCTGCGGCGGGAACGCCCAGAGCTTGGCACCCAACACCTTACTGAGGCCTTCCAATGTTTCTTGGGAGTTAATTGGAACATGACAGAAATGGTTCTATATTCAAATCTCGTATTTTGAACACACAGTAGATCTCTAAATACATACAGCTATGATTTTGAGAAACATACCATTTTTTGGGTGTATTATTCCTATCCTCTTTATTGCTTCAGTGGGATGCGCATTGCGTTTAGCACTGGAGAATCTAGAGGAAACAAGATCGAAAAGAAAGTTTTGGTCGGGCTTAAAACTGATCATCTACTAGCATGTAAAGAAAATTTATAAATGAAACAGAGAAATGTGTTTGTGTCTGCCCCAAGCCCCACTAGGGAACTAGGGAATTCTATATAATTCATTATTATAATTATGTGTAAAATATCATAGACAACAAGTTATGATGATGAATTATATATTGATGGAAAATAAATAGTTCATTTAGATAGTATGTATTAAAAAATAGCCTAAATATTTAGATGCCTAAATAATGGTGGAATTTTTAGATTAATATTATATTATTAATTAGTAATAAATATATAATATAAGTCGAGAAATCCGTACCTTTCTTTAGATATAGATTGAGAACTTGAGAGTATTGTCAAGATTATTTGTTTTTTTTTAATCCTTAGCCCGGTAAATTAGCCGGCCAGCCACCAGCGAATAAAGGAGGCGACATAGATGTGATTTATAAACAAGAAACGATAAACATTGTTTACGAGGAGGAAGCGGAACAATCAAGGCTTATGATGGCCATATCCGCAGGTAAAATTATTAGTACTACCAATATAAGTAACGTCTCGTTATTACGAGTATACTATACATTACAATCCCAAGAAATGAATATGAAGTTTCTTTCGTTCCCATTTCACGACATATTTTATGTCATGCGACATGACATCTGAATGAATGTTGTTAAATATAATTTAATACTATTTTTTTATTTATACATTTTATTTTTACATTGTAATTTTAGTAGTGTAATTGGGGTTGCCGTTCTACTGAATAAATAAATATGACTATTAAATAATTTTAGAATGTCTAAAATATGTCAATATCTTCAAGATTCACTTTAAACTTCCTTGCAAATTGTAAAATACCTGCATATTTCACACTAACTTCGCGCATCGGGGTTTACCTAATTTAAAAAACATTTGATTAAAGGTATCTTTATCAAACAGATAAGTTAATTGTTTAAATAAACATAATCTATTTACAAATGCACACGGCATAAAATAACATTATGTGAAGTGTTACAAATCAATGTAAAAAAATCGCGATTAAATCATAAATAGTATATATTTTAATCAAATATAGTTCTGGAATATTTTTAAATGTTGGCTAACCTTGTCCTTTACATTACATAGTATGTGGACAAAGTCAAGGACAGTGTTTTTTTTTACAAATTATTCAATCGTTCATAAAAAACCGGATGAATTTATTAAAAAAATGACGTTTAAACAAAAACTTGTTTTTAAATGGTTTTGTTGTAATTGTTATAGATCTATAAATGTTAATTATAACAGCTAAAATTTATTGCTAGCCTGCTGTCAACAAAATACGTTATGCTGACGATTCTAGAAAGATATAATAACAATATGCTCTAAGAAAGCTGGGTTAAGGTGAACTAATAATACTGTTGACATGACAATGCATATTTGTCGTCAAAAGTCATTGCGTGCAACCATGGCTTTTTTTATATAAATATAAAATCTAAGAGAGATAATCTAATAGCTTATATATGTAAAATCAAGAACAATCAACAATTTTAAGAACGGGTTTCCAAAATATATTTTAACCAAATAGGTGGGCAACTATAATTAAATTTTTATACAAGTTTTTGTACAACAAAAAATTCCTAACATTTTTAATTATGTAGATGGTGCTTCTCAGTGCCTCGATCGGTGGTTTGAGATAGTTATTAGCTATCTGAGAGAGATACGCGAAATCGTTCGGTTAGCAGCATGTTGACCCGCAGGTTGGTTAGGTGTACTGCAGATATCAAGATAATATTGTTCAAGGCATTCTATCAGTCTTTTTAGTCGAGCAGTGTGTGGGTCACGTACAACTGCGGTACTTAACGCTTTACATGTACATGACAATAACGCCTTTAAATGATAGTTAGATATCATACTAGGCTTAGAAAAGTTGAACGAACATATTAACAAATATGGACTGGTGTTTGGAACAAAGGATTATTATTATTCAAATTTTTATGGTCATAATAAATATAAGCTTAGAGGAAGTATTTGTAACTATTCTTATTTCGTTTTGTATAATTTTAAACAGGTCAAGAACTTATGGCTTCTTACTTTGATCTCCTAAAAGAGGCCAGTAAATGTTCAATAGCAAAAATAAAAATAATTGAGTGGAAACTGTCTAAATCTGGTTGGTGGGTGAAACGACATCACCACGACCTTCTACCATGCCTGTGTCCGATTCATCAACGGTCACCGCTGGATATTTTACGGTATTATTTTGTGAGACAAAATCATAAATATGAAATTTTACGAATTAAGTCGGGCAAAGACCTCTTAAAGCGGTTTAATAATCTGCCGGTCTAGCATGACAACCACGACAAAAATTTGTCGAGCGATTTCTCATGTTTTAATCGATTAATTATCTCTTTGTCTTCACTTACACTTAAAACTCTACTTTTAATGTAAAAAGTAGAAATATTTGTCGATCGAGATATCTTGTCTATCTAAATTGTCGATGTCGAGATATAATATATTGAGATATCTTATATTTTAGTTTGTCTTCACTCGTCTGCGAGATATCTCTTGATGGTCATGCTAGACGGGCTGAACTCAATAGTTATAATTTTTATAGCGTGTATTTTAGTTTCTGCTGCGTGGATTTCTAGTATAATATAGTCTAACTTTGTGATTCTGTATTTCAAGTATTCAAATGGAAAAAAAGGCTATGGTTTCGGAAGCATCTGAAGCAAATGCTTTACTTGGAAGAACTGGTGATATCGACGATATCAGAAAACTGAGAAGCAGTTTTAATGAAGGCAGTACTGAAGGTATAGATTTTAATAAATTAAACGTTAAATTAGTTATTTTTCCTTTATTGCTTCAACACATTACTCCTATTTGCATAGACAATCATGTTTCACTATTTACAACACATCATATTATGCTTAAAATTAAATAAATTTCTAACACGATTGAGCAATATTTAATTACTTGCACCTCATCATCCCATTTAAAAAATCTGCCACCCAGATTAATTGTTCATTCTTATCAATAAAAAATTAACAATAATTTAGTCAGTACTGGTATCACAAATGCATGTAACGATACATACTGTATAAATGTGCACATTTTCTACAGTTAAAATTATGTACCTACTATAAATTGGTATTATTAATAGAATCTATTTCCTCTAAAATGCTTTGGACATTCTCTTGCGGGGCTCGAGACGCACTTTGAAACCTTCAGCTCGTTTTAAGATAATGTCAGCCTGCAGTTTGAAGTCGGACTCCTTGAGATCAGAATGCACTCGGAAGTTTCTCAATATGGTTGACAGAATGATCTTCAGTTTCAACATGGCGTACTTGCGACCTGTAATAAATATTATATTAATACAAGACACAAGTTATTTCCTACGCATGAAAAGCATTAATGAATTGTTTTCTTCTTTATTCTTTTTAATCTGTTTTTTCACTTACCCACACAACTTCTGGGTCCAGCAGAGAAAGGCACAAAAGCGTAGTAGTGGCGGTTGGCTGAACGTTCAGGCAAGAAGTTGTCGGGGTCAAAGTTTTCTGGGTTGGGGTAAATGTCTGGACGACGATGTAACTTGTAGGTAGCGATAATTACAGTAGAACCGGCAGGCACTTTTTTGCCATTGGATGCTGTAAAAAGACCAGTATATTAGTATCTTTAAAATTTCTTTAGATCATGTTATATAGGTATTAAATTGCTTAATAAAAGGTCCACATACGCATAGTGACGTCTTGTTTCAGATGACGAGCAATAATGGGTACAGGAGGGAACATGCGAAGCGTTTCCATCAAGCACCGTTCCAAATATTTCATCTCTAATGTGTCTTGGAATGTAGCTGGGCGATCTGAATCGCCAAATATTCTGTCGAGTTCTTCGACTACTTTGTCTTGAATATCTTGATGGATTCCCATCGCTGATAAGAAGAAACTGCTACCAGCGGCCGTAGTGTCATGACCCTAAAATCATTTAAATTTAATTAAACTGCTGACGTATGATAATAATTAATTAATAAGATTGTAATGGAAAAACTAATAAACTTACCTCAAACATAATAGTGTCTACTTGTTCTTTGATTTCTTCATCGGAGATAACTACTCCACCTTGAGCACTCTCCAAGAGCAGATCAAGGAAAGCTAAACGTTTCTTCTGACCGACCGCTGCGTCATCATCGACATCCAAATCGTCCTTTAAACCACTAGACTGGCCGAAAGATAGTCCTTCGACGGATGTCGTTTTAGAGGGTTCAGTAGTTTCAGCAACTTCAGTGACAAACGATGATGGTTTCTTACCAGAATTAAATTCTTCCTTCTTCCTCTTAATTACCTGTTTAAATTATGGATTGCTATTGTTATTATTTTTTTAATTAGCTATAAGAACATAGATAGTATCTTTGAACAAAATGCAATAATTACAAATTTTGTTGACTGTATGGAGTTATCAAGAATAGTTATTTAAAATTAACCTTAAGTTTAAAAGTAAAATATAGGCAGTATCTGTTAAATAATACGATACCTTTTTGGTCAATCCGTGAATGATATCAAGGAGTTTGTTTTGTAATTTGGCATATTGGGTGAATCCGAATAGGACATCGGGTCTGAGCCAAATCTTGGTGTGTCTCAAATGGAGGATGTCACACATCTTCATTACAGCCATAGCATATTCGAAACCGCTTCTGTCTTGTGTGCTTTTGCTCACACCCATAGCAGTTTCTGTAAATCGTCAAACATAGTTAGAAAACTATTCGCGTTGGATTTAGCTATTGACCTCGACTATATTTAAATTCTTGCGTAATCGGGATCCGAATGGACTCCGTAATCCTCAACCCGTTTTAGTGAATATTGGCCATTAACGTTACGTGTTATGTGGGGGGTCGACTGGCTCTACACGGCCTATTTAGAACCTTTGCACACTTTTCCTCATGCCATTATGAGTCACATTAATGTGATGAACTAAAATCACGTTCTAAAACCGTGGTCATGTTGACACTGACTTGTTTATAAACAACGCAATTGCTTCCATAAATGTCGCGGATGTCATATCGTTCATGAGTAGGGAAATGCGCTATTTTATTTTTATTTCCTTTATACAATTTAAATACGTGACATCAAAGTAAGGTCTTTTACTTATTTCCTTATTAGATGTTTTGAGTTGTATAGGACAGTATTTTTAAGACGCGCGCAGTTTATATTTTTTTGTTAACTTATATTACAAGATTATCTTTATCCTAACAATTACGGCTAGAAGTAAGAATCATATACGGCGTAATAAAATTACCAGTTAATAATGTTCTTAAGTTTAAAAGTATATTAATAATATTATAGTAAGTTATTAATAATTAATTTATGCGACAGTTAATGTCAGGACTTTTATATAGTATGACTAATATCTACCACACGATCTGACAAAAGAAAATTTAAGCGGTTTTTAACAGGTTTTAATTTTGTTCAATAAAAATATTAATTGAATTATCAAAATACGATGTGAATTCAAAGCAAAGTTATAAACCAAATCCGCGTTTTTAATTTTTATAGCCCTGAGCAAAAAATAAATAATAATACCTAATTGACTGTTTTTAAATTAGACCAGCGAATCATTACTTTTTTGTATAGTATTTTTTGTGAATTTTTAAGTTTAATGACAGACAAAATTATGATGCGATTTTTTAAATTTAGAAGTAACTATGGAATTTTCCCAAAACTAACATATGTATAAAAGTTTAATTTACCCAATTAATTCAATAGTTAATATACAAAGCTATTTTGAGTTTATTATATAGAGAACTAGTCATTGACATAGTATTGATCGAAGGAACTAGTGGACCCCGCAGACGTTGTTCTGCCACAATTTGCTTTGCCCACTTTTTTATATAATTGTCTAATATGTCACTGATTTGCAGTGGACATCTGTTATTCCAAAAAAGCTAAGAATGCATGACGTGAGCTGTCAAGATGGCGGAGTTCCGACCTAATTTATTTTAAAATTAATTTTTGCATATATTTTTTTCTTGAATTTTTCCGATATTTTAATAGCTATTCTTTTATTCGGGACATAGAGGAATCCAACAAATAAGATATCGTTAAAATCGGTACAGCCGTTCTTGAGTTATAAACGGTGTTACTAACACAACTTTCTTTTATATATATATACTTATGTTATTCTCCTTAACTTACCGAGTAAGATTTCAACGGTACATTCACTCATGTAGTCATGGCAGTCGAAGGTGCCAGTTTCTCTCTTAAGTTTGTCGACAACAGCCCTTGAGTTCGCGTTGAAAAGATCGATGAAACTCTTCAATACATTCAAATGGAAAGTAGGTGCAATAAGTTTTCGGTGAGAACGCCATTTTTGACCTAAAAATAAAGGATTTATCAGATGAAACGACCTCTGAACGATCTTTGCATATACATATAATGTTGATTCCTCTTTTAGTATTCAACACAAGTTGTGCAATATTTATGTCGGACGCGAGATGCCACCTTCAGACATGTTTAATACTTAATGACTTGGATTTAGAGTCAATGATAAAAAACTTAGGTAGTTAAATTGTTTGTGATCAAATGCAAATTCAAGTATAGAATTCCTACCAGTACTGATGAGGAGACCATCTCCGAGCCATGGCTTGAAGAATTTGTATTCGTCCGCCTTATCAATGTGAACATGACTGCTCAGGATCAGTTCTACATCACGAGGGTCGTACAGGAACACCAAGAGACGAGGTCCAATCCACACTTTAATAATACTTTCCTCAAATTGTTCACTTTTTTTAATTATGTTTCGGAAAATTTCTGAGGACAAAAAGTGCGTTGTTGCGATTATTTATTTCATATCAAAATAACGATAGCTGCAAATTTCTATTATTTATTTAGTTATAGTTATATGAGCTGAGAATAAATAATAATCTACGGTTGTTTTAAAGAAAGAATCCAGTTTGATCTTAATACAGTATATTTCAATACATAGTTTTATTAACGAACTAAGTTTGAGTTATTCGAAAAATTTAATCCTGAAAGATTATTTAAATTTGATTGTATTAAATATTACTTACCATCAGATCCACCAGTAAATTCCAACGCATTCCCGATTAGTGGATAACCTTTAGGTCCCGCAATTTTGTCAGCCAGCTCGTACAAGTTCCGCCTTGACATTCGCCAGTAGGTGTACCATAACAGCAGGGCTGGCACCAAGAGTACGTAGAACAGGTTGGTCGCAGCCCATGTACTGGACTGGACCACCGTCTCAGCAGCCGTGTAACTCATCGTGATATCCTTTCGTCTGATTGAGAAAAATATTTATCGTTGTATTTATACGGCACGGTTCTCAGTCTTTGTTTGTTTTTTACGAATGCAAAGTATTAATGGTTCTGTATTTAATTATATTATATTCTAGTCTAAAAATATTTTTAATTGATTTCCGCTTTGTTTTTTGAGTACGAACGGAAGAAATAAACTAAACAGGATTTAAGATATTTTAAGTTTCCGTTCAGATATAGAGTTTTAAGTTAATTATACGACATAAATCCCAACATAATATATGCTGACGCACTGTTGCAATCCTTTTGTTTTAATTTTAAAAGATAACATTTACCTAATTGTTTTTTTATTGCTTTTTGATTTTACAAAGTTTTCCGTAGATTATCTGAAACATTTTGTTTAACGGAAAAAATATATTTTTTAAACGTAATTACAAATATATTGTTTGTTGGGATTAGTAATTTTAAATAGCGGGTATCATCTTGTTAAGTAGTTCAAAATGTAGTCTATTGCTATCAAGTAAATTTTACAGATTTTTCAAACGGTAACATTATATTATAAAAAAAACAATACTTATATTTAGTTATGTTCCCTAATATTTATTAGTTTTTTATGTGCATTAATGTTTATATAATTAATTTTAATCAATTAAATACATCAAATAATTATTCGAAGTATTGTCAGTTAATATTTTTCAATAAAAATAAAATATTATTTTTTACCTACTAGCAAATATTTCCAATAAATATTCTAACAATACCTGCTTCAAAATATAATGCAACACAATTTCTTACACTTATTATATTAGAACTGTTAAAATTATGTAATCACATGGTCCCTTTAATAAAATCAAATTATGCTTAGTATGAACGTATCACACATCACTAGAAAAGGCCCTACCTTCTTCCAATAAGACTCGGCTCCTATAGCCCACCACTAGTAAAACTGGACTGATCCTGAGAGTTAATCAGCACGTCTTTTCAACGACTATTTATGATTCTCACATGCTGCAACCTATATAGACGTAAATGACGTCACTGAACGACTTCGCTGAGTGCCCCGTGTTTATCGAGCTATTATGCAAATATTTTAAAGCTTTTAATCTGAATGTTTGTTGGGGCTGAAATTTCTGATATCTTAACAGTGGTGATTTGTAGCTAGTTAGGTTCAGTATTTTCGTCATCAGAGCACCAGAGAGTGGTGTAAGTAGAAATTTATACTTAATTTTGTTACATTTTAAAGTATAGAAAATACCTAATGAATATTTATATATTTTTTTTTAAATTAATCTGAAGGAAACAATATTTACTTATAATTTGGAAGTCAAATTATTCAGCATAATAATTGTTTGTTGTATTATGTAGATAAAACCATTCAAAAATTTGCTTACATGATTAACCAAGTGCTGATAGAGGTATAATGTTTTTCGATTATTATATCAATATTTTGTACAGTCTAAAGGATTTCATAGTAACATAATATGTATGAAGGGTTCTTTCGTTAGTTTTGAGTAATAATGGGATGTATTAAAATGCTTTTTTATTACATCCCATTATTGGATATTGATGCTTTTTTAATTTAGTGTTTTGAAACTTTGCCTTTTTGTTTATTCAAAAGATGTGCAAAATATACTTAATTATTGCAATATACATCTTATATATAAAATTTCCATGTCACAATGTTAGTTACCGTACTCCTCCGAAACGGCTTTACCGATTTTAACCAAATTTTATATGCGTATTCACTATTCAGTAGCTCTGAGAATCGGCTACTACCTATTTTTCATACCCCTAAGTGATTTTTTTTTAATTCTTGGACGAATTTTTTTGTTTTTATTTTTTTATAATTTGGCAAAAAAAAATACATACCTACAACCATAAATTTTTACTTTTTTATCACAAACCCCTGCTTTTTAGAAATTATTTACATGGCAAATCAACGATTGCCGGGTCAGCTAGTAATATCTATATTTATAAGTACTATGTCAATGTGTATATATATTATACATATAATTTTTAGCACGCTGAGCGGGCAAAAAAGTCGAATAGCGATGTCAATAACCACATAAAATATAAAATCAATTTCTTATTAATAGTAAGTTTAAAAAAGGTATAAAGGCATTATTTAATGCTTAATAGTTTCTTCTTCATTTTTAAAAATTGTTAAGTTGGTAAAAGTGTTTGTGTTTAAATCGTGAATTTACACATATATAAAATGACTTTATTTAATTTCTAAAACAAATAAATAATACACTCCGGACAATGTAGGTCAGGTCGTATTTTTGGGGGCTTATAATTTATTTTGTTTTTGTGTTTTTTATTTTATTTGGTGGGAAAAGAAAATAAAATGACAGATAAATATTTTGTTTTGAAGTAAAGGTAGCAACTAGCTGCTAGCAATAACTAAACGGAAAACATTGGCATTTTCAGTAGAATATTACTCATGAATATGAATTTTGGCTGGATGGTTAAAAACTAACAATTATTTTATTATAACATTATGAACATATTTTTTTTTATTTTATTTGTGAAAACATACCATAATCGATACTTTTTACATTTTTTACTTGGAAACATTTAAATAATGCGCCCGTTTTTGACAACTGTTTCTGTGATCTGTCAAAGTCATCTTACGTTTCTGTGTGGCGTCTGTTATTGGTTCACTCAATTGCACAGACTAATATAAAACAAAAATAAAATAAGTTAGTTATATTTCTTAGTTCATTTTTAAATTAAGTTTAAGTACCTAACTAAGTTTTATGTGTTAAGGACCTCTCTACGAGTAAAGGCCTCCTCCAACTTGCTCCATTTCCCTCTGTCCTGGGCTGTTTTTGTCCAAGCGTCCCCTCCAATCTTTTTTTATTTCGTCTGCCCATCTCTCTAGGGGTCTGCCTTTTTTACGTTTACCTGGAGGGCCGGACCAACTGGTTATAGTTTTTGTTCATTTTTCATTGTTTATAAGTGCTGTATGGCCGGCCCATTTCCATTTTAATCTTTGACAGCGTGACAAAGCGTCTATAACATTTGTATTTTCTCTTATAGAGAATGCTCCGCTCCATTTCTCTTTGACTCCACTTCTATTATTATGTTTATATATTATTATTATTATTATATACTTCAAATATGTAGATAAGAACATTGCATTCTAAAATAAATTCATATACTCAATATATCACAATAAATACATATTTTATCCTAAACTAGCGGACCCGATAGACGTTATCCTGCCAGAATGTTTGCTGGTTGTTTCAAAATAAAAAAAAATCTATTTCTTTTGAAATATAGATTTGAATAATATTATGCTACGTGATCTGTGCATTGCGAAATATAAAGGAGTTGCGAACCTAATTTATTTTAAAATATTTTATTTTCTGCATATTTCTTCCCTAAAATTTTCCGATATTAATAGTTATTCTGTTATTCGGGAAATAAACCAATCCAACAAATAAGATATCATTAGAATCGGTGCGGCCGTTCTTGAGTTATCCATGAAGAGTCCATAAATCGCATCGATTCTGCGTGCGTGTATTGGGCCGCGAGCGTGCAGAACCGTTTCGCCTTATTGATCACATCTACCTTCTTAGAGGCTAATTTAGCCTTCCCTTCCAAGTGGCATTAATATAATGTCACTCGATATGTTTACGTCGAATACTGGTTGAGACAGACACGTGTCCAAAAACGTGAAGACGAAAGGATTTTTTTTAACAACTAGGAAGAGCTTTTAAATATGCCTTTTGTTTTATACTGGATTGAAAGCCCTTATTGTATTCAGAATCGCTCATAGTTTTAAGAGCTTTTTTACATCGATATTTTTATCCCGATTTCCTCAAACTATTCTATTATATTTATAACAGTTCTGGTAAATAAGATAAAACTATCTTAGTAATGTAAAATCTTTATTGTCATATTTTTGAAAATGTTGAAATACGATATTCTGGTCACAAATATCCCGAAATCTCCCATTTTAAATTTAAACCTAAATAAACTTACTTTTAAAAATAAATCAATAAATGTCAATAATGTATGTTAGTAGTTGTGTTAAACATATTTTACTGATGAGATGTCCCTCAAAAACCTTATTATTAACGAACTAAGGCCTATTACTAAAACAAAAACCGAAGTTTCGGCTGACGGATCGTACATTTTCATATTACGAATCCGATGATCAACGCGTCCTTCGCATTGTCTTTCGTTTGACATTACTATGATCGTAAATAGAATTGAAAGTTTTCTTAATCAGTTAAAATACGAATTAGTTTGTTTTTGCGTTTCGTTCCGTTCGTTGCATTCGATTTTGGTAATGGACCTGTTAAGCTTAATGTTCAAAACAAAATATGATCTATTCTTGAACATAATAGTTTAAAAGATTCATTTAATCAAGATTTGAAAAAAAATGCCAATTTATTTCCATAAAAAACGTGCTATTCTTTGCATTAGTATATCATGTACTCATGCAGTAGTGTGGAGTTGTCTCTCTATCATTGCGGAATCATTTGTCGCCAGCGATTTCTTCGGACCTAAACGACATGGGGATCTTCAAGGGAAGAGCCTATTCCTACTACAAAGGCTGACAACGCTTTTGTAGATCCTCTGGTGCTGCAGATTTCCATGCTCTACACCTGCATGCTCTTTTGCTCCATATACTATTAAGAAAACTAGGTAATTTTAAATATATATAATGAATGACTTTATTGTGATGTCTTAGTACCTACTTCCTGCTCAGAAAATTCGCATTTCAAAAAAAAGCTAATAAACTATATGTAAGATTTTTTTTGTAATTGTATCTGTAATATTGAGAATAAAAAAAGCCTCTGTTTACAGTCATGCCATTGAAGGTTATATTTTTCGATTAATTATTATCGCGAAATTAAAATCTTGCGTAATGGAAACTTACATCATGCTATTTTAGATGTATTGCTTGATTTTGGGTCTTCTAAATTCAAAACAACAATATTATATACTCATATGCCATACCAAATTTTCTCAAAATCACCACAGTTTGTTGCAGTAATTATATTAGACAGATAAACAAAATTTTTTTTTAAAATATTTTGGTTAATATGATTGGATATACTATATAGAAAATTAAATGCAAGTAATATTTCTAAATATTTAAAAAAAATATATAATAATTACGTATGTACTCTAAAAATATATCAAAGCCTGTTAATTTCATCATATTTCTACATAAAAAGAGATAAAATACAACTTTGAATGATCCATAGGTCTTATCTTTAAAAATATGGCTGATTTTATTGATCCGAGTATGTCGAGGGCATTCGCAGTTGATTTTTATTTCAAAAAAAGATGCATTTTACAATGACTGTTATTTATAGATGGTATCATTTAAAGGGATCTAAATGTATATTCTGTTAATTCACTGAATACGATTTTTTCTTGCGAATTGTCTTGCATTCCGGGGGGTTTGTCATGTCTTTAATTTTCAGTTATCATTTATTTTAAGAAAAAATGCAATGAACACGAATGAGTGGCTCATTCACGCCTCAGCATGCTCGGCACAAGCAAGCTCAGGCTCCGCCAAATTAGTGATGCTAACTTGAGGGTTTTTCCTCTGGGGGAATCAAGGTAGGTACAGGGGGTTTTTTGGGGGTACATTCATTTAGGGGGATTTTTAAGGGGTACTTTATTCAAGTTTTTTTAGAAAAAAACGCACGATTCTATACAGCCTCGAACCTCGAATTTCATTGTTATCATCATAAATATTATTAGGTCATTAATTTATGTATGTAAATATGTAAATGCACCCACATTTATAGTATATTATAATTCATATTTGAAATTACCGCTCAAACCGAGTGTACAACAAAAACTTTAGAAGTTTTTAATCAATATTTAAGGGTATTTGAAGTTGGTCCTAGGGGGAACTTTTTGTAGGAGTTAGCATCACTGCCGCTCATTCGCCTGAGCATGCTCAAGTGTAAAGGATACAAGACTTTAGGTGACGAACGAGTGAATAATAGGTCGACAACGTCCCTCATCTGAAATCAAATAAAAAATACAAATACCTCTTACCGATATGAAATAATCAAGACAAGATCACGATCGGATAAAATGCATAATAATTCCGACATTTTAGATTCACGCATATCGTATGCTTGTGATTTCCATTACAACCATTATTACTATATCAGCTTATACATAATATATTAATATTACATTGTGATTTAAATTAAATACGTAGTTTCAATGATTCTTGTATGTTAGCTGGGTTTTATTTCATGAATCCCAGACATTACTAATAATTCCACATGTAGATAGTGGAAATTTCTTGCTTTAGATTCAATCTATGAGTTTATGAATGATAAAAATAACAACATAATAGGTCGACAAAGCAGCATTATTCATCATTGATGTCCGTTCTTTGATGTGAAATCCTACAAATATAATCAAACGAAGACGTTGACCAAAACCCCTCTTTTCTTTTTTAATCAAGATCACCTACAGAAACTAAAACGATAAACGTACCTACATGTATGTGTACCTACTTTCCGTGGAGTATTACAAAGTGATCATAAGTATGTGTAAAATGACTAAATAAATTTAAAAAAATAATAATTAATTGAAAAGTTGTTTCATCTTGGTGATTAGTTATAAATAATATGATACTGTAGTGATTTTTTTTAATAATAAAACAATAGAATATCTAATGAATATATATTTTTTTAATTTTATAAATTAAAATTAAATTAATTATAAAAATAGCACACAAAATAACTCTGAGGATTAAGGTATAATGCTATTGAATTACTGAGAACTTTACACGCATACAGATTGTAAGTAAGTAAGTAAGTAAATACTTTATTGCACACAAAAATACAGTAAATAAAAAATTGTGTGTGTGTACCAGAGTACACAGGTAAGAAGTGAAACTTCTTTACGACATATCATTTTTGTACTATTTGCAACTTCACGAAAATGGGGTAGATAAGGCTTAAGCCTTAAGAAAAAAGATTTTATCACTTTCAAATTAATATATTGTTATTCTTATTTCAAACCAAACTTCAAAACTAATATTGTTGTTATTATTATAAAATATTACATTATATTCTTTACGTCACTATACTAAACTTTGATAAAAAAAGCAACATGGCGCGTAACCGAAAAACGTGACGATGCTTACAAAATTTCTCCCATACGCGTCGATAAAGAAGTTTCACTTCAAAAATTGTAATGGCAAATTAATTAAACAATGTAATAAGTACCTACGTCCTTAAGTACCATTATTCAACTACAATCGATATTAATCTGAATCGGTAAATACAACCTATATATTTTTATGTAACTTAAGAGTACGAGTTCGTACTTATTTTTATTATGAAACTAGCGAACCCGACACACGTTGTGAAAAAAAAATTCTAGATTTGAATAAATGCTATTTTCACATATTTTTCTATTATATAATTTCTAATATGTCACAGATTTGCAGTAGACATCAATTATTACAAAAAAACTATAAGTTGGCGGAGCTAATTGTTATTCTGTTTTTCGAGACATAGACGAATCCAACAAACAAGATATAATTCAAATCGGTGCAGCCGTTCTTGAGTTAAACGGTGTAACTAACACAACTTTGTTTTATGTATGTAAATAGATATTCATAAAAGCCAGATAGATAATGAGTGGTTCTCTCATCGGATATATTTCGTAGTTTATTTTTTTTATGACACTATTGTTTTTGGACCAGGTGGCCTTAAATACTAACCAGTCTACTATTTCGCCTTTTTGAAAGCTCTTTTATATATAAATGAGACAGTTTAGCACACTATGAAACATATTTCAAATATTATTCAAATCGTGGTATAAGAGGGGATCGGGAAGAAACATTTTTTTAGATTCACTGAGCTTTTTTTACGGGCAAAAAGGTGAATCTCGACAGAATTTCTTTTTCTATAATAACACAACTCACACACCACTTAACAGTGGAGGTTTTCATTGCCACATCAGCCAATTTTGAGCCATAGTAATTTAGATATTTTGACAAAACGGCAAACAAATTAAACTAAAAAAAATATCGATATTTCCCCATAACAGTCACGGTGGTTTGATAGCGCTCATGCTGCGTAGCAGCAGAGGCCCGAGATTTAAGTCCCGTAGAAATTTTAAATATCGCTTTCACACGTCACAAAAGACTGATTAGGGATCAGTCTTCCCTGTAAAGTAAAATGTTAATTAAATAGAAACAGAAATATGCCTACACAATGTCTCAAAAGGAGGAATGGAAATTCTTTATACTATCTTAAGTAAACATATTTACTTGTGCTACTTGTTTTTCGAGTTATTGGTAATGACATTAATTATAATAGTCTAACAAGTTTCTATATACACGCGTGACGCACAACTATGTAGATAATGGCAAATGAATAGTAATTTCAATATGCTGGAGTACGTTTTAATTATATCTATGTATATGGATATTACTCTCGGTAGCAGTTCATCTTGAGATTCCTTGCACGGATATCCTTAAGGTTTTTCTTGTTAAGAGGAAAGACATCTTTACAAAACCTTTCATAGTACAAGGTAACATGTGTAGAGGGAAGATAAATTACTATATACAGTAGGGATAATATACGAATATGAATATTATAATAATACTAACTTATAGCGAAGATTTAGTGCAAAACAAATATATAGCTTTTTAAAAAAATAACTTTTTTATTCATTATATCATATATCCCGACATTATTATTATTATTAGATAAGTTAAACTACTGAATACGTTTCGACTTTCGACTAACCGAAAATCCATGCAAACGAAAGTAGATTCTCTCCTAGACTGGTGAGCGAGGCTATTGAAATTCAAAAACACCCAAATTTCAATAGGCAAGATCAACTCTGTTAGGCAGTTTTGCCATAATAGAGAAATTACAGCAAAATATATCAACTCCGTAGCAATAAATGGCGTAAGTGTTATAACTTTTTGAAAATACACTATAGACAGCTGTCGCCTTTATTTTGCTTATGACCACACTTGCTGTAAAGTATTCGAATCGTCGTTAATGGTTTTTTTTATGTATTATACTTGCGATTAATAGAATATTAGATCTAGAGGTTCTAACTCCATACTAGAATGAATACAAGGTTCCTTTATTATCAATATATATTACAATAATTGATATATAGCTTGTATCTAGTTGAAATTATATTGAGTAGTCTGAACGTAATAATATATAATTGATCATAAACCTTAACATTTATTATTTCAAGGTACATATTTTCAAGTGCGGGAATATCCATTAGTTTTTTATTTCTTCATAACAAATATCGGTAGTAAGACCAGTAATGACTGGAAAATTAAAACATAACGATTATTGCCTAGTATGTTTGGATCACTTACTTGTGTGGGAGCAACCCACCTACACAGATGAAGGTATATTAGAGATGAAAAATCTATTCCTTTTTTATATTCAAATACATTCAAGTTGCTGAAAGCAAAGTTGCAGATCAAATAAACAACCATGGTTAACCATAATTATTGTCATCTAAAGCTCGTGAAGTAAATATTTTATGCGATGGAAGCCTGGCCTGTACCCCTGTGTCAGTTCTTTCTTAAATCCTAATCTTTGCGAATGTCATAACTATAAACACAGTTGCGTCAATTTGGTAGTTTACATTGATGGCTTGAAAACACATTGGGTGAGATAATTTAGTCAAGCTTGACGTTACACGAGAATACCGAAAGATGCTCATGCACATCTATAACCCAGAGAGCTTGCAGGTGCATAGTAGGGAAGGTAGAGGCCGAAGATGGTCCAAGGGCGTCATGGGCTGGCCAGGAGGACAACTTAAGATCGTATTTGTAGATGCAGTGCTGTTCTATGGAGATCATGTGAGTCCTCTATAATACACCGATGAGGACCACGACTTTCGGCTTCTGCCCCCGGAAGCTTATCTTATTTGAAGATTCCTCATATCAAAAATACAAAGGAATATGGCCTACTTATTACGGTAACGGTTCGGAAATATGGTTGCGACATTTCCAATTCCATCGCTAAAGATTGAGCTAAGTGTATCTACATATTCTATATATTCTATCCTCCCTGAAACCCTTTTTTATATAAATGATGGGAAATCGTTGGTCTAATGGGTAGCTTTATTAATATTAATGATGGGAACCCCACGATGCTTTAACGTGGAGGGAAGAATAATTAGTTGGCTATCGCTTCGACACCTTATTAAGCGGGATAGTTATTTTTTTTATTTTAAAGTACCATTATGAAAATGAGAAAACAATCTTCTGCCATTATTTAATGATTTTTGAAAAACGTCAACACGATAAAAACCTTAAACACTAATTACCATATATATACATATATATATTTTTTGCATTATAATATAATAATGCAAAAATATAGAATTATGTCAGAATTTTATCAACTCCGTAGGAACAGATGGCGTAAATATGGACACTTAGTGATATTTCAAATCAGACAACTATCACCTTTCAGTCTGCCCGTAACCACGGTTGCTGAAAAGTATCCGAAACGTCAGGATAAATAATATAAATAATAATGTTAGATATCGACAGCCGAGCATGAGGCTCACTGGATGGTAGGTGATTAGTGATACCTCAGTCACAGAACAGCAGCCAATGCGCTGTCTACCTACTTTTTACTTCAAGCATTCGGAAATCCATAGACTGAAAACGAAACGCGCTATAATTGCACTTCATGGTTTTTCCATCTATGAACGGTGGTTCGTTACCCGGTCGGAATTACGATATTACTCCCACCCGTTCAATGTCCGAAGTTACCAGACGTGGGGAAAACATTACAGAAAATTATAAACATGTCATCCCGATGGGATTTGAACTCACGGCCCATCATGCACACGGCAGGTGTTCTACCGAACGCGCCAACCAGTGCAGCCCGTCAATAAGAGCGTTTTATAATAATTAATGAATGTTTATTGCGGCAAGGAATGTATTGGTCTGATCATGTACATAAATAATAATTTACAATAGGTATACTATGTAATCTAGAAGTTACTATACGAGTACATATTTTTGCATTATTATACCCAAGGCAAAACTTGCAACAATATAACTATTATTGATTTATTTTCTTAAATAATACTGAATAAGCGTTGGAAAATAATAGGTATAGTCCATGCCACCTCTTTGTTGTAGTAACTGTACTAAATCTACTGTAAGTTGGTATATTTTTAATGCATATTTAAAAAAATATATGTATATAACTTGTGACGTAGTTATTATTTGTATATCTCAATGTTTTACTAAGCAGAAGTCAGAGATGTGTACGGCTGTGGCACTTAGATGTGTGTAATATCTATAAAACCAGTTATTATTTTATTCTTATTAAAATAAGTAAATATTGAATAATTTGTGGAATACTTAATTGTTTATTTTGTAAGCTACATCAACAACATTTTGAATTTACGTCAACATCCATTTACTGACGTCGGTATACCAATTATTGATTATACGTACCTATGTATTTTTATCTCAATATCGGATGATGAAATCATAAGTTCTATTCATGAAGAACAATCAAGTAGACGGAACATATTTCAGAAGAGGTTCTTGAATTGAAGAATTATTTTTGAAGGACAATAATTACTTACTCTAAACTGACTCACATATAGTTATACATACATATGCATGATGCCTCTCTCCCATTGGGGTAGGCAGAGATCACAGAATTTCATATGCTCTTATCCTGGCATACAATTTTCGCTTCTTCCTCTTTCATACGAAAGTGTATATATCAATGCTCGTCAGTTTTAAGAAGTTTAGTTAAGTAATATAAACTTACCTATGATTAGAGTAAGAATATTCAGACAAATAGTATTTTGAAATTATTTGTGAGAGAGTAAAATAAAAAAGAAAAATACATTATTTAACTTTAAATCTCACAAAATGACCCTTACCTATTTCACTACATCACGCAATATCTTAAATCACTTAAATCTTTATAAGGAATTAATAAAAGTTATTTTATTTTATTTGTTTCGTATTTTGTTTTACCATCTCAGAATTACACTTTGGAACGTAAATTAATTGTTACAGATTTTATTATTTCCTTCAGCTAAAAGTGCAAAATAAAATTATGGTTTTTACGTCTACTGAATATTGACAGTAATTATGTTCTTAAGCTGATATAAATATACATTTATATCAGTTAACTACTATGAGTTATCTGATAAATATGTATATTAAAAAATTTCTTCCGCATTGGGCATATTACTCCAATAAATATTAACAATAACGAATATATTTTTGAAAATAATTTGCGTACTAGTTCAGAATACACAATTAAATAGTTGAACAAATCGATAGTAAGTCGTAACTAATAAATAATGGGTGCATACACAGCGTTATTCTACGAAAAGTTGAGTTTTGCTTTGATTGCGTTTGTGGTTCTGGGGCTGAGATGTCGCGACGTCTGCACATCAAATTCCAAAGTTGATGGTGATCTATCTAATCATTTATCGATCGGAGTTTAAGATTGGTGGATCTTGCAGACGACTTGAAAGGTAGAAGATATATTTGAGGGGTTAATTCTGTGAGTAAATTATCTTTTTCTCACATTACCTGCACTACAATATGCATATGCCGTTTGAGCGAAATCCGTGTAGTCGCCCTCTCATTGTCAGTGAAACTTTCTCATATTAGTATATAGTGTGTTGTTAGTTAAATTCTATCAGCATAGTTTAGCAAAATAATAAATCTGTAACAACGAAATACAATTCATTAGTACATTACTTTGACGTATCTTTTAAGGTTTAGTCAATGTAAGCCGTGTAATCGATTTTTGACGACTTGTTTACGCAACATTGTAAAGAAGTAGTCAATAAATCGATTAAGTCGAAGTAAGCGGAAAAAAGAGGGAGATTGCAACTTTGTTTTATAGTATAAAGAGATATCAATATTGGTATATAGTAATTTACAAATAGCATTGTTAAAAAAAGGGTACGATAAAGTGGATCTTTATATTTGGAAACAAAATCTTAAAGATTTTATTCTTAGTTTTATTGAAACTTTATACTATATAATTCTATCAATCTATATAAAACAAAGTCGTGTTAGTTACACCATATATAACTCAAGAACGGCTTCACCGATTTTAATGATATTTTATTGGATTCGTCTATGTCCCTAATAACAGAATAACTATTAAAATATCGGAAAAAACAATACAGAAAATTAATTTTATATTAATTAGGTTCGGAACTCCGCTATCTACCGCAAATGACAGTCACGCTTATAGCTTTTTTGTAATAATTGATATCCACTGCAAATCTATATAATAGAAGTGGGAAAATAGCATATTCAAAATATTGTTTATTTTGGAAGCCAACATTCTGGTAGGACACCGTCTGTCGGGTCCGCTAGTACTATTTATATACATAATACATATACAATATACATACAAATAACAAGTTAAACCCGTTCCTCATCCCGGCGCACGTCGTGTCGGCCATTAGTGATGTGATATACATAGTTATCTATGTACATATGAATTTTTATGATGAATGTGTTTTGATTCAGTTCATTCTGATTACATTCATCTCAAGATCTTTATGAAAAATTACATAGATTATGTAAATTATTCAATCTTTTAAAAACTTGATCTCAGTTCAAATATAAAATATATGAAATATCGGATTCGAAATATAAGTATACTTGTTCAAAAAAGCACTAATTATATATATAAAAAAAAATATATATAATTAACATATTTCGAATCCGATATTTCATATATTTTATATTTGAACTGAGATCAAGTTTTTAAAAGATTGAATAATTTACATAATCTATGTAATTTTTCATAAAGATCTTGAGATGAATGTAATCAGAATGAACTGAATCAAAACACATTCATCATAAAAATTCATATGTACATAGATAACTATGTATATCACATCACTAATGGCCGACACGACGTGCGCCGGGATGAGGAACGGGTTTAACTTGTTATTTGTATGTATATTGTATATGTATTATGTATATAAATAGTACTAGCGGACCCGACAGACGGTGTCCTACCAGAATGTTGGCTTCCAAAATAAACAATATTTTGAATATGCTATTTTCCCACTTCTATTATATAGATTTGCAGTGGATATCAATTATTACAAAAAAGTTATAAGCGTGACTGTCATTTGCGGTAGATAGCGGAGTTCCGAACCTAATTAATATAAAATTAATTTTCTGTATTGTTTTTTCCGATATTTTAATAGTTATTCTGTTATTAGGGACATAGACGAATCCAATAAAATATCATTAAAATCGGTGAAGCCGTTCTTGAGTTATGTATTGAGGTGTAACTAACACGACTTTGTTTTATATAGATTGATAGAATTATATAGTATTAAGTTTCAATAAAACTAAGAATAAAATCTTCAAGATTTTGTTTCCAAATATAAAGATTCACTTTATCGTACCCTTTTTTTAACAATGCTGTTTTGTATCAGGTTAATATATGTATGTAAATTACTATATACCAATATTGATATCTCTTTATACTATAAAACAAAGTTGCAATCTCCCTCTTTTTTCCGCTTACTTCGACTTAATCGATTTATTGACTACTTCTTTACAATGTTGCGTAAACAAGTCGTCAAAAATCGATTACATGGCTTACACTGAATAAACCTTAAAAGGTACGTCAAAGTAATGTACTAATGAATTGTATTTCGTTGTTACAGATTTATTACTTTGCTAAATTATGCTGATAGAATTTAACTAACAACACACTATATACTAATATGAGAAAGTTTCACTGACAATGAGAGGGCGGCTACACGGATTTCGCTCAAACGGCATATGCATATTGTAGTGCAGGTAATGTGAGAAAAAGATAATTTACTCACAGAATTAACCCCTCAAATATATCTTCTACCTTTCAAGTCGTCTGCAAGATCCACCAATCTTAAACTCCGATCGATAAATGATTAGATAGATCACCATCAACTTTGGAATTTGATGTGCAGACGTCGCGACATCTCAGCCCCAGAACCACAAACGCAATCAAAGCAAAACTCAACTTTTCGTAGAATAACCCATTATTTATTAGTTACGACTTACTATCGATTTGTTCAACTATCTAATTGTGTATTCTGAACTAGTACGCAAATTATTTTCAAAAATATATTCGCAATTGTTAATATTTATTGGATATGCCCATGCGGAAGAAAATTTTTTATATACATATTTATCAGGTAACTCATAGTAGTTAACTGATATAAATGTATATTTATATCACCTTAAGAACATAATTACTGTCAATATTCAGTAGACGTAAAAACTATATAATAGAAGTGGGAAAATAGCATATTCAAAATATTGTTTATTTTGGAAGCCAACATTCTGGTAGGACACCGTCTGTCGGGTCCGCTAGTACTATTTATATACATAATACATATACAATATACATACAAATAACAAGTTAAACCCGTTCCTCATCCCGGCGCACGTCGTGTCGGCCATTAGTGATGTGATATACATAGTTATCTATGTACATATGAATTTTTATGATGAATGTGTTTTGATTCAGTTCATTCTGATTACATTCATCTCAAGATCTTTATGAAAAATTACATAGATTATGTAAATTATTCAATCTTTTAAAAACTTGATCTCAGTTCAAATATAAAATATATGAAATATCGGATTCGAAATATGTTAATTATATATATTTTTTTTTATATATATAATTAGTGCTTTTTTGAACAAGTATACTATTTACATATTCGAAATATGTAAATAGTATACTTGTTCAAAAAAGCACTAATTAATGTTTTGGATTGACATTCAATGTGTAGGTATATTAATCGGTCGGTATTATTTGATTGATTAAAGTGAATGGATATGATTATTGTAACGTATCCAATTTATTTAGTACCTACGACAATTACCTACCTAAATTAAAATTATTGGGCAATAACATGTAGGTAGGTATTGTTTTTAAGTACTATATTTTTTAATTAACTCTAATAATAGTCACGTAATGATTTCCTTGTATAGTTTTATATTTTCAATAATATTATATGGTTTCTCTTTTAATTATAAGCTAATGTAAAGTTGAGTATTAGTATGCGTAAGCTGAATATTTTTAAGATGTTTATAATGCTAATAACATTTTTTTTATTACAGACAGGACAACCTAGCAGCTATATCTTTATTGCACACTACAAAATGATTAAATATAACATATAATAAATAGAAAAGACATAAAAATCAATAGGCGGCCTTATCCTTTTCTTCTAGGCAACCTGTATTTGCTAATCTGAAATTTTAGCCGATAAGTTAACAGTAGGTGGTACTATTGATATACGAGTACACATACAGTAAAGAACAAATAAAAATTGTTACTGTGATAAATAATACTTAAAGAGCATAGTTTTGAAAGATTTGAAAGAAGAGTTTGAACCTTTCTGATTTAAGTGGGAAGAGAATTCCATAGCTTAGCTTGCACAGTAAATAAATTGTTAAAGAGATAAGTTTTATGAACAGGTGTACAAAGCAATTGATTATGGACAGAACGAAGGAAGATGTAGGTAAGTAGTTGGTAAAAACTTAAGACTGAAAAGCTTCCAAAAATTTGAGATATGTAGGAGTTTTAGAATAGAAGACAGGACACGATAGAAAAGAAGAAGCATATATGGGAATTCCTACGCAAGAGACTACGGAAACATTAGAGCTTTTTGCGATATTCAGACGTGGTCGTATTAGCGTAGTCCAAATATAAAATGAATACACATTACACACGTTCTGTAATCATTCAAGCTTATCCAACTGGATTTCAATTAAATCATCATATAAAACTTCAGCACAAACAAGAGAAGGGATTATGCCTGTAGTTCAATGCCTGTAGTTACGAGACGTGGGGAAGACATGCTTACAGAAAATTATAAACCTGTAGTCCCGTTGGGATTCCAACCCGATGCGCACGGCTGGTGTTCTACCGAACCCGCCAACGAGCCCGTCTAAAACACCGTTCTGGTGTTCATTTAAAAAAAAATGTGTAATATTATCCATAGACGTAGAAGTTAACAAAATCGTGAAGGTTTTACGTGTTACAGAAACATTTTTTATATCATAAATAAGACGATGACATTCCAATTCGCGTTTTCAGTCATTCCTTTTTGTATTAATAGACACATAGTCATACATTTCCATGTTGTTTACATTTATACTAAATCAATTAAAGATACATTGTTTATTTGGAGTGACTCTCCTTTAAATGTCAGTTAATCAAACAAAAAGTTGCGACGACAGACCACATGATTACATTACACTAACAGGTACACATGAAACTCATATACTTTTCACAATAATTATGAATTTCAATTGACTGACTTCAATGAAGATGGAGATAGTTTAGACTTTAGATTATGGTTTGGTATGGCCAACCTCTGCCCACTTCGCTAGACAAATTGTATCTTAATAAAATTTTATTGTTGACAAAGTCAATCATTTTTATATAGACTGACGTGTTGTGTATGAAAAATTCATCTAAATATGACCATATACTTTTTTCTTTTACTTTTAACAAAACTTTTAAAGAAAACATTACATGTCAGGGCACGCCGATAAATCAAAGCACTAGCCCGTTTTTCTCGGCATTTATTGACAAATATTGTTATTTCATATAATATTAAGTCCAGTCAAATATAGTCTAGTAGTAGAATTCATGTAGCTTTCTAATGATGAATTTTCAAAATAGGTTCAACAGTTCCAGAGATTATTTCCTCCAAACAAACGCACAAACTTATAAACTTTACCTCCCAATTAATGGTACATAGTACGGTCTTACAGGGTACTTTACAGGTTGTTTATAATTGCTATACGATTTTATGTCTCACTTACTGAACAAGTTCTAATATACATTTTTATTGGTATTTGATTTTAATGTGACAAAAAAATAATCTTCATTCTTATTTATTTCTTTGAGTATCAAAACTCATCTACTCTCATACGATACACCCGCTCATTCATTAGACATAGTTAAATTTTTATAAGTAGTCACGATTTTCTTTTCGAAGGGAAAATCATCAATGATACCCGTCACCTTGAGTGCGGCGACGTGTTATGTCTGACCCTCGCGACCGGCCCTAAGGAGATTAAAACCCCACGATGGTCATCTTCTCGCTCCGTGATCTACAAAAGGATACCAGAATTATTGGCACGGCAGTTTTTGGTCCACGCCAGCTAAAACCAGTACCCCCCATATCAGGGGGGCATTCCCCAATCCGCCACCCGGGGACGCGCCCGATGGGAGCTCTGGAGACTCACACACGGGAATCGAATTGGAGCCTGTCCTGACTAGACTATATGACCCCCTATTTGAAAGCTGGATCCACCCTTGCTCTAGAGAACTAAGCAAGACCTAAACAACTAATCGTCTGTCATTTGTATCCAATTTCTAACACAACTGAAGGTCTAGCTCGAACGACTATCGAAAAAGTATCGTACATCAGTCAGTTGTATGAGAAATCATTTGAAATTTCATACAAATGACAGCTCGACTATACGAATACTTTTTCGCAAGTTGTTCTTGGGAGACTCTTCTCCACGGGAGATGTTTGCCTCTACCCAAGCACGATCTCTATGCTACGCCTTTGTGCCTACAATTCTGTATTATTTTTATAGTTATCAGCGTAGCTGAAAGTGTAATAAGTAGACATCGTAATCGGGCGGGCAAGAATGAACATGTCAAAGAATATCTGTCTAGAATAGACATTTAGTATGTAATACCTCGTTTTATGCGTCCTCTGAGAGTTTTTATGTTTTCAAGTCGTGTTCTATTCAAAAATAACTTTAAAATGAATAAACTATTGACTTTTATATAAAAAAATTTAAAACGGATTAAAACGCGATTTATAATTTATTATATAAGCATCCGAAACTCCGGGATAAATAATAAATCGCGTTTTAATCTGTTATAATGTATTTTATTTAAATGTGCAATACTCGCTTTAATAAAAGACAATATTAAACTATTGACTTGTCGATTTTGACAATTTATTAGATTGATCAAGTTTATTCTCTTAGAGATGTTAATTCATTGGCTTGCTCCTATTGGTATTTAGCCTCCTTGGCCTTGTTACTAAAATGATATAAATTGATGCAGAAACGATGCAAAAAGTCCCAATGTAGATATATGTAGGTTAGATACTCTCAAAAATATTCATGTGGTTTGTCCACTCTGTTTACATAATCTATACATGATTCGTGCCCGCGCGATAACGACGTCTAGTAATAAGCTATTTAAAATATTTTTTGGGACACGATAATATTATGAAAGTAAGATGAAGCAGAGACCTTATATGAGGCAGAGATCTTGACTCCATATTGTCAAATTAGATATTTTTATATATATTATGTACCATTCTTTGTAAGCCCACAATTATTTATAATTAAAAAATATATAATAATTTTCTTATACTATAAAATTACATCGAAAAAACGCCTCACAACTAAATATTGGTTAATAGCTGGTCTTTATGATTATTACTGGTTTTCATCCGGTTGAGTTTAACCATTCAAGGTCATAGTATATTTTATTAAAGAATAAAGACTATTCAATATTTTTTCTATTAATAAATAAAATATATAATTATTATTCAAGAAAGACTGTATCTACAATGAATATTGAAAGAATTGAGAAATAAATGCGTCTTAAAAATGTTACAGATACACTATATATTTGACTAGCTTCTGCCCGCTACTTCGTCCACGTAGAATTAGTATGACGGGTAGCTTATTTTTTAAGCTGTGACGCTACACTCTTTATACAAAATCTTTATAAATTACTATTTTAATTATATAATATTAAATACTATAAATTTCATCAAAATCCGTTCCATAGTTTTTGCGTGAAAGAGTAACAAACATCCATCCATCCTCACAAATTATCGCATTTATAATATAAGTAACATAGTAGGATAGTATTTCAAAACTCCTTTTCTCTGATAATTTTATAATATAAGTAATATCAAGGTGGTAAGTTCAACTGTTGGATGGATAAACCCTTTGCCACTGCTATATATTTTTTAAAGACCCAGGTCATACATCTAATATTTGAAACAGAAAAATAACATAATAAAGGCTATATTTACCTACAAGGGCCTTAAGGTCTTATTCGACAAAAATGCCAGATATCGTGACTAAAAATCAAAGATTCGTCAAAACAGGTTTGGTATGTTTTTAATACAGAACGCAACTAAACAAAAAGTAATGTTATACTGGATTCCATAATTAACGTAATCTGTAAGTATAACTTTGGCGAAAAACCAGTTCCCTTACTTTGCTGATCTTTGATTTTTTTGATTGACTAAAATAACTGGTATCATGTTGGATTATTTGCCATCTATACTTGTACTGTGCGACTTAACATTATAAGATTTGTTTTTTGTTTATTATTGTTTAAGTTCCAAATGAATAAGTATGCTCCATATGCTGTGTTTTCACTCTCAAACAGCGGTCAACCGCTTGATCATAAAAAAGCTTTTAAATAAAATACTTAAAACAATATAGAAAATTACAGTAAATATCAACTCCTTAGGAATAGATGGCGTTAATATGCTATTTTAAACTGTCATCTTTCAGTTTGCTGAAAAGCAACCGTGGTCTTCTAAAAACTTCGGCATAAATAATATTAATAATAAATCGCGTTTTAATCCATTATAAAGTATTTTATTTAAATGACATATCATATATAGCTATTGGCAACACTGGAGGCTTACGGGTGCACTGCTAGTATTTATGAAATGGGAAGTCCTTTTTCTCATAGGTCTTAGTCCTATCAATCTGGAAATACCACTATACTGGTTCCACGCAGTGGTGATGCGAGGCACAACGTTCCTTAGGAATCGCGTTGTTGTGTTTTTTCCGATATCAAGATTGTGCGTAGCCTTGAACAAAGGCGCCTACTTAATTAATTTCATGTTTGACGCAGGAATTGTTTTTTTTAGGTGAGCGAGTGGTGCTTCTTTGCTAACAAATGCTATGTTATAGCTTTGAAATACTGCTGTTAAGATCATTTATTTACTGGATTAATAATTGCCTTTGTCACTACATCTTTACGACAACAAAATATTGCAAACAAACACATTCGATAAATATGCCAAATATAGATTGAAATTTAACTTTTAATAGTAATTTCTTTTCTCTTTTTTCATTTTTCCACTCGAATAAGGTTTAAATGTGTGGTAAATATGCCGAATCATGGCTGCAGCTCAAAAGTACTCCAATTTTTGTTCTATCATTCTTTATCACTAGTACTAATCCTAATTCGAGCGAAGAAATGAAAAAGAGAAGGGAAATTACTGTTAAAAGTTTAAATGCTGATTATATTTCAATCTATCTAACGGAAAGTTTTGTCTTCTACTATTCATTCACCCACCGAGCCTTCCGAATGGATTAATTAAAAATATATATATCTCAATAAAAATATTTATTATACATAATATTATTGAGATGAGATGAGATTTTCACGACTTCTCTACGTGATTCACTGAATCTAATAATATAATATATTTAATCATTAACATAATTAGATACAGTTGGTCAATAGTCCCATAACTAAAAAGGTAAACATCCACAAACACAATTTAACTGTATAAAATGAACTTCTTTTTTGTATTTAAAAAATCTTTGATATAATATGATGGCAGATATTTTTTCTTATATTTCTTTGACTAAAATTTTTTTAGATGTTTTGTAATCTTATAGTTGCTTTAAATTCTAATCTTGAAAAACATTATGGAAGTTTATTTTAGCGTTACTATAAAAACATTTAAGTAACGAATAGTAGTTAACAAACAATCTAACAAATAAATAAATAGAAGCGAAGTGCAGAAAAACGGAAGTGTGTTATGATGGTTTCTTTGACGCAAAAACTGAAGTCATACTTTTTGTTAGAATAATTTAGGCCTTACGAGGAGTAGTCTTCAACGCTAATTATTAAAAATGTTAGCGATGAAAAATGCGGGAAAATCTTAGTTGGAAACTGGAATAATAAATGGTCCCCACTGATAAGTGTTATAGATTATAATCAGGAATTCATTTACAAAAGGTTAAACACGTCTTAATATTAAGCTAATTGTAAGGCGATTAATTTTGGAGAGGTCAATGACCTTCAGATTTAACCAAAATATAAACTACGTAGAGGAAACCATAATACATATTGTAGAACACATATTTAGTTGATTTTATCTTTATTATAACGTTCCATATTAAAATATTTTCTACATAACTATTCACTCATTATTTCACAATGTTTTATTGCCAACCTTTTTATATTTCCCACTTTATAAAGATTCCTTTTTTGAATCAAAATGTAACGTATTTTAAACTTCAGACACTTTATTCTTTTGTTCTTATTTTCGAATTATTTGATAACTGTGATGTATACTTCCAGTAAGAAATATTTCATGAAGTGGCTTTTCAAAATACCTTGTGAGTCCAGTGCTGCCATATATAAAGTGGTCGTTTTTAATAATTCATCGCATATTGGATGTGTTTCTTTATCATGTATATACCTAGATACGATGATCAATATGAGATGTAACGGCTTCTTTGAGCTTTGGGAGGATGCACTAGTCTATTGGTTCTATGGAAGTTTCGAGAGATACAAAAGAAATTGACATAAAGTTACCCACAGTTCTTACATTTTGCATTTTATTACTTTTATGTTTGAATAAACTCATTATTCAAAATTATCTTTTTAACCAAAGTATTAAAAAGTACATTTGCATTAAATACTTATCGACCGTCTGTCCCTGCTCAAGATTATACGTTGGGACAATTAATTACACAATACAAACAAATCGCATTTTAAACCATTAAAAGTGAATTTCAATGTGATACTCGCATTAACAAAAGAATTTACAACTGACAGCTCATTTATGCATTGTGACTGCTGCGATTGCGGGTGTTAAATATGGCGGAAGAGTTTAATGCAATGGTAATCAAATAGAAGGCATTGAAATGTTATATCGTTATCGGCAATATTATATTTAATCTATACTTATATTATAAAGAGGAAAGATTTGTTTGTTACGATTTAATTAAAAACTACTCGACCGATTTTAAAAATTCTTTCACCAATAGAAAGCTACGTTATCAGCAAGCAAAGCTCCTATATGTCCTATAGTACATCTACATTGCACTCGTGCGAAGTCGGAGCGTGTTACTGTGGTAACAAAATTTGAATATTGGACCAGTAGATGCTTTATTATCGAATTAACATTATATTTTTTGGCCCTAATGGCCTTAAAAATTAAACGGGCTTTATTACTCTACCCCAATTATATTCTTGAGGTCTCAAAACTTAGTCACACCTTGGAATACGTGTATTATACGTCTTTTAATAATTGCCTATTATGACTTATGGCAAGGCTGTGGCGCTAGATTTACGCATTATTGTAGAAAATTTGATAAGTAAGTAAGTCGTATCTTAGCAGTCAGCACGATTCAAATCCATTCTATAGATTGCCGAGTCCTAGAAGTAAAAATAAAATAGTTCTAGCCTTGCCCTTACGTTCTTCTTTGAATATCTCGCAAAAAAAAGAATCGAAATACCAAGTCATGATCAATATGTAGTCTATATAATAATGTAAATAGTATGTATATAAAAGGCTGACAGTTTATCACATAAAGGAGTTTGCGTTCAAAACAATATACGGAATATTACGATACTTGGAATTGAATCAGGCTGCTTCATAGGTTAAACAAAAAATCATGAAAATGATATATCAACAAAATGACTGTTATTTTCATATTTAGCATAGTAAGTGATAACAATAAATAAAATATAAATAAATGAGTATTGTGCGACGACGACAATGAATTACTGCCGCCCGATGACATCTGCCGGGCTAGCATGACAAGCGCGACAAAATTTTGTCTACCGTTTTCTCGTGTTTTAATCGACTATCGCTTTATTTCTTTCGGGTCTAACATGACAATTACACTTAAAACTCGACTTTTAATATCAAAAATAGATACATTTGTCGATCGAGATATCTTTTCTATCAAAATTGTCGATGTCGAGATATAATATATCGAGATATTTAACATCTTAGTTTGTCTTCTCTCGCGCGAGATATATCTCGTGGCGGTCATGCTAGCCCGGCAGCAATATCAAAAAGCTCATAATATCTTCTTTAACATCGAGAATTACATAGTAACTACATACGTACACCTTTTATCTTAATTTTTATACTAAAAACGTCTTATACTTTGGCGTTACAACTTGCAGTTTTAAATTTTAGGTAAAACAAGTATTGTATGTATTAAAATCGTTTAGATAACCTACATATTATAGCTTAAGCTTAGTCTCAAATAATTAACATTTATGAGTAGTCCTAATAAATAAATAATTAACCGGTTTTAAATACAGTTGCAATGATATTTATTCATATACCTAGTAGTTACAATGTCACCTAACACGTTCGAGGTTTTTAGTAATAAAATATGATAGATGCTTAATTATTATGAGCAGAGATAATATCCTGAAGTGGGTATTATTTTAAAATATTTCTGGCATGATAATTGGGTACTTATTTATTGTTTTGTTGTCTAATAACAACGTAAAGGCCAAATTACCTATTTTGTTTCGTTATTTAAATTAACGAAAATCTATCCATAATAATAATTAGGTTACATAATATTGTCTTTTATTAACGCGAGTATCACACATTTAAACCTCCCCGCGACCACGGTTGCTGAAAAGCATCCGAAACGTCGGGATAAATAATTTAAACAATATAAATAATAAATCGCGTTTTAATCCGGTATTTTAGTATTTTATTTAAATAATTAGGTTGATTAAATCTAATTATAATATCACTAAAGTGTTTAATCAACCTAAAGAAAGAACCATAAAGAAAACTCTCCAATGAGAGAATCTGAAAAATGTGGCGACAATTTTCGACTTTGTTCTACCTATTGGTATTCTGGTTGGATGGAGGACCAAAATTGTAGGAAATTTAATTCCAAACAATTTTGTAGCCGATCATTGTTTGTAAAATGGAAAAAAAGTGACGAGAAACAAAATTTCGGTTATATATCGAAAAATATCGATCGTAGAAAAAGAAATGAGGTTCAAAATTGTAGGAAAATTTAATTTCAAACAACTTTGGTAACTTTACCAATTTCATGTAACATTGAAATTAAACGACTTATTCAATAAAAAAAATCACTCTTAAGTATATTCAAAATGGTGGATGACGCAATAGCCCCGAAAAACAAAATGTAGACTGCCAGACCCCTCGCAAGAATTTCCGAAGGAAAATTGCTACTTAAGTATAATTTTTTCGATGTCAACCCCGGATATTTTGATCTAATTCGACTGAACTATTTGCAAAGACTAGTGAGTAACTTATTTAATAACCTATCAAAATTTAACCATGTTTAAATAAATAAAATATATTAGAGATGTAACACAAACTTTGGAATGCACTGACTCTTTAAAACAGATTCTAGGTCTTACGTAAAAATTACAAAACTATTGTTTAAAAAAAACATTTCCTACATATCATTTAAGTAATTATTATGTTAATTAATAATTAATTATTCCAAGAATAAAATTAATATTAAATACTTCAATTGAAAAGTTAAAAAACAACAACAAGGTAGATATCTATTTTTATTGAAAATACGTAATTCATTGTAACTAAAAACTTTTTTTTAATTTCAACTTTTTCATGAAAGGATTAAAAATAAGGTTAACGCGCGGTTTGTTGGAACACCTTGAGGATTTCCAATCAGTCATTAACAGATTCAGTTTTAAATAAGACGTATCAAATAAGTTGTAACCAGGAATTAATTTACAATATTTTGTTTACGCGTTGAATACTTGACGTTAGGAGACCATCATTTTTACTAATATTTGTTCATTCGTCGTTAATAAGCATTTTAAGTTCACTGACTACTATAGGAATTTCTTCTACAAGAAATTACATTTAGTATTATCCTCATTGAAATTGGTAATATTCTCCTATTTATGTTTTATGGGAAAATAAAAAAAAATATTTTCTAAGTAACTCTAAAACTGATCATGATTACTTTTATATTATGTACTTGGGTCGTTTGATTTTCAAATCAGCACTCTCCGGCACATCAATTGTATCCTCGCACAAAAACAGCCATATTTTCCCCAAAATGCAGACGTTTCTTTTTTTTATGTTAGATATCGACAGACGAGCATGGGGTTCACTTTATGGTAGGTGATACCTCAGCCACAGAACATCAGTCAATGATGCGCTGTCAACCTACTTTTTACTTCGAGCATTTGGAAATCCATAGACTGAAAACGAAACGCGCAATGTGCACTGCACGGTTTTTCCATCTATGAACGGTGGTTCGTTACCCGGTCAGAATTTCGATATTCCTCCCACCCGATCAATGCCCGAAGTTACCAGATGTGGGGAAAACATGCTTACAGAAAATTATAAACATGTTTTCCCGGTGGGATTCGAGCCCACGACCCATCGATGCGCACGGCAAGTGTTTTACGGAACGTGCCAATGAGCCCGTCGAAGGAGGGTTCTTGGAGGTCTTAAATCAAAGCGTAAGTTTTCACCAAGCATATATGTAGGTTCAATGACAATGCAAATATAATGCAAGCCAAGGTTGAGTTAGCTTAAAAATACTGCTACAGCCATTTATTAAATAACTAGCAATTGCCCCCGCAACCCCCCTTGTGGGTTGAATTTCGTAAAATTCGTTCTTAGCTGACCTCTACTCGGTGAAAGGAATATTCCTATCATATTTCAAGTCGCTACGCCTTATGGTTCCAGAGATATCGTGATGAGTCAATATATAGGTGGGAATCTCTTTTATATATATAGATAAAGTTACCCACTCCTACATCTAACCTATGCTAAAACCTTCTTTATCAGGTACTTCATCTGTATGACCTTTTCCGGGCATACACCATGTAATTTTTTGTTGGGTTTGCTTTTGCAAAAAAGCAAACCTAATTTCTAATGGGTGGTTTTATTTTTGCAGTTCAGCATGTCGCCTTATAAGAAAGTAATAAATCTACGTTTTGTATGCGTCACTTTTGTAAGTTATTCAGTATTTTAAATAATTCATACGTTAGCGATAATCAGGTTGAAGGCAGATGCGGCTTGCAACAAAAACTTCTCACCAGCGTTATGAAGATATAATACTATTTAAATAAAATACTGTAAAAAACAAATAGATTAAAATAGATTAAAACATGACTTATTATTCATATTATTTAAATTATTTATCCCCACGTTTCGGATGCTTTTCAGCAACCGTGGTCACCCTTATGTATATAAACTGCCGGCTTAGCATGACCGCCACGAGATATGTCGCGGACGAGAGAAGACAAACTAAATAAGATGTTAGATGTTAAGGTATATTATATCTCGACATCGATAATTTTAATAGAAAAGATATCTCGTTCGACAAATATATCTATTTTTGATATTAAAATTCGAGTTTTAAGTGTAATTGTCATGTTAGACCCGAAAGAAATAAAGCGATACTCGATTAAAACACGAGAAACCGGTAGACAAAATTTTGTCGCGCTTTTCATGCTAGGCCGGCTGGATTGTGACTGTGGTTTATCCTACATTGGGCAAACTAAACGTAGCATTTCAAACCGATTGCGGATATCAAACACAGGCGTCACTCTAAATCAGCAGTATGTGAACACATTCTAGATAAGCCAAACTACTAGATACGTTACGACCAACCGAAAATCCTTGCAAGAGAAATTAGATTCTTTCCCAGACTAGTACGTGAGGCTATTGAAATTAAAAAACATCCTAACTTCAATGGAGAAGATGGTTTCCATCCAGTAATTAAAAATCTAAAACCCCAAATCAAACATACTAAAAAGCAAGAGGACACCGTTGGTGAATATTGTCATAATATAGAAAATTACAGTAAATATCAACTCCGTAGGAATAGATGCCGTTAATATAGCAACTTTGTGACATTTCAAAACTCAGACAACTGTCATCTTTCTGTCTGCTCGTGACCACGGATATCGTCGGGATAAATAATTTAAACAATAAAAATAATAAATCGCTTTTTAATCCGGTATACAGTATTTTATTTAAATGTGTGATACTCGCATTAATAAAAGACAATATTATAATACTATTTTTTAATATGACGTAAAGAAAGATGGTAATGAATATACTGAAAGAGCGACATTCAAGGGATGCATGATATTATAACAAACAATGTATGCAAAATCAAATGTCTATTTTATACAGTTCTTAAAGAATTCTGGCTAAATTTGGTTCTCGCAAAATTAAAAACGTGTTTTTGATGAGTATCAAGGTCAGTGGCACCAATCTGTTTAATTTGATATTTTTTATGCTTTGACTAAATAATATGGAAGAATAAATTCAGTTGGAACCGGGCAAGTGATCGCAATATATCAAAAGATTATGAGAGACTACTGCAAACAGAAAAGTCAATAATTTGTATTGTTGTATATGACATAATCAATTTGTTTTACGGCCGAATTCTCGAACGCTAATCAACATTGAGGTGGACTTAAAAGTATCTCTAACTCTTTCATTACGAAAGTAAAATGAAAGAAATATTTTAAGAAGCCCTCTTTTGATTATCGTTTCTGTATTCCGCGCTTAGTGTATTAAATTTTCTATTCCGCGGTTAGTTATTCTGATAGATCATCATGATTAATCTTACAATAATTTATACCTTTTACCTACTTGCCTTAACACCAACATAATTAATATGCTCGATAAACTTGGTATCCGTATTGACAGTTAGTTTCATACATATTTTATAACTAGCAAAGCGCCCCGGCTTCACACGGGTGCAATGTTGATGTACTATACACCAAAAATACTCTACTACCTGTGTTACTCGCTGATAATGTAGCTTTCTAATGGTGAAAAAATTTTTAATATCGGTCTAGTAGTTTTTGAGTTTATTCATAACATATAAAAATACAAATCTTTCTTTTCGTTTATAATATTAGTATAGATATACATATATGGACTTTTTCCTTCATCAACTTTAATTTTATAACTAATATTTAACCATAACGTCAATATCAAAGAGTACAGAAATTATAGAGGATCATTATATTAGTGTTAAATGTCATAATATAAAAACCATGTTGTCATGTCCTGTTTCTAAAGAACTAAGATGTCTTTTTCATGGAATTTAGAAGTTTAGAGTAAAACATATTTTAAATGACATAAATTTGGAGTTATATTTTAATATAAATATGAATCAAGGGCCGAAACTAAAGTCACCACCTTTCAATAAAGGTAATCCAATCACTACACTTTATAAAATAAAAGACCAGCAATTTTTGAAGGAAATTCCCGAAAGGGCTAGTCTGAAAACAGTCAAAGAGGAAACAAAAACTGATTTTATTGAAGATTCACAAGACCACGACGAAACAAGCGAAGCATTCAAATCCGAGGTCGAGAGATTTATCGAGATATCAAAATATTTTTCCAGTCCTCTTCGTAAATCGGCTTCATATGTTTGTGAGAACAGTCTCATTTCCTACCCTAATCCATATAGAATCGAATACAATAGAGGTGGTGTCACAACCTATCACATTAAGTTCTGTAACTTGATTTTGGAACCAGTTTACCTCAAGCTGTACAAACTTATTCCCGACAGAGAGGAGTTCAAATTTATTAACCTTTCTTTATCTAGATGTAAAAGGATTCCTCCAGGTCTCTCCTTCAGTTTGGGCTTTGTGTACGACGACGTAAATGAAAAACCGGCACAAAATGCAAAAATGATTTTCGTCGCTTCTAGAAAATCGACCACTCCCTGCTACCAGATTTGCGAAATTGATTTGCATATTGATGTACTAAAAATTCGCCTTTAGATCATAGTTTTATATAGTTAACGTTATCGGCGAATATATTTGTTTGTAGCGTTATTGGTTTTTTTACAATCTACTTGCTATTTATATTTTTATAATATAATATGTACAATGTGAACGTTTCTTTTGGGGTTTGAGGTATGATTTGGGAAATAAAACTACATAATCGGAAACAGCAAGACATTGTGTTTTATTTAGCGTTTATATTTACAATACTAAAAACTGGGTGAACTTCCGACTTTCTAACATCGATATTAAATGCACTGTTTACCAATTAATCATGCTTTTTCTATGGAGTATAGTGGTAACTGGTACGTACTGAAAATAAGATTAAGGTTTTCCTCATCTAAAATCACATCGTTGCGTTGTAAATATTCCGACATAGTTAAAAATCATTCGCAAAAAAATCTCATTACTCCTGGGACCTTGGCTTATAAATTATAATTTTATGAACTTGGCCGCCAATGGAACGACTTACTTAGAGACGAGGCGGCATGAGGGTAAGGAGTTCAAGACTGCAAGGAAAACCGGATCGTATGTAAACGGACACGATTATTAAAAAACAAGTAGGTATTATAGCTTGGAAAAATACTATGATACGTTATTTATTTACAAAGAACTATTTATTATTCGATATGAAATACGTCATAGTAATATTAAACCGGTTATTGGTCCTCATTGACGGTCATACGTGGTTGATGGCAAAAATATTTTTATTTGTATGTGAACGTGCTCATTTGAAAACAAGTGTGGTGATTAGGCACGTAGCAGAAACCTGCCAAGCACGCGTCGGGTAAAAATGGGGTTCCGTCGCAGAAAATGTCAGATGTATGAAAACTCGGTGTTAGATGCAAGGACTGGTCAAGGTCAAGGCTATCGAAGGAATTGCATATATAATACTTCTATTGTATATGTGATTTCATTATGTTGAACATCCCATAAGGAATTTTATATGCTATTATGGACTTCCGAATGCTCGAAGTAAAAAGTAGGTCGACGGCGCATCATGACTGATGTTCTATGGCTGAGGTATCATCAAGCGAACCTCGTGGTCATCTGTCGATATCTAACATAAATAAACTTATTTACTTTTATTTCTAAGGGTAAATTTAAGTTGATTTTAAATGTTAATTTTTAGTTTTTATGTGACCGATTCCAACCAAGGCGCAACCGCCAACCGCAACTGCCTTAATATACCCAAGGTTGGAATCGCACTTTCTTCCGAGTTATAGGTACATATTGCTCTATACTCTATAGTACACCTACGAGGAAAATAAAATCAGAATCACTTTAATTGAATTTTATATTACATTTAAACTATTACAGTTATTAAATACAATCAATTATATTGATTTGATTTTTTTTTTGAAGTCACGTTTTTCGGTTACGCGCCATGTTGCTTTTTTATCAAAGTTTAGTATAGTGACGTAAAGAATATAATGTAATATATTATAATAATAACAACAATATATTAGTTTTGAAGTTTGGTTTGAAATAAGAATAACAATATATTCATTTGAAAGTGATAAAATCTTTTTTCTTAAGGCTTAATCCTTATCTACCCCATTTTAGTGAAGTTGCAAATAGTACAAAAATGATATGTCGTAAAGAAGTTTCACTTCTTACCTGTGTACTCTGGGACACACACACACAATTTTTTCTCCTTAATTTGATATTTTTTAATTGCTGCTTAATTTCAATGAGTTATGCGTATGAATGATGTCAGTTAGCACATGGAAATTATTTGAAATTGCATACAAATGACAAAACGACGGCCCCTGTTTGAACAGGAGATTTATATAATATGAACTTTTAAGCAGTAATTCAGTTAGTTATTTTCCATGTTCGTAGTACCCCATTAACGGCGTAATTATTATGTTTAATTATATAATAAAAATGATACTTCCTTATTACAAAGTTAATAAGAAGGCATCATGATACTGTTCATGTTTTATATTTTTCGATCTTTTTTATATTCTAACTCATATCTTGTACATATAAGTTAGTTATAATAATAAGAATAAAGCCTTTATAACAGACATGTTTTTACATACATAGTTTTATTTAAATCTAATGTTTGACACCGTCATCCATTTCTACATCTAAGGCCTCCTCCATCCATTCTATCCTGAGCTACCCTTGGCCACGTTCCTCCCCCTATTTCCTTAAAGTAAGTTAGGTAATAATAAATGCCATCAAAAACATAAATTGTAAAAAAGGCCAAGTCTTGCAACTCAGTTCTTCTATCGTAAAAAGTTGTGAGATCCATATAATACCAAGTTGGTCAATTTATTCAGTCTCTACTGAAGGATCCTTCTGTCTTAAGTAATTACATAATAAGCTAACCTAACAATATCTTATAGTGATCATATCAATGCCAATATTAAAAATCTTTGATGTTTAAAATAAATAGATTGGCTCGGCAAACCCACACCCCACGGGGCGCAATTAGCAATTAACTTTATGTTAATTTCATATAAACGATATTATATGATTAGTTATAATTAAATTCGTTTTATCTTTGTATTTTTGTGTCTTTTTTGTATGTTTTCCTCCTTTAGGTTAACCTGATAATACTTAAGCATAAGAATAATATTGAATTAACTTTTAAAAAGCATAAAAGCCCATTCACTTTATCTGGATGGAAATCAAAACAAATTCCGGTGTTATCATATTAAAAAAAAATGATCGAATTAATAATTATGTATATGTGTACAATAAACATATTTTTTTCTATAGTCTCTATTTATTTTACCCTTACTCATGTGTATTATTTGTCTATGGCAGGTATAGGTACCTACAATACAAGGTATCACAATCGTGCAACAAAATATCTTGGTCAATTAAAATAGTTTCATGTGGTATTGTACTTAATTGTACAATAAGTGCGGAAAAAGTCAGCCAAACGAACGTCACAAATATTTATAGTGGAATAGTACCTTACAACGTCTCATAATTCCGTTGTATATTTTTAAGCGGTTTGTGATAGCATATGTAATTAGTAACTTTATCATACTTTTAGAATTATTTATATTTAAGTTAGGGATAATCATCACTTACACGGGAGACATAATTATAACAAACATATTATTGTATAATATGTTCGTCGCCAATATAATAACATACTGTTTTAAAGTACCTACTAAGTTAGTAAAAGTGATGAATTATTTAAAATAGGTATATATGTTCGGAAAATCTCCACTTTATTTTTTAAACTATTGTAGTCTTTAGTTTTTAAACTATTGTAAACTATTGTATATCTGTGCTCTTGACTGTCCAACGATTAACAAATAAATAGATTGTACCAAAAAAACAAGAATGTTGTAAGAGATCACTTCAATTCTAAGGGTACGATTGTGCTTTGAGCACAAAGGATTACCTAAATAACGAAAGACCGACGAGAAGACGAGCGATCGATGACCATAGTTTGGAAAACCTTTAATACTTTTATTGAAACTAAGGCTTTCTTGGCCATCACTCTCTATCCAACCCAGCTCGCCTAGTATGACCATTAAGAGATATCTCACGAGTGAAGAAAAACTAAGATATATCTCGATATATTATATCTCAACATCGACAATTTTGATAGACAAGATATCTCGATCGACTCTACTTTTGAAATTAGAAGTCTAGTTTTAAGTGTAAGTGTCATGTTAGACCCGGAAGACATAAAGAGATAAACGTTTAAAAAACAAGAAAACGGTCGACGAAATTTTTTCGTGGTTGTCATGCTAGGCCGGCGGGTAAGATCTAAATAGGTTTTACGATATAAATAATACTTTTAAATAAAAGAATAAACATTTTGCTGTAAACTGTGGCAAATTTTTTATGTATTTTTTACGAGACATATTTTGTTAGTACATATTAATATAATGTTCGTTCTAGGTCAAATTACGAGTAGTAAAAAATTAATTACAGTCCTCAATTAGTCTATTCATTCGACTAAAACAGTTTTCCGTAAAAAACTACATACCATTAAAAAGTATGAAGTAACTGACAGTAAAATGACTGAACCGATTTTGATGAAATAATTTTAGGCTTGGGAAAATATATAGGTAAGTTAAAAAATGGTATGCTTGAAATAATTCAGAATAAATATAATGTAGAAGCAGTGGTGAGACCACCATACAAGCTTAAAAGCCCGGCTTAGTAATGCAACCATAAAAAGAAAATTAATCATGCTCTTAATGTTATTTTATATTATATTATAATAACTTATATATTTCGTCGTTTCGTGTCGGCAAACAGGACTTGTACGGTGGTACCGCCACTGTCTAGGAATATGGTCAGCAATAGACGTTAAGGGGGTTCCCCTGTATGATGGCCTATTTTTTGAGCAATTTTGAGGATTTTTTGAAGATCAGTGAAAAAATAGAACTTCGAGTTTCTTATCATTTATTTATACGTATTTCCAGAGTATGAACATTAATTTTTTAACTAAAATATCCAGCAGAACGTGAGTTATAGCGCTCCGAAGACACCCTCCTCGAACAAATGGACGCTTTTTTTAAACAGGGCGGCGTTTTAATATGTAAGCTTAAACTCATCGAGTGGACTAGAAACAGTTGAAAATTTCATGTTTGACAGACTTTGAGAAATCTGAAAAACACTGTTTAGAGAAAAACGCGCTTAAAGTTTCATGTACGGTTAAAACTATGAAAATCTCAACTTACCATAAATCTGCCTCTTCCGTTGAGTACTCCTTCCTTTTCCTCCTGGAAGTCTTTCAAAGCAGATTGTTCCACTTTTGCTTCAATTTTTGCGTTTTTAACGAAATCACACGGGAGAACCCTCTTAAGTATTCTAGATTATATACATAAATAAATATAAGACAGCCTGGAGTTAGAATAAAAAACATACTAGTCTTTAAAATATTACATAATGTTTAATAATATGACTGATTATGATTACAAACGTCTGCTACTATAGGTACATGTAGTCGTCTGTATAGAGCTGTTTAAAACTTTAGAGGATAAAAATTTCTTATGCTTACTGTTACTTTTTTATAGGAAATCCGTGATATAAATCATTTCCAAGCTTCTTATGCTTTTTATAGAAGTATATTATAGGATAATAATGATAAAGTTATCATTTGTAAATTAAATATTCTATTTTTAATTATTCGTGAATAGAATCGTGTTTAATGCTTTAAAAGCTTATTCAGAAATTATATTTTGTAAAATTTTTAGATAATTAGATGAATTAGTTATAACAAATTTTGTTTTTAACAACATTTAAGGGACACCTACACACTGACATGTGAACAAGTATATGTCAGGAATATTGTTAGCGGATTATTGTATGAACCGATCATTTATAATTTTCCGTGTGAATTTATAAGCGCCGAAAAAAATATACACAGACAATAATTTATTATTGTTTACTGCTTATAGCCATTGACATTTAATACTATTTCAATGCCTACACCTAATTTATTAAACACGCACGGGTGCAATGTAGATATATAATAATTTAAAAAAATACCTATGTTAGTCGCTGAATATGTAGGTTTCTGTGAAATAGTTATTAAAATTGGTTTAATTTTAATAATATATATAGCCTATGTTACTCGCTACTATATATGTATTTTCTGTATAGTACTGATTTGTTTGATCTGTATTTCACCCGTTCGAAGCCGGGGCGTATTGCTAGTAGAATTATATATAGGTAGTATATAAGATATTTGTAGATTTTACCGTGATCTGCCATCTGTTTTGTATTTAATGAACTAAAACGTGTTTCATACATTGCGTCGTATACTGTTGGCACCGTCATTCAGTAAGTGAGTGAAACATAATTTATCAATGTCACGCAGAGATGGCACTGTTATAAAATATTGTAATAAAATTAAAGACAAGTAATATTATGTAGTTAATAAAATAAAAAACGAGATAGAGCTTTTATAATTAATACTTTTCTCTATTTATAAATTATGTATTTGACGGGGTCGTTCGTGCATTTCGTAAAACACCTATCGTGCGCTCCGATGGTTCGTGGGTTCGAATCCCACCGGGACGACGTGTTTTTATATAATTTTATTTTTGTAAATATATAATATTATATATTTAATTAATGCGTCGCGGGTAGGCAGTAAGTCGTGATAAAATATTAGTTGTTATTTAAAGCGCCTTGTTAACCAGACAGGCAATTATTCGTTGGAATGTTTTTGGAAACTTTACTCCTGCACGTTGAATTATTTTTATTTGTCGGCAGGCCCCATATTTTATCGTATCGGAACGAAATTACAAATAGAGTCAGGCTAACGAATGTTAGACTGAAAAAATATTGATGAGAGAGTCAAAATTAGAATGAGAAAACTGGGTATAAACATAATATTTTTTTAAGTATGTATTATGTTATTTTTTCAATATTTTCTAAGTTTTCTTTTTTTTTTCCAGTATCGTCTTTGGTAAGCCAGACTATTTCAGTAAATACTAAAATAAAATTATAAGTAACCTGTCGGCCTAGCATGCCCGCCACGAGATATCTCGCGGACGAGAGAAGACAAACTAAGATGTAAGATATCTCGACAATTTTGATAGAAAATATATCTCGATCGACAAATATATCTATTTTTCATTTTAAAAGTCGAGTTTTAAGTGTAATTGTCATGTTTGAACCGGAAGAAATAAAGAGATAATCGATTAAAACACGACAACATTTTGTCGCGGTTGTCATGCTAGGCCGGCTGATGATCGTTACGCCATGTGTGACATGGATAATCCAATTGGGTATTGTGAGATCAGTGTGTAACTGTATCCAGTTCTCTATCTCTGTTCGTCAGTATCATATTAAAGGACTCTTCAAGTTTGACCACACAAGTACTGAGTACGGATTATCCAATGAGTCATTGTTCAGCGATCAGCGAGTACGTTAACGGGAGCTTTCCATCTCTGTTCATCGGGAATCAGGATAACGGGATTGTTCCCTTCGATTTCAGTTTCGTACGGCTTTCGATTTCGAGCTTTGTGTCGCCGTTAGCCGACCTCCACTGCACCTTGCGTCACCTCTGTGTAATCGGGTTTTAGAAAATGAAATTCAGCACGCTCGTGTCCTTCTTTATATGGCGCTGTTATGTTCTTTTGAGTCTTCGTCCCGCTTACTGGCAGTTACCGTTGTGTTGTGTCATGACACGGCTCAAGGCGTCCTTTGTCGACACATTCGCTTTTTGTTACGTAAGTGTTAGTGTTTTTAACTCACAGAGATGTGATGTAGATTATCTGTGTCCGATACACCGTTACTTGCTCCCAATACTCACTTCTCTGAGTGCGATTGAAGTACGTGAAACACATAACTTTAATTAGACTGGGCACGGGTAGTTTTTTATGTATTTATGAGACTTATATTTGTTTAATGTAATTTTTTAAATGTAAAACTAAAAAAAATGTAGGTAATTAAACTTTGTATAATCCTAATTAATTTTAGGAGGAAACAATTATTTTCATAGGAAATTATTCAATTTCCTGTAAGTATTCATTCACATTAAAGATAAACAAGTAATTGATTTTTTTCTTAATGTATTCATTCATTAAAAAGTTAATATATATTTGTAATAAAACGTAATTTCCTTTAAGTACCTAAAGAAGCATATTAACTATGTATTTATTGTGCTCATACAAACCTGTTAATTGATTTATTAGACTTTACAGAGCAAAAATCTTTATAAAATTTCAGAGAATTACTGTAGTTCTAGTATGGGTCTTTAAAAAAAATACAACATGAAAGAGCTTTAAAAAAATCACGGAGAAGTTTATTTAAAATATATACAAGATTCTAAATTTAAATAAAGCATATTTAACTTTTAAGCACTTAAGTGATTTTCCGAATATGCGTGCGAAAATTCCAGAAGAAAGACAGAGCTAATATTACCAAGGTGTGTGAAAGAGAGGAGAAATTCTACGCTAGGCTGCGGTGGAGGTCATGGAACCACAAGTAGGTCGGCTCCATCCTTCGTCCGTGTCTAAATCGCGATTCTGGCTGTTGAACTTGGACGTGGTTGGTAAAAACATGGCTTCCGTATGTAGCGCGTAGGTATCTAATGTTATTATCAATAGACCCATCCTATTAACGCTTAAATTCCCTTCTTGTCGATCATCAAATATGGTGTAAGGTTTCGCCATAATGGTGTGTATTAAATTGATTTTTTTTATAATTTATATTATCATATATACAAAACACATATCTCATATGAGTAAGCGTATTTAATATCACTTACATTTATAAATTATTTGTTATGTTATGTTTCTTGATTTTTTTTACATTATAACAGGTGAAAATAATAAATTTCAGTGGAATAAAGTGCCATAAAGTGATATTTCAGTAGAAAATATAACCGCAATATAGAATTTTAATGACACTTTGTTTCTATTTAGATTTTAATATATTTTGTATCAGGTTATCAACTTATCAGTCTTACCCCAGATTGAATTTTCATCAGATCTTGTTTACCAGAAACGAATTTAGGACGCACTCTATACCTATATAAATACTAGTAAGCCATAACGACGCTCCTTTTACCTCTTTACTCCTAAAATACATACTGGTCAAGTGAGACTAAATATAAAGAAACAGATACATTATCACCGTGATAAGTTGATTACGGTGCACGAATAACTAACATAAAAGCTCTGATCATAAAGCGAGGATTCTTATAGAATTACTCATTAAATAAATCTATTCTATGTAGCTTAGTGATAAATCAATAAATATGCCGACCAGTTTTATTCAATGTTATAAAAAATCTAGCTGACCCGGCAAACCTTGATTTGCCATGTAAATAATTTCTAAAAAGCAAGTTGGTGATAAAAAAGTAAAATTTTAGGGTTGTATGTATTTTTAATGCCACATTATAAAAAAATAAAAACAAAAAAATTTCGTCCAAAAATTAAAAAAAAAATTTAAGGGTGAACAACCCTTATCACTTAGGGGTTTGAAAGATAGATAGTAGCCGATTCTCAGACTTACTGAATATGCATAAAAAATTTCATAAGAATCGATCGAGCCGTTTCGGAGGAGTATGGGAACGAACATTGTGACACGAGAATTTTATATATTAAGATTAGGCTTTCAAATGAGAATACCTTATAATCACTCGAACTTAAACTTCGAATTCAAGAAGCGAACTTGAATGACGCAACCAACAAAGTGGTCACCTGCGGTCATTTCACTTTGGCCAACTTACGTGCATCGTCGGAATAATAAACTACCGTCCCAGATGGAGCTATTCTTTACAGAAGTGGATGTGATAGTTAAATAATGTACAATTTATTCATTGATAAAGTCCGTAACCTCTTTTAAACAATAATATAAATAAGTCTTATGTCGTTAAGTAATATTGTACAATCGTTTCTTGCCCTTAATTTCAAATGTATGCATTTTCATTTATAAGCCAAAAATAGTACGATACCAATTTACTAATACTAACATAAGGTTTATAGATCAATGTGGAGAATTTAGACATTATATTAGTTAGGGATTAATAACATTATTTAATAACAAATGTGTTTGGATTTCAATTAAAACAAAATTATTTATACTTGAAAATGTAATATGTGGGAAGTTAAATTAAGAAATTGCATCACCTTCTCATGAACTTATTAATGTAATGAAATGTATTTTATTTAAAATTCTTTTAAAAAACCACAACATTTTATCATCTAAATTTTAATCATAATTTAATAAACAAATAAAAAAGAGTATAATTATGTATGTACGGCACGCATAAAAATGTCAAATAGGGGTTCCTCTCAAGATACCTTGTAGCAGTTACAAACATTGGCACATTTAAAACTATTAGGATCCTCATAAATTAATACGTTTACAAATAAATAACAATAAAATAAATACATATAACAAACAGTTATAAAATAAAATAAAAAATTCACAGTTTTTAGAAAAATAAAGAAATACAGCTGATGTTATTGGTAGGCTTCCTAGCTTTGTCGATATTATCTAAAACTAAACGTACAACATCTGGAGATAGAAGATCACAAAAAATAATAGCCAGCATTATAATTTCTAAATAACTTAAGGATTTTTGAAATTTTTATTTCAATTTCAGGGACGAAGTTTGATCGATAATTTGTAAGGTTCCGGTACAACAAGTAAATATCTTATTAAATAAGTTATATTTATAAATATTTTGAGACTTGAAAAGGAAATGAAATAAAAAAGAAAAAAAATACTTTATTGTACAACATAAAAATAAAAAAGAACAAAATATATTACAAAAAGTTACGTTAAGTTACTTCATGTTATAAAGTAATAAAGGACTATTCTTTGTAAGTGTAAAAAAATCGAAACCACAAATAACATTATTTAAAATATAATATGACTCTGATGATGTTGGAGCCAGTAACTGTATGCGGTAGATTTATGTAATTTGTAGAGAAAGCCTTCAACCTTCAATTTATTTAAATTTAAGTAATTCAGCTTCCTGAGATAGTGTTGAACATGTTTGGCCTATATTGCAATGCATAAAACCCTTCAACTCACTCGGAAGAATACGAGTGTTCTTGCACACAATGTAGTTGGTTTTACTGCTTGTTTCCCGCCTTGCATTTTAATTTTATGTGGCGGAACACCACTCCTTTTTACATGAAATAAAAACGAGATAATATTATGTTTATTTTTTCAAATCAATATATAAAATAGATTTAATTTTTGATAGTTACAATGTCTTCGGATGAATTATACGAACATTAAAAATAATAATTCATATAAGCCAAAACGTGTAATAAGAAAGATTTAAGCCATTTTATGGCAAAGTAATAAGAAAAATAAATCTGTTAATTTTTATTATATCTAATCGGTTTTTTTGAAAAAGGCGATTTTTTATTTAGTGTGCACAAAATAAGAACCAATCTTCCGCATAAGATTTTTGACTTTGAGGTGTAATGAAAATCAATTATTATAATAATAGCCTAACTGCAGAAGTATATTTTTCAATAGCGCGACTCCTACAATAGAACATTATTTTATCTAATTTAAGAGCGACTAGTAACTATTTAACACTCACTAACATGTTTCTGAACGAAAGCAATCTTTACAAACTTTAGTTTTTATTTATATGTTTCTATAGATCGCTAATACTTATCTAAGTAAATATTAAGAAATTGCCAAAATATTTAAACATTACCATTTTACTCTACAGGAGTACGGAACATTGCTGGATTCCTTAAAAACCAAATCTTTTGTCATACAACCATTATTGTGTCAACAATTGAATAAGCGGAATGCGTAACTTTTGTCACGATAAAAGAAATGTGTACCAACTACCAGTTATAAATTATATTGTATCGGCTCAAGAAATTGAGAGTGCAGTTAAAACGAAAGTTTACTATTGTAAAGCCCTTTGTTTTCGACATTTTAAATAGTAAGACAATAAAATGAAACGGAAAAGACACTTTCTGTTATGTAAATTTGTAAAAATGGTTCTTACGACGCAAATAAGGGATTCAATTAAACCATAACTTAGAAATGTGTACTTTGAACATCGGTTTTAAATTGTAGGCCTCTTTTGTTTTCCGCTCATTTTACTTTCAAGTCTATTTAAAATAGCTGTTATTCGCCATGTTTATTCGATCTAATATGTTTACATCATGAATTTGGTATATCTATTTTTGAAATGAAATTATGTAACTCCATTTACCTATTTCTCCTACTCGATACAACATTTTTAGCATACGTTTTACTTGAGATTCTTATCACCGTGAATGCAGGTAAAAATATCACTGCCAAAGCGATTAAATGAATCTTTAAAACAAATCGTATGAGGGGTTCATGTTAAAAACAAATCGAGATTTGTGTTTTAAAGTTATGGAAATGTTTGTCCTTGTTCCAGAGCTGTCCCATATTTCATTATCAATTTCTAGAGAATTCTATTGGCTTCTTGCGAAACTGTTACCTCGTTGATAGTCTATGCAGCTGAAGACTCAAAGGGGTCACTGCAATTTGAATATGAGTCACGTTGCGATATGTTCGTGTTAAAAAGCAATGGACTCATATTATGTTTGAACCAGAATTCATGTAAAGTTAAGAAAGCATCACGTTAAGTCGCATGCGTCACTCCCGTGCGCTCCCACGTGAGGGAACCTTGGTCCGGCTGTTGCCTGCGCACATGCGCATACACATGCACATGCATTTATTTAAACAACATGGTTTCTAGGCCGAGGGCCTGAGCGAGCATTCTGACGCCAATCATAATAATGTAGGTAGATTATAAGCTAAACTACCTAGAAGATAATCCTTCATATTCTTTGGCGCGACCAAAATAGAAATGTATAGGTGTCCAACCCCCGCATGTTACACAATAATATATTATAAGTATATATATATGTAAAAACTTTTAAAGTGAATTCGATTAAACTTTTTTTATTTTATTTGTTTATATGATTCTTATGTATTGTTTTACGTTATTTTCTTTTATTTCATCGTTGTTAAGCGTACGAACACTGAACTAGTCAGTATATGAGCGCTGCTCAATACCTGGCTTACCATCAAACGATAGCAAAAGCGGAAGCCCGTATTCCAAGACGTTACTAATTCGAAATCTATTCTTTAATTTATATTCTATTCCATTCCATTCTATTAAAATGATTTGATAAGTCTCAAAACTAGATTTTAGCCTGGGTCATGTTTTTGTTTTTTGAGACTCTGCCTTTTACGAGAAGTTATTAATAATGACTTAGGTTAGATTTAAGCTATTTTTCATTATATTGTCTTTTATGACGCGAGTATCACACATTTAAATAAAATATTGTATACCGGATTAAAACGCGATTCGGTACTGTATACCGGATAAACGCTGTCTCCCCGCGACCACGGTTGCTGAAAAGCATCCGAAGCGTCGGGATAAATAATTTAAACAATATAAATAATAAATCGGTAGAGGTTTTGGCAATAAATCTTTTTACATTACTTTTCTTTCTTTTTACATACTATAGTTAAAGACAATATAATATGAGTACCATTATTTTACCGTCTATTTTGTTCGGAACAGGTAAAATATTAAGCCCCAGATGTTAACGAACCCCGAATGAATATTTAATTAAAATAAAAAGTATGCTTTGAATTATAATAATCATCATTATGTATGTATTTGAATAAATGTAGAGAAGATGATATGAAGGCTATTTAAATCCAATATAAATAGTGTCGGCGACTTACTTAAATAATGTTAGATAAGATTTAATTGTAATCGCATATTTAAAGTTATTATAATTTACGTAAAATATTACATAAGATGTAATTTGATATTTAAAGTCATTAATTTACGTAAAATATCGCATAAGATGTAATTGGATATTTAAAGTTGATATTTTACTGCATAAGACGTAATTCATATTTAATTTCACTAAAAATGTAAAAATCGTTTTGATATTTATAAAACTTAGTATTTTAATTATTTAAATATGTTTACTGTAAATAAATTATAATTTGTGACTTTATTCACCATAGAGAAGCAGTGATATCTGTGTAAAATTGTCAGTAAATAATTTTTCCTGCTTACTAAGTAACAGATATGTGGTAATAATATATATCATTCGAAAGGGCTTACAATGAGCAATCTAAATATGTAAGAAACATATATGTAACTATTATATATAAAAAGGAAAATAAATAAAAAGGTCGCTTCCGAAGTGAAAATCGGCGCGAAATTAGCGCAAAATCGATACGCCTTCTGCAGTTCTCGTCGCGGTATACCAACGAAAACAGATACCCCGCGAATATTCTCCGCCCTGCCTTTTAAAATTTTATGACTGCGTGTCTCTTTGTGCAGCGTTTTTCGCACCAAAGTTTATAATGATTAAACTTCGATTTTAATTATTTCTTCTCTCTCGCCGTGCCGCTTCGCGTATAAATTCGCGGAGTGAGCCGGCGACCGCCTGTTGGCGCTATTAATTGCGCCTCACGCACAACAGACCGCCCTATTTTTATAGGGCGCGACCCCGCTGTCCCCAGCAAACGATTCCCCGTCATCATGATTTCCTATAGGCGAATATTCTCGTAGTAATTACAGTCAGTTCAACAGTCAGACAGTTTTCCCTGAAGAAGCGACCGTATTCAGAATCAAGAATCTTTTAATACTCCCAGTCTCCCAGTTTCCCAGTATCCAAGTTTCCCAAAGTACCTAGTTTCCCTCATTTTCCTAACCCCATACCAACCTCCTTTCCGACGTGTACTCACCGCTCTCTTACTATCGTCCAGCCGAGTGTGCCGTCCTGTGATCGCTTTGCGTGATCAATCTTTCTATTTTACGCACATAACAGGGTGCGTGGGCGAGCGTTCCAGCGCACAAGCCCGAGGCAAAACGCTCGTTAAATTAATAATTGGCTGAGACGACCGACAGTATTGAGAAACGTGTACTGGTCCTACCCTACTGTAGCGTCTTAGCCATAAGGCGGTCCAGGAACAATTTTTTAATTTTAAATTTCTACTTTAAATCTTCAATTTACCTTTTCCTGAGCCAAGACCGCCACAGTTGTTGGTCCTTCGAATAGCCGAATCCTGTACGAAGAAGATGCCGGTCACCAGATCGCAAAAGGACGCACCATTGAGACATACGGACGACGAAAGTGAAGAAAGCTCTACCCAAGCGACAAGCGGTGACTTCACATCGGAACAAACATCATCGGGAGCTACCAGCACTACGACATCGGGAGAAACTCGAACTACTGTCACCACCGCGACCACTGCCAACCAGGAACCAGGAAGAAACGCAATGACCCTGGTACCAGCGGGTTCAACCCGGCATGCGAGGTCGACACGAACAACGGATACGTCAGCGCGCAGACGCGAGTTAGAAGCAAGGGAGGAATTGGCTCGCCTGGAGTTCGAACAGGCTCAGGCAGCAGCTCGTCTAGCCCGCGTCAGATTAGAGATGGCGCAGTACGAGGACACTGACTCCGTTGAAGAAGAGAATCCGGAAGAAAGAAATTCTCATGTAAGAAACTGGATTGAATCTTCGGTATTAGAAGAAAAGATTCAAGATGTTGAACCGGAAGTCAAGCAGACTTGTCATGTGGAAAAGGAATCATCGAAGATGGAAGTGCGAGTGCTGGCGGACGCGTTGAAGGAAGCATTTTCGGCAAAGTCAACCCCCGCGCCGCAGCCGAAGTATATATACGAGCTTCCTATCTTCGAAGGGAATACCAACGAGTGGCTGGCTTTCCGCGTAGTATACGAAGATACAGCTTCGGTGTTCAACGACACACAAAACATGGCGCGCCTGAGGAAGGCGATCAAAGGAAACGCGAGAGAATCAATCAAGAGTCTACTTTACTCGGATGCTTCGCCGCAAGAAGTGATCAACGCTCTCCGCAGAAGATACGGAAGACCAGACGCACTGGTATTGGCGGAGTTGGAAAAAGTAAAGGCGCTTCCCAGAATATCAGAAGACCCGCGAGACATCTGCGTATTCGCGAGTCAAATAAACAACAGCGTAGCAGCAATCAAAGGCCTTAAGAAGCAACAATATTTACATTCGCCGGAATTAATGAAGCAAATTATCAACAAGATGCCTTCAATCTTGAAGTTTCGATGGTACGACTACACCGCGGTCAAGGAAGAAGATTCATTCTCAGATCTGACCCTCATCAGCGAGTTCCTGAATAGAGAAGCCGACAAGTGCGGAGCCTTCGCATCGATGGAAGACTCCAGACCCTCTTTCCGGAACAGTGGGACTACGAGAAGACCTCTCAGACAAGCCACCCACAGTATCAGCGCCGACGAGGAGAGGAAGAAGACCTGCCCGCAGTGCGACGGAGATCACTCTCTGACAGAATGTCAGTCGTTCCTGAAGGCTTCAACGCAAGAGCGATGGAATACAGTAAAGAAAAGTCACGTCTGTTTCAAGTGCCTGCAAGGACGCCATCGAAAAGAATCATGCCGAAAACCACCATGCAAGCACTGTAAAAGATGGCACCACCCACTGCTTCACGTCACACCTCAACCCAACTCAACTCACACTGCAATGGAGGTGGACAAGGAGACCACGTGTGAGAAGACTAACGAAGTTGCGATTGTAAACATTGCGCATACGGCACGCGCTCTGTTGAAAATGATTCGAGTGGAAGTCTACGGACCAAAGGGCTCCAAGAAGATAATAGCACTCATGGATGAAGGGTCGACAGTCACCTTATTGGATTCATCGATCGCAGATCACATCGGAACCACCGGAGTCACACAAGAACTGGTCATCGAAACAGTAGGGGGTAACCATATCAAGAAAGAAGATTCTATGATGCTGAACCTCACCGTGAAGGGCATACATCAGACGAAGAGGAAGAATCTTCAGAACGTCCGCACGATAGACAACCTTCGGCTGACCCCACAGTACCTGGATAAAAGGAGACTTGAAGACTGCCGTCACTTACGAAAACTCTCGGAAGTCTTATACTACGAAGCAGAGCCGCCCCAATTACTCATCGGTCAAGACAATTGGGACTTCATCATCTCTTTGGAAACAAGAAGAGGCAAGCCAGGACAACCAGTGGCATCAAGAACCAAGCTCGGTTGGGTGCTACATGGAACCGACTCCAACGTCACGAGACCAGTACACTTCATAAACACCTGTCTACATACAAGCGTCATCGAAGATCAGATTCATCAGATGGTGAAAGAACACTTCTCTATCGAGTCAATGGGAGTTCAACAACGAAGACCATCCACCGACGCAGAAGGCAGAGCACTGGCGCTATTGGAGAAGACATGCCGAAGAAGAGATGACGGCCGGTTCGAGATTGGTCTACTGTGGAAAAACGAAGAGATAGTCATGCCGGAGAGTTACACTGCAGCCGAAAGAAGACTCAAAAGCATCGAACGCAAGATAGACAAAGATCAACGATTGAAGTCTGAATACAATCGGCAGATACAGAACCTTCTCGACAACAAGTATGCAGAAGAAGCACCGGCGGAGAGTCCATCTCATCGCAAGTGGTACTTACCTCACTTCCCAGTCGTACACCCGTTAAAGAAGAAGATTCGAATAGTTTTCGACGCTGCAGCGAAGTCCAACCAGAAATGTCTGAACGACGTACTACTACCCGGACCCGATCTCCTACAATCATTGTTCGGCGTTTTACTAAGATTCAGACAAGGACCCATAGCGGTAGCCGCAGACATCAAGGAGATGTTTCTACAAGTGAAGATACGAGATGAAGACAGGGACAGTCTCCGTTTCCTGTGGCGCGGAGATAGAAGAGACACCCCTCCGAAGGAATATCGAATGACATCAGTCATATTCGGCGCAGCGTCTTCCCCCTGTACTGCGATCTACGTAAAGAACAGAAACGCTCAAGAGTTTGAAAAGGAATATCCAGAAGCGGCAGCAGCCATCGAGAGAAATCATTACATGGATGATTACTTGCACAGCTTCCACGATCCAGACAGCTGCGAAAAGATAATCAAGCAGGTGGACAATATTCATCGAAGAGCCGGCTTCGAACTGAGGGGATGGGCATCGAATCGACCAGGACTCCTGAAGGAAATGAAGAGCGATTCTCCAGAGAAGACAGAGGTCAACCTGGCTGAATCTGAAGAGAAGACTCTGGGACTGCGTTGGTTCACCACCCAAGATGAAGTCGGATTCCGCGCCAATCTAAGAAATACACCGGAGGAGATTTCTCAAGGCTTCAAGACACCCACGAAGAGAGAAGTCACCAGTGCCATCATGTCAACCTTCGATCCCTTGGGCCTCATCTCTCCAATCCTGATTCAAGGGAAGAAACTACTTCAACGGATATGGAAGAGCGGCATAGGCTGGGATGAAGAAATCGAAGAGCAAGACTTTGAATGCTGGACGGCATACCTGGATAACCAGAAGATACTGCAAGATCTACGTCTACAACGATGCATAGCACCTTCAAGCACCGAGGGGGAGCTTCACACCTTCACGGACGCAAGCGAGACAGCATACGCAGCGGCCGTGTATTGGAGAACGCGGAACGAAGAGACTGGAGACTACCAAGTCAGCCTCGTCGCGGCTAAGGCCAGAGTAACACCACTGAAACCTGTGTCGATGCCCCGTCTCGAACTGCAAGCAGCGCTCCTCGGCAGCAGACTGGCACACTCCGTGGAAAAAGAACTAGATTTGAAGGCAACACTCAAGACGTATTGGACGGATTCCAGCGTGGTATTATCATGGATAAAGACCGACCCCAGAACATTCAAGACGTTCGTGGCACACCGGCTCGCAGAGATTGAAGAACTGACAAGACCCCAAGAGTGGCGCTGGGTACCTACAGCGCAGAACCCCGCTGACGACGCTACTCGCGACCTACCGCGAGAATTTAACGAGTCTCATCGCTGGTTCACGGGTCCTGACTTCTTGCGAAGAAGAGAAGAGTATTGGCCAACTCCAAGAAGCTTCAAGAAAGAAGATACCGATGAAGAAAAGTCCACAGAAAAGGTTCATCATGTGTCAAGTAAAGAACACGCGACGCCCTCTCCAGAGAGATTTTCCACGTGGAGAAAACTATTGAGAACAACGGCACGCGTCTTACAATTCATAGAGTTGTGTAAACGAAAAGACACAGTCAGCGCTTGTAAGAAAAAGGATCTACCGTGGAAACCATACAACAAGAAAATTCCTAAGGAAATTCGAAAACAGCGTCTCACTACACAGAAGAAATATTTCAAACCCATCGGTGAAGAGATATTGCTACGAGCGGAAAGACTGCTGATACTAAGAAGTCAACACGAGAGCTTCAGCAAAGAAATACAGAGTTTGCAGAAAGGAAACAGCTTAGAAAGAAGCAGCAAACTAAAGAAGCTCGACGTGAAGCTAGAAGACGGAATACTGAGACTACGTGGTAGGATCAACGCCATAAGGGGAGTCTCAAGCGACTATCTACAACCGATATTGTTGGACGGAAGAAACCGCATCGCCGAGCTCGTCATTGAAGACCACCACAGACGGTTCAATCACGGAAACCACGCCACCGTCATGAACGAGATAAGACAAAGATTCTGGATAGTGGGGCTAAGATCGACACTTAGAAAAGTCCAACACCGATGTCAACAATGCAGAGTGAAGAAATCCGCGCCTTCGGATCTACCTACGGGCGACCTGCCGGCGGAACGACTTCGCCACGGCGCTCACCCCTTCACCTGCACTGGAGTGGATTACTTCGGACCCATGATCATCACGGTAGCCAGAAGAAACGAGAAGCGATGGGGGGCACTATTCACATGTCTCACCACGCGGGCGGTTCACCTCGAGCTAGTCCCTACGCTCTCCACAGACTCCATGATGATGGCATTACGAAGATTCGCATCAAGACGCGGAATGCCCAAAGTAATCTACAGCGACAACGGTACCAACTTCGTGGGGGCCAGCAAGGAACTACGGGAAGCTCTCGACACCATGAAGAACGAAGACCTGATCATGGAAGCGGAGAAGATTGGCGTGCTCTGGAAATTCATCCCTCCGGGAGCACCGAACATGGGCGGCGCCTGGGAGCGTCTGGTGCGATCAGTCAAAACCGCACTGGACGCTACACTACGCGAGCGACACCCACGCGAAGAGGTTCTGCACACACTTCTCCTGGAGGCAGAACACATGATCAACTCACGACCGATCACCAATCCAGCTGACAACCCAGAAGAAGAAGCGCTCACTCCAAACCATCCTCCTCGGGCGTTCCTGCGGCGCGGCGAGGCTTGGAAGCTTCGCAGATCAAGAGCTCGTGGGACGGGACACGTGGAAGACGACGCAACGGCTGGCAGACCACTTCTGGAGGAGGTGGTTGAAGGAGTACTTACCCACCTTGCTCCCCAGAAGAATCAGCGGACAACCCAAAGACACACATAAATTGAAGAAGGACGACATCGTGTTCATCGTGGACTCTTCCCTGCCACGCTGCACCTGGCCTCGAGGACGAATCCTGCACACCTACCCTGGACCGGATGGACGAGTGAGAATCGTCGACGTGCAAACAAGAGGAGGCGTGCTGAGACGACCGGCGACCAGGATCGTGCTGCTGGTGCCTGCAGAGTCGCCGAGTCAAGAGGATGGTGCTTCGCACGAGGGGGAGAATGTCGGCGACTTACTTAAATAATGTTAGATAAGATTTAATTGTAATCGCATATTTAAAGTTATTATAATTTACGTAAAATATTACATAAGATGTAATTTGATATTTAAAGTCATTAATTTACGTAAAATATCGCATAAGATGTAATTGGATATTTAAAGTTGATATTTTACTGCATAAGACGTAATTCATATTTAATTTCACTAAAAATGTAAAAATCGTTTTGATATTTATAAAACTTAGTATTTTAATTATTTAAATATGTTTACTGTAAATAAATTATAATTTGTGACTTTATTCACCATAGAGAAGCAGTGATATCTGTGTAAAATTGTCAGTAAATAATTTTTCCTGCTTACTAAGTAACAGATATGTGGTAATAATATATATCATTCGAAAGGGCTTACAATGAGCAATCTAAATATGTAAGAAACATATATGTAACTATTATATATAAAAAGGAAAATAAATAAAAAGGTCGCTTCCGAAGTGAAAATCGGCGCGAAATTAGCGCAAAATCGATACGCCTTCTGCAGTTCTCGTCGCGGTATACCAACGAAAACAGATACCCCGCGAATATTCTCGTAGTAATTACAGTCAGTTCAACAGTCAGACAGTTTTCCCTGAAGAAGCGACCGTATTCAGAATCAAGAATCTTTTAATACTCCCAGTCTCCCAGTTTCCCAGTATCCAAGTTTCCCAAAGTACCTAGTTTCCCTCATTTTCCTAACCCCATACCAACCTCCTTTCCGACGTGTACTCACCGCTCTCTTACTATCGTCCAGCCGAGTGTGCCGTCCTGTGATCGCTTTGCGTGATCAATCTTTCTATTTTACGCACATAACAGGGTGCGTGGGCGAGCGTTCCAGCGCACAAGCCCGAGGCAAAACGCTCGTTAAATTAATAATTGGCTGAGACGACCGACAGTATTGAGAAACGTGTACTGGTCCTACCCTACTGTAGCGTCTTAGCCATAAGGCGGTCCAGGAACAATTTTTTAATTTTAAATTTCTACTTTAAATCTTCAATTTACCTTTTCCTGAGCCAAGACCGCCACAAATAGTTTAAGTAGGATTGTAAATGTTAAAAAGTAATGCAAGAATTATTTCGATCGTGTCCTTGAGGGTCACAGGAATATCAATTTTGTGGAATATTTTCTAATCCTCCAATCCTACCTGCAGAATGAATAATAAGTATGCTGAAAACTTAATTTGCACAGGTTTCTTGAAATTAAACTTTTTAAACAACCCGTATTCAAGTTTATAAAAATAAAATAAAAGTATTCACGTTTTAGAGCGCATGTTCACTTAGTATGCTGTGTCTGATTTTAAGGCGGAATGTCTAAGTCTACCGATACAAACAATATTATCAAGTATTGAAGAGCCATTACTTCATTCTGTACGTTCTCACGAGTGTCTCAATAAATTCGAGGCACGTGTGCGGTCGTGGAGTCCGCGAATACCGGTCAGTGCAATGTCGAATCGATAAGTAACTGTATTCGCTGCCAAATATCACTGAGATTGTTATTCGAGAAGGACCTCGTTTAATAAATAAGGACTCGTTAATGATCAAACTCTTTATGAGATGCATGAGTGGAGAAGCTGATACGAGGACGAAATTTCTGTTCATCCTTATGCAATCTGTAGTAATATTATAAAGAGGAAATATTTGTATTTTTGATTTTATGTGTTTTTGTATGTTATGAATAAACTCAAAAACTACCTACTGGTCCGATTTTAAAAATTCTTTCGCCGATAGAAAGCTACAATAATTTCAGCGAGTAACATAGGCTATTTTTTATTTATTTTTTGTTTATAGTACATCAACATTGCTCCCGTGCGATGCAGGGGCGGGTCGCTAGTAGTAAATAATAATTCTAATAAATAAATAGTATTTTTGGAACTGAGATGGTAAAACTTATTTTGTTTTAAGGTTTTGTATCATTACGAAAATCTCCATATTATATGTTGATATTCATATGATTTTTCTAATTAGATGTAGAAAGACTATCGCCTTACAGATCTTTCTACATCCGAATAGTAAAATTGCATTTACGAGGTGTTACATCTAGACTCTAAAGCGACGATATTCCAGCAAGGTATTTGTTGTGTTAGCACTAGCCTTAGTGCTAGGATTTGCTTATAAGCCAAACTCTATAACTATTTTATTAGTCTGAGCAACAGTTCATCTACTTGAAACAGACATAAAGATAAGATATGCCACATGCAAGGGAATTCACTGTATCTTAAACGAGCCTGACAATCAGACAGTTACTTTACACTGTCTGTTTGTCAGTATGTGTTTCCTTAACCAGAACCTTCTAGGACATCTTGTGCAGTAGATATGGGGAAAATCAGTGTATAGGTACATAATTATATATTGGTGACTAAACATGTAGCGTAAAAAAACTTACAATTTAATTGTGGGGATAAAATGAGAATTACAATATTTTTTAGTTATACTTACTTCAAATAAAAAAACGTCTTTAAATTTATAATATAATTTAAGATATTGTCAAAAAATGACCATTCTTTATTAAAAATTATATTTTATTAAAATCTGCCTTAGGTTTAAAAAAATCTTAAGCTTTTATGTTTCATGAAAATACATTAAATAAAGAGGTACTACGGAACTCTTACCATGAGTTTTCAGATCATTATTAATCAAGAACAACATTAAGTTTTTTTTCTAATAAGTAAGGACTAGCACCTAGATCTTGCAACTAAAATGGACTTCGCAGCATTCTACAGTAATACCGTAATGCACTCTTCAATCTGGGCTAAAGGATGTATCCATCCAGGGATAGACTGCTTTACTATACCACCTCCTTATACGCATTAAATTGGTAATATTAGATGGTGAATTTCATGTTTAATACGCTGATATTCTGTGGGCACTTTAAAACAACGTTATTAAAGTGCCCACAGAATATCAGCGAATATAACGTATAATGTTACATGTACTCGTATTTTAAAGAAACATATTACCTACATTATATTTTCCAAATCTAAATAATATGTTTTTTTTTAATGTTTATCGTATAATGATCTTTTTCGCGTTTTAAAAAGACATTATGTTATTAATAATTAAAAATCGGCTATAACCATAATCCATACTTTTGATAAATAAATAAAATAAAAAATATCAAATATTCTTCTGTTAACTTCTGTACGCTTCCTCTTTTATCCTCCGTACCGCCAAGGAATGGAATTCACTGCCTGGGTCTGTCTTTCCCGATTCCTACAATCTTGATGTCTTCAAAGCCAGAGTGAATACTGAATAGGCTTCTTCTAAGTAAGCATGCTCCCATTTAGATCGCATCCGCGCTTACCATCAGGCAGGATTGCGGTCAAATGCTTACTTATTCTTCATAAAAAAAAAATAACTATAAATTAAAACCCATAAGTATTGTGTTGAACCTCAAGATAAAGATGTGTGGGGTGCCGATAAACCTCTCCAAAGCTTCCTGTATAACAAATCATCAGTATACATATATAATATATATATTCAAGCTTTTCAGCAACCGTGGTCGCGGGAGACTGAAAGATGACAGTTGTCTTATATTTGAAATGTCACAAAGTTGCCATATTTAATTCAATTAAATTAAAAAATAATCTATTAATTTAGGTAACACAATGTACATCTATGAACGTCAATAAAAAATAATACATATTAAATTACTAATATTACTAATATTAAATGCTTCTAATTTTACATTTACTACCAGTTCACAAATCAAGGGCGTAGAGCGGACGAGAAGAACTGGCAAGAAACTCGCCGCCACTCTTTTTAATCGCCAAGTTTTTGTTTTACAATTATTACATATTAACGCCATCTATTCCTACGGAGTTGATATTTACTGTAATCTTAATCTTAATATATTATATAAAATGCAAATGTTCGTACGTGTGTCCACGGTTTTCTCTATCATACGCTACTTTGATCAACCTCCCCTTGGGATGGCAAATACCCCTTGGTCTCTAGGTGTGCATAAGGGAGTTTGGTCGGGGTGGGTGGAAGTGGGTGGTTGTGGGTGGCAAAAATGTGGAATAATATATATCTGTCCTTTTCTAACTAATGTAATCACATTTATATCTGTCCTTTTCTAACTTATGTAATCTTCCGTAAAATTCTGAAAATCTTGGAAATGATCTAAAAACTTCCAGAATGTGTGCAACTGATAAAATCAATCTAGAAAGTTCTAAAACTTTCTGGAATGATCTAGAAAGCTCCAACAAGCAGTGCAATTATTGTAATCGATCTAGAATATTTCAGAAAGTTTCTGGAAAGATCTAGAAAGTTTTAAAATGGTTTCAATTATTGTAATCGATTTAGAATGTTTTAAAAAGCTTCTGGAAAGATCTAGAAAGTTCCAAAATGTGTGCAATCGATGAAATTGATCCGAAATAATCTAAAAAGTTCTGAAATGGTTTCGATTGTTGTAATCGATTTAGAATGTTTTAAAAAGTTTCTGGAAAGATCTAGAAAGTTCCAAAATGTGTGCAATCGGTGAAATTGATCCTCAATGATCTATAAAATTCTAAAATGGTCTAGAAACTTCCAAGATGCCTACAACTTGAAGATACTTTACACCGTATGTTAAATGGTCGAATAAGTGTCTTATTATTTAAGATAGAAATCTAAAATATTTATCTAATTTAGAAAATGGATCCTTAAATATGTCTTATACCAATAAACATGCGATGTATTTTAACCCGAGCAACGCCGGGTTTCGCTGCTAGTTTTCTATATTATGACAATATTGACTAACGGTGTCCTCTTGTTTTTTAGTATGTTTGATTTGGGGCTTTAGATTTTTAATAACTGGATCCCAGGTGTTGGAAAGTCTCAAACCATCTTCTCTATTGAAGTTAGAATGTTTTTTAATTTCAATAGCCTCACGTACTAGTCTGGGAAAGAATCTACTTTCTTTAGCAAGGATTTTTGGTTGGTCGAAACGTATGTAATGGTTTGGTTTATCCAGAGTGTGTTCACATACTGCTGATTTAGAGTGACGTCTGTTTTTGATATCCGCAATGTGTTCCTTAAGTCGGTTTGAAATGCTACGTTTAGTTTGCCCAATGTAGGATAAACCACAGTCACAATCCAGTTTATATACACCTGAATCTTGCAAAGGAATATTACTTTTTATTGGTCTCAAGAACTGTTGAATCTTCTTGTGTGGCTTGAAAACTGTATTAATAGAAGCTCGTTTTAAGATTCTTCCAATCCTGTCTGTAACACCCTTCACATAAGGCAGGTAGGCTGGTTGACGTTGTACTGTTTGTGGTTTATTCCTGTTTCAATAGTTTCAATAATTTAAACAATAAATCGCGTTTTAATCCGGTATACAGTATTTTATTTAAATGTGTGATACTCGCGTTAATAAAAGACAATATTATATATATTCAAGCTATTGAAGATTCTTCCACACTTATTTGGATGAATATTTCATTCTGATTAGTTAAATCTTACGTTCATTCTGTGATAACCAACAAATAGAGGATATACATAACACCTCGGAATATACTGTCCCTATTTCTATTTAGTTATTTCAGCATCTTAATTCACAAATCTTTCTATCTAATATCAGACGTTGAGTGACGAGAACTGACTATATAGATATTCCTTCAGCTTGAGATAAATCAACAACGCGCTATAAATATATGACTTTAAAAATAGCTGATGTAATATTGGTTGTGGGTTTGATTACTCTTGCTTATTTATATGCGATATGGTTTGGTAGGTGATCAGCCACAGGATATAAATGATAAGCTATCAACCTATTCACTTTTAATTTGTTGTCAGAAATACAACTGACTTCTGTATTTCTATTTAAAGTCACGAAATACCAGAAATGTGCAAACACCAAGCGTTCAATTCTACTGCCTTCGAATGATTTTTATCATAATTTGGTCCATTAGTTTTTTTTCTAAAAATGGTAGAGTCGATAATGTCGTAATGATTGTAATATTCGTCACACGCCTCTGTTTTAGAATGTAGATTGGCAACAGCTATTTCCACGTAATCTTTGATTGGCAGTACCGTTGAATGACATCCCGGCGCGCCACGTAGACTTGCGCATCACACAGATAGACATGAAAGGAGAGCCTTTGCTTCGTTAAAAACATCGGAAATAATTACTGTACATAATACAGGTTATTCTGGACTGGATTTAACGAGGACTTTAGACTCACTCAACATAAGTATTAGTAAAACTAATATTGTCTTTTATTAACGCGAGTATCACACATTTAAATAAAATACTGTATACCGGATTGAGATGCGACCACGGTTGCTGTAAAGCATCCGAAACGTCGGGATAAATAATTTAAACAATATAAATAATAAATCGCGTTTTAATCCGGTATACAGTATTTTATTTAAATTAGTAAAACTAGTATTGGACTAGTATTTTAGTAAGTATTTTCAATATTAGTTTCAATTATTATTGTGAAATCTCCGAAAACGGGAATCTACACGCTGGCTGTAAAACGTCGGGATACAATGAATAATATTTTAAAGGAGTAAGAGATATGTTATTCTAATACCAATCTTGTTTCCTTTTCTTCTTATATAACACAATATAATTATTCAATAACTAGTGATCCACCCCGGCTTAGCACGAGTCCTATACACAAAAAATAACCTATGTTACTCGCCGATAAGATAGCTTTCTATTGGTGATTTTTTTTTTAAATCAGTCGAGTAGTTTTTGAGTTTAATCGTAACAAATAAAAAAGAATTATGTTGTTCCAGATCTAAAAACTACCTGTAACATCATGAAGGTTTATATATTATTATGAACAAAAAGATAAATGAAAACGTAAAAAAATGTCTCTTATTTTTTTATACAAGGTACAATCTACAAAGATAAAAATACATAGAAATCATGATGATATATTATGATATAAAAATGTTTTTTGAAAATAGATGAATAATAATAACTACCTACTAAAAAAATTAGGTTCACAAAATTGGTACAAATTACATTAAACACATATGTATATTTATGTACCTTTAGTCTAATTTACATACTAAAAAAATATAATTTGTCATGCAAAATGAAATACAAAATGTTATTTAGTTTTCCCGTTCCACCATTATAAGTGCCTTAATAAGTACTAATTTTATTATTAAATTTTATTTTACATTTTTTAGATACTACTGTTTTATCTAATAAATAAAATTTCCATGTCGCAATGTTAGTTACCGTACTCCTCCGAAACGGCTTTACCGATTTTTACCAAATTTTATATGCGTATTCAGTAGGTCTGAGAAATGGCTACTATTTTTTATGCCCCTAAGTGATAAAAATTTAAGGGTTGTTCACCCTTAATTTTTTTTTTAATTTTTGGACGAAATTATTTGTTTTTATTTTTTTATAATGTGGCATTAAAAAATACATACAACTCTAAATTTTTACTTTTTTATCACCAACCCCTGCTTTTTAGAAATTATTTACATGGCAAATCAACGTTTGTCGGGTCAGCTAGTTATTTGTAAAGATTTATCCAATACTATATTCAATGGAACCTTGATGTGTGGCATAACAAGTAACTTACCTTGCGAACATTTCTTACAATTTCCCGTGCACAAAGATAAAAAGGCATTGAATCCGCAAGACTAATTGCCTATTACTTTTTCAATTACACGACTCAGTCATTGAACTTACTATCGACGTCGGTAACTAATTACTGAAAAACCGTATTTTTTATGTTAGATATCGGCAGACGAGCATGAGACCCACTTGTTGGTAGGTGACATGACACGGTACATCATTCTATGATGTGCTGTCGACCTATTTTGTACAGCATTCAGATAATTTCCATCAATGAAGGGAGGTTTATTACCCGGTCGGAATATCGGTATTTCTCCCCCTCGTTTAAGCGCGGAGTAATCAGACTGTAATTATAAACGTAAAAAAAATATAAAAGTATATATGTCATCCGGGCAGGATTCAAACCCGTGACACATCAGTACCCAAGGTAGCCAACGCGTCAACGATCCCGTCAGGGTTTAAGCATTAGGTACTATTCACTGTAGTTCCAATTTTATAATTCTTGCTTATTATTATTCTTTTGACTTGTACTTTTACAGAACACTGCTGTAAAAAAGCGAGTAGGTATCTTTTTAAAAGAGTATTTGAAATGAAATATATCTTTTATTTGGAACACATACCTATAATAAATAAAAATAGACTGTATAGTTTAAAAAACGAATTGGAATACTAATTATATTGGTAACCAAAACTTAAATAGTAAATGCTACCTTCCGATTCGATGGATTTTAAAATGTTCATTGAAAAAAAAAAAAATTGCATAAATATTTTTTTCAACTATATAGGTAGCCCTTTACTTCTCTACTTGCTTAACAATTAACGATATTCTTTCATATACTTTTCTTTTAAGTTCTGTCACACTTGCATTACACGTAAGTACAACTTATATAACATGGCGTTGGAAAATACATAATATTGCAATTATCAGCAAAGAAAGCAAGTTATCTGTACAAGTAGCGGTGCGGCTAACGGCGCGACGTAACATGTTATGTCACACGGCCTTGGCCTAGCGCGGCAACTTACGGGACTATTCACACCAACCGGCAGGCGGAACAGTAACTTTACGTAGCTGCAAATAAAGCTACCAGGCGCTACGCTATTAGCAGATGATATTCTTATGCAAGCGTATTAATACAATACATAATTTAAATAAAATACTGTATACCGGATTAAAACGCGATTTATTGTTTAAATTATTTATCCCGACGTTTCGGATGCTTTTCTGCAACCGTGGTCACGTTATACAGTATTTTATTTAAATGTGTGATACCCGCGTTAATAAAAGACAATATTACAATGCATAATATGGTTATATCAGGTTGCAACGATAATTTGCGCCGCGTTAATGTCTTTCGTATTTATAATTAATACACACTATTTATATAATTTGTGTAGTTTACTGGGCTCCATCTAAAACTTATAAAAAATCTAAGGAAATCATCGTAAAGATGATGTTTTTTTGCAAAATATAAGAAATCTCCTATACGAAAAGCTTCATTCAGTTTTTAATTTAAACAGACTGCTCATAAATAAAAGCGTTAATAGTAACCTATGGCTTTACTATATCATTTTATTAGTTTCCCTTTGGCTTATAAATTAGACTCTAAATCATAATTTATAAATTGTATTACGTATGTCAAGACATAAATACTTGAACTGTACCTCAATATTTTTAATCCAGTCTGTGTGAATGTACCTCAACAGCCAACAGTTATCTGTGTATTTATGCCTTGTTTCATTTACTTAAATACCTCAAGGCCAAGTTTTTATTAATAATAAGAATTTTAATAACTACGAGTATATCGCCACCCTCAATAATTACACAGCCGTTCTAGAAAACCAGTTAACATGGTTGTAAGTTAATCATTGGTAAGGTATTACTGCTATGTTTCACTAGATTTTTCAAGTAGGTATTAGTATTTTTAATAGTAAAATATGTTAGAAACGAGGAATTAGTTTGGCTATTTTCCTTCACATATAAACTGTCAAAGGACGAAAGTTATTGATCACTCATAATGTTTTTCATGTTTGTAAACTTTTCATTTCTTTTTGATGAGTTATTTTTATTAGGGTTACTATTTGTCACTATTACACGCAAGTCTTCTACGCAAGTTTAAGGAAGATTTGATATTTATTGCTAGCCTGCGAGTCAAAGCCAAAATAACCAAAAGAGAAGAGAAGAAGCAAAAATAAAAGAACATGTGTATCAAATTTCATCGAAACCTAATGTCAGAAATATTATTATTTGAAGTAAAATACTCAAAAAAATTTATAGCATACCGATTATTGCTTCTATTGAAAAGTGTAAATATTGGAAATCTTGATCATATCATGACAACCACGACAAAATTTTGCCGACCGTTTTGTCGTGTTTTAATCGATTATCTTTTTATGTCTTCCGGTTTTAACATGACACTTACACTTAAAACTCAACATCTAATGTGAAAAGCAGAGATATTTGTCAAAAGAGATATCTTGTCTATCAAAATTGTCGATGCTGTAATATATTATATCGATATATTATATCTTAGTTTGTCTTCACTCGTCCGCGAGATATCTCTTGATGGTCGAAAAATAACACTTTTGACATTAGAAGTTATAAGTCAGTTGGTTATAAGTGTAGTTGTCATGTTAGACCCGGAAGACAAAAAGAGATAATCGATTAAAACACGAGAAAAAGTTCGACTAAATTTTGTCGTGGTTGTCATGCTAGGCCGGCATTTTTAATTTAGTTTTATTGTAATAAACAAATTACTGAATATAATTTACGATTATACCTCTATAATAGAGTCTATATAATATATGTTTATCATCAACCTATATTATTAAACAGCATCCACATAATGCTACTATGTACGACAATGTATTTTGAAACGGGAAACAGATCCATTGAAATTAAATGGCATGTGCGTCTTCATACATCATACACTTAGATGTAGTTGAGTGATTGCAGTAATCTAGTTCAAATATCACTACTTACGCAGTTCGAAAATAAATAATAGCAGATACTAAATCATGTAATCAATTCTACCAGTAATTGGCATTTAATGTTATGAAATATGCACGGTATGAATCATCCTTTCGAATGCAGATATTAATCTTACGGTAATTATGGCAACATTTTGAATCATTAATTTTTATTTTACATTGTACGTCTTTTCTTAGACTAAGAGACAACGAAATATTATTTTAAGGGAGTTACAACATTATTATTTTTTTATGTTAGATATCGACAGACAAGCATGACGGTCACTCAATGGTAGGTGATACCTCAGCCACAGAACATCAGTCAATGATGCGCTGCCGACTTTTTACTTCGAGCATTCGGAAATCCACAGACTGAAACCGAAACGTGCAATGTGCACTTCACGGTTTTTCCATATATGATCCATTAGTCAAGGATGCGCTCCTTGACTGATGTTCTGTGGCAGGGGTATCACCTACCATCAAGTGAACCTCATGCTCGTCTGTCGATATCTAACATACGTAAAGCGCATTATTGATCATCCTCGATGTCTTATGATTAAAATTACTTGCTAATAAGTGGAACTCGCTAGTCTGCCAACTTAAAAAATACAACTCAACTGATGATAAGTAATCGTCTCATTCCTTTATCCATATCTTAACAATACATATACTTTTTTTATATATCAAGGCTGCCTTAGTCATCTGTGTTCAATGTACACCTACGCATTGCACATAAAGAAACATACAAAAATAAATGAAGAGCAATGATTAATATTTCACGTTTTTGTATTGTTGTTCCTTATTTCATCCATCAACAGAATGGAAGTTTTAATTCGTCTTTGATTTGATTGAAAAAAGGCTCTGTCCACAATAGTCTCTATATTTATTGATTAATGGCTCAAACTTAAATGCCAATCAAAGAGGGCAGTAGAAAAAGGGTCTTCAGGAAGACGATCACTAATCATGAGGCACTTTGTGAGTAGGACACTTGTCATTTCAAATCGGCGAGAGTAGGTATCTACGTAAGACAATCTCGTGATTTTTTTTAGATAATATATTAAGAATAGATTAGGTTTTAAGAACTTTAGAATAAGAATATTAATTTGACACACATTTAACCCACACAAAAAAAAAATTGAGAAACAAAACTATCACTGTTATACACAAAATAACTATGTATGACTAAAAAAAATAAAAAGGCAAAATATGTACTTTAATGAATTAACTTCCGTTGTGTGTTTCAGTCTATGGATTTCCGAATGCTCGAAGTAAACGAGTAGGTCGACAGCACATCATTGACTGATGTTCTGTGGATGAGGTATCACCTACCATCCAGTGAATCTCATGCTCGTCTGTCGATATCTAACATAAAAAAATGCGGTATCAAATGGGACTCCACTCAGAAGTGTGTATTCTCTTGAAAGCCTTACGGAGAGTCTCGTCTGACGCTAAGCTATTAGTCGGGGAGAAGGTATGATATTTTTTCGTAAACTATAATGTTTTAGAATGTTCTATTTAAGTATATCAATCCATTTGTGTATACATTCCCTAATAAAGAAATAAAAAAAATCATTCGTAATGGAAAAATTCGTGCAACGATCGATCAGTAGAAAAACACTATTTTAATTTAAAAGTATCTGTATATTTCAAGAAATTTCTTATAAAAATATGTATGAATCAAGAGATAAACTTGGAATAAGTGTCGATTGCGTTGTGAATACGACAGGTAGTAATGATCCATCATTATAATTTCAAATATATTTTTAGCTGAAGCAAGGTGTATCAAGATGACAAAGCAAAAAGTGGGATTTTTTTTAGTACTTTTAATATTACCTGTATTGAATCGAGAATATAAGAAGTTTTTTGAATTATAGCATTGCATTTTTTTTAAACTTCTTTATATCAATTTGTTAAAACCACTACATCAAAGTTTATTTTTATTAAGAAATTTAATTCAACGAAATAATTAACGCTTATATTAGTAAAGTCTAAGGTATGTATGATGCGTATTTATATACATATATAATATTTTATAATTTATAAGGAATATAAAATATTTCGTTGTTAAATATAAATAAGACGCGGCTAACAATCACGTTTCGACGCTATCGCTTTGTGTAATATAAACAAATACATAACCGTAACTTAACAAACGTGGAATGGACTTAATCAAGTATTGCTAAGTCAGACCTTGACCATGACTGCAGCGCAAGCGAGCGGTTCAGCCCACTCCCGCGCACCGCACAGTGACGCGACGCAAGCTAGGGTTGCCAATTTTCTGTATGTGATTTTGTAAAGTGATTTCCTGAGCGCCTTGGTGGGGCACGAGACAGGCACATTTCTGTATCCGTTTCACTGATAATTCTTCTTCTCAGAAATCAAGTGGATATGATATATGTTTTACATTGTTTACACGTAATTTGAACCTCCGGTGCTCAATATTATATTTATAATAGTATATTTTTTATATATATGGCAAATATAAGGTAAAAGGTTTTTATGCGCAAATTAAACATGTCTATTAAACAAAATGTATTTGACTAAAGGCAAAGCACTATTAAAGGTTATGTAAATAATATTTTGATCTTAACGATGTTTTCCGTTCTAAATGTATTTTTTTTTATAATTAGGTTAAAATAATTTATTTTCTTGAGATCTTATAGAACAAAGCTTGAAATAAAATATTTACTTTATACCGGATTAAAACGGGATTTATTATTTATATTATTTATCAGGACGCATAAGTTTCGAGTGCTTTTCAGTAAGTCAGTAACGTTTCACGGGAAGACTGAAAGGTGACAGCTGTCTGATTTTAATTTTTACAAAATTGCCATATTAACACCATCTATTCCTACAGAAATTGAATCCAGCAATTGGTTAATTCGGTATAAAGTATTTCATATGAATGTGTGATACTCGCGTTAATAAAAGACAAAATTAAGAGCAAAGCTTTAAATAAATAACAACAAAAATCAATTACCTATTTGTATGGACATATTAGTTTGTCGCTAAAATAACAATGTTAATTGGCGGGCTCTCTCTCGACGGGCTTGTTGACGCGTTCGGTAGAACACCCGCCGTGCGCATCGATGGGTCGTGGGTTCGAATCCCACCGGGAGCACATGTGTATAATTTTCTGTAAGCATGTTTTCCCCACGTCTGGTAACTTCGGGCATTGATCGGGTGGGAGGAATATCTAAATTCCGACCGGGTAACGAACCACCGTTCATAGAAAACCGTGAAGTGCATATTGCGCGTTTCGGTTTCAGTCTATGGATTTCCGAATGCTCGAAGTAAAAATTAGGTCGACAGCGCATCATTGACTGATGTTCTATGGCTGAGGTATCACCAACCATCAAGTGAACCTCATGCTCGTCTGTCGATATCTAACATAAAAAAAAACTGCTCTATAATAAAACCGTAATACCCACGTTTTGGCAGCCCTTGGCTGTGTCTCTTTGCACAAAGATTATGTAATCATGTTTACGTATACTCCAGTCTCCTCTAAGAGGACATACACATCATTTAAATAACGAATTTCGAAATACAACTCAAACGAGTTTGAATAAATATCATCTGTCATTTTAAACTTATGTATGTTGTCTCGTATTATGTTTATAAATGTGTCAAGAGTCGGTAATAGCTTTTCTTTGTTATTTGAACAAAAAGGAGCAACTAAATATTAAATTGATATTGAGTTTTTCACATTAAACCTCATATCGTCTCGTAGAATCACGATTGCAATAGCGACTAATATGTACCGTTTGCACTAATCACTATTACAACTATTTTACCCTATTTTTTCGTCATATTCAAAATATTAATTATCGATCAATACTTATTCGATATAATTATTACATTGTTTTCTATGCTAATATTGTAAAGAAGACATATTTGTTTGTTTGTTTCGATTTAAATCGAAAACTACTTGACGGATTTTTAAAATTCAATTTGCAATTTACACAAAAAGAAACAAAGAAATAGCCGATGCTGATAATGTAGCTTTCTATTGGTACAAGAATTTTTTAAATCGGTCGAGTAGTTTTCTATTTAAATCGTTACAAACAAAATCTTTACTCTTTATAATATTAGTATAGATTTAAAGTGGTCTAAAAACTTTAATGAAATATATATAAAAAAATATTTAAAAGAGCTTTTGTAAAAGACGGAACTGCCGTTTAATAAAATTAAAAAAGTTGTTTTTTTTTTATAAAAGAATGAAAAACATTAACTAATATGGACAACAGGAAATTGTTATCTGTTTTTTCGTTATGTTCATTGTGTAATAAAACTAACTTTATTGGGGGCATTTAACCAAGGCTGTTATGACAAATTCAAATTGATAACTCCTTGGATAACATCAGTCCAATTTTGAAGGTAATCAAATGAAAAGATATAGTAAAGGAATTAAACATAATACAGTATTTGCAATCTTAAGATATAATTATCGATTACAGTGGCGAATTTACCAGCAGGCTGAGTAGGCTTCAGCCTAGGGCGGCAGATTTTAAGGGCGGGAAATTTGGGGACTGATTTTTGTATAGGTAGCTTATAGAAATCAAGTCTAAAAGTAAGACAGTTTTCTGTATCTTACAGTGATAATCTAAAAAGTAAGACTTACAGAGAGTGTAAAAGACAATCCTCTCAATGTATTTTAGATATTTTAGGAACAAATTTATAGGGGCTGGGGCGAACATTTTTTAACAGCCTATACGCCAATAATATGTCCGCCACTATAACCATTAAAGCAATTGCTTTCGTGTACACATGTCCTCAAATAATGGCTCTCATTTTTTAGTCCTTCGCGGTTCTGTTGTGTTCAAACAAGGTCTGTACAGTACCATAACTTTTCTACGCCAGATAAGATCAATTCACTACACGATATCTAGGTGATTGTAGATTACAATAAAATGGTTTCATTTTAAACAGGCTATAACTGCGATTCCTTTTATAAAAGGTGAAATAACAGACAAACTTACACAATAAACTTAACCACCACATGGTGGAGTAAAATAATATAAAGTATTATATTTATTATTATTAGCAAGAATGTTGATTATGTAACACTTTTTATAATATTCCGTAGTACCTATCCATAATAATATTATAAATATTCGAAAGTGCGATTGTTTTACTTTCATACAATAATGGGATAATGGATTGGATTCTTTTTTAGATAAAAGAAAGGCGTAACAGAGATATAGGAGTTGACTATACAATATTTTGAACAAGACAAACGTCATATTTTTTTAATGCAAGTGTATTAAGAGTTTCATAAAAAATACTATAACAAATTACAAGAAGATATTTAGAATCTGAAGTTTTTGTGCCACTGCTTTCTTTGGATTTTCGCAAACAGAGCATAATGCATAAACCGATATATACATATTATAAATAATTAATTCTACTGTACGTGTCTATGTCAATGAACTTCTCCTAAGCAGCTGAACCAATTTTGGTGTTTTTTTTGTGTATGGTAGAGTGGATTATTGGATGATTTAGATATTTGGATAAATGGTATCGGTAGATGGCGCAGCGATAGGGTTTCAGGAATATATTTTTTTTATATGTTGAATCCAATGGGTAAGACATCTTTCGGGTCGGTTAGTTTAAATATAATAAAGGCTTAATTTTCACTTACCACCATAGTCAATAGTGTTTAATTGTACACGTATTTTACAATTCAACATAATATTATACACTTTCCAAAAGAGATCATATTAATAATGAAAAAACTGCACAAAAATCCGTTCAATAGTTTGGAAGTTTTCAACGATCCAATGTAATGATACGAATTCCATTAGCATTTTGAAAATGGCTCCAAAGATCACATACTTATCGTAATAATCAGTCGTATTCCGACTAAAAGATACTGTAATGCGGTGGCTTGTCGGCGATAATATATGTATAAGTACAGTGACTTGCATAATGTATCGGTTTAATGGTGGATAGGAGCCCAACCGGTCCCCATCCTGTTTGTCCCGTGCCAAAGACGAGTGCAGCAACATTGTTCAGCCAAGTACCTACTCACTTGCGAAATGCCAACGCCGTTTATCGAACATACTCAATAAGGATAATAAATACTTCACCAGAAAAAACGCGTCTTATACAGATAATATAAAATTTATAACACACTTGACATCGGCCAATGTTAACTCGATTTTTGTCGCCATCCTAATGAGGGTAACTTTACGAGTTCTTTTTAAGTGGATTCAATTTTCTTATTCTTGATAATAATAATATTTCACCGATTTAATGTACACATAATAAAGTAGGTAAGGCTCTGACTTCCTTGCTTATACGTTTAGGATGCCAGTTTCTTCCAAATTGTATGGAAAAACCAATACAAAAAGCAGTGGTAAAATGGCCTTATTTTTAGATAATAAATGTAGTTGTTAAAATTTATTTAAGCAGTAACTATATCTAATAACATATTAAAAAGGAAGGTAACGTTACAGAAAACGGTACTCACTTCCGATATTATTTAGTTTGAAATATTTTATTGTACAAATCCTACAATATATATACACACTTCCTGAGTAATTATATATAATATGTAATAAAGATGATGATAAAATCCGGGAAGATGTCGGACAAAATCGGAGGTGAGTACCTTTTTCTGTAGCTTTACCAAAAGGAAAAAAAAATATTAAATAAAGTGGGATCTGAAAACTAAATTATTAGAGCTAATTTTAAAAATCGAGTGTATTTCTGTTCATTTTTCTACAGTCGAGTTTATGGGTTCCATGATAATAGATGATATCTGAACCACAGGATACCATTGATAACGTAGATGCTTAGATGTAATAGTTCTTATTTCGAGCATCGAGATTCAACCAAATCTTTAATCGTAATAAAATATATAAATTCTACTTCTGAAAAAATAATGCCGTCAAAGTTCTCTTATGTACTTATATGATTAATTATTACTATTAATAGCTGAGTTTTAAAATAATATTAGTACCTTAGAAAACTTTTTAATCATGATTAAAATAACAATTAAATTAATTCCAGGATAGGGTGAAAAAGAATGAATTAAATTTTCCAATCATCTTCTGGAATATTCTCAAATTTAAATAATACACACACACTCATATGAAATTAGAACATTCAACCGACTATACCAATTGATGAACTCATATCTTGACGACTATATTTGTTACACGAAAATGTAACGCTCTAATGAATAAGCAAACTGCAGCCATAACATGCTTGGTATGAGCTGGACGTCACGACAACAGATACTTAAGTGTGCTAAATTTGTCGAAGCAAGTCAAACTCAACGTGACAAGCCACTATGAAGTTGTTTGAACTATGAAATACTATGAAATTACATTGCGTTCCATGATGCACAAAGCGAATAAAATGAATTTTCTTAACTTAATTATCAACTTAATAATAAAATCTATAAGTATTATAAAGGCTAGATGTTCTCCAAAAAAAGCTACTCGTAATACTAAATTAAATCTAAAATTGTGGCTTTTTCAGGTGAGTAGGTGATAAGTCTTCTGCCCGACCCAAACAATATTTTTAAGATGTTTCCTCTGGATTCAAAGCCGGTACCTAAACATGCTAAACACGAGCCACGGAGGCGTTCAAAAAAGGCTAAGATCATGAAATATTAGTCACTGATGTAATAGAAATTCATTACAGGTTTTTCTACAAAGTGAGTAGTGAGAGGTCATTACTCTGGTGAAAAGTGGGACATCTTCGTGGGCACTTGTTCATTGACTAAATCGTTTTTTTTGCGATGGTAAGATTTAAATGTTATTTTTTTTATACTAATAATAGGTGCTTGTTTAAAATGTATTAGTAAGTATTTAGATAAGGTACTGAATAAAAAAATTAATTTGTGTGCAAATTGAGTGTGAAACTATATCTAATGAGTATTTTTTTTACTTTAATAAATTGTTTTAAAATAAGTTATTTAAATTTATTATTTATTTTTATTTCCTGTGCTCTCTACTCTCTCTTATATGAAAGGGAATTAACATAAACCTTTTCATGTGCTACGATACGAGGCACTCCTGTAGTTATTTCACTCATAATATTTCTTTATTGGCAAGTAAATGATCAGTATATCTATGCTCTATCTATATATAAAAAATCTTGTTTCCCCTGGAATCAAACCATCCACTGCTATTTGCGTCGCATATATTATTGAAAAGTAATGGTATTGTTTTTATAGAAGTATTTTTAATATAGTTTGTTATTAGTTAAGCGAGTATTTTAATATGTGGGTAGAAAACTATTTTATATACTAAGCGATAAAGAATGTCAGAGCGTTGGGGTCAATAATCCGTCAGTGGGTCAGGCGTGGAAAGGGAGGTCCGAGAATCTCCTGAGTGGACTTCCCCAGAAATGGTTTACGTAAAATAACAAAGATTGTTTAAGAATATATAGCTTGCAACATTCAGGACGTAAAATTTTTTCTGACGCTTTCTGATACTATGATTTTTTTATTATTATACAATATTATTTTGTTTTTTTGAAATACGTCACTTAGGGTCAGCGCAGACAGAGAGGAATAATCCTCGCGCGGTCTCGGGCATTTTCTTTACGGATCGCGTATGCTCGAGCTTGCGCGCGACCTCGCGAGCCTGCGCGAATAAACCGTTCTGGGTTACCACACTACAGTAAACATGCCAGTTTGTCGCGAAAAAACTCACGAATCAAATCAATCTGAAAATATATTTCAAGATTTTGAACAGCTGAATGAAGAATAAGACTGAAATAATGTAACTGAAAGTATGAGGATACGAGATGAATTCAAACAATATTTTCGTTCAGAAGCTGGATGCCAGTTCATTGGCAAGGCAAATAAAACACATACAATTAATAAAATTTATTTTAATTATTATTTGTAAAATATATTGGCCAAGTTTGCTCGTTTATAACACCTAAATATGATAGATGGGGTTGAAATATTTGGTAAATAATGTTCAAAATTCAAACCACAAAAAAATCATAATATTACATAAGTATTTTTTTACAAAGTTACATTTATCAAAAGAACCTATTACGGTTTATGAGATACAGCCTGATGACAGACAGACAAACACCGGAGGCTTAGTACTTCGGTTTAAACATCTAAAATGACGTCCTCCTTTAAACTGAGTTGACAACACTGAAAGTACGCGAACGACGCGGTCGCCGACTCGACGCCGCGCGGGGATTCCCGCGTATCTTCGAGGACGCGCGAGCATTTTTTGTAAGGTTCAAGCATTTATGCACCTTAGTATAATAATTTTAAAGTTTATTTTCAAGTGCGTTAATAAAATCCTCTCCGCTGCGCTCCGTTCTGTCTGCGCTGACCCTAAACTAAGCGGAAATCCAAATTTTGAGTACGTGTATAATAATTACTGGATTTAAAATAAACTCAAGTTTTTATATCTGACATTGGTTTTTCAATATTTTTTCATCGTTCTCTTTTCAACATTACAACGACAACGCGTAAGATTCATCCCAGACTCTGAGTTGAGATTCCTTTATAAAATTTCCTATATTTAATAGATTAAGTTTTGCTAACTACTCCAAATTCAATTGCATTTTTTATTTCAACATCGGTTTATAATGTCTTGATGTTTATGAAGAGTAATCCTAGTCTGATGTGTTTTCGACTATAAGCAATCTCCACTTAATATACAAAAAAGTATATTCGAAGCGAATCACTTGAATGCAAAAACAGCTAAAGCGGTAGCCATAGCTATGTTATATGTATAAGTATCATGACTTTAATACCTGAAAGTAAAAAAACTATTTATTGAAGAAAATTGGGTAATAAACAGTTGATAGTAGAGGATACTTTATTCAAGTCTTCTTTCATTCACGCAACAAACACAAAGCGCTTTTTGGGACTCTTACCTTCAGCATGTATGTGTATTTTATACTACCTAGTTTTATTTAGCTACTCAGTTAAAATTATACAAAAATAATTTGTAATAAAATAAAAGCATACACGTAATAACAGTTATCTCTGTTTAATATCAAATATTAATTTCCTATTGACCTATTTGACCTATACAATTGGTATGTCGGTGTGAAGTATTGAAGTAAAGATATAAAGCAAACTGCGAGGATTTCAGCGAGAGGCCTTAAGGAGATATAACTCTTGTAGAGGACAAGAGAGGACATTCACCTCGCTCTATCAACGTTGGAATTGTATGGATTATTTCTATATCTCTATATATTTTATAATTGTTCTCCAGTGTATGTTATATTTGGCTTGTCTGAAATCTGCTATCGTAAGAAAGAAGAAAGTTATAAGTAAAATGGTTTATAAATTAAGAAATGTAAGTTTATTTCGACATAAACAAATACTACGATTTTTTTTAATAACGAGCATATCAATATTGTTAATCATAAAAAAATACTTGTAGGTAGGTAGCATATATTGGCTACACTACATCATAATTTATTAAACCCGTTTAATATCATGATAGACCTTTGTGCCACGGACTTTGACGGAATTTCGATATTTCTCCCACCCGTTCAATGTCCGAAGTTATCAGACGTGGGGAAAACATGCTTATAGAAAATCATAAACATGTCGTTCCGAGTGGGTTTCGAACCCAAGATCCATCGATGCGCACGGCAGGTGTTTTACCGAACGAGCCCGCCAAATTTTTAAGTAGACATGTTACTTACACATTTGGTATTTTAATTATTTGTTTTAATTATATAAGGTCTAAAATAAAATACTGTATACCGGATTAAAACGCGATTTATTATTTAAATTATTCATCCCGACGTTTCGAATGCTTTTCAGCAACCGTGGTCGCGGGGAGACAGAAAGATGACAGTTGTCTGATTTTTGAAATGTCACAAAGTTGCCATATTAACGCCATCTATTCCTACGGAGTTGATATTTACTGTAATTTTCTATATTATGACAATATTGACAAACGGTGTCCTCTTGTTTTTTAGTATGTTTGATTTGGGGTTTTAGATTTTTAATTACTGGATCCCAGGTGTTGGAAAGTCTCAAACCATCTTCTCTATTGAAGTTAGGATGTTTTTTAATTTCAATAGCCTCACGTACTAGTCTGGGAAATAATCTACTTTCTCTAGCAAGGATTTTCGGTTGGTCGAAACGTATGTAGTGGTATGGCTTATCTAGAGTGTGTGAGTGTAGAATCTTCTTGTGCGGCTTGAAAACTGTATTAATAGAAGCTCGTTTTAAGATTCTTTCAATCCTGTCTGTAACACCCTTCACATAAGGCAGGTAGGCTGGTAGACGTTGTACTGTACTCGCGTTAATAAAAGACAATATTAGATAAGGTCTGTGAAATAAAATCACAGTTAGAGACAATCCATACTAAGATAGCGTCGAATAGCATCTCGACAACTACAAAGTAAGGACTGGCTCACGGAAATATAGCAAAAAATGTCATTGAAATTGTAAGTCAACATAGACTTACTAACTGTATATATAATATGTTATTCACAACAATATTAACTTCTGTTATTGTAACATAAACATAAAGGTAAGCGAGTCATAAGCAATTACATTTTCGAATTCTAAGAAGAAAAATACTAAGTGGAACTTTTATAATTTACAAGCTTCATATTATACGATAAATTATTCTTGAAATAAACATTATCCTTACAAAATATAACATATGTATAGATTGTGAAGATTCTAAAGATTTAAATAAATACCTACTTATTAAGTACGCTAAATTCACATAAACCTTTTCTTTTAAATAAAATACTGTATACCGGATTAAAACGTAATTTATTATTTAAATTATTTATGCCGACGTTTCGGACGCTTTTCAGCAACCGTGGTCGCGGGGAGACAGAAAGAGTTTTTGTCTCCCCGCGACGAAAAGCATCCGAAACGTCGGGATAAATAATTTAAACAATATAAATAATAAATCGCGTTTTAATCCGGTATACAGTATTTTATTTAAATGTGTAATACTCGCGTTAATAAAAGACAAAACCTTTTCTTGTCAGGAGATATTTGGATTACTTAAATAGCTTTTAAAGCTTTTTTATATACGACAATAAAAAGGGCTAATCAATTAAGCCCCTTTTTTATTACATTTTTATTTGGAAATTTTATCGTTTTCAACAAATTTATATTGTTCTATGTATATAATAGAACAGTAGAATCGTCGAGTCTATATATTTATCAGAAATTAAGAGGGTATGATGAAATTAAGAATATATACAAGGTTGTTTCTGTTTGTTCACGAAAATCTCCTAAACGACTGAAAGAATTTCATCAGATAGATTAAGCATAGTCTAAATAAACATTAATTTTGTCTATTACGAATTAGATGTAGGGAAGAGAAGTTATCGGCATTTACAGATAACTGGGTTGCGGGTAGGTACCACTAAGGTATGTACTAATTAAATCTTATTATATACATACGTATTTTTTTAAATAACTAAGCACTTATCAAGTAAGCAGTAAGAACATATGCAATTTAAACTAACACTTAATGATAATTAACAGTTTATTTATATCTTAAACTAACTAAATTATATTATCTTTCTTAATAAGATGGTGTCCGTTAACCCCATTTTTATCGTCTCTATCATAGGGGGGTACAATTTTGTGGTGTTTCTGCAGGAAGCACAGCACTAATCTTCTTCAGTATTGTATAAGGAACAACGCACCGATAAATGAAGGGCAAAATAACTCTTTTTAGGAGACATTTCAGAGCTTCTTAAAGCTTATCCATTCACGGCCATGAAATTCTATTTGCTGTCATTTAATACCTGCCTGTCTATTCTCATGGCTAGTGGGTTCGACAAACAAAGCCCAGGAGCTGGTCATCAAATATTTCGCAACACACGATCCGAGCTGTCGTTTCAAGTGTTTGTCGATAATTAAGGGTAAGTCAATATTCAATCGGTCTTTCAACTTGCTGTTGCAGGACCTAAGTAGTGAGTTTTCTTGTTGTTACCAGCAAATACATAATTTTAAGCTACTAAAATTCTTAGTTTGCTACTGTAATTGTAGAAAATAATCGCTGATTTTGCGACTACTCAATACTCATCCAAGAGTAGTTTTTTCATGTATATGTAAGTTGTCTATTTGAAAAAAGTAATAAATATTTCATACTCGAACTCTTAACCATTAAATATAAAATTTTAAAATTTTGACATTATTTAGATCCAAACTTTATTTTCAAACAGTATGGTGTTGAGATAGCCAAATTGAATTAATTTAAAATATTTCAAAAATTGGGCAATTTCCTTGCCATAATGAGTGGTATCTTAATTATTTGTTTTATTTATATAAGGTCTATGAAATAAAATGACAGTTAGAGACAATCCATTTTAATATGGCATCGAATATCATCTTGAAATATAAAATTAGGCGATCTCTTTGGCGTGATGCATGGTACAATGTGATGTGTCACAGATTTGATTCCCGCTGAGTTTAACTTATCTTTATATTTTCTTTCAATAAAATGTTCTCCATGCCACTTCAAGTTTGAAGCATTGGAATGAAAAATCGATATTCTACCCTTGTACGCTTTACAGAGTAAATCATCGATTATATATTGTATAGATTGCGCGTTTCAGTCCCAGTCTATGGACTTTCAAAAACACGAATAAAATAAATAAGTTGATTCGTGTCTGTTGATCCTAACATCAAATAAGCCTCACGCACGTGTATCGACACAAAAAAATCCAAGTGTATCTAGTCATATAATTATAAAACTTGATGGTATATAATTGTAATATAAAAAATGTTTCAAGAACACAGTAGATATTATCCATATATTAAACGCTTGCATAGCTGTCCATAATTATGATTGATAGTTTAAAGAAATCTATTCAGACTAACACCTTGAGCAATGTGCAATTTTATGCAAAATTTACAACGCAATGTGTGCTGTCGATTGAATCTCTTTTATGGTATCACAATGAGAAATGCATGTAGGAAAGCTAAAATGTACAATTTTATTTTCATTGCCGCGATCATCTGTCGTAAAACTAAACAAATAAATATTAAATGCATTTTTACACGTGTTCCGTATGTATTTATTTTAATTTTAACTTAATAAGCATAACTATTCGTAAAACTTTTGTACTAGGTGTGTCTAGGTTTTATCTATGATATTCTATATCGATAAAAGATCCTGTGGCTGTGGATTCTAAGTGACACTTCAACAACAGGACAACAATTAATAAAATTAATATTTACAGAAAATTATAAATAAAATCCCAATGGGATTCGAATCAAAAACCCAACTATCCTAAATGTATTTACGGAAACATTGTAGTTTTTTTTTATGTTAGATATCGACAGACGAGCATGAGGTTCACATGATAGTAGATGATACCTCACCCACAGAAAATCAGTCAATGATGCGCCGTCGACCTACTTTTTACTTCAAACATTCGGAAATTCATAGACTGAAACTGAAACGCACAATATGCACTTCACAGTTTTTCCATCTATGAACGGTGGTTCGTTACCCGGTCGGAATTTCTATATTTCTCCCACCCATTCAATGCTTGAAGTTATCAGACGTAGGGAAGACATACTTCCAGTAAATTATAAATATGTCGTCTCAGTGGGATTTGAACCCACAACCCATCGATGCGCACGACAGCTTTTCTACCAACCGTGCCAACGAGCCCGTCAAGTAGTTAAACCTTATTTAAAATAACCAACTTTGAGGGTTCAAGATCGCCATAGTGGACCCTAAAATTGTCAATTGCGCTCAATTCGCAAATTGTGTTGTGGTTAAGAAGATAATACAAGTGTTGTGCAAGTCATTTGGCACACGTCTGAATGCTGAAGGGTTATGGCATGTGTTGGCTTCACATGCCTTTGTTGCGGTGAACGTCTGCAAGCAATCTGGACTGTAATGTATTGTGCAAAGTTGGGCTTAAAGGGCATTATTTGAAAATCATTTACTTATGTCGATGTTGGATCAACTGTTGTCCTAAAATTTCCTCCTCCTTTAAGTAAATGATTGACCATTAAATGCGAATTTTATGCGAAAATTATACACATATCATATCCAGGTGCTATTCTTTGTCTACAATCCTATTAAATATTTTTTATAGCTTAAAATTATACCGAACTTTATAGACCATCAAAATATTAATTCCTTTGAAAATTAACTATAAATTTCACAAAATATTATGTTCTTCTAACAGTAATAAAGATAGTGTTTACATAATTTATTTTTACTGTCATAAAATCTTTAAGAAGCGGATGCATTTACACATAAGTGATAAATTGCAAAAAATATCGAGTCATTAAAATTAAGTGATATCAAAACTCACTAGAATTGTCGTTACGCTCAACGCGTTGAACTCTTTCACCTCACACTTTTAGAAATGTTAAAATAGCAGATGCTTTTTTAATATAGTAACTTATATTCGTATAATAAGTATATAATCATTATTATTATTGTAGAATTTGTTTAGTAGACTAAAATTTAAGTGATATCTCAGAAATCTAACTTTTAAAAGACGTGTGTCTTTTATTAACGCAAGTATCACACATTTAAATAAAATACAGGATTAAAACGCGATTTATTATTTATATTGTTTAAATTATTTATCCCGACGTTTCGGATGCTTTTCAGCAACCGTGGTCGCGGGGAGACTGTCTCATGTATATATAAATATAAATATATAATAAATCGCGTTTTAATCCAGTATACAGTATTTTATTTAAAAGACGTGATCTATGATTATGATATATGATGATATGTGATTCTATAAATAGAAAGGAATCAGTTAAGCACTTTAGTGTTTTACCTAAGGATCTTATAACATATTTACAAAAAAGCTAATAGAATTTATAAGGAGCTAACATAAGGCACATCGCAATCCTTTCCGTGGGAACAACAGCAGATGTTCTTCTAGCCCAGACGCCTTTTTTCTAATGCCTTTATGTAGGTTATCCATGTTTTTCGACTCCAGGACACTGCTTTATAACAATAATACACTATAACATTTTCAACTTTTCTATTTTCTAGGATTCGTTAGCAGTTTGGGTGTTTTCTCTGAATAAAAAGAAGCCTATGTATTCTTATTTTATTTTCCTTGAACTATCACTTTACCAAAAATTCAATTCACTCGTTGCTTGGTTTTTACTTGTAAGGAGGAAAAGAAATTCAAACATAGATCATCAATATGTAATTTATTTATTTTTCTGTGCAATGAAGAGTTTTTATTATTGTTATATTATTAGTTTCTACAAGACATGATTCTATCAAAGTGCCTATCTTGAGCATCGTGATGCGTATTTTAAAAGAAAGTTAAATAGATATTTTATAATATTATTTCTTAATTTATGGTCACATGTTTGATTGATAGCTCATATGATTGATAATAATAGGACAGGATATAAGTAACTACTTGTCGTTGTTCAGTTTATAAATTTTTTTCAGAAAATGTGTAAATCGAAACATCCGGTAATATGATATACGTGTGAGAAATTAAAATTTGTACATTTTTAGGATTTTGCACATACTTTGTGGTCATGAAACTTGATTTATAAATTAATCTATAGAAAATCCTTTAATGTTATAAACGTGATTTATAATTACATTATTTATACCTAGCCTCTTTATGATAGTTTATATTCATTGAAATATGTGATTCTCTTGTTAACAAAAGACAATATAGAAGGTAAAGTGCTAAATAACAAAATAAGTATCTATGAATTTAAAAGTTGTAAGTTAAATTAAATTTTATAAGTTTAGAGACAATAAAGATACAAATAATTTATTAATATAGATCACATCACAAATAATAATTAACGTGATATTTTTTGTCCCTAAACTTTTAAAATTGAATTTAACTTTTAATTTCATACCTTTTGAGTTTTAGGCTTTAACACTATATCATCGATATTATGAATTGATTAATTATTAATCATTGTATTATTTTGGCTTCGATATCCATTGGAATATCGAGTTTATTTTCTTTATACGTTTTTTTAAATATTTTTAACTTTAACTAACTTATAACATAACAACCTTAGAAAACCCCTGGGTGTGCTGCCAGCTCATTCTTATGAGGAAGAAAGGAATAAGTTCAATTTTTATTTTATATAACATTAATAAACCGTCTGAGTACAAACAATACAACGGTTAAAATTAAAACTGGGCCTATTGAACAATTGAAAAAGTAACTAATAACGGTTGTTAAGTTGGCAAGCAATTGTCTTATCTAAACAATTTATTTAAAGATCAAAGTGAGTTCCGAAAGAAAGTCGTGAACCTTTGTCGGTACGTTTATATTTCAGACAAAACTATCGACGCAAATGTATAATATTTTACAACATACATAAAATTATCTCTAAAACTAATAAGACCAGAGTTGAGTAACTTTGCTATCCTTTACAATGAATAGGGATTACAATTATACAAAAGCTTTGTGGACTTTCTTTTGAAGAATTTGGTTAGGTAAATTCCTTAGTAGTTTATAAGGCAAAGGAAGATGTACATATCTGTTTTGCTTATTATTTATTCTTCATAGAGAAATATATGATATAGTAAATTTGTTCCGATCTCCAATCTTGCATTTCAATGCCTTTTGAAAATGTTTGTTTTTTTTCTTTTAATAAAGGTCTTCTTTAAATATTTCTAGTTGCCTTGATTTTAAGAGACATTGTTGACCTTAAGAGTAGATCTCTCCAGAAAATATAATTGTAAAGTATAATGTAAGCGTCAAAACGAATCTTGGAGCTTTAAAGTCTAGTACTGTGCGCAATTTTCTTTCACACACTACCTCATTATAGAACAAATTGTCACCGGAGATTTTTCCGGAACCAAAGGACTTATGGAGAGCATATTCCTCCCTCAAAGGCCGGCAACACATCGTCTGATGTAGCAGATATTCATGAGCGGCGGTAGTCGCTTTCCATTAAGTAATTCGACTTACTATACAAAAAAACTCTAGTTCTTCATAATTCCGCAATATGTTAACTATGTAATTTCATCCATTATTATTATTTTACAAAAGATGTAAGTGTTCCAAATATAAATATTTACATTATTATATATTACTAGCTGACCCGGCAAACATTGATTTGCCATGTAAATAATTTCTAAAAAGCAGGGGTTGGTGATAAAAAAATAAAAATTTAGGGTTGTATGTATTTTTTAATGCCAAATTTCGTCAAAAAAAAATTTTAGGGCTGGACTACCCCTAACATTTAAGGGGATTTAAAATTGATGTTGGCCGATTCTAATAGATACCGGATAAGCACAAAAAAAATCATCAAAATCGGTCAAGCCGTTTCGGAGGAGTATGGCAACGAAAACTGTGACACGAGAATTTTATATATTAGAAGATTCGCTATAAAATTTTATTTAATATACCTACATAATTATGTAAATATTTTTCATGGTTATAGTTTTAATTCGTATGCCTTAATATTAAATGTATGCAACAGCAAATTCTTTAGCTAAATAGATACAAGTATATTTAAACAGTTAAAATTACCAACATTCAACATCAGTTATAAAATTTTAATGTTTCTATGGTCAAGAATCAGTAAACGTCAAATGTTAGTTTTATAAAATTTCACATTAAAAACAAAAATGCGTAGTCTTATTTACACATGAGATTTATAATTGAATGCATAGAAAACAATGATTTCCGGTGAAATACCGGGAGAAAAAAACTAAACCAAAGGAACACAAACACATGACCAGAATAAAGGCAGATGGCGCCTCAGTCAGGAGTCAGGACGGAAATCGAAAGGGATTTTTTGTACTTAAAAAATCCATGGGAAGATGTTTTTTTGGGAAGTGAAAGCATGATTTGATTTGATTCGTGGGATACGTTTTGATAACTGCGGATAATGAAAGGACATCTTATTAAAATGTTTTATTTTTTTTTATTTAAACTTTTGTCCTGCGAACACAGAAAACCTTTTGACTCATAAAATTAAGCTTGCTATTCTCATGAAAAATTAAAAACATTAAAAATATGAAAATACACGTATACTAAATAATAAAACTTAACTAAAACCTGTACTTAATAATATTAATTAACCAATCATAACATAGATATCAAATTAAAAGCAAGTGAAGATCTCTGCTTTGAATTCCGTGAAAAAATATATAGAAAAATATTACAGATTAGCTGGGTTGGCTGGAAATACAGACTACTAATTAGTTTCAAATACAAATGCATAGAGAAACATACATAGGTACAAAAATGTGTCTGGCATTGGATAAAAGATTACGACATTATTCAACAAATCTAATTTTAAAATTGGTTTTAAATTTTAAAAAGTTGATAGATATAAAATCTATCCTAACTTATGTGAGATTCTCATTCATTCTGCGCTCGACGCTCGTTCCGTGCGGTCGTACGGTAATGCGCTCTCTCGCTGAATCGCTCCTTGTTGAGTCATTCGGTGACCGACGCTTGTGCCGTGCGCACGCTCTGTCCGTTCGCTCGCTGAGCAGTGCTTTTATTGTGCGCTGGGTTCGCCTTGCTGCATTGTTTCGTAAATCGATTTACGCGGGTTACCTGCGGCCGCTCCGGTAGCCACCTAACGGTGTCAAACGGTTATCGGGCGGTTAACGCCTCCGGGCGGGAGTGTTTGTACGGGGTGCAAACGCCGCGCCTTTTTCAAGGCGCGTACAGCCCCGTCCGCTTCCTTCACGTCCCTGTGCGTGCCTGGTGTCCTCCTAGTAGGCACTGCCAAGGGGAGCAGGTACTCCAACTGCTCTCTAGCGACCAGGTGTAATCAGGGTCCACTGTTGGACGGGTCCCATCGCACATCTGTAGGGGTTCCCGCCAAGTTCCCCCCCTACGGGCCGGTTAGGTTGCGATACCTCACCTCTCGCTATCACCAGCGAGAGACACATTTACACACTACATTTTACAGACTGTAGCTTAGGTACTCACACACTGTAGGTGTTAGGTACACAACCGCTCCTACTGGCTTCCAGTATGGAGTGGGAAAATTCCCCGATCTCGTCGTCTATGGACATCGACGACATGCGCAGGTTCCTGAGGTTCTTTGAACTTCGGCACCCTGAGTCCTTTAAGGAGTTCTTAAGCTCCAAAAATCCGCGTTCCGCGTCTCGACCGGCGTTACGTACGCCTCCGCGCTCGCCGACACCGTCGCGTAAATCGTCGCGTTCATCCCGCTCGTCGTCGCGTTCGTCGGTCCGAACCGACTCACCGAACCCCGCGCCGCGTTCCGTCGCCGCAGTTATCGCGCCTCAAGCGCAATTAGAATCAATCGCCGCGCCGTCCACCGCGATCGCCGCCGTCTCACGCGAAAACGTCTCGCGCCCTCCTTCTCGTGCCGACTCCGAAATGTCGGCATACAGCGCGGCCTCAGAGGCACCTAATTCAGAGCCGGAGAGCTCAAGCGACGGTTTCGAAACCGTCACCGGACGCAAGAAGAAGCGTTCGGCGAAAGGCGGACCGCCCGCAAAACGCGCGCAAATAGACGCGGCCCCTCTGGTCGAAGAGCCCATTCCCACGGAAGTCATCCGTGAAATCCCCGCGGAGAAACCAAAAACTCCTCCCCCCGTTTACATTAGGGACAAGGCATGTTGGCCTGCCCTATCGAAGTTCTTGGACTCGAAGTCCATTCAGTTTAAAGCCCAAACAACAAGGGACAATATTAGGGTTCAAGTATACACCCCAGCCCATCACAGGCTACTTACAGCCCATCTCCGCGCCGAAAATATAGGCGGTCACTCTTTCCCGCTCCCGGACGAGCGCGTCCTTCGAGTTGTAATACGCGGCATCCCTAAGGAGCTCGAACCCGAGCTCGTTTTAACAGACCTCCGCGAACAGGATCTGCCTGTAAAAGAGGTCTTTAGAATGATCAATCGGACCAACAAACAGCCGTACGACATGGTTCTAGCGGTTTTAGAACTCTCCCCTAGAGGAAAGAAAGTTTTTAACTTGCGCGAGTGCTGCAAGCTCACTGGGCTCAAAATCGAGACCCCGAATAAACATTCGTTCACGAGACAGTGTCACCGCTGTCAATTGTACGGACACGCCGCGCGAAACTGTTTCGCGAAAGAAAGGTGCGTTAAGTGCCTAGGCGATCATGGGACCGCTGCCTGTGAAAGGCCTTCTCCCTGTGCCGAACCACCCGCTTGCGTGCTGTGCGGGGAAACTGGGCATCCCGCGAATTACCGCGGTTGTACCAGGGCCCCCAAACCACACAAGAGGCCGGTAAGGCGCGGGGGGGCGGCTCGTCCTGGGCAGCGTCCCAAGGTTGTCGAGGAAACTTTCATACCCGCACCTCCACCCACCCACAACGCTTGGAGTAAACCACTCCAAGCCACCAACAAACCCCCTATCCCAGAGGCATCTCAGCCTCCTTCCACCCAGACAATAGGTCCTCAGCCCCTAATGGCTACTCCGGTTTTACCACCGGTCCCTCTTCCGAGCCCTCCGGCTCAGCCTACGAAGGTAACTCGGCCTGTCCAGGCTAAACAGTTACCTACAAAACCAAACACGCCCCACGAGGGACTCGCGACGGACCTTTCCGCCGCGTTGTACCTCGTAAAAGACTTCATTCAGGTACTCAACGTGCCCGAACTTATCGCTTTCGCGCAAAAATTACGCGAAAGCGCTTCTGACCCCCAACTGCGAGTAAACGCAGCATTCGAGCACGCCAACCTAATCGCATCAATCTGGCAGTATCAATTACCCAACACAACGCAATAGATACAGCCACGTGTAGGCTCAAGACAAGATCTTTGTCCTTAGTGACATTCAACGCTAACGGCTTAAAACGACAGATTGACTTAGTAAAGGACTTTGTGACGAGACACCCGGTCGATATCATGCTAGTGCAGGAAACTTTCCTCAAACCTAGCGTTCGAACTCCGCGACTAGCGAATTATAACACTGTAAGAAGTGACCGTGACGGCCGGCTCGGTGGCACGGTTATTTATTACAGACGCGCACTGCACTGCATGCCTATCGACCCGCCTACGCTTACTAACTTAGAATGCTCAGTAGTCAGGGTGGCTATGACCGGTCATCAGCCCGTCATAATCGCCTCGGTCTACCTCTCACCCACTAAGAGAGTTTTGGAGAGCGATCTCAGGGCCCTGTTTGCTATGGGAGACTCGGTCATTCTGGCCGGCGACTTCAATAGCAAACACTGGAACTGGAATAGCTCTGCCAACAACCTTAACGGTAACATACTAGACCGACTACAAGACGTACTTAATTTCCAAGTAATAGCTCCCCTTTATCCGACTCACTTCAGTAATATGAGCCTCTCCCGCGGAAACGTACTCGACGTGGCGATTCTAAGGAACGTTACTCTCCAGTTACGCTCTATAGAAACGTTACATGAACTTGACTCTGACCACCGACCCGTTCTTATAGAATTAGGCCCCCCCGACTGCTTACAAAGACGATACAAGACTATAGTTGACTGGCAAAAGTTAGATGAGGCCCTCAAGCCCATCGACTCGCCTGAGCTAGAGTCTATACCGGTACGACTTGACTCGACGGACCAAGCGTTAGCTGCGGTCTCCTCAGTCACCAGACATATCCAGTCCAAAGTTGAATGCGCGTCCAGGTTGATTCCCGATGATTTTAACCAACGTTGGGAACTTCCTCCGGACGCCAGACAACTACTGACTGAGAAGAACGCAGCTACTCGCGCCTATGACAACGCACCCTCAGACGACAACCGTAGAACGCTTCGTGCCTTACAACGAGAGGTTAAGGCACGTATGCGGGAACTACGTAACGAACGATGGGACCGTTTAACCAGCGAACTTTCACCCTCGCACACGGCCTATTGGTCGCTTGCGAGGAGTCTCAAATCAGAAACGGTCGCGATCATGCCTCCGCTCAAACGGCCCAATCAGACTGACGCTTTTGACGACGCCGACAAAGCCGAATGCTTAGCCCAAAAACTAGAGGAGCAATGCACTCCATATCTAGTTAACACTGACCCAGTTCACGTAGAAACGATCGACCGCGAAGTCGATCGTCGTATTGCACTCCCCGTTTCAGACGAGCCCTTACCACCCACCTCCGTAGACGAAGTGCAGGCTTTGATCAAGGCTTCCCTACCTAGAAAATCCCCAGGTCCTGATACCATCTCGAACAGGGTCCTCAGATCCCTTCCTCCCCAATTGATATGTCTACTTGTGACCATTTTCAATTCCCTCCTTGTCAACTGCGCCTTTCCGACACAGTGGAAGGAGGCAATTGTGATTGGTATCCACAAGCCGGGCAAACCCCGTAACGATCCCAATAGCTATCGACCCATAAGCCTTCTCAATACACTGTGTAAGTTGTATGAGAAGTTAATTAAAAAGCGTCTCTGGGACACTGTCGTCGACAAAGGCCTTCTGCCCGACGAACAGATTGGTTTCAGACGAGCGCACTCCTGTGTCCATCAAGTCCACCGCATAACGGAACACATCCTTTCCGGTTTAAATAGAAATAGATCCATTCCCACGGGCGCCCTCTTCTTCGATATAGCGAAAGCGTTTGACAAGGTCTGGCACAACGGCTTAATTTTCAAGCTTTACCAACTCAACGTGCCAGACAGACTCGTGCGTATCATACACGATTTCTTGTCAAACCGCTCCTTTCGCTATCGCGTAGAAGGATCGCTCTCCTCTCCCCGTAGTATACGGGCCGGAGTCCCCCAGGGCTCTGTCCTGTCTCCCCTCCTGTTTTCGTTATTCACTAGCGATATTCCTAAAACGCCTAAAGTGTACATTGCGCTTTTCGCGGACGACACTGCCCTATTCACTTCCCACCGGGATAAAAGGATCATCACAGCGCTTCTCCAGACTGCAACCACCCGCCTCGGTGAGTGGTTCCAGAAATGGGGAATCCAAGTCAACCCGGAAAAGAGTGCGTCAGTACTCTTTGCTCGTGGTCCTCCCGGTAATCCCAGAAACCCATATACTAAGGCCAAATTCCTATTAGACCGAGAGATTCAACTCTACGGTAGATCCATTCCCTGGCAGAAATCAGCCAAATACCTAGGTGTTACCCTTGATCGTAGCCTGACCTTCAACAAACACGTTAGAATGGTCCGTAAAAAGGCCTCCTTTGTCCTATCCAGACTCCGTACCCTTTTAGACTCCAAAAATAAAATGTCCCTGAGGCATAAAGTGACACTCTATAAGGCATGCATTCGACCATGCATGACCTATTCGAGTGTTGCCTTTGCTCATATCGCCCCTTCCAATATCCACAAATTACAGTCGGTCCAGAACCGGTTCATTCGAATCGCTACTGGAGCACCGTATTATGTGCGAAATGTCGATCTCCACCACGATCTGGAGCTACCCACTATAGCCCAATGGATGAAGTTAGCGTCGAAACGTTACTTCGACAAGGCTATAAACCACCCCAACCCGTTGGTTCGCAATGCAATCAACTATTACCCCTATCCCGATAAGGCTCTCTGGAGAAGACCCAGACACGTTTTAGAGGATCCTGACGATCCTATCACAGTAGCCAATGCTAGATTAGACTCCGCCCGGGCGGACATTTCACCTCAGACCCGCGTACAGCGCCTTCGACGGCGAAGGCGAGGACCCTTGTTCCGCGCATCCCTCACACGGGTGAGCTACCGTCCAGCCCTTCAGGCTCCCTCCCCTCCTACGGCAGCCCAAGCCGAGGTACGTGTCTCGCAGGAGACGCCCTTAGGCGTGTCGTAGCAAAACCCCTAATTTCAAGGCTGAGCCACAGTGCTCGCCAATCTTGTCCGCGTTGAGCTGCCGAGGCCACTAGGGCCAGCAGCGAGATACCAAAAAAAAAAAAAAAAAAAAAAAGTGAGATTCTTTTTTCAGTATTTTTTTTTCTATTTATACATAATATAGAAAACAATTGCAATGCAAAAGGAAGTTCTATGAGAAATACATATACTGAGATTGAACAGTAATAGTGTATGATCGTGGGAGTACGCCGCAGGTGCGTCAATAACTAAATACAATGGGCACATTTCCTACGAGCTGGCAGATGCATTTCCCATAGATCACTTGACTTCTACTTCTTTTAAGAGCTTCCATTTTTAAAACAGAGTATGTATATTAAAAAATATATTTTTTCAAATATTTATGTAATGATTAATTTGTATTTGTAAATGGTATTTGATGATACTTACAGTTATATTAATCAATTTAAGTATGTAGTAATTAAAATCGTAAGTGCCTACTAATTGTAAATGTTAATTCAATTACTCGTATTAACTAAAACTTTTCAATCTTGCCGACCATTTAAATAAAATACTTTATAACGGATTGAAACGCGATTTATTATATTATTTATGTCGACGTTTCGGATGCTTTTCAGCAACCGTGGTAACGGCCGACTGAAAGATGACAGCTATCTGATTTGAAAAAAAATAAAGTATTTTATTTAAATGTGTGATACTCGCGTTAATAAAAGAAAATATCTTGCCGACTAATGAATTATTATTAATAAATCTTCAAATGTTAATTAAAGAGACATAAATCATCAAAATTTAAATAAAAGAGAAAACCCTTTCACCTGTTCTTGTAGTTTTTGCTTCGATGAAAAAGATTTGATGGCACAAGGTGCAAAACTCTGAGAACTGATCACCTTATTAGTATCCCTCGCCTGCAGGCCACAGCCACTAACAAAACAAAACGAATCAGTATAGATAATAGCCTCCAAAATTATGGGCTTAGCATCCTTTGCTGGCATTCAGCTGCCTTAACCTTGTCACTGATATGATGGAAAGCCAGTATCTGTATTGATATTTATTACGCATTTTTTGAATTTTTCGTAAATTTGATTACAATTATTGAGCTGCATTTTTATTCGTGATTTTCTTATAATTATTAATTAAGTAACGCACTGGTGCAATGTAGATGTACTATACAAATATTACTAGCTGATAATGTAGCTTTCTATTGGTGTAAGTATTTTTAAAATCTGTACAGTAGTTTTTGAGTGAAATCGTAACAAACAAACAAATCTTTAACGTTTGTGTTCGGGTAAGGAGTAAAGGCAACTGGGTAAATAATATATGTAATTATGTATATCATACGATGGAAAACTTATACTTATAAAATTTTTTGCTCTTTTTTTTAAACTCGTATTTCCTATTGTAAAACTGACTTGAGATACATATTCTGTTACCTATTCATTTTATTTACAGACGAGAACATCTACTCAGCCTTCTGTACGCTGCTCAAACGAATTTTAGTATTTGTTAAAGCTGGTCATTATTAAATATTTCTACGAGCATTCGATGTTGCTACAAAGATATCTAGTTCACAAAAAGTATCGGACGATGAATACATTATCGTAATTAATTTTTTCGACTAACACTGATTGCTGGTATTTTGTTAGGGAAATGACAGGTGCTATTACAGGTAGTCATTTGTTACGATTTTAAGACATTGAGTTATTAGACTTTAAAAATATACTTAGGTTTTTTTTATTTAAATTACATCATTAGATATTAAAATGTGTTCATTTTGCCGGTACAAACAAATCATCGTGATCGTAGAACAACGACGCGGACGGTTCTGATTTTTTTACGATTTTTGTTCTATTGTATTAGTCATAACATGGAACTCCTTGACAGTTCTATATTGTATAATTTAGAACTGTCTAAAAACCCTTTATCAACAGAACAAAAAAAAATGGAGTTTGATAATTAGTCAGATAGTTTTATGCAATAAAACTAAAACCGTAAAAAATCAGAACCGTCGATGTTCTACGATCATGACGAAATACACATACATGTTTCAATATAGTGCACGAATTAATAAAATGTATTCGTCCTGTATGTGACCTATCATTCAAGTGATGCCTTTTAATAGTTTATGACATCTAAGCTTAGATCAATACAGTTTCTTATAGACCAACGGAAAATAAGCACTCCCCCCTTATGTCTTTCCCGATTTCTACAATCAGGCAGGGCTGCGGTCAAATGCTTACTTATTTTTCGTAAAAAAAAAACTTTAAATGACACGCTATTTTATAAGAATATATAAGTTTCTTCCATTTTAATAACTTAATTAACATTATACAATATTACGGTATAATTCACCACAGATAAAGTAAAAAAGAACCACGTAATTACGCACATGAACTACTTAAGTAAGCGGCGTTCGCACGAAAATAAAAAATATACATAATCAAAGTCAGTCATTAACATTTTTAAAGCCTGGGACGTCTACGCGCATTATTAAAGATACAATGAGCTTCCCACATTCTAACAGTGATAGATTACTTATTTTCTGAAGGTACTCATGAAATATTTTCACCAAATATAACCTATTTTGAAGGCTACTCATTATGTACTTACACATGTAGCGAATAATCTATTTTTATAACTCTTTAAAATTTAATAAACTGTGGCAAAGTTATATGAACTTATCACACGAATAAAATGTTATTCTTAAATTGTAGGACTTAAAAGGAACTTTTTAAGTATACATAATTATTAAATCATATTATTTTAATTTATTTCATGTTAAGATTTAAAATGTATGAAACTATTAAAAGTAGCTTAAAGGGACTATAGAGAACAAAGTAGGTAATCATATAATATCAAAAGCTCCAAAGCTATCTTCATTTTCTTGAAAAAAGATGTCTACCATTTTTAAGAAATTCACGATCCTTCTAGTATAGAGCCTAAATTGATGGATCCTCAGATCAATAAAAAGCATGAAGATTCATGAAGAAGCAGTAAGAATGACCTTGACTGCCAAAAAATTCATAATTATATTTATTGAAAACGGTGACTGCATCTTATATAACTTAGTTACGCGATATTCGCATAATAGCTATCCGGCATCGCGACGTAACCGCGCTGTAATGGCGGCGCGCAATCTTCCGTGATAGTGAACTTGAGTTTTTTCGCGGCGCGCGCACCGTTAGTTTGCGCTACATTCCGCGGTTGCTGCGCTCCACCGCGCGAGGGCGCCACCGCGGAAATATTTCATTACCATCGCTCATATTACACGCGATTCCGTTCTTTTTCAACTATAATAGGACTTATATCATTTATGCGCAATAATATCATATTAATTAAGAACTCTATATCTATTTTAGATTATGAATCACAAACAAACAAATTTAATTTTAAATTAGGTGTTTTCATTCAACCATCATTTTCCTAATCAATGTTTAGTTTAACCTAAGTACAGTGAATGAAAATATACATGTAGGAAATCACAATTGTTCATAGATGGGAAAGCCGGCCTACAAATCGAAGTAATAAATAGGTCGACAGCGTATTAATGATAAATGACTTGTGGCTAGTTGTATCGCAAATTTAAATATTTAGTAAAAATCTTCATTATATTGTCCAACTTCTGGCAGGAGATATACAAGAAGAAAAAGAAGAATTAAGTAGCGAAACAAGTAGAGTCTTTCAGGAAATAATATAAATTTAATTTATAATAGAATACTCGTAATAATGTATGTTAGCTATTTACAATTAGGTATATAATATACTTTTATAATAAAGATATCACGACGATACTACAGGCCAGTCCTGTAGTATCGTCGTTGACACCTACCGTGCCTTGGTTGCGGGTTCAAATTCCGTCATGCTAAAATTGTTTGTAAACATATTTTCCCTAGGTCTGGTCACTTCAGGCATTAAACGGGTAACGAATAACCGTAAAGTACATCAAGCGTTTCGGTTTCAGTCTATGAATTTCCGAATAAAAAAATAGGTCTACCCCGTATCATTGACTGGATGCCCTGTGACTGAGGTAGGTATATCGTAATTACCAATATCAAGTGAGCCCCACGCTCGTCTATCGATAAATTAAAAGATATAAGCTATTACTGTAGGTATTTTAATTTTAAAATGTTAAGTCACGATAAATAACAAAAGTGGATGGAAAATAACAACCTCTCTAATGTTAGATCTAAGCTTTGAAGGCTGCGCGCTGGGTCAACGACCATTGCCAATGTCAGCCATCTTGAGTTCCGCAGTCGCTTACGTTCTTCACGTAAGAGGCTGTAACGCTTCGCTTGTGTGTGTTTAATGCTCGTTTTTCTATGTCAATGTCTTATGTGTGCGTTTTAACGTTTATATTCATCGCTCAATATTACAGTTGTATATGTGTTGAAGAATATTATTGGTTTGTTATATTATTTTAGATGTCGGTTCGTGAAGAGTATATTTTTCCACCGCATACGTATTCTCATGAAAAAACTGTGCTAGTATAAAACACTATTATTAATCAAATTAAAGTTATATTTTATTTCGTATAGTCTAAATTCACAGCTTATTAGGTATGTATAAATACATATCTCAGACAGTTTTTCATGCTTTATTCTGATGAATTAAGAAACTACATATTAAGCGCCAAGGAATTATTTTTAAACGTTATAAGTATTATTTATACACATGTAAATTTTCAAATATGGTTGAGTGAAAAGATATCCGTTATTGGAAAAAGATCCACTTATCGCGGAATACTGAAGTGGTCCTTAAAATTAAAAGTACGACTCAATATTGAATAGCTTTTGAGTAACTGGTTTATTTTAATTTTAATATATTTTATATAATTATGAATATCATTACAGTTTTAGTCTACCACATTTGAGTTCTTGAGAACTAGTCAAAAATATATTTAAGCACAGACTAAGTGTGCATTTATTTAAAAACAAGTAACAAGTCTATGATTGTAATACGGGTTGATATATCGAAGCTGTCTTCTAACTAGTAGGTAAATAAATTGTCAATGTTCATGAAAACTGAGTTTTTGTTTAGATGAAATCATAAACTTTCAATCCAAGCTTCACCTGAAATACTCATTTTGATATTTATTTTATGATTTCAAAAATATTAAGTATATGAATGTAAAAATATATCTATCTTGATGAGATTCCATTCTCCTAGTAAATTTTAAACATATTTCAAGTAGAATGTCGTTTCTTGTAGTCAGAAACTTAATTAAATATTTTTGTTGGATATATCTTAAAATATGTATGTGGCATTTAAGTTAGTAAATGCCATCAAACCGATTGACTAATAAAAATAAAAGTTAATCATCTACGCTTATATAATACAGTTGTAAGGGTATATCCGTTTGTTTATTGAGGGCAGTGGCTAGATCACCATACAAACCCAAAAAATCGGCTTACCAGCTTTAAAGTAATATGTGTTTATATATAACTTTTATAATTACTTTAATATATTACGTTGAGGGTAATATTATTTTTCTTTATCCTCAATCAGTGGCGATAACACGATACAAACCCAAAAGCCCGGCTTGTCTTATTAATGCAACCATATTAATAAGACAAGCCGGGCTTTTGGGTTTGTATCGTGTTATCGCCACTGATTGAGGATGACCTATGGAAGGACTGATATAAAAAATATTTCATGGCATTCAAAAGCAGCCCTATTGAAGATGTGAATGAATATGTAGATCTATACAGATACCTGCGTACCTATATAATAAATTTATTTATAAGATAAAATGTATTGGTAACCTGCCAAACACATTGAAGTGTAATTAAAAGTTCTGCTGTCGATTTCATTATAATAAGAAAAATAAGTAGGTATATTTTTAATAGTTCCCTATTTTTATTACCGATTCAGTATTCCGCCGTAAGAGTAGCGCCAATAAACCAAGAATGAAACATTTAAAGCTAAAGGTTAACATGCCCATACTTAGGTTTGACTTATTATGAGATGAAAAACAAGCTAAAACGATATATATAAAAGCAGTTACCCAACTAGATTTGGTTTGATTGTGTAAAAATTGATGTGTTTGAGGAGTAAAAGTGATTAGAGAGTATAAATAGATAATAGAAGAAAAAAATATTCAAATATTCATTTAAATAACCTTTTATTTGTGCAATACAAAAAGAAAATAGCAGGGTGAAAATGTAAAAAAAACGGTACTATTCCTGAATTTCAGTGCATTCAATATTTGTAAAGGAAATCGGAAGAACGTTATGTTCGGCTTTATAACAAGAGCTAACATAACAGTATAAGAAAACCTTCATATATTTGAGTGTCTCGTCTTTAATTAATAAAACTGCCGAAGGCCACCAGAAAAGGCTTCATCATCACGTGAACGAACATATTCAGACCTAGTCTGAAATCTTAAAAGGACAAAACCCTTCTATTTACTGTTTAGTAATAGCACTGCGAACAAGTTTATTGCTGTGAAAGGAACATAACAAAAATATATCACTCTATGATAGAGACAATAAGAAAAGTGTTAAAGTTCACTATTTTAGTAAGAAATATATTATAATTTAGTTAGTTTAAGGTAGAAACCTCATTCAACCTCAAGTGTTAGGCTCTTGGTCTTGTGTTCGAGAGTTCACTCGCTAATCCATGCGTCCCGGGTTCGATTCCCTGGTTAATGGTTAAGTGTTTTTCATTTTATGAAACGGGCACTTATCCATCAGAGTTTGAGAAATTGGTGAATGTTTTGAAGCTTGCGCGCAGGCGGCACGTAAAGTTTTAAAACAAAAATTGGCGGATATTGGAAGCCTGTGAAGGTGGACAGCATAAAGCGCGCGGTTACGTGCTAAGCGATCCCGTGAGCCCCAAAAAGACATACCGGCCAGTCATAAGAAAAAAATATTTAAAAAAGTCTATATCGTGGCTGCAATAAAGCTTTTAAAGTCACGAGAGTCACCGCGTGGGATTGGTAGTCTACAATTAAATAAATGTTAGTCTAGTCTTAATTCTTATTAATCTTCATTTGTTTTATTGTCTATTTGTTTTATATTTAAGGTACAAATAGGTGTACCTACGATATTTTTATTATAATAATTGAAGGTACAAGTACAATACTTATTGATACTCAAATCCCTTAATAAATACTCATTTACTTGTTTTTAAAGTAATCCCTAGTTAAAAAGGTTTTTCTGTTTTTTTAAAGCAACTTTATTTTAATGAAAAGTCTGTGTTGAGTTTCAAGTGCTTTGCAGCAAGCACAGTCACGAGCAGACAAAACGTGACAGATGAAAATATAACGATTCAACATTCTGGATTTAACATATTTCTAACACCATTTATTCTATTGTCTTTTATTAACGCGAGTATCACACATTTAAATAAAATACTGTATACCGGATTAAAACGCGATTTATTATTTATATTGTTTAAATTATTAATCCCGACGTTTCGGATGCTTTTCAGCAACCATGGTAGCGGGGAGACTGTCTCCCGTAAAAACCATTTTATTTAAACCATTTATTCTATCGTTTGGGCATTAAATAGGTAGAAGCAAATCAAAGTTCATAGATTGTAAAAACCTGTGCATTATTATTTATTTAATAGATAACATTGATGCAGAATTGTTACTCGCGGAATGTCATCACGGCGCCCTCTCTTGGGTCAGCACGTGGAGCCCTGATCGCCTTGTTTGGCCGGCAGGGGAAGATCTGGTCGCGCCCTATTAACATAGGGCGGTCATTGGGTTGGCCGTTGTTATAAGCAGGCTCTGGTAATGATTGGCGGCGCTCAGTGCGGGTGTCGCATCAGCAGCGCAGAATTGTTAGTAAAAAAGCTTCATTTTAATGTAAGTAACAAATCTTTTATGAATATAAGTAATATCTAAGAAAATCCGAAAAGATTTGAACCGACAAGTGAGTACCTACACGTTAAAATTATACGGCTCTTTACGGCGCCATTACTTTACTACGCTTAGGATGGTATTCACATAACGTAGTTAAGGTTTTTATCATAAGATATGTATAATATAAGAATAAAAATATTAAGTTTTATATGATATGAGTAAATCCAACTGGTACTAAATACTCGATGCGAAATGTCTGTGTGCAACCGGATTTATTTGCTGACTGATTTATTTTATTTCTTGATGTAACTTATTTAATTGGATGTGGATTTATTCCATACTAGCGCCCCGGCTTCACACGGGTGCAATGTAGATGTACTATAAAAAAAATTGCCTGTAACTTGCTGATAGTGAAATAATTTTTAAAATCGGTCATGTCGTTTTTTGGGTTTATTCATAACATACAAAAGTCCAAAATTGCAAATCTTTCCTCTTTATAATATTAGTATAGAAGTAAAGATATCAAGTTAATTTCCCAAAAAATACTGGTTCGAATTGAAAAATTATTTTAGTCTTGGATAGCCAATTTATCGAGGAAGGCTTAATATAATAAATGTTTTATTCGATACTTTTCTGTATTTCATGAAGGGTAAAACTTATCTTTTGTACGGGATAGCCAAGCACAACAGGTTAAAAAGTAATAATTAATTAATGAATTTATACATTTTCAAGTGTGTTGGCATGTACATACAAGTAAATAAAATAGTGAGTGTAGTAAGTAACTGGCTATCTCGTTTAGTATCGATATAGGAAGTAATTTTTTATTCACTATAGTTGTTCATTGGACTCCTATTCTTTGTTTTGATACGTTCTCTTCGGATTTTTTTCTGAAAAAAACCTGATGTAGCAGATCTGAAAAGACATTCACGACATTATGAGCTTCGAGTACATACAAATATATTAATTAACAAAGGGTTAAATGATAGGTTCAGTTCAGATAAAATTGGGATATATATTTTTGTCAAAATATTTATGAAGTTTTCACTAAATAGGTATCTTTATTTTTAAATAATGCAATATTTATATTTCTATACCCGGGACCACTATACAAGCCCAACGGCCCGGCTTCCCGACGTTAACATTAATAGGACGTCCGGCTTGCTTTTGGGCTTGTATGGTGGTACCGCCACTAACTACACCTTACTTGTACCTCAATAACTATTGCATACATATTTAGACTTTATTTAGCTTATAAGCGTCAATGTCCGCTTTCAAAAATATTATAACTCGAGGCTTCGCGATTCAGGTACCATCTACAATATAATTATTATAAACTTGAGAAATAGCAAGATTTATTATCTATTATTTAAAATTGACCGCCTCCAGGGCTCAGTGATCAACGCAATGCTTTTAACACCGGAGATCTTGGGTTCGAATCCCGGGGAAACAAGATTTTTAAAAATGTTTCTTTCGGCCGGGGCACGGAAAGCTGATCACCTCTCTGTAAAGAGCAATGATCAGTGGAACAGAAATGGGTCTGCCCCATGCACCACTTGGGGGACTCGGGAATTTACTTTTTATTATTTAATAATTCTATATACTATTATATAATTACTTCTAAGTCCTAGGACATCCAAACATCATACATTGCATTACGTGGCAATGCTCTATGGGCTACATAAAGTGTAGAATACTACGTCATCACTAAGGAGTACTAGTAATAGCATTGAGATAATCTATTGGCCACAACCAATACGATAACCAGTAACTTATATATATATTATATAGATTTAGTTAACTCTGTTGCATATACCTACTCAGTCTACTGAATAGTTAGATTGTTCCTTAAGAGATAATACATGATTAAACATAAATATGGCTATGTATAGAGGTAATTTCTTCATTAATGGCATTTTCAGTTGTGTAAAAATGAATGGTACGCTATAAAAACTAGAATCGACCTCGGACCTAGGGACCTTCACCGAAATGGTACTAAAGTTCGATAACCCAGACCATTGTTCCGTGCGAATCATTCCATTTTATTTACCACAATCACGATCGAGTTCATGACTTCCGCATCATGGTGTTTGCAATTAAACTTATGATTGATGAAAAAATAATTACCTTTTACTCTACAATTAAATATTTAATCTTTTCCGCTCTGAGCCTTCTGCAATCCTCTGCAAGAGGATATGTTTTAAATTAAATTGAAGAAAGACACGTAGTTCATTGGCGTAGGCTCGATTGGTTGCGAGTTCGAGTCCAGCCGGGACGACATAATTATAATTTTCTATAAAAATATCGTATATATACATTCTCCAGGTCTAGTCACATAGGACATTAAACGGGTGGGAGGAATATCGAAATTCCGACCGGGTAACGAACCACCGTTCATAGATGGAAAAACCGTGAAGTGCACATTTCAGTGTCAATCTATAGATTTCTGAATTCTTAAATTCAAAGGTTGACAGCGCATCATGGACTGATGTTATGTGGCTGGGATATTACCTACCATCAAGGAAACCTCATCTGCCGTTATATAACATTAAAAAAAGTTTTAATCTGCTCTAAATATCTAAAATATCGCTGTATTGTAACTATTTCAATTTAGCCCATTTTTGAATGTGTCCTCAATAAATATTGCTATTTATAATTAATTGAAATATTTACAGTGAACCATAATATTTATATTATCGTGTTATTGAATATATTCTATATAATATTGAATACTAAGCTGTTATGAATCCAATAAATCTTGAAAATTTATGGGCATGCCATTTAGGCGTCTCTCGTCATAATATAATACTTACCGCTTCTATAGTTGATGTAACAAAATTAAATTAGATTTATCCTTCCCGGTAAACGGTATGTTTCAAGGCAACACTTTCGAGGTCAGATCATTAGTCCTTGTACTAAACTAGGCGGCGCGGGCGCACTGGTCGCCACAAGCCCCGATTCACTTCCGTTTCCTCCGTCTTTGTTAAGGACTTCCTTATACTTACCAGCAATGAAATAAAAACCACTCCTATTTATTATTCTAAATTCATTGGGGATCGTTTGATTTTAAATTTCGTAAAAATACATAATTAAAGCTATCAAAACTCTTTCTCTTTCTTTTTTTAAAATTAATTTTACGTCTGGAATTCTAAATAAACTTTTAATTATTACTTAAGTATAATGTTTCAATTAGTTATCGCTCAAAAACATTTGACTTCCTCATTTTGGAAATCTTCTTACCCAAATTCATTTAAAATATATATATTTTTTGCTATAGAATAACCGTTGCAATAACCAACGGTCATAACGTATTTCATGACAATAATACCCAAATCTCTATCATACAACTTATCAAATATATATTTCTTTTAATTTGTAAATATTTTATGGAAAATTGTACACAAATAGCTTGTGAAACAGGTGAATTTCGCTTGTTATATTTCAACAAGTGGTATCACTGATGTACCTGTCGTACACCTACCTGTGTTGAGATTCACCCCCAACCTTAAAAGACCTTCAAATAAGGGGTGGCTTACAATGCCACAGAAATACGAGCGTGAGAACCGTTTGTATGAATGGGAAAATACTCTAGCACCTGTAGGTAAAGATGCGGAGGCAGTTATACTCTTCTATTATGTTATTCCAATACGAACTCATTGGCTTTTTGTAAATGTCAAAGGTTTATGGGAATCTCAAAGCGGTCGAAGATTGTTGCATTGATTTTCAATAGGTGTCGTTAAGTTTTCAAGCTACATCTAAAACTTACATCGTAACAAATGTGCCCTTGCAATTTGTGTTACATTTGCACCAATATGATAGTCAAAAGTTGCACAAAGATTCTAGATTTTTGTTTTTCAGATCTTTTTCTAAGCTTCTCAATCCTGAATTATAATTGTGTACTCCAAAGACTGTTATATATTATGTTCTCACTATTAAAAAAGAGATATTCGGCATACAAAATATTATTTAAGTTTATTACACATAAATAACTAATTATGTACTATAACTAACAATTAAAATTAATATAAAGACGCATCGATGGGTCGTGGGTTCGAATCCCACCGGGACCACATTTTTATAATTTTCTGTAAGCATGTTTTCCCCACGTCTGTCAATTTCGGGCATTGATCGGGTGGGAGAAATATCGAAATTCCGACCGGGTTACGAAACACCGTTCATAGATGGAAAAACCGTGAAGTGCACATTGCGCTGTATATAATTAATTATTAATGATATAATATATTTCATTTTATTTACTTTTAATATTTAATAGTGAGTGATATCTTGTCAATAATTAATAGTATACTATAAGTTAAAAATATAATGTACGTATTACTTTCTTTTTCAGATTTTTTACATCTCAAGTACCTACTCTCTGAAGAAAATGGCGCGCTTTAGGAGAGGCCTACGTCCAGCAGTGGATGCATACAGGCTGAAGAAGAAGACCTACTCTCTGAATTATTAGTTGAATAAAGAATCGAAAATATAATTTAAGCCGATAATAATTTAAGAGAGATAAACGAACCCACACTCCTGAAGGTGGCCCCTAAATAACTCATCTAGGTACCAGTTTCCTTGAGTGTGAAACGGACAAATTATGTTTTTAAATACAAATGTATAGAGTAACATAGGCATACCATTCTTTTTCTTTCTTTTTTTTTGTGCACATCTACATTACATCCGTGCTAAGCCGGGGCGGATGGCTAGAAAGTTATGTGATAAGTAATTTAACATTCTTTCCAAGCAGTCGAACGAATGGACCCATAATCTCGTAATGTTGTTGTTCTAGGCTAGTCACATATCACGTAAAGCGTGACAATAAGATTTGCAAATTTAGACCACGAAATTCATATGACTTTTCATGAGTTAACGGTTCTTGAATAATTAAAAGATTTACAATAGATTATTTGTCTAAGTAATGGGTTTGTGCTGATTTAATAAATAATTCATCCAGTTCGTTAACTTTGTTCCAGAAAAACGACGCAATTTTTCTTAACTATCTGATATTTATAATATTATAACTAATGACAGAATGCTATTGAATGTTGATTATTGTAAAATAATTGCCGTCGAATTGTAGTCTATGGTGTGACGAAGCTAATAACTAATTCATATATAGAACGGAAATCCAAAGCATTGAAGATGGATCCAAAGATGTCAAAGCAAAAATATTAACAAATAGTAAATAATATATAATAATATTAAAAGATAAATAAAGCCACTTGATGTTATATTTTCAGTAAGAAATCAATTTTAGCGTTTGACAGATTTTCTATTGAAGAAAATTTAAAAACTCTTAGTTAAATGATATCATTCAAAAAATTTAAAAAAGTTCAAAAAATGTTTTGTTTTTTTGGGTAAGCATTTTATGCAACCTAATACATAATATACTTATGTGGGCAATTGCTTAGATAAAATAACATGAAACGGTTCCAACGCTTGTTAGCAAACCTCAAGGCTTTATTGTTACAACCTTGAGTGCGCACAGGCACATGTATAAACTACTTATGAGTAAAAGGTCACCTATAACATTTTTTTTTCATTTCGTAAAAAAATGCTTCAAACTTCCAAACAGTACATTAAAATTTTTACTAAAACTACCTGTTTGGAACAGCAATATCAAGATTTGTGATTTTTAACTTTCCTAAACAGGTTTTGGTGTTTTAATGTTATAATGATGTATTTGATAAATATTTTAATAAAATTAAACAGGCAGTACCGTTTCTCACCTAATTAGCTAATATAAAAAATCGCGAGCGTCCTTTATTATTGGTGCCTACGAATGACACATTTATGTTTGAAATTACCAACGTAAATGATATAGGATGATGTTATTTCCTTCATATGTTAATTATATATCTGCAAACAAAACACAACTCTATTTTCACGAAACAAGCAATAAAATTATTTGATTATATCACTCACATATGATCTATAAGATGTATTGGTAAATGTGCTTTCAATTATTAAAAGGCTCGAAGACAGTAAAGAAGAAATGGATTATAGATTTTAGTACTTTAGTTATAAGAGTGAAAATGGTATTTAATGTATGAGATTTATGGCATTTTCAGATGTAAAGCCAAGTATTACGCGTAGAATATGCGCGGAGGCCAGTGAGGGCGATGGCTTCTCGGAGACACGTGAGCTTACCGTTAACTTGCACACCAGGGCCTCCAATATGTTGAAAAGAAATGTAACGATAGCAGAAAAAGTACATTTCTTCTAATTGGCATTAGGAGCGAACCGTTCATAGATCTGATTCGTAAGTTCTAATTTAACACTATTTCTACCACGATTTTGTTGAATACCTATTTCGAACAAAAGGTGTTTCACAACTTTGCATTTAAATGTAAGGAAAATTGTACCGCTAAATAAATTAAACATTTATTTTACGAAAAGTTGAAACATCAATTGAGAAAAAAATTTTAAACCTAGAAAACAATGTCAAGTTAAAATTTTAAAATAGTGTTAATATTGTTATATCCACCAACATTTTTAAAATGTATCTTACTATTCGAAGCAATGATCGACGAGCTAGACTTTGAGGCCTTGAATTCGATTTATTTGAAGGCAAAGCGAATGACAGGCTGATTTTGCTTGGCATAATATACCATTTTTCATAAAATAAAATATCATACTATTCATATTTGCTTACTTCTAGTATTATATGAGCTAAGTTTGTGTTTATATGAAAATATTTGCCTCTACCGAGTCTTGTAGAATGGCACGAGTTTCCATCAAATATTAAATGTTTAAATTTAACCCAAAATCAAGGAAATGTACTTAATTTCACGACTACCTACTTTGAATTTTATTATTAGGGCCCAAACTGCAATTAAAGCAACATTTTGGGGTACATTGGTGTGAGATGGGAATATAGGGTACCATTTAGGAACAAATTCCTACTAGCAACCGAAGGAACTACCAGGAATACTGATGGCGACTGAGGATGGATTATCACGTTGACACCAGCACATTCCTCCGACACTTCTCACCTATGGTAGCTCGATAGGGTTGACTTTTCAACTTAAAAATTATCATTAAAATCTACAAAAGCGAGGATCTTCTCCACGAGTTAGTTTCGCCGCTGCCGCTTCGCGTCTCATCCGCGGAGCGTGCCGGTGATCGCCCGAGTGCGCAATTTCTGCGCCCACTCCAACGACCGCCCTATTTTGTTAGGGCGCGACCCCGCTTCCCCCTGCATGCCATCTTCTGGCGATATCAGGGTTCCGTCAAGACAACACGTTTCGTTTTCGAGTTAGTTAGTAAACAGTCGTTGATGGAATGAATATTTAATGTTACCTGTGTAACAGTCTTTATTGTCTACTATCCAAAAATATGGTTAGCATGATAACTGATAATACGTCCTTGGTGTCAACAGAGCAGCTATCCAAAAAAATGTTTAAGTGGTACAGTCATGTGTACTCAGGAGTGAATTATTAAAGTTCAGAATAACTTTAAAGGTCGATCTTTCAACTCAAGCTGTCATGATAATGTAAATAGGTCGATCTTGGTTAAATCTTTTTGCATAACATGAGCCAAAAGAAATTCGTAAAGCCATATCCTTGTCTCTCTCTATCCTCATCGATAACATATTATATGTATCAGTGATGTAAACTTGAAGTTGCCTTATTTGGGGATTTTGAATATATGTTTACAGAGCTAATCTGAAACTAAATTGTAGGTAGTAAAATACATATTGGATTACACTAAAGTGTTACACCAAAACAAACGTTGTTTATGATCGCTATTTACGTTTTAATATATAATCAAAACGAGATAGATATTATTTTAATATATTAGGTAATTGACTATAAAATTCTAATTAAATAACGCTTTTTGTGACTTAAATATAATTTAGAATTTTCGCTTAAAAGCTCACTTAGAACTCATTTTGCTTGTTCTAAAATTTCAAAATTGCTTTTAGAGAGAAAATCAATGCCCAGGGAAAACCTACTTAGAAAACAGCTACATATCTCTGAAAGTTTGCAGTAGTGTTCGGTACTATATTGTGTCAAACGAACTAAACTATACTAGGTGAGTTTGTGAAAGATGTTATGGGTTAATATGAAAAAAAGTCAACATTCATAAGCACTCTACCACTTCGGATGGACTTCTTCAGTACAGTAACGTGATGCGAAATATATTGTAATTTAAAGAAAATCTAAATATTATCTTCAAAGTAAAATAATAAGCTATGTATATAAACTTTTAAATACAATACTTTGATGTGAGTTTTTTTAAAACGTTTTTAGTTATCACTCAAACGTGACCCATTTGACCAAATAAATACGGGTACCTTTAATTAGTTTGGTAGGTATATTGTTTATCTCATGCTGATTCATAACTTAACCGAAATAAGTAAGCCGGTCTCTGTGTTCCCATTTTTTGCCACAAACAACTTTAGAGGGCATTAACCCTCTCTCTTTCTCTTGAATAAAAACATGTAGCTCTGAGCTTCACTGAACTTCCAAACCAATGCCGAGGCAGTATTGAAAAAGTCATGAACATAAAATTCGTTCAGTTTAATTGTAACTTCTAGATAATTTGTTTTATCGACTTTTTAAGGGTTTTTCTATAATGATAATTGTATTGCTGAAATGTATGGACGCGCATAACTTCGGAATGACTGCACTAAATTGGATAATTTTTGGATAAGGTTTGTATGAAAAAAAATATTTGAAAAGTCTTACAGAATTGTCAAAAATGTGAGTTTAAACATTTCTATAGATAAAGGGATCAAATCAATGATATAAACATATTGATTTTCATTTATCAGTCGGTATTGTAAAGGGGGAGATTTGCTCTCATTTTCTTCATTAGTATAGCCGTGCGAAGCCGGATCGGGCAACTTGTATTATATTAAAAATATACTAAAGTCAATGTACTTTAAGATTTCGTCATAAAAATACATTTTGTTTCCATAATGATCTATAGAAATTGAAATTCGTATCCTCATTCTGTGAGAGCAATAAAATCTAATCGTGTCGCTGCCGCCCACAGAAGCGTTCGAATGACGAAAGCGTTATTCCACTTCGCGATTGAGGACCTTACCCTAGACATTGGCTACGCAGTAAGGTTGTCGCCGGTCGCGGTCATCGGCCGCCCCCTCCCGCTCCCTCGCGACCTCTTTACCACCACTGCACTGCAACTACTTCACAGAGCCAACTATTGCTATATCAGATACACTATTCACGTTCGAAGCTAAGAAAAAAACGTGTAAATAGCAACACTTTTAATATAACATAGGAAATTATTAAATAGTAAATATTGAATTGAATGAAACGTTCAATAGACATACGAATCCTACACATCTATGAAGTTAATGCTAAAAATGTTAGTAATTTTATATTTAAATAGTAGTTAGTTTAAAATAGGCTATATCTATGGACCACACACCTCTATAAAAAGGGTTGCCCTTGAAGAAAAATATTTTCGATATTTTTTTCAAAACATTCAATTCCGTGACTATTTTAGTATCGAGTATTGCACAATATTGTCTTAATTGCAGCTTACAATTAGCTCGTTCGTCTGATTTGCTCCAGTTGTTACCGATTAAGTTTTTACAATGTTCGAGGCAGGTTTACAGTTAACTTTGCGAGTTGTTGCCAAGTTATGGTGAGTTAAAAGAAATCTTATTGTGTAAAATTGATTAGGGACTGTCGGCGTTACTACGAATGCTATGTTGAAGAATTTAACAAGAGTCACGAAGCTATTAACAACTTGCACCTTTCTTACTGTTTTAATCAATTTATATAATAAATCAATCTGGCTCCATTGCTATGCAATATTTAATTGCACAATTACTTCCAACCTTTTTAAAGTATTAATATATATATTATGTATATATATAAAAATTATATGAAATAATCGGTAGTACACAAAAAATATTAATTTACAAATACGTACGGTCTATAAATAGTGTTCGTGTGTAATTTTCATTAAATTAATTTATTTAATTATATTGAATTCGATCTCTTCTTTTTAAATTATTGCGAAACATTTCAATTTGTTACAAATTGTATTACATGAAATATGTGCTATACTTGATATCATTGGTATTTTTATAAATGTCACTTTGTATTTTATTTTTAAACAAGTTCCAATAACGTTACTGTAAAATAAAATAAATAACACTTTATAAATAGAGTATGGATGAACTTTCAAATACATATGTATGGCTTAGGTTAGATTTTATATTTTATATTAGGGGGGAAACCATGCGATTTTTGTATTATTGTGAAAATATATTATATTTATTTCTGTAATGAAAATCTAGCAAGTTAAAATTGCATAAGTCTTCAAAACAAATAGGAACCTCAGACTCGTTGAATTCTAATATACGGAATTATTTATATATGTATAATAAAAATAAATTTCTGCTGAAATGTAGTGATTTTGGTAACATGGTGATTCAAGTTTTTCATGTATTTTGATTAAATTATCATTATTATCTAAAGCAATGATTTATGAATTAATGAAAAATTTACTCTTGACCTGATAACAACATTATTAAGCAATACAATTTACATAGGTCCTATTACTTAAAAGTATTTTCTTGCAAGCAATTTCAGAAGACAGCTGTTGTTGATTGTTGATATATTTTAATGGTTTTTTAACTAATAATTAAACCATTAAAAAAAATATTCAGTTATTTTCAAGATTCTAGTTTATACTTCATATTTAAAATCTGAGGACAATATTATTAAATGTATAAGTTACTTTGCATTATTTTTCTATCCTCTTCCCAAACATAACTAATTGACTGAACATTTTCATGATTAATATTTGTAACTAAAGTTATAATTATTAGGTGTGATTCATGTCATTTAAATGCAGACCACGCACATATTCAGTTCAATGTGTGCACGAAGTATCTAAGTCGACTTCTAATATCAACATACTCGAGTACAATATAGAATACTTCCGTAGTTTTATGAGGGCACCCGCATTGCCATTTATTTTCACTGATTACCTACTGATTACATCTTATACTATTTTTTTGCAACAACAATAGATAAAATTTGCACTAATTCTGTATGAATTTTGTACTGTAATGTGCAATAATTAATGTGTTACTAGCACCTTTATCTTAAGCTTTTAGCTTTGCGGTCGAGGTCCATGGCACCTATCAGTATGGGTTATTTTTCTAAACACAGTATGGCCAAGTGTACAATCCCCTCCCCGAACTAATAAAATGTCTAGAAAGGCCAGTGAGTTATAATTCTCCTTCTCCATAGGGAATTTAATGTTACTGTGTATGGAGTTAAGGTGGTCTAGAAATACCTGCCTTGGCAGGGAGGAGACTGTTGTATTTAAACCATTGCATATTTACAAAGTTAAAGATTTATCGTACATTATATTTTGAAAAAGTGAAGTCAGATTTGCATCATCAATTATCATACCGCTATTTTTAGGACTGTACAGTGACTTTCCGTTCGTAGTGTTCTTTGTTTGCTATTCACGTATAGGTGAATATGTAGTTCTTGTTTGAGATCACTGAATTACAATGCACAGCTGTCAATCAATAAATTATTGATATCTTTGTATTAGATTGTTAGTGGCTACGTTACGTTTTTGTAATTCTTTAGATAAATTTGAATGTCAGAATATAATTGTCGCTTTGTACAAGTTAAAACGTAAATGTCAAACATCTTTAGATTGTTTTGTTCATTACATTGAATAAATTAAATACATTTTAATCGTTATGTTGTTAGTTTTTTTTGTGTTATATTTAGAAAATACAATCTAATAATAGCTAAATAATTTAATTTCCATTGTTTTATATTGCGTTAACAATATTTAAAATGTAAACAACAATAAAATCAAGTAAATATTATCATATTATTAGGTTTTATTATTATTATATTATTTTCTAAGTGTAGGTTTTTGACACAAGCGAGAGCTGGTTCCAAAGAGTGGTCGTACTTGTAAATAATTGCCTCAGGAATCAGTGTTGATCGCCAGACACCGAGATGATTTCGCACAACTTGCTTCTACCATACCGGTATATTTATTTCTATAAACATGTTAAAGCTTCGTCTGGTCTTTTTTAGTTGTAAATTGAATTTAATTTGAACACTGTAAGTGCAGATAATAGGGCTGAAATTAATTTGATGAATTATATGAATAAAAGAAATATAAATACAGTAAAAAGTTATTACATCATTGACCAATTACCTGTGGCGGGGATATCAGGCGAAGGTATACCTTATATTCCGTTTTAATCCATCTCTTAGAATATTAAACTTGTATAAAACAGGTACCTATATCTATACTAATATTATCTATACTATCTATACTTCTATACTAATACTAATACTAATACTTATACTAATACTAATACTAATTATAAAGTGGAAAGATTTGTATTTTTGTATGTTTGTATTTTTGTATGTATCGAATAAACTCAAAAACTACTGGACCGATTTCAAAAATTCTTTCACCAATAGAAAGCTGCATTATCAGCGTGTAACTTATTTTTATCTAAATTGCACCCGTGCGATGCCGGGGTGTTTTGCTAGTCATATATAATCTATTTATATATCTATTAATAATATCATTGGCAAAATAACATTAATTCGATATTTAAAAAGAAAAAATGACGCAAAAGTTCTTGCAACACACTAAACTGAAAAATAACAAGCCTTAAATATTCAAAAACATCAAATACAACCACAGATTCTTAGATATGTCATCGACACAACTGCCGCTGACCTGGTATTCATCATCTGGTGTTTAATGGTCAAGTCAATGAATGAGATACTCTGTTGTCACACTACAATAGGTATCTGTTTAACATATTTATAAATAATGCTTTAATGTTACCTGTCATTGTAATATAACGATTAAAAAATCACAGCGTTTGCTACGTCATCAACATATTATATGAAGTATTCTACAGGAACGCCGTTGTATTCCTAGGTCCTGTGACCAAAGACTTCTTGAAAGTATTTCCACTTTGCCTTATCATATTATGCAGCCTAAATGTAATTTAAGGCCAAAGAAGGACGATTTTTTTAAAGTGAAAAAACATTAATTTAATTTATTATTTCATTTCGATTATTTTTAATATGTCACTATCGGCACGCTTAAAGTTTCTTTTTTATTGTTGAGAAATTCTGTATTAAATAATTAATCTACAAATTCGCCTAATTTTATTCTGGAATAACTCTAAAAAACTAAACGTAATACTGTAATAAAAAATATGTTACAAATGCATCAAGATAGATGCACATTTTGAACTATACCTATAACAGTTTGTATCCTAATCATCGTACATATCAGTGTCGTGCCAGTTGGTTAAAAATGTATATCCGCGGATACGGATCCGAATACGGATATTTAGTATCAAGATCCGTGGATACGGATCTTAACCTTCTTACTCAATTAGTGTCGACGCGCGTTATCATAAATATATTTATTTATTTAGTTTGCAATATAAAAGTGCCAAATATTTGATTTTAATATGAATTTAATACTTTTTCATTGTTTCCTAATCACCTATATATAACGGATACGGATATTGATGCGGATCTTTCTTCTCCCTCAGATATCCGAGGATACAGATCCGGCACATCACTAGTACTTATCTATTAACTGTCAATTACTTATACAATTAGCATACAACCAACAATAGAATCAACTTTAACCTAACCTTACGCTTGATAACTTAATTGCTCAACTTTGAGTAAAACTGAATACAAATTATTGATTAACAAACAGAATTAGTTATCTAATTACACGAATAAATAATTTTTACACTGTAATTATACCATGGTTTCCGCTAAGTTTATCATATTTAAATAATACATTCGTAATATAAACAGAGAAAGGAATAAAATTATAGAATAATTTTGTTCGTTATTGCAAATAGGGCGGCGATCGACTGTTGTATAATAGGACATTGGCGTTATTAAATATGTATGATCAACGTAAGATATAGGCATATAATAATTGCAGAGACAATATACGCGAGTATCACACATTTAAATAAAATACTGTATACCTGATTAAAACGCGATTTATTATTTATATTGTTTAAATTATTTATCCCGACGTTTCGGATGCTTTTCAGCAACAAACTGTTTTTTTCGTTGCTGAAAAGCATCCGAAACGTCGGGATAAATAATTTAAACAATATAAATAATAAATCCCGTTTTAATCTGTTATAAAGTATTTTATTTAACCAGACCAGAATTTAAAAAATACATTTTATTTTAATTGTTTTTTTTAAGATTAGAGTTAGTGTTCAGATTTAATAACTCATTGAAGTATGTACTCGATTTGATGGAGCCTAATATACATTTTATTTTAATGTAATCATGCTGTGTGGTCGAGGAAACAGTTAGTTTCGCCATCTGAGATTAAATAAATTTCCATTTAAAATTATAATTGTCAACATTAGCTACAACCAAATTATAAATATGTTGTTGTATTCTTATTTAACTACAAATCTATATATATAAAAGAGATTTCCACCTATATAGTCACTCATCACGATATCTCTGGAACCATAAGGCGTAGCGACTTGAAATATGGTAGGAATATTCCTTTCGCCGAGTAGAGGTCAGCTAAGAACGGATTTTACGAAATTCAACCCACAAGGGGGGTTGCGGGGGCAATTGCTAGTTTTGATATAAATGAATCATTTGGAATTGAATGAAATTAGTAATTCAGGCTGTTTGACAGTTAGGGGCATCTTCTGAATACCAGATTTATAACTGAAACAAATGCTGATGAAGGGTCCTTTTCGGCATGACACAACATAGTTAAGTCCAAAATTGTATTTTATAGAAAAATCTGTCAAAATAAGAGATACCTACCATAGTATTATTAACATCTCACATAGTAAAGGTGTAATAGGATTGTAATGACCATAGAATTAGCGTCTCGAATGCTATGACATAGAAACCGTGTCAGCGACACAACATTAGCTATGACATTTTGTAAGGAGGCCAGAACGCATGAATATGCATACTCTTTGTCAGCCAAACAATCTTGAACTCCCTGGCCATTCGTCGCACTTGAAATTTGAAGATATATTTCATATCCTTAGGAAAAACCATAAAAATGCTTTCGCGTTTTATGTGGAGACAGGAGAATAAATATACATACGTTTAAATAAATCTCATTTTAATATGGTATGTCTTTTAATTTAAATTACTTTCACTAGATTTTTTGGTTAGATATAATGGATATAATAAAATACCTTGTACCGGATTAAAACGCGATGTATTATTTATATTATTTATCCTGACGTTTCTGAGATGACAGCTTTCTGATTTGAAATATCACAAAGTTACCTAAGTGTAGTAATTAGTCATTTTAATAAAAGACAATATTATGTTTGAATAGAAAACAAAACTCTATTTTGAACACCTATAATTAATAAAAATACAATAGTTAAAATTTAAATAGTGTACAAAAGGCGGCCTTATCTCTAAGAAGCGATCTCTTCCAGACAACCAGGGAAATTAGAAGATTAATTAAAAAACATAACAGATAGATGAAAACGTAAAGAAAGGTAAGGTAAGTAAGGGTAGTGCTCTAAAAAAATAACAAAAGAGATAATAATGTACCTACAATAAATAAATGAATTAAGTGGTGCTGTCAGTGATTATTTCCTTGTTACGTACATCTATATACGAGAAAGTTGTGTTAGTTACACCGTTTATAACTCAAGAACGGCTGTACCGATTTTAACGATATCTTATTTGTTGGATTCCTCTATGTCCGGAATAAGATATAAGCTATTAAAATATTGGAAAAAATCAGAAAAAAAATATATTCATAAAATTAATTATAAAATAAATTAGATTCGGAACTCCGCCATCTTGACAGCTCACATCATGCATTCTTAACTTTTTTGGAATAACATAATATGTCCACTGCAAATCAGTGACATATTAGACAATTATAGTGGGTAAATGGGCATATTCAAATTTAAGAATAATTATATAATGTCGAAACCAAAATTGTGGCAGAACAACGTCTGCGGGTTCCACTAGTAAATTTATAAAAAAATAATATGGAAAGTAATCTAATAAATCGTAACAGTTTATTTTATATCGCATAAGTTATCCAGCGAACCCATTACCAAGACCAATATAATTAAACTCGAAAACCCATAAAATGCAATAAATATCAACTTTACGGACTTCACCGGTTTCAACGGACTTGGGGTGTTAACAAGTCCTGAATAACGAGACACCGTTCTTGTTACCTACTTCTCGAGTTTTAATAAAATAATTATTTTCCCCATTTATTGCTCGGTAAGAAGCAACTTTGCGTGTGTCCAAATCTAAATTCACATACCTGCAATATCTTAATTGCCATATCAAAAATCATATATTTTCGTAAGTTGTCCGTTATGTGCCTCATAAAATCCAAATTTTGATATAAAGTAACAACAAGTCCGGTTACATAAAACAATAGTGTCGATTCGAAGAAACAAAAATATTTTTATCATCACTCTTTTTAAGTTAGATATCGACAGATGAGCATGAGGTTCACTTGATAGAAGGTGATACTTCAGCCACAGAACATAAATCAATGATGCGCTATCGAACTACATACTTTTTACTTCGAGCATTCTGAAATTCATTCTGAAATCCATAGACTAAAACCGAAACACGCAATGTGCTTCACGGTTTTTCCATCTATGAACGGTGGTTCGTTACCCGGTCGGAATTTCAATATAATTCACCCAATCAATGCCCGAAGTTACTAGACGTGGGGAAGTCATGCTTATAGAAAATTATAAACATGTCGTCCCGGTGGGTGTTCTACCGAACGCGCCAACGAGCCTCGACTACGACTCTAATCCGATACTGGCCCCTGCCGAATATATTCCACTATCCATAAATGCTTTTTTTTTAAGAATAGGTACCAAATTAAATAATACATTTCGTACATTTAAGTAGTAAAAAATACAAGAACAGTAAAATATAGAGTGAGCGTATCTCTATATTATTTTTTATTATTAAATGCCTGAACATTAAATATGCTCACCACGTCGCAATGATATACTTCCTAATGTTTACCGGTTCGCAGATTCATCTTACACCAAGGACTTGATGTTATCTAAGTTATACTAGAAGTAAGCTAACAAAGTAACACATCTTTACGTTTTTGTTTTCTTGTATTAAATTCTGAGAACTGGCTTAAAATTATTATTATCATTGCTATCAATAAGTATATTTTTGTACAATAATATTAAATATTACAATGATTAATTAAAATTTTCTATTCATAAACAGTGAGTTTCCAGAAAAGATATTAAAATAATTCAGCCAACTGTAAAGTACTCCACTTTAATTAATCTATCTATACTAATATTACAGAGAAAATAATTTGTTTATTTGTTACGTATTAACTCAAAAACTATTGGACCGATTTTAAAAAAAAATTCACCAAAAGAAAGCTACATGATCAGGGAGTAACATAGGCTTTTACTAGTAAACATATGGATCTCTACTAAAACTTCAAAAATGGAACCCAAAATGTTAAAAAATTATAAAGAGACAAGATTTGTATTTTTGTTTATGACGAATAAACTCAAAAACTACTGGACCGATTTTAAAAGTTATTTCACCAATAGAAAGCTTTTTTGAAACATTATCAGATTATTTTTTTGCAATCTACAATCTACATTGCACCCGTGCGAAGCCGGGGCGGATCGCATGTACTATATAATGCAGAAAAAATATTATTCTACAAATAAAATAGGAAAATATATGTGCAACAGTCTGCCATATAGCGGTCAATAGATTTCTTTGAAACTATCTTAGGAAGAAAATATTTATATTTGTGCATGCTGACTAACAATAGCAAAAGATAATGTTTTAGTTTGAAAGAATAGATTAAGAAGAAGATCAACAAAGAGGCAAAAAGCAAACCGTGCCTAGCAAGCCGTTCAATTGCTTTATCGAGGAAAAAAGTAGAATAATGTTTGGGCATAGAACGTGCCTCGTAAGAATCGTTATCGTACTCTTTAACCTAATAAAACATATGTACCTTAGAATAGATCGGATAGGCAAACTATTCCAACACTTATTAATATTGATTCATACTGCAGTATTTCATCTGAACGCAATAGAATGTCAAAACATATTTTTGAGGAATTCGGAAAGATGTTCGATATTCCTAAGCTCAGGTACAGAAATATGCATCATGAGTTCTCTCTTCAAATTTCAGTGCGGAGTAACGACTGCACAAACAAATATTATGGCAGAGTTGAATTTATATGAGGGCTTTACATATCCTGAGCATCAATTTTTATACAGCAGGTGCAGTTTTAATGTCAAATCTTATGAATTAGTATGGTAACAAGAAAGCACATTGAAAATAATATGAGCTCCCAAAGCAAAGAGCTAGCACCTGTCTGTGATATAAAATTTGATACAATCAAGACACAGACAATGCAATCTCAAGCATTTATATTTTGTAAACTGCATATCCAGACTTTCCACTTTATGAAAATTATTTAATCTGTGACTCTCTACAAAATATACATGAAATTAGTCATATGAACGCAGGTGCATTTCTCCATTAAAATTTTCGTCGGTAATTAATTTTCGCAGATAGCTTTTTAAGTGACTATTGCAAATCAAAGTAATTAGGAAACGTTTCTTATAAAATTTGTTCAATTAAATTCAATTCAAAATTAAATTGATAACAAGAACATATGTCTGGAATTATTATTCTGGTAATTAAAAGTGAATTCCCGCATTCCCGTAGGGCCATATGGTAGATATATTCATTTGTATTTTTTAATGATCATTTTTCTGTAAAGGCAAGTAGTTAATCAGTCTTCTATGCCCTGTCTGACCAAAACAATTACTTCAAACATTCAAATCCAAGTCTTTTGGCGCTAAACGCAACGCGCTTACCACTGCACCACGGAGACAAGCAATATATTCCCACGTTTAAAAAGATGTCGAAATTATTCAATGGGAACCGTATCAATGTCTGGGTTTCATAATCTCATACATTCTGTTAATGAACTATTAAAACGTCCGTCACACCTGCGGAAAGAAGCTTTTCTCGGTAGTTTCGTAATGGTCCGGTCTGTGTCTCGGTCAGGGCCAGCCAGCGCGAGGAAGTATGATCGTGTGAGGAGGTAAGGGAGGAGGGCAGAGGGGAGTGAATGTGCGCCGGCGCAAAGCGGAACGCTAGATCGTGCTGCACCGCCAAGCGCGACCGCTAAAGCCACGAGACTTGCATTGCAACACCACTATTGTAACAAGTTTTATTTCAGGCCCTTCGCGATCTAGTTAGAGCCCTGATTTGAATGCCCGCTCTAACAATGTGAGTTGCGCCTTCGTGATATGCAAAGAAATGGAGTTGTTAGAACTTGTCTCGTTAGATCCATTCTGAGATCTTGGGCCCCTTTTTGAAACAATCAAAAATAAATTTCCTTGAATTTGATCGTTTAAAGATATAAGGAAATAACTTATGGTTACGTGACAAATTCAAGTTTTCTTTAGCAACCTAACTCTTGGACACTTTTGGAATGGATTGATCAAGGCCTGGATCCTATACGATATACCAACTGAACAGTGGCGGATTTACCAGTAGTCTGAGTAGGCTTGAGCCTAGGGCGGCAGATTTTAGGGGCGGCAAATTTGTTGACCAATTTTTTTTAGCTGATTTATAAAAATCACAAAGATTTTGTTGATATCTTATAGAGTCTTCTAGACATTTTGTCGAAGACTTTTATCTCTTCCCTTTCATTTTATTTTAGTTAGTTTAGTTTAGGAACTGCAGACAGTTGTAGTAACTAGTAAGTAGTAGGTAAGGGCGGCAAAAAACTAACAGCCTATAGCTTGGAAATGAGTAAATCCGCCACTGCATCTGAATATAGAATGATCTAACGTAATGAAGTAGCAAATTAAAGCATCACATAGTTGTCCAATAGATATGAATGCCGCGTAACCGGTATCGTAAGTGGCATAACGTTACCGACATTGATGTAAGTGTTGAACATTAAAGTAAGTCTCCTATCAAAAAAAACTGACATATTGACAATTTTTACCGCGATTTTATGTATATCTATTTCGACCAAAAGGTATTTGGGCTGGCACCTTTGCCTTTGAATGTAAGGAAAATTATACCGCTAAAGAAATTTAACAATAGAAAAAGTCGAAACATGAATTGAGAAAAAAATATTAAACAATTTCAAGTTAAAATTTTAAAAGGTGTCTTTGGTAAAAATAGTGTTGACCATTCATTTTGTTTATATTCCAGATAATTCAACTAAAAAAATAAGTATAATTTTTTGACTGTTCACAGAAGGCCCTTACTAATTTCAATCATATTCAATATATTAAATTATGATTACGTCAAACTTTATTAATTAACAATATCCAATATTATCAACAGCAAGAAAAGCAATTTCCATTAAGTCAAACGGCAAACAGAGGTCATCGATCTTGCAGACCAGTATGACCGGATCTCCGAGGAAACTTTTTATGTGACCGGCGACTGGGCGTCATGTTTACTCAAGAAACACGACCGACATTGCTTATATACTTCAAATCTATTATCACATAAACGTATACAGTTGCGGACAATATTTCGCTAAATGCCCTCATCAAATCAGAGTTCAGAGTCTCATGAAGAATTTGTAAGTACAAGGTAGGAGGAGGAAGGCGAATCATTCCACGACAATTGTGATAACAGATCAATGTTATAAAATAAATTATTGTATATTAATTATCATTGTGATTAATCCAACCTTAAAACATAAAAACCTATGTAAAACGTATGTGATTACATTATAGAGAGGAGATGATTTAAAAATTTCAAAAATAAAATACGTATTTAAATGGATTTAAAACTAACTAGGATTGAGAAATATTTTCAAAATTTTCATAAATATACATAATTTCTATTTTATAGATATTGCACTGTATTATTCAGTTACGACTTCAAAACTCAAAACGTTTGGTTTATTTTCTTTCTCTTAACTTAAAAATTAGTGCATTAAAAGTGAATACAATGCCAATAGTCCATACTATGCTTTAGGAACAGACAAAAATGATCAGACTCCCTTTCAATATAATTTCACTGACTAAACTCTGTAAATCCCGCTATATGACCCATACGCATTAGGGCAGTGTGTGTTGCTTAAGCGCTAAACTATACAATATACATATCGATATAGGAGTCGTCCGCAAGCTCAAATCGTACGGCATTCCTTCACTCGCGCCTCGCCATGGCCGCGAACTTCTGCTGCTAGTTGTTAAGGCTAGACAGAGACAAAACACAAAAAGATGACATAGTGCTATCCCGTTCACAGTATACTCGCAATCCTTTCCTTTCTACCTGTTGCACTATTACAAAAACCCGGTCCTTAGAGCCGCTACCTTACGTGAATTGAATGAGGATTGCGAGAGACTACGGCTCGGCCCATATAAAGATAGGGCAGGGGCTTTTATACAGCCGTTCGAGACAGAACTCGTTAGGCGTCTTGGGGAAGTATTTACAGCGGGGATGGATGGACACGAAATATGTGATTGTGTGAGTTGATTGCATAATAGCCGGTCGAATAGGGAGCGGTACGTGATTGGTAAATAAATCGTTAAGTTATATAGCGAGGTAAGCAGTGGTACTTACGAGTTCAAACATAAATACCTACATATGTATAGACACCTTAATTAAACGAGCAAATCTTAGTGAGTCAACAGCTTTTTCACTAATTGTTGTGAAATATTGCTATCCCTCAAGGCCTCCACCCTGATTCTTTAAGTAGTTTAGTTTAGTTCTTATTAATGTTTATAAGATTAGATTAACATTAAGGAAAGGCTTTTTGGTTTTTTTTTATTTTATATTGCGCCTCCTGACTGACTATGTATAAGGTTGCAATCTATAACACACCACGTTGCCCCAGAAGCCTTACCTGTTATTGTATCCTTGATAATAAAACGAAACATTACTGTATAAAATTTATCGCATTGTCACTTTCTTTCGTAAAGTAAGGCTGCGAGAATACTCTTATAGAGATCGGTATAGCGTTTGAGCAGATAAGCGGGCGTCACTCGTCCTCTAAATATTGTTTGATATCCCAATGTTATCCCTCACCGTATTGATCAGCAGTAATTTTAAAATGTTCTATTGGAGTTCTGGATTTGACTGAAAGAAAGACAAAAAAGACTTGTAGAGACGTCAGACTAACTTCTGGCGTCATCGGAAATATCCCGATTATTCTGGTTAATAACTGATTGAACGTCATAAAATAAACGGAATGCCTAAGTAAATCGAATAAATAGGTAAGGAAAGTATTAATTTTTTTTATATTATCTATCCTAACGAACAAAGTTTTATACACTTTCCGACGCTACCTTTAACGCTACGATTTATAACTCATAATTTGATAGATAGGTTATATGTTTAGGTACTTTTTTCAAAAATATATCGTTTTGTTTGCTTCCTAAAATTGAAGAACCAAATATCTTCGTGACAAATTTGTGATCAAATTTGCTTCATTGCAAAGCTTACTTCGTGACGTGGCTGACATTCGCCTCGCAAGCGGTCCGTGATCTTGGCAATGGGCAATGGTGGCTGGCCGCTGTGGAGCGGCAACGCTAACTCATTCTGCTAATCAAAGAACGCACAACTCATAATAACGCTATGCAAAAATAATTTTTACCGTCTTATACATAAGATTCAGAATCACATGACAATTTAATGGAGATAGAACGGTTCATTGTTGAGCGATCGTATTGCGGTCGCTGTACTCGGCCCGTTCCCCCGTACCTCAAGCCCGCTCACCTCTCTGCAATACAGCCTTTTGACAACCGGTATAGGTACATAATACATAATGGGTATGATCACACGAGAATTTTCTGACGTCTAAATCACGTAACGAATGCGTTTAAGTTGTTGAAACATGAAGTGCACTATGCTGTTAAAACGCTTCGTATTCATGTATTACTCAAAAAGAAAACTCTCGGTATTTTATCGTTTATTTGCTTATAAAGGCTATATGTTTGTTTAAAATGGCCAAAAATGTATGGCTACACATTGGGTATTACTGAGTAATAATTATTGGAATGACACACTTTGGCTCAAAAATGAGTGAGGTATAGGACAGGCACATTTCGAACCTGGGACCTCTCGTGCTAAACAAAACACTGATGTTAAAAGGTGCCAAGAAATATCCACATTTAAGCCTACGTCAATAGATAGTTATTATATAGCGTTATCTCAGCAAGTCCATCATTATTAAACTTGAAAGAGGTTAGACCAAGAACTTGAGTCGACGATGCGGAACAGAGCGCAAGCAATGGTTGCGCAACTCATCGACGAAGAGATGTATGAAGAATTGAAGATTGATGTAATTTTTAACTTATTGTTTTTATATAAAAAGTTGTTTCCGTGTTTTTTCATAATGATCTAAGCTGAAATAAATACTTTTTCATTAATCGACGCTTTACCAATTAAAAAATGTTTATTTTTTTTACGATTTAAGCAAGACATAACATATTAATATGTATTGAAATGTTTTCACAAAACTTATGTTAAATGTAAAAGTAGTACTTATTTAATATAAGTAAATATTCGTAGGTTAACGAAATTTCTAACATAATTTCTAGTTACTGAGTGAAATATCTATATGAGAATACCAACTATGGTATGTATGTTTTTTTACTTGTTCGGACTTAAAAAGTTAACGTTACTTCGTGGGATGGAGAATTGTCTAAATTTTACAACCTATATTGAGTCTTATCTCTTCTATTTTACTGTCTCTTAGTAATATTTTAAGTTATTCCAATTCCATATTTCAATTATTTCGATGCAAACATAAAGTTTAACAAGTGCTAACGATTAAAGAGTGTAAAGCCGCCGTTCCTTTCTTTATACGTACTAATTTATTTTAAAGGATTTTATTGATATATTCATTGCTTGAGCAATAAATATAAATTAAAAAATGCTATAGAAAGCCATTATATACATATATAAATGAAGGTATATGGAATAGTCTAAAATTTACATGAGTACCTAGTTTATATCTAATTTGCTTGAATAAAGTAATTTTAAATCTTAATATTCTTGATACAGTAGTTTCTCATGGAGATAACTTCATGGTCACCTCGATCCCAGATACCAAAGGGCTTGCACGAAGTAAGCGCACGATCGCACTACACGTGCATTTGTTGCGAGAAAGAATACCGTGATTGGTTCGAGATTAATCTTTTACATCACGTCATATTCGGTTCTTCAACTGATTCTTAATGGGTTGTGAAATTTCAAATAGATATAAATATTTTATTGTATCTTAAAAAATATGTGCATAATTTATATCAATTTTATTAACAAATACATTTTTGGCACGTGATTGGCTATATTCCAAAAAATAAAAAAGCCAATTATGGAGTATAATGAAATATATATACTGTCTTTTTCTACAACAAAATATTGGCTATAGCCCTAGCAATTTTTTTATAAAGTATTGATGAATGTCCACTAAAAAACTAACTCGAAGTCCAAGAAGTTAACAGAAATCCATTTTTTATCACAACCTAAAAAGTAAACAGAACCGATTCGGTAGCACATTATGGTTTTGCCTTATTTATGTAAGCCAAAACAACCTTTCAACACTTTATGGACGCGTTAGTTGGATTTTTAATAAAAGTGATTTATGATAACCGAAAAACCTGCGTAACATAAATGTTACATTCCTTTACGATGTTTGGTTTAATCATTTCTCAGAGGTTAAATAATCATTCTTAGGTTAACTTTATTTATTCAGTATATGAAGTAATTATGAATCTACTATTTATTATAAACAGTTGCAATCGGGGATGCGGTCGAGAGTTTAAAACTCGCCTTGTCTGAAATGTTTATTATTGTTGATAACAATATATTTTAATATATATATAATTTACAAGATTTAACGAATGAGTTCAGTGAATTCATAGCTTCAGTTTAAATTTCCGACCATTCGAAGTAAAAGTAAAAAAAAGGTAATTGCGCATCTTTGAATTAGAAGAATACCTATCAGGCTGAGATATCACCTACAATTAAATGAGCTCTAGGCTGGATTTATAGTATTCTTTTTAATAATTTTAATCCTATTTACTCGGAATCCAAAATTAGTGAAACAAAGTAATCGAATTACTTGTAAAAATTGTCTATCCTAAAAAAGAAGATTATGCTATGAGCTTACAAAAAAGACTCACTAAATAACAATAAGTATGAAAAAAAATTAAAACCGTTTTCGCAAGACTGACATCTTAGCACAGTACAAAAACGGCAAAAAAGGATATGGGACTGCGTAATCTCTACTTATCCTGACCAAAAACTGTGAATTCATGCACGCAAATTCTTAGAATTATTAAGTTGTTACTAACACACTACAACACATAAAAACACTAAATACTTACGATATATACAAAGTATTCAGAATTTAAATAGATTTTGAAAATATCGTTTTAAAACCGGAAATTTTAACAAGTGCTAACAGCCTACAGGAAGTTTACAATATTTAACAATAATAGAAAGATAGAACTTCGACAACGAAAATTGTGACTCTACATTTTGCGTGAAAATGTAGAGTTCTTTTGATCGCTAAATAAAACATATGTTAAAACGAAGCACCGTCATATAGTGTCGGCTATGTCACAGACAAGACAGAACAAAAGAATTAAATTTTTGTTTTAGATCTGCATCAACAATGGGAGTTGTAAAATTTATAGACGCTGTTCTGTAAGATCTTTTTGTAAATCCCTGTTCTTAAGGTACTAAGAATACCCTTCACTGATTGCCTTCATCTGTATTTGGGTTTCTTTTATCTTCTAATCTTGCTATTGATTGCACCACTGCCGACTTCTCTAGAACTCTACCTGAAAAGTGTTGAAAGTTATAGATTATGAATATGCAATCAAACTTCTTGTTACATGCCTAATAAATTATTTATTATTATTCTATATGCTATTCTTTATTTTTAGATTCCAAGTGAAGGCACACAAGGAAGATGAAAAAAATAACCTCCTTAAAATGATTTTAGTAGGTACTTGTTATTACATGGAAATCTTGAAATATGATTCACTCTTGTGATTCAACTGACACAGTTTCACAGTGAAATATCCTTTCTACGAATCATTCATTTTTCACTAATTACTTTTTGATTGTTACTAAATTCATATATCATTTTTTTAAACTTTTCCTAATAGGTAATTCAATTTTTAAATATGTCTGTATTTTGTATATATTTGATTTCTTTACTGAAGGACGATGAGTTTAAAGGAAATGAAACGGTATTATTAGTATAACAGTAGGAAGTTCTATGCGAGCACTTTTACTGGAATCTGTTTATGATGCGTGCCGAGGTGGTGGTGTGGCAGTCGTCGCAGGCGCACAAAGCCGGGGACTGCGGGCGGCGCCGGCGCGGGCGCGGGCGGACCTGTTCGGGCAACGGTGTCGAACGCACCGCACACCTACTCTCAGTCCTTTCGCAGCGGCCAACGGTACCGCTTGTGCCGCTAGCTGCTACGCGCAAAATAAACAACAGCGACGCGAGGAAACCAACCGTGCAGTGTTACGATGCAAACTTGTGTTTTTACATTTTGGACGGAGTGATCTTAAACTTTATAATAAAGACGATTAGAATTGAGTGCAGTGTTTATTGACGTTCACAATGCCGAAAATATTTCTTATAAAAAAGCGATTGCACGAGCAGCAGCTCGGATTGCAAGAAGGCCAGGAGTTGCTCGCGAGCAAAGCGGATACCCTGTGTCCCGGCTCTCCACTCGACGATGGTCCTATTGCGCTCCTATCCAAAAAGGATAAAGAATGCGTCGGTGAGTTAGTTCAACATTCACATAATGCATCCATTCATTGCTTCAGACATCTTTTTGTATGTGCTTCACTGTCGTCCTGTTAAATTAAATGAATAACGACGCCTTTTATAGCATGTTCATCGGTCTTGTATTATATACGTGCAGCATTTTCAATGTCAATGGCTCACGTGGTAATATCATTTATCTGTTACTTACTCATTGTTTAGATCTCAAATTGTAGCAGTACTTGAGACTAAGTAGCGAAATTAAGTAATATATTCCTCTAATTTCTTACTTCCTCCATAACGGGTACTCGCATCCAAAAAAATAAAGATCTTGGACAGAATCCAGTTTTGTCTACGCTCGCTCCACGGACAAAAATCTACCTGCGATCGTGTGTGACCGGCATGATACTTAAGAGTTTTTTTACAGCACATTAGTTATGAAATAAATATGGTAACTTTTATATCTGACATAGAAGTGAATGTTTAAAAGGAAACAAAGGTTAAATCAAACGAATTAATATATAAACGTTAATGTTTGAAAAAAATACATATGAAATGCACAGCACTTTTAAAAACATAGCAAGTAAACCTAACTTTAACGGTGCTAGGAACAACAAGGTGTGAATCATATTAACTGTCACGTTTTTACTTCCTTCACAAAGTGTTTACTCACACTCTTATGCTAAAATGTTGTCTAGGTGTATCTATTACTTGTACAATGTACCTACTTGTCATCCTTCTAGAAGTGTGATTGCTTATTTGGCTTTGGTAATATAACGTGATAATAATCAAAGAAAACCAAATAAATACTAATATTCCAAAGATAACAATTCACACATTAACTAATGAAGTTCCACGAATACATTTAGATCTAAAATAAAATCATGATAAAGATGTTACTTAATATGACCTTTAGCTATTGATAGATACAGAAAATTTCCACCATACGCTAATGGAGCCCAATGCAGCACACATGGATTTATTAATTAAATCATGGATAAGGATCAATCAATAACTTGCTATAAACGGACAAGTGTAGACGTCACGGTACGAGACAGGAATGACCGGAAGGTGTTAGCGAGGTGTCAATGATTTCGGATACAAAAGCACTTCCGTTACTCGAAATAGTTTTTGTGACAACATTGCATAAATTATAGTTCATTAATTTGAATAAATGTTACACAAATGACAGAAAGCAAGCTAAATTAATCTAAGAAATACAAAATCAAGTCAAGATTATCAGATTTGTTCAATAATGGCTGATGTTTAGTTGCAAATTGAATTAGGAAGGCACTCCAAAGTTTAATATAGGGTCAAGTTCGATAAGTGTGGACAATGTTAGCTGTACCGAGGTGTCAATGATTGCAGCACAATGGTGCGCTTCCGTCGACCGCTACTTTTGTATCTATTTAGTTTGCTCATCATGATCTCTTTTGTTATTGGAATATCTATTCAGTTATATTGTATGGCTACCTATATTTATGTCTCTAATATTAGTTATAACATACCTTGAATATCATCAAAAATAGTTAATTATCAGAAATCATATAAATATGAATAAATCATCGCAGTTATGTTGAATAGTAGTATGTTAAGTAACTACGAAATATTAAACGGAAAAGACTGTTAAAAGAAGTTAAACTAATTATTGGATGACACGGCTCAATATAATCGTACCGTTTTTTAAATTTCTTCCAATAATATTAAAACAGCTTTATACATTTCAGTTTCATGTTGCGAAAATCGATAACAGAATGTTACAGAAAGTACCCGTATGTCTTATCGCCGTTGTAAACGAAATTAAAAATAGACTAAAGCGAATGATTCCACATAACTATGAACACAGGTGATTCGACACCTGTATTGAAGGGCGCAAATTTATAAAGGTCAGGATATAAAAGGTAAAGTTTAAAGGGGAACAGGTTAGGGTTGAGACACCCTCCAGCTTATAATGCGTAATACGTGGATAATAAAACGTAATTTTGCTTTTTTTTTCAGACAAAATTAGGATAAATTATTTTCATCTAACTATTTTGAGTTCCATCCTAGATCAAGTCGTCACTTTCAGTCTACCAATTCAGGGATCGTCATGTTTTTTTTTATATGTTACTGTAGATGATTATGAACGATTATAAAGTGGTACATGAAAAAATAATAATATTTTTTTATTATTTATTAGCCGTCAATATAATAATACTCCATATAACGTGGAACGTATATGATAATTTCTGATAAATAAAATATTATTTTCTTATTATAATATGCAGGTTATAAAAGATATTATTATTAATACCATAATTTATTTGCGACAGCCATCCCATACTCCAGACTTATATAAAAGACATCAACGCGCCATCCGTCGTCCCAAAGATAAAGTGCCAATTGCATAATTATTATTTTATATTAAATTTCGTATATGCAAATGCACCTTAGAGTGATGTTTATAAAGCTATATATATATAAAATTTAATAATATACATAATTAAACAAAGTAAAATTAATAATAAAATAATTAATCAGTACCTAGTGATATTTGCTATATCCTATTGGCATTTTTAATCTCTTTTATCATTATTTTTTCATTTTCCCCAATAGAATTAACCATTAACTTTGCTAATGACTTTTCATTGAACAAGTTACCACATATTTAAAAATTCATTTCGTAATACTGATAAGTAGGTGCTTGTACATATTATACTTACATTATTGGTTAGATACAAAAGTAACATGAAATATTTTATTATAGGTACACAAGATCGTCATACAATATATTAATTTTACCATAGTTAAATTAACTACCACACGGTATACCGCACTTTATATTTTTAAAAAGGTATTGATGGCAATATAACTACAGTAGAACCTCACCAATCCAGCACTAATAAAAATCAGAGGAAGCCGGATTATTAGAATGTTCGATTTACTGGATTGTATAGAAAAAATCATAATAAATTAAAAAAAGCATTTCATAATGGTAAATAATGTATTTGTGTTCATGTGTGTGTAGAACACACATGTTTTTTTGTAACTGTAACCTATCTCACAATTCAATAATTACATAGTTTTAAAATAATTTTTAATTAAGTCTGTTTTTGTGTATTTTGTGTGGAGGGGAAAGGGAAGCGCGGGCATAGTGTGCCGGATTATTGAACGTGTCGATCCCGGATTAGTAAGATTTTACTGTATTGCTAATTTTAGATAAATATACCTGCTTCTAAATAATTCAGAATTATTGAAATTTACCGTCAAAATAATTAAACTTTTAGTGAAAATGCGTAAGCGCAATGTAATGAAAACGGGATATAAAATTTAAATTTAATATCTAATAGGTATCTCCATAAAACACCACATTATGGATTTATGAACAGTAAAAACATTTACCTTTTTGGATTACAAAAAAAGAAAACAAATTCTACCATGTGGCCGGCTCAACCATTGTATCCTCCATTGTATTGAAGTTGCCTTTTTAAGGATTTTGCATTAACAAAGATTGGCGATAAAAATACTCCGATTACATTCATAATGGAGCAAACATTTCTCGGAATGACTTTAACCGAACAATTGTACGATAATCGTCGATCTTTTATTTATTATTTTTACTTACCTATAATCTTAAAAATTGCACTTTAAAATTTGATTCCAAGTAATATTAGGTCTTTAAATTAAAAACTGTAATATTATTATATATATTCATTCAAGATATTATAACAATATTAAATAATTTAAAACAAATGTGAAACACTAAGAAAAAAGTTGCAAGATGTAAAAACACTACTGTGGGCGACCAGGCAACGCATATTTTTTGCGGATCTCAGTCAAGATGGGTTAAATACAAGTGTTCTAGGAATGGCTGGTCACACATGTCCCATAAAGATATTCTCCACTTACACTAGTTTTGTAAAGGTTCGAGATGCGGGCGCATCAAGTTTTTAATTAGCGCTCATGCCAATTTTAAAAAGCATCTGCTTGTTTACATATAACTTTTTTTTTTCAATTTGTTCTATATATGGTCTTGATCGTCAGATGTTCTACGAGACGTATGAATAATAATATTACTTTTATTTATAAATAAAACAAGTATAAAAAAGTGATCCTTAATTAGAAATTACCCAGCAATCAGTGACCGCAAACATTTGCGGACCAACGAGAAAGGGGAACTAATTAACAACTAACGAATTTTTTTAGACCTCTATCACTGAGCGAATATGTAACGAAATCTTACTCTTAATCACACTTTTATTTGTACATAATAATTATAAGCGCCTTTAGATAAAAACACTTACTAATTTACTTCCACGATATACTTTTAAAATGCCTTTCTATATACATTATTCTAACTTGACTTTTGTAAATTAATATGTTCTTCTCTCAAGATATATAGGAACATTAGTTACATATTCCATCTATCCATCTGAAGAGTACAATACCATATTTAAGTACCGTTTATCTAACGTTACGTTACGTAGAATGATCTTGACGTGTTGAGATATATGTATGTTAAATCGTAAGCCATTACGGACCACCTCGAAACCACTGCATGTTTTATCTGAGCTTCGATAACCTTTCCATTTTAAATCCTCACCCATAAAACACAATCAAGATCCCGTCATAACATTAATCTTGATATTATACCTATGTACAGTTGTAGTGGACAAGCAGGATTTTCGTAAGCAAAGTATAAAATAGCGTTTATAGACATAAAAAATAAATATGGCGAGCGTTTCACACGCACACATCACGAGCATAAGGTCATCTCCTCTATTGTGTCATGCCATATTAAGATAATCATTTTGTGTAGGTATTTTGGAGTAATTTGCCGAATGACGCCCACGGTACATTCAAAGGACAATGTGCAACTGTTCTAAATAATACCTGAATTGAACCTCATATTTGTCCTAAACTCGTTTCAGAACCTGCATGTAAATTCATAGAATCAAACAAGATATGAGATATTTTATCAAATATTTTTATACTATTGTATGTAAAATTAAAATATCAATGATAAATTAATAACTATTAAAAATCAATATACATATATATAATATACATATAATATGCAGATGTAAAAGAAAAAAATTAAGTGCAAACGTTTTAAAAATATATGTATTTAAGAATGGTGGTATTCCTTCCATAACCAATTATGTTTTATGTGTTCGCAACATGGACCGCGAAAACAAATCATTCGATCGCCTTCATAGATACAAGTTTTTTACCAGCCAAATTAGTTATTTCTAGCCTTGAACACTTCGCTAAACATATTTAGGTCATTAACCCTCGCCAAATCTGGTTGTGATTCACGATGTGATCAAAGTAATAAACTGTTGAACAGTTTTTGTAGCAATTCGTTTTAGAGACACGAAACACTAAATCGACGCGCTTTTTGTGGCACAGATGTTAAAATTTTACGGACTCCGGAAGGCCAAATATCAACTTATTACAAGGAGAAAAAAATCATTCACATCTTTATTTCTGTACTAATGTCTGATAACCGCATTGAGCTAATATAGGTAGTAATTGTAGTTCAATGGATGACCGATTCGATTTTGTCTAAATCTTCGTTATAAAAGTATTTTTTAATATATTAAAAGACTTATTTATATGTATAACGATAATAATGACCTAATTGAATTGTATTACCATAAACAAAATTATTTGTTATTCGATGTTGACAACTGCATCTCAATTATTCATATTTTAAAATTAAACCTTAACTATTCCATTTTTCAAACATCATCTCAGCCCACGACATTGACACTATAATATACGCAATACACTAATGAACGCTCTCATATTATGCGGTCGGCCCATAAATTATTCAGAACAAAAAATGTCCTTCCAAACGACCTTTAGCCGATCCTTAGCGAGTAGCGCTGTACGTTTCTGATGTACCGTGTGTTATCGGTACTTATGTTTATGGAAAAAAGGCCCCAACGGAATTTCTTGTCCTTCGACTGAAGCGGTTCTTCGTAGTTGCTTCGTTTTTAAAACGTTAAATGCTAACAGCGTCCGATAACCCCGAGGAACAAGGACTTGCTAGATCGCCTTCTAGCCTGTCTCGTTTTTTTATAAATACACGTAGCTTGTTTAACTGCCATCTAGATTGTCTAAACTTGTACATTTTGCGGGTATTATGGTGGATACTTCTTAAAAAACAGATAGTCTAGCAAAATGTAGCATTAAACAAATCTGAAAATAGTCCATATTTTTATAAAATATATTAGTTTTATATAAACACTTTTGTATAACGGAAATGCATATATGAACATATGGAAATTTAAGGGAACTAAACGTATCTTAGGATATTGTATATTACTACAAACAGGAACCACTTCTAGATAACTCGATACTGACAAATAATACAACATACGTACGTAGTTTAAAAAGTCCCAATAATTACTATTCTGATAATGATTAATAATAACACTAACATTTTCCTTATTTAAACATGCCATTGACCGCAAGTTTACTACATTTATTTTGAAAAAAGACACATTCGACTTTACAGATTAACTAAGTATCAAATGAATGGGTAGATAATAAACGTATAATGAACCGCAAAATCAATTATTTAAATGTTTTTTGATATACATCTCAGCAAAATGTATTATTTAGGCTTTATTTTAACCGTTTATTATTAACTGCTCACTAATGACTACTCTAATAAGACTAGATGAGAGCAAGCATGCCTCATTCCGCTCATGAATAACAAACTAATTATTGCCAAAAGCCAACTGAATGAAGGCTGCCTTTAATAGCCAAATAACGTTCGCACTCAAGGTTGCTCATACATTTTCTCAGCAGGAAACAACGAGTAACTGAATAGATATAGACTTAGTAATTACGGAACCTTGACTTACCGTTTTAGAATAAAAACCGCACTATTTAAATACACCTTGTTAACAATGACTTCAATGTTAATTATATATCTTTATGATGTAAGGATAAATGCGACATAGTCTTATGTCTGTGTCTGTAGAATGAAAACCTTTATAATAAAAACCTATGTATATTGATAATACATTTTAAGTGACTCAAACTTACCAAACTTTTTATTTTTTGTATTGATGACTATATGTAATTTAATTGAATAAAAGAGAAATATAGACCGAAATAAGGTGAAGATATATTTAAAAAAATTATTACTAGTGTCTTTAATACCTGACGATAGCGTGTTATATGGATAAGGTTCAAGAATCAAGTTTGTGTTGTCACGCCTGGCAGCGCGGCGGCATACAATAACGAACAACCATATGAAAAAAGAGGGCTCAATTATGCTGACTTCGTCCTTGGATCCCTAACAAAAGCTAAGAAAGGGCAAAGGAACCCGTTTGATGCAACCTTGTGACTTTCACTAAACTATGCATTTTAATGTCTATAGATAGATTCATGATGATGCCCCAGTATTAAGATAGATTTTATATGATAAAATCGTTTTTAATTTAATCTTGAATAATTTGTACGCAATATTGAAGCTATCGTATTTTTGATAGTTGATACAATCTTTAAGGAGTAATCGAAAACAGCTATGATAATGCATACATTTAAACATTTGTTGTATGCAACACACAATTTAAATTTAAAAATCAAAATTTAGCGTCGTCATCAGTTTACAGATTTAGGTCGAGATTGAATTCGTTATTTTGTTGACTGGCACGCCAATTATAATAATGTGACACGCACACATAAAACACATGATATGTGGGTGTGTATATGGAGGCGAGTAATACCGTTATGGAGGCACATACCAGTGACGTCAACAAGGCCTTATGCCATCGACGCTACACGAATACTTTATAAACAGACTAGATATAATATTAAACTCTAACTCACAATTTATTTATATTGTATAATTCTAACAAGTAACTTTTTTTTTCAGATCGAGATGTGTTTGGAGAATATAACGGAAACAAAACCTCAGATGAAAGACGAACCAAGGAACCAAGAAGGTTTATTTCATCGATACTTGGAGGAGAAATTCCTTACGGTAGCCACAGAGGACATGTCCTGACACAGGCAGAGCGAAAACAATATGTACCAGTAGCTGTTGATAGCAAAAAAGTAGAGGATAAACCTTTAATAAAGGAAGAAAAAGATGTATTGCAAAGTGAACCGATAGTTCTTCCGGCAAGGAATTCACCCACACCTGAATCTACACCATCTCCTGATATTGATAACAATGTCACATGTCAAAAAGTTTCTGTAATACAAAGAACACCTTCACAATCCCAATTTCAAAATAACAAAAAGGATCTATCAGAGGTTCGCCTTCCTGTTACTTTACCGTCATCAGAACCGGAACAAGATCAACCTATAGATTATGTAATAGCAAAAAAAAGAGGAGAGACTGAAGATGAAGAAACCGAAAAGAAAATTAGAGAACAAAGACGAACTAGCAGTTCTAAAATTGCTAATAGCATTTTGGCTAGGCCAGTCCTTGTACTGAGAAATTGTCCTGGAAATAAATTGCCTGGAATAATAAGTGCTGCTGCGGGTCATGGTCGATCAACTAACGGAAATAGTTCGAATTCTGGATCTCAAAATACTGGTGGTACAGGAAGTTTTAGTTCTGGGGGTGGCAGTGCTGCCCCTTCTTCAGGAGGAGGAGGAGGAGCCCTAGGTGGTGGTTCTGGAAGTGGTGGAAATGGCCGCGATGGTAGATCTAACTATGGTCCTAACAGCCCACCCACAGGCAGTCTCCCACCTTTTTATGAAACTTTGGGCCCAAATTCCAAAGGAGGTCAAAACTCATTCAATGCAAATAGTAATTTTACAAATGAATTTAACATGATAAATGGTTTCAACATGGACTGCGAAAATACAGAAAATGCAAATACCAACTTCCCAGAACAAAGTAAACAATACTCTTTAATGCAAAATGCACACTATGGGATAGCATTAAAAGACGAGGAAATTGATTACGATAGAATTGAGAATAAATTAGAAAATCTTGGATCGATTGGGAATTATAGCAACAATTTTGATGATTCTATGGTAGTTGACATGGGAGAGGATGTAATTGATAACAACCAGTTTTATACAACTTTAACATTTGCTCCTAACGATGGAATATTAAGTAATCTATCTGACTCTACCGAAGATTTTGCCAGTCTTTTAAATAATCACGTTGAACAAATAACGGATTCAGAAATCCGAGAATCATCATCAATTACTCCTGATTCTGTTCATAATGGTGTAGACATCGAGTCTTTAGCAGAACAAGTTAGTTTAAGCAGACAGTATTATGAAAAAGCGAACTACATCGCTTTTGCTAACCAAGAACAGGGTTCTTCTTACGGTTTCCCTAAAGAACGTCCAGATTTATTAATGCAACTTAACCCAGCACTCTTACCTCATAATGAAGGACAGATGCAACAACTACAAATACATGTTCAACTTCAACAAAGACAACAAATTCTATCTCCTGGTTTCCCCTTTACTAGTCATTCTTTGGATTTGGATTCACCAACCGGCGTCTCTCTTCCATCACCCGGCGGCAACAGCTCACTGGATGGCAACAACCACATTGAAAATTCATCTTTAAGCCCTGCTGCTGCTGTAAGTTTGAAGAAAGGCTCTCTCACCGATAGCAAAATTCAAGTTTTGCAACAAAGGGTAAGCATTATTTGATTTTAAGGCGAAGCTCTCAATCATTTATATTCAATGTCATGGCACTTGTAAATAATAAATGACATTGAAAATTGAGTAGATAAAACCGTTAATATATAACGCTGAGCCTGAATCAACTTATGCTTTAACCTACTGCAAATATTTCGTGCTTATATATTTATTATATTGTATTTATCTGATCGGACAGCTGTCTTTTATAACGCTCAGCTTTATAATTTGACGAACTGAAACTTAAGCGCATAGCTGTCCTTTCTCATGAGTATCCTATAATAAGACATATTTTCTTTTTTTACAGTTGGGCCTTCCAGCAGAACTGCCTTTGGAGTTTATTAATGGCGGCCACGGCGTAAAGAATCCTCTTGCCACTGAAGCAAATGCTCGACAACGGGAAGAGGAAAAAAACAAACAAGTATTAGTAAGCGAGGACGATCCAACGAAGTTCGTGTGCAGAGTATGCTCGAAGAATTTTACTCTACAGAGGCTTTTAAATCGACACATGAAGTGTCACTCTGATGTTAAACGATACCTTTGCACATTTTGCGGTAAAGGTTTCAATGACACATTTGACCTAAAACGACATACAAGAACACATACTGGAGTCCGACCTTACAAATGCAATCTGTGTGAAAAATCTTTCACCCAAAGATGCTCGCTAGAATCGCACTGTCTTAAAGTTCATGGAGTTCAACACACCTACGCCTACAAAGAGAGGAGGACCAAGGTAGGTATCATATACTTGATTTTGTCCTTTCATATGTCAACCCCAATAAAAGATAATTAGTTGTTAGCTCCTTGTTACTTTTTTAGGCGATTTTGCATGCTTTGTTATGGTGCTACATATATAGGACCAGGATATAGTTGAATTAGTAAATCCCGTTGAAGTTTTACCTTCTATCAGACTCAAACCACATATTTGATTCGATTTAATGAACGAAATAAATAAAAAAAGCAGAATCTACATCCGTATTCTGTATTCAATTATTAAACATAAATTTGTTCTATTACAGATGTACGTGTGTGAAGAGTGCGGTCATACAACTTCCGAGCCTGAAGAACATTACATGCATCTCAAGAAACAGCACCCTTATTCGCCCGCGTTACTAAAATTTTACGACAAGCGACACTTCAAATTCACAAATGCCACATTTGCAAATCAGCTACTAGGACAATTACCAATGCCAGTTCACAACTAATTTGAAAAACTGCTACAAAAATTCTAATAATTTAAATCCGTTATATCATCCAATTGGTGATCTAAAAATTAATAATGAATTTATTCCGTCCATTGATAATAATAATTTAAATAATTTCCCAGTGCATTTGTGTATAAGGATTTTGAAATCGGAACTAATTATAAAAATGATGTCTTCCAATCTAGATCTCTTGAATTATTGAGGAATTGTATAAACAATTTTAAGCTGGGAACTATGTTTCCATATTTAAAATACCTTAATTTTTTAACAGTCAGAGGAGACTCTATTCGCCTATTCCATTAGGCATGACTGCAACTAAAAAATCAAAGTATCGGGTATTATGTGCAATGTTTGGTGATGGTACGGGGTAGCTTATAAGTTTAGATTTAATTGTAGATGTAATATTAAGACTTGAAAATTAGATTTAATGTTAATCAAATTATATAGAGGCTTCATTTCAAATCAGTGCAGGTTAGATTAAGGAAGCGTACTGGATGGTGCTAATAGCGAGATTATGAGTCGCTGACTTGAAATGAAGCATAGAGCATGGACCGGATGACATTTTTGTCCGATTCATAAATAATGAATAATTGTCGAGTGCGATAAAATACGCCTTGGTAGAAATTAACTCCATAAGGAATTTCGTCTATTTCCTTTCTAGTGATATTAGATTCTAATTGATTTATGATAACAGACTACGTCATGTCACAATTTTATGTGTACTTAGTAATATGTTATGTTTGTTTTTGTTGGTACTTATTTCATTACAAAATTTCTATTTTTTTTTATTGTGATAGCCAAACAAGGCTCACAGAAAGTCGTACCAAGTTTAATTGCATTTCTAGAAGTATTTATATTTTTAAATTATGAAAAATTGGTTTACAGTATATGTGCTGTGAGTGTGTGTAAGAATTATCTATTGTGCTAAGTTATTTAAAGCGTTGATTGTTAATACGTATTAATTATTATAATATACAAAGTGTAATTGAATTATGGCATTTAGGACGTATAAATATGATGCTCAATTTTGGTACATTTGCGCTTTCACAGCGAAGCTTGTGAATATTTTAAAAATATGTAAATATTACTAAATTTATATTATGTTAGTAGTAAAATAAAAATAATATTTAGTGGTAACATATTAGTCGTATCAGATTTCTAAAATGAATACCTGCTGTAATGAATTTAATACCTGTTGTATGAAATTTATTTCGTATGATTTGGAGAATACATGATATTAAAAAAATATATTGGCTTATCGACATTAATTATTGAATTCACTCACCTATATCGTGATAGCGCAATGCCTTAATTTTAACTACTTATCGGTTGCATTTACTAGCATTTTGATGGCAATGTAATTTCTCATATTTTTTTATATAAGAAAAGATCTGTTACATTGTACTGATAAGCAATATAATATGATTAAAAATATGTAGTTTTATTTTTCTTGATGATACATGTAGAAATTAAGTGAAAAAAATATTTGATATTATAATCAAATTGAAGGATATTCTGCTTTGTAGCAGCTTCAAGCCAGAAGATTAAATGGATATAATATCCTTTTTATATGTTATTTTGTTAATGAATTCAGTGCCAATCAATAATAAATTATCAATTGCTTAAAATTGATACCTAATAAGATAAAATCAAAAGTATTAAACCCAAAACAAAAAAAATAGCACTCGAACCTCGTCCCAAGAATTTAGTATTGCTGGGCTCTTTAAAATTAAAAGAGGTGATAATTATGAATGAGATGAAATGAATTCTCTCCACGTGGGGAAAACATGCTTACAGAAAATTATAAACATGTCGTCCCGGTGGGATTCGAACCCACGACACATGTTGGCGCGTTCGGTAGAACATCTGCCGTGTGCATCGATGAGTCGTAGGTTCGAATCCCACCGGGACAACATTATTATAATTTTCTGTAAGCATGACTTCCCCACGTCTGGTAACTTCGGGCATTGAACGTGTGGGAGGAATATCAAAATTCCGACTGGAAAACCGTAAAGTGCATATTGCGCGTTTTGATTTCAATCTATGGATTTCCGAATGCTCGAGTATAAAGTAGGGCGACAGCGCATCATTGGCTGATGTTCTGTTGCTGAGGTATCACTTACTATCAAGTGAACCTCATGCTCGTCTATCGATATAAAAAATATATAATATATATATATTATATATGATTTTCCGAAAGGCGACCAACCATTTATGTAGAATGTGGTACGCGGGTATCTACTGTTTCCTGGATTTTGTACCATTTATTAACTTAAAGAATGAAGTGATCAACCGACTGATTACTTACATTTAAATCTCTAAAATATAATTAATATATATATACTATACATACATTAACAGAAAAGTACAGATTTTCAGTAAAATATTAAATTACCTACTTATTTACAAATATTAAGGTACCTACTTATTAACAAAGCTTACGAGCACGATTTAGTAAAAAAAATATTTATACTTATAGTACCTATATCGAAAATATATTAGCTACAATATTAAAATACAACACAAGTGCCTATCTATCATAAAAGGACCCTTGAGAATAGAATCAATTTAATAGCTGTCATTATTACTATCTTATTGATCTTCTAAAAAATTATGACTAACTACTCTGTAATATGAAAATAGATGTATCCATAAATTTGTTACCCAAGTCTAAAAAATGAAGAGGTAGAAATTAAATGAGTTACTTTTACCGAATTAAAATACTATTAATTCATTATTATATTTATCTCCACGTTTCGAGTGCTTCACAATATGCGTGGTCACAGGCAGGCTATAAGGTAAAAACTGTCAACAAAGGATTAAAAGATTTAATTTTAATGTACATACATTATGGTTGTTTTTTATAGGGTTTAGCCTAGGAAACGCAGTGCACTAGCTGGACGTTGACCCCTGGCCGTACCCGTTTTACCTTGACCCCCCTTTGATCCCGGCTAATAGTAGAACCCCTGTTGGGCTTGCAGGAAAGGGGAAAGGAAAGTAATATGATATGGACTTACGATGGATGATGAGGTGCTGCGGATGCCCTCGACAGCGCTGCCGGAACACTTAAATCTTCTTCAATTGCACTGGAGAACTGACTTATAAAATCCAAGCACACAACACACACTGCCTTGATTGTTTTATTAAGTTTTATTAGTTTGAAAGACGGCTGATGCGTCGGTTGCGCACACGTTGTAGGTACGAAGTGTTGTTTTAACTTCCGCCGCATAGATGGCGCGGGCGTAGGAAAAGGTAGATTTGGAGGAAAGAAGGAATGCAAGCCGCAACACATTACATATACACATACATTATAGTATATACATTAAAAATAAACGGAGATTTTCTGTTAATAGACATCGCAGCAAATGGATTAATTTCGACCTATTTTACTTTATGTCCAGAGAATGATTTTCTAAGGTTACCCGCTGAGTCAGTTTAACCGACTTTTGTATTACCATGTTTTTACTCTTTATAAAACATTAGTATTAGTAAGTGCAATTTGTATGTACACTAGATGTAGTATAGTTAACTGACTGCACTGGTAGAATATTCAATACTAGCGATTCGCCCCGGCATCGTACGGGTGCAGTGTAGATGTATGTTACTCGCTGATAATGTAGATTTATATTATTTCTATTATTATTTGATAGATATTCTATTAGTTTTTGAGATTATTCGTAAACATTCAAAAATACGAATCTTTCCTCTTTATAATATTGGTATAGATATAGATTTGTGGCAATATTTTAGAAAATTCGTTCGACATCCCTACGCCAGAATAAAATTCAAAATATATCATGATTATATATAATTGTCTCCCTAGAGGATGACCTTTCAACCATTGATGGCATGCCATGCCATGGATGGCATTTAAATCAAATACAACTTGAATTTAGAACGTGTCCCCGGTTCGTCATGATAAACCATAAGAAAACAAAATTAGAGAAAGAATATTTTGGTAGATCAAATAACATTTTTTTTCGGCTCGTCCAATATTCGGGAATTTTAAGATTTGGCACAAAGGATGGCAAATTTGTGAAAAATACAAAAGGATCATTCCTAAGAAGTATTTCAATAAATATGTTACTAACGTTTTCTTGTATCTTCCTTACGTATCATAATTTTTACTCGGAAATCTTGACAACTAATGAAATATTCATGGTAATCATTTTAGCAGTATATGGCAATAGTATGTTTTTGAATATTAACTTCTTCAATAGGAAGTCTCTTTTTAAATTTTTTGAAATATGCATGGACTTTGATGAATTTATTGGGATAAAAGAAACAAAATTTATGAGAGATGTAACTCACAGAATATTTCGATTCCAAATTATGACTATTGTATCAATGGCGATAGTGACTTCATTAGTAGTTACCGTAACATCGTATTATTATGTGAAAATACATATTATTGTTGCTGAATTTTTTATAGCTATCATTTTACATGGGGTTCACCTTTATATTATCCTCTTTATTGTGTCATACCTATTATTAAGTATGCGAGTACATTACTTAAACAAAGCTTTGATGAAAAAATGTAAAGGAAACAAAAACATTATTTTAAAAAATAAGACGTTCCTTTTTAATGGAATTATTTGGAAAGAACAATTTGATGATTTGGTCAATTTAAATACAGAGCATTTTAGACACGCTTTTAGTATTTTATTTAGACTTCTCCGCCAAATGGAAAGATGCTATCGATTTTTGGTGAGTATTTTAATGTGTCCATTTTTTTGTTTAACTTTGAATCTATTGAAAAAATAGGTACAAGATTACCTCAATATCTTGAAGTAAGCTCACACTAATCTACCTAATTCTATTTAGTATGTAGGTATTGTGATTGTTTCAATAATTAAGTTTAATAATTTACTTTTCATTTATTTTTATTTTTTTATAACAGAGCGACGACAACCGAGCATTTTTATTATTTTATCAAAATCAAAATCAAGTTTTTTATTTCAAATAGGCTCTTATGAAACGTCTACTTGCACGGTTCCAAAAAGTGGGTCTCATGGAGAAGAACCGGCAAGAAACTCCATGGACACTCTTTTCAAGAATGGTTTAGCTTACAAAGACTCGGTTACAATAGTAGTTATCGGCTGAGAAGTTTATATTATGTACCCATACCCAAAATCTATTCTTATTACTAAAGGTTATCAGTCGGTACATACCACTTAGCAATAAGCTCGATTTAAACTTCTATTCTATGTCCATAAATTAATGAAATAAGTTAAAAAAAAACCCCTGGATACTATAGATCCTTAAGGATAATTTTTCAACCCTAAGATATTCGTTTGGGTACACTGTCCCATGTATTGTATGTAATGTATATACTAGTGATGTGCCGCCGTCTGGCTTCCTTACGACGCAGAGCCATCAACGCAGCCAAAGCCGAACTGTCACTCACGTAAGCATCTTTTCTCTCTTTTCTCATCATGGTGGGATGCGAAGGGCCCACTCTATTACGAGCTTCTCCCTGCGAGAAGTACGATTACGACTTCCATTAATACTGAACAGCTTCAGAAACTGACTTATGCAATAAGCGAAAAACGACCGAGACGTGTTCACTTACTCCATGATAATACGTGACCTCATGTCGATTCGAAGACTCGACAAAAAATCGTAGAGCTTGGATGGCACCCAGTTGCCCATCCACCGTACTCACCGGATCTCGCGCCATCCGACTATCACTTTTTTGCGTAAAAAAAAATATATTAAAACTACGGAAACCTCAAAATGGCAGTGGACAATTTATTTTCTGCACAGCCTCCGGAATTCTGGGCATAGGGCATCAACAATCTACCAACTAGATCGGCCGGAGTAATAGAGTTATTTGGGGATTACATTACTGATTAATTATTATTGTAAATAACAAAGTTATCAAAAAATTCATTAAGTCTTATATCTTGGTGCAAGACTTTTCTACCAACTTGATATATTAATGATCACGCGTATCGATACCGAGTAAGAAAGTTGAGATCTGTATCCGTATCCGCGGATCTTGACACTAAATATCCGTATCCGCGGATATACATTTTTAACGATCCGGCATATCACTAGTATTTAAGCTACAGGAAATTTCCTTCCCTCTCGATCAAGTTCATTTCGTTACTACAGTTTACTCTTAAATACTATGTACAATGATAATAATTTATCTTTCAGATTTTATCAGCAACTTGCCTCGTAACATCAGCCTTATTTATGGGAATTCAGTTTTTTATAAACTATATAAAATATAATGAGGTATGATAAGAAGTTTTTCAGTTAATCATTTTTTTTATCCTAATTTTTAATCACTTTAAGGGTCATATTCCCACACATATTATAATATATATACATCACGCCTCTTTCCCATAGGGGAAGGTAGAGATCACGGAATTCCGTATGCTCCGATCCTTATATACCACTTTCGTTTCTTTCGCTTTCATAGACGCATATATTCGATTGAATTTTAAATTCATAAATTAGTTTTAAATAAGGTAGAATGACCACAAGTATGCCCTCAAATTAACTACAAACCTTAACATACGCAAAAAGCCTATAAGCTTCTTATTAAAAGTTTAAATATAAAAATAAATTAATGAACACTATTTAATTAACATACTATTAAAAAGTGAATTCCTAATCCTCTCATTTCTGTGTCTGTTTCTCTGATAATTTTTCTTTACAGAGAACGTGTGATCAGTCTTCTGTCCTGTTTGATTAAAACATTTTTTTAAACTACTTTTTCTGGGATTTGAACCCGGAACCTAAACTGCTAAACGTGATGAGCATAACCACTGAACACACGAGGGTCGTCCGCCTTGGAGCTACATAAAAATCAATAACGGTGCAATATTTTTGGTGCACAATTTTAAGCGCCTTCCATACTTTTGAATTAAAATCATGGTTTCAACGTTATTACGATACTTTTAATAAAAGGAATTTAAAATATACACAATGGATCTGGATTATTATACGTCAAAGATTAATTACAGTATGAGATAACATGATATTTTATGGACGAAAGCCTATGCCTAAAATTAATTTTCTTCATTAGGCATTTTGTTTATGTTAGATATCGACTGACGAGCATGAGGTTCAATTGATGGTAGGTTATCACCCATAAGGTATCCTCCAGCCACAGAACATCAAATCAAAAATGTATCTGAATGTTATTTGCAGCTTTAATGTAAAGTTTTTATTTAATTACTATGACTAAGGTAGGTGCGGGTAATAAGGCCTATCGGCTAATAAAAAGCCTAAGTCAAAAAACAGTTTAAAATTATCGGTTTCGCTTAAGGTTCCACTCGCAGGTAGTTAATACTCATAGATGGTGACTTAAACTTGACGTGAGATAAGATGTTTTATATTGTGAGGAGCGGTTGAGTTATATGTGTATCCATCCGAATCAATCGTAAGTATTTTTTGTAATATTACACTTATATATATAATTGTTCGCTGTACATTTCTATTATGGCCTCCAAGGCTGGCAGAAGGTTTGGGCCGTGCCTTCGGTTTAGGACTATAAAACAGCCCGAGAGGAGAGCGGACGGACGCGGACTCCTCCTATGTTGAGTATGGGAAGGATGCACAAGCGAGACGAGGAGGGGGCCGTTTGGCCTGACCAGTGGGGCTCGCGGTAGTATGCTATTGCGACCCTGTAGAAACCCAATATTGTCGGCTTGAGGGGTGAGGGGTTTTAGTGGGTAGCTTCCAGTGATCCAGCTGTCTGGAGCAGAGAGCTCATATCAGGCAAACTGGTATGGTGAGTCCCACATTCCCTGCGTCCTGACGCAACGGCTACGAAAACTGCATTTCCCCTCGATAAAAGAAGAGCCTACTACTCTTGTTTTTATTACCATTTTTTCTTCTGATTTACAGTTTATTTCATGTAGTTTTTAAAAAATTACTTAATAATGTATAATTTATTACATGTGTTTACTAATTTATTAATTTTAATTTTTAGTTATTACAATCATGTTACGCTCATGTAAAAATAACAGCATTTCAGCAGCACCTACACCGGTCAAAATACTGAAAAAATTAAAACGAGGAAGAAAAGAAAATAAAAAAATTCCTCAATCCTTTTGATCAGTACTACTCTTACCTCTGGCTAGGAGTGGTACTGAATAAACAAAGCAAGTTTGCACTCTCACAGTTAAGAGAAGGATAAGATGGTTGACATGAGGAATTTTCCTAATGCTGCAAGTGGTATCATCAGGAGTACCTACGACAGTTTGGCAATGAGATATACGAATAATTTTAAGCATCCTGATGACTGTTTAATAAACTAATTGGTTGTTATTTTAAAGACTTTATTATATATACGTGATTTATGTATAATATATATTATAACTGATCTCAATTACCTAATTTAAGAATCTTATTTTAATTGTTAATTAATGTTGAAGTCGTAGGCCTTATTACCATACTATAGTATAATAAGGCCTATTGACAAGGGTTTTGATAAGCATTAATATTGTTTTTATTTACGGTAGAATTTACCATCTTTTGATTATATTTTTTTAGTAACTGATCTATAGGTTTATTTAGCATTAAAATTTGTTGATTCGAATACATAGTTTTTATTTATTTTCAAAACTCCCTTAGCTAGGCCTTATTACCCGCATCTACCTTAGTTTTTAACTTATTACTTATTATAAATTTATTTATGAGCTCAGCTTATCTCTGCTTTGGTTGTAATAATTCTACCCAGACTGAATCTAAAAAGTGTTAAAATTCAAAAATCATAGTCTCGAACCTTAGATATACACTTATGAACGTCGATAAATAAAAATAATGTACAATATATATCAAATGCTACTTATTTTATATTTACTGCCAGTTCTCAAATCAAGGGCGTAGAATGGACGAGAAGAATTTATGCCGCTGTCAGCGCCATTTCATTTAATATACTTAATACTGAATAAATTTAAGAAAATTCGTTTGCTTAAATTTTCAACACCCAGGAAATTGTTGATTTGAACTGATATGAATGAAACTGATGAATAATAATGTTTGTAGTTTTATTTTATTGCACATCTCTCTTTTGCCTCTACCTCAGATTCCGGTTCCACATTTAAAACTCCGATTCCGAGTTCTACTGAGAATGCTACTACTATGAGAGAATGAGCCCCCTTCTACCCCGTATTGTTTTAAACACCAACCGTTTTCCACAGCCATTTCATAATAAAATATTGTTTTAAGCCGAAAAATAAGCTCCGACTCTTCGTGATGACTTTATGGATTCCATTCAGTTGGATTAATCTCTTCTTCATTGGCCTGATAGTAGATATTTTCTTAAATCAAATTACAACTTCAAAGCAAATATGCATGGACATGATGCTTCAACCGAATTTAGAAGGTATGTCACTACTGTGTAGTTTATAAGTTTACATTCATATTATAATACGTGGTTTAAAACAAGCCACGATTTAACTTCCACAATATATGTAGGTATATATTGATATAATGGGCTATCTTTAAAAGAAAGATATATATGCCACCGCAGACTTTTTTATATCTCAGATCTATAAAAGAGGAATATCCCACAATGTATTTGTTTAATATATCTCTAAGAAATTAGGCAGCGTTTTGGATAAAACCTCCCAGATGCCTCGACTTTCTTCGACACTTTCAACAATTGTCGTTATATTTCAACCAATTTATACAAAACCTTGACAAATTATATAACTTAACCTTCCCCACGAATTACATTTGTTGTTAAAAACCTCATGAAAATATTATCGCAACAGACGCGGCGGGGGACTTTGTTTTATAATATATAGTGAATAGTGATAATAGCTCTCCTTTTTTAATCATATGTATATAATGTTAGGCACTCCAAGCAGAAGCTGAAATACCGCGCTGTGGCCAGCGTTGGGCAGTGGCACTAGCTGAGCAGCTACCTTAGCTGACTCAGTGTAAGATACACTTATAATAAAATAATAAGTGAAGGAGAATTCATATTTCACACTGACTGGTTTATGAAAATATTTGAAAAAAATGCTTGGCTTGTTACAGCTACATTATATTCACACAATTATTCAGTAAATAGGTTTACTGATATCAGTCTGAGGCTAATTTTTATTGTGACAAAACTTTTTTAGGCGAAAACCCAAAAAGCATATAAATAATATTAAGTATCACAATTATACAGATAATTCGATAAATTGATTTCAGAGGTATATCGACAAACAGCGGAAAGTATATATAATCTGTTAGAAGTCAAAGACCCTCAATTTTCTGTATACGGTGTGTATATCTGCAATATGGACGGAGTTATTCAATACACCACGGCCCTCATAGTGTTCATAATTTTACAGTTCCAGTATTCCTTTCCGTCGATTCATGAAACGAGAAAGAAAATACATGACTTTGTTATAACCAATAGCTCTAGCTTTCAGTATTAAAATGTAGAGATTGTATTAGTACAGTATACATAAGTAGAATAGTATCTAATTGTATTTTATGTGTAATGTGAAAATGAATAAAGTATTTTATTCTTATTAAAATATTATTTTACCTTTCCTTCAACTCCTTTATACCCTTCATACTTCCCTAATATTTCATATTTTTTGTCAACGCATGTAACTGATACGCCGAGTATGGTTGTATAGGGCGTGTGTATGTGGTATTTAATTATGTTGTATAGTCTTATTATTGAAGGACGTATTTGGATTAAATCATAAATACTCAATCACATAGAATTTATTCAAACTCACTTATTTAACATACAATAGAACACCCTTTAATATAACTATAAATTATGTAATATACGGAGTATTTGGTAGAGCGTAGCAGAAAATTTAGGAAGAGGTAGAAAGTTTTATAGTTTTGAAATTATTCGCATTTTTGAAATTTTACGAATAAGTATCTCAATTTGTGCCAAGAAAATGCTTATAAAACTCCGTGTGCAATAAAAATTACATACATTCTTAGCATCATGTTGTCTACACATTTTTTTTATTCAATTAAAACTTTGAAGGTTTACTATAAAGAAAATTAAAGCAATAGAGATATTCAAATAATTTCAAAAACTACTTCAGTTACTTACCACATTTTACATTATCTCTTAAAAAAAATGACCATAAGGGCCTGGCCACAGCTTCTGGCGGTGTGGAGCGCGGCGCGGCAAGAGGGGCTGCGAGAGGCGCGGTTTGCGGTGGTATGCCACAGCTCGACCAGTTGCGACCGCGGCGGCTCAATGCGCGGTAAAAACAAAATTATTTGTTTCGGTCGCGCGATGCTAAATGCGTCGACCACTGCCGCCGCGCGCGCCGCTCTGAGCTGTGGCCGCCTCGATACTCCCGAGTGCATTTGTTTCACTCGCACGCCGCGCAGGCCGCCGCCACCGCCGCCGCGCGGGTAGCTACCGCGCCCCAGGTCGCACCGCAATGCGCGTCGCCGATAGCTGTGGCATACTTCATACAATTTGCTCAATTTGTTTTTGCCGCTCGCCGCTTTGCGCGCCGCAAACCGCGCCGCAAAACGCGCCGCAGGTGACTGTGGCCAAGGGGTAAGGGCCTGGCCACAGCTTCTGGCGGTGTGGAGCGCGGCGCGGCAAGAGGGGCTGCGAGAGGCGCGGTTTGCGGTGGTATGCCACAGCTCGACCAGTTGCGACCGCGGCGGCTCAATGCGCGGTAAAAACAAAATTATTTGTTTCGGTCGCGCGATGCTAAATGCGTCGACCACTGCCGCCGCGCGCGCCGCTCTGAGCTGTGGCCGCCTCGATACTCCCGAGTGCATTTGTTTCACTCGCACTCCGCGCAGGCCGCCGCCACCGCCGCCGCGCGAGTGACACCGCGCCGCAGGTCGCACCGCAATGCGCGTCGCCGATAGCTGTGGCATACTTCATACAATTTGCTCAATTTGTTTTTGCCGCTCGCCGCTTTGCGCGCCGCAAACCGCGCCGCAAAACGCGCCGCAGGTGACTGTGGCCAAGGGGTAAGGCTAAGTTCATATGACTCGCGCGGATCAACTGAACAGATCGGTAGGGATACGCAAATAGTATCGATACCTCAGGGTATTGATACTTTAGTTTCGATACCAAGTACTTTTGGAATCGATACTTTTGAGGTATCGATACTTTCTGAAAATATTTATATTTTTCTCCCCAGTATTTAGTGACCTTGACTGTGAAACCGGAGGTCGTGGGTTCGATTCCCACCCAGGACACGGGCACGGTCATTTGTTCTGTATTTGGGTGTAATTTATCTATTATATGGATGTATTAAAATATATATACTCGTAAGTATATTAAATGTTTATATTACATTATTAACACTCCATAAAGTTTTTATAAATGTATTAAAAAGTACTAAATCGATACTTTTGATACGATTCTGGTATCGAGTAAAGTATCGATACTTTTGAAATTTTGCGTATCCCTAAAGATCGGTACAGGTTTGTAGAACTTGCCGGTGCCGAGCGGCTTCTCGTGACAGTGTTGCCGTTTAAAGTAACTAAAATCCGCTATATCCTTATCAATAATGTGCTATATCGTGTTAATATTCGGCTTCTAAAATGCACTAGTTTCCACTAAATGATTTGTAAATATAAAAATTGGTAGGTAGGTATATAAAATAAAGACGTTTTCATATATTATGATTTCAAATTATAATACTTACAAATAAAAACAAACTAAAAAAAAAATAACTGTTTTTTATCAACTAAATTAAACATTTCTACAACATTTTCATTGTCATCATCATGCATCGCAGCATCAAAGAACTACGATGAAACTCCAAAGGAAGAAACACCAGTTCTTCTAGGTTATTTACGCTAAGATAATATTAAAGCGAGACAGATACATACTACCGATAAAGGGACATGAATCAATAAACGCAACATTTTGGTCGGGAAATATCCAAACGAAATCGACTCACTACTTTTATTTATCTATGGTTTTAGGCGTCCGAAACACTATCAATAATATTAATGTGCAACTCATCTTGGTTGCTATGTTTGAACTAGGTTTGCGCCAGATTCAGCTAGCTATTTTAGCGCATAGTTATGAGAAAAAAAGCTTTAGAGACTCTAGAATTGCACTAGATTTAGCGACAAAATCCGCTAAAATGGCAACACTGTCTCGCGGTTCAAGAACTAGCGCGCGGGTCGGAGCGTGGCGTGCAGTATCGCGCAGTGATATAGACGATACTAGCTGTTTACTTTGATCTTGTACCGCGCGGTTGAAAGTTCCGCGCGGCTCCGCGCGGTCATATGAACTTACCCTAAGGCTTGTGACAACGCTGCCGCAGTCTACTTTTTTAGACCGAATTGAAAAAAAATTGCTCGATTGTATTAAATAAACTACTATATTAACATTTTGCACTATAGAAAATATTATGGTCTAAAATACATGAGTACCTATCTACCTCCTCCAAAATTTTCTGCATCGCTCTACCAAACACCCTGTATACTAATGGAAATGACCTGGTAGGGCGGAGTGTGGTAAATGACTGACTCCTGAATGTTTGTATATTATGCTGTTCGTATATAAAAATGCTGAATTTTAATTTTGAATTAACTTTTTTCTTAATGTTTAAATTTCGTTAAAATTGTTTTGGCGACTACGACGGCCACAGACAGACAAAACAGATTTTCTCGCAAATTTATTTTCGAGAAATCTTATGGTCTTTAATATTTTAAATATAATAGTTATGGCATTTTTTTACACCTTGGGTTTCACTACAAGTTTTAGTAGGGATTCCTGATTTTTTCCAATAAATATAGCTTAGATGTTACTCAAGAATAATGTAGCATTCTAATGGTGAAGGAATTTTTGAAATCGGTCCAGTAATTTTTGTGTTTATTCGTTACAAAAATACAAATCTTTTCTTTCTGTAACATTAGTATAGATACATAAACCGAATAGTACATTGTTAGGTACTATTAACAGAGATTACAACTTATAGTAGGTACCTATATCGAAAATATGTTGATACAATAAGCAATACTAAAACAATATTAAAAATCAACACAGTTACTTATCATAAAAGGGCCTTTGAGAATTGAATCAATCTAAAAGCTTTCATTAATACTATCATAATAATGATATTTTCATTAAATTATGTCTAACGAGTAACGACTCGGTAATATGAAAAGAAATAAATCGATTTTGCTACCCAACTCTAAAATATGTAGAGCCCTTTGTGTCACGCATTTTTCTTTTAGTCCAGTCGGATTGAAATTTAGTAATCGGGGGTTTTTGGGGTGTCTGATTACCACTCCGCACTCAAAAATTCAAAATTCAAAATGGCGGATAAAACTTCTCAAAACGGGACAGATATGATGAAAATGTATATTTTAGCATTTTTCGTCCGCCATGGATCCGCCATCTTGATATTCTGAATTTTGATTGAAGATTTGTAATCAGCGACCCCAAAAACCCCCAAGTACAAAATTTTGAACTAATCCCACGTAAGGAAAAATGTGTACTTCGAAGATAATGAATTTTATCTTTTATCTAGAACCATTGCGATTTATTAAGGTTTGTAAATAAAATCATCCATGATTTTAAATTATTGCACATCAATTCTCATTTATGAATATATAACTGATAAGAAAACACCAAAAATAATTTAAATTCATCCGAAATTACTCAAAAAATGCGATTAGTCCCTCAATGTCCCTCTATTTATTTTCCAAAATATGGTACTAAAACAGGTGGCACTCTGAGAGTGCCACCATGACACTAAGGGTTAAATGAGTAACATTTACCGGATTAAAATAATATTAATTCATGGTCACAGGCAGACTGGAAGATAAAAACCGACAATTGTGTGAGCACATTGCGCGTTTCGGTTTCAGTCTATGGATTTCCGAAGTGCTCGAAGTAAAAAGTAGGTCGACAGCGCATCATTGACTGATGTTCTGTGGCTGAGGTGTCACTTACCATCAAGTGAGCCTCATGCTCGTCTGTCGATATCTAACATAAAAAAATAAAATAAAAGGTAACGTTTTAAGATTTAATTTAATGGTGTGCATTACAATATATATATATATATATATATATATATATATAATAAATAAATGGGAATTTTCTGTCCGCAGCAAATGGATTATTTATCTAAGGATAAGGCTGGGTCAGTTTAACCAGGTTTTGTATTACCATGTTTTTACTCTTGCGACTTTCACAGCAGCAACATTAGTATTTCATCAACATTGTATTCGGCTGTTACCATAGGTATACACAGTGGTACGTGCAATATATACACTAGACGTATTATAGTTAACTAACTGCACTGGTATAATATTCAATATTTGTATTTGTATATTTTTGACAATGGGCTCGACACATCCCTACGCCGCGGCCGGAGTAATATTCAAAATATTTTATGATAATATAATTATCTCCCTAGAGGTTGACCTTTCAAGCTAAATTTCTCATTAAAAACGCTTATGACATTTCAATCAAATACAATTTGAAGATAGAACGTGTCCCAGGTTCGTCATGATAAACCATAAGAAAATAAAATTAGAGAAAGAATATTTTGATAGATTAAATACCATTTTTTTTCGGCTCATTAAATATTCGGGATTTTTAAGATATGGCATAAAGAATGGCAAATTTGTGAAAAATACAAAAGGATCTTTCCTACGAAGTATTTCAATAAATATATTATTAACGTTTTCTTGTATCTTCCTTACATATCATAATTTCTACTCCGAAATCTTGACAACTAATGAAGTATTAATGGTAATCATTTTAACAGTATATGGGAATAGTATGTTTTTGAATATTAACTTCTTCAATAGGAAGTCTCTTTTTAATTTTTTTGAAATATGTATGGACGTTGATGAATTTATTGGGATAAAAGAAACAAAATTTATGAGAGATGTAACTCACAGAATATTTCGATTCCACATTATGACTATTGTATCAATGGCGGTAGTGACTTCAATAGTAATTACCGTATCATCGTATTATTATGTGAAAATACATATTATTGTTGCTTCATTTTTTATAGTTATAATTTTACATGGGGTTCACCTTTATATTGGCTTCTTTATTGTGTCATACTTATTATTAAGTATGCGAGTTCATTACTTAAATAAAGCTTTATTGAAGAAATGTAAAGGGAACAAAAACATTATTTTAAAAAATAAGACGTCCCTTTTCAATGGAATTGTTTGGAAAGAACAATTTGATGATTTGGTCAATTTAAATACAGAACAGTTTAGACACGCTTTTAGTATATTATTTAGGCTTCTCCGCCAAATGGAAAGATGCTATCGATTTTTGGTGAGTATTTTGATGTCATTTTGTTTTTCTTTTACTTTGAATGTATTGAAAAAATACAGGATTATCTCAATATCTTAAAATAAGGTCACACTAATCTACCTAATTCTATTTACTCTGTAGGTATTGTGATTGTTGCAATAATTTAGTTTAATATTTTACTTTTCATACATTATTCTTTTATGTACGTGTCAATACACCCGAAGTCTATTCTCATTAAATCATTAAAGGTTATCAGTCAGTACATACAACTTAGCAATAAGCTCGCTTTAAACTTCTATTCTATGTCCATAAATAAATAAAATAAGTAAAAAACAAAAACCTAAGATACCATAGATAAAATCCTTAGGTATAATTTTTCAACCGATCCGATCCGTATCCGTGTTCGAGGATATTCGAGGGAGAAGAAAGATCCGTATCCGTCACTTTTTCGGCGGACCTTTTACCTTATTAATTTCTATATTATATATTCATAATAAATAATAATCCATTAAGATTATTTTTTATTTCTTAAATCAAATATTTAGGTATATTTCAGACTAAATAAATATATTCAAGGTCACGCGCATCGACACCGAGTAAGAATGTTGAGATCTATGTATATCCGTATCCGCGGATCTTGACACTAAATATCCGTAATAACAATACATTTTAACGATCCGGCATATCACTAGAAATTTCCTTCACTCTCGTTCAGGTTCTAATCGTAACTACAGTTTACTCTTAAATACTATGTACAATAAATATTTATCTTTCAGCTTTTATCAGGAGCTTGGCTCGTAACAGCAGCCTTATTTATGGGAATTCAGTTTTTAATAAGCTATATAAAATATGATGAGGTATGTTAAGAAGTTTTTCATTAAATCATAATTTTCTCAAAAGAGCTTATATTCCCACACATATACCTACATCACGCCTCTTTCCCATCGGGTAATTCGATCCTTTCATACCACTTTTGTTTCCTCCACTTTCATCAAAGCTTTCATACACGCTTATATTCGATTGAATTTTAAATACAATAATTAGTTTGAAATAAATTAGAATGACCACAAGTATTCCCTCAAATTAGCTACTAGGGTTCACAAACCTTAACATACGTCTAAAGCCTATCAGCTTCTTATTATAAGTTTAGATTCTAGTTCCAGTTTGACAAAACATTTTTTCAAACTAAAATAGTTTATCTGGCGTTTGAACCCGGAACATCCAGTGTTAAACGCGATGAGCATAACCACTGACCACGGCGGCGGTCCTTGTAGCTATTCGCCTACATAAAAATTAATCACGGTGCAATATTTTTGGTGGACAATTTTAAGCGCCTTACATCCTTTTCACTCTCTCGCTTCAATTTGGTTTCAACGTAATTGCGATACTTTTTATATAAGGAACTTAAAATATACAAAATTAATCTCGATCATTTTTAAGTCAATTATTTAATTTAATTATTATTTACAGTATGAGATTACATGATATTATGTGGACGAAAGAAATAAAAAATAATTTTATTCATGAGGTTCACTTGATGGAAGATTATCATAGGGTATGCCCCCAGCCTTAGAACATCAAAGTAAAATTTTATCTGGATATTGTTTGAAACTTTTAGTATAAAGTGTTTATTTAATTACTGTGACTAGTATTTCACTTATTATTATAATTTAATTTATGAGCTCGGCTTAACTCTGCTTTGGTGGTACTAATTCTACTCGGACTGAAACTGAACAAATCTAAAAATTAGAAAACAGTTAGCTAGTACCGAGAAGCGGTACTATGCGGCTGTTACGGAGCTTCGACTCCTATTCTGAAAGGTTGGAACTTCCTATTAATTTTGCAGCTACGATTCTGATTTCGGTTCCGATAAATTTGAATCGGAGGTCGAAGCACAATGGCGGCGGCGGCCGTGGTAGCGCCATTTCATTTAATATACCTACTACTGTTTAAGATTTAAGAAAATTCGTTTGCTTAAATTTTCAAGACCCAGAAAGTTGTTGTTTTGAACTGATATGAATGAAATTGATGAATAATGTTTACAATTTTATTTTATTGCACATCTCTCTTTTGCCTCTACCTCCGATCCCAGTTCCAATTTCGACAAACGAAATATAAAAATTCCGAGTTCGGGAATGCTAGTAATATGTGTGAGTGAGCACCCTTCTGTCCCGAGTTGTAAACACCATACATTTTCCGCAGCCATTTCATAATAAAACTTTGTTTTAAGCCAAAAAATAAGCTCCGACTCTTCATGATGACGTTATGGATTCCATTTAGTTGGTTTAATAAGATATTCATTGGCCTGATAGTAGATATATTCTTAAATCAAATTACAACTTCAAAGCAAATATGCATGGACATGATGCTTCAACCGAATTTAGAAGGTATGTAGTTTAAAATGTATTACATCCATAATATTATAATACGTGGTTTAAAACAAGTCACGACTTAACTTTCACAATATACTCGTATACATAGATTTATTGATATAATGGGTATAGTAAGATATCCTTAAAAGATAGATATATATACCTATGCCACCGCGGACTTTTTTTATAGATCTATAAAAGAGGAATATCTCAAGAAATAAGGCAGCGTTTTGGATGAAAGCTCCCAGGCGCCTTGACTAATTTCGACACTTTAAAAAATTATCGTTATATTTCAACCAATTTTTCCTTCCCCGTGAATCATTCTATCTGTTGTTAAAAACCTCATGAAAATCCATTTATCGCAGACAGACGCGGCGAAGGACTTTGTTTTATAATATAATATAGTGAATAGTGATAATAGTTCTCCTTTTTTAATCATATGTATAATATAATGTTTGGCACTCCAAGCAGGCACTCCAGGCAGATACTGAAAAGCGGTGGCCAGTGGCACAAGCTGAGCAGCTACCTCAGCTGTCTCAGTGTAAAATACACAGAAAAGTGTCTGATGACTTCTCTATACCTCACTAATAATAAAAAAATAAGTGAAGAAGTAAATTTCAAGTAAAAGAGGAATTCATATTTCACACTGACGATGGTCGGTTGTGTTTATGAAAATATTTGAAAAAGATGCTTGGCTTGGTGCTGCTACATTATATTCACATAATTATTCAGTAAATAGGTTTACTGATATCAATCAGAGGCTAATTTTTATCTATTCTGGGAAAACTTTTCCAAGCGAAAGCCCAAAATTAAACATATAAATCAATATTCAGTATTACAACTGTACAGATAATTCAATTTTTCAGAGGTATATCGACAAACAGCGGAAAGTATATATCATCTACTAGAAGTCAACGATCCTCAACTGTCTGTATACGGCTTATATATCTGCAATTTGGACAGAGTGATCAAATCCACCACAGGCCTCATAGTGTTCATTATTATACAGTTCCAGTATTCCTTTCCGTCGATTCATGAAACGAGAAATAAAATACATGATTTCGTTATAACGAATAGCTCTAGTTATCAGTATTAAAATGTAGCGATTGCAAACGAGTGTAAAAAAATATTTGTAACTTGTGTGCAATCGCTATATTTTAATTTATAATTTACTGGGTGTTTACTCCAATAAGAATATTATATAATCATTTTCTTATTATTTTCTATGTAAATTATATATATCTACTCGTACATTACAATATAACGTTTGGTTCACAAAAGTGTATAATTATAATAATAATAGTTAGGTGTAAACGTTGCCCGCATCCAGCTTTTCTCTATAATATATTTATAGCGTCTGCGAGTAGAAGGTATATCAAAAAGCACTGCAAATTGTAGGTAGAGTCCTATTCATAAAGGAAGTCCTTTTTAGGTGTCGCTAGTGTCTATGGAGTTAAAAATACTTTCATAAAAAATATTGGAGTTCCAACAATATCCGTGGGACTTCTTTCTTGGAACGTACTCTACGTTTCATTTTCAGTCTATGAATAATCTGTTATTTGATATATTTTGACTGAATATCGTCATCGTATTTCGATTTTGGTAATAACCCTTCTGATGTCAGATCAATACCTTATTATATTCATATTACTATTAAAACTCAGATTTAGATTAACGGATTTAATTTTGATTACAATCAAATTCCAATCATCGTCCTCTCATTTGTACCAAATTGATTACAATCACGACCATACGTATAATGAGACTCTATAGGATCTAGATTCAGCTACTACAAATAAAAAAAAACATAACATTATTATTATATACATAATTAGAATAGTACCTATCTTATTGTATTTTGTGTAATATGAAAATTAAAAAAGTATTGTATTCTTATCAAAATATTATTTTACCTTTCCTTCAACTCCTTTATACCATTCATACTTCCCCAATATGTCATATTTTTTGTAAACACATGTAATTGATACGCCGGGTATGATTGTATTGTTAAAGTCAATATAGTTTTACGTAGGCCATATTATGAATTTATGAGAGGTCTTTAGTTTCTGTTAAAATTGGCCTTCAGCCGAATACTAATGGACAGCCGTGATCAATTTATCTTTTGTACTGAAGTTACACAATCATCTAAATTTTACAAAATCACACAATAGATTTTCTTAAACCATATATTTTTTTGTTCATGTATTGTCTATATTCTGTATAAAAAGCCAGTATATGCTCGCTCCGGAATAGACGATTATTAGACGTTTCTCTTTAACTACTTCCAAACTCCGTGAAAATTTTAAAGATGATGAGAAAAGTATTCTTTATTGTACTCATCGCAGTGGTTATCATCGGCACGGTAAGTTTATAATAATCTTATAATACAGTACAGTACATAGTATAAATTAAAGTCACTGTTTCTGTTAATTTGTTGTCTTTTTTCTATTAATTAACTACGCCACAGATTATTATGCGTTTGCTCTCAGCTAAGATATTTCTTCCGGATGGCGTAACATAACCAAGAGTAGCCACAATTATGTGCTTGTTTATATTATAATAAAGTAGTTATAATCCTAATGACTATTATTCTGTTTCAGTGTGCCAAACCAGCTGATGGTAAGTTATTGAAGGTATTGTATATACTTTACAAAGTTAAGTAGGTCTTCAATGAACATAAAATATTATTTCTATAATTAAAATTCAAGATTCTTCTTTGAATTTTAGATAGTTCGAACTCAAAATAAGTAAGTAAGTAAGATCTTTTATTTATTTAAAGATAAGCTCCATACTCTGGGAATATAAACAAACATCATCCAGACCTTTAACTGTCTCTGAAAATATCACATAAAACGTTACTCCATTTTTTCGTGGGTCTTGAAAGATGGCCAAACAAACATCACTCTTATATACTCATATCATACCAGAAATGTAACGTATCAATGTTAATCATTTATGTCAATGATATTAATGGTAATTATTCTGACTATTTAAGATATATGTATACCTATATAATAGCAACTGTGCTTGGATGGCTAAAGCGCATAAGTGTATTTTTCCTTAAATTCCGGTAACTTGATGTTGATATTCTTCTTTCTGGAACATACATAATACTTAATATACTTGAATTAATAGTATGCCTAGTATTCCTATACCAGTCGTATAGGAAATAGACAACTACGAAATATTTCACTATAGTGCTTGGCTGAAATAAAACCATCTGTATGTACAGGTGTCGGCACTCGCTTGGTGGACGTAATTATAGAGACAAAAATTATAATAATAACAAGAATTTACTAATTTATATGCAATATTTTATACAAACAATACATATTACATGTATGGTAGAAAGATAAATAATAGCTCATCATCAATACACGTAATGAGAACGTGTATGTGTGAAAATTATTAGAAATAACTTAAATGTACACAGTACAATAGGCAGCCTTATCGCTCTCAGCGATCTCTTCCAGGCAACCCTAAAAAATGAAAAGAAATAGAGAGTATTCGTGCAGGTAGCTACTTATTACATTTATGCATTTTAAACTTTAACGGAATGAACAGAAAAGGATAGTTAAGAAGTAGGATAGGAAATAGCAAAGTAATGTTTATATAAGAGAGTTTTGAAGGAAGTTGAAGAAGGAGCTAGTCTGATATTACCAGGTAAGGAGTTCCATAGCTTTATGGCGGAAACTGTAAAAGAGTTACCATAAGAAATAGATTTGTGAGTAGGGATTTCTAAAGTCAGCTTATTCAAAGAACTGTAGTCGTAAGGACCCATAAATTTATATTATATAGTTCTAATTAATTAGCGGAGTAGGGTGTTGATATTATGGAATAGATTACCGTTTAGTTTTGAGTAAATAAAATTTTGACATCAGTGGATGGAACTAAATCAGAATAACCAAAAAAACACGAGCGACACGAGACAAGAAGACTAAGGTTGTCGTATCGTACCTATAAACGAAATCCAATTCGAATAACAAATAAAAAAAGCCTATTTTGTAACGAATTCATATCGATGAATAAACTCATTAATTATATTGCGTATATATGCGTTTTATTTGCTCAGCTGTGGGTATCAAATGGTTTAAATATGAATACGGTAATATATATAGAGCATACCTTTCATAAAATCGTTACTAAGTAGCACGTACTTATCGCAAAATGATCCGAAAAATCATTTTTGTTTATTGTCTAGCTGTTATTTTGTTCACTGTTGTAAGTATTTTATATTTCATTATTTCAATAGAATTTTTCACACAATTAAATGACAAAACATTGTATATTAAATTATTTATTTATTAACACTCAAAACTTTGGGTATATCCCAGATGTAATGCATACATGCGTGACAAATATTTAAAAGTATAATAATTCCCTTATCTGATACTTTGTTAACGTAATTATTTTGGTGGATGAATGATACGAAATAATCATATTTCTTTCATACATTCCATCTGCTTATCGAATGAGAAGTATTGACGAATTTTGTTTCAAATGAGTTGCCTAATAAAATATATTCATGGTTAATTATGTTAAAGAAACATTAAATTATATTTAATAAACACAACGCATTCAGTATAATAAGGATTTTGACGGAATCTGGATTTCAGTACAAGACGAAATTATACAAGACATCATTATCGAAATAAATATTTTCAAGACCCACTCATTAATAAATAAACCTATTTTTTTTTCAGTTCGCCCTTCCAGCTGGTAAGTTCAAAATTTCTTAAGAACTGAAGTACATATTAGGTACCTACGAGTACGTACGTACATGTCAGTGAAATAATGATTAAATTCATACGTCCCACTTACAGGTATGAGTTCATGTCTGACATATGACCAATAAATCATGTTTTTTTTTTCTTTTTGTATAGTTAAAGGTCTGGAAAGTGATGTTTTAAGCATCTTCTTAGTTTGGGAACAGACACAGGAATGAGTCTGTCCAGCGTCCCAGATGACTTGGAATATCTCTCTATTTCTCTCAGCATGGGAAAATACACGCGAGTAATTCTAATTACTTTATGTTTTCAGATGTACCAGATCTAAAGCCCGCGGCTGCCTCTGATATGCATTCGCCGGTTCCAGCAGCTCCAGCTGGGGCACCAGGTACGTTTTGTTAATTTAAACATTTGTATACCTTAATTATATCATTTTACTTTTTTTTAATGTTAGATATCGACAGACGAGCATGAGCTTCACTTGATGGTAGGTGATACCTCAGCCACAGACTAAGTTACTGGCAAACGAAGATTTGTTAAGTTAATTTACAGAATAACAAAATATGTATATATAATTTATATATACACATGAAATCGAAAAAATTTGAAATGTGTCGGTTTTTCTATCATAAAAAAATACGATACAAAACAAAAATTCAAACTTAATATGTTGTCAGATGTCGGAATGATTGGCGAATGGATGAACGTGGCCAAGAAAACAGCGGATTCCGTGTTTAAAATTGTAAGTTTTACCTCTTTTTATTTTTCTTTCCTATTATATACTAAAAATTGTATATAATACACAAAAATTATAATTAAAAATGTATTATTGAATATTATTTAATTAACTAACTATTAAAAAGTGAATTCTTGAATTCCCTAGTGGGGCATGGGACAGAAACATTTCTATTGTTGTTTGTTTCACTGATAATTTTTTTACAGGTTATCAGGTGATCAATATTTTGGGCCCAGACCGAAACTTTTGAACTAATAATTTTGAACGTTTTTTTCTGTCTGTCTATTTGTTCACGCTAATCTCCAAAGATATTCATGTAACTTAGCCAGGGCAAACATCAAATCTTGGTTACATCAAAATTCGATGTCGGGAAGAAAAGTTATTTTTATCCAACTATCTTGCTTAGCAGCTCAGCTTAGGATTGCACCAGCTTGTATGAAATATATTCGTAGGTTAACAAAGTGCATTGAAGTTAGAAAATTTTAAAATAATATTTATCGCCCATATAGATATTATAATATATCAATAGCCTATTTTAAGCAAATTACTTTCAGTAATTACCTTTTATTATTTTTTAATAATGAAAATATTTTCTTTACAGTAAATGAATGCTAAACGTCTAACAAAAAAGGAGAAGTACAACGCATGCCTATACCTACTTTGTTTCAATGAATGAATTAGATAACAAATAAATTATTTAATTCTGGCTTTGTTGTTTATTTACACGAAAAAATCCTTATTATAAATCGGTATAATAACCATTCTGCTGCAAACATTTTTATATAGATGAATTTTATTTTAATTCGTGTAATATTTTTTTCATTGAAATGTGTGATACTTTATATGTTAAATTAAACAAATATTTATAAAATAACATTAATTTATAGATTTTGAAAATTAATTACATAATCTATATATATAAAAGAGATTTCCACCTATATAGTCACTCATCACGATATCTCTGGAACCATAAGGCGTAGCGACTTGAAATATGGTAGGAATATTCCTTTCGCCGAGTAGAGGTCAGCTAAGAACGGATTTTACGAAATTCAACCCACAAGGGGGGTTGCGGGGGCAATTGCTAGTCATACTTATATGCATAAACATCTCTAAAAACTGAAACACTGCGAACAGAGGCCTAAGCACAAATGACTTGCGAGAAAGTATTCGTACCGTCAGTTTATCAGTTGTATTAGAAATTAGATACAAAAGACCAGGGCCAGATTTAGGGGAGGGTATCCGGGGCTACTGCCCGGGGATATGCCCACAATATCAGGTATTTTTTTTCAAATTCCGAAGAGTAAACAACTGTTCGTTGTTTTACCTTTACCTACTGTACTTGTACAAACAAGATTAAAAAATAATAAACGTCTTTAAATATTGTAAAAAAAAATGTTCATTTTATTTGGAAAAATAATTTGGGGCTAGGCTGTCTCCACTCTGTTGCCCCCAAGGCCTCCACACCTCACAGCTCTGCAAATGACAGATGAATTAGGTGTTTAGATACTTCACCCCTGGAGATATGGTCTGCAAACCCAGGGATCCCGTAAATGCGGCAAGTAGGCCGTGGTGTTTTAGTGGGTAGCCGAAAACCGATCTTATCTACATGGGCTGGCCCAAAACCTCGGAGCAGTTGCGACGTATCCTCACACTCCCCGCACCGTTGTAAAAAGAGAAAAGGTGTTTAGATACTCCATACTCCCCTGTATATTTCATACGGGCTCGTTGGCGCGTTCGGTAGAACACCTGCCGTGCGCATCGATGGGTCGTGGGTTCGAATCCCACCCGGGACAACATGTTTATAGTTTTCTGTAAGCATGTTTTCTCCACGTCTGGTAACTTCGGGCATTGATCGGGTGGGAGGAATAACGAAATTCCGACCGGGTAACGAACCACCGTTCATAGATGGAAAAATCGTGAAGTGCATATTGCGCGTTTCGGTTTCAGTCTATAGATTTCCGTATGCTCGAAGTAAAAATTAGGTCGACAGCGCATCATTGACTGATGTTCTGTAGCTGAGGTATCATCTACCATCAAGTGAACCTCATGCTCGTCTGTCGATATCTGACATAAAAAAAATTGTTTTTGAAGTAAATGGATATACTTGATACGCCGGGTGTGGTTGTATTGTTATAGTCCTATAGTTTTACGTAGGCCATATTATTATGAGAGGTCTTTGGTTTCTTCTAAAATTGGCCTTCAGCTGAATACTAATGGACAACCGTAGTAAATTTAGCTTTTGTACTGAAGTTACACAGTCATCTTATTGTTACAATATCGTACAATGGTTTTTCTTAAACCATATTTTGTTTTTCATGTATTGTCTATATTTTGTATATAAAGCGAGTAAATGCTCGCTGCGAAATAAACTATTATTTGACGGTTATCTATAACAACTTCCAAACTCCAAGAAAAAATTAAAAATGATGGGAAAAGTATTCTTTATTTTACTCATCGCAGTGGTTATCATCGGCACGGTAAGTTTATCATAATCTAATAATACACTACATACTATAAATTAAAGTGACTATTTATGTCTATTCGTTATCTTCTTTCTATTTAACTACGCCACAAATTATTATGCGGAAGCTCACATCTAAGACAATTTCTTCCGGAAGGTTACTGCGTAACATGACCAAACGTAGACAAAATTATGTTTATATTGTAATAAAGTAGTTATTATCCTAAAGATTATTATTTTGTTTCAGTTCGCAAAACCAGCTGATGGTAAGTTATTGAAAGTATTATCTATACTTTGTAACAGCAGGTCTTCAATTAACAGAAAAGTAGTAAAAATATTTCTATAATTAAAATTCAAGATTCTTCATTGAATTTTAGAAAGTTTGAGCTCAAAATAACAGTAAAATTAGATCTGTTTTAATTAAAATATAAGCTTCATGCTCCGAGGATATAAACAGCCAGATCTTTAACTGTCTCTGAAAATCATTTAAACGTTACTTATTTTTTTCTTGAAAGGCTCTATAGATTAGACTCTACTATAAATGTGTAATTATTTTGACTACTTAGAATACATATAAATCCTACAGTTATTACCTAGTAAAATAGGTAACTGTGCTGGCCAAAGCCTAACATATTTTTTCTTCAATTCCGGTTACTTAATTGTTAAATATTATAATAAATTAACGTGATTTTTTCTTGCTGAGACATTAATCATACTTAATATAATTGAGTTAATTAAAATTTACCTCTACCAATCGTATATGAAATAGACAAATACGAAATTATAATATTTTGTAATATTATATTGTAATAGTATTCTATGTAAGTTAATGGGCACTGTGCTTGGCTGAAATAGAATCATCTGTATGTACAGGTGTCGGCACTCGCCTGGTGGACGTTATTAGTAAAGAGTAAAGACAAAAAATATAACAATAATAAGAATTGACTAATCTACATATGTATAGGTACAATACACATTACATGTATGGTAGAAGGATAAATAATAGCTAATATTAATAATATTATAAAGAGGAAAGATACATATAAATCTGTTACGATTTAACTCAAAAATTTCTCAACAGATTTTTTTTTTGTGTGTGTAGTTCGCACTCGTGCGAAGCCGGGTCGGATCGCTAGACATCAAGACACGTAATAAGAAAGTGTCTGTGGTGTGACTTAAATTAAGTAACTTTATATATGATATTCCCTATTTTGGGGTTAAAAACTGCACAAGGAACGGCTTATCATTCGGTTTTTTTCCAAGGCAATTAGTACAAGAACAGCTTTAGCAAACACTTATAATATCCACTGATACTCCACTCTCTTCCATCTCCTTTATCACACGGTACCACACCTGCGAGAATCTGTCAAACGCGTACCTACTTCGCCTCCGAGGCAACGAGGTCCGAGTAATGGACCGGGCCGGACACACTCCTCTCCAAGCAATCCAGCATCTCACTCCTCTCCTACTCATACAGGCTGCACTACCACAACACAAAATCCCTACAGAGGACTTAGGATATCTCTCACTCTCAGCATAGGAAAATACACGCAAATGATTCTAATATTTTATATTTTCAGGTTTACCAAATCCAAAGCCCGCCAACTTATTGTCTTCTTTTCTGCAAACACCACCACCTGGAGTACTAGGTACGTGTTTTAATTTAAAAATTGATATATTATAAATACATTTATCTACTATATAAAAATAAGTCGGGTTTTCCTTCCTGACGCTATAACTCCAGAACGCACGAACCGATTTCCACGGTTTTGTATTCGTTGGAAAGGTCTCGGGCTCCGTGAGGTTTATAGCAAAGAAAATTCAGGAAAAATTTCAACAGAAAAGCGGGAATTTATGAAAAAACAACTTCAAATAATTTTAAACCAAAAATCTAAAAAATCAGACACAGACATATTGTTTAATATTGCGTTCATGATATTGTATAATAATATTTTTTATATAATAAGTAAAGTCCATTATTGGCTCTAATTTATAGATATATATTATTGTAACTGCTTTATATATACAATTTGTATATTGTTCAAGCTTCAGCCTCACGGCAGAAACTTACCACGCTGATTTTCAGCTGCAGCCTCAGTCACGCCACGGACTATCAGGCGTTTGAATAATAAAAAATAATCAAAATTAAATGAACAAACAAAGAGAAAATATAATAATAATAAAACGGGGAGTGTAGGCAAACTTATAGCTAAGAAAAATAAAAGAAAAATATTTGGTCGATGTCTGGTAAAAATGTTTGGTATGATGTCGTCATAAATGGTTTTAAACTTTATAGTCAGGTGTCGGATTTGTTATGATCATTGAAACAACGCGTTCAGACAACAACTATAGCTTTATTACTAACTACCCTATAGTACTATTATTATCTAATAATATTAATATCATTACAGATTTATTTGGTAAATGGGCGACCATGCCCGAGGGCATGACGTCTCCTCCTTTTAAACCTGTAAGTTTTATCACTTTATTTTTTCTTTATTTCGTTGAGACAAACTTTAAAAAATTAATTCTTGAATCCCCTAGTGGGATTCCCCGTATATTAAATTTTAGGAAATTCATCTACATAAAATATTGGACAGCTGGTAGAGTATTTCTCATTAAGATTTTTTAAAACTAGTGTATCGATAGATCATTTTGGGTCATAGGTCTGTTTGTTCACGCTAATCTCCGAAGATTATCTTTCATGAATTCGACACATAGATTAAGATATCTGGGGCAACAAAAACTTTCTTTTATAAAATCAGATGTCATATTAATAGATGTGATGTTAATAGTTTGCTTAGAAGCTCAGCTTATAATGAAGCCCACGCGAATGAAGTCATGGGCACCAGCTTGTATAAAATATATTCGTAGGTTGATAAAATAAGCAAATAACTATCTGTAATAGCCTTTTAGATATGTTAATAATTTATTATATTCTCTTTACAGTAAATGAATGCTAAACGTTCAACACAAAAGGAGAAGTTCAACGCACGACTTTGTTTTAATGAATGAATTAGATAACAAATAAATTATTTAATTCTGGCTTTGTTGTTTATTTACACGAAAAATCCTTATAAGTCGGTATAATAACCCTTCTGCTCCAGAGATCTTTATATATGTAGATAAATACGCTTTATATTACCCAGGCCTAACATGACAACCACGACAAAATTTAGTCGACCATTTTCTCGAATTTTAATCGATTATCTCTTTTTGTCTTCCGAGTCTAACAAACCAATTATACTTAAAACTCGACTTTTAATATCAAAAATAGATATATTTGTCGATCGAGATATCTTTTCTATCAAAATTGTCGATGTCGAGATATAATATATCGAGATATCTTACATCTTAGTTTATCTTCTCTCGTCCGCGACATATCTCGTGGCGACACTTATACTTAAAACTCGACTTCTTATGTAAGTAGAGAGACATTTGTCGATCGAGATATCTTATATCTTAGTTTGTCTTCACTCTTCTGCGAGATATCTCGATGATCATCCTAGGCGTGCTGGGATTATTATAATATTATGTTCATGTATCGCGTTTTAATTCTTGAAATATTTTTTCACTTATATGTCAAAATTAAACAAATATTTATAAAAATAACATTTATTTATTGTTTTTTTTAAGTTAATTACATAATCATACTTATATGTATAAACATATCTAAAAACTGACTACAAAGTCTACTACGACTACTAAACACTATACTACAAAGGCCCAAGCACAAACGACTTCCGAGAAAGTATTCGTACCATCAATATATCAGTTGTATTAGAAATTGGAAACAAATGACAGACGAATTAGGTTTTCAGATCTTAGACAAAGGCGGATCCAGTTTTCAAGTCAGGAGGGGTCATTTAGTCAAGTCATTTATTCAAAATCACATTTTTAAAATTAATTATTGCACTTATATACATATATTACTAAGGCGATACATGCTATCTCTAGTGCTGGAAAAAACTATATAGCCTTTTCTTGAGTACCATCGCGAATTGTGTTCTGTTTTTGATTTGCCATTAGAGCCACCTGTAGCAAAATATTGTTATTATGTCATTTCAAATTTATACTAATATTATAAAGAGGTAAAGTTTGTGAGGTTGTAGGGGGTAATCTCTGGATCTACTGAACCGATTTTAAAAATTTGACCAGTAGAGGAAGGAGTGACTGAACCAGTGTGATTTTAGTGGGAATTGGTAGAGTGACTAAGTCGCTTTAAAATACTTGAGGCAGTATACATTTAGCGGCAATTTTTTTTATGTGACAAGACCAAGATAAACTCTATTCACAGAACATACCAAAATTTCTAACTCTGGTTGCACATAAATCAATAATTTTATTAACTTATATTATACATGACATATAAAAAGGTAAGGGTACCAAAGAAAGAACCTAAGAAATGGCCAAAGGTTCGGAAAAGGAGGGAAACATATGACATACCTGATGGTAAGCGATTATGGACCCATAAATAATATTCGTAACATTGGAGAGAGAGATTGAGTTCTTGCTGATGCGTAACTGGCCTTTAAGGTATAAAAAAGTGAATTCCCGAGTCCCCTAGTGGCATAGGGTAAACCCATTTATGTGTCCGTTTCACTGATCATTTATCTTTACAGGTAAGTAGGTGATCAGCCTTCTATGCCCTGCCCGACCGAAACAATATTTTTTTTAAATCTATTTTCCCCGAGATTTGAAACCGGATACTCCGGTGCTAAACGCATCGCGCTTAACACGGAGCCACGGAGACGGTCTTTAAGGTATAGGCGATTATTCAACGTACCGACTCATCGATCTTCCGGAACTGCCAGTGCCAGTGGACGGGGTAGAGGAAGGGCCGGTGGTCGAACCGGTTGTCGTCCGGACTATACGTCTCCGCGTGGTACGACGGCGTCAACACCGTCATCTTGTGGCGGTTTATTGCGTAGCAACGGAAGAAATGCTTCACTTTATCCGCTACCTGAACAAATAAAACCATATTTACACACGGAAGAAAGGATGGTTGAAATTGGGGAAACTAATTACAACCATCCTTTCTTCCGTGTGTACACATTTAAGTTTTTATATATATATATTTTTATTATTTTAATACTTTCCGTTTGATGATGTCAGTTTCTTAATTTTTTTATTTGTTTTAGTATGTTGGATTTTGTGTTCAGTTGTTATGTCACTCCAAGCGAAACTGAGCATCCACTGAAAATCAGCGCCACACCATTGAAAAATGATGTGGCAAATGATGAGTGTCTGTCTTTTTTAGCCACATCTTTAATTAATATTTCTATTTTGTTCTGTTTTTTTGCTATTATTAATATTTTTAATCTTTTTTTTTATTTGCTCTTAGAGCGTTTTTTTAGCTAAGTTAAATTTTAAATGTGTTAGTTTTAAGGACAAGTGTATTTTTTCTATGTATTTTTTTTTATTTTGTTGTGGCTAAATAAAGCAATTTTGATTTGAATTTTTGATTTGATTTGATTTAATTTTTTTATCTACTTTTTTGTTATATTCCGTCGACAAAAAAATGTTGTCGGAGCATATGCTGAGTGTTTCCCTTCCACATGGCTAGTGTATTTAATCTTTTAGCATTATAATTTAATTTAATATGTGGAATAAATATTGGAGTTTGAGTTAAAAAGATTGATAAATCTGGTGTGATCGATCACGAACTTGGGACGTTCTTCAAAAGGGCCAGGTCAAAAGTACTCGAAACCGACGAGCGTGTATGAAAGCATTGATGAAAGTGGAATATGTAAAATTTCCGCGATCTCTGCCTACTCTAATGGGAAAAAGGCGTGATGTATAATATGTATATTTACACATACATATAAGTACACAGTAATCAATGTACAAATTGTAAGACATTTATTAAGGTGTATGTTTAATATAACTATTAAATATAAAAGCTTAAAACTATACAAATCCGAGTTATTTTTAGTGTTATTATTTATTATTAAACTTAAAATGGTAAATAAATAATAAAAAATTGGCACCATTTTACGATTTAAATAAGTTGTTATTATATCTCATTTTAAATACCATATAATCCTACTAATATTATAAATGTGGAAGTTTGTTACTCTTTCACGCAAAAACTACCGAACGGATTTTGATGAAACTTTACAGTATTTTTGTTTATACATCAGAATAACAGGCTATAATTTATTTTTTAATTACAATTAACTCAATATCTATATAATTTCAAGTAAGTCGGAAAAAAATCTGCTATCTGAGAGCTATATGGGCCAGCAAAGTGGCTACGAGTCAGCTGGCATTAGCTATTTAATTTTTTTTTTATGTCAGGTATCGACAGACGAGCATGAGGTTCACTTGATGGTAGGTGATACCTCAGCCACAGAACATCAGTTAATGATGCGCTGTCGACCTAATTTTTACTTCGAGCATTCGGAAATCTATAGACTGAAAGCGAAACGCGCAATATGCACTTCACGGTCTTTCCATCTATGAACGGTGGTTAGTTACCCGGTTGGAATTTAGATATTCCTCTTACCCGATCAATGCCCGAAGTTACCAGACGTGAGGAAAACATGCTTACAGAGAATTACAAGCATGTGCTCCCTGTGGGAATCGAACCCACGACCCATCGATTCGCACGGCAGGTTTTCTACCGTACGCGCCAACGAGTCCGTCAAAAGCCGTTCAAATCCAACAATTTTTTACCTCTACTGGAGTTCTCTCGCTCCAAGTATGCACTAACTTCTGGAACATTCCATAAGGTCCACACGAGTGCATCTTCCGCAATCGCCCGAATTCCGAAAGCTCCGCGTAAGTCATTCCCATGTCTTGTTCGTCTGTTTGTGTTATTTTACCCTCGGCTAAAGGTTCCAGCTCTGCGGTTGGTGGCGCTTCTAGTATTTCAGATAGTGAGGATAATTTAAAGCTGAAAATATTTAAATATAAATATTAAGATAGAATCCGGATATGAAAATAGAAATGAAAAATCCTCCCACACACTTATGAAAAAAAAATTGACCTATCTGATTGGTGAGTTTCGGAAAGAAAGAGAATAGTGAATTCTCAAATCCGTGTGGGCTATGGGGCAAATACATTTCTGAATCTGTTTCATTGATTCGTTTTCTTAACAGACAAGAAGGTGATCAGTTTTCTATGAACAAATTAAAAAAAGGAAAGGTTTTTATTTCCCCTGGACTAAGCACATAAAGGTGCTACACATAACGCGCATACTACTAAACACTAGTCTCTCAGATTTCTATGAACAAAATGCATTATTTATATAAAAAAATAATTTAATAAACACAGCCGGTTACGAACTAACTTAAGCGAATTATAATCTCTTACCGATCTTTAGCGTAATGAAGGAAAGACTTCAAATCTGTCTTGGAAATGCCTCCGATTGGATTAACATCTGCACTAGAGCAGTCGTACTTAGTTAGATAGCCTCGTAACGCTTCGTCGACGTTCGAAGAACCCAACACTAGCAAACAACCCGGCTTGCCTCGCGCCCACAGCATCAATTGGGCGAATAAATACGATAGAACCATACGTATCCGAGCCTATACAATTAAGTATATTAAAATTCTTTGAAATAACACTTAGTATTTGCGTAGCGACATATTGGAGCGGAGTTAATACTACCAGACTCTCGGCATATATATTTTTTAATTTGTGCGCTAAAAATGACAAATTGGGCTTCGACAAAGCCTCAGTAATTTACAAAAAAAAAATAGGTAAAGGCGGTGATGAAATGAAAACTTTCGAAATAGAGGAAAATATACCTGAATGTTTTGTAAAGCCAGATTCTCTCTCACACAACCACCATTGTTCCTGAAGTTAGGTATGAGTCCCGTGGCAGCTTTAAATATACCGACAACAGCTTTTACTGCGGTATCGATAAGTATGGGGAAATGGTAACTGCCAATTTCACTGGCAAGCTGAAAGTAAACATTCCTAGGTATTTAAGGACTCTTAGTTACTAAAATAAAACGCGGTCAAACTAATTCATCGTCATTAATTCGGGAAAGCGTTCGAAACGTCGGTATAATACACTATAAAATAAATAATAAGAAATGTTTCGTTTTAATAAAAATGTTAATAGTATATAGCTGGAAGAAAATGTATTTATTGGCGGCTTCATCAGCTTATTCTGTTAATAAATAATTGTAGTATATATTGAACAAGAGCATGTTACATTTATTTTACATTTTCATGTGTTGTGCCTTTTTTATAAATTGCTAGCTGACTCGGCAAACGTTGATTTGCCATGTTAATAATTTCTAAAAAGCAAGGGTTGGTGATAAAAAAGTAAAAATTTAGGGTTGTATGTATTTTTAATGCCACATTATAAAAAAAAAAAAAAAATCGTCCAAAAATTAAAAAAAAAATTTAAGGGTTAACAACCCTTATCACTTAGGGGTATGATATTATAGTAGATATTAGCCGATTCTCAGACCTACTGAATACGCATATAAAATTTGGTAAAAATCGGTAAAGCCGTTTCGGAGGAGTACGGTAACTAACATTGTGACATGGAAATTTTATATACGAGAATAAGATTTAAAAAGGCACAATACATTACATATGTCTTTTAAATTTACGTGAATGTAAAGGCTTACATTCGGACATAAAGGGTGACCTTCCCTTATTAGTCACAGAAAACAAATGTTAATGATTAATACCTGCTTGGCCCGTTGCTTGGTGTCTTCACTAGAGTTCTCAGACGCCATGTAACAAGTAACGAGTAGCCTATTGCACAGTTCCCTTGGGTCTTTAGGCATGTAATCCGACTCACAGACTACCTTACGAACGTCATCTAGGACCTGAGATTCTAAAAACAAACTTTATTTGGAATAAACTTTAAAATAAATCGAGGTCTTACGAGGTCGAGGACTTTAAAATAGGTTGAATCGTATTCCCTATTATTCTATTATCTATTAGCTAGCTACCAGACCTGGCTTCACACGGCTATACTAATAAAGAAAATGAGACCAAATCAAATTTATGTCAAAAAAATCTGAACCCTATTCATATAGCGGTATAAAACGTACTTTACCCACCAAATATACATAAAAAAAATCATAAAAATAGGTCGAGCCGTTTCGGATGGGAGCGACCATAAACACTGTGACACGAGAATTTTATATATTAGAATATAGATTTTTTTCAAGAAATATCTGATATTTGAAAACACAGCTCATTTATTATTTTTCAATATGAAAAGAATTATTATGATAATTTTTATAAAAATATCTTGTTATATACCATATGTATATATATAAATTGTATTTTATGATTAAAATTAAAGTTTGCTCTGAAAACACATTCTATGTCGCATTACTTAAGAACAACATAGATATCGATATTTCGCCTCAATGACTATCGGCGCCGTGGCTTAGTTGGTTAAAGCGCCTGTCTAGTAAACAGGAGATCGTGAGTTCGAATCTCGCCGGGGCCTCATAAGTTGAAAATATCTTTTTTTTAATTTTTAAATATAATAAATTTTATAATATAAACAATTAGTATATTATACTGAGTTCTAAATTATATAAAAAAAGGTTAAAAATTTAAAATATACATATATCTATTTGACACAAAACATTTAGACATAGATTTCGGACTTTTAAAAAAAAAAACGCATTTTATTGTATTTCTTAAATTAGCTTACCTCCTCTTTCAACTGCTTCACATATCTGTGTGCACATAGAATATACGATGCAAGCCGTACTAGAAGAATCCACTCCTCCACTGAGCGGAAGGAAATACCCGCCTTGTCCTGATCTTCTTAAATAATCCCAAAGCCAACATGCTGGACCTAAATTATTAACGTGTCTTATTACTGCTACCAAAACTTTTATTTAACATTATTTATTATTTATGCCGACGTTTCGGATACTTGCAACCGTGGTCACGGGCAGACCGAAAGATGACAGTTGTCTGATTTGAATTACCATATCACAAAGTTGCCATATTAACGCCATCTATTCCTACGGAGTTGATATTTACAGTAATTTTCTATATTTTGGCAATACTGACTAACAGTGTCTCCTGTTTGACTTGTATTATGTTTGACCTCGCGTACATTTTTATACATAAATACACATTCGTCACGATTATTCTACAGTATATTTTATTAGGTTCACATAACAGCTATTACGTAAAATTCTTACAACTATTTTTTCAAATCTAAGATTGATATCAAAAATGTACGCCTATTAATTGGCAAACGCAATTTGTAGTGTAGTAATATTTTAAAAAAAATTAGCTATGAATTTGAATTAGGAACTTGAAAACAAACAAGACAATCGATTAAAATGACTTGAAAGGAATTATATGTAATGTACCTATGTAGGTACATTTTATATTTCTGTAAAATACCTTACCTAATGCAATTTCTTCTTCTGGTGTTAAATATTTCCATTCAATCGGTTGACTTAGAGAAAGAGATATATCCTTTTCGTCGGATAGAGCAAAGTCAATCGTTATCCTCGGAAATGGTGGGTTGGAAGCCGCTAGATGAGATCGAGAACGAATTCTATTACGATACGATCTAATGTCTTCCAGATCAATTGTCGCAATGATAACTTCCTACAAAAAATTCTGAACTACAATTTCATATATGAGGAAATATAGGATAATTCAGTATAAATAATTATGTTATTGGAATGGGAGGTAAACGGGAAGTCAGGTCACGGGATTATAGATACCTGCACACTAGAGAAGAAGAAGAAGTAGAAGGTTTAAAAAATAAGTAGGTGAGCCATTTTCTTTAAGGCCTCTAATTTATATCGGTTTGGAAATACTAGTGACTTCCGAACCTGATACCTTGGAGGTTGTTGAGGCAGAAACATTCCTAAGAAAATACGTATTTGTCCGAATTGTGTCAGAATTTAGCGGTATAAATTAATCCGAAAAATTCACAAAAACACTTCCCACATGCACAGTACACATAACTATGTCTGCGCTTCATCGCTTACAGCTGCAGCGCCTTCGCCGGATTCTCTATGAGTGCCGGCAGTGTATCCGGCGCCGCAATTTTTTGACGGCATAGATATTTTTTTTGTTAATTCATTGTAACTCAATTTGTAATTCACTTCCGAACCCAGAAGCTTTAACTTAAAATCTCAAAGGAAAATTAATGATTTTATACTTTATAAACGGACGTAAAATTTTGTCTGCAAATTACCATTTTTTATTTATGTTGAAACAAACGAACACTGTATACGCACCACATCTTGAAGTGCAAATTGCAATCCTCTACTAACGATATCTCCATTGACAGCTACACATGAACATCCATTGAAATATATCCTCTGTCCATCGCACCCTCTCAAGTTACTGAACAAATAAGCCCCTCCACTTTTGAAGGTTGCACTCTTCACCAAATCTACCGTGACGTATGCTTTACGGAGTTCCATATAACTACCTGAACCATTCGATATAATTTCCACCCCATCAAGACCCAATGGTATATGTCGACTGTAAAAACATAAATGTTTATAAAATGTGTTTCATAAAAACCAAACTGTCAAAATATGTTTTTTGGAAAATCGCGTTTAAAGTTCTCGTAACGTGTAGAGTTCCGACTTTTTGATGTTGTTGTTCCGGCTTCTTTTGTTGCGTAACATTTTGAAGATGAACAATAATCTCACAAGATGGCGTTGATAGTAGAAAATCGTCAGTTTTCGTTTGGGGACGGTTTGATATTCAATGTGCGATATCTAACATAACTTTGCCTTACTATACCTTTGAGGATTCCATAATTCTTCGCAAATTTCGAAACCAATGCATGTGTCCCTCGTAGCTATTACCGCATCGCCTATGGGGACTGTCGTCTGATTTGTAATAGACGAAATCATTCGTGGTAAATAATAATCTTCTACTTGACGCTCCTTTAAATTAAATTTGATAACTTTTAAACATTTACATGTTATAAATTATTCAAGTCATTATACCGAGTCCTCGGTACAGACACATTTCTGTGTGTTTATTTCTCATTTCTCTTTCCAATTAAATAGATTCAGTCTTATACGCTGCCTGACCAAAACAATTTAATTTTTAATCGTGATGAATTGTACCAATTATTGCGCTCTTGTACCACTCGCACTCATTATACTAAGAGGACCCAATCAAAAACTCACAAAAATAAGCTAGGATACCAACATAAAAATCAATAAATAACTTTATAAAGACACACCTTTGTCCAAGCTGAAAACCACCGAGACTCCCTGTAGTTGCCATCTTCACATAGCGTCATCTTAGGTCGTATTAACAAAATTTTTCCATTAAGAAAAACTACGCGACAATTGTACGATACATTACGATGCTGAACCGGCATTCCAACATCTACAAGAATATCTTTACACGTTGTGGACTTAAGCAGTTCCGCCAAAACCTGCCAACTATGGAGGAATGTATCGGACTCGTGAAAATGGTCTTCACAGCTATAACCACTAAAATAACACAATTAATTGGGTAAAGTATACTCGTGATAAACAGTTTCAATAAACATTAAGGTAATTTAAGTCAACAACCTTTTCAGGGACGAATTTTTTAATGTGATACAAATACATTGATAATTTGTTTTACTGCGAGTTGTTCGTTTTATATACTGCTTATATTTTCTAATGGTAAGTTTATTTTTTCTCATTATTGAAAAAATAATGTTTAGAAAAATTATTAATAGTTCTCCGGAAAATTCGAACCTTATTTTATTTTAAAATAATTTTAATAAAAAACTAAGCGTCGTACACATGTGTGAAATGTCCCTGAAGAGATTTAAAAAAACTGTTAATCTACCAAATCTCTAATTCGGGTCCGGTGCGGTAGAGAGCCCCCATTTCCTTTGCTTCTTGAATTGACTCCAGAATCCGATTCAAATTGCCTTCAAAATCGAGGGCCCACTGATTAAGGGTGCACACTGCTACTACAACTTTACGACCCATCTTTCCTTACACTGTAATAAGGAAAATATAAATATCAGTATGCTAGTGTAGTGCCTTTTTTTATGAAGTGATGACATATTCTAATAATAAAGAGCTAAGAGATCATACAATAAAATAAAAAAAAAACAATCCCGAATCAATAAATTAATCTACACTCATACTACTATATATATATATACTATATATACTATCTATACTCATACTACTTAAGACTAAACGGTTGAGCTTACGTGAAAATAATATATAACTACAATTCACAACGGCATCTTTAATATTGAAGGTTTTTATTGGAGCACGAGAGCCACCGCGCGGTAATGCTAATAATCAATGATCGTTACTTTCGATATGAAAAGTTATATATTATTGTACATCGTTCGACCTATGGCTCTCATTCATGAGTTGACACGAGACAGACAGGCTTATAATCGACCCGCACCACCCAGTGCCGGTTCCCGGCCAATCACCTCAAATATCTTACGACTTACCCCTTAATCCCTAACAGTCGCTTCCTTTTATCACTGCTCTATTATTTCGTAAGTAGTGTAATTATCACTAGGGTATTACATACGTAATCTTACGTCAATTATTAATCTATATTTCAAACTTCAAAAAAAGAATACACGATGTTCATTTGTCACAAACTAACAAGGGTAACTACAAGTATTGAAGCTTGTATTTGATACTAAATTAAATATTTAATATCAAAGTATGAAATGAGCTAGTTGTAGCTTAAATGTGCTAGAGATAATATAATATTGAAAAACGAAGATATCGATCTACAGCCATAGTTACCTAGACGACTGTTCTACTTAAAATTCAATTATTTTTATCTATTTATTAACCCCACCACATGTCGACTCAATAACGGATCCACGTGGTTTTATAATAGAGGTAACAATTCGAAGATATATACACATTAACAATATTATTTATATCTTAATTCGTATCCATATCGTACCCATAACGGTACATAATTCAAGGGATTTTCAATTTTTTAGGGAGACCAGAATATTAACAAAATGCATAGCTCACAAGTATGAACAAAAAATCGTTAAGAGATATTATATAGTAAGCGGGAAGACACCAATTTTGACCAGGGATACATTCCAAACAGTGCACAATTAAAAATTTATAAATAAAAACTTAAAGAAGAAGAAACAATCCATTGCCTTACGGGGTTCATTAAGAAGAACTGACTACTGGACCCTCCCAGCTGCTACGTCTACTATCTTCTAACTTTCGAATTAGCGCATAACTTCTATCGGATTCGAATTACGAATATCGTAAAATCGTCATAAAATTGACATCTTGACGGGCTCGTTGGCGCGTTCGGTAGAACACTTGCCGTGCGTTCGATTCCCACCGGGAGCACATGCTTATAATTTTTTGTAAGCATGTTTTCCTACGTCTGGTAACTTCGGGCATTGATCGGGTGGGAGGAATATCTAAATTCCGACCGGGCAACGAACCACCGTTCATAGACGGAAAAGCCGTGAAGTGCATATTGCGCGTTTCGGTTTCAGTCTATGGATTTCCGAATGCTCGAAGTAAAAAAAAATTGGGTCGACAGCACACCATTGACTGATGTTCAAGTGAACCTCATGCTCGTCTGTCGATATCTGACATAAATAAATAAATAAAAACATACTGACCCAATTTTATATACATCACAAGCGATCCGACCATGTGTACTTTCACAAAAAACTATGTTACTCGCTGATAAAGTAGCTTTCTATTGAAGAATGAATTTTTAAAATCAGTCTAGTAGTTTTTGAGTTATATAGAAACAAACAAACAAATATTTCCTCTTTATAATATTAATATAGATTAGTTAGGTTCAGCGGTATTGGCTCGACATTTATAACTCAGTCAGTGTGTAATATGTATTTATAAATATTTTAATATCGCATCCAAACTAACTAGAAGTAGTCTAATGCAGTACTATTCATTCTTAACTTTATTCCCGACATCCAATTTTAAAGAAATAAAGCCTTATGTAGCTCCAGACTTAGCTACCTATGAAATGTACATGCAAATCCTTTGTCAAGAAACAGACAAAAATGTTGAAACACTATTTTTACGTATTCTCCGCTCTCAATTTCTGCTAAATATATTCAATGTACAGGTCATTGATCCTACTGTATTTAATATATGTATATATATAGATATAAATAAATTTATGAGATAGCTTACAATTTTCCTTTAAAACTGCTTCTTCCGTAAGCTATAAAATGTTATCAACTAAAAAGTTTGCACGTTTCCACAGAAGTTTTACATATTCCTTTCCAAGAAGTGCAGTCACCTTTCAGGTTTACGCGGAAATAGTGCCGTGATGTACAGCCTACAGTAATAATAAATGAACGCGTGTTTTAAATTATTGTTTATATAACGTAATTTCATTAAAGAAATTTTGTTTCTTTATTGAAGTCTAACTAAACTTTGAATTCGTTATCATTAAAAGTGCATTATATTAAAAGGATTTTGTTTTAAATTTAACATCAAAAACTATGCTTATTAAATAACATTAAGTGCAAATATAAAAATGGAAAAAGCCAATGAAGAAAATAACGGTTGGTATCTTTTCTAAATATATTTCTCTGTTACTGAATTTAATCATTGACATAGTATTAAAGAATTAATTAACAATAATATGATACCAGACAATTTTAATTTTCAGACAATAGTTTCAAATAATTTGCTGACGAATAGCGTTGTGTCAGCAAATTATTTGAAACTATTGTTCGGCACGTCACTCCATTCTCATTTCAAAATATCCATAACTTGGCTCAACACGAAAAACTTCAGTACGATTTCGTGCGTTGCTGTAATCGCCAGGTTACGTTCACGAAAATCAATCGCTTATCAAAATATTTTTTGTGCAACCATGGCAACTAATACTACAGCGCTTCATAATACCGCGATAAGATTAAATAGTTAAAAGTTGAAAACTTTCTCAACTTTATTCAACACTTTGTTACAATGTTATGGTGGAAACAACTGGAACGCTCCCAAGAAAATGTTATGATGATTGAACGAGAGGAACTGGGGAGAGAATTTGCCGAAAATGCAGCTCTAACATTTACTTTACCGAACAGGGTCCCAATTTTAAGAGATAATCATTTAATAGCTAATTTAAACCAAGTAAAAACGTTGCAAGCCTCATTATTTCCTATATGTAATAAAGGTATACAAATTGCATTAAAAACAGGTAGTATTATAAATTAAAGTCGAATTATCGATTTACTCGATCGACAGGTTAAACTAGACCAATATATTCATAAACACTCAATAAGAAGAATGATTTTATCTCAAATTAAATATACTAAGTTTCAATTTTTGATTTTTTTCAGGTACATTTATTTCTAACTTTCTTCAAAACAATATAAAAACAAATCAACTAGAAATCAATACAGATATAAGAACCTTTAAAACAACTGCTAAATTAAAGGAACCAAGAGATCTATTCGCTCTACCAAAAGAACTAGACTGTCCACAGCAGGCACCACGTTGGCCTTCAGAATGTCAGGTAAGTATCAAAGAGTCTGCCTACTATACCAAACAAATATATAGATGTTATAAATATGGCAAATAATATTATTTGAAGAGTATGAGACGCTGTCCACTAGACCGTTATGTCGCCGATCAACACCGTCATGCACGGAGCGTCAACAATTGTCACGAGTCCGAGCATACCTATGCTGGACATAACTAGGCTAATATTATGATTATCGCTATCACAGGTTGTTGAAGAGAAAATACAACATATAAACTGGAGTCCTGCTTCTCCTGAACCATATTATGTCGCTACTGGTAAAGAATTAAAACCACAGCCGGTTGGTGAAGAAGCAGGAACCGTTATATTTCAATACTATCCTATGAGTGCTGTTAACTATGTAAGTGAAAACTTATAAATTTAACTACTTTCTTACTTTCTTTTAGATTTTTCTATTTTAGCAGAATTTCCTAATTACATTTTTATATAGTTCAGTCGTTCAAGTGTCGGAGGATCGCGACTTTTTCTGTCGGCTTGCACAAGTGCTGGGGGTGAGGATGAATTGCGATTTGAATCTCGTTTTGAAAGTGGGAATCTTGCAAAAGCAATCAAGATCACATCAGCCTACTATGAATTACACCTTCGAACTGATCTTTATACAAATAGACATGTACAGTGGTTCTATTTTAAAGTATCTAACACTAAAAAGCAAATGATGTACAGGTAATATTTTAAATAATAATAAACCATTTCCTGGTTTAATTATATTACATTGTATAACACGCAACATGTTTATTGCATTGCAGATTTTCTATAGTAAATTTATAAAAGCCAGATAGTTTATATAACGAAGGCATGCGACCGTTATTGTATTCAACCAAGGACGCACAACTGCATTCGATCGGCTGGAGACGATGCGGCGACAATATTGCATACTACAAAAATGATCCTACGTACGCTTTTAAATTTATGCTCATTTTCAATTAATAATAAAGAAGAAAACGAAATATTCTAAATTATAACATTACTTTACCTATACCTATCACAACTATTACAAATTATTTTTTACAGATGTGAAGAAGAGGAGCAATTTCCAAGTTATACGCTAACATTTAACATCGAATTTCCACACTCCAATGACGCAGTATATGTTGCACATTGTTATCCATATACATATTCAGATTTGCAAGAATACCTTTCGAGGTTACAAGCCCATCCAGTAAAATCAACCTACTCGAAACTAAGACTTTTATGCCGAACATTAGCAGGCAACAATGTCTACTATCTGACTGTGACTGCGCCCCAAAATCCAAGTGAAATGGAGCAAAAGGTTGAAAATTTGAAGTAGTACATACTATAAAGATTTAAATAGACTAACAATATTTTAATTTATAGAAAAAGAAGGCTGTCATTGTAACCGCTAGAGTGCATCCTGGTGAAACGCCAGCATCGTGGATGATGAAGGGATTTATGGATTATTTAACTGGAGATTCAAATCAGGCCCGCGAGTTAAGAGAGAAATTTATATTTAAACTTGTACCTATGCTAAATCCAGATGGTGTAAGTAAAGGCCTATTTACACGATCCAAGTTTCTTGCCTATTGCGTACAATTAAATTGAAGCAATAAATGACTTGAATGGTCTAAACAACACGTTCTTGATCTGTCATACAAGTTTTGTTTCAATATTTTTCTTGGTGTAAACAACACATAATCTCCCCATGTAAACACTCGCTTACAATTCATGAATGTCGATTATTGCGCTTCAAAGATTGCCCTTCTATATTATATAAAAAAATCGACCTTAATTTCCTCAGTAAATTAACATAATTTTAATAACGACAAATAGGTCATTGTCATTGCTATTTCAGGTCATAGTTGGAAATAATCGATGCTCGTTAACTGGTAAAGATTTAAACAGACAATATAGGACAGTTATACGAGAAACTTATCCACCTGTTTGGCATACAAAAGTTATGATTCGAAGGCAAGACGATATTCTTAATGGAATAAAGAAAATATATTGTTTAAATACTTTATTAGAATTTATGATTTCTTACACAGGTTACAGGAAGAATGCGGAATAGCAATGTATGTAGACCTTCATGCACATTCACGTAAACATAATATTTTCATATATGGATGCGAAAGTAGACGAAATTCAGATAAACGTCTACAAGAACAAGTATTCCCATTAATGCTACATAAAAATTCAGCTGATAAAGTAGGTATGAATTAATAAGGCATATATTTTTGGATAATTTGACACACTGTAAAAAATATATAATTCGGTTTTTAGTTTTCCTTCGAAAATTGCAAATTTAGAATTCAGCGAAGTAAGGAAGGAACAGCAAGAGTTGTAGTGTGGATGTTGGGAATAGCTAACAGTTATACAATGGAAGCATCTTTCGGAGGGTCTGAGCTTGGTAGCAGGATGTCTACGCATTTCTCAGTTCAAGATTATGAAAGTTTAGGAAAAACATTTTGTGAAACTCTCCTTGATTTTTATGATGAAGATCCAAGTAAGGAGAGACTAAGAACAAAAATTGTTACACGACTTCTAAAAGAAGGTTCTAATGCTGATGAACCCACAAACATCGATCTATCAGATTATTCAAGGTGATGATGATGTGATTTTTATACTCAATTAATCAAGTATTATTAATATATAAATCGTATAGTAAATTGTGACTTCATAAATTACAGTGACGAAGGAGATACTTCTAGTAGTAGTTCAGAAGGTGGGCCACCTGGACCATCTAGAGTTAAAATAAGTGTTGTACAATCAGCTCCACCACCATCTCCAATGTTTCCCGATATTAATAGAATTAACGATGTAAGAATAATCCTATGTATATCATAAATTGAACAATAATTATTAAAGGAATTAAAATTAAGACTCACATTTAAAAAAATTGCAGAAACCAAGAAGACAGCTCCACAAGCTTGAAAAAATTAGTAAAACCGAAAAAAAGAAATCAAAAAGAGAAACATTACAAGTAATCGTCGTTATATTATATTCAATTTAAATTAATTTAGATTCAGTTATCTGTAATCATTTATTTTACTTTACATTCTAGGTTTCCAGAGCGACGATAGATATAACATCCGACGTTATGACGGATTTATCGTCAGATTGTGATTCATTTTGTGAAAATCTTAGTCCCGTGAGAAAAGTACATAAACTTTTATCAAACAAGAACAAACCCAGACGGAAAAAGAAAATGCCTCCTGAGCTAAAAATCTTTCCTGCTCCGGTATTCCTCTCTCTACATAACTACTTCCGATAATTCAAATGAAGATTTATAAATAATAACTTAAAATATATTTCAGACGAGCGATTCGCCATTTAATTCTGATCGTGAAAAAAACACAAAAAGCAGGAGACCTCGAAGTGTATCGATGTTTAGCGAAGCAAATGAAAAACCCAAATTAAAACCAGCCTCGTGGCATCAGTTTAGACGCTTACCACCGCCTAGGTGAATACTGATCTTTCCGCAAGAAATTATCATAGTATGAACTTTTTTTATATAGGATAGGGAGCAAACGGGCAGGGAGTGCACGTGATGGTAATTTATCACCGCCACCGCATCCGCAACACCAGAAGGCTTTCAGTGCGTTGCTGACCATTAAAAGTATGAACGTATTATAAATAAGCATGTTCAATATAAAAATATGGAGGGTAACTGGCCACGGTCCTTTCAAAGAGATAGCAGGAATAATTTGCGGTCGCTAGAAGTTAAAACCCCATTTTGCCTTTATATTTCTTTAAAAAGTTATGACATTACCTACGTATTTGAGTGTCTTTAAATAATACACGAATAAATTATTTTGAAAAATATTCCAAGAATTTGGTAGAATTTTTAAAAACTTCAAAGAACAACAGCTTTACTAACGTATAATAATACAGGGTTTAAACGATAGCAACTGATTGAGCATGAGTAGGAATAGTAAGAGATATTTTCTATTCTTACCTTTAAAAGATCTTGGCGACTAGTAAATTATCAATTAGCTTGTTTAATCACTTAAAACGTTTAAGTATTAACAAACATCATTTCACAAAAATATGCAATGTTCGTTCATAGATTCCTTATAGAAACTAAATGCAGGAAGACGCAACCAACTGAATTGCAAGTAAAATTGAATTCACTAAAGAAGAATTTTTGGACCGGATTACAAGATGATGAAAAGGGGCCTTTGTCGTGGGGTATTTCAAGTTTTGGTATGAGTTCTTATTTCACTGACAGTGAAGCATTACTCAAGTGAGTTTATCAGTAAATATATAATAACTATATGTATATTTAATCCATTATTATCCCGCGTGTAGAATTGATTTCATATTATGAGTATAATTTAGGATTGGTGGTGAATATTGCTCAATGAAGTGAGTCTGAAGAGAGACAGACCATTTTATACCAAAGGTATATTACCTTTTGTTGATAATATTTTTCCAGATTCTAAATAATTTGTTTTGAATAATTACTGTTGACTGTATAAATGAACTCATTTAAATGAAAAAAGAAAGTCCAGTATTAGTTAATGTTCTTTCAGATAAAAAAAATCACTGATATCATTCTACACATCATTAGTAAGAAATAATATTTTGTTTCAATTAATCCAAGTATGATGTGGAAGGATGTTATTATTTTCACAGATCATGTTCAAAAAAACTGGAAGAGTTAGAGGATGAAAAAAAGAAAAATAAAGATGTTAAAAAGAAAAAGAAAACCAAATCAAAAAAAGTATCTGTAAAAACAACTGAAGATTCATTAGAACAAATAAATAAAACATATAAGAAGAAAGGAAAGTGAGTTATAAACTGAAATCAAATTTTATAATATAGAAAATAAATTACATAATGCATTATGCATAAAGTAATTTAATGGGTAAAATAATAATAAACAAAAAGTACAATAAAACATAACATATTTATAATTCTATTTATTTTTTAATTTCAGATTAAAATATAGTAAAAATGAAATTTCTCAGTTAAATAATACAAGTTTCACTGAAATACCTAAGAACACACAGCAATCTCTTCAAAAACCAAGTCTTTTAGAAAGTAGACAGAAATCAACCTTTAGAAAAGGAGCATATGTAGCAACCGCTATTCAAACAAAGAAATCCAAATCAAAGGAATCAAAGATTTTATCTGAAAATTCTGACTCAGATGATTCAACACAAACTAGGAAAAAGATAAAGAAGAAAGTGAAAAGTTCGAAAAATAAATTACAGAAAACTTCATTTGAAAATAAATTAAAAGCTTGATATAACTATTTATAATAATATAAAAAAATACCTTAGGTATTATATGATTAAGATTTAGTTATATTTTATTGCAAACAAATTTAAAAATTTTTTTTTATTTATTTCAATTATGATTATTGTACCTGTATCTGCCCCACCCTGCTTCTAAAATTTATTTTGATATTCATAGTATGTATGCTTTCTCTATTTGCCCCTTTCACATATTAACACTTAATGGACAGACTCAATAGATTTACGTTTACCACTGTGACTTCCTAGGATGGGAATCTACGCTTTATCATGAATTTTTAGTATACCTAGTGCATTAAGGTTTACTCTGATGTACATTGTAATTTTTTCTTGATACTATTAGTTATAGCACTTCCTGCCTGTTGATCCTACAATGTAGTTTTATAAACATAAAAAATAGCAATGCCCCGAAACCAGAAAATACTTTAGAATTCGACCGGTCTGTTAAGTGTTAATAAGTGCAAGTAATCCTAAACATAGTCTGCTTAATCAATAGGTACATCTATTCTGTTGTCTATCTATACTTCTTTTACATTCAACATTCATTGATGTTCATAACTCAGAGAGAAATCAATAGATTTTATTAAATATATTTATTATTGTAACTAATATACGTTTAACTTATTATATACTTAGTATGCTTTAAACATAAATTATAAGCATTAACATATGCATACAGATGTTAATATAAAGTAATTACTTAAATCTTTATTCACTGAATAATGAGTAAATCAAGAAACCAGTTAAGTGATAAGGAATAATTTATTATTATACCAGTTTATTTCAACTAATTAACTTATCATAAAATCCAATGAACCCAAGTTGAACTAATCGGAAATATAATTTACCTCTAAAATTTAAAGTATTTGTGAAGATTATAGACAACTTTGATTGATTGTATAAAGAGTGTCATAACCTAAAGATATGTAACTTAAAATTAATTTATCCTAAGGATAATATACCACTCATTTCGAATATATATACATTTATATAAAACAATAATTACTCTAAATAAGAATTAATAAAACTTACATTATAAAATCCAAGTGATATTTACTTTAGAGATTTTTGTAGTAAAAGAAGCACTTTTACCGAAATGGCTATTTTGCATAAACTTTAAATTAAATAATTCTATTTTTCTACTGATATCACATATATAATATATTTACTTCAATTATTGTTGGTTAGTAATCATAATCACTTTCGGATATCATTTATTGATAAGTGATAACATTTCTAAAATCAGCTGACGCCTGACACATGACAGTGGCAAATGGCAATAGTTCTAAGTCCTCAGCCATTCTCAATATCAAAGTGTCAAATAAAAATTCCAAATTAAAGCTTTTCATATCAAACACAATTACCCCGTCCAAAATATTTCTTTTTATTTTGGACGCTAGGATATATTTTTTAAATAATTCACAACATGATGGTAAGTGTACCAACATGTTGTGAATTATTTAAAAAATATAATATTGTTCATTGAATAGTATGTATATTGCCACTGCAATATTATACTAGGATAATTTTGCCGAAATTGATTGAACAGCAGCTGTGAACGTTCTTTTGTTTGTTATTTTTTTGTTTTATTATCTAGCCCGTATTTGCCTTGACTGTCAGCATCATACGTACCAAGGATTCTAAGAAATTCAGCTACAAACTCCCTATAACGCCAGAAAATGGGCAGTCCCTTCAGCGTAGCTATATTAGAGTTTACACCAAGGAACATTTTTACTCTAGGGAGAAGAATGTCAACTACGAACAAATAAAATGGCACTGTTTTTGGCGCCATCTAGTGAGTGCCCCCAATAACTCGCGAAAGTGGGAAATTCAAAATCGGATTTTTTCTTAGATATATTTTAAAGGTCTGACCGCGAAAGCAGAACTGGAAAACTGAAACCGTAAATTATTGTCCAATTTCACTGGTTACAGTTTTCCAGTTCTGCTTTGTTGGCCAGCCTTATTATTTCAAGGTTAGAAGAACTGCTTGAAGAAAACTTTGAATTTTGACAATCACATGTTGTGGTTGATTTGTAAAAGTCAAAAGCTTCTTACTAGCATTTTCATAACAAAAAAGTAGTATTTTAGCTCAGAAGTATTTTATTATAAATTACACAATTAAATAGCTATTAAATACATAGGAACTATCTATTAAAACAGGCGAAGAATCACATTTAAAACATTTCCTTTTATTCTCCTTCATGTTAGAAACACAAACATAGTCACTATCTCATACACAACACTCAGCTTTTTCGGTACAGACGGAGGAACCTAGGTTCTACACAATTAACAAGGAAAAGATAAATCACAAGATATAACATCAAAATGCGCTTAAACCGGCAGACATTTTTGTTGTGAAAAAAAATTGAGTCCGCGGGGTTGCCAGGTACATTTGACAAAAGCTTACCCACCTAATTTTCTGAAATTAATAAATTTAGAAAATAAGTAAGCCTCTTCCAATTCGATAAGTTGCGGAAAATTTAATAACTATTTATTAATTAGCTTGATTAGTAACCCCTTTTGTTTATTTATGGTTACATACTATGCTATATACAAGCGTACAAATCTATCCATCTCTGCTTGAATTATGTTTATAATTATTCAAATTTATATTATAAATATTGATTAAAACAAACCGAAATATTATATCAGCTGATTTGTTATTTAAACATTCATACAAAATGTTGCCATTCTAGAAAACGTCATTATTAAAGACCGATTGTTGTAATACAGATTACAGGATAACTTGGCAACATTTTCCTAGCCCCCGTAGGTATTCCAAACTTTGCCTAATGAGTCGACCCCGCCTGGTTTACACTGTATTTGGATTGTATATATTTAAGTTTATTCCTGATACTTACTACGTGCTTATATATCCTGAGATATATTCCTTTTTGAACATCATAAAGTTTTAAAATAGAATTAGGTTGACTTTAAGATAAATGTATATTTATTAACATACGTTTGTTAACCAACTTGTTTGGTTTAAATTTTTTATTGCTGAACAAAATGACGAGGATACTGGAGTATTCGAAGAAAATGCCAAAACTCTAAGTTCTCCATTATCCGAAAATTGAAGCGAATTACTAACTCTCATTCCCGAAGATGTATAACCCGACGTTTGCGGTTCTCCAGTTATAGGATTAAAAAGACCACATCTCGTTTTTGCTAATATACAAGACGTAACGTTGGTATAAAAGCGTACATTATCGCTGTCAATAGTTATGTTAACACCAGTCCTGGCTTCTCTTGTACATTGAATTATCTATAAAAAAATAAGCATATTTCAACTTTTCGATAGATGGAAATATAATAAAGTACCTACTATAAACAGCACAAATAAATATAACTAATGCACTGACCAAGTTGACAGAATTTGTTCTTCTCAAACAGCGTACAAAGTCACAATATCCCATGTAACATCCAGACGGTTGAACATTCAGAGCTGATGTTGATAGAGCCTTATTAAAAAAAACTTAATTAAATAAAATTTTAAGACGTGATGATGATGTTAGTTTTGATGAACTTACAATGAGAGCTGTTGCACAATTAGAATAGGATGTGTTTACAAAATATTGCAAAGCACAAACACTCAAAGCGTTCAACTCTTGAGGGCCCTGAAAGTAATTAACTATTACAGCATATATTTGGGAATGTAAATGATAAAAAACGTCAAAAAGTAAGTGCTTCCGTTTATCGCAAGGTTTTGATATTCAAATTACCTCTGGCATTGATGTCACTCTAGAAAAACAAGATATACATGCATCGCGATTAGTCACATTAGTAGGCTGTGCTGTGCTGCATACCAAATTTAACAGGTATTGAAGTTGTTGCCTAAAAAAGAAGAGCAGTTTTAAAAACACATAGTATTAAAATATTTACGTTTAGGTACTTAATGTATAACTTGCCCGTTTGTTGGACAAAAAGCCGCTATTTTCTGTGTTTTCCATTGCAACAACTTATTCTTAACGTCACCTAAATCAAAAATACCATTAGATGCTACCGCTACCTATAAACATAAAAATGATTGTTAAGAACTGTTAAATTATGTTTCTTATCTATTATTAAATAAGATACATAATCTAACCTCACTTAAATTTAACAACTGTTGATGCTTCCATTGCATAACATGATTTTTTACCTCTTTAAGATCTATAAAAGTACTATCAATTCCATTTAATTGCTAGAAACAAAGAAAAACCTCTTCACAACAAACATTATGTAACTTAATACAGATCAACACTTGATAATTTAATTAACCATCGTTTAATGAGATAACTTACAAGCAAAATAAATAAAATGAAACCGAATTCAATTCTTAACATCGTCAATACTTTGATGAATACTTCCAACTCTCTATACTTCAAGTGTAAACTGAAAGTTATTTTCATATTTTTCACCATTTATTTTTGATATAATACAGTCGTTAATTGTAATAATTTCCTATAATCATTCACATAAAAATAACAATAATGGTGTTTGTCTGTAACTATGTTAAAGTTAAAACCGTAATAGTATTAGGTATAAGATGATTCCGTATAATAATAAATAGTATGTTTTTGTCACGTTTCCTTACTAAGTAAGTATGTACCTATATTAGTGCACAAATATTTGATTAAGTGTAGGTGGAGATGCGTGCAGCGTGATAGAAACATGAAAGTTTAATCTTTGACTTGTAACTAAGACATAATATCTCCTTCAACCCCGACAGACTGAAAGAAGTATAGACAGACGAAACCTTTAGGATTTCACCGAGACAAATTAAATATCTTAATACCAATCTTTTTGAACGGTAATTTAACATTATTTAACTAATTATCAGCGAGGAGCAGACTCGCCTAGTGTCCAACAAATCGCGATGAATTTCCTGCGTCGTCGTTAACTTTTTTAAACATATTTAATAACGGCTCGCACTTCGTTTTTCTCCATAATGATGTTTTACGTCAGAATGCGTCAAACAACTGGACACTGTTTCTTAAAATTATGACTTTTTGTACCTACCCTCAAAATTAAAACATCTTTGATTATTGGTATGAATAAAATACGAGATATGTAAGCAAGTGGATCATTCTCAATACTTTTTGATTACAATAAATCATGTACATTTAAAAGCGGCTACTTAAATTTTTATATTAATTACAATACTGAAAACCATAATACCTATAACTTGACCCTAAAAACTGACTACTGATTTTCCAAACAACAATGCAACCATTTTTCAATGGTATATGCTTTATCACTAATTGCTATTATACTTGTGCTGGTACCGTAGAGTTGTGAAAGTTTTTAATCTATTTTATTTTTTCAACTGTCTGAATATCTATATTATTATATCAATATATATTATTATATCTTATACCTTTAAACGAGCAATTCTTGTATATATATATATATATAATTGGAATCTCGGAATCGGCTCCAACGATTTTCATGAAATTTAGTATATGGGGGGTTTCGGGGGCGATAAATCGATCTAGCTAGGAATCATTTCTAGAAAATATCATTTTATTCGTGTTTTATCAATTTAAATTGAAAAATGACTTCCTGACATCTATCGGCGAATAGTAATATTATTATGACTCTTCCTGACATCTATCGGCGAATAGTAATACTATTATGACTCTTCCTGACATCTATCGGCGAATAGTAATACTATTTTTTTTAATTGCTTTAACGACACAACAGCACTAAAGCTATTCCAGCAGATGGAGCTGTTAAGTAAGACGAAGTCAATGAGTGTTTGCTTTGAGGTTAGACTAAGAAAATCTATTGATTATTTATATTATTTGTGTTTTCTTAATGCACGGCTCCAACGATTTTCATGAAATTTAATATACGGGGATTTCGGGGGCGATAAATCGATCTAACTAGGAATCATTTCTAGAAAATGTCATTTTATTCGTGTTTTATCAACTTACTAATACTATTATGACTCTTCCTGACATCTGTCGGCGAATAAAATTAAACTGAAAAATGACTTCCTGACATCTATCGGCGAATAGTAATACTATTATGACTCTTCCTGACATCTATCGGCGAATAGTAATACTATTATGACTCTTCCTGACATCTATCGGCGAATAGTAATACTATTTTTTTTAAATTGCTTTAACGACACAACACAACACTAAAGCTATTCCAGCAGATGGCGTTGTTAAGTAAAACGAAGTCAATGAGTGTTGGCTTTGAGATTAGACTTGATTTTATTAGTATGTAATTCGTACTTTATAATTTTCAAAAAACACAATTTATAAAAAAAAAAATACCGAGCAAAGCTCGGTCATCCAGGTACTCTATATATATTTAACAAAGTCGTGTTAGTTACACCTTCCAGTTATAAGTCAAGAACGGCTGCACCGATTTTAATTATAACTTATTTGTTGGATTCGTCTTTGTCCCGAATAACAAAATTATTGTTAAAATATGGGAAAAATAGAGGAAATAAATATATGCAGAAAATAATTTTACACACTGCCTACAACTTGCCACATCATAATTATATGAAATAGTATTCGATATAATAATTATGTGAAAAACTCAGGCCGTATGTGTTTGACTAAAGATAAGTAAGATTTTTTTTTAATTTTGAATGGATAATTCGTTCTGAACGAGTTCCACCGACTGTCATTGTGCAGTTTTCTTACGTTTGATATTTAGCTCCTTGAAAAGGACTAAGCTGGACGAGATTGGCAAGCACTGTGGCTCAGCCGTGAAGTTTTGAGGGTTTTGCTACGATACAACTAAAGGTGTCTCCTGCGAGACACATATTTCTGCCTTTAGTGGGGAACGAACCTCCGAGCTGGACAGTAGCACAGAACAAGAATCCTTGCGTTCTTATTCATCTAAATCTAACTGAGCGAGCTAGGGTGATGGAATGGAATCGTCGAAATTGTCTACTGTTGCCGCATTTTTATATAAAACGTTTATTTAATGATAAGAATAAATGAGTACATAAAAACATCATTATTTTTTTATGATTCTCAAATTTTAGTGCTTCGAGACCAATCATGATTGGAACGGGATTATAGAAAACTTGACAGTTACGAATAGTATGAATGCACACATATATTTCTTTCTTGATAAGTGAGTGTGATTGATTGGTTTCAATATTATCTGCCAAGGCGCCGCCAGCGAATCCTGCTAGACGGTAAACACTCGTCTTGGTGTGATGTCGTAAGCGGTGGCGCAGTCACGCAGGGTGGCTTGTTATCTCCTCTCCTCTTTTCTATATTAATTAATTCTTTGACTTCGCGTCTTCTCTCTACCACACGGTCTCGTTGGCGCGTTCGGTAGAACACCTGCTGTGCACATCGATGGGTCGTGGATTCGAATCACACCGGGACAATATGTTTATAATTTTCTGTAAACATATCTTCCCCACGTCTGGTAACTTCGGGCATTGATCGGGTGGGAGGAATATCCAAATTCCGACCGGGTAACGAACCACCGTTCATGCATGGAAAAACCGTGAAGTGCACATTGCGTGTTTCGGTTTCAATAAAAAGTTGCAAGTTGTGGTTTTGAAGTCGGTTTTTGTTTTTTGCTTAAAAATATATTTTTTTCTACATTTTTGTAGGAAGTGTATGTATCTAAGTTCATTAATCCTTAGATACTAATTTAGTAGATCTACCACTAAACGTGCTGCTCAAATTAGACAGCGCCGTGATAAGAACCACAAAGCAAAACATCATCTACGTATAAGTAAATTTTTGTTATTGTTGATTTCCTAAAAAAGTACCAAACCAATGCCGATAAATTATATGGGACCACCTCTAAAATATCCCCTACCAAACAAATAAAGAATCATCCAAATCCATCCATTACTTGCGGAGTTATCGCGTAACAAACATACAAAAAAAAAACAACATTCAGACGAATTGAGAACCTCCTCCTTTTTTGAAGTCGGTTAAAAAATTAGATCGACAGCGCATCATTGATCATCATTAAGAGCCACGTTATTGTGAGTCAAGTCACATCAGGTGTTGTTTGGAACACATTACCTGATATTGAAATCAGCGGAGTTATTATTCCTTAATGTAAGACGGTAAAAATCCTAGGTGGACGCTTCGATCCTTCGTTGTCTTGGACTGAGCACCTACAGAAAGTGAGTAGAAAGTTATATGCTTCATTCAGATCCCCGCGTCGTTGGCAAAGTTTCTTAACAATTCCGACAAAAAATACATTGACGCAATCCCTTCTCTTTCCGATACTTGATTACGCGGATGTGTGTGTTTGTCTTATATAACTGAAGAACAAATGAGTAAGCTTGGAATGCTTCAAAACGTTATGTAGGTACGTATAAGGTTTGTATTTTCGACCATTTTCCACCTTTCGCAAAAAACTCAAGTGGCCTATAAGATTTCGGCCAAACCTTCATGTACTACAAATTTTATATGGAATTATCTTTGATCCTAGAACTCCAGTTTACCTAAAAGAAAAGTTTGACCTACTATCTTGTGAAAATTACACTCTTCGCTCTATTGATAGACTTCTACTATGTGTTTCTTCTCATTGAACTGTCTATTATATCAATTATTTGGCTATTTCCGCTGTCAAACTGTGAAACTTCTCTTGCTTGCCTGATCTCCACAGGCATGTGGTGATCAGGCAAGCTCAAACAATCACTTCCTTTAAGAAACTCGTTTATAATAATTTTATCTCTATTGCTTTTGATACTTTGTAGCAGGGATTAAAACCGGTTAATTTCTAAAATACGAGTCTGACTGAGATACTATAATGTTAGTTTTTAATACACTCAACTTACTACACTATTTTTTTCAGTAAGTATGATTAAAAACAAAATAATATTAACAAAAACTATTATTTGAATTAAACTCCCATAGTAAATTAACCGGTATTCAATCTCCCTGCTTTGTAGGAAATATAACTAAGTACATATTGTGTATTTTATGATTGTGCTATTATCATTTAATATTTTATATAATAATTTAGTAGATTAAGGTTCTTTTTATGGTTTTGATGTGTTTCGCTGGCCTTATTTGGCACACAATTGGTTGCCTGGAAGAAATCACTACTTATTGATAAGGCCGCCATTTACACGGTACATTTTTTTGTTTATTTCTGTGTCTTTATGTTTTGTGAAATAAAGAGTAACTTATGACCATTGACCATACGTAGTAGCAGTGTTCACAACCTGAAGCCAGGCAGCTATCGTACCAGGGCCGTAAAATTATCGTATATGGACATATTTGGATCAAAACTATCGTATCCCTTAGAATATTTACTAGTCATTGAGTTAGTTGCGTACAGATGGCGCTCCGTCACTCAAAATCCTACAAATTGACATGACGAAAAAAAACGATAGATTTCGCTGATTGGCAGACAATAGCAACCAATAAGGATTTCGTCATGAAGCAACAAATTTCCTAAGAAACAAATGAGCCCTAGCTATTGGTTTCTTAGGAAATTTGTTGCTTCATGACGAAACGCTGACAGTAAAAAACAATTGTAATTATTGGCTATCAAATATCAATGTAATTATCACATTTTAGATCATAATGGAAATTATCGTACAAACGGCTTACGATAATAGTGTACCATCGTACATCGTACATAGTTAGAAATTATCGCACATGTACGATAATTATCGTACGGTTGCGAAAACTGACGTAGGATCTCTGGTACTAACTAGTCTGTGCATTGACCACAGAGTGCCTGATATAATATACGCTTGTGTCTTGTGACCTAATCTGTGAATTATTCATTCTTGATAAAATATTCTTTCCGTTTTCAGATTTCTCTGATTTGTCTAAATTATTGATGAAATTGCATCGAGATATTTTCTGTATATTTTATTTATTTTCTTTTTGTTTAAATTATAATGATTGAGGGCAAAGCAAATGTAAGTAAAAGATAATATTTTCTACAATGTAGGTATCGCTAGAATTTTTTCTTTAAAGTGGATAACCTATTTTATTTTCAGGAATTACCCGACTTTCAAGTCTTCCGAACAGTCATAAAGTACTGTTTATTTATCATTATCGTTCCAGTGCTGTCTTTCTTCTTAGTGAAAACGGTACTGTTTGATGGATTGTTACGTTTAGAGGCGATCTCTAGTAGCGTTTATTCTGCTGTAGTTGCTGTGATTGTTCTACATGTTACTTTAGGTCTCTACATATATAGAGCATACAGCGAGTCTGAAAAACCCGATAAACCTGTTAAGAAAGATTAATCCTATCTCTCTAAGCCTTTACTCCTAATATTCATTATCTAAATTAAAATGGACAGCCTATATATGAAAGGAGAATTACTGCAACTTCACACCAAGAATTCCGAAATAATTGAAGGCAGATTTTACAGCATGACTAGTGACAAATCTAAGATCTCTCTATACAATGTCAAAGAGCTTTCCCTGGATGATAAAAATGAAGGTGTGTTTCATTATTATGATTCTGAGGTGAGAGATATTGTGAAACTCCAAGAAGCAAGTGAACCATTGTATTTGAAAGTCTCTCAAAAAGAATGCGAGGATATTTTGAAGGTATCCAAAAAATATATTTATATCAATCAAGTTGATAGCTCTTTTCATGAAGCAATGGAAACTTTAAATCAGTACAGTTTTATAGCTCTGAGTACAGATGGTGCTCATATGGGACGTAAATGTAAAATGCCTTTTCTTGTTCTTTCAACACCACAACAGATTTTCATTTTTGATATACAAGTGATGCAATACCATGCTTTTGATGCTGGTTTAAAGAAACTACTTGAAGACGAAAGTATTAAAAAGATTGTGCATGATTGTAGAAAATTATCTGACTGTTTATATCATAAGCATAATATTAAGCTGAAGTCTATTTTTGACACTCAGGTTAGTAACAATCTTATAGCATGAGTTTAAAATGACATATAAATATTGATTTTAAATACTATTTTTTGATTTCAAGGTTGGTGATCTTATTATCACAAGAAATAAAACAGGTCGGTTGCCTGAAAACATAAAAACTTTGGCTCAATGTCTAAATACTCATCTTGGTCTGAATGTGAACACCATTGATGAAAAGGTATGTGTATTTATTTCTAGCTCTTATGTAAAGAATATATACTCATTTAATGCTTTAAAAATAGCAGGACAGATATTATGATTTTATATTATTTCCAATACCCAAATGGATGACAAAATAACTATTGCTTATATATCGAATTATGTCATACTGGAATATGAGATTTTTTTATTCATTTCTCAACTTAACAAAACCAATCAATAAAAAAATATGTATCGGAGAATTTGAGATAGATTCTTGTGTGTGAATAATAATAATCCAATCTTCTTGTCTTGTAATCAATATTTATTCCCATCGTCCAGTTTTCACAATAATAAGTAATTCAGACGTGATCCATAACACAACTAGGAATAGTTGACGGACTGAGCGCCACGAATAAACTGTCCTCAAAGGCACAGAACACGGAGTTATATAGTGCCGGCGACCGGTCTGCCCCCTCCTCGCCTGATTTACGTAGTGGTGGTTTGATGACATCATCATTCACAACCGTAACAGTGACAATGATATTATTTCACTGTTACTCGCGCCGACACGGCCATCCTGCATACAGGTCGCCTCTGACCTAAAAACAAAATAACAAACAGTACATCTGTTCACATCTACATCATTCAAGTAACGGAACTAATCTTTCCACACAAGTAAGGAGGCCCCTGTCCTCAACTTACACACAACAACACACGTAAGGAGGCCCCTGTCCTCAACTTACAACAACTCACGTAAGGAGGCCCCTGTCCTCAACTTACACACAACAACACACGTAAGGAGGCCCCTGTCCTCAACTTACAACAACTCACGTAAGGAGGCCCCTGTCCTCAACTTACACACAACAACTCACGTAAGGAGGCCTCTGCCCTCAACTTACACACAACAACTCACGTAAGGAGGCCCCTGTCCTCAACTTACACACAACACACGTAAGGAGGCCCCTGTCCTCAACTTACGGTTAGTCAAGAACAAGTAATATTGTCTTTCATTAATGCGAGCATCATACATCCAAATAAAACAACCTCCACCGAACTATTATCTGTCAAACACCTGTCTGATTTGAATTATCAGAAAGTTGCTATTTCAATTTTAATCCGGTAAAAGTCATCCCACTCGAAAGTACAACTACTTGCGACACATAAAACGATACACGAAATAAATGAATTATGTTACGTACGCTCTGTTATCTTCTGATACACACAGCGCCGACATGATGTCTCATATAAGCAACCCTATGCCGCTCGGCCGTCCTGTCATTAGAAGAGCTCTTGCTTCACCAGCATATTGTCTTGCTTCTCACGTATTAAGTTTCCACTGGCATACATTCAAATTACGTTTCGACTACATTCAAGCAGCTACGAGTCGCTCAATATTTCCAATAGATGGCGCTATAGTACTGACGCTGTAACACGGCCATCTTGACGACTCACACGTCCTCGTGTGTGATATCTGAAACAAGGATAACTTTGCACAGTAAAAATTCTTTCACTTGGCCTCCCTGGCCCGCAACTGATTTCCATAAATCCCAACTCCAATTTACATTAATTTTTTTTTTTTTTTTTTTTTAGATTTCTTGAGGGTGTGTTATAATTAGTTAAGGATCTAGGTTATTGTTTTATTTTTATAATATTTTTAAGATTTTTGTAACCTAAATTTATTCAAAAGAACTTTACCATAGATAACAAGATTATAATTACTTTAATCAGTTTTCGTCAAAAAAGTTAGTCCCGTTCGTCAGCGTTGTATATCAGTATACAATACTGTAACTGTACCGCACTGTGACGGGAAATCAAGCCCGATTTCACGTCTATCACTACGAATGACTGAAGGTACAAGTTAGTTATCAAGCGAATCACCTACTCCAATATACAACTCATGACACTAAGGTCCAACCATTTTTGAAAGGACCTCTATAATTGGGATCAAGCTTTATTTGATTGCGTTCTTCATTTTTTAACAAGACAAAGTCAAATGCACAGGAGGTTTTTTTTTTTTTTTTTTAAATTTGCTGAAATGAAATCGCCTTTTGGGAGAAACCTTCTCAATATTCTCTACGGATTGTGACTTCACCTAGTTAATATCAGGTTCATCGCTATCGGACAGTAACGTCTAAAGGTTTAGCAAATTTGCCTATGAGTGAACTCATAACCCTTTCAGCTTGCCCGTTAACACAGCTTGATACTGTCGCAGTCAAGTGCAAAGTTGAATTCAATCATGAAATTCACAAGAATTAAAGCCCTAACTGGCGATGCATCGACCCTGGTCGAAAATAACGTGAGTCGGTGATCCGAACAAGGAGATAGTTCTAGTTGAAATGACTGAATCGATGCGAAGAGTAAGATACTATGGATAAAAGTGAAATCATCAATTATAACGGTGAGCTTGCCATATCAGCATGAACTGTATACGGGACACTAATCTTGGGGATCGGATCAAGTTCAGCCTTTACACGTTCCGAACGAAATTTGAATAATTTACAGGTCATCCATCGACAAACATTTTCACCCATATGTTTGAACCAGTAGATTCCGCGTATGCACAATACCTAGCAAGAATCTTTTCCTATCCAATACGCATAAATGACTCGTAGATATGGTTGATAATTGATTACCTGAAAGCTCGTGGGACTGTATGGAGGCAGCCTGTGCTACTCTACGTTACAATACACCTGAGCGTAATTCATAAGTTTGAGCAACGTCTGGGGGAGACAGATTTTCTTTGAGATTAGTTACCTCGACGTTTATTGTCTATTTTGCCAAATTGTGATTTAGTTAAACGTTATTAACATCTACCTAAGGATAAGGCTACCACCTAAGGCTAATAAATCGCATCTTATCAAAATTTAATCACTCAAAAAGCCATGAGACATGAAATAAAATTTGTTCGTCATTATTACAAAGAATAAATTAAACCATTTGTAAATCACACAACACTAAATCGGTCTATGTAATCTACCAACACAGTTTTGAGAGTACTCTCTTTAATTAGGGAATAATTAATCAACACCAGAATCAAATCATTTCTTTTGTTGCTTGTCAGTAGCTGTATATTACGATCTCCGAAGCATATATCCGCACTTGCTGGCCAGTAGGTCTATTACGAAAATCGGAACGCAACGAATGGAACGAAACGAAAGAATAAACCACTTCGTATTTTAACTTATTAAGAAAACATTTTCAATTCTATTAATGATTATAATTACGATCAGATCTTTTGTATTCAATCGTGAGCGTACTTATGGGTTATATTACTTATTCAAAGATTTCAAAAGATAGCAATCGTCCTTTTAGTATTTTTCATAACTAGCACATTTTTCATTGTTGTCTCGTCAAGCTTAATCGCAGTTTTGGTATCATCTAAAGTTTAAATATTTAGAGGTCTAGTTACGCGACTTATCAACACGTGGTATGTGTAATATCAACTATTTTTTGGAATGCATCACAATGTATTACACTCGATCAAAATTTAAAATATCTTCCTTGTAAATAATGTCAAAAAATCTTTACAGAGTTCGCTACAGCCACAGTCTAAGTTTGACGACAGACAGTACAGTTCGTATCTAGAAGCCTAATTTTCAGTTCATCACGTGTGCGGGTAGACCGTTAATTATTAAAACTATGGATTATTCATTACTACCTTTCCCGGATTTACACGGGCGCAATGTACATAGATACTATGTAGAGATTTTTTTTTATTTTGCATATTGATATCGTTAACCACTACAGGGTTTAGTTTATAACTTCAAGACGATACACATTTTTGTTTAGAAATAACCAAGGAAGCTAACCATGTTGATTGTGACATTTTGTTTTCATATTTCGCGACCGATCATTACATCATATTTCAAACAGTTATTTGAATAATAAGATAGCACGTGAAAACAATGACCATAAATTAAAATACCGCAAAGATTCGGTACAGTCTACACAACCAATACCTTTTATACGGACTATAGAATAGAAATGACGACCTTTAAAGTATCGGTTAGTAGATTACTTGACAAGAAAGCTTTCAACACAAAAAAAAACATAATACGACTCACCGGATTGTTCCAATTGTCGGTAAACACTCGCTTTTTTTTTATTGACGTTAAAATCAGGATGCTTCTTAAACTTGGAACGATAATCCGCCGCTTTATGGCTCGGTTTTCCGCACGTAGATGCTCCGGATTGATTTATGGCAGCGTGGTCTTAGGTGCCATTGGCGGGGTGCTGATGGCTTCTATCAACAGCATCAATATATTTTCTGCTGCATCTTGAACATAGCACGCGAGTCCAGATCCCACTTCTGATATCGGAGAATTTGAGATAGATTCTTGTGTGTGAATAATAATAATCCAATCTTCTTGTCTTGTAATCAATATTTATTCCCATCGTCCAGTTTTCACAATAATAAGTAATTCAGACGTGATCCATAACACAACTAGGAATAGTTGACGGACTGAGCGCCACGAATAAACTGTCCTCAAAGGCACAGAACACGGAGTTATATAGTGCCGGCGACCGGTCTGCCCCCTCCTCGCCTGATTTACGTAGTGGTGGTTTGATGACATCATCATTCACAACCGTAACAGTGACAATGATATTATTTCACTGTTACTCGCGCCGACATATGATAACTTCATTATGCTATCATTATCACATAATAAAGAGCATCATTTTTTTAAGCTGGATATTGTGCAGTGTACTGAAAGACCATTGCCTTTAAACATCAAGGAAAGCCTGGCTAAGAATGTAGCTTTTCTTCACCGCCTCTCAGAAGTTATAAATGATGAAATGATGTTACCATTTGTAAGGGGTGTTGAGTTCTTCATAGAAAGTGTGAGATCATGTGATGATTTCAAAGCATGGGAGCTATGCAGCAAATACAATCAGATACCAAAGGATTTTAAGAATGCAATTGAGTATTAACATTCCAACATTGAGTAATAAATGTTAGAAATAGGGTATTATTTTATTTATTTTGCTTTTTTCATTAGAGGTATATTAGAAAGTACTTAAATTACTTTCTGATAATTTCCTAAACTGTAGATTATAAATACTGAAGGTATTTTCTTGCATATGACCTTTTAAAAGTAAGTAAAGTTCATTAAACACAATTTGTCTCTTCTAAGTTTTGTCTGTAGATTTATAACAAAAAATGTTTAAGATGTATCAATATAACTGATTACTGAGTGGGTATTTATATGCTTAAATGTAAGAAATATGTTTATGGATTTCTTTTTCAATATCATTAATATATAAATAATATGTATGCTATCTGTGATTGTTGCAAGTGTCTAAAAGCTTTTGTGGCTAATCAATATTATATCATTAATTGACATTAAAATTGAAGCTATTTTGATATCTTATTATGTACTTAGATTCTATGATGATGGAATAATATCATTTACTTTATAGAAAGCTTATAATCTAGGTGTAGACGCCCGCTTCTACAAGTTGGGTACTTTATGATTGTATGGTATCTTTGAAGATATTCATATAAATAACTGTGTAGAGTACAATTTTGCAAAATACATTTTAAATTTTATGGCTTAATGTAATAAATTAATGACAATTCATGTTTTACCAGGTAAAATAGCTACATAATCATATCATTTGATATAAATGATCATATAGAGACATCTTTTTGTAATTATAATATATAAAATCTTGGTGTGAAAATTTTGTATTACATTAAGGTGCATGTCATGATATGGTCAATGTCAGACATTTACTCATATAGAAGAAAATAAATTAAGACAATAGACATGTGAACAAATAGACAAGAACAGTGCAGTGATTTTGTTTTATACTATATTGATAATTATAACTATACTAATGATATAATTGGAAGTGAATTACAACAGCTTTGATGATATTTTTTTACATTTGAACACTCATCTATGCCAGAATCATTCTTAAATGTTTAGATAAAAAAAAATACAATTATATTTATCTTAACACTTACGGCCTTATTCATAAATGTATTATGAGCTTGATAAAGTTAAAATGTTTTGTCTCGCTGTATCGAATATAAAAAGACTACAGCAATGCTATTCTGTAAGAACGTTTTAATAATTCGACAGCTGAATCCGCGGTGATGTATCGAATTCGAATTGCGTGCGTGAGATTTTTTATACTAAAAGTATGTATTCGGTATTCTATAGGGGATTTATCGCCTCGATCGTTCGAAGTTCGAAAGTATCGTAATACGAATACACCTGTCAGTGCAAAAGTGATCCAAATGCTTTCGAGATCGGCGTGATTTATGGATTTATTATGATTTTAAGTTAATTTCAGTGCATTTTTCTTTAAATAACATATAGCATTGCATTGATTCAATTATGTCTCGTTCCTTCGTGTTTTATAATATATTAGAACAAACATTTTTATTAGATATAAATGAATATCAACGTCAAGCTAATAAAATCGAGTTAAGACTGAATCTTAAACAGGAACTAAGATTATGTGGCCTGTCAAAAGAATAATTGATGCATATCGTATTAAAAGATTTTTTAAATTGAAGTTAAAATAGGTTGCTTTATACTAACATACAAAAAAAAATGATTCAAATTATGTGCTGCTAATAAAAACCAGTTTCCGTGGAAATAATTAATATATGTCTGAACCGGGAATCGAACCCAGGATCATTGGCGCAGCGAGTTTACCGAGTCACGTGGGCAATATAAAATTCGAACATAAAATGAAAACTCACTTCATCATACATATAATATAAGTAGGTATAACTTTAATCGAAACTTTTAATTTAAATTTGATCATTGCCATTAAGCATAATTTTATTCAATGTATGAACATAGTTTTTTATTATGTTAATAAAAACCTTAGAATTTTCTTCAATTCAGACGTATTTTGTAGGTTTTTAAATTCTATCGATATACATTTCTAATACGAAGTATCTCGAGCATAGACGATCTTCGATAGTAATTTCACTTCACTTCGAATGTACGCACCAAATGTTTATAGAATCCCAAACCAAAGTGAAGTGAATTAACGTTCGAAGTGAGTTTTTTCGTTTGAGTGAGCTTCGATAGCGAGTTACTATTTTACAGAATAGCACTACTGAACGAAAGAAACAAAACATATTTTAACTATATCAAGTTTATGAATAAGGCCGCTAAGCCATAACTCTGAATAACATAGAGCATTCAGCTTTAAGCGTCAGCATTTAATTAAGCCTATAAGTCTAGTCAAAAAAATTACGAGTCTATAAACCATTCATAATACAAAAAAATCTTTGTAAGCATTTGCTATGGTCAGGTACTCTATAGTAATTAGAAAGGCATAATTTTATAATACAGAGCTGGTGTAATGCAGTGTGAAACTTTAGAGTAAGCCTTTGTGAACATGCTTCAATAAATATTTCTGCTTATTGGGTTATTTTACTAACAATAACAATAACATTTTATGGATTGAAGAAAATATATTTTTAGATATGAACATAATTTACACTTTGCTTAAAAATAAATTTGGATAGAAAGCTAATCCTTCAATGGATTCATCTCTACAAGCGAGGCCAAGTCTTTCTGTAGTAAAAAGGCGTTCACGAGCAAGCAGGACGGATACATTTGCAATTTGAGATAGTTTTATTGGAGTCAATGAGCTGTTTTCTTCAATCTGTAATGAAACATTTTCCGTATTATACTTCGGTTTATAAATTACTAAGAAATGGTGGCTGTAAAGTAATACTATACTATCTACATATTATGCATAATTAATGGCCTTTATTGCTTTTTTATATTATGCTTGGGTTGGTCAGTTTTTTGTACAAACATCTTTATCATAATTTTCAAATTTTTTGGTTGAAATTAATTGTGGACAAGTATAGAGCATCAGATACCCTTAGGTTCAAACTCAAATATTATTCTAATACATTAGGGCCTATTTCAATAATTTGCACTTGTACCAATTTTAGCTCTAATCATTGTTAACCTTCTGTTACACTATGAAATGAACTATGGTTTCATATTTAACATGTAGAATACTATGTCTTAATCAACTACATGCCTACCATTATGTAGTTGATTAAGACTAATTAAAATCAGAATGTTTCAGAATGTTCATGGTATCATCATGGTTTGATGTAAGAAAGTACATCAATATTAATTACTAAAAGGGAACGATGCAATTGCTAATGGTAATTACCAATTGACTAGTAGTTTTAGCCACTTCCTCATCCCTGTGACTATTCAGTTGAAGAACACATGCTCCACTAGGAAATTTACGAAGCGACATTGGGGCGTCAATAGTTGGAAGTAACCTGGAAATTTGTCACACTATTTATATAAATGTCTTTAATTCACGAATATTTTTAATTGTCATTGTTTTCATAACTTTACACTTCGACTTCGCACGCTATTATCTTGAAAGATGATAACTTTTCTTTTAGAAATTTTATTAAGGTGTAACAATAAATCTATATTTTGCTCCAGACAGCTTAATCTAACCTATCCAACTGTCTAATGACTAAGTAATTAGGAGATTATCATGAACAAATAGACAAAAAAATATATATGAACTACAGTGATTGGTTATAGATAACAGGATTGCATAACTAATTAATAGTGGACTAAATTGTTTATTATTGAAAAAAAAATGTCTCAATGGTATGTGCCTTATGTTAAGCACTGGAGGTCCCAGGTTCGAGGCCTCTTTTGATAGTACATAACATAAAAGAGGTTAATATATAAATTTTAATCAGACAAAGTTTATCATGTATTAACATTCAAATTTCATACTTGCAAGCATTTAATAAATCTTCAGGTGATATCAATTCTAAGCCTCTAGCTCTGTTTACTCTGCACCACACATCAGCAAGTGACATTATACCTCCAGAATCCTAAAATAAAAGAGGATTGAAATTAACCTAGGTAAATATCTATAGAATGGAGATATATATGAGATTGGGTACCACTTGGGTAAGAGATATTATAACAATATACATATATGAAAATCCTATAATACAGAATAATATACCATAATAGAGCTGTAGCAAACCGTATGTATTCGTTACTGAGTAACGGGTACGCCATCTAGTACCGAGTAACGAAACGTTACTCACGAATACTTTTTGTTACTCCCATGTTTCGTATCATGGTTACATACGCTGTTTAAATGACGCAATGTAACTTCAAATATTAAAAACAAAGTTTTCTTTAACAGAGTATGCAGTAAAAAAAAAGTATATACTTGTGAAAAAGTGTTTTCATAAAATTTTGCCACTAAAATTTCATAAATTTTATGCAATAGTATGAAATAAACGAAAGTGAAAGTTTTAGTCTCTCATGAAATTCTAAAATTATTTCACTGTAACTTAATTTTCAAACAATTAATTAAATCGCACGCCCGCGCGCTACTTAAACTAGTTCTGTAAATTTGTTTCTCTAGCATAACATAGCATGTACCTCATAGGTATTAGAAGTAATGATACGATAGTAACGAGTACTGAATCTATAGTAACGAATACATACGGGTAGGTTTTTTTTTCGTTACTTTTACACCTCTATACCATAACAAATAAAAAAATTTAAGGACATAAAGATGTGGCAAAGGACTCAGGTTGAAGTGCTTATTAAACCAATGGTGACATTGAAGCTTTTGTCAAAGTATAAAAATGATGCTAAAAATAATTTTTATTATTATGAGTGTAAGTAATATATAAAGTAACCTGTATAATCCAGATTAGTTTTTTATATATTATAACAAAAGCAAGGACCTCGGATATTAACATTTATTTTTTCCAAAAGTTAGTAGCCTCTAATTTAACCCATAAAATACATCAGTAGCCAGTTTCAAATAGTAAATATCTTTACTATATAATTTACAACATCCCTCCTTTATTCTAATGTAATTTGTATTATATTGAAAAGACTACCAATTATACACAGTCAGGTCATAAGTATTGTCACACAGTAAAAACTTTTCTTTTAGAATGCTGGCCACAAAAAAGTTTATTGAATTTGAATTTTGAATTGTTCATGAAAATAAAAATGTATACTTTTTAGAATTTTACTCATTTTTAAATATGGAGTGGACGCTTAAAGAAGACCGTGTTGCAGTTATTGCGTTGCATCGTTGCGGTTACGCGCGAATTCAAATTTTTGACATACTGAAAAATTTGAATATAACCAAAAGATTTGTTTATCGTACCATCAAACGATACAATGAAGACTCTAGTGTAGATGACAGGTCAAGAAGTCGTCGCCCTCGGTCTGTTAGGACTCCAGCAGTGATAAAAACTGTGAAGGCGCGAATTCAAAGAAATCCCAAACGTAAGCAGAAACTGTTGGCCTTTCAGATGGGGTTAAGCAGAACCACAATGAAAAGGCTGTTAAATGAAGACTAAGGGCTTCGGGCATATCGAAGAAAAACAGGACATCGTTTGAATGCTCGTCTAATGGACCTGAGACTGAAGAGATGCCGCGCTTTGTTGAAGCGGTACGCGGGAAAAAAGTATCGGGAAATTCTTTTTTCGGATGAAAAAATTTTTAACGTAGAAGAGAGCTACAACAAACAAAATGATAAGGTGTACGCACACAGTAGTGAAGAAGCGAGCAACCGTATTCCGCGTGTCCAACGAGGTCATTTTCCATCCTCGCTCATGGTATGGTTGGGAGTTTCTTATTGGGGCTTAACAGAGGTACATTTTTGTGAGAAAGTTGTAAAAACGAATGCAGTTGTGTATCAAAATACAGTCCTGACGAACCTTGTGGAACCTGTTACTCATACCATGTTCAATAACAGGCACTGGGTATTCCAACAAGATTCGGCGCCAGCTCATAGAGCGAAGAGCACACAAGACTGGCTGGCGGCGCGTGAAATCGACTTCATACGGCACAAAGACTGGCCCTCCTCCAGTCCAGATTTGAATCTGTTAGATTACAAGATATGGCAACACTTGGAGGAAAAGGCGTGCTCAAAGCCTCATCCCAATTTAGAGTCACTCAAGACATCCTTGATTAAGGCAGCCGCCGATATTGACATGGACCTCGTTTGTGCTGCGATAGACGACTGGCCGCGCAGATTGAAGGCCTGTATTCAAAATCACGGAGGTCATTTTGAATAAACTTTAGTGTCATAAGAATCTATGTTTTGTTAAGTTCATTTTGATATATAAATGGTTACATAATGAATAAACTTGTTTCAATTATTTTATATTAAACATGTGACAGAATTTATGACCTGACTAGGTATATCGATTATCTTTTTAAGACAATAAAGTTTTTGATGCATTGGAGGCTTCATATATGCTTACCATCAAAACTGCAATCATCATATCAGAAATTTGTTGTGCAAGCCCCATATAATAATCTGAATCTGATCTGAATGCATCTCTAGTAACTGGATCGTCAATTCCTAAGCTCATCAGATACGATTTGAACCGTACTGTGTCATCTTCAGATATATCACCTTGCTTTTCCTGGCAATAGCAAATTAAAAAATATGAACAATTAAGAAAAATTCTCCAATTTCATAAAATTAATAAACATTTTTGGACTATTTAAAAATTATTCAATTCAATTGATATTAGACTTGTGATGTTTATTTACAGTTTTTATTAAAATTATTTTTATATTCCAAATTACCCTGATTTTTGTAGAAATCATCTTAGAAATGGAAACCATATCCTTTGCTTTTTCCATCAACTTTGTTAAATCTTTAAATGCCACACTAATGCTTTCATCAGTTGCTTTGTGTTGTTCTTCTATGCTCCTTTCAATACCAACAATTCCTGAACGAATTTTTGAGCCAATAGGAGTTACTGATGGCCGAGGACTCATATTAGGGCTGCTAAAGGCATTTGTTTCGAGGGGATGTCTTTCCCATAGTTTATTAGCAACTGCATCACTCAGAGCTTTATAAAAAGCAGGATCAATGCCATCCTTAAATGAGAGTTTAATGAAATGGTAGGTACTGATCACTGCTGGGCCAGGTCTTTTGCCTACAATAAAAGGATTATCAATAAACTTCAATCTTTAATTTAAATATATGTATAGAACTAATAAATTTACTATACCTGGAAGTGCAGGCCCCAAATGTAAAATAATACGTTTAGGCCCTCCTAGACCAAAAACACCACCATTTTCTTCTTCCAAACAAAACACATAATACAAGTAAAGAGATAAACAAATAAGTCCTTTGGGTATATCTCCTGGTTTACCCCACAGTAGTCTGTGGGATGTGAGAACTACCTCACCATCTGTATATTGAGTCTAAAAATACAATCTTAGGCATTACAAAATTTACATATTACAAAGGGGCTGTCAATTATCATATGGGATTTTTTTACCTTATCATCACCATCATAAAGTTTAACATTTTTATCTCGTTTAATATAATTTTCTCCTTCGCATAACCGTGCTTCCATATATTCGAATCTGTCCATATTTTAGTAACTAACTACATAAGGAGTACTTGAACAAGAAAAGAATTGTACTAAGAATATCCTAAGAAATTATTTGAAAGATATTTTATGCTACCTCTCAAAAAATAGTTTATTTATTATTTATGCATGCATTTTTAATCACAATTATGAGCGAAAATAAATACTAAACACTAATTACTTTACAAAATAGGTATTATGTAGGCATAAATTTATGAACGCTAAAAAATTAAAAATACTAGTGAATTAGTGTTGCGCACCTCATACAAGTAGTGTTGAGTAGGACTGTAGGACATACAAGAGGCGGTACGTTTGTCCCGGACATGGCGTCAAAATGTAAGAGCGGCTCAAAATTATAAAATGTACTACTTCAAATTTTATGTCGCGCTCGTTTTTTCTCTATGTATTTGGGTGATAAATAACTATAAAAAAAACCATCAAATGTCATATTAATACTTGCTAGTACAAATTATGCTTCGAGCTTCATACGCCTCGCCTCATTTGAAGTGGGACATTGTACTGGCTCAGAGTGAAAAAGAGGCTACTCTTACAAACTCTTTGAAGTCCTGTACTACCCAACACTACATACAAGAGGCACCTCAAATCACAAATGTCACACTCAAACTTGTGAAATGTCGCAACACCTCAAACATACATTTTGTACCGCTTCAAACTCGTTGAGGTACTTGGAACGTGGGCGAGGCGATGAATGTGATTGAGGCGGTGAGGTGTACGGTAAGATGAATGAGTGAACGGTTGAAATGAATCGTTTTGTCTTACTCGCTCTTCTCATACATGACAATTACTCTTTGCATGACAATGACAATCGAGTCTGATGAGCTACTGATAACGAACCGAAGCGATATTATTTTGTGAGTGAATTGACGGTGATTGTGACATGACATTATTGTAATTTGTATGCATTAATAGTAATTATAATTATTAATATTAATTTGAATTCTGTACTCTGTGGTACAGTAATAGTAATTATGATTAAAATTTTTTATCTATATAGGTAGCAATAGTGTTGCTTAATATTTTAACTTTTCTTAATAGCAATCATATTTTAACTTTTTAAATTACATATTATTAGAGAACAATAATATTGCTTAAATAAATAATTAATATTTTATTATTTTTATATAATGTACGATAATTATCGTACGGTTCCGAACACTGCTGAATAACTGATTAGTGATTAAAGGTGAAGGTATACATGTAGTGATTACTGATAGACCAGCCGGGCTAGCATGACCGCCACGAGATATATCTCGCGCGAGAGTAGACAAACTAAGATGTTAAATATCTCGATATATTATATCTCGTCATCGACAATTTTGATAGAAAAGATATCTCGATCGACAAATGTATCTATTTTTGATATTAAAAGTCGAGTTTTAAGTGTAATTGTCATGTTAGACCCGAAAGACATAAAGCGATAGTCGATTAAAACACGAGAAAACGGTAGACAAAATTTTGTCGCGCTTGTCATGCTAGCCCGGCAGGGAGCAGTGCTGCCGCTGAACGAAATTAAAATGCGCTATACCCTTATCAAAAATGCGCTATATCTTGCGAATATCCGGCTCCTAAAATGCAGATTCCGCTAAACGATTTGTAAATGTAAATTAGGTAGGTGAATGAATGAATGAATGAATGAATGAATGAATGAGCTTTATTTATTCCATTACACTTATTATTATTTTTATAATTTTTGGTGTTATTAGTGAGGTTAGTATGCAAATAGAGCTAAAATAACTATTGTTAGTGAATATTAGTGAACAATTATATAAAATTAGAATGTACGATAATGTTATTTTAAAAGAAAAAACTATTTCAAAAAAAAAAAACTATTAAGTGTAAGGACCGCATGTAGCGGTGAAAGCCTCCTCCAAATCTTTCCATTTATTCCTGTGTCTGGCGACCCTGGACCAGAGATTGCCTCCTACTTTGGCTAGGTCATCACTCCATCTCTTTGATGGCCTGCCTCTCTTGCGTAATTTATCATAGGGGTGCCAGTTTGTTACAATATGCGACCATCGATTATCCTGTACCCTTTGCAAATGGCCAGCATATCGCCATTTCACTTTTAATATATGTCTGGCAACATCTTTAGCTTTGGTTTTGCGTCTTATGGAGGTGTTTTTAATGCGATCTTTCAGTTTTAAGTTTAAAAAACTCCTCTCCATTCCTCTCTGACATATTCTCAACTTTTCCAAAGAGCTTTTTGTTAAAGACCATGTTTGGCAGGCATATGTTAGGCATGGTAACAGGCATGTGTCCATTGCTTTGCTTTTTAGGGGGGTTGGTAGTGTCCCTTTAAATATGTCTTTCATAGACCAGTATTTATTCCATGTATTAATAATGCGTCTGTTTATTTCTTTGTTAGTGCAGTCAGTGAACGAGATTAGATGTCCCAAGTATATATAGTTCTCTACGTATTCTATTGTTGTTGAATTAAATTGTATGGGGGTATGATGCTTATTGGTGATAATTTTAGTTTTTCCAATATTAATCTGTAATCCCACAATTCTACTCAGTTCGTTTATTAGGTAGGTACTTATATAAAATAAATATGTTTTTATATAAAATTTATATTATATTAATTAAACATTTAACATTTCGAAAATCAACTAAACTAAACATTTCTACATCATCGCCCCCAGATGCTGATGATGAGCCTGTACTAGTGACTGTCCCTTTTTTACACATAATATAGAAATAAGCCTTCTTCCATTGTGGTTCCTCCATTTATAATTTTAACCTTTCATTTATTTAACTTTTTACTTTGAAACAAAACAAAAACAACTACGATGAAACTCCAATGGAAGAAATGCCAGTTCTTCTTGGTTAGTTACGCTAAGATAATATTAAAGCGAGACAGCTTTATTATACCATAAAAGGGAGATGAAACATTAAACGCATCAGCAACATTTTGATTGTCATGACACCACCAATAATTAATACGCATTTCATTTTGGTAGCTAATTTATATCTAGTACTAATATCTAGTAGATTCTGATGCAAACTAGTTTGTGCCAGATTCCGCTAGATATTTTTTAGCGCATAGTTCTGAGAAAAAAAGCGCTAAAGACCCTAAAATTGCTCTAGATCTAGCGACAAATCCACTAAAATGGCAACACTGCCAGGGAGAGGCAAGCAGTGATGTCAACTTCTACAATATGTTCCCATTATAACCAACTTCAAATACCCCTAAATAGGAGTGGGCGTTAATTCAACAAGGAGCTTTTTTAAACAGCTTAACCGCTTAGCGTGTACCGAATTCAGAGCACATTTATTTAAAAATAAAAACAAAATACTTATTGTTTTTTCAATTTATTAAAGTCCTTTCCGCAAGTCCTAGTCCCAGTTAAGCAACCGAATTTATACATCCACGAAGTTAGAGCCCGTTGAAATGGAGAAGGAGCCATGTACCGACATCGGTACACGGACGTGTCAGAACAACGCGACGTGTACCGTTTTCGGTACACTGGACAGTTATTGACTGATGTTCTGTGGCTGAGGTATCATCATCCTACCATCAAGTGAACCTCATGCTCGTCTGTCGATATGACATAAAAAAAGCCGGATATTTGTAAGATAAATCTGAGGTAAATAAGATAATTATAGCGTATTTTTGATAGGGGGTATAGCGCATTTTAGTTTCGTTCAGCGGCAACACTGGGCATAGTCCATCATAATATTGCTTCGTTGACACTTGACGCCTGACGGATATAATATGTAAACTACGTTTCCAAATCAACTTCGAGTCAATAATAGTCATGGGCGTTGTTGATAATTTCCGTCATCGATGATCACCGGTGTGGCGCTAGCGGCACCCGATGTTGACATCGTTGTTTTCGTCAACGGTGACGGCCAGCGGTCAGTCACCTTTTGTTTCAACGATGCCGGGCGGTTAAAGATGTTTAGTTTCCGTTGACTTTATACATCGTTTTATTGTGAGAGTGATATTTACATATGCTATATCGATAACAAAAACTATGTTGCAGTTGAATTTTAGATTTATGACCTAATTATACCTATGAATGAAGACATGAATGTTTGAAGGGGCTATGTAACATTTTTTAGAACTCATATTTTTTACGTTGAGTGAAGGTGTTATGTGTGTCTATAACAATATTTATATGTATAATTATTTAATTTGTCAAATTTAGTTACTTAATAAACAATCAAGAAAATTAATAATTTTTAATATAATATTCTGTGATCATAGCCTTCAACGGTTGGAGTTGCCGATGCCGTTGCCGATGAGGGTAATCGGGCGGTATCGGTAACTCTCGGTAATGTTTATACTGAATCGGGTTGTCGAGTTTTACCGGTGCCGGTAACATCCGTTGCACATGACTTTGGCATCGGATGACGTCATCGTAGACTGACATCGGTGTTCAACATCGTTGTTAAAAAAAAACGGCCACCTCTAGTCAATAAATAGATTATTCTGTGGTCAAGACTCGAGATTGTACGAAGGTTACGATAGTGGTGTTCTATTATATTAGCCATTAGGTAAATTTTTCTAAAGTTCTAAACTTTCAAGTTACGATTGAACGTGCAGTGACTGTGAGTTAGTAGCCACGAAGTAAAATGAAAGGAATATCAAACTAAAGGCTAACCTACAGTTCTTTCTTCATAAAACACACGTTCACTTATTGGTTACGTTGCATTTAACGCAAAAACTTTTGTTTAACCTGTAATTATACTCTATTTTTTATATTGAAAAAGCCATGGCAGAGTTACAAAATTTGTTATTACAACAGATCAAAGAACAGGGTGATCTTGTAAGAAAATTAAAAGCTGCAAAGGAAGCCAATGAAAAGGTAAGATGTTTTATTGTGGTGTGCCTTGAATATTTCGTATACGTTAACGTTGAACGACATTGCATCAGCAGGTTTATATTTCGGTATATTTGTAGGTTAATAGAGCCAGTAAAACTTTTCAAGATCTTGATCAGATTGACAGACATCTATCACAATACAGCTATATTTGTGGTTATGTACCCAGTAAATTTGATATAGTTCTACTAAACATTTTAAATAATAAAACCAGAGACCTTAATAAATATATTTATATTAAGAGATGGTGGTACCATATGTGGAGTTTTAGTGACTCTGAGAAAGAATTGTTTTCTGACAAATGCCCATCATCAGATATAGTTAAAATTATACAGGACAGTTCAGTGGAACTAATGACTTATAATGATCAGGTTCGTCATTGAATGTTACATAAACACTACAAAATACTATTGCACATTTAATGTCTTCAGTAATATTGAGTAGTTAGTTGAAGTTTAGTGTTTGTATTTTAAATTTTATCCTCCCCATATGGTTAGTTCGTTACCACTGTCTTTATACATAAGTTTTTAGAAGTGTTATTATTATTTATTAATTATTTATGAATTCTTTTCCGGTACTTAATGAATACATCAGTGGTGACGAGGAATCATATTGGTGTAGAATTTGAAAATAATTAGAGAAGCATGTTCCACAAAGCATTAAGATTTTTAGAAAATAATGCAACAACCTTATTGTTGTGTAAATCAGCTTTGAGAGGGGGTATCACAAAGAGAATTGCAACAACCTCTTATTGCAAGGTATTGGTCACTTAGAGAAAGCTATTTCAGCCTTAGTAGCTATTTAGTTTCACAAATAAATGATAGTTTTTGTAAATAGTAATCTTAGCACAATAAAAAAAAAATTCACAATATGAAATGTGAAAGTGGGTATATGAATATATGGTTTTATCTCTTGTTATTGGAATTAGTATTTAAAAGTTTTGGTTAATTGCAGATTCAAGAAGAAGTTTCAAAATTACTGGCTTTAAAAGCACAATTAAACACAGAAGATGCTGCTCCTCAAAAGTTTACTCTTAAAACACCAAAGGGTACGAGAGACTATAATTCACAGCAGATGACTATAAGAAATAATGTTCTACAGAAAATTACTACAATTTTTAAGAAACATGGAGCTGAGTGTATAGACACACCTGTTTTTGAGCTAAAGGTATATTGGTATATATGTTTTTCTGATGTTGTTTTCGTCTCATAGTTATATATACTTATCAAGAGGTAAATTTGTCTTTTTTCAGGATGTGTTAACAGGAAAATATGGCGAAGATTCAAAACTAATTTACGATCTTAAAGACCAAGGTGGAGAAATACTTTCCCTCAGATATGATCTAACTGTGCCATTAGCTCGATACTTAGCAATGAACAAAATAACTACATTAAAAAGATATCATATTGCTAAAGTCTACAGAAGAGACAATCCAGCCATGACAAGAGGAAGGTACAGAGAATTTTACCAATGTGTATGTATTTCTCTTCCTATATTATTAATGGTCTAAATTTTTACCTAACATGCCTACATAATATATATCACACCTCTTTCCCATTAGGGTAGGCAGAGATCACCGATTCCGATTAGGGAATGCAATCTCGTTCTCGCGAGATCTCGCGAGTTTAACGATATTGCACTCGAGCATAAAAATTTCTTATTGGAAGCGCGGACTGACACGTACGGAGTTGCGATCTGTCAGTTTCGTTAGGTACGAATCTGCAAATATAGTATATAAAAACTATGAAAGTGTGTCGGAAGTACTTTTTGAGAGCAGAAAATGGATTGAGTGCTAAGTGCAAACTTATAATACTTATGATTTTTATTTTATTTTTTTCTAATTTATTCAAATATTGTGATTATTTGCAAAAAACACTCAAAACTGCCAATCTCGCGAGATCTCGAAGTATTGTTATTCATAAATTCGCGAGATCTCGCTTGAGCCCCAATCTCGCGAGATTTGCATTCCCTAGTTCCGATCCTTACATAACACTTTCGCTTCTTCCACTTTCATCAAAGATTGCATATACACTCGTCTTTTTGAATACTTTTTACCTGGTCCTTTTGAAGAACGTCCCCGATATGATCGAGGTATGTTTGCCTAGGTCGACCACACCCGACTCTACCTAATACATAAATCTTTTTTGTTTCCCTACTTTCATCCATACTTACGAGCCTAAACCAACGCAACACACCTTTCTCAATTTTTGTCATTACATCTTCTTTTACTCCACAACATTCTCGAATTTTGCTATTTCTAAATCTTTCAGTTACACCACACATACTTCTCAAAGCTCTCATTTCCACTGCATTTATTCTACTTTCATGTTTCGTACATTAAGGTTGGGACTTACACACCCTCATGCACTTAACAGTTATTCAGTTCAGTTATTCAGAGTGCACTGTTATGGACAGCAACTGGCTACTCATTAAGGAGTGCAATACCCCATTCACTTGATTTCCGGCTTTCACTCTCCTTTCAATATCTCCCTCACACTTCCCATATCTAGTAAACATAGATCTACTACTTATTTTTATAAATTTTGACATTGGCGTCATTGTTGAGTTCTTTTTAGTATTTCATATGCATATAATAGGCTCTGTGCCTACATTTAAAGTCTGTATAGCACTGTATAGCCCACATTATAACTGTTAATTATATTTGGTGTGAAAATTATATAAAGGAAAAAGTGCTACTAATAACACTTAGTACTTTTAATAATTAAATAACTCTTAAATCTTTATATTTATGTTAGATATTCATGTTTTAAAGCATTTAATCAATTCTTAACAGATTCCGTTATAATTATATTACATTTACATATGAAATAAGTACAAGGTATGGTCAAGATTAATAAATTTAAATATGTATTCAGCTTAACAAAAAAAAAATATTTGTACAGTATAATTACATTTTTTTTTTTATGTCAGGTGTATTTTCTTATGCAATTTTTATGTTACATTACAATATTGTTTGTCTATTAATTGCAATAATAGTCATTAGAGTAATGATAACAAAGCCGCAAATAGCGATTAGTTCTTTAAGGTCAAAGGATTGGAGATTGACTAGTGTTCTGTCTATACAAGATAAAGGTCAGTTAGCCTTTCGCGAGAATTGAATTGAGAATTAGGCTCAGGTTAAGTTGTCCCACATTGGATTTATATTATACAAGGTCGCAGTGGCGGAGTAAGACATAAATTTTATGTGGGCAAGATTAATTTTCTCCTCTCGGGGCCGATCCTGCTCTGCCAGCGCAAAAAAAAAGGTCGCGAGGCCGTAGGCAGTGGCCCACGTCGCCCACGCCTTACGCCGCCACTGCAAGGTCGTTTATGAAATGCACTAGAATAGAGATAGTTCAACAAAATTTAAAAAAAGGGAACTAAACGTTAAGTCTGAATTTACGATCACATTCGTAAAATACCTGCTACGTACATACTTTCGTTCACTCTGAAAAATAAAACCTGTTGATGTTGTGGTAACCAACAGTGTTTTACGTTTCTTAAACTATATCGTCTGTTTTCATTTATTTCGCAACTCAGAAAATAAATGAGAACAAAATCAAACTTATTAAAAATTTCTATGTATATAAACTTACAAGATGTAAAGAATTGTATAGTTATAAGAAAATAAATAAAATATTATATTATGTACTAGTATATAAAACGTAACGTATTTTAGAAGACTAACTAACAGAGCTTGGATATTTTTAGTAAAAAAGTATATAAACTTAAAAAATATATAATTGTTCATGTTTTTAAATTTCTTTCAAACTTCCTGCCGGAAAATTTAAAGGTCAGTAATTTTTTAAGGATTTCGACATCGCCGGTCAATACGATCCGATGATTCCCGACGCAGAATGCCTTAAAGTCGTCACCGAGATCCTAGACGTCCTTGACATTGGCAAATACATACTTAAGGTGAACCACAGGCGGTTGCTCGATGGAATGTTCGAAGCGTGCGGAGTTCCTGCAGACAAGTTCCGGTCTACTTGCTCTACTATTGATAAACTCGATAAGGTAAGCGGTTGCTAGTTCGACTACATAACCAGTTAATTATGTAACGGCTGAGTTGTTGCAATGTCAGCGAGAGTTTTGAGATTCAGTCTCGTTTGTGGGCTTAAGTGTCGCGTGCATTGATACGTAAACTAGTTTGATTTGGAGGCGTGGACGGAGAAACTGGCGTGAATGTTCGTAGTACTTATAAAATAATTCGTTATGTATGCAATATATGTATGAGTCATTTTATTTCTGTAATAGCATGATTTCAATCAAAATGAAATAAATTCCTGGTGAGTAATGTTATGATGCAATATTATTGATTTTGTGTATGTACAGGTGGATCTGGGGTTGAATAGCGTTGAAAAAAATGGTAAAGCACTGAATGTTGATTAACCCTCCGTGGTCACCCAGGGTCAAAATGAGCCCAGGTGTAACTTTAATCAATTAATATTAGATATTGGCGCCAGGGCTGCCTGCCCTACGGTTTGGGGTTCTCTTTGTAAAACGATACTAAAGCCGCCATAATCGCGACAGCAGTTCTTTGGTTTTTTGAAACGCTCACTATGGAGCTATTTTTTCCGTAAACTATGATATTTAATCGGATTATATAGAGATCCTCTCCCTAAAATTTTATGAAAATACATATAATAAAAATTGCCAGTTATATTTTTTTTGTAAAATAAATGTAATTTTACGCATTGCCTCGATGCTTATTTTTTTTCGAAATTTTGAATATTTGATATTAATCTTCCTGATCACAAATCCATGAAATTCTTATTCGGAAAGGTTCAAACTGATGTCCTTAATTTTTTATGTGTTGTTTGGAACAATACTGGCAACGCGACAAGCGCGACCAGTGCGTCATTTCTAGAATGTGTGACCACAGAAAGTTAACTAAATATTGTACATGAAAATAAAATTATTCTCAGTAATGACCAATGCCCCATTAAGGAAATGACATGACATGGTATAGACAGTACATAAATATTTTCTTTACTGTGTTCAGTTGCCGTGGGAGGAAGTGAGAACCGAAATGATAAATGAAAAAGGCGTATTACCTGAAGCTGCAGATAAAATCGGAGAATACGTTCGTCTGAACGGCAGCTCCGAGCTAACCGAGAAACTTTTGAAGGATGAAAAGCTCTCAAAAACCAAGAGCGCTGTAGAAGGCTTAGAAGGACTCAAGTTGTTGCTGCACTACTGCGATCTTATGGGAATTAAAGACAAAATTATTTTTGATTTGAGCCTGGCCAGAGGATTGGATTACTACACCGGTGTTATCTACGAAGCGGTTTTGACACGTTAGTACATCAATTTTTTTCAAAATAAAGATGGCTAGTTTGAACTTTTTACAGATTTTTATGGCGTTTTTAAAATAAATGCATTTTCATTATTATAAATATGTTTTACACGAATTTTCGTCATTTTTGTCGGTTTTGTCCAGCTGTTGATACCTTTAATTCATCCACCTAGTGATCCACCTTCCAAATTGGTATCAGCCCCTATTACACCTTTTCCAATTTTTATTTTCCACCTTGTTAGCAGTACTGGAAAATAAATAAATTGTCTTTATTATTAAGTAATATTTACAATAGTAAAATATTACATTTGTTTCAGTTTTTATCAGCAGATTAACAAGCATTATTTTTTCTTCTTTTCTTATCTCATTATGATGCGCTAATTGAAATTTCATATTTCAGAACCAATTAAAATAGGTAACGAGGAACAAACAATCGGATCTATAGCTGGGGGCGGCCGGTACGACAATCTGGTTGGGATGTTCGACTCTAAGCATAAACAGGTATTACATCAGATACTTTAACATAATTTCTACTACGATTTTGTGTATACCCATTTGGACCAAATGGTGTTTAACCCTTAACCACTGACGTGTCATTTTGTTACACTAACACTGACGTACGTATGTCATACGTACATAAATTTGAAGACGTTCTGATGCATTAATAGGGTGTAATTCTAGTGATTATTGTAATGCGTTTGTTAAAACATATTTAAATGAAATAGGGATTATAAAAAAAGTAGTTATAATATTCATAAAAATATTTGCCTTTGAGGTAATGTAATTTTAATAGACATTTTTTAAAAATCAATACAAAAATATTCTCTTACAATAGGAACTTGCTTTTTTGGTTAGTTCCCGCGCAAAATAAAGTTTAAACGAAAAACCGTTTGGATGACGTACCACATACGTACGTCAGTGGTTAAGGGTTAATGACAAATTATACTGCTAAATAAATTTAAAAATTATCATACAAAAGTTAAAATAACATTATGTGAAAAAAAAATTTGATTAAACCTAGAAAACAATAACAAATTTTGATACCTTTGGTAGAAATGGTGTTATGTCACACATCGTTGACCCTATTTCCATGTGACTTAATTTATGGATGGCCCCTCACCTTTGAGGTACGGGCACTATTCTTAGGGATTTAAATGAATGTTAAAAGCAAGTTAGCATATTTTGGTTTAGTTGAATTGGTGCAGTCTGGTGTTTAACATCTAACAGATGTTTTTTTTTAATACAACTTTTTGGAAATATAGGACGATGACGTCATTGTGCCGAAATAATCATATTTTGTTGATCTAAATATAAAAAGGAAACATTAATTAATTCCAGGTAGCATGTGTAGGTGTGAGTATAGGCGTGGAGCGTATATTCTCAGTGCTCGAAGCGAAGCTAGCCGCGGGCGACATCAGCGTGCGCACGAGTGACATAGACGTGTACGTTGCGTCTGCGCAGAAGAACTTCCTCGACGAACGGATGAAGATCTGCGCTGAACTGTGGAACGCTGGCATCAAGGTAATAAATGTTAAAATTAGGGATGTTACGGAGGTGGTTTTGTCAAAATTGGAGTTTTACAAAGCTCCGTAACATATCTCATTTAAATGGCCAATTCTGTTTAGCTATTATGATTTGAAAGAGGTTTTTAGACCAAACGGTGTGTAAATATTGTATTGTGTGTAAAATCAATAACATTTGTATGCCTATTACCAACTGGGAAAACGTGATCGCCAGAATATATTTCAAATTAACACCGATTGTACCATTTAAATAAAATACTGTATACCGGATTAAAACACGATTTATTATTTATATTGTTTAAATTATTTATCCCGACGTTTCGGATGCTTTTCAGCAAATGTGGTCGCGGGAGACTGAAATATGAAAATTAGAAGCATTTAATATGTATTATTTTTTATTGACGTTCATAGATGTACATTGTGTTACCTAAATTAATAGATTATTTTTTAATTTAATTGAATTAAATATGGCAACTTTGTGACATTTCAAATATAAGACAACTGTCATCTTTCAGTCTCCCGCGACTACGGTTGCTGAAAAGCATCCGAAACGTCGGGATAAATAATTTAAACAATATAAATAATAAATCGCGTTTTAATCCGGTATACAGTATTTTATTTAAATGTGTGATACTCGCGTTAATAAAGGACAATATTACCGATTGTACCATGTTTTTGACAAATAAATGTAATCAATTTAACCCACGTAAAACGTGATTTATTCATTTTTCTATTTATTCCGATGTTTCGAATGCTTTTCAGCAAGCATGGTTGTGGGAAGATTGAAAGGTGACAGATGATTTGAATTTTTGTTTTGCTATACTAACGCCATCTATTTCTTCAGAGTTGATATTTGCTGTAATTTTCTATATAATGACAATATAAAATGATAACCAGAACAGTGTCCTCTTGTTTTTTAATATGTTTGTTAAATATGTTATATATTTAATTCCTATATTGTTGTTCCTTAGAGACATGACTGTTATTTATTTTTTAAGTGTTAAAAGAATAGTGCACGTATTAGTGTTTCGACCGAGCAATCTCATATATTTTGCAAGGTAGAAATTACTGTTTGTAATAAGCCCGGCTTTTGTACAAACTTTTTGTTAATTTCTGGTGCAAAATAAAGTATTTTTCAGTCATTTATATCAATTTTTTTATATATAATTTCAGACTGAGCAGTCGTACAAGAAAAATCCGAAGATGCTCAATCAGTTGCAGCACTGCGAAGAAAACGGCATTCCCTTCGCCGTCGTCCTCGGAGAGTCTGAGCTCAAGCGAGGGGTCGTTAAGATCAGGAACATCTCCAATAGAGAGGAGGCTGAGGTGCCCCGAGGGAGTCTTGTGGAGGAATTGCAGACTAGAATCGCTAAGTTAGGACTCAAAGAAATCAACGGACCAGTCGCATAAGAAGCAGTATTGTAGTCAGTATCCATTAGGGCGAAGTGATGATAGGATTATTTATGAGTATGACTCATAAATAATCCTCAAAGGCGGCTATCTGACATTTTTGGTCCGGCTCTACAAAAATAAAAATAAGTTCTTGTCGTTTAGACTGTTATGTTTGGTTTTATCATTAATTGTTAGTATTAATAGATACCTTAAACATGTAATTAATGATACTTAATACAAACATAAAGGAGAAAAACGTTTTCTTTTTTAAATTGCTAACAATCAGCCATAAGTCAGATAGACGCCTTTGATTCTATACGACTCATATCTGTTCATTTCGGTCGTATAAAATCAGAGGCAGGTATTTCAATGTGTAAAAAAAATATTAACACATTGACTGCCTTGGAATTTTCCACGATTCCGGATTTAATCGCAAATTTGATTTAATCGTGGTATTAAAAATTCATAAAAATCAGGTTTGGCGTCAGAAGAGGAATATACGAGGAATAGCTGTACAAACGGGAAGGGATTACTTAACTCGTAGTAGGCGTCCTTGATATAAATCTACGAAATATCTCGTAGTTGGCAGTCGACAAGGGAAAATATAATATCGGAGGTTTTTTCGACCTAGTTTGTTTTGTTACTATAATATTAAAAAATATAAAGATAATCCTGAATCATATTAAAATTTCAATAATTTTTGGTATAATTTAGAAGAATACAGCTTTCTTTCCAATTTTTCACACAAATCAGAGAAACAAATTTATATTTTAGTTCCACATTTGGTAACCAGTATTTAGTATTGGATTATCATGTTATAATCTATACTAATATTAAAAAGAGGAAAAATTTGTTTGTTTGTTACGATTTAACTAAAAAACTACTCGACCGATTTAAAAAATATTTTAAATCGGTTGAGTAGAAACCACGCGACCATTAGAAAGCTACATCTTCACCGAGTAACATAGGCTGTATTTATTTCCAGAAATAATTAGGGATCCCTACTAAAACTTGAATAATGTAACCCAAGTTGTAAAAAAAAAGAATGTAGGGAGTAATCTCTGGATCAGCTGAACCGATTTAAAAAAAAATCACCAATAGAAAGCTACATTATCAGCGAGTAACATAGGCATTTTTGTTTATAGTATATCTACATTGTACCCGTGCGAAGCCGGGGCAAGTTGCTAGTATTTGATATAAACCTTGCCAGAACTGTACTTAAATACTTTTTCATCACTTCGTTCTTAAGGATAATGACTTTTTGATTTGTTCCTTTAGAAATGAAACATTATGTATGTATGTTGTACAAATTTTTAGTTTTTTTTTATAGTTTAGATATGTTATTCAGTTATTTATTAACATTAATAAAATTAGTGGAATGTGTAACCTCATCTAAGTATTTGTCTCAAAATGTTTTGCTGTTATGAACATATTCTTAGTTAAGTTTTGTATTACAAAATATTAAAGTTTGTGCTTTGTGTAATTATTGCATTTTAATGTATACGATTTAATGCATTTTATTTACGTTCAGTTTAATATAAAACTTTTTTTTTCTATTTAAAAAAACAGCATTTCAATCTGCCTATAAAATAATTAGCATCGAATATTTCCTTGCGCAAGTTTCTTAGTTGGATTTAATAATAAGATTATATAAATAATTTAAAGCAATAATATTCTATATAATATTTAACTTAAAAAAAATTGTACATGATTATTTAACATTTTATGTATGTTTTGTGCGTTTGAACGTAAGTTATCAATATGAATGTAAAACAACGTGTTTTTTTCCTCGTTACCTATAGATTACTTTGTACTACTGAATTTTTGAATAAATATGTTTTGTAAAAAATGGCTTTGAGATGTTTGCCTGCACCATATATTTGTATATACTATATATCTTACTTTAATTTTATATAACATAATTTTGGTGGTCTACCTAGGTCAGTGGTCAGCAAACTTATGAGCCAAAGAGCCAAATATAAACATTACAACAATTTAAAAAAAAATGGCCAAATCTGCTTGTTTCGTAAACTTTTATTACACTTAATAAGTAGTTCATTAAATAAAATTAAATTGCATACTTAAAAAAAATAAGTTTTTTTTTAAATGAAAATATTATTGCGCCTTCTATGGATATTTGTGGCAGAACCGCACTTAGGAGGCAAACATGCGGCTCTGGAGCCGCACTTGGCCGACCACTGACCTAGGTGAACGTACCTCGATCAGATCGGGATGTTTTTCAAAAGGGTCAGGTCAAACCGACGAGCATTTATGAAATCATGAATGAAAGTGGAAGAAGCGAAAGTGGTATGCGAGGATATCGATCTTTCGGCTTGAATGTCAGATCGTTCCGTGATATCTGCCTACTCCAATGGGAAAGATGTACATAATATCAAGGTATATTTGTTACAACAATAAATACCTAGCAATAAAAAAATCGAACGAATGATTCAATTATAATGAATAATCATTGACCTCCTTGGTACACCTCATGGTACTCTTGACAGTAGTAGTAGAGTCATGTCATGGTCACTCGCGGTGTACTTTTTGGGTACTCATTGTTCCTGCTTGGTATTTCCTGTTATTGTTCTTTAATCCACCGCGAAGTCCAGTATAGCTAACACCAGTATAAATAAATTTACACGATGTTATTCCTATTTACTACAGATCCAAAATATCAACAAGAAACATTCCATGTTGAAACTTTTACTGGAATGAAATGGTGCGTCAGTTAAACAAACGTTTTAATTTTCTTGTTTGTGTTATCTTGATATCGAGAGTCGGTGCGTCGGTGCTCAAAGATGCTCTAGAAGAACACTTAAAGGATATAGCTCACGATGAAGCCGCCGAAGTTTTAAAACTGGAAAAGCAAAAAGGAGAAAAAGATCATCACATTGAAACTAACATTAATGACAACCATACCGATCAACATTCAAAAACGACTGATGATCTCACGTACTTGAAGAAGGATCATGAGACGAAATCAGGTTCGGAAAAGGATGAATATGGAGCGTCTAACGTAAAACAGGATAAAGCTGAAGACAGTCAATCAAATGGCTATAAACGGGGTCATAAAAAAGGACATCATAAACAAGGATTTCAGAATTCTTACCATAAAGATGAATCTTCAAACAAAAGCACCTATTTTGATGACGTCAATGATGAAGGTGACCAAGCCGCTTACAAAAGCAAGCTAAACAGTTACGATAATCATGACGGGAGGAATTATAAAAGGACACATAACAATGGGCAGGACTATCTTCGAGATAATTACCGGGGTGGAGGATATAACCGTTATGGAGACACCGGTAAAAAAAGAATAGCACATGAGGATTATGGCAAGAATCATTACTTGAAAGATATGGAAAATTATAATAAATACCGCAATGGGCGCACTTCATACGACCGTCATGAATATAAACAACCACACGTTCATCACGATCTTGAAAGGGACTGGGCGCAACCCCGATGGGAAGAAAATGCCGGATGGGATAGGCGTTCTGATTGGGGAAGAGGTTATAGTGGACCCGATTATTATGACGACCATGGCTTACGTCATGATGCTTATGATCCTAACCACAGGTACGGTTATCGATACGGCGAGTCTCGGTCGTCTCCTGTTGCCGAAATTCCCTCAGTCGTTCAAGAAGATATTCCTGCTGACGTTCCACCAAATGCTCCCGTGGTAGCACGTAGAAAGCAAACAATAACGATCTATGAGGATCCAAGGTATAATGGCAAAGAAAGTGGTCAATCAAGAAGAGAAGAAGGAGATTATATCCAATTGGATATTAAACCGAGTACACGTCGTTACGCGAGTTATGATGATACTTACTATAACTTACCAGTTAGGGATGCTGAAGCAAGTACAATAAATCGGTTAGTATATAATTATAGACGGGAATAAATTATGGTGAATAGCATGATGCGTATAATTCTATTTCTTATTTATTCATAATAGGTGTAAGAAATTTACTACATAATAGATGGTATTGTATTAAAATCTGAAGATTATGTTCGATGATAGTAATTGATACTTAAATAAATGAAATCTAGTAAAATTATTCTTTTATCTGTTCCGAATAATATACTACTTAGATCTTTCAAGCGTAGTAAACCGCATTACAGTTAGGATCGTGGGCAATCAACTTCTTAGATAAAAATATCCATATTACCTACCCCTTTTTTATAACAAACTAGTGGACCCCGCAGACGTTGTTCTGCCACTTTTCTGTTGAAATTTTTCCTGAATTTCATTTTTCTTTGCTATAAACCTCACGGAGCCCGAGACCTTTCCAACGAATGCAAAACCGTGGAAATCAGTTCGTGCGTTCTGGAGTTATAGCGTCAGGAAGGAAAACCCGACTTATTTTTATTTATAACAAATTATTTAGTTATCATTTAGTTTTTATCTTTTCATAAAGCTATTTAATGAAGACGAAATCAACTTAAAAATGGATTTGACGTCTCAGCTGATCATTAAATATACTAACATAATATAAATAATTATCGCCTTATGACTCGTTTTGACTGTGTGTCTTACACAATGTCATTTATTAATTATATGATTTTTTCCGATGTTTTGTAAAAGTTATATTATTTAAATGTGTGATACTTAATAAGACAATAATAAGCCTAATTATTATTTTGAATTTAAATAAAATACTGTATACCGGATTAAAACGCGATTTATTATTTATATTGTTTAAATTATTTATCCCGACGTTTCGGATGCTTTTCAGCAATCGTGGTCGCGGGACACAAAGATGATAAATCGCGTTTTAATCCGGTATACAGTATTTTATTTAAATGTGTGATACTCGCGTTAATAAAAGACAATATTATATTATTTTGAATTATCAAATCTGGGTTAATCATTCAATACTTGGTTATAATTGCGTTCTAGAAAAGTACAAAGTATTAAAGTATACCTATTTATTACTTTGCCTATTTTATGGTTATTACAGAAAATATTTTATTTGTGAAGTTCGAATTAGGTAGTATTATTATTCAGTATTCTATTAACCAAACACTATTGAGCTAATATTGGTAATATGGTAAATAGCTATAACTATCTGAAACACAAGCATGCCGATCAAACACAGTCACTTTGAACTGAGGGAACCCGGGGCAGTAATAGACATTTGTGCAATTGGCTGACATATTTCAATATATCTGGAATAGCTGAGCGGATTGGGCATTGAAGCGTGACGAACGTGTACAAAATCGTTATTGATAAAGGTAAGGGGTCAAGTCTCTAGTTTTGCCAAATATGGAGAAAAAGCTTTTTTTAGCCGATAGTATTTGATTCATAGTAAAAGTATTATTATTGTAACCAATGACATTATACATAAAAATAATATAAGAGAAGAATCGAAATTACGCTTCACTAAATATTTTTAACAGAAATTAAGAGAGGTGATAAAAGAAGGGCAGTACGAGGGTGAATCAAAAAATTCTTGGAATCAATATAAAAAAATGCAAAGATTTAAATAATAATATTTTATTTTTCTACATAATCTCCCTCCAATGCAATGCATTTAGAATAACGCGTTTCTAACTTCCTTATTCCTTGTGAAAAAAAAATATTTTCTTGACTCTCGAAAAAGTCCTCTACGGCAGCTATAACCGCGTCATTATCGTGAAATTTTGTTCCACGAATTTCCTCTTTTAATTTTGGGAATAAGTGAAAATCACTTGGGGCTAAGTCCGGAGAATATGGTGGGTGGTCAAGGAGATTGAACCCAGCACAGCGGATTGCGTTGAGCGCAACTTCCGATCGATGAGCAGGAGCGTTATCTTGAAGGAACAACACGCCCAACGACAGTTTTCCACGACGTTTTTCTTTAATCGCTTCACGCACTTTCGGGATTAAATTTGCATAATAGGGTCCAGTAATCGTCTGGCCTTTTGGCATGTAATCAATAAAAAGGATTCCTTCACTATCCCAGAACACAGAGGCCATAACTTTGCCAGCGGTAGGAGCAACTCGAAATTTCTTGATGGATGGAGAGGATGGTCGTTTCCAAGACATGCTTTGTCTTTTAGTTTCAGGATCAAAATGGTGGACCCACGTTTCATCCATGGTGACAAGATGACGGCAAAAATTATCCGAATCACGCTGGAACATTTCGAGATTACGCTTGGAAATTTCCAAACGTCGCTTTTTGTTTTCGTCGGTTAACATTCGTGGCACCCATCTTGCAGACACTTTTTTGAACCCCAGTGAATCAATTAAAATGGATTGAACGCTACCAAAAGATATCTTTAGGATCTCAGCTATATGTTTTATAGTCATTCTTCTGTCTTCCAAAACCAGATTCTCAACCTTTTTGACATTTTCTTCTGTAACGGAGGTTGAAGGCCGCCCAGAACGCGGGTCATCTTTACAGCTTGATCTACCTCTTTTAAATTCAACCACCCAGTACGCAACCGTAGAATAAGGTACAGCATCACCCCCTAATGTCTGCTGAATGTCCAAAAAAATTTCCTTCGTAGACATTTTTTTCAAACTGAGATATTTTATCACCGCACGTAACTCACTTTTATCCATAATTTTGACTTTTTAGCAACTCGTTGCACAAAAAAATTTATTACATGCGAACGAACTGACAAAAACAAGTGACAGTCTGCATAAATATAGTGTGATAGACACTCTTTAATTTGAATATCGAACTTGATCCAAAAAGGTTTCATATATATGCACTTCTAAGAACTTTTTGATTCACCCTGGTATGCATAAATATAATTTTTAAGATTTTTGTCTGTCTGTCTGTCTGTTTGTTCATTTAAAATATAAGAATAATATATTTTTCTGTAACGAGAGAAGTCTCGGAAAAACCTCTTATATATTAAAACTTCTACTTTGGAATAGATTAAAGTTTCCTTTTATAAATTAAGTTCAAACGTCAAATTAATAACCTACTATAGTATTTGTCTAACACTAGAAAAGTAGATAATACATATATTACAAACTAGCGATCTGATATTACGGGTGGAATGTAGATGTACTATCCAAAAAAATAGCCTTACTCGCTGATAATGTAGCTCTCTATTGTTGAAATAATTTTTAAAATCGGTCGAATAGTTTTTGAGTTAAATCTTAACAAACAAACAAATTTGTCCTCTTTATAATATTAAGTATAGATATTGGTACTTATAGATACTGTATTCTATTATCATAATTAAATTAGAATTTAATAACTTATTATTATGTACAAATTTTATTATTAAATATAGATATATAACTAAAATTACAAGACATTCGTTTAATGAAGTTATTGGGTACGTCAATACATTACTGAAGTAGGTAATATTGATACATTTTTGTTTCTTAGCATAAACTGGATGGAAAACATTTAAATATTTGATAGCTTGTTATGCATTTCTCACTTTGTCTTTGACAATAACACCATTCAAGTTCACAGATTAATTCCCTTTATTACTCTTTCGGCTTTAATTAAGGGAAGTCGTTATTGAGGCACTACCCACTCGTAGATATTTTTCAGTGCTTTTATTTGTAATTTAAATTTTCCAACCCTTCGTTGTGGTTCCGCTTTAGGGGAATAAACTAATTTAAACGGTAAGCTCCAGTTAAAGTCCTTTATAATATAATGTCCATCCAATATGTACAATACGTTCAATATAGTCTAATGTAAAGTTGACAATATTTAATACTAGATAGAAATTGTCTTTTATTAACGCAAGTATCACACATTTAAATAAAATTCTGTATACGGGATTAAAAGAGATTTATTATTTATATTGTTTAAATTATTTATTCCGACGTTTCGGATGCTTTACAGCAACCGTGGTCGCGGGGAGACCACGGTTGCTGTAAAGCAGCAAAGCATTTAAACAATATAAATAATAAATCGCGTTTTAATCCGGTATACAGTATTTTATTTAAATAGATAGATATTATACGTATATAATAAAATAATATCAAAATGTAAATTATAATAGCATTTATTCGCAATGTATCGCACACCATTCTACATATATCTGTTTTTTGCAATATTGAATCCATATATTCAAAACATAATATGAATTCTATAAAGGGTGACCATAATTTTGAAGCTATTGTTAAATATGTTATCAGCTAAGAAGATTCGCCCTCGATAATAAACATTTGGGTTATAAATAAACAGGTATATGTATAAAGTCAAACCAGATTTATTACAAAAAACTGTGGAGACCTACGCACGCATATTGCCAGCCAATCTGCAATTGTAATACATTTCAACCTCTCATGTTACTTTGTGAAAACTGAGTAAGTAACTAAGTAGTCGCTTTCTACTTGAAATTGCATCAATCCTTTGAACTCTTCATTCAGTTTTGGAAGACGAGGAACAAATTGTAATTTAAAATTCAGTCAGTCTATTTAAAATGTGAATATATTACATTTCGTTACTAGGCAAAGGAATTTTTAAAAATGATGAAAAGTATAAACCTACCTTCAAAAACTGAATTTTGTACAAGCATTTTTCGCGAAGGAATTTGGATACTTGGTCGATTTTTTCATTTGCAACGCGGTATGATATAAATGGAGACTGGAAATAAGCTAATTACTAAGTGGTTACGAAACGCTGTATATGTATAATTCTTTGCTGATAGGACAACAATTTATGTTTAATGATAATACAGATGATGGGTTTTCTTCGGTTATGTCTGATATTAACGGAGTAGCCAATCCTTGCAAATTTTTCAATCAATAAATCAATGTTTTACTTTTCGGCATTCGAAATCCATAAATTGTATCCCAAAAGACACTTCACGTTTTTTCCATTTTTGAAAGATAATTTGTAACCTTGTCTGAATTTCAATATATTTCTCACCCTTTAAATAAAAACATCCCACCAAATCAATCAGTGATCTGAAGTAAGAAAAATATAAATATTACAAACCCTGCAGAATTGGTGCGTGTTCCCATCCGAAAGCAAGGTAAATTAATAGTTATATCTTGCCCGAGCATTCAAACTCGACGCAAACAAAAAAACAAACGAGAAGTAAAACTGTTTAATCACTTCGAAGTACACTAATCGGTCCTACTATCTACCATCCTCTTTTTATTAGACTTGATAACGACTTGTCTTACACTAAAGCAATTTCAAAACGACACCCGAATAACACGCCAATAATCGTTAGTAGCGATTGGAAAACAAAACTGTGATTATAGGATATTATCTTTCTGTTTTCATCCTTGTTTCGCACGCACATAAGTGCTATAGTATCTCTCTCATCTCAAAAGGGGATGTACGATAGAGACACATTACTTTAACGAACTTTCGATGGGTCGTGTCGGTTGGGGATGCTTCGTATAAGACAATAATAATAATTAGTCTGTCTGTACTCTATATTATAAAATACTTCGTAGATTGGTAATTATAAATTTATGATTGAGGCTATTTTAATTAGCCTTAGATTAAACACAAACAAAACAAAATTCAGTTTACATATGTTTCTCAAGGATATAGGAGCATTACCATCGAAAAAAGAATACACAAAGTATCGCTTTTATGAACCGACCTCGAATCTGAAATTAAAAAAATCCCCACAAAAATATATGATCATTGCTGGATAGTTTAGAACTAAAATCGCGCTTTCAAAGTTGTACTAATATTCTTTGCTGGAGGTTTACATATCCCGTTTTTTAAATTCAATTCATTTGCTTTTGTATCTGTGAATCTATAATTCTTAGAAATATAACTGAAATTAAGTAATATTTGCATTTTCTTAAGAAAAACACTAAATATTAAGCCTCGGTGGAAAAGGCGATTGCCGACTTTGCCGACAACTCTCGACAAGAATGTACCTACTGTTGTGTCAAGTGAGCCATTATCAGAATGTGCAAATTACCGTTTATATTTTGAATTACTGTACTTAGTAAGCGACAACCGCGAGACGGAGTTAAAACCTTAGTTATTGATATGCACGATTTATTTAAAAATTAACGTGGTAACAGGGAGTTAAAATTAGATTTTTATAGCTACTTCTAGGAAAGTAATAGCATTAATAATTACGCCGTTTCCCTCACAGCCGTGGTATCTCGTGAGCGGCGGATTCCCGACAGAACAATGAAGTCGCAACTCGCTTATCTCCGACTTTGTTTATTGTCTGAACTTGCCTCAATGGCCGTTTTGTTACAGATTTCCCGACAACTGAGTTTAGATGAACAAGTTGGTCTTCTTTCATAGAATCCTTTATATGATGCGATACGATGTTCTCTATATTAATACTGTTATTATCATTTCTGATATATCCATAAATATCATGTATAAAATGTATATAACTAACCATAAATATAACTTTTTGGAAAACAATCAATCGGTTTTTCTCTTTTGTTATACAATAGTTAATTTTCAAAACCACCGCTATTGCTTGATAAACAAAATTGTTTTACTCTTAATTGTCGACCACTCGCATTTAAAAGTACTCATATACATTGAATGAAGGAGAACAATTGAGAAAGAATCGTATGTCGTATCGCTTAAAACATTCTTGAAAGGGGTATTCGTTCATTCGTGACGAATCCACTGCCTGTAGCTAACTAATTGCTATGAAATAAACCGCTCCCATGAGATTCATCACCCCGCATTTGTTTAAATCGAAGTCAGTCGTGTAAAGCGTTTTCAAAATTAAATTGATGCAATTCTGTTCGCAACCCTTGTAGATCTGAAAAATTAATATATATTTTTGAAAGGTTAAATTCTCAAGTCGTAAGAAAAATGCCATATTTACGGACTCTTTAACAATGTTTCTTAGACTTCTTTTGTGTAAGGCTTCCCTTTTATTAGCACGACTCTTTTGTGTTAATATTAATTTACTTTTGCGGCAAGAAAATAAATTCCAGACGATCTTATGATCAGAAAAATATTTATAATACCAAAAATATGTGACTCAAAGGGAGTTCCAAAATACAACATCATCGTACCTGACCATGTTTCAATAAAATATGCGGTGTAAGCACAATCTTCGAGTTAGAAACATATTAGATTTAACCAAAGCTAATAAAGTTATACAGAGACCTCGCCCGGCTATAAGTTATCGGAGTTCGTAATACAAGTGTTTGCCCATGGCGCGGCGCAATATGTTCCACAAACAGCCGTCAGGTAAGTTATGGCAGCCCTTGTGTGCAGTTTTGCTTATTAACGAGACCAACATGGCGGACGCTTGATAAGATTTCGGTTTGTCTTGCCAGGCATTCGTGCCTTGAGGCGGTCTTCGAGCATTTCGAGTTGAGGCCACTCGAAGCGCTATTTAATATGCTCTACATCGATAACCTAGTACATAGAGATAGGTGTGATGTTTGAATTATGTTTTGTATATATTTTGTAATTTTAATTCAAAGATTTCAGTTTTGTAATTAATGTTTTTATTAGGATGTCAAATAAATTTCATATACATATATTTTTTCCAATAAAGAGGTCTTGTACTAAAGACGTAAACATATGCTATATATTTTTTATCATATAGTGTCTAGGTGTTTTTATTACTTCTTAAAATAGTTTACATATATGTAGAACTGTAATGAATTAGGTTCAAATTGGTAGTATCTTATAAAGATTCTACCCTACGGGCATAAACTTGCGTGTTTATATCCATTTAAAATATTAAAAATCTGTCGGTCTATTTAAAAAAAAAACCTTTCAATTTATTAATCTTCATTATGATATAAGTAGAGACAACTTTCAGAATGTCTTTAACATATTTATACATTTGGCTCTACGTTTCGTAGCCCTCGCATAGCTACAAGGTGGCTACGAATCGCACGACTTCTTCGGATAACTACTAACCGACGTGTGTGCAGGAATTATAAACAATTTCCTAGACCTTGGAAGCTTTGACATGTATTAATAATTCCTTTGATCTAGTTATTAATAGATATAAATAATATATTAATGTTGTTATTGTCGATGTTTATAAGACTACATGAACGTTAAATATTATCAATTAAGAAGGGCCAATTAATTTGATTGTAAATTAACTAATTGATTGAAACATTATATTGCTGCATATTTATATTATAAGGGATGTGTTTGACCACCTCTGTAGCTTAGGTTTCTTACCACCATTAAACAAATATAAAAAATAGAATAAAAAGATATAAAACTGGTCCCCAATTCGAGGCTGATACCTTCTTACTTACCACCTAATAATAAGTACACATAAACATGACTTCTCCATGCTTACTTTACATAACTTTGGTCTTCAAATAGAGGCTGATATCTACTTACTTACCACTTAATAATAAGTACACATAAATATGACTCTTCTATGATTACTTAACATAAGACTTCACTATAAATGATATAAAGTATTAATGTATAAATTTAAAAATGTGATTTATTTTGTTGACTTCTATCCAAACATTTAAGTATGCAAATCTTCTTAGCAAAGTTTAAGACGTAGACTTATCTGTGGAAAGTTGGAAATTTGTTAATGCCGACGGCTTTAAACAATATATGTATGAGCTTCAGCCTACGGCCAAATTGCCTTAAAGTCCCGTACACTAAACACAAACAATGTTCCTACAGTGCTTTGGATTATTATAGGTTATCTTTTTACTTAGTGCAGTGTATTAAAAGGCATACAGAGTTAGAGTCAAGTAAAAATGTTATTATTATAGAATTAAAAAGATGATTTATAATAGAGCACATTCATTTTTACAAAATTATTTATTTATTTTACAAATTTTTACTACAAAAATAAAAAAAATAAAAATAAAAGAATAAGAGGTTCAGTAGCTATAAGATCTAGACATTAGAGTAGAAATCTCATTGAGACTTATTTTGGGTTACGGGAATTACTGAAAGAAAGATGTGGACGCAACGGTGCAAGAAATAGATGCATAATAAGGAGATTATAGTACCTATAATATATTATCATATCATACATACAATATTTAATTATTGATTATATGGATGGATTTTTCTTCTTTTTCTTAAATCCTTGGCTCAGTGGTATAGCGGTTGTACACTGGATGTTCCGGGATCGAAGCCCGGGCAAAATTATCATTGAAATGTATGTGCATTGTATAGAAATGTACCAACATCAGGCCCCCCTAGGGAAGTCAAGAATTCACTTTTTATATGAAGTCACTATAGTGCATAAATATCTTTCTTACCTTTAAAAAGATTTTTTTGTATTAATTATAGTGACCGCAATATAATATATATAATATTTAATATCTTTCTTTTTGAATAATTGTAGACTGAAATTATTTACCTTGAACAAACCCGACGACCATTAATTTAATTCCCTCACCGCTGATCCAAAATTAAATTTTAGTACTTTTGGCGCGTGAAGATATCACGTTGAGAAGGGAACGAATGCGCTCATTTCTCATTTTAACCGAAGCAAAACTTAATAACCCTACTGGAAACGCAATAATTAGGAGCGTTCATTGCGAGATTCGGGAGGGAATAAATGAGAACCATTAGGAGTCGCGTTAAGATATTTCATTCTCTTCGAACAAGACGTTAGCGGGAGCGTCTATACGCGCGCGCGGTGCGTTGTTCCCACGCAACCCACCAAAGAAAAGTCTTTATATTCGTTTACCTATTCTTGTTTCCTCCCAGAGGAAGTATTTACTTCTTTTTCAAAAAATAATAAAGTACGCTAAACGCTGGTTAAGGTACTATTGCTGACTTTCAAATTAATTTTATTCAACAACTGGGATATTTTTAGTTCGCTTTTTTATATCATAAAAGGTAGTTGTTGGACTATCCCACTAGATGGTAAGTGATGCGGGCAGGATGGTAGAAAGAGGCCTAAGATATATTTTTCTAGGGACGACAGTCGCAGGGAGATACTACCAATTCTAAGAGGTTCGCTACAACATATTCAAATTTTTGTCGGTTAATTCAATAAAATGTCATAATATAGTAAAATACTGATTAAAGAATTATTAAAAAAATGATTTATTTATCCCAAAAGCACAATCCACAGGAGTTATTTGTTATATTATTATATATATTGTATATATTTAGCTCACACACTAGGATTCCCTGTGTTGTGTTGAAAGTAAACAAAACAGATTGGAATCGACGGGCTCGTTGGCGCGTTCTGTAAGCATGTTTTCTGGTAACTTTGGGCATTGATCGGGTGGGAGGAATATAGAATTTCCGACCGAGTAACGAACCACCGTTCATACATAGATGGAAAAACCGTGAAGTGCATATTGCGCGTTTCGGTTTCAGTCTATGAATTTCCGAATGCTCAAGTAAAAAGTAAGTCGACAGCGCATCATTGACTGATATTCTGTGGCTGAGGTATCACCTACCATCAAGTGAATCTCATGCTCGTCTGTCGATATCTAAGATAAACAAAAGAATAAGACTGTTCTGTTACACATTATCTTTGTTCTTACACACCTGACAAATTACCAGCGCTCAGAAGCAATCCACACTTTTGTTTTTGTTGAATTGTAGATGTTTTTGTGGGGCAAGATTAACGTGCAATGTAAGCACCCTCGTGTCACAACACACGCTAAATGATGATATTATTCTTTAAAAGCACAACAAAGCTTTACATATTATATGATAATAATAAAAGATTTTTTAAGTCAGAAAACGACGAACTAGGAGGCTTACTTGAACATTTGACATTAATCAATGATGCGCTGTCGACCTATATTTTGCATCAAGCATTTGGAAATCCAAAGAACTATTCTTCATATCGGTTTCCTTCCACCTGTTTAATTCTCGAAGTGACCTGACGTAAGGTATACGTAAGGATAACAAGTTATCACTTTGCAGAAAATTACAAAATGTCATCCCCTCGAGATTCGAATCCGTGACTCAAGATAACGCAAGCTAAATTGTATAATAGTAATTAATGTTAGTCTCCGATGAAAATAAATATTTGCTTGAGCAAAAGGTAGTTTTTTAACATTTCAGCTAAAAATTCATATTTGCCTATCGCAATCTTAAAAATGTGTTAAAAATATGGCAACGACGCATAAAACTTATAAAATACTCCCGCGCTTTCACTGTGCAATTGGTGTATAAGGATCGAAAGCTCTCCAGCATCAAATAATAGGTATGCGCCATCTTCCCTAAGATGCAATTGCATCTTTCAAACCTCAAAACTCCTACGCTGTTCCGGCCGTCTATTGCACAGACCATTCGAATATTAATAAAAATATTAAAATTAGTCGATATATTTTTAGGCTCGTAGTTTGGAAATAATAGAAATAAAAAGGATTGAATGTAAAAATTCACAAAAGCCTGATGACAAGGGGACGCGATTGCGGCGGCGCCTACCAGCGCAGAAGTGACCTGTTTGCCTCGCAAATACCAACCCAACTATTGACAAAGCCTATTTCGCTTTTATTCATATTAGGGATGTTTCAAATATCGTGAAGAATTATTGTTAGAAGAGTTGAAATCTCGAGGCTATACTTTATTAATGAGGGCAACGAGCTAATCATTACTAATGAGCTATAGATAAGTACAATATATATACATTTTTATTATCTGTGGATACAAATGTAAATTAGGCTCACTTAGGAAACTTTTACATATTTTCATATGATAACACTGGTAATACCTATATAATACATATTACATTACATTGGTAGTTTACTAAATAGTTGCACTCCCTCAAAACGTAATTATCTTTTAACCATAATTTATTATTGCTTTACTGCACTGTAGTTTATTTCTCTGATTAAAATTATTCATTTAACTGAATATTCGATTTACGTTGATGTTTTTAATTAAAATACAGATGTTGAATATACAGTCTAATATAATACTTAATAACGATACGTTATTGAAACGTGTTTTGTTATTGATATCGATGTTGAAACAGTACATCTCTAAACATGAAATGTGTTTCGCGAGTTATACAGATCGCGATCCGTTGAGCGTATCGAACGTGAGATTTTTTCACAAAAGACTGTGTGTCAAGCGATAGCGATAGCATTTAAATACGTGCTATTATTTAAATTATTCCTCTTCTTTTATTATAAATCAACAATGTCAGGACTTTTTTCATTGTATTTCATTCTTCAAAAGTACTACAAAACTCCTTATAAAAAATAAATTGAACTGATGATGATGATGATCATAATAAAAACGTTTAGAATGCTATTGGTCTTGCCGAAGTCTTACCGTGCATAAGGTTTGCTTCGGCTGGTACTGATGGTTTCTATGTCATTATACGTAAATGAGTATTCCCTGATGTTCCATATTCGGCATAGCACCAACAGATAGTTAAAATGGACACCCAGCCTATTCGGCACTGGCTGAATGTACTTAATTGTTTAGTTAATCATAAATGTTTTTTTTTGTACTAATTCATTGGACCTTCTTACTAGTTTACAGGGTACGCAAGAGACGAATTTGAAATTATCTTTAAAAGATGACAACTTTTCTTTCCTATCCATGATTGAAATGAAATTAAGTTTGAATGTTGCTCCTGGTTAACAAAAATCAATATGTGAAAACTACATGAAAATCAGATCAGTAGTTAAACAAGCAGAGACAAAAATGTTTTTATGTTATATTATTCTTTATTTCATAAATATCGATTCTGTATGTACTGTTTTATTACATGTGTAGTTTTATATGTGGAGGCAAGTGAAGAAATCAAACTATTTTTTTGCTAAATCCTGGCATACATAAGACAGGATGTCACGTTTTACGCACATATCAAAGGCTATGTAGATTTGTACGTAGTATGAAGTGCGTGAAAATGCCTTTCGAAACTAAATTATTCAAAATAGAAGCTACTTGTACGTGCTACGATGTTTTTCCGCAACCAAAGTTTGCCGAGAATTTACTTCCTTCAAAAAGAACTTTTGAAATTCAATATGTACATATATTTTCAATATTAATAAATTGTTTTACAAGATACTTTATTTAATATTTTAAAACTTAAGAAGCATGAAACATGTAATGTTACAGCATAAGTAATAATGGGTTAATACCCATAGAGATAATTCTCTACCTACCCTAATGGGAAAGAGGCATGAAATATAAGTATGTGATAATTCATAAAAAACAAACCTATTCTTATAAGTAAACTAGCTGACCCGGCAAACGTTGATTTGCCATGTAAATAATTTCTAAAAAGCAGGGGTTGGTAATAGAAGAGTGAAAATTTAGGGTTGCATGTATTTTTTAATGCCACATTATAAAAAAATAAAAACAAAAAAATCGTCCAAAAATTAAAAAAAAAATTAAGGGTGCACAACCCTCATCACTCAGGGGTATGAAAAATAGATAGTAGCCGATTCTCAGACTTATTGATTACGCATAAAAAATTCATAAGAATCGGTCGAGCCGTTTCGGAGGAGTATGGGAACGAACATTGTGACACGATAATTTTATATATAAGTAAATATAAAATAAATACATGGTGATATTTAACTAAAAGATTCACAGCGCGATTTTTCTCTTACTCTTGAGAATATTGTGGAGGAAAAGTAGGTTATTATTTTTTAAACTATAACTTACAATAAACACGAGTGACAAAAGCGCGGTGTAAACAGCATTATCAAAGGGGTTGTAACATTTTATTGGGCGCAATCCGAGTCAGTAAACCTCGAGCACGGCCGAGATAGCACTCCCGCCAACAATTAAAGGGAAGAGATAAAGCGAGATTTTCCTTCATTTTCGCCTGAATTTGGATATCTTCCCCTATACTCAGGAAATACAATTATATAGCCATTTTTGGGAGATTTACGTTTATGATTAATAATAATTTGGTAATGTAAATAATTTTTAGATAAAGGTAAGTAATTTTTTTGTAAATTAATAATAAATAAATATTTCTATTCAGAGTTAATTGAGAGTTATTATCCAATAGTTTGATAATAACTCTCCATATGTATCTTTGTGTTTGACTCAGATTAAACTTTTTTATTTAATATGAGGTGTTTGACTCTAATTTACTTACTTGAATCTCAGATTAAATAAAAAAAGGACTACATAAATATTTTTGTTAATAACTGAAAATGAATGATTTGACGTCATAGTGACAATTGACATAAACATTTTTTTTTGAAGATTTTATGGCCGCATTTAACATTGTATTTTCGAAAAATGGCGATAAATGTAAAAAGGATATTGTTATGTTTTTGATTTTGAAGAATAAAGAAAATTATAATATAAAGAATTAGATATATTTTTTTACTTATTTTTATTTTTTACAGAAAATTAAATAATGCACAAGACTTCGCATGGCAATGGACTTATCTATACAAATATTATAAAGAGGAAAGGTTTGATTTTTTGTTTGTTTGTATGAATTGAATAGGCTCCGAAACTACTTGGCAGATTTGAAAAATTCTTTCACCAATAGAAAGCTACATTATCGCTGAGTAACATAGGCTATATTTATTACTAGAAAAAAATAGAGATCCTTAGAATTTCCTACTAAAACCAACCCGAGGTGTAAAAAAATTTGCCAAAAAATGTTGTTCGTCGCATGCGCTGCGAAAAGTATTGATGATAGAACAAAATAAAGTTCTACAATATTATAGAACATATAAATATCTACAAAAAACTTCGCGAGACCATATGTCTAACTATTGTAGTTATGTTACTATAACTACTTTTGTACATTTTAAAAGTTTATAGAAATGCCGATCAAAATCAGACCCTGCTATCCATACCTCTGTATTAATTCTTATCCAAATAAATTGTTTCATATTTAAGACTGTTTCAATAGCTGTTGATTACTTTTTGAAATATTGAAATCGGACATTCCATTCAAAAGATATTACGAAATTAAAAATATCAATGTAAACAAAAAATACACGCCGTCCGCTTCGCACCGCTGTGGCTCCACGCAGGGCATCGAGCAATACGGCGAGGGGTAGTACTATGTCATTTTGTTCAATTTGTGGGGTTTTGTTACGATTTAACTCAAAAACTACTCAACCGATTTTAAAAATTCTTTCACTAATAGAAAGCTACTATATTATCAGCGAGTAACATAGGCTTTGCTTTTTTTTCATCTATTTGCACCCGTGCGAAGCCGGGGCGTTTTGCTAGTTGTTAGTATAATAAAATTGAACTTTTGGCACACAGTAGGTATGTTTACAGTTGCAGTTATAAGTATTTAAAAGCTTTTTAAAATTGTTATTGAGCCACCACTAGCATTGCAATTACAGCAATTGCCATAATTACAGCCTTCACTGGAACACTGGAAATTTCGTACTGACCGGAAATTATAGTTCTGATTGCCAACGGTGACTTTAGCGTTTAAAATTACAATTGAGCGGTTTGCTGGCTATCAAGATCTTGCGTACCTACTTTGTAAAGATTTTTATTGTGTGTTATCATAATATTATAATGAGCAACAATAAGTAAAACTTTCTCGGCGATATTTTTTTTATATCATTCTGTACCCTTTAATATATGTATAATCATTCTAAATAGTACTTGTATAGGACCGGTTGATTCTTGCAATCTCATTTATTATTATAAGAAAAATACAATCGACATAGAAAAATATTAATTAAAATAGTTTGTAAAAAGAGGTTTTATATAATAACTAGCAATTGCCCCCGCAACCCCCCTTGTGGGTTGAATTTCGTAAAATCCGTTCTTAGCTGACCTCTACTCGGCGAAAGGAATATTCCTACCATATTTCAAGTCGCTACGCCTTATGGTTCCAGAGATATCGTGATGAGTGACTATATAGGTGGAAATCTCTTTTATATATATAGATAATAATAATTAAATTTAACAGTCAAGACTGTACCTACTTATGTAATAAATACGCGTCGTCAATAAAATTCTTAATTAATCTTTCGTCGTTTAAAAGGCTCATTAATTTCGTCGAATTTCCGAAATCAATTATACAGACAAGATAATCGCCAACAAAGAGACGCATTAAATCAATTACCTTCAATAAATTCAGATAAAAGAGGCAATTTGTATGAGCGAGGGCTAATAACGCTAATTTTAAGTGAGCATTGTCCGTGTAATAAAATTTTATCAAACCCAGTCTGGGTAGCGATTTACCCTTTGATTGTGATATTAAATGATTTACTTACCAATTAAAATACAACTATAGGTAATATGAGTCGTATAAAAGCAACGGCGGCCATATATTTTACCATTTATTTTTTAGGTTTTCTTTTGATAAAATGAAAAAAAATATTTTCTTATTAATCATGACAATAATGATTAAAATATAAGTTACAATAAAATGCAGAATTGAGTATTTGTATCAAAACAACAATAATTCAAAACATCGAAAGATACTCAGATGATAAATAACATTTTAATACATAACTCAATTTTATTCATTAATATCATATATGCCTTTTTACACGAATTATATTGAACTATAACTATAAAGAAGAATTATGAAATATATTTTTAGACAATTAAAAAAATACTCTTAGAGAACATAATTCTGTTTTTTTTTATTACAGACAACCGAGCAGGTACCTGGTCAGTAATCACCACCGCCCATGGACACCCGAAACTTAAATGTCACAGGTGCGTTGTCGGCCTTTTAAACATTTATAGGCCTTCAAACCAAGAAGGTCGTTATCAGTTGGAAAGGCTTGACACATTTCCGTGTGAACAAGGTTCACTGAACCTTTATTTTCTAACCCGTTTATTTTGTACAAAAATTATAACCACCTCTAATACCCATGAGTATTCACTTGTTAAATGTATTTTAATTAACAAGTGTTCTCGAGCGAGAAATCTTTTAAGTCCATGTTTTCCTACAGGTTTTCCTAATGAATGATTTTCACGCTGACAATTTCCTGAGCCACCCATGAGGCACCCCAGTGAAGTGACACGAATTTCCAATAGAATAACTTCGTTTACGAAAGACGGGGTCATTCTAAATACAAGGAGAATAAACAATTAATTTTGGATACAAAGTACAAACACTCATCGGCGATTAACCCTTAATTTGGGTAATTACAAATAAAAAATTAAAGAAACTTTTTCTCTTCGATAAAAAATAAGTTATTTAAAATTTAGGTCAATTTTCTTTGTAAGAGATACTGGGAGTTTATTTTACCCCATTTAATGTGCTCAACACATCTGTAATGATGATTTCTCTACATAACCAGCATAACCAGTGGTGCCAATATCAGAAGATATACATATAGTAGTTAAGTCATCTTATGAATAAGGTATTAAGGCTTATTTGGCGCTCTTATTAGAAAAATAGGTCTCTGAAATTATTGAACCTTGGAAAGTACAATGGGTAATTAAACTTTAATAGAATTAACAACCGATGGAAACGTAACTCTATTTTAATTAATAAATAAATTTATTTACAAAAAGGAGGTTGCACTTAATAGAATTCCTCCCTAGTAAATTACTCATTTATTGACTTTGATATTTTCGACTGTATTAAATAAAAAAATATAAAGCTTTCCCACCCTGCAGCTATTGTTCAGCTCCACAAAGCATTTACAGGGCGGAAAAAGATAAATATTCGAGACTCAGGTAATTAATTACGCACGTTTTTATGGAGTTGTTTTTTGATTTCAAAGGCTTGTATATCGTAGAGAATTTGAGTTTTAATCCGAGTTAAGCGTAGGTAAGCGACATATTTATTGATGTATAAATAAAAATATTATTTTCCATCAAACTATTATATTTTCGTAATAGCATGCTGCGCTGGTGTGATTTGGTTTATTTTTATGCATGCTTCTAAGTTCTAAGTTTAAAACAGTAAAGTTAAATCTCATCGAAAATTATTTACTATTTTAAGCTCTTTTTCTATATTTGAGAAGCAAAATTCCAATGTTTAAAATCATAACTAATACTAAAAAGCAACTTCAATGCTAAATCAGAGTCTATTATTTTGTTTGCCAAATTACAACATAAGGGAGCACGGGCGATGATTTTTCCGCTAGAACGGATCCCTGAGGAAGAATCTGGTAATTATGATTGAGCACAAAATGGATAAAAATAAGGTGCGGTATTGTTTCAGACATAATTAGGGTTTGTGGTCCCGGCGGGTTGCCGGGAACTGCAAGTCACACGACTTAACGCGGTTTCTGTGTTTCTCTCATCACTTTTTATTAATACATATTTCATTTCCAATTTATTTTTGGTATGATTTTTGATGTGAATTCTAACACGTTTTAAGTAAAAGGTTGCTGCTGTGGATGTAGTTTGATTGCAACGAATAAAAATATTATATCTACCATTTTTATTGTAATATCATAATGGTTTCACAGACACAATCACATCTTTTACAATCTGTATTTTTTTAGAACTAAAACCAGTTGTACAAACATAAACCAAACAAAATGTCTGGCAAGTATGAATTAATCGTCTGGCAAGTATGAAATAAATAAGAACCTTGCTTTTTCTACTTAGTGGTTATACATTTTTTCATCATATGTGAGAAGAGACTTCTCTAACGTATGTTTAAATACCTACCCAGTCTAAAGAAATTAATGACTGTCATAGCTTTTATTTGAACTTGTAAGAGAGCACAATGCATATATTATTATTAACTAGTAATGACATAATATTAAAATATTCTTCCAATATGTTTAATTTTACCTGAGAATTTAAATATTTCAATACCCTGTTTCGGCGAACATGCAAGGAACTTCGATTATGAATATTAATATTATGGCGGCGACACTCCAGTCTCCAGGTTCGCGGTTTAACGCTAATTAGCATTGACTATCGTTATTGAAGAATACAATAATATATTATTATATTATCATTATTACTTCAATGAACAATGTTTGATGGAAGGATTAACTATGATAAACTGATAGGATAGGATGTGCTACTAAGTATGAAATTAAAAAAAGTGAGTAATAAGGAAGCTGTTGGTGCGATTAATGTAATTTTAAAATTGATTTTTATTTATGTAATTATTTTTATATGTAATTATTACATATTATATAGTGATAATATTTAATTATGTTTGATTGACGATTCATCTTATGTACTTATGAACTGTGATATTTTCTTTTAATAGAAATAAAAATCCCATGTTAACCTTGATTTGTCATGTGTCAAACAATATTTTTGGAATAGTAATTTGAAATTTTGACATTTGTCAAAATATATTATAGTTTGAGTCGCGTCTTGCAGACGAGCTTTTGGAAATGTTGTGAACTTTGTCTAAAACTGCTAATTCGAGTTGAGTTAAATCCTCTCGCTTCGATCCTCATTGCTTCGAAGATAAACCCATAATTAAGAGCCTTCTCAATCGATTAACTTAAGCCAAGTTTAAATAGACATTAACTGTAACAGAAAGGTTTACTCCGCCGTGAAATGGCATTAGGTTTTCGCGCGTTTTATGCGACTACAGACGAGAGACGAGTCGCTAAGAAAGGGGGATTTAATGGAAGATTGACTTAATTGGTACCATCGTAAATTAGGAGACGTGTTTTTGAAGGCTTGGAAATATTTTCTTGATCTTAAATTGAAAAAAAAAATGTTTTAGGGGCATATCTTTCAGGATTTTTAGTGGTAATATGTGATTATACTTTAATTTCAGGAAGATGTGACCGTTTGAGAAATTAATATGGGGGGAGGAACTTTATGACTAGTTATATATAAGTCTTTGGTGAGAAGACAAATTAAACTGATTTTTTATAATGATTGACAGAAATCGTAGGAGTGAGACTTAGTAGTCAGAACCAAATAAACACATTGAATTCAACAATTTTTTGTCTCATTACGTAATGATGATTTGGAACGAATTTTGGAGTAGTTGCAATAAACCTCATGTATTCTTATAACTTAGTTAAGCTCTGAAATGTCTCTTGCGACATTATAATTTTTGTACCTGAATGCATTCCGTGCCTACTAGCAATTACAGTGACTGTAACAATAATTAAATCAAACATACTTCCTAACTCCCGGTTGAATATTCAGTTTTGCCTACAACAGGCTTTACCAATTCTTATCAATGAATTGTTTAGAAGTAAGTGAACATAATGACGATAAGTTTATTAAAGTTATGGTTTTGTATTAATATCTGAACATTTTGATCTATACATAAGTATGTTCTATTGCTCTAAAAAAATATAATATTTAAAGAAGTTAACCAGGGACTCAAAGTTTTCTAATTATATGAAATATTCACTTTCTTAAATTAAGTAATGAAAAAGACAAAATAGCTTATATTTAGCATAACTTAATATGACTAGGAAAGTGGCAAAAACAAAGTTTGAATTAAGGATTTTATACTAGTAACACGCCCCGGCTTCGCACGGGCGCAATGTATATAGTACTATACCTATGTTACTCGCTGATAATGAAGCTTTCTATTGGTGAATTATTTTTAAAATCGGTTCAGTAGATACACAGATTATTCCCTACAACCTTTTTTTACACCTTGGGTTATATTATTTAAGGTCTGGATATAAATGAAGCCTATGTTACTCGGTGAATTTTTCAAATCGGCCGAGTATTTTTTGAGTTAAATCGTAAAAAGCAAATCTTTCCTCTTTATATAACATTAGTATAGATGTGGAAGTGAATACATAACTACATTACATCTATATATGTACACTAGCGATCCGCCCCGGCTTCGCACGGGTGAAATGTATATGTAAAAAATATGTTACTTGTTGATAATGTAGCTTTCTATTGGTGAAAGAATTTTTAAAATCGGTCGAGTAGTCTATGAGTTTATTCATAACATACAAAAATTTATACATACAAATTTATAATACAATTTCTTCCTCTTTATAATATTAGTATAGACTATAGATATAGATATACACCAATAAAATATAACCTAATTGGTGCAAATAATGTTCTACTTAAATAATTATCAGTTAAATGTGTTATTTCGATAGCTATGTATAAGCTTATTATAGGATTCTTGACGAGAAATTCTTCCAAGTATCCCATCATTGTTATGAATTGCCCCTGGCGTAAATGCTGAACGAAATGTCAGTTTGACCTTATGCTAAGTGCTGGCTACCCCTGAATTATTTGAAGAGCTCATGTTTGATCTTTACGAGGTGCCCTTTACGATGATTCCTGTCAATTTGTCATGGAAATACTCGGTGCATATTTCAAAGGTAGCGGAAATGTCGATGTGAATAATATAGCGAATAATAGGAATCAATTATATGACTCTATTTGAATGGGGATGTCTAAAATTGTTATTTATATACATATATTTGTATTGTTACCGTGTTTTTTCTATGAAAACGATATTTTTGTGTATGTTTTCTAAAAAAATTAATTGTTTTTTTGAAGTGAAACTTCTTTATCGACGTATGGGAGAAATTTTTGTAAGTATCGTCACGTTTTTCGGTTACGTGCCATGTTGCTTTTTTTATCAAAGTTTAGTATAGAGACGTAAAGAATATAATGTAATATATTATAATAATAAAAACAATATATTAGTTTTGAAGTTTGGTTTGAAATAAGAATAACAATATATTAATTTGAAAGTGATAAAATCTTTTTTCTTAAGGCTTAAGCCTTATCTACCCCATTTTCGTGAAGTTGCAAATAGTACAAAAATGATATGTCGTAAAGAAGTTTCACTTCTTACCTGTGTACTCTGGTACACACACACAATTTTTTTTTATTTATTTATCAATATAAAAGAAAATTACAAAATTTAATTTAAATGGCAAATTTGAAAACATCTTAGGTAGACCGTTAGCTCGATTAATAAGTAAAGTACATACTTATGTGTGTTTGTTAAAAACAGTTCATAAACAATTATTCTTCATCTAAAAAAATCAAAAGATACTCTACATATGTTGATAATATTCTCGTTTAGTGTACGAATAAGTATTAAAATTATTCAATTTTACCTTACAAGACAACACAAAGATATTATATTGTCACATATTTATAATTACAATTTGGGTTAATTGAGATAACAATTTACTAACGTATTGATAAGTGGTTTTGTTCACTATATAATTAATATTAAATTATTACAATGATATCGAAATGGCACAATAATATATTACTACTTTAATGTATTGATGAATTAATACTACAATTAAATTTCGAAGCTAGCAATGCAAGAGATAAAGCTTGTATTCACGAGAGGAATATTTATGCTTGAATACTAATGATCGGAGTTGGTAGATTGATTTTTGGTACTCGTAGCATGCTGTCATAATATGGACATTCCATTAAAAAATGGGATCAGAAATTTCTGATATTTCCGGAATTTAATAAAATATTATAAAGATAGTGATTAATTAACTACCACATTTGAAAAATGAGGTCATAATAAACAGTTTTTAATTATTTGTGGAATAATAACATGAGTTTCTATTTGTTTTGCTCTGTATGAGTTTCCATAGAATTGATACGATTGAGTTGATAAGTGTAAACGCGCAAAAAAGTCCTAAATTATTTGAGAGTTTCGGAATGCCGGAAGCATGTCTATATTAATATATACGCGTTAGATCTTCGACACCATATTAACTTACTCTGATAAATATTGATTAGAGATTTAAAAGTTAACTGCCTAACTAAAAATCTTAGCAATTTTAATCAAAAAGTATAATGTATCTTTAAAGGGTACGCAAGTGTTAAATAGGTACAAAAGATTCCTTCGAGCCGGATTTGAACCAGCGACCTATGGATAACAACTTTCTCCTCTACAGTCCACCGCTCTACCAACTGAGCTATCGAAGGCGTATGAGCACTCGTGAATAACATCTACTTATACTTTATATTCGAGGTGAAAGGTGCTCTACTTATCATCTTGTGACGTGAATCGATACAAATGCTTGCAATATTTACTCAGGAATGTGGCTTTAAAAATATGAGCTATTGAGTTTTAATACAATTCTCCTAATTCTTGTAATCCGGTTCTTTCATTCCATTTTCGCAATCGATCGAATAATTGCTACAATTTGTCATTAATTCTAAATCTGTGAAAAGTTTGGTTTTCAAATTGGAATGTTTATTTAAATTTGGAACACTTCCCGAGATAAGTCTTGCCTTATTTTAATTTTTAGCTTACGTCCTTCCTCAGATAGCTTATACCTCTACCACAAATTTTATTAAAATAGGTTCGGTGATTTGGTGGTGAACACATAACAGATTGAGACTCTAAGTTACATTTATAACATTAATACTAATGTTATGTTATTATCCATATATTGTATTGTATTATGGTTATTAAGAAATGTAAATATGAATAAAATAACTTTAACCGGAGTAAAACGTGACCATGCTTGCTGCATATGATTAAATAATATCATCACGTTTTACTCTAAACTTTGACGGTCTTGGGTTCGAATACCACCGGGACGATATGTTTATAATTTTCTGTAAGCATGTCTTCCCCCAGACGTGGGGAAGACATGCTTACAGAAAAGACCAAGACCGTCAAAGTTTAGTACAGAACTATCGAAGACAGGCTACTAGCTCTATGTGTAAAATGAGGAATTCGCTGAAAACCAGTGTTGCGTGCGATTTCTGCGGCCGCGGCGTAGAATTATATACCTACTGAATCGGATGGCCTCCTTTTCCGATGGAAGTATTATTTTCATTTTTATTTTTATTATATTTTATAATAAAGTATTTTGTTAGTTAAGTTATTTGTAATTACTTTAGTTATAATAAAGTTTTTATCATACATAGCATATCATCATTTGTTGATCATATTTTTAAACTGCATAATAAATAATAAATTACTAATATTACCTCCTATTAATTTCCGGCTCAGTGGTAGCGTTTTGTGTTTAGCGCAGGTCCCGGGTTCGAATATCAGGGAAAAATATATGGATTTTTTTTTCGGCACAGAAGATTGAGTACCCAAAGAAATCTTCATACTGATATAATCTATTTTATACGAAGACTATTTAGAATTAACTGTATTTTAATATGAAAATCTTGTTTTAAAATAATATTGTCTTTTATTAACGCGAGTATCACACATTTAAATAAAATACTGTATACCGGATTAAAACGCGATTTATTATTTATAATGTTTAAATTATTTATCCCGACGTTTCGGATACATTTCAGCAACCGTGGTCACGGGGAGACAGAAAGATGACAGTAGTTTAAACAATATAAATAATAAATCGCGTTTTAATCCGGTATACAGTATTTTATTTTAATTGTTTTAATATTTTAAGCTTATCCAACTCTGCGACTGCGATCTTTTGACTATTGACATTTTCATTGATTTTTTTATTTCTTAAGTTTAGGTTTAATTAACACATGTTTTAGCAAATAATTAACTTTCGTCTTCCAAAGGCTTCGTCAGTATAATTGGGCATACACCCTATGTAGTTAGTAAAAAAAATATTTTAATGAGGGTAGATGTAAAAGATTCCTTCGAGCCGGATTTGAACCAGCGACCTATGGATACCAACAGCTGTGACCACTACAGTCCACCGCTCTACCAACTGAGCTATCGAAGGCTCAGAGAGTGTTGCAAAATACTGATACCATTTGATAAGAAAGTGTAGTGTAATACTTAATCAGTGAAAGGTGCGCACTGCTCTCAGAAAATCGATATAGTTATGTTGCATATATATACATGTATATTGTATATATATAACTATGTAACTAGTGGTAAGTTACTACAAAGTGAATAGCATAGAAACACTATGAAAAAATTAATAAACGTGCCATTTTATGGTGGTCAAAACGCTGTTGGAGTGAAATGCGATTACATATACCTAAGCAAACATCCATTTTATACATATATACCGATTATAAAAGCAGTTATCGTTATTATTGAAAGCATGATACCTAAGTCCGCTTAAGTTACCGACATGAATTTTAAAGTAAAAAATGTTTAGGGTGCAAAAGTTATGAAATCGTTCAAAAAATTCCTTCGAGCCGGATTTGAACCAGCGACCTATGGATGACAATTATTTACAAGCTACAGTCCACCGCTCTACCAACTGAGCTATCGAAGGTGTATTCGGCACTTTAAATTAAGAAAACGGTACATTTCTTTTACTCCTCTATATCGATAATACGCCACCGTTCTTAATAGTTATTAAATATGTATTATAGTTGCTATGACGTGCCTTTTCACCAGCGTTTGATTTATATTGCAGTAATGATGAATGAAGATTTCATACTTCATGTCCAATATTTACTCTCTGTTATATAGTAGAGCATACATAGTAGATGTCAAAATGTAATTTTTGATCTATTTATCCAATCTTTACGAAACATGCCCAATTTTTAAGTACGCCAATGCCGTTGGCCGTTGGGGCAGAAAGGTTCTCGAATGGAGACCACGACTCGGACGATGAAGCTTAGGACGGTCTCCCACAAGATGGACAGTCGATCTGACGAAGGTGATAGGTTGCCGCTGGATGCAAGTGATCGCCAATTTATAATATTTAATTATAATATTTGATAATTACTTCAAAATATATTCATTAAATTTTGTATGCAAAATTTCTTCAGCAATTGCACAAAATTCATGATTTACAAAGCTTCTGTTGTTAAATAATCATATATAACATCTTGAAAAAATAAAGTGTTGTCTCTTTCCAAAGCCCACGGGGCCCCTTCAGCTTCGGGGCACCACTTTGCCAACCACAGCGACTAGTAGTATGATACTGTTTGTATGATTCTTTTCCTACAAATAGACAAAACGATGCATACGTATTTATGTTTCTCTTTCACTAATATTTCTTTACATAACCGACCCTGTCTGGCCGAAATAATTTGCTGTGTATCTAAACCCAATAACTAATTTATTAATATATGAAAAATAATGAAAATACCTCTCGCTTTACTTTGGATCTTACTCGCACTGATAGTTTGAAATTCTGCAGCGCGTGTTTTTTTTGGAACGGCTTACCTAAAATGTTCAGCTATCGTCACTGCTGTATAATATATGAAAATGTCGTTATAGTTAATATGCAAAACCAAATTCATCTAACCACAGACAGAGACGTGTAATCTACAAGATTACGATTGAGCGGATTTTACTGCGTCTTGCACCCCGGTGCATCGTAACCCCGAATATATTCTTACATTAACATATTAATTGGAAGTTCGCATGAAGTAAGCTGCTTTGCACTAGTCACATGAAATTGGAGATGTACTGTCGAAATGTGGAATATTTATTAACAATATTATTGCTACAGGAATGTTTTTAAATTAAATAAAGGAGTATGTTCAGTTGTAACATGCTCCAAGTATTGAGAGTATAATATTTTTATGGAATTGCATAAATTCAATTGAAAATTAAATGAATTATAAGTATTAAGTCGAATTTCTTTCAGGAATAATGAGTACTTAGTAAGCTACGTCGAGTTATTTCTCACTTCTATGGTAACTAGTTGTAATATAACCGGTATGCGTTGAAATGCCACGTAAGAAATGTTGTTTTTTTTGGGTTAGGAATCTTTACAGAAAAACTGCAAATAAGTGGGCATTATAGATTATTCAGGAATAAGTATTTTTTTGAAAAATATTTTTTATTCATGAAAAATTCATTATCTGGACACAATTTTGACATAATCCAGGTTTTTTATGTCAGTAAAATTTTGATGCAAAAAGTATTTTTTTTTTTGCAAAAAAATATTTTCATGTATTTATGTTAGATCTCGACAGACGAGCTTGAGGTTCACTTGATGGTAGGTCATACCTCAGCCACAGTCAATGATGCGCTGCCGACCTCCTTACTTACTAACTTTGATTTTATTTCGAACATTAGGAAATCTATAGACTGAGATCAAAACGCGCAATGTGCACTTTACGGTTTTTCCATCTATAAATGGTGGTTCGTTACCCGGCCAGAATTTAAATATTTAATGCCCGAGTGACCAGATGTATGGTATTTACATGCTTATAGGATTATAAACAATTAGAATTATAAACAAACAAATAGTCAAAACATATATTAAATTAGAATTATTAATATTTAGAAACGAATAGTACTGCCAATATGTAAACAAAATGTCTCAAGTCTCATAAATGACGCCTTTTGTGTTGGCAGACACAATGTCAGTAGAGGCGTCAGGCAACTTCTGCGACAGTTTCTGAACAATAATAGCAGTGGGAACGAAACTATTTAGCGAAGTTTACTCCGTCAACAGAGGGCGCCACCTCAGCGGAATAATTCATTTAGCAACAGTTAACTCGTGAGATCTACGTCTACACTCACGCCTCAAGAATTACGTCTGAAGTCTTCAAATAATTGAATTAATTTTGCGATTTTTATTGCGTGTAAAATACAAAAATTATAATATACCAACCAAACGTCGTATTTTAATCAGATGACATATTTGATTGACAACACGAAGTGATTTAGTAAATTCGTCGTCAGGGATAAAATAAAACACAAATTGTGTTAACAGCTTAATGATTCCATGGCAGCAAACTGATAGTTATACACATGAATCTCGGAATACCCACTCTTATCTCTACATAGTATAAAACAAAATTTATCCAACCGCTAAGATCTTTTAAATTACCCAACGGATTTTAATGCAGTTTTGATCAACACATATAATATGTTCAAGTGATTCAAGACTCTTGAATCAAGAGGAAGGTTTATACGTATAGATTAATATTATTTTGTGTTCATTTGTTCAAATGTGACGATAAAATTGTTCTAGATCAAGCCGACTGAAAGATTTCATTGATGCTTTTTCTCTTATTTTTTCTTCTAGTTACTATTTTCGTGCGAAACCGTCTAAACAATAATTATATTATTGTTGAATGTTGGCAGTAAGCGATCGTCCCCTTAGCATATTACCTTGTTACCACTACCTGTTTAAAAAGTATCTGACGACTGCTATTGGATAAGTAAAAATCTCTCAGGCTAGCAGGACATACCATACTAATTATTTACTTAGTTTTAAAACAATAAAATACAAATCAGTAATCAAATTATCGTATGCTCCAGCCGAGGTCACAGGAATTCCCAATGTAATATATTCAATATTACAAAACAATTTAGTATCAAAACCAGTTTAGTCGTAACATAATAGCGTTATATCGCGTTATATGTCACTCGAGCCGAGCACTCACTAAACCTCCCTGACATTCACTTAATTACATAGATTACAAGTTGACATTTTCGTTTGCCACTGCGATTTAAACTTGACTGTTATGGATTACACATATTATCCATTGGCTTAGTTTCTATGGAGTTTTTGTATTGAATTTTATTGGGTAGTGGACACTGTAACTTTAGCTTAATTAAAAACATTTTTAATTAAATATTTTTCTAGCGCTATTGCACCGATGTTAACTCATGTAATAATAATCAATGTTGCTGAAATATCAATAAAGAGAATGAAACTTATTGTTTAGTATGTGAGAACTGTAAAGTGGTAATATTTCAATACGCAATTTAAACTACGTTAATTCAATAACAAATTATTTTAATTGATATTACGCATATTTACACTAATAGGATTTAAAGAGGAACAATTTGTATTTTTGGTTGTTTGTAACGAATAATCTCAAAAACTACTGGATCGATTTCAAAATAGAAATCTAAATTGCACCAGTGCGACGCTGGGGGCGGTTGCTAGTAGACTATAAAATATTAAGTGTAATGTTTAATCGAGGCAATTCAAGGTTTCATTTTTTAACATTAAATTATCAATTTAGAGGTAAAAGAGGAAAAAATTCAAATGAAGCATTCTATTTAACGACAAAAAGCTGTCACACGAAAATATTAATCAAAGTCTGAACTGACTACTCATAAGAATATGTCACGGCTTTTTAATTATAACGCCAGTAATGATCATTTTTCATTCTTAATTGCCATTTCCATGTGGCACGTTTACATTTGGATAATCACCATTTATAAAGTAAACAATTCGGTTGGGACTTGAAATTATTCGAATGACATGTTTTGTGTTACCCTCCCTTGCTACTTATTCCAAATAATAGTAAAGTCTAAGATTTATATTCTTATAATTGTGTGAAAATCAATTTAGAACTTATTGAATATCGTACGTCCCTATTTCTTTACTTACATTCTGTCAGAAATGTCGTATGTCCTTATTTTTTTTTTACTTTCATTCTGTCAGCTCCCACCCACCTATCATGAGCACCTTGTAGTTAGTAGATGTTATACTTATTCCTTCAGGGTTAAATGTTTACATAACAATATTTTCTTATTCAAAAGCATATGCCGTTGCTTAAAAAAATATGATTCAAAAATATTGAATAAAAATAAAAGTTTAAGTACTTGAAATATAAATTTATACTTTTATCTGAATCAATTGTTATTTTTCCTTTAGATTTTCTACTATTTGTTCACGATAATGCCGAAATCGGTTGGTTGCATTGTCAATGGGACTAGAATAAGCAATCATGCTTACGCTACCGATTATATAATAAAATATTTTTATTATAATATAAAATTATATTTACTGGATCTATGTGATTTTTCCTCCCGCAAAAGTTACATGAATATTCGACGCTGTTTGGCATTCGCACCACAATCGGCATCTAAATACCACGAGTGCAATAAAACTAAGCACACGACAATCCAGCGAACAATAAAACTCGATGAGATCTCGTGTTACGGGATCTAAGCGAGTCTAGTGACGTCACTTCGCTTCGCCATGCACCTCAGCAGCCGACCGGCCGCGGCGGTGTGACGCCAAATTCCATTTTCCTAAATAGTGATGTGTATGCTATCGATATGATGTGATTGATAAGTTGATGGTCTTTATATATCTTAGTCATGGATGGAGGAAGTTAAAAATAACGTTAATATGAAGTACTTACAAATAAAAATATTATTGAAAAAAAAAAACAAAACAAAAACTGCGTGAAACATTGTTATCTTTTAATTTTTAAACTTTCTTGATAAATAAAGTAACATAGAAAAAAGTTGAAAAAAAAAAAAAAAAATTAATGGTCGCGGTTAACATCGTTTTTTTGAAATATCAGATATCGACAGACGAGCATGAGGTTCACTTGATGGTAGGTGAACCTCAGCCACAGAACATCATTCAATGATGTGCTGTCGACCTAATTTTTACTTCGAGCATTCGGAAATCCATAGACTGAAACCGAAACGCTCAATATGCACTTCACGGTTTTTCCATCTATGAACGGTGGTTCGTTACCCGGTCGGAATTTAGATATTCCTCCCACCCGATCAATGCCCGAAGTTACCAGACGTGGGGAAAACATGCTTACAGAAAATTATAAACATGTGCTCCCGGTGGGATTCGAACCCACAACTCATCGATGCGCACGGCAGGTGTTCAACCGAGCACGCCAACGAGCTCGTCAAAAGTTTAAGTTAAGTTTACAAAAGTAGTCGAAAGAATTAAATATTCACTATACGTTCCATCACAAATGACTAGCGATTTTGTTCGTGATATGGGGAGAACATAAAAATTGGTAGTGGTTGAAATTCCATTATCTGAACATATGAAAGTTAATAAATAGAAGATAATAAATGTGGAAGTGAGTTTGTTTGTTTCGCGTAGTCAACCGATGAAATTTTCAAAGGTACACTTTCATTGGATTTAATAACAAAATAGAAATCATGGGTAATGTTTGAAGTTAATTTTGTGCCAATAGGTCCTTGAGGAATGAAATGGCCAAGACACACATTTTGACTAAGGTGTAGGGTTTGTAGAAAACTTAAGAGCTTGCCTCTTCATAAGATCTAATAACTTTTTTAGAGTGCAAGCAATATGTACCTACTCGTCTTGGCGTTACTTTACATGAAAAAGTTTTGGTTGTCATGTTATCTGCCCACCGCCATTTTAGTTTTACGTACTTTGAGTTTCAATTAAGTTAAAATTTCTTAAATCAAGCGTTATATTGGGTGACTTTTAAAATATTTTATCGATATCGACTGTGGTACAGCACTATTGTGTCTATCAAGGTGGGAGGAGCCCTGCAGAACAACACCTGACACCATTATGCTATCTACACTGATGTCTTCTTGACGACGCGGGGAATACTAAATTCGTGTACACCTCTCCTAGCTTCGATTTTGTTCTGTGCAATTTATTGGTTATCGTATTTAGATTTGGAAAGGCATCAGCAGAGGAAAACATAGAGAAAAAATATATTTAGTGGATGTATAAATTAAACATTTCAATAAGTTTTAAGATCTTTATTTAAATATAATACCTTATTTAAGTTCCGAAAGAATGAATATAAAAATATATTTTATTATAATATTGTTTTTTATAACGCGAGTATCACACATAACTGATTAAAACGCGATTTTATGTATCCCGACGTTTCGGACGCTTTCCAGCAACCGTGGCCACGGGCAAAATTGTCGGTTAAAATAATATAAATAATCAATCGGGTTTTAATCAGGTATAAAGTATTTTATTTAAATATTTTATTATTTCCGTAACATTGGACCATAAATAGCCTGATGCGTAATTTTTGTTCTCAACTTTGATAAAATAATGGCCAATACTTAAACACAAGTCAACGTTTAATCAAATTAGTAGCTCTCAGTTTTAATTTTGCCCGTAAATTAAACTAAGTTTCTAGGTTATTAACTTAGTATTGATATCAAATTCATGAAGCCAAAAGTGCAAAGGTAATTCTACTTGTAAACATAGAGTTCAATAACGATTAGTAATATCCTATGCGTTATTTATCTAGCTTTCAAAAAGATCAATATTTGTTTGCAAACATCGAATCGACATTAATATCGCGAGGGTTCGAATCCTATGAGTTTTTGTTTAAAATTGCATTTTTATATTTGGTACGCGATACGCGAACACCACGCCCGATGACAAATACGCAAGCCGCCCTCATGAATGACAATTGAAGAGATGTTTTTATAAAGAAGGCCCGATTTTTACTTTTATGCGAAAGAAATTGTGCCTATAAAAACGGTGTTGAAATGATGAGTGTCGTTTTTCACTGTCGTCGAAATGCGATTTTATGGGGCAATTGTGTGCGAATGACGAAGATGTTTGTTTTATCATGATTTAAATTTTATTGCTGACGCTACTGTATTATATTGTATATTTCAGGTAATAGTACCGAGTCTAGAATTTCAAGTGATATTCCAGGAATCTTCTCACATGCTGCATGCAATATATTGAACAGTCGCGTAGAAAATTTTATGTATATTATTTATTTACATATAATTAAATATTTTGTTATTTAGATTTATTGGTAAAAAATTATTTTAAAGGGTTATTTTTAAGAATATTTTAATTACCAAATACTTAATTTAAGAATGTATTTTTTACGTTCCTTAAAAAGTTATTTTGTTATATGAAATGAAAGACTTAGTTGTATACAAATATATATGTTAGAAACGAATATATTGCCTGATAGTTTTGTATTACCTACATTATTTCGTTCGTATTACGTTCACGACTGTCCTCAATGCATATTCCTTAAGCCCAGTGGATACATTTGATTAACCTGACTAGACAGGCTTCATTGATTTACCGTTTGGTATCTACTTTAATCCAGACCTAATGGTATCTAACCGCACTTGATCATTTATGCATAATAATTTAATTAGGCTTTATTACACTATAATTGGACTTAAGTGCTAATAGGCCTATTTAAGCACGTGCTAGTCGATCTACGTAGTTTAGAATATTTAATTGTAAAATAATTAGTAAGATTATGAATATTTTTGAATGATTAGGGGAGATAAAATTACAAGCTATTTTACTGTTGACGGGATTAATAGAATATATTATAGAATTAAGGTAAAAAGGTTCATTCAAATGGGAAGACTTTTCTCTTTATATATTGTTGATCGAAGCTTTATATTATATTTCAATCTTTATTATAACTTAAATCTGGATCATAGATGGAAAAACCGTGAAGTGCACATTGCGCGTTTCGATCTCAGTAGGTAGGTATATGGATTTCCGTATGCTCGAAGTAAGAAGTGGGTCGACAGCGCTACATTGACTAATGTACAGTGGCTGAGGTATCACCTACCATCATGCTCGTCTGTCGATATCTAACATAAAAAAGAATATGTCTACATATTTATTATAATTGATTAGGGTTTTTTTACGTTGGATATAGAATTTTTTATGAAATTACAAAATTATTATTTCTATTATATGTATATAGGAAACTCCTAATTACTCTATTGGGTCACGAATATTTGACTGATTGAGCCTGTTTCATAATTATTAAATCTAAGATTTTCCCTGATAATTGCAACGATATGAGCTTGCAATGCAAGGTTTTGCCTGTCGCATACAACAAGTAATATTCTCGATCTATCATACAAGTTTTGTTTCAATGCTATTCTTGGTGTAAACAGCATAATATAATAACTGCGTATAAATAGTTGCATACAATTCTTGGATGTCAATTATTGCATTTAATTATTTTTCTTGAATGTATCAGAAAATGGTATCGTGTAAATGGGCCTTAAAACTGAGTCCAATTGTAAGATAGATCTAGAGGAGTATAGATCTTCTGTATTCCTTTGCCTTTACGATATATGTACAACAAAAAGGTCCACTCGGTTGATGTCGCGTTAATCGCCCGTTCGAAACGAATTATTCACCGACACGCGTTGCACTGAATTCGCCACCCTGCACCCAGTGCAACTAGCAACAACGCCAAAACATTTACCATGTTACGTACAAGCGATATACAACCATATCACTTAAACGATAGATACTATATTTCCGTAATATGTACGTAATTCAAGACCTTTAAGAACAAATTAAATCGTTTAACTAATCCAAGCCAATGTGGCCTTTATTTTCCAATGAATAAAATTAATTTCTTTTAAAATTCCCGTATACGATAATTCGAAACTACTTCTAATAATCTATACAATTTTTTACTGATTTTCAATTATATGTCGCTGTTCTTTAAGGTAAAAAATGGTTTAAACATGTATTATCGACAGTCGCACAGTTACAACTGATAATAACATTTAATCATTTGTAAACAATACCGCGCGGCGATTAATGTATCGTAATCAAACGATTTTGTGCATGGTCAGGAATCTGTATAATTAGTATTTAGATAATAAACGATATTGATTGCTCTTAAAACAGCAAATAAGCTCGTTGGCGTTAACATTGGATAGGTACACCTACTTTGCGTTTCGATGGGTTGCAGATTTGAATCCCGTTAGGACGCGTTTAGTATTTTTCATACCCCTAAGTGATAAAGGTTGTTCACCCTTAGATTTTATTTTAATTTTTGGACGAAATTTTTTGTGTTTATTTTTTATAATGTGGCATTAAAAAATACATATAACCCTAATTTTTACTTTTTTATCATCAAATTCTGCTTTATAGAAATTATTTACATGACAAATCAACGTTTGCCGGGTCAGCTAGTAATCAATAAATATCACAACACATCATTTTCCGTTCCTTTACTCTAATCTAATTTTTAAATATAGCTTCTCGGTTTACCCTTACTCGTAGCTCATGAGTAACCTGGTGAATGGCGTGGATCGTTGAAATCGGCGCGTGTGATGAAGCAGAACGCTTCCGCTCGGTCGAGCGTGAAGATACCGCGATAGTGTGCCTCGCTACCTCACTATACACTAGTGCGTTTACAGCTTCATTACCTCTTTACAAGCGATAGAATTACTTTATAGCTTAGTACACGTGCCTAAGTATCCCGTAATGAGCTTTGGCATCTAGTTGGTTCGTCATTGGTAATTGAACTTCGTGTAAGTACATACAAGAAACACATTAAAATATGCACAAATATAGAGTACAAAAGACGTTTTTATAACTTTTAAATACTTATTCCGGCCAACCAATTATTTTCTGTATTTCGCTTCAGACAAATTAAAAATATGGGCATCCAAATTTTTTATCTATCCGATGTAAAATTAAAAAAATTGATCATTCTAATTATATTGTCCACTTCATGGAACGTTTTTTAAGGGCAGAACAGTTTTTTTTAATAGAAAATATTTTACTCTAAATAAAATATTAAGTAATAATATTTTACGCCAACCATAAAAAGAAAACAAAAGTATATATATTCCGTAATTATTTTTAATTAATCATATACCCTTAATAAAGATGGTTCTTAAGCTAAGGAATCAACACATCTGTCACACAAACAAAGCGTAGCTCTCAAACAGCCCTTTAATTGAATGCTTCTAAAATGAATATTTATAAAGCCGTCAACTGTTAATCCAGCATTGTTACAATTTTGCGTATTTCTCATGACTGATGGTGCCAAGAAAATACAAAACTCTTACGGTACTTGTACAGTATAAGTTACCAAATTCGTTCCCTATCGTATTCTGCATCCAATTGATTTGCCAAGGAATACAATTCATGCAGATTAATTTAGGGTTGATTTATCAATCATTTATTTAAATACAGAAACAAAATTGAAGTTTCATAGATTTCTATACAATATCTGTCAAACGTCAAATTGGTAAACCACAAATTCTTTTTTTTTTAAATCATCCGGAACGCAGGTTAAAGTCTTTCCACCTCCTCAGATTGTTTAATCTATGAACGTCTAATAATCCTTCATTTTTATTATAGAATTAATCCTTTGTTTAAAGATGCCTTAAAAAATCCCTAAACAATTTTTAATGTAAGATTTTTCACAAAATAACAAGTTATCTGTTCTATTTCATAAAAGTAATATTTTATTTACGTAGGTACAGATATTCTGTCCGATCATTGCTTTGTGACTATTTAAAATAACATTGTACTTAGAAACTGTTGTCAAACAGTGTACAGTCAGCTACGAAGAGTTCATCTTAGGAATTAGCGAACAAAGGGCTTAAGTTATATTCGACGCCTCTCCTGTGCTTCAGTGATTCACGTAAAGGATTCCCGCTTCACGAGCCGTCTCTTACAGTAAATTTTACTTAAACATATATTATTTTGCCACCTGTACCTCTTTTACACAACTAGCGGACCGGGTTCGAATCCCGGAGAAAGATGTGAAAATTGCGTAGATCATAGGAGATTAACCATCTACTTGCTACTAACTAAAAAGGAAATAATAATGAATAAAATGCCAGTAGGATACTGTGAGAGTTTATTATTTTGCTGTACGGATAGTTTGATTTAATTTGCTTAAACTTAGTACTATTTCCATATTATAAAAATAACTAAACGCTATATCTTATTACATCTTCATAAGTCCTGTGTTTTTTTAAAACAATAAGTTATATAGGTACTTTAAAATGTAATACCTACTTCAGACTGAAATTGAATCTGACTGACCTATATTTTTTTGTACATCATCAAGACAAATCTTCGAATCGATCAAATCTACTAAATATAATACGTTTTTTATTTTTTTTTTATTAGAGGGGGCAAACGGACAGACGAGTCACGTGATGGTAAGTGACTACCGCCGCCCATGGACATCCGCAACACCAGAGGTGCGTTGCAGGCCTTAAAGGGTCGTTAGGATTTAAAAAATATAAATAATTAATAATATAGATTTTTATTATTTGTACTCCACGTAGTACCTACTTTCAGCAGTCATAATATTGGTATAATATAATTAAATTGTAAGGTCTGAAATACTTAGTATCAATTTGTACGCTAACACTCACGCATATATTGTGCGGTATTAAAATAATCATTAAAGGGCACACAAACTATGAATGATGACGGTCTACATCTCAAGACACAACTGTCTCTGACATCAACAGGGTGTAGTTAGGCCGAGGCAAACTGTCGCCGACTTAGATCGATCGGTCGACCGCAAGACACCAGTGTAGGTGTTAGGTAAGTGAATGATCACTGAGGTATTTATCGCATTTTCCATATATTTTTGTGCATATCTGAATATCTATTCCAGAAGGGTTACGTATGACGTCAAGCATACTTTTTTAGAGGTGATCAGAAATTACAATTTAGATGTTTGATCGCTATACAATGTATACATAGATAAAATATTTTTATTATGTTTCAAGTTCTATTAAACAATAATAAGTTCTTCATTCTAATCATATTTGTAATAATTAAGGAATGTAAGAATTTGATTTATAATTTGAAAATAATTAATTTTGTGCAGTTTCTGTAGAAATTTAGCCTAGGAGATTGCGATTTTGCTATGCACCTAACCTTGTGCATCTAGCTACGCCACTGTCGAAAATCCCTATAAAATCTTAATCGAATAAAGAACTATAAATAAATAATATGTAAAGGTGTTAAAACGGACGAAAATATCACGTTTAAATAAAATACTGTATACCGGATTAAAACGCGATTTATTATTTAAATTATTTATCCCGACGTTTCGGATGCTTTTCAGCAACCGTGGTCGCGGGAGACTGAAAGATGACAGTTGTCTTATATTTGAAATGTCACAAAGTTGCCATATTTAATTCAATTAAATTAAAAAATAATCTATTAATTTAGGTAACACAATGTACATCTATGAACGTCATTAAAAAAATAATACATATTAAATTACTAATATTACTAATATTAAATGCTTCTAATTTTACATTTACTACCAGTTCACAAATCAAGGGCGTAGAGCGGACGAGAAGAACTGGCAAGAAACTCGCCGCCACTCTTTTTAATCGCCAAGTTTTTGTTTTACAATCTTTACATATTAACGCCATCTATTCCTACGGAGTTGATATTTACTGATTTGATTTGTGAACTGGTAGTAAATGTAAAATTAGAAGCATTTAATATTAGTAATATTAGTAATTTAATATGTATTATATTTTTAATGACGTTCATAGATGTACATTGTGTTACCTAAATTAATAGATTATTTTTTAATTTAATTGAATTAAATATGGCAACTTTGTGACATTTCAAATATAAGACAACTGTCATCTTTCAGTCTCCCGCGACCACGGTTGCTGAAAAGCATCCGAAACGTCGGGATAAATAATTTAAATAATAAATCGCGTTTTAATCCGGTATACAGTATTTTATTTAAATGTGTGATACTCGCGTTAATAAAAGACAATATTAAATATCACGTTATGTTCATACATTCCAAGTCGCGAGAATAACCTAGTATTGTATAAACAAATCTCAAAATCAGTCGGATATGGTACGGGCAGGTGACGGCACCCGGCAGACAGCGCGGGGCCCAAGTGGCGTAAATAATTGATAAATTGCCACTGAGCTCCCCGAAGTGACCCGACCCAAACTTGGAATTTACGACCATTTAATTGTAGCTTAATTCCGCAACTACTGGCACTCATGAAATATAGTTTACTAAACAAACCTCTGCTGCGAAAACTTGAGTTACGGTTGCAAAATTACAACCGAAGCGGTATAGTTAACGTATAGTAATATCACTACATATTATAAAACAGTCGAGATTAAATTCAAAAACTACTGAACGGATTTTCATGGGGTTTCCACAGATATATAGAGTGATTCATGAGGAAGGTTAAGGTATATATATTGTCAAGGTTTTGCGTAAATTGGTTGAAATACATCAGAAAAAGTCAAGCCGACTGGGCTTGGCCGCTTTCATCGAAAGCGCTGCCTAATCCCTTTTAGATATTATATATCACAACAATGTATGGTATGATATTCCTCTTTTATAGATCTATAAAAAATTCGCGATGGCATGTATTAGTCTTTTACACAATATAATTGAAATGAATATCTTAGCAGTTATCGCAATTCGTTTTCGCGCGCGATATCGACTCTACGACATGTGTTCTAGGCATAATATGCTTTACTGAACGTGCGTAGCCTGAGCGGGTCGCTTAATTAATAATTAAAAAAAAATTAAAATATATATATATATATATATATATATATATATTATGTATATACAAAAAACTTTCAAGTTACATCTTATTCAATTATTACATACCCCGAATCAAATTGCTATAACATGAGGGACAAAAAGACAAATGAAGACAATTCCGTGAGAATCATTCATTCAATTATATAATTTTCATATGAAAAGCTATGCTATAATTGCTCAATTGTTTGATAAATATGCCTTGCTTTTATATATCCGAATGTGGATATTTATTAGTGAATAGTTTGCGCTTCATTTATGCCACGTCTCTGAAGTATTCGCTAAAGCAAATACTAACTCAGAAGCGAACAACTACTAATCATATTAGCCTTATTAATTACTTCCCCTAGCGTTGTTATTGCTGAATGAGAATGTATTGCGAAACTAAGCTTAAGTAACTCCGTCGGAGATAGTGACGAACTTTAGGTCTGTAGCATTAAATGCATTTTGAATATTAATCAACGTCAAATACTTCGAGCATAATAAATGATTGAATAGTTTTTTTTAAGATAATTTGGCGTTTGACTACTTTCCCATTTGGTGGTAAGTAGTGGTGCGATCTAAGACACGCCGTCCCAGAAAAAGCCTATTCACTCGCGTCTTAAAAGATCCAAATCATAATGATCCTGGAAAACAATCGATGGAAGAGTGTTTTACTCCTTAACTGTTTTGATTAAAAAGTAAGTATATATAGTATGAAATAACGAAGAACCTGTAGGAATATTTAGCGCCTGGATTCATATTCATAGTGCGTTAAATCAGTTAATGATTTAAAATACTAGACTGTTAAAAAAAATACTATTCTTTTTAAGTAAGTTTTCTTTTAATAATATTTATTTTAAGCACATTTTATAAAATTTCAATTGAAAAACGCTCTCGGCTACATACATATTTAATGTAATAAAATTCACCCGTTACATTTATAATTAATGATTAAACGAACTTACCTTAGTGACGTTCTATCATAATTATACGAAGGCTTCATCCGAAGAAATTAGAAGAACAATTGTAGTTTCGCGCAGCCACTCGCTAATCTTACACTATAGTTGAGATCACATAAAAAAAAAAGTACAAATTTATTACTACGACGCTGGTATCACCGAAGCTGTCAACCCCGCGTTCGTTGTTACAAACGTCATTTTAGTTCAGAGAAGGTAGTCAGAGTCAATTACAGGAACTTACACAACATACTCTTTTTTTTTTTTTTTTTTTTTTTATATATTATTTCGTAATACGGGGGCACCAATAGGGTGGGTGGGTTCTAATTTCTTCGGATGAAGCCTTCGTATAATTATGATAGAACGTCACTAAGGTAAGTTCGTTTAATCATTAATTATACTACGTGCTTCATCCTCGAAATTAGAAGAACAATTGTAGATCTTGAGAGACAAGGGAAATATTATTTAAAAAAAATCTATTCAAAATACTTTTTATTAGGTAAACAGATTCAAGAAGCATATTAGATCACTAATACATATTAATGAAACCATTTCAACTTATTTTAATCTATAAATGTTTGACAAAAAGAAACTCAGTTTGCTTATTCTACTGTCAAATTATAAGTACATATATAATATGATAAAAATAAAAGTATTCTTTTTATATTACCATAAAATTAATCAATTATTAAGAACTGTTAGAGCAAAGTTCTCCATATTCTGATCAATAACATCTTTTTTATAAAATTTGGCAAAAACTTGGGAGGTCCCACTCCAACCAGCAGTATTTCTAATTAAGTCAACACTAACACCAAGTCTGCTGGCAGCAGATGTACTTGCATGTCTGGTGGAGTGAGAAGAAAATATCGAGGTGTCAATTCCACTTTCATATAAGGTACTCTTTATCCATTTACTTAAGGTTTGACTAGTTACAGCCTTAAAGGGCTTTTTGATACTTATGAATAATCTCTCAATGTCACCTCTTATGGATCTTGTTAAGTCTATATAATCTAATAGAGCTTCAGCTGGACATATTTCAGGCTTTACTTTGTAGAATGGAATAGTAAGGCATGGTTGATGAGTTCCTATTCTAGAGGTTTTTATTATATCCGGAATTTTTACATAAATTGTATCTGAACATTCATAAATATTTTTTATACATATTAAAGAAAGGGTCTGTACTCTATGGGCTGTTATAAGAGCTAATAAAGTTACAGTCTTTTTTGCTAGTTGATCCAAGGGTAGATTTTTATTGGGATATAAATTTGATAGGTAATCAAGAACAATTGATGTATCCCATGTGATATTGTACTTTGGTAGTGGGGGTCTTAATCTATAAAAACCTTTAAAAAGTCTTATTATTCGGTCATCAGAACTCACTCGTGAACCTATTATTAGGGATAAAGCGGACCGATAACTGTTAAGAGTTCCATACTGAGCTCCTGAATTGAAAATATTGGTGAGAAAATACATAATATTTGGAATTGACGCCTCGTAACAATTTATGTTATTTGATTTACAAAAGTTAAACCAACGTTTAAATGCTACTGAATATTGTGTTATGGAATTATCAGATAATGATGAAGATATAATGTCTATGGAGTTTATCGGCACATATCTCCTCAAGAATGCTTCCCGGATAACTTGCCGGCCATAAGTTTGAGTTGCGGCAAGGTTGTCACACTGCAGGATGAAAGAGTTAACATCTTATCAACAGGTTCAAGGATAATTGCTGCCGATAATAAAAGTCTATTAAATAGTGGAAACCAGGCTTGAGTGGGCCAATAGGGAACTACAAGTATTCCCTCTGCCCTATCGGTAATAATTTTTCTGAGTACTTTTGTTATGACCGATACGGGAGGAAAAGCGTAAAAATCTAGACTGTTCCAATTAATTGTAAAAGCATTAACAGTGTATGCTCCTGGGTCTCTGTGCCATGAAACATATTTATTACACTTTGCATTAAGTCTCGAAGCAAAAAGGTCAACTTCCGGCTTACCAAAGTTATCAACTATATGCTTAAAAGCCAAATTCGTTAATTCCCATTCGGTATCGGGATGTAGACGTCTCGATTCCGCGTCTGCTAAATTGTTATCTTTGGAACTTATGTACGAAGCATAAATGAAAATATTTCTATTCTCACAAAAAATCCATATATCTTTTGTTAATCTATTAAGGTGTGGAAAACGTATTCCTCCCATATGATTGATATAAGAAATTGCAGTCGTGTTATCGATTCGTAATAATATTTGACAATCATATGAGTTTGAAGCAAATATTTTTAGACCAAAGAATGCAGCCATTAATTCAAGGTAGTTAATATGCTTTTGAGCTTCATCAATACTCCATTGACCACTCGCAGTTTTTCCTCCACACACCACCCCCCACCCAGTCTTACTAGCATCAGAAAAAATTTCCAAGGTGTAAATATCTTCTCTTATTGGATTAAATGAGTTTTTTACAGATTTTATCCACCATTGTATATCATTCTGTATATAGTTAGGCACGCACATAAGGCTATCGTAATTATCCTCTGATTGCAAAAGGGCAAGGTATTTACACCTTTCTAGCTGTTTGGTATAGAGCCAGCCATATTGTATACCTGGGCAGGCGGCAGTAAGGAGACCAACGATACGAGCAAAATATCGTATTGAACATCGTTGAAGACGGCTTAACTTGCGTAATTCTGATATGATATTATTGCGTTTTATATCAGGTAAGCATATGTAAAATCTGTTAGAGTCAATTATAAAACCCAAGTAGGTGCATCTATTAGATGGAATAAGAGAGCTTTTTTCTTCATTGATTAAAAAACCTAAGGATTCAAACAGAGTTCTAGTATGTTGAATATTCATAGCACATTCCCGATAAGTGGGTGCTATACAGCATACATCATCTAAATAAATAGTTGATAAATAGCCGAGCGATCTTAAGATGGACATGACTGGCTTAAGTAATTTTGTGAAAACATATGGAGCCGTACTTAGGCCAAAAGGTAATACATTAAATTCAAAAATTTGGTTGTCCCATGAAAATCTAAGATATTTTCTACAGTGCTTATTAATAGAGATTAAAAAAAATGCATTGTTAAGGTCTAAGGAAGCCATAAAATAATTTTTTCTGACTAATTTTAATGTTGTTCTAAGATCTTCAAGTTTAAAATGTTCAGTTTTTATAAACCTATTAAGTGCTTTCAAGTTTAAAATGAAACGACATTTACCATTCTTCTTTTTTATCAAAAAATAATTAGACAAAAATTGTTCATTACATGTCTCACATTTTGAAATAGCACCAGATAGCAAAAGATCGTTTATGGCTTCCTTATATTGAACAATCTCTGTTTGTGATAACCTAGGCAAACGAGGAAAACGTTTTTGTATAACTGGCTTAAAGAATGGTATGGAATAACCTTGTATCCATGATAGTATTGTTGGATCACTGGTTATTTTACACCACTGATCGTAAAATAACGAAAGCCTGCCTGAAGAACATACCAGATCTAGCGGCGCTGATACTGCCGTGCTTTGTATCGCTGCTGCGTCGGCAGAGGAGGTGGTGGAGGCGGTGGTGGCGGCAGCGGAGGGGGTGGTACTGCATATTGTCGCCTTATTGCTAGGGCGGGTGAGGACTGATTGGCAGGGATCCGGCTGTATGCAGCAGGCTGCTCCTGTCTCCTCCTGACTGGCTGCCTGCTGTTTGCCAGTTGAGGCTTTGAGTTTAAAGTCCGAGCAGGACCTCGGTTAGTTATTTGTTTTGAAGCCTTGAGATCAGATCCAGATTTGTTTATGGCCTTAGCTGCTCTGAGAGTTTCAGTTAAATTTTCGCCAAAAAGGAATGAATCGATGTCAGTTTCGTATAATTGATTTTTTAGCTCCTTTTTAATTGAAGCACATATAATACTTCTTCTTTTCATTGACTCTGTATATTGTAAATCGCAGAGAAGTTGCCCTCCTTCAATTAGGGATTTTATAGTATCCTTGTTGTCAGTGCTTACTCTCAATATATTTGTTAGGGCGTCCCCGATGCAAGCAAGTACAGATGTAACTTGATTCTGTTTATTACATGTAGCTTTATCCTTACCGATAAGAGTGTCTGTTAGGGCAGCTTTTATCTCAGGGTTTAATATTGGTGCACTTATTTTCTGACAGTTTCCTGGCACAAAATGTTTATCTAGGAGGCTCTTCCTGTCCTCCTTTGTTAGGCCTTTAGTGGCAATATGCTGCCATCTTAAGGCAATATCCTTCTGGATATTTGCCCCTGTTTTCTTGGTTTCGGAGGAAGTCACACCCAATAATTCGATAATATCTTCTGTTAGAACGGTATCCTCGGGACTGCATTCAGTCAGAGTGGGCGTACCCGAAATGGGCTCCAGATTACCCGGTGGGTGTACTGTGCCCTCGCTCACAATGATTGGATCAAGTATGAGCGATCTTGGGCTATCTGAAAGTGCATAAAATAGGTATATTTTATTATTTTGCACTTGAGATACCATAATAGGTTGACAAGGAAACAAATTTATCTACAAAGCTTTAACTGCTAAGTATTTGTTTTTATATTCCCTTAAATTACATTAGGTATTTAAAATAGTCTAATAATCATTCGTACAAATTTATTTACACGGCGCATATCACCATCATAGTAATTTTATATGAATGAGAAAATGCGCGCTAGTATTTGACATTTGAATGTTTTACTGCATGGCATCTAGTCTTAGATTATTTATATGAAATAATCAAAGCGTCTAGTATATATACTTATATATCAAAGTTTTAACTATACCAGGAGTCTGGGTTTCAAAAAATTTTTAATATTTCAATAGTAAAGATGATTATTATCATTGATTTGTTACAAAGAAACCCGACGTGTCAATTTACTTTAAATAATTACAAATCTTCATATCGTGACGGTAATTTAACTTGATTAATTAAGACAATTTAACTTAATCGTGATTTTACCTTGAAGTCTGGATAGCACGGGCGACGCGCAATTTGATTCCGTGTCGCTGTCATGGGAGTTTCGAGAACGTTTCTTGCGTCTGCGCAGTTTCTTTTCTATCTTACGCATCTTACGCCTGATATAATCATCACTATCCTCTTCGTCCTTACTTCTTTTCGGCATACTACTTCACACAGAAATATCTTTCACAGTTCACAATAAAAATTAAAGTAAAAATCTAAAAGCGTGTAGACTAGCGGAGCACTAAAAACTAGGGATACGCAAAAAGTATCGATACCTCAGGGTATCGATACTTTTGTTACGATACCAAGTACTTTTGGAATCGATACTTTTGTTCCGATACTTTTGAGGTATCGATACTTTCTGAAAGTATCGATACTTTCTCAAGTATGTAGATACTTTCTGAAAGTATTGATACTTTTCTACCCATTTCTGATAAAGAAAAGGAAAAATTGTTAATCGATATTTTAAACAAAATATTTGTCACATCACTACTAAACCTAAGATATGATCCGGGGATGAGTATTTAGTGACCTTGACTGCTAAGCCGGAGGTCGTGGGTTCGATTCCCACCGAGGACAAATATTGAGAGATGAGTACGGTCATTTGTTGTGTATTTGGGGGTAATTTATCGATAATATGGATGTTTTAAAGATATATAGGTATTTTAAATGTTTATATTATATTATTAACATTTCATAAAGTTTTTATAAATGTATTAAAAAGTACTCGATACCTTGAGGTATCGATACTTTTGTTTCGATGCTTTGTTGGTATCGATACTTTTGATACGATACTGGTATCGAGTAAAGTATCGATACTTTTGAAATTTTGCGTATCCCTACTAAAAACGCGAATGACGTTTGTAACAACGAACGCGGGGTTGACAGCTTCGGTGATACCAGCGTCGTAGTAATAAATTTGTACTTTTTTTTTTATGTGATCTCAACTATAGTGTAAGATTAGCGAGTGGCTGCGCGAAACTACAATTGTTCTTCTAATTTCGAGGATGAAGCACGTAGTATAATTGGACGTCAGAGGTTGCGGTTTAATAACTGTATGGTGCTATACACAGACGGACCACTGTATTTTGCGCAGATTAAATTATTATGACCTTTGATTTCGATGGAAGCCAATTGGTTTTACATGTTTGATGTGTAGTTACAATTTAATTAAGCCATTTGGATTTTATTTTAATACAAAATTTAACTGTTAATCAAATAGAATTTACCGACTTCATGGCTCAGTTGTAAGCGCGCTGCATAATTGGTCTTAGGTTCGACTTCCGGAAAAATTGTTTCGGTCGAAGAAAAATAATCAGCGGAATAGACACAAAAATATGTCAACCTCCTTCCTAGGGGACTGATTAACTCAACATATTTTTGTTATTAAATACGAAATAACTATTCATTACCGTTGAATTTTAAATCAAAACACACCACATTTTCTCTAGCAGTGAATTCTACATTTTTTGTTATTAAAAATCATTCTAGATTTAAATTAGACTCGGGTCACAAAAAGACACGGTATTTTACGGAATATTTGTGTACGTCAAAGTTGTCAGCGAGTTGGAATCAGCGAAGCGGCAACGGGCGCGGACGCGAGCTGTGACAGATGCGGAGTACAGCGGAGCGCGAAATCGGATAGTCGAGCGCGACTCTACTGCGCTCTACGAAGTCTATAAAGTCGTGGATACGGTACTCTTTCAACCATTATTTCTATTATTCGAAAATATGGAGTTGTAACTAGAATAAGGTCAATTATGAAACTGTTTTTATATGAAAATATTAATTTAATATTATGTTACTACATAACCAATATTATTTTAACTAACGTCACCCATCTTTGTATTTACCATACCTAGATCAGGATTTATCATAATTAGATGTTAGCCACCTAAATATGTATATATAAAAAAAAATTGTGTGTGTGTCAAATAAAGGTATTATTATTATAAATATGTATACTCTTACGAAATCAATAACAAAACATCCAGGTTTCTTAACTTTTTTTAAAATGTTATTACAAAGTACTAAAGGGTCATATAGGCATTATTTCATCAATATCAGATGACAGAAATATCATAATTTTAAGATTGTATTACAAAACTCTACGCGTACGAAGACGCGCACACCAGCTTGTATTAAATACACACATCTAAGAAATACCCTAAATGTTCGTGAAAGATGATAGTAATTTAAAATATGCCATATTGCGTTACATACTAATTATTTTACCGTTGAATGTAGGATATCAAAGTGCCTTATCATTAGTTTTCACCTCAATACTAAAGCGGAGTTGGTCCCTGTCGTTTGGCCCTTTGTGTTTGTCTAGTTAAATTAAGTTGAAAATTTATTCCGCGTTAGTTTTGTTCCGAGTCAACTGTGTCAACGTCGAATTTATAATTTAAGGGTAAAACTAATTTTCATATTCGTATAATTGCTTTTTGATAGTGAATCTATATTTTGACAGTTCATATTTAAGTTATGATCAATACGGATTTTTTTTTATATTTTTAAAATTTTAATCTTATCTTAAATTCCTTTATTGATTTCTGGTCAAATGTACAATATGTTGCTTTACTACGTATAACTATAACTAAATATGTAAATGAGATTTAAAATCAAAAAAACAGTGTATTAATCAAAGTTTCAAATATCAGTTCATTAAATTCATAATTTTCACACACATTTCATAAGATTCATATAATAATTTTGCAAAATAATACACGTTTTGCTGCATTTCTACAGCTAACAAAAATATAATATTAGGATATCCCATGCAATCATGAATATTGTTATTGTTGTTAATATTTATTGTTCCGTTTCAAACAAGTAATTATTGATCGATCCGTTATGATGTAATCGTACCGTATATGGGGCCCTTAAACAGTCAAATAATAAATATTATAAAAGGAAGAGTACGAAAGAAGTAGTATAGATCTCTATTAAAGTTCCAGCAATTATGAACATTGTAAAATCATGTATCAGTTTCTATTGATATTGCTATAAAAGACAAGAATAAAAGAAAAAATATTATTTATTTTTCTTACACATAAACTAAAATTTCTCTAAATTGTTTTTAATGTTTTCGCGAGCAGTTTGATTCAACAAGCAACTCGGAAGTAATGTCATTTGTAATGAATTTCCTAACAGTTTGCATGAAAGTCTGCAAGTGAAGTCCGCTAGATGGCGCAATGCACATTAATATTCCGGCGGCCCGTCAGCCGCCGTGTTCACGCATGCCTTGCCTCGACCGCCATCGACTCTCATTAGCTACAGTCTGCAGATTTGTTTACAATCCACTGATACTCTTAAGAGCCTCCTTATCTATACATATAATAAAACTGTAGAGGTCAAATCACAGTCTGTACACAGAAAAAAAATGCTAAAAACCGAGTCAGGGGGATGTAAGAAGAGAAATAGAACAAGCCCAGATTTTTTTAATTTTTTTTGTTTCTCTGTCTGTTTTTACGGGCTAATCTCGGAAGATACTGATACAAAGCCCGGGGCAACATAAACCTAGGCTTTGTTTCATCGAAATCGTTTGTCGGAAAGAAAATTATCATCATTTAAAGCCATGGTACCAACAAATTGTAAAACAAACTGACTCGCGTCGAATTATCAGATGTCAATAGCAGTTTGAAATAGTTTGATTATTTCGCCACTTTCAATATGTATTCGTGGAATAGTGGATATGAATATATCATATGAATAAACCTTGTTCAAAAGCTTAAGATGAAGCCCTCGCGAACGAAGTCGCTGGCATTAGCTAGTTTTTTACAAGAATGAATTCCATAATGGGTAGACACATAACTGTGTCTATTTCACTTATCATTTTTCTTTAGGTACTGTAGGTACTAGGTAGGTGATCGTCTTCTAGGGCCAGCTCCATCGAAATATTTTAAGATTCCGTACTCGTAACAAATACGAAACTCTGATCACTTCATTGTTCGTCTGTCTGTCTATCTGACCGTCTGTCCGTCTGTCAATACCCTTTTTCTCTGAAAAGTTGGAGGTATCAAGTTGAAATTAATAACAACTTCTAAGTTGATGCAATCAAAAGATGCGGCCTTTTATGCTCCGTGCTGTATATTTTGACTTCCTGTACTTCCTGTCGGTCGCCGGGTACATCCCGTTGACCTAGAATCATGACATGAAGCAATGTAACAAAAAAATCTGAAAACCGTAAATTTGCTGTTTTTTTTATTGGGGCAAATCTTTACTTAACTAAAAGTTTGCACGAAACCCTCGGTGCGCGAGTCCGACTCGACTTGGATAGTTTTATTTTTTATTTATTTTCACCGGGTTTCAAACTGCGAATTTCCCCTGCGATGCTAAGCATACCACTGAACCACGGACTACAAACATTATTTAATTTATTATAATACATATATTTAAACTTTAATTTCAATAAATTAATCTTCTTATAGGACGTATACTTATATGACCTATATAATATACGGGTACTAGGTTTACCGGGTCAGCTGGCACGTTTGATAGTACCTACGCCTGGAATTTCGATGAAACGCGGGTTTGAATCTGGCCGTGACTACATTCTTATAATGTTCTCTTTCTTACTTCCGATTACTTTGGACGTTAAACCGATGGAAGGAATATCGTAGTAGCAAACGAGGAACAAACCACCGTGCATAGATGGAAAATCTTGGAAGCATATTGCTCGTTTCGAAATTCGAAAAAATAGGTCGATAGTGCATTATTGACCGATGTTCTGTGACTGAAGTATCGCCTACCATCAAGTGAGTTTCACTCATCAGTCGATATCTAACATAAAAAATAAGTAAATAAAAAATGTTCCTGTAAAATCATTTAACGTTAAAGCGCACTTGATATTATATTACAAACAGCTCCTATAAAATTAAGCATTTACAAATATCTGGTGTATTTCGGTCATCAATTGTCAAAACGGGGTTATAAATTAAGGGCCCCTCGGGCGGGCAGCCGAGATTAATGTTAGTATTAATCGAGTGACCGCTGCCACCCTGAACCCGGTCTACCTGCTGCTATCCCGCTACCTATCTGATCAAGCACCAGAAAATAAGTGGTAACGACGCCTGATTTCATTAGGTGCTTGATTTCCACACAGAGTTTCAAAACTTATATTATTTATTCGAAATTTAAATGCATGAGTTTTTATTTTTAATACAATTCGAAATCCTTCGGGAAAGAGTTAATGAAAAAAAAAAAGAATTGATTTATTTTTAAATTTAAATAAAAACATCACATTAAGCTACACTTGCATTAATTTAAATAATATAATAATTGGCAAAAATATAAATATAATAATTGATAAATCGTAACGCCCGCCGAAATGGAACTGTACTCAGATAGCGCGCCAAAAATGAAAATTGTCACAGATGAATGAAAATTGTAAAAGAAATAAACTGTCAAAGGTAGTATCAATTGTTTTCTTTTTTAATTTCGATATATGAGACATAGGACAATAGTCATACTATGTATGTATTTCATATACAAACTTTTTCTATATTTCAAACAGTGTTTAAGTTATGTCATTTGCATAATATGCCTCGAATTTATGTTTCATGTCTAACAAAAACGTTCTATAGCCTTTTTAGCACCAGATTACAGTTTTATTTGTTCAGGTGTATAACTGAATTATAAACATCAGAAAATGATTATAGTAAAACATCTAGCTAGCTGGTATTTCATTATTTTCTAACTGAACTGCTCTAGGAAATGTTTACATGCGGCGAAGTGACCGCCAATTAAATCGCCGCTCACTTAATCTGCACGCCACCTGCAATTAACGAGCGTGTCTTTCGGACCTTACTCTACACGTATACATAGAAGTGACTAGATGAAGCAGTTAGCAAAATTAGATTGCTTAAGCTTAATAAGGGAAACGCCAACGTGCTTAATTTTATACGCTTATGTTTTACACATTTTGATATTTATCCTATGCCACTTCATAAAAACTACAAAATGGTGGAACCATATAAAGATTTTTAAAGTCATAATGCTTTACATTTCTGTTTATTTTTTAGGGACAGAAGCGCATGATGAAACTAATAATGAAAATAGTAGTTATTTAATTGAATGTGGTATAATATGTATGTCAAGAGGTTTAACTAATTTAGCATCTAAACAATATTTGTTAAGTTTTATATTATACTAGCGACCCGCCCCAGCTTCGCATAGGTCTAGAATTTTTGACAAAAAAGTAGGGGTTGTTAATAGAAGAGTGAAAATATAGGGTTGTGTGTATTGTTAATGCCACATTATAAAAAAATAAAAACAAAAAATTTCTTCCAAAAATTAAAAAACAAATGTTAAGGGTGAACAACCCTTATCACTTAGGGGTATGAAAAATAAATAGTAGCCGATTCTTAAACCCACTAAATACGCATATAAAATTGGGTAAAAATCAGTAAAGCCGTTTCGGAGGAGTACGGTAACTAGCATTGTGACATGGAAATTTTATATATTAGATTAGTATATGCCTAGCAATAATAGTAATATAAGTCAGACACTCAATACAACGTTAATACTCAGTTATCTTAGTGAATTAAGAGCACCATTTCACCGCCAGAGAGCCTGAACAATGACATTTAATGTAATTAAATTTCCTCGACAAACCCTATTTTATCGCTGGATTATTTGATCAAAGGGCTAATCGAGTCCACATACCTACAGTTTAGCCAAAGATAAACTTGCGACATGCGGGCGGCTGTGCGTGTTTAACTAATGACCGAGTCATGGGGGTATATCGGGTCTCCCCGGGGGGTTGGGGGTGGGGTATGCGGTGGTAGTCCGGCGATATCATTAGCCACAGATGCCGCTGTCCGGTGCTCGGTATAAATACATTAAGTGTGCCGTCAAACTGTTAAACCCCGCTTCAAAAGTATTTTCGTACGAAGATTTTATAACTCAATGGACACTAGCATACATATTATGAATTTTCAAAGCTACTATTTATAAAAATACTGCGGTTCTCTCATATATAATTCTTAAGCGTTTCGACAGTTTAATGGTAGCACGGTGGCATAAGAATCAATAAACAATGAAAAACATCGGCCACTTCGTGGGATATCGCGTCATAAAATTCTATAAACCCAATAAAATTCGTGCTCGGCGTTAGAACGTCCACATAAAATCTCGAAGTACGTAAACATATCATAAGAGGGGATGTAGAACGAGTTATCCTCACAAAGAGAGTTTTTCTTAGGGATAAGCGGCGGTTTTCCACAGATGGTTATTTTATACAGTGAAGCCAACTTAACGGCCCGGGCTTTTAGCATTCAACGCCGTGCTGTCTTAACACTAAGCTTGTATGTAAAATGTTGCACGTTAGTCTATAAAGTTGCTCCTCTTACGAGTACATAACTTAAATGTAGGTCTGCAGTAATAATAAAATATTGCCGAAATTACGAATAACTAACAACGGGATACTATATCAAGACGTAGGGATACTATATCAGAAAATGTTTAATGCAAAAAACAAAAATTTAAAATCTCTATATATGTAAATTGTACATAATATCGAGGGTATAGTGCTATGAAATAAGTATGAAATTAAAAATTGTAAGTTATATTCAATTTTAAAAGTTTACGGACAAAATTACCTAATAATAATAATAAAAAGAATATAGCCGATATATTTTTTTGTGTTTTGCATAAAACATTTTCTGAGGACGTTAATATTCCCCTATTTTCGAAAACGAACATTTTAAAGTACGAGCCTTATTTTTGAAAATGTTCAAAAATAGTACGATATACATCGCGATATAAAGCAATAAGAGATTTCGGCAAAAATGTGAGACATAATAAAGAGATAATGTATTTATTTATAGCTACAGTTTCTTGTGGTTTATTGCGAAATAAATCGGCGACTAGATATGATTTATCAGCTCATCACTCTTGGTTACGAGTGAGCAATGTTCCACCCGTTATTACCACCTTATAAATGTTTCTGCGTGTTGTTTTATTACTTATTTTTATGTGTGTTTCTTAATAAACCATAATAATAAATCGTTTTATTAATAAGTTGTTTAAAATGCCTCTTCCTGAGAAGCAGTATGTTTATTTTTATACCACAAATAAGACTTTACACGAAGTAACTTAATATTGTCTTTTATTAACGCGAGTATCACACATTTAAATAAAATACTGTATACCGGATTAAAACGCGATTTATTGTTTAAATTATTTATCCCGACGTTTCGGATGCTTTTCAGCAACCGTGGTCGCGGGAGACTGAAAGATGACGAATGACTGATGATGAAGATGTCATCTTTCAGTCTCCCGCGACCACGGTTGCTGAAAAGCATCCGAAACGTCGGGATAAATAATTTAAACAATAAATCGCGTTTTAATCCGGTATACAGTATTTTATTTAAACGAAGTAACTTATAGTTTACACAAAATCGGTATAAAATATAGAAGGTAACAGATTATATTTTTTGTTTTTTGCTAAAAGGATTATTTATAAAGCCAAAAACATTATGACTAAATCTACTAAATACTACGCTTGCAGAAAAATATTTGAAACGTATACGATTAATAACATAATTAATCTAAAAAAGGAAAGAAAATAAAACCATAAAAGCCAAGATTTCCAACCTGGAACAAGTTTTTATTAGCTATAAAATACTAAGTAAAATCAATATTTAGGACACTTAAACAAAAACATCTAAACGTTCTATTAGACTTATGATTCAATAGCCAATGGTTATTACGTTTCAAGAGAACCATCAGGGGACACTCACCCTTTATAAAGAGACAACGGCTGAAATTGAAATGGATCGTATTCCAAAGTCCATCCATCACTGTGTTTCTCCCACATCCAAATGGTTTTTTAATAATTCCACTTGGAACTCAATACGTCGACCCTCATTAGAAAGAGAAGAGTGATCAAGCGCTCATTGTCAGAAATATGACATTCAATTGACGTTTAGAGACGGATAATTGAATTAAAGTGGCGAGACTGAAAGAATTCTAAAATCATTATTAATTCAACGATAACGTCTGTATTTTTATAGTGATGAGCTGATTATAACTGAATGTTTTTATTTATTTGGGAAACAAAACAGAAGAATCACTTAAATAATAATATACAATTAATAATGAAAATTTAACAAATATGTATAAAGTAGTACATAAAGTCTAGTTTAAAATCTGTAATATTTTAAGATCCTTAACTGGTTTCACAGATAAGATATTGAAGCTTGCTTAACTCCACAGAGCTAACCAGTAGCAGTAACATGATAAAATATATGAAAATAAAAAAGAAAATCATAACAGCTATATACAAAAACCGTACAGTAGTAAATAAAAATATCTATGAAATAATTAAATTAAAAAAATGTTTACATTCATGACTGGGATGATATGTTTGTTTTTTTAAATTCACACTTGTGCGTTGAGCACGAAAATATATCAATTTCATTTAATTTTGTACTATAAAAGTGGAAAATTATGTGTAGTGGAGCATAAATACAAAATAGTTGGCGCGTTTGGTAGAACACCTACTTTGCGCACCGATGGGTCGCGGATTCGAATTCCGCCGGGATGACATGTTTATAAATTTTCTATAACCATGTCTGGTCACTTCGGGCATTAAACGGGTGGGAGGAATATCGAAATTCCAACCGGGTAACCACCGTTCATAGATGGAAAAACGTTTCGGTCTCAGTCTAGTTTCCGAATGCTCGAAGTAAAAAGTATGTCAACAGGGCATCACTGACGTTCTATGGCTGGGGTATCACTTACCATCCTCATGCTCGTTTGACGATATCTTATATAAAAAAGAAGAAGCAGATGATGAATATTTGCAATATAAAAACAAATAAAATACAATTTTTTTTCTAAAATTAAAGCCCGTCATATAATAAAATGTATTGTTAAAGCTTCCGAAAAACAATTTGTTAGAAAGTAAACACAAACAATTGCACAAAAGATAAATTTATCAACGTTAATTCATACAGAAAAATGCTCATATTTTTATGTTTGCGAATTATTTTATTTACAAAAGGGATTTCAGCGAAACTTTGTCCTTACAACGGAAAATATGCATCCTTTTGTTCTGTTATAATAAATGCCCTGTATCCAGCGTCATAAGCGGAAGGTAAGACAATAAAGGAACTAAGACTGGAATGCGAAAGGGGCGAGTAAACAAAACGAACGCGTTTAGTGACCGCTATAAACAACAGGAAACTATGTGCGGTCACCTTTATATTTCATGCAAATCTACCGCCGTTTGCAGTAAGGAAAATGTTTTGTGGAATAATCGTACGCGCGATAAACCGCTTTGAGTTACTTTAACTTGATTTAAATGTCGCATCGTTTATGTTAAACCTTTATTTGCCTATCATACATATGCGAGTAGGTATTTTTTTATGTCAGATATCGATAGACGAGCATGAGGTTCACTTGATGGTAGATGACATCTCAGCCACAGAACATCAGTAATGCGCTGTCAACCTAATTTTTTATTCGAGCACTCGGTAGTGCTTTTATCAGTCAGTTTTTATTGATGATAAACTTCCGAAAAGGAAAAACCTAATTTCGTCATGTTTGTCACAGACAATCTATTTGACTATCTAAAGGGATTCTAATTTGTAGTATGTCTCTTTATATGCTACTGGATTATTGTACTAACCTCGCCAATTGCATTGTACCTATTTCCCGCGTGAATTTATAAACGAACAATTACTAACGGTGAGTTTACAATTTGTTTTATTAAGCCAGGTGAAATGAGTAAAAGTCGGTTTTGTCGTTGATGAACCATACTAAAATAACCCGGAACTTTGTAATAGACCATTTATTTTACTAATGTTATGACTTTATATGGAAAGCTATTGAATGTCCACAAACGATGAGAATCAAGCGTGCTTTTGCATTAAAAAAATGTATCTAATTCAATTTTGCAAGTCATAAAGACATTTATAGTTCATATTTCGCGGTTCAGTTTCAACCTATTGCGGTAACCTATTCGCGGTTCGACTAAGAATAATATGCGCTGTCGACTCGAAATAAGTCGACGGCGCATCACTGACTGTTGTCCTATGGTGGTCTGTCGACTTAAAAACAATATAATATAGGCAAAACCGTACCATAACAGATTTTCATTAAATTTTTCAAAGTATTTATTTTTATCAGCCACACAAAACACACGTATTACTTTTTACTATCGACATACAAACAGCAGAATTCTATCACAGTACTGTTATCTACAAAAATAATCTTTGAACACCAGAAAGTATTACAAATAACCGCGAAATGGCGCGTCATTAAATAACATGGCCGAGATAAGTACAGATTAATGTGGTTTTTATATCGATATGCCATTTTTACACCCCACGAGAGCATTAGAACCGAGAAACTGCGCGATGTATGCGATTTTAAATTTTGATATCGCGTTATCGGAAAAAATAAATTGAGAAACGAATTTTGTTTGGGACATTTATAATTTATATGAGCGTATTTGTAAGTTCGTAGCAATTGTTTTGGTCTATTTTACTTAGCTACATATATCTATAGCGTTAAGTTTAGTAAGTCCTTAATTGTATCATTTTTAGACTTTAATAATAAAGAGATTTTAAGGAACATTGCTCTCGTAAATTCATACTTGAGTAAAAGGCTATTTCTCAACACTTTTTTATCTTAGAGTTTGACAGATGAGCGTAAGATGATGCGCTGTTGACCTATACCTTACTCTGGGCATTCGGCAATCCATAGATTTTAATCGAAACGCCCAATATGCACTTCATGATTTTTCCATCTATAAACACGAGTTTCGATATTCCTCCCTCTCGTCCGAAGTGACCTAGTGAAAACATTTTAGCGGGATTCGAACCTCTACTACTCCTGTACCTGTACTACTCAACGCACCAATGCACAATGAGCCCATGAGGCATGAAATATTTAAAATAATTAGTTTATACTGTTTCTTTTTAAATCTAAATACATTCTTCTCCAAATTAAAAAAAATATAACTGACAGATTTACAAATATTTTTTTATCTATCAATCAAAATCAGTGCAAAATATGAAACATATTTATACAAATTTTAATAAGAAACTATACTGTGCCGCTTCTTTTAATAAAAATATAATAAGAACCCTATGTTTTATGATATCAAACATTCTTATTTCAAAATCATAACCTTATTACAAAGGAATGGAAGGGCTCACATCTGTTCAGAAATCACCCGGTCACTAGAATATTGTTTTCACTATATTAGAAACGTGATCGCAATTTTTAAGAGCGAAAAAATTCTATTTCACCTATGTTGGGCGTGCTTGATTATACTTCAAGTGTATCAGGGTTGCTAGGATTGTTGAATAAATGTTTTTTAGTTGGGTATATTTCATTTAATGTTCATAGTATTTTCTTTATAAAGTTAACATATTTTTAGATTTTTATAGGTGAAATTTATGATTCTTTTATTAAATATTAAACGTCTACTGTAAATAATTTAATCTGTATTAACCAACCAAGTCTTAATTTAATTTTATTTTCATTAGGTCTCATTTTTAATGCTGGAAATAAATAACCCTTTATTTTTATTTTTTATTTAAGTCAATTAACACAAGCGATGGCATCGTTGCACTCCGTGTTTATAATAATTAACTAAATATTTTATTAACTACAGCATTTGCTTATGTTTGTCATACGTAAAAACTATTCATAGATGGAAAAACTTTGTATTGCGCTTTTCGTTTTCACTCTTTTGATTTCCGGAGATTCAAAGTAAAAAATAAGTTGTCAGCGCATTTATGTTTGATGTCGTATGACTGAATGAATAAAAATATTTTAAGCCTATACATTACATATATATTTTTTCGCACACATCCCTAGTGTATATTCGCTTTTCGCTCGTAAAGTGGATGATATTGAAGTTTTACTATCAATTTGTATGCGATATTGAAATATTTTCTGCCAAATTAAAACCTTTATTAGTACAGGACGTATTTATTGTACAATCGAAACGAAATAGTTCATTAAATTTTACTCGAGAGTGCAAATATTTACTTTAAAAAGTAAAAACATATACTTTTTAAAGTAAATATTACAACAATAGTATTGCGATAATAATTCATAAATATGGCTTTAATCCTAGTTCAGTGTACGTGTCAGTTTGGCGCGAAGATTAATTAGTCATTCATCAAGTTGATATATTAATATATGCACACTCGACTATCTTAGTTTGACTTTCAATAAGCACCTTCGCGGAAACGCATATATTAAAAGCTTTCCTGACGTATTAGATGCAGTACTATTTATTAAAATGTATATTGTGTATGTTACTAACAATAACATCTTTTTTTTTAAAAAGGGTGCACCCACGGTAAGAATCATACCCGACGCGACGGTAAGTAATAACCGTTACCTAACTAGGTACCTGATTATCACATCAACATTAAAATTGCTGCAGATTACGGGCAAGTGAGGAATGATGACCAAAGTGTCTACATTTTTCTTGATTCGTCGCAAATTTCCATTTCAGGTTATAAAAATATGAATATTGCGGTTGTAAATTTGGAAACATCAAGGTGGTACCGTGTTTCAAACTTTGCATTCAATTTTCGATGTAGACAAAATATTTCTATTTATAAATAAAATTATACATATTTCATGCATACTTGTATGTATTAGTACTATATTATAATCATATTTATTTCATTCCGCTACGAACAGCTACAAGCTTCGTAGCAGTTCGTAGCGGTATATGCCTGAAATGTTTATAATCCAATAGCGAATCCTACCCAGTAGTTCTAGTCCCAGTATCTAAATCATCAATTTTAGTTCACTAAGAATCTCAACTAAGCATGATTATATAATCAGTCCGACTATTTCAATATTGAGACCGGATTATTTATTAAAGTAGCTTGTTACAAGTTGTTGTTTAAGTTGTGTCGGTTCGGTTAAATTGATTGCTGTTATCAAATTGTTTAAGCTCTGGCTATGATACAACGAAATCGAATTAAATCATAATGAAATGATAATTTTGACTGAAATAATATTTTTTAAACATTTATTTAGGACATCTTGTGAGATGCTAATAAATAAATACAGTATTGTAAATAAATATAGGTTTTTTAAAGCAAAATGGTATACAGAATATATCATACATAGAGAGCGCGTGTTAGCTGTGTCTGTGTGTGTGTGAGAGAGAGAGGGAGTGAAAGAGAGTGTGAGGATGTGAATGAATTAAATTAAATTCCATTTCTTTTATACATACTATAAATATGAAACTGAGTGGTTTTGTAGAATGACTTAACACAATGATGCCAAAATGGCTGAAACGATTTAGTTTCTATCCCATTTTTTCTTAATAATTCCGCTGTAACGCGTTCTAAGTTCTATATTAAGTTCTTTTTCTTAATTTAATTATTCCCTTACACACATCCCATGCACAGGCATAGCTCGTTGAAATAATGTTCATGAGTTACTGTTATATTAGGTACATATATAAAACTTTATTTCATTTTCGCGACTTCATGCTCCCTAAAATAATAAAAATACTGGGAATTAAAACATCCAAAAAAAGTGAATAATGCACATCTGAACGGTTACACCAGTTTCATAGGCCATCTTGCTATCCGCTTATGTCCGGACAAGGAACAGGCACAGGTCGTTGAAATAGTATATAAAGAGGATTAATACATATTTACAGATTCAAAGTTACGAATAAAGTTTGTTTATGTTCGCGAATTCATGCTCCATAATATAATATACTATAGATTAAAAATTTCAAACTAAAAAGGAAACAAAAGCGCTTGAGCAGTTGTGTAGTTGTCTACGTGCAAGGCGATCCGCGTACGGAAGTCGTTTGCAGTTCCGTTCTCTTGCCATTCTCAGGAAATTCTCCACTCGCAACTTCAACCCGTGAAAGAAATACTTTTCCAAGACTTGTTCGGTTTGTCTTTATTAGTCTTTTGATTTGTTGCAACTTCCCTCTTAACAAAAGGATTGCGGTAGAAAGAACATGTAATAATTTAATACGATGTTAAGAGTACATCGATGTTGCGATGTTGTCTAGAGTTCTAAATCTTTTGACGGAGATTTTACTGTCTGACGTATACATATACGTATATCTAGTATGTGTAAAATACTACACTGAGAATAATGACATCAGAAATTTTTTATATATTGTAGGTAGACATATAAATAATGTCAAATGTCATTATTTAAATACTTTTTTTATAGCTAAGTGATCACCACCGCCCATAGGCATGTATAACACCGGACGACTTACCGATGCGTAGCTGACCTTTGAAAAATGATGTACCAGTTCTGAAAAATCGCCTGCGATATCACATTTGTATTACCTTATATTCTTTGATAAATATTAAATTCTTCAGATTTAAGATTTCTTTGAGTATTCTTTACAAATTCAAGTCGAAATTAAATTGTATTCTATTTCTGGTTGTCTATTATCTACTTAAGCTCTCAGTTAAGGAAAGGCTAAGCTCGAATTTAGAAAGCTTAGCGTAAAACGGGATTTAATTTGGAGCGAAATCCCAATGGTATTTAGGACTAGCCTCTTAATAAATTTGTAACTAAGAGCAGAGCTTCGATATCCAACGGGTAACGGATCCAGAGCTCTTTGAACACTGACCATCAGAAGTTGGTAAAGTTAATTTGTTTGGCTCGAGAGCTTGGGCTGAGGTTATATGCAGAGAGATATTTTAAGTGATACATATTTTGAGTATCAAGTTGTTTTAGAATGTTAGGGTTATTTTCAGATTGGAAAATGAGGCGAATTATACCGGATTCCTATTCACTTAACGTGTGTTGGTCGCAACATTGTTTAACATAAAAAAGTATTTATTACTGCTGTTGACAGATAATAACGTTGATTAAAATTAAAATTAGAAATAAAAAAAATCGGGTTTGTTGAGTAATACTACCCACTGCGTTCCGATGCGTCGCGTGTTTGAACCTCATCTATTTATAATTCTATATAATGTTTTCTCTACGGCTGGTCACTTTGCGCATCAAACGGATGGCAGGAAAAATATCGAAATTACAATCAGTTAACGATCCATCGAAACCACGCGGAAAAACAGTAAAGTGAATATTGAGCATTTCGGTTTCAGTTTAAAGTAAAAATATGTTACATATGACAGCACATCATTGACTGATGTTGGTACTGTGGCTGAGATACCAAGTGAGACTGATGTGCATTTGCAAAATCTAACATAAAAATATAATAGTTAAGTCGAAGTATTTTCTCCCTTTTAAGCTATAAACATAATCTAATTATATTTTAGTATCATGAAACTGGATATTGAAATATTAAACAAGGCAGTCACGTCTGTCCAGAGATCGTCAAAGAGGAACTAATCCAAACTATGATTAATTGAATTTGGAAGTGGCTCGTGCAATAGCAACGCGGGTCCAAATCTGTTACTTCAGCGTTCCGACGATACGGAACTCTGTATAACTTGGAAATTTGTTCAAATCCTCTGTACAAGTTATGTTACTTGACAGGTATTGAATTCGATATTACTTGCACAAATCAAAGAGATTTGATGCAAAACACACAGGTATGCTACATACATAAAGGTCGTATAAATATAAATATTTTGTATTATTTGTAGATATTGTTGATGCAATCTATCGTTGTGTCAAAGCCATCTTGATACTTTAAGTTTTGATCTAACTCCATGCAAATTATTCTTCGATCAACAATACACATGCCAATGAAATTATTAAAAAAAAACTTACATTAGATGTATATAAGCAACTGTCATAGTAAAATTGATAAGTAGATACCGCTTGCTGCATTATTGTTTTTTAATTTAATTATAGATAAAACCGTAATGAAAGTATTTTAAAATATTTATTTGTACTAAACTGTTTTTTTGAGGTTCAAATGTTTTTTTTTATGTCCGTGCATTTAATCGAGTGGCATCATGATGCACGGATATATTATATTTTGTAAGGCAAAGTTTGCATTATATAGTTAAGACATAGTGCTATGATTTTAATACTTATATCGATTATAAGATAAAATGCCATATAATACAAATAGGTATTATATGACAATCTTTTAATAAATTCTTTTAAAGTACTTTATTATAAAAGAGTAGGATGTTTTTCATTAATAAGACAATACAAACGTAGATCCCTTATGGTCTATTTCTACACAATAAGCTACGAGTAGCATACGGGGAGCTGGTTTGATACTGTAGGAGAGCCCGTGGGAGATCGTCCTTCACCGATCTGATAACTAGATGAGACGTATTTTTTATTAAATATTTTTTATAAACAAATATGCCTATAATTGCTTGCCTATCGAAAAGTGGTCATGGCTATTTTTAATTAAATTAACTTTTATCGATTTTTTTTTCATCACCTTCATACTTTTGATAACCAAATGAAATTTATTTGACTGATAGTTTTTGATACACAGAATATGCCTACGTATGCTTGCCTACTCATTTCAGTGTATAACTACCTGGCAAGCAGGTGTAAACAGGTAAGTCAAAATAAAAAAAAAAAAAAATAATAAATAAAATTAAAAATAAAAAAAATAAAAATTTAAATTAAATTAAAAAAAAATTTAATTAATTAATTTTTTTTTTAATTAAAAATAGCCATGACCACTTTTCGATAGGCAAGCAATTATAGGCATATTTGTTTATAAAAAATATTTAATAAAATATACGTCTCATCTGGTTATCAGATCGGTGAAGGACGACCTCCCACGGGCTCTTAGACCATACCCCGTCCAATTTACGTCTGACATTTCTGTCTATATATGTTCAAAAACATACCAAAATGAAAAATAAAACTTCGTAGGGATATTAACATCTTACTGCTATAATTTATTAGTAATTATAATGGTCTCGTAGGAAACTAATGCGTTTATTCTTGTTAGTTACGGCGTCCCCAGCTGGTCACTTGTTCTTGTTTTAACAGAGGTCAGCCACAAGTGGGAATAGGGCTTAAGTTTTTGAAAGTTTAAGCGGCTTCGGTATTTACTAGTTAAGTTAAGGGTCAGTTTGGGTAACTTTCGGAAAACACTCGGGAAAACGGTGAGTTATGGGGAGAATGAGAGTATATTGAGAAATTAAAATCAAAACCTTTATAATATACACGGGCTTGTTATCTATCAAAAGATAATACTTCACAGGATTTTATAGACATTTCGAAGTATTAAATAAAAAAATAATTAATTCGTACAAAATTGTACAATTGATATTATTTAGATAATTAAATTAGTTTTATGCTCTAAGAATTTTATTATAATTGGTTATTTTATTGTGTAATTGTTTACCATTTTTGTTAAATGTTATTGTTAACAACACAAAACTTCATTCAAAACAAAACAATTTGGATTCTGTCCAATTGTTTTTAACAATGTTTGAAGAAGTTGAAATCATACTTTCTTGAATGTGTAATGAGCCTCGATAGAATTTCCTATTTAGGAAACTAGGAAATACTATCAGGGCCTAATAAATCTTTAATGAATATGCTTCATATGAATCATAACTAAAGGTCGGCAACACACCTGCGGGCACTCTGGTGTGGCGGGTTTATATACGCGGCGGTGATCACTTACCATCACGTACCGTTTGTCTACTATTATATACAAAAATCATAACTTCAATATAGAATTTGTAATACAAAATATAAATAGATCCATAAACAATAATACACAAGACCAAAATAACGAACAGTTTACTTGGCCTTCCCAACATTCATAGTAGACTGACTGTCTGACGTTATCTGAGAAATAGTTCGATGTTTCTCCCCATTTCCTCCATTTAAACCGTCTTGTTGTCTGACAGCCGTGTTTCTACCGGTGTGTATATTTCGACGGCCATTCATGATATCTATTATATTTTCTCTTTGTGTGTTTGTAATTCACAAATAACTATTGGGTGAAAATAATAGTTATAGGGTCTGTTAGTAAATGTTTTGATTAAATTACCACAGTGACTCTTTATTATTATTTATATTTATGTTAGTCTACTAAAATTTTGTATTACGATTGCTTAAATCCTGGGAAAGGATATAAGGTACATTTTATTCCAATAAAACATTTCGATATATCTTTCAAGGAAAAATATTTTTAGTTCTGGTTATTTTTTTAAATACTCTGAAATTATGAAGTCGAATTTTATTTCAGTGTTATATTTAAAAAATGATAGGTGAGGGTTTTCATGACAAAATGCTAAATTTTTGTCAATTAAAGTAAAACATTGATTTTTATAGATAACAATACAATATAGATTTTTTAACTTGAAAGTTAACATAAGTTGAAAATATAAAAGTTTTTACTTATATTTAGATTAAATATTGTTTTTTATCGACACAGATAGATAGATAGATAGAAGCTTTCGTTTAATATTTATTTTTAAAAGTGCCTTAATCATATTTGATTACGAAACTGTATTAAAGCATGTGGCGTTGGCAATAACCATATACCTTTGTTGAAAACAGTTAAAATTTAAGCTCATTCGATTTCAAAAGCTCAAAAATACAGCTATTTGATAAAAGATATTTCAACAAACAGATTTTGTATTAAAATATGGCATCAGTACAAAATGCAGTTCACGTGTACACGATATGTCATTCACAGCACATTGAGGATGGACTACAGTGGCGAAGCAACACACTGCGAAGCCCTTCGTTAATTATCATGATATATGGGGCCCTAAAAAATAATTATGATTTAATTATTGACGGCCTCTATGGCTCAGTTGCAAGTTCGTTGCGTTTCGTTCCGGGTTCGAGTCCCGGGGAAACAATTAAAAAAAAAAACATTTCGGTGATTACCTGCCTGTATAGATTCATGAAACAGGCACAGAACTGTGTCTTCCCCATAAATCACTAAAGGAACCGGGAATTTACTACCATAATTTGCTTATGGGATTGTATATGATAAGTATTAACTTGGATTTTACGTGTATCTATGTATGATCTGCAACTTACGAGTATCATACATAATATGTATATTTAGGACGCAATTTATATTTTTAATACATTAGTTATTTTTAATTTTTTCCTAATTCATAATGCTACACAAAATGTATCTATTTATTTTAAGTATACGTTTTTCTATCGTTAGCATCGTTGAAACAATTGCCTTAAGTAAGACTGAACAATAGCAGATAATGTTATTTCGATTTTTTTAGAATTTGAACTAACAATCCTGCCACCGCTACAGTACGATCAGTACCGCGGAGCTGTGCAAGCGACACCAGGCTACTGGCTGCATGCTAACACAATACCCTAATCTAAATATAACTATGTGGCAAACAAGCATTTCTACGACATAAAACTCTTTTCGATGCTAATATTTGAAGGCAATATAACTTAAATATTCTTAATATATATTAATATACGTCTTTCCCATCTTTTTTTTTGTATAATGTAATTATGTATTATGAGATGTTTGTTTTATATATGTATTTATTAAGAAGGAGCCTAAATTTACATTTAATTTAATCACACAGTGAGGTCGCAATATAGGGCTAAAGGCTCATATTCACTCAGAAACCTGTGTTCTAAGAAACCTCCATTAAAATTCTTATATCATCTGTGACGACGGCCAAATTATAAATAAATTATAATAGTAAATAGAAATGATAAAAAAACCTCAAATTATTATTTAATCTGAGAAAAAACTTTCTATTGGTGAAAGTCTTTTTAAAATCGAAAAGTTTTTCAGTGAAATTGTAACAAACAAATCTTTCCTCTTTATAATATTAGTATAGATATAGATAAGTTAAAATGTGTTATTTATATGTTTTTACGTCCCAAACGTATCGCCATAACACATTCCCGATTCAATAGGATCGTTTAGGCAGCGATCACGTAACGCAGTGTCAGAGTAATGACTGTTTGTTTAGGCCGTGTCTACATGTTGCGGTCCGAGTGTTGACATGGCCACATTAGCTAAAATCGACATGTCCTGACATTCCTTGTTCACTGTTATCTCTGGTAAACCGGACGTGATATAACCTGCTACTTTTTAATGATTGCTAAGACCAATTATTAGATATCAGATTTAGCAGTAAATGAACCAGTGCATTACTTGAAAAAAAAAAAAAGATTTGTATGAGTTTAGATGGTGTAGTAGTTAAAGTAGCTAGCCAGCCACTGCTGCTACGGGACTACCACACAAGCCCGGATTGACGATTTACGACGTAATCACTGACTTATATATTTTATTTATTTATAACTCTTTCTTAGATTATTTATATGTAAATAATCAAAGAACTCTTTATTGCACTTGAAAATATAACTACCTACAACAATAATAAAATGTATGTAGACATTATTATATTTCTTTTTAATACATTAATTAGGCAAAACATGGGTTTGGGCTTGTATGGTCGACCCGCCACTGCTCACTAGTAACTAATGTTTCACTTAGTACAAAGTCTGTTGATTTCTATTCCCATAGTCAGCCACAGTCCGGACTATGGATTGGGTATAGTGGAGTCCGTTATTTATGGTAATTATTAGTAAAAAAGTATTTCTATAAGACATTAATTATTACTTCTTTTTATATGTCTACTTATAATGTCGTTGATATATGTATCTACTAAAATTCCAGAAGCAAATGAAAGTAATTACTAAAATTTCCATAAAACACTGAAAGTAAAACATAATTTTCAACAACAATCAACGATATTTAAATGTTTTGCAATAATCTATCCCTTACCCCTTTATAAAACCGTAATTACTTATATATTTTAAATAGATTGTAATCTCAAAAAATAATATCTTTATTGTCAAAATTATTTCGTTATATTAATAGGCTGCAAAATATTGTAAAATGTAATTTGTTATCTGACTATTAACGCATAGTCACGTATGTACATTCGAATACGAAAGTGCATTTAATAAAATTTAATTTGCAAATTAGTGAAAAACATGCAATACACTCTATTCAGTGTTTCTCTGATTATAATATTATTTTCTGTGAATGCCATTCATATGTGTGTATGAAAAATTTATTTAAAAAATACAAACAGGTAAAACAACATACAAAATTTATATCGTTATTATTAAAATTATATGAACATAACTTACTTATACTTACAGTTTTATGGTCTAAAGAAGATGCCCACTCAGCATTATGCTCCGCCAACTACGGTTGCTAAGCACTGATTTTTGGCAATACCCCGATTGACGCTTGGAACATCATAATCATACCCTTAATGTATACCTACAGATGTTCTAAATACAAATCGTTTTACAATTAATATTAAGTGTTTTAAAGTTAAAGACATTATGTACGTACGTGTACTTACGAAAATTTGACTGAGTCAGCAAATGACCGACAATAACAAATTCAGTCGGTGGCCGCAAACGCATGTTGTTTTAGGCCGTACAAACAAGGTGCAGCGTGACCGGTGCTAATACTCTGTTTGCTGAACGTATTTATGCTACGAGCCGACGTGCTCGAATAATTACCTCGTTATAAATCATAACGCTTACTTCACTTATGTCACTCGAGGTTACCGCAACGTTTTGATGTCAGAGGCACGACCTGCGAGAGAGTCGATCCCGTCTAAGTTGTGATAAGCAACACAATAGGTATTTTACGTTTTTTTTAATTTAAAAAACCAATAAAAGCGAATTACCTCGGTAATTCGGTAACTCGGTCCCCTAGTGGGGCATGGGGCAGACCCATTTCTGTATCTGTTTCATTGATCATTTTTCTTTACACTTGCCTGTAAAGAAAAATGATCAGCCTTCAGTGCCCTGCCTGACCGAAACAACTTTTTTTTTAATCTTGTTTCCCCGGGACTCGAACCCAGGACCTCCGGTGTTAACGCATCACGCTTACCACTGAGCCATGGAGGCGGTCCTAAAAACAAATAATAAATATTATTAATGTTTATGTACTTGAAAAAAGAGGTACATTTATGAAAATAGCCGAAAACGGATAGTAGGTATAGTTCGAAAAATGTAACGTAATTTTAAACACAAAATTTATTTTTTAATGTCAGATATCGACAGACGAGCATGAGATTCACTTGATGGTAGGTGACACCTCAGCCACAGAGCATCAGGCAATGATACGCTGTCGACCTACTTGTGAGCAGACGTAGCGAAGATATGCTTATAGAGACAGTGAGATTCGAATCTACACAAGCAAGGGCGCAAGGTGCGTATAGGTATATCTACAACGCGCCAACGATTCGTTATATAAATAAAAAGTTCCTTATTTGATAGTCTTTGTTCTCGACAATACTGAGAGTTTCTGTATTAAAACATTCTCATATGTATAGTATATTTGTAGTTTTGCGACTTTTAATATTTTGTTAACTGTTTACTGAACAAGTGAACAGGCTTTCAGATAAGGACTCGGACGTGAGTTCTATGTAAACTGCCGCATGAACTGCCTGAATCTTATAGCAAACAAGGTGCCATACCTAGCTGGAAGGATGCCACAGTGACTTAATGTTTCATGGTGTATAGAGAGACGAAGATGGGTTTGAATTAGATTGGACAATAACAATTATATTAAAGCTTTTTTTTAATTATTTTTTTATTCGAAACATACAAATGTCTCTACTTATTTATAAGCTTAAAAACATGATACATATAAAGCATCTTGTGTGCATATAAAGATATCTTGCTTTAATTAAAATGATATATTCTGTTTTATTAAAAACACTTTTTATTATTTTAGTTTCTGTATTTTATTCCTTTACGAATACATGTGTATATTGACGAATTTAGATATTATGTTTTTGGATAACTCAAATTAATAATTAGAAAACAGATTTAAAAAATAATTAAGTATAGGTAATCAAACATAAGAACAAAAATGTATTATTAATCTAATTTAATAAATGTTCTAAGTTTCTTATTAAATTAATATATAGTATATATGAAAGGAAGAATGAATCAACGTATATACATATTATATAGATGTTACTCTTTTAACTACTCAGCCCAAAAAGTAAATTGGCAAATAATTGGATATTTTCAATATGCCCTAGGTGAAATTGTACCGTGAAAATGAAACTCGTGCAAGTCGAGAGGTATCGACTTTGGCTGAATCGATTGAAACGTAACTATGTTATACATATTATACTGACCTCGCTAAAGCTGGAAATTGAAGTTTATTAATTTACTTACTTTAACTTACTTAAATTATAACGTTTGACGGGCTCGTTGGCGCATTCGACAGAACACTAGCCGTGCGTCTCGATGGGTCATGGGTTTGAATCCCACCCGGACAACATGTTTATAATGTTCTGTAAATATATTTATTCCACGTCTGGTAACTCCCGAAATCGGAACGTTGAAATTCCGACCGGGTAACGAACCACCGTTCATAGATGGAAAAACCGTGAGGTGCATGCGCGATTCGGTTTCAGTCGATTTTGAAATGCTCGAAGTAAAGAGTGGGTCGACAGCGCATCATTGACTGATGTTCTGTGGCTGAGGTGTCACCTACCATCAATCGAACCTCATTCTCGTCTGTCTATATCTAACATAAAAAAGCAAGTAAATAAATATCAAGTTATAGTATAGAAAGCAGATGATTATCGCCCCAGATATGATAAGATATTTATTTGGCATTTTAGGTTTTTTTACAGCAACTTTATGTAATTGTTATAGTTTAGTCAGCATAAGTTTTAACCTAGATTTTTAACTTTGCAGAAAATTATCTAAAAAGAAAATGACATAAAAAATATTAGATAGATAGATAGATTAAATATTATGTACACGTCTAACATTTAATTATACCTCGATCTTGAAAGAATTAAGACATTTAAAAAAACGTCCGTATGTTTAAAAATCTCTATATTTGGATTAATGTAAATACTAAATAGTCGAATCAGTAGGTACACAACACAAAATATATTGAGATAATGAAGCTTTATTGGATGTTGAATATTCAGAGAAATATTAACAATTCCTTATACAGTTGCAGATGTAATCAAGCATGGGCTTAATGACCCCCTTTCTAATTGGAGTTTAAGATTTGGAAGCCATTGTCTTACATATTCATAGAGGTTCAACACCTTCGGGCAGGTGCCTCTAATTTATTCAAGAGGCAACGGACATGCAAATTGCTTGAGAATATCGGTCATGTTTACGTCAGATTTGAGTGAAAATTATTGCGGATTGGCTTTCTGGAGGCCATATCAATATTCGTTAAGAGACGGGTACCGAATTAGATTATTTGCTTCCGATTTCATCAGGTAACCTTCTATGAAGCTATTTGATATTGCTGTAGTGGTATTATGTGATAATGTTTTGTTTAATACAAGATATATTTATGTAGTTTAATCATACTTCTGCGGTCTACTTTTCAATTAAAATATATAAAGGTAAAATCAATATTATAACATTACCATTAAGTAAAATATATATTTCATATATAGAAATTAACTTTAGAAGTAACCTTACTTAACACATTAATTAATACTGGAATTGTTTTCGATGGAGTCTGTTTGAAAACAATTTAAGGAAATCATGTGAATAGTTAATGTGTTAAGACAGTGAACACGTCAAGACTTCAAGACCCTCTTTCGAGTTTCTTACACGTGTGTCTTACTTTGTTTCAGCAATTAACACGCAATAAAATATTCAACATGTTTATCTTCACATTCGATATTAAATGTATGGAGAGTAAAATTTAAAAAATATGCTCTATATAAGAACTTAATTCAAAAAAATGCATTAGTACTACATATACTATTTCTTTATAGGCACTTAGGATGACTAAGTGTCTTACCCAACTAAAACATATTATTTATTAAATCAAGTTCCCTGGGATTCGAACTGCATACGAGCGCGCATACTACTGAAGTGGTCAAATATATCTGCATCTGCATGACTTCCTTATATTATAGTCTGTTGCAAAATATCTTGAATCATCAGATATTACAAGCTATTTTATAAAATACTAGCAATGTGCCCCGGCTTCACATGGGTGCAGCCTAAGTTACTGGCCGATGATGTAGCTTTCTATTGGTTAAAATCGGTCCAGTAGTTTTTGAGTTTATTCATAATATACAAAAATACAAAAATTGAAACACAATACAAATCTTTCCTCTTTATAATATTAGTATAGATTTTTCATAAGGAATCAAAGTTATATATTATATTAAAGTATTATAATGTTATCTAAGGAGCTAAGGAAAAGCTTCAACAATAAACTACGCTTATCAGTCGCACAAGTAGGACGGCGAAAGGACCAACTTGCCCCTACAAGGGACGGCTGAAGGCTAAGTGAGATCCCACTTAAGCAATTATCTAAGTCAAGGTGCTGTGATCTATGGGCGGCTGGGTACATGTCTGTCTCGTAATGGCTTCATTTAAGATTCTCTGATCCTTTGTATGCTGTATCCATATGCTAAATAAGAGGGAAACTGTTTGAAAACTTGTTTTGTAGAATGCTGCTAGAAATAAGCCTATATAAAAGAAACCTATGGCTGATGTATAAATGCATCTTTTATATTGTTGGTTTTAGAAATTAGAATTGGATCTTTTACTCTAGTAATTTACTGCGGAGTTTTTGGTTGAATCTATTCCTAAAATTAGAGTTGAAAGTTTCGTGTACGCATAATATGTACTTTAATGTTTAATAAATGCTAAGTAATTAATGTTTCCCGATGTGATCCGCATTCAAAAATAGCGTATTTTCTATTAGAATTCCAACAGGAAAACGTCCTACTTATATTTACGAGTATATAGAAGTTCATTAGAAATAAGAGTCTGGCATTTTTGGTGACGTATCTTAATTTAAATTAGACAAAAACTGGTTAGATTCGAATTTTAACATAGGTACATCGTTTTGACAGTTGATGTCATTTTTTGACGTTGTGGTTGTGCAATGACAATAGATAAAATGTGTCATGCGACGATTCAGCGCATATAACCTTTTTGTTTTTATGATTTATTCATATGATTTTTCTACATATATATTATTAATGAATAATATCGTTATCTCATTACTAGATCTAGAATAAGGTAATAATTACCTCTAAATTGAACAAATCTACTTCACAAAAAAAAGGGGTTTGTAATAAAAAATATTGGATGCTTCTTGTTGTGTATGTCTATACTGCGAAGGAATGCCTTTGAGACAAAGTAGACTGTTTAAACTGGTCTAGTTGAAGTGAAGAGTCTCTTCACAGAATATGCTTATTGCTTACTCGCCGTCTGATACTCAGGTAACTGAGGTAAATTCAATTCGTCTCGAGTCCAATGTCTAAGGATAAATAATAATCGATACTTATAATTACCCAGTAAAATATCTTCATAACATAATATATGAGATTTGTTTTAAAATATTGTCCGTTAACTAAACTTCGTAAAAATCCAGTGATTTTTTTTATCATTGGATTTTCACGATATATTTACTAACGACGCGTCCGGCTCGGCACGGTGCGTATTAATGTGAGTTTTATTTAAATTTTATAATTCCGGAAGCGTAAGTCTTACTTGGTGGAACGTATACCAGACCGAATACCACAGTTGTGCCCTATCCTTTTATACTTCGATCTTTCGGAAATCTATAAACTGAATCTGAAACCCATAGTCTGCATTTCACGGATTTTGTATCTGTGGGTTTCGATATGAAAATAATATCGAAAACACGAACGGAACGCCTGCATATAAGGAAAACATGATTATGTAGAGAAAATTAAACATGTCACACTCGGTGGGATTCAAATCTCCAACCCATCGGATCTCAACGCACTAATTATTCCATCTATAAGAACTATATTCCGTCTGTAAAAATCGTATAAATTCAATGCAAAAAGTTTATTTATAATGCAATACAAAATTTTACTTACAAAAAAGTATAAATAAAAGTTGGAAATTTCGTCTAAACAAGAGTAATTAATCACAATTACTGTCGAATTAATTAGCTTTTCCAAATCATGAAACATTTAGAGAACAAACCGTTTATTGCGCGCCGTTTCAAAGTTTTCCTTTGACGTTGGTCTACCTTTCCGAATATCTAAACAATCGCACGCTTGTAAAGTTTCAACTTTTCAACTTCCAACGTTAGAACTGCTCTGTTTCACTTACATTTCTAACAAATATCTTGTGTCGTAACTGAATATACTGTTTGTAAATACATAAGCTGAAATGCATTTTTAAATTTACGATAGTAAGAAAACAAAAACTTTTAGAATTGTTGTTTTAGATATTTTCGTAAATTGGCTTTTAGTTTACTAACAAATTATATTATATAGCAGTAATCTTATGATTACTGCTATATATGATTATATACGTGAAGTTACCAATTAAAAAGGTTAGTTACAAAGCGAATTTTCATAAACATAAATTAACACATCAGTTTGTATTAGGTACCTCATATTAGAAGCAAACTATTTGTAAAAGTACTTGTAAAAGTTTACTAGATTAAAGATACCTATCTGAATTAAACAATAAATACTTCATTTTCAGTTGTAGTTTCAGCGTAAACTAAAACGAAAGGTTTAAGTTCACAAATCATTCAACTCCACTCAAGTTGTAGGGGCCGCAATTAATTCCTGATTGATTCACAAAGCTAGCTGGAATTCCACCTCGCCCCCACCGACCCTCACACCTGCCCCCACGTGAGCATCAGACAAAGATTTCAAGTTAACGTCAGTTAAGGTTTATTGTACAAAATTTATATCAAACTTTGCTTCGTAGTTGTGTTGTGGACTCGTTAAGACGATTTTGTTGGCAGACATTAATTTGTACAAAATATATAATATAGAATATTTACATTTGTTAATATATAAATAATTAACAACTATATATTGTATTATAAATCTCCTGATTTTTTTATCAAATTAAGTAAATAATATCTCTTAAAGTTGAAGATCAAGAAAATGACAATTTTGATTACGCTGTAACTTTTTCGTCGGCGATCATGCAGAATGAAGTTGTGTTTTGGCAAAAATGTGAAAAGTCCAATAAAATATTTCCTGCTCTTCGTGTTTTCGTATTATTTTACCTTTATAAATACCTGAAAATATCCCATAAAAACATTGAAAGTCAAAAAATACATGAAAAATACAAACACATTTTTTACATTAATTATTATTATACTATTGGGCAAAAGTGCCTACGAAGACATTCAATTAAAAATTTACTAGGAATTGCAATAATCATTCTTTGTGTTCACTATTCTTTCAAATTTCGAGACCGAGGTTCTAAATTAAGTATGTATGTAAAAAAAATACAAAATGCTCAAAATGTTTAAATTAATTTTGTATCAAATAAAATAGTATACGGAAATTCGTCGTAGCGCGACCGTACACGGTAGGATGATGTGATAGCGGTAGAACTGCTAAGATATTCCGAGACGCTGCGAACGTTTGCGGCCGACGCTCTATTATGCACGAGCTATGTATTCCTTTCTCTTCCTTCATACATTATAATGTATGTTCTTTAAGAACTATACGTAATTACTGAAATAAATAAATAAAATATTTTAATATGATAAAATTACAAACATAAATATTCTGTATTTAGGTTAATATGTATATCAAAACTCCATGATAAATTATATGTAGCTATAGATGACTCAGCGTTTCAGTCGTTTAGGACACAAGGCTGATCATATAATTGGCTGTGACGAAGAACAGTAAATGAAAAAGATAGATATGTATTTTTCTGTTACATGCTGGGTACATTTGGGATTATGATTATGTCAATTTAAAAAATTGTAAAGGTAGGTAGATAAATACTAAATGTAGATAAATATTTATAGATGGAAAGTCGATAATCGCTTTTTGGCTAAAGCCCAAAGGGCGTTCATTTCGGCGATTATTTTTTATCAATTATGTCTTGAGGTACCTACATACCATTAACGCACGTTTGTCATCTGTTGTCATAAAACTATGTATTCATTTATGTAAAATTATTTATATCATTAGTCTTTGCTTATTTTGTATACCTCCAAACACTTATAAGCTAACATTAATATTTACCTTTACTTATTCATCAATAAGAAAGAAACCACAAGCTGTATACAAAAGAATTAATAAAGTCAAAAGAAACATTTTAAGGACTTTAAAATTCTCAACATTCTAAAATCATGTAAACACGTCAGTAAAAAGGTCATACAATCATAAATAGCAGATAGAATATACATATAAACGGCCACCGAATAGCAAAAAGCCGACTTCCGCTACGACATTCATACAACACAGGTGCTTGAAAAACTCGAGTTTTGTGTAAATGAAGGAGGGTAGACAGGCACGCATATGGCGGGAGGAAGCGACGCGCATAAATCTGCGCGACGGTGGCGCCGTGGCCGGAACAGGAAGCGCCATCGTCGTTTGCCGCATTGTGATATCGGCCGCCGGGCCGCATGGACGTCTCTTTGTAAATGCCACTTTATGGACTCGTTTAAAGATACGACGCCTTATCACGCCTGAAAGGCTATTGTCGCGCCACCTTTGAGAGTGGTCGTCATTTATCCTTTACCTGGATGGAAAAGTCATTTTAGTTTATGGCTAAGATTGAAAACTGAATATATAAATCGATACCTCCCACGTAAGTTGTGGTAACCAACAAAGTGTTTTATGTTACGTTACGATTTTTAAAACTGTGCTGTTCGTTTTCTGTCTGTCTTTTTATAATGATACAACTGTAAACGTCTTGTAAATATATAATAAAATCAATTTTTTTTTTTTTTTATTGCGAACACATACAACAAATGAAAACACGCGGAATCCTTTAAAAAACGGAAAGCATCATCTTTGTTGGTTACCACAACTTACGTGGGAGGTATCGAAATATTCTTTTATTTATTTATTTAAATCAGGCAACAAAATTATCATTACATTAAAAATTGGCCCATAATATGTACCTTATAACTAAATACATATACCTATATAAAATAAAATAAATATAAATTTTATAAAAAATAATTTGTAATATCGTTTATATATATGTCTGTACCTCTATATATGTCACTGAATACCTTCTAAACAGCTGGACCGATATTGATGTAATTGTTGGATTGTTTTCGAGGGGTGGAGCACCTAGATGGTTTAGATTAACTATTAGACCCGGTAGGTGGAGCTGCAATAGGGTTCTAGAAATATATATATATTTTTTAAAGCTGACGTTTGGTCAGGTCCACTAGTTGACTGTAACATATTATTTGCAATGGATATAATATTCTGGAAATGTTATAAATAAAAAGCATAAAAAGCATACAAGTAGGCACAGCAATCATAACCACATATTTCATGCATCGGCTTCCACATAAAATGTATTTTAAATCTTCAGAAATGAATCGTTGTTTTTATTTCGTAGCACTGAAATTAAAAGTACAAAACAATAGCGATAAACGCGTATGCAAATTGAATTGTCGAGCGCGGAACGAACATCGTCAGTGGCACGGATTTCCTGTTGATTGTTGCTGATAACGCACTATTTGTGGTCCCCGGGCACGATTCTCGAATTTAACTTTATTGATCATTTGCTTTAATTATACTTTCAATGATATGACTTAAACATTACGCTTATCACTATGCACCTTTGGCATTGAAGTGTCAATACAAAATTATAGTTTTCATCATGAAAATTAGCACGTATAGTATTTTTTCACGGAGAAAGATTTTATGATATCTACCTTGTTATTCATCACACTTCCGCTAGTAAAGTCTAAGTTTAGTTAATTCTTAATATTTTTAATGATATCTAATTAAATAAAACTGACTAACTAAACTCTAATGCAGGCTTTTTGAATTAAGTATATTTTATTTCATTAATAAATGTACCATGTACCTACATCGAACATATCTTATTTTTTTAAATATTAGATATCGATCGACGAGCATGAGGTTAACTTGCTGGTAGGTTATACCCCAGCCATAGAACATCAGTCAATGATGCGCTGACGACCTACTTTTTACTTCAAGCATTCGGAAATCCGTGAACTAAGACTGAAATACGCAATTTGCACTTCTCGGTTTTTTTCCATCTATGAACGGTGGTTCGTTACCCGGTTGGAATTTCGATATTCTTTCCACCCGATTAACGCCCGAAGTGACCCGATGCGGGGAACATACACTTATAGAAAATTTATAAACGTCGTTGCGGTGGAATTCGAACCCGCGACCCATCGGTGCGCAAGGTAAGTGTTCTACCAAACGCGCTAACGAGACTGTCAAGATTCTTAGACTGACTAGACTACGACCAGTGTTCGCCTCCCATATACTATATCTATGAAAATATGATATAATAATTAACTGTAAGGATTAACTCTAAAGGTATTACTCATACCATACTCACATAGTAAATAGCCGATAATAGAACTAAGTTTAAAGATAAAGCATTATTATCTAGTGAGTAAGTTCGCGCCTGCCTCAATATTTATGAAGGCAACTTCGGCCTGAACCATCATCAATCACAAAGTTATAAATAAAACAATAAAAGGTAAAAACTTACTCAATTCTGAGGGTCGACTACTTTACTCCAGAGCGCAATATTGGCTAGGAAAACTCACTTATTGGAATAATATGTAGATTATAATAATATAAGAAATATTGTGAGGGACCCGATTGCCCGCGTCAATAACTCTTGCCGACTCGATATTGAGGTTCGTGTATCATGTTTTGTTATTGAAAAAACACTTAGTAGGTACTATATTTACATACATTTTGTACTCTATTTACTATATAGGTAATTTGTATTTGGAGCATCTGTATACAAATGCGCACAATCAGTGCTGTATGTTGGTATAAGTAGACATAGATTTGACGGGCTCGTTGGAAAATTAATTATTACAATATCATATTTTTTGTGTAATAATAGTTTTGTTTTTGGCTTTAATAGCAATAAATGTTTTTCATTTTCTTTTTCATCGTACGCTTGTTTTCTTTATTTATTTAATACAAAAATGTGAATTTATATGACATTGAATTGAAGTATAGACAAAGTATTTGTGTGTCAAATACATACTTTTAAACCTTATAAAATACATTACTTTAAATATTGGCATTCAAAAAAAGGCAAAATTTCGGAAAACTTCGGAACATCTTTTCGTCCAAAATACCCCAGTGCCTAAAGACAAAAGTCTTTGAACAGTGTGTTCTACCAGCGATGACGTACGGAACCGAAACGTGGTCTGTCACGATGGGCCTCGCACAAAGGCTCAGAGTCGCTCAGCGAGCTATGGAAAGGGCTATGCTCGGTGTTTCTCTGCGTGATCGAATCAGAAATGAGGAGATCCGTAGTAGAACCAAAGTTACCGACATAGTCTTGCGAATGAGCAAACTGAAGTGGCAATGGGCTGGGCATATAGCTCGCAGAACCGATGGCCGTTGGGGCAAAAAGGTTCTCGAGTGGAGACCACGAATCGGACGACGAAGCGTAGGACGGCCTTCCACAAGATGGACAGACGACCTGACGAAGGTGGCAGGGAGCCGCTGGATCGGCCGTACTGGAAATCTTTGGGGGAGGCCTATGTTCAGCAGTGGACGTCCTATGGCTGAAACGAACGAACGAACGAACGAAATATTGGCATTATCTAATAGCGAAAAGGCTAATCGTGTACATCACCTACTACAATATCGCATTGAAATATATTTAATAGAATGTATTGTAATTAAAGAAAAGAAAATAATTGATATCTATCAAAGTACATCTCATTTCCTTTAAACTACACTAAAAAGTCCCGCATCGTTAGAATAGTGCACGCGGGGAGTAGAAATAAGTTATTTATGATAAATCGTATAAATCATTTTCTTTAACGCGCCCTCACTGCTTGCGATAAAAGCGAACGAATAAACTTTTGTGTGATTCGTAAACGAGATACTATTGCGGTTGTTGCCAGTTACAGTTGCTAGTTTCCCAAGAAAACATTATGTGGATAAGACTGATTGTTTTTTTAATAATTATCTTTAATATTGTCTTTTATTAACGCGAGTATCACACATTTAAATAAAATACTGTATACCGGATTAAAACGCGATTTATTATTCATATTTAAATAAAATACTGTATACCGGATTAAAACGCGATTTATTATTTAAATTATTTATCCCGACGTTTCGGATGCTTTTCAGCAACCGTGGTCGCGGGAGACTGAAAGATGACAGTTGTCTTATATTTTGTTTTAATCCGGTATACAGTATTTTATTTAAATGTGTGATACTCGCGTTAATAAAAGACAATATTATTATTTATATTGTTTAAATTATTTATCCCGACGTTTCGGATGCTTTTCAGCAACCGTGGTCGCGGGAAACGTCGGGATAAATAATTTAAACAATATAAATAATAAATCGCGTTTTAATCCGGTATACAGTATTTTATTTAAATAATTATCTTTTTTTTATGTCAGATATCGACAGACGAGCATGAGGTTCACTTGATCGTAGGTGATACCTCAGCCACAGAACATCAACAATGATGTGCTGTCGTCCTAATTTTTGCTTCGAGCATTCGGTAATCCATAGATTGAAACCGAAACGCGCAACGTGCACTTCACTGTTTTCAATTCTATGAAGTCCCGATTCTCCTAGTGGAACATGAGGCAGACATATTTCTGTGACTGCTTCAAAAGATTTCCCGAGTCTCCTAGTGTGGTGGACATATTTCTGTGGCTGCTTTAGTAATCATCTTTTTTACATAGTAGACGATCAGCGTTTTGTGTCCTGCCCGATCGAAAAAAGGGTAAGTTAGAATAGATTTGTCATCTAATTGTTATAGTTATGTTCCACGCCAAGGGAAAAAAGCATTGTAGGTATATATACATTTTAAAACGATACAATAAAAAATATAGTAACAACATTGACATTTATTAATTTAAAATTAATTTAATTGTTTTTGCCCGTATTTTGTTTGTTCGTCACTGTCGCATTAGGTTTCCTGCAATAACAGTTAATATCTGTATTCAACAAATCAATATTAATAAACAAATCTGGTATGTCTTCACTATTTCCCACTTAGAGTTGAAACATTTTTCTTACCTCATCTTTCGGCCTATATGCCACTTGTAATGCGTTTAATATTTCATGATACCGCTCCGAGCTATCGATATCTGTGGTGTCATAAATAACGAACAAAAAGCGGAGCCCTTGCTCTGAATCGAACCTATAAATATAATATTAGCTTTTAGATGCGTTTGAAAACATTAAAGCGGTCTAGTTTCATAGATGGAAAAACCGTGAAGTGCATATTGCGCTATTGAGAATTCCGAATCCTCGAAGTAAAAATTAGGTCGACAGCGCATAATTGACTGATGTTTTGTGGCTGATGTATCACCACAGAACATCATCAAGTGAACATCATGATCTTCTGTCGATATCTGACATAAAAAAAAGAAAAAGTATGTATCTAATCGGGTTTTGGCTTTCTAAACGGCTTTTTAATATTTTCATTTTTTTTATAATATTTTGTTTCATCATGTGACGGCTGTAAGAGTAAGTCTAAGTATAATACTCATTCCTATGATAAAATTATAATATAATGATCTTATTTTATACGAAAAAATTTAATTAAACTCTACATAAAAGGATAAAAATTATTGATAATCAGTTCAGAATAAATATAATTAAAGTTATCTGAAATCTCTATATACCTAACATCAGTAATATTTTCCACAAATACTCATACCGATTTAACATCAACATAAAGCGATAAACCGCAATAATAAGTATACTCATAGGTTATGGCTAAAAGCCTGTGCAACTATTGTTGACTCAAATTTAGGTGACGTTTGAATTCAAAAGCGCTAAACGGTGGATTTATCGTGTGTTTCCGATTAAAATCGGCAAATTAACGGCGTCGCGCCCACGCTCGCTTCTATTTGTTGGATTTATTTGAATTTGAATCCCCGGTTCACCTTTTTGACGCATTTTGCACATTGTTTTTGCCATTAAGCATTTGACGGGCTTGTTGGCGCGTTCGGTAGAACACCTGCCGTGCGCATCGATGGGTCGTGGGTTCGAATCCCACTGGGACCACATGTTTATAATTTTCTGTAAGCATGTTTTCCTCACGTCTGGTAACTTCGGGCATTAATTGGATGGGAGGAATATCTAAATTCCGACCGAGTAACTTGCATATTACGCGTTTCGGTTTCAGTCTATGGATTTCCGAATGCTCAAAGTAAAAATTTGGTCGACAGCGCTCATTGACTGATGTTCTGTGGCTGTGGTATTACCTACCATCAAGTGAACCTCATGATCGTCTGTCGATATCTGACATAAAAAAAATTAATACTATTGGCACAGATTATAATATATACATATTTTCTTCAAAGACTTTCAACATTGTTTTATTCAATCTGTGGCAAATAATACGCCTTAGTGCTAACAAAAGGACAATTAAGATGGAATATTCACCTAGTACTCAGGCTTGGATATTGAGACTAAACCTTATCATCCTTTCACATTAATAGTTTTGAATAGAGCGCATTCGTTGTAGCGAAACAAGTTAGTACTGAATTATGCGTCTAATTAAAGTTTCACACTTCATATTGTTATATCAATCATAAACTCTATCTCATTACATATATCTTTGTATCATATCTACTCAAAAGCTTTCTTTTGACATTATACATACCCAAATATACCAATGTTTTCACAAACAATGTTTGCTACCTGACTGTACCCTCACGACCTGAATAAAAGCAAAATACGTTTAGTATTTCACTGATTGCCTTAGTGGTGCAAGGGGCAGACATATTTCTGTGTCTGTTTCACTGATCAGTTTTGTAGGCAAGTCGGTGATCACTAGGGTGCACTTAAAAGTGTAACTTCACAAAAAAATGAGCGCTGATAGTTTTCACCCAGGTTATGGGTATAGTAAGGTAGGTTATCCTATGGAGGTATGGCCCCCACAACCTGGGTTAGTCCTTGTTAATTTATCCATATGCTTTACATTGATTTTTAAAAGAACAATATTCAAAAAGTAACACGTTATTACTATTATCCTAAATCAATATTAAACATTAGAAATTCTAAAGAAGGCTCAAGCTTGCAGCTGACAAACGCTCATCTCGATTTACGAGCACAAATCAAACATTTAGTCGGAGGCTGTAAATCAGGCTAGCGTTGAATTTATGGCGCGTATCGTGGATCTGTTGTTAAGCATGACTAGAAAAAATGTCTCGAAAACACATTGTTCGGATGAAATTAGGAAGTATTATCTTTGTCGTGCAGAAATATTGTTACTAAAACTATCAATTAATTAATTGTTACGAAAATAAATATAACGTTCGTTTTGAATAACATTTTTTTTATCCATATGCATAATTTGTAGAAGCGACACTAAGCGATATGAATATTATTATTAACTGTTCCTTATGCATTCGCCTACTTGAAGTTGACAGACAAGTGCATCACAGTTCATACAGAAGGGAGTATAATAATAATTATTTAATGTGTTACCATTGACATAGTATTAAATATTGTTGATCGAAGTGTGTTACACTATATTTATTGAATAAGTTTTGATTTTTATTTGGCAACATACAGCTAAAAAAACTTAAGAGTGTATAAACAGATGGACAATTATAAGGTCTTTTTTTTCGTAATCAAATCAAATCAAATCAAAATCAAATCAAATCAAATCAAATCAAAATTGCTTTATTTAGCCACAACAAAATAAAAAATAAAATACATAGAAAAAATACACTTGTCCTTAAAACTAACACATTTAAAATTTAAATAACGCTCTAAGAGCAAATAAAAGTAAAAATAAAAAATTATAAAAATTCTAAAACATTAATAATAGCAATAAAAAAAGAACAAAATAGAATAAAAATGTGGCTAAAAAAGACAGCCACTCAGCATTTGCCACATCATTTTTCAATGGTGTGGCGCTGATTTTCAGTGGCTGCTCAGTTTCGCTTGGAGTGACATAACAACTGAACACAAAATCCAACATACATAAAAAAAAATCAATGTTTAGAGTGTTGCTAGGTCTATTTAAGCATCTGAATAAGCCTCCAAGGGTCTCATGAGTAGATGTTGCATCTTACCCGACGGAGTAAAATATTAGTCTTAATTTGAAAAGATATGGGCAACCTTACGCCAAACAACTCAAATTCTCAGCAAAGGCAACTCTAGCAATATCAATGTTAATGGAGTAATCGATGTCTTCTACTCACTTACTTAGTCCGTTCGTATATTTTGTGCATCATGTGTTATATTCGGGCAAATCTTTAGATACATACATATATGTATATTAGCTTATCCCTCGTGCTATTTAGCCCATAATTAGTTAAGTCGTGGATAACTAATAGAATACATACCAATTATTACTTTCGCGTAGAGAATATTATTAAGTATAGCCGAGTAGGTCCTGTAATGGTTGTTCGGTATAATGAATACTGTGGATTGCGATGTTTTCATAAAACTATTAGACGGTAGGTACCGCCTGAATGTCTCTTTACAAAAGCGTGCACTTAATGGATTTTTAAATATCGCAGAGAATGGTGCGGCTTCCACACGTTCATGAACAATGGCTCGGAAAGGGGGAAAATACAATTTATTTTCGAGTTAAATCTTTTGTGGAAATAATATGACGTTTCTATTTGAAGTTGGCAAGTGATTTATCGGCTCTCTTGTTGTGGTCGTGCTTCGTACAATCCGTCCTATAGAGGCCCACAAAATTGTTTAAATTATTGATTGATATGTCAATTTATAGTTAATAGCTATAAAGGATAATGATATTTTTTGTATACAGAATAGAGGTCAAACTAGCGTGTTGTTCATTGGATGGAAAGCCTGGTGTGGGCTTCCGAAGTTAAAACATATGAACAGTTATTTTCATAAATGTTCATATGTTTTTCTTTTAAGATTGGTAGAAGAAAGCCAGTTAGTCCTCAGGAGGCTTTGTCCATATGTCAACAATTTGATAAAGTATATTTAATATACTACAGTAATACGAATTTACGCGATAGGTGGGCGATTACAGCGTGAGTCGAATTCATATATAGATTGGTATAAACATATAAATTAAATCATTTTTATTGGGGCCGGAGGTTAAATAAAAGAATAATTCCGACAAAAAATGTTAAATAATTATCGATTATAAAGAGTTGTCTGACGCTCAAACAAAAGACGAATCGACGAGATTTTAAAATCGCGTAACTCCCATTTCACGTAAGAGGTATTACTCTATTTTACACACAAGCTTTCTCATTAGTTTTTGATCTCTTACCCTGAGGCATGCTTGGCTATTAGTTTCTTCAGTTAAAGCCTAGCAAAAATATTTTTTGTGAACTTGGTATAAAAAAAAAGTATAAAACTCGACCCTTTCATAGCGTTTGTTAGTTAAACGTAAATAAAAATTAAACTTCGTATGTGAGAGCTCGATTTTAAACGGCGCTCTCTACATAACTTTAGCTCGATACAGAAGTTATATTTTCAATGGAGAGCCGAATGGAAAAAACTCCATGCGACGTTAATTCAAAAAGTTGTTTTCATTACGAAATGTTCTCGTGGTACAGTGCTTCGAGTACTCTTTAACTTTCGTATTCCGATATTCTAAAACGTTAACACGTTCACTCGACTCGAATTCAAATCAACTCGACTCTTATTTTGTAAGAAACTAACAACTTTGACATAATAGTGTAAGAACTTTAGGAAAATATTAGGTCTCAAAGCTTATTTTTATTTGTATATTGCTTGTATATGATCAATGAAAGGGATCATATTATCCTCACTATAAACTGTTATTGAGATACTACGGACATCTAAAATGTGAGGTACTTTATATCGGTTATGTGTTTTCTAATATGTAAAATAATAATCCGGATTTTTTTTAAATTATTTTAATAGGATAAGACAAAAAAGAGACCTAAAATTAGGCACTATACATACAATATTTTTAATAAATATATTTAGTTTATACGGTTTTTATTACGAAAAAAGGCCACTAATGCTTATAGAGTAGAATTTAAGTAGGCTCTTTTCGAGAAATGTTTTTGAATAAGGTCAGTAAAGCTTTTATCTAAAAGAATTTAAAGTCGAGAAAAACAAATGAAATGACGTTCGCAGATAACAGTAGCCGCGAACAATTGCTGCATTCCAGCCTGCTAGCGTTTTGCAACTGGCGTGCTCTTAGCTGTTTAACAATTGCTATTTCATTTCTATGTTTGGATATCCTCATTTTTTGTAAATAAAAATATCTAACATTATTTTCGCTTTTGTTTAATATTAGATATCGATAGTGCAATGAACCTGCAACTGATCGATGAAGATGTATTAAACATTGCACCAGAGAGTTATTCAATTAAGATTACGTATCCTAACACTTTTAATCTTATCCAATAATAATAATGTACTATTAATAGTTAAAACTCATAACTGGGTCAAATTGTATGAATGTTTTAAAATAATTTAAGTTTCTTACTAAGAAATTCTTCCTGCCCTGTGCCCTATTTGGGATCGACGCAGTATGTTCTCTTTTTCCATTCTCTTCTTTCATTCGCCATATCATCAATCACACCTTTCAAACACATATCACTCTTCACACAGTCAATCCATGTTTTTTGGCCTCTCTCTTCCCCTATATTCATATTCAAAACTTTTTTTTTCATCTCTCCTCATAACATGCCCATACCAAACTTCCTCTAATATAGTCATTTCTTGAATTATCTAACCTTGTTACTATTTTTAGGAATTATAAGTAAATAATAAAAAACATTATACGTAATGTTGACGGGCTCGTGGGCGCGTTCGGTAGAACACCTGCCGTGCGCATCGATGGGTCGTGGGTTCGAATCCCACCGGGACCACATGTTTATAATTTTCTGTAAGCATGTTTTCCCCACGTCTGATAACTTCGGGCATTGATCGGGTGGGAGGAATATCTAAATTCCGACCGGGTAACGAACCACCGTTCATAGATGGAAAAACCGTGAAGGGCATATTACGCGTTTCGGTTTCAGTCTATGGATTTCCGAATGCTCGAAGTAAAAATTAGGTTGACAGCGCATAACTGACTGATGTTCTGTGGCCTACCATCAAGTGAACCTCATGCTGGTCTGTCGATATCTATCATAAAAAAAAACAACATAACACTGTTATGAATAAAAACATAATATTACGAAAAGACAAAATATTTTATCTCCAACCGACCCACATACTACGAAGCAGAGGCACACAGGAGCAGTGGGTGAACTGTCACGCAGCCGTGCCGAAAATTAAAGGATTCCATCCGTCCAAAACAAATATACGAATATTTTTATATTTTATTTTGTTAAATAAAAAGTCTCCGAAAAAGGTGAAACGAGAGCTCGCAGGTGGGAATTTAAATAATCTGACAGGGATTAAAAGGAGAAATATCAGCTTTTGACCGTCGCGGCGAGATTATACACATTATGTTATGTTGGATTTGAATTCGAGGTTTTATAATTTAAATGAAGGGGATAAAGAGCTATGCTCTCTGTGTGTTTGGCTTACTTTGTATTTTTTCAACCCTACCTGAATTGTTAGTCTAAATAATTACAAACTTTACCCACATGACGTAGGAAATATTCATGCGGCCATTGCTGGCAACGGAACGGAAAAGATAAATTAAAATTTTGTTTGTATGAAAATGCATTCATACAGTTGAAAAAAATATCTTTAATTAACCAAAATATTATATACAAAATAGATTAATATATAGGTATTTAGGAAGAAATCTTAAGTGTAACCACAGAACAGACTTGTTCCGTGAGTGTAACTCACAAAAACTTAAAACTGACCTTTTATACTCCCTAAATATCGTAAAATCATGTTTAATTTAAATTTTCTTAGTAGAATTTATTGTACACCACTCACTAAATTCGTCACTAAATCCCAATCGGAAATCTATGCATAAAATTGCGTAAACCACTGAGGTTAGTAACGTGCCCGAGTTGGCTAAACGTCAACTTGATTAATTGCACTTTCCCCTACGTTATTAACATGGTAATGGTCCGCGAATCGCTTTCTTAGCGATACTTAATGATACGGGATTTGCGGGATGATTGCGCGGGATAACGTCCAACAACTTAGGTTATCTTGTGGCTACAGCTTTTCGTAAGCTGATTCGAAATTAGTAGCAGTAAGAAAATTTAAAAACTGTAGTATTTTACACAAATACATAATGTTCTACTAAAAACTACATAAGAAAACTATCTATTCTATGTATATTATTTTATAGATCTTCCATAGGATTAATTAAGGCCGTGTGTTGATATATTTATTAGCTTTATTGAAAACAAAACAACAACGTCAATAATTATAATATATACAGTACAATATATAATATGAATAAACATTTCACAGTGTTACATGCAATTATTCATACATCATAATTCGATCACCATCAATACGTAACTGTATGTTACTATTACAGAGACCAAAAAATCATTTAAAAAGCTCGTCCCTAACTGAAATATGCTATGGTAAACCTAAAAATGACTATAGTTGCGTCATTCATAACAATATGAGTTTCGCTAAAAGGTGCTCAACGAGTCAAAATATTTGTTCACCTATCCAGCGTCCCGAAGGACTGTTGTTTCTATGAATAAAATAACAATTATAAGTGATCCCCGTCCCGACGGTGCGTGTCTAATTCCGTTTGAAACAATATTCATCTGGCTATTCACTAGTGGGACACATGATGCTACAGCCTGCGCAACAATTTTGCAATTTCATTCATATTAATTAATTCGTAGCACATTACGAATAACCAAATGAATTTTAAATGTAACTATCCGATTTTTATAGCATGGAAAAAGTTTCATAGATTTTGATTTTCGAATTTCGAATATTTACGATTTATTTAATCAAAATCTTTATAATTTCTTCTGTGCTTTAGTAATTTGGTAATTCAATTGTTTTTAGTGCTCTGATAGCTTATTTCTCTTGGCTATTATTATTAAATCAAATACGACCTAGACCTGAAACTTATTTATAATAACTGTGACGTACATATCACTAAATAGTATAAAACAAAGTCGCTTTCTCTGTCCCTTTGTATGCTTAAATCTTTGAAACTACGCAACGGATTTTGATGCGGTTTTTTTAAATAGATATAGTGATTGAAGAGGAAGGTTTATATGTATAATAATAACAGTTTTTCTGTAGTGTATTTAGTATCAGCATTGCACCGGTGCGAAGCCGGGGCGGGTCGCTAGTTTACGTATATATTGTAAATGTATTTTTATACAGTACTATTAAAACCTTCACTTACTATCCTTTATGAACACAATCCGTAAAATAAGATAAGTTATTAAAATCTAATCTAAAATATCAACATTACTTACTTACATATCACCCGATGTTCTACGAACTAGAAATCCGTGTGTGTATTCATATAATATAGAGTTTGTTCTGTACGTCATTCCTCCCGTTATTTGATGTGGGATTGCGACTCGTTGCCGAAATTTAGTTTTGATGACGCTCGTGACGATAAGTATAAGGGTGGCGGATTAGGGATTAAATGTTTTACAATTAGTTATGTGGCTACTTAGCAGGCTTATGTAAGCAAGTAAATAATCAATTCATTCGATTTATGAAGACCAAAAAATCTTACAATTAGTAAATGCGATATATAGAGAAATTAACTACTCACGTGCGAATATAAATTCGTAACCACTCAGTAAGCAATAGTATTCCGGTGTTTGTAATTGATTATCACTTATCTATCATTAATATACTTAGTGTAGATTAAAGCCTAGTGATAACAATTTGCAAATACAACTTATTTTTACGAGTATAATAACGTTTTTAAGTTTATAACTATAAACAGTAACATTTTAAGCAGTTTTGATTGACAATAAAGTATCTCAGATCATATTAAGGAAAGATAAATTTGTTTTGTTATATTAGAGATGTAAAATCAAGATTATTTTAATCCTCCCCCCATTCAATTGGTTGACACAAATTTGATAAATATTTGACGGAATATTCAACATGGAATAGTAGGCCACTAAAATAACCACGTTAAAGACGGCAGTAAAAAGAGAGCTGTAAACTTGTTTTTACTTAGAGTTCCTTTTATAGGGAAATAACCGTAAAGAGCGAAGTTTAGTGAACGATACGCGATATCAGTCGAACGTCGAACGTAACCCATCTGTTTATCTGAACGGGAAACTTTTGAGGTAAGGAAAGGTTGAAAAGTTAAGACTAATATTTAAGAACGAGAGGGCATGCATAACTAAATGTATTATTACCATTTTATTTTTTATTCATAGAAGTGTTGCCAGAAAAAGTAAGAAGAATAAAAATAATTAATAAGCATATAATATAGCGTATTATTGAACAGTGAATCTTTTCGGTTAATAATGTGTACAATTTTTATGAAAGTGGCAAAAAATTATTTATTTGTTTCAGCGTAAAAAAAATTGTTTTGTTTAAAAGTAAAATATAGGACTAAACAATAAATTGTATCACAATTTGAGCGCCTAATAAAATAAGCTTTGCTATTTATTACTTTTCTTCCATATTATATAAGTACTTATAGCAAACGAATATCCTGAGATTATGTTAAACGTGTTATTCGAAAGAAAATATAAACAATAATCACACGATCCATCATTCAGTATAGTTTCCCCAAATCCACAACAGAGAAATATGACCATAAGGTTACTGTTATTCAATTTCCACTTATCTCATTTACCGATAAGCGTTCGCCATCAAAGCCCAGCAAATATTCTTTTTTCTCGTCAAAACTTCACCCCTCTGCGGTAAATGATCGAGACGCTTATTATTTGGCGTGTGCGCAAACATTTAGCGCCCTTATCGCGGCTATTAAAGATACGGCTTCATTACGCCGCTGAAAAGGTTGCGAATATACCCGCTATTGTGTTTGTGTTTTGTTTGACTCTTTTCGAACAATTATTTTCCTCGTTTACAGTCGTTTTTTTATACAGTAATGTTTTCAATTATCCGTTTCGGTTTTACAATGATTGTTGACACATATAATTCGTTCTTATTTCAGAGCTTCGGTTTGGTAAGTATCCATAATATATCCTTTCCTTCCCGCCTAGCATGACCATCAATAGATATCTCGCGGGCGTGTGAAGACAAAATAAGATATCTCGATATATTATGTCTCAACATCGACAACTTTGATAGACAAGATATCTCGATCTCTACTTTTGACATTAGAAGTTTAGAGTTTTAAGTGTGTCATGTCAAAAAAAAAAAGCATGCACTACACTACAACTAATATATTTAAAAATAAACCACGTCATCACACATCTCATAGTTTATTATTGTACTGGGGGTCCAAGATACAAGCTTGCTTAGTTTGGGCCCCAAATCTATTGTATAAATAACTTGTAATTGTAAATATGATAAATAAATAAATATAGGCTTTAAATGTTGTTTCTTTTGTATTCACAGGTGAGTGAATAATTTGTAAATATATATTTTTAAATTAAATGTAAATTAATAGATGTTAGACCCGGAAGACATAAAGAGATAATCGATTAAAACACGAGAAAACGGTCGACAAAATTTAGTCGTGGATGTCATGCTAGGCCGGCTTATCGTCACATTCAATTTTGAATCGAGTTATTAGTCATAACTTGTACTACATTAAGCGGCAGTATGTGGGTAATGCGTTTTATTTCATTATTTATTGTATCAAACGGGAATTTTACGCCATTTTTACGTCCCCGTACCGCCATTTAGATAAAAAGCTGACGTTCATTTCCTAAACGACGTAATGGGTACTCTTTCGATGTTTATGTAAAAGGCATGTATTATGAGTAATTTGTAATTTAATATATTCTTTCAAATTGATTAATATTTGTATTTCGCTAAGTAAGCAGAGATTGAGAAACAAGGCTTCCCTTATGAGTTTTGGGAACCTATTACGAAAGGATTTCAGGGATTTTTAAAAAATTCCATACAACAAGCAGAATGGAGGTTATTTTTCAAAATTGAACAAAATATCTTAATTTATTAAATGCCGTTCTCTAATTAGTTTTAAATGTATATTGCTAATCGTTGCCTTTTTAGGGCAAAATATTATTAGACCATAATGAAAGGAAATTAGTCTGGTAAGATGAAATGCTTAGTATAATGTGTTAGTGGCGGTATATTTATAACATGTGACGTCACGCGCGGGTCGAGGGAAATGAAGTGGAATCTTTCTGATAACGCACACTTTGATATTTGTGTATTTCATAGGGTGGCACAAACACATCTCTAACTAAATGGCTCTTAGGGTTGAGTTCACACAATGTGATGTAGGTGACATCGATAATTTGCTGTAATGGGGTGTAAGTGCTAAATTGAATGTGTTTAAGCACAACTTGACGTTAAATTCATTGCGACTTTTCCTCTTAGAGATAATTATTGAATATTCATGATAAAAATAATTAATTCATAGAGCGTTTGTGTATTTAAATTTGTATGGAATATCTCAATCGTCAATAAAATAATGTAAGATATTATTTACGTGTTTGTAGCCCTAAGTAGTATATAGTGTAGTATATCGAACTCTATGGGTCTTCTATAGTTGAAAATTCATATCTATACCAGCCGTTTATAAGGTATATTTGAGATTGATGAATTAGCAAAAAAATAATATGAGGTATCCAGTCGGGTTTATTTAAAAGAGATAAACAAGGCAAGAGACAAAGCTGGAGACTGTCGCTTTAGCAAATGTTACAGCATCGAATTATAAAATGATATAAGTATTGTATAGAATATGTTAACTTATAGTAAAATATTATATAAGACAAGGTTATATTCTCAAGACACGGATTCATCAATCATTCATTAATCTTTCTTTCACGTCGAAGTAATACACTAATAATCATCTCTCCAGATAAGCTTTGGGGAAGCTGCGCCGGTAGTACTATAAATAATTTTATATGTATTTATATTTTAGATACAATATAATATTAGATATTTTTTTTATATATCTTCATTAGAATTCTAGTATTTATTTAACTATTTAGGTATTATATTCAACGGCTAAATATAATGTTGTTGAAAAAGATATTTAAAAGTTCTCTTTTAGATATCTATATAAACCCCCAAAAGTTTTATAGAAATCATTCCATTATTTGATTTGGGTAGAAAGAAATATTATTCCCACCGTGTCTTTGTTTTGACATTTCTATAAAATAAAATGACTTGAGCGTTCAAACAAAAGAAATAAAATTTATCTCGAGCAAAACACCCTATAAAATGGAATTGTCTCGAGAAGTTTATAAACCTGATAACGACTAAAGTTGTTCGGTGTTTTGTTTCTATGCGTATATAAATGTGACCAGCGTGAATGCCCTCCCGCTCTCCTCTCAGTGGTCTTGTATAAGATAAGAAGAGGAAAGCTGCTTGAGATCGATAGAGCTCTTGTTTAATTGGACGTGTTGTACCTAAATACCCGATGAAGTAAAAAAGAGAAATCCAAGGAGTGTCGGTCTCATGCTCCGCCCTTCACTCGACACGCCCACTAAGATGTTTGCTCTGAAGGACTAAAGTGAGACATTCTTTAGTCCTCGGGTCATACAAATAACGCTAATAGTCCAGCTATGTACTCGTGCGGTCGTGTGAACCTTTATGTGTGTGCGTTTAGATACAGGCTACCAAGCATATAATATTAATATAAACATCCAAATAAAGTTGAATGATCCAATTATATAATCACGTACCTTTATTTGTGTGCATATACATATATAGTCGTGCTATATGCTAACATACATAATATGTATCATACTTATGAATATAACTAATTATAAAGAAATTGTTAAAAATTAAGACAGAGAGTTTTTTTTTATTGTACATCGGATCTTATGAGGTTGTGGAATAATCCAAAAAAAACATCGCCGCTCATGAACACCAGAAGATTTAGGGATACATTTAAGTTCGGAATAGGCTTTCTTTTTGAAGGTCCCTAAGTTCGGAAAAATTGCTGGTGACATTTCATTCCACAATAACGTTGTGCGTGGAAGAAAACTGCCTGAATGCAGTACTGGTGACAGTTATAATTTGTTTAAAAATATTATTGAAGCAGCTATTATACGCTCTTATGTAAGCAGTACGGATAACTGATTGTAACTGGGCAAAACTTTGTAAACACAATAAAGAGTATCGAAGTAGAATGTAAAAAAGTCTAAATTTCAATATATTGTTTATCGTACCGTAAAAATAAACAGTATTACAAACAATTAATCTAGAGTAGTACATTTTGGTGGCCATATTGTGAGACAGCGATTTCTTCCAGGCAAACTATAAATAATAGGAAAAAAATTATACATTAGTTACAAATATACTCAAAGTTCAACCACCTCGTAATTATGAACTACGTATACTTAGATTATTATATACTTGTTATTTATCAATAATGAACTACGTATACTTAGATTATTATATACTTGTTATTTATCAATAACCCCTGAAAATATCAGAAAACAGAATAATTTATATAGGTATTTAAGATTTTCTCAGTCCAGATCCTAACAGGAAGATTACTTCCGAAGATTACTATCGAGTATTAACGTAGTATCGTATTCTATCAATATACTATATATTTCGATTTCATCGCTTTAGGTCGTAAGTGTAATTAAAATGTTCCAAACTATTTAAAGGTTTTTTTTAAATACATCATTAAACCTTGAATTAGTGGTTTTGGAAAAATCCGTGAAGTGCATATTACGCTTGTCTATAAATGTTGGAAAGTGATGGTGAATGAAAGTCGAATGCTGCTTGCTCACTAATGTTCTTTTACTGAGGTATCACCTGCAACCATTTATTCATATATTCATTGCCCATTTATTAGTATTTTAATAGCCCATTTTTTAAAGTTACTATATTCACCTTACGCGGTCTTATTGTTTTTATTATTTTCTTATTTTTTTATTTTTGTTTGTTGTACCTTTGCTCGAGGTTGCTGGCAGAATATCAGATTCTTAGTCCTTGCTGGTGAGATGGTAAACATTATGTAATTTTTTTATATTTTGTAACTACTTAGAATACCATTGTCTTATTCCTCGCTGGCTGAGCCAGTCACCTTTTCAACATGATTTCATATTTTGTAACTAAGTTTCTTTTTAAAATGGTCCTTCCTTTGTTTAGTCTGTAAGTCTATGTTCATAGTTTATAAGTTTGATTATATTAATATATTGAATAAAAGATTTTCTTATCTTAAAGCCAAAAAACACTTTAAAAATACTTCACCATATAAGTTACACACAGATACAAAAATATTATCAAAGCAACTGAAAGCAGTAAATCTTTGGATTGTACAATAATACTTGCTAGAAATCGGATACTCGTTAAATTTTTAATTCTATCGGTCGGCGACGCGGCGCTGTCGTCTTCCTGTTCGTTGCTTCCGCTTGAATTTCTTTTTTTTAACTTGTATCTCCGGTTTACCATCGAAGCCGATGTCACGCAGGATTAGACACGAAAAACGAGGTTATTTTTTTTTCGTGGTAATCACTGGGTTATTTAGGATTTTTTTGAGAATTCATAAGTGTTTATACATGTGTTGTTTATTTTATCGGAAAAGTTGTAGTAATTTTGATAATGTAAGTTAATAGATTAATTTTAATACCGTAAAATACTGAACAGGTTTGGACAATGTATAAATTTTTTTTTTCGTGGTAATCACTGGGATATTTAGGATTTTTTTGAGAATTCATAAGTGTTTATACATGTGTTGTTTATTTTATCGAAAAAGTTGTAGTAATTTAGTCAATGTGAGTTAATAGAATAATTTTAATACAGTTAAATACTGAACAGGTTTGGACAATGTATATAAAGACAATTATTGTTATATGTGTAGGTACCAGTACGGCCTATGTACATGAATAAAAACATTAGAAATCTCTTGAGTTTTAACTTTAAGTATTTGTAAATACACATATCAATGGTGGTTTATTACTTGGATGGAATTTCCACTCTGCTCCTCTTTTATGCTTACAGAGACTTTCAGAAGGCAAAACATTTTTATAAAAATAGTTATGTAGACCTAGCAGAAGGAACCGCAAAAGGATTAAAAATGAGTCATAACCGACTTCAAAAATGGAGGAGTTTCTTAATTCGACTATGTTTTTCTTGTATATTTGTTACGCGATCTTTTTGTCAATTATGGATGGATTTTCATGTATTTTTTTTCTTGACCTACTGGTCATATTTTTAATATTTTTATAAAGACATAATATCAATATCATAATTATAAATCCCTGTAAAAAAAATTAGTTAACTCATGTATACTCATAGAAACATTACAATAGCTTAATCTTTAATGTCGTAACAGATCCAAAAATGAAAAGCTTCTAAAATGGCCAGCACGATCAACGTCATAAATGAGTAAAGGCTTTCCGCGATTGTTTTCCGGTGCTCGGAGTTTTTTCTCGTCGGATGAAAAATCCGTCTGACGGATATTATCATTAATTATGGACCCGGAGGTTTCAGGGGACTCGTTGCTTTGACATTTATAAATTGTAACTAACAATTTTAATGTACTTTATAAATAACACCCGGCTTTGCACGGATGCAATGTAGTGAAAAAATTAAATAGCCTGTGTTACTTGCTGATAATGTAGCTTTATATTGGTGAAAGAATTCGGTCGAGTAGTTTTTGAGTTAAGTCGTAACAAACAAACAAATCTTTCCTCTTTATAATATTAGTATAGACTAGCTGTCCGACCCAGCTTCGCACGGCTATACTATTTTTTTATATACATATTACATAATATATATAATTGTAGAAGCGTTATGCTATTACAATCTGAATACACTCGCGTTTATAAAAGACAATACTATTACAATCTACCCAAAAATAAACAAATAATGGCTAATGAGTAATTTACATCTACTTTACTTAAAAACTAAGATAATGTCAAGTGTTCATAATTATTTTTAGAGGCACTTTGTTCATATGTCCTTATCCAAGCACTTAGGTACCCTTTTTTTCTAAATAGTTCACTAACATTACACTAGCTCAAAAGGTTAATATGACTATACTTATAAAGAAAATAAGACCAAATCCAATTTTCAAAAAAATAGAAAAAGAAATCTAATATGTACTTACGAAACGAAATTTAGATATTCATCACATTTTAATGAAATATTGTATAAAATCCTTTTTAAAAATGGAATTTCTTTGTCTAAATAAGCCGGAATCAATAGCACAAAATGTTTTTGGAACTAGGTTCGGACGCTCAGTAAGCGTTCCTCGGGGCGATGTATCTTCTCGGCTCACACAAATCAAAGCGACAAAGAGTAGGGCCGGCTAATACTTCTCCCTGGGTACTGAATGACCCGATCGGATGGATTGCCGCCACTGTATTTAGTGGCAATAACCTTACAATTTTAAGTTGAGAATTTATAAGAACATCTATTTATTCGCTATTTTGTATAATTTTGAATAGAAAAACATTTTATACAGGACTTGAATTGGAGTTAGCAGAAAAGAAAATTTACTATACGTTTTTTTTATTTTAATTTATTTGGTCCACAACTCGAGGTTACCATTTTACATATTATATAAGAAAATACCTATGTAACATACACAATTAAATATAACATGCATAGCTCAGAGCCACAGAAGTGGACAAAGATATTCATAGGGTAAAGCATTATATTATATTTTATACAACGAATGATATTAAGTAAATAGTTACAAAAATTAAAATATCCACATATGAAGCTGTTTTATTATTTTTTATTTAAGAAAAATAAGAATTAAATGCAATAGGCCTACAACGTTCTTTACTCTTTACGGCGCACACTTTGGAAAGTCCGGGCGTAGCGCATAATTTCGTAGCAGCGTAGCCTTTTCTACAAAAAATAAAATTAATTCTAAACTGCAAGTGTTATTTTGTTTAGTTTTCACATCTCACTTTGTTTTTTTTATATAATTAATTAGGTATATACATATTATATCACTCAAGTAAAGCTTTTTATTTTTGAACATATCATTAAGTTTTTAACAACAATACTTGCAACTTGACGTTTATCTGTGATTTCTAAATAATTAAATGATAATGTTGTAAGTTGTTTTTTAAATAATGTTAATTTTGCACGCCCACTGTCTGTAGCCACTGGATTCTTGCAAAAAATGATTTTGATTATGAATTTGCCTGCTACTGCTCTTTATACTTTTTTCTTTATGAGCTAGGCCTCCTTAATACATATTGTAGCTAGGAAACCAGAGTCTCACTTTTTGTACATAAAAACGGTAAAAAAAATACATATTACAAGTCTTGGTCAAAACTAAGTTTCATACAAACTAACCCATCTAAGATGTTAGCGTACCGTTTTGTCTGAAGTAGAGACAATGATTTGTGTGTGGGACGCTCCCTCGGGCGCTTTACCGTATTTCGCTAACTCCGCTTCGCAATTTATGTTGAGGATTTTGCTGTCCACTTCAAACAAACATTGTGTTAAATTATAATATCAACCCGTCTCAGATACTGTCACTTTAATGTGTACAAAACTATGATACATATGTATATATACTTATAATATGTCCGATATTAACTTACATATGCAGGTTATATTTTGGATATCTTTGTTAATGGAACTGTTTACAATGGTATATTTTGTGCTTTATAAAGAGAAATGATTTTAAGTTTTTATTTTATTACATAAAAAAAATATTAATTATGAATTTAAACTGTGTTATAATGAATAATTAACAGTTTTGGTTAATACAGAATAATCAAATTTTTATATAATTTTTCATTATGGAGTGTAAATTCAACTGATTTTCCTACAAAAAATCGTTTACAGTAAATAGTCAGATAACCGTATTTAAGTTGGAAGTCGTTTAGACTAATAAGTGTTCGTAAAGATAATGCATTATTGAATTGAATCGGATAATAAGTAATTTTTTTTAATAATATCGCTACTCGCTCAGCTCAATACGTATAATCGGAATATCACATCATTTACAGCACGAATGGTGGTCATTAGTTCCGATGTGCGTGCGAAGCGGAAAAGTTGTGATCGCATAAATCCTACCAACACTTGGCTGTTCACATCGATATGATTAATACATTAGAGTGGTGATACTTCATCTATAAGAATATATTGCTTTCGCTTCATTAGTGACGTTTTAGTCTCAGGAACTCCGTGACTCATTGGTAAGCGATGTGTTTAGCACCTGGGTTCGAATCACGGTAAGAACAATTATTTCAATCGGGCCGGCACAGTATGCTGATCATCTACTTGCCTGTAAACAAAATAATCAGTGAAACGGACACAGAAATGGGTATGTCCCATATGGGACTCATAAATTCACTATCGATTATATTTTGCCTATTATTCCCCGACAGGTAAGCGGTACGTGCGCGTTTATCACTCGAAGTTCGATTCTCGGGGCAATCAATGAAAAGAAAAGAATTTTGATTCGGCATGGAATAGAATTTTACACAGGACTTATCTGCAAAAAAAAAAACGATAAAACAGTCTCAGTATATAAAAAATGGCGCACTAGAGCACACGGTAATTCACTACAATCCATAATTTATTACTAAGTAATTCTGATTCATGATCAATCGTCGTTGAATATGATAGTGGATGGGTATAGGGCAAGAGGGAGACCAAAAAAAACCATGGATTGACTGTGTGAAGAATAATATATGTTTGAAAGGTGCGACTGATGATATGGCGAGTGAAAGAAGAAAATGGAAAAAGAAAACATACTGCGTCGACTCCAAATAAAAAAAAGGAAACAGGGCAGGAAGAAGAAGATCAACCGTCATTGAGAATGAGATTAGAGAATGTTCACTCATCATTCTTATTCATTTCAATCACGGCAGCATCGTAATATCTGTATTAAATGCCGTGTCACACCATAGTACGGAGTGGGTCCATCCAGAAATGAATGATTTGCGCATTGACATTATCGTTCGATGTATACCGATAAATAAATATGGCGGGAAAAATGGCGTCAGTTTATCAGGCGTTGGAAGTGGACGCTGGGGACGGTCGCCGAGTAATAAATGTTATTAGATAGCCCGTGGGCTTAGTTGCAGCTATGTTTTTTCGGACTTCTTTTGGGCCGCGGGCTTTTGTTTAATGTGTCTGGGTTCGAGAATAAATTGGTGGGGACGATTTTAAATGAGCTTGGTCAGGTTAAATTCAGATTTGTTCTTTTGTAATTAAGTGTTATCTTTAAGTGGATATTCAAATGACGCAGTTTTTAAATTTTTTGCATATATTGCAAACGAGCAGACCCGACAGATGTTGTCCTGCCAGAATGTTGAATTCCAATTCTATTCTAATATGTCTAATATCACTAACTTACAGTGGACATCAATTATATTACAATTTAGCTAAGTGTAAGCCTGCGTGCCATGAACTGTCTGAATTACTGAAAATGACGGAGTTCCGAACCTAATATATTATTTAATTAATTTTCTGTATTAAAATATATTTTTTTCCGTGAAATTTTAAATATTTATTCTACTATTAGAAATGGAATACAAAATATAAGATATAATTAAAATAACGCGACTTTTATTTTATTTTGTATACTATTTATATACACTATTTGACACTCATATCAGACTTGTTAATGTGTGTTAACCTGTGGCAAAAGGCCAAAGAGAATATTTGAATGCAAAAATCGTTGAAAATAATAAAACATTCACGTAATAATTTGAGTGGTAATTGAACGATCACGTCCATTACAAAAGATACGAGGATAAAAACGGTTCGCACAAATAATCGTTATGTTTGCTCAACGCTACAGGCTGTCAAAAGCATCGGTAAACGATCCTCTTCGGTTATTTACCTGCTACATGCACTGAGCTACAAATTGGCAGATGCGATATTTGCGACAAACTTTTTGCAGTTCTCATAGGCCTTATGTAGAAGAGATAAGGTGTACTTTACCATGAATAGTAGCTGTTTGGTTTATGTTTGATAGAACGCTCGATTTGACTTCGTCATGATTGGTTATAGGAGGTTAGTCTATTTTTGCTATTATTTTGTGTCTTATTGTGTTAAGATGTTTCAAACATTTGTAGAAAAACAAGCAATTGTTTAAGCATAGATTAGTAAATAAATATTGAACAATGCATTTACTATATTTCATTTCAAACTAATGATGTAAATATAAGTGGGGAGAAGTCATCAAAACCGATTTCTATTTGCGTCCCTTTAAAGTATACTAGCAACGCGCCCCGGCTTCACACGGGTGCAATGCGGCTGTCCCATTTCAAAACCCAGTAAGGGACATTTTTTACAAAAATCGTTTTATTGTGAAAATCTTGCTAACTCAGTAAGTTCCACCCAATATAAAAAAATCATCAGTGAAAACTCATAATTAACAGACATATTTAAACATCGATACCTAGTAAGTGCATCATTCACTGCGTTGAGACCACTTAAAAACCTAGTAAGTAACTTTAACCATTTCAAAACCTAGTAAGTCTCAGAGACTTACTAGGTTTTCATATGGTTGATGCGCCTTACTAGGTTTTTGAAATAGTTGAACACAAAGGAAGAGAGAGGAATATATTATATATTTTTTAAATCCTTTGATTAAAAATTTAATTTATTTGGTTTTTTGATTTCGTATGATCGGTGGTCACCCCAGAAGGCCAAGGGAAATATTACTATTTACTTATTATTAGGTCTTTACGTATGAAATTGATGTTTTATATGAAAAAGCAAAACTATTTTTTTTTCTAACATTTTTTTTATTTAATCAATCAAAGTATGTAGCATTGTTATCTATGCATTTTTGCCATTTTATAGGAAGTTCATTGATTCCTTTGCTGTAGAAATTGCGGGTGCGAGAATCCATAAAGTATTTAAAGGCGTCTTGGACTGCCTCGATTTTTTTTCCAAATAATATCCAAATAAAAAAATATCCAAATCCCGAAAAAAGTGTAGTGATAGTCGGTTCGTGCAAAGTCATTCCAATCCCAGCTCCTCTAGTTTTGCCACCGTCTATTGTGCGGTGTGTGGTCTAGCGTTGTCTTGAAGCAGTAATGGGCTGAAGCAGTTGACCAATCTCGGTTGTTTAACGGCTAGCTTTTCCATCATGGTTTCTAATTGTTGGCAATACAGAACGTATCCGTAATCTTCTGACCCGATCTTAGGAAGCTGTAATGGATAACGCCAACGCTGGACCACCAGACACTAACCAGTACCTTTTTTTGAGTCAACTTGCGCTTGGGGCTCGATTTGTCTGGTTCTCCTGGGTCTAACCACTGTGATGAGTTTTTTCGATTATCGTATAGGACCCATTTTTTAACACAAGTAAAGATAAAATTTAAAAATCCCCAAGTTATTGTGACGGTATAGTAACGTGAGGCAGCAGTCGACGCGTGTTTGTTGGTTTGCTTCACTTAGTTCATGCGGTACCCATTTTTCAAGCTTTTATACTTTTCCAATTTGTTTCAAAATGGTTTTATCACTCACATCGAAGCCTGCAGCTAACTCCGACGTGGTTTCAGACGGATCCGCTTCCACAATCACCTTCACTTCCTCATTAACAACGAGGGTCTCCGGCCGTCCACGAGGTTTGTTCTGGATTTTAAAAACGTACCGTGTTTTCTTTTACAGTGGTGTCGCCGTTCACATCATTTATCCTTCGAGCTGTTTCTGTAGCGTTACGCGCGTTGGTGCCACGGTGGAACTCGTATTCGAAAATAATGCGATATTTTAAGTTTTCCATATTGTGCACAGAACGATTTCAAAGCAAAATTAAATGGCGCAAAAACAAATGAATTATCACATTCTAAACACAAATAGACAAGCTTTGATGTAAATTTGAATTTGGAATTCCTAACCAAACGCTAACGATTTTTGAGATCAAAGTGGCCAGATTGATAAAACGCCGATTTCATAGGTAAGGACCTAATATTGTCTGCTACATTTACGGATATTTTTCAATAAAAAAATTATGAAACATTCAAAAATATACCGTTTACTATGAAAAAAATCCAGTTTGAAACCTGTAATCATTTTCCTAAAAAAAAATAAAATTACAAATCTTTTATATGTGTAGTTACTAGAATGTAATCAATGAGATAATTTAACTAAATATTTCATAACCCATATCAAAACCTAGCAAGTGCTCTTACTATGTTATGAAACTCATTACTACTTGAATCTCACCATCGCGTGTCAATTATCAACGTTAGTAAGGGGTTTAAAAAATGTAATATACGCTTAAATTATAATTTGGTTAGTTCTAAGCGTTCATTATTTACTATTTTATACAACCAATATCATTTATTTTACTTTACATAAATACTTTTTAAAGGCTGACCTTATTTATGTTTATGCGCTCTCCTGTAAAATTTTGTTTTAAGCCCTTACTAGGTTTTGAAATGGGACAGCCGAATGTAGATACAAAAATAGCCTATGTTACTGATAATGTAGCTTTCTATTGGTGAAAGAATTTTTAAAATCGGTCCAGTAGTTTTTGAGTTTATTACATACAAAACATACAAAACATACAAACATATTTTTGTATTTTTGTATGTTATACATACAAAAAAAAAAAATTTCCTCTTTATAATATTAGTACAGTGTATAGATACATATAATCTAATCTACTTAGAAACTAAAAACTGAAGTTGATGGATATTATTCGTTTTATTTTGGGTCTTCCTCGCACTATATAAAAGTTGTAATATTTGATAAGATATTTATATTTAAACATAGCTAAAGTAGCCTGTTGTTGTATAAATAGTCTTGTATATAAAATAACTCATGTTATGAATATGGCCATATTGGCCACAGGCAGTTTGCATGTCGATAGCCGATAATGTCAATACTGGCAAGCCTCCAGCTACGTGCTACGCAATGCGATGGCTATTATTTACATGTAAATTCACTATGAAGCCTGTCTAAAATCCTTTGATGTAAACATTATATAATATTGCCATAATACTATAAAAGCTGAAATTGATATTAAATTATTACTAAGTACATTACAAACACAATACTCAAAGTTTAAGTTTTCACGTCCTTTATGATTTTAATTATTACATATGGCACACAATTTATGAACAGAAAAATCACTTAAAGTGAATGAGACATGACTTGTTTCAATAGTATTTACTCACAATAGTCAAGTCATAATCGAAGATGTTACTCAAGTCAAAATCTATTTGTGAGGACTATTTTTACAATGTCTATGAATTTTATCTGAGAAAAAATGGTTTAACAACGTCAAACCTAAATTCAAACCAAAACTCAAAAATAAGTTACGTCTCGAATATTACATAGATAGTCAAAATGAATTTTATGCAATCCTGTAATCACTTTAAAATACATATTAAAACTATACACACAAGCTGTCATCTATTTTCAGCTGAAAATGTGTGCACTGGACGTGTTCCTGTGTGCGTGAGTAAACACCGGTTTAAGCCTAACTGGCCTTAATGAATCGTAATGGCCCCTATAATTCGCGGCGTAACTAACTGGCCATGTGGGGAAGTTACCCCCTTCCCGGCCCTCTCTCACCCCTAGTCCCCGATATTTGGAAGCCCGCCATATCGCGTATGACAGCAGCGATTCTCTTTTTGAAATTTTCAGCCTAACCGCATTTGGTGCTACCATTTGCGGTTACGTGTTTAGATTTTGCGAAGCCACAATTTAACAGGCGTTTATAAAATTCTAACTCTATGGTTGCAAACTTCGCCAATGGTTTTCTTTATGGATGCGCATTGTTTGCAGTAATAAAGTACAATGTTTGAAACCGTAAGAGTTATGATTCGCAAACTGCACAGCCGGCGCCCTAAGTTTAAACTAAAGCCCGAAGGAGCTCGTTATTCCTACTGTAATTTATTTAATTGCGCTATGGCGGTAATTATTCATGAAATTACGGCAATTACGTCTCGGGAAACAATTATTTATTGTGCAAACTCACTTTAAACTCACATTTTATTCTGCGTTGCATTGGAGATAGCAGCGTGGTTGTTTCGTTTTGCTCTTAAATTTTATAATTTTGTTTTCTATGTTTTTATATTTTTTCTGTATTATTCTATCTATGCAAAAAAAGTTGAAGTTCTAATTTTAATTTCATGTCACCTTCCAAAATATTGAATTTATTTTCTCTCACTAAATTCGAATATCGATATTTATTTTATACTAACCTGACCTTACTGCGCCGGCGACCTTCATATCTACATATTATTTAATAATTTAGTATTTATTTTCTCAAGCCTTCTTCCTTTCTTCCTTTTAATACTTCCTTGGACTTAAAATTAGGCAAATTGGTTCAAACGTTCTGGAGTTTTTCTGAGACTAACAAACGTCAATTCATTTTTATATGGTAAAGTGTTAAAGGTATCTTGAGAATTAGTTACCGCATTTAAATTCATACATAGGCTGTACTACGCGGTCAATTATTGTGCTACGAATGCCTACGAACAACTTTGCACGTCTTTTAATATCAATAATTATTATTTATTGACTGTTTTATGTTAAGGGGAAAAATCAGATCAAATTTTGATTATTTATATTCAAACATAGAACAGTAAAATTAATTATATAATTAGCGGATCTAATTATATTTATACGGATACTTATAGTGGTATTATTGAATTTGAATACAATATTTATTATCATTCCAAAGGCATACTGAAAAGCAAAACGACACAGTAGTGTGTTTCAATCTCAGTCCTGCATATTAATCATTGGCCACCATGTGTCGCCACGGACGGACATCGGTCTTATACTGGACACTCCCGAAATTAAAATATTTGGACCCAAGCCGCGCAACATTTGGTGGTAATTGTTCATCCTTGTTAATTTGAATTAAATCTTCATAACTTGGAAATACTTATAATGTTTAACAAAAGTATCTCAAATCGTGGAGGATTCTATTATCTAATGCTATCTCCAAAAGGTATTGTTGAAAATAAAAATTATGTGTGTGTACCAGAGTACACAGGTAAGAAGTGAAACTTCTTTTATCATTGTTCTTAATATTACATTAAATTCTTTACGTCACTATACTAAACTTTGATAAAAAAGCAACATGGCGCGTAACCGAAAAACGTGACGATATTTTTTTTTACACTGCTACAAAATTTCTCCCATACGTCGATAAAGAAGTTTCACTTCAAAGATGGCGCGTAACGGAAAAATGTGACGCGTAACGAAAAAATGTTACACTAAATTTTTTTCCAACCCCGATAAAGTAGTTTCACTTCAAAAATTCTTGTTGTTGTCAATAAAATTATGGAAGAGTAATAATGTAGGAAAAGAAAGGAGAAAAATATAGTTTTGATTTTTGCTAGTACATATATACAAACTCAAATAAAACAATAACTTCATTCAAAGAAGCTTTTTATAAAGTATTTTTGAATCTTTTTTTAAATCTTTGCCAAAAACAGAATAGTTTTTTTAACGTCAAATAATTTTTATATTTTATGTTATAAATAATGTAATATTTATAGTAAACGGTACTTATGCATCAATTATATATTATTGTAAGCTCATTGACAAAAACAGTAATTCAAATAAACAAATATCATAATAAATACAGTAGATACATATGTAGGCACTGCAATACTATTTAATATTTTGGAATATTAAAAATTTAACAAATCTAACTCTAAATATGAAAATAGTCCACCGAGACAGGTTATAAATTAAAAAATCTATTTATACTACGATATCACAAACTAGCAACACTATTCATTTATTTGTTAACCTAAACTCCTTTCCTAAATGATAAATTCATTTTGGGTTACAATTAATTTGCACGGCAGTCATTATTTGGAAAATTCCATTTCTCATTGAACAGATTACGGAGATTACGAATTCATTAGGGTCATGATATCTTTTGCTCCTAACTTTGTTTAATTAATATTTCGTACGCATGTGTTCGAGGGTTTTATTATTTGTAGTAAATTTCTAGAGACATTAGTAGCAAGATTCACTTTCAGTCGAAATATATAGAATTTATTTTTATCGTTTATATGTCGATTTAATATTTTAGGAGATTTTGTGTAATTTATAAGACACCGTTAAAATAATAGATCAACTCGTGAAATATCAGTAATTCGAAAGTAATTCTTGTCGGTTTGTTACTTTTTAACTGCTAAACCACAAAATTAATTTTGATATAAGGCTCGATAATGTTAACTCCAGGAAGCAACTCAGTTTAAAAACAAGCGAAGACACAGACAAATTATTCCGAAATAATCAGTAAATAGTTAAGGACAATTAAGAATTTTATCGCAATATATCAAGCAGTCTCCCGTGTCTAAGATCGGCATGTAATTTGGGTAGTGAATCGAAATGTCGAGATTCCTTGCGTTGGATTGGACCAACACCACAAACAAATGGTACAGAGACAAAGCTTCCTACAAGCTATAAGCTAATTTACATTCTTCATGTTCGGAGGAGGTGTTTTAAGTATGTTTCTATCTAAACTAGACTTTGTTCTCTACAACACTACTTATTTTATTATTTGTCCTATAGCGTTTGTACTACAAAGTACAAACACGATAGGAGAAAATACGGTAAAGTAGAATCACGGCTCCACCTTGAAAGTGTTCCAAAAAAAAACTATTGTTTTTTACCACTAGTATATAGTATACTAAGTAAAATTAAGAAGGCGCATGGCTTTGGACCCTAAAAAATCTATAAAGTAATAAAATGTATTGTTATTTTTATAGTTAGTCTTAAGGTTAGGGTATGGTGGCTAGTCCTATCAGTTTTACTCTTAAAATGAGCCACCACCTAGGTTAGTTTATGTTGGTATGGTGACCACCGCGTACGTCTCGAGCGAGCGAAGCGAGAAGTGCCGCAGTAGCGGCCGACGAGTGCAAGAACAAAGCTCCAAATTATTTTCTAAGGTTTCATGAATTTTATATAAGTACTTTTTTAATTTTTTTAGGAGTCCAAAGCAATGCGTCTCCTTAATATTACTTGGAATACTATATACAGGTGGTAAAAAATGACAGAATTTTTTTTAGAGCACTTTCGAGGTGGAGCCGTGATTCAACAAATTTACCAATTGGTTATATCAACAATATATTTTTTATACACAATAAATTATTTAATTTGTTAATCTAGTATCTCTAGTATGTTAAATGCGACAAAATAATATGTTCGTATTAAAAGACATTTGACCAACGCGAACGATACATAGAAATGAGACGCTGGTAAACACTTAAGTTTATCAAACCATTTTTATTAATTTTGTATAATTTTAATTTATTAATTAAAATAATATTAATTATTTGTCACGTCATAAAGTGTAAACTATTAAGAAAAAATATATTTTTAAACTAAAAACAAAAACCGATTTCAAAACTATAACTACATAATATAGTACCTATGTACAAATTTAAACTAAGAAGTAAAAAAATATATTTTAATTACTTCAAAGTAAGAGCCATAAACGACAATCCACAACATTATTGATACTTATATTTCTATTATAATATATTTGGAGTCGATGCCATCCAACCCCTGCCGCTCCGTACCGTTCGATTTTTTTTGCAAAGACAGGATTAAACTGTACTTCTTGGCTGACACCGAAAAAAGAATCATCCAAATCCATGCATATCTTGCATAACAAACATACAAAAAAAACAACATACAGAGGAATTCAGAACCTCCTCCTGAGCGTCTGTATGAGGCTTGTACTCTGTGGATCTCTACGCCAGTACACCGCAGCCGAGACGTGCGAACGGGCAGCCTGCGGATTGCGGATTGGAATTAATTGCGGCCCGCCTGAGGTGCGCCGTAATTATCATGCCTGTGGACGCTCAGATCATATTCTGAGGATTAGTTTCAGATATGACAGTAATATGACTACGGTGCAGTTTTCGTAGCATTGTACAGTCGTGTACAAAAGTCGAATCGAGTCAGATTAGAATCGTACAGTTGTACACGAAAGTCGAATCGAATCAGATATTGCTACGCATATACATAAATATTAATGCTGTTTAGTTTAATTCTTTATCTACATTATTATTAAAGTTTGATCCAGATCAGATTAGTTTTTTTTATAAGTTCAGTACTTGTTCAGTACTTGTTATTTGTGTAACTATATAGTTTATCGTCGTTGCGCCTGCCAAATGCCATATGTGCATTTTTTTGATTTTTGGTTTTTGCACAAAAAATAGTCTTAGTTTTATTCTCTATGTGTTACTAAAATCCTTTTTGTGATATTCGAACTGGAAAGGAGTTTAGGTAATTCCATATGTGTTTTGACCGTTAAGAAAAACTCCGTATGTGAGTCAATAATACGTTTTTCGTTGTTTCCCAAAACTATACAAAAATGCACATATGGAATTTGGCAGGCGCAACGACGTTATAAGATTTTGATTACTACTGTGTCTGGAAAAGAATAATATTATGTTGTATTTCAATTATATAACTTGCATTCGCGAGTAATTCTACACCAGTGGTAATAACATCTCATTGCAACATTCTGTAAAGTTAATTTCATATAATTTCAAAAGTTATTTATTTAATATATTATTAATTATATTTTAATTTTTTAATTGTTTGTATGTTAGTATGTCATACAAATATGATTTCATATTAATATCCATTAGGATATACTGATTCGTGAGTTCGTTAGCAGATAATCAACAAAAAATGTACGCCTTCTCGTACATATTACTCATAAAACTTCTGCAGAATAATTACTAACATAATTATGAGTGCCAACCGGAAATTCCATACCGTTTTCGGCTTCGATGAACTTAAGCTCTCAATTGATTACAGTAAAGTTTGGGTCGTGTGTTAGAATCCGTGTGGGTCTATCGGTGGCACGCGGCACAGGGGATTGTCTCGGTGGGGCATCGAATCGCAGCCTGACTGCCTCTAGTAATTAGGATCTGTTACTGTATATAGAGATGCATGTGGTTTAAAATTTAAGATTTCAAAGTACACGAATTAGGTAACACACAATTAGGTAGTCTATAATTTTTTTTATTTGTAATAAAGTTATACAAATATTATTTAATTACAACAATAAAAAAAATATGTTCGAAATCGACAGACGTTCATGTGGTTCACTTGATGGTGGTATCCTAGCCTCAGTCAATGATGCGCTGTTGTTTTTTACTTCAGGCTTTCGGAAATTTAGACAGACCGAAACGCGCAAAATGCATTTCATGGTTATTCCATCTGTGAACGGTGGTAAGTTACCCGATCGGAATTTCGATATTCCTCCCACCCGTTTAATGCTCGAAGTGACCAGATATGGGGAAAACATGCCCATAGAAAATTATAAACAGGTCGTTCTAGAAGGATTCGAACCCGCAAGCCGCAATGAAGGTATTCTACCAAACGCCCTCATCGAAATTATCACTTACTTAATTTAACAACATATTTAATATAAACAGGTTATTGATTTCACAGACATCACTCGTGTAGTAAGTAGAAACGGTGCTCGCTGATGCTAAACTAGCTAGCTTTTTGAAATGCGATTATGTCTCCTTCATTATATAATATCTTATTATACCAAGATACACGATTACAGTATAAAAGTATTAACTCAACGTGATTCAGAGTGAATCTTGATAATTCCACACCTTAACGTGAATACTTAATCGAGGCGAGGTAATCAGTATTCGTAGTGGGTTCGTTCGATTCTCCCGTCTCTAGATAAGCCTCGATCCCAACGCTGTGCGAATTCATCTCGCGATACTTGTGACTAATCGCCGGGATATACCTCGCCGTCTTGATAATCCCGGACAAATTATAGGGGCGCTCATAAGCTGTGTTTGAGCGGAGGTTTTGGGCTCATTATTTCGCAGTCAGTTTAAGAAACTTGCAGATTCTTTGACTACCAAATAATAGCCTGCAAAAACAGCACCAACCTTGTTTATCTCTCGGATAGAAACAGATGTTTAATGTATCGATGTAGAACGATTTTCTTCGTGAATTCTCTACCCGTATCTGTATTTTTAACGGGATGTCTGGGTAAATTTAAGAAAAAAGTGAAATAAGTAGGCTCTTCTGTGATCAGCGTAGACGTTGTCACGATCAGATGAAACAGTGTTCAATTCTAAATTAATAAAAAAGATTTTATTATACTATTATACTCATACTTTTCAAGTTATCTCCATAATATATTTTATAGTAGTTTTGGCAGTTTTCATTATATCTTACTATGTGGTATACATATTATTCTGCCTGACGTGCCTATTTACATGAAACTATTAACCTAAGATAAAATAGTCAGCGATATGGAAATAGTACAAACGTGGAAAAATTCAAAGAGAAATAAAAAGAGGAATAATGGTAGATATAAAAGAGGACAGTTTGCGTCACAAAGCCGCATGCGGGCCTCAGATATTGACAGTAAATTTCATTCATACGGCATTAGTGCCGCGCCATCAGATCCAGGGATAGCGACCGCAAACAATGCTACCGGCGAAACGGAAAAGATATATATATTATTTTTTATGAAAAATTAATAAATATACCACATTTTTTGTTAAATAGGTTTTTTTATTATGTTATAATCGAGTTCAAAATTGAATTCTGGTAGACAAGCTAAGTATTTTATAATGAGTTCGCCAATATTAGTCTTACAACTTTTGATTTTAAAAACCTGAATCAAAGTGATTGAATTTCCGTGGCTATTAATATGAAACTAACAGACACTCAAATTAAACGTGTCTGACCTATATAATATATATAATATATGGTAATTATTTTTACATGCAAATTTTAACATAATTATTGTTTGCCTTAACTTACTTGGAAAGAAATCCATGACGCAAAAATGATATTGCGTTACAATAAGGCTATCTGAGCTGTCAAAGATTGAACTCAATATAAAAATGTTTAAAATTCAAATACAAATTTTAATGAATTGAATGTACTTAACCACGTACGAATTCTGAGTGCTTTATTTTTATTCAATATACATTAAAGGTTATTGTATTCTAATCTAAATTCGAAAGTTATTGTTTATTATTTGTATGACAAATAATAGTTTATATGAAAGGATTAATCACAATAATAAGTCAATAGTATCCCATTATTTGTCGACATTTGTCGTTACAAAATACATGTTATCTGTTGGAAATCCGGGATATTCTTCAAAGTTAAGCCAATATTTGGCAAGACCGAGGCGACTTCCGTGAGTGAGCGGGTAATTTATCGACGGACAAACTGAAGTTTATCGAAAGGAGAATAACTTTATTATATACTGACCGGAACGGGGAGGTGGACACGCTTGGTAATGTCACATCGAAAAGTGTGTTTTGCAAAGATTTTTAAAAAGTTTTGAAAATTGCAGTGATATTCAATTGTGGTTTTGTAGATTGCAAAATAATGCAATTTCTATCTATATTTAATAATAAGATCTATGATTTTTTATTAAATTTAGGTAATTCATTTGATGATGAGTAATAGTTTAGTCACTGAACATCATATCAATGATGGGTTGACAATCATTTTAATTTTTATTTATTCTTTTTTTCACATCGGAAGGTATATTTTTCGGAACGCACAATGGCGTTGAGCATGATGATAATGAGCATTTTAAATATATCAAACCAGGCGGATTTTGAACCTTCGACCTATTGAAACAGAGATACACTTATATCGGAACAATTTTAATTTTAGAACTACTTATTCAGAACAAATTATTCTTATCTATTTTATAGTATATAGTTATGTTTCTTTACGATGAAACTAAAATGAATACAACGTCTAAAATTTAAATATTGTCTTTTCTTAAGGAGTGTACACTACAGTTTAGCAGCATACAATTTTTATAGAATCAGAGGCATTTCTCCGGCACGATGAAATATGTCGTGTCCGGCCTTCATTGTAAACACATTTCGGAAATCGTACTCATACGTCCATACGCGGAAATTGTCCACGTTTTAGTAATTTTATTTTCTGAAATATGCGTTTTCTTTTGTATCAGACATTCCAGACGTCCGTTGGACATATTTCGTGATATGTGAGCACCTTAGGGTTGCCTTCAATTATATAAAAATATTTATTGAATTAAAATGTAATTGGCAAGATTATATATGAATGCCTAATATTTCAAAGATAGAGTAAGCACAGTAAAGGCTGTTTTATCAACTTTTTTTATTTTTATTCTGTTTTTGTAATAAAATAATAATCAGCCTTTTTAGAAAGAAATAGAGATATTATCTGTTACATATAAATTAACAATGCTACCTAAAATAAATATACGTAAGTATCTATTTAAAATCAAACTTAAAATTAACTAAAAACCATAAGACACTCAGCATGTGTGTGCTGCAAGGAAACTTGTCACGCTGATTTTCAGTACCTGCCTTAGTGGTGGGTATTATTACAACTCTCAAATATAAATTGGTCCACTACTCATAAAACCATACAAAAAATTTAATAATTTGTTGTTTTCATGCCTCTAACAAAATAACACAAAATAACAATAATCACACATTAAAGTTTACAAATACTTGACCGAAATATACTTGATAATAATAGAGGATCATGTACAAATGAAAAATGTCCAATAAAGTTTCATTTGATGTCCTCTCTTTGGTACAAAGCAGGCCCTCCTTCAAATATGATACTGTCAAGACGATTTTCGCTTCACTGGGCTTATTCAGGGAGACATATTTAAGATTTTTCGGACAAGATACATTATGTTTGCAGTTGAAATGAAATGAAATAAATTTATTCGGGACGGCACATAAGTAAATATAAGTACATCTATAATAATACAACTTAAAAATATAAATTAATAATTAATACATATAGGAAGAAGTGCCGCCACGAAAAGGGGTTATTATGTGATTAAACATATGTATGTATAAAAATACAACCATGTTTTTAGTTTTATATTATTTATGAACAACTATATATTCCAACATCTAGTGAGTAGAATATTTTTTTAATCAATATAAATATTTTAATTAATAAAATATTTGAGATATTTAGATTTTTGTGCATGTCTTATACGAAAATCCCTGTGCAAATGTGCAAATAGGGAGACACATTTCTGTGTCTGTTTCACTAATTTATTTTCTTCATAGGCAAGTATTTGATCAGTCTTGAAATATTTTATTAGCTTATTTCCCTGGGATATAACTTCAGCCCTTCAGCGAGGCGGTCAATTATTTAAGAGATATATTTATAACTATAAAATAGAATTTTCATTTGTAAACCGTAACGTCCTTATGTCCGGAGTGAAATATACGAGTATAATACCGCCCTTACTCTTCTATAAAGAGCCGTTTAATGCTACAAAGTGATCTTGAGTGGAGGCCTCCGTCGCTCCGGGCAAAGCTTTTACCGATCTCTTATGAAAATGTTATCAGGATCTTATTTTTAGGTAAGACAAGTACAGGAAAAATTGTAAGATATATGGTCGAAAATAAACAGATAAGGTATAGCGATATTTCTATGGACACTTTAATGTCTGTAAATAAAAAAGTACATACATGAATATTGAATATATAACTATACAAATATAAATTTGTGCTAAAATGTAACTTTATATTATTTCAAGTAGCTAGAAATATTTACTTAAGAAAACTTATTTGACAGCGGCGAGTTTCTTGCCAGTTCTTCTCGTCCGCTCTACGCCCTTGATTTGAGAACTGGCAGTAAATGTAAAATTAGAAGCATTTAATATGTATTTTTTACTGACGTTCATAAGTGTACATTGTGTTACCTAAATGAATAAATGATTTTTGAATTTGAATTTGAATATTTACAGGACTTGTTCCCATCGATTGCTTCTGTAGTTCAGTATTATTTACGTTTAGTTTAGCATCAGATATGAATCTCGAGGAAATTAGATAAAAAAAGAACTTGTTCGGTTCGAGCAGAACATAATTAATAAAAATGATAAGTGAAACAGACACAGAAACGTGTCTGAAATCGAGAATTTTCTTTCAGTGAAGTTTCTATGTACCTTTTTCTTTTTTATTAGACATTTTAATTATTTATTCACACCATAATTATTAGGCCCGCAAATATAGAATAATTAAAATTCCGAAATACTCAGCCGTTTCTGACCATGCCTAAATGCAGTCACAGTTCGTAATTAAAAAATAACAAAGAAGTATGGAGCACCAGAATTCCAAAGCACACTTGCACCATCTAAAGCCATCCCAAACAATACAAGCTCATAATCCATTGGCGATTTTTTACTGCGACACGTAAATACGTTTTGGCTCGTTTCCGAGCTTACCGGAAAATATTACCCATTTCTTTTCATTTTTTGAACGCCCGTGTATTTCATGGCTCGCTTTATGGCTACTTTTGCGATAGGTTTTCACGTTTTATACGAGTGTATTTTCCTTGAAAAGTAACAAGATGAAACAAAATAATACAGATTTAATTAAAGTATTATTTACGATATGTTATTTACGACTTTATAAGGCTAACTTAGTTTTTGATATATGGAAATATTTAAGTATTTATTTTCCTCGCGACTTGAACTAGATTCGATATACGTAAAGCGAAATTGTCAATAAAACATACAAAATCTACGGTGATTACTATTCGATTATTCGAGCGAAGTTTTGTATGCAAGGAAGTCGTTACAAATGAATTTAAGGTAATTTTTCTATCCGGTACCCATAAGCAAGACTTATGAGCGATCGTAAACTTTTTTCACATTTCCGATGATTTAGTTGGATACGAAGTAAAACAATATAGAGCGTCAACACGTGTTAACAGTGCCATAACCGTGTGAGTTAACTGCCGAACTTAGGGCACTTTGTGAAATATGACGCAGTGTGGAACGACCCTTATCGCTTCACTTTGTTTTATAGCATGTTAATATCAACTCTTTCGGCACTACATACAACAAACATGAATACACTCTTTTTGCAACCCTTTTCGGAACTATCAAATATTAAGTAAAGCACTAAATTTTGAACAGCACCCAGCACCCTTCTAATCGAATAATAAATATATCAATCAATTCGTGTACGGAAACTTCTGATATAAATATGTAAATATTATTAGATCATTAAACTTTTATTTTTCTATTAACATTATTATTTAAAAAAATAGTTATTTTAATAACTGGATACTATACAGCGGTTGGTTGGATCTTTAAAGTTAACAATAGCTCCCCCGGTATCACCGAGAAATGAACGAATAAAAAAAATATTCATTCATTCGTTCATTCATTCTCAAGGAGTGTAAAATGACAATGACAATCAAAAGACTGGTAGGTTCTTAAGCTATTTCGCTTATTCGGGGAGTCGTTGTTAGCGCTACTAATGCTGTTTGTCGAGCCAATTGCGTGTCATCTCGAAATAAATAGCATTGATAGTGATTTGATATGTTCACAACATTATTGATGATAACACGAACACGTTTGATGGCACTACCGTCGAGCTCCGCTAACGAGCGCTAGATAGCGTAGTATTTTGATCATACGCGTAATGATAATAATAAGTAATACACATTTTCACTAATATGTATATATTTTCTGTATGACGTAAGTAAAAAATTAGATTTACAAGCATTAAATTACAAGGAAATATTATTCACAATACGAAAGAGAAGCTGTAGTGGCAGTTTTCTTGATATAGTCGACCACATTAACTTTAATATGTATGGAATTGTGTCAAGGCCATTGATATTTTAACACAACTAGCGATATTATAGACCCGATCGAGTGATTAAATTATAACTACAGTCCACTTTTATAATAGACATCGGCTTGACTCTATAAAAAAACGTATAAGTAGGTAACTAATAAAATCGCCGAGAAAATTTCGTTTTTCTATTTCAAAATTATTCGTTAATTTAAAAAGTTCTTCAACAGCTATGGTTTCGCAGTCATAAATATTTCAAAGATTGTGAAAAAATTAAGAGAAGTGAACGATTTTTTATAATTAGTCTCCAGTAGATGTCCGGCTTCTTGAGAACTTTGTCCAAGGAATCCTGATCGGTGCCTATTGTAATACGATCGTTTACCGTTCTATTTCCAAGACTGAAGTAGCCCTGAATGGCTTCTTGTTATATTCAATATAGAATTTAATATATTAGCAATATAATATCTTAGTTATTGTTTATAGCTAGTATCTTACAACGTACTTTGCTCTTGAATTATATAAGACTAGCAACATGCTCCGACTTCGCACGGATGCAATGCAATGTACACAAAAAATAAGCCGATATTACCTACTCGCTAATAATCTAGCTTTCTATTGGGAAAGAATTTTTAAAATCGATCTAGTAATTTTTTTGACTTTATTCGTTACAAACATACAAAAATACAATTCTTTGGTTTTTATAATATACTAGCAAGCTTCACACGGGTGCAATGTAGATGAACTATACACAAAAAAGCCTATGTTACTTGCTGGTAATGTAGCTTTCTATTGGTAAAATAATTTTTAAAATCGGTGCAGTCATTTTTGAGTTTATTCATAACATACAAATCTTTCCTCTTTATAATATTAGTAGAGATAGACAACGGATAGAACTATCATTATTTTTTTTGCATACCCGTTGGATAATATGTATATACGACACTTCTGATGAAATATAATAAACGTTCATTCATTTAGAGAATACTAAATTAACGTATAAAATAACTATATTATTCGTAATAAATTCGTAAAATTACAAAAATCATATTTTAAGATATTTTACCCTACTTAAGTGAAAACCTGTTTCACTACTGATTAGAATACCGAATTATGCCGTACATAAATCGCGGCTTTAATTTAACAACACAAATGTAACAATTTGGTAAGTTGTAAGCAAGTAAGCACTTAGTTATACGCCCGCGGCAGCCTCGCAACTTAACGGCCCCTACCGCTAAACAAATTTGACAGCTTTAACTTAGACCAAGTTTGTGTATGCATGGGCAAAATTAAACTTAGGATTACCGAATTATGTTGTGATTCTTATTTCAATGGCATAAGATCTATATTTAGTTATATGCTAATGGTGCGATGTGAAGATGTAATTTGCTTCTTATGTTAAAGTTTCAACGGTCTAGTTAGCATTGTAGTTACGTGGGATCAAGTTATCGTGATGATTGAGGTGTTTAGGAGCTATATAGCGAACATGTCTATCTATTATTATGTATTTTCACAAAATATTCGATTTGTTAACTATTTAATTATACTTCTTGAAATGTTTCAAAAATATTGTATTATACATATATGACTATGACTTCTTTTGCAACAAGAATAATAGGCAAAATGACAGAAAAACTAAACAATCCTTTAATTTAGTATTTAAAATTTTCATCACTAGTACATCTTTTGGTATGTGAATATCCGGTCTTATAATAATAAATAACTACTTATCCCAACGAAAACTGCTTTTTGTCTCGACGGATTTTCCAGGAAAATAGTATATAAAAATATTTTATTAAATATTTTATTCAATAATATTATTTAATTTAAAAATCAACAGTTTCCGTATTTAATGTGCACAAACAAAAAAAATATTTTTTTTTCATCCGTCCTCAGCATTTCTTGGAAAATATGATTAGATAATATATTTTGATAAATAAATTAATTTGTTTTGCTTGAAACTGGATTTTATGGTATTATTATTTAAAAAGTTACTGTAGTTATCTTTCTGTATTAAAACATTTCCTACCAACGGCTAAAACATTCATCTATCAATCATCGCGTATCATTTCTAAAAGAGTAGCAAAAAAGCGCGAAATTAATTCAGATTTAAAATTCGCGAATCGGAAACATTTAAATTCGCGTATACAACATGTCATGGCGGCCGTTTCGCCTTTATCAATTACAGCGAGGACCCACGTCAAAAATATAAAGCAAAAAGCTTCGGAATGATCGTTTAATATTTACTCGGGCATTAAGCATGCACTCGCTGTAACGAAAGAAGTTAGCTCGACACACACGACTCACGTTGCACCGTATTTTGTGCTTATTTTTAAAATAAGCGAATTAATTAAATGTTTACGTCATGCAATTAAGCTATTTGTGTTCATAATGAACGTGCTTGTAGAACATTATACGATAGAGCACTAATAGCAATGCAGTCAGCCTTTTCATGGATAAATTCCAAGTGAAAACGGAGCAAAATGTTACTTTTTGTTTAGACTGTTGAAAATGTTGTTAGGTATGCGGTAGTATGTAGTGAAAAATAAGCAAATGGCATACATTTTCTTAACTTTATTTCCCGTTCGTTTTAGTTGTACAATCATATAAAGGTACATAAAAGGGTTCGTATCCCGGTGAAACAAAAAAATATTCGGTTAGGCACGACGCAGAAGAACTTTCATGTCTATAAAGAAAAATAGAACAGACACAAAAATCTATCACTTGGCGATTTACGCATTTATAAAATGAATTTACAAGGAATTTCATGCTATAAACAGAAAAAAGCAAAGCTCTTGTGATATTTTTATCAGTGAGCGTTTTCTCTTGAGTCCACAGCGATTTTCCACTTTGACGAATTTGTCGGATAGTGCTTCAATGGGATTTTTCAATTCGAGCTCTGGACGACACTCCAGCCTATTAAGTGGAAACTTGTGTAGTCGTGCGCACATTTTATTAAACTTTCGACCATGTCGTATATTAAAATCGACGAGAATTTCATATCGCTTTACGCATTTTTTCAATAAAATCGTTTTTTATTACAAAGTAATGCATTGGTGATGCATTATTACATTCTGAGAACAATTTTAAGTCTACGTACTTTGAATGTGTTTTTATAATATACTAGTGACCCGTCCTGACCTTGCACGGGTAGTAGAGCATATTTATGCCTATATGTTTTGTACGTCATAAAGTCGCATTCCTCTGCGTATTTTTTTTAATTCCTAAGATATTAATTTAAAGTATATGGTGTAACAGATTAAAATAGGCATGAAATGCTTAAGGTAACTAACGTATTTAAGGATTAATACTGTATCCGTCTAAATACTCGTAGCTTTCCAATCACCGCATGGTACGTGACCATTTTTTTAGAAAATATAAGGGATATAGTTAGCTATCCTTAAAATATATATGTATATCGCAAACTTTTTTGTATAATCTAATATATAAAATTCTCGTGTCTCAATGTTCGTTCCCATACTCCTCCGAAACGGCTTTACCGATTTTTACCAAATTTTATATGCGTATTCAGTAGGTCTGAGAATCAGCTACTATCTATTTTTCATACCCGTGATAAGGGTTGTTCACCCTTAAATTTTTTTTTTTAATTTTTGGACGATTTTTATTTTTTTTATTTTTTTATAATGTTGCATTAAAAAATACATACAACCCTAAATTTTTACTACCCTGTTTTTTTAGAAATTATTTACATGGCAAATCAACGTTTGCCGGGTCAGCTAGTAGATCTATAAAAGAGGAATATGCCACCATGCATTATTTTGATATATCTCAAAGATATTAGGCAGCGTTTACGATGAAAGCTTCCAGGCATTTTGACTTTTTCCGACACTTCCAACAATTATATTTCAACCAATTTACACAAAATTTTGATAAATTATATACCTTCCTCATGAATCACTCTTACTATATTGTTAAACACCGCCTGAAAATCCGTTCAATAGCTTTCCAGTTTACCGCGAACAGACAGATAGCTCAACCGCAGATCAGTCAATGATGCGCTATCGACCTACTTTTTACCTAAAACCTAAAATTCATAGACTAAGATCGAAACGCGAAATACACTTCACGGTTTTTCCATAGACTATGAACTTTGATTCGTTACCCGGTCGGAATTTTGATATTTCTCCTACCCGTTTAATTTCGGAAGTGACCACACGCGAGGAAGACATGCTTACATAAACTTATAAAATATGTCGTCCCGGTGGAAATCGAACCCGCGACCCATCGGAGGGCCGCCAAAGCCGTCATTTGCTCTCGGTATAAAAATGCAATGACGATATTGTGAATTAACCTGTTGAAAGATTTGTGATTTTGTTAGTGTGCTACCTACTCAGATGATCGAAATACAAAATTGATATTCAACTTCCTGTATATACGTATGTATATTGTATATAGATACAACAAAATTTAATTATGAACCATATGTTAAGTCTTTGTTCTCTTCACCGTTGAACAGAAACGCTTTCAATAATGTATGCGTTTCCGTTCATATTTTAATGAAAACTGCCTCTCTCCAAACAAAATGCAATCCGGCCACATTCAGAAACAAAATTTTAATATAATATTTAATTACAAGTGGCTTAACAAATGAAAAATATTTGCTCATTTGCAGGCGAACACGATAAATTGTAAATTACTTGGAAATGTGCGTTTTGAAGGCCGACGAGTTTAAATTTTAAAGTGGCGGAACAACAGTGGAAATGAAATTCACGGGCAAATAATGAGGGGCGAATTAAAAATGCAAAAATTGATTAATGGACCGTTGTCGAGCAAATATGTACTTAATAAGTATGAGTCATTGTGGACGGTGTTTTGTCGAAGTCTTTGTTTGAGCTCGGGCCTTCATCACCCGTTAACTTCCATCATAATGGTCACTAACAAATATCTTCCGTTTTAGCTGTGTTTATTGGAATATCACAAGCCATTGCCGTTAGTAATACCGACAGATTCTGATTTTAGTGTGTGTGTCACTCAACATGTCACGCATGCCCACAACCCTAATAGACCTGTGACGTCACTCTCACTGATAATATTATATCCAAATCCAATATCTTAACAAATTTGATATAAAAAATCTATGAATCGTGCGTAATTCGGAACGCAGCAAATTACCTATAGATTGACAGAATACTTGTTCCATATTTCTGATGTCCTGGTACTTGGTGGCTGTGACCACAACCTTAACCCGTATATTTGACATAAATGTTCCTCATCGACCTCCTCGTAAGGCTGCACTGTTTAAAGTCCCATTCCGCAGGATGAGACTTGGAGCCAACTCAACTTTAGCAAGGCTTTCTCGATCATACAATTATTTGTCATCAAGGCTTGAGGGTTTAGACATTCACCATAATTCTGTAAATCAGTTTAACTTAGGCTTTGTAATTTTTTAAATAATAATTATATTTAAATTTGTTTTTTTGTTTCAATATATTTTTCTTGTCTTATATGTAGAAGTAGTTTTATGTTTTAGATTTATATAATCAATTATTATTACTATACATTAGCTCATAGCCGACAAAAAACGTCACAAAATATTTCATGAATGTTTGATAGCCTGTAAGTAGAAACGCAATCACCATTTTTTTAAGTAGGTATAATGTATTTATAGTTGAATGTATGCTGTAGTTTCTGTAGGCAATCTTAAATAAATAAATAAATAAAACCTTTGAGGGCTAGATCCGCGCCTGGTGTCATTGTTATTATTCGATTCATTTTTCCTGATTAAACATGTATTATTCGACAGAAGCTATCATATCAATCAAAACGTAACGATATTAAGCGTTACACCAAACCATTAACAGGGGCCAAGTAAACCGCACGTAATCGCGTGCCAAATGCATATTAGGTGTCATAACAACACAACCTTCACTCTAGATGCATTTTATACAGTGCCATTTCGCTTCGAGATCGAAACGATAACGCTTCGCCATGCAACAGAACCGCGTTAAGCACCGTAAACTTGTGAATTATTAATGTTTTTATCGAAACCGGTATGAACGTAACATGCCTCGCTTCATGAAAATTTTAATAAATCGCCTTTTCAATTTATTAGAATAGTCATTCTGTTACACGATCATAATCCAGCTACGTTTAATAATTAAATGAAAAACATTACCGGATTGATTACTACTGGGTCTATTAACGAGAATTGCAATTGCTAAATAAATAATTGATCTTTAAAAGGTACCTTATGGAAAAAAAGAAAAAATCCTAATTGATGAAAATCTAATAAGTAATCAACGTGACCCATAAGTACTTGTTACAAAGCAATCGCGAATTTGTTGCTAACTTTAAAAATATTAATACCCTTTTACGCATACTTGAAGCTTCCATAAATTTCTAAAGAGTGCCGAAAGCTTAATTTAAAATCAAAAAGTAATATTCTAACCTTCATGGATATATTAATTTAACAGCAGCTAATCCTTATAAGAATTAAATTCCAGATAAGGTAAAACAAATCGCGGAAATATATTTCAGTACATCTGAAATCACTTAACTAGCAATAATTAACTTTATTTATGTTTTTCCTCCAAGCAAAGCACAACCCTTTATTAAAGATGGCAACACACTGAACGATTTAAAGGGAAATTAAATATTTTAGTCTATGTATTTTCGATTGTTTGAAGTAAAAATAGGTCGACAATGCGTTGAAGTACCTACTCGTATTAAATAACTAACATAAAATATAGATATTTTTATATTTATTTACTTAACTTTTGTTCATCAAAATTTGAAGCGCCAGAGGATATGCAGATGTCAAATGCTTATGCAACAATGAATATGAACATGTTATCTGTCTCATGATTTTTTTTATATTAAGAATATTTGTATAATAAGAGAGAATCTCTAGTATACCTCGGGTTTATTCAGTAAGGCTACAGCGGACGTGTAATTAAAGCCAGCCTTTACTGATTTATCGCGTCCACAATTTATTCCTTTATCTTTGCACAGACCACTAATATATCTTTATTCAGTGGAGATAAAATTAGCAAATTTGTTCGTTGCGCCAACATTGCTTTTCCTTTCTGCATTCTAAAAAGGGTTGTGGAAAAGTAACTTTTAGCAATGATTTATTTTAATAATTATGTTTGTTGCTTTTATTAAATACGTTATCGAATGGTTCTTGTTTAATCGATTCAGTTGACAAATATTTCATTGAATTTTATATTTAAAGGGCCTTTATCATTTGGCCCCAGTAGTCATATATAATATTCATTCTTTTTCGGGCAACACAAACATTTATATGACGATGTATAGAGTTATTACCATACGTCATAATACGAGTAATTATGGTAAATCATTAGATTTATATTTTAATTGTATAGATAGTATTATTTACATAATAAATATTGGTCATTAATTAATTATTATGATTTGTCCGAAATTGCTATCTGTACCTCCGTGTCTCTCTCAGTAACTTTTTAGTAATTAAGGCCCTTTCCCTTAGCACTACTTTCCTGATGCACAATATATCATTTATAATGTACTGCATTTACTGCATTTACTGTAATGTAAAATAATGTATCTTCAGATTAGGAAAGACAGGTCGCCCGTTAGAAATCGTGTTTTAGCTAAAGGCAGTTTTTTTGTGTTATAATTACGTGGTGTGCAATAAAGATAAATTTTATTTCATTTATGTACATTTATTGATGTACTGACATGTCGTTTAGTCCAATTAGCAATCCGAGATGCGCCCGCTAACTCGTGCGTGCATGCATCAACCCAGACAGACTAACCCACCTACGTTAGGAAATGTTGCTACTTGCTTCCAGGCGAAGTAATTAAAGTACATAATGCGCAACATTTTTATCATACAAATAGCGTTTATTTAGTATCTTATAACTACTTATTTCTAATATCGGTTATGAAGAAATTCGTCGTTTATCTTACTCTTCTTAGCATCATTTTATCTTTCAGTGAACATTTTATTTTATTCGTTAGATTTGGTATGGTCAGGTTATGAGGAGTTTGGGAAATTGGTGGAAGTTTTAAGCCTGTGTAGACGGCACGTAAGGTGGGTAGCATAAAACTTAATGCAATTTCACTCTGCGAAGACGCTGAAGACAGCTACCGTGGGGTTTCGGTAGGCTTGAAGCTTTTGACTCCTTGGAATCCGGTTACGAGAGTCCGACAATACCCGTCGCCACCCTCAAGGTGGTGGGTATCATTGAATATTGGGAAATATCACAAAAATAAGGAAAGAGTTATGGCAAAAAGATGACTTAATTGTGTAGAATTATAGGAGTTTGAAAAGTATTGATGAGATGATGAGATAAAGAAGGGAATGAAAGAAAACCTGCCTCACCTCAAAATAAACAAGAAAACAGGGCAGGGAGAAGAAGAAGAACATTATAATAATTAATAAGTCTATGCTAAATTATTATTTTTGTAAGTTTAAAATAATTTTTGAGCTATTCGTACGAAGCACTAAGAGATTCGGAGAAGCGTGCTACGTGATTTTTTCTCTACGGAAGCGTAGCACCAGTATATAATTTAATGTAGAGACGATACTATGCTATTAGTGGTAATAGTGAATTCCCGAGTCTCCTAGTGACTAGAATGGGGCAGACACATTTTAACCATGTCATAATTTAATTTTCTTTACTGGCAGGAAGTGAGTGGTATGTGCCCTGTCCGACTGGAATATTTTTTATTTTTTTTCCCGGGTATCGAACTCAAGACAACATGCAACGTGTATACCGTAACCACGATGTCGTCTGATGCTGATGATACGAATTAATAATTAATCAACTGAAAATATTCAGGGGTGACGTGGCATGACATACTGATAGCAAAATTCCCGAGTCTCCCCTTGGGGCATGGGGCAGACGCATTTCTGCGTCTATTTCACTGATCATTTTTCTTTACAGGCAATGATCAAAGGCTCATCATAGCCTTCTGTGCCCTGCCTGACCGAAACATTTTTTTTTGAAACTTGTTTCCACTGGATTCCAGGACCTCCGTTGTTAAACGCATCGCACTTGCCACTGAGCCACAGATGCAGCAAAAATATATACTCAGTTTAAGATTAAACATAATTATTGTATGTATACATGCTATAATTAGTTGAGTTTTAGAATATTGTTTTTAAGAGAATTTGTGTTTATTCCTTTTCGTAAATTCTTTTATTTCAGTTTATTAAGCAAATCATCACATCAAAAATCATTGAATTATAAGTGTTGAATATCAGCGCTGTGTTGTATCGTCGTCAGCGCAACATATTATGCTGAGTCGCCGCCTGCTTAAGCTGCCACGCAATTAGTAAGTTAGTTTATTAGATACTAGCAACGCGCCCCGGCTTCATACGGGTGCAATGTAGATGTACTATACACAACAAGTAAGGCTACTTGTAACATAGGCATGTTACTGGTTGATAATGTAGCTTTCTATTGCTGGAAGAATTTTTAAAATAGGTGCAGTAGTTTTTGAGTTTATTCATAGCATACAAAATATCAAAAATACAAATCTTTCCTCTTTATAATATTAGTATAGAGTATGTATAAATCATATGTGGAGATTGAATAAAGATGTTTGTTTAAATTAAATATTAATTTTAATTATTTATGGGAGTGTATGCTTTCAACCCTATCCTACACGGGAGACAGGGAAGCATAAAAATAGCACACAAAGTGAAGTGGCGTTACACGCGTCGGCAATTCGAAACCTCACTTTGATTCGCGGGCTCGGAGTCACGAGTGTTATTTTAATTATAAACATCAATTATCGTAATTAGGGCTCTTAGGGTGCTTGTGACGTCACCCGCCGGCTAATTGACGGCCACTTTGAATGCACCACAATTAGGATGCTTTACAGTTGAGGGTTTGTATATGGGAATGTTATTTCTTTTTAGAGTAAAATTTTATGGATTTATTTAATTTGAAAACGACAATCTAGTACTAAAAACAGTAAAGCACACGCGTCAAAGATAGATGGCGTTAGTTCAGCGACTTTGTGAAATTTCAATTCAAACAGCTGTCACCTTACAGTGTGTTCGTGGCCTTGCTTGTTGTCGATTCATCGGCATAAATAATACAATGAATATTTATCCGATAAAATAAGCTTTTAGATAATCCTCCTACTCTTGAACAGACCTAAGGAAAACAAATTTATAAAATAATTATAAGCATGTCATAACGGCGGGATTCGAACCCACAAACCCTCAGAACGTAAAGCATTAACCAATGCGCAAAATATCCGTTTGTTATATTATTCACGCTAAAACGGAACAACGGACTGAATTGTTTGTTTGTTTGTTACTATTTAACTCAAAAACTCCTGGACCGATTTTAACAATTCTTTCACCAATAGTAAGCTTTCACTAATAATGTTAGCCTATAATAAGCGTACATTAGGTATAGGCTATTTATGTTTTGTGTATAGTACATCAATGTACATTTCACCCGTGTGAAGCCGGGGCATGTTGCTCATTATTTATACTATATAATATTAATACAAGGATCATTAATTGTGATATCGAATCGCTATGGTGTTTGTTTGCTAATTAGCCGTTGCTAAATAGGCAATTTGATCGGATATTGCGTGTTTCATCGCACAACCTCGGGTGATTTTATGTTGCTGCATTATTGCCGATACAAATAGGTGAATTTAACAAATATATGGTTTGAGTTTTCAGTTAATACTCGCTTACTTACGTTTTTAAATATTTTTAGAGTATACAACCCGAATATTCAAATGTTTATCAAGATTTGAAAATGCTAAAATGTATGTATAGCTTGTTCTATAATAAATACATATATGTAATATGAAACATACCATAGTTGAAGAACTCTCAACTTTGACTACGAATTTGTCGTCAGACTCTTTCATAAATATACTTTGTTATCATTTTCATTTTGTTAAGTAGAGCTAGTGTGTTTTTAGTCAAGGTATCAAAACTATTCATAAAAAAATCATCCTACTTTCAGTTCAATGCAATGAAAAAAAAATACTGTAAGGGGAAAATAGCAAAGCCAAACACACAATAGAGCAATAGGAAAATATAATCATGTAAGTAGCAAAAACGTAGAGACAGAACTATAAAACAAAGCTGCAACGATATACAAAATAATGACAATATTATATCATAAATTCATTTTTTATGTTAGATAGTATGAGGTTCACTTGATGGTAGGTGATACCTCAGCCACAGAACATCAGTCAATGATGCGCTTTCAACCTACTTTTTACTTCACGTTTTGTGAAGTAAAAATTAGGTTTCTTCACTATGAACGGTGGTTCGATACCCGGTCGGAATTTCGACTTTCCCCACCCGATCAATACCCTAAGTTACCAGACGTGTTCCGTTCAGTCAGTACTGTAGAACATCAAGCATAGAGGTGAACATCAACAAATAATAATCAAAAATTAGAAACATAACAGAGGAACTAAAGTATTAAAGAAAAGGCTAAAGCGTTAACATCAAGCCATTAAGATAAGCAAGGTTCAGCCTTATATCGCCTTACATAAATTCAACGTATTCTATACTCTGGGTTACGAGAGGTATTAAGGTAGTAAGGTAATGTATAACGGATTCGTATTCTGGAAACGCTTTTAGAATGATGTTTGACATTCAGTTATTAAAATTATGACAATAATATTTGATTTTTATCTACAAACATAAATAAAAAAAAACAATTTTTGAGCACCCTTTTAAGTAATAAATACTTGTGTCATTCTCAGATTTTCCATACCAAAAGAAAAAAGCAATATAGACTGAAATTTATTCAGAGATACAAAATTATTTTTTAAAAATTAAAATTAAAGGACAAAATCCTTTTAGTGACAGTGAAATAGGAACTCAACATAAATATGTCCCTCTATGAAAAGGGTCAAAGGATGCTATCTACTAAGATACAAATTAGTTAGTTTAGAATAGAACTTACTGTTAAGCCTAAGTGATAGGCTCAATTGAATCTGCTATAAGTGCTTAGTTAAAAATATAATCAGATGATTAACATAAGTGATGATAAATTACATGGAGTCACAGTTTGATATAGTAATATTTTTTCTTTTTTATCGTTTCATTGCCAACTATGAAATTGGACTCATGTACGTAAACAATAAAAATACAATCGGTTACTAGTTAAATGAATGAAACTCACGATTCGTTCGAACTCACATTTCGCATTAATAACAAAGCGTTTTATTAAAGGTGTAAAGAAAAGGTAATTATCTCGGTCTATTTGCGAAGCAGTCGCGGTGTTGAACATAAATCAAGCCACGAGACAATGCTAATGCTGCGGAATTAAAAAAATACTTTGGAAGCCCACTCTGAAATAAAGACTTAGAGCAATCTTTGTAGACGGTTAATGAATTACTTTTGCTAATTTTTCTCAAGGGGCCGCATTCAAAGGAAGATTTTTTTCATATTTTAATGTAGTATTAGTCTTACCAGTAGTTAAAATAGTTTTTCTTTTGACTAGCGTTTTATTAGTACCAATAGAAACAATTTTCCCAGCTGAAATGGAACACCATTACTATTCCACTAACTCAGTGAAACATTATATAAAAAATACCATACACAAAATAATAAATATATACTTCTATACTAATACTAATAATATAATATAATAATAATATAATAATGAGGAAAGATTTGTATTTTTGAATTTTTGTATTTTTGTATGTTATGAATAAACTCAAAAACTACTAGACCGATTTTAAAAATTCTTTCACCAATAGTAAGATAGGCTATGTTTTGTGTATAGTACGGCTTCACACGGGTGCATCTACATTGCACCCGTGTGAAGCCGGGGCACGTTGCTAGTATTTAATATAAAACAAAGTTTCGCCACGCTTACTTAATTGCAAAAATTATATCTATATATTATTTAAAATGCCATAGAGTTTAGTCTGCTTTTCTATCATTTACCAAAAAGGTATTTAAAAAATACCAATTTCAAAAAAAAACCATAGACAAACAAAGATTGACTGTAAAAATTAAGTACTTCTCTAATTTTTTGGGTTTGAGGTTGCTAACAATTGTATAATATGATACATAGTAACTTATAGATTATTTTTTAATATATTTTCAGAGTTATAATATTATTATTTTCCTACTTGACTCTTCAATTACATCTCTGTAGCGAAATAAATTGTTGGCAACATTATGATGTATACCCAGACAGTGTGGCCCCTGTTGACATCTTAATTAATCACCGCAGATTAAATGTAAAATACGGCCTCTGATAGCCAGATTACTACTTTTAATTTAAATGAATAAATGACTTTTTACTTAATGAAATACTATCCCCGGTTGAGACAATTCTTTAGTCTATAATATTTTTTTATGTTTCGTTTATATTGTTTGATGTTAATATTTTTTCAGTTCGGTAGTTTTGGTTAAATATTTTAAAATAATATATAATTATTATTTTACGCTACTATGACAGAAATATCCTTAAGTCTGTCAGTAGAGATGTTTTAAGTGTTTTAACTGGCTAAGTATCTAAAGTAGTATAAAGTTGTTATGTACTTGGAGAGATTCATCCCGCGTGGCGTCCCACGGCCAACTGAGAGATTGGCCAAGTGGGCGTGGCGGACGGTGGGCGGGGCTTCCAATGTTTAGCCCGCCTACTCAAAAGTTCCGCCTCAGCTGAATGAAAAACCTGACAGGTGGGAGGAGCGTCCTCTAAAGTATCGTCGCTATGGACACTTTACCGAGTAATTTGTTAACTTCAATGTCGATTAAAATTTATTTTAGTCGTTAATTTCAGAAGAACAGATTATTTTTCAAGCCCACTAAATTTTGTTTGTGAATATTTATTACTTTTAACTATTAAGATCATATTTAATTTTGGTCAATATTGTAAGATTTTTTTTTCTTTATAGTATACTATAGAGAGGCAAACTAGCCTGCTGTTTACCATCTAAATGATTATCGCCGCCCATGAACATCCGCAACACCAGAGGACTTGCAGATGTGTTGTGGGCCTTTAAATGAGAATTTAGAGTTTATACTTAAAACTTGAACTTTTCTTATAACGATGTGATTTATATAAATATGATACCATTAATAAAAGACTTTTCAAAGTGGCTGCAACAGAAATCCCTTAATATTTTAAGTATTAAAAGTACACAACAAAGGTATAGAAAGGTATTCTGCCGTCGTAATAAAGAACACAGTATTCGACAAAATATGAATTTTCCTTTTTTTTAAATTTAAAAATAAGTGCGAATTGTACATACACATTATTTTAACAAAAATTTAAATAGGTACAATTTCTTAAAAAATACAATAAATAAAAATACAGTTGAAGTTAATAGTCTTTTAAGTCCTTTTATCGTGCTTTACCAGAAACCGCCATTTTGCAAGTACCTACTGCGTTTACCAGTACGACGGCAGTATTACCTACATACATAATGCTCGTTACTTTACAGTACCTATCAACTATTACTCAATAAACATAATAAAGACAAAAAATAATTTAGGTCATTTTCTTAATTACATTTCATTCGTTTAATAAGGTCATTTATTTCCTTAAACTAATCATTTGGCAAATTCATAATAACAAAAAAAAAACAGTTGATTCTTTGTACCTAGCTACCTACTTAAGTCTCAGTACGGCCTTATAAAAGTTATTACTCTGTTCTCTTGGAAAACTTTAAAGTTATTCCAAGGTATTATCAAAGCATAACGCAAGAAGAAGCGTTCCAAGAATGCCTTTGAAGCAGATCCTTGGCATAACTGAGCCAAGTCGCATACTTTAGTAGTAACGTGACAGGTATTTAGCTCAAAATTAAGGGTAAATCTTTACAATTAATTAATTTTGAGATCGTCAACGGGGTTATGGCATGCGGGTTAATCCATTGAAGTAAATGAGAGTTATGGTTTTTTTTTTATATTTTAAGACTAACATTAATTTAGTTTTGAGACATGGGACGAATACATGAAGTTTACTCATAAACGACTGTCAGATTTTTCAAATATGCTAGAATCCGCAGATTCTAAAAACCTTTAGACAGTTATTACGGCTTTAAATATTTAAAGTTGTTTGATAACATAATTGAATTAAAAATAAAAGGGTCATAAAGAGTTATCAAATTATAATTAGGTTCTTTTTTGAAATTGGGAGTTATACATCATTTATGGGCGAAAGATGGAGCATCTCTCGGTCTTTAAGGTATAATAATTAAACTTACTGAGTACATTTTATACATATTGATGTATATGTAGCTATACATGTAACAAGTGTAGATCTACGCGAAACTCGTTAATAAAATCTGTATGCTATTGGCCGTCTTTTGTTTCACTCGCATCCTTCTTACATATTAACTAATTTGAATACCACACCCTTACCGTACCATTCACGTTCCACGTTCCACGAACCACCGTTCTTAGATGGAAAAACCGTGAAGTGCACATTGCGCGTTTCGATTTCAGTTTATGGATTTCCGAATGCTCGAAGTAAAAATAGGTTGACAGCGCATCATTGACTGATATTCTGTGGCTGAGGTATCATCAAGTGAACCTCATGCTCGTCTGTCGATATCTAACATAAAAAAAAATCTAATGAAAATTATAGATTATGTTTTACAGTATTTACAGTAATTTATTTGTTTTAAGTGTACGTGCCTCTTTCACGATCTAAAAGTAAAGCTTCAATTAGCCAGTGAGTAACGCTTATGGACGAGACAGAGTTTAGATTAACTTTTGGACTAATTTATCCCTTGCTTTGTGAAATGGGAATGTGTAATTAATTGTGACTTAACTTTGATTAGCCTACTTGACACTTTACTTGTAGATTATAAAAGAGGCCGCCCTTAATTTATACTAATATTATAAAGAGGAAAGATTTGTTCAGTTGTTTGTTTGTTATGATTGAACTCAAAAACTACTGGACCGATTTTAAAAATTCCAATAGAAAGCTACATTATCAGCGAGTAAATAGAGTATTTTTTGTATAGTACATATACATTGCACCCGTGCGAAGCCGGGGCGGATCGCTAGTGTTTCATACACCACATATAATTAATAAACTCAAGACTAATTCTATTGATAGACACCAACAATGGACCTTGCAAGATGTTAGCTGCATCTGTTATTAGCTGGCTAAGCTAATTGTCCGCTAATCAGTCCTTAATTACCGTGAGCGAGTCGCGCGTGACGTCATTATGCGAATCCGTGCACAATCTGTAATGTACTGTCATGTCCCACTTAATACAATTTGTCATGTCATTGTAATGTTGCCGGTATCTGGTGTAATCAGCCGTACGGTTACATATAACAAGCAAACTACAGCTTTCCCTAAACTAAGGCCCGTATTCCAAGATGTTACTCAAGTCGTAATCTATTCTTGAGAGCTATATGAGTCTATATGTCAAAATTCTATTGAGAAAAAATAGTTTCACAAGTCTCAAAACTAGATTCAAAACTGAGACACGTTTTGGAATATGGGCCTAAGACACGCGTATACGCGTTGCGTTTAGCGCCGGAGGTTATTATCTCGGGAAAATAGAACAAAATATTTTTTTTCGTCGGATAGATCACAGAAAAGTGATCACTTACTTGCCTGTAAATAAAAAAGAACACTGAAACAGGTATAGAAATGTGTTTGTCTTATGCCCCATTAGAGAACTCGGGAATTATTTTTTATGTAATTCTCCTTATTTTCCCGGGTTATGAACTATGAAGAGACGGTCGAGAATTATATAGGAAACATTTTATCTCGGAATATTCCAATTTTTCACGCGAGATAAATTCATAAGCTCTATCGTACTAGTTACAGTCGTTAATCAAACACCGTCATATGTGCCACTAACACATGCACCAAACGACGTCAATCATTAGCGATTATAGTGTTCAGCACAATATGGTACCGTGTGACAGCCCTCATTAGTATTCTACCTTTTGTATAGAAATTCAATTAAAATTATTGAAAAAAAAAATAACAATTTAAAATGATATATGATATGTTACTATTTAATAAAAAAAATTAAAGTTATGTAAAATATACATGAAATAAGATAGCATTTCCAAAAATGAAATAATTTAATTGAATATAGTATTTTATTAACGCATTATAGTATCATACATTAAAAAAAAACACTTTTAGCGCTTTTACTTCTCTCATTTCGGATAGTCATAAGTCAAACATTTTAAAAAACAAGAAGACACTGTTAGTCAATATTACCATAATATAGAAAATTAAGCAAATATCAACTTCGTAGAAATATATGGCGTTAAAATGGCAACTTTGTGATATTTCAAATCAGACCTTGCTGCCACCTTTCAATCTGCCCGTTAATCTGGAAAATTATTTTATTTAAATAATAGAACTTAATTTGATTTAGAACGTTATTTCATTAACTTGAAGTTAATATTTACAACAAGTTTTATCATTTTGAGCATATTTAACGACGTCTGACAATTATTTACAAATACACGCTTAATTTTCAACGTTTGATTAAAAGTTGTTCGATTGAAATTTTATAAATATAATAGCAACGCGCCCTGGCTTCACACGGATGCAATGTAAATGTACTATAAACAATATAAAATAATAGCCTATATTACTCGCTGATAATGTAGCTTTCTATTGGTGAAATAAGTTTTAAAATCGGTCCTTTATAATATTAATATTATTATAAAAATAAGTATAGAAGTATAGATATAGATCAATAGAAATATATTTATAATAAGTAGACGACCATGCAAATATTATAATAAAGACTACAATGACTTTTTATTCCACGGTAGAAGAAAATCAAATACTCGTAGCAAGTTAAATTGTATTGACAATCGGATAGTATTATGGGCACTAATTCATTAGTGCACGTCACTCGTGTAACCCGATAGCGTGTCATTGCGAGCGCTGTCAATCGCGAGTGATTAGCGTGATGGCTGCATACATTGTTGTTCGATATTCAATTGTCAAAACTGAGTTATTCGTCAACGGTTTGCAACACTATATATACATATTATAAAAGTCTCGTGTCGAGGTGTTTGTGATCGCACTCCTCCGAAACGGCTCGACCAATTTTTATGACATTTTTTAATGTTTATTTAGTAGATATGAGAATAGGTCGTAAATTAGATTTCATACTACTAGGTGATTAGGTCGTCCTTATCCAGATTTTTATCCGTGAGCACGGTTGGTGAAAACGGTCGGCATAAATATGTAGGTAATATAAATAATAAACCGCGTTTTAATCGTATAAAGTATTTTATTTAAATGTCAAACTCGCGTTGTATTGTACTTTAAATAATATAAAATAGACATATATTATTTATAAGGAGAAATATCATTGTTGACCTTATCGCTAAGCAATAATTTCTTTCAGTAGTTACATTATATATTATTTAAAATGCTATTATCATAAGATGACATTTTGTATTGATGTTTCAATACAGTTACCTGTCTGTTAATTTTCTACAACGACCTTAAACCAATCCAAGTCCTATTATCGCCTAACCCCTTCCAGTATGAACTATTGAGGCTATAAAAATGGTCATAAAGCCAGCAAGCGGAGTGCAACCTGCAAATAAATGCAGCGTTTGATCGTAAAACTGTCGGATTGAATCGCAGTTGACCGTTCAGCTCACCGGCTTCGGATCGTGACACTTGAAAACTACAACCGATACATTCTGAGATTCAATTAATTGTACATCTGTATAAAAAGTATTTTGAATAGAGAATAAATACCACAGTTCATACACTGAAAAGTGGAGATTACGCGTTTTGATTTCGGTGTATGAATTTCCGATTACTTAATAATCACAACAGATCTACTACGATCAAGAATCCTCACGCTTACATGAATTTACTTAAAATAAGTTAAAAAACCTTTGTGTTCATTTGTTGATTATTTTTTATCAGTCTGTTTTGTTTTTTAATATTTTAAATATATTTTTTCTACGGAGACGTAAACGATATTAAATATATGTATTTAACTATATCGTATCTTGACTCTTGAGGTATTCGCCTTTGGCGAGTTGATCCGACAATATTAGCGCGTAGAAAATTATTCTAAAGATCAATTTACATAGCGCAGGCGCAAGTTACACTTATCGCATTCAATATTACATATAGACGCTTTTTTCGGGCTGATATAACAATGTAGCTCGAAACAAATGTATGTATACAGAAACAGTAACATTATTAAGACATTATTAGAATAGAATAAACTTTATTCACATAGAGGTTTATTAAACAAACAAAAAGTTTAAAATGTTTAGTACAAGATGTTGGCAATTTGCGATCTCTTCCAAGCACACCTCTGAATAAGAAACAAAGTAGAAAATTAAATAAAAATAGAGATAGTAAGTTAAAAACGTTGAATTTCCAAATATCCAAAGGAACAATATTAATTTAATCAGGACTACAATAAGTTAAAATTGTGGTAAAGCCACTAAGCGGTCATTCGATAAAGCTAAATCACATATACCATTTAGCTTAATCGGCTCGCTCAAACAGCCATCAATTCCTAGCCTAAAAATAGCATAAAACAAAGGGGCTTATGGCATGTATGAATTCAGGTGCAGGTAGGGTTCATGCGGGTATTAATAATGATAAATTTGAGTCATTAATTCGTGAGGATTAGTCGCGCAGGCGAGTGCGCGCTGCCGATAACCAAATATTAACTCAATTAGGAGCGAGACGCCCCGCTCGCCATTCAAATGTCTGCTAATCCTTCCGTTGTAAAGCCGGCTGGTATTAGGAATGGTCACTCCTCTTGGGGATAGTGTCTCATTTGCTTTTTATTTTAAAGTCTCATTTTGTGTTTTATTTCTGGTCAAAGGATTTTTGTTTCGAGTGGGTGAGGTATACAAACAAAAAGAGAAAGAGTTCATTTATGCACTGTCACAAAAAGTATAACATGAACTTTTAATTAGAAGCAATAGTGAAAATATAGAGGAACCTTTACTTGACAAAATATTACCAGATCAAGATGAAATTTGTTGATTTTATTATTTACTAGCTGATGCCCGCGACTTCGTTCGCGTGGGGATCACTTTATGCTGAACTTTTGAGCAAGCTTTCTTCATATTATATATCCTACATCCTCTGTACTTGGTGATTTCTTTTCGGAAAGAGCTATCAGAGTAGTCATTGACGGTTGCTTTTGCATTATATTATCGACATGTTTAATGGTGGTTGAGGTTGGGGTTCAAATGATGATTTGAAATTCAAAAGAAATACCATAGTAATTGAAAAAATGAACCTGACTTTAAAGAAACTTAAGGGAGATGCATATCAATCAAATTTTACGTCATCAAAATGCAGATATGTGTCTTTTTTCCACTAATCAGAATTCAGTCGAAGATTGGATTCAATGCATTTTCCGTCTTAAATATACCTATGCACGAAAATTGTACGGGGGTTTGAAAATACTTGCGACACATGGAAAAAAACGCCAAGAAAATGTCTAAATACGAATAAAATGAAGGTATGGAGAAATGCAAAAAAAAAAAATTCCCTTGGAAAGGAAAGCATTCATGAAAATGCGAAATAAACGATCTCATAAGAAATACATTTTTATATAATAGAATAGTTCAATAATACATTTTCTATTTTCAATATTAGTTCTTTTAAAAATATAAAAAAATAAATACAAAAAAATATTTCCCTTAGTGATGATTCGAACTCGCATCTGAAGTTACGGTAGTACGACCGTATATCCACTATGCCACGAACACATATCGAAATTGGCGAAATTATCAAACTATTTCATTTACATATCAAACTGTGATTGACATCTGACAATTCGAAAAAATTCAACGCGAGTCAGTTTTCATTGCAATTTGTTGAAATGGTGCCTTTAAAATAATATTTAAATGATGATAACTTTTTTTTCCGACAACAGATTTCGATGAAACAAAGCCTATATGTTGCCCTGGACTTTGCTTAATATATTTGTATAAATTACGCGAAAATCGGTTCAGTATCTTCGGAGATTAGCGTGAACAAACAGACAGACAGACAGACAGACAGACAAGAATCTTAAAAATTGCATTTATGCATTCTGCTACCCTTCTTTTATCACCCCTCTTAATTTCTGGTAAAAATATTTAGTGAAGCGTAATTTCGATCCTACTCTTTTATTATATGTATAGATTATATACTAGCGGACCCGGCGTTGTCCTGTCTACACGTCTTTAATTTGAAAATTTCAAACTTTTTTGTGAAATCGGTCCAGTCGTTTAAGAGAAGTTCAGTGACATACACACTCACAGAAGAATTATATATATAAAGATAATACGTATCACGAAAGGTAATATAATAAATGCTTTATAATGGCGACTTATAGGCTAATATGACCTATACATATAATAAAACTGTGGAGGTCAAATGTCTGTACATAGAAAAAAAATGCTAAAAACTGAGTAAGGGGGATGTAAGAAGAGAAATAGAACAAACCCAGATTAATTTTAATCTTTCAAGTGAAACCTCATGCTCGTCTGTCGATATCTGACATTAAAAAAATATTGACAAATATAACTTAAACACAATATTAATTACCTTGTACAATATACTATTAATTTAATTCAATTAACTATATTCAATCAGAGGAACATTTGCTTTGTTAGCTGTAACAGATTAGCCTGAATAACCGATCGCGATGACCTAATTCTAATTATTAAAATTATGTATAATCTTATTACATGTCTGACATATTACAGTATATAGACTTTTTCTATTTATTTTATAGTATAGTTTAATTTAGCAATAGATTTTTTTTATCTTTGTAGCTCAGATATTTTTTTTTTGTTCCAGATGTAATGAACCGTTTATGGAGGAAATGCTGTAGGTATAAATAAAAAACAAAAAGACGGTGCAGAAATTAACTAAAAAATTAAATAAATGTTTGTCAAAAAATCAACGATTTACGTATGTTGTGAAATAATTTCTCATATCGATTCTGTAGTTCCAGTGCATATTTTTTTTTATAAAATCAATTAATTTAGAATATGGCCATCTATCAGACAAGTGGACTTATTACATGTATGTAGAGACAGGTGACATCCATCAATGTAATTGTCTATCATACATATTAATTAAATGACTTCCATACAATAGTATTAATATAGAGATGGAAGAAAGGGAAGGAGTAGTGGTCCATTTCTACACAGTAAGCTAGCACATGGGGAGCTGGTTTGATTCCCGTTCTTATGTCCATATCGACAGGTCCCAAAAACAAAATCGTACCTATCTGTGAAATCGTTTATATACGATTTTGTTCTTAGGAACCGTCGATATGTGCGAAAACATCTCAAAATGAAAAAAAACGGTAGCCATAAGGCTTAATTTAAATGGTAACTTATCCTTAAGTCATTGAAAAGACAAATCTGCTCAAGCGCCAAAATGATACTCATGGGAAATGTGTGGTGTAAAGTTTATTTTATCTCTTCTATTTTTCATCTTAATCATATATATAAATAATAAGATAAAAATGCGTAGAGTATCTCAATAGAGAGCGTAGCAACAACATCTTGCTAGAAAGGATTTGTATCAATCAGTAATTTGTATGCAATTTCAACTGTTTTCCATCACACGAATACTTTCTTGAAAGTTGTTTCTTTGGTCTCTGTAGCTTAGCGTGGCACTTCCAGAGTCCATTTTTGTTATACTCAATAGCAGGGATGTTACGGAGCTTCGGTTCTGGTTCCGAAAGGTCGGAACTATAGATTGATTTTGCACTTACGATTCCGATTTCGGTTCCGATAGATTTGAATCGGAGGTTATAAATATAATCGGAAGTCGCTCAGCGGTGGCGGTAGCCGCGGTCAGCACTATTTGATTTAATTTACTTCTGTATAAAATTTAACAAAATTCGTATAATTTATTTTCAACACTCAGGAAGGTAATAAAACACCTTTTTGAACTGATATAAATGAAACTGATGAATAATGTTTGTAATTTTATTTAATTACACATTCCTTTTTTGCCTTTTTTGTCTCCGATTCCGGTTTCGGTTCCGACAAACCAAATGAAAAAACTCCGATTCCGAATTCTATTGAGTAGGGATGTTACGGAGGTGGTTTTATCGGAACCGAATTCGTAATCGGAGTTTTTAAATATGGTTTGTCGGAACCGGAATCTGAACTGAAACCGGAATCGGAGGCAGAGGCAAAAGAGAGATAGATAATTGTATAAAATTAGTTACAAATATTATTTATCAGTTTCGTTCATGTCAGTTCAAAAAATAAAAGAAAACAAATTTTCTTAAATTTTAAACATTTTTATTTTACATAAAATAGCGCTGACCGCGGCCGCCGCCGCTGCTCTGCTTCGACCACTAAGGTGCAAAATCAATCGGAAGTTCCGACCTTTCGGAACCGGAGTCGAAGCTCCGTAACATCCCTGCTGAATAGTTTTAATTATTTATTGTTGAATACATCTGTATAATTTTGGGTTTTATGAGAGTAGTTTTAGATTTCTTGCCGGCTTTCTTTTTTTTTTCTTTTTACTTTAAAAAAAAGTTCAAAGTACTTGTAAGTTTGCTTGAATAAAGTCATATTTTAATTAAATTTAAATTAGAACAAAATATCCGCATTTCGTCCTTAACCCATAAACCTTTAACAATCGGTTCATTTCGCCTTTATTCGTAAAACAAACGTACCCAACCAAAAGCAAACTTAATCCAATCCGCGAATGAAACGAACTAAGACGTTGACTCAAACAAATTATTTGACATAATGTCGTTAATTAGAAACCCTCCTTTGTAACCGAGGGTAGGGTAATTAGGTTCGGATGCTCTGAATGGGCCCTTTTTCTGCTCGTTATGCCTTAAACAAAGGAGCAAAGAAGTAAACAGACCGTATTCAGGAAAGAATTTGCATTAGAGTTGACAATTAATGGGTTTTGGTCTGAATGTTGCTGAAACATTTAAATATATTTAATAATTCGATAACTCAAACAATTAATTAATAATGTAATTTAATATATTTTTCTAACTTAAGAAGTTTTGAGTTCGTTCGTTGCCCTCAATACTAAAACTGGAAAAACTTAAACGATCAATTAAAGTTTTGATCTTTAATTGAGATCTAACAACGATTCATATCTTACCGAAGTTCAGTGAAGAAAAATATTGGTTCTTGGCAACAAAAGTCCTCCCCTCAAGGTTTAATTGCACCACCATTGTTCCGCTTGATTTGATTGTGTATCTCTCTATACTCTATAGGGTACAATCATAATAACAAGCTTTAAGCCGTACTACTCACAGACTTTACTCCTTTCCCAATAATTTATTCTATTTTTAAAATTGTTCACAAAGTTGTTAACGAAATAATATGCCAAGACTTACCTTATTCATTGTAAGATGATGTTTCATTGAACTGGAACCCCTTCTGTTGCAGATCATGAGATTAATTATTGAGAAATAGCTTTAACATATAACCTTGCAGCACATTTTATTTTCATTTATTTTACTCATTATATAAATGTTATTTTTTTTTTAAATAAAAGAGTTTCCTTGCAGTCTCTTCTCGATAGATATAGCATTCCAAACCATTGTTACATTTCAATATTGACGATTCAAAAGTGCTTTACATATTAAGCTTATATGAATAAAGATATTCTGTTTGTTTGTGTCTGACTTTGACCATTGGTATCAGTCGAGTTACTTCTTTGTTAGTCTCCACGTTTATATTTGTTTGTTAAAATCACCCGTCCTGACTACATATGACATATGTAAATATACAATTTTGCAAATTAAATGATGATAACCTAATAATGTATCAAAATCTTCTTCTTTAAAAGAACTTCAAACTTCGTTACTTCACTTTAGTTGCTATGTAAATCAGTTCATACTATGCTATGTTTGGTAACTATATAAATATGTACTAGATTTATACATGTACTGTAAAAACAAAGTAGAGTGTTGATTCACGCAGAGTGGCATGTCATGCACACTCTTTCCCTGACAATTTCAACAAACAACAACTTGCTCCTAATTGTGTTTGCGATTCCTTTAGAAATCTCTTTTGACTCGACTACAATAATTGCGAAAACTCGTTTTGAAACGACGTTAAATACGACCGAATTTCAGATAATTAACTCAGATTACGGTCTCAGCGTATAATTCGCTTTTAAAGGCAGACTAACCGCTTATACAATATTATTATGTCGGAATATTCCACGAACGATGTGTGATTCTTATTTAAATATAAGTACTACACGTAAAGTGTTTTTTTTGGGCCAGGAACCTTTGATCAATAGCTTACGATTTCTTAGAGGACAAACTTATATTTATTTATATAGATTATAGTTATACGAATAAAAAGTAATATTGTCTTTTATTAACGCAAGTATCACTCACATTTAAATAAAATACTGTATACCGGATTAAAACGCGATTTTGTTATTTATATTGTTTAAATTATTTATCCCGACCTGTCTCTCGCGACCACGGTTGCTGTAAAGCATCCGAAACGTCGGGATAAATAATTTAAACAATATAAATAATAAATCGCGTTTTAATCCGGTATACGAATAAAAAGTATCAATTAGTCACATTGTAATATAACTTTTCCAATTTGTGCAGCCCGCCTAGCATGACCATCAAGAGATATCTCGCGGACGAGTGAAGACAAACTAAGATATAAGATATCTCAATATATTATAAATCGACATCGACAATTTTGATAGACAATCGATCGACAAATATCTCTACTTTTGACATTAGAAGTCGAGTTTTAAGTGTAAGTGTAATGTTCGACCCGGAAGACATAAAGAAATAATCGATTAAAACACGAGAAAACGGTCGACAAAATTGTCGTGGTTGTCATGCTAGACCGGCAAGTGTATGTTTAAAAGAATTTACCTACACTATTTAAGTTTAATTAACATTCATAATTCAATTTGTTCACAAGTTATTAAATGTTGCGAAAACAATGGTTCAACCACCGTGAAAAATTCAATATCGGGTAACTTAAAGCCCATGCAAATTCGGAAAAATCTATTATAATCTGCATCGCACACTGCTGGACGCTCTTTTCATTCGATGCCTTTTGTTGGCGGATTCAATTAAGTTTACATCGGCACCGAGGTCAGTTAATAAAAACCGAAGCCTACAAAAATTGGCGCGTAAATCAAATTCAATAAAGTGCGGCTCACAATAGTGTGGGACAGAGCGTCGGAAAATGACGCCGTCAAACAATGCATACCTGTATGCGGATTGCGAGCCAATCAACGCGATATTGCTATATTTTTTTCATTTCAATTGAAAATTTGGGTTTACTAATCTAAATATATATATATATATATTATATACATTTTTTTTTTAAATATTCATGCTTTTATGTCAATTATCGACAGACGAGTATGAGTTTCACTTAATGGTAGGTGATACCACAGCCACAGAACATCAGACAATGATGCGCTGTCGAACTAATTTTTACTTCGAGCATCGGAAATCCGTGGACTGAAACCGAAACACGCAATTTCGATATTCCCCCCCAAAAAACGGGGAAAACATGCCCACAGAAAATTGTAAACATGTCGTCCCGGTGGGATTCGAACCCACGACCCAAGACGCGCACGGTAGGTGTTCTACCAAACGCGCCAATGAGACCGTCAAAATTATGACATATGTCATTATTATATTATAATGAACACAAATCGACATAGCCTTCTTGTTTTTTTTTTATAATTTAAAATTGAGGTTGATAATACAATTTTCATGATTGAATGTGCATGAAGTGCAGCCGATTCTAATAAGAAGCCACTTTAAAAGTTCGATACAAAAAAGTTAAGTAAGTAATTAAGTAAAAAAATGTAAAATATTAAAAACATTGTTTTTACACATACAATTTTGTGGGTTATAAATGGATTCGTATTAGTTTATTTCTGGTCTCATTGAGTAACATTTGGGAGAAATATCGAATTCCGCCTGGATAACGGACCACAGAAGCCCTGAAAGGAAAACTGGGCTTTTCAGTCTAGCTCTAGTTCTGGTAGAGCATGGCATTCGTATCCGTAGTCGGTATACGAATGCTCGAAGCAATATAAATAAGAATCAAGTGTTCATCTATCGATCATCTACAATCGTTATCATAGACCTATGATAATTTATATTTGAGTATATAATTACCGTAAAACATCTTGATGTTTTAGTTAGTTAGCTTGCTATTCAAGTGCAATTTTTGAATCAGTCCGCGTTTACAATAACTACTCTGATTGGAATTAGAGTCACCCTTTCACATTAAGAATTCTTGTCTACCTCTCCACGTCCCCGAATTAATCGCCCGAGAGCCTCTGTCTATTAAAGTTTCTTCGCAAGTTGTTTAAGAGGCTCAACTCCCTTAAAACTCTGCAGATAATGTTAAACATTCATTTAAGTGCGCGGGGCTCGCGTAACTTCCGAATCGTCGTATAAATCTCCTAATTCTTCAACCATTTAATATTCATATCACCTCTGCGCCGAAGCTATACTCGTATATATAGTGTATGATAAAGAAAACTTTGGGTGAACTCGCTAAAACTCCCCTTTGAATCTTTTATTGCCACTGCATTAAATGCCTTCATGAGAATCTTCGTGAAGGTAAAAAGTTTTATCGTTCCACTACGATTCTGCTGTAACATAGTTGAGTCCCATTCGATCACTATTACGTTTAGTTTGTTGCAAATAATATTCGATCGTTATGTTACCATTTACGATGTAATTCTGTAACTGAAGTAATATTATTTTTTCAACTAAACTGAAAAAAATATATCTTTTAAAATATTTTCGAAAATCTAAATCACTTAGTCTAAGTATTGTAATCTAAGGAGATTTATAACTACGACAAACCTGTTCAGCAACTGCAGGTAGATGCCAAAACACGTAGATCGTTCATTCTGATGGTTACAGTATCACCAATATGAGAAGATACCTTCATCCTTGTAAATGAACTAACCGCAGATAAACAATTGACTTTAGTGGAGGTCTCTTCAACTTGGTCGTGTAATAGCCATTTCAGCAGATCTCAGCGTTGTCGTTTGAGCATGTCTGCAGTATGAACGTTTTTTATTTCCGTTTGCGGTTAATGCTATAATGATTACTATTTATCTTATTAATTTAAGCTCGTCCTGTAAAACATGGAAAAATAAACAATATTGTAAGAAGCAGCACAGTTATTTCATATTTTACCAATAGAAATACTAGAATGTGATAATCAGGATATTTACAAAACTAAACTTAATAATTATATTAGTAGTAATTTTAACGAGTAAGTAAGTCAGATTGTAATTAATAAGTAAAATTTTTAAGTATCTCATTTTAAGTGTATAATATGTTCTTATAAGAAAAAAAATCTTTAAAATTAAACTCATCTCGGATTATAAATGTGGCTTTAAACGACAAGTACGAAAAAAAATATACTACTTTATATTATGTGTGTAAGCAAATACTTTGTATGGATATTCAATTGATCTATTACCAATTTTGTTTGATAATGGCTTCTATAGATGTAGTTGCTAATGTTTATTGTTTAATTTTGTAAACTCTATCGTTAAAAGGAACAAAATTATCCTTTAAATGTTTTATGCATTTATCCAATTTCAAAACAGAAAAGACGTGGAGCCGGCATGCAGAATAGCGTCCGCCCATCTCGTGTTCGCAGTCTTTTGAAATAAACGACTCTTTTTTTATTATCTTAACATATTTTTCAAAAGTCGACGGCACTCGGAGCGTATTAATACGCGTCCTTAAACACCCCTTACATGAATAATTAGATGTTTCAGGGATTTATCCTCCACCTTATCAGAAAAACACGCGTTTTAAATTTGCAAACTCATTCTTTTCGCCTTATTGAGGATAATATATCTTAGCTCGGTTACGATTCTGATTAATGTCTTGGAGTGAAGTCACTGCAACTTTGTCTCAGATAGCGATGAAAGTAAAGGGAGATGATTCAGCTAATTCGATTTAATAGCCATGATTTATAATTTATATTAGTATCAAAATATAAATTGATAATATGTTTGTATAATACAACGTGTTCTTTAATCGATAACTTAAGACTAGTGCTTGATTGGAAATTCGTATTTTAATTAATTACGATTAAATTACTTTTTTATATATGTTTGGTTTTATAAGAAAATGATATTATGCAATATATAAATACATCCTTTATAATAGGAACCCCTTGAATATTTGAACTTGTAAGTCGCAAAAATAAAATCAAAGTTTTTACAAAATATTCAGTTGTTCATTAGAATAAGGAATTATCGTTTCCTTCCTATCTATTATAATGATTATAGACAGACCCCAGAGATGCTGAAAGATTCCGATTTAAAAGCCTTAAAATGTAAAAACTCAGAAACAGAGCATGGCTTTCAAAGATTTTTACCAAGTAACAGATAGTTTTTATTAAATCTTGATTTTTATGATTTTGTTAAACATTCACGACTAAAAAGTTTTTATTATATTTTAAATAATTAGTTTTTTTTTGTTAATTCAAAGATGTTCACAACTTTATAAAAACTTTTTATGCAGTTCATGTTTATAAGAAAAAACATAGTATTCTTCTTTCAAAATGATTTTTGACAGAATCTAATGCCAAAAAAATATGGTGGATTTTCTGATCATATTGTGATTGTATATTTCGAAAATGCATATAAGAATTTTAACCTTATTAGCTGGTAAAGAGAATTATTACTAATTAACCTAAATAGAATAAATTTATCAACATAATCAGTAAATATTTCAATGATTTCAGTATTGCTTGTACGAAGTGCGGCTTCGGAAGGTAACGATGAAATTAAAAGAGGCAAATTTCCATACATGGTAAAATCTTATGTATTATAGGATAGACATTTCAAATTACTTTATTATTCATAATTATTAAATTCTGTTTCAGGCTTTTATATATTACCCTGATGATTCAGTAGTAGATAAGAATGGAGTAAGAGTTACACGTGCCGGCATCTTAGTGAAACCGGATTGGCTCATAACATCTTCCTTGGAAACTGAAGACGTTGCTTTATCTTTTCCCAAAAAAACATTAGTAGCTAGACTTGGGAGTGTTACTATAGACAGCAACTTCTCTTTGAACGAAGATGAGGACGAACAGGAAAGTGAGGTAACATATTTACACTAACATTTCAATTTTCGTATATAAGTTTTAAAATATTATGTTGTGTATTTTTTGTGTTTTAGGTAATTCAGATAATACGTCCGTACAACTTCACTGTGGTAGAGTGGTGGTTCAGCGATATATCCTTATTGCGGACTTTGATTCCATTTAATATAACATCATCAGTTAGAAACACTGCAATATCGCCAAAGCCTGATTTTAATGAGAAAGATTGCTTCATACTTGTATATGCGGTAAGAGTAATACTATTTTTAAGTTATTTTTAATTGAGATTGACATTCATGTTAAACTTGGAAGAAAACTTGAAGTTATTTTTTGTTTCAGAGGAAAATTTCAAATAAAACAAAGGATAGATTCCTTATGCAGATACCAGTGCAAATTATATTTCCTCCATCTAAAATTTGTGGTAGCTACTTTAAAGAGAATACAATGATATGTGCTGAGGATATTGATGAGAAGAAAAATGTCTCTTATGACTCAAATTTCTGCAGTGTACGTGTTTAATGATAGTAATTAATTAATATCTTCGTATATTTAAGATTATTGGTGTTTTTCTAGGGTAATAGCGGAGGCCCCCTCATATGCGACACTGATATAAATGGATTGCAGACCTATACTAATGGTTGCAGAGAACCGCACTTGTATCAACTCTTCTCAGGTTGGACGAAGTTCATATCATGTGGTATACAGAATATTTGTCAAGAAAAGGAATGTAACAAAGTTTGTAAAGTTATAAGCAAGGATTCTGAAAATCCTAAGCCGAAGCAGTTAGTGAATTTAGTTTCCAACGAAATATCTACAAAAGAAACGACAAAACTAGAACCGATACAACTGAGTGCTGGTGATAATATTCCGAGTGGAGAAACTAGTCCTGAAAAACCCACTGTAACCACCGTGATAGATTATGAAGTTACAACTTCAGTACAGACAACCACATCCTTACCAGTAGAGAGTATCGCGGATACCCTTGTTACTTCAGAAAATCAATCTACTAATTTAGATGAAGGAATTTCGCGAAAATCTAACGTCGAAGCTCAACAACAACCAATAAAAAAGAAAAGCTCAGCTTCTATCTTAACACCGTTGACAATTCAGTTGCTTATTTTCGTCTGGATGACAGTTCATTTTCTTTAAGTTTTTAATTTCTAGATTACCTAATTTTATTATTCAAATACTTACATTAATTTGATCTTGTGGGAATAAATAGCGTTTGTAATAATGCTGTTTTATTTTTAAATTTCGGTTCATTCGTTATAAAATCATTTAACTAATGAAATAGCTAAATATGTGGAAGCATTTTCTCAATACGGTCTGGAAACTTGATAATGCTATTAGAGCAAACTGCAGAGGCGTTAAGCCTGCACCTTACTTAATTCTACTTATTTGGAAACTTTGACGTGATGTAGCCAGACCGGAACATCTTTTGCTAACCAAATATTTTACTGCTTCCAAACTTTCCTGTACTTTACATAATTAACTATAATATCTATATAGATACTACCTATTATTTTATAGATTGTATGAACAAATGTAATGTTCAATGGATTTCACATTTCTTTTATATTATAGTGAAACGGCAAAAAGTTTTTTCCTTCATTTTAAGAGCAAAGACTAGACCCAAATACTACATAATGGTTGATACATACATATATATACATATCGTACGAATAAGAACGATTTTGTTGTGTGGATCCATGGATCTGTTTGGTTTAATCCTGTCCATGTCTCTCCATCAACAATAATTTATTCTTACAATGAATAATTATAAATAAATAATTAATATAAGAACCTATTATTAAAACTTCAATATATTTAGATTAAAAATGAATTCCAGATACACAAAAATGTATATAATTAGGCACAAAATAGATAATAATATGCAATTGCCTTGGGATATCCTTTTTAAAGTGAATTTTCTTAAAATTTCAAAAGCGTAATACTTGAAATGTCTCTTAATACGATTCGATGTGTTTGAATTTCGAAAGAAGATCGCATTGGGAACTGTTATGCATATTTTAAAGCCAAATTTACAAAGTGAAACTCACAGTGGATACGGGATGAAATTTCTAGTTAAATATTTCCTTTATGATCTTTTAACTTATATATAAGTAATATTCAAAAGTATGTATAATAGGGTAAATATTTTTTTTTAAAACACTTAAAATTTCAATGAATACATAAATATCTACATTTGTTTTAAGGTCAGAGATTTAAGTCGCGAAGTCGGCTGACTGCTCTGAATATATGAAATAAAAAAAAAAACAAGCTTTTTGTGCACACAATGTGTGAATTTATTTATGTGTTGTCAATGTAACTAATATTGAGTAAATTGAGAAAAAAAATTTATAATAAAATTAACAAAACAACAATACCTATGAGCATCATAATATACTTTGTGTGTCTAAATCAACAATCTCAACAAAAATTTGAGCAATCTACTTAAAATAATGAGTTGCGAACAAAAGAAATTAGTTCAACAATCTCATAAAAAGGAATAAGCAGTTCATAAAACTTTTAATAATTAAAACTCGAATAAAAATAAGAGATGCCGAGCGGATAATACCAATTCCATGAAGCTTTTGTACTCTTTCAGTTTCGGTGAAAATGCTTAGAACGAAACGGGATTTCATAGCTTATAAGGGGTCTCTCTTAATTGGTCGTGACACGAACCATTTTCACGGATAAATCCCTAACTGGAGGGTGAAAAACTGAAAACTGTCGTTAACTCATCTTGTTCGGACATTATCTTTAAATACTGTAAATGTTAAACACATAAACAACACAATATATTTGGAAAAGTTTTTTTTTATTTCAATAATGAAATAATATTTGAAAAAGGAATTAGAATTCCTGACTTTTGTCGCGAATCCTTACGTCAACGTCATGTTTGACGTTTCAAACATATCCGTTTTCTTTAAATATTTTGTGGCCTTTAAGCCAAAACACATCTATTAAATTACATTCAGATTTTGAACCTGACTATGTAGGTACATTCTCTGAAATATACATGCCAGTATATTTCATAGAATGCATAAACGCCTGTCTTCCAAGTAAATACAACTTAATTACTTGGGGCGCAGTTCAGAGGATTCTGAAGCTGATATTGAGTCCATGCTCTATCCAACCAGAGAGAAATTTCACTTGGAAACTGATAGTTTTTAATTATTAGTTTTAAGGGCAATACTTGGCTATTAAGAATATCTAGATCGCTACGTAAAAATACACCTCAACAACAATAAATTCGATCAAAGAATAACGGAATCGTCAAATCTGTAGCGTCTACAGGCAATTTTCAATCTCTTTCCCATTTATGGCAGTAATAAAGCGACCGGGAAAAGTCAACAATCAATTTTGTATTTCAATTTATTCCCAACCATCTTAGTTCGTGCGGTGATAAGAAAAAGAAAAACGCGTTCATTGAAAACGGAAATTATTGCAAGAAGCCATCAGTGGTGTGCGCTCGGCTTCCTATGTTGTTTTCTTTATTTATTGTAAATTTTGTGTCGAAAGGTTTCAAATTTTAATTGAACCCTGATGGCCTGTGCCATTTTGCATTTCATTGTACTCTTCACGGTTGGGAAAATTTTCCATGAAGTAATCTGGTGTCATGATTAACTTAATAATATCAAACCTTTTCGATATTTAAAATCTATTTAAATAGATAAAACATAAAATTGTCTTTTATTAAAGTGAGTATCACACATTTAAATAAAATACTTTATAACGGATTAAACGTCGGCATAAATAATAAATAGCGTTTTAATCCATTATATTTTATTTAAATAGATAAAATATTATATGCTTACTCCGGTGTAGAAATCAGCAAAGCCTAAAACCAAAGACAAAATGTTTCGCGAGTTGTGTCGCAGTTTTAATAAAACGATACTAATAAGTAACTCGTACCATTTTATTGAAACAGTTTTGTTTACCATTGAAATTAAAGATGGCATCGATACGGATTCCATCCGAGTTTGTTGGGCTGACAATGAGGGCGGCCGGGAGCCAGGAAATTGAGGCGATTTTTCTCTTCTTTGCACATCCGCCGTCAATCTACTTGCATATACATCTATAAGCTTAAGCCCATTTGGTATTTTTGAAAGCCTCAATAGATCATGTTAGTAAAATATCGAAAGCCTGTAGAAAATTTGCATCTCTTGACGACACAGGACAGGGAATGATAAAGAAGAGGAGCCTTTGGTATTCTCACAAAAACTACGAAAACAACAGCAAAATTATTACTTAACCATGATGTGAGAAAGTAGGATTTCCATGGTTGATCCAAAACAATCGACAACACATTACTACTTATCAAATATTACTTAAAGTACTAGTTGTATAACTATCTATGGCGGGACCACCTTACAAGCCCAAAAGCCCTGCTTGCCATGATAATGCAACCATAAATAAAATAAAAAATAATGCCCTTAAGGTAATTTAAATATAAGTCATATATAACTTTTATGATAACGTAATTATATAAGTTATATATAAACACGTATTACGTTAAAGTTGGCAAGGCCTTTGGGTCTGTATGGAGGTCTCTCCGCTGATAACTATTTGAGAACTATTGTTTCACTATTCTATATTGTTAAGGTATAATACTATGGCCACTTGTTTGTATATAGAGAATCATCAATCATCCCCGCCATCTCCGGGGGAAGCGATGGGTGATGCCAGGCTCAAGGGACAATGGACTCCGAAGAGTCAAAGCGGCCACGCGTCTACCGACTAAACCCTACGGTGGTTCTCTCGTCACCTCCTTCCTAGGTGTGCTAGGTGTCCTCGGGAAGTGCTTTCGTCCGCTCTGCAGCACCGACGGCGACCTTATCCTTTTAATGCCCCCCCCCGCAGTGTGGTGTAGAAACACCACATCCACAAACCAAACATTCGTGGAGCGGGTCGCACCCCGCCTTTCAGCTCTCAGCTCTTAACGGGAAGAGATGGTATTCTCCGTCCAACACGGGCACACGGCGATAGATCGCCCGCGCACCCCTTGGAGCCAATGCCCACTAGGAAGTGGACCTCTGACACAGTTGGATCGGCTGACAGTATGATCGCCGAAGCAAGACCGCCGAAGCGGCTATATCAACCTAATAATGTCTTTTATTAACGCGAGTATCACACATTTAAATAAAATACTGTATACCGGTTTAAAACGCAATTTATTATTTATATTGTGAAAAGCATCCGAAACGTCGGGATAAATAATTTAAACAATATAAATAATAAATCGAGTTTTAATCCGGTATACAGTATTTTATTTAAATATCTTAACCTAACCCAATTTAATGGACTAAACTAAAATAAAACTATGGACACCTACAATATTCCTTAAACTTTATTTTATTTTGCAGACTCTATTGCCTTGGTGTATATTAGATATCGAGTCTTCACTGTATGGGGAAAAGAGGTTCATTTCAAATTTCCGCTAGCCTCTGACACTGATGACCATTATCGTGAACCTTTCATTCATGTTGTTATTACCTACGGGAAGATTGAGGCAGATTTTTATGTACTGATTTATTGTTTTCTTTTATATTTATAAACCAAAACACAAATTGTATGTTAGCTATATGCGTATATAATATATAGCGTCCTTAACCTCAAGCTAACGAAACACGTACGCATATTTTTTTAATATTATAAATGTGTAAGTTTGTGAGGATGTATGTATGGATGTTTTTTACTCTTGCACGCAAAAACTATTGAACCGATTATGATGAAACTTTATAGTATTATTATGTATACGCCTGAATAACATATAGGCTAATTTATAACTACTGAATTAATTGGCCAAATTATAACGATCAAGTCAAGTCCCGCTATCTATGAGATATTTCGCCCAGCGAATTCGGCACGGGTCAGCTAGAAGTAAATAAAACCAGTAGATTTAAAACAAAATTTTTAATCATCTACTTCTTTGGTCATATCATTGGTTAGGGTGAACCTGACATGTTCATATTATGTATATACACAGTTATAGCAACTATTCACACAGGATAATAATATCTCTTCATTAGGAATGCATAATATTTGCCTAATTAAATGCGGAAATAGACATCAGTAGCTATTAGAATAAATGTCATTACAATATTATTACTAAGTAACTAATTTGAACTATTTCGAATATTATGAATTTAAAATTTTATAAACATGTATTTTTCTATGTTTTCATATTTAATATACACGAATTTGTTAAATTACAATAATATACTTAGCGTACGAATGTTATTTACATAGATAATACAAACATTATAACATTGTTTAGTAAACTTAACAGTTATTATACAAATATACTTACAAAAAATAACAAATGAGCCAGCGGGTACAAAATTAAATGGAATTTATGGCCAGGCCAGAAAAATAAATTCTTTAATAATATTTTAAAGTTAAACAATAAAAAATAGGATTGAGTTGGATGTCAAACCATTTAAGTGATTTGGTTGCTTGTTGATACACAATTCATAAAAACTTAGATGTATTATATTTAATTACTGTTGTAATCATATATTTTTAGATTAACACGTAACATTTAAATGATCCAACCACAACTACCCCATTACAAACTTTCCTTGTAATATTTATTATACTAATACAATTGCCTTATGAGATCATCTTTAACACTAAATACATTCAAATATAACCCATAATTCTATCTAATATAATATATTGGCAAAATAATATAAGTTTTGGCATTTGCTTTGCTCTTTTAACACAGATGTTAAAATATAAGTTCGAGAGAAGTCACTACACAGTTGATTAACGTAATTTTTTGTCACAGTACATTGATGCTTTCGTACTGAAGTGTTCGGTTAGTTTGGATACTTGGCGAACATGTGTAGGCCTCAGACGCGATAGTCTCAGCTGGTCGCGGAGAGTCCTAGTGGTTTGAGGTGCGGGGGCGCCTGGAAGGGTGCTGGGGAGGATCCAGACATGTTGTTGTTGAGATCTCCAGAACGGCTCGAGCCATTCATTAGACCGCCCATAGCGCTGCTCGTCTGTTGAAACATAACTTGAATGAGTTTTTTTTGGAGTTTTATTAGTTATTATCATGGTGGTATATATTTTCGAGGTCTAAAAAAATAATAAAATTGCCCGAAAGAAATTGCTACTAAACAATAAAGCCGCATTTAATGCCTAAGTTAACATTAGTTTTTAAGTTAAATATTATAATACTAAATATTTAAAGAAATAAATATAACAATGAAATGAACGACTGTGTACCTTGAATCTATGTCTCAAATTGAGAGGAGATAATAAAAGAAGAGTAACAGAATATATAAAAGTAATTTGTTTGGTGTCTGTCCGTTTGTTCACGATAGTCGAAATCTACTGAATAGATTTCACGAGTAGATTAAGCTTAGTCTGTAACAACATAAAGGGTTTCTTTCATTGAGATCGGATGTCTAAAAAATGTCTATTAAAGATTTAATTTACAGTAAATCGTTTCCAAAACTGGTAAGGTAATTTTAATACCTATATAAGGTCAGTTTTTCAATTTTTTTATGTTGGATTTATTAGAGAGTTAACGTACAGAGAAACTAAAACATTGTTATCCACGTAGTCGATTACAATAATTTACTATATTTATGAAGACCGAAATCCAAGGTGCTTTATTAAAAAATAAGAAAGGATTAAAGAATACGATATATTTATAGTATTGCAACGCATCTGCAAGTCTTCTGGTGTTACGGATGTTTATGGGTGTTCACTTTCTATCAGATGAACCTCAGGCTCCCCTATAGTCTATACTATAAAAAAAGATCTTACCGGTGGTGGTGGTAAATGCGTCGTCTGTCGCTTCAAGTGCGCTAGCGGTGGTGGATTATACGCCATATTTGCGAACACTAGCCTCTCTTCATAGTCGTATTCACAGAGAATCTTGTTCTCGCATAGGTAAAATCTGTCGCCCACGCAAAATCTAGGACAAAAAGTTTTATTTAATACACGCAGCATTTTTTTTAAATTTAAGTTATGTTTGTTTAGATATATTATCTATAACAGCTATTGATGTAAATAAATGTTCAAGTAGATACTACTGGACCGATTTTAAAAATGTACAAATTATTTTTTTACATTTTCATTGCACCCGTGTAAAGCCGGGGCTAGTGTTAAATAAAAAGAAACCAATCTCCACTTCACCAATCGCATATATTATTCAAAACCATTTTTATACAGAAGTCATTTCCGATTATTTTATTTTTTATCAAAACCTATAAAAATAAGTCTATGAGTCCATACTATGTACATTATATGTTTTCATTACATAAATAACCAAAAGATACGTACATCACATAAACTTTTAAGGGTTGTAAAAACCATTAAGATCCTATCACAACTTTATCATTGTTTTACGGGGTGCCAGAAAACAACCGAAAATGTCTTGGAAATAAAATTTACCGTCACGGGACGAGAGGTCAACGTGAAGAAGGCGCGATAACGTCACGCGAACGAGCATCCCTCAATGTGGCAAACAATGCTCGCCTTCGACTCAACAGTCGCCAGTGGCCGGCCGGAACCACCGGTGATAACACCCTTATCTAACCTCCCTCCCGCCCTCCATGTCTTTCCGCACCCCGCACAACCACCTCTCCAACTCTTTTGTTTCACTTGTCACAAAAATTAAGCGCAATAGCTCGGCTACAAATGTCTCTTTTTTAAGGGGCCAATTTCCACCGCAACTCAGTCGATTTCGCCGCTCTTAATTAACTTTATTTCCTGTTCTCTCCGTTCCCGACTTTTGTTTTTGGTGTCCTTTTTATTTTGCTATTTTTTGTCTGCCGTCGCGTAATGGAAAAGATGTAGAACGAAATAATTTTAATGACTGGGTGCGAGTTAGGCTTTGTGTACACCCCCCATTGTGTCGCGACGCTTTCGCTGTGGCGCGAAGTTTGACGTTTTGTGTAATCGGACGTGTCTTAACGTCTAGGGTCGCTATATAAAACAAAAATAATCTTCAAATATAAGTAATTAGCTAATGTTATTTTCATTGCGCCGTGTGATTAATTTTTGCAGTAGACGAATGTAGGTGATTAGTATTTAGATTTTATATTAGGTTATCGTAGACTTATTTTTATTAAAATATTATTATCTTCGATATTTTTGGACTAAACAATCGAGTTTACGTATTATCGATTATACGAGTATATTTAGTCAGAGCACAATATTAAAAATAATCTTTAGATTGTAATGTGTTAGTCAGTGTTAGTCAGGGAGAATGTACCATTCTTTTCCAATATTGACAAACGAGCATGAGGTTCACTTGATTTTAAATGATAGATAACCACAGAACATACATAAAATACCAATTTTTTACATGACTAATTGCACTTCACGGTGATTCCATTTATGAACGGTCGTTTTATTTATTCATTACCACCGAACGCGCCAACGAGCCCGTCAATTTTTGTTAAAAAAAATCCAAAACGGTTCAGTTTTTTCAGTAAATACCCTCTACAAACTAACTCTTCCTACTTAATTATAGACATATGCGGACATATCGTGTTTCTTTCGTTCTAAAGTCATTTTAGTATTCGATAGAGCGGGGCAAAACAAAACTATTTCAAGCTTATGGTACGTTTATGATTAAGACCATTAGTCTTTACTTAACATGAATATTATGATTAATAAACGTCACGTCCGTCAGAAGGATGCGAAGCGCAGTAGAATCTAGCTCACCGATAGCGCGGAATCCGCCCGCGGCGCCGTCAGATTGCTACTAAATTATTTAGCCGTTTAGCGATATTCGCCCGTGATACCTGCCGGCCGTTCGCTCCGATCGGACAGCCCGCAAATTGGATTCAGATTTCTGTATCCATGGAAATAGATTTGTATTTGATATTAATTCATATGCCATATTGTTAAATAAACACGAGCTGATATTCAAGTTGTATGCGCTTCATTCTACCTATTGCGAGCATTAAATATAATATAAATGTATAATTTTATTTTTATTCAATAATAACTATATGTACACACATATAAATGTTAAAACAATTTTACAATAAGACCTACTTTTTCAGAAATAAATTATTTCTATTTCTACACTTCCACATTGTAATACTTAATATAAAATAATATTTTAATATATTTATATATGCAAATGTGTGTGTGTGATTTCCGTATCCTTGTCTTCGAAATTTATCCTGCTCATTTTCGTCATGCAAGGGAATCGAACCTTTTACCACTTGTTTCTAACAATGTTGTAGGTACTACTTGGTCAAAGAGTTGTTCAATGCACAAATAAACCTAAGTATCAAGCAACAAACAGATTGTATGTACCAAAGATTTAGCTGTTTCTTCGTGTAAACAATTCTCAATATTGCTTTGTACTGAAAGCATTAAAATGAATACACAATTCGGCGACGATGTCACACGAGATCTACAAACACGAGAAAGGTCCACGAGTGACGTATAAACCATTCAGTGAAGCTCCAATCTTCGCGACTTTTCTATTATTTAAGCGGTAACACACCGACGAAGATTGCTATACTTCTAAAACCTTATCTAAAATTCAATGTTGCACGTATTACGAGTTTAAGACTGTACTGATGAAACTTATATAAAACGCTTCGATATTCCAATACTGTTTGATTATTTCGTTAGAACTTCAAGGCTAGCAAACAAAAATTATAAATTCCCGAGTTGCACTATACAATAGTAGTATTAGTAGTATTATTATTACAATATTTTTTAAGGTTTTTAGTTTTAGCTTCTTTGTTATTAGGTATGTATATTGTATATAATATGTTAGTGTGTTTTGTAATTAAGTAATTTCATAAAGTATTAAAATACATAGCATGTAATGTGTCTAACAAACGTCTACCTGAAAGAGAATCTAAACCGTTGTTTATTGCATCATACTAGACTCGTATCGATAACTTCATCAATACGTTCGCTCTTTGAGCTAGACATATCATCGCTCACCGTTTGATAACCTGGCCGAGAGCACCGGGAAATCAAAGAGTTTTAAATCTTTGTTTACCAATACTCAATGTAATATCAGTTATATATCTGGTAAATGTAACATACAGTCCCAAATCTATTATCGGTGTTAAATAAAATTGACCTCAAAACACTTATGTTCTTAAATAGTACGAAATAATTTCAGCACTATAATAATATGTTATATCAATTCTTTTGTTTTTATATATGCACTACAAGCAATTGTACGAAAAATTTGAGTTAATAATTGGCATCGGCGCCTAATTTCCATCGATAATTCTTTCGAAAGTTATCACTTGAGTCTGAATGATTTCTTATAAAAACATAGACAAAAGAATCGAGAACTTCGATATAAATTTATAAAACGTATAATTTAACGAATTTTACAAATTTTCCATGCATGTATCCTGTCTGAATTTTCCACGTATGAAATAACATTATTATTTATTAAGTATATTCTGACTTATAAAATATTAAGAAAACATTCATAGAAATTATTCAAGTAAAATTATATACGTTATACATAATAATACTACACAAACAATCGCAAGTCTTTAAAAATCGTTTCTCTATTCCGTGAAGCTTTCTTATGTAGCGGAAAATTTAATCGCACTCTTTGTTTGGTGTCCGTGAGTTGAATAAACCATACAAAGTTCCCGCTACACAATATACCTGTCCCTTTCGTTCGTCACATTATTCTGAATACTTTATCTCGCTTATAAAAGAAGTCTCATAGTAAACTTGTACTCAATATAGCAACGTCCCCGTTCAATTTTCAGGAGCGCAATCGCTTTTGACAGGTGAGAAAATTAAGTGAGTGTTCTTCGTAAGGCTACAGGATAGACAATAGGTTTTGATGTTGTGATAGTTTTTTAATAAAAAAAACTAGAAGCGCAAATTTGAATATTTGCGACTAAAATTTAATTTATGGCGATGTCATATATTTGATAGGAAATAGTTAACAATCAATCTTTATATCTTGCAAATTGCTATTAATTGCTATTAATCGATGATATTTTGCTAATATATACACACCGGCACAATTAGCGGAACACAAAAAAAGCGCGAGAACATCGTCATTGGGATTTGAACGAATGGCAGGAGGTTCTCTTTACTGATGAGTGCAGAGTTCTTTTAAAACAGATCGATGGGAGACAGCTAATATGGAGACGCAAAGGAGAACGCCACAAACCGCTCATTGAATACAAAACTGCCACAAGTCAAACTACACTTTTTTACAGAAGAGCTTATGAAAGAACAAAAAACGTAAACATAAGCCCTTTTGTAAATAACTGGAGTTTGACTTGTGGCAGTTTTGTATTCAATGAGCGAAACAGTCTAATTTTGAACACACTGTGGCTTATGGTGGCGGCTCGATTATGGTTTGGGGAGGGATATGTTTGGGAGCTCGCACGGAGTTAGTGATAGTCACAGAAGGGACCATGACAGCAGATCGATACATCAGAGACATTTAAGAAGAACATGTTGTACCATTTGCCCCATTTATTGGTGACGACTTTATTCTAATGCAAGATAATGCTCGTGCTCATAGTGCACAATCGGTACAGGCATATCTGTGCCACGTAGGTATACCGGTGATGCAGTGGCCAGCAAATTCCCCCGATATGAATCCGATAGAGCATGTCTGGGACTTGCTAAAAAGAAGGGTTAAATCCAGAATGCCACCCCCCAACAATCTGAATGAACTTGGAAACGCATTACTTGAGGAGTGGGAGCGGTTGCCTCAAGAAATCATCGATATCATAATCTGTAGCATGCCCAGACGAATGGAAACCGTAATCAGAGCAAGAGGGGGAAACACTCATTATTAATTTTGCTTTAATTTAATTGTTAAATCATTTAATGCTTACTTTTTTTTATTTTTTGTGATGGTTCATAATCATCTAAAAATTTCACTTATTTCAAATTTCTTTATTTTTCAATAAAAAATAACGAAGACTTTTCAAAGTCGTTGTTAAAAGATGTTAATCAATTTGTTATTTTGTGTATAATTACATTTTCGTCAAATATATGCGTTATTATCTCATAGTCTCACTTTTTTTTCTGTTCCGCTAATTGTGCCGGTGTGTATATAACATGCCCCGGCTTTGCACGGTTGTAATGTAGATGTACTATACACTAAAAACTTTGGTACTTGCTGATAATGTAGCTTTCTATTGATGAAAGAATTTTTAAAATAGGTCGAGTAATTTTAGAGTTAAATCGTAAGAGACAAACAAATAAATATTTACTCTTAATAATATTGGTACAGATTAGTTTTTAAATATTTATATTTATAAAAAAATACCTGTGATTACACTGTTGGCAAGCGAAACATTCGAGATGGTAGACGTTGCTGCGCGCACGCATCACCATCTCGAAAGCGGGAATCACCTTGTTGCATGCTGCGCAGTACCCCGTGTTGCCAAATAGCCTGATAAACAAAATAATTCCTACTATAATATGCATTATATTCGTATTGTTATCTTAATATCTTATTCAGAATAAATATATTCCCATACACACAAATCATATTATTGACAGTCACAAAAATATTTCTACTTATACTTATAATACATGAAACTAGAAGTGACAGTAAAGAGGTAGACTGAGCATATTGTGGTTAAAATATTTAAAAATAATGAAATTAAAGCTCTATTTTGTAACTTTCATTTTGAAAATTGAAACACGCAAACAGAAAATTATCAATAAATGACTGACTGAAAACTAGCGCTGAGCATACATGAACAACATTGACAGCTTCAATCTGATCATGGTATGTTGTATAACATACTTTTACTTCTCACCCTGTTATTAATTATTTAAATACTTTAATAAGTTTTACCTCAAGTAATCCCTCTTGCACAGTATTAGATTGGCTCTTGTATACAGAGTATGGCCAACTTCCCCAAGCCTACAGTCGCAACAGCCACACTTCAAGCAGTCTTCATGCCAGAGCTGGTCTAACGCCTTCAAGAGATACCGCTCCGTGATCACTTTGCTGCATCCCGCGCAAATCTGTTAAAAATAAATTAATAGTGAAAAATTGGTAAGTTAATATTTACCAGCTCTTTGTCCTACCCGCTGGTACATATATGTTTACTCATTTATTACGGTTACCAAGAAATTCCCGTTGTAACTTTACTGTAATGAGTTACAAGAAATGTATTAATTAATTAAGTAATTTAACAAAAACGAATTTATAGATATAATATATTTTTATAAAATAAATAAAAAATAGATAAACAAACTACTATCTGACTTGAATCCAAAATTAAAATCCATAGATGTACATTTATATATTTATCCCTTTTTGATGTACTTTACGTATCACTCTTTAGACTATTAAAACTATTTTAGTAAAACTGTTTTAATTTCCGGTAATTAAGCCGATAAAAAGATTTAAAAAATAATATGTCACCTTCTTGACCATTTATTTGGTACCGAGTGGCGGGACCACCATACAAGCCCAAAAGCCCAGTTTGCCGGCTTTCCAGCGTAAACCTTGTTAGGTTACTTATAAATTAAATAATTTCGTAATTATAATAGCTTGTATAACATCGTTAAGGACATTATTATTTTTATGGTTGAATTAAGAGGGCAAGCCGAGCTTTGGGGCTTGTACGGTGGTCCCGCCACTGTCAAATTCAAAATCATTTATTAATTTAGGTAACACAATGTACACTTATGACCGACAGTAAAAAATACTTATTAAATGCTTCTAATTTTACATTTACCGCCAGTTCTCAAATCAAGGGCGTAGAACGGACGAGAAGATCTGGCAATAAACTCTTCGTCACTCTTTTTAATCACCAAATTTTTGTTTTACAAAATATTTGAAAGGCGCTGCAACCATTACACCATGTTCCACATGATATCTTTAAGTAATTAACAATAATAATAAAAAAATGTAACGAGAAAGAAATACGAAGATTTGTCCTCTATCAGAAGTAGGCATGGTGAAATAGGAGCACGCACTTACATTCTCGTGGGAACAACACGCAAATACATAGTCTAAACAACTAATATCACCGCATGTAAAGGCCGCATTTAAAGGCCGGCAGCGCATCTGCAAGCCTTCTGGTGTTGCGGATGTCTATGGGCGGCGGTGATCACTTACCATCACGTGAGCCGTCTGCCCGTTTGCCCCCTATACTATAAAAAAAAAACAAAAAAAAAAATGTTGGTACCATCAAGTAAAATGAGCAGCAATCATGAATGTTACCTGTGGCTGTTGAGGTTGCGTCGCGGAAGCCGTGCCGCCCTGTGAGTTGGCGGGAAGGGGCGAAGCGCGGGCCTCCTTAGTTACATCCATTGCGAGCATCTCACCGCCGAGCGCGGGGCTCTCGCCGCGGCCACTCAACTGCTGCGACGTCCGCCTCTCGCACTGACAAGATAACAAATGACATTAATAACAAATTCTTTAAGAATGTTGTTCGATAGCGAAACACGAGCCCGCTCATTTGATGGTAGATGAGAGCTACAGATCAGCCGGCCTAGCATGACCGCTACGAGATATCTCGTGGACGAGTGAAGACAAACTAAGATGTAAGATATCTCAATATATTACATCTCGACATCGACAATTTTGATAGAAAAGATATCTCGATCTACAAATATATCTATATTTCATATTAAAAGTCTAGTTTTAAGTGTAATTGCCATGTAAGACCCGGAAGAAATAAACATGTCCCGGATTCAAATCCGCAACCACTTTGATCAAAAGGTAGGAACTACCTAACACGTCAACGAGCCTGTCAAAAATAATTATCGAAACTAGCGAACTTAATTTATACCTTAACTTAAAACTTAAATGCTTTAAGGCAGACTGAAAAGTGGCAGTCTGATTTGAATTTTCGCAAAGTTGCCATACAATCGCCATCTGTGTCTACGGAGTTGATACTTGCTGTATTTTTCTATATTAGTGGCTAACAGTGTCCTCTTTATTTTTAATATGTTTGACTAAGGGTTTTAGAAGAGTTATTTGAGCAAGTTAAAAAAACCATCCCGCGTCAAGCAATAAAGTGAACACGGGCGTTTGCGGCGTCACGGTTAATTAACACTTTAAATACGAACATTTTTCAATTAAATTTCGGCGGCGCAGAGCACAGGTGGTGCAACTATTTAATTATAGCAACCCTTGCCATTTTGATTTTATACATCTGTTTAATATTTCGAAATGTATTTTTGTTTAATGCATTAATTAATAATTTTAAGCACGCTAATTGCAACAATAACACTGGCCGTTTGTGGGAACACAATTGAATACATCATTTGTTTTAAAATATTTCAAATATACACACAAACTGTTATTTATATGAAATCATTATTGCAGAATTGCAAGACTCTTGTTTAAACGAACGAAAATAGTCTATTGTAAAAGTTAGGTACAACAATAGGTACCCTATTGTTGGTTTTTCCTTGGTTGGAAAAACAGAAAAACGGATTGATTTCGTTTTTTGCATAGTGAGTCATCTTTTATTCAAAAACTTGCATTCTTACATCTTTTATTCAAAAACTTTCGCTTTTAAAATAGGAATGTCATTCAACAACCATATAATTATAATACATATTATAAATTATAATATATTGACTGACTAATCTCTTTCCTAACATTTCAAACAATGGGCAAGTTACGTAAGCGGTTTCTAGTACAGAGTATTAAGAGCCGACCGCCAACACAATATGAAGTATTGTGTGTCCGTGACGAATGCTCGCAGCTTACCATTTTTGTATGTTTTTGGGAACGGATCGACGGCCATAAATAATGGACACGGATATTGGACGGAAGCATGCCGGTCTACTCAAATTGTGTCAATGATTGTTTCTCTGTGAAACTAATCAGACTTATTGTGTATTTTTACTGTTAATATAGATTCATTTCTGAATACGTTTGTGGCTTTAAATATTGTCCTATGTTTGCTATACAATTGTCTATATGTATTGTATGATTGTATCTTATTACATATATTTTAATGAATATAGTTATCTAATACTTTTATAACAATATTTTTATATTACCAATCTTGTACTTAATACGTAACTTTTATAGAATGTTTTGTAACAATTTCTTCAGATGGTAATTGAGCTAGAGAATAATTTTTCACGGTCAGGACATTTCAAAAAAGTAGATAGCCATGAACCTTCGTGAATAATTACAAATGGAACGGTGACAGAAACACGCTACGGCACTTCGAAAACAACCCGTAGCGAACGCGACCAGACCAGATTAGGCGCAAAAAAGCTCACGCCTTCCATTAGCATTGACTTTCGAATGTCAATACGCACGAATTAGTATTTAACGGACGGCCGTGAAAGAGAATAAAACTATTGCTCCCATTTCACGTCACTGTCGTTTAATTCTCCCGGATTCTGTTACCCAAATGATGGAACAGTTTGAACGTTGCACAGAGTGAGTTACAGAGTTCAGTTCGGGCTAAATTGAAGGATGCATCGCGGGCCATGGGGAGCCAGAGCTCAGTCGAGCACTGATATTAATGATTAACACAGACGCGGTCCGAGACCAATTACGGCCACCGCCACACTCCAAATTAGAAACTATTTTCGCCCATTAGTGGCCAACTTCATAATCAATTATACGTTAAAATTTCACAACGCTGTTTTGGGAGCTCTCTGTTTGGATAATCGGAGTTTGTGGTCCCTCGGCGAGCTATTACGCGGCTGTACGGGTCATAAAGGTTTTTGTTTCGCTCTCCGAAAATTTTAATGCACGTTTCGAATGCAGTTAACTGCATTAAAGTAAAACGTTACGATCCGATAAATATTACTTTCCAAATCGCAATTGGGATTCATTAATATCGATGGAGATAATAACAGTTCTACCGGGTAAATAGTATTAACTATCAAGTATATTTGTGAGGCGAGACTAATAGAATTGAGTGCACTCTGCTAATCATAATTCATCAGCGAGATTAAAGAATGAGAGGCGAAGTGGGGCGCGTGGAGGCACCCTCGGAAACAATATGATTGCCACACCTGCGGAAATAGCGAGAGAAACGAGACGAGCTAAATAATTCAAACAACTACCATTACCTTAAACTGTGCTCCACGTTATTTTTATAGCGCCTACACTAATATCTCTAATGTTGAGCCACTGACTAATGCTCTACTCGTATTTATGAGTAAGTAAAATATAGAATGACTAAGCTTATAATTTATCAAGTCTCAAATTACTCTTGTAATTGTAAATAAATTATAATTATGAAGAATATAATATAATTATCAGAATACTAACTATATTTATATTTATATCACACCAATATAATGTAAATAAATTATTACAGGCGCGGGTGTCGCACTTAAATGTAATATTATTAAAATTATCAATATGGAAATTTTATAAGTAAAAAGATAAATAAACTTGTTTAAACTTGAAATAATAATATTTCAAGTTTAAACATAGAAATAATGTACCTACCACACAAACTTTCAAACCGTTAAATTAAACAAAAGACAACGAAATCAATTAAAAAAAAAGACAACGAGTTCTCAATAAATTTGAATAATGTAAAGATAAATAGCAATTTCCACGCATTTATTTTAAAAATAAATATTTCTACTGACCAACGGTCATGTAAGTGTCAGCGATTTCCGCTCGTGTTGATGAATCTCTAAGGCTGAATACTCTAAGATGTATTTTTACCATAAGCACAACAATAATATAGCCATTTAATCGCAAAAAAGAATAATATTATTCAATAAGCATTCAAATGTTAAAAGTTTAAAATTTTTACAAGTGAAAAATCTAGGTAGAGCATACACCAGTTAGTACAACGTACAGCGGCACTTATTTAGCAGATTGCTTTCCTTTAAGTTGTTCTTTAATCTAGCAATGGCCGGAGCGCGAAGCTTTCGTTCGCACCCTCAGGCCCGTCTCGACTCTTTACACCCGTTAACTAGTCACGACATATCCTTCATTCGCAACCACGTGTATCACAATTACTGCATGAACGCTATTAAGCAATACAGTGACAACTCACAAAATGATAAAAATGTAAATTTTGATACCAATAAAAATATATTGAATAGAAACTAGTGGGCACGAAACCCTAAAATATTTAGAATATTTAACAATAATGCACTTAATTCTATTACTTTGATTGCTACCAAGAAATACGATATACATTTAGTGTAATAATAATAATTACAAAAAAATATATTATTTCTGTTATTTTTTAAAAGAAATTTATTAAAACCTAATTAAAACTTCAAACTCAATTTTCTCAAAATGGCAACCATTTGGATTGACACAGTATTGCTTTACAGTGTCCATATATACCTGTAATATTTGCGAACATACATACTTTATCGAAAAACATTTCTAACCTTTAATCACCCATTGTCTTTGACCATAGACGATAAACTAACGACATTATTCGACTTTGTATAGAATACGTGGAAGTGAGACGATATTCGTTAATACCTTACCGAGGATATTGGATTACCGGCAGCGCCCGGCTGGCGCAATAATATAACGAAATTCAAACATTAATAGGCTCAAACACAATCACGGATGGCTGCATAATCAAGTTAGCTGCTATTCGGTTAAACCCCTATCGCGTAATCTGCCCTATTGTCTGACAGTCGTTGCGCTGATCATGAGGGCCGATTATTGTGGCAATTTCGTGTTTATTGTTTTCAGGTGTCTCCTGTCACCCGTCCTTAAGGAGCCACACAATACAGTTCCCGCAAACGATATCTGTGTACGAGACAATCCACTAAAACAGCAGTGTAAACGTTTATTAGACAGAAAGGTCTATAACTGATCGAACATCTTTTGACAACAGTTTATATCATGATATCTTTACATACATATAAAAACTTTAGAGTTTAAAAATGTACTAAACGAGGTTCTTGACGGTCTTTTCTCGGTAGATGTAACATATCGAACCGGTGAATTAAAAACAATGACGATTCAAATGTACAATATTTTATAAATGCTTATTTGAATAAATATATTTTTAAGAACACTAAGAAGTAAATTGCGATTGTTCAAAGTTATGAAAAGAAAATGCAGTAAACAGCCCCAGACGTCTAAAGTAAGTGATACTCACGTGGATACGTCCGGAAAGTTAAAAGTTTTCACCTCAGTTAGATGCAACTAGAGGAACAAATAAGTAGATAGAGCCAGTGTCAAAACTGCCAAAAACAAAACTATAAAGTTTGCTTTATAACCAACGTATATCGTTTTATCTATTTGAAATGTCACACTTACTCTTGGTTCTAGAAACTTTTATACATCATGATTTTTTTCTTACATCAAATACACTTAGGATAAATTTATACTTCAAAATCCTATTTATAAGTTATCTAACGATGGGAAAATAATTTTCCATATCTAACTAATTTGTTTTAATGAGGGACGATATAAAATTATTCCAATTGCTTTAAGTGTTTCATTAATAAAAATGAGCGTTGCGATAGCGTATCAAGTATGTACTTGAGCATACATTATTAATTATTAGTGTCATTAATATAATTAAAATTTAGAAATACTCTTCTAAGTTCTAAGCGTTATATATTTAACTAGTAACACGCCCTGGCTTCGCACGTGAGCAATGTAATTTTGTGTATGGTGTTCTATTGGTGAAATAATTTTTAAAATCGGTCCAATAGTTTTGAGTTAAATCGTAACAAACAAACAAACATATAAACAAACAAATATTTCCTCTTTATAATATTAGTATAGACTATGCTAAACTTAGGTAATTATTTAAACTAATATTTAATTTTCCTAAAGTATGCCCACTCATTGCACGAATCTAACAAATGATATCTGGAAGATGAAGCGCATGTAGCCATAAAATAAAGATGTTACATCTTTCAGATGATTCCGATACTGCTGATCTTTTATTACATTATAAAATGAACGTCTCAAATTAATTATGAAACTTACTACAGTCACCATCTCCATTGATCGTAAAGAATCATTTGATGGCAGTTGTAAAATGTTCGAAATCGTCGTCATGATAATTTATGGAGCATGTTTATGGACAAATTTATGGAGATAAATAGGAACGTACATACATATTACTGTTTGAATGTAAGTTAATTTATGGCGGATTACACTCCCGACCGCTTCGATTAGCACGTTTAACAAGATGAGCACAAAGCTAAATTAGTAAACGCGTCGCGCGGTGAGGGGCAAAGTGAATTAAACCAACTCGGAGCCTATTACGTGAAGTGAGTTATAAAATAAAGCCGCGGCGAGTAAGTTCATACATTACAAGCCGATAACCAGACGAGACTTCTGAGACACAAACCAGTCCCTTTTAGTGAAATTGAAAACTTTTTCTGTTACTCATACCGCGACCACGACACCACTCCTTTTAAATCAATTGCCTTTTATAATTAACTTACTCCATTATTGGAGTGCATTCGCTCGTTACCTCAATTAAAATTCAATCGAAATGTAAATCTAACTATATTAGAACGAGTCTTTCTGACAGAAGTAATCTAATAAATTGTTTTGAGATAAATAATACTAAGATTACAATCCAGCCAAGGGATTCATTAAGCCTATTTATAAATGCATCATTAAATCGCTCGACAACTGCTATTCCGTCTTTCGGGATAGTTTTATAGTGATAGTAATAGTAGATATCTACTTATTTATTATTATTCCAATTGACGGGCTCGTTGGTGCCTTTGGTAGAACACCTACCTTGCGCGCCAATGGGTCGCAAGTTCGAATCCCGCCGGAACGATATATTTATAATAATCTATCAGCATCTCTTCCCCAGGTCTGTTCACTTCGGGCATTAAACGGGTGAGAGGAATATCAAAATTTCGACCGGGTAACGTATGGTCCGGGAGCCAGCAACAGATTTTCATGACCAAGTTCCTCTCAAGCGGTAATTAGTAAAATGCATCAGAGTATAGTATTATGAAGCCTCGTGAACGTCAGCTGGCGCTCGGGTGGGGGGATGAGTGGTTGTAGCCTCCTTCCTTAAGTGGAGCAGCTGACGGGTTTTCCACCAAGATACAGCCAGCTGACCTATATATTTATCCACAGTTACATATAAGCTATCATCAGGTAAATTTTTGTTTGAGAGGAAATCACGGAAAATATTTTTATTTTTTTCATGTTCGAGACACCAGCTGTTGTAATACACTATGTTGTAAGCAGCTGATTATTTTTTTTCGTTGATATATTGGATTAGCTACAATTTGACAAATTTTTAGCTGAGAGGAAATGAATGAATGTATTTTTTTTTCCTTCGTGCGTGGGACCGCTCATCCCCCCACCCGAGCGCCAGCTGACGTTCACGAGGCTTTATAATACTATACTCTGATGCGTCTGACGAATTATCTCTCGAGAGGAAATAATTAACCAAATTTGCACCTGGCTCCCGGACTAGTACCACCGTTCATAGTTGGAAATACCGTGAAGCGCACATTGCACGTTTCAGTGTTAGTCTGTGGATTTCCGAATGCTCGAAGTAAAAATAAGGTAGACAGCGCATAATTTATTGATGCGCATAATCTATCACTGGGGTATCACCTAGCATCAAGAACCTCATGCTCATCTGTCAATATCTACCATAAAAAAAACCATTAATACATCCAATAAAGATAATAATATATACTTGAATTTGATTATCATGTAATCAATTTGGTGGTATCCATTAAAGTGTATTGCTATATTATTAGAGCCCTTAGCTCTGTGTCAATTCTGACATTATGCAGCCCTCACTTATACAATAAGGATCCCCTCTCACTATCCAGGGAGTGCCACTTTTACCTAATTCTTATTAAACATTTATTAGCTTAGACAATAGCTATCGGGAGGTATCGGATACGATGTTTTATTTATGATCATTTATGGGATTGCTATTTTCACCGTATTCCAACAATAATGTAACTAGTTTCGAGCGTGGCAGAATTTGTCTGAGGAAGGTTTGTGTTCAATTGGAGATAAAGAAAATACCCGAGTCCCCTAGTGGGGCATGGGGCAAAAAAAAATCTGTGCCCCCTCTTCATTTTTCTTTACAAGCACGTAGTTAATCCTAGTACTTTGTACCTTAACCAATAAAATAATTATTTTTCTCGTTTGCCTAAATTTAAACTCGGGATCTCAGTGCGAAACGCAACATACTTGCCACTGAGCTATGGAGTTCATAGAAAATAAGGTTTGATTTATTGTGGATGGTAAAATCTTTAAAAATATCCATAATACTCACTACTTCTGATATTTATAAAGATTTTTCCGCCGATTCTGAGCAAAATAACAAATTTATAGACAGAAAAGATTCCGTTAGTGTTTAGATGCCGTCTACCGTGGCTGCCGTATGATACCAGTAGGGCTATTCACGATCATTCGAAATCGATCCGCCCAGAAATCTACGCTCTCCCACTGAAAGTTGTTTCGTATTTACCGGATATGAAAATGGTATTCACAATTCCCATAGGATTGAGCATCGGCATTCTTCGGGAGTTTCCGATTAGAATCTTAGTATAAAATGATAGAAAGCTTGATATATCGGTACGAAATCTTGTAATATCGGAACGGAAAGTTTTCGAATGATCGTGAATAGCCCTACTGAAATACTTTAATCAAAGTTATGCAGGAAATTAATTGAATTACATTCACTGTCGGTTCGACTATAAGAAATTATTTGTGGGAGTCGTTTTATTTAACATTCATTCAACTAAGGCTGAACGAGTGATGTTTATTTTATTATATTACTAGCAACTCGCTCCGGATTCGCACGGATGCAATATAGATGTACTAACACAAAAGCCTATGTTACTTGCTGATAATGTAGCTTTCTATTGGTAAAATAATTTTTAAAATTGGTCGAGTAGTTTTTGAGTTAAATCCTAACAAACAATCAAATCTTTCCTCTTTATAATGTTAGTATAGAAGTACTACTGCCGTTCTACTGAATAAATAAATAAATAAATAGGTATAGAAGAGTTCGTATTTTATGTGCTAGTGTGTGTAGTGCACATAAGTGCTTTAATTAGTATAATAGTCAATTTAAAACGAATAATGGCATAATAATGATAAAATAATGCAAATGTAAATAGTTATATAACCATGATGATTACACGTCAAGAATTATACAAAGTGATTAATATTAATATATTTTTGTTTTTTTTTAATGTTTTCTATGAAGAAAAAATACACTCTATTTTCTGGTCACAGTTAGTATACTGGTAATACTGGTAATAGTTTAACATAATATTCAGAAAATAAATAAATAAATAAATTAGGTTATTTAAAAACTCTCCAACGATAGCAAACTCGAAACACTGATTTGCTGAGACAACCCGCCACTACGCACTCAACATCGACTTTCAAAAATTAAATAAAAAAATAATTATTATAATATACACGCGTTAGTTTTTATAAACATTAACATACAACACATCTTATGGAATTAAATAAGAAAACTTACATCTGAAAATTGTTGGTTTCACAATAAAAATTTAGAAATATAACTCGCACACACACAAACTCGTTTAAATATGGTATACCAGGGTGAATCAAAAAGTTCTTAGAAGTGCATATATATGAAACCTTTTTGGATCAAGTTCGATATTCAAATTAAAGAGTGTCTATCACACTTTATTTATGCAGACTGTCACTTGTTTTTGTCAGTTCGTTCGCATGTAATAAATTTTTTTGTGCAACGAGTTGCTAAAAAGTCAAAATTATGGATAAAAGTGAGTTACGTGCGGTGATAAAATATCTCAGTTTGAAAAAAATGTCTACGAAGGAAATTTTTTTGGACATTCAGCAGACATTAGGGGGTGATGCTGTACCCTATTCTACGGTTGCGTACTGGGTGGCTGAATTTAAAAGAGGTAGATCAAGCTGTAAAGATGACCCGCGTTCTGGGCGGCCTTCAACCTCCGTTACAGAAGAAAATGTCAAAAAGGTTGAGAATCTGGTTTTGGAAGACAGAAGAATGACTATAAAACATATAGCTGAGATCCTAAAGATATCTTTTGGTAGCGTTCAATCCATTTTAATTGATTCACTGGGGTTCAAAAAAGTGTCTGCAAGATGGGTGCCACGAATGTTAACCGACGAAAACAAAAAGCGACGTTTGGAAATTTCCAAGCGTAATCTCGAAATGTTCCAGCGTGATTCGGATAATTTTTGCCGTCGTCTTGTCACCATGGATGAAACGTGGGTCCACCATTTTGATCCTGAAACTAAAAGACAAAGCATGTCTTGGAAACGACCATCCTCTCCATCCATAAAGAAATTTCGAGTTGCTCCTACCGCTGGCAAAGTTATGGCCTCTGTGTTCTGGGATAGTGAAGGAATCCTTTTTATTGATTACATGCCAAAAGGCCAGACGATTACTGGACCCTATTATGCAAATTTAATCCCGAAAGTGCGTGAAGCGATTAAAGAAAAACGTCGTGGAAAACTGTCGTTGGGCGTGTTGTTCCTTCAAGATAACGCTCCTGCTCATCGATCGGAAGTTGCGCTCAACGCAATCCGCTGTGCTGGCTTCAATCTCCTTGACCACCCACCATATTCTCCGGACTTAGCCCCAAGTGATTTTCACTTATTTCCAAAATTTAAAGAGGAAATTCGTGGAACAAAATTTCACGATAATGACGCGGTTATAGCTGCCGTAGAGGACTTTTTCGAGAGTCAAGAAAATAATTTTTTTTCACAAGGAATAAGGAAGTTAGAAACGCGTTATTCTAAATGCATTGCATTGGAGGGAGATTATGTAGAAAAATAAAATATTATTATTTAAATCTTTGCATTTTTTAATATTGATTCCAAGAATTTTTTGATTCACCCTCGTAAGTCACGCGTGCTAACAATTCGTGCTCCTTTTGAAAACTGAATGAAATATGAATGGACTTGGACTATCGGCGGACTTCCTGTGATAACAGCCTTTGCTTAATGAGTCCTCTGTACCCAGTCTGCACTTATTTTTAACTGCAAATTATAGTACACTAATTAATTATAATTAGTTGATGCATTGTATATGTTACAGTTAGAAACCGTGTTTAGTTATTACTCGTTTTTTCTAGTTTAAACTAATTTGCACTAAATGCTTTTGTGAAAACTAAAATTTTTGTTTTATGACTTAAATAATTATCTTTTTAATTGTGTATGTGTGAATCTAATAAGTAATTTATTTGTATTGCACAATTTAAAGTTAGTGATCGATAGTTTAATTGTTTGAAATTCTAATCCTGCGGCTGCTACGGCGGGAAAATGGCGGAAATTGAAAATAAACATTTCATCTGCGCCCCGGCACGCACTGCCCAAATTGACAATACAACCAATTTGCCGCCGCGTACCGACCACCTTTGTATGGGAATTGAAAAATAATATTACTCTTTTTTCTACAACGAACACGTGTGCAATCTCGAAAATAAACTAGGATTCCTCTGCATTTCTCATTTTGTGCTCATTTAAAGCAACAAGTGTGCATTTCTTATATTTTTTGATATCGATTAGAAATAAGTAAGTTTGCTAGTATTTAAAGCTAAAATAGACACAAAAGCTAAGTTCTAAAAACAAAAAGATACATGACTCTTCCTAATAAGAGTCTCAATACTATTACAAAGTAAAGGGATTTTTCTTTTCATATCACTCACGTGTCTGTTATTTACGATTGAGACTAAGAATAGAATTTATTACTTCTAACTCATTGTGTTTCAGATAACAATTATTAGATACATAAACAACAAGCCAATCGCTTATTATAATATAGGGATTTACCTATATCACACACTATTTTGTCTGCCTACTTTCGAGTATAACGACAGTGGTCAATTTATTATTATTAAACATTTAATGTTGTTACTATTTTAAAGAAGACTTCATCAACCTTACCAGGCATACTTTTGCTAATGCAGTTTCACCAATAAAAAAAAAATTATTCCATCTTTACCAAGCGCGGTCACGGATAAACTAAAAGATGACAGATGTCTGAATCGAAATTTCACGCTAAATTAAATCCTTCAAACATTTAAAATAAAGGTTAGCTCAATTCATTATGGATACTAAAATTGGAACCGTCGTAATAAATAATATCCCAGCAAGCGATAAACAACTTCACGAAAGGCTAACGTAGCATGAGAATCGAAGTTCACGAATCAAACCGTATCAGGTAATTGCATGTAATCTTTGACAAGCGTAGTGCACGTTAATTCAAGTGCCTACTCTTCTGTTTTTTACCTTTAATATAAGTCTCATGACTGAGGAATGCTTTGATTTCTTTAAAGATTTATATACATACCTATATCTACTTATGATTTGTTTGGCGGCATCCAAAGGCTATGTATAAACGTTAAAAATTGTTGTTACATATTTTGAATCAATGTTATTACATTATAATTTATATCAGTTCCAAAGTTTAGTTTTGAAACTGTCAAATTGCACTGCATTCAAAACGTCGGGAATAAATCGCGTTAGTCAGTCGATATATTTTTCTTTGAAATACGCTTGTTAGCTAGACAATATATTAATTACTAGCGTCTGCCCGCGACTTCGTCTGCGTAGAATTAGTACTAAGGGTAGCTTATTTTTGAACCGAGCTGTTTTTTAATCAATCTCCGCTTAATGACGCTGCACTCAAGTCAATAATATCGTGATATTTTTTAAACCGTTCGTCCAAATTACTTGGTGTAAAAGACAAAGTTCATCTATATTAAATACTGAAAGCGATAAATGTATCAATTTTGATAAGATTTAGCTATATACTCTAAAAATTGCAATTGAAAAAATTAATCAAATTTAAATGTCATAAATACATTTCTCTCATAGTTTAGGGTATATTGGCTTCCACATAAAAGGTAGATATATGCTATCGCGGACTTTTCTCAATTCTTGTAACTCCAACGGTTAAGGCAGCGCACGCCAAGATAGCTCTCAGAAGGCAGGAATTTTTCCGAGTTACTTGATAGTTATCGTAATATTATGGCAAATATACAAAAAACTGTTTATAAATTATAGCCTATGTGTTATTCTGATATATAAGCTATATTACTGTAAAGTTTCATCGAAATCCGTTCGGTAGTTTTTGCGTGAAAGAGTAACAAACATCCATCCATCCTTACATCCATCCATCCATCCTCACAAACTTTCGCATTTATAATATTAGTAAGAAGTAAGATTATGGCCAATATACAAAAAACTGTTTATAAATTATAGCCTATGTGTTATTCTGATATATAAGCTATATTACTGTAAAGTTTCATCGAAATCCGTTCGGTAGTTTTTGCGTGAAAGAGTAACAAACATCCATCCATCCATCCATCCTCACAAACTTTCGCATTTATAATATTAGTAAGAAATAAGATTATTTTTTAAGGTTTAACATTCAGATAAATATTGCAGATTTTTTTGCCTTTTTTATCTCACCCAAGTTTCATTACACTTGGATGACTAGTATAGAGGATATACATACTTTGGCTTTTATTTATATACATTGACGATAAATTATTATAGTCTTATATCCGAGACTAATGATGTCCTCTTGTAGATAAAAACAATACACACACATACATGCACACGGAAACGAATAAACTTTTTTTCTGTAATTTAAATTTAAGTTTTTCATTTAATTTTAAGGTGTAATATAAAATAAATTTTCTGTGAAAGAGACACAGGTACAAATCTACTTAAAAGGATGTCCCAACAACGGTATAATTTAATGTGAACATCTTATTGTTGAATATGTAATATATTATTTTTCATTTTTTTTTCTTGAAACAAAAGATATTATGTTGATAGGTGACTTATTCCAAATTCTTCTTCGCCATATTCCCACGCTCTTTGGCATGCACTTATTGCGTTAGAAGCTTAATTACACCTCAAAGTATCCGTTGAGGATAGGAAACTAAAATATTAGCGTATTTTATTATCCTATGTTTGCTCGGAGCTTCCTTTGAAGTTTGAGTCCGGACCGCCCGCGTTACTACTGCACGATACGTAGTTATGTCCGATATAATATCTTGTTTCTATCGTCTCCTAATCTAACATGCATGTGTTTACACAGTTCATGTTAAGATACATTCATTACTGCTGGTTGTTAAAATATTTTCTTAATGAGAACTAGCTAGAGTATTAGTTTTAAAACATGAGGATTATTATTCTTCTTTTTTTTGTATGATTTACTGTATTTTTAATTATATATCAATAGCACCTATTGTTACGTTTTCGGCCAAATTTTTTTCAAATTAGCCAATACAGGCCTGGAAGAAATCGCTTTTAAACAATAATCTATTGCTTTTTATGTTTTTTTTTCTATTTATGTTGTATTTAATAACTGTGTGGTGTGCAATAAAGATTAAATGACATCTTTATATTTCTTATCAATGTTCACAATTGTAAACAGATACCTTTATGTCATGTAAATTTAGAGATGTGAATTCGAGAGTCCCCTAGTAGGGTAAGGGGCAGACGCATCATGTTTGTTTCACTGACCATTTTTATTCACAGGCAAGTAGGTGAATTCATTTCTGTGCCTTGTCCGACCTTTTATTTTATTTTCTTTCGCAGGCTTCGAACTAGGAACCTCTGGTGCTTGCAACGTTTACGACTGAGCCACGGAGGCGGTCAATTTCCTATAGATAGTTCCTGTTATTTTACTTGAAATACCATCAAACAAACAACAGTTTGCATTATTTGTTTTAAGTAATTTTACCTCACGGGAAAACGATCACTATATTGTGATGGTTCCTCCCGTATTCAATTTTATGAATGAATCTATAGAACCGCTTATTTTATTTTCCTTTAATAATTAGGTAAGGTCAGTTTAGTTAAAGGAAAACACAATATGGATGTGTATTTATTTATTTAAATACTAAAAAAACCGATTAAAATTATAATTTCCTAATACGCTACGTTTTTAGTAACTATAGTACTAACATTGACATAGTGCAGTTGAAAAATTTCTATACAAACGTTTGCGATAATATGTACATATTATATTCTTGTATTGATCCGCGTTAAAAGTTATAATTACTGGGATTGAATAGCACCTAGATTTCTGGTACTCCATTATAACGAAACTAGATCATCAATAATTTTTGCTCTTCTAGCTATTCGAAATAATAAACCCATCAAAAACATCTCATAGAAAAAATCCTCTCTAACCATTAAAATAGGCTCATAAAATCTAAAATAAAATGTAAATAAGTTTCGAGAAAAGATATAGTAGCAAAGATGATAAAGGTTAAAATAGTAGGAATATATATCAAGAGTCGATTGATCTTCAATAAAGAAACCATTAAACCTTATTTAGAATTATTTATCCACTTGTGGTGCAATAAATAACAAACATGTCGTTTGCCGTAATCTTTGGGAAAAGCAAGGTCCGGACCAAACTCTTGCAAGTTTAAGACTATATTATATTAATACAAATTATACATAGAAATCTCGAATTACACTTCCATTAAACCACTATACAACAAGGAAGATCAAGTTTGAAAGCTTTTGTAATTTTTATAAAGGACACAAAAGGACGTGATGGTCGCGTCCTACTCTTGTACGTGTGTTCTTTGATACCAACTCTAATCATTATATACATTGACATCATGACTATTAAACTATATATTATGAACTCTATTCACAAACTTAAATTTTTAGATGCTTTTCACGGGTCTTATATCTACCCATTATTAACACGGCCAATGAAAGGTTTCATAGTCTAGTTCTAAATGATTATGTTAAAGAAGTAAAGCTCATTTTCCTGTTATAACCGAAACATAATTTGTACGAATAGGTGTATGCGGCTACCGAACGGCGAGTGTGTAGACGCGAATAATTCGTGTCCTAGGCGATCTAAGGAAGTAAATGACTGCAGATTTTTTTTTTAAATTGTTTATTTGTGTAAGAAAAAAGGTATAAGTTTGATTTGTTAAAATTGCGTGTAGCTTGTTATAGAGCTTTGGCTATATTGTATCATTAATAACTTTACTGTGCTATTGCCCCAGTGGCGTACCAGTCCAGCCCTGAATAAAGTATATTACCAACATTATGCAATAGTGACATGGAAACTCATTTGACATTCTATTTGAAAAGGGCTATTAGATGTCATTCCGTATACTTCTACAGAAAACAGTTTTTATTTAATAAATTCTTGGCTAATACGGGTAATTTTATCGACATTATCTTGACTCCATAAGCGGCTATTAATCGGCCTTAAAAAAATAATGAAGCTGTTTAAAGTTTACTTAAGGGTGTTCTCATCGACCACATAAACTAGTGTAGAATAGGTTTTAACAAAAATAACTTATTTAAAGAGTGTGTTTTTCATACTTTTTAAAACTTTCTCTTTCATACACACTCTCCCCTACTAGCTTTGTCAATTGTGCTATTGTAGCGTTAAACTGAAACTCTATAAAGTAGTTGTAATTATGTCTCCCTATAATCAGCAAGTGTTGATTATATCGTAGGGCGAAGATCGCGAATACCAACGCGTTACAGGAATACCATTAGCACTGGCTCGCTTATTAACTCTCTATTTAATTAAATAATTAGAAATCTCGAGCCTGACTAATTAACGAAGAATTTCAACATTTCGGTCCACCTATCGGGTATTAATTAAAATTGACAAAGCCGCGGGCGAACGAGAGCGCTCGCCAAATATCGCCTCTATTAATGAAATGATCACTCGAAACTAATTAAATTATGGAGGTAATGGTGCATGCATGTGATACCGGATGAGAGAGAATTTCAACTATCACTATATGTAACACCTGCACTACACAGTTTCGCCTACTGACGTTACACGTGCATTATTTTATTTTGTATTTTTTTGTCTATTTTTATATTTCCACCGAAATGAAATAGTTGCTTAGGTAAGTTAAAATTTAACTTATCAAAGTAAAACAAGATGAAATAACGTATTATTTTTTAAATTGCTACTATAGTATCTGTTGCAGATCTGCCTGTGAAGGCTAAACCCAAATTTATTAGTCTTAAAACAAAAGAAAATATACAAACAACTGTATCAAAACAATCGCTAATACCGTCAAATTCGAGACACTTTTATTAAACAAACAGTGAATGAGTTCAACAAACCAAGTTTCGCTATAATTGGACATAGAAGAAAATGGTTGTAGTCTTTTAATAATTTGTCTTACTGTAATAGCGCCGAGAATCGAGAGGTCATAGAGGCGTAGAGGTGAAACAAAGTCTAAATTAAAATGCGAAAGGCGGCACAGGAATTCAATTACAGATCAGCGTGACTACGTAATTGTATCCATATACACGACACATGTATGTATGTTAGGCGCAGCTACATTAAAATGAGTAATTATAATAAAACTGATATGTCCTCGTAATTAACTAAGCCTCGTGAAGAGTGTTTTGACGGGCATTATAAAACGTAGCAGCTTACAGCGCTTTAAAAATCATGAATGTAAAGATATACACATCAAACATCAGAAATGTATTTTTAAAGGCTCAAAAGCATTGCCAACGCAAATATATTAGTTAATAAAAAATGATTTTACTGATCATATTATAAATTACTTTATGATAATAACTGGTTTTTACCGCGATTACCATTCAAAAAGGATTCTTAAAGGGCTTAAAGCGCTTATGGAGTATTACACAAGCAGCACTAGCGCTAATTAGACGGAGTGACAACCCACTCCTGCCATAAAGCGCTGCAGATTTATCGCCACAGATTATTTATATTATGTTTATTAGGCCCTGCCCTCACACAGGCTTTCCGGCTAATTGAATTGCTGAGATTTTTTATACGTTACAACACCTGAAGTTTATTATATTTATGAAGTATTATGACCTTTTGTGAGAGTTATAAATAATATTTTGTATATTCTCTGATACTGAAAGTCTTAAACGACAACCGCCAATTCTGAAAAGCGTTGGACATATTCTGACTTCCTGAGCAGAGCTAAGGAGGTTTTACTTCACTCATGGCCGAATTCTCAAACGCTAAACAACATTGAGGCGTAAAAGTATATCTAACCCATTCATTACGAAGGTAAAATGAAAGATTTTGGCATTTTAAGAAGCCCTCAAATTTGATTATCGTTTCAGTATTCCGCGGTCAGCCATTTAAAGTAAAAGGAACGGAGTCAGAGCCCTGAGCCTTAATAATTCCACAGTAGGTAGTGGTCATATTTTTTTAATTAAATTTATAGAAGATAAATTTTAATAAAACAAGTTTAGTTAAGTATACATATTTATTTCAAATTTATTGATTAAAGGCTTATTTATTCTGTGAATGTGTATGAGTTCCCGAATTCCCTAGTGAAGCATCTGCTTCACTGGGAAATTCGGGAACTACCTGTATGAATGTATCTACCTTTCTGATTCTATGTATTTCAGTGATAATTATTTTACAGGCACGTAGGTGAGTCTTCCATGCTTAAACGAATCTTTTTATTTTATAATATACTTCCCCGGGACCTCTCATGCTAAACGCAACGCTTATACCACTAAACTCTAAAGGCATTCATTCTAAGATATAGCTCGTAAGAAACCTTAAACACGATCACTCTCGCAAGAGAAGAGGTGTCAATTAGGCGTGACCTGAATGACACCAGTACATGTAATTAACATCCTATATAAAATCATAAATCACAGTTGAACACGGGTTTTGGCAATCGTTCCGCTTATGATTAACGTCTCCCGCCTAGTACAATGATAAATTGACAACGAAAATAACCGTTATTTTATAAACGGTCCAATTTCTACAAGACATTGACGTTAAACAAGCGTACGTGTTGTTTTTGTTTGAAAATAAAATGTCACACAAGAGCCAATTAGCTAGGAGTTAGCAAGTAAGTATAACTATCAAAACAGTATTTGTAAAAATAAGCACACAAACTTCATCTAATAAAAATACATGTTCACATAACATACAATAATCACAAAACCAAGCCAATTAAAATGTAGTAAGTTGAAAGGTTGAAAATAATAATAAAACAGTCTTACGTAGGTCGTAGAAGTATTATACCTGACCCACTCACTGAAACAAATGATTTAATACAAATCCACATTCACAATAAGCAAAAAAACGTACTGTATTCAAATCGCAACGCTATTAAAGTTTATTTAGAATTAAATTCACAACAATACTAGTATCGTCCTTACCGACTCTATCCGAGGTTGTATCTTTCATTGATTTGTTGCTCGCTCGTAGTGTTTTCTGAAGCTAATTAATTTTAATTGGATCGCAATGCATCTATTGTATGCAAGACTTTTGACCCCTCGAGCTCTGGACGTAATTTTAACTTGTTACGTTCGTTGTATTTAAATTAGTTTCATAGCAAATAATGTTAAGAGGTTACATTTGTGTCGCAAGCTCATTTTTGTTGTTGTTTTTCATCGCAACTTTGTCAATAGGGAAAGATTTGAGGGTTTTGTTAATTGTTATATTTTACTTGATGTACGTAATGTAAGAAGTGTTTTAGACCAGGCACCTCCGCGGGTGTATGCAGAACTCACCAAAGTTTTATCATAATCGGATTAATAGTTTATTTCTACATATTTTTACTCGAACAATTTTAATCGACAATTTAACTCGAAATTATGAGCATTTTTTTAACAAAATATTATTGTTATTTTCTCTGATATCGAAGTAATGAAAACTAAGAGAAATAAGGTGTTGCATATGTTGACCAAAAACCTCACAGAGAGGAGTAACCAGATACGGAACAAGTGATTTATAACTAAGAAAAAATTATAGATAAGAGAAAATTATAGATAATCGAGTCGTTCTAGAATACACTTATTTAAAATTAACTCTCGATTCCTCGTAGAAACTGACATTCAAGAGATAAGAATCACGGTTCAATAGATATGAATGCAGCCAATTTCACTTATGCATATGCACAGTAGAATATGGTCTAATCCATGCATTATGCCCTCGGGGTTGCTATTCGCAATAAATTCACAACACTTGCAACAATCGTATTAATTTTACGCTCGTGTGACTATACTTTGAGTCAGTCTTTCGCTTTAATACGCAAAGAAATCAAAAGTCAGAGATTAGGGTATTAAGATTAAAAAATCAAATATATTTTAATACGTCACGATTTCCGTTCCACGCGAGTTGCTGAATTATTTTTGCTTTGCAGTCTAAATATATAGAATATGTATATTATATAATCAGTTATTTAATTTATATCTGAGGAAACGAGACTAAATGGCTTGTCTAAAAATCTGCATCTGTAACGATTTAAACAAGTTAAATGGTAGGGTCAAATAAATGAAGCCAGAAACTATTCAACTGTATTTGTTTTCGTTATTATTTTAAAGATATTTGATTTCAATTAGCTGGTCAAAATGTACTTGTTATAATAATTAGTTTATTTCAAAATATTTTTTTACTTATAATCATATGAATGCCATCTTTTTGTAGCACATATTTCCCAGGCTAACTAATTTAATGCACGACATATTATCTATAGAACTTTACTACCCACAAAAGAATCAAAAACATAAATAAAAAGAATGAACAAAAATATAAAAAAGGGCAAATATATTCATTGCACTTATTTAATCTCATGAGTTGGCTAATTGTCCAGGCAGTGACGATGACAGGAAGGGAAGGCACGTGACCCGTCACTCGCAGGGAAATTAAAACATTCCGTTATTATTTTCAATTCGTAGACTGCGTACCACGATTATTTAAATTTAACGTAAGCTGTGCGAGTTCTTTGTTTTCAATGTTTCAAAAATACTAAATATTTATGCAGTACCAGTTTAAAATTTCAAATTTTGAATTGTTTTAATTTAAATTAATTCCCTATAAAATACAAACTTCGCAAAACTCGAAGTATCATCAAAGTATTTCAATTCAGTACTTCAAAATATTGAATCTAGCGATGTGAGCAACTAATAGTAGCAATATCTAGATGGGCCCCACATCAAAGTAATATCGGCCACCGCCGCCAGCGTAGAAATTTTAATAATTAAAAATCACCCCAACCATGAAGGGCACACATTGTACCTTACGCGCTATCACTTTTAATTAAAATTTCTCATGACCGGCGGTTAAACGTCTTTTTGACTTTTTAATAAATCTCTGAAAATATATCTGTGTATACTGTATATGTATACACGTATAAAGCAGTGCAACTACATGATATGGGAATATTCCATTAAACTGAACAGGAATGCATAGGTAGATGAAACACACGGATATTGCAAAACCACATCACTTCATTAACATGTCCGCCAAGTTTATCCAATGCTTTGAACCGTTCCACTTATTACGTTAGCAATTTAATAAACGCATAGAAGCTTGCATTCAGCAAACAAACTATTTTTAATTTCCGCTTCATTTAAACGTGCGTTGAGGCAATATAGAAAAAATAGCAAACATTCATAGCGAATCCAATAGGCTAATCGTCAGTTATTAAACCCCTCGCGGGGACCCACCTGATCGCCTCCCGGCTATAATAGAAATACCAGGGACTTATTATTAAAATTGCTGCTAAATTGTTCCCCTCTCTCCCCTTAAATTTCGTAGGATGAAGTTGATTTATTGACAGGATATTATATTAACGCAATAATATTAATCCTTCTTCATTGGCCTCATACATAACATAGATAATCTATAACTAGAGAGTATGATCTATGAGTATCCTTATTATTTACTCTGTATTATCTCGTTACGCATATAACTGATCAATTCTTTAGACAATTGAAAATAAAAAAAATAAAAAAAATTAATATTGGAATAACTAAAAGTAAAGCGAGAATTATTTCAACATTAAAACTATCATCTAAATGATCATGCGAGAGGCAATTTTCACCTTTTTGCCTAATAAATACCATGTTAGCGACGCGACGTTAACACTTCAATAATTCTATCGGCGAGATAATCTTACTTGGTGTTCATTAGATCGGTTTGTTTGTGTGAGTAACTCAATCAGTGGCTGCCAGTGGTATTATAATAACAGCATTATTGTAGCCTCGGTTCTGGGACATTAATTAGGTAAGTACCTCGAACACGTCAGTCGGTGCGCTAATTAATTGAGCGTATTATTGGTGCAGTGCTTGACCAATGTGGATTTGATATTATAATATCATCGAAATATCGTGTGTTCATAATAATTAATTTATAAGGAACATTTTTAGGCCAAGTATTTACATATATAGCTATTTTACTATTTTATAACGAGACGCCATCGTTTCACATAGAATAAAATATCTTAAAGTTTGAAAGATAAATAAAAATAGTAGTATCCTATAAAGCACAAGTAAAACTCGACATTATTGGTCATTTTAAATGTATTAGATTGCAGTCTCTTTGCTAAAGTTATATCTAAGAATCTGCCGTCTACGTGGCTCAGTGGTAAGCGCGATGCGTTTTGCACCGGTATACGGGTTCAAATCTCGGGGAAACAAAAATTTTTTTTCGGTCGAACAGATTACTGAAGGCTGATCACCTACATGCCTGTATTTGTCTGCCTCATGGGTACCTACTAGGGGTGTCGGCAATTCACTTTTTTTATATCTACGAATAAAAATAGAACCATTTTACAAATAAAATTATTATTAAGATTCTATTTACCACAGTAACATAAAAGGAATGATATTGCATAAAATTATAAAGTATAAATAAACAATAGTGCAGCTTAAGGGAAAATTATAAGTAATATTATTCTGAACGTATTTTGTGTTCTAAACCACAAACTGTAACGTCATAAATTAGCAGTACATAAAGAGGATATATACATATATGATTCTTGGAATTAACGCAACTAAATTCATTCATAAATTCACGCGACGATTGCGTACTGTTTGTTATGGATGAATCAACATCTATATCAAAAATTGTATCCGGAGCGATAAAAATATTTTCCGAATTAATTATTATACAATTTGCAAAAACAATTATTGATGATTTATATTAGTGGACGAGACACTTTGTGCGGAAAGGTACGTTGCTATTTTCTTAGAAAAAAAATCTTAAGAACCATCAAATACTTTTTTATTTTAGATATTCTGTACGATATTATACGATAATCTATCAATCTATATTTCAACACAAAAATCAATATGCTGTTCACTATTTTGCTATTGTTGTTGTACAATACACAAAAATATGCTTATATTACTCCCTGATAATGCAGTTTTCTGTTGGTCAAGGAATTTTTAAAATCGGTCATGTAGTTTTTGAGTTAAATCATAACAAACAAACAAATCTTTCCTCTTTATACTATTAAGTATAGATATAGATATGCCATTTATGATAATTCATTGCCCGGGTCAGAATTTCGATATTCCTCCCAACCGTGTGAAGACTGAAGTGACCAAGCGTGGAAAAACATGTTTACAGAATTACACGTCGTCAGAGTGGGATTTTCAACTGCGACCCATCGGAACGCAAGGTACTCTAACGTGCCAACGAGTCATCCAAATAAATACGTCAACTTTAAACCTAAGTTATATAAGAAATTTTCCCGCTTAAATCCTACTAGTCAGACAGTTTTACTATATGATCGATAATAATCTATACTAATATTATACAGAGGAAATATTTGTTTGTTTGTTGCGATTTAACTCAAAAAATAAACGACCGATTTTAAAAATTCTTTCACAAATAGAAAGCTACTTTATCAGCGAGATATAGACATTTTTGTGTATAGTACATTTACATTGCAACTGTGCGAAGCCGGGGCGGATCGCTAGTATTATATAAATAACCTCGTAGCTGTAACAGGCGGATTTTCCGAACAGATATTTCTTGGGAACATAGCACAAGAAACAAACAACAAATTTCCAGGACGACAACGCAACTGCATACCTTCAGAGGGGCTAGCACGAACGACTATCGACAAAGTATTCGAATCGTCAAACTTGTATGAAAAATCATTTGAAATTTCATACAAATGACAGTTCGACGATACGAATACTTTTTCGATAGTTGTTCGTGCTCACCACTCAGTTGTTGGATGTATTGGGTGACAGTAATCACTTACCACCAAGCTGAGCTCATTTGCCCGCTATTCTTCAAAAAAAGAAATACATATTTTGATCATTTATAGCTATCTATTAGTCGGTGTAAGTCGTGTCATTACATTGTCACGTTCCAGCTGATCCTCTTAACTGGAAAGGCTTCAGGGAAACCCAAGAAGTTTTCTAGACTTGCATTAATCAGTTGATGCTTTTTGTAAATAACATTAGTGGTTCTAGAGAAAAATACTCGTACATTTTTACAAAAAGTAATTACATACAAAAAAATATTTGTAAAGTACAATTGCAAAAAAAATACATTACGTTTGCGCGATTAGTCAATGGTTAAATTTTTGTCACGTATCAATAATATATTTCCCTACCTCTGGGTGTTTAAAGAACAAATGAGAAGAATATCTCATAAAAGTCCCAAAGAACAGATTGCAAATCTCGAGTTCAGTTTCTGGATTACCGAAAAAAAAAGGTCGAAAAGCGAGCGTTAGTGTTTTTAATTCAAAGATTTCCATAATATAAAAGGTTGTCAGTTACATATTTACAAAATTGCATAATATATAATTAACTTCAACTGTGTAGTTTTATAATTTTATTTCCAACGCTAGCGTACTTTGTGTATCTTTTTATAAAGATCCGATTTCAAAAGCCAATTACTATGGAAGTAATATATCATACACTATCAAATATCTTACCTTTATAAGCTTGAACCAGTTCATGAGTTTGTGATATTCTTATTATATTGGTGTTGATATTTTATTACAGATTATTACAGATATTTTATTACAGAGTCGGATGTGGTTGTTTCAATATTTACAATTCACACATAAAAGGCTGGAACTATAGAAAAAAACACTTTATTGAACAAAATAAATAAAAACAATATTAAGTTTATTTACTATCGACTGTTTTATCGCTTATAATATATTAAACATTTTTATTATAACTAGCTGATGTTCGCGATTTCATTCAAACTCAAGCTTTTATGTGGCTCTACATTAATCTTAATCTTCCTGCATGAAAATCAGTTCAGTAATTTTGGAGCATTGGCGTTCGATAAGCATGAACAAACAAACAGAGGAAAAAATGGTTTCTTAGTGCTACCCTTCTTTTAATCCTGCTGTCTTACTAAATCTATTCAATTTACAAAAATGAGGAAATACTAAGAATATAGAGTCAGATACAAACGTCGTTTATAAAGCTCTACTCAATCGATTCCAAAATAAAGTGTAAGTGAAACGACTCCGAAATTACATATTCTATATATATATAATATAGCATGCTGTCTCAATTTCTATAGTAAATATATTCAATTTACAAAAATGAGGAACTACTAAGAATATAGAGTCAGTTACAAACATCGTTTATAAAACTCTACTCAATCGATTCCTAAATAAAGTGTAAGTGAAAACGACGCCACAATTACATATTCATATAATATAGCATGCTATCTCAATGTCTATAGTAAATATATTCAATTTACAAAAATGAGTAACTACTAAGAATATAGAGTCGGTTACAAACATCGTTAATAAAACTCTACTCAATCGATTCCTAAATAAAGTGTAAGTGAAAACGACGCCACAATTACATATTCATATAATATAGCATGCTATCTCAATGTCTATAGTAAATATATTCAATTTACAAAAATGAGTAACTACTAAGAATATAGAGTCGGTTACAAACATCGTTAATAAAACTCTACTCAATCGATTCCTAAATAAAGTGTAAGTGAAAACGACTCTACAATTACATATTCATATAATATAGCAATCAAACCCCAATACACTTACAGTATTGGATCACTGTCGGACATTTCATTAAATCGATGCGTGCCACCGACCCATGAAGGTATGTAAACCGTTCTGATTCGATCGCGGCAATTAGTTACAAAATTAATTTGATTTCCTGTAATTAAAATTGAATTCCGCTACAGCTGCTTTGTGTTACAAACACTGCATTAAATACAATACTCAAAACCATTATTATGTATTGCTATATAAATCCTCTTACTTTTTATATTCAAAAGTTAATTTGTCCTTTGCCAAGTTGGGATATAGATATTCATATTTTAAATTCAGGTTACTCGGAGTAAATACATACATAAATACGCCCATAAATTTTCGGCACATATTGCTCACAAATTGTCCCAACCCTAGAAGTTAGAGTTACTCACGAAAAACTCCTCAAAATCAAAATTGGTCCACATATTTAGTTATTACTGAAATAACTCTCAATCATACGAGTCAACATGAAAATTATCACTATTATTAATTTGAAAGTTTATTTTCACGGCAATAAACGGTTTGTGATTATGGAAAGTACCTACAACCGGCTAGCGAACCAACGTTCATAGATGGAAAACTCGTGAATTCACGTTTCGGTTTCACTCTATGGATTTCCGAATGATCAAAGTAAATAATAGATTGACTTGACTGATGTTCTGTGACTTATCGTGTGAGTCTCACGCTGGCGATACCTAACATAAAAAAGCAGAAAAATTATCAGCGTAAATACTCGACTTTAAAATACAATAAAGAACAATACCGTTAACAAATATCTCGGCGTTTCAGACAAGCTGTTGTTCGCTTCATTACCAAGTATTCACGTTGGTGACTTAATCAGTCCATATTCACTGAGAACCCCTAAATACCGATTCTGAACATTTCAATACGCCATCGGTGTTTGCGGAATTTTATTATATTACTACTACAAATATAACACATTCATGTGCTATTTGTAGTATTTATACGTATTGTTATATATATGCTGATTAATTATATATTATGACTTCATACAATTATTTAGTGGTTATTACTTATTTGATGGTGATTAAAAAATATAAAAATTATAGGATAAAGAACACATAAAGCCCGTACTCAAAGATGTGTCAAAATTAAAAAAAAATAGCTTTGTTTGTAAAAGTGACAAAACTAGTGTAAGATTACTGCCCTCAGTTTGAATGATTCAACAATAATGTAATCATAATATAATATCTGATTTTGAATCAAAATTTAATTACAATTTTCCATGCCATAATTAAAAAAGCCAAATATTTAACGAATAAAGTATTTTAATTAACTCGTCGAGCCAATAATCGAAATAACGCATTGTTAAAAAGCAAGCTTCACTGGTGAAATATTATCGTTATTATGTATGTATTGTATTAACAATACAACTGCAAAAACATTTTTTTGAAAACATGAACCCAAGTCCCCTAATGGGACATGGGACAGACACATATCTGTCTGTATCACTGATAATTTTTTTACATGCAAGTAGCGGTAATACTTTAATTCCCTATCAATAGAAAAAAAAAAAAAAAAAAAAATCCGGGGACTCGAAACCCGGAGCCTCCATTCCTAAACCCAAAGCGCTAATAATTGAGCTACGGACGCGTAAAATCTATAACATTTCGGTAATATACTACGTATAAAATAATAATCGCTAAAAATAATTTAAAAATCACAAATTCATAATTATAGGATTTTGTAGTTAGAGATTTTACTAAACTATCTTTGCTTTGAATGGGGGTCTTAAACTGCTTACTGCTTTGTTGCCTACGTCACTTAAGCATATGAGCTCAGAGCGAACTTGTGAAGTTGAGCATCCAGTTTCAAAGCGAGCCGTTCTTGGTAAGTGGATTAATTACGTGGATGATCTTCCATCTAAATTAGTCTAACAACCGTATTCTATTACACACGGTGCTTCTGTAATTAGTACTGGTAACTACTTGGATCAAATTTTTGAGTAATTAAGTCTATTTTGTAATATAACTTTAATGATATACCGCTGATGTACAATAGGATAGGATATTATTTGAGGTCACGATGAATTTGTATAGACTTATATTCGTACTTATAAAACGACAAAAAAAACTTTTAATTAAACAATTGATCAGTTGATGTAGTAGCTAAAAGAAAGAACTCCAAAATATTTGAGCTATGATAGATTATTTTAAGGATATCTTAGTAACTTCTAGTGTATTATTGCAGTGCCACAAGGCCCCGAAGCACAGAGGGCCCCCAGGCTTTGGAAAGAGGGGAGCAGCGAGCAATGGGATTCTTTCTCTATATACTGGGGCCCTTATCCTTCTAGCTACGCCACTGTACAAGTTTCTACTGTTTTAATACCATTCTTATTCCCATATACTGTAACAACAACTAGGTATATAAATAACCAGTACTATTTATCATAGTATAATGTTTCTAACAATAAATGAAATGCATCGTTACACAATCAAACTAATTCGGCACTAAGTAAACAATATTATTGAGTTGTAAGCGTTCACAAACAAATTAAACAAAACCGTTCTCCAAAATATACCTAAACAAACGACAGCTGGCTAAACATCACCGACCGCTGTATTTAAATCCTGGTACATTTCAGTTGAACATATTGGTATTCAATTGGTCGGAAATAACTATAGGGTAAAATAACTTAAGCTCCTATAAGGTAAACCATTTCAATTTTATTTTTTCTCTTATTAACGCTAGTGAAATTTGAATAAAACAACTTTTGGATTAAAATGCTATTTATTATATTATTTATCCCGATGTTTCGAATGATTTTCAGTAAATATCACAGGCTAACTGTAAGGTGTCAGTTTGGTTTGAATTTTAACAAAATTGCATTTCTAACGCCATCTATCAGTGCATTTGTTTCAGTCATTAATCTAATTCACCATTTATTAAATATTATATCCCATTTGAAAACTAAAAAACCATAGACTATAATTCGAGATAAATTGAAATCGTATAACTTACATCTAATTAAACAACAATAATTAATTGTAATCCTGCAAATGGTTTATTTCAAATTTAATGAGGCTCTACAATATTTCCAGTCGTATTCTATTACCAAATCACAATAGCGACTCGATCTAAATTGGCTGCTAAATATTCAAAACCAATACTCCATACGAAACATACACAGGTAATTCCACAATGGAGGGCTAATTCAATTTGAATCACACACAATATTCTATTAATCGTGACGGACAGGTGTAATCAAGCACCGCGTTGCCTATATTGTCGGCCTCATGGTACTCTGTAGCTGACACGCGTCCTAACTAAAGCTGTACGTCACAGTTATCCGTATATTTTTAATAAAGCCTACTCTGTTTTGCACAACTGTACGCTGCCGTCAAGAATGTCACAGATTAAGTATCAGTTAAACGCACAAAGATAAGAATATCTAATCTGTGACATCACTCAACTTGCTGCAGGACTTGAGCCAATAAAAAAAAATTGTTTCTATGACAAATTCAATATTTTAGGCATAAATGAAAACGTAAACGTAAAAAAAATATTACAGGACTACGTAAGAATAGGCGGTATGATCGAAAGATCCCCGGGACGAATTAAAAAAAATAACAATAAGTAAATGTATAAAAAACGGACTCACGGATAAAATAGTTATTTAGTGTATTATTGTATCCTTGAACTTCCGAATTAATTGTCATACTCGTCTAAAAGAAGCTAATTTGGGACAAATCTTTATAAAGCTGAGTAACATCAATACAAATTACATTCGCCTCAGCAACAGCTGTCACAAACACCACTAATGAATAAATAATCCAAACAAACAGATAACAAGAGATGCCAATTAAACAATACACTAATTAATTCCAAACATTGGTGTAGTGGACTTAATTAGAGTAGGCATCATTATTAAACGGGCAATGCACACAGGTACGGAACAATACGTATTGAGCTGTAAACCCATTTGATATTTCATATCGTTCAACGATATTATTTACCAAAACAATAGTATGTTCTACTAATGATGTCTGTCATTCGTGACTAAGATGGAGACGAAAGGGTTAACAATAACAGTTAAGTACAGATAGTAAATATACATATATGTATATATATATAAAATTAATGTTATGTGAGATGCGCACGACAATCGTGAGTCTTACTCTAACTTGATGATAAGGCACTGGGTAAATCAATTTTCCACTGTTGACATATGTATATGTATTTATAGCATTCGGAAATCGATACTAGAAGAACGTAACGCGCAAGCTATACTAATATTATTTATAAAGAGGAAAGATTTTATTGTTTATTACGATTTTGCTCAAAAACTACTGGACCGATTTAAAAAATTATTTTGTGTTGTGTATTATACATCTACATTGCACCCGTGCGAAGCCAGTGTATGGGTCATCGAATCTTCAATAACTCTATTATTAGTCAATAATTAGAAAACATTGAAAACCTTAACATACGTACATAATTATACTATATTTAGTAACCAATATGTGACCAAGCATGAAATCAACAGGAGATAAATGAAAGCCTAATGGAATGACGAATGTACATTTTACTCTATAAAATGACAACAACAAGAATACAATTCAATTTATAAGATAACTTTAAAACCCTACAATCCGTTTAGGCATTTTAATATCGAAGGCGAGAACCACTATCCCGTGCCATTTTCCATTAATAAAACGCGAAAAGGAATATTACATATGAAAAAGACATATATCCGTATCGCCGGACCCACCGCTATCTCGTAGGAAGGTAATAACTTCTTTACAAGTCCAAAGTCCGAGGGATTGAAAAGCAATTTCAGTGGGACACCCCCGCGCGGGGCCGGACTCACCATATTTCTTTTTCGCCGCCACTGTAATTCGCCTTTGATTTAATCTCGAGAAACAAATCTTAGAATGTGAAACAAGCGATAGGCATCAGTGAAACTAGTTTCGTTGATTGGATTCCATCCCGCTGCGGAGTGCGGGCCCGACTGTTCCTACTATTTGAAACGGTCACTGCAGAAACTGAGCTATTTGTTTGATTTCGCTTTAAGATTGCATTTCTTATTTTCGAGCCGAGATTTTGTCTGAGTGCCTGTATGGCGGTATATTACGCGATCTTACCCTCGATTGACCGCTTCAATACATACATATATATTGCTTTTTTTAACCCTTCTGTTCGCTATGTAAATTATTTAATAGATTTTTTTTTATATATTAGGTATCACGATTTTTAAACACTTTAAAGAATATAAATCGTTTGTGTAAAATATACCTACAGTCAATTGAAGTTCGAATCGTTTTACAAGAACATAAATAATGGAACGTAATAAAATCTGACCTTCTTTCTACGTAAGTTATTTGGAAGGAAAATATTAAATATAAGGTACAACGATTAACTTAATATTGTCTTTTATTAACGCGAGTATCACACATTTAAATAAAATACTGTATACCGGATTAAAACGCGATTTATTATTTAAATTATTTATCCCGACGTTTCGGATGCTTTTCAGCAACCGTGGTCGCGGGAGACTGAAAGATGACAGTTGTCTTATATTTGAAATGTCACAAAGTTGCCATATTTAATTCAATTAAATTAAAAAAAAAAAAAAAAAATATAATCTATTAATTTAGGTAACACAATGTACACCTATGAACGTGAATAAAAAATAATACATATTAAATTACTAATATTACTAATATTAAATGCTTCTAATTTTACATTTACTACCAGTTCACAAATCAAGGGCGTAGAGCGTACGAGAAGAACTGGCAAGAAACTCGCCGCCACTCTTTTTCACCAAAAAAAAAAAAAAAAAAAAAAAAAAAAAAGAGTGGCGGCGAGTTTCTTGCCAGTTCTTCTCGTACGCTCTACGCCCTTGATTTGTGAACTGGTAGTAAATGTAAAATTAGAAGCATTTAATATTAGTAATATTAGTAATTTAATATGTATTATTTTTTATTCACGTTCATAGGTGTACATTGTGTTACCTAAATTAATAGATTATATTTTTTTTTTTTTTTTTTAATTTAATTGAATTAAATATGGCAACTTTGTGACATTTCAAATATAAGACAACTGTCACCTTTCAGTCTCCCGCGACCACGGTTGCTGAAAAGCATCCGAAACGTCGGGATAAATAATTTAAATAATAAATCGCGTTTTAATCCGGTATACAGTATTTTATTTAAACGATTAACTTTTTATTAATATGAATTAAAAAAACATCAAACATGTTTAAAATATACAGTAAATTAAAGTTCGAATCGTGTTATAGCAACAGCATAATGGAACGTAATTAAATCACAGAGGCAATATTCGTATCGTGTGTCAACGGCTCAATTTGTACCGTATCAGTAAACTGGATAGAAGTGTAACTTCAACCGTATACGTATGGTTGTCGACTTTGCTATATTTTTTTATAATATTTTCGTGGAAATACTTTATATCGACTATATTATTTAATAAATTAGGTATTTTATTCACTTATTACTACTAGATATTAGATTTAATTCAATAAATGTAGTTATAACTATATATATAACTAATTTAGTAGAATTGGTTTCGTATCGTACCGGATAAACCCGATACGAATCTAGAGGAAACAAAAAAAAAGAGTTGATCCGGTCGGGTAGGGCACAGAAGACCTACTTGCCTATAAAACAAATATCAGTGAAACAGATACAGAAATATGTCTGTCTCATTCCCTACTAGAGTTTTGAATTTATTATCTGTAAACAGTTGACAGCCCTAGGTTTAACCGTGGGCGGCGACGCGTCTCGGTATCAAGTTACCGCGATACCGAACCGCAAACTATACATTTACCACTAACATGCCTACAGCTTAGATAACGTAACACGACTATTTAAATGCAATGAAAAAGTCATTACGAACCGGGCTATGACAAGATACGACTCCACGCGTATCGCTTTCTAGAACAATATTATCTGAGCTGATAATATAGCGTAAGTACCTTTGGCGAATGCAACCTCTTACGCTGTCCTCTTTGGATATAGAAAAAAATATGTCGACTCTCAAAAGGAATTCTGTTTCCGTTATCAAGAACATATGTTAAAATAAACACATTATATTAACAACAATTTAATCGTAGAGTAATAACTGAGTACATAATATACAATATTGTAAATACTTTAATTAAGCGAATAGCATACTTCTTGGCTCTTGCCGCGGTTTATATTCAAAATGTAAACAAGATCTGTAAAATATTTAGTTTAATAGTACGCGATCATTATTAAGCGCTATATATTTATGAAGAGGCAAAATGTGCCTCTTCATAAACAAATGTACTAGGTATTATTGTTAAATTATAAGGAGACAAAACAAATTGATTTTTTATAAAACGAAATAGTGGACTTTTTATTAAGTATTCTGCATAAGGCATTCGGATAAACGAAATTTCGGAGAATTGGATGTAAGCGATTATTATTAAGCATCATTAAAACAACAAAAAACTAATGAATATCAACAATAATCAATGTTTTTTAGGATATTAGAAATACATTTTCGTACTTTTTTAATTAATAAAACACTACAGCCTTAAGCATGGAATATATACCTATAGTATAGGTATATTTTTTGGGTTATTCTCATTTTCTTGTATATATTAGGTGTTTCATTGCAGTTAGCAATCGCGAATCCGTATAAATGAGGAGAAATCTTCACTGTATATGTAAAACCTCTCAATATAAGTAGAGAGCGCGGATACAGACGGTCCGTCCGCAGATTGCTATCACCTAAACTCTTCCGCCCGCCTTATTTACGTAATATAACTATTTGTTAGGGACAAGCACCCTTTGTCGTATTTTGACTCGATTTGAGGAAATGATGGTAATCTCGGAGCTAAAACTGTTCCATATAGTCATCTATCTCGCAGGTGATTTATCTAATTTTATTTGTTTTCAGTAACAAACCTACCAATAAAAAGCCTATTTAACGTCAATAATATACATGTAATCTGTATTAACATATTTGGCGGAAAATCAACGATTACATGAAATCTGTAAACACTTGATTTTACGATTATCTTTATGCGAACGTAAGGTGGACAAACTCTATCATTGCTAATTTTCTTAGGCACTGATTACTTATTAACAGGGGAGCTCATTTCTTTAAAGAAATTAAGCTTAAGTGTTTTGTTTTTATACTTTAATAAACTAAAATAAATTAGATACCAATATCCATTAATTAGGATTTCTTTATAAACTACGAGTAAATATACTTAAAAACTTTTACCTAACCTAGTTTAACAAATAATAATTTTTGTTTTCGAGTTCCGGTTGTGCGGATCGCTCACGCGTCCCCCAACCATTTTCTGCGCGAACGAAACTCTATATTGAAAACGATTCTAATGTAAAGTGCCTTCCACACTGTTTACGAACCGCAGAATTTACTATTTATTTATCGGCGGAAACTTCAAACAGTTTATTATAAACTACTAAAAAATTTATACTGATATTTTGGAATGCTGTTTAGTATTTTTTTAGAGTTAGCAGCAGATTAGCAGATAGGGTGAAACTTCAATTGAAACCCGATATATGATTTTATAGTAAAAAATGAATAATACTTGGTCCCAGCTGCGATGTAGAAAAATAATTAAATAATATTTTGACTACATAAAAACTTCAGAAGTAGTAGCTTTAATATGTGTGGATAAAACAACAGCTTATAAAAAAATCATTGTATTTGAATAATTTATTGTGCAAAGTATTATGACCTTCGTTTGTAATGCAATTATAATAGCGAGTACTGTGGATATGCCCATAGACCACGAGTGGGCCATTAACTACTGTTTCAATTTGTCGGCGCGACCATACATCAGCAGTGGCACGCAGCGGAAACAGCGCCCCAGCTTTAATACACTTACGTTTGGGGCATGACACTTTTCCCGCCCATTATTCCACTCTTAAACCAATTTCCTCTATAACCAAGAAACTATTGAGTACAAAGGAGGATTAAGTAAACATCGATCCATAGGAGAATGATAGTAAACCTTTAGAATCATATCAGTTTATAGGGTTTACTGACAGGTCTTATTCCTTTGAGATGTTATTTTAAAACTGTACATATTTTAATGAAAATTCTTAAGGCGAAATAGTACATAGAATTTATGGCGGTTGTCATAAACCAGTTTTGTAGTGAAATATCGGTGAATTAGGGGTCAGTACGCAATAGTTCTCAAACATTAGTCGTCGAAATAACAAGTCGACATCGTTTGTCAGCTTCGATGATAAATGTTCGCTTGTAATTGAATCGGGGAGTTTTCGTTTCCATACGCGGAATTGCTACGGATTGACTTCTAATATTTTTATTTATGTTTTGCATGAATAGCGATGGAAACGCGCAACTTTCTCAAATATGCAACTGAATTCAGTTGGACTATTTCTGCTTCTGTGTACATTCTGGACAATGCAAGCTTTTGGAGACTATGCCTCCTATTTGAATGTAAACCATGACAGGGAATATGCAAAATATTTAATAATATTTTTCATATTCGTTCTTGGCAGTTGAACCAGTCGGTCTTCAGCTTGCTTATTCGTTCGGTCATTAGAAATTCAAGTAGGTACTATCTTCTATTATTATTTTCAATATACAGAGATACAATTACGGCGAAAAAGTTAATAAGCCTATTATTATTCAGAATACGAAAATATCAACTATAAATCGTAATTCCATTATTTTTTCTTACTATTGTTTCTATTATTACTGATTTTATTTAACAATTTTATTTCACCAATACATAGAGGACTTATATGAGTATGTATACGATCAGAATTAAAAATAGCTAAGGCGGTCTTATCATAATATCATCATAAATTAACATCACCTTGCACCAATACTGCCTTATTTTCCTTAAATTTTTCAAATACAATAATGTCACTAACTTATCCATATGTAGAAATCATTGCAATTTGCACACATCTACATATAAAGTATCATATAATGAAAAACGACTCCTAAGCAATGTTGTCCATATATCAGAGTTTCAAACTGGTTGGGAGGGTAATTATTGCAGTCATTGCGACCGGATCGGCTTTCAATTTAGCGGAATTAATAACGACGCAAATCTGACTCTGAGTCACACGAGTCACGAGCGAGTTGCATTCATTGAAACTTGGAATAGGCAAAGTAATATAAACCTTGTAATCGTAAAATTATAACAGGATTTTTCAACTCGAAAAAGATCCTTAATAAATTAAGCAAATAAGCTAAGTAGTTTAACGTGGATAAATAATTCATAGTATATATAATAGTATATCATCAATCTATCTATCTGTTCATATTTTTGTACATATAGTAATAGGTATGCGCGCTTAAAAGATTGTAAGATCTCTACCAACAAAATGGATTTTTTCATCTAAAAATGATTCGAGAAATGATGATGATGATGGATATTGACATCTAAAATTAATTAATAAAATGCAAAGACCGAAGATAATCTTCAATATAATAAATATTATTTTTACGTATTATGGGTAAACTTTGAATTCCTTTTTCAATCTTAGAAAGACAAGACCTTGGCATGGATCCGTAGCCAACTTCTAATGCATTGGCTTCTCTTCGCCCTTATATATAAAAAAATCACATGCATTGGTACTATAAAACAATCATGAGCAGTATGTATCGGTACTAATTTCGAGGACTGTTGGTGCGCGCCGGCCCACTGAACGTTCAAATTGCCGTAGCGATGGTCGCCATTCCCGTTCATAACGACCGATGTTTGCTACTCCACGAATGAAGTACCGAGAGGAAATGAGCGCTTTCTATCAAGAGGGTATTAACCCTGTTGTGAATTTCATTGTTGATCGGTCAATTCTCGCCTTTCTCAGAAACAATTCCCTGCTTCAACACTTGAAACGAAATCCCTTCAGCTTATTAGAGATTAAATAATAATATTTTAAAGATCCATTTCAAAGGTTTTTTGAGGTTCGACAGGTTTTTGTTTTTTCTTTTTACCTTTCCAAATATACTTACACGCTTAAGTATCAAGAAAAGAGTAGTAAAAAATGACGGACCCCTACTTAATGTGAAGTTGCCGAAATTTGCATAAAATCTATCGAACAGAGGCATCGTTACAAACTTTGACTGTACTTTAAAAGCACTCAAATCGAAACGGCCGATAAATTGACGGCCTCATTTTTGTGACCTGACTTTTGTTCAATTTTTCGTATAAATTATTCGCTTGAAAGTGAACATACCTCAGAATAAGAATATTTAAAAATTTCAATCATTTGAAGTTAACAATGTTCATATGAAAAATATATTTTTAAACGTACGTAATTATTTAGGTAATGGCAATCCAGAAAAAGATCTATGTTTATAAATAGCTTTAGTTATATCTTGTTATAATAACTACTTTATTATCAACTATCTCATAAAGGGTGAGTTCCTGATAAAATTGTTGATGACACTTCGAGTTTTTCGACTTAATGAGGGTTATCAACGGACTCTAATAAAAACCCGAGTGACCCTGCCGCTGCGATACGTTTCGTACTTGACGTCAATAATTCATTCTTAATAATTATAGATAACCCAGAGTGGGTCGCGACTTCCTACCGTATCGACTGTGCCATCGTAGCAAAGAATACAAACTTACTTGGCCACAGCCGGTAATTCCAAAATAAACGAGACTTCTATTATTAGATTATTTATTACCTTAGACATAGAGAATTGACTGAGCAACTGACTCGCATGAAATTGACCACTCTCTAGAAAGAGAGAAAGCGATCATGCATTCATTACCTAAAGGTGGGTCTCCACCAGAGTAAAATTGCCAACTGTTGTGTTGTCAACACGTGTTGGTGAGAACCCACCATAATAGACAATTATTGGCCGCACGATTGCTGGGTCTCTCTCACACTTTTCTACCCGTTTTTACTTTACTGTTGGATAAGGAATACTAAGTCCATTCTATGGTTATTATATGTACATCAGTACCGTAGGTATATAATTCAATGGATATCCATGTTCAAATTCATATCTGAGCGGCAGTCTACGTTAAGCATGCCCAATAGCCAATTGCATGATTCCATACTAAAAATCAATCAACGTCATAAAAAAATAAGAATATAAAACTCTCATATCCATTTTTCTACATTGCTTAGAATTACTATCGAATGTACATTTCATATACAAGTGTATACATCAATTTAGGTGGATGCAGCAAAGTTAGTAACAATTTTTACACACAACTCAAAGACAAGCTTCAAACGGCCTTATATTTTTAGTACCATACTGACGTAAATATGTCTAATTGAGTTAATGAAGAGGAATTTCTTAATTAGTGGTGTTTGTGCGAGCTATGGGCACACGTACTGTACCGAAACGGGTTAATTACGAACGATAACTCTTTAATTAACCTGCCTAATAACACAGTATTTGCATTCGAGCCGCTATCATAGTATCGCCAATTAAGGATTCGTTAAAATGAGGATTTTATACTTTGGTACACATATACTAGATACTTACGAAATCGTCCACGTATCGTTGTATTATATACCCTCAATTTCTGAATAAAGTTTCCGAATGCTTCATTCAATATTTTTGCGTTATTAAAAAAAATAAAAACACATTTTATTCACTGTGAGATATAGGCTTTAAAAAATAATATAAAAAAGAGTTACAACCGAAACAAAAATACAAGATAATATTCAAGGAGAAGTTTCTGTGCCTCACTGCACCAGTGTTCGGTTACCGACTCAAGATTGTGACCGACTGTGTAACATGTGCATTGATTTTCAGCGGAATCTTTCACATATATAGTATAGTATAATTGATGAATTAAATCGTAAATGATTATTATCTTTATTCCCAAATAACTTAAGACACTTTCTGTTAGGGACATTTGCAAGGCTCAGGCTACCGCAGAGAGAGGAAACTTCTCATAATGCGTGCCGTATATACTAATACTTGATATAGGTGAATTTGTTAGAAAATAATACTAATAAGTATTATATTATAATGATAAGTATTATACAAATATTACATCTAAAATCTTCCAACTGAATGCGTGTCCATATCGGTACTTTGTTACGTTAATCAAGACGTAATGTTTTTGTATATAAACCGTAATACTGTCAACGCGCGTCATTAGTCAAGGCACCAGAGGTTATCACGTACAAACCAATAGACCAAGACTTTCTAATTATGTAAACGATGTAAGATAACACTATGATAATATATTGAACAGTTGATTTCTGTTAGAGCAGTGATTCCCAAAGTGGTCTATATCGACCCCTAGGGGTCTATGACAACCTACAAGGGGTCTACGTCAGCGAAAAAAAATTTGGGGGTCCATGAAATGAAAATGGGGGTCCACGATAGTGGATCTCAACACATACACTGATAGTACCTATTTACATACATCATACTATCTTATAATATCAAAACATATACATTATTTATAAAAGTACCTATGAAGTAAAAAAATTATTATATACTCGTATGTTTATAAAATTGTGTAACTTGTAGGATGTTGGTATTCGCTTTGTGGTCGCAATACATTTTGAACTTGTAAAAACCTGAGAGTCGCAGTCGCAGAAATTTACAGGAAATCAATATCAGGTAAGTAGGGGGTCTACCCAACACGGAAAAACATGGCAAGGGGTCTACGACACAAAAAAGTTTGGGGAACGAACGAAAATAACAAAGCGTTAAAATACATCAAGTATTCCTGTAAAGCTCTCTCGCGATCCAATTAGATGTTCTATCGAGAACGATGAAAAAATATGAGGTTTTCAATTATTTGCGTTGATTGTAATCATAGAGTTCAAGATGCATCTGAAAATCTATAAAATAAGTGGGTAGTACTTAGACTGAAATAGCGTTTAACGAAGTGTGGGCAGAAGAGTACTGAAGTAAGAGATATTTTGTTATAAGCTTGGAACGCTCAAAGCTAATTACAAAATAAGACGTATTAAGTGTTAAATTGTATAAATATTAACTATAATAAGACTACATGCGAAAAATAAACATGGCTATTCTATTTTCATTATATTTTCTATCAGATAAGTAACTTTAACTTAAGCATATTTATGTATGTATATTACTAATTGTATAAAATCAAGCTTTTTTATGACAATAATGTCGATTAATGTTTGAATATAATCGTCTTTAAATTGTAACAAGAATACCAATAACGAAAGTTATAAATTTACATTTTACTTTGACTAAATTTCACCAATTAATAATAACGATAGCTTAGAAGTTAGAGCATGATTGAGGTTTTTTTTACTTCGTCAAAAGTAAGCTTAAATATAGTCGCATTTCATTTAAAATGATTTATATGGTATATACGAGAATGTGAATGTGTTATAGAGTCTGTTCAACGAAGGTTTAATGCAAGCAGAAGACAGCCGTCTGGTAATTAAATAAGTAACAAGAGGAAGCGCAACCGCCGTCGCTGAAAAACAAGCCCAGGCTACAACCTAATTACCAGTGACCTTCAGGGTTGTCGATAATTTTCTTATTTAATTACTTTTGTAAAGCATTGTCTTTGATAAGGTCCTACGAAGGGAGCAATTAACATGTCGAACAAAAGATAAGTGTGTTAATTGAAATTAATGATAATAATAACTGCTTTTGCTATATTACACAAAGAAATTGTATAAAACCAGAGCAGTACATAAATAAGTCGTACTTACGTAATTCATAATTCAATTTAATACTAAATATTGTGTTTGCATTATTTCGCCCTATCATACTAATATAAACAAAGGAATGAATCAATGTTATCATATTGATGACGGCTAGTAACAAATAAGTTTTAAGTGATAACCCTAGCCCGTCAAGTGTTCCCCGAGCTAATTTGTTTGCTATACAGGAAAGAGAAAACCGTGGAGCGGACCAATTAGTGGGCCCGGTGACCCCGTGTCACTGCAGGCAATCGCTAATGACAACCCTACCGCATCGCGACCGGCCGCGCGTCACCTTCCTTTATTAAAATAATATCGCATGAGATGGATGCATCGCTTTATGAAATTCATGGATAACTGCATTATTTCTTCCTACATTGCAAGGACATTCTAGTATAGCGTTTTAGAAATTTCCTAAAAATAAATATTTTTATAAATTTTAGGTTTTTTTTCTATGATGCGCTGTCGAACTATTTTTTACTTCGACTGTTTGGATCATAAACTGCAACGGAAACGCGCTAAATGCACTTTACTGTTTTTTTTCATCGGAACTCAACGCAAAGTAACCAAAGTAAACAAAATCCAAAGAAATCCTACAATTCAAAAATATAATAAATTATTAATTATTTTTCTTTTTTCAATTTAATTTAATGTTAATTAAACCAAATATTATTTATGCTATATTGAGTCTGGTAAGGAATAAATTTTGACGCTTGACAGATTCTGTACGGAGACGACACAAGTACCTACGAACACACTCAAATTAAGACAAAATTCAAATTAATATTCTGAAAGTTATGTTGTCTCTGTTCAATACTAAATTTTAAATAGTGATAGATATAATATAATAATGAATGCAATAAATAAAGTAATACTTTGGTTATTGTATTAAAAAACAATTGAATTAATATTAAAACCTAAAAATCAATTATTATCATAATTTAAAAGTGTTAATACATATTATTAATACAGAAATTGATTATAATAAAGAAATGGACCTCAATTATTTTAGTAATAATGGGTTTAAAATTACGGTCGCGTGATTAAGTTAATGTAACTTAAGCTGGGCGAGGTCGGAACTCCAAGTGTTAGTAAATTTTTTAATCAACCTGATTGAGAATTAGTTGAAATTAAAACGTACACTCGACGTCATATTCATTACTTTCATATGGCTATTGGAATATTATGGATAGACTGAAATGATATCGTAATCCTATACTGCAATTAATATTAGAAACGCGGTCATCATGGACTGAGCACTACTGATTAATTTATCCTAACAGTCTCGTTAATTAAAACGGGTTTATTAATTGGCTGAAATTAATTAATTTGTATGCACAAAATTGTATATCGGTAATGCACTAATTTATTTTATTATTAATTTGTACGCGTTTTGACGATTGACGATCAACATATTATAATTAAACGATCGAGAACTTAAACAAGTACATTTCTCAAAAGATAGATAACTAACAGCCAAAAAAGGAATAAGCGCCATTTTTGGCAAAATAAACTTGTTTTCTTTTTTTTTTTTTGCTTTATTTATTTCTTATTATTTGGCTTTTTTCTGTGTCATTTGGTCTTAGTTTCATGAATCTACAAGAAACTTTTTGTCGTTCATGTGTGTATTCTAAACTGAATTACTTTCCTGTAAAGTTAAAAAATGACGGTTATCCCCTTTTAGTTTTTGGCTGTTAGCCATCTAATTATTATTTTTATTATGTGCCTTACGCACGAGGCATATGTAAGCTTTAGAACCTTGAAGCATATCATACAAAAACATATTAATTAGTATATGACAGAAATTTAGTAATAAACAGTAATTATTTACCAAGATAAGCAATAAAACGTTCTTCCATAAGTGTCGTCAGTAATTATAAGAAGCCAAGGAGCAGTGTTTATAATTAAAACGAATGAAGCATCGCACTCTCTTTGCTCTAGTGATGTACCTCTAATGAGCCACTTGCTAATTAGAGAATAAACAAGCAGGATACCCATTATAATTGGCTTTCGGTACAACCATGTTGCTTCGAGCACAAAAAGTTACATTTATAAAAAAAGTTTATTCAAAACCACGTCATTATCTTTTGTCAACTATAATATTTATTATTATTTCTAACAATTATTTTTAATAGTAATATCGAGGTAATAATACTAAAACAAAATAAGTGTGAAATTTTATTTTTAAGTTAAATTCAATTTGAATTACCTAAGATATACAAAGAATATTTAATATTTGTGATGTGATATATTATTTATCATAGGTATTTTTCTGATGATATGGCGAGTGAAAGGAGAGAATGGAAAAAAACATACTGCGCTGACCCCAAATAAAAAAAGGGGAGGAAGAAGAAGAAGAGGTATTTTTGTCCCTAAACTTTTAAAATTGAACTTAAAACTTACAATTTCATACTAATTGTATTTTAGCACTAATCCCTCGATATATGCATGTCAAAGTTTCAACTGCAATTATGTAATAACTTCAAATAGTATCAAATAGAATTATAAAGTTGTAAAGGTGTTTACAGACCATTCAGACCAAAGTTTTATTAAGTACTATAATTAGTAAGAACTGACGGCTATTTGAATTTGAAATGTTGCAACTGCACTGTATGACCGAATACACATTGCAGTCCTTAATGAGCTCCATTGGTCAAATAAATGTCTTTAGTATTAATAGCTCATATGTAAGCCTACGTAAATACAAAAGCAAATCTGCTCATTAGTTATATTCCTAATGATTATTAAAATACGACTTTGGTCGACATCATACATATAAAACGGATGGCGTTGGTATCGTAGGTATGAGACTACAAACAAATTAACAGGAAACATTATCTGGTGAGCTCATTAGTGGAATAAAGAATTGCTACTGTACGCTTAATTGGCAATTTCAATATTGCTATTTTCATATAAGCTTTCAGTTATATTTATTAGCTAATTAGGTTTATAAACATGTTTTATTGTCCTGCGTCACAAGAATGAAATCAAAACAAAATAAGAAAAATGTAGGTATTCGTTTTTAACAATATATATTGTTTTTTATTGCGATATTTTAATTGTAAACTCATTGCTCGTTGTGGATGTATTCCACTTGTTTATTTTTTAATAATACCTAACTTAATTGTACGCATATTATATAAAAAATAGTAGTATCATTATATTTTGAATATACGCAATTTTCTCTATGAATTCTACTTCGCAAGTTAACCTGTTTTTCAATATATTTAAAGTTTTTTTTTTATGGAATAGAGAGCAAACAGACTGTCAAAGCTCAGGTGCTTATCGGCGCCTTTAGACTTTAAAAGACTTGCAGATGCGTTGCCGGCCTTATGTATAATTTACACAAAATTATTTTTAAGTTAGTGAAATATTATTCAAATTAACACATTTTTATCATCATATTTTATGCTACCTACTAATTAATTCTACATAAAAGAACCGGCAAGTAACTCCTTAGTCTTTTTCCCTTTAACCCTTTTTCTTTATTTGCAGTACCTAATATGGAAGATAAAAATAAAATAAATAATTATTAGAACTGCTAAATATTAGGTAACTATATTCGTTTTCAGTTAAGTATTCCCATTTAGAAACTTTATATTTTGTTCTGACAAACTTTGAACTTCACTTATAAATAAAATAGGGAAAACAAATATTTTTAGGGAAAAATGCAATAGAATATTGCATATTGCATTCCAATTAAATTTTAGACTAGTTCTTATAAGAAATATCTTAAATCGTTATTGTCATTTAATCTAGGATTTAAATAAATAAACATGTTAAATAGTATTATTAAAGAAAGCAATAACGAATATTTTTATTTTTAATTTTTACTGAAGGTTAAAAGTTTATTTAATCAACTTTAAGGGTAGTTCTAATTATAGCGTAATTCTAAAGTTGATATCCAAATACAATTAGAATAATTTTAATTAAAGACTAATAATAAATACAAAACTTTAAAAATAGATTAAGGGGAAGATGAATAAGACTCACGGCCTGTGTATTAATTATTTCGAAACCAGACACAATTCGTTATAGACTATTTTCATTAGTTTTTGAAAAGCACACAGCAAGCATGGATATCATTAAGCGGACTCTTCAAAGCTGTCGCCGCATTACACTAATTGACGCAATTAGAGGGATTGCTGAACGGAAATAAAAGTCGGCTCACCTTCATGAAACGCCGGTCCCGCCAATTAGCCTAGCTCTTAATTAGCCTCTTCAGAATACTCCAGCCACCGATCAGTCTCTTTTCACTTAGTTAAACTCACAGCACAAGAGAATCTTTTTTCATAATCAAGTGCCTACAAGAAAGGTTCGTCACTGCACTGAAAAGTTTTTCCGCGATCGTATTTGAACAATTCTCGCGATCCACGAAACGTGTACACGCTGCCACTGGCGGGAAGCGAATGAATGAGCCAGCTATAGTTGCTAGTACCCCAAGAGGGACTGTGTCTTTCCTTGTCCTGAACACAAGCTCCACTATTGCTGAGCTTTTCACGTAAAGCTCGGTACGCACTTATGACTTTCTACCCCTGGAACAACGCTTTGAGCCGTAAGTGGGCAGATTGTGCGGTGCATTTAGGCCTAAATAAAAACGATGCTGAATCGAATTACGCTCGAACGATAGCTTTTAACTATTTTATGGTGTGGTTTTAATTAAATTCCATTTACAAGTTTTAAATTCAAAGAAACATAAGTATATGCAACCGTTAGTGGATATTTTTAAATTACAGAAATGGTGATCATTTTATACTTGTCTAAAAAGCTATAAAATGGGTTAATCGACTCATTATATTGATAAAATCCCGCATTAAACGTTGTCTATTGAAATGGAATTGCCACTCAGTGTGTCGTTAATGGCCAAATTTATTAGTTAAAATATCGTTATCACTAAATACTTTGCAAATTTTAAAATACCATTTACCGGTTAATTATTGATCCAAAACTATGTACAAAATAGGGAACTGAACTAATTTCAAACGCCAGAGCCATAACAAACTGATAAACCATTTTTTTTCGTGAATCGCTGATATGATACCGGTAAAAATAAATCTTAATGATAACAATTGAAACCTTTTGATATTTTGTTACGGAGATATTAATGAATTATTACTAAATAGCAAGTCAGGATATGTGTCACTTATTTTAGTGAAATCAGTTTCCATTTTATAAGTTATATGTTTTTATTAGTCATCAGTTACAACTTAGTTAAAGTTTTAGAGGTATTAAAAGTGAATCTCAAATAACTACTCAATGATGAATATTGATATCTAAAATAAGTAGTGCGACTAAGTTGTTATGTAGCGTTTCAAATTGGTGGCATTTTTCCAGGTAAATCAGTCCTTGGTTTAGAAAAAATATCGATTCATTTATAATGTATCCGTAAATGTTTCAGTATCCTGATGAATTGCAAGTATCAAAACTATACGTATTTATGTGTAAAAAATATATTCGCAATTACCTCTTCAAACTTTTTTTAAATTTATATTTTAACTTGATTTATCTTCATTACATGAACTTGATTTATACTTAACTGTAATAAAAGATTTATTTGATAAAAGTTCCGTTAAATTTTTAATCATTTTGTTCTTATTCAAAAAATCTCCGAGGATGAATTATTACAACAGAAATATCAGTCAAAATCTGAATTTTGACAAATATACAACGTTGCTATGGTAACCTACCTACGGACATCCATAACTTGAAAATATAAATATAGCATAGGTGTCTTTCTTATCAAGGTAGGAACTGCAAGCTGTGAAAGCATCATCAATAAAACAAGTTGACACCTCAGAAGTCGTTACCGTCGCAGGGACAACCCTTGCATTTATTTATGCTAAACTAGTTAGTACTTACTTAAACATATTTCGCAGTGGTCAATGACCTTATGATTGATTTTCGGTTGGAAAATATATTCTTTGAGGTCTTCAGAACTTTATTTTCAAATTATATTTTTCTCTAACATGTTTTTCTTTATTAATTACAGTTTTTTATAAGTACTTTTACTTTTATTTTTACGATTTAATAAAGAATGTATCGCGATAAGATATAAACATATGTATATATCGTTGGATAGGTTAATCTAAAAAAGTTATATTGTTTAATTTGATTACACTTTTATCTGCCACACATTTTTTTCTATAATCTTCCTTTCAGCACCAACTATCGAGGCGCACGGAGAGGTTATATATTGATAGAAATACTACAATATTTAACAGACCAGTTACTGGAATTCTGTCTCGACGTCTGTTTTTCCGAAGAACAATATGGCCCTCTTTAAGAATAAAATAAATAGATATTTCATAGAAAACTGTAACTGTCGTAGCTTGCATCAGCACTTTCCATCAAAAAAAAAAGGGACTAGTTTTAATAAAATAAAAAAACATTGTGATCATTCATTTCACTTGCGTATAAATAAGCATTCGCGCGTCAATATAAAAGACAGATACGCAGGCTTTTTTACTTGAGAGCAATATTGTTACTACACTTTCACGTTAACTCAACCGTTTAGCCATTGTACGCTGATAAAGCCGCAAAACAGCGTCTTTACTTCGACTCCATTCAAAAATATTTAAATTTCGAATTTCAAATTGAATGCTATCGAAATAAAAAACCTATGTACATTTTTTTTTTAATTTAGAACATGACCATGGACCTATGTTCGTACGGGATAGTGTTGCTATATTCAATATTTTTAAAACTGTTTCAGTAATTCCACAGATAACAAAAAAAACTCTACTTCTTCAGTATATTAATGTAGATTTATTCAACACACAGTTGATATCAAAGCGACAATCAGTTATATGAAACTAGTACATTATAAATGTAGAATATGAATGAGAAATGAATAACCCTTTATGCAACTTGTTATTCATCTTTTCTTACCTCTATATTAAATCAATTAAGCCGTTGCGGAACCGGTACCATAAAATACGTACATAATTCATTACAAACAACACATAATTCACTGACAAACCTAGAACAAGACATAAAAAAAAATATAAGTACATATATATTCAAATGTTAAGTATTAGGCTATGTTTATATGGCATTTCTTCTGTCATACCAAACAATATTCAAAAATAAACAAAAGTAAGGAAATAAAACAAAAATGCTTTATTTGTAAAATCATTCCTCGTTGTGAGAGACATTTACTAAAGTTTGATTTAATATAGTGCATAAACCCGGTAAATAGTAAGGTATACAATGGGTATACAGTTTATAATTATTATTAACCTAAAAAAATATATAAAGTACCTAATTTTAATTTTAATATAGTTTTGTGTTTTATTTTTGTTGATTTATGGAATAAATAAGTTTTAGTTAATATTGTAGATATATATAACACAGTGTTTGGTGTATAATGCGTTATATTATTTCTTTAAAATTGACTCCGTATAGATTATTTATTCATTCATTAATCCATCGTGAATGAATAAATCATCCTTACCATAAGCTTTTCACGTTATGCATAAGAATAAAAATTTATTAAATAAAAGGAATAATTAAAAAGACAATATTATGATGTCATTATTAAAGATTCATATTCTTAGATGGAAAAACCGTGAAGTGGACATTGCGCCTTTCGGACTCAGTCTATGGATTTCCGAATGCTCGAAGTAAAAAGTAGGTCGACAGCACATCATTGACTGATGTTGTGTGACTGTGGTATCGCCTACCATCAAGTGAACCTCATGCTCGTCTGTCGATATTAAACATAAAAAAGCCTGTATCGTATGTAGCCCTTATATTTAAAAGAAACTATAGGAAGCTGTAAAATACACGCTTATTTACATGGATATGACATGAATATTGAATACCCAAAAATCTAAATAAATCGAAGCGAACGCCTTGCGTTCTGTATCAATTTGCGATCTATTCAACAAACACCCTACCACTAGGGATGTTATAGTATGCAATTATAATGTCGATACTATACATATTATAAAGTTCAAATTAAAGCGATCTTATTTAAAAAGTAAAATCAATATAAGTAACTTTTCTATTTGTATTCTGAGGATCTTAAGAGGATGCTTCTTAAAAATAACGCTATAATATAGGGGTTATACTATGCACAACTGATCAACTCAGTTCAACGTTTTTTTTGTATAACCACATAATGGAATTAAAATATTTTTATGAAACTGGCTTCGCACGGGTGCAATGTGGTAGCAGTGTGGAGTTATTCATAATATTACTCCCAGTCGACGATTCATTCAGAATAGAAGATTCATTCTTTTTCTTCCGCTTAAATCACTCTATTTATTGATAAAACCGCATTATAATCCGATAAATTAATTTAAAAGATCTAAGCGTACAGCGGAACAGATGACGTGAGGCAACTTTATTGTATACTAATGTAGATATTAAGTTGCTATATGTTTTAATATTAACCACGCATGCACTAAAATAATGTTTCTACATAGGTTTTCTTTGACTTTATTTAAGTTTCAAGTTACTTAACAATTTTTTTGTTAGTTTCCTTTTTATTTTGTGGTAAGAATCCAGCTTTTTATATTTTCCCGCATGTTATAGAAACTTTGTTATTACGATTTACGTGTAAAATGTAAAGCTATTACTAATCAAAAAATCATTTACTAACTAACCTTAAAGATAGGACTTATATTTATGAGTTTTTTATTAGCATTTAAGCCAAGATCCTCTTTTGGGTTTTCGCGACAGTGTGCCTCAACTATCTTCTTTATTAAAATATATTTACCCTTTTCCTATAACAGTTATGATAGATAAATGAATAATAATAATACGATAACTTTTGCACATCACTAAAGCCACGCGTCAAGTCGCGCGGGGTGTGGACGTTTCACATTGACGCATTTATTTCTTATACCCGCTTAATTTATTGCCGTGTAACTCGAAACATGTAACCCAACAAATCATGACTAACAATTTCGTCGCCTTTTTGTCGCTCAGTCTTGAAAAGGGGTAAAGTTAAACGGCAGATGAATACATATTACAGAAATCTGTTTAAAAATAGAACAAACTCTATTTATCTATCTTCTATACATATAATAAAAGAGTAGGATCGAAATTACGCTTCACTAAATATTTTTACCAGAAATTAATAGGGGTGATAAAAGAAGGGTAGCAGAATGCATAAATGCAATTTTTAAGATTCTTGTCTGTCTGTCTGTCTGTCGGTCTGTCTGTCTGTTTGTTCACGCTAATCTCCGAAGATACTGAACCGATTTTAATGCAATTTACACAAATATATTAAGGAAAGCCCGGGGCAACATATAGGCTTTGTTTCATCGAAATCGGTTATCGGAAAGAAAAGTTATCATCATTTAAATATTATTTTAAAGGCACCATATCACCAAATTTCAATACAAACTGACTCGCGTTGAACTTTTTCGAATTGTCAGATGTCAATCACAGTCTGATATGTAAATGAAATAGTTTGATTATTTCGCCATTTCCAATATGTATTCGTAGAATAGTGGATATGCAGTCCCATAGCGTAGCTTTTGATGCGAGTTCGAATCTGAAGTTGAAATGAAAGAAATAATTTTTTTGTATTTATTTATTTATTTATTTTTTGAAAGAACTATATTATAACAAAAATAGAAAATGTATTAATGAAATATTATATGAAATAGTTTTTCTTATGAGATCATTTATTTCACCTTTTCATCAATCCTTTCTCTTAAACAGAATTACGATTATTCGACATTGCTTTTTTTGCTTCCGTAGAGGTTTCCGCATTCAGCACCGGAAACCGGGCAGGAAATCCGGGAATTTAAAAAAAAATCCGAAAATGAAAATGACCAATTAAATGAACGCACGCATCTATTTAAGACAGAAAATGCATTGAATCCAATCTTCGATTGAACTCTGATTAGTAGAAAAAAGACACATATCTGGATTTTGGTCACGTAAAATTTAATTAATATGAATCTCCCTAAAGTTTCTTTAAAGTCAGGTTAATTATTTCAACTATTGAATTTCAAATCATCCTTCGAACCCCAATCTCAACCACCATTAAACATGTCGATAACATGATGCAAAAGCAACCGTCAATGACTAATTTGATAGCTCTTTCCTGAAAGAAATCACCAAGTACAGAGGGTGGAGGAGGATATGTCATTTGAAGAAAGCTTGCTCAAAAGCTCAGCTTAAAGTGAACCCCACGCGAACGAAGTCGCGGGCATCAGCTAGTTTTAAATAAATCAAAAGATAATAATTTACAAAATATGACGCTATCGGTTGGTAATTATTTTGCATATGCACATTTAACTCTCTAATCTGACGTAAAAAATATCAGTCATGTGTATTGCAGTTTCTTTAAAATAGGTATGTATTAAAGAAAAACAAAGCTTTGTGCCAATAATTTCATTACATACAGTAAAAGCGCGTCAAGATTTACATAACATAATAGAGACTGATTCGAAAAAATATAGATATCAACTGTATTTATAAATAACAAAAGCTACTGCAAGCTTATTCGAAAAACCCTACGTTAGCAAAATTTGGACTGAATACAAAGTTATAAGATTAAAGTTTTACCCTGAAAAAATTGGCTCGACTGCTAGTGCCGGCTTTCATTGAATTCTACTTAAACCAATTAATCACTCTTATCTCGCTGTTTCCTCGAGTTTTTCAACTAAGGGATCGACGGCTGACCATTGAGCCGGTGTTGTGGGGCAAACGGGCACTATTGTGAGACGTTTTGGCCCTTTGTGGATAGCTATTGTGCTGGAAACTGATGGCGTCGCCGACCGCGCACGTTAAGCCCACGATTAGTCTTCCGATACGCTCAAGAAATACAATTATACGCTTCTGATGAAAAAGTTCATTCATTGACATTTGGATGCTGATATGCAATACAGAGTCAACACAGAATATATATTTTGATACCGATCACTTTGTTTTGAGTTGGATACATGTTTCAAAATTATATATCATTTAAATCGTTTTAATAGCAAAAATTTTGAAATATTGAAAAAACTAGTGGGCACGAAACCTTAACCTGCTTAGAATAATTAACAATAATGCACTAAATTCGATACCAAGAAAAAGGATATACATTTAGTATAATAATAATAATTACAAAAAAAAACTATTATTTCTGTTATTTTTAAAAAGAAATTTAATAAAACCTTATTAAAACTTCAAACTCAGTTTACTCAAAATGGCATCTATATGGGTTGGCACTGTATTGCTTAGCAGCGTCCATTTACAATTTACATTACAATAAACTAAGAATATTTTTAATGGCGAGTAGGATCGCGTATTGCTTTCCGATGGGTCGTAGGTTCTTATGGACCACGCGAATGCATAGATATGCACATTTTACGTGCATTATGTAACATAAATAATATATTAGTTTTTAATTGGTTTTTAACATAAATTAGTTCACACCACCTGCCATTATTATACTAGCTAGCTGACCCGTGCTCACTTCGCTGGGCGAAATTGCTCTCAGATAGCAGGACATTTTTCGACTTACTCATCGTTATAAATTATAGCTTATATATTCTTCTGATGTATGTATTAATAATAATACAGTTAATGTTGGTGTAAAGTTTCATCAAATTCCGTTTAGTAGTTTTTACGTGAAAGAATAACAGACATCTTTACAAACTTTCACATTTATAATATTAGTAGGATAATAATTTATAATGTTTTGTTCATTTGACAAAAAATATGGGCATTAAATATCCTTTGAGTAAAATGGATTAATTAAACCCAGACAACGTATCTGCGTAAAAAACCTACGTATTGTATATTTTTAACATTATAATTACGTAATTGGTCTTTAACTGTTGTTAAGTCTGTGCATAATCCCATCTCATTGTTCACGATTCTCTCGCTAAGCCCTAGCAAAGAAAACGAAATAGAAATTTGCATAAATTAAATGAAGTCTTAAACCTTTCGCAGTGTGCTAATGACGGCTTATGGGCTCTTACGCTAACTTGATATCACGTGATGTCTGCCACCAAGGAGAGCTAACTTCGACTTTACGAAGAAATAAATAGAAAATATAAGTTAATATACTCAAAGTAATATAAAGGTATATATTTAGTTTTAAAGTCACTATTTGTATATCTTTAATAAGGTGCATAATAACGATATAAGTAAATTATTGCGTTAGTCAAGTTTGTATTTTTCATTTAAAGTTCCCATTAACCATAAGGCTATTAGTATAGATTATTTCTTATTAAGAGGAACGATATGTTTGTTTGTTACGATTTAACTCAAAAACTACTCAAGTGATTTTAAAAATTTTTTCACCATTTTTTTTTTGGTGTGTAGTACATCTATATTGCACCCATATGAAGCCGGGTCATATTACTAGTTTATTTATATACCACTTACAGGTTTCTACCAATAGTTAAAAAATACCTTCAATTATGACATGGATTTTGCGAATATAGTCAAAATGAAAAATAATAGGGAATATATAATTTTTCAACAAAGATTAGCTCGGTAGGGTACAATAATAAGCAAATGATGGCATGTAAAGCAGCCTGTGTTGCCAACTTTGCTTTAGTTATTTGAATTTTGTTTACTCCACTTGTTTTAATAACACTCCCCGCCTGAGAATTAAGCTGGTTTTAATTTGCTGCATAAATTTACTTTTAAACTTTGCAATTTGCTAACAACACCTCAAATACTTAAATGATTTCTTAAATATCTATTTAGAGAGATATAATAGGAGCGTTTTTTCTCAATTAGTGCAATCGAAACAAAAAGTTTGCTAAAAAATAAGGTCAGTACACAGGTCAATAGAAATAACCTTAAGCTGGTAACACTGCTGGTTAATCGCTAATAAATCTAATTTAAGATTGTATAAGAAAAAACCGTACAAGTGATTTCCGGAGTCCCCTAGTGGGGCATGGGGCAGACCCATTTTTGTGTCTGTTTCACTGATCATTCATCTTTACAGGCAAGTAGGTGATCAGCCTTCAGTGCCCTGCCCGACCGAAACTTTTTTTTTTAAATCAGGTTTCCTCGGGATTCGATCCCTGGTCCTCCAGTGCTAAGCGCATCGCACTTACTACTGAGCCACGGAGGCAGAAGAAAAAAACCGTACCTACTCGAAAATATTACTAAAGCGCAATAAAGTTAAAGGAATATCGAAATTCCGACCGGGTAACGAACCACTTTTCATAGATTGAAAAACTATGAAGTGCACATTGCGCGTTTCAGTTTCAGTCTATGGATTTCCGAATGTTCGAAGTAAAATGTAGGTCGACAGCGCATCACTGACTGATGTTCGGTGGCTGATGTATCACCTACCATCAAATTAACCTCATGCTCGTCTGTCAATTTCTAACATAAACAAATGGGAAATTATGTAGAAGTAAGAAGAATTTGTTCTAGGTAATTATTAATTTTATTACTTCTATGTTTTTACTCCTACAGATGTTTTAATTTTATTATTTTTACTCGGATTAACTCCAATACAGCTCTAGCTATTATTTCTGGACTGAATTTTCTTCAATAGGTAAGTGTCTAAAGTTACGTAAATTCCATCGAAATATAAGAGTATTACAACATAGTCGTCAAGAAAACTTAACAATGAATCGTATTCAATGGAAGTAAAATACTTACGCAGCCACGTTTAAATGAAATAAAAATACGCACATTTCGTTTAGTTTTTCCACCATTTCATAATCTTGGACAATTTTAACGGTACAATAGTTTTCGCTGACCCTGTCTTTTTTGTTGATCTTGTAATAATTCGCTGTCGGTAAAATGAGACCGAATTATTTATTGATTACTAAGTTTTTCCACCGTTTCGCTCGCATCGAACAATTGAATTTTTTTCTCGGGATAAACAGCTAAATAAAGTTAAAATAATCGGTTCATAATCATAATAAATCAAAAAAAAAAAAAAAAAAAAAGTTGGAATGTTGCTTAGCAACGCATAGATGCCTAACATTTTATTTTCCGAAAGTAATTTATTTTAAAATTAAATTTAAAAATCTCATGAGTAAAATGTTAACCTTTGTAAGGTTTTGGTTACTGTATCTCTGAATATAATAAAAACCTAACATGTTATAAAGCATCCGAAACGATAAAAATATACTGAATGTATAAATATACTGACTGGTTTGACATCTGACAGGTGCGTGAATATCTAGAAAATTTTCACAAAAATATTTCAAGATAATAATCTAATTAGATTACATTTAATATTGCTTTCAATCAACATTAAATCAAGTTGTTAATACAAGTTTAGAGCTCACCAAGAATGATATTGAAGTGGATAAGTGAATATGTGAATATAAAATTTTTTTGAACATTTAGTGCTCAGTGAGTTTTAGTGTATTTACCTCAGATTACTGAGGTATTTGCATAATAATTATAGTTTAGGTTTCTATTGTGAAGGTGGTTTGTTGCTTTTTATTTTATTTAGTGCAGTTAAGAAACCGTAGCAAACAAGGATTTATTTTTAGGTATTTTATATTTAGTTGTTTTCTTATTATTGCTACGCTTAGTTTATATTAAAACAATTGTTATATATGTCATCCATAAGTTCCGATTCATTAACACGCTGCTCCATCTGCTGTGATAACAAATTTTACAAGGGAAATCGTGGATTAGCAATTCATTGTAGCCGTCGCCATGTTCCAAGAACGGATATATTTTCTAATTCGGCTTCCATTTGTACAGATACATCTTCAATTGTCCAGACGGTAGGGGCAGTTTGTAATGAATCACTTCATCAGACTTTGGCACGTTTAAAAAAAGAAATTCGGATTATTAAACGTATTCCACGGGGAGCGCGCGTTACTGTGGCTCAATGTTTTTCTGATTGTGTGGGTAATGTAGTTTCTGAAAATTCTCTTGCTGCTTGGAAACAATTATTAACTTTTTCATATAAATCATTTCATATACAATGTAATATTAAAAATAAAAAATTATCCAATATAATAAAAGAAAACACTATTGCAGGTAATCTACCAACATACACAGATCATGCACAGAAAAACGGTACTGTTTTTGGCCACAAAAATTTTAATTTAATATCAAACATTGAAAACAAAATTTCTGATGGAAATTTCAAAAATGCTGCTAAACTATTATTTTCAGATGACTCATTAGCTACACACACATCGGAAACTCTAACAGTGCTTCGTGATAAACATCCTACGGTGGACAGTGACACACAGCTGATAAACTTTCCTCGTACATCCATTCCTCAGTCTCTATCAGTTGAGGAGGATGCTGTTTTGTTTGCTATACGATCATTCCCAAATGGTTCTGCTGCTGGCTTAGACAGTATTTCTCCTCAACATTTAAAAGATCTTACAAATCCATTAAACGGTGATGCTGGCAAAAAACTTTTAAAGGAACTGACTGCATTAATTAATTTAATGTTGTCAGGGAAAGTTCCTGATGCAATAGCGCCCATTTTATACGGTGCTAATCTAATTGCCCTTAAAAAAAAAGATGGAGGTATTCGTCCAATAGCTGTCGGTAGCACTTTCAGAAGAATAGCCTCAAAAGTGTGTTGTCGCCAATATCGGGAAAGATTAATTTCTAAATTTAAACCTCGACAACTCGGTTTTGGGGTTAAAGGAGGATGTGAGGCAGCTGTACATGCAGCACGTTCTTTTGTTAACGGAGCTGATTTTAACATTCTTTTAAAATTAGACATCAAAAATGCTTTTAATTCTGTATATAGGGGTACTTTTTTAACTGAAATTAAAAAAGAAATTCCAGAAATATTTGAATACATTTGGCAATGTTATGGTACCCCTTCTAAATTAATGTTTGGCGATGACGAAATTGAGTCCTCCGTAGGATGTCAGCAAGGTGACCCTCTTGGTCCAGTTCTTTTCAGTTTGGCTATTAATCCAATCATTTCACAATTAAATTCTAAATTTAATGTATGGTACCTTGATGACGGTTGTATAGCTGGTACTGTATCCTCGGTTTTTGATGATTTCAAAATAATTATAGATCAATTTAACGCAATAGGTCTTGAAATTAATCATAGAAAATGCGAATTGTATATTTCTCAGCATGTCATACCAGAAAATTCTGCAGAAATAATTCATAAATTCAGTACATTAACACCAAGCATTTCCATAATGACAAAAACAAATTTAAATCTTTTAGGCGCTCCAATTTTCGAGGATGCAGTACCTTCTATAGTAAATTCAAAATTAGAAACTTTTAATGAATTTTCTGATCGCCTTTTGGAACTGAAACCACACATGGCTCTCTACTTTCTTCGCCTTTGCATATTTACACCAAAATTTATGTACTTACTTCGGTGTTGTCCTGTGTGGAAATTCCCTTTGGTTACCGGTCATATAGATTCTACATTGAAACAAATTGTATCTGAAATTCTAAATTTAAAGTTTGAAGACACCACTTGGAGACAGGCATGCCTTCCTGTTAAATTAGGTGGGTTGGGAATTCGTACCACCTCAAGCGTGGCTCTACCGGCTTTCTTAGCTTCTCCTCACAGTACGATTACTCTCATCAGCAATATTTTAAACTTAAAACAAGCTGATGTTCAAGTGACGGGCTTGGGTGAGGCTTTGGATGTTTGGAGGGCTATGTTTCCGATGGAAAATATCCCAACTGACAAAACAAAACAAATAAATTGGGACATGCCTGGACAAAAAATGACGTTTGCTTGTCTCCTTGACCAAGTAATGGACAATACAGAGAGAGCGAGACTATTAGCAGTCACCGGCGAACACTCAAGTCAATGGTTGTACGCGCTTCCCTCACATAATCTTGGTACAATTTTAGATCCTGCAACGCTAAGAATTTCTGTTAGTCTCCGACTTGGTGCCAAAGTATGTGAACCCCATTTGTGTTCATGTGGGCAGTTTGTGAATCAGTTGGGTCGACATGGCTTATCCTGCTCCAGAAGTGCTGGTCGCTTATATCGCCACGGTACAGTTAATGATTTGGTACGTAGAGCTCTTGCCACGGTTTCTATACCGGCAACTTTAGAACCATGTGGTCTATATAGAGATGATGGCAAGAGACCTGACGGTGCTACGCTTGTGCCGTGGAGACTGGGCCGCACTCTGGTGTGGGATGTAACTTGCGTAGACACGCTGGCTCCATCTTATATACATGAAACTTGTACTAAAGTTGGGGCCGCAGCCGATCGTGCTCAGTTTCTCAAGCGTCGCAAATACTCTTCTATAACTGAAGATTATGAGTTTGTGGCGTTAGCTTTTGAGACGTTAGGGTCGTGGTCGGCTGACATGAAGCGGTTTATGAAGGATATGTCGAACCGACTGATTCTCTCTTCGGGTGATCAGAGGGCTGGCAGCTATTTCGAGCAGAGAATCAGTTTAGCTATTCAGCGAGGAAATGCTGCCAGTGTTCTGGGTACCATGCCCCATATTGGAATTTTGGATGACATATTCTTTTTGTGATATTCATATATATAAATATTCTAGGGTTAATTTTTAATTATAAGTTTTTAGTTTCAATGTTATTTTATATACCAATTATGTAAGTTGAAAATTATATTATATACCTATTCGTTACTATTATTTTAATATAAGCAAAATCGTGTCAGAATCTTTATTGTTACATTTGCGGTACGCTACTTCATTTTCCGAACCGAGAAGTATTAGAATTTTCTACCTGGGATGCGATTTCCTGATTCCTATAATCCTGACACCTTCAAAGCTAAAGTGAATATGCTTCTTCTAAGTTGCTCCCATCCTCATCCGGTAGGTGAGATTGCGATCAAATCCTACTTATTTATTTATTTTATTTATATCTATATTGCACACAGAAGTAATATAACTATGAAACTACATTTACAGAAATAAAAGGTCTTATTGCTAGAGTAGCAATATATTTCAGACTACCTTTGGGTGACAGAAATAACTTAAAGGAAATGTAATCTATTACTAATGAATAATGACGAAAATTTGACTAAAGACAGAAAGATCCTGCATAAAAATTTCAATTTTCAATTAAAAAAAAAAGAATTGCAAAAAAATACCATAAGACTTCCTTAGATGTACATTGCTATGTATTAGTATAATCAATAACTTCATCATTAACCTGGCTGAAATGCAAATTTAAAATCCATTTATATTAATTATTTATTCCTTGATTACTTTACATTTCGTGCAAATCAAATTCGTCAAAACGTGACAAATCGTAATATTATCTACGGGGATTAAATTAATGAGATCAGTACCCTGCCGTCGAACTGTTACCATGGGAAAAGTAAACACGGGGGAAAACGCGGGATATTATGTTTATTCTGATACACAATTAGTTTGCAAACAGATGCTTTTAAAAAGTAAAAATCGATAGTAGCTCAGTAGTATCTACACAACAGCCGTTATAATTGGCTACTTATCGTCGAGGTTTATGTTTTTATATTAGTTGTCGAAAGAGGAGCTTTCGTTTCACTTGGCAATTAATACTTCAGCCACAGTACATCAGTCAATGTGGGGCTGTCTACGTATTTTTTACTTCCAGCATTCTAAAATCCATAGATCCATAAAGATGAAACCATTTCCATCTATGAACAGTGATTCATTCATCGAGTCCTTGCATCTATAACTGTTCTACTATTCGTAATTTCGCATCAGCACAATCATACCGCCCGAGCCTTCTTGTAAGACCATACAATGTACAAAATACAAACAAACAGTATTAATAACAACAGGAACATATGAATCGTCCAATCGGCCATTCAGCACGTGGCATGACCATAAAATTAAATAAATCCGTTATTTTTCAGGCTGAGAAATGTGCGGTCGGACGGACGGTCAATCGGGCCGCACGATAACGGCACACATTTGTAAAGATTTTGGCCAGCCGACCAAGTCTATGTTGTAGCAATGTGAATGTAGAGCTACGAGTACTTAGAATATCCATTTTAGTCGCATAAATTTTAGTGAAACAGTAATCATATAAGGTAGTTTCTAATATACTTTAAAATATTATATGTACATGTAGTGGACGTATTTTGAATAATGGTCAAAAGAACGTTACTAGTGTTCACAACTATTTGGTAAGTTGCAATCTGAGAGTAATTTCAGCTATAGGTGTAAAAATATTATGTCGTTACTGCATGATAAAATAAGATGAGACTTTAGTCATAAGTCAAGCCTCCTTCGCTCAGTTGCACACCAACGTAACCTTGTTTGCATCGGAGATCCCGGGGAAACAAGAAACAAGCTTAAAAAGATTCGATCGAGCAGAGCAGAAAAGGCTGGACCTACTTGCCTCTAAAGAATACTCTATGCCCCTCTAGCCCCTGGAATTCACTATCATCGGTGGCACTCTCGTAGCAGTACAGTAAGCTAATCGGCATACATTGTGATATTACACATTTAAATAAACAACTACACTTTGCCATGACTTCTGTTGCAGATCTGATATAACGACTCCTGTTACTTTCTAAAGATCTATATCTATACAAATAATAAGTTGATACATTGTTTTGGACAAATACTCTTCCAAATTCAAAATATTACTGGCATACTGTTTATACTTGTTTAGTATTTAAAAGTCTACAGAAACCACTAGTAGTAATAGAGTCAGTTCATTGTAGCACCAGTCTATATTATTTCTAAGTCTTCCTCAAGTTCGGATAATCTGCGAATAAATGAAAATTGATTTTAAGATTGTGCCGCGCTGAGCCTGTACGTTGACAAATAACAAAGCTTTGACCAACGCACCCTTATCCTGTTTGTATTACACGTTCATTTGCAGTAAGTGAAACTCGTATTGTATAGAATGGATTTTTAGTACTGTTTATTGATACTACTGTTTGCGAGTAAATACTTCGCCATCCAAACCTTTTTAATTACCGATAATTGGTTTCGAGTATTGGTAACTATGGTAACGAATAATTAACGAGAAGAAAATTAAGATACGATGTTTTTTTCAATAATGGAATCTCAGAATTAAAAAAAAACTGAGATTGAAATGTATTTAGTATTGAGATAATGGCTTCGAAGAAATATGGTCTATTTGTGTTCTGATTAAAGAAATAAACATTTATTTCCATTACGCAAGGCTGATACAAATTATAACAAAAATACGGCCGGTTTTGTATACATAGGTAAATCTTAATCGTCTTGTTTCGCAATCACTATAATAAATAGTATCTAAACTAATATTATAAAGAGGAAAAAATTGTTTGTTTGTTACGATTTAACTCAAAAACTACTCGACCGATTTTACTTTTTTTTCTACATTGCACCCGTGCGAAGCCGGGGCGGATCGCTAGTATTATATAAAACTATTAAAGAGTTTGTGGTAAGCAAAATTCACCACGTAGTATTTAATGAAGAAAACTCCGTCATGAAATCGTTGTCTCATATATTGTGATAAAAAATAAAGAAACATCATCCCATGGGGTGTGTGGGGTGTCAATTAGGCGCGGGGGAAATGGCTACACGTGACGTCACTCATCTACATCACGAGCGCTGATGCAAATTTAAATACAGTTTAAATCTACTTTTTTGAAACGCTCCGTTTTTTCTTTTCGGCCGTCAGATGGTTGCGCTTAAGTTATATTTTATTTTACGTTACTTTACTACTAAAAAATATCTTAAGTTTTTTTTACCTAACAACAGACAGTTGTTTCACCTCATTCCCACCAGATACCATATAACCAGTGGTATGCGTGATATGCGATCAATATCGTAAGTTTAAACAATTGTAAACCTTTTTATTTTAATAAAATCTATATAAATAGATAATATTATGTTAGATACCTACAACAAATTTTGCCATGAAATAAAACTGATTGCAGATAACTTACTTTATACTAGTTACAGGTAGGTGGGTTTTATAACGCAACTTGAATTATTTACGATTAATTGTGTTTTATATAAATAGAAACTTTAAATTTGTTTCCCCGAGAATCGAACCTAGGATCTTCGGTGCTAAACGCGTACTACTAAGCCAAAGGTCATGAGGCATAAACTGATCAAAATGATATCTACCTATAATATAGCCAGAAGTCACAAAATTCTTAAAGATTAAAAAAGAGATGTATAAAGAAAAACTTTTTGATAAAGTATACTGTTAGTTTTATATATGTATATCTGCTGTCGCGTTTTCTATTGAATAATAATATATTGCTCACCTCTTTAATAGAACGTGAAAGCAATCGTTAAATACCTTGAACCACGCATAAAAAAACATTATTCAATTATAAAAATTGAATGATAGAACTCTAAGCTCGCTGAATGACGTAGAAATTATGCAGCGTGAACGCATTACTTCACGAAACTAATTGTTAAAATAAAAAGGATCTATAAAAAAGGCCGAATTCGTGGGAATTTAACGGTGTGTAATGAGTTATATAAAAAAATCTTTCAACTCTACTGTACTGTATTGTAAGAGGGACGTGATTAAGTTTGGGGCTTAATATCCGGCGGGAAGGCGCAAGACATTAAATGCAGTTTAGAATTTAATAGGGATGCCACTCTCTTATAATATAACTTTTTGGGTATAGATAGTACAGCCAAAAACTTTTTTTATAAGCTTATGTACGACAATACTTAGATATTGATACTTTAGTTTTGCATTCCAACAATGATTTGAAACATTGAATATGTGGCTATGTGTTTAAAATATTATTTATTACATAAATTTTTCTACTTCCATATTATGTTTGTATTAATAATTCACATCCGTACTTTGGTAATAATTTAAATGGAAAAGTTTGTGAGATTGATGTGAATAGTATGACTGTTACTCGATAACGCCTAAACTACTGTATACTGTAATGAATATTGAATAGCCTATAGCAAAGATAAAGAGAGTAAAATCTTGGTATTCCTCCTAAATATCGTCGTCGTTCTTTGTGTATATTGATATTTTTTTTATTTTACATAAATTCAAGCCCTTCTCATTACCTAAGAAAACGACTTAGATAAACAAAAGCAATTGCAAAGAACTAAAATTCAAAATTAGTAAAAACATCAACCACATTCAAATATGTACTAAAATCGAATAATATTTTTAGAGCGTGCAGCCCTACTAATTTGTCACAACCAGTGACCAGCGAATAGAGGACAACGCACAACGCTATATAGGGGCGCATCGCTACCTACACGCAACAGCAGCACTAAAATTACCGGCTCAGGCAGACTATTTTGCACCGTATAGCCAAACAAATCTCAGCACTCATAGAGGGAATTAAATCTGTTTGTAAGGGGACGTGTGTATGACGTTATAAAATAAAATTGAAGCCGCAAGGGCGCTCGGATCTAATTAAATGATAAGTATGATCTAAGATTAATGTCCTGTACTAAAGAGATCACAGACTAGAATGCTTAATGTTTTGCCTTTACGAATTTGCTGAATATATTAAGATAATTAATTACCATAAAATTATACTGATTTTGACACGTTATAATGAGTCTTGGGAAATTATAAAAGAAAAGAGTAGGTATTCTGTAAGTTTTCTGATAAATGTTCATTCATATACGTTTGTATTTTTTGGTTTAATTGGCTTTATTAATAAAAATATAGCAATTTAAACCCAAAACAATAATTATGAAATTATATTATTATTAATTGTTTGTAGAAACAAGTTCTACTCTTGAGAGGAATTGAAATAATCTTAAAAAGTTTCAATTTTAAAACACTGAATTTCATTTTGACAAAAGATATTTGTGGTCAAACTCCCTATATCTAACAAATTATCACTGAATAATCTAAATAAAGACTAAAATCACTGTTCATATGACAGCAAAATTATCATAATCCAAAGGCCATTTGTAAAATTCTTTCTCACGACACTTAAGCAGCGGTTAAAATAATCCTTATTTATTTTGTGGTTCAATAGCAAAGCCAAAACTAATGGAGTGTAATCCCGATTGCATATTAACACCAGAATAATAATATAAAAGGGGCGACAAAATCACATTAATTGTGGAATACTATGATAAGTATTGTTTATTTTGCTTTATTTTCATTAATTAAGGAATTTTTGACAGGTTCGCTAGTTGCAGCCTAAAATGACTTAAAATAATATCTTCTTGCCTTCTATAATGATCATTACACGGCATTACACTCGGCTTCGCACGGGTGCGATGTAGATGTACCTACTATACACAAAAAATTGCTATGTTACTCGCTGATAAAGTAGTTTTCAATTGGTGAAATAATTTTTACAATCGGTAGTTTTTGAGTTAAATCGTAACAAACAAACAAATCTTTCATCTTTATAATATTAGTACAGATATTACTGACCACTGGATGGCACGTTGTCAATGACATTTTTAACTCACCATTTTCCATACCGATATCATTTATTTTCTTCCAATCGAGTGAACACGTAGTAGGCATTAATTGATTGTCCAATACAATTTACATAAATAATAATAAACAATAAATTTTATTTTACTTAAACTTTACAAGTATTTGTTTACCAATAGTGTGTAAGTATAAAACTATTTTAAACAGTCTAATTTCGCCTCTCTCCGTCCTTAAAACTTATACAATACAATAATAATTGAAATTTTAATAAGTAGCACTCACACGCAGACTTGTTTCTAATTTGTTTCTGTCTCGCCGTAGTCAATGCTTAGTAATTAACATTAAAATAGATAAAGAATTTGATTTATCGATTTTATACATTTTTGTCAAATAATAATTAGTGCTCACTCATTCCGTAGTTTTATTAAAGTGGGATATCAAAACCATAAGTAACGCATGATTTCGGATTAAGCACATTAGAGGGAGTGCTTGCGATCATCGCTGAGAGCGCAGCGGCACGCGCTAATGAATCTCGCAGATATTCGCGGACACTCACCACTACCCCACGATATTTTATATAGAGTAGATAATTTTAGACTCGGACAACTTTTTGGGATAAAACATTAATTTCTACATACATAAGTAGTGGCGAGACCATAATAAAAGGCTGGCTTGGCCTATTAATGCAACTATTATGAGTCGGGAGTGGTCGACCTAGGCGAACGTACCTCGATCAGATCGGGGACGTTCTGCAAAAGGGCCAGATCAAAAGTACTCGTAACCGTCGAGTGTGTATGAAAGCATTGATGAAAGTAGAAGAAGCGAAAGTGGTATGTAAGGATCGGAGCATATGGAATTCCGTGATCTCTGCCTACCCCAATGGGAAAGAGGCGTGATATATATGTATGTATGTATGTATTAAAATTAAAATAATAATCCCCTTAACGTAATAATATAAGTCATATATAACTAAAATGATTTCGTCATTATATACGTTAAGTATATAAAAAAACGTATTACGTTAAAGTCTATAAACCCAAAAGGCTTGTATGGTAGTCCCGCCACTGACGTCACACTCTCTTTCCAAAAAAAAAAAGTTAGATATGGATAGACGTGCATGAGGTTCACTTGATGGTAGGTGCTAGGGATAAGCAAAGACTGCATGTTTTCAATAGATGATTGCATTGATCTCGACATTTGTCTTTCCGTTCTCGCTTCCTCTACTCTCAATAAGCTTTATGAAATTGTCTTTATCAATACTTAAGCGCTATCGATTGATTACTTTTTACTACAATAAAAAGTAAAATATACTGACTTGTCTATTGGAAGCGTTAACACTCAGTAAACACTCATATCATTTTGGCTGGTATTGTCACACGCTCCGCGCACGCGTTGATCTTTTATATCGCGTAGATCACATCGATGCATTATGCAAGTGACATTGCATCCAGGACTTTTCTCATCGTGAAATTTATAGCCCAAATCTTATTGAAACCGCAAACCGCATGTAATGGTTGTGACTTATCGTTTGCAGTCGCTCTTAGAACCATGTTATATTAATAAAAAAATATTTGTTATACATCAGAAATGAGAAATAATTATACGTCTTTAATTACGGTACAAATATTCGTTCGCGTAGAAAAATTAAGATGCCGTTTTAAAAACAATAGCGTAAGTCAAATCCAAAACTTCAATACCTACTCAAAGCACAAAGCAACAAACATCTTTTTGTATTTTTAGTATTTTCCGTAGTCAAAACATGCCCTTTACATTCGAAAATTCGTAGAAAGCAATATTATGATTTCCAAAAAAAAACTAAAGGTGGATTTTTAAGCAATGTACGAATAAATTGGAATAATATATAAAAATTCAATTATTGGAAATATTTTGTATAGTTCAATGATTAATGTCACTTTTTACTTAATTTCTTAAAAAAAGAATTAAACGGGAAAAAATATACCTTTGAACTTGGAATCAATTCAAATTCAAATTCAAAATCATTTATTCATTTAGGTAACACAATGTACACTTATGAACGTCAGTAAAAAATACATATTAAATGCTTCTAATTTTACATTTAGCATAATAATTAATCGTTATCATTAAATAAAAGAAGAACAAAAATCTATTGTAGAATAAAGCTATTTAAGAAAAAATACTGAATATAACTTATATTTTATTGTAATCCGATATAAAGTAGTACACTTAGGTATTCGCCGCAAAAGGAGGCCATTCATGAAGACAGACTAAAATATAATTATAAATATGCATGTTTCGAGCGGATGTTTGCTATAAAATTGGATGCTATGCTACCACTAATTATTGCGGGGATTGAATTACACCGTACTCGCTCGCAACGCTAGCAATGCGGTTATTATCGATAATTACCTCAAATTGAAGACTTTTAATGAAAAAAGAGTAACAAAAATAGCTGCCTACATTAAAGTTTAAACTGCTACAAATTTTTAACGACGCTACAAGTACAGTGGAATCTCACTAATCCGGCACTTCAATAGACCGACACGTCCAATAATCCGGCACCCTCTGTCCGCGCCTCCCTCGCCCCTCCACTGCATATGCGCTTCGTATTTTTAAACAAGTTGCACAAAAACAGACCTCAATAGTAAGGATTATTTTAAAACTATGAAATTAGTTAATTGTGAGATAGGTTACAGTTATAAAAACAAGGAATGATTTTTTCTATACAATCCGAACATTCCAATAATCCGGCACCCTCTAGTTTTTAATAGTAATATGACTCTACTGTAATTGCACAGTGTCCTTCAATTTAGATATTGTTGCGAGCTATGGGGGTTCGGGATTATCAATATTCATTATTTTATAACTAGCAATACACCCCGGCTTCGCACGGGTGCATGTAGATATACTAAAAAAATATATATTAAAAATACCTATGTTCTCTCAGCGATAATGTAGCTTTCTATTGGTGAAAGAATTTTTGAAATCGGTCCAGTAGTTTTTTTAGTTTATTTGTTACATACAAAAATATATAAATATAAAGTCTTTTCTTATATACAAGGTGGAAAGATTCAATGGGCCCTGGAGGGAAACCACTTTAAATCCTTAAGATAGATTATTTTAATAAAGGAAACATTCCTTTATTTCTAAAAAAAACAAAAACCGACTTCAAAACTACAAACTTGCACTAAAAAGTAAAAAATAATATTTTAATGACTTCAAAGCATTATTTATTAACAGTTATTTTGAAGTCGGTGCCACTCAACCGATGCCGCTCCGTACTGTTCGAAAGTTTGTTGCAAAAGCAAGATTAAACTGTCCTTCTTGGCTGGCACCGACTCCAAAATAACTGTTAATAAATAATGCTTTGAAGTCATTAAAATATTATTTTTTACTTTTTAGTGCAAGTTTGTAGTTTTGAAGTCGGTTTTTGTTTTTTGTTTAAAAATAATTTTATTTTGAAATTTTTGTAGGAAGTGTATTTTTTAAGTTCATTAATCCTTACATAATAATTTAGTAGCCCTACCACTAAACGTGCTGCTCAAATGAGACAGCGTCGTGAAAGGAACCACAAACCATAACATCATCTACATAGAAGTATATTTTTGTTATTGTTGATTTTCTAAATAAGTACCCAACCAATGCCGATAAAAATTATATGGGACCACACACCAAATATCCCCTACCAAACAAAAAAAGAATCATCCAAATCCATCCATAACTTGCGGAGTTATCGCGTAACAAACATACAAAAAAAAAAAAAAAAACATACAGACGAATTGAGAACCTCCTCCTTTTTTGAAGTCGGTTAAAAAGAAATAAAACTGCATTCAAAGATTTTCTAGCTTTTCTCACCCGGAAATCGAACCAGCTAAAAATTCAAAATTTAAACATTCGCTATTTTATTCCACTAATCGATAGAATCAACGTTCAGGATAAAATCTCTCTAATAAACATTTGGTCTTTGAAATAAAAAAGATCATGAAATCTAACATTTATTTTATTTTATCATCAGTTCTAATAGGTACGTAGGACACGTAAATTGACAGAAAATTATTACCTAGCTAGCTAGTCATTGATACTCGAACTATTTAAAATCACAATTTTGTAATCTAACTAATAAGTTGTTCAAAAACACTAATCATTTAATTAATAAGTTGTTCGAAAAAAGATCCCTTGTTCCCATAGAGCAACACGGGCCACCGGCGAACCGGAGGGGAGTAGCCATACGCAGGCGTTCCCCTCTGTCAAAGTACAAGTCCAAATGGTCCTATGCGTACAATAAAACTAGTTGTAGCCACACTTTTCACTAGACTAAATCCAGATGCGCGACTGAATCGAGCTCCTAAAAAAATGCCGAATTGTTTGTGTTTCTTGTTGCCAAAAAATATCTGCCACGTCAAATTTACAAAACGATAGCGTTATCTTTCATATGTAGGTATTTTTTAATCATATTATTACTATTTACTTCTTTAAAACTTAAAAAATTACAATATTATCGGTCGCGTTGTTTCGGATTTTTTTACCAACACAGTCGCTCGACAGATCCGCGTATTGTATGAGCCCTCATACAATACACGGATCTGTCGAGCGACTGATCCGAGTTTATTTCCGAGAAGTCGCTGTCACCGAGCGATAGTGTTGTTGTCGTATTGTTTTAAGTTATCGAAAAAAAATGGTAAAGGAGTCTTCTATACAGAGACAGTTTTGAGATTAAATTTTCTGATTCAAATATTATATTGTGATAATATAGTTATATTGTTAAAATATAATATAATACTTACGCACGTTAGCACATTTATTAAAATCACTTAGTGTAAACTTCAACCGTAATGTTTTTTTTATTTCCTAAAAATCCCAAATTTAATAATTGCGATATGATCTAGAAAAATGACATATTTTTAATCTTATAATATAAAAAATCAGCTCAATTCTCAATCTGGGAGAGGAGAAATATGAGAAATATAGTTTTCCTGAGATTCTCGATTAATTGAATCGATTACAATCACAAAAATAAACCTTTGGACAAGGTAACTAACTCAAAAGTAATTAAATGCACTTTAAATACAATATATTGCATATAATTACAGTTATGTTATTAAATAAAATATAAATTATTAATTAAAGAAAATTAATATACATAATTATCGATTTTTTATCGATTAAAATCGATCTTTTATTTTAGTCTGTCATTGGCATGCCGCATGACAGTTGTTTACTCTGTGCTAATTCGTTTCGTGTTTTCAACGTTTTGAGTCTGAGTGCTTTCCCGATTGTCGTCATTTAGGAATTGTTACGATTTGTCAACTACTAATATCTCAGATTTATGATATATTTATGTCAGTTATTGATTGTAACATAATCTTACTTTTACTACTTAAAACTCTAATAACTCGGCTCTCAGATTGTCAAAACTAATAGAATTTTCATCGAAGGACTGTTAAGTCTCAATCTATTAATTCACATCAATTTCATATTGTAACATTGGGGGCCCAAAGTTTTATGTAATCGTTTCCATCTCCTTTAAGGGATAAATGAAATAAATATAATAACGAAGTATTTTTCAAATTATTTCGAAGATTTTATTATGTACCAATGCTCATGGTCCACTCTCCGTGACCTGCTACGTGCGCATTACCCGACAAGTTCATTTTGTATTATTGTAGTACGTAATAAATTAAGTCCTTTGTATCACTTATAAACCTAATTTCCCTAACCCAGTTCTTGAAATTATCGATACTACGTATCGACAGTTGTTGCAACTACGGCTAAAAGGACTTGTCAGTGTAGTTGCGCCATTTATTTATACTGTTATGACACGGAATGTTTAAATGTGTGTGTGAAATTGTTAGTGTATTTTTTAATTGTCACGGTGTGAGTTTCGTAGTGACAGACGATTGCTTGTGTGTGCGAATTTGAGTACGCACACATAGCGCAGGTTTCCCCCCGCAAAAAATGGCAGATTGTTTGGTATCGGTAACGAACGCTATGGCTACTCCCCTCCGGTTCGCCGGTGGCCCGTGTTGCTCTATGCTTGTTCCAGATCTTTTTTGAAATTCACTTTGCGTAGCTTTCTGCAAAGTGTTGTAGTGAATGCTCCTACTTAATAACATTTTCTACATCAATCCTTAGCTCTTCTTCTTAGAGACCGTAGAAGAGCTAAGGGTTGAAAATGGTAGAAAATGTTATTAGGAGAACACACCACAACACTTTGTAGAAGGCTACACGAGGTGAATTTCAAAAAAGACTAAATTTGTATATCCGGAACGAGAGACCTTTAAAAAAACTTATTTCGAACAATTTACAATCAGTTTAATTATTAAAGTGTAACAAGTAGTAATAATTTTAAATAATTCAAGTATCAATGTCCTGATAGGTAATAATTTCATCATATATCATATTTAAATGTCCTTCGTATTAGAACTGATGATAAAATAAAATTAATGTTAGATTTCATGATCTGTTTTATTTCTAAGACCAAATGTTTATTAGAGAGATTTTATCCTGAACGCTGATTCTATCGATTAGTGGAATAAAATAGCAAACGTTTAAATTTTAATTTTTTAGCTGGTTCGATTTCCGGGTGAGCCAAGCTAATTTTAGAAAATCTTTGAATGCAGTTTTGTTTCTTTTTAAAAATAAAGGAATGTTTCCTTTAAGTAAAATAATCTATCTTAACGATATAAAGTGGTTTCCCTCCAGGGCCCATTGATTCTTTCCACCCTGTATAATATTAGTATAGATATGTTTTATAAAGGATGCGAAATCGGGTAGGATGCCTCACCGAATGGCATCACCAGCAACACCTTAGGGATTACAGGCGACTTTGTAATAAATTAATAATGTGGGTAAATATTACTATTTTGTACACATAAATATTATTTATAACTTAAATGCTATAATTATCATACACAAAAACACTGAAATATTATGTTTTATAACGTAGAGCTTTAATAGAGCAGAAGTAATAAATGAAGGGCAATTAGTGACGAATATAAATTCTCCGCTGGTCATCTCCCTGGGGTGTCATCGAAACCTAATTTATTGCTTTCTTACTGAATTACTATAAAAACTTACAAACCAAGCATAAAGCCTAATGGCTGGGTCATTATTAAATTCTCTACTATTTTTACTGGAATCCCAAGACAGTTATTCTAGATATACTTTACAAAATATCTATTTATATAGATATGTCATTTCATATTATTAAAAATAATTAATTTTACAATTTGACAGGATTTTTTCCATTCAAGAGCCACAAGTGAAATTCCCGACATGTCACTTATATAATATGTTTTGTATAGGTAATAGCTCTACGTGTGGCCACTTCGCACATTCGAACGGAAGGCGAATATAAATTCTGGCTGCATAAATTTCCACTGTTGTCCGTTAATTGATATAAAAACCGGGAATTGCAGATATCGCTAATTCGAATTTGGAAAACGAAAGTCGAAAATCTATGACAGAGATTTTCGAATTCTCGAAGTATAAGCATAGTAGATCGTCAGAGAGGTACAATCAAGATATCACGTTTTTTTGTCGATATCTGACATAAAAGAGAGATTTTTGGTCTACATTATTCAATAATTCCGAAATTCATAAATACGAAAATATATTACCTCAAATAATGAACCAGAGCAACTTAAATCTAATATTGTCTTTTATTAACGCGAGTATCACACATTTAAATAAAATACTGTATACCGGATTAAAACGCGATTTATTATTTATATTTTTTAAATTATTTATCCCGACGTTTCGGATGCTTTTCAGCAACCGTGGTCGCGGGGAGACAGAAAGATGACAGTTGTCTGATTTTTGAAATGTCACAAAGTTGCCATAGGTATTCAATTCAATTCAAAAATAATTTTATTAATTTAGGTAACACAATGTACACTTATGAACGTTAATAAAAAATACATATTAAATGCTTCTAATTTTACATTTACTGCCAGTTCCCAAATCAAGGGCGTAGAGCGGACGAGAAGAACTGGCAAGAAAATCGCGCTTAAATCCGGTATACAGTATTTTATTTAAACTTAAATCTAGATTAGGGCTGTCTAAACTAAATGGGATCTAGGGAGGCAAAATATTTACAATTTACAAATATCGAATAAAAAAATATAAAACGCAAATTTTCTTAGTTTTGTTATTTAAACAATACAAAAAGAAATAAGAAACAAAATGATTTTTCTGGCCGCATAAATTCAAGCCTTTGATTTGCACAGCTCTGATCTAGATAATAATATACAAATAAACCCTTTTATTAAAGTTAGAATCAATAACAGATTAATATAGATTTCAAACATGTCAAAGGATACGAAGACTTTCCAAACACATGTTCTGCAAATAAACTTTTAAGCACAGAAACGAGCGATCAATCACCAACAATGGTAGCGAGGTGCACCCTAGAGGAAAAAAGTTGAACGGGTGTTGCTGATTTATTGGCGTAGTTAGAATTATCGCCATTTGCAATTCTTGCCGTGGCGGGTTTAGCAAACAACTTGGCTTGATAACGACTTCTGTGGGCGAGACGGTTACATACTTTTGCAACTCATAAGAATGCCGGAATAGATCTTTCGGTCCGATTTGATCTTGTTTTATTACGGCGAGTTTAAAATGTATTTAAGTTTGATGAGTTTGTCGACGGGTTTTCTTAGCGATATCAATGCATAGCGATAACTCCTCCTTCATATATAATTCATTTACTTTTTCCATTGACTTATATGATACATATAAGTCAATGACTTTTTCTCAAAAATCAAGTCTCATTTAGAAGCTTTAACGAACGGTATATGTGAAACTACAAAGTAGCTTGTCCAAATTGAAATTTACGTTATCACTCTATCACGAAATAGCATACGCGTAAACTCAAATGACCCTTAGGCACTTATGTAGTGATGTTCTTACCCCATAATCACCGTAACGAGTCTCAAGTCCCGCCAGAAGTTAACACGGGACGGTCGTCAAGACCTCAAGACATTAAACTAGATGTAATGTAGCCGCGGAGTACCTCTGCACGATTATCTTAAAGTTAACCCTGTCGTTACCAACCTTAGTGAGGTCGCGTTCAGTACTTTGATAAGAACACGTTCACATATACACATCTATTAAATAAAATATAATGTAATTGTATTTTGCAAATTGGTAAAGATACCTCCATGGCTCAGTGGTAAGCGTGATGCATTTAGCACAGGAGTCGAATCCCAGGGAAACAGATTTAAAAAAAATTGTTTCGATCGGACATGGTATAGAAGGCTGATCAGTGAAAGGGGAAAAAACTGCCCCATGCCCCACTATATATAGCACAATTCACTTTATATAGCTAGCTTTGTAATGGACGAGCGTCAAACTAAACTTGATGATAGGTGAAACCTTAGCCACAGGCTATATATAATATTTTTACTTCGAACATTCGGAAATTGATAAGACGGTTTTTTAAACTGAAATTCCATTCAGTTAAAGTTTTAAGTAAATAGGTACAGCCAATGTGATCACATCTTTATATTGGATTGGTAGTGACCGAAGCATCGCAAAGGTAGTTACATAGTTCTCTGAATGAGACGAGACTCCGATGGCCGCTTTGTGCCTCCGCCGAGCTATTTCCTCGATATTGGTCGTTTACGTTCCACACACGTCAGCTTCAATTACTTACATTGTTCTAAAGTAGATAGTATCCTTTTTGTTTGTTTTCTGTGGATTTCAAATGAAACTATATTTTAGGTATATATGTATATATTTTTTAATATTCGTGTCGGTTCTTTTAAATTCTGTAAAATATCACAGATACTTTTTATACATTATTTAACATTGTTATTATTTTAAACTTTAGCTTCTTCCATTCGCGCTAAATCTTCGCCCAGTGCAACTTCTTTATTGATAATAGAAATAGCTTTACCCAGGATATATCTTTCATACTCCGACATTTGAAAATTGGAGTTACAGGTCTCTATTATCCCGTGCCAACCCACTTTTGTAGGACCCGAGAAAAATCTGGTTCCGAAATGGGGATTCGATGTATAGCAATTTACTATTGTGGTGCCACCGTATAGAGCTTCAATTATGTTTCCAACAAATTCGTTTATAGACCAAGCCATGGCCAAAGTTGCCGAATCTATACCTTGTTTGTTTTTTATAACCTCCATGCCGGCTTTCTTCACAAGTCTTGTCAGCGTATCCGCTTGACATGGATCCAGCCTATAGTGTGTTGGGGTTATATTTGAAAATAACGGTATAATTGTTTCGTCTGAATGGCCTCCTATTACTGGTACATGCAAATGACAGGGGTTTACATTTAGTGCCTTTGCAGCAAACGCTCTGGCTCTCGCTGTATCGATATGGGTGATCCCAAAGATTTTCGCAGCATCGTAAGCACAGTATTTAAATAGCAAAGAGCTGGCGAACGGTAGTATAGAATTTATCGGATTAGTGGAAATCGCTAAAAATGCATCAGGGTTAATTTCAGCTATTGTTCTACAGAGTCTTTGAACGGCGGGTGCATTAGCCGCTAGCATTTGATCCCTAGTAAAGCCGGGTCTTCTCGGTATCCTATAAACCATTACAATCAAGTGAGAAGATCTAATAGAAGCTGGGAGGAAGCTATATCCACTATAACAAGTTACTTTTGGTCCCCCCGGCATTTCAGCTAAATCCGAAGCAATAGATAGCACTCTTTCACTATCATCGTACAAATTAAGGCGAGAAATGTTGGTATTACGTTTCAAAAGTAAGGCTAAATTTGAACCTATACCATTTGCTGCCCCAATAATAGAAACTTGGGCATTTCTTCGATGCTCAATATTAGGAATATATTGTTTCGAAAAGACTGATTTTAACATAACGAAGCTCCGAGAAAACATTGTTATGTATATAGATAGGTATAAGAATATTTCACAGAATTTAATTAAATACCGACATATTATGCTGTTCCAATAAAACGTCAATAAAAATCATTGCTATATCAAAAGCCGTCAAAATTTACATTAATTATAAGCATGCCAGTGTATGCCAGTCTATTCTACCCTTCGATCAACAATACACTAGATATCGGGTCGACGCAAAAAATCCGTGCCGGTAAATATCGGCTCACTTGAAATGTGAGAGGCTATTTTATTTAGTTAGCTTCAAGCACCGCCAACGTTAACACGTCTCACAGTGACGCAATGTGACTTCAAAAGTTGCAAAAAAATGCCCGAAAAAATAATGTGACGGACGGAGTCTTACTTTCGGTAATACATATAAAATAAAATATATTTTAAGCTTTAAAACTAACAAATAATTCAAAATTTGAACAAAATTATCTGTATTAAACCAACTCTACAAATGTTTGGTCAAGAATGACCAACACATGCGCAAACTTTTGTGTAACAGAATAGTGGATGCATGGAGTAGATTTGTACTGAAATAATCCTTACTATCCTTACTTCTTTCCTAATATTATAAATGCGAAATTTTTTTGTTTGTTACGCTTTCACGCTAAAACGGAAAAGAAAAGATTCCAATCTGTATATTCGGAAATTTTTGCGGATATTATTTAACATACGAATTACTATTAATAAAAAATATTTTATTGTTGTTTATCAAATATATTATAGATTACGCTTCGTGTTGATATATTATTTTATACCCCATTAGATAAATAATAATTTACAACTACCAAGTTTCAATTAGAAGCATTTAATATGTATTTTTTATTGACGTTCATAAGTGTACATTGTGTTACCTAAATTAATATGTAAATTATTTTTGAATTGAATTGAATTAAATATGGCAACTTTGTGACATTTCAAATATCAGACAACTGTCATCTTTCTGTCTCCCCGCGACCACGATTGCTGAAAAGCATCCGAAACGTTGGGATAAATAATTTAAACAATATAAATAATTAATCGCGTTTTAATCCGGTATACAGTATTTTATTTAAATGTGTGATACTCGCGTTAATAAAAGACAATATTAACTTAAAAAATCATATTTCGACTTCACTCTTTTCTTTGTTCCCATTGAGCAGTGTCATTTTTCAAAATTTGACAAGAGGCGTGTCTTAAATAATCGGGATACTTTTTTCGTGAATTTTGTATGCGACCTGAAGTCTATTTAATACTATGTCAATGATTCTACCAGAGGATCCGAAACTCAGATAAGAAATAAATTTGAAAGAAGAGAACAGAGCGAAATGTTTTAAAATACGGTAGTTTTGAGTTATTTAAGAATAATTATAAAGATCTAAATAGGTACTTTATACCGCACTAAAACGCGGTTTATTATTTATCCCGACGATGCTTGCCAACAAAAATTATAAAGATGAAATTATGAAATCACTGTTCTTTAATTTATATTAGATGTGTGTGTTGTTACCAATTTATTATGTAATTAAAATATTATTATTCAGTCACCGATATTACTAATTCATTATCATAAATTAAAATCAATAAGGTTTTCACTTTATCAACACTGGCTGGATTTTTTCAATTGTCATGTCACAAAGTACTTCCTAAATAACTGATGTCATGTCTACAGTCGCGTCCATGTCTCTCCATGAGACTAAATTAATAGTATTTCAATAAAAACTCAAAAATAAACAAAATGATACTTACCAAGAAAATAGTTAAAACATTAGCTTCAAATATTTCCAGAAATTATCACGTAACGATATTGGGCGGAGCGAACGATGTCGGGCAAACAATCAGTCTGCTTCTTAGAACTCAACCTCATATAAGAAAATTGGTAATATACGATGAGCTGGAGAAGACTCCTGGTGTTGTTTTAGATCTGTCTCACGTCCCCTCTCGTTCCACGTTACACAGCTATACAGGTGAGGATACTTTAGACAAAGCATTGAAAAACGCCGATATTGTTATTGCAGCTGGCGGAACATCTCTGACACCAGCAATCACAGAAAAAGAATGGTTTACTACAAACGCGGAATTCATAAAAACAGTATCAGCAAAAATAGCCAAACAAAATCCGATGCCATTCGTGGCTATCGTCACAGAACCATTAAACACTCTAGTACCAATGGCGGCAGAAATAATGAGAAACAATGGGGAGTACAATCCAAAGAAATTGTTCGGTATCACGACCGTAGACTCGATGCGTGCACAGACCCTGTATGCTTCGGAGAACAATTTGAATCCAAAGGAGTGCTTCGTGCCAGTTATCGGAGGACATTCTAACAAAACGATGGTGCCATTGATATCTCAATCGACCCCAAAATGTGAGATGGATGAAAAGAGAATCCATGAATACATCAATAAAGTTCGTAAGTCTGTTGATTTAGTCTCGATCCCTAAAACAAGATGGTCACCAACATTATCCTCAGCCTATGGAGCGTTGGTGTTTACACAAGGTATAATAGACGCTTTAGATGGCAAACAATCCCACGTCAATGCATTGGTTGAGAACAATGATTTTGGCACATCGTTTTTCTCTGGTGTTGTCAATGTAACCGAAAACGGATTTACCGATATGATGAGATATACAAATATAACGAAATATGAATGTCTTTTACTAGAAAGAAGTATTGATCAACTGAGAAAAGATGTTTCTATGGGAAAAAAGATATTGGAACTGGAGTAACCTGCTGTAAAGTATATACATATCGACTTATCCATAGAAAAAAGTCGGATATGATTATAATACCAAGTCGCTTTTTTGTATTTGTAAGGCTTAACTGACCTATAAAATTGGCTAGTAAAATCAAAATTATATAAAACACAACATGTTTTCGAAAAAAGCAGTCGAGTAATGGTTCGTGAAATTAATTTCTTCAAAGAATAAGATCAAGTGTAAAGAAGAACGTTATGCAGATGTAACGTTGTTCTACGGACACGATATATACAATAATTTATAATAAATCAAACAAATATTACCAACACATACGCTTTTATTGACGTAAAACCCTGGATTTACAAAAGTTGAAATCATATAGGAAAACTTAATAATATCACAGAGATCAATAATTATTATTATTTACACATTTATTCGCTTTTGTACTACACACACATACCTATCTATACAAAATACATACATATTTTAATATAAAATTATGATAATAATACTTATTTCTAATTAAGAATTACTTGAACACTTCTTTTGATACTTATTATGTACTTAACCTTAAATCGTATCCAAAAATAAGGGCCTTCATTGGATCTTCCATAAATCGATTAAATTAGAATATTTTATACATTAATTATAAATGAACATTTTGGACACATATTTTGTTCTATTACCCTTGGAATTAGCCTAAATTAGTAAAATTTGATTGAAAAACCTAAATACATTCTATAAATATAAAAACAATTTTTAATTGATATTCGAGTGCAATAAATTAAGGGTAAATAGCACTTGGAAACAATACATTTTAAAGATAATCACGTTAATTAACATGTCCTCTTTCAATTCACTAATTAATTATACCGTGAATAATACCTGAAACAATTTAAAGCAAGGTCATATACTGAATTAAAATATAAATGAGTCGAGAAGTTTCCAAATAACATTCATGATATTTAATCGTGCCACACAATAGACCACCCAGTGGTTGAACGCGGCCACTAATTTTTGACGGGCTCGTTGGCGCGTTTCGTAGAACACCTAGATGGAAAAGCCGTGAAGTGCACATTGACTGATATCACCTACCATAAGTGAACCTCATGCTCGTCTGTCGATATCTGACATAAAAAAAAGTGTAATGGAGTAATTAATAATCCGGTATACAGTATTTATATAAATAGATCTTACCTATTCATTCTTCGTTGCTCTTGCTAACCTCGCTGCCCGACTCGCTGTTGCTGGAGATGCTCACGGACGTCTCCTTGAACTGGCTGATGAAGTCGAGCAGCTTCTGCAGGTTCCTCTGCGTCTGGATCTGGTCGGCGAGCAGCTGCCGCTTCTCCGCGTTGTGCTCGTCCAGGTTCTCCTTCAGCGAGGCCGCGCGCGCCTCCAGCTTGCGCAGCTCTTCGCATAGCTCGATGTTCCTCTCCTGCAGGCGCTTGCGTTCCGCTAACTTGTCTGCGGTTTAATAAAAAAGAAGTTGGGAGTCTCGAGTCTGCTAGTAGGGCAGACATTTCTATGTATGTTACACTAAGTGGCGGGACGTCCATACAAGCCTAAATGCCCGGCTCGCCGACTTTAACATAATACGTGATTATATATTTATATAACTTAACTTATATATAAAATTCTCGTGTCACAATGTTCGTTCCCATACTCCTCCGAAACGGCTCGACCGATTTTTACCAAATTTTATATGCTTATTCAGTAGGTCTGAGAATCGGCTACTATCTATTTTCATACCCCTAAGTGATAAGGGTTGTTCACCCTTAAATTTTTTTTTTAATTTTTGGACGAAGTTTTTTGTTTTTATTTTTTATAATGTGGCATTCAAAAATACATAGAACCCTCAATTTTTACTTTTTTATCACCAACCCCTGCTTTTTAGAAATTATTTACATGGCAAATCAACGTTTGCCGGGTCAGCTAGTAACTTATATAATTACGTAATCGTATAAGTTATATATGACTAATGACATTATTATATTTCTTTTTAATGCATTAATAAGTCAAAACAGGCGTTTGGGATCGTATGGTAGTCCCGCCACTGCATTGACCATTTATATTTACAGACAAGTAGCCGAAACAATTTTTCAATCTTGTTTCTCCGGGATACGAACTCGGGACCACCGGTGCTAAATTCACTACTGAACCTCGGAGGCAGTCAGGAATTACAGAGTTATTAATTTGGATAGTATAGACTGATTTATCAATTGCATGCATTGACATAGTCAATGAAATAATATATTTTGAAAGTTTGCAAACCATATGGGACCATATCGATATGGGAAACGGTTTTCGATATTGTTATGCACTCTATATATCGGTTACATAATAATCTGTGGAAAAAACGAAAACGCCCATATCTAGCTGGCAGGGACGGCGCGGACAGTAGACATGTGTAACTCAGCGAAATTCCTTGCGTTAACTCAATAACTCAGGCGCAGTGTACAGCGTCAGCTCTTTGCGCCATGACTCAACAAAATGGGAATAGGAAAATGGAATTTTAAGTGTCGCCTGACAACACAACGCCTTGACCTTTCTTTTTTCTCGGTCTTGCGCCGTGCGCCAATACATTTGGAACGAGTGAGTTGACTCATCCCGCGCAATGAAGTGAGTTGACACAATTGCGTGGCGCAGGGAAGTGTTACACATGTCTATGTAATAATTAGCTGAGATATACTTGCAAAATCGATACAACGGCTTCCAAGTACGAGTCCGTAAAAAAACCAGGGTCGAAAACCAGGTTTCATAATACTTTCATCCTGCTCCGAACTCGCTATAGTAAAAAATACTTGCATAGGAAACCGTTCCCTACTTGCTTAGAGTACTTTTAAAAGTATAAAATACTTGCATAGGAATGTGCTCCTTATTTACAGATAATTACGGTTTTCCTATGCGAGTATTTTTAGCAAATACGATTGTGCTCCTTATTTAAAAAATATTGCGGATCGGTTTCCTATGAAAGTATTTTTTACTATAGCGAGTTCGGAGCTCGATGAAAGTATTATGAAAACTGATTTTGCAAGCTAATATTTTCATACTTGCAAGCTAATACTTTCATTCTTGCAAGTTTCTCCCGCTCTCACCAGGGCGCCCTACTGCCAATCGAAGCCCTGGTTTTAAAACCTGGTAGCGTAAATACGTCTCATCTTTAGTAATAATGGGCAGTACCTGTGTAGAGGTGCGCGTTCGCGGGCGCGGCGGCGCAGGCGGCGGGCTCGGGCAGCGGCGCGCGGCACGCGGCGCACCGCCCGCCCGCGCCGCACCCCGTGTGCTGCCACACCGCGCACTCGCCGCACGGCACCAGCAGCGACGGCACGTCTGAAATACCAGTACTTCCCTTACTCTTGTGGAGGAAAGGAGGTGTGGTCTTCCTCCAACCTAAAGGGAGGATCTTCGACCAGTCGAACCACTGACTGGCCAGCCCTAAGGCCCCAGTGGTTGATGTCGAGATGTTGTATATATACTTAGCGCGCACAGAAACTTTGATAGCGCGATTCAGGATTAGACGTCTTTTGTATTGATTCTTGTAGCTGATCATAGATGTCGCTACACTCTCTTTCGGCTGATAAATCAAATTTATTAATAAAATAAATAAGTAACAAAATAAATAAAATGCTTTGAAATAAAATACTGATTTATTATTTATATTGTTTAAATTATTTATCCCGGCGTTTCGGATGCTTTTTCAGTAACCGTGGTCACGGGAAAAGCATCCGAAACATTTTAATCCGGTATACACTATTTTACTTAAATGTGTGATACTCGCGTCATTAAATAAATTGCTTACTTATACAACAGGGCCGGATTTAGAGGTCTGGAGGCTTTGGGGCAACATAGGATGAAGGCCAATAAAATGAACAATTTTTAATATTTAAGAACAATACTATAATCATGTTTGTACAGTAGGTAAAGTTAAAAAAAATCAAAGGAAACATTGTTTACTAGGATTTACTCATCGGAATTTGAAAGATTTTCCCAAGATATGGGTAGTATTTTGTGGAGGGATAATCTAATAAAAAGACTAAAGAAAATAAAAGCCCTATATACCTTACAACAACTTAATCATACTATTATTTAATAAAATTAGAGTATATAAGTATATATAAAAAAACACTTAACAATTATAAAATTAATATATTAACTTAGGCCAATTAATACAATTCTGTATTTTGAGGTTCATAAGTGTACACTGTGTTACCTAAATTAATAAATGATTTTGAATTGAATTTGAATAGCCAATATACATATTATACTGTGAAACTTACCATTCCTACCGCAGCCGTGACACACTTTCTTGGTAGATGAATACAGTGGCTCCACAGAGAGGCCGGCGGGGAGTGTCGACATCCATGAAGGTTTGTTATTACTCCAACCTAGATAAACAGTACCACATACATAGCTGCATATTGCGCGTTTCGGTTTCAGTCTATGGATTTCCGAATGCTCGAAGTAAAAATTAGGTCGACATCGCATCTTTCACATTGTGATTTCAACTATAGATTATATTCGAGTGTGAAAAATTGTAAGAGCATAATATGTATAATGAGGTGAAAAAATAAATATATCAAATCAAATAAATTACAGTGTATTTGGGACATAAAAAAGTAACTTTTCACCTTTGGTGGTATTTTTTTTGGTAAAAAATAAAAATGAAAAACCAAAAACTTGGTTATAAATTTTGAAGTTACGTGAAAAAAGTGTAAATACAAAAGTTGTAGATCGTTTTACAGTTTGAGTTCAGTGTCAACCAGACCAGACCAAGCCTTTGAAAGATCAAGTCGTATGTTTATACTTATTTTACTATAGAGCACTTTTTCAGGATTATAATAAAATGTATTTACCTTTATTTTCTGTTGTAGACCCTGATGGAGATCCTTCGCGTGATGACTTATTCTGATTCTGAAAAAGTATTTACTTCTAGATATCGACGTATCCGAGGAATAAAATTGTAATAGACAAAAGTAAATATTACAATATGGGCAAAAAACTGGGTTATATTTCATACATATTTTCCAGAGAATTAAAATTAAAATTGTTATAGTTTTATGAATAACTGGATAAAAAAAATAAGGAGGTGTGTATATTGACTTTTAGGTGCCGAAAAAGCAAAACATTAAAACTATGGTAATAGTACTTTACGATTTTGTTCCTCGGGGGCGTCAATATCTTCCTGTTGAAATTTTGTTATAATATCTATGCAAAACAAATGTATGTCAAATCTATCTCATCCATTAATTTGCTAAAATTTGATATGGAAAGATCCTGGGATCTCCAGTGCTAAGCGCTACGAGCAATATACCACTGAGCCACAGAGGTATTACATTAGTTAGTTTAATAAAATATGTATGTATAAATATTTTTTGAAACAAGCAGCAATTTCTCATTAATTACCTGTTTTCGCAGTTTGGCTGAACGAGTCTGTGGCGGATCACTGTGGTTCTGAAGATATGGGAACTGATTAAGTTTTTTCCGTTTCTGCAAAAAAATATTATAGTTTTCTTAACAATCCATCAGTAATATTTTCAATTATTCAACATTATTAACAATTTATAACAAAAATATATTTGTCTATTTACAAGTTATTTAACTTTTTGACATATTATAGTACTTACAGGAAGTATTTCAAAATTGCCATACACAAAATCACTCTTATTAGCACTTGAAGTTCTCTTGCGACACTCTTTTAATCTTTTCTCTATTAATTCTTTTTGTAATGGTGTAACCAAACCCAGAAGCCTGGAAAAAAATTAATAAACATAATTTAAATATTAACTTCATATTATTTTTATCACAAATATGTTTAATTATTTGAAAAAGGGAATTTAAAAATGAGTTTATTACAATACCACTTTAAATAGTTTAAAGTTTGATAATAGATACACCAAGTCAAGTGAAATATTGGAACTACAAATATTTTTCAAGCTGTAATTGAAATATTATTTATTTTAAGTATATTTATATAATTTCATACTATTATTTAATGTATGTTATTCTCGCCGCGCTCCGATGGGTCGCATGTTCGAATCTCGCCGGGACGAAAAGTTTATAGATTTCTGTAAGCATATATTCCCCACATCTGTTTACTTCGGAATATCGAAATTACGAACTTGGGAACCTTCAAGAAACAAGCCTAATCTTATCTTAAAGGCGAGTTTGTAAGTCGAAGTGTTGTGAATGTTCATGGGCCTGTCCGTTTGCCTACTCTAGTATAAAAAAGAAATTCGATCGGGTGAAGAAACAAACTTTAGAAATAAATAAATACCATAACTGTATACCTCATAAAAATTTCTTTGGAAACTGGTTCACCAGGTAATGGTAGTGGCGGAGGTGAGGAAGCTGGTGATAATTGAGTAGCCGGCGACGAATCGGAGTCTGATCTATCAGGCCAATCATTGTCGTCAAACTTTGTTCCCCTATAGTCATATACACAAATGTAATGTCATCACAGTGAAAAAGTTTTATATAATACAACAAAACATGGTATGCATTCCTTGAGGAATGAATCATAAAGTTATATAGAACCAAAATGGATATTATGTGAATTTAAGCAAAAATCAATGTTAAGGTACTTCAATAAACAATTGGCTTCAAATACATTTAAAAGCAATCAATATCTTTTAATGTTTATAATTTTTTTTAAAAATGTCATTTACTTTAACATAAAGTTGCATGAAATATAAAGAACTTTTAGTTCTAGAGAATATACTTACAGAAAAACTTCTTTGACTTTATTAAGTGCATTTTCAAAATTACTTCCGTCACTATGAATTAAATTTTGCAGCTGTGGAAAATTTCTTACAAAACTCTCTTTTTGATTCAGATTATTGTTTGAAGTTTCATTACAAAGAGAATTCCTTTCATTTTCTGTATTAGACACATCATTGACATCATCTGTATTGTTTTCAGCTTTAATTTGAATTTCATTCAACACTGAAGGTTTTAATAGTGAATTTGTACGGTTTCTGTTTCGATACTGCAGTTGGTGGTCCCTTAATTGTTGAGCAACATAATGATTATCATTTTCAATGCTAACTTGCTTATTTTTAGCTCTAAGACGTTGTTGATACAGTTCCAATTCCTTTCGCAGTCTATCTACCACCAATTTCTGATTCAAGAGAAAATCAACATTTAGTTACATTTAAAGCAAATTAAGAAATAATAATAATACTTACTTGTGCACGACCTATTGCAACAATTTCTTTTTCGGCTTCAGTTACTTTGGTTTTTAAATGATTGTTCTGAAAATGTATAAATAAAGTTATTACTTTTCGATAGATTTAAAATACATTATATTTTATCACATCATCACAATTAATTTTAGATAATTATAGAATACATTTATATTCATAACTATGATTTAATAATTTTACCTCAAACAATGATAAATAATTATTTACTTACAGTTTCGTCGTCTTGAAGTCGCGATACCCAAATCTGGAAAATTTTAATAATGAAGTATAAAACCTATTATTTAAATGAAAAAATAAATAAATATCTATTTACGAAAGTTTTTTAAAATTTCGTACCTGATGTACGCGGATAGCATTCTTTAGATCACTCTGAGTCTTCCTAATATCTTCCTTTATTTCATTAGAAACTTCCATTATAATAACAAACTTGGCTGAACTTCGGTCATCGGTTTAAATTTTGTAAATTTTTGAAAATTCAAGTTCCCTCTATGTAATACGAACAATGATTATAATATTTTGTTCACAAAATGTAATGCAAAGTTGAAAGAACATTAAATAAAGAACTCAGAAACATTAAAATAATAGAGATAATATAAATTAGTCGCATAGAACGTAATTTACTCATAAACTATTATTTTGTGCAAGATACAATTTAATAATTCACTAGATATATTGAAAGCACAAAACTTAATTCTGTTTTGTCTATTTTATAATCATGAAATTCTCTAAATAAAAAAATGTAGTACATCCTCGCACGACGCCCTCTTTTGCCCGTTTTCATACATTATTATTATACTAGATTTATAATCTGTAAATAAGAGCCCCACAGATCAGAAATACGAGACAGGCTTTGAAGTTTGAATTTAATTATACATAATATTATATAAGTTATAAAATTAACATTCTGACCATTGAATATGTTATGTAAGGAGCTGCAATACATGTTCAGTTAGCAATCTAGAAGCAAAACAAACGTCGCATCGTGTACACCAGGCATGTATATATCTACAATTCCCATTTCCCATCTTATAACCGATAACCGTAAAATGGGGCTAATAGGGACGATTTCAAGTTTTGAGTTGTGCTCTTATCAATTCCCTGCTAGTTATCGCTGTGAAACTAAATTCAAAACATTAATCTTGGTGATATCTCTACGATATACTGTGAAAAATGCCCTTAAATATAAATTTTTATATAAAAAAACGCCAAAATATGGGTCGTCCCAATTTCCCCATTACCTGAAGTAAATAGGAACGGAGCAAGGCTAAATTGGGAAATCTGTCAGGGTTATCACCTTGTAGTAATAAACTAGGTATATACTTACCTGCTGAAAGAGAATCAAGGGCAGCAGGTAAACGGGATAAGGAGTTATTAAAATACACCTATTGTTGCACCTACATAATATTTATTAATCATGAATCGAACAATTAGTTTTTACTTATTAATTACGATTACAAAAATCATAATAAAGGTGAGATCGACAATGAAATGCAGTTCACGCACAATAACATGACAAAAACTCTTCTTAAAAACAAAAGTAAAGTTAATTAGTAACATTCTATATACGGTTTAACCGACTTCAAAAAAGGAGGAAGTTCTCAATTCGTCTGTATATTGTTTTTTTTTTTTCAATAACAATCAAAATAATCATTCTAAAAACCCTGGTAATAAATTATAGAAAATAAAAAAAAAATCTTACAAAAAAATAACAATTCTAAACACTTTAATTTTCAAGATCCATAAGATTTTCTAAAGTGTCAACATTATTTCTGTTATATCTCTGCCTTTCATTAGGCTTACATTTTTTTCTTAAGCTAGAATCCAGATTAGATTTATTTTTGTTAGGAACTATACTATACATCGATAGGTACTTTTTGACATTTATTTAAATTCACATAATTCAAAGTTTCCGTTAATATTTGGTTTGATAGGATTCGCACTTATATATTGTTCGGTTTCTACTTTCAATGCCTTTGGTCTACCGTGAGGTATCATTACACGTGTTATATGCCTGTGTTATACAGATTTATTCATATTATATTTTTTCCTATTTCTTTTAATGATGTGTTTGTACTGCTTTCATATTCTGAAATCACAGCCTTAATATGTTCAGGATCATATTTTTTATAAGGTGTTCTACTTGGTAAGTATGTCCGCGGCATTTCTGTAAAAGAAATCGCATATTTTCACATAAAATCTACACTAAGGTATATAGGTAAAATCTAATATAGGTAAAAATAAATAAAAGATCAAAATATGCAACAGAAACTTTATAAATCTGAGTAACTGAAGATAATCAGTTAGTAGGAACATATCAGTGACAACCCTAAGAAGCTATCCCAACTTACACACTTCTCGTTTTATATTTTACCTGTTCTCGTCCCAATTTTTCCGATTACCGTACCAATTTATACAGTTTACGTCCCTATTTCCCCCAAAAAATAATGCAAGTTTATACATTTTTAATATTGCCTAAATAATATATTAAAATGAGAAATTACTAACCTTATTGTTTATTGCGGTGTTCATAAAACACCAAAGTATATAATTAATGCGAAGTCTTGTTAGAAATACACCAAAATAACAAGTTTAAGCGAAGTTTCTACAGCACACAAATATTCTCTCTTCCAAGCGCCACATTCAACTGAGACCCACAGCCTTTAGCGGATTAATTCACAATTATTTAATGTTGCTATAGTTTGTTTTCCTTTTTTACTATGTATTTAAAAAACACTCAAACAACAATATAACGAAGAATCTATAGTTTAGACACTTTAAAAATCTTCCAGCCATTTGTCCCAATTTACACCTGGATCCCTATTTACCCCATTTTACGGAACGTCATTGTCGAAATGTCAAATATAAACATTCTATAATCTATAAGTATAATCCAAATTGAAATTGTTAACGAAAGCCGAAAATGTGGATTTTTGTGCGACAATAATTCTATTTCATATTGAGCCTTTAATTTAACTGATTGTATATTTGCTTTCAAAATTGTTTATTTGATTTTTGAATGGAATCAGGTATAAGGAAATTTGTGTACTGCAAAGTTGTAAAACAACAGTCAATTCTACACATTTTCTAAACCCATCATTAGGTCCCATTAGAGATACCTTATCTGCAGCCAAATTTTATAAAAAAATCCAATTTAATAATGTCAGGTAAACGACAAGCTACTACAGACTTAAATCATGAAAATTGGGATCAAGAAGATTCAAACGAACCTGAAGATACAGAAGGTTTTCAAATGGCACCTAAAGAAGTTCTTGAAAAACGCGTAATAAGAACTGCCAAACGCCGTTCTAATATGTTGAATAATGAGGTAATATTACAAAAGTTTTGTTTCATTAAGTATATTAGTCTACCTTTCCTCAAATATTGCATACTGGTTTCCTTATGGGATTGAATATCTGTATATTTATTTTGCAGCATGTAATTCTGTATTAAACTGTATAAGCCCTGTGACTGGACTATCCATTGAACAAATTCAAATTATTTAATTGCTTAGCTGATGCTCTAAGTGTGGTATGGATATGAAGGATATCACACATTGTTTATTGAAGTACAAATAAATGGCATATTACATTTATATGAAAATGGATAATGAATATAAAATAAGTGATATAAATTTACTAATATAGGGGCTTGTAACATTTTTCTAGCATTTACCATACAGAGAATACTATAACACTATATAACCATTGGTGAGACTACCATACAAGCCCAAAAGCCAGTTTTGCCTTGTTAATATCTCCATAAAAAGAAAATTATAAAAAATATATAAGTCATAGATAATATTATTATATAAAAATGTGAATTACGTTAATGTCGGCAAGCCAGGCTTTTGGGCTTGTATGGTGTGCACACCACTGTATATAACAGCCTTGAAAGTATAACGGACTCATTAGATTACACCCAAACATTTTTGAAAACATTGAACAATTATTGTTTATTTTATTTAAATTACTATGATTAACTGGTTTATTTCATGTGTACAGTTCATCATCAGTAAAGTAATCAGGTTAAAAATAGCTGCTATGTAATATTCACATAGCAAATAAGTTTAAAGAATTCATATTTTATATATATCCATTAAGTCATGTATTATGTCCTTTTTTTCAGGGTCAGAAAAGTGTATTTAGTGGCTTTGGAGGTTTCAATAAAGCACAAAAAACTTCATTTGACTTTTTGGCTAACTTGACCAATGGCAATAAAACAACTTTATCAACAACCAGCAATCAAAGCTCATCATCTCTATTTACTGCAAAACCATTCACAAGTCAAAGTCCTGGGCTTTTTACAGCATCAGAATCATCCAAACCAGTGTCTTCACTCTTTGAGAAACCCACACCAACAACTAGTGCTACTGTGGAAAAATCTCCTGTGGCAGATGTGAAGACTGATTCAAAACTTAATGAGAGTCCATTCAAAATACAAGCTTCATCTACTCCAATTAATAGTTTTAGCTTTACAGCAAAGCCTAAGTTTGACACTTGTTCTAGTTCCGCACCACAAACAACTAATAATCTATTTGTTGGTCAAGGTCAGAATATATTTGCTAAAAATACTTTCAAATCATCAAATCCATCTGCAGCCTCTCCAAGTAAAAATGACAAATCTGTTGAAAAAAATGACATATTGGAAAAAAAGGAATCTGATGGTGATAAAGATAAGATTGATGATAAAAAAATAAAATATTACACTAATATCAAAGGACTTAATATATCTGTATCTGAATGGATTAAAAAACATGTTGATGAATCACCTTTGTGTATTCTTACCCCAATATTCAAGGATTATGAGAAACATTTGAAGGAAATTCAAGATGAATATTTTAACAGTACAGAGACAAAAACGTGTGGTGAGAAGGGTGATTTTAAACAGATTTTAAATAGTGATTCCAAAATCACATCTGTCAATCCAGGATCTAACGTATTTGCAAAACCAACAGATAATTCTTCAGCAAATAATTCAGTAGAACAGAAGAAAGCTAACAATTTTTCTTTTGGATTGTCCACATCTAGTAATACACCTGTGAAAAGTACAGAAACTGTAGGATTTAGTTTTGGTAATGCTTCAAAGGCACAAAGTCCTACAACTTCTAATGCTGCTCAAGCCCCTAAAGGTAGTACTGGCTTTTCATTTCAAACTACATCTACAGCTTCCTCTATTCTACCAACAGCTACTACAAGTAGTTCTGGATTTACTTTTGGAATGAATACATCACCACAAACTTCTTTATTTTCCACAAAACCAGCTGTGACCAGTACTATTGGTAATTCACCATTTTCATTTGGTGCTGGTAAGCCATTCAGTTTTAACTCCAATATACAAAAGAAAGAGGAGGTTCCAAATGGAACAGATGCTAAGGAAGATGAAGATCAACCACCTAAAGTTGAGTACACACCAATGGTAGAAGAAAACAGTGTATTTGATAAAAAGTGCAAGATATTTGTAAAAAAAGATGGGAACTTTGTGGATAAGGGTGTAGGTACAGTATATATTAAAAAAATAGAAGAAAGCGGGAAGCATCAATTATTAGTGAGAGCAAATACAACCTTAGGAAATATATTGCTCAACCTGGTACTAGGATCATCGATTCCAACTCAGCGTATGGGCAAGAATAATGTAATGTTAGTTTGCATTCCCACACCTGATGCAAAACCACCACCCACCCCAGTCCTTATTAGAGTCAAGACATCAGAAGAAGCAGATGAGTTATTGGAAACTTTGAATAAATATAAAATGTAAATTGTTTGTGTATCATGTTTGTTTACATATTTGTACAATCTCAGTGCAGCAAACATTCCATATTTTGTTCACATAATTCTTAACAAATAATGTCAAAAAAGTTATGTCTGTTTTGACTCAGTATAGAAAAACAATGTTTGAATATTATTCTCTAATTAGCAGTTTCACACTATGAAAACACCCATGTTATATTTCAAATGTAAATTTCAAAGTAAGAAGATTATTTATATTGAATTATTCAATGGCTATGTTGAATGTAGAAACTACTGGCAGATAATCATACAGTGTATGGTGTTCAAATATATTTTCTTTTAATAACCAGCATGATACTTCTATGATTTGTGAATAAAACATAGATTTAGGAAAAGGCTTTTATTTAAACAATCTTGTTAATATTTTATTTGCTATTATTATGTATATTTTTTACATTTTTATAATACATTATACAAGTAATTTCATGTCATATTATAAATATTATTTTAATAAAAAGTTGACACTCATTTGAATTTTAATACTAAAAAACATTATGAGCCCATAATTAGACTACTTGTTGATATTTGTCCTAAACCCATTTGAATTCTTTGCATATGAGGTTCAACATTGGTCTGAAATATTCTTTGATATTTTGGATCTAATTTCATTTTAATTTGTTCCATCGTTCCTTGCAACACACTAAGTTCATAAGCATTTTGATCAGAGTTTGAAAGACTTTTCACCTGTAACATTAAGGCTGTCAAGTCTGTAATTAAGTCAATTATATTCGTGTCTTTCACAGAGCTATTATTGTGATTTGCTACTAGTTCAGATGCTTCTTCACGACACTTATCCCGAAGATGGGAAGGGGCCAACATGGCAGCCAAACTTGGTCCGGGTGCAATCTGTTGACAGTATATTTGAATTTCATTGATATATTCTTGCAAATCCATATTCATTCTCTCAAGGTCTATAACAATAGCTGCATATTTTCTTTCGAAATCTTCAGGTGTTTTCTGATCATACGATTTTCTTTTCTCAGCTTCACTATTTAACTCTTTTAACTTATTAATCTTACCTCGTTTTGCTTGCAATATTTTGGTTAATTTTACAATCAACTCAAGAAAACCATATGGATAAGATCCAACAGTATTATCTATTTGCTTTGTTATATCATTGCATCCTATCATAGGGTCTCCTTGGCTATTAATATTCTTAGTTAATGATGATTGATATAAATTAAAAATGTCTTGTATAGGACGAGGTCGAAACTTCTGGGTTATACTTGATAAAATAATTGAATCCGGTGGCTCATTTGATAAAACCTCATAATCAGGAACAGAGTGAGTGCCTAGTTTAGGTCTTTCAAATGTTATTCTGTAAGTGTTATTAGAAGTGTCTACAGCATCAATACAACCAGTAAATAAACCATCTTGAGGTTTGCGTAATCTAGCTGTTACTTTGCTACCAACAACTAACTGCATGGGAATCTCATTGGGTAGATCTTTGACACATATATCAGCTGTTTTTCTTTGCTGAATGTATCTTATTAATTTTCTTTTTCTGGCTAATTCTCTGCGTTCCTCTTCAAAAAATGCTGGAGAACATCTACGAGGCTTGCCCATCATTTGTCTTATTTTAGCCCATTGAACCTTAGAGAGCTTTCTATTAGTTAACTGAGGAAACGACTCCTTCAAACAAATCATAAAATCATTCTCTCCATCAAACAAAGCTTTATCTATGTTACTGTAAAAGTATTCAAAACATACCCATTTATGTGCCTTGGGTAATTTTAAAAGATTCCTTAATCTCATACCTATTCTCTGACCACTTTTCCGATCTGGCGATAAGTTGTCAACCTTTTCTTCAGTTTTTTCATTATTTTTCTGTGATTTAACAGGAGACTTGGTAGGTGATTTCTGTTTTTTAGCACTTGATATTTTGATAGGGGTTTTTAAAATTTTTGGAGTGCGTTTTGGAGATTGCCTTGGAGGGGATGAATTAACAAAATCATCCACAAATATAAATCGGTTTTTCTTACGTATTCTAGCAGGCATACCTCTAGCATTAAGCTTTTGCATTGGTTCACTTGGCGTTGGTTTTGGCGGTAATTGTGTACCAACTCTATGTAGTCCGAGTGCAGCTGGGCCAAAAGCTGGCGGCACGTCTTCTTCCTCAGGTAGGTCAATATCCATTGGCTCATCTTTAACTCTCAACTGTTTATTTGATTTTTCATCAGTTTGCTTACCTGTAGAAAAAATATTACTCCATAATACTGTTCTTTTTTTTGTTGACAAACAATTAATTAATAAATCTACACTGATACTTTTTCAATTTATCGTAGTTAACAAGTGATTAGTTCAAAAGTTAAATAAACGTATTTGACCTGACAATTCTGCAATAAATTTGAATTTTTTCAAATTTTGAATATCAGTGACTAACGAATGCGGAAGCATAAGAAATTATTCAATGGCTCAGTGAGGACATCTTTTAATTTCATAATAAGAAGCAATTCACAATATTTTTATTAATATCACAGACTACGTAATTAATGAAATTTAAATTTAAACAAACTTACTTTCCCACTTATCCGCCATGTTGATGTCGTAAATTTGATTTTGAAGATGAGAGCGCCACCGCCAAGTCGCCTTACTAATGGCATATGTATAATATACTCTGTGGTTTAAGGCTGTGGTACAATTATAATAATTTTTAATATATTGACTGTAGTGCATACTGTATAATAAGTTGATAATATTATAATAAATATGTTTTATCACAAATATTTTGAATACTTAAACTTTGTATTTATTTAAAATCGATATTTTTTAACTTAATCTGAGTTTTTTAATAATAGGTAATTTGTGTGGCCATCGCCATAATAGAATATCTGCCAAGTACCAACTCTGCATGAGAAAGCAAAAAAAAAATGTTGTTTATCAGACGGAACCTTTATCATAATTACGTACATATTTCATTTTTGTATTCCTTTGTTTCTTATCAGAGGTATAATTAACTATTTTAGTTAAATAATTATGTATTTTTTATTTTATTTTAATATGTACATATTATAAGAATAAATATTTATATTTATTATCTCTCTTATTCTAAATGTTTACTACGAAAGTTAACGTACAATAAAATACTATATTCTTATTTGCAGCTCAAAATTTTAGAGTAATCGTAATTTGATCTGATTGTGCTGTTTGCTTACTTAGTGCTAATAGGCCAAGTTATTGATTGGATTTACTTTCAACAAAAATGTTTCTTTTTTATATTAGACTAGCATAACGTCTTCGCACGGGTGCAATGTAGATGAATAATATAGCTTTCTATTGGTGAAAGAATTTTTAATATCAGTCGAGTAGTTTTTAAGTTAAATAGTAACAAAACCGAAAAATTGACAACAAAACACAAAGTACATTCACAGTTCACTTTGTCGCGTTGCTCGCTGCGTGGAGCCACACCACCGGCGCGACGGCGTGTATTTTTTGTTTATATTGATATTTTTAATTTCGTAATATCTTTTGTATAAAATGTCCGATTTCAATAATTCAAAATGTAATCAATAGGTATTGAAACAGTCTTGAAAAAGGAATAATTTATTTTGATAAGAATTAATACAAAGGTATGGATAACATGGTCTGATTTTGATCGGCATTTCTATCAACTTTTAAAATGTCAAAAAATAGTTATACAAACATAATTACAATAGTTAGACATATGGTCCTGTGACGTTTTTTATAGATATTGATATGTTCTATAATATTGTAGAACTTTTTTTGTTCTATCATCAATACTTTCGGCAGCGCATGCGACGAAAGACATTTTTTGGCATATTTTTTTTTTCTTTGGGTTGGTTTTAGTAGGAATTTCTAAGGATCTCTATTTTTTTCTAGTTATATAGCCTATGTTACTCAGTGATAATGTAGCTTTCTATTGGTGAAAGAATTTTTGAAATCGGTCCAGTAGTTTTTAAGTTTATTCGATACATATAAAAATACAAATCTTTCCTCTTTATAATATTTGTATAGATATAGATATGAGTGAAGCTCCTTTGTTGTAAGTCTGGGGATAGTTTTGGAAACTTGAATTATTTTTCGTTTTTTTCCATTTTAGTAGCGTTTGTGCTATTTTCAGGCCCAAAAACGTGTTTGACGAACTTTGAAAAATGGCTTAGTTAATTTGCAAGTTGATCCAGTGAAGGATCAACTTGCAAATTAAGAGGGTTGTTATACATCGAGCTGTAAAAGTTATGCTTTATATGGAAAAATAAAAATCCATCCAAAAATGGGGATGTGTTTTTATAGCGCATTAATTTAAGTTTCCAAAACCACTCCAGACTTACTGTGCGATAATCAAAATAAATGTTGCCGTAATAACTATAATTAAAGAGGAAATCGTCTTTTTTCATTCAACCTTCGATATCTCCGCAAGAAAAAATCGCACATAGGCACATAAAAAACAAAATTGAAGCTTAATAAACAAGCTACTCGATATTTGCATTGAAACGAGTTGAACATTTTTTTCCAAGTTCGTGGACGATCGTGAAAAAAAAAATGCGAATTTATTCCTTCAAGATGTTTCATCAATTTTCTCAATAACCAAAATATAGTATATGAGAAAATGGACGAAGATGGATGGATTATTGTGAATTTTTCAAATTAAAAAAAAATAAGATAGTTAAAACGCGAAATTTTCGAAAAAAAAAATGGGTTTTTAATTTTTTTTCATATTGTTCCATCAATTCGAAAAAAAAACGGAATGTAGAGGGGCATAAAAGACATTTTCTGACGAATTTTGGTGAGTGACGACATATTTCAGAAGAGCTAAAAAAAAGATTTAAATTTTTAAGATAAAAATCGGCTTTTCGTTAAAAAATTAAGATCATATTATTTTTTATGCTTTGGACTCCTAAGAATTAGGAAAAAAAACAGCATTTATTAATTTTGAATTTTACTATAAAAATAAAATCGAAAAAACAGGTTTTTCTGAAAATCTCGATAATCGTTCAAGTTAAAGAGCTAAAAATTAAGGTGAATTATTCTTATTCGATACCAAATCGATCCCCTGAGTGCGAGTCAAAAAAGCCACGAGGGCAGAATTCACATATTAATCCGGCTATACCTCAGATTAAGTACCTAGGCTATACCCTTTCTTGTTCCTTTAATTGTTTCAAGTAGTGTATTACTTGGTTCCATTTTTTTTCATCGTAAATACGAAACCCAAGTTATAAAGCACTTTTAATCAACTTCTTAATAGTATTGTATTAAATGGAACTGATAATAAATTTAGCGTAACTCTGTAGAGAGGGGAGGCTCATTAAATTTAATGACTTTTTTATCAGTGGATAACGGTATTTGTATGTGTTATACATTCAAATAAACAGTAAAACTAAAAAAAAACCCAAATTACTCTTCTCACGCCAATGACGGCTGAGATTGACAGTTGCAGACAGTTGTCTTGCGTCACTGAGACGTAACTTACGTGTTGAGTGTTTACAAATTAATTTGTAATAAATATGCTTCTTAAATAATCCCATTGGTAAATCTTTAAGTATATAACAATATGAATTATATATCGTTAACTCTTTGGTGTCTCGTGGGTCTGCTTGTGTTTGAAAACGCTAATTGTAAGTTTCAATTTTTATTGCTCCTATAATTTTGACACGGATATGTATTCAAGGTAAAAAGAGAGTTGTTTCTCTTCACGTAACGAAGCATATAAGCGAAATTGGGAAGGATTTCAGATATATAATATACAGTATACTTGTTGTATTACCAAATTAATCAGTTTAATCAGAATTTTTGAATACCATGTTAATTGTTGTCACAAATTATGAGAATATTAGAGATGGTGAAAATAATGAAATATAAACTTACAGGAAAAAATACTTAGAATTTATAATATAATATATCTATTTTACAGTTTAAAAAAAATCAGTTACAAAATCTTATGTGCTTTTTTGTTTATTTTTATATTTCAGGTTTAAATAAGCGTTGTATAAGATGCAGATCAAGGGGGGAGCTTGGATCTTGTGGAGACCCCTTTCCAACGAATGTTACAGAACCAGAAACACAAATAGGGATTCATGTTGTTGCATGTCCATCAGGATGGTGTGGAAAAATGATTGAAGGCACAACTGGGGCATTTAGGACTGATGGTAAGTAAATTTATTAATATAAAATTAATTATGAATTGGACTGTAAGCATTTGCATAACCTATAGACGTTTTTTTTTTAAATAATGAAAGTTAAGCTTCATTTTCTTCAAAAAAAAAAAACTTCTATCTTTAGACCAACCTCAACTAATATTAAAACAATAGCAAAAATGTTAGAAGGAATGCATACGCCTTTTACACCATTCTGAAATACTTCTGTTATATCTAATTAGATTTTAGACCACAATGTTAGACAACTGCCACATAGTAACACTCAGGTCAAATTAAACTTTTGTTAAACATAGTAGAACTTTGGATGGATCCCCCTATTTCTATGGAAATACAAAGAGAAACTAACATTTTCGTGTACTTTATGCCTTATTGTGTAGAAAAAAAACGCAAATGGATGAAGTGTGGCACTAGATGGGGTTTATATAGTATAGTAAATAAAAGTTATGAGGGAATATTCTAGAGATTGAGAACCCCTAATAAAATCATCCCCATATACAATACTATCTTGTAGATTTTATTATTCTTATACTTTCAATTGTGAGAAGAAAAACAAATTCAAAATAGATTCTTTGAAAAATAATTGCAAATTCTTTGTTTTTAAAGTTTTCTTACATTTTGATCCAAAGAAGAAGAATCACCATTGAGATTGTGGAATAAAAAAAACTATTATTTCCATTGATAGGTCTGCTTTAAACTTAAATAGGATTACATACATGTTAATTAATTATTTAAACCATATATTTGCAGATTATGGTGCGGCAACACAAAGAATGTGCCTTCAGAGATCTCCAAGTGATGATGAAGAAAGGTGTGCCTATACTATGTGGAATCACAGAAAGGTATACATGTGTTTCTGTAATGGTGATCTCTGCAACTCTGCAGTCAAAATATCTTCAGTTCACTATACTCTTTTGATAAGCTCTCTTCTTCTTGTATACAATTATTTTATTGCCAATTTCTAATATTTCATTGGTATAAAAGTAGGCAGATGCTGTAACATCATTTATATATATTTTTTTTGAAATTACAACAGCTCAAATAAAAATTACACTGTGATATTTTTCACAATTCAAATTAAGTTAGATGTAATATATTTGATTGATGAAATAATGAAAGATAGAACTGAAAGGTTTTTAATTAAACATTAATAATTCATTGTCTAATGTGTATAAATGTTGATAAGATGTAGTCATCAACTTCTCATTAGATATTTTGATAAAACTATTTTGTAGAGTAATGATATTTTAATATAGAATAAGGAATTAAATACTCCGTCCTTTATTTGTGATAAGATAAAATATATTATAAGCATTTTGTATGTTTTTATATAGATATGTAAATAGATTTATAATTTTTATAACTGTATACCTACTGTATAGTTTACAATAATAATTATTAAATGATATTCCTACTTAGTACATTATGCAATGTTTTATTTTTTTATACATTTATTCTATCGATTCTAATACTCATTAAAATCGATACCTTATGGTTGAGCTTGTTGTGCTGACCTTACATAGTCAGATAAGGGTAGGAAGAAAGGACCAATAGTTCTTAAATAATTTATTGAGTCATATTTAGAAAGGAAACAGCCTACAAATGGCCGGATTTAGAAATGGCCCCAAATTATTTTCCGAATAAAATCAGTCTATTTTTTCTATAAATACCTAATTTGTTGTGAAATCAAGTAGATTCTTTAAGCATTTAACAAATTATAAAATCTATTTTTAGTGTTACGACGTTGTAGTAATTTGAAGGATTTTTCCCGAGGTCTCTATCCCTTCTTTTGTGGAGGCTGTATCCCTGGATTCTCTCGTATTCCACGGATAGCCCCGGAAGCCCCTCCCCTAAAGCCGCCTACGGTTACTCTACTGTTTTGGCCCAAAACAGTAGAGTAGGAAAACAATTACTGGGAACTTTTAAGTCAAGCCACAAAATTATTTATTGGCCACGTGATCAAACTTCTAATTTTATAACTAAGCAACGGGAAAATGACATAGCTTCTAATAATCTAATTCGTATTTTTTACAACGTTTATGGAGGGTAGAGGTAAGGAGGACTATCTTATATGGGGGACATGTTGAAAAAGTGTCCAGCTGTAAGCTTTAAATAACAGTTCAAAAACCTTCCAGAATGGCGCTCGCGTCGCAACAGTGTATGGTATGAATGTAGCAGTTGTAGACGGATTGAAGTGTGCTGAATTAATAAATTTATTATTTTAATTTATTAAAAATGTTTATGTTAATTCATATAGTTTATTGATATAAATATAAGTTTATAGTCTGTAAAACTAGAAACATTTCGACGGACACTTTTTCATACACAGAGATAGTCCTCCTTACCTCTACCCTCCATAAACGCCGTTTTAAAAGGACAACCACCTTGGTTAGGTTATATTGGTATAGTGACCACCGCACACGAGTCGAGCGAAGCGACCTGTGCCGCGGCAGCGGCCGACGAGAAGAACCCAGAACCGAACCGAACAGAACCGAATCCTACTTATTTTACTTGGCTTCAAGCTGAGTTGTATTTAGAGTGGATTACATATGTAGAAGATAACTAGTGGCTAAGATAGTATTATTTAGATGCTCGTTAATTGTGGCTGACTTAGTCATTTAGAAGGCAATATCATTTTTTAGAGGCGAATAAAAACCTGTTTAATTAGCACCCATTATTATTTATTTATCATAAATTTTTAAGGTAAGTAAAAGAAAGTGCACACCATGGGCTTGAGGTATTTAATCAATTCTCTTTTACATAATATGTTTTAACTAAAGATTAAAAATATCTGCATGCTATAGTCTGTTGTATGACCAAGTCTGTCGTATACTGCCAAGTCGATGTGGCTTTAAGTGGTTTTTTATTCTGAGTTCTTGATTGCTTAGTAAAGATTGTATGTGGGGGATGTCGTCAAAATATAACTCCCCATGATGTTTTGCCTTTACCACAGCTATCACAGCCTTGGAGCCTTGGAGAAGATAAGGGTCCATTGCATTGAGTTCTGAAAAAAATATATTTGTTGATATTTTGCTTATTACATGTTTTTTATCGTTACTTTGTTGTTTCTATTATTGAAGGTATGTTAAGTTATAACTTAAGTTTGTATACAGCTTTCCTACAGTGGCTTAGCTATCATAGGGCAAAGTGGTGCAGTGCACCAGGGCCCCGAAGCTGAGAGGGCCCCCTGAGCTTTGGAGAGAGGGGGAGGCAGCCCTTGAAGCTAGAAATTCAAGCCTGCTCTGACTTTGTTTTTAAGATTTTAAATGAGCATTTATAACACTGGAAGCGCTGAGCGTCCTTGATTAGAAATAATTAATTTTGTGCAGTTGCTGAAGAAATTTAGACGGAGTGATTGCGATTTTTTTATATCGCACCTGGGCCCTTGTCCACATAGCTACGCCACTGCTTCCCTAATTCCTTTTCTAGAAGTATTGCAGTGACTTGGCCACTACTGATTATTGGACATTAAAATATGACTATTTTAATATTAAAATATATTTGATTTCCTTAACAAGTTGACCTTATATTAGCTATGTAATGTTACCGTCTCTGTTGTATCCAGGGTTCAAATAATCCTCTTCGTTTGAACGTCGTTGTATTTGTAATCGCGTGGGTTTCAGAGGTGGTATAAATAACCCTATAGGCCAGAGGGATTCGGGATCTGCAGAATCCACTTTGTATGGAGATAGAGGTAGCAAAGGAATTTTCTCTGTAACAAAAATATATTTTATGTAGGTACGGGTTTTGTTACAGGTATGTTAAGGCACATGTTCTGTAATGTTAACTTCGATTTAGAAATTTTGTGTAGATATTTTAATTGATAAAAATAAGCCCTCAGCTAAGAACTTCTTTTATTTTCGAAATATGAATTCATTGAGTCATGACGTAACATTGTTATATGAATGCACCGATCGGTACCTGCGTTGAACAGTGATTGTTGCCATGGTGAGGTATTGCGTGATGCATCCTCAGCGTAAAACGGAATAGAAGGTATGTGTCGTTGGTACCCAATAAACTGCACTTGAGTCACTTTTGGTACTGTGGATGTGATAATAATATTTTAGCGTTTCATAAGTATTTTTGATTCAGATTTCTATTTTAAGTTTATTGACTGAACGCCACCGTGACAAGCGTGGTGTTCGGGTTCGAATACTAGTAAACAATACCTATTTAAAAAAAATGTTTCGCTCGGCCAGGACACAAAAGGCTGATTGATCACAGACTTGTCAGTAAAGAAAAATGACCAGTCAAACAGACCCAAAACATTGGTCTACCCCGTGTCCCGGAATTTTCTTTTTTTCAGACGTAGCCTTTAAATCAATAATTATGTAAGAAAAAGGTACTTTAGAGATATTAAGTATGATTGAAAGTTAAGGTTATCAACTGATAAATAAATTGGCTATTGATCAGAAAGGTATTATACTATAATATAAGGTTTTGACGGGCTCGTTGGCGCGTTCGGTAGAACACCTGCTGTGCGCATCGATGGGTCGTGGGTTCGAACCCCACCGGGATCACATGTTTATAATTTTCTGTAAGCATGTTTTCCCCACGTCTGATAACTTCGGGCATTGATCGGGTGGAAGGAATATCTAAATTCCGACAGGGTAACGAACCACCGTTCATAGATGGAAAAACCGTGAAGTGCATATTGCGCGTTTCGGTTTCAGTCTATGGATTTCCGAATGCTCGAAGTAAAAATTAGGTCGACAGCGCATCATTGACTGATGTTCTGTGGCTGAGGTATCACCTACCATCAAGTCAACTTCATGCTCGACTGTCGATATCTGACATAAAAAAAAAAATGTATCGAAAAAGGGACAATGTAGTTACTGATTTAATAATTTACGAACTTCGGAGTTCTCTTCCCAAAGGTGGAAGAGATTGTCGTTGGCGACTGCTTCTCCCCAGTTCGGGTACCGGATCTCCTACTCCATGCATATAGCTGTGTGCAGGCGTGGTGACACGAACATGGGATACAAACTTTGTTGGTGTGCACAAGATCTGGCTTGTTAGGTGCAGGAAGTACACCAATGTGATCCTCAAGTTGTATTCTTTCTGTGAAAAATGTATTTTATAATTAAAATCATTTTAAGTGTTAGAAATTTATTGTTTTTGTTTTCTTAGATGTGTCGCGTCAAATTCCTCATCAATTTTATCAAGCAATTAGTTCCGAATTTAAAAATATTAATCTATCATTAAAAACTACGCCTCGATCTATTAGATCGGTAGATAGTCATTGTGGTCTGCTGATAACACCGTCAGCTGTGTACTGTGAAGCGCTCGAAACGTCCATCGGCGTCGATATAAACAAATTATAAATTATTTTAATGATAACTTAATGTTAATGTTCAATTAGTGAGAGCCATCATTAAAATGCATGTAAACACGCAGTGCAGTCGTAATAAAAGAGGACAGTAAAACTCCGCACCTGTGTTCTGTAACTTTGACTTCTATTGTATTCTCTTCTGCAGTGATAGCCAAATATGCTAGTCTATACTAATATTATAAAGAGGAAACATTTGTATTTTTGTATGTATTGAATAAACTTAAAAACTACTGGACCGATTTCAAAAATTCTTTCACCAATAGAAAGCTACATTATCACATATTTTTTTTCATCCAAATTGCACCCGTGCGAAGCCGGGGCGTTTTGCTAGTAATATTATAAAGAGAAAAGATTTGTATTTTTGAATTGTTGTATTTTTGTATGTTATGAATAAACTCAAAAACTACTGGACCGATTTTGAAAATTCTTTCACCAATAGAAAGCTACATTATCAGCGAGTAACATAGGCTATGTTTTGTGTATAGTATATCTACATTGCACCCATGTGAAGCCGGGGCGCGTTGCTAGTATCTAATAATCTCATTAAATACAAAAACGCTATGAGCTAAAAATTTTAATAGACGCAAGTAACCAAACTTTAGGCAATGAGATACCTTCACGTTGTTACTACAAAGTACCATCTTGAATACAATGATAATATCTATTAAATCGTTTCAAATAAGGTTAAATGGAGCATCATTTTATATCTATAGTGCGGACACCGTGGGCATGTTTTCTTACGAAATGTGGAATTTTGTTTATGTTAACTGGGGCCGTATCACGATCACGAGTAGTATTATTGCCGTCTTACTTAACCCATTAGCTGCCATGAGCTCTTTTTGGGACTTTTTCAAAAATATTTTTACATACAAAACATAGTTTGAATATAATTATACTGCAACACAACCTTTGTGCATAGATCTCAAAAAAAAATTGGCAATTAATGGGTTAACGAGAGACCGTGATAACGCGATATATTTTGTATAGCTCTCTGTTTCTTTCTAACGTCAAGGACTTCTGAAATTATGTCCCTATAAAATATAAGATATGGCGGTAAGCGTATAAATATTTTTTTACTTATGAGGTGTCCAGCCGGGCTAGCATGACCGCCACGAGATATATCTCGCGCGAGAGAAGACAAACTAAGATGTTAAATATCTCGATATATTATATCTCGACATCGACAATTTTGATAGAAAAGATATCTCGATCGACAAATGTATCTATTTTTGATATTAAAAGTCGAGTTTTAAGTGTAATTGTCATGTTAGACCCGAACGAAATAAAGCGATAGTCGATTGAAACACGAGAAAACGGCAGACAAAATTTTGTCGCGCTTGTCATGCTAGGCCGGTTGAGGGCCGAGTACTACCAACTTGCGAAAAAGTATTCGTATCTAAATATAATAAATTTTACCGGATTTATTATTTATATTATATATCCCGACGTTTCGAGTGCTTTTTAGCAAACTTGGTCACGGGCAGACTGAAATGTGACATCTGTCTGATTTGGAATATCACAAAGTTACCATATTAACGAGTTCTAATCCGGTCAAAGTTATTTTATTCAAATATGTGCTCGCGTTAATAAAATACAATATTAAGTATTCGTATCGTTGAGCTGTTATTTGTTGTGTGCATTGGCAATGGCATTTTTTATCTTTAAAACTCCCACTGCCAGCAATATATATACATTTTTCCTGATTATCAGTTCAAGGAGTCCGCCGGTCGCGGTGGCCCAATAGGCCTGCTGTTAAAGTTTATTCGTTATTTCTGACGGCCTTCGACACTCGAAAACTTGGGACCCGCTGACAGCAGTGAGAGTGTTAATTCACTGTGTTCAAGTGCAGTCAACCTTGTTACCACGTGTGATGGAATTTTCAGTCTATTTATGGTCTATTTAAACGTAGTGTATGTTGTAACGTGGGATACAATGGAAGTGCATGCCGTTCAATTGGACCTGCCGAATGACGCAATAAAGAGATCGTCTCACTAGTCAATACATTGTAGTTGATCTAGGTATAAAACTGAACATAACCACAATAATATATTAGTATAACTTGCTAAAACCAAAATATTAGCAAAGAATAACCTGTGTACCTACATAGGATGTATTTATGATGTGTTCTTAAATATCCTAATTTTCTTCTTGTAAAACGCAGCGGAAGAAAACTAATAACCGGTATAAAATTTTGTATATGAATGGTTTATGGTTCGATAATGCTATCTAATATATAAAATAATATATTATTAGATGAAATACGATCATTATTTGAAAGACAGCGGTTTTATGACGTGATTAATATTTGTTTAGAGGTATTATCGTTATTCGTTAATAATTACCAATTAAATTATGGGACTGACTGACCGGCCGTTAGGCCCCAGTGGTTGATATAGATAATAGAGATATTGTCTATATTCAAAGGTATTCAGCGCTCGGCAACACTTCGATAGCGCGATTCAGGATTATTCAGGTCTTCGTAATGATGATAGAAGACAAAATGTATTAAATTTGTAACTAAAAATGTAAAAAGTAGCAATGGTCAAATAATAATTAAAAATGAGGAAATAGACTTTGTTGATAATACAGTGTTCTTGGGAATTACTTTAGATAGTAAACTCCAGTGGGGCCCACACATAGAAGGTCTTTCGAATAGGCTAAGTTCTGCAGCGTTCGCAGTGAAAAAGATACGTGATCTTACTGACGAGAATACAGCAAAGCTCGTTTATTTCAGCTATTTTCATAGTATTATGTCATATGGTGTTATTTTGTGGGGTAATGCAGCTGATATTAAATCGATATTTGTAGTGCAAAAGCGGGCTATAAGAGCGATCTGCGGATTATCCCCACGGGAGTCAGTTCGAAGCAAGTTTAAAGAATTAAATATTTTGACTTTGGCAAGTCAATACATTTATGAGAATATTTTATATGTGCGGAAAAATATAGATATCTTTCAAAAGAATAGTAGCTTCCACAATTATAGTACTCGTAATAAAGACAAAATTAGTGCACCAACCACAAGGCTGCATAAAACGAGTAATTCTTTCCAAGGCAATTGTATACGTTTTTTCAACAAAATCCCTAGTGAGATACAAGTGTTGTCAATAAATAAATTTAAATCGTACGTTAAAGTAAAACTACTTGCTAAGGCCTATTATAACATAAATGAATATTTAAACGATCCTAGTGCTTGGATATGATTTGCTCCAGTATAGAGGTAACGCGACTGAATCTCGGCTGCAATTCCAGACTCGGGGGCGATCGTCAACATCCACGACCTTTTTAATGTAAAGTGGGAGCAAACCGTGATCCATGTAGTACTAAATTATTTCAGAATAATTAATATTATTATTGTTTTCTTATGTAGCCAAGTTCACATTTCAAGGATCGTCATGCTCGCTTAAATGTCATTGCTTGTGGCGGCGTCCATGCGTCGGGTTGTCTCTCTCCCTAAAATATGGCGAGGGGGTCGATGGCTGGCCATGCGTCATACTCGTGAACGGGTGCTACTTGTGGTGACTGGTCGAACTTGAATTCGTGTATGCGGTGATATTAGTTATTTCGTCTATGTATTTGCGTGTTGTTCCCACGAGAATGTAAGTGAGTGCTCCTATTTCACCATACATTCTGCTGATAGAGGACAAATCTTTGTTTTTATTTATTTTTATTTTTTCGATTATTATAGTTAAATACTTAAAGATGTCATGTGGAACATGGTGTAATGGTTGCAGCTCCTTACAAAAAAATTGTAAAACAAAAACTTGGCGATTAAAAAAGAGTGGCGGCGAGTTTCTTGCCAGTTCTTCTCGTCCGCTCTACGCCCTTGATTTGAGAACTGGCAGTAAATGTAAAATTAGAAGCATTTAATATGTATTTTTTATTGACGTTCATAAGTGTACATTGTGTTACCTAAATGAATAAATGATTTTTGAATTTGAATTTGATTGTAGCGGCAAATTGTAGATGTCGCTACAGTTAAGTAGAAACCAGGGATGTTACGGAGCTTCGGTTCCGGTTCCGAAAGGTCGGAACTTACGTTCGATTTTGCACCTCTGTGCCTGTATTCACGATCGATCGAAAGCGTTCCGACCCGAAAGCCACGGAAAATGTTTTGTATCCTACCCGATATGAAAATGGTATTCACAATTCCGATAGAACTGAACATCGGCAATCTTCGGGATTTTCCGATAAGAGTCTTGGTAAAATGGTAGAAATCGTTCATGAAGAACGCTAGTGAATTGATGGTCTATGGTCTATACTAAAAATGAATATCCTAAGATACTACATAAGTTAATTTAAGATTGTATGGTTTATTTATAGTTTAATTTCTTAGTTATAGTTATAATTTCTTGAGTTTTGTGTATATTTAAATATATTACGGATAACAAAATCTTTTTTGTGCCAATAAAAAGACTCTGTAAATGCACGAAGCATATATGTCACAACCGCTACTTGTCATCTGTCACAGTGCCTGTCATAATAAAAAAATAAATTAAAGTTAAATAATAATATAATAATGAATATACGCCAACTATATGTACTCAATAAGTCAAGACATTTCTCCGCAAACCTCGCCACTACCTCACCGATAAAGTCTTCAACTCTGCAAGGCTACAGCGAGTGTATTTCGAGTTCAACAACTGTAACTCGTTTAGCTTCATACAGAAACCCTTCAAGTTGGAATCAAGGAGCTAGAATACATAGAATCCATAGGGTATATTTATCGAAAGATAGAACCGCCTTTGGTTATCGATTCCCATGTTTCATGCATCCATTTATATTTAACAAAGTCAACAAAGAAATTGGAATCGCCCCTAATCTGTTCGAGGCAAAATGCTGACGACAAAATTGCAGCAATCACTGAATTACATACTAACAGAAAACCTCCTTATCCTCATCAGTGCACTACACACTATCAATAAGAATTACAAGTTGCTGTTCTCTATGAATTAAGATATTTAATTTTATACTTATAATCACTAATTGATTTTTATTTTATTTGTTTTGGTACCTCTTAATATGTTTATATACATAAGTCTAAATGTGTGCATATAGTATTTATAATTGTTAGACAGTAAATATGAAATAATTGTCTACTCAAGTGATTTTGTTACATGTAATTTACATTCTATCAACTCATTTGTAAAGGTGACCAAGATATAATTTAATAGTTTGTATTATTAAGTAAATAAATTATTATTATGTTTTAAATGGTTTAATTTTTGCATCCAAAGATCAAGACTTTATATAATACTAGCAATCCTCCTCGGCTTCAAACGGGTAGCATAGTGGTAGAAAAATAGCATATGTTACTTGCTGATGATGTAACTTTCTATTGGTGAAAGGGTTTTTAAAATAGGTCAAGTAGTTTTTGTGTTTATTCATAACATACAATATTAGTATAGATTATAATTAAGTTTTCCTATTTTGTTAATTATAAAGTAACTAGTTCTCTTAATAGATACAAAACTTTATATTTCAAACTGATAGATTTTTACAGTTCCTATGATAGTTATATCATAATTTGTCATAGGTAGTAAAATGCTACATTGGTTTATTAAAGTTTAAATTTTCATAGATATACTATTAATATTTATCCAAGATATTGTTTTTGTAAAACTGTTTATATTAAAAACTGATAATGTTGATGAATCTTATGGAATATTATAATTTATATTCATTTTTAAAGGTTTGATAGACAATAGATATAGATTATATACCTATTAAAAATAAAATAAAAACAGTTCAAATAAAAAGGCTATTTATTTATTACTGAGGTTCTAAAGTCCAATGTCCTCTATAAAGGGCCACTGCCACTTGCTGTGCAGGTGTGTCTGGTGGATCGCTGCAGCTGATATCATGTGTTTCTTCATCCAGCAGCACTTTTAAATCACTAATGCAAAATATATTGCTCATGATATTCATGCTTACGAAGGCCACACAACAAAGCATTTCTCAACAGCATTCTGTACCTACAATAAATAGACTTAAGTTTAATATTTATTTATTAACACGAGTATCACACATTTAAATTTTTTTCAATAAATTTTTTAATCCGGTATACAGTATTTTATTTAAAAGACTTAAGTTTATTCAATATATTTATGATTCTTCAGTCAGAGTCAGATACCTATATTTTAAATAGCATTTATATTAGGTATATTAAAATTGGATATCTTTACAATAAATGTATATTGTCAAAGAATGAATAGTTCAATAACTATTAAATTTTTAGAACTTTGAAGAAGAATAAGGCTTTATCACTTGTACATTCAGGGAATGTTGGCATTTTCTATTGATGTAAAGTTTTTCACAATCCACTGGTATTTTTATTTAGATATCATTGTATCTAATACAAAATTCAGCATACCAAGAAAATTATTTTACAAATTACTATTGTTTCTACAAAATTGTATATATTAAAGTAAAACTCTAAATATTATGTTTTAATCATGTTTTCCTTTTTAATTTCATTTACAAAAATAAAAATATACAAACTTGAACAATCTAACTTGCCTTTATTGTGCAGAATGTGGAAACACTTACAGAAATGTGGATATAATAAGGCTATTTATGGCTTGAGATATAGTATTTGATACAGAAGCTTGACTTAAAAGAATCCCTTCCATCAGGTTTCTGCTATTGAGCATTAAAATGAAGGGCTGCCTTTTTCACTTTCTTATGAGTAATTTGAAGTTACAACAACTAGTTTGTTGTTTTGTTTTCCAACGTTACGTCGATATGTTCCGCTTAAAACTAAAGGTTTAATATTATTATTTATTGTATTATTAATATAATATATTATGATTAACTTTAGATGGACACAAACTCTTTTCGATTACTCATCGTCAATTATTATTTTACTAATACAAAAAGACTGTGAATACTAAAGAGAATCAACCTAAAACGAAGTAAACAAACACTACTGCCTTTATGTTTAGCTTCATCAATATAAAATATAAATAATCAAAGCAGTCATGAATATTTAAGGTTATCACAATACTAATTGCTCTCGGAACTTGCTTGCTTCCGACAGCAAATTGGTCTCGGATAACTTTCCGTGAAAATCCAGTTTTAAAACGTCAATTTTTTTCCGATACGGATTCGTGAATTGAGATTTAAAGGAATCGTTTAAAATCGGTTCGGAAAGACGGTTTCGATTGATTGTGAATAACCCTACTGATTCCGATTTCGGTTCCGATAAATTAGAATCGGAGGTTATAATCGGAAGTCTAAGCACAACGGCGACTGCGGCCGCGGTCAGCACTATTTGATTTAATTTACTAATACATATATAAAATTTAACAAAATTCGTTTATTTTTCTTTAAACACTCAGGAAGGTGTTTTATTTTTTGATCTGATATGAATGAAACTGATGAATAATGTTTGTAATTTTATTTTATTATCTTATATCTCTTTTGCCTTTGCTTCCAATTCCGGTTCCGGTTCCGACAAACCAAATTTAAAAACTCCGATTCCGAATTCGGTTCCGTTAAAACCACTTCCGTAACATCCCTAGTAGAAACTATATTTAGCTTATTTAAAACAAGTATATAATACTAATATGGTAGCATGAAATCATAACGTCTTTTATTTGGAGCGTATGCGCATTCAACGTAACCTTAATACTCATGAGATATGGTTGTTTACAGCTTACTTTACACTTTATTCCAAGGTTAGGCCATTATTACAATAGCAGTCAAACAATGTACATTATCTAATAATATAATATCACTAAATTAAATGACGAAACTAAATGTTTTCTTCCCGAAATCCGTTTTCGAACAAAGCCTATAATATAGGCTAATATTATTAGTTCAGACTAAGCTTAATCTACCTGTGAAAACTGAATAGACAAGTTAAGTAGTTTCGGTTTAAATAACTTGAACAAGCAGACACAAAAACGTTGGTGAAGCGACTAATGCACGTGATAGATTATGTCAGTTTTTATTACGTTCTTACAAAAAAATGATACACGTAAAATTTATAAGGTACTGGATTGAAGGGACTTATAGGGCCATAGGCCAGACACTTGGTATGTATGTCACACATGAGACGATGGGAGTATTATTTGCATCAATGAAAAAAATAGGACATCTACTGTCAGATATCGACAGACGAGCATGAGGTTCACTTGATGGTAGGTGATACCTCAGCCCCAGAACATCAGTCAATGATGCGCTGTCAACCTAATTTTTTACTTCGAGCATTCGGAAATCCATAGACTGAAACCGAAACGCGCAATATGCACTCCACGGTTTTTCCATCAATGAACGGTGGTTCGTTACCCGGTCGGAATTTAGATATTCCTCTTCCGATTCGAACCCACGACCCATTGGAGTGCAAGCTAGGTGTTCTACTAAACGCGAGCCAGGAAACAAATGCGGCATAAGAATTTGCAGTACGTTTAAGCACAATAAGAACATTTTCCACGATGTAATACAAAGAGATGTGGATTTAAGTCAACATTCAAATTGATTAATCACGAAATAATAAACAAATGGTCTGAATATATGAATGCGTGATCTTATTAAAATTCCAATTGCAATAGAACCTTGATTTTATTTTATTTGTTAAGTTTGAAGAGGCTTTTGAATTTAACGTATTAATAGAATTGGATTATATAGGCTCAGTAATTAATATACTAATGGTTATTAGTTTTGATTAGACCTTCGATGAATAAATATTTCCCGCAATTATTTTTAATGTGTGTTTTCTTAGTACTCGTAACCGTCGAGTGTGTATGAAAGCATTGATGAAAGTAGAAGAAGCGAAAGTGGTATGTAAGGATCGGAGCATATGGAATTCCGTGATCTCTGCCTACCCCAATGGGAAAGAGTATGTGTGTTTTCTCATTATGGAGTTGTAGGACATTACCGTATGATCTACGTTAATAGTGCCGTCTTACATTATTTGATGGGGTGATGGTCTTTACTCTATCCGACTGTAAGACTAATAAAAATTCTAAAACTTTACTCTATCGTTTTTGATTTTAAACGATTTATTTAATGTACGATGTACCTACTTATCACAAGCGACAAGAATAAAAATTAAATTTTGAAACAGATACCTACGTTATAAAATATACAAAGTAAAAATATCCAGAAGTTAAAAAAATGTGTGAGGAATGTGAAAATTTTTACTATTCAGGTACATCTTTGAGCATGCTTTGTTTTTTATTTAAATTTTAGTGAACACCTTTGGTTTTAAATTATAGATATACATATATAACTATCTATTGTCCTCTGTTATTATAGATGTCTATGGGCGGCAGTCATTACTTACCGTTGAAGAACCTGCCCGTTTGCCTCCTATTATATAAATAACAAAAATCACCTATATCTATCAAAACAGATAAATTGTTGACATTTACTATAATATGTAAAAGTAATTGAAGTCCATGAGTTAAGCTATCACGAGCCAAGTATTTGTTAGCAAATAATAGCACAGCTTCCAAACGTGACTGCAGACAAGGCTTCTAATTATAATTACCGATCGTCACCTGAGTGCTTGTTTGGGCTATCTACCAAATTTATCAAAAATGACCTTTGAATGCAGTATTATTAAGACTTAAATTTCGATCCTGTTGGTGGAGGAAGATTTAAAACTTTTTGTTTTTAAAATAACAAAAAGATCATATAAATTTTATTTGTAACACGACACTGTAACGAAAATTTTGTGCTTGTTTGGTCTTTGTCCAGATATCGTTAATTATAAGTCAAGTTCAGTGCTTGAGTGGGCTATGTCCACGCAAACGACCAATAACAGGCCGCGACGCCATGTCCGCCATTTTGTTCGATTTGTCACTGTGGCACTAGAATCACGTTGTCGGTCATGGAAAAGTTTATTAAACCATTTAAATTGTTGAGTTTTTGTACTTTAATTGTTTTGGACAAATTTCACATGATGTCTAGAACATATAAAAATAGTAAAGATAGTCAGACGCAGACTCTAACTGAGCAGTAAGTACTGTTTAATTTACCTGTTCCGTCTGTTATTAATTTGAAACAGGGTGTTATTTTTAATGACTTTGAATATCGCCATCGGCTTATAAGAATACGTTTTTATTAACTCTAGATACATAACGTTTTGAGAATACTATGAGAAGCTAACCTTTCGACTTTTGGGCGGCCGTTTTATAAATGTGTATTTTATTAAAATAATATTAAATATTATTGTTCTGATAATTTCAAATAAAAAAAAATATATTTGATCCGCTTCAGGTGAAATTTCATCTGTGTTGGAGGGTTTGTCTTGAAATCTGTTTTTTTCATTTTCTAACGCATGAACTATATAAATCGTCATAAGATTTTAGGATCCGTTTTGAAGCCTTCAATATTAAAGCTATCGTAAATAAAGAAAACAAAAATTAATAAAAATATAGGTGAAAAAGGTTAAGTTCTCTTTCTTTTTCTCATTATCCTTCTCTTTCTTTTTCCTCCTCTACCTCCTTTTCATTATCCATCTATTTCTCCTTTTCTTTCTCATTATATTTCCCCTTCTCTTTATCAACATAAATCAATTTGTAAAAGAAAATTTTTTTTTAGCAATTTTATTTATTTAAAAAAAGGTGTTTATTATTTATTATTAATTTATTTATTTAAAAAAAATGCTAAATTGCTAAAACACCTTTTTACTTAAAAGCTTTTGACACTTGACTTTGACGGTAAATACATCACTTTATATAATTTTTAGGACATTGAACAAACAAGCACGCAAAACCGAACAGTCTCTCTGTTCTATCACTAATGAGGTACTGGGCTAACTCCACTTTCATAATTATATTTGTGCATGTTTGGGCTATCTCCACATAAAAACTGTAAAATATCGTTAATTAACAACCATCTGTAGGTGAAAATTATAACAATCAATACTTAGGTAACGAATGTACAAATAAAGACTTTCAAATATTAAAATAAGGACATTTTTTTCAAACAGAACAAAAATAACTTCTCCTGTAAAATGTTACCAATGGTAGATAGCCCAAACAAGCACTCAGGTGACGCGATGCTACGGATGGTTTACGATAATTTATTATTGCACAAGTTTGCTCTCGATCGCGAGTGCATTTCGTTAAAAGCTCCTTGACAGTAGTGCGACTGCGTTTTACTTTGGGAATACATCTATCACGAGTTCTCTTTGTCATGTATGACGCATATCACGAAACTAAATCACGGGACCCACAAGGTCTTTTTTGTTTGTTTAAAAGCTATTGTATATACCATATTCAAAATAGGGTTTTGTAGTGCATATACCAACGATGATAACACTGGTTTACAGTGTATCTGTTGCCGATACAATTTTTACTGTTGTCGACTACTTATGATATGCTAGTTACAAATATATAAGTAGATTTTTTTTATCAGCTCTAGTTTATGAGTTCCGGGTAGTTACGGTTAAAAATGAAAATTATAAGAATTTACTAAGAAAAATTATTATTAAAAAACTTAAACAATCGTTGAGTTCCAAAAAACTTCGCTATAAAGCTCTTCTCTTATGTGTGGGCTTAGGGAAGTAACGTATAAGGCACCAGCATTAGTCAGACATCCAAAAAACTCTGATAACGCTCCTCTATGACACGTAAATCTTGATACATACGCTCTCCCTGCTCTTCGCTCATGTCTCCTATTTTTTTTTAAAACCTGTCTATATAACTACGGAGGAAGTGGAATTTAATGCTCATATTGCATCTTAGAGTTTTTAATTGTAAAAGCAGGTCTGTAGAAGACAGTATAATTTTCTGAATAGTTCAGTTTTAATTTTCTGACTTTCTGTTTCTGAGAAAGTTCTGCATCATCGATGTCTCGATGATCATCTATATCGATCGCTGTCCATGCTCCTAATTCAAGCTTACTCATAGAATTTATAAATACAGTATCTTTGGAAGTTGTATGATATGGGGTCTGTCAAAAATACTGGCTTTAATCTTTTCCATAGTGAGCTGAGAAAATTTGTGGCAAATGTAGGAAAAGTAGTTCCCATTTTTATCGAGTACATTAAAAAACTGTTTCATGATTCTCATTTGAATATGAAGTGGCGGCAAAATAATTATATTACGAGCTACTAGTTAGTTTTAAACTAAATATTGCTGCCCACTAACCAAACCATAAGTAACAGTCATTCAGATGATTTCGTGGTTCTACCCAAATGGTTGGAGTTCTAAATTTAAAACTACCTTTTTTTCTGCCTTTCCATAATCTTAAATATTCAACACCCTATTTACAAACACAATCAAGAGCCCAAGACTTGTAATTTTTATCCAGCGATATCCCAAAGTAGAAAAAATTGGAGTTTTTAACGCACTCTGATACACCTTTTCTATATTTTTTAGCACATATTCTCCACATATATAGCAAAAATAATTTTGGTAGATTAAACAACTTCTGCTTGAACCACTCATGTCGCTAAAACTTATGAAATTAATCTTTACACACTGAAACACCCACGTTATTAACGAATAAATTAGCATAAATGATGAACGTCGAAAACAAAGATATTCGAGCTGCAGAAAATTTTCTGAGGGTATATTTGAAAAGACCATGTCATAAGTAAACAAAATCACCCACAAAATTCACGGCAACAGCCAAAAAGTTAAATTTTGTAAACTAGTGTAATTGCATTGAATATTAGGTTAAACACTTGTTAATGATTTACCAACTGTGAAGGAAGGAAGGTGTGCTCTTCGTCCAATCTAAAGGGAGGATTCTCGACCAGTCTAACAGTAGTTAGTAGGAATAGTAGTCAGTAGACTTACCGGCCATAAAGCCCAATTCCTATTGATGTCGGGATGTTGAATATGTACCTACTCAGTGCTTTCAGAAAATTGATTTTGATTTTTTTTTGTGTTAGATATTCACAGACGAGTATGAGGTTCACTTGATGGTAGATGACACCTCAGCCACAGAACATCAGTCAATGATGCGCCGTCGACATATTAATAATTGAAGAATCCATATTATTGATGTTTTTACACATTCTCAGTCGTATTCTTAGGAATGTTGGATATAAGTTTATGCTTGGTTATCGTTACAGTTGACAATATATCAATTTAAATGGAGGTTTGTTACAACGCAGGTGTCAAGTTAGATTGTCTTCCTATCTTTCGATCACACTGCGGGATTACCGGCTTAATCAAATTGAAAGTATTACATAATAAATCGCTACTATAATAAATTGTTAAATCTTAAAAAAATATATATAAGAAATATCAATTATATTTGGAAATTTGAGTAAAAAGTATTCACTTATCGTACCAACTGCAAATTGTAATTCTAGTAACTGAAAACCCTAGAAATTCTTGTAAATAATTTTAACTTTTTTAATTTAAAAAAAAAAAAACTCTACCTTTGAGGGTTAACAGTTATCAAAATTACAATAACCTCAGATAAAATGAGATATTGTGTTATTTCGAGAGTTTGTACGCTTTTACTTTATTCTAGTTCTATTTTTAAGGTCATGTGAAATAAAGGTGAACTGTACCATACATTTCACAGAAATGATTTATTCTTGTTAAGCGTCATCAACAACAAGCCATCATTACGGTTCCAGTAGCCATTTATATTCCAGTTTAAGTTAAAGTCGTCATCAAGATTTTATGTTACACTTGTATTCTATTACATTTTGTATTGCACAAATAAGCCAAATTGCAGATTAAAAAAATAATATTCAGTATTATAGCAAGACCACAACATAATATGTTGAATTTGATATTATCAAACTTTATGATATATAAAAAATTGTATAAACATTGTAGATACACGCAAGGGATAGACTTCCCGTTGACCTAAAATCATGACATTAAGCCATACCCAATTAATTTGTAGTTTTTTTATTGGGAAAATAAAAAAATAATACTAAAAGTTTGTACGGAACCCTCGGCGTGCGAGTCCAATTCGCACTTGGCCAGTTCTTTTTTAAAAACAGGTGCTACTTCATTCATAGAACATCAGTCAATGCTGCGCTGTCGACCTATTTTTTAATTCGAGGCTTCGGAAATCTATAGACAGAACGAAAGACGCATACACTTCACGGTTTTTAAATATTCAACAAAAACCGTAAATTTTAATCTCTAGATAAAAAGTTGTTTAATTGTTTTATGTAAAATGATCCGAATACCTAGTTGATTGGGATTGTAGTTAAGTATTTAATCGCAAGGTTTCCGATCCGTCCTTTCACATGACAATTGGAGCAGACACTGTAATACTATACCGTCGAAATTGTATATTTTGCCCGAATTATAACTAACTACATATGTATGTATAATTACTATTATCCGCTCCATAATTTCATGTAGGATCCGAAGAATCCTACATTAAATTATGGAGTGAAGTAGGGTTTCAGTCCTTGGTTTAAGAAATATACATACGAGTAGTTAAAATAAAACCGGTATACAGTATTTTATTTAAATGTGTGATACTCGCGTTAATAAAAGACAATATTAAATATACAAAGTATTTAATTAAAAATAGCTATTTTAAAGCTCAAATACTCACAATTTTTTTATCTGTCGTGTCATGTGATGTGTTTATGGTTTTTTTATTAATAAATTCAAAGCTTATCACAAGGGCTTTTAAAACGTACCTAAATATTTAGTTCAAGATCATAAGTCTACACGACTAGGCTATTACTTAGCAAGTGCATCCGCGCTGCCTCCGACTTCGCTTCTATTGCACTTTCACCCGGAAAACTTGAGAACGAAGTTGGAATAGTTACCAATTGACCGTTCCTACATCTTATGCATGTAAAATAATACCTATTCACTATGAAGTTGTTGAATATTATCTGTAGCAATCCCGGCTTCGCACGAGTGCAATATAGATATATTATAAATTAATTTAAAAAATAGCCTAGGTATGTTATGTTACTCGCTGAAAATGTAGCTTTCTATTGGTGAAATAATTTTTAGGTCGAGTAGTTCTGAGTTAAATCGTAACAAACAATGGCGGGCTCCTTGGCGCGTTCGATAGAACACCTGCCGTGCGCATCGATGGGTCGTGAGTTCGAATCCCACCGGGAGCACATGCTTATAATTTTCTGTAAGCATGTTTTTCTCACGTCTGGTAACTTCAGGCATTGATCGGGTGGGAGGAATATCTAAATTCCGACCGGGTAACGAACCACCGTTCATAGATGGAAAAACCGTGAAGTGCATATTGCGCGTTTCGGTTTCAGTCTATGGATTTCCGAATGCTCGAAGTAAAAATTAGGTCGACGGCGCATCATTGACTGATGTTCTGTGGCTGAGGTATCACCTACCACCAAGTGAACCTCATGCTCGTCTGTCGATACCTGACATAAAAAACAAACAAATCTTTCCTCTTTATAATATTAATATAGATATATTCATCTGTGAAATGTGAATATCCTATCTAGACGTAAACAAGCTTTACCTTACAAACATATATTAGGAAGTATTTAGGATGTTTCGATTATTCGTTGTTTATTCGAAATTTGATTTTTTCATTAGAGCAAACTAAATTATGTCAACTACACATATGATACTGGATAATATTATAGTTAGGTATCAGTAGAGACTATACATAATTATGTATAAGCAAGCAACTTTCCAATGCATCTGTAAACATGTCAGGTTCACATTGCTTAGTCATCCTACTACTATTCTATCCTATTTAGAACTTAAACTGTATTTGCATACGATGAGCATAATAAATTAGATTATAAATTTTTAATAAGTTTATATATGTAGGTAATGTTACAGACACATTTCTATGTGTCACTGACCAAATATTTTTATAACAAGATAAAAATATTTTCTTATATTGGTTCCCCGGGACCCGAACCAGGGATCGCATTGCGCATACCAGACCCAAGGAGACGATCGTGTTTATATTTATCGCTTAATCTAGGTAGTAGTAAGTATAGGTAATCTATCTAAAGAGTAAAGATTTGTTTATTTAATTAAAAATTACTTGACCGATTTTGGAAAAAAATTACCAGTAGAAAGCTATAATATTATCAGCGAGTAACGAAGGCTATTTTGATCGATCGTAGGATACAAGTACAAACATCGTGTGTATCTTGTTCTTCAAGGACTTTTTCTTCTTTTAGCAGGTCGAGCCATTGTTCTAAAATCGGTAATTAATAAAAAGTGATACTGCAGTTCATATAACTAATCGCAATGCACCATTTCTCTGATGAAATTATGAAACTTTTTTAATTAAACTTGAGGCCAATGGCAATATTGCTTAGTTTCGTATTAAACCAAAGCACGATTTCGTGGTGATGACTGAGTGCAACTCAATTATTCTTTATTAAAGTTTAGGTACATAGATTCCTAAGCTTGACGAGTCAAGTTGCGTTAGATTCAATTCACTAGTGAATTTAGATTTTTGATTTTTTAATTTTAAAAACTAGGCAAGTGATCGCATGATAAGCCTTATTATCCAGTACAAAAGCGTGAAGTGATGCAGCAAAGGACATACTTTGTTACGGAAAGAAAAATTATTTATTTATTTAATCAAGCACAAACCAGGAAAACAAACCCTTTTATAGGCCGTTATAGTAACAGTACCTTTTCGATATCAAACTTGAAAATTTGTAGGAAATCATTTATGAAGATGGTTCATGGTTTTGAAGAATTCCAAAAAACTTTTCCTGTTCCTGTTCGATAAATTAGTGCGTACCCTCTATTGAATAATGCGATATTCAAGTATTGTGATTATCTGTTACATTTTAGTGAACAGTCAGAAAAAAAAAGTATCAACCAAGTAGAATCTTTGTAATAAATTATACATTTTAAAAGCAATAGAATTTCTAGTAAATGTTACAATTATTTATCATCAGGTAACACGGAGTAAATATCACAAATGTTTATAAAATATTAAATAAATAGGTAGCAAGTAAGTATGAACTAATTAATAATAAATGTCTTGGGACTACTTTTACATAAAAAGTTGTTTCACGAATTTAATTAGCAGAACAATAAAATAGTTTAAACAAGGACCAAGGTGAATCTTTAGTTGATCGAGATATATTTCAACGTCAGGGGCACTCACGAAGTTCGGCAATTATTTGATGTAGCACTAATTGCGTACATTTGATATTATCACGGTCATCCATGGCTAAAGGTTAACTAGAAGAATCCGTTCTAGTATTGATAAAATAGTGCAACAAATGTGTTGAATAAAAAAAGAAAGAAATTTTTTTTTACATATCTACTTATATGAAATTTTCATCGAAAAGTACGTATTTCATACAATCAGTTATCGTTCGTTTTATTTATAATTTTTTTTATGTTAGATATCGGCAGATGAGTATGGTACCTCAGGACTATGTAACGCAAAGAGTAAAGCCGGTGAGCCGGGCTTTTGGGTTTATCGCATGGCGCCGCATCCCTGCGTGTCCGTATTGCCTAACTTCAGTAGCTTAGGCTGTACGTTGATATATCAATCATTATCTCCTTTTATACATAAATAAATTAAAGTATCCTAGCCGGATATAACATTGACATTAAGAAGGTACATAAGTATATTTTTTTAATGTCAGACCAGTCATATATGTACTTACTTTCAGATCTCACTTACACTCATAACTACACCAACAGGTTATTCCTTTTTAGTTTATAATGTAATTATGAAAGGTTACAATAATTATCAATTAAGCTTTAGTTAATATTGTCTTTTATTAACGCGAGTATCACACATTTAAATAAAATACTGTATACCGGATTAAAACGCGATTTATTATTTATATTGTTTAAATTATTTATCCCGACGTTTCGGATGCTTTACAGCAACCGTGGTCGCGGGACAGACGTCGGGATTAATAATTTAAACAATATAAATAATAAATCGCGTTTTAATCCGGTATACAGTATTTTACTTAAAAGTTTTAGTTATTGTTTCTGTCGACTGTTAATAAGAAATTATAAGTAGATAATTAATAAATAGAGAAATTATCTACTTTATTGTTCAGTTACAGTGTATTCGCATATAAAACGATATAAAATTTATATTATTGGTTATCAAAATAAGTGTAAATAATTAATGTCTATGATGTTTAGTTTTTTATTTACTTACCATTGTAAAATATATGCACTAATAATATTAAGAGTAGAATTTACTTATTATTTACGATATCAATTATTTTATAAAAAACCGAATTCAAATGAGGAATCGTTGTTTTTCCCGCTAAAATTGTTTAAATTTCGAACGCATGCGCGCACTACCGCGATTTTCGTCGTCTGCATAGACGATGGAAGCAAGGACTATGTAGCGCAAAGAGTAGAGCTACTTATGAAGTGACTTGCGCCAATCATCCGCTCACCGGCAAAAGCTTCCTTCTCTGGCACGAAAAGCACCTGATGCGTTTTAAATTATTTGTTATGAGAGTAATCGCTTGTACTGTGCGAGAAAATTGTTTTTAAAATATTATTTTAAATCAGACATAGCGCAGACTCATTCGATTATCTGTTATAGGTATCTATTACTGTAAAAAATATATTCAGAGTGAATAATAGCGAAAAGTACTGAAAGAGTTTCGAGGCCGATTCTGATGAAAACTCAAACTGCATCATTGGATTTTTCGAAAATCGGAAAAATTTCGGAGTTGGCCTTGCACGCCCACTTGAAAAATTCATTCTGTATAGTAGTATCTAGTGGTTTCGAACCCTGAATTACAGGTGCTAAACACAACATTGAGTAAAGGTGCTTCTAAATGGGCTATACTTTCCTGGCTTTCTAATGTACTATTGGCACCTATTGCTCGGCCGTCTCGAAAACATTTCAATCTACGGCTGGGCCATGTATTGTAATATACTATTTGGAACTATATGGCCCATATTTTGACGGCTTGAATGGCTGACGAAATTACACATAAAAATTATTTAATATTAAATAAACCTTTTAATCGGGGAAAATATCTTTCAACTTCTGACGAGTAAACGTCAGTAAACAACTTTTCCTTTGATATTTTTTACGCTGTTTTACTAAAGGTAATTGTACTTTGTACAAACATGATTATATTGTTCTTAAATGAAAATAATTTGGGACCAGGGCCCTCCACTTTCTTTGTTGCCCCAAAAGCCCTAAATCCTAATCTAAATCCGGCCCTGTGTACTCTTCTTCGAGAAGGTATACTAACTTTTAGGTGTAGGCCGATTCAGAATAAATAGCTTCTTCTATTGACATATTATAATAGCCAATAGGTTCTTCGTATATTTGTAGGCCCAGATTGTGAATGTCGCTACAGCAGCAATATCAACCTTTTCAATAAAAATTATAATAATTGGATTTAAAAAAGAAAAACTGACAGTTGTAAATTTTTGTCAATCGTTGTCAAGATTTAATATCTACATCATGATGGGTCTTTTTTAATTTTATTTTACGATATGAATATTTAAAACACAAATGTTTGATTTTATGAGCAACATTCGATATGTACTTTTAGAGGAGTTTATTGATTTACTTGATTTTTTATCGCTAGGTAGTTTAAGTTTGTATAATAAAATAATTTATAATTTAACAACCATACTTCGAACGCAATTTGGAAGAGCAAGAAGCACTGATAAATTTTTAGTATGAATTAGTCGCATAAAAATATATAAGATAAGCTGGTTTTTTTAAAGAAAATTTTACGTGAAAAATTATGGAAGAAGAAAATATTGTAACCGATGAACACCCAATTAAAAGTGTCCAATCTGAATCTGACGAAGGAAATCAAAACGACGATGGGCTTGAAACTAGAAGCAAGACAGATGAACAAACAGAAGACCAAGAAGGCGTTTTGGGAGAAGAACCCGAAAAAAATGATGGAGATACAGTTATAGGTGAACATGCTGATCAAGATGAATTAATTGGAGAACAAAAAGAGAGTATAATGGGTGAAGGAGAAGAAATGATGGGTGAAGAAATGGATGGCGAACATGTCGAAGGAGAGGAAAAAGAAAAGAAAGAAGAGCCGCCACCTGTTGAAGAAGTTGTAGAAGAGGAAGAAGGGTATGTTGAAGAGCCACCCCCAGACCCTACTGCACCTTATGATCTAACAGATTCTAATGAAGCACTTAAACCACCCTTTGAATTAAGACCAGAACAGCTTGCTGAAATAGAACAACTTTGGGATTACTATCAGAACTGCACACCTGCCTATGCCGATTTAGACGGATTCATTACTGAGAAGGAATTAGTTTACATGCTTAAAAGTCTTATATTGATGACTTATACACCTGAACAGCTACAGGAGCTAATAGCGTATTGCGTAAAACCACCACATCCTCAAGGACATATAAAATTTGAGCAATTTTTAAAGATGGTTACAATACGACAAAGAGAATTCCCAGTTGAAGAAGAATTACGGTCAGCCTTGCAGGTAATGGATCCAGGTAGAACTGGGACAATAGATAGGGAATATTTAAAAGAGACCCTTTCTAAACTGGGTTATAAAATGCCTCAGAAACAATTAGATAACCTTATTAAGGAAGTTGATATGAGTAACGACGGAACAATTGGTATCGAAGATGTAGTTGGTACTATGTGCATTGATCTTAATAAAGAAGATCTGTTAATGCTTATGGCGTCGTTACAGCCTCCAGAGGATCAGCCGGCTCTTGAAGAAGCATAGAAAAATACTTTTTAAAAAATCATAGCAAATCATAGCATTTTTACAATAAAATTGAGAGTTTTGTTTCTGTTGTTATTATTTCTTTCTGTTTCTTCCTTTCAATATTATAAACATTAATCAAATTATAATATATTAAATTTAATCCTAAAAGTATGTCAACAGATTACTGTTTACGTGATATTTTTTGTTTTATTGTACAGGCCCATGTACGAGTACATGGCTACTGTTTTATTATCGCGTCAAAAATTAAAATAGAAAATAATGATGGCTGACGCTGCAGATACCCTATACCACCGTGAGAATGTATCTTCTTCGTTCGTTTCCCATAAGTTATTCAAATTGTTAATTCATTATTATAGTAGCATCGAGTATACTACTTCAATTAGTTAATAAGTTTTATTGTAATTACATATTATAACAGCATCGCGCTACATAAGTGTAACTAAGTACCTATAAGTTGGATTTTTTTTGTGTCCTCCGGCCGGCGGCTGAAAACATAATTAGCTGAAAAATATTGTGTTAGTGTTCTGTGATTGTGTGAATTTCACAATGCTTTATGTTTTCGACTCATCATCACCATGAAACAACTTTCTTCTTCTATAGAACAACAAAAAACCGACATACAAATACTGCATTGTGCCTAAGTGCAGAAATACAATAAGTAATGCAGCCGATAAATTTTGATAGATTTATAAACTTTTATTTTTTCCAATAGCAATTCACATTAGTAGTTTGTAGGTTTTCACTATGCATATGACGTGAAAAAACAAAATGATTTATCTAGAACTTATTTCACGTCGAGTTTTATTTTCGTCATTGGTTCATCTTAATTTGTATTTTACTAGATAATAAATATGTATAATGTATAATGTATATGCTCTACTACCTGGCTTTATTATGCCTAGGTATTATGTTTTGTCTGCGTAGGGTCGCATTCACGCGCGTTAATTTTTTTGTGATAACTTCTACAATATTCATTTATATGGTGTAAAAGATAGTGTGCATGATATGCTTAAGTTAACTAACGTATTTAAATTGATAAGGAGTAACACTGTATCTGTACTAAATAGCATTCCAATAACCGCATTATACGTAACCATTGTTTTTACAAGATTGAATGAGTATAGTAAGCTATCCTTAACAGATAGATATATGCCATCACGGACTTTTTTGATATATTTCAAAGGGATTAGGCAGCATTTCCTATGAAAGCTCCCAGACGGCTTGACTTCCACTTCTGTCGGTCTTCCAACAATTATTGTTATATTTCAACCAATTTACATAAAACCTTGACAAATTATGTACCTAAAACTTCCTCATGAATCACTATATCTATTTGTAAAAACCCCATGAAATCCGTTCAGTAGTTTTTGAGTTTCTCGCGAATAGACAGACAGACAGACGATGCGGAGGACTTTGTTTTACAATATATAGACATATACAAAATTTGAGTTCTGTACGCTTTATATAGTCTATACCTACCTTGACTTGTTTGTTAAATTGTCATACTTACTTTTTAGTCTGTGGTTTAATTTTAAAAGTTTTACCCATAGATTATACACTTATGTCTTATTACTCTTATATTATACGTAGTATCCCTTACTAGTCTGTGCTCTTATACTTCTACTTTTAACTTTGTATAGGATTTGGATGTAAAATACATAATTGTAAATACTGAAACTTAAGTAACTGATTGGCAAAGTAATAAATATCATTGAAACATAAAAGTGAAAAACAGTGATAATATGAAAGGAAACTGTTTATTTGCTTTATTAGCTTTACTGTGTTTTACTGAAAGTAAATAAAATATTTGTTTGTAATACAGGCAGGGTGTGGCATAACTTAGCTTTGTTAATCAAAACTAAATCTTGTTCCTTTCAGGTACAGCAATATGGTGTTATCAATGCAATTCAGCAATACCTGGATGTATGGAACCTTTTAATTGGCGGGGAATTGGGTACCTTGGAAATCCATGTCCAGAAAATGAAGACATTTGTGTTAAAATTGTAGAAAGAAAAGGAGGTGAGGGACTGAATAGTTTAATGACATTAAGAGTAAAACTTGTATCTTAATTAATTTGAAATACATCATACATAAATCCCATTATTTTAAAAATATTAACCATTTCCTGATGCTCTGTAAAAAAGTGTTATTTTTTAATTTTCAGCTGAAAAAGTGATAACAAGAGACTGTCTAAGTAATTTCAGAGCGTTTAGAACAGACATTCCTGCAGACACTTATGAAGGCTGTAGACCAGCGGCAAAAGATGTTAATCTTGCTAATTATGTCAATAATACAGTAAAAGAACTGGATATTAAAAGGTATCGCAATTGTAAAGGCATTAGTTTAAATAAAATACTTTATACCAGATTAAAATGCGGTTTATTATTTATATTATTTATACTGACGGTGCGGTTCATTATTTATATTATTTATCCGGTATAAAATATTTAATTTAAATGTGTGATACTCACGTTAATAAAAGGCATTAGGTATTTCTTAAACTCTAGTGGTTATTATTTTATTTTGATAATGTCTGGGCATACTGAACTGTTTAACATTATTTTGAATCTGAATTGTTTGGTATCTTTCGGTGTGCTATAATATTTAGGGGTATATATTCACCTTTTCTATTCTAGCTGCTACACATTACTATGAGTAACTAGCTGGTGTCCGTAACAAAGATTACTTAATTACTACTGATTTTAATGAAATAAAGCTTATATGTATATTGCTCCAGATTTCGGTTTAACAACATGAGAGAACTGAAACTTTAATACATTCTTGTTACCTAACATCAATGTACCACTCAATTTCTGTAAAGATCAATCCATTATTCAATTTTATTGTATATTTATATAAAATGTCATATTTATTTGTAGTAAATTAAGTTTAATTTATTTATTTTCAGGGATTGGTATGATGAAACAACTTGGTGCTTCTGTTTCCTGGACCATAGGTGTAATAGCGGTACTCATATTTCAAATTCAGTTCTGTTAACATTACTCAGTTTTATTCTATTCATCAAAACATTGTTCTGATGTGAAGCCGAGCAGAACAGAATCCATACAAGAGACTAAACAATACAGTGCATTGACTGTACCACAGTACTGTGATTATTGTTCAGATAATGAATGTGCCTTATTTTATGATATACAACATTCCGATAGGTATTAATTTAACATACAAACATTTTTATACATTATTGAAGAATCTCAAGAAATATCAACATAGGTTTAAGCTTGTGTTATGTTTACATATTATATAGCAATATTGTGTATGTGTATTATGCAGTAGTGATTTTTGATTCCGTCCATTAGTTTTATAATATCCTTTATACAATTGTGTTTTATATCTTTATTCAATATACAATAGATATTACCGCTGGTTAATTTTAATCTTCCAATTCCCCATAGTAAGTATTAAGATTAAAGATAAGCAAACTGAAGTAAAGCTACCATCATTGTTGTAACTAAATTCAACATTTTGATAATTGTCAATGCATTCATATACCACATATTGTACACGTTAAATTTAGCTGGCCGTTCTTTTATAATTTTTAACATTTTTTTAGCTTTTGTTCTGTAAGGTCCTGTAAATTAAAACACTTATATATAACTTAAAGTAGGTAGTTAATATCTGAAGTTTATATAAAAATATCAACGATTAGAATTTAGATATAATACATATTTTAAAATTCGTAAGCTAAAATTTGGTAATGATATACTTAAGTCACCACCAAAGAAAGAATCAAAATAAAACAATAATTATAAAATTCAATTGTTCGTTTTTTCCGTGATATCTTTACGGACGAATTTTTTTAAAGAATAAATATAAATGATTAATTCTCACTAATAGATTTACCAATCTAAATGTTGCAAATTTTATTTTTTCTATATTTTAATCATTTTTTCTATTCTCTCTTACGCAAAATATATAATTTTAGACGGTCGTCGGACAATTTGTATGAATTTAAATGCTTATTTGCTTGGGGTAGTCCCCTGGTGGGACATGCGGCGGACACATTTCTATGTGTTTCACTGATTGTTTATTATTTATATAATAACTAGCAATCCACTCCAGCTTCGCACTGGTGCAATGTGATCATGATAATAAAATCGGTCGAGTAGTTTTATATAGATAATTTTCCCCGTTTTTGCAACATTTTTCACTGATGCTTCACTCCTATTGGTTGCAGCGTGATGTTATATAAAGCCTTCCTCGATAATTGGACCATCCAACACAAAAATATTTTTTCAATTCGAACCAGTAGTTTCTGAGATTAGCGCGTTCAAACAAACAAACTCTTTAGCTTTATAATATTAGTATAGATAAGCCTTGATGGATCCGTGGTTCAGTGGTAAGCGCCATGCGTTAAGCACCGGAGGTCCTGGGTTCGAATCCCGGGGAAACAAGATTAAAAATATATATATTTCGGTCAGGCAATAGAAGGCTGATGACCTAAGAATTCACTTCGATGGCTCTGCCTGGACAATTTTTGTATCTTGTTTCCTCAGGATTCGAACCCACGACCTCCGGTTACGAATAACGGGATGGTCAAAACTAACATAGATCAACATCGTAATAATGAACTTACCATCGTAGTAGCGTGACATTAATGTTATGCACAAGTGTTCTGTTTGTTTCATTTCTCTAAAGAAAACTTCACACCGAATGCATAAGAACAAAGCCAATATGAGGTTCAGAACTACAATTGTAGGCATCACTACTATCTCCGTCCATTCAAGAGCCTATAAATTTAGACAGAATATGAAGTTTTGGCTTTAAGGGAGGGTTGCCACCTTTCTTTGGGACTAATAAAGTATTTATTTTATTAAGGGAATTGTAGCGACAGCGCGCAACACGCGTTCGCTGGCTGTTTATTAAAATCAAATTTTGATATTACCTACGTTCCAAATATTCTCTGATAAAATAATTGAATTTATATTTTTTTAAAATCTAGAATAAGGTTTTTTGGTAGAGCTTATTATTGTAAACAAATTAATTTAAAAAAAAACATAAACAAATCTTCCGTCTTTCAATCAACATCTTGGTAGCCATACACTTTCAGCTACCACAGAGTATAGACAGTAGTCAGTACACAGCACAAGATTACTTATCCCTACTTCCCTACTAATAAATGCGAAAGTAACTCTGTCTGTCTGTTACGCTTTCACGCCTAAACTACTGAACCAATTTTGGTACAGAAGTAGACTAGAGCTTGGGAAAGGACATAGGCTACTTTTTATCGCGAAATATAGGATTGGAGGGGATGAAAAATTGTATGGAAGTTCGTTAAATATCGACGATTACACCATGAAACTTTGTATTTAGGCACTTGATAAGATATAAATAAATATTTCTTGCGTTTTTGAAATTTCGATCTATGTGGGGATGAAAGTTCGCAGGGAAGTCCAACCAAATCTATTAATATATTTACTATACGTATATTTATTGGAATAATTTATACATATGATTAGTAAAAATGCCGTACAATCAAAGATATCAAAGTAACCAGCATATCATGAGAGGGATGGTGGTATTTTTAGAAACAAAAAACGTAGTTTATAAAAATGTATTAATAAGCAATTTACAGTTAATCACAGCAGTTTGTATGTGTATTATTTGCAAAGTAAGCATCCTAAAAAATAATATAATAAATTATAAATGTGAAACTTTGTGATATGTATGTATGTTTGTTAATCTTTCTCGCAAAAAAATCTGAACATATTTTGATGAAACTTTACAGTATTATTTTTTATTCATCAAAATAATATTTATGCTATAAAATTGGCCAAATTATAACGATGAGTGTGATTTCATTTATTTTAGATTTTTTAAATTTGAGGTGATTTCATTTATTTTAGATTTTTTATTTAAATTAATTTAAGAACCATTACCGTATACCATATACCGTATTTATAGTCTAATATCTAACTCTACTACCACTGAGAGATTAATATGTAAATGATATATTATATAGCCGCGATCAGAATATTAAAATAGTAAGGAGATTGATAAAAAAAATAGGTCGGATAATAAATAAGCTACTCGTAGTACTAATTCTACGCAGACGAAGTCGCGGGCAGAAGCTAGTTTATCTATAAAACATACATATTTATTTTGTGAATAAGAAATCGTTTAGGTATATTCATAACTCAGAACAAGTAAGATTTACGTTCTAAATAAGATTATTTAGCGTACTTTATTGGTGTCGTATATAATTATAGTCTACCTACACGGAAAGTAGGACACAAATGTACAGTCTAGGTACGGGTGACAACCCTAGTTTTAGGTAACATACAATTAATGCAGACTTACACTGTATTGTAGTGCCATAAGTCCAGCTTCAAATGTAAGTATCGAAAACAAAACAAATTGGCTACAAAATAAAAATATCTGAAAATATAAGATTAAAGTTAGAAAAAAAAAATGGTTATACAAGTTTTGGCTATCTTTTTGACACTCATTTTATACTGAAATTTGCCTGAATCTATCATTTTTATAATATGCTTAGTGGAACGGAATGAGCTAGTACTAAACCTCATTTATAGTAGTTATGATTGCACAACGAAAAATATATTAAAAAAAAAAACTTTTTAGACTTACTTGCCACCTATAAAGGTCTTGAAATGCCGAAAAGCCATCCAATAAAGCCTTAAGGTAAATTTCTATAGGACTTGTTTCAAAATCGTGCGTTTCGGAAGCCAAACAACGCATGAAATTATATGTGGGAAATATATTGTTGTTGTTATTTAATATTTCTAAGTTACCTTCTAAATTATTTTTTATAATAGCATTTATAAAGCGAATTCGTAAAAAGAAATAGACCATTAGATCTGCGCAATATAACCACTCTACAATACAAGTTATAACGCTATATAAAAGTCCTAAAAATCCTAGAATAAAAGTAGAATTTCCATAGACTGATATAGAAAATGAAATTATCAATATGAACACAGTAACTGCTACAGAAATAGTGTTATTGAGAAACAAGAAGTTATTTAATTTAACATTTCTGTCAACTTTCATAAGGCGGTCAATTTCCTGAAGTTGGATGTAAAATTTTGGATTCGAATCTGAATTCATGAATCTTACATGGATCATATTGCTGAAAAATTGTAAGTAATATAGAATTATACTAACGATACACGTGTAGTAAAACCCATTAAATTGATAAAATCTAAAGAAATATGATTTAGCCATATAGATATAAAGAAATAACGTTATGCCAGTGGAAAATGCAGAGAACATTTTTTGTGCCGCGGTCGGAGAGCTCACGAATTTATCTCGAATATCAATACGAGATGTCCCTAATGCCATTTGTATGTAATAAAAAGGGGCAAAAGATTTAAGATAATCGTCGTCCAATATGTCTTTTGATAAATATTCAATATAAGCCATCTTTATCTCACTGTCTTCACAGATAAGTTGACTAAATGTAGAATCTGAAATATATATATAAAAATTTAACATAAAGTTTTATACAAAGTATAAAGAATTCCCAAAAAAACCTGCTTATAAAATTTGAAAATTACCACGTTTTTTACGTCACGTCTGTCTTTTAGTACGTTGTGACTGTACAATAATAATTAATGTATGCCATATTAATTTTATGAAAGTCCATTAAAATAATTAAGACAGACGAAATAACAAAAAGGATAATGGATTGTCCATTATGATTTCAAACTATTCTCACAAATTATCGACTAATCGAAATTTGTGTTATTTCCATTAAAATAATTAAGAAGCGATGTTATTATTGTATCAATATTATTATTTCATTCGACTTTCCTATAATGTGGTATGCACGTTGTATGAGTAGGTCACAGATTCTGTGGAGTAGGTATAGTAAAGTGTTGTAATGATAATTATATTTAATGTAACCAGGCTTAAATGTATTATATTTGTACGTCAACAACATGATACAATACCATTTTTTTTCAAGAATTTATTTCGACTTAAGCATTATTTTGGAATAAGGATCAAAGAGATGAAGCACTCAATGTTTTTACCGCACGTGTCTGAGTTGCCAGAGCTCTCATTGGTCGCCTTCCAGTTATGGAGGGTACCGACTTAGCTAGGGCAGACCAAAAACTGGTAGGCTCGGGCTGTGTCTTCGGTCTTCGAACTGTTAAACGGCCCATTACGACTCGGTTTTATTTTATTTTATAGAATGGGAGGCCAACGGGCAGGTGGTGAAAGCTTACGTTGCCGATCATTAAAATAAAAAAAATAGGCGTTATTAGTGTATTCGATTTATTATGCATTTATTATCATTACACATAATATGTTATGTATATGTTATGATTAATTATTGTTTCTTTTTGAGTTGACAGTCTATCTTAGATAGCATTACATATCAACCTTTGTGGTTGCGATATAAATTAAAATTTTGTAAATATGTTATTTATCGATAAATAAATTAAAATGTAAAATATATCTTCATGCTTAAGGACAAGGGTGAAAAGAAAACAAACTATACAATAAAAATAATTTATTGCTTAAAATCATCAACTATAAAACATTCGAAACACTTAAGAACTAATCATGTTCACAGCAAATTGTTCTACTCTAGTTAACATTTCAGAAATCCACACGATGTAACACATTCGCAAACGCCAATAAAGGCATGCGGGTTTGATTAAAACACAAGAAAACAGGCGAAACAGGTATCTAAAGACTAAATTACCATATCAAATCTGTTGGTTGTATAAAGAAATTAGTGTAAAATTCGGAAGTAATTTTTGTTTGAAAGTAACTTTTGTATAATGTTTGTAAACGGTTCACAAGATATGTCGAAGATTTCGTAAAGATGATTATTTTGAAATATAATATACTCATATAGAAAATGTAACTGTATTCGTCTTCTTAATAAAATATTTATAAAATGGTGTATTCCTTAGGAAATGTCAAGAATTTAATAATTTTGTAAAGATTTATTACTTAAAAATAAAGTTCACATACTGTCATACAGTACCATAAAAGAGTTGTCTAAAACATACGTAACATTATAAAATGAAAATGAATTAGTTTCCTATCATTTTAAGGGTGCCTTTCCCAGTAAATGATAAGAATTGAATAATTATTTGGAATCAACGGGAACATACACGGCTATACAGTACAATAATGGAGTAACATTGGTTCCATATTCAGTAAGATTTTGCCTATAGCTCTCACTCAATAAATAATAAGTACCTCATTCCCTTTAGTAGGCGAAGCGTTGCTCTGTAGGATAATTAAGTTTATCCAGGGCAGGGGTGCAAGCGAAATTGATCATGGGCGGTGGACCACACATCAGAACTATGACGTCATCAGCCGAAGGGAACAAATGTTCCCGAATCATTTCGTCGCTGATGAAACCGGTGCTGTATTTCCATCCTAAAAATGTAAATATTTAAAATATAATGAAATTAATGAGTTGACATTGAATAAGAAATAACATAATATAACTTAAAATTAAATTACGATAATAATTTTTGGAATTCATATTATTTAGGTCGACAGCGCATCATTGATTGATATTCTGTGGCTGACGTATCAATAAGTACCTATTATCAAGTGAAACTCATGCTCGTCTGTCGATGTCTAAAATAAAAAAAATAAAAAATATTAATTGTTCGAATTGCTCAAAATATTATTGGCCGAGCTAATATTACCACTCAATAACTTTAAAATCTATTTTTAAATAAATTAGTATGTTAGAATCATATTTCCTTAGACAATAAAAAAATATAGATATCTTTTAGTCGTGCCGACTAAAATTTTGGAAATACGTCAAAGATTTTGTATTATATTTCCGGTAAAAGAGGTCAGAGACGTGTAGACTGATATCGAATTAATTGGCTTTATATCGCTACGTGACAAGGCGAGCGTGTTATGTATATTGTAATATTGTATATATTAAATAGATTAATGATAATGATAAAAGCAACCACGCCTGGGGTCTAACCGCCATATCTTAAAGCAGTATTATTGTAGGAGTATTTTTATAGTATAAGGAGGCAAACGAGCCTGCGCCTCATCTGATGGAAAGTGAACACCGCCATGAACATCCGCAACACTAGGGGAGCAGATGCGTTGCCGGCCTTTTAGGTAGGAAAAGGCCCTCTATCTGAAGGTTTCCGGACGGTTTTAAGCTTCGGGGCCTCCACAAAAGAGACTTCGGAAAAAATCGTTTAAATTACGACGAGTATGAACTTTTCCTTACATTTTTTTTTTCAAATATGATTAAATTGTTCATAAATATTAAAAAAAAAATGTTCATTCAGTTTAAAAAACAATTTGGGCTCCCGACTTCAAACAGACCTGTTTCTAAGTCGGTTTCGGTTCGGTGGAACTTGGAGTTTTGTCGTGAGGTGCGGTGGAAGTTAACGGCTGGGATTAGTCCGAATTTCTCTGAGCACTCAACAGCCGGCCTAGCATGACCGCCACGAGATATCTCGCGGACAAGAGAAGACAAACTAAGATGTAAGATATCTCGATATATTATATCTGGACATCGACAATTTTGATAGAAAAGATATCTCGATCGACAAATATATCTATTTTTGATATTAAAAGTCGAGTTTTAAGTGTAATTGTCATGTTAGACCCGAAAGAAATAGAGCGATAATTCGATTAAAATACTAGAAAACGGTCGACAAAATTTTGTCGCGGTTGTCATGCTAGGCCGGCTGGATTAATAGATACTTGATAGAATAAGACAGTGCTATACAAAATGTATCGCGCTTTCACGATCTCTCAAGTAAGATGGCGATAGTAGTGTCCTGCGTAACAATGGCCCACCGTTTTTACTCAGACACTTTTCATTTTATTAAATGTATTTTATTGCGGTTATAGATTATGTAATCGATGTAATATTTTCATTTTTATCGCGAGTATTACATATTTTAAATTAAATAATTTATAATTATCTAATTTAATCAGGCAGGCTATTTCAATGAAATATAAAAAATGTATTCAATAAAAACATATAATGAGGATCCGTAACGTTTTTAGGTGAGAATGCAGATTTAAAGAGCTAAGAAATCCTTAACATACAGTGCAAAAAAAAATGTTCTACGATAATAATTGACGAAGTTATGACCAAATTACTAGCGAAGTTCACTGAGTGGCCGCCGCGGTTGCTATGACGTCACTGTGACGGTCGCCGCCTCTAAGCCGTATGGCGCGCAGTATTTTCTTTGGTTAATTGTGACTAAATCATTAAGTTTATGTCCGATTTGTGTTTAATTCACCTTTAAACTATGTGTAAATATTATATAGTTCCGAAATGTACAAACACTTATATTAAAATGCCAGAAAAACTACTTTTTAACGTGCCGAAAAATCCAAAACTTCGTAAAAATGATATTCCGTTGTAAGAAGATATGATAAAACTCTACCCTCTGCCCAGGCTACAAGACATTGGTGTGAAGATAGTTTCTATTTACGTACATATATAACTATAACTATTATTTAGTTGATTTGGAAATAAGTTGATACATACTATTACGTGTAGTGTACCTAAGTATTTTCTTATTTTAAGCCTGCTGTATTAATAAAAACGTAACTACTTAATTTTTCTGAGTTTTGTGGATAAACCTACGTTCATACCTACCTATTCCCATTTCTATGTAGGTAATATTCCAGAGTCAAAACAAATGACACAGGGACGTACTCGGGTTAAAAGCAAAGAGTGAATAAAATATTTTATAAGCATTTAATGTATTTCAGTTGGAAGAAGATATGGAAAATTACGTAACATACACTAAATAAAGCGCAAGTAGGTTAAAAAGCCATCCACGAAATAATCTACATATGAATGAACGAAAATATCATTCGTTTATCAAGATTCTATAAGCACTTTATTCATAAGTTCTGAATACGTCCCTGTACCTATACGCTTACATTCATTATTTCTTACACCTACATACGTCCACTTAGACCTAAAAATTACTAATAAGTACCTTCGTTCGTAAATAATAAGCAGCACCCTTACGTTTGAGGTTTCCAACCACGGATTTCAGCGCTAGTGAACTTAGAAATCATTCTAGGTAGCCAAATACCATGAAAGAATCCACTTTTTGAGGGTTATCTGATTGAGCTTGCACAAAACCAGCGTCTAATTTATAAGTACTCATATTATTTATTTATGTTTTATACTTAAAATATCACAAAATTACATTCTAACAGCGTCGTTAAATCGAGAAGTAAGAGCGCCGGTACTAGGCTGCGCTCCGTTCCGTCACAGTGACGTCACACGCTCCCGCGTACATTTACTTCTCGCGGCAGGAACGGCACACTTTTATCACTTAATATCTTCGTAAATAATGGTCCGATTTGGATAATTCAAAAATATATATCATTCTTATGTCATAAAGAATAACGTGGATACTAATTTCATTGAATTTGCTATAACGTTACTGATCCTCATTCAGAAGTCTGCTGTGTTGTTACATGCGGATTGCTAGAACGTTTTGCATGAATGTTGGTAGCATAATATCTATATCTAACGTACATAACGTTGACAGGTTTCTCTGAGGAAGATTAAAAAAAAACTCGCAAATACTTTCCCTTAAAGTTGCTACAAAACGTGTTGAAATCGTAGTATATACTCATACACTTAACATACTTTTTATAAATCAATATTTATATAAATGTAAAATGTTGACAATACTACAAATAATGTTTATCGCACAACTATTATATGAAAGTAGATATTTTTATTACGGTGAGTTTTTATTGCCTATTTTTTTAATTGGTATGTTGTCAGTACTTATGATGTTTTATGGATATGGGTATTACAGCAAACGGTTAGTAAGAATCATATAATATTAGCAATATAGTTTGGGGAAAAAGTTTCTTCGCATTTATTTACAACATTTTTTAATTTCGTTTATTTACATTTACCTAAGGTACCATTTTGTTCGATAACTTTTTTCCATCTTGTAGGTAGGGACATGATCCCATTGCTATAGAAATTTTGGGGCTTCTGATCAAAATACCGCGACAATTGGTTTTGGCAGTCCTCTCGTGATGTTAACCTGACACTGCCTAAAAATTCTGAAGAGACTGAGAGAGCCGAATAATGCTACTTCGATGAAATCATTCTCGTATTTTGTTTACTAAATTTTAATTAAATAAAAAAAAACTCTAACCTTCATTAGGCCTATCCAATGTGTACCACAAGCTGAGTTTCGCAGGATACTCCCGTTGATATCTCTCCAACTCATCTCTCAGCAGTATATCTTGTTCGGTCTGGTTGGCGAACAAGAGTTTCATTACAGTGGAATCATTGGGGTCTTGACATATGTGCCGAATCAGTTGCAACATTGGCGCGATGCCCGTGCCACCTGTAACAATACAATTCTTGTATTCAGGTTATTGACTCCACGCAACGGTCTGCGGGAATTAGCCAATGATATTTAAAATACAACGTAACACATACTAGAATATTATCGATCGTCACTCTTGCATTGCACGCATACAAGATTCAACTAACACATTCCCAAAATATACAGGATCACTCAAACAATCAGACGGGACGAGGGGGACAAAATATAGATAAAGCACATGACGTCTTTATGTAATTAACTATAATAATAAAAAAATATAAACCAGTAGCACCCGTTCACGAGTATGACGCATGGCCAGCCATCCTTCCATCTTTCGCTCATCCATAAGTCTCGGGTTTGATTATCACAAAATCCGTCCATATAACTTTTATTTTGAGATATTCTGATTTTTTACTTTTGAGATATTCTGAATTCGTACGCTGTTTGTACGTTCGTAAGAAATAGATTCGAGAAGCTATAATTATAGCGTTTTAGTAAAGCGCTATATGTATAGCGTTTACCTTAGATATGCCTTATCACGATTGTAGATGGAAAACCGTGAAGTGGATATTGCACGTTTCGGTTTCAGTCTATTGATTTTCGAATTCTCGAAGTAAAATCGATATCAATCAATCAAAATATAAATCGACAACGCACCCTTGACTGAGGTTACTGACCTACCATTAAGTGAACCTCATGTTCGCTTGCGAAATCTGACATAAAAAAAATATAATAATAAATATATTGGTCCGGGAGCCTGCAACGTTTGGAAAGTAAGAATGTCAGCTGCTGACATTCTTACTTTCCAAACGTTGCTGCTGCGTCAGTCAGCTGATTTTGTGATATGTCGTCCATCTTGCTTTTTCGGTTAGAGTCAGGGCTGTCTGGCAGGCGATAGCGGTTGCGTTCGTTTGTGCGCATCCAATCTGTCAGGTGATAATCCTGGATTTTAAAAGCATTTTAAGACGCGTAATTTTTAAGCCATCAAAAACATAAATTGTAAAAAAGGCCAAGTCTTGCAACTCAGTTCTTCTATCGTAAAAAGTTGTGAGATCCATATAGGTAATACCAAGTCGGTCAATTTATTCAGTCTCTACTGAAGGATCCTTCTGTCTTAAGTAATTACATAATAAGCTAACCTAACAATATCTTATAGTGATCATATTATCAATATCCATTTTAAAAATCTTTGATGTTTAAAATAAATAGATTGGCTCGGCTATCGCATGAAATCACAATGTATCTTTTTTTATTTTATTAAAAACATAATGTATCTCACAAGTAATACATATTATATTAAATTAGATTGTTTAGTGCGATTGCCAAGTCAATCTTTTTATTTTAAACATCAAAGGTTTTTAATATTGGCATTGATATGATAACTATAAGATATTGTTAGGTTAGCTTATTATGTAATTACTTAAGACAGAAGGATCCTTCAGTAGAGACTGAATAAATTGACCGACTTGGTATTACCTATATGGATCTCACAACTTTTTACGATAGAAGAACTGAGTTGCAAGACTTGGCCTTTTTTACAATTTATGTTTTTGATGGCATCTCATTTCTTTTTGTAGATAGTCCTTTTCTTAGTTTATATGGATAAGAATTAATACAAAGCTATGGATAACAGTCTGATTTTGATCGGCATTTTTATCAACTTTTTAATGTAAAAAAGTAGTTATAGTGACATAACTACAATAGTTGGACATATGGTCTTGTTAAGTTTTTTGTAGATTTTGATATGTTCTATAATATTGTAGGCGTTTTTTTGTTCTATCATCAATACATTCCGCAGCACATGCGATGAAAGACATTTTATGGCAAATTTTTTTACACCTTGGGTTGTTTTTAGTAGGGATTTCTAAGGATCTCTATTTTTTTCTAGTAATAATAATGTATACTCAGTGATAATGTAGCTTTCTAACGGTAAAAGAATTTTTAAAATCGGTCCAGTAGTTTTTAAGTTATTCATTACATACAAAAATACAAAAAAAAATTGTATATCTAGAAAACTGGACCGAAATTTCAAAATATTGTAGTTTTTCCTTGATTTATAGACTAAACACTAATTGTATTCTAAATTTCAAGTTTCTATATCTGCTAGAAGTGCCTTAGAGTTTTGATGATCGGTCAGTCAGTGAGTGAGTGACAAATTATCAAATTTTGACTAGTTATAATTCTTAAACTACTGGTTCAAACAGAATGATATTTGAAATATACCGAGATTATACAATGCCTGCTTAGTGACTGAAAATTCAGGATTCTAGTTTTATCCACAACGAAGTTATAGGGGGTCGAAAATGGCCCGAACTACTTCGAGAAAAGTATAGTACGGCCGTGCCGCTTTTTGCTCGACTTGGCGGGGGCACTACCGTGCCCCCAGATTTTTTGTTTTTAAATAAGTCTACCTGACATACTTTTTTTATTGCCAGACATTTTTGACATTGCTAATTATGTGCCATACGCGATTTTTTATTTATTTTTTATAAAAATTTCAAAGTATTTTAGAATGTCTGTAATTTTAATATTATGTTATTTAAAGATAATAAAAGCTTGAAATTAATTTGCCAGACATTAATTCGGTTGTTAAACCTTGAAAATAAAATAAAAAAATCATGAAAAGTATTGCAGTACGAAGCTAGCAGTTCGAGAGAGACAGTTGGAGAATAAGACAGAGAACCATTGAAATTTTAAGATTAAATTATAGTAGGTATAATATATATATATATTATATATATAAAAGATAAAATTAAATATATAAATTTGTACTAAATGATGGTAAGAAACACCTCCGTTACTAAGACTTTTCCTTCTGCTACCATTCTTACACTCTAAAATAGAACAGTACGGCATAGTTACGAAAAAAAGTAATTTTATGACTCGACCGACTCAACGCAGTATGAGAAATGTCTGGCAATAAAAAAAGTATGTCAGGTAGACTTATTTAAAAACAAAAAATTAAAAATTACGCGTCTTAAAATGCTTTTAAAATCCAGGATTATCACCTGACAGGTTGGATGCGCACAAACGAACGAAACCGCTACCGCCTGCCAGACAGCCCAGACTCTAACCGAAAAAGCAAGATGGACGACATATCACAAAATCAGCTGACCTAAAATTCTTTCTCGAAAACGTTGGTACCTCCTATACTATATAAATTGAATTCGTTTTTAATTTGGGATAGAAAGAAATCATGCATTTTGACGGGCATTGGCGCGTTCGGTAGAACACCTGCCGTGCGCATTTTTATAGTTTTCTGTAAGCATGTTTTCCCCACGTCTGGTAACGTCGGGCATTGATCGGGTGGGAGGAATATCGAAATTCCGAACGGGTAACGAACCACCGTTCATAGATGGAAAAACCGTGAAGTGCACATTGCGCGTTTCAGTTTCAGTCTATGGATTTCCGAATGCTCGAAGTAAAAAGTAGGTCAACAGCACATCATTGACTGATGTTCTGTGCCTGAGATATCACCTACCATCAAGTAAACCTCATGCTCGTCCGTCGATATCTAACATAAAAAAATATATATTCAAGATCGCCACTTGTATAATATATAATAATTATATAATGAAGATAAAATTGTGGTATATCTAAGAAAAAGTTACTAATCATGATGATAAAGCATATCTTAGGTACTCTATACAGTAAAAAATAAATAATGACATTATGTAATCTGTTATCACAAAACTACCAACACACAATACCATGACTATATTAAATTATTTTCTCGGCATTAATTAGGTATATTTACAAACGTTTTATCCGAAGACTACAGACAGATTAGCCCACACAATGTAAGACTTTTTTTTTAAATTCCACCCTTTCGGATTATTGTATCAATGTCAGGTGATACCTCAACCACAATTTCTTTTATCAAAGACATATTATCTGCCTATAATTTTATTTTTACTTACATCATTTGAAATGGTTCAGGCTTTTCCGTTTACTTAACTTTCACTCATTCCAATGTTCAAAATGAACTCTATGGATAGAGCAGGGTCATTGACATCAATGACCCTGCCAGTCACATTTCATAGTTTTAACAAAAAAAAATGAAACACACAAAATAAAATATTATTCTTATACAAGTTAAGTATAAGACACATTTTTCTCACCTGCAATCATGTTAAGTTTCTTCACAACAACCTTGGTTGGTGGGTCTTTTCTTAACTTTTTGATGAGGAATGTGCCATTTCCAGAATACTGTAGTCTACCAGAGGGACCTCTTACATCAATTGTATCACCAATTTTCATACTTTCCAAGTGCTGGGACATTTTTCCTCCATCGGGGAATTTTGGATGTACATTTTTGAAGTACACCTATAAAGAAGCATAATATCAAAAAAGGTCAAGTCGTCTCCTATAAAAAACCTCGAATATATAATATGTTATCAATTATTGTAAATCAGAAAATTTATGAGCATAATTATTCAATATCACTTCATTGACAACATAATTTTTTTTATCTATTTTTTGCATTACAATGAATTTTTACATTTAACTTAATATAATAAGGATAAAAATATGTTCGAAGTAATTATTTAAACATTCACACACCTTAATAACCAAATCCACATATCCCTTTTCTTCATCACTGGAGACAGGTGTGTACGCTCTGATGACGAGATCATCTTGTAATTTGACAGACAAGTGTATATGCTGTCCAATTGGCAAACCTATAATTGTTGACATATTACAATGTCAGGGTATTGTCATAATCTGAAGCCCTACAAGGGGTTTTTAATCGATATTTAGGGGTATTTGAAGTTGGTTCTAGGGGAACATTTTGTAGGAGTTGGCATCACTTGGCCCTAGTACTAAGATTATTTAGCTACCTTAGCATGAACAACATGTTAGAAAGAATTTGTATGCAATTTTATGTTAATGATTATAATTAAATGTTACTACCAAGTAGTATCATTAATCATAGTGGTTATCATAACTGTATTGTTTGTAACGTGAACGAAATGAAAAATTATTTAATGTACACCAGATAATTAAAAAAGAGAAAAAAAAGCCAAGAATTTCTACAATTTGCCTTATTATTTCAGTAATTTTTCAGAGCAAGTACGTTAGGAGATTGATAGGCCTCATGCACTTATCTAAATAAATTAAAATAATAAAACTCTCTAAAAAGTAAAGCAAACTGAAATGGAACTTGTTATGTGATAAATTATAAAGGAAAAAATAAAATAAAAACGATTAAAATGTGAAACTCAAACTCAATAATATGTTTTTCAAATTAACATTTAAATAAAATAAAATATATATTTCAATATACCATACCAGTACAGATGTTAAATCTACCAAGAAAAGTGAAAACATAAATGAAAAATAGTCATTATAATTTTATGCTGATGATTTTATCCCATGTCATTCAAGTTGAAGATTATTATATAAGATCAAGGATATAATTAATATATTAATACTACAAAAAATACATCAGAATTATAATGTTATTTCAATGATTCCAAGGTTTCAGATATTACTATTAGGCAAATACTTATAATTTAATACTGTTGATAATAAGACAGAGAGAGAGAGACAAAGTTAATCAGAATAGAAATATATTATTAAGTTATATTGCCGGTTCCGGAGAACAAAATGATAATTGCCATATAAATGTAAAGCAGTTATCATTTTGTTCTCCGGAACCGGCGATATGTGTTATGAAATAACAGAAAACTGCAGGAACAGGGCAAAACTTTTTTGATTACTGTTATGGCATACTTTATAATATAGAGAAAATTATCAAACTCTCTTTTCAGGAGAAGTGAAAATTCTAAATTCAAAAGTGTTAATACAATTTTATTGTGAAGTTTTTGATTTTATAAAAAGAACATAACAGAATTTAAATTAATTATTTAAATGTCAAATTTTTATTTAATTACATAAACTAGATACAAATTAATTTTCATTAATTATTGACATTTTTGTAATAGTATCCAGTTGGTAAACTTACCTAGAATGTGATTGGGAGATGGAAGACCAAATCTGAACCGCCTTGTATCATGGCTTATTTCTTCTCGTTCAATCAGAGGTAATGCATACTTAACATTAGGGTCTACTAATGTAACAGGATTTTTTTTCTTTGATGGTTTAGATTTTCTTCCCCACAAGCAGTTAGCTAAAACTGTTGCTAATACTACCACAGCTGTCACTCCAGCTATAATAGGTACAACCTAAATTTTTTAGAATTGGTTAATACAATTGTTTCCTTTTTAAAATGTGATAAAAAATATCTACAAATATAGTGAATACATTGTAAAAATAACCTAAGATCAAGTAAAATAATACTACACACTGGAAATCTCTCATAAGTTTCAGTAAGGGCCACTTCCAAATCACTCATCGTGCAACACACAATATGAAACACAACAGCTACAAGTTACTATTGGTAATGAAATGCTTACTGCATTGAAGTTTGATCAAGTGAACAAAATACTTAACACAAGTGTGAACTGAACCTTGAACTTTACTATCTTGATTTAATTAAATGATCATTGGGGAGAAGGTAGGAACTATTTAGCTGTAGACATCAGTTGGCACAACACGAAAATTAAATATTGAAATAAAATCGAGACATAATTATTAATGTCATGAAATTAAATTACACGAAACACAATAGTAATCAGTAGGTACATACCACAGACATAGTAAAGGATAAATAATTCTTTCAAGAAACACACATTACTTATGATGTTTTATAAATTCTTACCTCTCGTCCTGTTTAATCAAAAGATATAAAAAAGTGATAAGGGTGATTCATAATCTATATTATCGAAATGATTATTTAATCGCTCCAGTAGCAAGGTAATACCTACATATTCAAAAATGGATTCTAACCTATGTACCTAATTATTGATAGAACAAAATAGAAAATTAATGGTAATTCGAAAAACTTACAATTCTGGGGTTATAATTCGCAGTCATGTTTTCATGTATTATCTCATACTCTTCAAGATTATATTATAACCACGACACTGAACACGGAGGTTACGTAAATAATGTAATATTATTATAATTTGTTAAGACTTCTGTCTGAAACGTTTTAGAGATTAGAGAACGTCTGTGAATAGGGCGTTGAAGAAATTGAAGAATTCTATTAGTTTATTTTGTTGAAGACGTTAATCTTTATAGAATAACAATAATATTCTAGACTGAAATATTGAATCTTAAAATTCATCTCATTTAGTAACTAACGTTTATGAGGTCATTGGTAATATATTTGCATTTTGCATTTCAATAAATCAATTTTCCTCTTTGTAATATCTTAATCTTAATTTGTAGATTTTTATTATTTGGCTATTTGCTGTATTGTAGTGTTGCCAACTTTATTTTTACGAATCCACCAAATGTGGCCTCCGGACCCACCAGAAAACCCCTAACTCGGGGGTGCAAAGGAAGATAATACTATTGAAATTTAAAAAAATATCCAGTATAGTACCATCATCATGGGATCTTGTAATAAACATAATCAAATCTAACAACAAAAACAAACAGACCATTTAGTAACATACTAATTAGTTTATATTCTGTGTATTGAAATAACAGCAATTCAGATTAATATACAGAGTGTGCGTTCACACGAATACTAGCAGCGCCGTGGTGGCTAGGGTAAGAACTACTCTTACCTCAGAAAAACCTATATCTTTTATAATAGGTATAATATTAGTAGGTATTATAATATTATTTAAATAATAGGAATTAAATTAATATTTTTTACTATTTAAATTACATAATATAAAACAATGATATTGCTTAAATAAATCATTTATATTTTTAATTAATAAAGTTTTTTACATTGTAATATTTCATAACAAGTACATATAATGCCTTCAAGACTTCTAAAACCTGTCTCTCCCGTGACCATAACAGCTGTAAAGCATTCGAAGTGACGGGAACTAAATATCCAAATAAATCCGCGAAATAATCCAAAAAGATAGTTAATTTAAATATATGTTCTTTCCTAACTAGAGTATTCATGTAAATCGTATTAGTGGTTGAATATCGCACCACTAACTGAAGTAATCTAATCCATTAGCCACTAAAACCAATATTTCTAAAAGGCAAGTCTAAACCACAGATCTAGTGGAAAATCCTATGAGTTGGCAACACTGTCTGTATTGCCAGCTGTGTCTTGTCAAAAATGGATAAAAAGTATCATGTAAGAAATTAAAAATTAATTCTACAAATTTCGCAAAATCACCTAAAAGTAACCGTTCGAGTCTTGTAACTGTAACTGTAAGAAATAACCTGAAGGAGTTAAAAATCACCTAAAAGGTTACAAAAGCAACCTTCTGGTATCGCGAGGGTATCGCAGATTATTATTTGACTACATAAGTAAACAAATACGCGATGCGCCGCGCAATTGCGTCAACTCACTGCGCAGGATGAGTCAATTTACTCGTTCAAAATGTGTTGGCGCACGGTGCAGGACACCCTGTCCTGTTGAAAGAGACTTCTCAAGGCGTTGTATTGCCAGACGAAACTTAAAAATCCATTTTAATAATCCCATTTTGTTGAGTCATGGTTTAAAAAAATGATTAATCGCAAAGAGCCGGCGCACTACACTGTGCCTGAGGTACTGAATTAACACAAGGAATTTCACTGACTTACTTATGTAGTACATAGTACATAGGTACTAACAAGCAACAGTGTTGCCACCTTGATTGCAAAAGTGCTAGAAAGTGCTAAAAATTAAACATGGCGTTAATTCAACAACTAAAGACAACACAAAACGACGTTTTAAAAGACGACGACTACTTTCAAAAAGTTACAAAAACAAATATTAGCCTATCAATATTACAAATTACAATTAATAAAAATTGTGATTACATACTAAATAACTCGATTGATAATAATGAGAGAAAAATAAACACTTGGGGGATAATAGGGTAAATAGGGTTAAACTAAACTAAAGGCCGGCAACGCATCCTCAAGACCCCTGGGATTGCAGATGTCCATGGGCGGCGGTAGTCGCTTACCATCTGGTGAGCCTTCTGCCCGTTTGCCCCCTCTAATATAAAAAAAAAACTAAAAAAATACCGTTAGAGTGAATGGTTATGAATGAGATTGACCGAAATTTATGCTGCATGGCGTGCATTATTTTATAACTTAGTAAGCGCGGAAAAAGGGCTAGGCTGCTCTTTCCGTTAAATCATAAAAAAGGAGTTCATCTACATATTTTTTTTTAGATCTAGCTCGAAAAGGACTAAGGTGGCGAAACTACATACTAAGTTTTAAAGAAAATTATTATTATATACTTCAGAGCTGTCAAGATCAACCCCTGGAGACAATATCTGAATGATATGAATTATGAAGAGCATAATATGCTCTGCGAACCTAGGGATCCCGTAAAGGCGGAAATTGACATATCAGTATAAGCAGTAAAAAGAATTTGTCTCTTCATAATTCAAATTTTACGTAAACCTTTTTCGATGATGCCAGGATATAAGTATGTATGTTATATATATTATACATATATTGTAGTATGGACAGCGAACTTAAATATAAAATAAAATAAAGAAAACGATATTTTAAAGGTGACACTTATTTAATATTTTAAGTACCTATCTAATACATTTTGTTCTCGTCAGTCAATAAATAATAATAAATTTAATAAAATTACATTTCTAGTACTTGCCTTAAAGTAGGTACTATTACTAGACCTACCTAGTACCTACTTGAGTATGTACTACAACTATATACCAGAGTAGGCACTAGGTCACAGTTAAGTGGCAGTTGGCACTTATGATGTGGCTCGTAACATTATTGAATATAACGTCCAATTTCATAAATAAGGTCCATGTTGCAAAACGTTATTCAAGTCGATAACTTTTTTGAGAACTGTCAAATTTCTACACCTAGATAATCTTAACAAGAAGGTACTCAAACAAGATTCAAACCAAGATTTTAGATTATTTTCAATATATAATAATTTATATACATGTTTGCTTTTTTATATACTATGTACATATTTGAACCTTTTCTTATTTGCAATATATATAAAAATATATAAAAAACCTGTATATTTTAATAAAAATTGATTAAAGCTATTTGACAAATATAATATTTTTTTTATAACAGAGTTCTTATAACAATTGACAATGTTCTTCAATAGGGGAAGAGGGAGGCCAAAAAAACATGAATTGACTGTGTGAAGAATGATATGTGTTTGAGAGGTGTGACTCTATGGCGAGTGAAAGAAGAGAATGGAATAAGAGAACATACTGCGACCCCAAATAAAAAAAGTGAAAAGGGCAGGAAGAAGAAGAAGGAGGTTCTTATAGCAACGTTCGTCTAACAATTATTTCTTTTCTCATTGTCATACTTAACTACGATTATTGATGAATGTGTCGTAGGAAATAATTACGGTTGAACTAATATTTTGACTGGTTTTCAAAAACCATCTGAGATTGTTTGTTTCCCAAGGTAATTAAAATAAGATTATTTTCATTATTCTGCGGGGTATTTAATTTTATTTTATACTTTTTGATATAATATAGTAGATTCAGGGTATAAGGTAGGTATGTGGGCTAATAAAGCCTAAGTCAAAAAAAAATATTATACACTCAATAATATACACTCTACGCTACGTACGCTGGTAGTTAATACTTATATAGGTAGCGCCTTTCATAAAAAATATGCACAATTTATAATAGTCGTCAGTTATGAAGAAAATAAGTTATTGTAATGCTTTTTCCAATTCACAATGTCTAGTATTGAAAATATCAATATTATCTAGTAAGTACTAATCTGGATAGGATATTATTCTTCACACCATCAGTCTACCTAGTTCACTCGATTTACTGCTGTTAATAAATATGAAACATGAGCGCACAAACGTTAAAAGTGCCATCGTACCACTATAAGTAGGCTAGTAGTAATAGATTGTTGAAAAATCTACCCTTAAGTATCTTATAAATTCATCGTTAGGCAACTGTCAATTCTTCAAGTAGTGTTAATTATTTCCCTAACGCTTTGCGTAACTCCTGTTACTAGAACAAATAGTCCAAAAACAATTAAAAATACATCTTTATAAACGACGTAATTGTACTTTCCAAGGCCTCTTTCCCATCGGAATATTAAGTCAATAAGTGAAGGTGCTATTAATCCCAGGAATGAGTAGAAAAAAGCTCCTTCCAGTCCAATAACTTGCTCTAAGCGTGGCAGCGTTGCTGCCCCAGCCACTGGAAAGATGGTAAAATTATAACTAAATTAAAAAGTTTCTGGGAGTAATACAAGTTTTTTTATGTTAGATATCGACAGACGAGCATGAGGTCCACTTGATGGTAAGTGATACCTCAGCCACAGAACATGTCAATGATGCACTGTCGACCTACTTTTTACTTCGAGCATTCGGAAATCCATAGACTGATATATTATGTAGTATGCACTTCACGGTTTTACCATATATGCACAGTGGTTCGTTACCCAGTCGGAATTTCGATATTCTTCCCACTCGATCAGTGCCCGAAGTAATTTATTATTATTAAGCATTCATTGTTAGTGTTTCTGTATTAGTAGGTATACTTTGTTTAGGTACTGGATAGATAAGAAACAACAATTATTATAATGTTCTTATAGTTCTTACTATGTATAGGGTTACTATATAGAATCAACAACAAGCATCATGTAACTTATGCAACTTATTAAGGTATGTCTAGTCAGACTGTCAGACAGTAACTTGAGAAGTGACCAAGCAAGAGTTGTTGGACTTGTTTGGTTGACATTTTGGTTAAATAATACCTATAATTTACAATATTTCTGGTTAGGTCAGTATTCGGTTTTACGTGGAAAAACTTTTAGCTTTTTTATGTTTTAAACTGTCAATTTAAGTGTTTTTCGTGATTATTATTTTAATACCACAAAAATAATGAAATGTTGCATTAATTACATATATCAATAATTATAATGTTGAAGATGTCAAAATTGATTAATCATTTTATTTACAACTGGAATATTCCCGCTGAGCAGATCTGTAATCCTAAATGCGATTAGTCAAAGGTAAATGTTGTTATTGTTATGTATAGGTAAGTAGGTACATACCTGTCAGTATAGCAAATACAGCTCTCATGATAGCTTGTGCATAATTATGGTATTTTTGTGTCACACGAGGTTTTATATTACGCCATACAATTTCCATAGGAACGTAAAATTGCAGAATGTATGTAAAGAATATAGCTAAGGTGATGAATACTTTTGCCATAAGTGCTGGTCTGGAATTCAAAATAATGCTTGATTATTATTTTAATGTAGTAAATATTGTCTTATTAACGAGAGTATCACACATTTAAATGAAAACACTTTTATCGCATTTCAGAAGACGTACGTCAGTCGTCAGTGTGCTTCTGACTACGAAAGCTGTAACTCACTCAAAATCTGTGAATAATGAATTAATTGATATTTAATTCGATATTTCTTTATTTTTTCATTTAAATTAATTCATTATTGGATCCTAATAATTAGGATTAGTATTTGAGTAATTTTAAATTATTTTTTGGGAGCTAATCTTTTTTATTCAATTTAGTAATCCTCTTTTAGATTTTTAGGGATTGAAACACACACACGATTTAAATTAAAAATAAAAAGTCATTATTTTAAGACAATTGCAATCTTATATTAATTTACTTACATTTCTTTTGTAGGTAAATTTAATGTTATGCTACCAGCAGCATCCTCTCCATACTTTAAATATCCCAAAATGCCCATGATCATGTAAAGTAGAACTACAATCGTCATAGTGATATTAAGTACACCTGGACATCCAAGAAAATGTTGGGGTTTTGCCATTGTATTTTCTACGGGTAACACCACTCCGATACCTTCCATAGCAAATATTACAGTCCTGAAATAAAGTTTTTATTGAGATTTTTAGTTAAAAATATTTTTTAAAGATTGCGGCGTTTTTTTTTGATATTGAAATATTTTCAATCTAAAAGTTTTTTAAAAATTGAGGAGCAATAAAAATCTTGATAATATTTGATTGAACTTGATGTTAGTCTTTATATTATTCCTCCGAGGTAGGTACGCTCTTTGCTGTTAGCACCGGAAGTTTTCCGCCACTCGGATAAAAGAGTAAAAATAAATTAGATAATAATTTGATATAGTTACACACATTTGTATTTAGTTTAGTTTTAGATCCTGAAGATCTGCATATTGCATGTTTCGGTTTCAGTCTATGGATTTCCGAATGTTCGAAGTTAAAAAGTAGGTCGATAGCGCATAATGATGAGTCAACTTATGTTCTATAGCTCAGGTATCCTACCATCAAGTGATCATGCTCGTCTGTCGATATCTAAATTCAAAAAGTTAAAACTTACCCAATAAATAAAGGCAGGCGTTCAATTCCTATGGATTTTGGTTTTGAATCAAAATCGGGAAATTCGTCACAAATATAGTAAAGGCATATAAGAAACGTTAGCACCAACAATATATTGGCAAAACCGGAGAACGGTGCTATGTATTTGAGGTTTTTGATTTGTGTAAAAATTAATATTGGGACTAGAAACATCAGACAATACATTGTTTTATTTAAGCTGTTGTCTTCGTAATAAAAGTCGACGATCTGAAAATATTTAAGTTCTATTAGTAAAACATTATTTTTATATTAGGGGGATATTGGATATATGTAGTCTGTAGGAACTATTTAGTAATATAATATATAGTATGCGTACTTTATATTGCAAAAAAGTAATATATGCTTTTCTTATACATATAAATTAAATTGAATATTAGACAGAATATTCATTCATTCGAATAATTATAAAGACACTTTACCATAGGTACTATTGTGTTCATGGTTATGGTTAAATACCTTATTTCAGATTTTTTTTTATCTCCATTATTCTTACAGTAAAAATGATAGCTACCTAATTTACTATGGGAGTTGAACCGAAATAATAAAGGTTTTTGCTAAAATTCTTTCGTTTTTAGTCATATTTACTGAACAAATTAGTGTGGTAAGTAGTGTGCCTATATTATTCTTTAAAACTAATATCATGGTATCTCTGTCAGACACGTACGTATTAAGAAAAAAATATCGGTTTCAGTCCCTGATTTAAACATAAACAAAGTTGTTGCTAATGTGTTTGCTGCTAAAATGTCTTGAGAAGTATTCCGGGAAGTATTATGCTAGCTGTTAACACTACTTATATATAAATGTTATGTTGTCTATCATCCAAAATACCTGTTGAACAGAGTCGACGAGTAAGATGACATAAACAGCGCAGGCGCCAAGAATTGTGAGAGCCATCGCCCAGTCTATAAATATCCTAGAACAATACACAAAAATATTGTTAGTAAAAAAACAATATAAAATTACATGTTTCTGAACGTGTATTGTGATTTTATTAATTTGACATTGACTGAATTATTATGTGTGCCTCGGGCACCATAAGAAGTTTATGAACTACATTCGAAGATTATTTTTATCAATACTTAATTGATTTGTTCTCGTTTAAATATCGCTATCTCTATTAATATTAGACGAACAGCTATTATTCATTAACACTAGAACTACCAACCGGTCAATATGACCGGTTTCACAAGATTTTTACTAAAAACCTTACTTTTTATTTTTTGAATATGTCATGACTTTTTCTAAATATATTATGTATTCAATAACACCATACATTTTTTTCCCTCTCACATATATTTCTTGAGTTACCGGTTGGTAAAAATAGATACATACAACAAATGTTGGTAGTTCTAGTGTTAACTAAGGCATTTTTCACACTGGTACTGATACTTGACACGAGGGAAATATTCGAGAGAAAGGCTATTTGGATTTAATCAAATAGATGAATTAACAAATTCCAAAAGTTGACACTGTGGCCTATAGAAAAACAGTGATGTCCGCTGCGGTTTCCCTGATAATAAAATGTAATAGGTCGTCAGCACATTATTGATCAATGCTGTATCACAATCATCAAGTACAACACACAAGCCACAAACACAACTTTGTTTGATTGCTTTGAAGCGTTAAATTTTCGTCTCTAGAATCACTTAATATTAAGATAGGTACTTGTTCTTTAAACATATATTTTATAAGGGTTTTAAGTAAGTACCTTTCAACTACATAGAAACAACACCGCAATATAACCTCCGTACCTATAACTTATGTTGGTTAAAACCAGTCAAGAGTGAAATGCATTCTGCGAAGATTTTTATAAAGGCTACTAAAAATTTCTAAAAATATTCGAAAGCGAAAGCGATGTAAAGTAAATAAAGATATATCTTTACTGATATTATAAAGAGGAAAAATTTGTTTGTATAATTTAACTCAAAAACTACTCGACCAATATTAAAGATTCTTTCACCGTTAGAATCTTCACCGAGTCATTCTTCATGCTATCTTTATGTCCAGAAATTATTAGGGATACCTACTAAAACTTGAATAATGTAACCCAAGGTGTAAAAGAAAAGGTTGTAGGGAGTAATTTCTAGAATTACTGAACCGATTTTAAAAATTCTTTCACCAATAGAAAGCTACATTATTAGCGAGTAACATTTTTTTTGTGTATAGTATATCTACACCGCACCCGTGCGACGCTGGGGCATGTTACTAGTTAAATATACGTTTACGAATTTAAGACTGCAACAGACAAATATACATGGTATTTTATACCCCATTCTTATTGCTATATTATATTTTATTATTATACCTGCTTGCTACAGAGATCTTCCGTAACTGACGTGGTCCTGTCGCAAATACTGCTTCGACTGTTTCTGCATATCCAAGGGAAGGCACTTTTGATACTCTCGAAACATCTTGTGATGTTTTAACCTAGATAATTACATAAATAATTAAAGTTAAACGACAACTTAGCCCCTTATGTTCCGATGGGTCGCGTGTTCGAATTCCGTCTGATATGAGTCGGAGGAATATCAAAATTCCGACCAGGCAACGGACATCTTTCATGAATGAAAAAACGCGAAACATGCTCCATGTTGCGCGTTTCGGTGTCAGCGTATGGATTTCCGACTGTTCGAAGTAAAAATAGATCGAATTCGCATTGATTTATATTATGTGGCTAATGTATCACATACTGAAGCCTTACCTGATCGTAGGATCTGACCATCATATGGTCTGACCATCACTTACCTTTACGGTACACAACCGCCTATCGTGTTCAAAGATGATCAGCAAAGCACCTGCTATGCTGATTGTCTTTGAAGCTGACGCTTCACGTCAAATAATTTATTGATATTTAGAAAATCATACCAATTTCTCTTTTTCTCAATAAATAAGCAATCTAACTCACCAATAAATAAACGCAATGTGTACAAATGTATCCTAAAATGATTGTGCCAAAGATGCCGACGATTGATCCGGCATTTTTAAAAGCTGCAGGCATTGCCAAGATACCCGAACCTAATGACGACTTCAACAGGTTTGCAAATGATCTAATATCTCTGCAAATGAAAACATATTATTTATCTATTATTATTATTGTTTTCTACGTCACACACTCTGTGGCACCAGAGGGCCTAGCAAGAACAACTTGCGAAAAAGTATTCGAATCATTGAGCGGTCATTTGTATGCAAATGATTTCTCATACATCAGAATGCTGCTTGACATTGCTGATGGACGATTTGAATACATTTTCGATAGTAATTCGTGCTAGGCCCTCTTGTCACCAGTGGTATTTCCAAAACGATACGACTTAGGGACCTTTAAAAAAGGGCCTAGTCTTTTCTTAAAGCTCGGCAACACAAGTCTGCTTATATTGCAGATGTCTATGAGCGCCGGTGATCACTTAACATACTACTAGGTCAGCCGACAGCCCTTTTCTCCCATTCCATAAAATAAATACAGACTGAATTTTGCAGAACAATAAGATGTCATATAACTGAAGTCTAATGCCTTAATTCGTGATATCCCTTAATATAGGTATTATTTGCAGTCGTATGTATATTGCATTGTTCAAAGTAACAAAGCATAGAAATAGCTACTTTGTTTTATATATTCTTCTTTATTGTAATACATATGCATATAATATTACTGGAAAAACTCGTTAGGTACTGTTAAATGACTGACATGACATACATGCATGTACAACTGTGATGTTAAAATGTTGTTTTGTGTCAAGTATTTTATACTTATATACTATGTATGTAGTATAAAAAAAAGTATATGAAGTACTTACGAATTTGGATGTTCTAATTGTCGATTCTGAAAAGGCTCATAGTATCCATTTTCTTCAATAGCATTTTCTTTACATTTTGTATTTATTGTATTAACTGATATCGTCGATGGGAAAATTCCATTTTCTGTTATGACTGCCCTAGAAACAACGAAATTGGGTTAATTCAAAATAACTTGCGTCTGCGCAGATACGCAGAACATATATGTAGAACAACTGACAAAATCACGAGATGTCATTCGCCTCCAAATTAAATCCTAACAGCGGCCGCGTACTGAAATTATAATCAAAATTGAGAGCTATTCAAAATTATCCTTCAGGAAAGTGACAGCAATACTTTTAAGTAAATCGTAATGTTGATTAGTGTTTGAGTAATCGGCCCTTAGTGGCTTCAATATACCTAAGTCATTTAAGCGATATGAAGGGCCCTTGGGGTTTTAGTGGGTATGGGGATCATTACACTTTCCAGCCTCGACCCTATAATCCCTGACTCACTTTATCTTGCCCCTGCGCGAGATCATGAAAACGGATATCCCAAGTAAAAAAAGGCTTTAATTGTATTATGTAGATCTATGAGCAAAATCATTACAGTAGTATATTATACAGTGTGTAGTAGATTAGTTCCACGTGAAATTACTAATTAGCCTTTTGACGAGTAGTTAGGCCACGACATAGCTGGAATATATCAAATTGAAAACTTACAATCGATGTTTGTCTACCTTCTACATATACATACATAAACATTTCCTACCTCTTTATTATAAGTGTAGATTATTAGTGGTTAGTTGGCCAGACCTCAGATGGACCAGTTTAACCAGTTTAAATATAATTGCCATAAGAAAATTTCGATAAAGCGCGTGGTCGTAGTTTGCGCATCATATAATAAAAACATTTTAAGTACCTTGAAGATCAGGTATTTTAATTAGGAACATATACAAACATATCGCATCTATGTATATTTTTCCACGTATCGATGATTGAACTTAATGTTTTATTGTAATAACTGTTTTAATAGATTTTTAACAATATACTCTACACACGTGTTTCACAAAAGGTCACGTTTAGTTCTTTGTCGTATAAATAGACACGTCTCCACGAAACGAAATGGAGTAATTGTTGATATTTTTAGGGTTCCGTACTCCGTACCAAAAACGGAACCCTTATAGGATCACTTCCTTGTCCGTCTGTCTGTCATTCGGTCTGTCAGGTTCTTTCTTAGGTACCCTTTTTCTCAGGTACCCATGGAGGTATCAAGTTGATAATATAATCAGGTCTGCAATCCCTTGCAGCAGTGAAAAAAACTTCAAAGTCGACAATCAAAAGATACGGCCTTTTATGATCCGTCTATGCCGTATATTTTGGACACTGGCAAGGTAATCAAAATCTATAGGGTACTTCCCGTTGACATGAAGCAAAGTCATGTAGCACAATTAAAGGAAAAAAACCGTAAATGTGTAGTTTTTTTTTTATTGGGAAAATCTTAACTTTACTAAAAGTGTGTACGAAACCCTTGGCGCGCGAGGCCGACTAGCACTTGGCCAGTATTTTTAAGATAAAACACTTTGCAGATGTTATCTAGTTATTTAAAAAAATCCCTATCTAATCTTCAATCTCTGAATATACATACAAATACGCCTATTTTCCATAAACTATGTATAAAATAGGTGAAAATTAATATGTTTTAAAATCAGTCCCCTTTCCCGCCCCTACAATCTACCGCCCTAGGATCAAACGTACTCAGCCTGCTAGTAAATCCGCCACTAAATATATCTGACTATATCTCTGATCAACAGCTGCATGATAGTCCATTTTTGTCTGCTTTTTAGTTTTTATCTATCATTAAACATTACTGCATGCGACTGTCACGTGAATTATACTTGTATTTACTTTGGTTTTATTTAATTTATCTGAATTGTACCTCATGAATTAAGATACTAGATAAGAATATGATTAAGAAAAGTCTCACACACTTTTCCCTTGAAACTTTATCGGAGTATTTCTTCTTAGTATTCATATGGTTTGTTATTAATAAAATTAATCGGTAAACGAAATAGTGTAGTAACAGTTTTACTATTGGTTAGAGTTACAGCGAAACGATATTTAAATCATATAACATAGCATCTTACCAAAAATACGCGAATATTTGTAACCAAGGCGAATTCAGGGTGATTAAACCATAAGAAAGCAAGTCAGCCTTAGACTGGAGACCCTGCCCGTGATCATGTTTGCTGGAAAGCATTCGAAACGTCGGGATAAATAATCGCGTTTTAATCCGGTAAAAGTTATTTTATTTAAAAGCCCTAGAAAGATCTACAGAAAGGCCCACAACAAGAATTCTTTCTTCTTCTGTCTTCTGATCTGGGGCCTACCGGCTACCGCCATCTCTGAAAGCAGTATTATTACGTAGTTCCTTAACTATAGAGCGAGACAGAGCTAAACAAAACGTATCATGCTGTCACATTCTCTCGTAAGGCAATAATACTGTATAGCTGACTTATTTCGTATGTAAATAGCGCAGTAGATACATACATATCCGAGATTCAGTTTGTATTAACATAATAAAATGGCTTAGGTGCGTATTCATACACGTGAGTCATATTTGTTTTAGTTTTAGTCATTGTCAAACTATTTTTACTTTATACAATTTTGACATATTTTTTTAAGTATTTTTGGTAGATTACATCGATTCATAATAGTTAATTTAATTTTAATGTTAGTACCTTAAATATTTAGAATAATATCTAAGAAAAAGAAGCAGTCTATGCGTATTGCGTACACTTGTCTACGGGGAAATCTCGCAAGGTAATAAGTAACCTCCCCTGTAAAATAAAGGGATATCTACGTTGGCGCAAGGCACAAGTTCATCGAAGAAACGTAATCTGTTGGGTTGTATAAATACGCCTACTAGTTCTAAAATAGTTTTAGGTATTTAGGACAACCAATTATAATAATAAAGTTAACGTTGTGATACATAAAATAATTTATTTTTATATTAATTGTATGTAAATTATTTAAAAAAAGGAATAAAATCTGTTTGTATAATTTTACACTAGGTATACTAATTTTGAAATTAAATTTAAAATGCAGACCAAAGCGACTCCGGAACAGTGGCGTAACTATCATATGGCAAAGTGGTGCAGTGCACCAGGGCCCTGAAGCTAAGAGGGCCCCCTGGGCTCTGGAAAGAGCGGGAGGCAGCTCCTTGATAAGGAAAGATTTGTTTGTTTGTTACGATTTAACTTTTATTGCGAAAATTTTTCCTCTCTGCACTTGTCTACCTAGTTACGCCACTGCTCCGGAACGAAACAATTTATTAGAAATTGGTTTCTTTTAACAATATGAGAGTTCAACATATTATGTACCTATATAAAGTATAGTTTTTTGAAGTCAACAAATTATTGATTATTACAATCCATCCGACAGTAAGTGCTGACTTATCTTTATATGAAGGTACTGTATATACTTATTACTGATTTTTCTTAAGAATATACCTACTCTTAAGAATATCAAGAAATTGTACATTATGTTAGCGCGTAGTATCTTAGTGGGAAATAGCCTTGGACCTTCAGGGTACACAGTAAAAGGTCAAGGTTAGTGGTTCAACAAAAGTATTGAACATTCGACGGGCTCGTTGGTGCGTTCGGTAGAACTCCTGCCGTGCGCACCGATGGGTCGTGGGTTCGAATCCCACCGGGACCACATGTTTATAATTTTCTGTAAGCATGTTTTCCCCACGTCTGGTAACTTCGAGCATAGATCGGGTGGGAAGAATATCGAAATTCCGACCGGGTAACGAACCACCGTTCATAGATGGAAATACCGTGAAGTGCACATTGCGCGTTTCGGTTTCAGTCTATGGATTTCCGAATGCTCGAAGTAAAAAATAGGTTGACAGCGCATCATTGACTGATGTTTTGTGGCTGAGGTATCACCTAAAAATTAAAAACATTCGATAGCTCTCCCTTGCGGCCACAGGGGGACTTCAAGGGTCCTGACAAGGGTAGGGATCAGCGTTACCAGATTGTTTTTTGGCAAGTCGGGACTTTTTGGGTGAAAAAAAATCGGGATTCTTTCGTCGAAAGTAAGACAGTTTTTGAGTTTTTAATTACGTTTACATGACAATGGATAGCAAAAATAGCCATTGAAAATGTATTTTATTAAAAATATGATATTTCAAATCAGATTTTTTTATTTATTTAGGTAGGTTAGGTAGGTTTATATATTCGTGTAAAAAACATGAATATATAAAAAATATATTATGATATTATATATTGTGATCTTCTTGATTCTATAGCGCACTAACCGTATATATATATATATATTTATAAAATTGTGAGGAGCTGTCTCCCAATTGTTGTAAAGGGGCCCACTGAAAATCAGTGTTGTGACGTTGATGCGCCACAGCGTATGCTGAGTGGAGCTCCTATTTGACATCCTGGCAGTACATAATATAATATTTTAAAATTGTTTCAATTATTATTAGCATTAAATAGTGTTAAAATATTAATGTTCTGTAAATTGGGTGTTAAATAAATAAATAAATACAAATACAATACCTAGTTATGCCAGCACAAGCAGGTAACCCTATATTCTAATTAACAACGCCACCTTGGCACCTGTCTACCGGGCGCATTCCGCTGACCCTACAAAAATCTAGATAATATTGCAGTACTAAAAAACAGTCAGTTAGAACTCGGCCCTCCTTCAATAAACTTGTTGCTCTATTTAAAGGGTTTAATAAAGATTATTAATAAATTAGCTTTTTTTAAAAAATCATTCCGCCAAAGCTCCGTTTTAACTACCTAGTTGAGTCTTCTTCGTCTTCTTAATAAAAAAAATAAAAGTAAAAATAAAAGTAAAAAACGCTGCACGGACGAGTTATATAGGACATAATTAGAGACACATAAAAATCAGGACGTCCCGCCAAAATCGGAATGTCAGGCAACGCTAGTGGGGATCTATCTTATCACAGTCACACACACATAAAAAAGTATCTAAAGAGTCTACTTTTGGTTTTTTTTTTCAATTATCTTCATTGTTTCGATTTTCAAATAAATTCCCTGAACTTATTATTTTGATTGCTCTCTATTGTACCTGTATTAAATTCAAATGCGAAGCAATCGACCAGATGTTTAATACTCAATAGGAACTAAATATATGAAGTGATATAAAAAGAAACTTCAAATAAAGAAACCCGAACAGACTAGGTATATATGTAAATGGCAAAAGGATAAAAATCAACATGAAAACGTAAATAACATTTAAAAATAACTTCAAGTAAAATTCCATTCAATATCAGTTCTGAATTTGTGTCGAAATGAAAATATTTATATTGTTGTTCGAAGAGTATGTTGTTCGGTATCGATTATACTATACTTTAAATTTTATGGTAAATTTTTTCTTTCGCTATTTTCAATAATGATTATTCTATATTCAATTTGCTAACTAAACAACCGCAATGAGCGGAGCGGGGTATTTACACTTATTCGTTGCTTTAATGTTGTCTACACAATCAGTAGAATTCTATTCTTCTATAAAGAAGTTATCATATATGTACTATACTTAACTCATAGTTATCAAAATATTGTGTTGTTGGGATTTGTACATAATCAATCCCAACATCACATGGCGTCCATGCCATGAGTGGCGTATGGGTTCCGGATAACACTGACTCGCAGAATGCACAGTATTGTCATGACCGCGAGAAATGTGATGCATGCATAATATTTTATTAAAAAATGTGAAATCAAAACTACGAGATCACGGGAAATAATAACTCTGTAGTCAGAGTTTGATTACCTTTGACTTACCAGTCCCAACATCACAATTCGCTTTTCATAAAAACTTACAGAAATATTTATTATGTATGCAGCTAAAGATTCTTAAGTTAGATATAATAATTGTACCAAAATACCTATGCGGTTTTTGTGCGGACCGGTTGCGAGTGAATTTCAACTCGTGATAATTATCTTATAATATTCATTTAAAGAATAAGTTTTAAACATTAAAGGAATTAATTTAAGCTACATAAAACCTCATTATTTCTAATATTTTCTTAAAACTATTATTGCTGCTATCTAAAGATGGTAAGATAATATATTAATAATGAAAATTGTTCTGTATACTACATATAATTCCCCTTAATGGCGAAATTCGAGAGCGTTGTGGAGTAAAAGACGATGTAGTGACGAGAATTGAGAAAGGTATGTTGAGGTGGTTTGGGCATGTAGAAAGGATGGATGAAAGTAGGGAAACGAAAAAGATTTATGAAACTGGTGTGAGTGGGAGAATCGGGAGTGGTCGACCTAGGCGAACGTACCTCGATCAGATCGGGGACGTTCTGCAAAAGGGCCAGATCAAAAGTACTCGTAACCGTCGAGTGTGTATGAAAGCATTGATGAAAGTAGAAGAAGCGAAAGTGGTATTTAAGGATCGGAGCATATGGAATTCCGTGATCTCTGCCTACCCCAATGGGAAAGAGGCGTGATGTATATGTATGTATGTATGTAATTCCCCTTAAGACAGCGTAAATCAAGTGAACTTTAAAGTCGAGCTTTTAGATACACAAATCCTGTACATAGTGTCGGGATTTTATTACTTTATTGAATTTAATATACACTGTATACACTCAAAAACCTATACAATAATTTCTCTAAACGTTAACAAAAACCAAAACATAATAAATTGCATTGTTTAAAACAACAAAGCCAACAAATAAATATCTGTTTTGTACCTTTTGATAATTACATACCTATATATCAGCGTAAAAAAAACCTTAAGGTTATCTTAAAAATCGTGACTGTGCCTTAAAATTATTGGGGTAGTAATGAACAAAAACTTTGCAAATACTTACGTCGAACTAAATTCCTTCATATTATAACTATTGGACATAATCACAGTTGATAATCACAACTTATTTTACACTAATACTTGCTAATACTGTTTTTAATTTAATTCCATTTTATTTTAATAAGAATTTATGTAGCACGCGACATAGCCGGCGGCGTATGTATGATGTCAGTAAGTAGTCGTCTCACACTGAGAGTTCGCAATCATTATGTTTATAAATACAAGAAAACTGATACTAAATCATGGACACAGTTTGGCACGATTCTTCATAGATCTCGTGTCGGTGGTTCTATTAGCTCTATTGCGTTTCTATAAATATTTCTAATGGCTACTTATTAAATAGGGGATTTAAAAGTAATTGATTAAAAATAAAATAATAATAACAAATTATTCAGTACACATTAACTAAAAACGTTATTAATTTATTTTAACTAATGTATATAGGATATAATATAACTTTGTTTTTCGTTTTAACTATGAAAATGTATATTTTTATTTGAAAAAGGTGTTGTTTTACTGATAAAAAATAAAACACTAAAAATATGCTAAAAAATTTTTTTTTGTTGATAAAATTGTTTTTGACTAAATAATTACAAAGTGTCAAATTTATTTATAGTAACAAAGACAAAATTCTAAATAGTTGGTCAGCCGATCGATAGGTGGAGTGAAAGACAATTTTGAGTTCGTTTTTAGTTTTCACATAAAATCATGCTAACGTTTGCAAACTACTAATTTATATCGATATCTGAAAACGGTTTTCAATATCGATATGAAAACTGTATATCAGTTTCAAAACCGTTTGTGAATAAAAACGAAAACGCCCATTACTAGGGTAGGCAGAGATCACGGAATTCCATACGCTCCGATCCTTGCATACATACCTACCACTTTCACATCTATAACGTCAATTCCCCAATTTATGTTAGATATTGAATACTGAATTGATGAAACGAAACCTTATACATAGGTACATAATTAAAATTGTTAGAACTTAAAATTCAGAGGGTGGTTCAAATAGTTAAAAAGTGTAGAAGGAATGTAATCAGAAGTATTAAATAGGTATTCACAGAATTGTATCTAAATATTCGTGTTTGTAACAATGTAAATGGTGTCAAGGGCCTTAAGGGATTGGATGAGCGCTTGAGATGGAAAATAGAATGTCGTTTCCACGACACGTGCAAACGTCTACATTGTTGAACGATATTTTGGTGTTTTGATTGTTGGCTAAAATCTTCATCTTCTTCGTCATACATATTATAAATGAGTTAAATATCGTCAAATCCAAATAGCTGTAATGTTTCCCTAATTTTCATTAGATAATATATCACATTCGAAAGTACATCTTCCGTTATACTTGACGTAAATATTATGATCGATTGATTCGTCAGTTCGGTCGTCGGATTAAAATAACTAACGGATAATCGTAGATAGATTAGCATAGTAACACTGTTTATCTTGCAGATATGAGCTTTTTGTTTAACGTTTCCACGTTAATTTATACACAGAAGGTTAATAGTCGGTAGTGTCTTTGCCATAGATCCGTCTTGAGCTATGATACCCAAATCAGTCTATAACGATGGGATCTTCAACGACACATTACAGTTAGAAATTTAAATCTTTCTAAGTGAGAAGCATATTCGACGGGGCTCGTTGGCGCGTTCGGGGGTTCGAATCCCACGTGGGTTCGAATCCCACCGGGAACACATGCTTATAATAAACAGCGACAATATTTTTGATTTTGATGAATTTACATTTTTTTTAAATCGAGGCAAAGGACAAGAATACATGTTTGGGTATTGATGTTTTCAAGTACGTTGTATAAGTAAATATGATTATTATCTATACATATAATAAAAGAGTAGGATCGAAATTACGCTTCACTAAATATTTTTACCAGAAATTAAGAGGGGTGATAAAAGTAGGGTAGCAGAATGCATAAATGCAATTTTTAAGATTCTTGTCTGTCTGTCTGTCCGTCTGTCTGTCTGTCTGTCTGTTTGTTCACGCTAATCTCCGAAGATACTGAACGGATTTTCATGCAATTTACACAAATATATTAAGTAAAGCCCGGGGCAACATATAGGCTATATTGTTTCATCGAAATCGGTTCTCAGAAAGAAAAGTTATCATCATTTAAAAATAATTTTAAAGGCACCATATCACCAAATTGCAATGCAAACTGACTCGCGTTGAACTTTTTCGAATTGTCAGATGTCAATCACAGTTTGATATGTAAATGAAATAGTTTGATTATTTCGCCAATCCCGATATGTAATCGTAGAATAGTGGATATGCAGGCCCATTGCGTAACTTCAGATGCGAGTTCGATTCTAAAGTTGAACGGAAATATTTTTTTTTTGTATTTATTTATTAAAAATATTTTTTTTTTAAAGTTCTTTATTTATAACAATAGAAAATGTATTATTGAAATATTATATGAAAAAGTATTTCTTATGAGATCGTTTATTTAACCTTTAATCCATCCTTTCTCTACAGAATTACGACTATTCGACATTGCTTTTATTGCTTCTTAAGGACTGTCTTCGTATCTTAGAGGTTTCCGCATTTAGCACCGGAAACCCGAGTAGGAATCCCGGGAAAAGGGAATTTAAAAAAAAATTCTCAAAATGAAATGATCAATTAAATGAAATAAATATCGAGGTGGATACAGTATCTTCACCACTAATTAAATTTATAAAAAAATAAGTAATTTTCTTTAAAGTCAGGTTCATTTATTCAAGAAAGGTATTTTTATTGAATTTCAAATCATACTTCGAACCCCAATCTCAACCACCATTAAACGTGTCGATAATAATATGATGCAAATGCAACCGTCAATGACTAATTTGATAGCTCTTTCCCAAAAGAAATCACCAAGTACAGAGGATGGAGCTAAGCTTAAAGTGAACCCCACGCGAACGAAGTCGCGGGCATCAGCTAGTTTAAAATATTTAATTGTAAGTAAAAGAAATGGAACATATATTTTTAAAACTTTGTTTTTAAAAGTATTGTTTCCATGTCATTCACCTGAAAATTCATGTTCTTTATCTCTTATGATAAAAGTTACCAAAAAGAGCCAATACCGACTATTTATAAACACTTTTCTTATTTTTTAAATTTAACAAGTAACAGATATTTAATTTGTTTTAAAAACATTGTTATTAAACATGCACTATGAACTATACACAAAAAGCCTATGCCTATGTTACTCGCTGATAATGTAGATTTCTATTGGTGAAAAAATTTTTAAAATCGGGTCAGTAGTTTTTGAGTTTATTCATAACATACAAAAATTCAAAAATACAAATCTTTCCTCTTTATAATATTAGTATAGAGTATAGATAAAATAAACTATGAGCAGTATCTCTATTTTCACAATAAATCTCTAATCGTGTGCTAAGATTATATTAGTTATGCACGAGTTATACTTTCACGCCTAGAAATTGCGGTATTATCAACTGTTTAATATGTTGTTCGGTTTTATCGTCTTTTCTATATGAATATTATTAATAATAAAATTTATTTCTTTATATGTATATGATAATCTGTTTTAAAATAAATTTTCTTAACTATACTTTTTTAATACATTGAACTTCTTAATATTCTGAAATTAATTTTGTAAAGAAGAGCGTTGTAGCGCTGTTTTATTAGCAAATAATAACTGATAAAATAATAGAAACGTTGGATTTACGATAAAAAAAACTGAAACGGTATGTAAGTTATATGAATTCATATAGGTTTATGTTAGGCTTTATACATAATAATCTATAAAGGAATTTATTGGCGGATTGCGGCTAGTGTAATGTAAACAGAAAAGTAAGATATCTATTAAGCTATTATGTTAACCAGTTGCAAGTGTTGTTGTGATACTTAAAATAATACGTATTCATTTTCTTAATAGACATTACTTAAATACCTAGACGATTGAGTGATTAGTTTGTCAACGAAGTGAATAGTTAAGTTACTGAATAATATATACTTTATTTACTTATTTCAATGGATTAGGAAATATTTCCTTAATAGCTGTTGTTAGTTGTAGTTCTTATTTAATTATATATCTCAATTTGAGGGCACCCACTTATCAGCCACACTTGTCTGCCCTGTATACATATTATCTACTATAAAAAATATACAGTGCTTCGTAATTAAGTGTTCAAGGGTTATAAGTACCTATAAGATAATATGGCCGTATTTCCATGAAAAGGATCCAACCCACACAGTTCGTTTTTAGATATTCAAGTTTTATAAATTAAATATCACGTCAAACAATTCTCTGTCAAGCAAGTGGGGTGTTACAAAATTCAGAAAAAACATTTGGCTTCTACGTTTTGCTAAGGCTGTTTTCATAATGTGAGAGTATTTGACATTAGGGCCTTTTTGGTATACTCAATTCATTTTGAGCAATGTTGTGGGTTGATCCTTTTCATGGAAATACGGCCATATGATCTATTATATTATATAAAGTAATTTTAAAATACAGTTATTTTTTTACTTTTAAATGAATAAGCGAGTGTTTTACATCAGCGTTCGCGTCTTCATGGAAAAACTCAAAGGACAGTTTTTCCTTGAAAGTTTACTCACATGAAAAAAGCGATATAATTAATTACCACTTAAGTCTTTTTTACATGATGGTTACCTCAATAAATATTATGATAGCAAAATGAATAGACTATTGACATAAGTATGAATGGCAGAATGATCGCACGTGCCTTACAATGGAATAATAACAATAATTCTTACCATACCAGGTTGAATCAAAAAGTTCTTAGAAGTGCATATATATGAAACCTTTTTGGATCAAGTTCGATATTCAAATTAAAGAGTGTCTATCACACTATATTTATGCAGACTGTCACTTGTTTTAGTCAGTTCGTTCGCATGTAATAAATTTTTTTGTGCAACGAGTTGCTAAAAAGTCAAAATTATGGATAAAAGTGAGTTACGTGCGGTGATAAAATATCTCAGTTTGAAAAAAATGTCTACGAAGGAAATTTTTTTGGACATTCAGCAGACATTAGGGGGTGATGCTGTACCCTATTCTACGGTTGCGTACTGGGTGGCTGAATTTAAAAGAGGTAGATCAAGCTGTAAAGATGACCCGCGTTCTGGGCGGCCTTCAACCTCCGTTACAGAAGAAAATGTCAAAAAGGTTGAGAATCTGGTTTTGGAAGACAGAAGAATGACTATAAAACATATAGCTGAGATCCTAAAGATATCTTTTGGTAGCGTTCAATCCATTTTAATTGATTCACTGGGGTTCAAAAAAGTGTCTGCAAGATGGGTGCCACGAATGATAACCGACGAAAACAAAAAGCGACGTTTGGAAATTTCCAAGCGTAATCTCGAAATGTTCCAGCGTGATTCGGATAATTTTTGCCGTCGTCTTGTCACCATGGATGAAACGTGGGTCCACCATTTTGATCCTGAAACTAAAAGACAAAGCATGTCTTGGCTTCCGACCATCTTCGACGACCATCCTCTCCATCCATCAAGAAATTTCGAGTTGCTCCTACCGCTGGCAAAGTTATGGCCTCTGTGTTCTGGGATAGTGAAGGAATCCTCTTTATTGATTACATGCCAAAAGGCCAGACGATTACTGGACCCTATTATGCAAATTTAATCCCGAAAGTGCGTGAAGCGATTAAAGAAAAACGTCGTGGAAAACTGTCGTTGGGCGTGTTGTTCCTTCAAGATAACGATCCTGCTCATCAATCGGAAGTTGCGCTCAACGCAATCCGCTGTGCTGGCTTCAATCTCCTTGACCACCCACCATATTCTCCTGACTTAGCCCCAAGTGATTTTCACTTATTTCCAAAATTAAAAGAGGAAATTCGTGGAACAAAATTTCACGATAATGACGCGGTTATAGCTGCCGTAGAGGACTTTTTCGAGAGTCAAGAAAATAATTTTTTTTCACAAGGAATAAGGAAGTTAGAAACGCGTTATTCTAAATGCATTGCATTGGAGGGAGATTATGTAGAAAAATAAAATATTATTATTTAAATCTTTGCATTTTTTAATATTGATTCCAAGAATTTTTTGATTCACCCTCGTATAGTTTGTAGACTATGAGTTGATTTTTAAATCGTTTTATTTAAATCATATATTTATCTGTGCAACTGTCGTAAGTCATAAATAATTCTTCGACTAAAATAACTGTAAAAATAATAGGCCTTAGCTTAGCTTCTTTAGTCTGTGGTAAAAAATGGCCCACTGTTTGCGTAGCTATACTATAAATCTACAGGAATTTAATTATAAATGACTCACTTGGACGATACATTACTATAGATCAATCCTGCCGTCCTTCCAATAAATTTTACACTTACACTTACACATTTAGGGAACTCTCTCGCGACAAGGGGACCATAGAGGATAGTTTGTATCAAATAGCAACATCCTCTATGGTCCTCATAATTTTGTTTGTGTTTCATTACCTAGCTTATCTTTCCTTAAAAAAAATCGACCGTTTTCTCATGTTTTAATCGATTATCTCTTTATGTTTCCGAGTCTAACATGACACTAATACTTAAAACTCGACTTCTAATGTCAAAAATAGAGATATTTGTCGATCGAGATATCTTGTCTATCAAAGTTGTTGATGTCGAAAAATATTATATATTATGTTAGTTTGTTTTCATTCGTGCGCGAGATATCTTTATGGTCATGCTAGGCGGGCTGTAGTTTCGGGCAAAGAATAGGACTGTCGTAAGATGCGACTTTTTTTTTTTTTTTTTTCGAAAGGACACTATTGTTTTCGGCCATATGGCCTTTTAAAACTAACCGGACATTTTTGGGCGAGCGCTTAAGCGCTCGCCGTGTGTCTGCAACTAGACCAAGGGCGCCCCGTGGGGGGCTACGACCTCGGCTTGGACCGTCACAGATTGGGAGGGCGCTTGAGGAGCGGGACGGATTAAAGTAAGATGCGACTAATAGACTTCTAACAGAGGCGTAGCATGGGGGGGGGGGGGGATGATACGGTCCGTACCGGGTGGCACTTTCGCAGGGGCGGCATTTCACACGTGGAAATAAAAAAAATTCTTCAACAATTTGTTTTCGTACATTTTGTTTTTGTCATATATTCTATACATGGATGATGCAAGACGAGAAGTCTAAATAAGTCGAGAAGAATTTAGGGATTAGAATTTAGAATTTAGGGTATTAAATCAATTGCAAAAATAAGAGGGTGGCAAATTTTAGGCTGAATAGAAGGCTACTGACTTCTAACTCCTAAGAGGTTATTGGGCCATCTCCTTTTCAATAAGAGACGACCACGGAAGAGCAGCACTCGCGGTGTTCCTATGGAGTGCTCGGAGTTCCCTTTCCCTTTACTGAGGAAGGTCACCGATTTTATCCTATATAACTTATCCTAAATAACTTCGGCTTTTCCGCAAAGGAGTAAAAGGATTCAATATTTAAAATATGAATTTAAAAAAGTAATCGGCTGTTCAAAATATTTTTAATTATTCTATTCTATTTTTAAGTCTATCAATTATGTCAGTGATTGTTACAGCACATCCAGATATAATACAAAAAACTCCAAACATGACTATTATAGCATTTTTCCATAAAATCCAATTGTATTTGCCGAGGTCTTTCCACCTAAATATGGTCTCCACTACTCCTGGTATGACCAGACCGAGAATTGAGTAAAACAAAGCGCCAACTAAGTTAGTGATGTATTCCAACATTGGTAAAGCTACCCCGATTCCTCCTGAAAATAAAATATACCAAAGCATTCATAATTAATAAATATGTACCTATGTTATTAAAATGTTATATTTGCTAATTTCTCTGACGGGCTTGTAGGTCCATTATGTCGCATCTGCGTTGCGCTTCGATGGGTCGCGGGTTTGTATCTTACCGGGTCACATATTAATAATACTTTCATTATATTAGTGGCCAGCACTTTGAAGCTTAAACTATTGGAAATAATGTCGAATCACCGTTCATAGATGATTGGGCATTTCAGTTGCAATCCATAAATTTCTATATAGAACTAAAAAAGGCAGCAATGTTTATACATAGCGATCATAATTTTAACCCCTTTTTTAACTATAAAATACCCTTCAATTGGCTAAAAAGGAGAAAACATGTAAAATATTGCGCCTTCAAAAAATCTTACCGCAAAACAGCACAACAGCAGTTCTGCCGAAAACTTGTGCTATATTTCTATATTCTTTTCTTATGTGGGGTTCCGCAAATCTTGTGAGCACTTCGATGACGACAAAGAAATGTAGAGGGTAAGTAAGGAATATAGATATAGCTATGAACACCTTTGCACAAACGGCTGGCCTGAAAAGTTGTTTAAAACATTTCAATAAACAAAAAAAAGAGTTAAATGCTCAGTCAATTTTCTCTGTCTAATTTTGTTATTTCTATCGTAGTTTAATCATAGGTTAAGGCACTTTGTTATGAGCGAATTATTTTGTAGTGACCTTGTAGTTTTAGTCTTACAATTACAAAAGCCTTGGTAAGTTTGGATTATTATTATTAGTTCACTATTGTTTTCTCGACTTGAATAATTATCTTACAAACTGGTATAATTTCCGGATGTCATTTGTCTCCATAAGACAACGAAGGCATTTCCGTTTATTGATAACTGCTATAGTTACCTTTGCTTATTGCCTTGAAAAGAAACAGTTAAATTCGATATTTCTTACCAGTCATCGATGGGCAAATTTAATGTTATGGAGCCCCTTAATTCGTCACCGTATTTGAAGTATCCAAACACACCTAGGATAGTATACAGCATCATGATAAAGGTCATTGCTATCACCAGTACACTTGGACAGCCGAGGAAGTGTTGCGGCTTCTTCATGGCATTCTCTACTGGCATCACCACGCCAATACCTTCCATTGCGAAGATCACTGTACTATCATATTATGTGTTACTTTTACTGTTTTTTTATGTAGGATTTATAATATTAGTTACAGCAATTTATGAAATTTATTATATTTATTTTTAATAGTGTTGGAAATTGAATTCTGCGTCCGTAGTTTAGAATCTTGACTGTCCCATACCCCATAAGCAGTGGCAGGGCCACCATACAAGCCCAAACGCCTATTTTGCCTTATTAATGCATTAAGAAGAAATATAATAATGCCATTAGTCATATATAACTTATACGATTACGTAATTATATAAGTTATATAAATATTTTAACACGTATTATGTTAAAATCGGCAAGACGGGCTTTTGGGCTTGTATGGTCCCGCCACTACCCATTAGGGGAGTCGGGAAATCACTATTTAAAATAAAATAAATAAATCTATTAATTAACTGAATTATATTTTTAATTTAGTACCCATAGAGTTAGTTATATTTGTTACATAGAAATTAAAGCTTTTAGGTATTACCATTTGCACTCCAGTGGCCACTCTCACTTACTTTGTGGCTTGATGCCGCAACTCAAAAAGGCTCGGAGTGCTAAGGGTTAACTTTTTTGTACGTCCATCGGTTTTCGAATCTTTGAACTCCAAAAAGGTATACTTACGAAAGAAAAGCCGGCAATCGTGCTGGAGGTCCGATTACTTTCCTGTCATTCAGTGTTATTTCATCTTTAAAGATGTAGTAAATGCATATAGTGAATGTGGCAACTAACAAAATGTTAGCAATCAACGAGAACGGAGCTAGCCATTTTAAGTATCTAATTTGGCACATCACACACAGAGGGATAAGAATAACTAGACAGTAGTATTCCACTGGTATAATCACTTCTGTCACGTAACGATCGAAAAGCTGTAAGAAACAAAATAATACATTGGGAGAGTCCATTATTTAGTACAACGCGTTTAACATTTTCTTGTATTAATACATATTACATTGTTTTATTTTATTAAAAATAAAAAAATATAATAATATTGGGTTTTATTAAAACGCGATTTATTATTATTTTTAATTATTTATCCCGACGCGACGCGACGTTTCGAATGCTTTCCAGCAAAACGAGAGTATACCGTTAGACAATATTGCCAAAACATAGAAAATTACAGCAAATATCAAGTCCGTAGAAATAAATCGCGTTAGTCATTGATTGTATTAAAAGGCGAATACAATCAATGGCGTTAGTATAGTATTTGTGAAAATTTAAATCAGACAACTTTTCGTCACCTTTCAGTATACCCGTGCCCCGTTATACCTATTATAAATAATAAATCGCGCTTATTACGGTAAAAATAATTTAATTAAAAAAGACAGTGGTTCGATACGTTTATAAATTAGACCTATTACTGATATGTCATGGTATTTGGTTTATATTTCGGATGTGTAGTTAAGTAAGAAATAGGATGAAGATACCTGTTTAATGGAGTCCGCTATTAAAACAGTGAAAATACAACATACACCTAGATACGTCAGTAACTGTGCTACCTCGGCGAACATTCTGAAAATAACAAATATCTACCTTTATTTTTCATATTTTTTTTCTCCACAACAATTGATTCAATGTTTTTTCAGTTTTCATTTGATTCAAATCATTAGTAAAATATTATTCAATATAAGACAAAATGAAATTGACCGCCTCCGTGGCTCCATAGTAAGCGTAAAGCGTTTAGCACTGGTCCTAGGTTCGAATCCCGGAGAATCAAGATAAATAAAATGTTTCGGTCGGGCAGGGCATAGAACGCTGATCGCCTACTTGCCTGTAGGTGATAAGCCTTCTATGTCCTGCCCTGGCCTAACAAAAATAAGTCTGCCCCATGCCCCAATATACGGGGATTCACTTACTTATTTAAAATGAGAAGGTTATAATAGTATTAGGTACTTACCGAGCAGATTTAGCCAAATATCTAAATTTCTTGGGCCCAATGAAAAACGCAGCTTCACATGTCTCAGCATAATTTAATAAAGGTTTCCTTAGTACTTTACAACAACCTCGAGATACAGTAACCTAAAATTATATTCATGTTATAAATTGGAAGCACACTTTCCGCTCTCGATATTCTGATATTTCTAAATGCGAAATACTCATCAGAAATTAATATGTCCTACAAGATTTTTTTTTATTTAAAAATGAAAATAGAACTTAAGATCAGCTGATATAATAACGGCCGAATTCTCGAACGCTATCAAATTTAAGATGTACTTAAAAGTATATCTAAGCCTTTCATTACGAAGGTAAAATGAAAGACAAAAACATTTAAAGTAGCCTTCAAATTTTGATTATCGTTTCAGTATTCCGCGGTAATACTTACAAATATATGCACGCAGTGTCCACAAACAAACGCGACTATAATGGTACCAATGATGCCAAAACCCCAACCTGCGTTAGAGAAGGCTAGAGGCATAGCAAGGATACCTGAACCCAACGAAGCTTTCAGCAAATTTGCTAATGACCGTACATCACTGAAAACATAGTTATTTTGTCGGTGATATAAACTGATTGAAAAGTAATCGCATAAAATGAGCAATCATATCTATAAGCAACAGATGCAGTTGGTACGTTTTTTATGTTAGGTATCGACGACGAGCACCGGGCTCACTTTATGGTAAGTGATACCTCAGCAACAGAACATCAGTCAATGATGCGCTGTCAACCTACTTTTTACTTCGAGCATTCGGAAATTCATAGACTGAGACTGAAAAGCGCAATGTGCACTTCACGGTTTTTCCATCTATGAACGGTGCTTTGTTATCCGGTCGGAATTTTGATATTCCTCCGGATAACAAAGCACCGATTCCTTTCCTTCGTATATAGACATATTCAGAAGTTTTAATTTCAGTATTTACCTACCTACTTATAAATGTTTTAAACTGAATTGTTGAGACCATAGTTATAATAGTAAATTATTGAAATCAACTTACGAGTTAGGTTTTTTCACACTACGATGTTCATAAGGGTTATATTCCTTATCTTGTGTATTTTCTTCATTTTTATATATGTCCATAGCACCCAATATAAACTTTTACTTTTCTTAAATACCGCACATTTGTTTAATACAAATTGACGTGAAATCGTACGTTTTCATAAGAATTTGTGAAAATCACTATGTGTTAGTACTACTATAAACCAAGAATTAATCCTACACAAGGTAAATGAGTGACAAGCTTTGTTTAAACATAAGTGTTTTATAGTTATAATCTCAGCATTTAAATCGTAGATAAGAAAAAGATAAAATCAGAAACCTTCCTCATGTTTAGGGTAAATAATTATAAAACTTGTGATAATTACGATTATCTGCAAAATTTTAATACAAAAGCCTCGCTGTTAACATTTTTTTTTCTGTTAATTGTAATCTCTTCTAACAGTTATTTTATTTAAGACTTGCGATGCTTACGATTATCTACAAAAATAAATATAAAAGCCTATTGACATTTCTTCTCTGTAAATTTTAATCTCCTAATTCTTTATTTAATTTACTTACTGATAAACTAAACGAATGCTCTAATTGAAATGAAAAACGTGCCATGTATTAAAATTATAATAAATTACTAATTCTTACAAATAAATTTTTCTAAGCATAAAATTTTACAATCATAAATAAACAAGTATTATTATCTAAATTACTGTGTTTTGCTGTTTAGTATAGCACTTATGTCGAGAATAGTTACTGTGCATCCTGAAATTAGACTCGTGATACCAAACGCAACGATGAAAATGTTCTTCCATAAAACCCACTTCAAAGTTCCGAGGTTATTCCATCGGAACACAGTTTCGACTATACCAGGAATTATGAGACCCAATATTGAGTAGAAACAGGCACCCACAAGATTTATTATTTGGTCCAATAATGGTAGAGCTACACCCATTGCGACTGAAAGAAAAACGTAAATTACTAACAAGTAACATTGAATTTCGTTTTCAATGTTTACGACATTTTTTTTATGTTAGATATCGATAGACGCCAGCGATACCTCAGCCATAGAACATCAGTCAATTATGCGCTGTCGACCTATTTTTACTTCGAGCATTCGGAAATCCATAGACTGAAATCGAAACGCGCAATATGCACTTCACGGTTTTTCCTTCTATGAACGGTGGTTCTTTACCCGGTCGATATTTCGATATTCATCTCAACCGTTCAATGCCCGAAGTTACCAGACGTGGGGAAGACATGCTTACAGAAAATTATAATCATGTCGTCCCGGTGGGATTCGAACCCACGACCCATCGATGCGCACGGCAGTTGTTCTACCGAACGCGCCAACGAGCCCGTCTTTAAAACTTAATTTACACAGAAGACGTTTTAAATTATAAAAATACGAACTAATCGTAAGTACAATCTAATAACTATAATAACTAAGTATATAACAGTGCACAGTGATACTTGGAAGTCGATTTATATTTTATTTTAATTTAAAAGGTTTTTATTGCTCACACGGTCATTATAGCCAATAAATTATACAAATATTTTGATATCGACTAACATTTGATGGAAATAGGCATAAAAATAAATATAAATAAATGCAGATAATAAACTTCATTTTATTTTATTTACTCGCAGGTGTATTAAACATAACAAAATTACTTGAAAGTGGGACATTTAACTGATAAACGATAAGGTATAACAAAAAACATAAGCATAATTATTTTATTTCTGTAAGTCGACTTAAAAATACTTATATATTATGTTTTCTACAACTAGGTTTCTTACATGAGAATTGAGCTGTTTGGACAAAGATATTTTTTTTGATAATATATTATGTATTTTGTTTGTGTATATCGAAGTTTTGCATGTCATACGTATTGTAGCATAATCATACTTCCAATAAAACAATCGTGTGCCAAGAAACTATATGTATGTATGAATTAGTCCTGTTACAATACGAACTATGTTACTCGCTGATAATGTAGCTTTCTATTGGTGAAATAATTTTTAAAATCGGCCGAGTAGTTTTTGAGTTAAATCGTAACAAACAAACAACTCTTTCATCTTTATAATATTTTATTAGTATAGAAGAACTGTGTCTGGTTACTCCAAAAGTTTAACAGAAGGATTTATTTTCTTCTTAAAATATTGTTATTATTATATAATTATAGTTACCACAGAAGCAAACGCCGATAATTCTGCATCCAATGTCAATAATAGATTTGCAGTTGTCTTTAATATGAGGGTCAGAATACCTCTTGAATATATCGAAGACAACGTAGAATTGCAGAGGGTAGGTAAAGAAAATTGATAAAGCTATGAAAATTTTAGCGAAAATAGCGGGCCTGCAAATAAACAATATTTCCACATAAAAAATGAATGAATTATTTATTAACTACTTGAAAACAGACTACTTATCTATATCATGTGGAACAGCTTCTTTACTTAAGCAAATCAGTTTCATAAATATAATGTACTCAACTCTGTTATAAGGGTGGGGCCTTCAAAGAGACACTTGAGCATCGGCTTAAGAAAGACAAGATTGATTATGTACTAGATAAGCTATTAACAACATACTGAAGATTGTTTACATCACAGTATTTCAAGTATCTGCATATGTAATTATTTTTTTGCGCGTTTAGGACAAAATAATTTCGATCGGGCAGGGCGCAGGTTGGCCATCTGTAAAGAAAACTGATCAGTGAAACGGACACAGAAATGTGTCTGCCCCATGCTCCACTAGGGTACTCGGAAACTTATATCTATATAAAGTAAATCAATGTACGTATAAGTATGTTTGTCTATGCACTCCTATTCATCCTATGTTAAGATGGTAGGATGGATATTATGTTATGTTTTAAGGTATTTGAACGGATTTACGGCTCTTTGTAAAAGTTTTAAGCTAAAAAAGAATCTGGATAAATAAAATATACTAACCAGTCGTCTATCGGAAGGTTAAGGGTAATAGATCCTCGAGCAAGGTCGCCATATCTAAAGTAGCCGAAAAGACCAAGAGTGCTGTAAAAGAAGACGATAGCTGACATGGCCACTACTAGAACACTAGGACATCCAAGGAAGTTTTGAGGCTTCTTCATCGCATTCTCAACGGGCATCACCAGTCCTATGCCCTCCATTGCAAATATAACAGTACTGGAAAAATAAATATTTTAAAAAAAGTACGGAAGTTTGGTTCTTTTGGCTTCAACATATGTACTCGTACATATCGCTCATAGTAACTACAATGTAGCAATTGCAATTGATTTTTCAGGACAAGCGCTTAAAATTATTGAGCTATGTTGTACAGATAAGAATATAACGTGAAAATACTTCAAAATTTAATCAAAATCCGTTCAGTAGTTTTTGCGTGAGAGGGCATCATCCTCACAAACTTTCACATTTGTAACATTAGTAGGATTATATATAACCTAACTTCAAGGGTAACTTAGTGACGTCTAAACTTACGATATAAATACCGGAAATCTGGCTGGATCACCGACAACTTTTTTGTCGGCAAAATTGATTTCATCCCCAAATATATAGTACAGGCAAATGAGATATGTTGCTACTAGAAAAAAATTGGCTAATAACGAAAAAATTGCAAGCCATTTTAAATACTTAATTTGACACAGTAAACATAGAGGTATTAGTAGGATGAGACAGTAATATTCCACTGGTAAATTAATGCCTGGCACATATCTGTCAATTAGCTGAAAATAATAAAATTCCATTAAATAAACAGAATAAGACATTATTTTATATTAATTTTAAGTTCAATGTTAATTGAAATACCTGTTTAATGGAATCCGATATCAGTACGGTATAAATACAGCACACGCCGACGTACGTTGATAACAAGGAAAATTCCGCAAAAATACTGTAAAAACATAGAAATTTATCAAAAAAAAGTCAATAATGACATTTTACTATTACGTGACTTTGGAGAGGTTGCTCAAATATGTAGTTGCGTATCTTTTGTACTTTCATAGAACGATAGCAGAAGTCTTCGTACATTTCTTGATTGTGCATCAGTTACTTATAGTTATGCCTGTGTTGTGTTATGTGGGATATTTTTTTTAATGTTAGATATCAACAGACGAGCATGAGGCTCACTTGATGGTAGGTGACACCCCAGCCATAGAGTATCAATCAATGATGCGCTGTCGACCTACTTTTTCGAGCATTCGGAAATCCATAGACTGAAACCGAAACCTGCAATGTGCACTACACGGTTTTTCCATCTATGAACGGTGGTTCGTTACCCGGTCGGAATTTCGATATTCGAAGTTACCAGATGTGGGGAAAACATGATTACAGAAAACTATAAACATGTGTTCCCGTGGGATTCGAACCCACGACCCATCGATGCACACAGCAGCCACCGAACGCGACAACGAGCCAGTCAACAACAATATATTATATTTATCCATTTGGGAGTATCTATTTATGATGGTTCTTCAATGGGCATGGTGATGGTTTATTCATGATAGTTATTCAATTGTAAATATCAGACTCTCAGTCAGTGCAATCGTTTAAGTGATAAGTGACTTATCAGCCGATTTCTTTTTTTAATACCGACTTGAAAACCTCTGAATATCATAAAACCTTAATAAATGTATGTTACATATAACTCGATCAGGGGTATCTTTTTAAATTTCAGCTTACAAAATGAGCGAAAAAGGCGAATTATGTGAGGAAAAGAGTTATTAAATCAAGGAGTTGGTATGATGTTTGTTAAAATTGCAAATGAAAGGAAAGGTATAAGCTGAATTACCTTGCAGATTTTGCATAACGACGAAGGCATTTAGGTCCATTAGCGAACGCAGATTCGCAAGTTTCTGCGTAGTTAAGTTGAGGTTTCTTATCTAGTTTACAACAGGCTCTAGACGTTTTGACCTATAAATGAAGAAATAAAGGCTTGGAGTTATAACCTTTAAATTACGAAGCTTTTTTTATGGCAAACAGTCAGTCAGCTCATCAGATGGTAAGGGATCATCCATCAAATACGTCACACTATTTTGTGATTTTCTGACCCCTCCCCTGTCCTTGTCACAGTTGGTCACATTTATGAGACACTCCTCCTTAGTGTGACGTCACATTTTTGCAATTTTATCTAGAATTTATTAAATTAAAACAGCAGTTCCAAAATTATTACATTTACAAAGAGCTCAAGTGGCTAGCGCGTGACACTAGTAGAGCGACGACTAACAAAACAAACGTTTTTTCGCTAATGGATGTCTAAGATTTTTTTAATTTGACGTCACGAAACTTAGGACCCCACCCACCCCTTGTCACAAAATGTCACACTTTTTCGATCCTCTCCCCCCCTTAACGTGTGACGTACTTTATCGAAGGTCCCTAATTGGTCATCAGCGAACAAAAAGGCATTCTTGAAGGCCTCAAAGTCATATCGTTCTGAATTACCGCTGGTGATAAGTAGTTCTTGGGTGTAATCATACGAGGCAAAAATTTCCTAAATAAATTTCACATAATATTTACGTAAAAAATTACTTTTATTAAATCTGCCTTGCCTTATCTTACATCTGTCAGCCCAAGTCAATAATTCATAAAAAAATATTTTTATATTATACTATACATTTTATATAACTTCGCTCTCTTTAGGTAAGAGAAATCATTATTTAAACTGGTTATTATAGTTTATAGTAAACAGTGCAGAAGAAACAGAGGTTGTTTCTATTATTTATTTATTTTGTCTCATAAGCATGAAGATTTTTATGTAGATGAAATAAAATTGCTTACCAGAATATGAATGCAGTGTCCACAAATAATACCCACGAGGATTGTACCAATAATTCCTATTCCCCATCCAGAGTTGGAGAATGCGAGAGGACCGGCTAAAAGGCCAGAGCCCAAGGATGCTTTGATTATGTTTGCAGTAGCCCTAATATCTCTGAAAACAAGAAAAATATTAAACATTTCATAATACGTTTATTGTCCATGGGTCCGTGTGCGGATAAATAGCTGGACGTCCGTGCTTGGCATACGCTTCTTCCGAAAATACCATAATATTTTTTGCGAGCGTGAGGCTCAATCTGGTAGTCGAGATACAGACCGCTACAGAACATCATAGCATCAATACTTGAAGTAAATAAATTGTAGCTAAGAACAATCTCGATCACGTCAGCTTTCAAACAAAAAAAGAAAAGCATCAAAATCGGTCCAGTCGTTTAGGAGCTACAATCACAGACAGATACACGTTATATTTTTTGCATCGGGGATTAAAAATATGTCCTCAGATATATTTGTTACTTCAAGCAGTTGGAAATCCACCATCCAACCAATATGCACAAAATTCACTTAACGATTTTCCATCAAGGAATGGTGGTTCTAGAGACGGAATTTCGATATTCCTCCCACCCGTTCATGCCCGAACCCATGTAGGCAATCGGCAAGGTACCCAATGCGCCAATGAGAACGTCTATTCCAAAGCGGTTAAATACGTGAGGTAAGCACAGTCTTAATGTAACGAAACTGTTGAGTTCATGATTACTGTATATACCTGATAGTTACAATACTTATTATAATTATGCGCAAGAACACGTCGTCGACTTTGAATGGATTTATTTGTAACAAATATGTTATCTGTCACAGCCAACCAAATTCAACATTCAAATTAAATTGTGTAGGATTTTGCAAATTATAATTCTTGCTTGTTGTTTTTCAAATTCTTCAATTTAAATTTTTCCCGAATTTTATCTTCTTTTTGTAAAGTAACACTAATGAATCTGAAACACTATAGTCAAACTACAATGTATTTGAAAAGGGTTTTTCAATTCCATGTATTTTAAACTTAAAAATACTTTAAAACTTAAGTTACTTTTTGAATAGCATGTAAAAATTTGTGTAAAAAAATAATATCTTATTTGAATGTAAGGTATGCATGACAAATCGCACCATTGACAACCGGTGAATTGGCTTTTGCATGCACGATAATTTTCATGCATGCATGTTCATTTTGCTGTTTTATGTCCATAAAGCGAATGGCCTCTTAAATTGTGTACAGATTTCAACCATATACCTATTACGTTTGGACAGATAATCTATTTGACTTGCTCAACGTCATTTACCTTAATTATTACTGGGATTACAGTCTATCATGCTAAGAATACAGATATATGAATATAGTAATATATATTGGTAGACAAACATATGTAAATTCGTAACAGACATTGAAATAATTTGCACGGTTAAAAATTTTAGTAAAGTAAAATTTTAATTTCACGCATGGGCAGTGACTGCGTAGGTACATTAAACATGTGTTCATATTTTATCGAAGCAAGTGTAGTTTAATATGTAGTAATAATACATTTAGATGTTAAACGAAAAAAAAACATATTATTATAGTAATTATAAATTAAAAAAAACCTTCTATTTGTTTTTGGAATACCTACCGTTTTTTATACATACATATATTTTTTATTTAAAAGGATTCGTCACAAGCAACATTTTGTACTAGTTTTAGTTTTACTATGAGATATGGATACTAAAAAATGTCTACCTAACAAAAATGAGTAGTAACTTACGAACTGGGTTTCAGCACTTTTCTATGTTCATAAGGATTGTATTCACTTTCTTTAGATTCAGCGTTCTCCATTTTATCACTCATGTTTACACTTTACAAATAAATTACTACACTTGCAATAAATTTAAAATAAACTCTAATTGTACTTATGTTCTTGCAATTTTAATCAATATGTTTATTACAAGATGGGTGACGTAGGTAGTTTATATAAGAAGCGAAATATTAATTGTAACTAAAATTAACGACATGTTTTCACTATGGTGTGATGACAATTGACAAAATATATTGCGGGTGTTTTAGTTAACTCTGATAAGTTAATTTGCGTCTTTGACATCAAACAATATTTTGCTTGTGGTTTCCTTCTTATATATATCTTACACCAGTGAGATGTACAGGCGCAAGCGCAACTCCCATGGCGCTTACCGAGTACTGATATTTGTTGCATTGTAACATAGACGTCATTATGTCTACGTTATGATATCAGTTTGTAAAATTAATACATGCTAAAGATACCTGTCTTTGTAACGTTTTAAAAGTCGCTTTCATAGTTTTTGCTATGTGTTAAAGATTCTTAATCAAGATCTTTTTGTTTTTACGTCATTTACCTGTTCTATAGAGATATGTAATCGTCAGGTGTGTGTTACCTTGCCATATTAACCTAAATAGTTATCTCGGGACAGTTAGATATTTTTAACGGCTTATTTTTGTGAATAAAAAAAAACTTTCCCATCTTTAATTCATTAGCATGAAATCTTTATTACCTTTAATTTGAAATAGAAGGAAGGCCAATGTAGTATTTACTACCGGTAATTATTACCAACTAGAAATTGTTATCGTTGTGTGTTTAAGACAAAAACAAAACCGGTCTGGGCGGTACCGCACTTCCAAGGGATATTTCCGTAGTAGGGACTATTTCCCGGAAATTTGAGGATTTTTCTTTTTTTTTTATTATATTTGAAATAAGTATTTAATTTGAGTTATCGTGTAAGTATTCCCTTGTTCCTTAGTGGGACATGGGGTAGACAAATTTCTGTGTCTGTTTCACCGATACTTTTTCTTTACAGGCTAGTAGATGATCAATGTTCTGTGCCCTGTCTGACCGGTAACATTTTGAACTATTGCAAATCACTAAGATGGCGGTCAAATTATCGTCTAAGCTACGACCTAAATGAAAAATTATACACTCAGTACTGCCGGATATAAGGAATGAGGAATGGTGTATTAATGATTTTAATAGTAGCACAAAAAAGTTTAAGATTTATTTTGATAATTCTTGAAATTTCCACAGGAACAGAAAGAACATATATAAAACAACATATCCACAAAAATGTTGAAAGCCTTTGTCAAATTGTGATGATTAAAAAATAATAATAGGCGAAAACAATAAAATACATAATTTAAGGATAATTCTTTGTAACGCTTCGATTTTATGTGAATTTCGTAAATAGGTATAGCACATCAATGGCAAGTGGCAACTACTAGTCGATAAAATACCGTTCATTTGCGCGTTTCGGTCTCGGTAAAATATAGGTCGACAGCGCATCATGTTCTGTGGCTGACCCTGCCCTACCATCAAATGAACCTCATGCTCGTCTTTGAATATCTTAAAAATAAACTACAAAATGCTTTATTTACATGTGCACAGACTTCTACGAGTAATATTGTTTAGCTTATTTGCTGGGCAAATAGAGATTGCGTGTTGAAAAAGTATCATGCAATAAGGTGTAATTCTGTCATTTACATACCAATGTAGTACACAGTAAGTAACACCAAATACACTGATTTTAGCAAATAACGATGATTTGATTTTCCTTTCATCATATCACATTCTTTCCTTTTCGAGTTTAACCTCGTAATTAACATTGAATTAAGTACCTACGTTATCACACAATTCTGTATAATATTATATAGGCCTTATAGCGGATGTGAAGGATGCTACAAACGTTTACTTTTTTTTTAAACTTTTTCTTACTAATTGAATAAGATAGTTTATTTAAGTTTAAAAGAAGTTTTTCTGAAACTTTATCAACTTTTGCTTCCTGAAGTCCTCGGTGTTTAACTAAACTACTGTACATAGAGCTAGTGGTTTCCGTATCTATTTTTCGAACCGATCGAAGATTTGCATCGAATATTCGAATTAGAACTTGTCTGTGTACTTTTTCAAATATCAAGATAATCGTCGTGGAGTTATTGGGGATTATATACCTCTACAATTCTAATTGTACGTATTGGGGTTAAATTCTTGTCAACTGACATAATATATTATTCAACGAGTCATTCAAATCGGTTTATACAGTGATTTAACTTAAAAGTAGAATACTAGAGATCTATGAGGCAGATCCATTTTTGTGTCTCTTTCAACTATAAATTTCTTTTTTTTTTTTTTTTTTTTTTTAACTTAAGAATTAGATCAGCGTTTGACCACTGATTCACCTGATGTTAAGTGACAACGTGGTCTACGATGGAGCACGCTGATCTAAAAAGAGCCTAGGGAAGACAGAGGCCGGAAGAGAGTTCCAATCCTTACTTGTTCGCATTAAGAAAGACGAAGAGAATCGTTTTGTGCGGATTTTGGGGATGTCAATAACGTAAGGATGGAGGTCTTCCCGGCGCCTTGTCGACCGATGGTGGAACGGTGATGATGGTACAAGGTCAAAAAGTTCATCAGCGCACTCTCCGTGATAAATTCTATAGAAAACCGCGAGACTAGCAACCCTACGACGGTGTACCAGGCTGCTCAACTTAGTTTTCACAAGATGCTCATCACCAATTACCCTCTTTGCTCGGTTTTCCACTGAATTCAAGGCAGCGAGCTGATATTGTGCCGCACCTGCCCACAAGTGAGAACAGTACTCCACACATGATCGAACTTGCGCTTGGTATAAGTTAAGAAGCTGTTCCGGTGTGAAGTACCGTCTGACCTTGGACAGTATGCCAAGTTTTTTTGAAGCAACACTTGCCTTGGATTCAAGAAATGTTTTAAAATTAAGGTCCGAGCATAGTGTGAGACCCAGAAGTTCGAGTCTGCCCGAAATTTCTATAGACTGGTGATTGAAAGTAGGAGTCAAGCTGAACGGACTGCGCTTCGCACTAAATAGGCACGCCTGTGTTTTGTTGGTATTAAACTTAACCAGATTAGAGTCGCCCCAGTCGGACACTGCTTTCAAGGTTAAATTTACCCGTTCTACCAATGCTTCTCTTTCACACTGAATTTGATCTTTGCTCGCTTGTGCTTCGGCTACGTATCTGTCAACAACCGTACTATCGTCTGCATACCCATAGATACCGGGACCCAAAAGATCATTTATATGCAGAAGGAATAAGGTTGCTGACAGAACAGACCCCTGAGGAACTCCTGCTGTTATAGTTTCCGGTTCAGATGCGCATCCATCCACAAGAACGCGAATTGATCTTTGGTTGAGGAAGTCTGTGATCCAGTTGCATAGCTTTGGACAGATTCCGTAAGCCGGTAGCTTGCTTTTTAGGCTGTCGTGCCAGACCCTATCAAATGCCTTCGAAATGTCGAGAGAAACAGCTAGTGCTTCACCGCGACCTTCGATAGCCTCTCCAAAAAAGTGTGTAAGGTGTGCTAATAGGTCCCCAGTGGATCTATTACGACGAAAGCAATACTGGTGATCACTGAGGAGATCGTTACCTTCTAGATGTTTCAGGAGTCGATTATTCAATACACGCAAGTAGGTCTTTGTAAGTAGGTCGTGTTCTGTGTCCTGACGGATTCAAACATTTTTTTTAACTTGCTTTATATTATTTTTATATTAAATAACATTCTCCTTTTAAAAGAAGTTATTTAAAAAGCATGGGAAATATTATTTTATGGTATTAAAACTCGCTATAAATTAAATCTTTTATTATTTCAGTAGGAATATTCAAATATGAATTGGGTAATGAAGAATATAATATAATAGATTATAAACTTTAACTTCTTATACATATCTATATATAAAGAGCAACATTTTGACTAAGGTAACTTAGATTATTTATAAGTAAGGTAATAATAGAACACAATATATAATTTTTAAGTTTACATTAGAGGAAACAGTTTTAAATAATATTACAATATAAGCATACACTATCTTTACATTTTTACATTGTTCTGGTAGTTACATTTAAAATACTATAGTTACCTATAGTGTATGTACTACAAATAAATATTATTTTCCAGCGTCATAGACGGGGTTTGTAGTCTGTTCTGTCACAGTTTAAATTTTTTATTTTGAAATTAATTTATAATTAGTTAACCCATAACATTTTTTTTTGAATCAGACATAACTACTCGTCCATGCTTACCATACCATTCCACGATTCAGTCACACTAGAGTTCAGACAGATTCATAGTGAAAATGAAAAGTCTGAATTTCATTCTTAAAAAATAAATTATTTGTATACGTTATAATTTCCTGTATTAGTCCACCACGGATTTCTAGAGGTCGTAAGAGTTTTTGGTGAACGCAAGATATAAGATTGACTTGGGGGCTGACTGTATGTGATATACCTGGGATTTGCATCATTTATGAACTTTTGTGGCCCTACGGATCCAAGGGATGACAGACCCGATAACCCTGACAAAGAAATGGATTGAGGATTTGAAGGAAAGTTTCTGTAAATATCCAGGGAGTTATCAAATGTGGGCTGTTGAGATGGAATTATGTTAGAAGTCGGTTCGCAGACTGTTCCTCGGACAAGATCATCGAAATTAGCAGTGAAAATTCTAAAGTTAATGTCGCTGTAATCCAATTGAGATTCTAAAAATATTGACATACGGTCCGATATTACCCAAACATTTCTGCCTTCATCAATCTTCACATCACATGGGAAAATAAGACTAACATCGTCTTTATCGATGACTGCAGTATTTTGTGGTTTCAATGGAAGATTCGTATTCCAGCAACCAATAGCATTCTGATCAATTAAATCGTAAAGTTGAACACCTGTAGAATCCATGACCTTAGCGGTAGTATGAGTATCGGGGCCTCGTTGTCCGACAACTTTAAAGTCTCGATATGAACCTTCCACTTTTGTTTCATCTCTCAGAATGCGCGTGGATACTGCAAATTCTGTATTACTTGTTAAAGGACTGAAATAAAGCGTTCTATATCCATCAGGGCCTTTTGGAGAAGCCGAAATCCCGAAAATACCTTCTGAGAACCATTGGAAGTTCATTCCAGCTATATTAAAGTCTCCGACTAAAGGATCAGGTTGGAAAAAGCCGTGGCTAAACCGCCAAGATTTGTTTTGTTCCCACGAGTAAGTAATCAAGCCGTAACCTAATTCGTCGGAGAAATAAGCGAAGTAGTCATCACAAGTTTCGCCTTCATCTAGCGCTATGTTAGCAATGAAAGTAGTTGGCACAATATCTTCGGGTCGGAAGACGTATCTTCTGATTCTTTGGTTGGTGTGTAAGTCGTAGACGTTCAGTGCGTAGGGGCATAGATTGGTAACATTTGGATCTGAAAATTTAAGAAATATTGTTGAAAATATAATAATATTTGATTTCTCAAAGTGTTGAGCTGTATGTATACTTACCATAGCCGTAAGTGCCAACATCTAAAACCCATAAACGATCGCATTTATCTGCTTTGATTCTGTATACAGTAGTGAGACCGGATTCACAGTTACCCAGTTCGTTTTCCTTAAAACTTGGGTAAGGTGTCAATTTTGGAGAAGGTTCATACGGGGCGTCCAACGATATATAATTCAATGTAGCTGGAATACCTAAAATAAAGAAATATTAAGTAAATACCTTGCCTTTCTAAACTAAGGAATATATATAGACGAATAACGATATAATATATATCGTTACTCGTTTTCGATAGCTATTTAAGCTTTTGTCAACAACCATCAGGCTAGTGATACCCCAGCCACAGAGGAATGATGCGCTGTTGACCTATTTTTTACTTCGAGCATTCGCAAATCTGCAATAAACGCGCAATATGCAAATCACGGTTTTTCCACCTATGAACGGTGGTTCGTTTCCCGGTTGGAATTTCGATATTTAATCCCTCCCATCCATTTAACGCCCGAAGTGACCGACTTGGGATATATTTTATTATAAATATTATTTGATATGATATATTATATATTAGAGAATATAGAAAATTGTAAACATTTCGTTCCGGCGGGATTCGAACCCACGACCCATCGACGTACAATGTAAGTTCTAGCAAACTAGCCAACAAGCCCGTGAAAGTTAGTTTAGGGCCCGGTATATTTAGGAAAATGTTTTTCGAATCTTTTGGGCGAGGCTACCGATTCCGCTTGCATGATGATATTATTTTGATTACGTTACTACATTATCGTAATTGGGAACTATGTAGTTATGAATTAGTTGCAATTATTTTGCAAAAATGTAATTAATCTTTATTTTAGATGGTACCGTGACTTTTAAGTAGGTTTAATTAATGTTTACGCATCGTTAATTTGGACGAATTATCTTTATAGTGCAGTTCTTATTCTAGTGTATATAGTAGTGCGTATAACCTAGGTTATATTTCTATTGAAATAATCAAAATTGATTAATTATAGATAATTAAATCAGATGTCTAGAAAGTTTTTAGCGAAATTTATTCACAGGTACGTAACATTCTCACATTTTTTTCGGATGTCACGTTTGAAGAATAAGTATTATATTATCATCACTATATAAGATACCTTTGTACATTATTATATAGACTTATATATCAATGTATGGACTGAATCACTTTGGTCAGAAATTTCAAATTTCGACTTAAAAAATTTCGACCATAAAGGTAATCCCATTAGTAGGCATATTTCCTGCATAATATCTTACTTAAGTAAAACTATTTCACCATATTTTTGATGATTATGCAATTTTTTTATGAATTAATGATGTATTAAATGGGATGCAATCGAGGTGAGGGCTTTGACTTTCTTATTTAAAATATTATGGAAGGTTATGAAATATATTTTCATATTAACTTACTAATCTATTTATAATATTATTAAATTAAACTGTAGAAAGTGTAGATTTTTTTTTGGATTATATCAATAGATATACGAAATTATTTTTATCTACAATAAATATTGAATAAAATATTGTTTATATTTATAATCATTAGTTTTATTTTATTGTTTCATTGCTGCACTGTTTTTTCAATTTTTTAACAATATGCAGTGAAAATTGATTTAAAAATGTGGAATAAGGACTGGCTAAAAATCAGCGTTGTTTGTCACCTCTATGCGCTTTGTGACGAGTTTTAGGATTTAAGCAAATTATTATATTTTGATATTATGTATGTACCTACTTGTGGCAATAAAGGTCATAACATAATTATTATTATAATTATTAAATATAACACGGTATACTAACCTGGAAACCATCTTGGAACACTAACGAAGAGCTTATTCCTCCATCTCTCAATACCAACAGGTAAGGCGTTTTTGGGATTAAGGACTCCTGTGTCGATGTCCCTCTGCTTCGTATAGGGATCAGGGTAGTTCCAATCCAGGACATTCCAGGAGTAGAGTTCACGGAGTTTCACAGTCGCAGAAACTATGGCTAATAAATAGCCGAAAACAAGTAAGCGCCCCAACATGTTTGTAGGGGAATTTGAAGAGGATTGTCTCTCTTCTAACCCGCGTTAAATAATATAAAGATTTGTCTGAAAAAAATATTGATTTTTTTAACCTATTTTTAAATGATCTAATTCACTTCGTACTTAAATCTTATATTGTTATGTACTATAAAGATATAATATATTTATTATGTATATCGGATACTTTACGTACAATCAGTTGTATAGACCTCAATTGGCTACAGCTGTTGAAAATGGACTAAAGTACTACGGAACACCCTCAGCCTTTTAAAAGTTACATATTCTCCTTCCAGTGCGTAGTAACGCCGAGGAAGTGACCACAGAGTTAAGAAATAACGCAACACTACATTGAAAGTTCTCGTGAATCTCGATCGCTATTCATGAATTAAAAATTCAAAAAAATACTTATATCCTGTCTCCCACGCGTCTAAGCGTACATTAGTTATGTAAATATGCATATTTTGGATTGTAAATAAATATTTTAGCTGTTTCGAAAATAGAAAGACATAGATTTTTTTTTGTATCAACGTTGATTAATTAAAGGAAAATGATTGATATGACCGATAGATTGATTAATGTTCTATTAAACAATTTATTATGTTACTAAAGATACGATGATTTTTAGTATTAGCTTCACTAAAATCACATTGCTATTAATAATTATTAAAAACTAGCAACCAGCCCCGACTTCGCACGGATAGTAGAACATAATATTATGCCTACATGTTTTTTCCATCGTAGGGTGATGATCGCGTCAAGCGAGTCCCGTTACATCGGTGTGAGAAACGCGCTGAATTTAGATATTTTCGCGCGAATCAATTTTTGCGATAACTCCTAAGATATTCATTTAATTTATATGCTGCAAAAAACTATAATAATGTGTATGAAATGCTCAAGATAAGTAACGTATTAATTTGATATAGTGGTTAAGTATTATTAAATTTTCTAACTTTCCGCGTAATTTTCTTATTCTCCTGACTATAACAAATAAAAAAAGAATTAGCGAAATCGGTTCAGCCGTTCACGCGTGATGCCGTGGCCAAGGGAAATAGGTATTAATTTTTATATGTGTAGATAAGTGCGTTTGTGACTTTAGAATTAAAGCCCGTATCACTTATAAATATTATGAAATTAAAGTTACGTATATGTATATATTTAAATTTATGTAAAATAAAAACATCGCTTAGTGAATTATTGTTTTAATTGGACTCAATTCTTTTTTATTGTTTTACCTATTTTACCATCCATTTGGCCACTTTAAACAGGGAGGAATATTCAAATTTCATCCTGTCAGAGGAGGTATCAAACCTCCCTTTATGGATTAAAAGGCCGCAATTATTGTAATGATCTGGTAAATCCCAAGGTTACGTTTGTCGATATTAAACATAAAAACCACGCTAGAGACGCAATCTTCATAGCTCTATGGTTGTCCATTCTCCAATTTAACCCACGTGCAGAAATACAGCACGCACTAACTCACCTCACGTGACATTGGAATCGCGTGAATTATACCGGTGTAAAATTGTGATAAGCGTATCTCCAGGAATGAGCATCCCCAGGGGTAGCTCAATAACACATTTTTATGTCAGATATCGACAGACGACCATGAGGTTCACTTGATGGTAGGTGATACCTCAGCCACAGAACATCAGTCAATGATGCGCTGTCGACCTAATTTTTATTTCGAGCATTCGGAAATCCATAGACTGAAACCGAAACGCGGAATTGCACTTCACCGTTTTTCCATCTATGAACGGTGGTTCGTTACCCGGTCGGAATTTAGATATTCCTCCCATCCGATCAATGCCCGAAGTTACCAGACGTGGGGAAAACATGCTTACAGAAAATTATAAGCATGTGCTTCCGGTGGGATTCGAACCCACGACCCATCGATGCGCACGGCAGGTGTTCTACCGAACGCGCCAACGAGCTCGTCAAAATACGTTTATGTATTTAAATAAAATACTGTATACCGGATTAAAACGCGATTTATTATTTAAATTATTTATCCCGACGTTTCGGATGCTTTTCAGCAACCGTGGTCGCGGGAGACTGAAAGATGACAGTTGTCTTATATTTGAAATGCCACAAAGTTGCCATATTTAATTCAATTAAATTAAAAAATAATCTATTAATTTAGGTAACACAATGTACATCTATGAACGTCATTAAAAAAATAATACATATTAAATTACTAATATTACTAATATTAAATGCTTCTAATTTTACATTTACTACCAGTTCACAAATCAAGGGCGTAGAGCGGACGAGAAGAACTGGCAAGAAACTCGCCGCCACTCTTTTTAATCGCCAAGTTTTTGTTTTACAATAATTACATATTAACGCCATCTATTCCTACGGAGTTGATATTTACTGTAATTTTCTATATTATGACAATATTGACTAACGGTGTCCTCTTGTTTTTTAGTATGTTGGATTTCCAAATCCAAAATGTTGGATTTCCAAATCCAACATACTAAAAAACAAGAGGACACCGTTAGTCAATATTGTCATAATATAGAAAATTACAGTAAATATCAACTCCGTAGGAATAGATGGCGTTAATATGTAATTATTGTAAAACAAAAACTTGGCGATTAAAAAGAGTGGCGGCGAGTTTCTTGCCAGTTCTTCTCGTCCGCTCTACGCCCTTGATTTGTGAACTGGTAGTAAATGTAAAATTAGAAGCATTTAATATTATTAATATTAGTAATTTAATATGTATTATTTTTTTAATGACGTTCATAGATGTACATTGTGTTACCTAAATTAATAGATTATTTTTTAATTTAATTGAATTAAATATGGCAACTTTGTGACATTTCAAATATAAGACAACTGTCATCTTTCAGTCTCCCGCGACCACGGTTGCTGAAAAGCATCCGAAACGTCGGGATAAATAATTTAAATAATAAATCGCGTTTTAATCCGGTATACAGTATTTTATTTAAATGTGTGATACTCGCGTTAATAAAAGACAATATTATACGTTTATGTATGTTATAGTACGATTTATTGTCAATATAAAAGATAAGTTTTGACGGGCTCGTTCGGTAGAACACTATCCGTGCGCATCGATGGGTCGTGGAAAACCGGGATAACATGTTTCTAATTTTCTGTATATGTCTGGTAACTTCGAGTAATGAACGGGTGGGAGGAATATCGAAATTCCGACCGGGTAACGAACCACCGTTCGTAGATGGAAAAAACCGTGGAGTGCATATTGTGCGTTTCGGTTTCAGTCTATGGATTTCGCTTAAGGTATCACTTACCATCAAGTGAACTTCATGCTCGTATGTTGATATCTAACATTGAAAAGACAAGATTACATAAGACATTTTTCCGAAGGTTCTTATATTTACTTTTGTACATAAGATATGGCGCAGATTTGGTTACAATTATTGATCAAGGTTCGCTATACGAAAACTGTCATAAGTTGATGGCTTATCATTATTTTTTTAGAAATTGAAGTGGCGCAATAAAATTTATTAAACCGGCACATTTGCGGGATTCTCTGCCTTGAATCTATAGTGAAAAATGACAACGATCTTGTAATAATTAATTTTCCTAATATTAAGTAAGTAGTTTTAATCCTAAGTTAAGTAATAGTATTTTAATTAATAATAAATCTATAAATTATCACAAATTTAATATTATTATTTTTTTTCTTTTTTTTAATATTCGTTCTGGAGATTTATTTACCTTACCTTTGGGAGTGGGAAGGAATACGGCCTTCATACCTTATTATGTCAAACTCCTTCGACCTCGATTAGGTAAAGTGGAGCGGAAACGATTTAATCGTGCGCAAAACTAATTGAATCATATAAATCTTAATTTTTGTATATAGGAATAATTCCATCAATATTTCATTACCATAAAAAGGCCCATTTTTGTAGGGTAGGGTATTTAAATTATATTGACCTTCAAATTTATTGAAAACAAATTTTGTTTGTGTTTACGCTAATATATTATGAATTCCAGTATGTACGGACAATGCCTTATATGGACTGTCAATGTATTTTTAATAAATCAAATACTGGGTCGTGATATTGCATACAGTAAATTTATGTACTACTGGGCAATGTAAGAAATATAGAAAAGAAAATAGGTATAGAAAATGATCATTCAGTACAAGTTATAAAATAATATTACAAACATATAAAATCATGATTAAAGTATAACTTATGAAATAAAAAAAAAATTGTAATAAAGTATTAAATATGGTATCAATAATGCTAAGCTTTTCATACATAATTTTATATTTTTTTTTATGTAAGTTAGTTGTTTTTCATATACAACTTTATTTTTTTAATCACGTAATATACTCGTAATTCTATGTTAGTATGATAGATTTCTTAGGCACAGTTTAGTTTGAATAGATTAATATTTCAACATACATATATTAAACGATATTTTAATTATATATGCGTTTGACGTTTCTCCGTCGTACGAGGCTCAGTCGTTTCGAATATCGGGGAACATTTTAGAGAATTTTCGGGGATTAAGATAATAAGAGTGCCTGTAGTAAAAAAGTGGTCTTTGAAACAGATACAAAACTTTATCTGTCCCATGCCTTATTAGTAGACTCGGAAATTCACTTATTTATTCACGTAGGTATTTAAAAGTCTTCGGTAGAGGTCTGAGAATATATACCTTTGCAAGATTTTTGTCGTTGCATTATTTTTCTAAACAATGTCAGCTAATGTCAGGTTTTGAGCAATTGCTGTCGTTCAATCTGTTTACCTAACCTGAGCGCCTAGCACGAACGACTTGTGAAAAAGTATTCGTATCGTCGAGCTGTGATTTGTATGAAATTTCAAATAATTTCTCAAACAACTGACAGATTGACGATTCGAATATTTCTCGATAATTGTACATGCTAGGCCCTCTGTAATCCATTTATTCACTAATTGCGGTTTTAAATTCTTGCTTAGGGTTAACTTGTTTCATTTTTTTGTTGTGGCGGCATCTACTCGGAGCTGAAGGTAACGATTTTTTTATGATTTTAAGTGAAGTTCTTTAAAACTCCCAGTTTCTGCGTCAAATATCTCAATGTAATTGGAAATCTTCTCATTAATATGGTTTATGATTAGTAGATTTTGTTACACAATTAATTAAATCCTGTAAATTGTAAGTGTAATTCTAAATAAATAGTTTATTTCTTTCTTTATTTGCCACTTTAATAAAAAAAACTCGTATTATCAATGGGACTACAGATCATATTATAATATTTATCAATTACATGTACTCGACAATGTGAAAGGTGATTCATACATACTAGAGATGTTATGAATATGAAATTTCGGATGTGGATACAGATATGGATATTCGATTCGGTTACGGTAACGGGTATCGGATAACGGTTTTGGATACAGTTACGGAGCTCCGTATCATCCCTTATTCATACACTCAATGGGTTTAGATCTGATTGTATTAGAGGCTCAGAAGTCAATAATATTATGTTTTGTATTAGTAAATATTGCAGTAAATGGTACCTATTAACAAGTTTATCAAATCGAATGATATCAATTCCATACATATCATTACCCTATTTTACTATAGATTGTTACTTAGGTTATATGCGAGTTAGGAATTCATGAATATTTATCCATAGATAGTTGAATGTTATACTATGTTAATCATATAACATTCAGTCGGCACGAACTCGCAAAATTAATATGTATATTAAGAAAATAGGAAACATATTATATATTAAAAACATTTTTTTGTATTCATCGGAAGTAGATAATAAAGTGGCATACATAAGTGATGAATAGAGAATTCGTTTTTAAAAATATAGACATATATATTATGTAATATGTATGTATGTATATAAATATATATATTATTTCTTTGTCTTTTACTATTTTTTTTTTATGTTAGACTTTTACAGACGAGCATGATGTGCACTTGATGGTAAGTGATACCTCAGCCACAGAAACTCAATCAATGATGCGCTGTCGACCTACTTCGAGCTTTCGGAAATCCATAGACTGAAACCGAAACGCGCAATATGCACATCATGGTTTATCCATCTGTGAACCGTGGTTCGTAACCCGATCGGAACCTCGATATTCCTCCCACCCTTTCAATGCCCGAAGTTACCAGACGTGGGGAAGACATGTATACAGAAAATATACACATGTCATCCCGGTGGGATTCAAACCCAGGGCACATTGACGCGCACGGTAGGTGTTCTACCGAACGCGCCAACGAGCCCGTCAAAGTTAGCCAGTTAATTTCACATTTATGTATCCTTTACGCAATTGGTTGCCAGCCCGCCTAGCGTCATCATGAGATATCTCGCGGATGTATAAAGACAAGCTAAGATATATCTCGATATATTTTATCTCGACATCGACATCTTTGATAAACAAGATATCTCGATCGACAAATATCTCTACTTTTGACATTAGAAGTTGAGTTTTAAGCGTAAGTGCCATTTTAGACCCGGAAGACATAAAGAGGTAATCGATTAAAACACGAGAAAACGGTCGACAAAATTTTGTCGTGGTTTTCATGCTAGGCCGGCAGGAAGAAATCACTGCTTAGTGATAAGAACACCATTATCACAATAACATACATTGTTTACTTTATTTTTCAGTAGGTACCTGGGTTTGTAAATTTATTGTAAAATAAAAAGTGAATAAATAATATGTATTACACAACAATAACAAAATGACCGACAACCTGTTACAATGTCAAAATTAATTCAAGTGAAATGTCTACTTACTTATATTTATTGCTTTACTTATTTTTTGAGGTCCGTTGGACAAATATATTTTTTATTATTACAAGAGACTACATAATGTCTATAGTGTTTTCACGGCAATCCAATATTTTTTCATCAAAAATATGGTTTTGAGATTTTTTGAATTCTGGGGAAGAACACCGGTAAGCAGCTTTCTATTCCGGGATAATAACCTGCTTTATCTTTGCAACAAATACTGATATTTTATAATAAACATAAATATAAGCAACTTTTTTTTCTTTGTTATCGATAAACTTGAAAACTACTGGACCGATCGGCATGATACCATGACCATTCGACGCGGAATTAATTGTAGAAGGTTTTAGGCTATTCATTTTTTGAATTCCATCAACCCTTTACCATTTTTTTTCAAATTTATGTGGATAGTTCATATTCGTCTATCCTTTACAATTCGCCCAGCGAAGCGGGCGGGCGGGGTCGGCTAATATTCTATAAACACAAGTATAGCATCAATATTTAATAAGGAAAACAAATGGACATGTTATTCATTTATCATACAAATATTTTTTTTTAATTTCTATTCGGTATAATGTGAAATATGAACACGCGGTTAATACGGTGAACCAGTATAAATAATATAAGAGTGAATAATCTTTATAAATATGTCATTTAAAACTTACGCAATTGTTTTTTAAAATACAATGTCGAGGTTGAAGCGTGCCCCACGGAGCCGTCAAGAGACAAGGAGTATATTATGTAAAAGGGCAATGTTTCATTGAAGGTTTAGCTCAAATCGCCAGTTGTTTGGACGTCCCTTTGTTTATTATTTTTTATAGATATTAAAAAGTAATTTCCACTGTAGGTAATACAATAAATACATATTATAAGATTTGCATCTAAAGTTTGAGGGTTTCCCTCGCTAAGTATAAGTCGAATGTAATCACGTTATAAAATACTAGTGATTAAGCACCGTCTTCGCACGGGTGCTTATGTATGTATGAAAGAATTTTTAAGTAGTTTTTGAGTTAAATCGTAACAAACAAACAAATCTTTCCTCTTTATAATATTAGTATAGAATATAAATAAAGAGAAATGTAGCATATGTCGTCGCCTGCGGTTCAATATTTCTCGTATTAAAACTTTATAAAAATCGATTCAGCCGGCCTAGCATGACAACCGGGACAAAATTTTGTCGAACGTTTTCTCATGTTTTAATTCTTCCGGGTCTAACAAGACAATTTTTTTTATGTCAGATATCGACAGACGAGCATAAGGTTCACTTGATGGTAGGTGATACCTCAGCCACAGAACATCAGTCAACGATGCGCTGTCGACCTAATTTTTACTTCGAGCATTCGGACAATTACACATAAAACACGACTTTTTCTATCAAAATTGTCGATGTCGAGATATAATATATCGAGATATCTTACATCTTAGTTTATCTTCACTCGTCAGCGAGATATCTCGTGATTGTCATGCTAGGCAGGCAGTTGACGGACTTCAAATATTACAAAAACAGAGGCAAACTCAAACCTGTTTCGTACAATTGCCGCGAACGTAGTCATGGGGAGAACCCGCGTTTCATTTTTTTTAACTCATCATATTTTTGTTAATTGTTCAGAAAAAGAAGACCGAAAGGTGTTAACAGAGTAAACTGAGTAATTTAGATAACAATGAATGAAACGCAATGCAGCGGCAGTATAAGTTTTGGCTGTTTGGCAACGGAAACTGTATAATCGATTCAGTTAAATAGGTCAATAATTATTAAAATATATTTATGACAGTATTTAGAATAGGTCATAAATCTTAAATTCGCATCGTGCATAACTTATTCTAAATAAAATAATCAAACAACAAAGAAGAAAGAATTAGTATAGTGCAAAATCTTCTAATATTATATAAAATTTCCATATCACAATCTTAGTTACCGTAGGTACTCCTCCGAAACGGCTTTACCGATTTTTACCAAATTTTATATGCGTATTCAGTAGGTCTGAGAATCGGCTACTATCTATTTTTCATACCCCTAAGTGATAAGGGTTGTTCACCCTTAAATTTGTTTTTTTAATTTTTGGACGAAATTTTTTGTTTTTATTTTTTTATCATGTGGCATTAAACAATACATACAACCCAAAATTTTTTTCACCAACCCCTGCTTTTTAGAAATTATTTACATGGCAAATCAACGTTTGCCGGGTCAGCTAGTAAATATAGATAAGATGAGATTTTGGCAAAAAGTACTTCTCCTCTTGTAAGAAAGTAAATGATATATTTAATATTGAATCAAAAAACACTAACCTGGGAGCACGGAAGTGCCCCCGCTAAGCCTAACTGTCTCTATTTAGTTAAAAAAGCGACAGTTGTTGGATAGCTGCTCGCATAGAACACTGCTGCTGCTTGAAGGTACTGAATTAACCAACTTGGTTTACATTTGATTTCACAACTTTTTACGGCAGCGTTTTTGATGGGTTGTTTTATATTTTACGTAACTCTTCATAATTTATCGTTATGGCTTTTCAAAGTTTGAACAAGTTTTGTGTAATTTTAAATACATGGAAGTAAGTTAAACGATTAAAAATTATATAATTTGTTTAATTAATTGAGGTCATGGTTGACAATGTTTATTTTGTTTTATGTTTTTAAAAGTATGCAGGCCGTGAAAGCCCACTGAAGTTGAAAAGCGAATTAAAATCAATTTTGTTTATTACAAAATGTAATACTGGTTGATATTGGATTGTAAGGGATTTTGCCGGCATGTGTTGCAATGTGTTGTAATATAAAACAATGTTTTTTTGGGCCAGGAACCTTAGCCGGCGTATGCAGAATAACTGGCCAAAGTTTCATCATAATCGAATGAATAGTTCAGGAGTGCAAAGAGGACAAACATACGTACATTGATATTTATTTATATAAATTCTGATATCTGACTTATTTTGACGTACCTGAATCGATTAATTATGAAATATTACTTTATTTTTATTATATAAAATTCGCAAGAATTAACAGAGCGTGGTTAGAAAAGTTGCGAAAAATGTTTTAAAAACTTTGAAATTATATTAATTTATTCATATCATGTTGATAAAATTAGTGGTTTCTTATATAATTTATAATATAAATTTCTTCATACCATATTACTAATATCATGAAATGTATTTTAAACTCTAGATATTTCAATTTGTGTGAAAAAATAATTTTGTACAATCATTGAAATATTATTAAAATATACTTATGAATATGTACCTACTTCGTAATGTTAACTTTAAAAAGAAAATTGTATGCCTTTGGAAAAAAATTAAACTATTTTTAAATTAATATTTTTTATTTAATTTTTTTACTTATATATTCTATAACCATGTTATTTTTGTTCGATTAATTCATTTGTTATAATACCAGTGCTGTTGGTAGTGGATTATGATCAAACATGGTATAAACTGTCAAAGTTATTGATTATTTCATAAGTGAATATGTAAATTTATGAATAGGATGTGGTTTTCGTAGATATTTGTCGTCATATATATTGTATACAGGATGTGCAAGTTTAGCTGAGCGTGGCTTAAGCAGTAAGGAATTTTTATCTAAGAAACATTTCACATACACTCTGTGTCTGTCTGTTTCCCAACAGGTATGACTTAGAAACCTTCAAGAAACGAGCCTACACATTTCCCTCTACTTTTCCGCGGAAACTCACCTGCAAACTCTCGGGGGTTACAGAGGTTGATACAACGGAAAATTCAACGTCTCGCCCAAACCGTTACATTTTCGGTGGTGATGTTCAAACAAACTATAGTTAGGTACTATAGGGACTATCAGGAGGCGGTAGTGTGACGTTTTATTTTTGAATTTTCGAATTTTGGCTCAAAACTTTACCTCGAACGATTAGAGGGGGTGTGAAAAAAAATTAAAATTGCCTAAAAGAACGTGGCTGCCATACAAATAAAAAATCGCCATTTATGACGAGATCGAGCTGAAAATCAAGTGGTCGCGAAGGGTATCAAATAGTCCCCAAAAATATGGAATAATATTTATCAACAAGCATTTCAGAATCCATAAGTATCGCAACTGGGGCCTTTCTTTACAGGGGACACAGGAATCTGTGTCAATAGAATTATTGACCATGTATGTCTATTCCGGAACTAAATCGCGGGCTGCTTCTGCCCGCGCACCTTCACACTCGACACGGGATTTTAGCCGGGAGCCGAAGAGACTGAATCAATTCATCACGCAAAACCATTGCCACCACAGTCTTTCTCCTCTCGACAGGGAACGCAGTCTCATTTTGAAATGAACGAGTGTCAACTACACATTACACAGTGAAAGCATTCACGGACCGCTTGCGGCTCAGCGCACCTTCCAATCGCTAGTTTATGTAATAGGCCCCGAAAACTAATATTTAATTATAAAATCCATAAATTACGTAACACCTCTTTGTTTTAACTTCAGTCTAAATATGTTAATATAATTCACGAAACATTTGTTTATCTATGAAATGTATAATTAAGGACGTATTACGAATTTACCACTTTATTTTCTCTTTCAAATAATTAGTTCAAGTTCAAAGATTTATTCAGTACATATAGACATACATACCCAAAACTGGGTCAAAAAATCATTTTGTTGTTCCTATAATAAAATACTTAACAACATATTATTCTTATAGAACATTGAAAAATTAATAATTTTTCTATTTAAAACTTTGCTATATCTATTTTAGTTTTAAAGATATCATCGAAAAATGTTTTTTCATAAATTAATTTAATCCCTTAAATATGTATGACCGTTGCACATTTTGAGGGTTTTTTGACTCAAGATGTATCGTACAGTACCTATTTCCGAATAACCTTTGTTTGTACTAAACCTTTGAACTTGAAATTATTAAGAAATAATAATTTGAAAAGAGAACATACATTAGTGTGGTTATTTCGTAATAATTCCTTCATAACACGTTACATAGATAAAAAATATATATTAATAATAATTGACCCGAGTTGGGGGGAGGAGTTTGTTACAGTCATCTAACCTTGTTAGTCGATTTGATCCTACTCTTTATACTTTAGTCGGATAATGTTGACACGGCAGATTACATAATCCAATTTCTAATTATGAATATTGCAATACATAGGCCTAGTAGAGTTAGTTTCACAACATCACACTGTAGGTAATAGGTATGCGTAGGAGAAAACACTTGGTTAGGTCGGTAACTATAACAATTTAAACAAACAAGGTCAACAATCTAATTTTTGTAGGTACTACTAAGATCTACGTCATTGACATACCTATCTACCAATGGAAATTACATTTAATTAATCTTAGGAAATATAAATATGTAGCTTTAGTTTCTACATTCTTTAATTGATATTTGTAAATGACCAATCTTAGCAAAAAATCATAAGGCGCAGGAAATATAGGAGTATAAAAGCAAAGGTTATAAATACTTTTTTTTGGATTTCTTTGTTTTTAAAATGATGTGTATATCGTAATGAAATATGTACATAATCTTTTGAAAGGATTTTATACGATATTCATTTTATAATTTTTTTGGACAACACTGACGCGAATCTTTCATGGGCCTACACTGTTGGCACGGGAATTATCTCAACCAATAAAATGCAAACAATAATATAACCTAAAATACGAATCATTTCATTGCGTGATCCATGTTCATAGCTAATTTTGTTTTATTTGTTTGAAAATTAAGCTGTTTGAATTTTAATTTTCTATTATGGCTAATTTAGGTTATTATTTTAATCAGTAATATTGTGCCTGATATAAACAAGGAGTAGATTAGGTGCTGTGATATCGCTTAAGGTTTCCAATGGAAAACCATCGCTGGCTTTTTTTGGAGTACAGGATATATGTGTCACCTGGTGGAACACAAACCCTATCGCCCATGAACATCTATAATACCAGGAGATCTGCAGGCCTTTGAAGTCGATGTAGAATTTGAATTGAAGATAGCCTTGAAGCCTGAAGTTTTATGACCATATTGTTTTGTTACATTTGTATTTAACTATAATATAAGTAAACCATTTTTTTGTATTTATTATGCAACGCCAATTTTTACATATTAAAATCACGTGTGTGTTCAGCCGATTAATGGACAGGATGTTCACAAAATAACTCGTCGCCATTAACAAATATCGGTTATTTTTTGAAAGTTTAAATTACAATTATTGTATAATGAGATTCTTAAAATTTCAATTTGATAATTACGTAAAGATTTGGTAATTACGTAATATGAGCACATTTTTAGGACTTTTACGACATAATATTATAATCGTTATTTTATAGCGATCGCCTATACACATTTGCAGTTAGGAGTAATCAAACAAAACCTACTCGGTATAAATAGGATATTTATTATTTACTTAATTGGGTAACCAAGTAATAACCGAGATTTCATTTGTTACGTTTCAATTATCATATAATTTTTGATAATATCTAGTTTATATATATAAAATAATTCGGAAGAAGTTTTTCATTTTAGTTTAGTTTTTGTGAAAGTTATATTGCTCTCAAGTAGGTAGAGTGCTTTTTTACCAAGTCAAAAGAAACTTACAATATAAAACAATAACATGCGTATAACGTAAAGGTGATAAGTTGATAGTATGTGAAAACTAGCCAAGTCAATATTGAGGTTCAATTGATGGTTCGTTCTTGTAAATAAATTTCGGGATAGTCTACAGAACTTGGCATCCATTTAGATATCAGTTCTTTCGTCGGTGAGGTTGACACCATATCATAATATTGAACGTTTATGTTTTTGGTGGGATTTAACAAGCCACGTTGTTGTTGCTATATTGGTACTATACCTGCTGGCCTAGCATGACAACCACGACAAAATTTTCAATTATTTCTTTATGTTTTCCGGGTCTAACATGACACACCTAAAACTCGACTTCTAATGTCAAAATTAGATATATTGGTCGATCGAGAAATCTTGTCTATCAAAGTTGTCGATATCTTATATCTTAGCTTGTCTTCACTTGTCTGCGAGATATCTCTTGATGGTCAGGCTAGGAGATATTTACTATCAAAGTAAGACCACATTTTAAATGAAGCGTTTTTTGTTCAGCATTTTTGTTACTCTGACCAGCCAATCAGATATTTAGAGGATTATTATTCTATTCAGAAGCGTCCTGTCAATCTAAATACAAGCACTAGTTAGGGGACTTTCTGGATTCATTATGGTATTTTTTATGCCGTTATACATCCTAACATCACGTTTATGTGTGTGTTAGGATATACATAACGATGAAAATAATCACACCAGGGGTGGTATTATGATGTCTAGGAGCAGTACTATTGTCTCCTTCCTTTCAGAGAGGTATACGACTTATTTCGTTGCCACGAATATTTGTCTCGCTTTATCGTCAACGCAACGATGTCTGCAATAATAATACTTACTTTAAGTGATGGCGCTATGGCCAAGGAGTGGAACACTATAGGCATTTAATTTCCTAACTAATTATGCAATAGCGGCGCCTCTATTGTTTCTAATTTTGCTGCCAACTGTGCAGTGTATAATACTTTGATTACATCTTCATGGGCGTGGTAAAACGTTATCGAACATTGCCTCTGCGGTGAAACCTGTTTTAATTCTTTACAATTGCGTGGAGGTCATGTTTCGCAATAAGTGTTTACGATAATCACGTATGTTTTTTCACATGCTACTGATTTTAATATTGAGTTATGGATAATTTTGCCCTCTTGTTTACAATTGAACGGACGTTAAGGCAAGGTGCAATTATTGTAGTGAATGGGTTAATTGGAACAGTTTATTAAATATATATTTATTTGTTTTTATACTAAAGATAAAAACAATAAACCAGTTTTTCAATGTCCCATGAGTCACGACCATGTGACACGTTTGATAGTAGGCGATACCTTTGGCCATGATACTGCCTTTTCTTATTTGGAGCATTCAGAAATCCATAGACTGAAGCTGAAACGCGTGAGGTTTACTTCACTGTTTTCACACAGTGGAATTGTGATATCCCTACAATCTGTTTAATATAAGAAGTGACTGGACGAAGGGAAGAACATGTTTACAGAGAATCATAAAGAAGTCCAACCTAATATTGGACCCAATGCAACGTGACACCGAAGCTGTCAAAATATAGGATTTTAAAAATAGAATATTTTTATTATTACAAAATATGGCGCAATATAAGCGTAAGCTTATTCCCAATACTGACATCTTTGATATCGCGTCGAGTGACTGACCGAATATGACCTATAATAGCTTTTGAATTCATCGAAATTAAATTTGTCAAACTGCGTTTTTTCTACGACTCTCTTTTACATCAAATGTGAGCAACAAAATGAACTAATTTGGTCTTTAGCACACTGGAAATTGCAACGCCATAATTTTATTTTAAACTCTTTATTGCACAAAAAAGTAGTGTACAAAAGGCGAACTTCATGCCTAAAGGCATTTTCTGCCCGTTAACCTTGGCTTTGTGGAGAGGTATGTAGGCAGTGCAATAGTAAATAAAAGAAGAATTTATCTAAAATTTTATTTTGTTGCAATTCGGTTTATATACAATCAACCAAAAAGCAAAAAGAAATAGGATATCAAATATCATGGAAAAATAGTGGTTCTCGGAATAAAATGAATATCCTTTGCTTTCCTCTGAAAAAAAAAACGTAATATTTCAAGGTTACAATTTTAGAAAGGAGCATGAGAATTTTGTTATTCTTGGGCATAACCATAAGTATATATATTTAAAGTGTTCCCATTCTATAAGAATTGAACTTGTAATCAACCAGTTATACTTAACAATAACTAGAAGAGATTTCATTCATAAAACTATTCTCAAACATTACGAAACGAAATGTGGTATAACCAGACATCAGATAATATAATTGATGACTTAGTATTGGTTAATATTAATATACTATAGCAAATAATATATCAAAGCATATCGTAACGTATTCGTATTGAGAAGTACTATATATTATATTAGGTACTTCAATCAAATTATCAATTAGTACCTATATTTAATACTAGCATCGCACGGATGCAATGTAGATGTACTATATATACCTTTTTCTTTTTTTTTTTATGTCGATAGACGAGCATGAGGTTCACTTGATGGTAGGTGATACCTCAGCCACAGAAAATCAGTCAATGATGCGCTGTCGACCTAATTTTTACTTCGAGCATTCGGAAATCCATAGACTGAAACCGAAACGCGCAATATACACTTCACGGCGCGTGGTTCGTTACCCGGTCGAAATTTAGATATTCCTCCCACCCGATCAATGCCCGAAGTTACCAGACGTGGGGAAAACATGCATACAGAAAATTATAAGCATGTGCTCCCGGTGGGATTCGAACCCACGACCCATCGATGCGCACGGCAGGTGTTCTACCGAACGCGCCAACGAGCCCATCAAAGCCTACATAAAAGCCTTTATAGTAGTAGTAGTAGTAGTAGTTTATAGTAGCTTTCTATTGGTGAAATAATTTTAAAAATCAGCCCAGTAGTTTTTGAGTAGGTATATTCGTTACAAAAATACAAATCTTTCCTCTTTATAATATTAGTGTTGATTTATAGATTTGGACCGCCTCCGTGGCTCAGTGGTAAGCGCGATGCGTTTAGCACCGATAGTCCTGGGTTCTAATCCCGGGGAAACAAGAACAAAAAAAATCACCTATTTGCCTGTAAAGTGAAATTATCAGTGAAACGGACACAGAAACGAGTCTGCCCCGTGACCCACTAGGGGACTCGTGAATTATTGACTTATACATTAGGAGTTTGATTGAATAAAAACTCCTTCAAAAATCAGACAACTGTCATCTTTCTATCTCCCCGATATATAATTTAAAATGATAAATAATTTAAACAATATAAATAATAAATCGCGTTTTAATCCGGTATATAGTATTTTATTTAAAAACTCTTTGTTCAAATACTGCTTATAATATTGTCTTTTATTAACGCGAGTATCACACATTTAAATACTACTACTACGGACTACTCTCCGTTACGGAGACTACTCTCCGTGGTCTCCCGCGACCACGGTTGCTGAAAAGCATCCGAAACGTCGGGATAAATAATTTAAACAATATAAATAATAAATCGCGTTTTAATCCGGTATACAGTATTTTATTTAAACAAATACTGCTTAGTTAAATATTTTAAAAAAGAGTTTCTATATGCCTAAAACAATGATACTGTGGAGGAAGGGAGGTGTGGTCTTCCTCCAACCTAAAGGGAGGATCCTCGACCAGTCGAACCACTGACTGGCCGGCCCTAAGGCCCCAGTGGTTGATGTCGAGATGTTGTATATATACTTAGCGCGCACAGAAACTTTGATAGCGCGATTCAGGATTACACGTCTTTGTATTGATTCTTGTGGCGAATCATAGATGTCGCTACAATACTGGGCATAAAACAAGTTGACTGTGTAAAAGAGACCTACAGTCTACTAGTACGAAAAGTAGCTTATATTAATCAGAAACAGACTAGGAAGTAATTTCGTGGTCAAAGTGAAATAAAGCGGTTGGAAGAATTTGCCCTATAATAGAGTTGATTAGGTTATACATATTAGGAACTTAGGTAACAACCTGCCACCGTGATTCAGCGGTATGCGTCGTGTTGCGTCTAGCAATACTTGTGTTCGAATCCTAGGGTAACAAGGTCGACAGCACATTATTGACTGATGTTCTGAGACTGGGATATCACCTGTCATTAAGTTTACCTATTAACCTTATGCTCGTCTGTCGATATTTAATATTAAAAAAAAAGTTACATTTTATGTTATACAATGAGCCCCAAACTAGGAAACCCTGTATTTTAGGGCCCTGAGCCCTTTTTAGAAACTCAAACATTAATAATATATTAAATAATATACCTATTATATCGCTTGACTTTTTTATTATTACGGACTTGTTTGACCTCGTTCGTGTCCGGAATGTCCGGAAAATTTCGCATTATTGAAAAGTTCGGTAATTAAGATATTGTGATTTATCTTAATAAAAAACAACTGTGCGTACGAGTACAATGAGCCCCAAACTAGGAAACCCTGTATTTTAGGGCCCTGGGCCCTTTTTAGAAACTCAAAAATTAATAATATATTAAATAATATACCTATTATATCGCTTGACTTTTTTATTATTACGGACTTGTTTGACCTCGTCCGTGTCCGGAATGTCCGGAAAATTTCGCATTATTGAAAAATTCGGTAATTAAGATATTGTGATTTATCTTAATAAAAAACAACTGTGCGTTTATATTTTTGTTCCGTTCTACCTTTTTACTTACACATAAAAATATCAAAAATCTTCTTTACAGCTGTTATTAAAGAATTTTGGCTACAGCTCCTCATTAGTTCGAACACCTGCTTTCTAATAAAGGGCGATTGCTGTTTTGTCGCACTTGATTTAATTTCCTATTAGGACATGCACTAAATAAGCAGACCAAAAAATATTCATTTATTTGATGTCCCGAAATTACCGAACATCAATTAGTTAGAAATTCGCCGTATAGTTCAAGCTTTGCGATTGCAAGCACCGTTTAATGTTTACAACCTTTAAGCTTATTTAAAATTTAAATTACGGTTACGGATTGATAAAAACTAGCGCGTGCCATTGAGATACGAACAGCGCTGGTTTCATTGAGTATTGTTCAAATCAGGGCCGGATTTAGGGGCCCTACTGTATGATTATATCGTTCTTAAATATTTAAAATTTTGTTTTTTATTTGGAAAATAATTTGGGGCTAGGTGGCTAATAGAGACTGCAGAAAAAAATCTTTCAAACCGTCGAGTAAACCCTAGTAAAAAAAACCTTTCATATTTTTTCCCTTTACCTACTGAGTGATTATATTGTTCTAAAACTAATAATTTGGGGCCAGGGGCCTTCACAAAAGAAGGAACCCCACAAAAGAGACTGCGAAAAAATTCTTTCAAATTCTGACGAGTAAACACTACGAAACAACATAATTTCCTTTGATATTTTTTTTCGCTGTTTTGCCTTTATATACTATACGTATAATATGATTACATTGTTCTTTAATATAAAAAAGAATAGAAAATAATTTGGGTCCTCCACTCCTTTGTTGCCCCAAGATCTCCAGAACTCTAAATCCGGCCCTGGTTCTAATGCTTCAATATAAGAAATAAAGATCTAATTAGTGACATCGTAAATCATGTTGTCGCATAAAATTATTGTTAAGTTTAAGACAAAAACGTAAAACAATACGCTCTGTGTGATCTGTGTTATTTATAAGTCTTTGAATACTTTTTGAAATTGTAGGAAGTTGATGGCTTGAAAGTTGTGTTTTTGAACTATTTTTAAGGTTATTTAACATTATACTGGTACGTTATATGATAATATAATGTAGGTTAACAATTTTTAAAACTTTTCCATATACCGGTCTTTACCTAAAATCAATACAGTGTACCAATATTATATATTAATTAATTGTAGTTCTTTCTTAAATGTTTTAAACAGTAATTGGTGTACCAAAAAAACAATTATTGCTCTCTTTCGGGTGTAATTTGTTTTCTTAAAAAGTTCTACTTTTTATGCTTTATGTAGTAGGTAATTGACATTTCATGTCATTATAAATATGTCGTTCTGTCATATTTTGTGGTTGCCACGCAACTGAATGAAGAAAATGATTTAATTAATTTTTAAGTTAATTGACGAGATTTGTGCTTTCTCCGTACGTTTGTAAAGCACTCGATCACGTTGAGATGAATATTATAATGAATAATTCGCATTTTTATACATTAAAAGTCAAAGTAAAAGTTTTTAATATTAATACCTTTGATTATTTATATGTCAAATAATTTAAGATTAATACTTAATTATAAATAATATTTATAATATTATTAAGAGGAAAGATTTGTATTTTTGTATGTTATGAATAATCTCAAAAACTATTGGACCGATTTTAAAATTTCTTTCACCAATAGAAAGCTACATTATCAGTAAGTAACATAGGTAACAACATAAACATTTTTGGGTATTGTACATCTACATTGCACCCGTGTGAAGTTGAGGCGTTTTGCTAGTCGTTATCTCAACTAATCTTCTTCAAAAAGTTTTATATTACTATCTAAAACACATTGCGTCCTGACAACATGCAAAACAATCAAAATGTGAAATCATATTTCAGTTAGCATAAATATTTTAACAACACTTAAATGGAGATAAAATCGCCTAAGTACATATCTTTTCGCTAGCAATTTTTTATACATTACTGTAGTAACTATACACACAAAAATTTGACTCGCTGATAATGTAGCTTTCTATTGGTGAAAGAAGTTTTAAAATCGCTCCAGTAGTTTTTGAGTTAAATCGTAACAAACAAACAAATCCATCCTCTTTATAATATTAGTATAGCTGATAGTATATATTGAAAACGAGTGCCTTAAATCACATAGAGATTGTTTTATATATTATTTAATAGTGTAGAACTAAGTTTTATATTCCAATAAATCTGAATATTTTTAGAGTTAACTGTAACTTTTAACAGCACGTACATAGAAGCGCTGAACCACGGCCTTACAAATACATCTCACCATCAATTCAACAAAATATGTAGATCTGCAGTATTCATTCCACCATCTATTCTCGCCATTGTTTCTGCTTCACATAAAGAAGTGAAAATAAATGCCACTGAAAACGCGAGCAAATTCCTACTTGTATGGTTGTAAGTGAAGACCATATGACGATAAATAACACTAGAGACCTTTTCACTCACCGACACTACGCGTTAAGTGATGGAATCTCTCGGAGTCAATGCAAATATTTCGATTGAACGAAGTTTTATTTATTATTCGGATGCAAATTGATGTTAAATGCATTCTTCGCGTATATTAACCATAGTATACCTACCAGATAGTAGGATTTTTACCGGTTTCTTGACACTCATCGTTATTATTTGGCTAACTAACTCAATATCGTTATAAATTATAGCCTATATGTTATTCTGATGTATAAACATTGATACTGTAAAGTTTTATCAAAATCCGTTCTGCAGTTTTCCGTAAAAGAGTAAAAAACATTTACAACATCCTCACAATTTTGTACATTTATAATATTAGTAGGATAGTATACTGTATACTTGTATATACACAATATATTTTATTCTACAATGTTAGCTTATCTACAATAGGTAGGTCCAATTTTTTGAGATTTAATGCATTTTTTTTAGTCAACTTTTTTTGACGGTATCGTTGGCGCGAACACCTGTGGTCCGCATCGATGAGTCGTGGGTTCGTATCCCACCGGGACGACATGTTTATAATTTTCTGTAAGCATTTCTTCCCCATGTCTAGTAACTTCGGGTTTTGATCGGGTTCAAGGAATGTCGAAATTTCGACCGGGTAACGAAACACCATTCTTATTTCGGTTTCAGTCTATGGATTTCCGAATGCTCGAAGTAAAAATTTGGTCGACAGCGCATCATTGACTGATGCTCTGTGGCTGAGGCTTACCATCAAGTGAATCTCATGCTCGTCTGTCGATATCAGACATAAAAAAACTTGCTTTTGAATTAAAGCATCGACGCTTTTTTTTCAGATCCTCCTATTTGACTCTTTACAATCGGCACTTTATGTCGTTTTCATCTATGAGCTATAATTTTTTTCTATTGATATATTTTGACAGACGAGCGCGAGGCACAGTTAATTGTGATACCTCTGCCACAATACATAAACCTAAGATGCGCTTTTCAACTTATTTTTTGAATTCAAGTTTTAAAATATATAGACTGAAACACAATATCACGGTTTTTCCGTCTGTGAACGGTGGAGAGTATGCAAGTAATAAAAATCTAAATTCGAGTTCATGACTCGAATTTAGATATTTCTTGCATTTAATTTCGGATCAGACATGTGGAAAATATTTTTACAGAAGATTATAAGCGTATATCACGGTGGAGTTCGAACACGGTGGGGAAAGACCCATCGTACACAAGGTCGTAATTTTCTAGAGTAGGTAATGTCCAATTGGGTTGATATTGGAATGGAAGGTCAATGAGTGGTTTCAATGAAATATGAGAAAGATAATTAATATTTTAAAGACGATAATTTAAAATATTTCTGACTTTGACTCTTGTATTTCGTATTTCTAATGGTTACGCAATTTCAATGTCATATTAATACCTACCGAAATTAGCCCGGTAGTGCGGTCCGCTGATGAATTAAAGCTTGTTTTGACCAATGCCACTCCTTTGAAGGAAACTTGGCATGACTGGAATGCAGTTGGCGCATGCTTATGGGTGTTGTTAAGGACTTTATCGATCTTGTAATTAAAACCGGAAAACAATAATTTTTTCATCATTAACACGATGGGTTTTTATGGGTAGAATGTATAAAATGAATTGTTTTATCTTATTTTTAATTTTATAGACGTAGAATATGTTTATGGTCAATTGTTTTTAATGGTTAATAAATAACCTCTGTCTGTCTCTCGCATTATGCTAATCTCATATTAAATGCAGCCGCGCAAGGAATGATTAAAAAGCACTCAGATTAGGCAGTTTTCAATTTAATTTAAAGCTATTGCAAAGGCAATCGTTGGGCTTGCCTTATTTCAATGCATTTTGTTGCTATAGTATAGAAATCTTGATAATAAATGCAGATACCCATAATAACTGATTATTATATTTATTTCCGATACATACCTACCATAAAAAATTTAAAAGGAGTATTTTAGGAAATTCAAAATAAAGTCTTTGCTATGATCCATTCTTGGATATATTTGTGGGTTTCTATGTATATATCATTTAAAATGATGTGTGATGTGCCGTCATGTGACCAATACGTTTTTCGATAGTTTTTCCGCAGTGTTAAAAAAGTTTCAAAATAATAAATACACAATTACAGGTTGTATGACAAAAGATATTATTAAAATCGCATAGAGTTTTATTAGCATATATATAACATAATCATTGTAGACAGCTTTTTTGGAACGCCACAAGAAAACTATTATCAAACTTGTTTTAAGATAAAAATATTAAGATAAATACTGTAGGCGTCCATAGTTTACAAGAAAATATACAAAGAATGAATATTAACAAATTCACACAACAATCAAGCCTTTCCTTCGACTGTTATCGAATACTAAGCATATCAACATTGCTATAAAAGAAATATCAGGCGTTATAAATCTTAACTTAAAATATTTGGTCTACTTACTAGATATTTTTATGTGATCATTGAACTAAATAAAGCTAGTGTTGTACTCATTATTTATCTTTTTGTTTCTAGTATATGACTTTGAGTTTATACCTGAATGAAGAAATATTATTATTATTATCAATAATTTCGTTTCGACGATATGGTTATAAATATCCAAGATTCATGGTAGAATTTATGCTCTGACTTTGATAAATTATTGTTAAACACGAATTTGTACCTATTAGTCTTGATACGTCCTCCTTAATACATTATAATGGCGATCTTTAGTGCTTATATGGAAATACAACAAAAAAGAAATAAAATACGTACCTACCTGCAACCACGTCGAGAACCGTGAAGTCCGTCTTATCCCAGATATTGATCTGAGGATAAATTTATTGTGACTACCATTTAACAGTTGCTATATATGGTTTATTTATTAATGAGGAGTATGTTTTCGAATCACCCGATTCTGTATGTACTTGATTCCCACTGTTTCATGTCCTAAAAGAGCATATTTAACTAACCTATAAGTTGGTATAATGATCCGCATTAAAAACTATAGAATTTTAATGCCATTTATAAGTGATAAGTTTGGTTTCATTTATAATTGAATAAGTATTTTTAATGTGGCTTAAATTAAATTTAAACGCCCTACTTAAATGGTTTTTTTTTACTTTTCTTCAAGTTTAACATTTCAACTATCATTTGGTTCAAAAATGTCGTCTTTCACAGTTACTTTTACATGTAGTTTTATTCTTCATGTTTCAAATAGGTACGTTTCTATGAGAAGTTCATGCAAATTAATAAGTAGAATTTACTAAAGTCCGGTTAACAAATTATTTATCTATGTTGATGTTCACCTCCATGCTTGATATGTTTCACAGAACTGGCTGAATGAATTTGATATTTAGAATTGTCAGTGCCTATTTCAAATATCATATTGTTCTAGTTTTGTTTTAAAGAGTTCAGTCGGTTCTACGTCCTTGTTATCTTTATATATATAATTCTTCTGTGAGTGTGTATGTCACTGAACTTCTCTCAAACGACTGGACCGATTTTGATGAAATTTTTTGCGTGTGTTCAAGGGGATCTGGGAATGGTTTAGATTCACAAAAAAGTTTGAAATTTTCAAATTAAAGACGTGTAGACAGGACAACGTCTGTCGGGGCCACTAGTATGATTATATTTTCCTTTCGCTTTAGTGTGTGTTTTAATTTGGCTTTTGCTATTTTTCCTTTACAACCTATACAATAGATATAGGATTTTTATGTTTAAAATAGACGAGTGCGGGAGTCACTTAATGATAAGTGGAATTTAAGTCTTCAGCCACAGGACATCAATCAATGATGCGCTGTCGACCTATTTTTCACTTCACGCATTGAAATATCCATAGACTGCAGTCGGATCCCGCAATATTCATTTCACTTTTTTATGTATTAATGGTGCTTACACGGTTACCAGGCCGCAACAACGATATTTCTCTCATAACAAACTTAAAATCGCATATATAAACGTTACTATAACAGAGGGCCTAGCACGAACGACTATCGAAAAATTATTCAAATCGTTTATCTGTCAGTTGTAAGAGAAATTTGAAAGTTCATACAAATGACAGCTCGACGATACGAATACTTTTTCGCAAATTGTTGTCGCTAGGCCCTCTGTATTGTTTATTTGCCAAAACTTGTTTTGACCGACCACAATGCTGCTATGTTAATCTATTATTATTTATCAGATTAATAGTCATAAACAGTTATGAATGTATTATTAACTGTCACCTCACTATCGAAACAAAACGTTATTTCAATCGGAAAAACCCTAATTAGTTATGTCTCGTGCGATTTCGCCACTTTTTCCTGTAGTTTGAGTGGAAGACTTAGAGGGTTGAGACACGTGCTCGTCGTGGCCAGCAGATGTCCCGTGACACCTGCCCTTGCCACTACACCCATCACTTTCTAATACCCAATAAACTCCATATAACTGTCCCTTTCGTGATGTGCTTATTTTTATATAATTTATACAAAGTGGTAACTAGAATGGACCTTGCGGCGGTTATAATGACCGTGCCTACGCCAAAGTATTAATTGCGCAAGTATGAGTGTGCTATGTTTACTCATCAAGCTAAATTTTCATTACCAGAGATTTGGCCAAAATCGAAAGCTACGATAAACTCTTAGAGTTAATTTCTACAATATCTTTCAACTATATCGTTTTTTTTTTTATATTAGATATCGACAGACGAGCATGAGGTTCACTTGATGATAGGTGATACCTCAGCCACAGAACATCAATCAATGATGCGCTGTTGACCTACTATTTACTTCGAGCATTCTAATATCCATAGACTGAAACCGAAACGCGCAATATGCACTTCACGGTTTTATGAACGGTGGCTCGTTACCCGGTCGAAATTTTGATATTTCTCCCACCCGATCAATGGCTGAAGTTACCAGACGTGGGGAAAACATGCTTACAGAAAATTATGAACATGTCGTCCCGGTGGGATTCTAACCCACGACCCATCGATGCGCACGTCAGGTGTTCTACCGAACGCGCCCACGAGTCCGTCAAAAGGTTCTGTGCATTCAAGAAAATTCACATCTTCATTCAATTAATGTCGACAGCAGTCCGAATGCAGTTCGAATGCAGCATCTATTACTTTTGATATGTTAAGATTTTTTATTTACTAACAACACATTTGGTTCCACCATTTAAGTTTTATCAAACCGGAAGTTACAAGTGTTTTTAACGTTTCTTAATTACTAAAATTGATTAATGACACGTGTACCCTTTTCTTAAAGTAATAAGTTAATTTTACATTGACATTTTGAAATTCAAGAAGTTCGTTGAATGCAATCATGGTCAGCATTTAGACGTAATCATGATTTAATTAGAAATACTCTGCACATTCCACAAAAGCAAATACCTCGTGATCGACTCCAAGCAGCCGATCAGCGCAGGTGCAACTTTTATTCCATTAAAATTTAATACAGTCGTCGCGTGTGACGTCTTTTAACCTTAAGACGTTCCATTATAATTAAAGAATATTATTTTGTCGTAAAATCGTGGCAGAGCGCGTGGTATCGCGACGGCCACGCGCCTTTATTGCCATCGAAACCAACGGGACTCTCCAATGTTATGATTATATCTTTATCCACCCTCGACATGAGCTTACGATTAAAACGAATATCGAAGAATGTCCTTTAGTATATTGGCCATATAACCGGCGCGGCGGCGATTACTGGTGGTATTAAAAGTTTTATTTATTCCTGTTCAATTAGTTTCTTCGATCGGGTCTTGTTATGCATAATTAAACAAATATTTGTTACTGAAAATATTCAATATAATCACTAAAATATAACATTTATAATGCATAGATAATTATAAAACTAATTTTATTGTAATTTTTGTCTTAGTTGTGCACGGTATCTTCCCGCAGTACGCAGGCGCTCTGAGCGCCGCGGGCTCACTCCGCCCTCCATTGTACCACCACAATGCCTCGTACTTCACACTAACGAGCGCTCCAAGCGAACCAGACACATTTGTAAAAACTACAATAAGTCCTCCATTTCGGCATATTGTTTTGACATATAATAAATATTTGCGAGATTACGCCGCGCGGAGATTGCGGAGCTGATTACAAAATCGATAGCTCGTTTCCCTTTACTGAGGCCATTGTTTTGCGGCGTACTGACCTACCGATGTTTCCGACTGTATTACACACAGTTGCGTATCATCAACGGCAATGATACAAAACGAATTTAAACTATATCAGTGAGATTATATCTTCATTTTTGAGTAACGTTTTTATGTGAATTCTTGTGAAATGTTAAATGATAATAACGCAACTTAATATTGTGTAAATTAGAGACTGTCAAATATAATGGGTTGGACGAAAGGTAATGTGTAAGAAAAAAGAAAAAAAAAACATTAATAAATACAGTGCGTATAAAATCAAGGCCTGAATTGTTTGCCGGCAGCGCGCTTTGGTGCAACAACACACGTTTCGCAAATTGTAGGTTGCACCCCCAGTTAACACCTCGTAGGTGTCATGATTGCCATAATTTGCATCTGAAGCACCACTGCGCTGGCCCGCAGCGGCTGTCGTCACGTGTTACTCACTAAATACGTTTATTAAAGGAAATACACTCATAAATCGTAATAAAAAGAATAGCACACGCCCCGAAATCTTTGTAAGATTGCTGCTATACAAAAATTTAATAACAATAAGATACTGTAGATAATTTTTATCATTATGTATAAGCTCAAGTGATGCTTAACAAGCTACTCTGTTGATAATAGTACTATAATTCTGTTGCCTGGTGCTAAAAGGTCCGATATCAATAATCATTATTTTCAGCGATGACTACATATAATAATCCACTATTAAAAGTTTCCATGTACTTTGACTCTTTTAGTACCTGTCCACAAAATATTTTAATTCAAAATATATGTTAAATTTAGTACAAAACATAATAATAATAAAATAAGTGTTATAAAACGAAATTACAATAATTAAATACAAATGATCGTTTTATATTTTCACTGTTGGAAATAGCTCATATGTTTTCCTGCAATTTTATGCACAATTGTACATGTCGATTAATTTTATTTAATGGCATCATGACACTTTAAATCAATCGAAAGTGTTGTTAGTAAATATATAAACCTATTTGTATCTTGATTTATTACAATTACCTACATTTACAAAACGCAGCGGGATTTCAAAATATTCTTAGCATGCAAGCGTGAGTAACAATGAACACACTTCAGTATATTCAGCTATCGAGACGTTCATTGAAGATATTTCTATTCGTAAGACTCAAGATTTAATCTTATTCGAACTAAAACGTGCTTTGGAAGCCAATGTCCGCAGTTTCTCAGATTAAAGTCATTTTGGACGTGTCTACAATTGAGCTCGCCTCATTTAAAGTATTTTTTAAAAGTCTGGAAATCGTTTGTGAATGGCGCCTTTTTTGGTTGACGTCAAAGACAAATAACTGACAAGAGTCAACTCCTTTTAAAGTACAATGTGTATCTTTAATTTGAATAAGTTGAAGAATAGAGTAAAATAGTCGCGGCAATAAGTTCTTGGATTCTGTTTATTTTGTGCGGTGACTATCAATTGAATTACTTACATATCTTTCTAAATGTACAATACAATGAAACGTTATTTTTAACAATTAGAGAAGCTTACAATAACAAGATAAAAAAAACAAAATGTGTAAAACAAAGTGTGTCGGAAAAAATATTTTCATTGTTCGAAATATCAGTAGATTTGCTAAAGATCATTCAATTGTATTCCGAAGTTGAAATCTAAAGTATTTTGCTAACGAACACAACAGAGTACATAAAAATATGGCACGAGGGAATGTATTCCTGACGAGGTGACTCTTCACACATTAATAAGCTATATTGACTTTGAAATTCCTCTAAGCTCCCGCAATAAATTCTAAAAACATCAATATTGTATGACGAGATTAAAATGCCCATGTTCGGAGGACCATTAGAGCTTCCTAATGCCATTGTGTTTCTTTCGAAAAGTTTGAGATCGATTTTAAAGATCCGAAAGTGACGTCTAACGGTCCGCGTCTTAAGAAGAAATGAATAATTATAATAAATAAACAATATACGAGTAAATCTAATTCGTATCACTTTGTAGTGGTTGACTTGTTAAGTATCAAATAAAAGTGCACCATGTACTCTTAAAGAATACAATAAATAAAATCCAACTAAAAAAGTAACAATTACACATTCATTTAACAAAATAATTTATGCGTTTTCAGTCGCCATTCCTCATACTCAAAGCTCAAAGTCAATTGAATTTCAGCTTTGGCTTTCATATATCATTTTACATATCGTATCGTTGTCAAAGTGTCCTGTTAATATTGGACAAGAGTATAGGTATGCGCGGTCATCCCTCATACCGCATCCCATTCACGACTCAGGACTCTGTCGAACGACACTTATATTTATCTTAGCTTAGATTTATGTTCGGCGGCTTCTGTACCCCTAGTATGAGTTTTGATATATGTAGTTAACGAAAACTTTTATAATCTTCGTTTGGTTCCATACATTTTTATTTAGCGCCACTTGCGGATACTACATACTATGGACTAAAAATTCTAGTGTATTTTTTTTCATATCGTTTAATGTAAAAAGTTTTCGAGGAGTTTTCACTTTGATTCTGGATTTTTGGCAGTATGAATTCTGGTCTCACCCCATTGACTACCTTCTAATAGAACCTTCTCGGATACGATAGTTTAGCTATTCATAATTTAGATATTTTTCAAAAACAATTGTAAATGTTTGTTAGTATACTTCTATCAATTTTTTCTTTCAATAATTTGTTATTCAACAGGTATTTGTTTTCAACAGGTTTTTTTCTGACTGATAGTAGCTTGAAACTAGCGTGGCTTATTAGAGATATCCACCACTTTAAATTTACGTAAAGTCACGTAAAGATAACGAAGAACTGTGTATTCAAAAGGCGCTTATTTGAAAGCCCATCACAGGTGGCTGCAACTAAACTTTAATGTTCTAAGCGCATATAAAAATGAATTTTATCTGAACTAATTGAAATTAAACGTTGATTAGAGAAATAGTTTGGTGATTAATTTTTTTCTTTTTCGATATCACGCATTTTGTGAGTATTACGGAGGTTTAATAGCTGCATCGCATTATAAACGTAATGGGTACACCAGAGAATGAAATATGGTGCTCGATGCGTTTTATTAAGTCATAATTTTTGGTGGAACGAAATTCAAGCTTTATATTTTATATTTACCATGTATAATCATTTAGAGAATGTTATGGATTCATAAATATTATTAAAAAAAAAACAATATTTATTTTTTTATGTTAGTTATCGTCATACGAGCATGAGGTTCACTTGATGGTAGGTGATACCTCAGCTACAGAACATCGGTCAATGATGCTCTGTAGATCTATGTTTTACTTCGAGCATTCGAAAATCTGATAGACTGAAACCGAAATGGTCTTCACGCTTTTTCCATCTGTGAGCGGTGGTTCGTTACCCGTCGGAATTTCGATATTCCTCGCCCGTTTAATACCCGAACCAGATGTGGGGAAAACATGTTTATAGAAAATTATAAATATATCATCCCGGCGGGATTCGAACCTGCAACCTAATGAAACGCAAGGTAGGAGTTCTACCAAATGCGCCAATGAACCCGTATTTTTATAATATACTGAAAATAGCCTATGAGCTTATTAATATTCAGCATTCGTCGCCTCTACATTGCATTCGCTATGTGAACAAATAACACTTATAAATTGCTGGCAAGTTTGGTGATCCAACAATCGAATCGTAAATTGTAATGAGGGATGAAGTTGAAGAATCAAGCGCACCGCGCATGCGCTGATGAATGGGGTTCATTATAGACAAATAGCTTTCCACTCCCTAACAAATTGCTAAGAATCTTTAAGATACTTTCTGAGTATGTCAGAGACCCAATTTCTTCTTTTAAAGTTCAATATAAAATACTGCTAATATCACAAAATTGTGTTAGAATCTTTTGAAAAAAGAAAGAAAAATATATCACTTGTTATGTAGAATATGATATCGTTAATATGTGTTATTCTTAGGTTGTATTATACTGTAGTATAAAATAGTAAATAGTAGGATAAAATACTCTTTATTATCACATAAACATACAGAAAACTCGTAAAAATAAACCGATAAAAAAGACTTAAAATATAGTGGACAAACGGCGGGCTTTTATTGTTTTTTTATAAAAAAATATATTTTATTTTATTTAATCTTATATTTTTTGTTTATATACAAAATTATCCGTGTAAAAAATAAGCCTCGTACCCAATTGTATAGCTATGTTATATATAGTATTAATAATTTAAATAAGTAGGTATTTTAATTTATTTAAGGAATTAAAGCTACTGACGGAACTTTTTAAAGATACAAAACCGCAACAAATAAAACTTTCAGAATAACGAAGTATCATACTACCTTCACACCAACTCAACTCTTTCAATGTCGTAAGAATAATAAACTCAAATAAACACAGGAGTTATGAATAGCACCGTATTTATTTTGCAACCAATTTGAAGGAAAAAAGTAGTGTGGAATAAAGTGCTATATGCCAAAGAGTGACGTTATGAGCCAGCGGCATGACGTGGACTTGAAGGTTTATTTAATCAAGGAACGATACCTTAGCCCAAAACCCTAAGGGTAAGTGCGCAATCCATTCGCGTCTCAATCTCGGTCGCCGCCAAACAATTGCGAGTTGTCCCCAGGTTATAGAAAATTAAATGGAATTTCTTCACTTGACTCCTTATTATTTGCTGGATTCAATAGTTGTTTTCTGAGCACAATATAAACTACGTAAAGCTGTGTGTGCATGAGATCGGCTAAATTAGAAACAAGTCATATTTTAGTGCATGTGTTTAAATTCCTACTGGCTTTTCTCTCTGCGATATAAAATTAAAATTTAAAATAGCAAGAGCAAAACAGCTTCATTTTAAGTTAGGCCGTGGTAAATAAGGAAAGTTTGGCAATTGAAAACTAGTCTTTTTTCACCTTGAATTTATATATTTTATACTTACACTTCAAATGCACGCTGTCGAACAAAATGTATTTTGTATAAAATCAATTATCTTATAAGAATCTTTTCCATGCATCTATAGCATGTTCGCTGAGGCGCATATCCCAGATATTTTTACCGTGCTTCGTAGCAGGATTGCCACTTTTTAGCAAATAATGCGCGATTCTATAAGTACAAACGAACTTGTCCGTCTCGCGGTTATGAACATATCTATCAAAATGTTTAGATGATAACGAAATATTATAGTTTTACTACAATCATTTTTATATATCTCTAAAATAATTATTTCTGAATTTGATTTTTAACTTCTGTATTACCTTAAATTCAATTTACAGCCGTGTTTTATTAAAACTTTTTTGCCTGAAATATACATCTATTATTATTATTCTATATATCTGTAGTCCGAGAGCGGTGAAAAATCTCAGCAAACTTTCATCTATTGTTTTCTTTTGAAGAGTCGAGTTTGCGTGGTCTTTAGCTCGGAGGGTAGTATAAAATTTGTATAACAAATGAGGGGCGTGTCGGGAATCCGTCACAGTGGCCAGGAGGCCGCCGCGTGGGGCGCTGTATGGGTGGCCCCCATCAACTCTTTAACTAATGTCGAGTAGTTGCTGAAAGTATATCATTTTTTACAGGCCCTGAAATGAAAATCTTGAATTTTTCTGTAATTTAGTGTGATGTTGTAACGAAAAGCTTTAGAATTTTTTTTTGGCAGATAACTCACACTAAATAGGTAGAATATCTTATGTTGTTTAGATTTTAATTTTAATTTTCTTCTTAGATTCTATTCCTTCTAGTTTTCATTAGCTGTTATTTTCGTAAGTTCTTTAATTGTTATTCATGTACTATTATTCTTCAACTTTAGCGCCAACCCGTCTCGTTTTTAGTTATATAAAATTTTGAACTGGTGGCCTGGAAGAGATTGCTGAATAGTAGCGATAAGGTCACCTTTTGCTCTATTTATTCTGTTATGTAGGTCCTTATATATGTTAATGCAATAAAGTTGTTAAATAAATAAATAAAAAATAGAATGTTTGAAATAATAAATGCGATGTATATATATCCAAAGTCGAGTTACTTCTGAAATTGGACTATATTATTTTCCAGACAGCTTGGTGCCTTGAAATTTTCTGTAATTTAGTGTGATATTGTAATGAAAAGCTTTTGGCAGATAATAATTTTATCCTAAATAGGTATAATGTTTTACACAATAAATGCGATTAATACGCACAAATGTGGAGTTGTGTCTGAAATTGGACTATGTTCTTTTCCAGAGAGCTTGCTGCCTTGTAATTATCTGTAATTTTGTTTATACAAAAACTTATGCTCATAATGAAAAGCTTCGTAAATATGGTTTTTAATGAAGGAAACAATTTTTCTGGCACAAACATCTGATGAAGAGCAGAATAAATAATATATGACATTAAATGCATATTATATTGAATATTACAATACAAAAATTGTATATTTAGAATATTAGTAATAGGGATTCCCGATTACCTTAGTGGGGAATGAGGCAGACACATTTGTGTCTGTTTCAATCAATAAAATCAGTGAAACAGACACAGAAATGTGTCTGTTTACTGATTTTTCTTCTGTGCCCTGCAACAAAAAAATTTTTTTTTTCAATTTTGTTTCTCCGGGATTTGAACTCAGGAGCTCCGGTGCTGAACGCACTTATCACTGAGCCACGGAGGCAGTTCGTAGAATATTAGTTAATTTTATAAATAACTGAGTGAGAAGCATGTTTAATTCTAAGATGTGTCTTGAGCGATTATTATGTATTAAATTGGTTTTATTGCAATTATTTTTATAGTTGTGTTAAATATTCTTGCTCAGCGTACTTAATACTCATGTATTTTTTATAGAAAATAATAAAATATACACATGATATGAAACAAAGTGCATTCATAAGAACCACGTTTTAAAACATGGCGTGGCTGTTTATGAGGTTTTTATCTGAACTATTAACCCCTTTCCTTATCGTTTAATGACAAAGAATAGAAAAAAATAATCCAACTTTCTCATACATTTCGTTTGATTGAATCTCAATCTGATGTATAATCAATAAATTTGAATATCAAACAAGACTCGAAAGAGCACTATTGTGTTCGGTTGGTTTTAAGCTGTTGTTAATAACACGCATTTTTAAACCACCTGATATTCAGTATTGAGCTGAGAAAGCAGCCACCTTAGCCGAAGAAACGTAGAATTAAGCTATTATTTATCCTGCCAGCTCACTTGTTTTGGCAAACAAACATATTGTTGTGCGAATGAGTAGTCTTGATCCGTGCATATCTCCTTGTTTCTAAGAATTTTATCTAAAACTAGCACCAGGTATGTTATTCGGTAATGATGTAGCTTTCTATTGGAAAAAGTCAATAAATAATTTTTGAAATCGGAAATTCATAATTTTTTTAGAGTTTATTCGTTACACATATATAAAAATACATTTTTTTTTTCTTTATAATATTAGAAGATTATCAAATTATAAATTACGTATTATCAATTGAATTCGCTATATCTGTCTGATATATAAACGCTTTGTTCTTTAAAAAAACTCAAGTGTTTTGATACGATTTCTATATTTTATTCGATATCTGACCATGATGTCTATTTGTTTCGGGATCTCCGTGGTTACCTACTAGTAAAATTATGAAAAGTAACCACTTTATTCTTTAATAATTAGTTATTTAGTTAAATTATTCTTCTGATTTAATGTTTTTTTTTATGATTTGGACAGCAATAATAATTTAAGATGCTTCTTATTCTAATATATTATTCTTCTTTATTTTAAAGAAATAGGCATAAGGTTCACTGAATGCTCAATGATATCTGGCACCCATGAGTTTCTGACATTTCCAGAAGAACTTTCGTTAAAATCTTTTATTAACGCGAGTACCTATCTCATTTAAATATAACGTTTCGGATGCTTTTCAGCAACCGTGGTCGCGGGAGACTGAAAGATGACCTTTTTTGTTTTTTTTTTTTTTTTTTTTTTTTTTTTTTTTTTTTTTTTTTTTGTTTACCGGATTAAAACGCGATTTATTATTTAAATTATTTATCCCGACGTTTCGGATGCTTTTCAGCAACCGTGGTCGCGGGAGACTGAAAGATGACAGTTGTCTTATATTTGAAATGTCACAAAGTTGCCATATTTAATTCAATTAAATTAAAAAATAATCTATTAATTTAGGTAACACAATGTACATCTATGAACGTCATTAAAAAAATAATACATATTAAATTACTAATATTACTAATATTAAATGCTTCTAATTTTACATTTACTACCAGTTCACAAATCAAGGGCGTAGAGCGGACGAGAAGAACTGGCAAGAAACTCGCCGCCACTCTTTTTAATCGCCAAGTTTTTGTTTTACAATTATTACATATTAACGCCATCTATTCCTACGGAGTTGATATTTACTGTAATTTTCTATATTATGACAATATTGACTAACGGTGTCCTCTTGTTTTTTAGTATGTTGGATTTGGGGCTTTAGATTTTTAATTACTGGATCCCAGGTGTTGGAAAGTCTCAAACCATCTTCTCTATTGAAGTTAGGATGTTTTTTAATTTCAATAGCCTCACGTACTAGTCTGGGAAAGAATCTACTTTCTTTTGCAAGGATTTTTGGTTGGTCGAAACGTATGTAGTGGTTTGGTTTATCCAGAGTGTGTTCACATACTGCTGATTTAGAGTGACGTCTGTTTTTGATATCCGCAATGTGTTCCTTAAGTCGGTTTGAAATGCTACGTTTATTTACGTTTTGGTCATCTTTCAGTCTCCCGCGACCACGGTTGCTGAAAAGCATCCGAAACGTCGGGATAAATAATTTAAATAATAAATCGCGTTTTAATCCGGTATACAGTATTTTATTTAAATGTGTGATACTCGCGTTAATAAAAGACAATATTATTTGTTTCTTTCTAACCTTATTAACATTTAAGTTAATGTTGTCAAACAGAAATATAATATAAAAATTATATTATGAACTAGTGGACCCCGCAGAAGTTGTTCTGCCACAATTTTGGCTCCGAAATTATATAATTATTCTTAAATTAATACCCCCGCACTCTTATGAAGAAAGGGATTTCGTAAGATTTTTCAAAAAATTTTTTACATACAAACCTTCTCCTAAAAATTCTGAAGACAACAAAAAAAAATTTAGCTCAATCGGTCCAGCCGTTCTCAAGTGATGCGAGTACATACATGCGGCATTTTATTTTTATTTATATAGAAGATAATCCAGCCTTAATTTTCGTATCAAAACTACTAACTCAGTGTATATCTTTAAAATCAACAATAGCCCCTGATCCAGATATGCAAATATCTGTTTGTTTTATAAAAGTACTAATTTAGTATCTGATATCTGAGAGATGATCCGAACTGAAATGTATACATCATTTACTATCCAAACAGCCCGAAGGTATATACGTGAATAATGATGCTGAGACTCCGCGATACTTCTACTTAATAGCCTCTTTCTTGCTTGTTATGAGATGTACACACTTTACTGAAACTATAACTAAGCGAGGGCATTTTGTATTACTTGTACATAACACACTCACACATGCATTTGTTACATGTACGATTTATTACGAAAACGATATTAAATATATAAGATTATTATAATTGCACAAAGGTATGTTTTAATTAGGAAGAAAGTTAAGATGTTTCTCGTTTAAACGTAATTGGCGGTTCATCGATTGCGAGCTGTTAAAATCATGGAATACCAACTCAACTGATATATCGGAAATTTGTCCTGCTTTCGTTATCTTTTCAATTTCAAATTTAAAATCATCTCATGTATAGAATTTCGGTTTTACATGAATTTTAAAGTAACATTCCAATCAATATCATCCATTAACCGTTTCATTAAAATACCTACATAATACCTGACAGACATTTTAAAATCATCTTCAATGGATGGTGTTTAGCAAAAACTAGCGTTGGCTCGAGCCATTGTTCAGGATTTGTTATTGGGGTGTCATTTCTTCGTAATGTAATGGTAACCTTAATATTTCTTGTGTATCAGAATAATATTATGCATGATGAATATGGATACCCGTGAAGTTAGTTTGAAATCTGAACAGTTTCTTTTGAACCAGGACTTCAAGACAAACATTCAATTGATGTAGTTAGACTATTGCTCGAAGACTATTGCGAATGCTCAAAGTACAAAAGTATGTCGTCAGCGCATTATTGACTGGTATTCTGTGGCTGAAGTATCACCTACCATCAAGTGAATCTCATGCTCATCTGTCGATATCTAACATAAAAAACTTATGTGTTGAAACTTGAAAACAGTAGCCATCATTTTGAACAATATTTTTTTTTATTATATTTATTTTTAAATGTAAAAATTTAAAATATCTACATAAAAAAACCTTAAATAAGTTACGTCATGTGAAATAAGTAATACGATGAAAAAACAAATGTGTTAAACAAAAGAAGACAAGAGCTAAAGTCTTTATTCACTTTGAGTAATTACCTACCGTTTATAAACTCTTCGTAAATTTTCTAAATCAACATGAGGCGGTGTTGGAGTAACAGTTGGCAAAGGTGTTAATTACAATATCGTTAACACATGCATTGGCGTGAAAACTTCGGTTTTGATTGCGGCACCACACTTTTCGTGTAATTTTGGTTGTTTAATCGCTTTGAGGAGTACGAGTGTGATATATTAGTTCCTGTGTATGTAGTGAATATCTCTGTTACAGTATAATTTATTTGTAAGACGTTTAGCTTTATGATAAATCCTTTGTATCCGGCTATAATAGTAGCTATGAAATTTTTAGGTATAAGTTAGACGTTTCCATGGTCCAGTGGGGTATTTCAATTATCAAAGGAGACGGTTTCGACTCCCGTGGAAATAATATTAAAAATTCATAGTTTTGGGTCGGGCTGCACCGAAGGCTGAAGTAGGAGTACTTGCCTGTGAAGAAAAATGATCAGTAAAATAGACAGAAATGGGTCTGCCCCATGCCCTCGGGAATGAAATACCAAACCAAAAACATTTTCATGTAAAGTAAAGCTTAGATATTGCTTGCACTATAAAAAAATATTAGATCTTATTAAGAGCCAAGCTCCTAAATCTACATGCCCTAACCTAACACTCTCTCTCATCATAGCGTATAGTGTTCAGCGTGAATTCTAGGCTTAAGTTCTCTACAAATCCTACACCTTATTCAAAAGGTGTGTCTGGACTTTCTAGAACTGTCCAGACCGAAATTATAAGGGAACAAAAATACGACGAAAAGGTAGGTTGCCCTGCGCTTCATTTGTCTTCAATTCAAATTCAAGTATAAGTAGGATTATTTCGATAGCATAGTTATGAAAAGCAGAATGGTTTAAAGGAATCGTGTTATGATGGATTTCCAGATATCATGGTGGTAAGGGTGGAAATAAGAGTTGAATAGAATTCGAGAAACAGGAATTGATCCAATCAATTCTTTGGAATGCTCCTTATAGATAAATAATGCAGAGTTAAGTTCTCTACGGATCAAGCTAATCAGAGAGAACGGGGCCTTACCGCCATTTTGTAAGAGTCCATGACGATTGAACTAGACAGTGTATAGTTCTATATCTCGTATAATGAATCGTCGTGACATACATATTGTGCGTTTCGGTTTCAGTCTATACATTACGAATATTTGAAATAAAAAAAATAGAGATCAGAAATCGAGGTATCTCTTACAACCGAGTAAGTTTGACTCTCATCTATTTTTATCTAAACTAAAAAAAAACATTTTTAGTGTCTTTATGGAACTGTCACGGTAGATATTTTAATATGTTACTCCTACCGTTACAGTAGATTACGAAAGTTATTCTTAATTATCATTTTTCATTACAACCTCTATACAGTAACTTTTCGTTAATGACATTTATAAATTGCTCGGCCACCCTGCAGGTAGCTCAATTTTATTTGGTGCCCATAAAATTTGAATTAATAACGCATTGCGGTCAATACATTTGTAGATATTATATATTAATGCATTGAAATATCTTGATTTTATAAGATACTTTATTTCATTTTAATACTTTTAATTTGTAGAACCTACCACCGAGACACCTGTAAATAATTTAATGATAGCCTTTGTGTGAAGTGTTCGATAGAACGAGTTTCGACTTTCGAACCATACCGAAATATTAATGAATATTTTTTGAAAAAATGTCTATCTTGGTTATATTGAATTAATTTTATCGAATACCATCATATACTGGTGTACGTTCTTATGTAATATTATTTTTATGAAAAGCCACTGTAAGTCTTACAGACTGGTTAAACAATTACAGGGATTTTGGCAAAGATATAACAAAGTCTACAAACGAATAAAATTATTAATATAATAGTCATGATTTATAAATAATTATTGTGTTTTTTATAGTCAGAATATTTTGATATGAGCCAGTTGCCATGCTGAGGTTTAATGCGTACTATATTACGTTGAACGATAATTAAATAAATTGAATTCTATAAGAATAATTAAGACATACTTAACCATTCTTATGTTTTTATGCTATATCGTGTATTTACAAGGCATTATGGACATGTTTAATTGGATTCAAATTTACTTCTCACTGCAGGGAGTGCCGCGGATCATGAAAGTCGATAAGCTGAGACACTAATGCAACACTTAGAATATTTATAAATTAATTTATTGCCTAATCAGTAAATCTTATTAAAACACCATTTTCATTCCGAAAACTACTAACTTTCTAATGCCATTTGGGCGTGCGTCAATGATCGTAGAAAAAATGTTTTAGTGAGTATGTAAGTGACAAGAATATGAGCACAATGGCTGATGGCTAATAAAAAGGTAACATGTCAATAGAAGAGATAATGTTGCACAACAAAGCATAATTCTGAGGGCACTGTCATGCGTGTAACTGTATTAAATAGATTCCCCCGTGGAGGATTGATAGGTGGCACGCTGCTACGTATTATGTGGTTTTGAAATAGGCTTTAAAAGGTGCATTTAATTCAAATAACAAAAACATTTTAAGCACTGAGATAAAAATAACATTAAAATATTTATGAAGTAAAGCAAGTTATTTTTACTCTGCTTCGAAAGCCTTGACTCAGCAAAATAAGTTCGCGACACTTATAAGTAAAGGGTAGGCTAACATCCGATGTCAAAGTACCTACATCCGGAAAGGTGGTGGTAGATAAAAGCGCAGCCATAATTCGTCATATTATTCATAAATAAAAATCAGTGCAAGATCGGCAGATGCGAAAGGATTGCACACATGTTGGCAAGGTGTGTAAATTTTCTATATGGATTGGATGGCTTGTGCCCAATATGTATCTACAAACAATACTAGAGATTTCTACTGTATCTTGTGATATTTTACCAGGAATTATCTTATTTATCTGATTTTTGTATCAAAATATTAAAGCGTGATTGACGTTGTATAAATATTTGTATTCAATATTTTATTAAGCTTTTTAGGTTAATTTCTCAAGGTCGTTTGAAATGATAGTTTTAACACTATGTGGTAATCGTTTGCAATATTGACCTGTTTTTTTATAATCATGCAATATTTTTTTTAATTAAAAAAAAACACTATTATTATGGAATAACACTCTAAGTAACAAATTACGTAATAAATAAAAAATATGCAATTACAATGACGAGTTAACTCGTGACTGGTCAAAAATATGTTAAAATTATCATCTCAAATGACCTGGAGAAATAAACCATAAGTAAAAAAAATAAGAGGGAAGATTTGTCTGTTTGTTACGATTTAACTCAAAAACTACTGGACCGATTTTAAAAATTATTTCACCAATAGAAAGAAATAATGTATTATCAGCGAGTCATATCACCTGTCACATAGGCATATTTAGTATAGTAAATCTACATTGCACACGTGCGAAGCCGGGGCATGTTACTACATATTTTCACATTCAAACATTTCAAATTTCCTCATCAATCACAAATAATTTCTTATAAAATATATAGTCTTTCAATTCAAATGGAGACGAGGTGAAAGACATATTTGATATTTTTAAAAATAATTCCTGTTACTTACGAACGTACCTAAGCCCTTCAGTATTTCTATATATTATATCCTATCCTCAAGGCCCATTTACACGATACAAGTTTTTCGCCTGTTGTATTCAATTAAATTGAAGCAATTGTATGTAGTATATAGTATGGTCTAAACAACACGTAACATTCTTAATCTGTTATACAAGTTCTATTTTAATAATTTTCTTGGTGTAAATAGCACATATTGTCCGCGTATAATCAGTTGCTTACAATATTTGGATGTCAATTATTGCGCTTAAATTATTGCTATTGTATACCAGAAAATAGCATAATGTAAATGAGCTTTTAGTCTCTGAAGCCGGCGCTAGAGTTTCAATATACTCGTAGCCATAATCCCTTTCGCGGTGTCTTTAAAAACTTGTTACAGTTCCAGTTTAGTAATTAAGCTTACAACTTTATCGATCAAAGACGTTTCCAGTACTCGAAGGACCACCAGGTTGTGTATTTGCATGGATTGTCCGCGTCGTGTATAAATATTAGCTACACATCGATCCAGTAATGGAACTGTCAAGCGGTCGCTTCTTGTCTATAATCCACTGAATGAGTTTATTATGAGTGCACTGCCCACTTATATGCAGATTCGATCAGTATTAAAGTCTCTTATGCATCGAGTACCACTAAAATTCATTGCTAAATTACACTTTCCCCTTACGCATGTATTTATGTTGTAAAAGTTAATATGTTGCATTTAATATTTGTAATTAATACTAACGATTTCATTAAGATTGGTTTCTGATAAAGATTGTAGGATTGTAAAAGTATTTATAAGTATACTTTTTGCGTTACTATTTTTGTAATTCAAGGTCAATTAATACTTAGCTTTATATTTATATACATATGTATATTGATAACTTAGTTTATGTATGTTATATGTATCAACTAGCTACAAAGGAAAAATCAGTTTATAAGGTGTGATATTAATTGAAGTATTTAATTGTAAATTATTATAATTTTAATTGTATACTTTAAATACTTAATGAATATTAATGCATTTTTGCATTTAAATAATAAAAAAATTCAATACAACGTAAAACAAAACTGGTTATTTAATATTACGGGTATTATAATATCGTTTATTTCAGGTATATTTATGATTTTATTTTTCTACTAAAAACACGCCGCAGCTTGGCACGGGTTCAATGTAGACGAAAAAATATGCCTATATTACTCGCTGATAATGTAGCTTTCTATTGGTGAAAGAATTTTGTGAAAGAAAGTTAAAATCGGTCCAGTATTTTTTGAGTTAAATCGTAACAAACAAATAGATATTTCCTCTTTATATTATATTAAAAATATAGAACATCTGTGTATAAAGACATTGAGAAATATTTCCTTAATAAGCGTTGTTTTTTGTATTTATTTGAATATCAAAGCCACAAAGGTTGTAATTATCGGACGGTTATAGTTCTGGTTGCTCTTTTATATCGCATTGTACTTCTTAGATGTCTCTATTTTGTGATTCTCTAAGGTGTGGGCTGGCTAAATGTTATTTGACGATAGTATTGTGAGCTCTCCCGTGGAGCTTTTGTAAATTTCATTGTCCCGAGATATCACTCCCACAATTTCGTTTTGCGAACTCACTTGCAGGAAGAAACTAAAATGATGGATGGGATTTATTTAATACATTGAAAATGTGAGAAGTTATACGGCTCTAGGGAGACATTAAATTGTATATAGCGTTTTGATAAGAAAAGTTACTGTGAATATGTTTAAATATCAAATTAATGATGGCGAAAGCGAACTCTTACTAAATAAGAGTTACGTGGTGCCAGGTGTGCGTTTGTGTTATAATTCTCTATGAATTAATTTACAGTCTCGCATTAAGCATAAACAAAAGTTTGTTATTATGATCACCTATATTTGAAAACCTGAATATAACACAGTAAACGAGTACGATCATCTAAAATGGCTTAGTTTAAATAATCTTTGGAATCCATTTTGGTAAAACCAATATTCAAATGAAATTTTTATTTAATAGAAATAAGCTGGATGCCGTTTTTTTAATATAATGATTGGCTAGTTGCCGCATCGGGTTGCCTCTTATTTTGCGTTCCGATGGGTCATAGATTCGAATGACGGAGGAGGAATATCCTAATTCCTACCGTTCACGTGAAGTGCATTTTGGTTTTAGTCTATAGTATTCCGAATATTCGAAGTAAAACATAGGTCGACAGCGCATCATTGATTGAGTGCTATGGTTAAGGTGTCCTACCTACCGTCCACATATAATGAAGTGATCCTCATGCTCGTCTGTCAATATCTAACATAAAAAGAACATTATAATTAGAAAATGTTCAATAAAACACGACATAGGAATATTTTATATTATGCAGGGCATAGGATTATTTACATTATGCAGGATTATTGATTTTATCATTATTTCGCGATACTCGTTGTAACTTAGTAACTGGGTACTATAGAACAATTCGTCATACTTTGAGAACTATTAAAAACTATTAAAGGCACTGTTCAAAACCAAGTCAGGTAGACCGAAGAGAATCAATGGGACAAAATTGAATATGAATTGCTTCTCAAGGGCGACACGAGGTCTATTAAATTGAGTTTAGCGCCTCCGTCAATGGAATGATTGAAGGCTTCTAAACAATTCATTCTCCTCTGTCTCAATGGTCTGGCCCACATTCCTTGTATAATCTTTTTAGTCACAATGACGACAACAATAGTGAGCCCTTACCATTGAAGAGCGTTTAAAATACTGACTCTTAGTTCTAAATTAATGTAACCTTTTCAGAAATTCACTGAAGGCAGTGCCGCCCATCGAGAAGCCTAAAAGTGTCAAGAGTTCTACAAACTAGTTGAGTTTTAGCTTATATTATATTGTATCTCTCAAGAAATAAGGTTTTAAATGTGAAACATTTTTGAGGTCACGCACTAAATTAGCTATGGGTTTTGTTGGAAGTAAAAATACAATAAATATACATTGTTTCATTACAACTTGACCGTAATAAATAAGGCACTGTTATGCAAGATTTCACTTGTTATTTAGGTTTAAAAATACAGCAGTTAATAATAAAAATAACAGCGATCAGGTGTGATCAGCTGATTGCGATGGTTTTGTTTTTATGTCAATTCGTTTAAACGTGTTGTATTGAATACCATTTCTTCAATGGATGGGTTCTGGTCAGTCTGGATTTGAATCCACCGATGATAACTACACATTACCAACCACTGAACTATAAGTATTTAGTATATAGTCACGTTACTAGTAAAAATATTTTTTCACACATCAATTTTCTCCGAATTGTAAAAATTGTGATTTTATAATGATTTGTTTATGTTAGATATCGATAGACGGACAGTTCACTTTAAGGTAGGTGTTACCTCAGCCACAGAACATTAGTGAGTTGTCGACCTATACCATTAGTCCGAAGTGACCAGACATGGGGAAGACATGCCTTCAAGAAATTATAATCATGTCGTCTCGGCGGGTTCGAACCCGTGACCCATCGAAGCGGTAGGTGTTCTACCAAACGCGCCAACGAGCCGGTCAAAATCAATCACAATTTAAAATTGAATTCCAGGATCACTGTAGTTTGGAACCAAGATAATTTTACATATTTATATGTAAATATTGCGTAAACAAAACTATATTTTTAATACATCAATCAGCAAATAAATGTAAATTCAATTTTGTTCATTTTTAAAACTCAAGTATCGGTCACTATTATAAATAGGCACGCGCACATTTCTGAACATATCAGATTGTTTTTTGTTCACGTCTCAGGTAAATTCGTAGGAAAAAAGGCATAGGGGTGGGAATCTATTCATTTTTTTGGAAAGACCGCACCCTTATAAGGCAAAGCGGGTGCCCAGGGAACTCATTCAACACTTCGCTTTCTACCGTGCTATACTACTATTTAAAATCAGCTTATTTTAATACGTGATGTTCCAAACTAAAGATTCTAATATGACTTACGTGTCTTATAAGAACGATTTGCCTAAATACGTTCCAATTGCACCGACTCCTGAAGTACTAGATATGGAAGACAGAATCCCGAAAAAGTACAACTACAAGAGCAACCCTTATACCGGCGCGCAAGCTGCTTCAATCGCGAGGAGAAATGCCCGCGAAAGAAACCGTGTGAAACAAGTGAACGATGGATTTAATGCCTTACGAAAAAGATTACCTGCTGCCGTTGTGAATTCATTATCTGGAGGAGCGCGTCGTGGTACAGGCAAGAAGTTAAGTAAAGTCGACACTTTAAGAATGGTGGTAGAATACATTAGATACCTAGAGAATCTAATTGATGATAGTGATGCGGCTCTCGGAATTACCACGTCCGTTACTCCGATGGAAACGTCGATATCGAGCGAAGTTGACGAAGGCATTTTTGCGGGAAGACATTCACCATATTCAGACTCCGTCCCGTCACCAGTGAATTCGGAATGTTCTTCAGGAGTTTCCTCATCATATTCTTTGGGTAATGAATACTGCGCACCGCCAATCACCAGTTATCATAATGAGTTTAATTCTATGAATGACAACGAGTTATTGGATGAGATTTCTTGGTGGCAAGCAAAATGAACAGTTAATTTTTGTATATGTATTTTTATCTAGTCATTTTTAAAGTTTAGTTCGGAAATGAATGTTTATTAATATATTGTGTATAGCTTTGAAAGTTGTCTGAAAAGTATTTATTTGTAAATAATATGTAAAGCTTAAAACAAATATTCAATGTATAGATTTAAGTGTACTATTTAAATAAATAAAAATCTAATAACTATTACTTTTTTTACTTAACTAATCAGTACCTCCTCTTCTATAATATATACCTACAAAATTCCAGAGCCGCAAATATTGTCTTTTATTAACGCGAGTATCACAAATTTCAATAAATTACTTTATACCGGATTAAAACATGATTTATTATTTATACCAACGTTTCGGCAATCTGCCCGTAACCATGGTTGCTGGAAAGCATCCAAAACGTTGGGATGAATAAAATAAATTCTTCTAAGTAAGCATGCTCCCATTTAGATCGCATCCGCGCTGACCATCAGGCAGGATTGCGGTCAAATGAGGTCTTATTCTTCATTAAAAATAAATAGTAAATCGCGTTTAATCCAGTATAAAGAATTTTATTAAAAAATATTGTACTTGCCTTACAAATAGGTCGAGATTCAATTTCACCTTAATTTAACATATCTTTCCTTAAACGTACTTTCACCATCTTTAGCCACTTCGAGCATTGAACGGGTAAATATAATATTGTAATTCCACTTTTAGATTGAAAAGTCGTAAAAAATAGTCAATAACAGAAGTTATTGTTAGTTTCTATCTATAGGTGCTAGACTTCACTTGATAGTAGGTGCCCATAGATACCCCAGCCACAGACCATCAGTTAATGATGTGCTGTCAAAATTCAGAAATCCATAGACAGACCGAAACCCGCAATGTGCGTTTCATGGTTTTTCCATATATAAACGGTGGTTGTATTAAAGTTGACATTATTTGTAGTATAAAATACTTGCTATCTCATTCCACAAACTAAAACGCTATCAAAACCTTAATTAAAAGGAAACAAACACATTAATCAGATAGTGTTATTGATCTTAATAAATTCCAATCTCACAATTATCTACATAGCAGACTTACTTTACTTTTAAATTAACATTTCCAGCGATTCGATCTGTACGAATACCGAAATTCTGTTCTATACGGCATGGATATCGTCTTTTATCTGTTTGTATGCAAAAATTCTGTAATCACACCTACGGCAGTTGATTAAGCCATCGCGGTCACACCGCGGATGCATTGTTATACAAGATTAATGGTGTCGACTGAGATAAGAGGTGGGAGCTAAATGCATTTACATGTGCGAATAAAAGGTTAAGATAAGCGGCAGAGAAATTCGCATCGAGTGAGAACGCCTTGTGATAATATACGATACACTTGATTACTACGAAATACGAGCTTCGTGTTTCCATGTTCAGTTAATTTCAGATTAACTGGGGAAACCGACCGATCTTGAACTGTTTTTTTTAATATTTAATGCCAACACGCTGAATATATAGATAAATATTAAAGCATTTAAATAAAATAAATTTTAGAAGATTGTAATGCGATTTAATAATATATTATGTAAAAAAAAAAATAATTAAAAGAATACTGAAGCAAATATATTAAAGCGAATTATACTGGAAATTAACTCTTTGTTTCAACTTGATATGTTAACCTACTGGTTATTGGTGATTGATGAACAACTATTTATAAAAGTAGAGTTTGCTTGATTGTAAAGAGTAATTTTTAGAATTAGTAGTGTTTTATGGAAATTTAATCGGCGTGCACTGCATAAAGGGTTTAGTTTTTATAAAACTAATATAACAAAATGTTACTATATCTTGCATGTTTTAAATAAATCTAGTATCTATATTTGCCTATCATATTGAAGCTAATAAGGTCATTTAATAAAAGTTTTATTTTAGAACTTTGGGGATGATAGTAATTAAACCTACCAAACCTAAATAAAGCCAGCTTCATACATAGTTTATTTAATAAAATTTTGAATGTCACTTCAAAGCTTAAACTTCCCAAATAATCTCTCTCTAATAATAATAGTAAAACACTCTCGATTTCTATAAAAATCGTGTTCATCTATACCACGCATAAGATTATATTACTGCGATCGTCAAGCATTAAATGTATTTCCCACTTCAATGCTTCCTGTTTGTCGGGCAACAAAAACGTGTAGTTTGCCAAATTCCGGAAACTGTTAAAACGAAACGAATTTGATTCGCTTTGTAGTGTAATCTTATTACACGGCGCACGTGAGCTTTGTTCTGTTCGTGATTTTTGCGAAATGTAAACGATAAACGTTTTATAGTTTAGTTTCTAAGATACAATACATAAAAATATATACTTGTAACCCGCGTAGCAATCCCGCGACTATGTTACGAGGAGTTTTGGGATCAATAAGGACGTCTTTTTGAAAATCCTGTCAGAGTTTCAAGTTTCTCTACATTCATAGGTCAGTAAATTCAATTGTTTAGGTATAAATAATTTAATATTTTTTCTTTCAAGCTTGTAAAGAACCAGTTTTATTAATAACATCAGCGTACTTAATTGGTAAATTGATTATTTAAAACTTAATTTTCTTCTGATAGCTGACTTCAAACTGATTAATTTAATTAAAGAATTGTTTATAGCAACAACTATATTAACTATAGCTATTTGCTCCGGCTTCGAACGGATGCACGAAACGTACTAAACATACGTAAACGTACTAAAAATAATAATTAAAAATTGCCAATTTTACTCGCTGATAATGTAGCTTTCTATTGGTGAAATAATTTTAAAATCGGTTTTTCAGAAAATAGTTTTTGAGATAAATCGTAATAAATAAACAAATCCTTCTTCTTTCTTTATAATATCAGTAATAGATTCCAATCCAATAATATGTATATCCAAAAAGACGTTAGTCGCGTTTAATTCTTTTGTATAGAGGTAAGTTTTACCTTGTTGAGTTCGTAATGTAAAATACAATACCTCTGTAGTTGCCTGTTCTAGTTAGCAGCACAAACAATTGATGTTACTTTATTGAAGCAGGCCTCTGGTAACATAAATAATTGTCGGATATCGGCTTCCTTCGCCCGGAGCTCTGATAGATGCGGGTGAGATCATACCGGTACACAACTTTACAATGAATGGAAGTCCTGTACTCTACCATATAATGTCTTATACTTTAAAGAGGTTTTAAGGTCACGAATAATTTATGCATTTATTGCTAATTCAAAACAGATTAGAAATGAAATCAAGCCAAGTAATCAACAGCGGCGGAACTATCATACCTTGTCCTTGCCCAGAAGCCCGGCTTACCAGTTTGAACGCATTACGTGTTTACGATAACTTATATAATTACGTAATCATATAAGTTATATAATTACTTAAAGGGCATAATTAATTTTCTTTTTATGGTTGGATTAATAGGGCAAGCCGAGCTTTTGGGCTTGTATGGTGGTCCCACCACTGGTAAATCAATTAATAATATTTTTTAATATATTTAAAGATTATTACTCTCTTTTGGTGATTTTATCCTGTCCAACATATTATCATCTAACTTCCATACAAGCCACTCAATATCAGATATTCTTAATATATTTAAAAAGAAATGTAGTGTTTTTCTATCCAATATTTTTGTCTACGTCAGTCTTTTTTCGTCACTAAATTTCCTTAGTATTTTTCTACACGATTTTTTTTAAGAGAATAGAAAATATTTAAAGATTATTATATTAAATACAAGTTTTCCTGATTAGTTGAATAAACGAAGACACATTTATTCGTATAACCATTGGTGAAATATATCTAGAAGTAAGTAATTATTTTAACAATAACATTTCTGCATCTGCGGTATACGAATGGCAGCAGCCAATTATGATTTTTGATTAACAACCTCACAGTACGAATAGGTTCACTTGACCGCAAATTCATAAAGTATCAGTTTACGATAGCCCTTAAAATGAATGGCTTGTGATATTCGATATAGATTTTCGGAAGCTGGTTAGTTATTAAAACTACGAATCTATAAAATGTACAATTTTGAAAATAGCACAAAAAATTTTGAAGACTCCTACGAAATCGGAAGGTAGTTTTTGATGTGCAATTTGAGAATGATTTCCGCACGAACAACGTCGAATACTTAACACTTATCTCAGTTTGCAACATTTTTTTGTATTTCCTTTAATGTTTTTTATATCGCGGTTATAAAATTGTCGGTTCCTCGATATTCTAAGGACGTTTTGCATTGAAATTTCTTCAACTAGTTTTAGATTAGACATTACTTAAGTTAACCGCATGCGGGTAGTACCTACTTGAAATTTATTTTTTTATAATAACATAAAAGCTTTGAAATGTACCGACATGGGTTTTATACTCCATTAGATTGCTTTTATATCTTTGATAAAACACGTTAGTACACAAATATTGTAACTTTAACCATATTTTGAACCAACGTCGTAAATTTTAATTACGATACGCACATATTATGTTGTAGGTATTCTACGGAATTACGTATTCTATTTTCACGGTTAACATGTCATTGAATATACCTCATCATTTCGTTTACATTATATTAAATCATTTTACTTTATAAGTTTTTTTCAATTTCGATTCAGATTAATAAAAAATAATGCTTAAGGAGACACTTGAGTGCATGAAAAAACGTCGGCGTGAATCTTATAAAAGGGATTATAGGTTAGAGGGTTTTAATACTCTAGGATTCAATTAGGTGAAATAAGCTTAAATGGCCAGTTTCCGCTGTTATGACAGCAGTCAAATTATCAAAAGCTGGGCTTCCGTGACATTAGTCGCTTACGAGGGTGACAAAATCATTATTTTAAATCACATAATGATGGAATAGTTGGTCATTCGATTTTTAAATCTGGGGTATTTAGTCATGGGAAATGTCAGTGTACAGACTGCAGTGTTGTTTTTAACGGATGCATTTAAAATTACCCATTACGTTTACACAAAAGAAATAAAAATGTAAACCTATGTTTACAATAGAGATGATTTTTTATATTTTAATTTTACTTTGTTAAAATTGAACTAATACTGACCTTAAAATATGAATGCATTAATTACGAATGTATGTAATAATATCGGATAAGACTTATACATATGCATCATGTAACTCGAATCTACCGCTCTTGAGTCAGTTGTTATGAGACTGTCCGTTCATTAAATAATAAATTTTAAAATACACATAAGTTTGAAGCTGAAACTTAAGTTGTGAATATTTGTGTGCATTTTTGTAAATAGTATTGCATATATATGAAGACTAAAGTGTAGATGTAAATACATTAAGAGTCAAGTGTATTTCAGATAACATTATCTATGCTATGATGCGTGGCTGTACTGTAAGGTAGTATGCGGGTGTACCGATACCAGAAGATAATATTAAAATAGCCCGTATTCCAAAGGATCAAAGTCCATGTTACAACTTTAAATAAAGTTATCGTTATCAGTGATATTCAGTACGTGACCGTTTCTTCGTGTGCAATCGAAGGAGCTTTCCTATAAACTTTAATTAAGATATTTCGTTATTTGAATTTTGTACGTATACAGAGAGCTTTTATGAATTTTATCGATAAGATATCATTGAGTGTGAATCCCATTTATTATTAGATTTCCTGATAATTTTATATATACCGGTATTATTACGATCAAATGATTGAACGAACATATCTTCGTTAAGTTTGTTAGTAAGTACATCCACTAGATTTTTTGAGTAATATATTAAATGCAATGGAAATCTATTTTCTCACGAAATACGCGAATGGCTTCCGCATCAGGTGCGCCGCTCGACTAAAGGGTTCGTAAATAATTCTCCATTCTCAAAGGGTTCCTATTATTATTTTTATTTCGATCGTCAATCGCTCTCAAGTGTCAGCCTTTTTTTGGCAGATATAAAACTAATATTGGAAGGCCTCATCCTCTTCCGCTAGTTTTTTGTTTAAAGTACATTTTTCGAAAATGCTACTTTATTTGAACTTTTTTAGCTTTTAATAATGGTTTTATCTTTTCTTAATGCACTTGTAAGTAATTTTTGAAAAGGACTGCGTTTAGTTGAATATTCATTTACGATAAAATACTGATTATTTCTCTCCAATGAAGAATAAATAGTTCAAAACTAAGTTAATGTAAATTAAATGATCGTGTTATCTATTACGAAATTTGAATTTAATGTGCCGACAAAGCAATGCTTACGTTCGTAAAATTAAGAATTTAAAAAAAGTTGATTTTTAATGGACCTATATTGTTTACGTTTTAATATCTTAGCTTTTACCATCTTGTTGATAAAAGAAGTGTCACATCGGTGATGAATGACCGAACTATTTAAAAAAAAATCGGAGCATATGTCATATATCTTGTTCTTTAGAATGTAAATTATAATAAAACGAATTACTTAACAGTCGAAGTGTCAACAGAATTGGATCATAAACCTGCTTAACCAATCAATTGGGGTGCGAAAAAATGGGTTCGAAATGGAGACAATCTGATCGTGTAAGACAAATCTCTTCGAATTTTGTCAATCCTTAACTACTCAAAGTAGACGCAAGACGCTATTCCCATATTTTTTAGGCTCCACAATTAACTATGACAGCGGTCAGGTTGCATATAAAAAATCTCTTAGAAGGTTTTTTCGGAATGTAGGGTTAACTTTTTACATCTTACTTTTATGAATGGATGTAGAATTTATTGCATTTAGCATTTTGTTCATATCTTATATTTTAGGAGAGGAATAGAAATGATCTAAGCGGCATATAAAATGTTAGATTTACATCGGAGCCTTTTGTGTTTGGTGTGGGTGATCTCGTTTGACAAAGTGTTAACATTTACGATCATAAAATATTTTGACTACTCTTTTAGAGGTCTAGAGGACAGGTTATTTGTATATAATTTTTTTGAAGTTGTATTTAGTAAAATTTTCTTCTAATCTTTGTACGTAGTACGTCAAAGGGTCTGTCTGTTATGTTTTCAAAGCCATATTTCTGGGTCAAGTCTGATTAAATTTGATATTGTAGATAGTCTGATATAGGTTACTGCTTTTATTTCAGCAAATCATAATAATACATACATTTGCAAAATATTTATCGATTTTGTTATTTATTTTTATATATTAAGTTACAAAATATCAATATATTCATAGCGTAATAACGTGAGTTGTTACATTATTCAAAACGGTCTCTGATTTTTAGGAAACAAAAACCCTTTACCCTTCACCTTCTACATGCTTAGTAATTATAACATCCCTTAAGCTGGATAAAATTGCTTAATTGTTGGTTGTCCAATATTAATAAAAACTTATTCATTATAAACCATTAGTATATTTCTAACGTATATTTTGGTATAGCTCTTTACTGCGTCACTTCAAAAGCTTTAATTTAGTTAAAAGTATAATCACTGTTTTTTTCGTTTAATTAAAAATTAATAACAGAGAGTCTCAAGAAATAAAAATAACTAGAATTCCACGTGTCACGAAATATGTTAAAGAAAATTATATACAAATACGAGAATAATAATCGATACATATTACTGTTTTGAATTCACAATATGACAAACAAAGATAGTATCGATTCATGGACCGCTGTCAGAAGTTATATTTATTTTCTTTAGAAATTCATAGAATCTGTGCGAATTCAATATCGAGATGTTTGCGGGTTATTCGCATTATGCGCGGTCGCATCGTTTGTGTGAGCACAAAGCGATCAACCCTTTGGCGACACAATGCGCGTCACTAATCTAGATCAGTGCAGTATTGTGTGACATTGTTATAGTCGATTCCCTTTTGCCCCCTCCCCCCGCACTCCTCTCAGCGGGAAAACAGTTCTGGATGTCTCACTCAATGTCGATTTATAAGAAATTACCGCGCAGCAGGATCCAGGTAGCTACTCCCACGGATGTATGCGAATAATGCAAACACTCACTCTCAAAAATTTCACTTACCTACCAAACAGGAAATGATAATATTATTTCTTTACTTCCTTACGTTATTACAATAGGCAAGATAAATGTTTCATTTGTAATAGCTTCCGAATTATTTTTATGGTAGCTTTCTTTTTATGTCTTGCAAAAATACGGTGTTGTAGCAATCGGTTGCATTGAGGTTGTCATTAATGCGCTGAATTCGTTTACAATTATGCTAAAATACTGGTGTCCATTTGGTTACATTACTTTATAGCTTCAGGCGTCAACTAACGGTGAAACTCGGAGTTTACAGAAAAGAGTAATTTCAATAAACATACTAATAAAATTAATACATGATATTTTTGACATGAAAATTTATTTCGTTCTTTACAAATTCCGTAAACTGAAACTATATGATGACAACTTGTAGAATTTTATATTTAGATCATATAATAAGTAACGAGAATTTAGACTGTTTGTTTCGTTCCATACAATATTTGTATTAGGTATTGATAGACTAGAATTTGACTGACTAGGTAGGCTGAAGAACCTCATATGCGTATGTAGTCTTGTGGTCGAGAGTTCGTCCACTAACCTATGCATCCCGTGTTCGATTCCCAGGTTGATGGAATAGTCTAATTCAATTACTGGATTAGGTTACTAGATTAGGATTAGGAAGCACTAATCGCTCATCGAAATTGGTGAATGATTGAAACCTGTGCAGGCGGCACGTAAGGTTGATAACAAAAACTTGTGGATGTGGATAGCATAAAGTACCGGGCCCATGGTTGTGCGCTAAGCAATCCCGTGAGTTCCGATAAGGCGGACCAGATGGTCATTAATTTTTTTTAGGAATAGATCCTCATGGGAAATCAAATGTTCTGAGGAACAATGTATTTCGACCATTCACAATTCACATTTTGCACTTCAATCTTTTCCATCTATGATCGGAACAGAATAACATACGAATAACTTTACATGCCCAAAGGACATGTTTTCGCCTGCCAACGAAGACTAAACAAATTGCAGTGCAATGTGTAATTTCGACTTCCTTATAACTACCGGTTTTAATAACAGTAAATTGTTATACATGATTAATTTTTTAATGAAGACGCTGCTGTTTTAATTCGTTATATCTCTTGATATTAAGTACATGGCGTAAAATTCAGCTGTTCCATTACGAATGTAGAAAGAGTTGTAAAAAGTGCAGCAAGAACTCCATATTGTATCGTTGATTTTTATCTCGAAAACAATTTAACACCTCGCGTATAGAACATGAATGAACAAACATAAAAACGCGTGCTTGTACCTTGTATTGTCCTCGTGATGATGCTTGGCTTATCTGGTTTTATCAGTGTTGGTACTTTAAAAGTACATTTTTATATAAACTAGCTTTTACCCACGACTTTATGCTAAGAGTATAAGAACTTCTATATCGAATTTTACCTCCTGTGAAATGGATATTTCAAAAATCCTTGCTCCTACCTTGTATCTGACCAACTGACTGATTAATCAATTTATTTAAGGCTTAATAACTTCTAAGTATAATATAGTTTTATAGAAATTATTTATAAACGTTTTGGTAAGCCAAGTCAAAGGAAAAGTTAGTTAAGTCAGGGTGTCTCTCTTTGGGCGCAAGGATAAGGGCGACTGTTACCTTGTCCCCGTCCACAGCGAGCAGATGGGACCTTGGGGTTTTAGTGGATACGGGTCCATTGCACATCAGGACCGAGCCCCTCACTCCCTGCGCTACTTTCTTTTTGTCCCTGCGTGGGAGTGCGTAAATGCATTTCCCCAATTAAAAAAAAAGGGGTCTCTCTTTTCATTTATAACGTTTGTCTTCGAATACAACATTTTTGATATTGATAGTAGTAGGTTCGTAGAAATGTTAATGTATATGGAGCTAGGATGCTGAAATAAAAAAAAAGAAATGTTTAAAAAAATATATAGGTATATATTTAATTATGTAAATAAATAAAGACTAATATTTTAAGACTTTTTAGCTAAATTCTTGAAATATAGAATAACATCTTACTGTCCAAAAAGATTTAGAAAGATAAAACAGTCCTAGTTATGTTCTGTGGTCAAAGTCAATAGATTTGTGATAGAGTGTTTGTATCGATACTATCAGACGATGTAAGACAAATTACTTCCACCTTTGGCGTAGTCACTGAACATTGCCCGGTCGCTACGAACTGATTTATAACAAACCAATATTAGTTAATTGGACACTAGTGTAAAAAATACACACACTGTGTAGAATAATATTATGTGAGATGTGTATAATTTAGCGGCTAGTATAAGCAACCTTTGCTACACATATTTTTTTATTGATTTCTATAACTTATTCCACAATTGTAAAACTTTATCGTTTAAAAAATTATCGAGTTTCTTGGTCACTTTTCGATAGTACATTTAAAAATAATTATTTGAGTTTATTATTTGTTAGAGTAGCGAGAGTAGGGCAAAAATATTTGATAACAAATGTTAAAAGTCAGCATTTTGTGGTTGACTTTGATTAGTTTTCCTTTCCACATATTTATGGAATACCTACAACAATAAAATTATTTACATGTGAAAGTTACATGTGTGAATCCAGACTCCCATATCTTTAGATACTGTGTTCCAGTGTTCTGGTATAGTAAAAGTATAAAAAATAAATAATTAAATTTAATGAAAAATATTAATACAATATTATACGTCATGCCTTTGACCGCCTCTGTGCCGTAGTTGTAAATGCGATGCGTTTAATACCGGAGGAATTGGGGTCAAATCTCGGGGAAATAAGAAAAGGAAAATTGTTTCGGTCGGCCTGGGCACAAAAGGATAACCTACTTACCTGTTAAGAAAATTTATCAGTGAAACAGTTACAGAATTGGGTCTGCCCTATGCCCAAATAGGGGACTCGTGAATCCACACATATACATAATATATTACATTACGGTAAATGTTTGCATTAAATTGCGCTTTTAATAAGTACTTATTTTCAAATTAAATGGAAACTAGAAATGTAGCCAACTACTACCACTGCCGATTTCATATAAAGTTTCATTAAGGTTTGTATCATCACTGTTTTAACTTAACCTAATTTTTAAACATTTAATAATACGATAAATTATTATAGTTTCTATAAAATCAAACTTAAGCAGCCGGAGAATACGTAGTTGGCCAAGTAAGGTTGTTTATTTTTTATATTATGACCTACACGTATTTCTGAGGAGTAAAGTGCAGGAGAATATTCAGTGCGCTATAGCCCAGGGCTTAACGCTTCCTTTTTCTTTACCTTTGTTACGCTTGCCAGGGAATTTATTTCTTATTCGCGTTGATTCGCGCTTCCTGGGCGGGAGCCGACGGCGGTTCACAACGTCACATACTGTGTAAAACACTTGACGGCATGCAAAGCAGTATTAAAACAACTAAATTGGTTTTTATTATTTTTTTAACAGAGATATATGTTAACTCACGTACTATAAGTAGATTACTTGATGTAAGTCACTTATCATAGATTTAAAATATTGCGCGTTTCGGTCTCAGTCTATGAATTTCCAAATGCTCGAAGTAAAAGTAGGTCGACAGCGCATCATTGACTGATGTTTTGTAGCTTTGGTATCACCTACCATCAAGTGAACTTCATGCTCGTCTGTCGACATCTAACATAAAAAAACTTTAATATCTATTTTACCGCACGAGGAAGATTTTTTCTATATCTCCGATCTGAGCTCCAAGCAAGAACTTGTGAGAACTTCATAGCATCTATCAATCATTTATATGAGCAGTTTGTTGAATTTATGTTAATGAATACAATGAGCCATTAATAAAATGAGGAAGCTACTTATACAAATAATAATAATTAAAAGGAGCGTGATTCGTGTAAAACGAGACATCAAATCAATTATTATAATAACCGTTTTCTTATAAAATATTCTGAATTAAAATTTAATACTAATATTTAATAATATTTAAATTTTAATACCAAAATTAATTAAACTTTAAACTTGATTCATAAATAAGACCGGTTATTAAAATTTTAAAATCGTCTGTCGATATTCTAATTTCTAATGCGTCTGATCTTCCCTGAATACTAACAAGTGTATCAGAGGTTAGATGGCTTAACGTCATAAATCACGGGAATGAGATAGTATGGATAACGTTTATTTTTCATAATGTTTAGCAAAAAATAACTAAATATGGTCTAAACAGTGGCCCTCTACCGCACCGACGCCGGGGGCCACCGATTTAGTGTTCATCCATTTTGTCTTATTCCCTTTCTATAATTGGTCTAATATTTCAAAGATGTTTGTGTGAAATATGACTACAACTCTTTCTCACATACAATTAATAGGTTTTTGTTTCCTACAGTCCTGTTGGTAAGAAAATTGCAACACACACAAAATATTACCACTTAAAAAAGACTCAGATGTGATGGATTTTACTAGAAATCACGCTGATAATCGTACTTTCTTCTTGCCCTGTTCCCTTTTTTATTTGGGGTCGGCGCAGTATGTTCTCTTCTTTATTCTTTTCTTTCTCTCGTTATACCTATATACCTATATCATTATTCACACTAACAATCTTTTTTTGGCCTTTCTCTTTCCTTTCATTTTTGTATTCATAATTGTCCCCCAGACATATATTTTTTTATACTAGACTAGCAACACGCCCCGGCTTCAAACGGGTACAATGTAGATGTACAATATGTAAATACTCACTATATGTTACTCACTGATAATGTAGCTTTCTATTGGTGAAATATTTTTTGAAATTGGTCCGGTTTTTTGAGTTTATTTGTTACAAACATACAAAAATCCAAAAATAAACCTCTTTATAATATAAGTGTAAATATTGAAAGAAGAGCTAGATAATATCGATCTAATGCGTTGTTGATCTATTTTTTTCTTCGATCATTCGGAAATTGTTAGAATGAAACCAAAATGCATAATATAAACTTCACGGTTTTTCTTCCTATGTATTATACATGATATGATGACAAACAAATTTATTTGCAGTAAAATGAAATAAGGACCATACATCTACCAGTAAACATATTCATTCGTACATAATTACTACAAGTGGTATAAATCTCAGGTTGTTATTTAATGATTTATATCCGAAGTGTATGGCTGCAGCCGTAGGAAATGTATTCCCACGTTGTATTGCATCGATTATTGTGCCGCTACACGAGATGTAAAATTATTCAAATGACAATATTGAATAACTTACTTTACCTTCGAAATAATATTTTGATTTGGCTGCTCATATGGGTAATATTTTAGGAATTTACTGAACAATATGTAGGTATATATGGAAAACATAATGTCTATATACTGTAGGGTATGCAGTACTATACTATACTTAGATTATATTATGTAGGTAAAACAACTTGTCGGATTATATTTCATAGTTTAAGATAGCGGACTCTAAATTCTTCCTAAATGCATTCAAAGACATCATGAAAATGAATTGTTCTACAGAGAAAGAAAAAAGTATGGGTAGTGAAATTACATTTAGATATTTAAGGGAAGTTTTTTTTTACTTAAATGTACCTATTACGATAATTTGAATTAGTAATCTTCTCAATTTCTATACTACGGTTTAATCTCTGCTTCGCTCTGATTGAAATACTAGGTTATTTTGTCTTGCAGTAATCTCAATTAATAGCAATATAGGAATTTAGTTACGAAGAAAACGTACTGTATCATGTGATTTTAGATTTTTTTTAATAAACGTTATATTAAAAAGATATACTCGTACACGTATTGACAATAAATGTCTTAATTGTGATAGACTGGATATTATGATATTAGTGTTACATGTTCTTAAATATGCTTTATCAGGGTGGTCTTTACCAAAAAACGTTACTTCTCAAACCATTAATTAACGGAAGAACCAATGGATTTTTTGCATAAAGTATCCCGTTCTATAGGAATGCCCTCCGGTTATACTTGATAAAGATGTCGAGACGTTATCAAAGGGTAAGCTCTTTCAAGAATTGGCGCCACAGAGATTAAGATATCTTACCTTTATGTGTTAATTAAAAAAATAACTTTTACAGACCTTATCGGCCACTTAAGACGAGAGTTATACCTAGTATTCTTTATCAAAAATTTTACACTTTGAAATCATTAAAATTTGAAATATCGATATCAATGCCACTATGAGTCTAAAAAATAAAAGTTTTTATCAGTTTAAGTATATTTAATGATTTTGATGAACCCGAGCGTGGTGAATATCCACTCTGATCCTAGTATTATAATAAAATAGATAATATATTGACCATGCACTAATATTTTTACAGAAATATGGCGGAGAGACAGTGAATGCGACGAGCAAGAGTTGGAGAAGATTGGCGCACATTAGGAGAGCCCGTCCACCACTCGATCGACAAATGCTGCATAAGAAGAATAGAGTGTTTATCGATATGATAGTCGTCAGGATTCTCGTTAAAGCCGAAGGTGCTGGCTGGCTATAACTTGCTGCTGCTGACTAATAGTGTAGAAAAGAGACGACGTTAGGCATCTCGATGTTCAGAAGTACGATGTTCTTAAGCGGTCAGTAATGTGGAAAGTGAAGATCACGTCGGGGTCAACAATATGGAGAAAGAGAGGTGGGTTCTTCGTTGAACCTAAATCATCGATAAGTCTAACCATAATAACATATACATACAGCGCACGGAGAAACCTTGATAGCCCGATTCAGGATTATTGACGTCTTTCATACTGATTGTACTCGTATGCGCAGATTGTAGAAATCGCTACAAATATGTTAAATATTAATTTTGATAATAATAATATAATATTGATTTTATTTGATCTGCATTTTTTTAGGTTAGATATCGGCACTTGATTGTAGGTGATACCTCAGCCACAGAACATCAGTCAATGATGCGCTATCGACCTATTTTTTACTTCGAGCATTCGGAAATCCATAGTCTGAAATCGAAACGCGTAATACGCACTTCACGGTTTTTCCATCTATGAACGGTGGTTCGTTACCCGGTCGGGATTTCGATATTCCTCCCATCGGTTCAATGCTCAAAGTTACCAAACGTTAGAAAGACATGCTTACAGAAAATTATGAACATTCCCGGTGGGAATCGAACCCACAACCCATCGATCCGCACGGCCGAACGAAGGCGCCAACGAGCCCGTCAATTTATTTATTTTTTCTCATATTTTAGGCCCAGGCATGGCTTTGCGAATCCTCTCCGTAATTGCATTAGTTTTTCTACCCATCTTGGTGAACAGAGAAACAACATTAACGTATTGACCGCAAGAGATAAAAGTTCTAAGCTCTTAAGATAACAGCTAAAACCAGAAAGGCAACTAAGTTTCTATTTTATCAAAGTTAGAATCATTAATAAGAGTTATCTAACGAAAAACGATCAAATGAGTATTCGGATATTATATTTACAGTGCTATAAACATTGAGACGTCTTATTCTAACTACAGTTAAAGATTTATGCCTGAACACAAACATTTTATTAGAGGAGCCCTCGTTAACACCAATGTAAAATGTCTTGGACTAAAATATTTTCAACCGCTGTTCATTCTGTATGTCTCAATTCATTGTCATTCAAATTTTAAGAAGGTAGTCATTTTTACGTCTTCGTATAACTCGTGAACACAATTAAAATCTTGTTCTAAAATTGTATTAATACGTAATAAATAATATAGTTTTTTAATTTTGCATTAACAGATGATAATTTAAATTCTATATCTGTAAATAGACAACCTAAAGATTAGTAAGAATTATTGACGTTTTGTTGACGAAATTACTAATAAAAAATCGCATGACTGGGCAATGTATCAGTTAATACGTATGTAAAATCGGCCAATGTGTTCCAATTCATATAACACCTGGAGTAGCATGTGCCTATAAGAAATGTGCAAATTTAGAAAAAGAATTAGTGTTGCACAATGGGAAAGGGTATTACAAATCTTACATTTTGCGCAAATCCTTTCATAGTTGATCCATTTGACCGAGAAGCACCCGTCCCATCTGATTGTTGAAGTACTTACATATCATTTCACTGGATTTTAAATATTATGTAGCTTTCTTTTATTGTTATTCAACTGCTTTTAGCAAATAGCTAATACTAATTCCCTTTACGGGAACTGACGGTGTTTGCAATTATACAATTAAAATATATAGTTATTGTGAACTTAAGTTATTTTTTACCAATACGGCATTAAGTTATGTTTATAAAAATATTGTAATTCCAAATATAAATGCTAAAGTTACACAGTTTGTGGCGGTATTCTTTGATCATACTAAAGACATCAACGTGCGCATGTAGGAAATACGTATAGGCATAAAAAATATTCGTTATGATTTATCTATATAATCAAATGATACTTATATATATATAAATATACACCTTTGTAAAAGTTTAATTGAATATATTGTTTGTTTGTTTATTTTTTTGCAATGCGAAGACAGCAATTAAAAATAATAAATAAAAATGCGGTAGAGAGAGTAATTACAAAAAGAACTCGGAAATTAATTGATGATTTCGAGGTGGCCCACTTTAACAAAAAATACCTGTACTAATAAAGACATTCGAAGAATTATCTTTCTTTACATTATAATTTCTTTATTTTCGCATTAATTTAAACTATTTACAATATAAAGTTAATTATTGAAAGGTATAAAACGTGAAATTAGTATTATTATTTATTTTGATTAACTTTAGTTTCCCAATTTTTATTTTTAAAAATATCATATTTATATAAACATGATACATTATGAGGTCAAATCATGTCAAAGATTATACATATGTATCATCTTTAAATGTAAATGAAAATAAAAGTTCTACGCAAGCGAAAGCTCAATAGAAGTTATACAATGATTTAGTGTAATGTTTTTCACGTCATTATAAAAATATGTTTGTCACGTCTGTACATCGAGCCGGGGACAACTTGATGGCTTGTGCCGCGCCACCTGAGCTGTGACACCTTGCTTACCCGAAAAGCTTTCACATCTGCCCGATACTAAAGGATTTTTATATCATATCAATCCTACAAATATTAATTTAACATAAATGCAGTTAAATGGAATTTTTAACGGACCTTAAGGCCTGTATTCCAAGATGTGACTTAGGTTTGAATCGGGTTTTAATACTTGTCAAACCATTTTTTCTCTATGGAAGCTTAAGATTTTAATAGTTCGCAAGAATTGATTTCGATGAGTAACATCTTGTAATACAACCTAAGTATATATTTTGTATATACCTAGTTTACAAAACCATATATATTAATTAAAACATTTGCTACTTTCTCTAATAATATTATAGTATAAACAACTTTTGTACCAATTTCCAAGAGTGATATTTACACAGACCTTTCAAACGATCACAGAATTTAACAGGTCTTGCAACTTTAGATAAGAATCAGCCACCGTGTAATTTCTCACACTATTTCGTATAAAAATCCAAGAATCAATTTCACAGTACAAAGTATTATTTAAAGTAATTCTTTTAGAATGATATGTTTTGTAAACATTCAGAGAGTAATGGGTATTGAATGCAAACAATTTGTCTGCTGAAGCTCAAGAACTGATCTTATCACTATTCTGTTGTAAGTTTGGTAACAGATTAAAAATCACTGGTGGTTCAGTTTAACATGAATTTTGACACTCGGAAGAAAGGAGGTGTAATATAAAAAGTGATAGTATAAAAAAGTAAAAAAAAAGTTTATCTAGTAAATTTCTATCACAGTTATGTAATAACATTGCTTAAAATACGTTAGATACTCTACCTAGATTAAAATAATCCGTGAATACTTTTTTAAATAACTAAAAGGTATTAAATACTGAGTTGAAATCTACTAAGAATTAAAAAAGTAGCAATTATAAGTACTTAAAGACGGTAACGATAGTCGAAAGTAGCCGGCAAACGAAATGGAATGTATAATAACTAAGACTAAGAAATAATTAATATGCCAAATCTATATATTATTACTATTAAAATCACAAGAATAGTATGACTAGACAAAAAAATACGTCAATGTATTATCTTTTCAATTTTGCAGAAACCACAATAATATGAATAAATGATCGAAAATTTCACTAGAGCGTATTATGCGCGGGCGCATACTTTGTATAGAACACAAAAGAGTAACCCTTTGGCGACACAATACGCATCACTAATCTAGATCTTATTGTTGTTCAGCCACAATACTTCGCTCTGGATATCTCATTCGATGTCGATTTATAAGAAACAGCGCCATAGTTTCGTAAAGTTCGTCTTTTGATGCGCTTAATGGTTCTTATGTTTTATGAATGAACCGTACTGAGGGACTTGTTCGCGAAGCAAATTTTTTATCCGCTACCGTCTCTTATTTATGTAGAGGTGTATGATCATGTTAACTATCGTATTTATTTTATTGAAACATGACAACGAGACGCAATAAATATTATAATAATAAGTCTTATTTCACCGGTTTTAAAGCTTCCGTGGTTCAGAGTATTGTCGACAGTTATTATCATAAACGTGCATAATTATAATTCTGGAAGGTATATAGTCCGCGCCTCCGGCGTGCGGCGTCCATTCCTTTGAATGTGGTCATACATCACGGCTCCTAAGTAGACAGTATATCAACCGATATCCAGAGTAATTAGCCCTATGGCGACGGACCTCCTGAATTTATTGTTGAAGGGCGGTAATACGGCCGACAGCCGTGATGCCGGCTTTTGTTCTCGCAACCCAAATTCAATTAGAATTGCTGTATACTCGAAACACCTTCGCTCTATTAAATTTTTCCGAACGCTGAGATCATGTACATAAATCGCTTTCATCGATTGATTGCTTTTACCCACACTATAAACCGATGAAGGCAATTGATAATTCATATTAAAGTACTCTCAAGTTCTCGTCTGAATTGTACCTTGGCCTTGTATCTGAAAGATAAAATTAGTGACAAAAGCCGTTGAATGTCACAAAAAAGAGTAATCGATACAGCTACCACAATCCGTCAATTAATTTACTTTTAAGATATCAGAGGCGACAAAGGGACGACTGATGAGAAAATGCTACTACTATTTCGCTACAAGTTGCTATATGTAGGAAAAAAGCCTTTAACTTTTAGTTTTAAGGTCTATTTTTATAGAACTAGTGAGAAATGTTGGGTTGCTACCGTAGGCGACAGTCAGTGATAACACTGCGAGGTAGCGTCGTTAAACATCATTAGCAAGATAAACTTCCTAAATGCAGTCTCCGCTAGCCCAGGAAAGCTTCAGATACGAACGAATTTCTTTACAAAGTCATGTAGAGATTCATGACAAAAACTTTAAAAAAATATAAAACCTTTTAACGGCGCCAACAGATTTAATTTGGCAAATTATTTCCCAAACACAATTATTATGACAGTATTGTAAAAGAAGTTATATCTAACTAGTAATTTACGCTCGATTTGTTAAACAAACAGCTGTATTTATAAATGATGTCCAAGAAACGATGGGTTTAAAAAAGATAAAACTAGCGAACAAAAGAATGTTAGGAAACCTCAATTTTACACCCGAATCAAAACTTCAACCCGTATTGTGTCGGTTTGGTGTTAACCAATTTTTGTTTTGTTGTGACTCCGCCCACGCTTATTATCAGATAATTCAAAGCCGTGTCATTTTTTATCAAAACAATAACTTTTTTATGAACACCGGTCACACGCAACTCAAAACTCAAAATTAATTTCTTTCAAAGCATCCAACTAAGGAAATACACACAAACTGATGAAATCTATTAAACCAGAATATAAGCAAATTGGAATTGTCCACTAAATATTGATATTTTTTTAATGTTTTCATTGTACAAACATTGAACAAATTAGTTTTTTTCGAAAGAAATCCTTTAAGCCTATAACGTAGATTAAAAGGTCTTAATAAAAATGTCATAAAAATTATAGTTGTTTTTTAGTTGATTCTGCGAGTCATAAAAAAATAATATCAGTATATCCACCCACATCGGATATAAATTAATAGAACGTGCCCTCATCTGGATGTCGTATAATAATAGTTGATTGGTTTCGTGTGAGGTATTTTTTTATTTTTAGGGAATACCTTGGCGATATCATCTAGCCCTGCTAAACCTATCCATGTGGGCTGCGATGATTTATTACTAGAAAGGGTAGAGAAGTAAGCCCGTGACAATAATTCATATAATTATCTATATGACATTAGATATTTTTACTTGTGACATCGATTGTCATATCAATGTCCTGTTTTTATTTGTAATCTGTTGTCATTTTCTGATATCATTCATTTATATATTGGTGTGATAGTGGATGATACAGTCACAGGACATTAGTGTATGATGAGCTGTCGAACTGTATTTCCTTTTTGACGGGCCCATTGGCGCATTTGGTAGATCACCTGCCTTGCGCACCGATGGGTCGTAAGTTCGAATCCCACAGGGACTACATGTTTATAATTTTCTGTAAGCATGTCTTCCTCACGTCTGGTAAATTCAGGCATTGAATGGGTGGTAAGAATATCGAAATTCCGACCGGATAACGAACCACCGTAGATGGAAAAACCGTGAAGTGCATATTGCGCGTTTCGGATTCAGTCTATGAATTTCCGAATGCTCGAAGTAAAAAACAGTAGGTCGACAGTGCATCTGGTGTTCTGTGTATGAGGTATTTCCTACCATCAAGTGAACCTCATGCTCGTTTGTCGATATCTAACATAAAAAAGCATTCGGAAAACCATACTAATTTCGTAGTGCGCAATGTGCACTTCAGGATTTTTTCATCTATGACCGGTGGACGTTACCCGGGCGGAATTTAGATATTCCTTTCAGTAATGTTCGTAGGGAAAATATGATTATAGAAATATTTTGTAAAGTTTGGAATCTGGGAGCAGGGTAGTGGTACTAGCCAACACGCCTACAAGCCCGTCAAAATATTATTTTATCATGTCTTATATATTACGTGCTTTTTGTGAAATGAAAAGACTTAGGGAAGTAGGAATCATAACGTAAATTAAAACCTCTTCAGTAACGTTTGAACAGTATGTTATTAAACCTAGATTATGTGTAAAAAAGAAAGGATAAAAAACGTTGCTTACGCATTCGACATAGACAAAGCTATAAAAGTTCTGAAATAAAATAGCAAAATAAAGTTAAGCTTATAATTTTACCATAATGAAATGGAGGCTGAAATTATAAATTGTTATTAAATTCATTTCGTAAATATTATCCCAGCTAAAATGTGACGAAGGCATTTTGCAGAATGCCTCACATTGTTAAATAAACTAGGTGTCCTATTTATTTTAAGATTTAGTTTACTTTTATATACTTACAACACGTAGACTTAAAAAATCTCTCAATGTATTTATGTATTTTTTTTGGTTGTTAATTTGTTGTCAATTTTTATTTCTTCTTACAGTAAGTAAAATTTGGGAATTTCATCAATATGCTCAATTATAATAATAATTCAATAATATAATCTCTCGATACTCTTAAGATAATGTTAGGATCAATAAGGCAAACAGGTACCTCTTGGAAACTTTGTTCATTCTTTGATTTATTAATAGAGATAAGTATTGCATTCATACACACACACATTAACACGCGTAACTATTTACCAAAAAATATTTCGACACAAAATATGTGAAAAGTTACAAGTTACACTTACGTTAAATACTTTAAATTACCACTTCCGAAACTTTAATTAAAATAATAATTAAGTATGTTCCAGTTTTTAATTTTTCTTGAACTTACTGCACGACTTTGTTTATAATATAAAACTAAAGTTCAAAAAGTTTAACAAGTTTTATTAAAGAATTCATTTGACCGCTCCGGTAGGTTTAGTGTTAAAAAAGTATCTACCGTATTTCTTGCCGGTCTTTTCTCAATTAGTTTAATTTGGAAACGGTGGTAAATTTAAAAAAATGACGATTTAAAAGTGGGTTTTAAAATTTTATTATTTGAATAAATATATAAAGGAGCTTGAGAGCATTTTAAACTATATGTATTTGTATAGCATATTGACCATTTGTATTTCATAACTACAGAGGTTGCACAGTGATCGAAGAGCAGAGTGAAGTCGCTATAACATAGACTAAAATATCACCCATATAAAGTAAACAGCTGATCGAGTGTAGGAGCGAGAATACCTTATTAACCTTTAACGACATATTTTTAAAGTAATATTGTGTCTCTGATCCTGTACTTTATATTAATTTAATAGATACAAGTTAAGCTTTTTTCCATTGTAAATAAATATTTATTTTCAAGTAATTTTATGATTAAAATGATTAAATTTAATAGGTTCATTATTTTAAATTGTACGAGTATGTGATAAGAAAATGAAGGAAGAAATGTAAAAATAAAAAACTAGTACTTCAATAAATAGTTTAATATTACCTTAAAGCTAGTATTTACAATTCGCTTCGTAACTACACAAGCCTCGCCTTGTCCATCGTACGGTAACAAATAATAGCGTTTTCACAATTTTTCACCTGTTGCACATCTCCATTCAGTTCGTTCTATTATCTACATTAAAAATATTAAGGCACTGTTGGTTGACTAGATATATCAAGAGTCTTTTCGTCTTCACTACAAATGAGAAATTAATTTATAGTGTGTCGGAGGGATTCGTCCAAATTCGAATCGGATTACCTGTGAGCAAAAAAAAATCTTATTAGTTTTATTGTGTTACATTACAAGATTTGTTCAAAAGTTGATATTAAACTATATATACATATATAAAAAGTATATACTTTATATTTGCATATATTATATATAAATATATTATCCTTAGATTTTTCTTATTTTTAGTATGTTTTAATAATTGCGATAGTTACCTATGGTATCGCTATTTCTGTTGCCACCAGGAAATAACATCTAGCAGTTCATCTTCATCCATTGGCCCGAGGTTCTGTTGCGTTGACACTTCGTATCGATCTACCGGTGAATATGCTGATGAAACTCCAGAAGAGCAGTCCGAAGGTGCAGGTGAATCGGCTTTTTCAGAACAAGGTGAACCGCTACTATAGAAAAAACTGTCATCCATATCCGTCACTGAGTTCATTGTATTTGGTATGTTCTCTCTGTTATCCTGGTCGCGAGTTATACCGAGTGCTGCATCGCTTTCATCTAATAATTGTTGCAAATATCTTATGTATTCGACTACCATTCTTAAAGTATCCACTTTACTTAGCTTCTTTCCTGACCCTCGTCTAGCGCCACCTGATAACGCGGCTACGACGGAAGCTGGCAGGTGACGGCGAAGGGCATTAAAACCATCATTTACTTGCTTCACACGGTTACGTTCCCTTGCATTTCGTCTTGCAATTGACACGGCCTGAGGTCCGGTATACGGATTTGTTCTAAAATGCACTTTCTTTCTGTACTGGTGATTCGGGGGAGTGTCGTGAGTGACATAATTTTTTTCAGGAGCCGGCGCAATAGGGACGACCCTTTTCTCCATCGCAGTTTTAGTTATGGTCGCTGAGGGGTACCCAGACGAGACGACGACGTAATTTGTTTGACCTTGAAGGAGTTGTATTTCTTGCAACATGTTACGTGTTTACGCGAGTCACTGCGGATAGTAGGTACACAACCGATCCGCGCGACGCTCGGAAAGCACTGAGAGACACGATTAAGGGAGGCTTCGTGGGAGCTTTCGTAGCGAGCGGCGGCAACGGAGCTTCACGCACAAGTGAGCCGGCGGCGCACGCGCACACGTTATATCACCTGCGCCGGCTGCAAAAAATATAAATTTTAAAACTCTCTTCCCCTATTATTTTCCATCATCCCTTCCCTTTGTACGTACGGGTCCGTACCTGGCGAGGGGACCGCGGTCGGCGCGAGCAGGGAAAGGCTAACGCGTGCCCTGTTTTTTATCGATGACCACTGGGTAGTACTTTAAAATATAAAGCGTAATTTACGATTAGTTTGCTTACATTTATAAATCTACAATTTGAAGTTTCAACATTTCCAAAGTTCAATAAAATATATGATAGGAATTTGATGTAGATGCCGCTACGAAGTATTTTTTACAAAGGATCCGAGCGTCAGTATCGCATAACAATCTATCCAATTTCGGTAGTATTTAAATAAATCAATCGATATAAGAACTTTATCGAAGCCGGTGCATCTTAATACGAGACGATTTTAAATATTTCTTAATAATAAATGTCATAGTCGGAGTATAAGAGTTAATCTCTTTTCAAAAAAAACACCGACAAAATATTGTGGTTATAGTCGTAATTTACCAAATATAACCTTTACATTGATGATTTTATATCTCATGTTTATATTGTTTATGACACGATATCAACATGAAGGAGTGAGAAAACTATTTTATTTAAAATCAATTAGTAAAATGGAGAGCTTTGGTTCTGTTTAAACCTTTCACACGCTGATAGTGTACGTAGCAAATTGATACGTTTTTTATTTAAATAAGGCACTAATTTAATTTGTATAAGTACTTCGTTCAGGAATTAAATATTCATGTCAATTTGTGTTAACATAGTGGGCATTTAAACCGTTAAATTCTTATATACGAAGATTGTAATTGCATTAATGATGAATCTAACGATAGATAGTAATGATAAACTAGAATAATTAGAATATGAATTTTGTTTAGAAATGATTTTGCTTATTTTTTAGAAAAAAAGGAAGTGAGAGAGAGGTGCTTACACCTCTTTGAAAAGGTAAAGTCTTAACTTTACCTTTTCAAAGAGTTACATAGTTACATAGTACCAGCATAGGTGTATTTTTTGTATTGTTCGTAGCTCGTTTTAATTTTAAATCAGTTTATTTCAAATATTTAACCTGTTTGTCAGGTGTGTGAAATATTTTTGTTACGCATTTAAGCTTAGTAAAAATATTTTTATAGGATATAAATAGATACCTGGATAAATTATTCGTGGCTATTACTATGACACAATATGTACTATTAGGCATCATTATTTGTATTATTTGAATAAAAATCTTTTATTTAAATGTGTAATACTTGCGTTAATAAAAGACAATATTATCATAATATGTTTTATGTCAGTTTAAACAACTCGGTGACTCTTGGATCTTTAATGTTCAGGAATTTAAAGTGATAGATTCATAATTGTAAAAAAAAATAGTCAAAACATTTTAAATTATATTGTGACATATAAACCCCATGCGATTAGATTTTGGCGTTATCAATCAATCTTATTATACTACTATGAATTTTACATATTATATACCTATGCACGTAAGTAGGTATACAAATATTACTCATTCCTCAGAATACATATTATCCTCCTGAGACAACGTTATATCCCACAGATTATGTATTTAGTAGAGAGTAGTAGATCATGACACCTAAACAAACTTAGTTTATTTTTTATATTATCAGTTGAAAAATGATTAATAATCAGTTTTTACCCTTGATGTAATCTACCAACCCCGTAATATTTACCGGATATGACGTGTGGGAAGGTGCTAATAGGTTCTGTAGTTATTGTAGGCCTACATATTAGGAGTATGCAGTTTTATTAACCACAAAAGAGATTTGAAGTAAAAACAAATAGAATAAAGAAATCGTGGTAGTAGGTACTTGTATATACAGAAGTGTTACAATATTTTAATAAACAGGACATAAATCGTAGAGTGCTTTTGAATTTAGAGTTAACCGAAATGTTTGAAAGTGAAAATCCAGGAGCAAACGCAAAGGAAGAAAGAAAAATTATAAGGATCGAGCAAAACAAATAGGTTGTTTTATATTAGATATGGCATACAGGCTCACTTAACGGTAGGTTAACCACAGGCAGATAATATCAGTCAATACACCGTCGAAGTTTTTTTAACTTCGAACGTTCGGAAATCCATAGGCTGAAACTTCAAGGTTTTTCTATGAACGTAGTTATCTGGTCGGAATTTCGATATTACTCCTAATTTTTTATACCCAAAGTGACCAGATGTACGGAAAACACGTTTATAGAAAATTATTATTGTACAAACTTGTCATTCTAGCAGGATTCGAACTCGGAACGCAATTTAGGTTTACTCAACCCATCTACGACCCCAAAAAAGGCACTAAATATTATTTTAGAGCATGAATTTATGGGGATGCATTAATGATGTTGTGACATTCCCTTTTTTCAAACAATTACCCGCCGGTTGTAGCAAATAAAACAATTATGTTGAACAAATTACGAGATGTACGTGGGATCGGAGTGATGATTATGGGAACAATGTCATCTGCTGTAGAGTTACGCTTCAATGGTGTGGGACTTATACAAATAAATAATTTTATCTATTAAATCTATTACAGGCTATCCCAGCGTGAATGATTATATTTTCCTTATGATTAAAAATTAAGGTATTTTCTGATAATTATTATCATTTTATTTGCATTTTTTCTATATTTATAAATTGCATTATATTTTTTGATTTTTTAAGTAGTAGTGAAGTTACTGAACAAGGGTTACTATGTGTTATATAGTATTATTATTTTAAATAGTACCTAGTAGTATAGTAGTTTTTTAATAGATAAATAACTTTAAAAATAAATTATTACTATTATTCATACAATACACGTGTAATCTATTAATTATAGTTTTATTGTATTATTATATAGTTTTCGATAAAACATCTATGTAATAAAATGAAAGTAGTTAACAAGTAAGAGTGAAGATTCGGTTCGATTTTTTGAATTGAATTTGTTGAGAACGATATAGGTTACGTAGCGAAACATACAGTTTTAATACTGACTAAACCTATTTTTCTGTACCAGTAGCTGATATGACTATTTCTATTTTATTGAGGAGTCAACACATTAATTCCATATTTAAAAATTATGCACATCTATAAATCAAATTTGAAAGGTCGGCATACAATAGAACTACCTGATTCCTATCCAATATAGTTTGATTAACGATATGTTGAGTGACTTCTATTGATCGCAACGTCAAAGGGTGATATTAAGCATTATGGAATGTTTTACGTTTCCCTTTAAATATGCTCGCTTTGTTACAAAGCCTAGCTTTATCAAACTCCAAATATTAAGCATGATTTGCATTTCAACACGTCCGAAATGCGGTTTTAATTGATTGATCAAAGCGATTGTTACGAAAACATAGGGGTTTATATTTAAATATTTAATGTAAACTTCTTAGTGATTTGAATTGAAAAAGATGAAATATTTTTTTAAATATAATATATGTATTTGAGAGCGATAGGTCTGTTGCACTTTTACTTTTTTATATTAAACTTTGTTAGAGAGAAGTGAGAGATGCGAGACACGAAAGTGTACATTATTCGCCATATCCCAAATGATATGGTAATTTACTTTGAGGCTTCACATACGTCTAGCAATGCAAAAAAGCGCTAAAAGACAAACAATTTTTTAGTGAAAATTATTAAAAATAAATAGTACACAGTATTTATTAATAAAAAAGATACTTAAACTTTATAATTTTTTTTACAGAAATTACAATTTATAAAAAACGACGTGGTCCAAACACTAAGAAAAAAATGCTCCATGGTTGACATCATAGTATCTCCAGTAAATATTGATCGATCTGCATAATTTAAAAAGAAATCGTGTAAAATAAAGTTGTATTTATAGTAGTTGTAATTATAATTTCCATTGATATCCCCACAAAAAAAAAATGTTTTTCTTTTAGCGCATTTTTGCCACTGCTAGACGTATCATGTAAGGCCTTAAACCTAACAAAATGCTAGGCATTGTGCTTTGATATCGTTACAGTCACATTGAAGTGACAGTTTCACACGCAGTGTCGAATGTTTGTGTTTTATTGACTAAGGTACATCGGGAAATTGTAACAGTTTGGACTACTCGAGTGAAGTGGGATGTGTCGGGACATTGTTACGACAACAGAAACCCTCCGACTTGTTGACACATCGACATTGATCTTACTCAAGATAAGAGAATCGATTTTATATCGATTCACACATAGAATCGACAATCGAATTCAAATGCTGCGATTGTGTCTCTTTTGAAGTTCAACGACATCGATCAGAAGAAACGTTTTAAAATATAAAATATACAAAAATGTTAAAGTCAAATGTGAAGGTGAAAATGCATTTCTTTCTGAAATAATTTTATATTCAATTTACATGAAAGATTTACAGAATTATTATTTACTGCATGTTTGTGAGGTCTTTGTTAGTGAACAAGGTTCGTTTAAAAAAAATAACATTCGCCGACAAACAAGCGCCGTATTCGTTTATAGATTTACGATACCTCGTTAGTCTCGGCGATAAGATAGGCCTAAATAGATAATTAGCTTTGTTAGACGTATATAACCGTCACAGTTTTCAGTGTAAGTTTTATAATGCAATTCCGATCACCGGCTCCAATTTTGAACAGGTGAAAAACTGGCAGCATAAATAAAACGTCGAACGCTGATTGCCAATAAACAAACTCGATATTTTGTGTCATATAATCTTGATATGATATGAGAGAACGAGTAACAAAAATTCTTGTTAAACGCTGTCCCAAGTCGCGTGGCTGGCGCACGACTCGCCGCAGACAAGTTTGCTCGTTTTAAACCATACCTTAATTACGTCGAGGCGTTATCGAGTAAGAATGTGCACACGCGACATTGGTATTAATTTTAATGAAAGAAGTGTGCGCTTGGCAGCACCTGCTCGAGTCGTCTTACGGAAAACTGCGTGAGCGAGTCAACTCGTATAGGTTTTAAAGTTTAATGTGCCCTTGTTGCGTATCATATTAATGACAAACATCCTAGAGCATCGTTTTGAGTGTTTGTGTATTTTTCTTTATCCTTTTAGCTTCGAAAAGTGTTTCTGAGTGAATAGGGTTTGGTTGAGGTTTTATAAATACAGTATTGCGGCGATAATTACTTCATTAACTTCGTTATGTTGGCTCCACTAATACCTAAAAATCATACATAGTTAACTTTGTCCGTCAGCTAATACATTGAAATCACTGAATCCATTTTAATGAAATTATTTAAGAATATAACGTGTACTATCAAAAAGCACAAATAAACAACTGAGTTTGTCAATAAACTATACTAATATTATAAAGAGGAACGATTTATTTGTTTGTTACGATTAAACTCAAAAACGACTGCACCAATTTTAAAAATTCTTTCACCAATATAATGCTACATTATCAGTATGCTTTTTGTATATAGTACATCTACATTGCACCCATGCGAAGCCGGGGCGTATTATTAGTCAGTTATATAGACTATATTTAAATGTCAATAGTACAAAAATGTCTACCACGTCAAAATATCGACTGTGAAGTGGCAACCGCTATGTTTCCTTTTTATTTGGATACCATGGTATGAAAAAAGTAAAATCTTCAAAAAAATTGAGATAAGACCGGTTGCCAGTTCACAGTCGCTATGCAGTTTAGATGAGCTTCATTTAATTAAATAATTCGTATGTAATTGAACTCGCATAAAGCATAACCCTGGTACAATTTATATACCGAGCAGGCATGTTCAGCGCTCAGGTACCCCGCGAGACTACTAAATTGCTATGTCTACAACGTTTTGCCTTCGCATCATTTATGTCTATCTCTTAAAATATCTATAAACACAGTACTTTTCTATAAATAAACATGGTAAGTAGTGGGATACAATTTTATAAACTATTTTTTTATAAAAAGAGATTTCGGTACGACATCGTAGTGGTAAATTAATTCCCGAAACCCCGAGTGGGGCATGGGACAAACACATTTCTGTGTCTGTTTCACTGATTATTTTTCTTTACAGACAAGTAGGTGACTATACTTATGTGCCGTGCCCGACCATATTTTTTAAATATCTTTTTTCTTTCTTCTATTTTTCTCGGATTTGAACCCACGACACCCTTCGGTGCTAAATGAATCGCGCTTACCACTACTTGTATCGGTTAGACGCGGAGGCGATCGGAGTAGTAATGAAGGTATTCAAGACGTGCCGACCTAGCATGACCGCCACGAGATATGTCGCGGACGAGACAAGACAAACTAAGATGTAACATATTTCGATATATTATACATCGACAATTTTGATAGAAGAAATATCTTGATCGACAAATATATCTATTTTTGATATTAAAAGTCGAGTTTTAAGTGTAATTATCATGTTAGACCCGGAAGAAATAAAGAGATAATCGATTAAAACACGAGAAAACGGTCGACAAAATTTTGTCGCGGTTGTCATGCTAGGCCGGCTGTTCGTGTTTTCGGGTTATATATTTATGAATTTCACTGTTATTTATCCGAATATTGTCCCTTCGTGGTAAGTTGAAGACAGCCTTGATTTAAGCGGTATGTAAATATTCTCAAATTGGTATTTGTTGCACGCGTCATGTACTCGATTTCGTATAAAATTTACGTTTATAGTTTAATATTTTGTAATTACAGATGAAGAGACACCTGCGCGCTCACTAATAAAATTTGATACGCCTTTGATCGTAATATGACAACATTGTGAATATGAACCTTCATATCGTTTCTAATTTAATTAATACATAGATACTAGCGACCCGCCCCGGCTTCGTACGGGTCTAGATTTTTTGACTAAAATTTTGGGTTGGGGTCAAGGTATCACTTAGGGATATGATAAATAGATAGTAGCCGATTCTCAGACCTACTGAACACGCATATAAAATTTGGTAAAAATCGGTAAAGCCGTTTCGGAGGAGTACGGTAACTAACATTGTGACATGGAAATTTTATACATATATTGTCCTGTCTACACGTCTTCAATTTGAAAATTTCAAACTTTTTTGTGAATCTAAACCATTCCCAGATCCCCTTGAACACGCACAAAAGATTTCATCAAAATCGGTCCAGTCGTTTGAGAGAAGTTCAGTGACATACACACTCACAGAAGAATTATATATATAAAGATGTCCATTTATATGGACTTGTGTTGCATAAACGTTTTGATGTTATTTTTGATTTAAAACTAAATCGAAAATTAAACACGAAATTTTACTATTTTGAATTTATGTGCTTGATTAGCTATTAAACTAATTAATTATTCATGAAAATTGCTACTGGATAGAGAAGCGTATATGTAATTCTTAAGGAGTAAAAGAGATAATGTATTAAGGGCAGGTGTCAGTGTACATCTGCCCTAGCTGCGAACTTGAGCACCCCCCACTTGGAGTTCCCTATAAGTTAATCCAAAGGTTATAAATATAATAATTTGCTTACAGTAATCTAATAATAATCTATTACTAAGTGAAAATCAAGCAAGCAAGTTTCAAGCGTATGTATGTATGTGTATTGTTAAATTGAAGTTGAATTATGATTATTTGAAGAAATTAAAAAAAAAAACAAATATTCTGACACAAAGAAAGGTAAAAAGTCAAGAACTCCGAATTTTTGTAAAATATAACAGTTCCCTATTATTAATTCATAAAAATTACCATCGACATCTGAAAATTGCATCGATTCATTAAAGGCATTCTTACTTACTGGGGCCCTAAGTGCATGCGACAGGTTAATTTCAAAAATAAATTGACGCTCGTCCAACGTCGGCTTTTATGGGACGTGTTTATGCGAGAGGGAACGATAATAGAGGCTTAGTGAATCCTGTGAGGACACAGCTGCCTCTGGGCGGGGACAACGGTTTGCGAGTACTTGGGTTAATTTTGAGTACGCACTAATTACCTCCACGAAAATTAGAGTCATTTTTGATTCGACATGCAAATGTTTTAATAAGTTGATGGAGATTTTTAAGAGTCTTGTGCCTTGTTATGATTTTTCTTTTGTTTATTTTTTTATAGGATCGTTTAGGTTTAGCATGTTACTTTTGAATTACACAGTTACTCATCAAAAACGGCTCGACCGATTTGGTTTAACGTGCTCGTTGGCACGTTTGGTAGAATACCTATCTTGCGCTACGATGGGTCACGGGTTCAAATCCTCCTGGTGGAATTCAAATCCGTATTGTTTATATCTTTCTTTTAGTATGTCTTCCCCACGTTATGTCACCGTTCATGTCACTTCGGACATTAACAGGTGGGAGGAATAACTAAATTCCGACCGGGCAACGAACCACCGTTCATAGATGGAAAAATCGTGAAATGCATATTATGCATTTCGATTTCAGTCTATGGATTTCCGAATGCTCGAAGTAAAAAGTAGGTCAGCGTAACATTGACTGATATTCTATGGCTAAGGTATCACCTATCATCAAATGAACTTCATTCTTGTCTGTCGATATCTAATATAAAACAAATATTGTCAATGCTCGTATATTTATAAAAAAGAAAAAAAAGTACTAAAATCTGATGACATTCTCCTTTTTTAAATGTTTCTGTTTGTAGGTTAAATATACCCAAATATATTATGACAAATTTTGCAATCTATGCAAAAGTATTTGTAACGGTGCAGTTTTCATCGGTTTTTGATATAGGTATGTATGTAGAGGAATCATTAATACCCAATTTCTCTATCAACTAATTAATTATCAAATAAAGAGTATCTTTGCCAGTAGAAAAATGTAATCAGCGCTCATTGAAAAAAATTAATACGTGGCTACTAAAAGTAACGATAATCATAAACATGTTTGAGCCCTATTGGGTACGATTACCGTAAAACCAAGCAGCTGATTCAATCCTGATAGTAGGACAAAAGCTTCAACAAGTGTTAAGATAGACGGTTTCCACCGCGAGAAAACAAATGCCAATATGCTCCTTATTACCTAGACAATAAAGTTTATTTTCTCACCTTTACTCACAGTATGATTTAAATATAATTGTAATGTGCGAGGTAGTAGGTTGATAGAGATCTGAACTCGCGGTTAAATGCAAACAACTAAACGTTTGTCTACTGATTATATTAAATTACAATTTTTGTTGCCTTTCTTATACATAGCGTGAATATCATTTGATGCATTTACCAGTGAATGTATACTTGTATTGTTGATAAATAGACGTTTGATTATGTGTTTTATGATAAGCAGTGGCGGGAGTACCATACAAGCCCAAAAGCCCGGCTTGCCTTATGAATTAAATAAGAAGAACAATAATAATGTCTTAATTACGTAATTATTATTATTATTACATTAAAGCGGCATTTGAGCTTGTATGGTGTTCCCACTACTGATGATAAGTACTAACTAGTGCTTGCAACACCGTTGCCGTAAGCTTTTAGACGGGCTCGTTGGCGCGTTCGGTAGAACACCTGCCGTGCGCATTGATGGGTCGTGGGTTCGAATCCCACCGGGAAATTTTCTGTAAGCATGTTTTCCCCACGTCTGGTGACTTCGGGCATTGATCGGGTGGGAGGAATATCTAAATTCCGACCGGGTCATGAACCACCGTTCATAGATGTAAAAACCGTGAAATGCATATTGCGCGTTTCGGTTTCAGTCTATGGATCTCCGAATGCTTGAAGTAAAAATTAGGTCGACAGCGCATCATTGACTGATGTTCTGTGGCTGAGGTATCACCTACCATCAAGTGAACCTCATGCTCGTCTGTCGATATCTGACATAAAAAATTCTTCTTCATCTTAAACTGAGCTTTTAAGCAAGCTTAAATGAAAATAACTTCCCGACATCCGATTTCGATGAAACATAGTTTTGATTCAGACTAAGCTCAATCTACAAATGTGTCTACATTAAAATCAGTCCAGTATTGTCGAAGATTAGTGTGAACAAACAGACAGACAGCAAAAACGTTCAAATTTTTCACTGCACTTTCTTTAATAGTCTCCTTACCAATTCTAGTAGTAATTTCAAATTTTATTTTGATTCTACTTTCTTATTGTATGTATAGATGTACATACTTTTACTGTCGTATTATATACGTAATATCGTTTTGTGTGCAGACCACACTTCATTGATTCGTAAGTGCCGCGCTACTTCTGCGACACATCGAAGAATACGTGATTTTTTCAAGTTTTATTAGTAACCTACAAATGTAATCGTTTACATGAGTGCAGCTGGCGATTCCAAGGTTCCTTTTTTGTTTACATTTTGATTGATTGATACATTTATTATTTTGTCCCGTAAATCGCTTTAAGGTGTCAAATAAACATAACATTTGCATGTAGAGGTGTTTTTCGCATAATAATATAAATTAGTGAAGTGGATCGTTAAAAATGTATATCCGTGTATACGGATCCGAATACGGATATTTGGTGTCAATATCCACAAATACGGATACAGATTTTCACTTTCTTGCGCAATCGATACGTGTGACTTTTAATATATGTATTTATTTATTTAGTTTTAAATATAAAGGTGCCCAAAAGTTGATTTTTTAGAGATAAAAAATAATCCGAATAGAATTTAAAGGTTATTCATTGCTACCTAATTACCTATAGGTATTTAGAATTTCATCTATGTATTGAAAATTAAAAAGGTAAAAGATCCGTATAAGACCCGCCAAAAAAAGAAGCAGATATGGATACGGAACTTTCTTCTCCCTCGGATATATGCGAATACGGATCTCCGGCACATCACTAATATAATTCGTATCCTATTGGCAAGCGTAAGATATAAATTTTAATATACATACTCGTATACAATGACTTATTAAGTTACAGGATTAACCCATAAGGCATTGTTGAGAGGCGTTGAAATGGTAAGGTTTATCTAGATTTGAGTCGTAAAATTAAATGGTTGTCCGATGCTTCAGGGTAAAATAAATATTATGAAGTCTTTATTCGTTAGTAGATTCCGATCTATGATGAAAAATTAATTAAGAAACCAGAAAGTTGCTCTCTTATTTAGTTATTTTTATGTTAGGCTAATTCACAAAGAGATTTTACATATAGCACTATTGTGTAAAACTTACGGCTTTGTTTTAAATATTTGGAAATTCATACATTGAATTCAGTTCATAACCAGGTGGATTTTTGGTAATCTTCTCACTGTTTAATAGCTAAAGTGACCAGATTTAGGGAAATAATTTAAACAATATAAATAATAAATCGCGTTTTAATCCGGTATACAGTATTTTATTTAAATGTGTGATACTCGCGTTAATAAAAGACAATATTATGATTATAGACGATTTATTCAGTTATGTAACATAATGTACACTTATGAACGTAAATAAAAATAATAATTTAAATTAAATAAAAAGCCAGTGAACCATCGAAAAATTGAGGTAACCTATTTCAAATATGGTGCCTGGTGCCTTCACATCTTTATTCAAAAAGTGTTTCCAAGTATTTTAAAGCTACCACCGCTAACAAAAACTCAGTAGTTACATAGGTACAAGGTTCTATATAAACGCTCAAGGTCCTGATAAATCTAAGAGCTATAAAATATAAATCAGGGCAGATTTCATCGGTGTAGCCTCGTGAGCTTTGTGCAACGGATATAGCAATTTGTTAGGTTCAAATAAAACAATTAGCGTGCCTGCTCTTACCATTACGTAGATTGTAGATACCGCTGCGATGTTACTTGAGAAAGTGTAAATAGCAACGTACGATATTAAAATACATGCGTAAAAATTGTTGAGTAATTTTACTTTTAAATATGCCAATGTTAGTTGGGACGGGTTCTACATACGATAGTATCGAAATTATGTAAATGTAACTGACTGACTGACTGGGAATTTCCGTACAATCCACATTTTACTTTAATGGGTAGTATTTCTGTTTTATTTTGGAATAGTTGATATGGTTTTTATGTTATACAACTTCGATTAATGTTAATTTAAGAGCGAAGTATAATCAAAGCCATGGTTATTACCAATACTGTTTTGCATTTGTAGATATTAAAATGGATAGAAATAAATATATATAAGCCTATTCCTATTTCGAACATCGCCTATGCCGATTAATAACAATGTTGTAAAATCGTAAGACAGATAGTTTCGAATTAATAATATTAGTATGGTATTTTAAAAAAAAATCGAAAAAATCATTTATTCATTTAGGTAACACAATGTACTTTTATGAACGTCAATAAAAATATATATTAAATGCTTCTAATTTTACATGTATTGCCAGTTCTCAAATCAAGGGCGTAGAACGGACGAGAAGAGCCGACAAAAAAACTCTCCGTCACTCTTTTTAATCGCCAAGTTTTTTGTTTTACAAAATGATTGTTATGAGCTGCAACCATTACACCATGTACCATATGACATCTATAAGATATTGTTGATAGTAGATATATTACAGCAACTTCTAAGGTGTATTTTCCCGATTAGTAGTCGAACATGGGGCAGATACATTACCTACTATGTACAATGTACATACATTTGTTTCACTGTTAATTATTATTTAAAGGCAAATAAGTGATCAGCACAGATTACCTCTCAGTTTTCTGTGCTTTGCCCTAACATTTTAATGTTGTTTAAAATGATATATATAAAACAAAGTAATATTAAATAAAATACTTTATACGGGATTAAAACGCGATTTATCATTTTTTTAGCAACCATGGTCACGGACAGACCAGAATAAGATAAATAAAAAATTGCGTTTTAATCCGTTGTATACTATTTTATTTAAATGTGTGATACTCGCGTTAATAAAAGATAATATTAACGACACAAAAATGGATCTGCAGATTTTTTTACTTATATACTATTTAAGTAAGCTATAAATAAGCCTTGCCCTGAAGAGTTTATCCTAATTCCAAAACAAATGAACTCGCATCGTGGGACCTAATTGTGAATTTTGATATCTCAATCTCTGAGGGGTCAGAGATGCCGCTCAGTCACGACACCCTTCGGTGGTCACGAGCGAATATGTGCTTATTAATTGTTATCTGAAGAACAAATTAACTATTTGAAACGGATACACGTATGTATAGCCAATGCCTTTAGTTTGTAAGTATTTAAATGATTTTAAGAAAAGTAATCATTGTTTTGGGATATATACTAGGTATTCTTATTAATACAGCAATGTCTAAACGAATCATCATGGTCTATGAGGAATTAATTGAAAAAAACATGGACATAGTAATAAATGTTGATCGAAGGAAAAAATAGTCTGTTTTACACTTTGATAAAAAAAATGTATACTTATAGTAAAAGTAGGTAGGCATGTATATTATTTATTTATGCGTATGTATATGTAAATTTCCGAGTCCCCTAGTGGGCTTGGGGCAAATACATTTCTATGGCTGTTTCACTGATCATTTTTCTTTTCAGGCAATTAGGTATCAAACTTCTGTGCCATGCCCAACCGAAATTACTTTTTCTTAAAAAAAATCCCGGGATCCGAAACCCGGACCTTCAGTACTAAACGCATCGCTTAACACTGAGCTACGGATACAGTCACATATTATAATCTATATAATATGTAAGTATATAAAAATCACGTGTCACGATTTTTATGGTTGCACTCCTCCGAAATGGCTCTACCGATTTTTATATATTATGTTATGAAAATAGGTTATAAAGTGTATTTCCTACCGCTAGGTGATAAGAGTGTCCTTATACAAAAAAATCTATTTATTTTTGACGAAAAATTGATTTGGTCTCATTTCCTTCATTAGTATAACCGTGCGAAGCCAAATCGGGCAGCTAGTTGTGTATGATAAGTGTTTAGTTCACAAATGTTTAACCTAGAAATTATGATAATTTTGAATTCCACGTTATTTATGCGGCGTATATGTTTGTATCGCAAGGCATCATTTTGTACGGAACGCTTCCATTAATATTTAACAGTTCAAACCTTTGGTTATATAACTTAATTTGTATCGAGAATCAATAAAATAGTCAATTTTATTTACAATGACTATCGTAAACTTTATCTTAGTTCACTTCTGAAGGTTGTAAAACCTCAGCTTTCTATGAACTTTAAAAAGGTCGCTCTATTTTAATTAGCCATATAAAAAGTTGCATAATTGTTAAAAACATTTCATATGTTAAAACTTACGAGTATATAATAGAAATTTTACTTTACTTCAAAAATACTAAAATATCAGCATTGTGTTGTGGCTTTTTTAAAAAACTTTACTCAAACTTTACGGATGAGCTCAAAAATAGTAAATTCTATTATTAGCGCCTGTAGGTAGTTTACCGAGTGGCTTTTTTTGTGTTAAAATGGTCAATAAATAAAATTGCCATTATATTTTCCGTGCAGAGCTAAATATATATGAAATATGGATATTAGTTTTATTTTATTACGTAAATATCGTCTTAGGACGGAATTCACGAAGTACTTTAAAGGGGTTGACAATTCTATGAAATCTTTTATATTTAAAATAACATATCAGAGAGACCGGGAAGGCCATTCTATTCCATATTTTTTTTATTTAATTCATAAGGATATAGATGTTCTTTCTAGTAAGACGAGTTGTACGAGTATATACGCTACTAAACTTATGATTGGAAATCCAAAGGTAGTAGAGCGCGTCGTTTGTGAACAGCTTACTCGTTATATGGAAACGAATAACATCCTTCCATCTATGCAGTCTGGTTTTCGTAAGAAAAAAAGTACCACAACAGCGCTAATAGATGTTGTTGATAACATCCTCTCAGGACGGGACAAGGGTATGGGGACTATACTCACCCTCCTTGATTTCTCAAGAGCTTTTGATTGTATTGATGTTTCTTTACTTCTCTCAAAACTTCACTACTACGGGTTTAGTCAGAATTCAGTTGACTTTTTTCATAGTTATTTAACAAATCGTTCGCAGATTGTGCGAGTAACGACAGCAAATGGTAGTATTTGTTCTTCGCGTAAACCTGTTGAAAGGGGTGTACCGCAAGGGTCGATACTGGGTCCTATTCTATTTATTATCTTCAGCGCCGATATAACCTCAAAAATTAAATTTTGCAAATATCACATGTACGCTGATGATATACAATTATATATATCTTTTCCACCATCTAGTACTTTGTCTGCTACCGAATTATTAAATGACGATCTCGGAAATATATACAATTGGTCAATCAAAAATAATCTTGTCCTAAACCCCACTAAATCTAAATATATTGTTCTCGGATCTCAAAAGCAAGTTGAGCATATAAATTCTATGTGCCCAAATGTATTGATAAACGGTGAAGCATTAGAATCCGTTCATACAGCGAGAAACCTTGGATTGCTAATGGATTCATCGCTACACTTTGAAGAACATATATCAGTGACTGTACGTAACTGCTTCTATCGCCTTAAGATACTTTATAAGATAAGAAACTATATAGATAAAGCATTACGTATACAGCTTTGTAATTCACTTGTGCTCTCCAAACTTAATTACTGCGATGTTGTATATGATGGCTGCTGTCTAGGTAGAAGTAAGCGTCTTATTCAAAGAGTCCAGAATGCCTGTGCTCGATATTGCTTCGACATCCCACCTCGTACACATGTAACTCCATATCTGAATGAAGCTGGCCTTTTAAAAATGACGGCCCGGAGACAACTTCATTTATATAATCTAGTGCATGATGTAATTAAATATCGTGTACCATCTTATCTTTATGATAAATTAAACTGGACCCGCAGTCAGGAGTTATACAAATCGAGGTCGTTCTCGGCAGCGTTTAGGGGTAGCTTTAAGTATCGAGCCAGCAAATGCTGGAATGACCTCCCTCCACCCCTACGCGATTTAAAATGTAAGAGTAACTTCAAAAGTAAAGTTAGGGATTATTTATTTTTAAAACAAAAAGAAGAATTCACAGCTACCCATCCATAATTTATATTTATTTTTATTAATGTTTTACTGTTTCTTATTGAACCGACACACGCGATAGATTTATTACTTACTTTTAGATTATATTATTTTTATTATATGAAATACGTACATACTTGATATATATATCTTAAATTGTTATGTTGCTCTGTTATCATTGTTTTTTTTTTCTAAGATTATTCGCTATTCGTAAGATATTCGTAGCTTTCAGGTTATGGCTGAAAATCAGCGTGGTAGGCTTTGGTTAAGTAGCCAAAGCCTATCCACTTTATGCTGAGTCCATGACCGATTCGTCGTAGTCGTTTTGTATATAACTAGACGTATAAATGTTTAATTGTAATAATTGTATTATGTGTTACGACGAATAAATGTATCTCTCTCTCTCTCTCTCTCTCTCTCTCTCTCTCTCTCTCTCAAAAACCACTAGCTAGAAAGTATTCTTATATCAATCTGTTATTTAAACGCAAATCCAATTTTTCATGCGATACACAGATAGATACTTTCTGGCAAGTTATTCCTGCTTGGGTTTTAGTTCCCACAAATGTACTTTCCGATGTCCGTGGATAAATTACTATGGCGACGTATGTTATCTGTTAAATAGTATACAAAAATGTGTCAATAAATAACGGAGCTATGGTAATCCACAGTTATATGCTTGGAAATATAGAAACATGACGTAAGAAAATTAGTAAAAAAAAAAAACAAAAACCAACTTTAAAACTATACTTACATATTATGATATAGTATGTGGTACAAACAAACTAAAATGTAAAAAATAATATTTTAATTACTTCAAAGCTAGAGCCTTAAAGGACAATAGACAACATTATTGATACTTATATATCTATTTACATTAATATTTAATAACAGTTATTTTTGAAGTTAATAAACGGCCTCCTTGTTAAAAAAATAAATTCAATAATATAATAAAAGTGTTTACTATAAATACAGCATCTGACACGCACAGGGCAAAGGTCTTGCCGCCAAAATACAGGACATACTCGCTTAAGGCTCGGATGCAATAAATTCATACCATAAGTGATTTTTGATTTGTTTTATTATCTTCAATGTTTTCGAACGCATTATGCAAGTATTTACGACGCATGAATGAGATTAACTTATTGAATTTGAGTGCAAGTGTTATTATTATAGTTTGAATAAAATATTTCTTGACGGAATTGTTGGCGCGTTTGGTAGAACACTTGCCCTGCGAATCGATGGGTCGTGGATTCGAATCCCACCGGGCATTGAATGGGTGGGAGGAATATCGAAATTCCGATCGGGTAACGCCGTTAATCACCGTTCATGGATGGAAAAACCGTGAAGTGCTCATTTTCAGTCTATGAATTTCTGAATGCTTGAAGTAAAAAAGTAGGTTGACAGCGCATCATTGACTGATGTTCTGTGGCTGAGGACCTACCATCAAGTGAACCTCATGCTTGTCTGTCGATATCTATAATAAAAAAAAACTTGTTTCCCCGGGATTTGAACCCGAGACTTCCATGTAAAAAACGTCAACAAGTGAAATGTAAGATAGTCGCAATTATGCATCTATCGTACCTATAATGGTGATTAAATATGCAAATTAATTAGATAAGCACGTGCTCAACCTGCTCCATGTGTTACGATTTGTCATTGGAGCGACGTAGATTGATTATGATTGGTACAAAATGTCATTCTTAGCTATGGCGCTTGTTTGAATCTAACAAGTCCATACCAGCTTTAAGTAACTGCATAAATAAAAAAATTTTCTATTTATGAAAATTACTTTTTATACGTGATTTTAAATAACTTTATGAAGAAAACTTGGAAATAGAGAACTAAAATTGCGAAGGAATGTTTTATTTGGCATGCCCATAGTCTGTGAGGAAGCTGGAAGGCCTATATCTTGCAGATTGGTGATTTGGTTTGAAAAGACAAAGTTAAGCATTTTGTCATATTTGTGCTAATTCAACTCATCATATTATAATCTTTGCTTAATTTTAAAGTTATGTAAAATTCTCTTTTTTGTCCATTGGAGCTTTACATAGAGCTTTAGAGCTTTCCGAAAGGTAAATTATTAAAATGTCAAGTTAATTATTTATATATATGCTTTTGGGCTTATATGGTGGTCCCGCCACTGTGAGTAATAGGTACCTAAATTCAGATCTAGTAACATATCTCCATTCATACACTCAAAATTCGTGAATTGTATATTGTAATTTTCAGTTACAGTCTGATTCCCGAAGTGTCGCGTAAAGCTCGGTGATTAAATAAATAGTAATAAATCAAACCTCATAGAACACACATATTTGTGGATGAACTTGAATAAAATCGAGGGATACAGTTCGTAAACTATAATAATTCCAAATGAGGAAGTAAATGAGTATGTAATTTTGTGGGACTCAAAGGGTGGTTCTCTGCCGGCGGTCAACCCTTACCTGGAAGATCATTAACTTAGTACCGGCATCAATCAAAGGTAAATATCATTAGTTTGTGATTCAATTATTAAAATTATTATTATTATTTTCTTTTGCCCTACATTCCAACGAAGTCTCGAAGAGAACGGCAGTGTCTGCTTGAAAATAATATACCTACGTATAATATTTTATTAGAGACCTAATTATTATTAGGCTCGTTGGCGCTATGGTTGTTACACCTATTGTTCCGATTGGGTGTTGGTTCCAGTCCCGACGGAATTACATATTTTAAGAAATCTGATTAAAAGCATCTGCTGCATGCATGAAGTTCATATTGCGCAATTTGTTTTCAGTCTGTGAATTTCCGAATTCTCGTAGGCAATAGGTCGCTAGCGCATTAATAATGCGCTTAATAATATCAACATATCGATTAATAATATCAACATATTATAATAAGACGAAAAACTTGGCGATTAAAAAGAGTGACGGCGAGTTTATTGCCAGTTCTTCTCGTCCGTTCTACGCCTTTGATTTGAGAACTGTTAGTAAATGTAAAATTAGAAGTATTTAATATGAATTTTTTTATTGACGTTAATAAGTGTAGGTACATTATGTTACCTAAATTAATAAATGATTTTTGCATTTGAATTTGAATAAATATACACCAAAAATAACTTAACGAACACAATTCTAAATATATATATATTTAACTTGTCCTATAGAAATTTATTTCCTTACATATTTACATTATTATAATAATACGACGTTTTTATTTTACTACTGAAGCTTGCAAAACCCGTAATAAGTACCTTTCAGTCATATGATAGACATAATCAGATGCGTGAAATGGCTTAAAACCTTATGGATAATGTAATACTAAAAGAGTTATCTGGCAATGTGCATCTGTTTGAAGCGAAATAGTATTAACTTTGTTATTTTTCACCCCCTAATCGGTTTTATGTTAACTTAAATAGTACGTAGTCATTACTCTTTATCCAACCCCAATTTAATTTGTTTAACGTTTATAAAGGGCAATGATCCATTCTTGCGTGATTCATAGACACCCTTCGAAGATACAATATAGATAAATGATGTTATATACCACGATGTTTTGGTACTTTTATATACAGAATACAAAATAAAGGGATATAGTTACAATAGTATATTGATTATATTTGCAAAGCTGCCTCACGTGTTGTACTTTTCTATTGTATATATAGAAGTAGAATGACTGACTCATATTTTAAAGCATTATTTAAAGGAAATTTGTAAATTTTGCAGCATAAAAAAATCCTTCTAGGAAGGTGAATAATTGTTTGAAAGCCAACTGTTTTTGATCTTAAATAAATTAATAGTTTCGGTTATTTGTTTTTAAGCTGAGAAGTACTTACTTGTAAAAGTGTTTTTGAAAAAGGAATGAATAAGACACGATAGTCCGGATATTTACTAGATAAAAAGATATAAAATCCATCTACAGTTACAATTGCACTGTTCAATATGTCTGGAACCATGTTAAGAATTCTGTCATCAGCCTTAACCCAGAATAGTCCAATTGAAGTTTCGTCGGCAATTACAATACAACGTCACGACACCAAACCACTGGGGCTTAATAGCCGACCAGTCATCAATTTAGACTGGTCGATTATCCGGCCTTTGCACTACAAGAAATCTTTTTCTTCCTACATACTGGTATCAAATACTTACTATCTGATGACAGGTACTGTGTAATGCTTTTAATATAAGCTCTGTGTGTCACTACAGTTATTTTAGAGCAACGTCTCCAATCAGTGAATTTCTCAACGGCTTAGGAAATCCAAGTTAAATAATTTTACTTGCAAGCTGTAATTATATCATCAAAACTTACCTAAACTTAGTCACAGTAAGGTCTTGTCGTCGAGAGTTCGTCCGCTAACCCATGAGTTCCGGTTTCGATTCCTAGTTCGATGGTTATGTGACTTTTCAATTATTTATAGGTCGGATCGGAGTTTGAGAGTGGTGGATATTTGAAGCCTGTGCAGAGAGCACGTAAGGGGGAAAGCATATTTGAGGGGTTTATCTAGTGAGTGAACTTTTTTTTTGAGTTTGGAGTAGATTAGTCCCACACTCCTCCTGTATTATACCTCATGTGGAGGGGTATCCAAAGCGTAAAGGCTTTCCCCACGTTAAAAAAAAAGAAAAAAGGCAACTCGTGTGTCATGGGTTTAGTACATGAAAACTATCAGATCGATCAAATAAATTTGAAAGCATAATTATGTTAATGAGCTGCAATGTCTGTCACTGTTAAATCTTGTATTGGACACGATAAACATCGTAGCGACCGCGACAAGCTGTCTACTTTGAAGGTGGCACTACTTTTCTTCTACCAGTTGTAGATTACACTACTTTACGGTGTTGGGTTTACTTTTCAAGCTATGCTTGATGAGATAACTAAGTACTAATAACTTTAGATACAGTTATGAAATGAAAATAATATAAAGAAGTATTTTACCATACCATACCATACCATACCATACCATAGTTTAATTTTGTACTTATTCTTAAATTGTACTAGCGACCCGCCCCGGCTTCGTACCGGTGCAATGCTGATACTAAATACACTACAGAAAAACTGTTATTATTATACATATAAATCTTCCTCTTCAATCACTCTATCTATTAAAAAAAACCGCATCAAAATCCGTTGCGTAGTTTTAAAGATTTAAGCATACAAAGGGACAGAGAAAGCGACTTTGTTTTATACTATGTAGTGATTTTTATATTTTATTAGCAACACGCCCAGCTTCGCATGGATGCAATGTAGATGTACTACAAAAATTGCTATTTTATTGTTTTGTTATTCGGTGATACTGCAGCTTTCTATTGGTGAAAGAATTTTTAAAATCAGTCCAGTAGTTTTTGAGTTTATAAAATTAAAAATACAAATCTTACATCTTTATAATATTAGTGTAGATTTATTCCTATTCTCATAACAAGGCGATATATGTAGATATGTTATGAGTTATGACATAACAGTTACCTCAGTGAAGTTCAAATAGCACAACTACTGTTGACATGTATGGGAGAACAAATACGGAAGTTTCAGCAGTGGGCCACTTCAATGCAAGGGTGACCAACAATGGTTTGCATTGACGTGGTGTCAACATTGTCGCGTGCCGTCCACCCACGCAATACGCGATAACAAGTTCAATACATCTGCTTTGATAGCGCTAAGTAGCAAGTTTGAAGGAATTTTCTGGATAATATCGCTTTAAATTCTAGCTCTGTTGATAGAGTCATAAAATTTAAATATTTTAGTAACGTTTACCAATATTTCAAAGGTCTTTATTATGAGACTATTAAGCATCCACGTTGAGCGGCTCGAATGGTAGACGATCAGGCTTTCTCTGAAAGGTGATCCTTTTCCATTGTGTAGAGATGTTGGATTACTCTGCATCTTCTACCGCATTCATCATGGGGACTGTTCCGAGAAATCATTTGAATTAATCTTAGCTGCTAACTTTCAACATCGGACATTGCGTCAAAACTTGAAACTCCACTCTCATCACCTCGATGTCTGGCGATTCACAATCATGCGATTCCTGAGGCACTTTTTTCCAGGCACAACCTCTCTTTGGAACCAGCTTACGCCGGTGGTTTTTCCGGACCGATACCTTACTAGGCTCTTACCTTAAAGGCCGGCAACGTATCCCCAATATTCCTCCTCTAATATAAAATAGATTAAGGTTAAACGTAAGCTAATAAAATTGTCCTCCTATCTCAAGTTGCCTGCTATGCCGTACAATTTTATAGTAAACGTCTGTCATTTAATTTTAATATAATCCGAGTAAAAGTATAATTCTAAAAAAATATTATATAACTGACTTTAAGTTATATGCTATAGAAAAATGATTAATAGGTGAAACTATGTATGTGAAATCAAGATTTATATTGCAAATCCTGTACCTATATTACTTTCAAATTTTTATATGAGATTCATCGAATATGTCCACGTCGAGGCAAGAAATGTCATCTCTCGTGGTATTTTAAGAATCAGACACGTTTAAGAAGAATAATAATATGACGTTAAAATTTTAACACGGCTGACCTATTCCAAGATGTATGTATTTATCGATATATCAATCGTCAATCTCATATCTGATAGTTTATGTCAGACTTCTTATTGAAATGTTATCTGTGACAAGACAAGTGACAAAATGAGGAATGGAATTCAATCTTGAACTGGTTTGATAGTAAAATACGTAGCGTTATGAAACGACGATGAACCTTATTCAGTTGAAATTCTAAAAAACAAAGTAGTTAGGGATTCAAAAAAAATCTTCTAAGTATAATTTTATATGTCGCAGGAAATATTACTCGTTTTGGAGGCCTAAACAAAGTTTAATCACTGAACCATCGAAGCAATTAATAATAATAGATTAGAAAAAATATAAATAATTTATAAACACAATTATCTTTATTATAATAGTGAGAAGGAGGTCATATTTACTAATCAGAAAATATTAAACTCGATTTTATTAATACTTGAATATCAATGGTATTACATTCGACAATTATACCTAGACGATGCAAATTATATCGTTAGAAAACGATGAAGTCTGATATTCACGTGAATATATTACAAATACGCTTAAAAATAAAATAAATGAAACATATTATCTCAGAGTTCTGTGGCTTATTTTTACACTAAAAACAATGAATCCACAATCCAAAGTTCCAACTAGTGCGTGAACTGTGAGAGTGAGTTCCAAAGTTAACGACTAGTGAGATTGGCATTACCTGAGAAGTTTCACAAATATTAGGTTTTTTTTAACTGTGGAATAATATTAGCCGTTCCTAAGGATCCCTTCTATTTTATTAGCATACTTTTTACCTAAAAACCTAATATAAATATTAAATATACTTGTATTATCTAACGATAACGACAATTTTATCTTGTAAATAAACACAATAATTTGACAAAAGGATCCGGTGTAATTATAGAAACACGCTCGCGGGCCTTTGGTAGGAAGATTATCAATTTATATTCTATTTACTTATCATTAATAAATATACAATATGATTAAACGTTACTCACCATAGAACAGAGAAATCTATTGACTAGCATTTGTGAAATTATTTTTTGATATTTTTGTGGATGTTACAAATGTATCAAACTATATGGCTCCACAATTAATTTGAGTGCACTTTTAAGCTAAAAAGATATAAAAGTCTGTAAAACTACCCGAATGTGTTGAAGTTTGGAATTAATAAAGCTACATATAAAAACTGGTAACACACAATCAAGTTTTTAGCACAGAAGTACAGACAACAAATAAATTGTAGGTCTACAAAATTTAATTATTATTACTTTTTTTTGAGAAGTTACTCAATTAAAACAATAATATGAAGGTTGAAACTGTAATAACCATCTTTCTATTTATTAATATATGTATTTCTTATTTATGTATAACAATTTCATATTTTTACAAGAAACTTTCTTGAATACCTAAGAATAAAATTGGTTATCAGTTCATAAGACCACTAAAGGAGTTTTATGTCTCAGTTCCCCATTTAACAAACATTACGGTCCTATCCCCAATCTACTATGATTAAAAGCATTATGTTTATAGCTTTGAAACGTTCCAGTATTAAGTGGACATAATAGGCGACGTTTATCTTAATTTTAGTTTCCACAAAACGTTTGACGGCCATTATGATACTATCCCACACGTTTAACTTAAAATAACAAAAAAATTGTGTCGTAAAATAAATTCAATAATGTAACTAGTAATTTGATACTCAATCAAAATCGCTCGTTTAAACCTCGAATATTTTATTTGCAGACAGTACCAAAAATTTCCAAGATAAAATTATTATGAAGTGTCTTTTTGAATCTTAGAAAAAAAGTTCTACAAAACAAACAAAATGTAATAAATAGCCTGCACATTTTCATATTTCTTCTAAATTAAATTTGGGCGTGATGAACTCACTTGAGGCGTTTTCTCTGTTCATCAATCAAAATGTAGTCGCGAAGAGAAGCGCCATATTTTACTTCCTAACATCTATCTCCTTTCTACGTTCAGTATTTTTCATAAATGGAAAAGAGACAGGTAACTTGATACTTGATTAGACAATATACAATTACAACTTTCAGGGTTCACACGGATACTCAGACGGCCGACTTCAGAAGCGGTAATCAATTTTATACACAAACGGTGGTTATTAATTGATTTTTTTTCACGTCTAATGACCAAAAACAACAGCTGCCAAATGTAGGGATGGTCGTTAGCGGACGTGCCAAAGTAACTTTTTGGAGAAAGGAGATTTTTGTGCGCTCTTCATGATATTGCAACGAACACGTGCCATTTTTGACATCAGTAAATATTTCCTAATTTAGTTTAGGGCAAGCTAAGCTAAATTACGAAATATTTAACTTATTGTACCTTTGCGTATTTTAATAGTGTTTTTTCATGTTAGACATCGATAGACGAGCATGAGGTTTACTCGATGGTAGATGATACCTCAGCCACAGACTTTACTTACTTTTTACATCGAACATTCGGAAATCCATAGACTGAAACCGAAACGCGCAATATGCACTTCACGGTATCTTCACAATCTTTTAGAATGAATATTATTTCAATATCATAAATGCTTAATGAGTTGAAATAGCATAAATCAAGAAGACGTTATAGCTGCGATGCAGAGCCGATAATTTTTTATTTATCTCAAGTTGGTCTATAAATATAAGTCAAGTTACAAATGAATTTGCATCGCCAGATAGATCTTACTGAGAGCTCAGTGGGGCATTGCCCTTGTTTGTATTAGGCGACTATAGATTTTATTCGTTAAATTTGGACTCCCCGTGAAGTCTATTTATTTATGAAGCGAGAACGTTTCCAATATGATGTATATCCACAAAGGGTCTTTGGGTAAAATTAGATTAGTTACAATTACTTAACGGCATTAGAAACACAGGATGTTATTTATCGCTATCTAATAACTGGACTATGAATTGTTATTTTAAAATATTAATCGAACTATTTGATCGAGAGTCTTGTTATACGTTATATATTACTGTTTAAACTGTACAGGGGACTTAGCACGAACAAATTGCGAAAAAGTATTCGATTGTCGAGCTGTCAATTGTATGCATAGAACTGACAGATCGACGATTCGAATACTTTCTCGATAGTCGTTCGTGCTCAATCCTCAGACCGCAAAAGCTTTAGCGAAACTAAATACCTATTATAATGATTTCGTTGTTTTGAATAAAACGTATACAACTTTATTTTATGATGGCGTCATTCAGAGACTGGAAACAGCAAATTTTGCATGAGAGATTCAGATTTGATTTCATCAATCGAAAATCTAAACAATCGAGATGATGTGCTGATAAGATGTCCAGCTAAATGTCCACAATACTTCGTTGAGCTTGGAACATTTCCCTAAATCAAACTGAGGTCCGCAGGGCAACCCGTTTGCATCCGAGCGTACATCAAGATTGCTATCTAAGATAGATTTACAAGAGCTGTCGTTAAAATTCCCCCTCCAGTTGATGTAAACGAATTGTTTGTTTATTTCGACTGTGTTAAGACCTGTTTTAGTGTCGGTTGTACCTTGTAACTTGTAAGCTATGATGTATTTTTTTTTTAATTAAGGACCTAAATAAATTACAGTCTCGGTTTAGTTTTCGTTTCATTACGATCGCGTTTAACCGGCATCCACGCGATGCCCCGTGTACGAATGTCGTATTAAGCCGGCGTCAACTTGATACCGTTTGATCTGCTTCATACTGGTATTCAAATTCAAAAACATTTATTTGCCAGAATGTAGTGGTTACAGATGTACACGTTTGGTTGAGTTCTAAACATTCTGCCCGTATATTGGGCGTGCAAAAGTAACATTATTTAAAAGAAAAACATGACAACATTATAATTTAATTATTTAGGAATTCAAAATTTTTCAAAAACAATTTATAGATATATGTCAATGTTTACAAAGTCAATTTTATACATGTCAAAACCTATTCATTATTGTATACATGTCAAAACCTATTCATTATACAGAAATTCATTAATATTATAAAATTGTTTCGTCAACCTTCTTAAAAATAGATGTGTATGGTACTAGCAATTATTCTATTGACCATATCGCTTTATTTTCACTAAAAGTCTATTTTAAATACGATCAAAGACAAGAATCTGACTATAATAAGTGTAATGTGTGTCTGTTCTAAGAGTAGTCATTATTATATATTCATGTATATACTTATTAGTAAAACGCCCCAGCTTCGCACGGGTGCAATGTAGGTATACACAAACAAAATATGTTACTCTATAGCCTATGTTAATCGCTGAAAATGTAGCTTTCTATTCACCACCTCCCAGTGGTGGCGTTATGTTTAGGACCAGAGGTCACCGGTTTAAATCCCGGGGAAACAAGATGAAAAACGTTACGGTCGGGCAGGCCACGGAGAGCTCATTTACGTATGTAATGTGTCTCCCTTATGTCTCATAGGACATTACATAAACTAGGAAACATACTAAAATTTCTTCTCAGTTAGACACTCTTGACGTCGCGTCGTCGTCATTGAGTCGTGGTTAAAGTTATGTCACACTGTGGAGCCTTCGTCATAATTCCTTTCAAGGGCTGCCGCTTGAATCACAATACTTCTCCATTTCTTTTTTTCTATCTATGAACTGTGATTCATTACCCGGTCGGAATATTCGATATTCCTCCCACCCGTTCAATGCCCGAAATTACCAGACCTGGGAAACATACAGAAAATTTTAAACATATCGCCCCGGTGGGATTCGAATCCACAACCCATCGGTGCATACGGCAGGTGTTCTACCGAACGCACCAACGAGCCCGTCAAAACTCCCTCCACTTGCTCCAGCATTTATAGTTTCTCCAACGAATCCTTTTTTTCTTATCTTAAAGGTGACATACTTATGACTAATGATACCGCCCATACTTCAAATAAATATTTGTAGTATGGGCGGTGTCATAAGACGACATAACAAATAACACATAATTAAAGCTGTTGATTTACTGTTGTTTCGATATATTTTATTTATTTGACTTGCTGTCCTCACCTATGGGTGGGCGCCAACCTCCCGCTAGGATTTAGATAACTACAACTTAGCTGAGATGTTTTTTTATTGTCAGTGATATTAGAATTATGGGAAACCAAATATCAGACGGGCTCTTTGGCGTGTTTGGTAGAATACCTACCTTCGATGGGTCGCGGGTTCGAATCTCTCCGGGACGACATGTTTATAATTTTCTATAAACATGTCTAACCCACGTCTGGGCACTTCAGGCATTAAACGGGTGGGAGGAATGTCGAAATTCCGTAAGGGCATCGTACCACTGTTCTTAGATGGAAAAACTGTGACACATTGCGCGTTTCGATCTCAGTCTATGAATTTCCGAATGCTCGAAGTAAAAAAAAGTAGGTCGGAGTCACCTACTGTGCTAGGAGCAAATGTATTCCTATGATAGAGACAATAAGAAAAGATTAAAAAGAAAATAATTATATTATTTAGTGTAAGGCTAGATTGCATATTGTGCTCTTAGTATTTGCTTGGTAAGTGCTTGAATATTCAATAAAAAAACTGCATAATAAATAATAATTAAATATAAATTATTTTGTTCTTCTGATTGCAAACGTATGATAATACCTGGTATATAATATTTATGTTATGATACTTAAATTAACCAGTTTGTAATTTAAAATAATCTGTTCTAACGTTTTTATTTCTGTATATTTTTCTTCTGAAGCTAAAACATTACAATTCACAATATTTTTAATAATTAATATTATTAGAGATATAATTAGAGTAATAACAGAGATTAAAAAAAAAATTATATCAGTTTACTATTATAAATGCGTTATTAGTTTATATTATAGGTGATTTAGCCGGTTTTCGTCCACTTAGTGGACTTGCCAGCTTATGGGCTTAAAACTAATATGTTCTACTGGCCCAACTCTAACAAACCGAATTTTTATTGAAAGCTGATATAGTCTATTTTAGGCTTACATTTAGCAGCAAATAATTATAATTAACGTTTTTTTTAAATAAAACGTTTTAGTGAAAAGTACCGATTTCGTTAGTTTTCGTCCAAAAATGTTAGTTTTCGACCTTGTATAGGCTAGTTTCCGTCCACGGTATATTATAAAGCATATCCATTGCATTTCTTATACATACATTTTCTAATTATCACGGATCTCTGCAAGAGCTTTTTTAAGGCATCCTCAGAGTATCATGGTGCCTTTTTCTAGTTTTTTAGACGACGACGTCATCTATAAAAATGGGATTTATTAAAAATTAAAATAATAAAATAGGTCCAAACAATATACGCGATTACGTACATCATAAGTGGCTTATATCGCGTATATTCTACACGTATGTAGAAAAAAAGCTAAACGAAAAGTAACATAACGCTGTTTGTGATGGACGGAAACTAAATACTTAACCAGTATTAGTTTTCGTCCACTCATGGACGGAAACTAAAGCAATTTTCAACGTATTTTTTATTTTTCGTCCGCAATATTTGAATATATATTTATACTTGCAATACTGCTAAATTGGTGGACGGAAACTAAATATCAGACTAACTAAACATCGAAGATCATTCCATAATGATTTCAACAGAATTTTTTCGCATTCCTTATTTTAAACGACTAATCAAACTTTACTTGTATTTTTGTGTTTTCGTCCACGCGGACGAGAACTGAATATTTAACGAAATAGGTACTTCAGTTTTTGTCCGCCTCGATTTTTAAAGTAAAACTTTAAATGAGTACGAAACACACATTTTAATATGTTCTATATGTCTTTACTTAGTCATTAATACCCAAAACATAAGAAATACATGCTAAAACAATAAAAAAAACTGACTGCAAAGTTAAGTCGTACCACTACTTTTTTATCATTTATGATGACATGTTTGTAGCTCGGAAACAAGCCTCAGATAGAAGTAGCTTTTGTTCGAGTCTCAACTAGTTAATAAATATTTTGAGTTGATAGACCTGCAGATTTGACGTTAGGGTCCGTAACGAGACCAAATTTGTGCGCTTAACTATTTTCATAATGTTATTCTACGTAAATGTTTTACAAGATCCGCGTTAGTGGACGAAAACAGGACCTGGACGGGAAACCGGCTAAATTACCCTATGGGACATTTCACGTGAAGCGGACAGGGAAAAAAAAGTGAGGTTCTGAAAATCGACCACATTCGGCCCATTTGTACTTCTAGTAGGTATGAATGTGTACGCAAAATAATTTTTTTGTATAGTGTATATTTACCAAGTTATAGGTTTCAAAAGAATTGTCGTTGATTGGTACTACAATTTTTCGAAAGTAATTTTTCGAATATAACAAATCTACTATAAAATATTTTACATGGCGATACATATTAAAAATATACTGTTCTTTTTGACAGTAAAAAAAAATTAAAAAATTAAAAAAAAATTAATGGCCAAAACCGGAAGTAAACTTTTCAAACCAGAATTACAGTCACTTCGACCAATTTTTTTTTATTTTTTTTTTCTTTCAAAATATAGCTTAAATGATAATGAAGGTACACTAGAAAATTTAAAATGGGATCTCTATTAGTTTAGGAGATACGTTGAATAATATACACCCGCGTTGCAAGGGGCGTCATATGTAGCACTTGCTTAGATCGGTTGGTGTGCGTCAAATAAAATGGCTTGTATAAATTACTGTGATAAAATAGTTCAAACATAATAAAACAACATTGGTACAACACAAGAACTGTTTATTTTGTAATTTTAACAATTTTACAATGGGAATCTATGGCAGAACTGGTCCTCTTTACAAGAAGGCTGTTGTTGGAATGAAGCTGTGAATTGGGTCTATTGTTAATATCATAGTCTTCATAGAAGTAGAAGTAGAAGGATGATTGAATTTCTTTTTTAGCTGTTTTAAAATTTCTTCGTTTTCTATGGATGTGTCGGTTTGGGTGGAAATATGTTTAAACTTATCTTCGGGAATAAACGGTTCATCTTCAATGTTTTGCGAAGGTTCACTAGATGTTTGACTGCATTGCACAATGTCTTCATTAGCTACTGGAGGAGATTCAGTCAAAAGTCGTTTCCTGCAGGAGGCACATACGTAAAGATCTTGTGAAAAACTCCACTTTTGAGCTAATCATTTAGATATTTTCCTTAAATTTTTAAATTTTCGATGAAGTACCAAGTGAAATGGGTTAAAACATCGATCACCGTACGTACGTACGTATAATAACAACTGACACAGATTAAAACGTGCACAAGTCGCTGAGCGGTTAAAGCAACACTAAAGTTTAAGTTACGAAACCGCTAGGCGTCATATTTCTATCTCTTTCTTGTAGATAGGTTTTTGACCGTTTGACTCTATCTGAGACAAAAAAAGTACTACACGTTACTAACAGATGGCGCTATTAGTCACGTTTCGCAAATAATAAAACTTTTCTACTGCTCCAAAAACGTTTTTTCTTTATAATATATTATTAACTTATATTTGTATTATGTAGTTATATTTATATTATATTAATAAAACTTATTTCATATCATTAAATGAGGTTAAATATATGCTAAAACGATATAAAATATTAATAAAGTTGCAATATCGCGCAAACTGCTCAACCTTGCAAGCGCTACATATGACGCCCCTTGCAACGCGGGTGTATATTATTCAACGTATCTCCTAAACTAATATAGATCCCATTTTAAATTTTCTAGTGTACTTTCATTATCATTTAAGCTATATTTTGAAAGAAAAAAAAATAAAAAAAAAATGGTCGAAGTGACTGTAATTCTGGTTTGAAAAGTTTACTTCCGGTTTTGGCCATTAATTTTTTTTTAATTTTTTAATTTTTTTTTACTGTCAAAAAGAACAGTATATTTTTAATATGTATCGCCATGTAAAATATTTTATAGTAGATTTGTTATATTCAAAAAATTACTTTCGAAAAATTGTAGTACCAATCAACGACAATTCTTTTGAAACCTATAACTTAGTAAATATACACTATACAAAAAAAATATTTTGCGTACACATTCATACCTACTAGAAGTACAAATGGGCCGAATGTGGTCGATTTTCAGAACCTCACTTTTTTTTCCCTGTCCGCTTCACGTGAAATGTCCCCTATATCTATCATTAATATGCTCGTTCGAAATTTAAAATAAACTATTATACGCTTTTGAATCTGTAAGCTTATTCCATTTACTTATAAAAAGTAATTAGGTATGTTCTTTTTATAAATTTATGACAGATATCAAATAAAAAAAAAAACTTAACAAACCATGAATTTACATACACTATGGAGTTCGGCAAAGTTCCGAATCACCCTTTCGTCTTGCCATCAAGCATAACAAAGCAGTTTCCGGGTTGCGAATACAACTCAATCAATTCGCGCAGGAAGCTGGAATGCTTCATTAGGCCTGCATAATACGCGTAGTGCATGCAAAGCCTTTCACTGTACCGACAATGACCAGGGTTGAATTATACTTTCCGCTTTTATGAAACATTGACAAGCATTATGAAAGAGGTTGTATGGCGGATCTTAACGTGTGAAGTTCTGTCCAAAGTAATTTGGTCTAGGTATCAAATTGTTTAAGAACACATCTCCATAGATAATAGTCTAATTTAAACATTTTTTTAAAACTTTACTATGATCATTATGTAGTTACAAAAGGATATGAAGCTTTGTCAGATATGAAATATATACGCATTTTGTTCTTGATTTCCTTTCCTCTATCAAAAAGCGACTAATTCCTAATAAATATTAATTTGCTTTTTTATGTCATATATCGGCATATCATATGCGAGCGTGATGCTCATTTAATGGTAAGCGAAACCTCTGCCACAGAACATTAATCAATAATGCGCTAATGACCTATTCCTCCACTTCTACAGCTCACAGTATTTTTAAAGAATTAAGAAATAAAATATATTTTCTCGTATTTGTAGATTCAATCTTAATTGGCATATTCATCTCGTATGAAACTAATTTCTTCATCAAGTAAACCCTCGTGAGTTGACATCGTTAATTAAAATGCGGAGGCTAAATCGTCCATCTAGTTGGGTCTGTTGCACTTTTTGTATGTTGACAAAATTATGTCTTTATAGAGTCTGGTATCAACGACCACCATCTCGAATGATGGAGGCCCGATCACTAATTTGTACCTGCGTGAGTTGAAACCACTGACTGCACATTTGAATTTAGAATACCATTTTGTACCGCTGTGAATATAATTATGCCGTATTTTTTATTTACATGTTGCTAGCTTAAAAAGCTGGTTACAGATATAAAATATTTATTGTTGAGTAAAAATTCAGTTCGATATTTGAATATAATCAATTCGAATGGAGATAGTCTGTTGTTTTCACTGATTTCATTTTCACTTTAAATGTGCAACAAACGTAAAGAGTTTTAAAACAATAACAACCTTATTATTTATAGCCAAAGATCTATGAATCGTGCAAATTTTTTATTTCGCTTGTTCTAACAAATAAATACACGTGTATTATTTCATGAAGATCATAAAAATTGCTATATTCTTTTCTTTAAATGTGTAATTTGTTTTTACGCAAACTATATAAATTATATAAAATTTAAGAATTAATTATACGTAATATATAAACATCCCAATAACTGAATAATACTCGTATTTAAAAAAAAAAATAATCTCAGAAATAAGTTCAGAAACTATCGTATTATGAGTTTTGAAGTAGGACAAAAATGTAATATGAAAAAGAATTATTATTTATCCTTATACATATTTGTCCAGTACTTTCAATAACTTTGGCAATTTTGTTCAAACAACTATCAGGTTACAGGCGCCAGTGGGCAAACTGCAATATTTGCTTAGGCTTCATGCTCTGACTATCACTTTTAATGTTTTGTTCTACGGATTCAGTGGTCGCTATTTTTTTATGCTGCGGTAACAACGGTACGTCACACGTACCTATGTATATTAAGTTATTTAAGTTCTAGCCCAGAGTTGGTACCTATTTCGCCCAGCGAAGCCTCGCCATTCAGCAAGGCCAGTATTCTTGAATCAATATCTATACTATAATATTATAGATAGGAAAGATTTGATTGTTGGTTACAATTTAACTCGAAAACTACTAGACCGATTTTAAAAATTCTTTCACGAATAGAAAGATACATTATCAGCGAGTAACATGGGCTATATGCTATAGATAATTAATTTCTAGCAACATATTCAATTCTTTAACAGTATCATACTTAGGATGATAGCTATTTTTATGTTCTTATATATCTGTAAGAACTTAAAAGTAAATTCCTTCTCCAAAGATAGCCAGTTCTCATAACGAAGATAGTTCAATACAGAGAGAACTGGCTTCGTACTTCGTTTTTTATTTCGGTTTCGAGTTAAATCCACATATTTACACAGAAATAATTTACAAAAAATAATATATTCTACACTAACTACACAAATCTCTACTACACACTCTAAAAAAAACAATATCCTAGATATTAACTTTTTTAGCATGTATTCATTTTCAAAGCATATGTATTCCCTATAATTAGGGGATACCTTAGCCAATCGACATCCATTAATGATGTACTATTGAACTAGCGGAAATTATTTCGGGAATTAGCCAGAAACTGAAATTTTAATTTTTGAATGTTTAACTTTTGGTAATTGTGATCTTTCATTAATTCATTCAAAGGCGCAAACAGCGTACCTACTGTTATTAAGGTTTTTTACTTTTAGGGACGAATGCATATTATCCAGTCAGATATTAATATGCCATACCGTTTCATGCTCGAAGTGGCCATATATACCTATTTAGAAGTTAATGTTGCCAGACTCGGTTAACTATGTATATGTGCGTATACTGGCTATTGGAACTCTCTATATTTGATAGATTAGTGTTTAACAAATTCGAGTATCTACAAATGCAGTTAATTTTTTTTTTAACTCATCAATCATTAATTTTATCTATAGGAAGGCTTATGTTCGCACACGTGCTGAAATCGAGAAGGGTTTTTGCTAAGTGTTGAGTTACACGAATTGACCGTAAAGTGCCCTTATGAATTGCATCGGTATGCACTCAACCCTTTTATTCGATGGCATTGTGCAACGGATACGTCATCTGTCGACGCATTCGATTTCTTTGAGTATTTGCCGACTAATCGATATAAAATCCGTCTCAATGCAGAACAGATGTACAAAATAGTGCCAATTTTTCCAATCATGAATGTGTCAGAAAATAAAAAAACGCTTTTCAGACCATATCTAAATATAGTGAAAAAGGTGAGTGAATAGTGAATGGAATTTATTATATACTAGCATTACGCCCAGTTTCGCACGGGTGCAATGTAGATGTAATGTACACAAAAAAAGATATTAAAGATATAAAACTGTTTTTTTTTATTGTAGGTACAATATTACGATTACAGAAATAACGAGATGTTTATTATATTAATTAAATCAAATTAAATTATAACTTTATCTATAATGTTAAAGTTAATTTTAAATGTATTTAAGTATATAATTATTGTGTTGCCATGTCAAGTCTTTATTGTGACCAAATAAATAAATAGTCCATAAACTATTAATTGGTGTATCCATTTTTGTGTTTATTAACAAAGTATAAAACTTAAATAAGTAGTACAGAAGTAGCATCAAAATCTTTAAAAAATGAGTCCTTATAGTCTTTAGTATATCGAGTAAAAAACATTTCAGAAAAAAACAACCTAGGTAGTATGGTTAAGAACTATAAACAATTCCTATTTATGATTACCTGGCACAAACTCTTATCTTTGATGTTTCAATCTTTGAATAAAGTTATTATAATAGCCACAATGTTTTTGCACTAAAAGCTTCTGTAATTAGCAAAGGGAATTTATGGAATTTTGTAGAAATCTTTAGTGACTGTATTAACCATAAAGTATATAATATAAAAGTCAGATAGTAAAATCCTTGATTATTCGCTCATACTTTAGCTTACCTAGATATTCTGTGTAGATATTAAATAAGTGGTAGTGGTTTTAAATGTTAACTTACTTTTGTAGTATCGTAGATATAGAATAAAAAAAAAATTGGGTTTGATTCCAAGTATGTCTGAAAACCAGAAAAGATCTCGGACTTCGAACAAGTTTCAAATTAATATAAATGCGTGCATGTTTTACTTATATAAAACTCATTAAATCTTAACAGAACTTGCTTTTTAATTAATAACATACCTCAAATAAAGCATCCTTAAGTCGACTTATAAAAAGTTGAGATTATTTGAATTTTAATTACAAGTCATTACTAATTATTGTATTTGAATATGCACACTAAAACATCCTTGCGTGTATTATGCATCTTAACTCAGGAGATACAATGTAAACGTAAAGATAGGTAAATAATATTGCTACTTATTATTATAATTTCGGCGCATGCTTCTATAGAAAGCACACCTTGCTCTATCGATCTTTTGAAATCTCAACAATTATCTAACTATCCACAAAACCCTTCGACATCTGCAGAACCTATAGTGCACCATGAAATCATCCTTACTATTACATATGGGACAAGGTGTTTGATGAGCTATCAAGGAACGTGCCAAAATAATTCACCTGGAGTTACCTTTTAAATGAAACGAAGATTATATTTCGTACACATTTTATTTATTATGAATGCGAGGTTTACGTATCACCTTGCTGTGTCACAATTGTTTGAGAGAGGATTATATTACATTATCTTTAGGCACCGTAATTAAGCGCCCACATCTATAAGGTCTTCATTGAGAAAAAACATCGACCCGAGCAGATGCGTACTTATTTATTGCAAACAGTCCTAAAATCTGAATCATTTTTAAAAGTAATTCAATAACATAATGTCGATCAGTAAAATGTATTGCTTCCTTCCACCTTGATGTAAATCATGACCCTCGCGTCTCGGAAGCGTTTAGGTGATACAGTTATGTCGAAAAACTGTAACACTTGAAATACTCTTTGTTTGCCATAACGGCACTGTACACTGCACCCTTGGATTCAAATCGATACAAAAAATATCTGTACCGTTTTATAAAGTCTTTGATTCTAAACCGAAGTCTTGTAAAAAATGTGTAAGGTGTTCTCACAATGTTTCGTTCCGTTATATCAATAGAGATTAGAGACACGCGTTGAATCAAGTAAAGCCGATGTCCGGGCTTATTGTCGGGAGTTTACTTGATGTGGCTGCAAAAGACATCGCTTGGACAATACTTTAGTTACATATAAGCTTCAATGAGGTGTGAATCCGCGTGTTTGTAGTTCAACCGCTGAGTCTTTATACGACTCGTCAAAGTGCTCATTAGAGAGCTTATCGAGTCCGTTTTACATAAAAGTAACCAAATAAATGAAACGAAATGGCTAAGATAACTAATTAGTAGGGAGCGTAACAAAATTAATACCATCCATCAGTATGAGAACTTCTTGATCTCTACTCCAATTACTTTCATCTTCTTAATTGCATTTAAGATTCTCTTAAAGAAGATACCAATTAAGACGAGTTTGTTCGATTAAAGTGTCGACTATGTTACTTAACATGTGACTGATAAACATTCGTTAAATTAATGTTGTCGATAATACGAACACTTCTTGTAAAATCCGTCCGATCTCATAAAATAAACAGACATTATCAAATGTATAGAGTAACATTGATACTTAAGATTCTAAAACATACATAAATTACATTTCATTGGTAATAAGAACGTAACTGGAGTAGGAAAGAATGTGTGAATCGAAAAAATAAAATAGTTAAACTTTCCCAAGACGAAGTATCTTATCGCTCGGCTTTTTCAATAGCAATCATTCATATCAATTCATACAATTAATTTCGATAAGTATGACGCCTCTAACTTGATACAGAAGCCGATGCTCTTAGTTGCTATCGTAAAGTTTAATTTATCCAGCTTCAGATGGATCATATGGACTATGATCATCACCTTAACTTCATAACATTTTATGACAATTATCTATTTGATATACATACATATATTCCATGAAACGGTTAAACTAATTGGTTTATATCTTTCTACATCGAGTATCCTTGTTTATGTTTATTATAAATCTTTTTAAACCACTGCTGTTATTTACGAAACGATAAGTATCGGAAATGCTATGATCCAATTTGGCGGTCGAGCTTGTTTCCAATTTTTGAGAATAGTTTAAAACAAAAAACTAAATTGGCCCGTTATATTTCACACGAAAATGTGTTTGCGGTCATTCTTGTTTTTATATTCCGACACCACTCTCAAAACGATAGCGATCAATGAAGGTACGAGTGATCAAAGAAAATAATTCGAATCCTTGTTTAAATTACTAAGTATTTAAAACCACAGTTGATTGAATGATTTATATTTAACTTTTGGATGCTCATACTTACATTTAAAATATGCGGTAAATCAAGTTCCTATCAATAAATCAAAACAACTTTTTAACTAATTGATAACTGAGCTATAAAAAATTAAGATAATCTCTTACAAAATTTACAAGCGTAAGAAATAATTATAAAATTTTCGTTTTTATAGCACGTAGTTTCGGTACTAAACCTATTCCGCCACACAATTGAATTACGCCAAAGAAAACAAACAAAAACAGGATTTCGGCGTAATCTTCTATTCTCCGCAGCTTAGGCGTCGCCGAAAACACTTCGTACGTTCGTATTTGTTTAAAATAAGTCCAGCGTTCAAAAGATACAACATTAAAATACTCGAAAACTTCCGGTCGAATGCGCTTTGAATAATTGGAAATACATTTATTTCCTCGCCCGAATGTGGTAGAATTGTGTAAATTTCTATAGTAGGTTAAGAATTTATGTGCTCTATTGTATTAAGATATAAATCTTCGAAATGGCACGAGTGTCCTATTATGAAATAGGCGTGATGCAGTGTGGATGCTACACATTGTAAAAATGACATAATATGTCACCAATTATTCGATCAATAGGTGATGTGAAGTACTTTGTAATTTTAGTAATGAATGTTGCAATGAATGTAGTTTCATAATGAACACCCGTTTACTTCCACTTAACAATTTGACTGAGCGGAAGTTGCAAAAGTTCTTATTCTTCATCGATATATTTTTTGTGTATAAGAGGAAGATTATTAATGTGTTTTTGCATTGCAACTGTTCCATTTTCAACTAATGAAAAGAATATCCGTGATAACGATCTTTTGTTGAAAACAGTTTCCTACAAAGCGGCTATTAAAAATGCTTTGTGTTAATTTCACACTGTTTTGTTCTGAGGTTTACTGCAAATCATAATACGAATATTTTTTTATGGTGTTGCAAATAACAATGAAGCTAAGTTTTAATTTAATTATATAAAAATGGATATTGCGTTAGATATATACTTTAATCCTAATAGGAAGGTAAATATTAAAAAAAAAATTTCATATTTAGAATTCAATCGAAGCGAACTATTTTGATCAGCTCAGTGAATTTACGTTTTCGCTTATCGGTTGCAATCCTTTTTGGAAAACCACAAGAACCAATAACGGTTGAGGTGATATTAAAGGGTTTAATAAAAAAAAACTACAAAAACCGTGCTCTATTGACCGTGACGCAACAATTGTTTAGCAGTTTTTCGAGAGTCTCTAAGTCCACCTTGTTGACTTCGACTCACATCGATATTAAACATTGGAAAAAAAATCGAAAGGTCCTTTAGAAGATTGAACGACGAGACGGCCCCATTGTGAACGTTGTGTAATGTACCGAGACGACAGAGGTATCCAACTTCAAACAAGTTTGGATACGATAAAGAACAAAATACCTCAGTTGAAAACACAACTTATTGGGATGGCTGTAAATGTTTCAGGTAAAACCCTTTGCACAATTTATAATAGAGAACGAGAATAAATTCTGTTGTTGTCGCCACACTTGTCTTGCCGACTTTGCCCAATTTCACGACTGGTTGGAAGTTGAAAACATGCAATTAATTTTGTCTGCCAATATGCTTAAAGGATGAAATATTATGCACAGTTTCATGAATTTTAAGAAAATTACCGTGAAATAGCCGATTAATCAACAGAAGTTGCAGCTTCTGTGAAGAATTTTACATTGCATTTTTTTTAGATATGTATAAAATAATATTAGTTATAACTAAACCTAAAATTTCTCAGAATGTTCCAAAGATAAAAACGACAATTTTATAAAACTGACCACAAGAGGATGTACTTTGCAGTGATAAGGAATGATGGATGAGTTATTAACATATTACTTTAAGATTTAAGAAAATATCATTTTAGTTGTTAAAGTCATCAATAATACGTAAATAATCATAAGATTTATGATGTCAATATCTTTAATATAGCTCGATTGTTCGAATTTAAAAGGTCTATTCTATATGAGAGCGAGACCAATCGAATTACAATGATTCTAAATTGTTCTGTAATCATGTTCTAAAATAGCTTTTATACTATTTTTAAGTTCTGATGATCATTGTTATGTTACATGTTATTAAACTACACGCCTTAAACTTATACATATTATGTAGAAGGAATGTAGGTTAACTTTAAGATCTTTGTAAGACACGTTACCAAGTCAATCCTTTGAGTAATTTCAGTTTAAAACTGCACTTATGTTGAAATATTTATTTAAAACGTTTTTGGTGTTGATTTCGTCAACAATTCAAGATATTAAATTTTCGGCATTAGTTATATTTTGTATATTCATTTGTTGCAATCAGGTAAGAGAAGAACCAAACAGAGATAATCCAAAATTACTTTCACACGGTCGAAATGTTTCCGATCGTCCAATTTCGATTTATCGGTTGCGGCCACAAATCATTGAAAAAATTGAGTTTGAAATATTTTTGAACGAGCAAAAAGTCGGTTCGTTTTAAGAAGAGGCGTGGTGGACACCCGCTCTTGGAAATTGTGGCAATTTTGACACCTCAACTGTGCTAAGTTTTCTGTTACCCTTGTAATTTGGAAGACGTGATGTACAAAACGGATACAAGGAGTCCATAACAACGAGATATCACGTTTTATAATATTCACGTTCTATCTTCTGCAGAGTCATTCCATTTTAATGAGGATTTCTATCGTAGATCTTACTGATCTAGCGCCATGTAATTTTGGTAAAAAACATGTTATTTTGATTAAGGGTGCAATAACTGTGACTATATAAAAAGAGCCTTAAATTAACTATTCGAGGACTTTAAAAAACTTCATATTTTTCTGGACTAAGTTAGTTGAATACATGATAACCATAAAAATATGTAAGTTTTATATAAAAGACAATGGCTCAAAGATTAAATCAAAAACCTACTGAGGATGAATACCCAATTAGCATAGTCATATATTAGTCTTATAAAAGACGCGTAGCATGCTCCTTGTATACTACGAACGCATTATTTTTCTAAAATAATTAAATCGAAATATTTAAACGTTTTTCTATATTTTGGTAAATAAATAAATACTCCAAGAATAATATTTTACACAACGTCGATTAGCCCGGAACTCATAATTGTAAGCCAAGCTATAGGTACAGATAATATGTAAATGTGCGATGTTTTTTATGTTAGATATTGACAGACGAGCATGAGCTCACTAGATGGTAGATGATACCTCAGCTTTAGAACATCAGTCAATGATGCGCTGACGACATACTTTTTACTTCGTGCATTCGGAAAAATATAATCTCATATGTATTTACAATTGATTTATGCGATATTACTAACATACTAAAATTTATTAGGATGTAACTAATATTATATTGAATAGTTTTTTTTTGTATTCTATGTTTATAGCTGAGTAAATCTCAACCAAAGCGACTCGGATTTAATTTTTTAACCAATTTTTTACTTTAAGTATTCAGAATTTTACATATCAATATAGTATACGAATATCTTACTGGATATAAAACTTTTATAATATTGAAACCTACTTTAGAACGCTAATGTTCAATTTTAACCAAATTTCATCACCATTGACCGCAATTTTTGTGGGTGGAGGTTCGTTTTTTATTGCAACAAAAAACAGTAGCAAATATAAAGAATTGCTGATTGCTCGGGAGCTATTACCGTACTATGTAATTTAGAAGTAAGCCTATGATTAAAGAAGTGCTGCCTACCTCTTAAATTAAATTAGGATTTTAAGGGTGGCGCTCGAAACATTCCACTAGAGCCTTTAAGAGAAAAAAAAACTTGAAAAAATATAAAAAGAACATTAATTTACGAACGATGGTATTAAAAGGCACACGTGTTAATGGTTTTTGTTATTGCTCGTTTTTTCCTACGCCAAGATTCATTAACGTTAGTATTCAAGGAGGTGTTTCAGTATGTATTTTACACTAAGCTCTGATAGTGATAACGTTAATGTGATACCTTGAACAGAAATTGAATATGCCGTGAGAGGCTTCGTAATTAAAATACTTAAATCAGTCATGCTGCAGTATGGCGGCGATAGTCGACTTTGTCTCGAATTAATTCGCATGATTTTATTCAAATAAAACAGAGAATTATAATGAAGATACGATAAATCTCTGTCATTTAAATAATGCTTCTTACACTTTTATAATATACTAGTGAACCGCGCCGGCTTCGCACGGGTGCAATGTAGATACACAAAAAAACTATGTTACTCGCTGGTAATGTAGCTTTCTATTGGTGAAATAATTTTTAAAATCGGTCCAGTAGTTTTTAGGTTAAATCGTAACAAACAAACAAATATTACCTCTTTATAGTACATATAAGTATAGATATAGACTACACGCCCCGGCTTCGCACGGGTGCAATGTAGATGTACTATACACAGAAAATACTATACATACTATACCTATGTTACTCACTGATAACGTAGCTTTCTATTGGTGATGAGAATTTTTACAATCGGATTTGTTTTTGAGTTGTATCGTAACAAACAAATCCTCTCTATAATATTAGATTTCTTAACAAAAACGTATACTTCTTACGAAGGTAGTATAGTAGAGCATTATGTATATGTACCTAATTTAACAACCAGTTTAAAGCTAGATTCCCAGGAAAGATGACTACTACCCTAAAGCGATTGGATCCATCGCAAGCGCAATCTGAGCGTGTTGTAATCTTGCATATATTTATGGTGTGTCAATACAATATGCCAAATGGGAACGCTTATTATCCTTTAAACAAAATGTGAGTATGCTGTGGGCCATTGTGTGACGCAAGTGATGAGCGATTAGAAGTTGTAAATATTAATTTTGCGTGAAGATAGATATTTAAAAAATATGGTTAAATTGAAATAAAATTTGAATATGTTTAGCGTTTGCCTATGAGCAGCATAAGCAGCTCATGCTCATAAAATTTATATTATTATTTACCTAAGTCTCAAGTTTTCACTAACATACAATCTGTTCAAAAAATACCTCTATATAACGACATATAGTAAACTCTATATGTGGCAATTTACCTAATGGAGCGTATATTTATATCTTGAATGTTATATTGTCTTTTATTAACGCGAGTATCACACATTTAAATAAAATACTGTATACCGGATTAAAACGCGATTTATTATTTATATTGTTTAAATTATTTATCCCGACGTTTCGGATGCTTTTCAACAACCGTGGTCGCGGGAGACTGGGAGACTCAGTCTCCCGGTCAACGTCGGGATAAATAATTTAAACAATATAAATAATAAATCGCGTTTTAATACGGTATACAGTATTTTATTTAAATCTTGAATGTTTCCCTTCACTGTGAATCTCTGAATTTCCATCAATTATTTTATTTCTGTTCACCACCGTTTGCTAAGGCTTCATAGCCACTATAGAGGCTTTTGACCATTTCAATCACCTTTTTCTTTTATTTTCCTTTAGAAGGGAAGAAAATGAAGGGAAGCATCTTATTTGATATTATAGTCAATTTGTTTATCTACTTAATACACTGATTGCTAATTTGCACAAAAATTATACCGACTTATCGCTATGAAATAAATTGTTAATAAATGTGGAGCCAATACAACGTAAAAAACATGGCATTTTGACGGACTTGTTGGCACGTTCAGTAAAATACTGGCGTGCGCATCGATAGGTCGTGGGATTGAATCACACCGGGACGACATGTAAATTTTATAATTTTTTGTAAGCATGTCTGGTATCTTCGGATATTGAACTAGTGGGAGAAATATCGACCGTATAACGAACCACCTTCATAGACTGAAAAACTATTTGCTGATTGCGAATTGCATATTGCGCATTTGAGTTTCAATCTATGGATATCCGAATACTCGAAGTAAAAAGTAGGTCGACAGCGCATCATTGGCTGATGTTCTGTGACTGAGGTATCTAACCTAACATCAAGTGTACCTCATGCTCGTCTGTCAATATCTAACATAAAAAAGGTAAAAATTGTTTGTATTGATAATATCCAAAACTTCTGAAATCCAAATAATTTCAAGATTTTTTTCAATTAACTTCACCGCTTATCACTGTTACATTGCACCATTATTAGAGCTTGTTAGTAAGAAGTTACAGCGTATTGTTTGATACAAAGGAAGGCGGAGCTATGCTCCCGGCGGCCTCGTGGCTAAACGTAAGATGTTATTGCGTATGTCATATCAGACGCAAATGTATTCCCGTATTGTTTGGCAGTTTTTCCACTGCCAAGATAAAATAATCCTAAATCACTCATACCAATTTTGATACGCTTTTGTCTCCTTACTTTAGTTCTCCTTTAATTGAAGTCCTAGTAGCAATAGGTCTTATAAGAATGAGGCAAGGAGCATGTTATTTAGATTGGAATCTTTCGATTAAACCTTTGATAGTTTAACGCAGACATCATGGCTTCTCCATGAAATTTGAGGGAATGGCATGCGTAAGAGCTGTTCCTTACATACTTGTGATCTTTAGACATTCCATATTCGTATGTAGGTAATATTTCAATTATATTGATGAAGCAGTTTATGTATGCACCAATCGGTCTGATCCGATAAAGTGCCTCATGTTTGGCAACGTCAAATCTTCCACAGCCCTTTCGATCCAAAGATCTTCTCCAATGAACAACAAAAACGGGGCAGCCCTAGGAGCGTCCTAAAGGAGTTATTAACCTATGTTTTTTTATTTATTACAAAGCAGACAACCGCGAATTTGGGTTTTCTGATGGTAAGTAATCACCACCGCCCATAGATATTCGCGACTTAAAATATATCCTTTAGAGTAGTCAATTAGGAAGCACTGCTTAAAAGCGAATGCCTCACACACATGTAGCATAGCTCCTGCTATCTGAGCCATCAGTATATACCTATAACCAGATTTAATGAACATAAAGGCAGAATTTAGAAAAATATATCCTACTACTGCATAGTAGATAGAATATGGTAATATATGTATTCAATATGGTACAATGCATACATTTGCATCACTTATCCCGAGAATATACCCTGATGTGTGAGGAAAAGCTACTGAATAAATGTTATTTTTCAAGATTTTTAAAAATGCCATATTATATTGGATAGTACTTAATTTTATAATGACATCGATTTATATTCATCAAGTTGCTTATGCATTGTGCACCTGGAATACCGGTGTATGCAAAATTATTTTGAGCTTCAATTATAATTCAGCAAACTTTCACGCTATCCCCGTAATTGATACGCTGATATATTTGCAATATCTGGCCCGTCTCTGCTTATCATTGCATCTAGCGAATGCATCACGCAAGCAACTTTGAATTATTACACTCGATACGTGCTATTTATTACACAATTTAAATGTTGTGATTACTTTTGTAATGGTAAAACAATATTATTTCTAGATAGTGATTTGCCTAGGAAAAAAAGTGCAAGTGCTTAGATAAGGACACATGAACAAAGTGCATCTAAACATAATTATGAACACTAAGAAAAGTCACTGGACATTATTTTAGTTTTTAAGTAAAGTAATACTGTAGTATTTTAAGTTAGATGTAAATTACTCATTAGCTATTATTAATAATTACTTTTGGCTAGATTGTAATATCATAAAGTTCTACAACATGTATTGTAGAGCTTTATATATAAAAAAAAAGTATTAATAACTTTAATTGTTAAAGGAATATCTTTTTGTGGAGTCTTCAAACTATGTATGTTTGAATATCATTTTTAATTTATTGTGTATACAGTAGGATAAAACTGCATACGCATTTTTAAAGACATTTTCTCACGGCGCTTCTGTCGCTATTTTGCAGCATTCGGTAGTAATAAGTAGCGTCTAAATTACGAAGAAAAACTTATATCAAAGGACCGGCGTTGATGGAACATCAGATACCGTAGATGGAGTGACAGCTAATCCGGGCGGCTTATCATACGCCCCGGCCATCCGTTTAAATGGTCATAATTGGTCTCTCGGGGCTGCACTAGATAATTACGCAATAAGTACATTGCTTATAAACTAAGAACCGTGGCAATATTTAGATATGTTTGTTATATTTCCAATTAATGGACTGTGCTATGTAAATAAAAATAAAAACAACCTGTCTTGACACGGAGCCTGTTGAAAGCTGTGCGTGACTGTATACTTGTATAGTATTCATATTTAAAACTTATAACACTGGTACCTAGATGTTTAAGTACTCCTGGTGTCAGAGGCGATGGAGTGATAAAGATGTTTATTGATGATCTTCAGCAACATTAATTGCCAACGGCGGCGCTTGTGTGCGACGACGAGTGCGAATGACAAAGATTCAAGCTCCGATATGCTCTGCGACGAGCGGTCGGCTTTGATCTCCGTATTGACGAGCCCGTCGACCAATCAAAATATCGGTGGGTATGTGTTTTTTCTTACGTGTGAAATTAAACTCAATTCGCATTCTTTCTTCCAGCATTTACTCACCACAAAGTTCGCCACAAAAAATATAAGAATAATGGTCTGTTTATTTAGCGGCCACTCGCTAGATATGATGTCAATCCGAAATATTTTAAGGCAATATACCTAGACGGTAAACAAAGAACCACAAACGAGTCGATGCATTACTAATAATAGCCGGTGAAGTTTTTTCGTTATCGTCATAAATGTTGTCATTGCAATATATGGCAGGGAATTCGGTAGCAACTCTAGGATTTTATTTTAAAAACGTCTCGAATACCAATAAGTATCGTACCATAAATGGAGTCGTCGACTCGTGCTGTTTCTGAACTTGGTATTAATCTTGCCATTTTGATCAAGGTCAACTTTGCTTGAAAAAAGGATGCACTACAGATAGGAGCTTAATGAAGTGGGTTTGCGATTCATAAATTAAAAAAAATAAATATGTTGACGGGGCGCCTTATTGGTAGTAGTAATTAACATGGCGCACGACGGCAGCGGCGGCGCAGGCGCAGCACGGGGCGCGCGCCGCTTGACAGGTCACTCACACCGACACGCGGCCTTCGCGAAGGACGCCCATTTGATACATTGCACCGGATTTTATCATAACAATTAGCATAATTAAAACAAAACTATATTATTTTCGTGTCGATTCGGGTACTAATACCATGACTAGTTTCATAGTTTATTTATACATATTAATAATAATAATATAATATTATGATAATTTCTTAAAAATAATATTGAATGTTTAAATTGGAGGTTTAATCTATGATTTAACGTTGGAGTAATAAGGGTTGTTTTGCTCAAATCTTATGAATATACCATAATTGACATATAGATGCTATATAAATGGAATATACCTACCATAAAAACCATATGAGTATGACGTAGTGTAGCTGAGAACAAGTCTTTAAAATCGATTTTTATAAAGAGATAAAAGAGATGAAGTCAGTTGTAATTTTATTGGAATATTCTTGTGAAATTAATACGTCGATTTGGTAATCTTTTTTAATTAGTTTGTTTACTTGGATAAGAAAAAAATACTGAAGACATTGTTTAATAAGGGCTTAGCGCAACCAGGTGTTTTCTTATACTCTGTAAGATATAATCTCTAGCACACATTCGTCATGCCTAAGGGTAATAAAATGTATTGAAAAACGGCATTGCCTTATTAAAGCAACTTAATGATTCCTTATGCATTTAGGTATTAGTAAACGAGACCGAACAACAAACAGATGCAGAATATTATAGGCGCTGTATCTAATATAATTACTCCTGTATCTACTTAAGTAATTATAAGTAAATGATTCTTCGAACAGCTATTTATATTTCAAGCAAATCGGGCAGTCATTATTCTGTCTTCATACAAGTGCTTTTTAACTGGCATCACAGAAAATAATAAAAGTACGAAAAACAATTTGTATGTAGATGACGCCCCCAGTAATAGATGTCTAGCGTCACCTGCGTGCCTCTAGTACTGGTTCCCTTTGCATAATATGTCCAACCACAGACCACTAATAGCTATTTTAAATGTCTATAACAGAAAATCGTATAGAGTCTGTTAGAAGCAAACGTCTTCCTACAAACTAATAACCAATCACCGAATAAAACATTTTAAATGATACTTACGAAAATATATCATAAATATACCGGTGAATTTTTGAAGTGGGCGTTCAGGGCTAACTGCGAAACTAAGAGAAATAGTGAAAAGTACTGAAAGGAGTCTTGAAGCTGATTTTGAAGAAAACTAAAACTGCATCATTGGATTTTTGAAAAAGCAATATTCCAAGCCAGCAATCGAACTCGATGATTTTGAAAAGAAAAACACATACTGTATTATTACACCATTCAATAATGTCGCTAATAAAGAATTAATTTTGGGAAGTAATGACATATACAGGATATAAAGGTAAAGTATTAAATTTGTTTTAAGTTTTCAAAAGTCGTTTAGATAATTTTTTTAACCATCTTTGTGCACTAGAAATCTTTAAAAATATCAATAAAATATAGACAGAAGTGTATCTGCTCTAGGCCTTACGATTCATTTATGCATATTCAATCCTTCCGTAATTGTCTTAGTATCAAATTTCCCTTTTGTTTTATCATCTAGCACGTTATTTAGGCGTCATACTAAAATCAAAGTCATTGTTACGAAGTACGATGTTGGAATGGTGACCGTACCATTCTTGATGGAACATTTTAACAAGATAACATCTAAATGAGGATAAAACCATCTGCATATTTTATGCGTGTTTCTAATATAAATTATTCTAATTTATTAATTAATTCCATACATTTTTTTTGTAAAAACAACTAATTACTGCATCGACATCTCCATGTTCGTCGTTAGTCCGATAAAATTAGATCCTAACATTGCAGAATCTATTTTTTTATAGGCTTAATGGGAATACGGGCAACGGGTCTGTAGGTGAGACGTGAGGTAGGCTTATGTTGCGTGCTGGCTTCGTTCTGTATGCAGGTAGATAAATAGCCTAGGATAACCCGCATTCTTCTCTAGTAATTATCTTATGGTTCAAATAAATTACCAAAAAATCGAATAATAATAAAGTACAAAATATGGACATATAAATATATATTTTGATGCTGTTTTTTACTTTTTTTAAATTATACATAGGTATATTTTTTTATAAAAATGAATTTTATATTTCCCTTTATATTACGGATACTCTTCTGGGTTAGGACTGAATACTAGCGTTGTGGTTAGACCATAACAAATCTTTTCATCAGGTCAAAAAAATAGACTTTTGAAAGTTACTGTGACATCGTTTCGATGAAAAATTATTTATTTATCAAATAATCTATCAAATTGTTTTTGTTACAATATTTAATAAATATATTGACGGTTAAGATGAATCTGAGGCCTTTTTGCTCCTTCTTAGTCAGTCGAGTAATATAATTGGCTGTAATGTACATATTAAGTAGGTGAGGTGTGAGTTATTTTTTGTGTTTTTTTGTTATTAAACAAAAAAGCTATAGGCTCCATTCCGAACAATTTATACTTCATAACTACTTAATAAAACTTTTTTTTTTAAATGAGTTCTCTTCATAAATTAATAATAGCAACACGCCCGGCTTCGCATGGGTGCAATGTACTATAAAATGTTATTCCTACTGCCTATGTTACTCGCTGAAAATGTTTCTTTCTATTGGTTTAATAATTTTTGAAATCGATCAAGGAGTTTTTGAGTTATATAGTAACAAATTATTTTAGTGGAAATTCAACCTATTATCTACGTTCTGCCAATTTTCGTACAAAACAGTTAACGATTTCCAATAATACGTGTTAAATTGAGAATAATTCTAATATGAGAATTCGCATTAGTATATAATAGATGCATGATGAAAATCACACCTTAGGTTACATTTTTGGAATTTAGTAGGATATCTATTTTTTTCTAGTAATAAATGTATACTATGTTACTCACTACGTCCATTATTTTTGAGTTTATTCGTAACAAACATACAAATAAACAAATCTATCCTCTTTATAATATTATGTTATAGTATAGACACTGTGGTATAGATTTAGATAAAAGGGCAAATGTACTACATATCACTTAAGTAGGCTTATGAATAGTTAATTAATTCAATGTTTTTGTTTTAATTTACATATTTATTAGATGGAAATAATTTGGATTTTCTAATTTCGGATTGCATAGAAAATTTCCTAAGAACGGGCAAAGGGCCTTTCGAATATGTATGAGATCGCCAAAATCACCTATTATACCTTTTTATTGGCAATTAATTGTGATTTGTTGAAACGTTTATTTAATAAATTAATTTTTCCATGTTACATTTTATTTCCTTTACTTGGAAATAAAACGGAAAATATAATGAGGGAATATTTATATCAATGTATTACTATAGACTGGACTGTACTTAACGGGGTCATTCTAACCGGTCGCAGGTTCGAATCTCGCCAGGATGTGTTCCCTTTCGTTTAGTCATTTCAGGTATGAGTATAGTAAAATAATACAATTCATAGATGAAAAAAGGCGTGGAATGCATATAGTGTGTATTGGTTACAGTCTATGGATTTCATCGAATTGAGAACGTCCTCCTTTTTTTGAAGTTGGTTAATAATAGGTCGAAATCATTTTAAGACTAATAAGTATTAGAACGTACGGAGTCTGCAGTAGTTTAAACTGTACTACAGATACCAGCTGTAGTGCTCCCCTTTTTTTTTACTTAGATGACCACCCTCAAAGCCCATCATTGAAGTGATTAACTTAGACGTTTTCGTATGTTAGTTGTTGATAGAGCATGAGGTTTACTTTTTTTTTATGTCAGATATCGACAGACGAGCATGAGGTTCACTTGATGGTAGGTGATACCTCAGCTACAGAACTGATGTTCTATAATATTGACTGATGTCAATGACGCGCTTTCGACCTACTTTTTACTTCGAGCATTCGGAAATCTATAGACTGAAACGGAAACGCGCAATATGCACTTCACGGTTTTCCCATCTATGAATATCTACTTTTGATGTCTAGACGTTAGATTACACTGTACGTAGAGGTGCCGGGTAAAAGCATAAGAACCCGAATCCATCTTGATAAACGTCAGCCCAAGTGCTTCTCGAGGAGAAAAAGTGAAGCAATCAATATATTGGCCGCGATATAAAGAAACGTCAAAAGAAATATATCTTTTATTCTCAGTAAATTAAGTTAACCCATATAAAAGAGTTTGTTTAAAACATTAGAGTGTTTTAAGATGTTATCTTGCAGTGTTTGGTGTCAAAATTCCCGCATCATGCCGAACACATTTGTGTGAAATACGATATCAATCTTTCGCTTTGTGTTCCGGAATCGCTTCGTAAACAAAATAGCGGGAGTCCATATAAATCATTTTTATACGAAAAAAGTAACGTTTAAAATCTAATGATGAATTTATAATATATATATCGATGTGAATTATTTGTTGCTTAGACTTATTTAGGTTATTTATATAGGCCAGAGGGCCCAGAGATGGCCACCTCAGTAGGGGAGGTCGTGCCGATGTTTTCATAGTGGGCATCGGCTCTTTTAAAGGGGAGCGCTGGCTTGCTATTGCATCTGCCGCGTCGGACGAGGAAGACCATCTTTTCCCGTCCAGAGCCTGAGTGAGAAGCTCGGGGGAGCGTAGTCCATTGTTCGTGTTTGGTGTCTCGGTACCTCACTAAGGAGGGAGATGACAACGTCCATATGAGAGGATTTGGTCGTCGTTGGGGCTGCGGTAGGTGCCATGCTATCCCGGGGCCCCAGCCTGAAAGGCTACGAGTAGAGCACCGTGGGGTTTAGTCGGTGGGTATAGGTCCGTTTTGACTCTTCGGAGTCCGTGGTCCTATGAGTCTGACATACCCCGTCGCTTCCCCCGAAATGGCGGGGATCATTGTTGATTCCCCACGTAAAAAAAAGTTATTTATATTATAATACAAATTTTTTTTAATTTTATAATTATTAAATTAATCAGCCTGGAGGCCTATTACCAAAATAAAATATGTACAATGTTTCGGCTGACTGATCGTACATTTTCCTATTGCGAATCCGATTTTGACCGACATTGTCTTTCGTTTGACATTACTATGACCATAAGTAAAATATAAAAGGTTTTCGGTTGTTTTTTCATTCCGTTCGGTTCGCTGCGTTTGATTTTGATTAGTGGCGGGTCCACCATACAAAAAGCCAAATGCCCGGATTGCCCACTTTAACGTGATACGATATATTCTATCTTATTACAAAACGTACACAATCAAAAACTATAGTAATATTAGAGGTATTCTATTTTTAAATATTTAAATTCCTATAATCATTTTTTTAAACATTATGATTTAGTGTTTTAAAATCTCAAAATAATTGACTTCTGTTCTTGGATTAGAAAATTGATTACTCCAAAGAAGCAGTTACCCTAAGGCATTCGTATAAATTGGGGGATGCTATCATGACAAATATGTCTCTCACTGATTGATACCAACTAAAAGAGATGGAAATATGTAATTCATATCTATTTGATTGATGAATATAACTACGAGTAAAAATGATTCCGGTTAAATTAATTTTCACAAACTCGCTCATCTATTCATCATTAGTTATAATTTTGTTTACTTGGGAGTCGAACGTTTAATTAAAGTGATTTATGTTGCTGTCTCCTGATTATTATTTTTGTTTTTAATAAAAAATAAGTTGACTATTTTTCTTCATCCTCTTCCAAAAAGTAGAATACTTCTCTTTTCTATCAATTCTGTCTGTCCCTGTTTGTCTGTTGCCTTCATAAGATGATAAAAGAAAAATATATATTTTTTTCCAAGACAAGAATGTATTCTGTGCCCGAGATAAAAAAATCTTGTTTTCCCGGGATTCAACCCGCGACCGCTGGTGCTTAACGAAATATCGCCTATCGCTTAGCCACTGAGGTGATCAAGGATTATGATAATGTAAATGATTAATAAAGAGTATGGTAACTAATCATCATAGTATTCCTTATAAAAATAAGATTTTTAATGAACATAAAATCAACTATTTCTGTTAAAATATTTTTAAATGATGTGTTGTATATTTTTGATAAAGTTTCTTATTTATTTAATTACTCATGGAACCCTCAATTATGTTTTTCTTATAAGCAGGAAATTTTCTTTCTTCTTTGTACTTCCGGATTTTAATTTTTTTTTTTTTTTGGGAATCGAACTAAGGACCTCCGTTTTTTAGCACAACGCACGTATCTCAAGCGGTCATGTAAGAAGTGTATCATAATTGGTATTTAGAAATATTTCCTAAATTACCGTTATCCCTTACAAATTATTACTATTAGTTTCGGATTAAGGTGTATTCTAATAGTTTTTGTCCCCAGGGACGTATGATGTAAAAAATGGAGCCCAATTTCTTTTTAATATAAAATCACTTTTACATAATCTGATTATCTATGATGACTGTCTTTTTATGTGTTTTTCTATAGCTATTTAGAGAATCCTGTCCGCATCAGAATATAGTCTGACTATTTATTTTTAATTATTATTATTAATTTCATCTAGTTTCAATCAAAATCATTAAAAATCAAGATAATTTAAAAAAGAAATGATCAAAAATATTTCTCTAGAGTGACCATTTATTATATTATTTTTAACTCATTATGGTCTTGAGTCACGTATTTCTTTAACCTACTTTTAAACTGTAATAAAGAGACTATGTGGTATAATTATACCAAGTATAATATGTGTTATATATATAATTATAGACAAGTGATTAAATATGTAAAAAACTTTATTCTCATAAGAACTTAAATCTGAACCGCTGACTTATAATGAGGGAGAGATAATTTCTCTATCCCAGCCCCCGTGCACGAAACTGTCACAAATCTATATCCCAAGTATTGTGTCTGATACATTGTTTTCTTTAAAGAAAAACAAGAAGTAAATTTTGGTCAACAACGTAGTGTTTTTTATGTTTTGTGAATAAGATGGGGTGTAACATCCGTATTTACAATACACCTGCGTCCGGCGTTGTTTTGGACCACTTTGTACAATAAATAATACCTCGATTATTATATCAATTATATTTCGCATTTATGAGATTTATGAGAGTGTTTCTAAAGTACAGTTCAAATGATAGGTAAATGGTGGTAGATGTTGCGGGGTAGATTTAAGGGCATTGTAGGAATTCTCCTAATCTTATTATATTTTTAACTACATATTAAGTCATTAATGGTATTTTTACACATTTCGTATAGGAATGTAGTAGGTAATACTTATTGATTATTTTAAGTAATCGCCAAGATATTAAGTAAAATGATATAAAATTTCTATTCCATTATAAGTTAAAAAAAATATGTTTTGTTTTCAACAGCAGAGTCGCTAAAATATCTTTATATCATTAGGTGTGATAAGTGTATAATTTATATAAACTTATAATGTTTTAACATCTAACAACCTCAAATCCAAATCTCCGTTTTCGCTATCGAAACACTGAAAATTTTAATGAAATAATTAATCGAATGCATTGAGGTAAATCGATTAAAGCGATCAATTCAATGTCTTTTATAACAATATTTTTATTTCGTAGACGTTAAACCCCTCTACAGATTTCGAACAGGCGGAGAAGTCCTGATTGTTTTCGAAGTACACCTGTATCCGCTGACAATGGCAGATTTATACAAACTGCGAATTAATTTGACATTCGTAATCTAGGTTAAAAATTCACTATGGATACGTGTAGTACCTATACGTATTTAATTGTTTATTATAACTATTATAGAATATACTAGCAACACGCCCCGCCCTACAATATAGATATACTATATACAAAAATTCGGTTCAGTAGATCCAGATTACCCCCTACAATCTCACGAATCACAAACTTTACCTCTTTATAATATAAGTAAAGATTAATTTATTTATTATACCACTTTTATATATACAATTTATCTTAATTAAGTGAGGCTCTGGCCTCTAGGCCTAGGCCTAGGGAGATTAATATTCGACTTGTTGGCGCATTTGGTGGAATATTTACCTTGCGCACCGATGCTTCACGGATTCGAATTCATCCGGGACGACATTTTATAATTTTCTATATGCATGTCTTCCCCACGTCTGGTCACACCAGTGGAAGGAATATCGAATTCCTGACCGGGTATCGTACCACCATTCATAGATGGAAAAACAGTGATGCACACATTGCGCGTTTCGGTCTCAGACTATGGATTCTGAATGTTTGAAGTAAAAGGTAGGTCGACTGCGCATCATTGATAGTCGTGACCTACCATCACGTGAACCGCTCGTCTGTCGATCTTACATAAGAAAATAAATAGTATATCCTATTGGAATAGAGCAGTGCCACAATACAAAAAATATAGTTAAGATTAAAAAAAATTGAAACACTTTTTTGACCCTAGTGGCCTTTAAAACTAAATGGACTTTATAGAAAATAACAGTAATATTTTTTTTATAATTGTTCGTATATCTTCTATTGTAAGAAAATGAAAGTCTACATACTTTCGTTTTCTAAAACTTAAAATTTCTTCGCTATCTTTTGATTATCACGTCAGTCGCATTGCGTTGAACGAAGTCCGATATCATTTCATATTTTATCTATGCATATAAATAATATTTTATAACAATCAATGTTTTCATGTCATTACACAATTCTCTTTAACATCTTGATTGCTTAATTTTAAAATATTTTTAATATACTATATAAATTATTACGATCAAAATAAACATCTCCGAATTCTCAAAACACCAGCCGGCTATTTAAGTTATTGAATACGAATTCCATACGTTGCACTTCAACAGAGGCGCTGTAATGACGCTGGCAGGCGGCATATTGTTTGACTCAAAAACGGACATCAATTAAAATGAGTGTACATTAGCCAGTTTTGATGTTGTACAGTAAAGGTGGGTCGTTGACGGTTTTTATGTTATCGAAGTGAAACTGTTAATTACAAACTGATAACTTGTTAAAAAATCAGCTAATTTTATTAACTGGTTTGCAGAAATGTCAACAGATTTTACGTAGCAAATATTACTTAATAAATAAATTAACAGTTAATAAATTCAACTGGTTTTGCGTTAAATAAACAAGCTACTTCGGATGATGTTAGTGACTACGCGTTGAATCCGCGCGTTGCGTTCGAAAATCGTTGAATGAAGCAGTTAATAAATTTAACGGCTTTGCGGTAAACGAAAAGCAGCTAATACGTTAATATTAGAAAAGCGGTTTAAAAAAGCTGCTTGTTGAATTAACGCCCACTCCTATTGTACAGTAAGAAGGCTCTTTAACACTGTCAGTTACGAAAAACATTCAGTATTCACATTCGATTCACATGACAAATGTTATGCCAGAATCAAGAATTTAATTAATTATTTTAAGCCGCATAAACAGTTAGGTATCTGGTAAGTTCGGCACGCGTATAAACGATAAAGTTTATTACCTATATACATTAATTTACCCGCATCTTGTATTTAGATGATTTTATTGCCGGTCAATATAGAAAATTATTTTAGTCAGTTTTTTTTTTGATTCAGAATTTGAAAGCTCACTTTTTTATGTTAGATATCGATAGACGAATATGAGGTTCACTTAATGGTAGGTGATACCCCAGACACAGAACTTCAGTGAATGATGCTCTGTCGATCTACTTTATATTTCAGGCAACCGGAAATCAACAGATTGAGACCGAAACGCACAATGAACACTTCACGGTTTTCCATCTATGAACTGAATAATCGTAGTTCGTTGCCCAGTCAGAATTTCGATGTTCTTCCCACTCTGCTAACGCCCGAAGTGAAGAAAATTAGAAACATGTTGTCCCGGCGGGATTCGAACCTGCGACCCGACGCGAAGGTAGGTGTTCTACTAAACGAGCCCGTCACTTCAAACAGTATGAATGGTATTGACGGAATAGCTTAATCAACTTTTACTTATATGAAACAGCGAAGAGCTTCTTTTAATTAGTGTTTTATTGGCCTCGACATTCGTCGTAACGAAGCCGAAACGGTTTTATATTACTATACGAAAGCTTAACGTTTATTCCAATTTCGTTTTCGGAATGACTGTATGATGGCTCTTATAAGATCTTCATCGAGATTAAAGTATAGAGGCGATCGTATTTTAACTTAATTGTAGTTGGTCTTATGCAATCAAGATGTGCTCGTATTAAGAAATAAATGCTATGTAAGTCTGGTTGTGATGGCAAATTATAAGAGAAAAGTGATTGATCTAAATTGAAGTTCTCGATGTCGTTATTATCACATGACTCAGTTAAATGGACATTGCAATAACTTTTCTTATGAGTAATTTTTATCTTATACAATATTTCCTGTATTAGGTATTTAAATAAAAATAAAATAGACTTTAATGCTGAGTTTTTACAAAGAAAAATAAATTATAAATGTTGACTTAACTACTAATATTTTACAGACTATACCTAACTAAATACACACTTATAAAATATCCTTTAACCCAGTATGCCTCTTGGCAAAGTCCTCCTAAATCTCTACTGAACTCTGTCTCCTGTTACTCTTCTCCAGTATCCAGCCGGCCTAGCATGACCGCCACGCGATATGTCGCGGACGAGAGAAGACAAACTAAGATGTAAGATATCTCGTATTATATCTCGACATCGTCAATTTGGTAGAAAAGATATCTCGATCGACAAATATATCTTTTGGATATTAAAAGTCGAGTTTTAAGTGTAACTGTCATGTTAGACCCGGAAGAAATAAAGAGATAATCGATTAAAACACGAGAAAACGGTCGACAAAATTTTGTCGCGGTTGTCATGCTAGGCCCGCAGCTGTCACCTTTATTTCGTCTACAGGTTTGCCTTCCTCTACTTCTTTTTGAGTCTCTGGAATACTTAGCTATTTAATATTTATTTGAGTCAGCGTTTTAACATCTCTTGGAAGTGCTTCAACTTCAACTGACTGATTTTTGTTTATTTAAATAATTTAAAAATATATGTATACACGGTAAGTATATAAATTTAAACGGGAAATGATCATGAATCATTAATTTTACGAGCATATTAACTAAGCATTTCATGTTAAGACTCTTTATCTTTATTATCCTTGCGTGAGAATTTAAATTAATAGCTATATTAAGAATTATTAACAGTTATTTATATTAGTAAATGGCGAGATATTTAATGAAAAATGATAAATTAATCATGTTTTTGTATCTTGAATGTTTTTCATTTGAATGTATGACAATATTTTTATAATTTATTATAACCGAAATTAGTTCATATCAAGCTTGCACTTATGCGAGCTTATGCAAGATTAATGGATTATAAGTGAAAGGATTACGCTTTCCTTCCATTTTCCATATATATATACTTTTGAAGGTCAAAAATAAGATTTGTATTTTTGTATGTTTGTAACGAATAAACTCAAAAACTACTGGACCGATTTTAATATTTATTTAATCAATAGATAGCTACATTATCAGCGAGTAACATAATATGGTAATCATTTGCGTACTGTAACTGTTAGTAGTTATGGTGTCTATGGCCATCAACATAACTTTAACCAGAGTACTGTTGACGATGAGATACCCTAACACCGATATGAATCTAAATCGATTCGTTACGTTAACACATAACTTGAATCGGTGATACCCATAGATAATATTGGACTATTTCGGAAATATGCAAATCAGAAAATTTGAAATTCTAAAATGAAATCACATAAATTTAGAACCGACTCGACCGGTTATAAGATCAGAAAAAGATATTATAATATTATGAATGCAGGTGTCAAAAAATTTGGTCAAAATATTGTATTATCACGTCAATATGGATAACTGAGTCGTATCTCTTTGTGTTAGCGCAATTATTGATTTCGTATGCTTTCAATCCAATATTGCGACTTTGTCAGCATTAGTGACGCTTGTTGGTAGGATGATGTTGTTTCAACGTTAGTTTTTATTGCATCTTATTTCAAATTCGCTCCTTTGAACTGATTCGTAATGTGCTTTCTGTCATCGTGATGAATTCGTCGTTTTAAAACCTAATTTTGGTACTCATATATATCTGTTGTCAAGAGAAATATACTTATTATCATTAAACATAAAATGTGCAAGTATTGTAATGCCCTTAAGAAACATATTAGACAGTGAACTTCATAGATTGATTTCAAAGCTATATTGTGTTATTTTAAAGTAATCTCAATGTTAGTGGAGTAATAGTACCTATAATCAAATAGCACATTTTCTTTCAACCTGAGTGAATTTATTTTTTAAAAATTAATTATTTTCTTAATATATTATACATAGTTGAAGTATAAACAAATATAACTCTTTACTCAGATATTCCGACCCCAAAAAAAAAGGGAACAGGGCAAGAAGAAGAAATATTCTAACAAGATTTTATTATATTCAATTAGCGATTCCGTTAAAATGGTCCCGTTAAGAAAATATTCAATGATGAGATTATATAATCGTTATAATTTTACAAAGACAAATGGGGATGTTGACTATTTTTTGGAATTGCTTTTATTTTATAGATACATCCTTTCTAAACACGAAAAAAAAAATCTTATAAAAAAATATTACATATTTAATGCATATTTTAATAAAAAATATGTAAATAAAAATATTTTTCAAAGATTCCCGCTAAAACGCTCAAAACGTCACGTGACGTCACAGACCGATAAACAATCTCGCTCGCGTTCGATCAAAGTTAGATCTTAACAAATCTTTTCACTTCTCACGAATAAATTCAATAAAAATTCGGTCTGTGACGTCACGTGACAGTTTGGAGCGTTTTAGCGGGAATTTTTGAAAAGTATTTTTATTTACGTATTTTTTATTGAAATATGTAATATTTTTTGATAAGATTTTTTTTTCGTGTTTATAAAGGATGTATCTATAAAATAAAAGCAATTCCAAAAAATAGTCAACATCCCTATTGTTCGCAAAGCGAAATTGGCTTGTTATATCTCAACGTCTCCGATGACATGATAGCTGTTTATTGATGGCGTCCGTTTAAATTAACAGGCGTCTGTGTCAAATCGTAGTGTTCACTCCATTGAGCAGGACATAGTGATTTTCGCGATGTACGCGATAGGGCGTCTCGCGCTTTGATCGAACACATTACACAGGGATATTCATTACCGCTCGTGGGAAATTATTGGTGCAACAAAGTGGAGTTGAAGAGCCTTTTAATTTATGCAGCCTCATTGAACTAAGGGTAAGGCAATAACGGTGTAGCCAGGAGTTAATCATGCCATGGTACTCGTATAATTGGCGTCCGATTTGGTAACTAACCATCGGTTTTAGACAGGCAAACCGTGAAGTATATTCGTATTTCGATTGCAGTATTTCCGAATGCTTGAAGTAAAATAAAAATGGTCGACAGCGCATCACTTATGTTTTATGGCTGAGGCTGAGATCCCTACAATCTAGTGAGCCCTTATACCTTAATAATGAATACCTTTATAATGATAAACAAATACAATTTTCCCATAATTTTGTAATATATATTCTATACATGAATTCACATCATATAGTTAAGTAACTAGCGAATGACAAAAAAGTAGATACTATGTCAGATATCGGTAGCTTGGTGATAGGTTCATTAGCTGGTTAGAATATGGTTGAAACTTCAGACTTTAAATGAATAAAATAAATGTGGCTAGACGAAGTCAAAAAACATTTCAATTTTCAACAGAAAATAATAAAAATAAAAGTTTGAACCTGTGACCCACGGAATGTAAGATTAAATGTAATAACGGATCCGTCAATCCGTCATTGATAAAGTGTTGAATACACTTCTTCTATATAGTACAGAACTAAAATATGATAGCTTATACTTCAAAAATAGAAGACCTCTTGCTTATAAAATAATGATTTCCATACGTGCTTATTATAAATTTCATTTATATTAAATATTTTATACCGAATCACGAGTCAACTCTTTTTCGAACGAGCCTTCTAACTTTGTAACTCGTATATTATCTTCAGCATCTCTGTCATCGCTCAACCTTCCCGTAACTGTTGACGTACTATCGATATCCTTTTGACGAATTACCTCTTACCATTCTTTGATGGTCGCACGTTAATGCATTTTATCACAAAGTCTATCACCGCTATGACAAATTATTGAAATTGTTATGTCATTAAATGGAACATGATGAAGTTTATACAGTGAATTTTGTAAAAAGATAGGAATCTTTTTTTGGTCTTTCTATGGGTATTTTCAGGTGGATCAGAATTGGTTATAACTAATTTATTCTATTCTTTAAATTGCATAATAATCTATATGCAACATGAATATGTATATAAAAAAGAATATAATATATATATATATATAAGGAGGAAGACTGTCTTTTATTATAATCAAAAACCTCGTTACAATCGACAAAATGTCAATGAAAAAACAGTATATATATATATATATATATATATATGTATTATATATATATATTTATATTTTATAGGTATTATTTTTTTATAATAAAAAACTTTCTAATTCCTACACATTTCGTTATATCAAGTATATTATCATGCATCTCTATAACCACTGTTTTTTCATTGACATTTTGTCGATTGTAACGAGGTTTTTGATTATAATAAAAGACAGTCTTCCTCCTTAACAGTTGTTTTCAAACTTAAACGTTTTAATACGTCCTTAAAGGCGCTTCAAAGAAATGGCTTCTGGTCTAAACTTTATGAGCGATGCAAGTACAATAATAAAACAATTTATATCGAGTTAATTGGCCATTTTACCGTCACGGCCCTCCTCAGTACTTTGTTACGATTATCAGTCGAATGTTATTCGGAGCAATCGATATAAAAACATTGTTGTGATAAACTTCAGCTCGATTATACTGCAATTTACCCGAGATGGAAAAGAGGTTCTATAAATATTTATTGTTCTTTATACTCGATGAAATTATACGGTGGGCTGCGAAAGTTTTTACATATCGTTGGATTACAATAGCGCATCTTGGTGTTATAAATTGACATTAAACTATGTAATTCATTACTTATTACTGTGATGCTTTTTAAATTGGAGAACTATCTGCTAGAACATGAATTCTGCATTTCTGCAATATAATTTTTAAGGAAATTACCGATATTTTTACCTAATGTGCTCCGACATTTCGATCTCTACTTTATATAGTCGAGACAAAAGGTTCGTCATAAGATTACTTAAAACATTTATTAAATGTAGAGCACGGGCGCAGCTTATGGCTAATTACACTTGCCGTAAGATTTATAGATGCTATCAATAGGCATATTTGTGGCGCCTGTATATCTATACTAATATTACAAAGAGAAAGATTAGTTTGTTTGTTTGCTACGATGTAACTCGAAAACTACGCGACTGATTTTAAAAAAAAATTTAACAATAGAAAGCTACATTATCAGTGAGTTACATAGGCTATATGTTTTTTGTGTATAGTACACCTTCATTGCACCCCTGTGAAGCCGGGGCGTGTTACTATTTATCTATATATGTATATATAAGCAACTTTTTTTTTCTTTGTTATCGATAAACTTGAAAACTATTGGACCGATCGGCATGATACCATGACCATTCGACGCGGAATTAATTGTAGAAGGTTTTAGGCTATTCATTTTTTGAATTCCATCAACCCTTTACCATTTTTTTTCAAATTTATGTGGATAGTTCATATTCGTCTATCCTTTACAATTCGCCTAGCGAAGCGGGCGGGCGGGGACGGCTAGTGCTATATAAACTGAACTAAGGACTGAGGGAGAAACAATTGACGAGCATGAGTGACTAGTGTGTTAACATTAATAGTTTGTGGCGAAGACAACGTTTTTTGCCAACCTCTTTTATATATAGTACATATTAGGAAGATAGTAATTTAGAAGACGTGACAGCACAATTTTGGTAACACTAACGCAAGAAACATATTATATTCCAAAAATGTACATTGTCTTATATTGTGAATACTTGAATTAATCGTACAAAGAGAGATATTTTTGAATGGTTGAATCTATAGCTACGATGTTCCTGTTACCGTCACTAAGGAACAGGGACGTCAATTCGAATCCACTGTGTCTCAGCGTCTAACAAAGTTTCAGGGCAACTGATCACGACAAGTTTTATTCGCTGATCAGTGTATCTGTGTATATGATTCATGATTCTCCATTTTTCTTAAAATGTCATCAAAAAATCATCTTACATCCACATCTTTTGCTTGTCTGATTATACAATATAAATAGTTTATCTATCTTCAATAAAATATCGTGTTAAGTATCGATTAAAGAATTCTTTACACCGTACAATATCGCTGTTCCCACAATAAAAACTTTAACACGTATAATATCTATCATTTAAATTATGTTAGAAAACGGCGATGAAACAAAATATAATCGTCTAATAAATGTTCACATCCCACGCAATGTATAATATTTGTTACGGTAAAGTAACTGGCAGTAATTCAAATAATCACGGTTTCTGATTTGAACGAGTTCTTTGAATACTTATAGTTGTAGCGTTATCTGTTTCTGTATACTTGAAATCTGGAGATACTATGAGGATATATACTGTGGTAAAGTTAGAACTGACGGGCGGTCAGCCCACCCATAGGTTTAGGACATCACTAAGAATAGAATTAATGCATTGTTGTAACAAGATACTGTAATTATGAATCTCACCAAAAACTACGTGAAAATGTTTTTGGTGAGATATCATTTCTTTTTGTAGGTTTCATATTTATCATAGTTTTTATAAAACTGTTTATTTTTTATTTTATTTTTTAGGTTCTAAACACCTTTTTTATGTTCCTAGCTTGAAAATTAGCAAAGCTGATGATCATCAATCAGTGAGTGAGTGACGAAATATGGGTATTTTAGATGTCAATAATTATTAAATTTATACAAAGTATAATATATAAATATATATATTTGCCATGTACTTAACCATTACATAAGTACTCTATTGATGTCATATCCTGATAATTTGGACTTTCTAGCACTGTCCAGACCGAAATATAAGGGTACAAAAATACGACGAAAAGCTTCGATATAAGGTAGGTGCCCTGCGCTTCCGTTGTTTCGTCTTGGCGGCTAAGTAGATCTAGTTAGTTTTTAGGGGAAAAATGAAATGCAAATGAAATCATAAGAAGCCGTAATTTTGTATTCAATATAATGACTTATGTAACGAACGAAAAGGCGGGTAACAGCCTAGTCTAATTTAAATTAGGTATATTATAATAAGTAGCATCTACGATAACATACAATGAAAACAGCCTTGTGAAGTATTTCTTGCCTTTTAGGCTTATCTTTTGCGTTGAGCCCAATTTGCTAGACGTCAAGTTTGAAATTCTACTGACACTTGTTATTACCGTCCGGACTATTTACAACAAATTTCCAAAACTAAAATATTTTAAATATGATAATAAACATATTTGTATAAGTACCTAATGCTTATGAAACGAACTTTGCCCATATTTTCCCTACATTAAGGACATTGCTACATACATAATATATTTCACGTCCTTTGCCCATTGGTGTAGGGAGAGATTTCCATATGATTAGATTCTGAAACGAATTTTCTTGATTTTCTGAAACGTCCTATACGGAAATTAAAAATTGTTTTTCAAATGTTTTCAAGAAAATATTGTTCCACGATCCGTGAAAAAATGTCATATTGCGATCAAATTTGTTCTTCCGAAAGTCCTGTCAACATTTTATAAAATCTTAAAAGCAAATAGATATAATATTTAAATTGCAAACAATATCGAATATACAGCGTATACAGGCCGCACCTAGTATATTGTTAGTGCGACAAAATTTGCATGCACTCGTTAACGCAGAGGTTTGAATGACAAACGTCGACAAAGCTGATCGTCCGCCAGTCAATCTTTACTTTCCAGAACCTTACGAGCACTAGAAACGCTAAGTTCAGGTGCGTTTATACTGGTAAAAAGTGGCATATACTACTTATATAGGTACATACTGGATTTCAGAATGCTCGAAGTCATAAGTATGTCGACCTACCATCAAGTGAACATCACGCTCGTCTGTCGATATTTAACATGAAAAAATAAAGATACAAGAATATATTATATACTGATTAATGTTGCCAGTTTTCTAAAGTTAGTGAGAGGTACCACTCGAAATGCTTTGAAACAATTACGTACCGTTTTCAATACATATCTGAATAGCTTACTCGTGCCCACTGGGCGAAATAGCTTTCAGATAGCAGGCATTTTTCCGACTTACTTGATACTCATCGTTATATTTTAACCAATTATCTCTTACCATCACGTCAGCTACTTGGCCTATTCTAAAATCAGTGGATTGTAACAATGTAGTATGGCATAAAAATATTCCTTATTCCATTTTCAAAATCTATGAATGCCTTATGAAACTCCCTTAGTATCCTTTGCAGGTTAAGACGCTGGATAAATAATAATCGCCTTATTTAGCAATAATTGCTAAGTTAACACGTACGTTCTGAATTGAAACAAACATCTTATTAGCGTATGGAATGTGTTTCAATCACACCTGACAGTGCGAAGTTTTTATCTATGTGTGCTCATCTATTTTACATTAATATATTAGTGATATTCTCGGAGATTTTAATATAAGTTTCATCATACCATTTCTTCTGGGTTTAAGAACAAGAGCGATAATTTTTTTGAGCGTTTGCAGGTTAAAACCCTTACAAAATCTTTGGCAGCTTTCATAAGGGCCAGGCTGGTCATATACTGGGTGGCTTACGATATTCTGTAGAATTGATATTCCTCCCACCCGTTTAATTTAGGGCACAGACTCAGGGAATATTTTTCTATAATAAAATATAAACATGTCATCCCGGCAAGACTAGAAGAAAAAACAAAGATTTCATAAAAATGATATCCGGATATAAGACTACGATACTAACATTTGGAACCGCCACTGTTTAACCCTGTTACACGACCATGTACTAGAAATTTAAATATAATATTCTAATGCCTTGTAGTTATAGTTAATCGTCTAATTACACTCTTATTTTGTACCACTATACATAGTATATTAGCTCGTAACATTAATAAACGATGCTACATGTTCTTATGAGTTTAACTTTCATTTAATGGAGTAACTAAAATGTAATGATACGTAGTATTTATGTCACAAAACTCAGCCATGGGCGGCAAAAAGCGATTTAGTGAGTTTAATATAAACGATTTCCATACAGTAATTACGAGATGCCACCTGTCACTTTTCGATCATAAATAAGATTTATGTAAATAAATCAATCAAATGCAGAAGCGGAAAGTTTCGCAGTTAAATATATTTAATTGGTGCTCTCGTATTGCGTATCGAATCGATTTTCAATTCGTTCGAGCAGTTTTCATTTCGATAGTATCAATCGGGCAATCAAGAGGTTTGATTGAATGTAATGTCATTTACGACTCGTTATCCACGCTTGAGGCGCGAAACTGTCTGGACGATGCATCGACACTCAATAAACATTTCATTGCTCACTCGTTCAGAGCTCATTCGCTCCTTTGTAGTTCGTTCTCTATTAGGATCGCTAGTTTGGTTTTTATTTCGATTATTTCAGAAAACATCAGCTCAAATATTTAATGTCAAGATACATGATTTCTTGATTTGAAGCTTATTATTTATTCAAGAAAATATTATTTTAGCTTCTCCAAATATTTCTTACAAGAAGTGCATCCAACATAATAATTGTTTATGTTTTGATGAAGTTAGCTATATTTCTTTTTATTACAGTATTTAACTACTTTATGCCTTCGATTTCACCCTCGAGTCTTGTACTAAAAACAGTCTGTTCTTGACTAATATTAGGAATAAATCGCGTATAAATGTATAAATAATAATCGTGTTAACAAAAGATGCACCTTTAACAAGCAGTGGAACTATAAACGGTTTCTTATTCCTATTATTTAAATGTAGGTAACCAAGAAAACGAAAATGTCGAAAAAGTTTCAAAAAACCAAATCAATTATTCGTTTCGGTAAATGAAGACGGTGAAAGGTTAGTGCTGAGTTTTATTATCCAATTTAATCGGCAACTTTTATAGGCAGATCTCAGAATGTAACAATCACATACTCTAAATTAAATTAAAATGCGCTTCAGAGCTTGCACTTTCTTAATACTACGATAATGACATTTGAAATCAAAATTGAACGCACAATATTATAATTTTCGCATTTACATTTAAATTCTAACAATCTCGAATATTCATTCAGAATATTTGTAGCACCTCTTATAAAATAAAACAGGATAGTTTTTTAATAAAATTTTACACTCATTAGTTCTACAGAATGTTTGTTTAGTTTTTATAATAGACGGCGCCGAAGCTCACCTAAAACTAACAAAATTAGTCACAGTCATAATATCATTTGGGTTTATTGGTTCACACAGGCACCGACTGCACTTATCGAATGGTAATTTCATGTTTAATTATGTATCAGTAGCGGCCATTCCAACAGAGTACGATGGTGACAAGATGAATTCGTGTAATTAAGGATCGGTTAAGATGCGACACCCGACCTGATGTAGCTTCTTTCTTCGTCTTCGACATGTGAATAAGTGAGTATTGATTGCAATTTTAATGGGCGCTAATGGGCGGAACAATAATGAACTTGTCGCCGTTGTAGATGTTATCATTTCTATGAGCTGATAAGAGGTTGATTGCCGGCAGTTTCAAAGGCAAATTGCAGACAGTGCAGTGATAGTGCAATACGGTGGTCCGGCGCAGTACACGGCGGGTGATACGAGTGAATAATAGATAAGGATTTGTACTTATTCGTAGGTCTTGTCAAACATTTAAAAGAGGCGGTATCAGTTTTTACTAAGTAATGTTATTGCTTTTATTTGTTTATTTTGGAAATAAAGTAAAGGACACTTCTTTCTTTTACATTTGCTGCTCTAAAACTAGGGTTAAGTAAAAACTTTATTTGTGACATATAACGCTTTGTATTACAGGTAACTATTTCATATCGTAATTATGCATCAACATTCTCGATATTTACGAAAGATGTTTTTCCGGAAGTGGACATTATTTAACCCTTGTCGAACATGAGGAAGTAATCACAGTTGGGGCTATGCGTGGGAATTTATTATACGGATAACGCTATTTACCCTTGCACTGTGTAATGAGGGGTATATTAGTGTTTTGACAGGAATTGTCGCGAACTAATCTATCTTTATCTGATTTTAAACGTTTCGAACATTTTATTTTCACATTTTTTTGCATAATTATTATTAAATACAGGCACAGCTTTACCTTATGCATTATCGATCTTGTCGCTAAACTTCAGTGTGATGCAGATAGTATTTCGTACATAATAGGTTATTGCTCTATATACATTTATGTAGGTATCAAATCTTTATAGAAATTAACAAAAAAATATGATTTATTAGAAAAGTATATTTTACAGAATTGTGATACATATATATTATTGCTAATGGAATTTTATAACAGTACAACTGCTTCAGTTTATAAATCATGGTAGAAATTAATTGTTATTGTGGGAAAATGTCAACAAAGCCAAGTGTGAAAGGGTGATCTTGATTGTCACCACAAAATAGCGTTATTTAATGACTGCAGGAACTACGTTACTGCTACTAATTGTGTATAAAATAAGGTAGAGTCCTAGGTAAGGTAGCTCCAGCTTTAGTTTTTTGATGTCGCGTCACCGTGATTTTTTGTTTTTTTTAACTATTTTGCATTAAAATTGTTATGACTGCGTGCATTTAATATGCAATAAACGTACTGGCTTCCAAGAGATTATGCTCCAATCTTAAAGGCTGGTGATTACATACTATCAAGAGCTTGTATCTTGTTAGCAACTCTTATTTAAAAAGGAAGTTATGAGCTAGCTATATGAAAGTAATATTTACACGCACGGAGGTAATCGAAATTGTAATTGTAATCTGTACCATCAAAGATAGTGCATTCATGTTCCCACAATCGAACAATATCATTTCATTATGAGATACATGTAGGGACTTCGAATTATTCTAATTAGTCGGTACATTTCCAATTAGTACGATGCTGTATCGGATACGCGCTCATCGCATACGGTGGTTAACATAAATTGCAAAGATAACATTTAAATCTTTTAATGAACTTAACGAGGTTTATAAATTGTAATCTCTCCGTTTTCGGTTCGAGTGTTTGTTTCTCGCATTTCCTTATAAGCGGTGAAATTAGCGTTGGCCAATCTATTTAGACTCCCGTGTCTAAAGTAGAATTCGCTTTAAAAATCTATGGTCATTATTGTTTGTCTTTTTAAGGGTAGAAGGGATAGGTTATGTATGTGTTATACTCAAGCTTGGACACAATTAAAAGGTGTCTTTATATTCAGTTAGCGATATTATAGTAATTAAAATGCTGTAGATATATATTGTATAGCCAAATTTATTTTTCACAAAATTAAATATGTATACAATATTCTTAAAGTAGTTTTTTATTTTATTTACGAGAAATGGGTTAAAGAGTAGATACGAAGTAAGAAGACAGTCGTTTAGGAGATTTTGTCTGAACTTTTTGAGACTGATATGAGACAAGTAAATCTATACTATTCTTCTCTGAAATTGTTAAAAAAGCGTAATTACTACTCGTACCTAACTTTCAAACACAGATCTATCTATCCTGCCATTGGTTTGTAATCTACTTACGTTTTTGACTATACAAAAAGTTCTCTTTCATAGATTTTACTCCATCGCATTAGAGCAGGATATAATTTATGAATCTAAACTCAATCTGGATGTTATCAATGTTGAATCGAACCAGTTTTGTTTCGACTCGCATTTCTGATCCGTCGCGTCGGGGTACAATAATAAGCCTAATGATAGCTTAAGGGAAAAGGTGTTAAGCGTTTATTGAAATACGTCAAAAATTAAATTAATAGCTTTTTAACAAGCCGACGACGGCTGGTTTGAAAAATTTCTAAGTTTTTTCCTTACCCATGAAATATCTTCACTCGATAATGATGTAACGGGAATACAAGTAAGTTCAAGAAAATTATACCCATTACGAATTTTTTCACAGAATTTTTGTAGATAGAGAGATAGTGCAGACATTGACAACTTTGTGAATTCGTTTGTGAGATGAATTTAAAGAATAATAATAATAATGTAATCTTAAAATAATGACGACTGAAGAAACAGATTATCAACAAAGTTTAGCATCAAAGCACTTTTTCATTTGTTATTTTATGGTTAATTTTGACAAGAAAACTTTAAAGAAAATACATATATAATTTAAATAAAATAATAAAATCTTTGTAATAGGAAAGATAGAGCGTCAGAATTGTTCATAATACCTAATTAAATATACCTTTAATCATTTAATTACTGTAAAATTTAATACAAAAATGATAAAGAACCGTTAATTTTTAACGCGCTCGTAGCATTTCAGCATTCGAAGTAAATTGACCTCTACGATATACCTCAATAATAATTGAAAAGTAAAGCGCTGTCCCTTTTTTATGCGTCATTAACGACATCGCATGGCTGGCACGAGCGGTTGCCAATTTCATAAGCAATTTTGCGAGCAGGAAGCCGCGCGACAGGCTGATTTTAATAATAAATCGATTACTTTAGGCCCTACGCAAACGTAGACACTTTTTGCTCGCGATTTCAACCTGTTGCAAACATTTCGTTGCAGTGGCCACTCGGACTCTGGCTAAACTTGTAAGAGTATCTTTTTATTCTTATAATTTGTATTTTATTGACGTTTTATAAAATTATAGATTTTCTGTCTGATTTTGCAGAGAATAATTTTGAGAAATATCAGACTTGAGTATGTACTATAGATGTTAAACATACATACAGTGGTATGTTAAATGTTTTACAACTAATACAGAACTATTGACATCTTAGGCTTGTTGATCGATTTAAAAAAAAAGAGCTTTAAAATTTGATTATAATTATTTAACTATTGTTATTCCTGTTCCTGCTTGATCTTCTCCCGCTTGTTACTAGAATACCAGTGTACCGCACTGGCTAAAGAGAGCTGAATCGCTTTTTAAGCATACAGCTTTATTTTTATTTGTATCATGTTGTGAATAGTTTTTACAAGATCTTTCAAACTTTTTTTTCTTTGTTTGCTAGTTAGAATACTTTTTGGTCATAGAGCAACACGGGCCACCGGCGAACCGGAGGGGAGTAGCCATAGCGTTCGTTACCGATACCAAACAATCTGTCATTTTTTGCGGGGGGAAACCTGCGCTATGTGTGCGTACTCAAGTTCGCACACACAAGCAATCGTCTGTCACTACGAAACTCACACCGTGACAATTAAAAAATACACTAACAATTTCACACACACATTTAAACATTCCGTGTCATAACAGTATAATTAAATGACGCAACTACACTGACAAGTCCTTTTAGCCGTAGTTGCAACAACTGTCGATACGCAGTATCGATAATTTCAAGAACTGGGTTAGGGAAATTAGGTTTATAAGTTCGACTTAATTTATTTATTTTAAAGATGGAGTTAATTTATTACGTACTACAATAATACAAATGAACTTGTCGGGTAATGCGCACGTAGCAGGTCACGGAGAGTGGACCATGAGTTGGTATAGGTATAATAAAATCTTAGAAATAATTTGAAAAATACTTCGTAATTACAAAATATGTTTATTCCATGTATCCCTTAACGATTACAAACAACTTTGGGCCCCCAATGTAACAATATGAAATTGGTGTGAATTAATAGATTGAGATTTAACAGTCCTTCGTTGAAAATTCTATTAGTTTTGACAATCTGAGAGCCGAGTTATTAGAGTTTTAAGTAGTAAACTGTAAAAGTAAGGTTATGTTACAATCAATAATTGACATATATATCATAAATCTGTGATCAATGATATTTGTAGTTGTCAAATCGTAACAATTCCTAAATGACGACAATCGGGAAAGCACTCAGACTCAAAACGTAGAAAACACGAAACGAATTAGCACAGAGTAAACAACTGTCATGCGGCATGCCAACGACAGACTAAAATAAAAGATCGATTTTAATCGATAAAAAATCGATAATTATGTATATTAATTTTCTTTAATTAATAATTTATATTTTATTTAATAACATAACAGTAATTATATGCAATATATTGTATTTAAAGTGCATTTAATTACTTTTGAGTTAATTACCTTGTCCAAAGGTTTTTTTTTGTGATTGTGTAATCGATTCAATTAATCGAGAATCTCAGGAAAACTATATTTCTCATATTTCCCCTCTCCCAGATTGAGAATTGAGCTGATTTTTTATAATATAAGATTAAAAATATGTAATTTTTCTAGATCATATCGCAATTATTAAATTTGGGTTACACAATTTTCCATATCCTTTGGATTTTTAGGAAATAAAAAAAACATTATGGTTGAAGTTTACACTAAGTGATTTTAATAAATGTGCTAACGCGCGTAAGTATTATATTATATTTTAACAATATAACTATATTATCACAATATAATATTTGAATCAGAAAATTTAATCTCAAAACTGTCTCTGTAAGAAGACTCCTTTGCCATTTTTTTCGATAACTTAAAACAATCCGACAACAACACTATCGCTCGGTGACAGCGACTTCTCGGAAATAAACTCGGATCAGTCGCTCGACAGATCCGTGTATTGTATGAGGGCTCATACAATACGCGGATCTGTCGAGCGACTGTGTTGGTAAAAAAATCCGAAACAACACGACTGATAATATTGTAATTTTTTAAGTTTTAAAGAAGTAAATAGTAATAATATGATTAAAAAATACCTACATATGAAAGGTAACGCTATCTTTTTGTAAATTTGACGTGGCAGATATTTTTTGGCAACTAGAAACACAAACAATTCGGCATTTTTTTAGGAGGTCGATTCAGTCGCGCATCTGGATTTAGTCTAGTGAAAAGTGCGGCTACAACTAGTTTTATTATACGCTTAGGACCATTTGGACTTGTACTTTGACAGAGGGGAACGCCTGCGTATGGCTACTCCCCTCCGGTTCGCCGGTGGCCCGTGTTGCTCTATGTTTTTGGTGTTAGAATTGGAGTTATAAATTCTAATGTGCAATGTTTTAATAAATATTTTTATTCAAACGAAAAAGATAATCACCTATTAAATTACCAGCTGTTGTAAAAAAATATAGCAGTATCTACGTTTAGTAAATGCCTAATATTCATTGCAGGCAGCGCGTTTGTTTGGTGCTAGCCTGAAAAATGTTGCCTCAAAAGGTCTCTGGGCGGAGTACAACGGTTCCTGATGGATTTTTATAGCAGTTGCGGGAACCATCGTTTAAGAGCTATTATCTTATGCACTTCGATTAAGTGTTTTAGCTTAATTGCATATGGCCATGTTAGTTTTATGCGCTTTTTTAGTACGTAGAATCTGTTTTAGGACCACACATAAATTGCTAAGAAAAATAATGTAATAAATAGAAGCTTAATTCACATTAAAATAACATTAAGTAAGTTTAATAATTAAGTTTATTATACTAAAGAGTGATTTTAGGTTTTAATGGCATAATAATAAACATAAAAATAAGATATATTATATACACTAAACATAGCAATATAACACTTAATTTATTTAACTATTTCACTTTTTTAAATTTCTACAATTTAAAAATATTCTCTAGTCACTATATTTAGCTTTTAGAGAATATTCTCCAATCGAATGTCGTAGCGGTTCGGAGCATCATTTTAAAACTGCTTTTGGAAGGCCTACAAGTTGACCGAATTATTACGTATACCGCACGTGTTACACATGCATAACCAATAGCTCTACCCAAGATTTGTCATTAGAAATCTGACTAGTTTAGCAAGAATGTATCGACTGAAGGCTTCGGGTCGCACGTGCCGCGTTTGAGCGCAGATGTATCATGACACCTGCTTTGACGTCTTAAGTCCCTTTTCTTACCGAGAAATAACTATATTTCCATCTCTTTCTTTATAAACATAAGTATTTTATAGTGTTTAAAGGAAAATCGAAGAATATGTCAATTTTAATATTACATTGGCATTACGAGTACAAAACGTTCGAGGTCGTCTAAGAATATTTACAAAATTTTATCTAATAACAAGGTTTGCCCTTTCTATTTATTTGGAAGGAAAGGCCAATTCCCCGAGGATAAAAATTGTGCCTATGTAAATTGTAAGGAATTTTCTCGTAATGAAATTTCATCAGAAATTGTTTCATTGATCATGATTCATGAATACGTAACAGATAAATGAACAGAGTTAATAACGTGTCTGTTTTGAGGCCCCACTTTTATATTTTATATGGTTATATTGGCGTAAAAGTAATACAATTTTTTTTATGTTAGATATCGATAGATGAGCATGAGGTTCACTATTTCGAACTATTTTTTACTTCTAGCATTCGGAAATCTATGGATTACCGAAACGCGTAATATGCTCTTCACGGTTTTCCATCTATGAACGGTCGTAATTTCGATATTCCTGCCACCCGGTCAACGCCCGAAATTACTAGACGTGGGGAAGACGTGCTAACATTAAAATTATAAACATGTCATCCCGGTGGGATTCGAACCCATGACCCATCGATGATCGATGCACACGCCATGTCAACCGAATGCGCCGACGACCCCGTCAAAATGATATAAGTGATAAAATGATTACCCTTATAGATTTTTTTTATACTAGAGATATTGGTAAAAATATTATATCGGAAGACAATGACCTACATATGTGTGAGTCTACACTTGGCGAAAATGAATACGATCCTCAGTGAGTTTGTATAATTCACAAGATACCACATTATCATGAGTACTGAACAAAAACCATCGACGCTCAAGTCCAAACTTGATCGCAAATATTTACATTCAAAATATCCATATCCCGACCAGAAGCGCTGCATTTTATATTATGTGACCTGTATCTTAATGATAGGTATGTTCTAAAATAGTTCGCAGTATTCATTAGTATTCTTCACGCGAACCATACCTGCAGTCTATGGGCATGTTTAATGCGCAGCCAGCGACGTGTTTGGGGACTCGTTCTAGGTTTTAACTATACTTGGAGATATTTTCACCACCATCATTTAGAGATTGTCATCCATTCAGTTCCACTATTGTTCACGTTTATTAACTACGATACAAAAAGGCATTCCTTTTTTGACTTAGCTACATTTTTATTGATATAATATTTGTATCGATGTTTTTAAATTTATATGCTTTTGAAGATGAGTAATATTCTAAATAAATTTCCAGGAAAAATTCATTAAAATAGGTCGGCAGTGCATCGTTGATTTATTTTCTATGACTGATGTATAATCAACTATCAAGTGAGGCTTATGTAGTACATGGTTATCTAACTTCATTATTTAAAAAGAAATGACAATGAAAGTTTAGTATTGAATCTATTTAAGTAATCTGTTGAAGAGAAAATAACATAAGGTTTTGCTAGCGACTTAGCTTACATAGAAAATGGGGATCCGGAGCAAACGTAGCCTAGTACTTTACGTAGTTTTTGACGGGTTGGGTTCGAATCTCACCGGGAGCACATGCTTATAATTTTCTGTAAGCATGTTTTCCCCACGTCTGATAACTTCGGACATTGATCGGGTGGGAGGAATATCTAAATTCCGACCGGGTAACGAACCACCGTGAAGTGCATATTGCGCGTTTCGGTTTCAGTCTATGGATTTCCGAATGCTCGAAGAAAAATTAGGTCGACAGCGCATCATTGACTGATGTTCTGTGGATGAGGTATCACCTACCATCAAATGAACCTCATGCTCGTCTGTCGATATCTGACATAAAAAAAAACCTAACATAGCGTATAACCTCGGAATTCAGACTAACTTCACATCAAATTTTACCAAAATCAGTTCAGTGGTTAGCCATGCAAACTTAAGTTATAGATATTGTAACTTTTGCATCAATAATATGAATATGGATTAAGCTATCATTAATTTTACATAGATTGAAAATACCCTATCCTATCAAATTATCTCCACTCACGAGGGGATGATTACAAAACATTTCAAGAGAATGATTAGATGTTGATTAATGACTTCAGTATTGACAACAGCTCAGCGTGGGATGTCTCTTGCTGTGAAAATTAGGCATACCTTGGAGGTAACGGGAGCTTTCGTACAAGAAGCCGATTCGCTTTACAACTGCTTAATTACAACAATTTTGTTATCGAACCGCATAATTCCATACTAAAGTATTTATATCGACTTTTATATGGGTAATATATATATAATACTAGCAAAACGACCCGGCTTCGCACAGGTGCATTGTTGCTAAATTTTTTTTTTCCGTAAAATATATTTTTTTTAATAAAAAGTATCCTATGTCCTCTCTAATACCTCTAAGAATATGTGTACAAAGTTTCATGATAATCAGTTAAGTAGTTTTGGCGTGAAAGTGTACCAAACAAACTTACATTCACATTTATAATATTGGTAGGGTAACTTTTACGTCAATTCAACAGACAAATTATTTGTTTCCCGGACTCTGAACCCGAGAGCTCTTCGTTTGATGCTATACCTAATGCGACACGGTCGCGATTCTATACATACGATTAAAAAAGAATCTTAAAGATCGTTTCATTACTTATATAGCCTACATATAATATACCTGCTAAATATTAGAAACAGAAAAAATATTGCAAACAGTGCAACTATACAAACAAATAGTAACATAATAATCAATGTAGGTACCTAATTTCTTGTTTGACTTAAGACACTTTACATAAAAAAGTATAATTTTAGTTGAAAAATTTAAATAGAGTACATGAATAACTTGCGAAATCGTCAATCTGTCATTTATATGTACTTTATGTTAGATATCGACACACAAAGTTCACTTGATGGTAGGTATCTCATCCACATAACATCAGTTAATTATGACTTTTAACTGATTTTCCAAACAACTGATAAATATAGAACTTTTTTGTAGCCTAGTAGCTAGTTAATTGGAGGCTTGCTGGCATTGCTGCCATCAGCATCAATAGGTACTACAGCGTCTTTAAGCCAGTCTTAACAATACTCTGATGGTCTACCATCTTAATAACAAGCCGAGTTCCTACGTCGAGCGGTAAATGGAGATAGCCATTGGATATAATATTGTCTTTTATTAATGAGAATATCACATCTATATATATAAAAGAGATTTCCACCTATATAGTCACTCATCACGATATCTCTGGAACCATAAGGCGTAGCGACTTGAAATATGGTAGGAATATTCCTTTCGCCGAGTAGAGGTCAGCTAAGAACGGATTTTACGAAATTCAACCCACAAGGGGGGTTGCGGGGGCAATTGCTAGTATTTAAATAAAATAGCAAAGCAATCGAAACGTGCAAGCAAACTGAAAGCTGTCAGATATTTGATGTATTTTTTATATATTATGGCAATATTGACTAACAGTGAACCTACTCTTGTATTTTCAATATAGTTGACCTATTGTTTTAGCGATTATTAATTATTTATAATATAAGTAATAAATCGAGTTTTAATCCGGTAAAAGTTATTTTATTTAAAAGCCATTGAATTGTAATAAATGTGTGCGTGTATAATGTATATAATAATTAAACTTTAAATTCTATGATCTTCCGATGTTATTCTTCATATATAAATTGATCCATTTTTTATCACGACAGTACCTAATTATTAGATCGTGGGTTTATAGCATGAAAATCCTTAATTAAAATCTAATATAAAACTATTCTTCGTGGTTAACGCCTTTTTGTTAAAGGATATGGCCGCTCATCAATTTAATAACTTCATCTTTAGCTCACAATAATCTATTTTTTAATAGTCTGTAGTAGTTAATTAGTTTTTATAACGATATATAATTATAATGACAAGATATTATTTACTTTCTTCTGTGTTTATTGTTGATAGTAATTATAATTATTCTGTTAAAAATACAATACATATTCTTTGACTGAGGAAAAATAAAAAGAGAGAAGTGGTTATAGTACCTAGTAGAGATGGAAAATACGTGAGTTGGATATTGCGCGTTTCAAATTCAGACTATTAGGGATTTAACGGAAGTTGTTTTACCGGAACCGAATTCGGAATTGGAGTTTTTAAATTTGGTTTATCGGAATCGGAACCGAAACCGGAAGCGAAGGCAGACATAAAAGAGAGATGGGTAATAATAAAAAATTACAAACATTATTTTCAGTTTCATTCATATCAGTTCCAAAAAGTAAATAAACTAATTTTCTTAATTTTTTTCACAGAAGTTAATTAAATAAAATGGCGCTGATCGCAGCCAGTGCTTCGACCTCCGATTATATACATATATTATATACATACATATATTAGGTAGCAGTGCCGGTGTTAGGGCCACTGACACAAGAATATTGTGGCGCCCACTTTAGGTATTCAATAACGAACGTTAATTTTCTGTTTAATTTTTTTATACACGGCTTATATTAGAAAAATCTATGACGCATGACGAAGAAAAAAGTCAAATAATAAGAAAGGAAAGCCAAAAAAGAAGAAAATATGTCTATTTGGTCAAAACATTTGCTTATCCCTTTTTGGTTGTTTTTATATACATATAAGTATACTAATATTATAAAGAGGAAAGATTTGTATTTTTGTATGTTATTAATAAATTCAAAAACTACTGGACCGATTTTGAAAATTCTTTCACCAATAGAAAGCTACATTATCATCGAGTAACATGTATGTTTTGTGTATAGTACATCTACATTTCACCCGTGTGAAGCCGGGGCGCGTTGCTAATGCTTTATAAGACCCAAGAATCTTATCAAATAATTCAAAATATTCATTTATTTGAACAATTTATTATTATATTCATTAAGACGTTGAATGACTTTTTAAAGTTATCGTTTAGAAATTAAACAAGAAACCAGCAACTCAAAGGTTACCCCTATTTTATTGAATGTATCATAAAGTTACAGAGTGACGTAGAATACCTGCAAGACCACCGCGCGAGGGTCTCAGGGAAATTCGCTGAGACGTTACAATTTAATTAAGGGCAGGATTCTAATTAATGCTTCCTTTGCAGGTCGGCTTGTGGAGCATGTATTTACGTGCGACCGAACAACAATTTGTTTGAGTTAAAGGGACAAATCAATTGGAAACGAGGTGTCAGAGCATGAACGGTTCGATTGTTTTGTGAATAGATTTTAGATAAATCTTCTGAAGAATACTTAGAAGTTCATGAGAAAGTTTTTATAAGACATTAATTTGTCAGCGCTTCTTCTCATATTGATTATATAATAATCCCAAAAATCTTAACGCTTAAAACATGAATTGTCGATCGCGATTCAATAGGAACCTAATCTTAAAGTTAACTAAATCAGCTGCTAAATTTAAGGCGTATTGCCAAATACTTGAAGGCTAATAATCTCTTTCAAAATAGCTGTCAATATCATTAAAGTATATTGAACAGATGTGGACAGACAGTAACACTTCATGAAGCTCTTAGTTTGAATAGTATTCCAATGAGAATATATTTTGGCGTCCTTCGTAATTATAGATACTATTTATTTTAAACCAAAACAATACACCGCCTTTCATTAAAGGCTTTCCAGGAAATGATTTGAATGTCGCCGTCTATAAAACATTTTCTCAGCCATTTACAAGGGATACAGAATAAATGATCGAAATTTTATCAACAAAAAGATCTCCCGAGCCACCGTGTAAGTGATGTCTTAATAATGACACGAGGTAAAATATCAAAAGGTTCATCTCGATACATATACCATTCCCAACATGACGACAAAGGAACACTGTCCCAAGTATTTTGTCACTGTTAAACTGATTCAATCGGTTATGTGGCCTACGTTTCATAAAAACTATCTAAAAAACGAAACAAGATACTCGAAAGGATTGTTACAAATTTCATTAAAGGTATGTGCCTATTGTGGGATCGATAAAAAATAAGGACGGCAAGCCGATTTAATTCCTATCATTTTAACTAAACCAGTCCTGTAATGCACGACATGTCAGGATAGATAATAAAAAATACTTATTAGACTACCGAATCAAAATCCCTTCTATAACAGAGAAAAATAAAAACAAAATACATTTCATAATAACATGTAATTTGAAATAATTCAAATAAGACATCAAATCAATTGTTTCGTTGAAAGGGGTTTGTTTTTATATGAATCAATCATATTGTTAGTTTTAATTGAACCTATATTAGCAGGTGCGTGTAACGTATAGTGTATGAGACACCTGTACCTATATATTTTTATTCCATACAAATCAAAAAGCCAGTGTGAACATCGCAATTTCAGTAAAGAACAAGTAACGAGACATTAATTAAATTTCGCATTAAGTTAAAGTGTAGAAACGAGTATGCTATCAATTAAAACCCCTACTGAGGTACCGGTGTTAACTTAAATTGAAGTACCTATCGTAAATACAAAACCACATAAACAAAAGTTCACGGTATTGCCGTCACATGTATAATTTTCCTTACTGATATTATACTTCGCCACCCAACGTGAAAAGCGTTGATCAAAATATCAATTAGAGCATTTTTGGTAGGTAAAAAGTGGTTTTATTTCTCAATTTACTAAGTGAATTCATTCTCATATCAACGTATGTCATTTGCTTTTTTGTCATGTCGTTTTGGGCGGTAGGGTAATGAGGAAAGAGAAGTATTTATTACCACGTAAGGTTCTTAAGCGACAGTGCCATTTGATTGCCACTAAATTACTTTTAATATTATTTATAATAAAAAGTGTGAATAGACTTAAAAGCTAATAAAAGTGGCACTAAATTTCAAGCATTAATTGATAAAGGTTTAAGTAAAACGTGAATTTGAAATTGGAATCTTTTCGGAAATGCAAGACATAGTACTTCACCTTAACGAGCTTATGTGTAAAAATGAACGTTTTTAGGCGTTGCGACAATGTGGTTTGTACGTGTAAACAACGGACCAAGGTAACACGTATTTTTTGTGCTTTGATTTATCGTTTCATGTTTCAAAAGTTCGTTTTTGTCTCGCGCCACACGCAGAGTTCGTGTTGTAGTTGACATTTGCATATGTTAATGCCTACTCATATTATAATATTACATACATTTTCAGTGCCTATTCTTAAGCTACATGTTCAATGTTCATGCCAATCGTTATTTATATATTACCGATAAGGGACGCGCAACGTCTTCAATAAAGTAATATAATCAACTTATTATATTCGTTCATCTTACTCCACCATGCAAGGACTGAATGGGGTACCGTAACCTTTATAATTCACCGGAATAATACCGGTATAAAATACGATATCGAAATATCAACCTTTCCTTAAATACCTTTAGTACCTTTTTAAATGGTACCTTTATTTAACCCTTTTATATTTCGGTAGCCTAAATGAGGCCTAAATGAGAACCTTGAACCTATCATGGCCCGAGACAAGTTGCGACTTGAATTAGTGAGACAGAGTTTGAACGCGTTTTTATTATCGTTACATCAAGAAAGAGATTTCCCGCGCTTATTTATATACTACTTCGCATGGAACGTTTTAAATTTTAATGTTTATAGATAGTGAGAAACCTAAACATATAGATTTAGGTTTTCTTTGGAATTTCGCTACCGATATTTAACCTTTTAAACCGTTTTAAAAGCATACCGAAATAAAGGTATTGAATTGAATCGGTATCGTTATGACAAATTTCATATGGGTACTTTTTCAAAAAGGTAGCCCATATCAATCGGTTATTCAGTCCTTGCCACCATGTATCTACTTTTAACTATTTTTTTTCTTTCGATACCTACATTTAAACTCATCGTCGTATTATTGAATTATTATTCTTACTTCATCAGTTTTACTGTGTATAATAAAGATTATAGATAAATAAAGATTCGGCATTTTATATTCATTCCAAATATTCTGATACAAAAAAAATCAATGACTTCATAAGCTTTCTTCTAATTGATGTCATATGTAAATTCCTACCGGTATTTCCAAGCAGAAAAGATGTACTTATCTCGAGTGCATATAAAACTTACTTGTTTATGAAGTAAGGAATTTTTATTCTCAAATAAGTGAGCCCACTCGCTAAGCGATCGAGTTATTTTGTTGCCATTTTATTCCGTTTCTATATAAACCAAACTCGGTTTTTTATTATTGAAAAGAAAAAATACAAACGTAATAACTTGTTTAAGTGCATCTTTGCATGTAGTAAAGCGAATAAGCCGGGCGATATAAAGTTGAAGTATACAGATTAAGTTAACTTCGCGAAACAACTCAATTTTCGTATAATACTAGATAACTACAATTGTCACATAATTATAACTTATGTTTATCTCCAGAGATGAAAATATCTTGCACAAACTATTTAATGTGCTCGTATTTTAGAGGATACCTTTAGATTATATTCAACGTTGAACGTTCGTACTTTAAAAATATAATATTGTTTAGCTACATATATATAGTTTCATAATAACAGAAATATCGCCGTAATTAATATTAATTGTGATGTAATATTCTTTGTAAATCTTAGTTCCTAAACTTTTAAAATTGAATAACTTGAAAACTTAAAACTTCGATTTCGATTTTTACAATCTTTATGTATATAATTAATCTGTCTTATTGTATACGCGTACCTTTAAGATGGAATCTATATCTATGCTTATATTATAAAAAGAAAAGATTTGTTCATTTGTACCGATTTAGCTCAAAAACTTCTGGACCAATTTTAAACTTTCAACAGTAGAAAGCTACATTATAAGCGGAGTAACACAGGCTATTTTACCTACATCTACATTGCACCTGTGCGAAGCCGGGGCGTGTTACTAGCAGTCAATAAAGACGGGAAATATCATAAAAGAACCTTTATTTGGGTTAGTTGAATTTGAGAAGAACTAAAGTCCTAAATATCTTCATAGAACCTAAAGTGGCCGTTGCAAATATTTGAATATTTCCAACGGCCACTTTAGGTTCTTCTACTGAAGATAGTTGACTATCTTCAGTAGAAGACCGATATGTTTATTCCCGAAACTTAAAAGTTAAAAATACTATCATGTCTTGTTATTACTATATATAAAAAAAGTCAAATAACTAGATAGCGTATCTATTAACAATTATATTAAGTATAAAATATATGTTTTACTACGTTTAGAGGTATAATAATATATTGTGTTTACAATATAAGAAGTTGTAGACATAATAAGCGATAAATCTGCTTTTACACGAATGATAATGGTAAACCAATGAATCTTGGATCAAACAGACTGCTTATATCCCTAATAGATAGGCCTCCTGTGGTCAAATCATTTTAATTGACTGCCATTTCCAGGGCCGGATTTAGAGGTCTGGAAGTCTTGAGGCAACAAAGGAATGGAGGCCCCATGGCCCCAAATTATTTTCCAAATAAAATGAAAAAAAATAAAAATATAATCATATTTGTATAAAGTACAGTAGGTAAAAATGAAATTAATATAAAAATATAATCATATTTGTATAAAGTACAGTAGGTAAAGATAAAAGAGCAAAAAAAAAATATAAAAGAAAAGTGGGATTGTGGAGGCCCCGAGGCTTCTGCCCCGGACGGGCGTCCGGTCCCCTAAATTCGGCCCTGGCCATTTCATCAATACATTATTTAATGGATTCTGAAAAGTTTTTGCTAACTCTTGATCGTTGAGCATTCACTAGATATTATTCATTTAAATTTTTGTTTTGTATTCATTGTGGTTGCTGTTTTATAGTAATAGAAAAAGAAATACGTTTCCACATAATTTAAAGGATTAATTGAATATAAAAAAAATCCTTTAAACTTTGATTATTCATTTGTTACAGATGACAACTCGTCTAATTAACTAAAGGTGTTAAAAAAATTGAAACAATAGTCTAACATTTTTAATAGTAATATCAATGAAACAATGACATATTATTTGATAGTGAAATATATGACAGTAACATACACTATTAAGTTAACCTAAATATAATTGATAATAATAATAATAAATTAGTATACTTTGCCAAAATAAGATATAAGACACATATCTCAGGTAAAACAAAAGTTGCTCGTACATTACCTTATTCATTCATACATATTAATGTGTTACGGATTTAAAGGTACCTCCTAAAGCTTTAATTAGCCAGGATGTCTTCATCTCGTCTTAAAACAAAAACTGATGACGGCGGACACAAAGTTCTCAAGTGAACTTCGAGGTCCATTTTATTTATTTATAGTATCGTAAAACCTTAGATTGCTAATTAGCTTTATGATCGTTTATTTCTGGGACATTTCATTTAATCTTTAATGCTACTTTAATATAGTTTCCATTAAGTGCTGTAGTGACTAAATTATCTTTTTTTCTTTATATTAATAATTATATTACTTTTGATTATGATCTTATATGTATTTCATTATATTCTTCTCATTTGTAATAATATTTACAAAGGAAGATTCAGGAAATATGTGTCCTCCTATTAAAATTGAGACAATATTAAAATTGTTAAAGAATATTAATAAGAATGTATAATTTAAATAAAATACTGTATACCGGATTAAAACGCGATTTATTATTTATATTGTTTAATTTATTTATCCTTTAAATTATTTATCCCGACATATATTGAAATTATGTCTCCCCGCGACCACGGTTGCTGAAAAGCATCCGAAACGTCGGGATAAATAATTTAAACAATATAAATAAGCGTTTTAATCCGGTATACAGTATTAATTTAAATGTGTGATACTCGCGTTAATAAAAGACAATATTATGTATAATTTGATAGAAAAAAACTGTTCTTTAGCCTAAGTATTAGATAAGATTTCACGTATGTAGTAAGTGCTGAATTATGAATAGATGATTTCTACAAGGGCTCGTTGTCGCGTTTGGTAAAACACCTGTCATACGCTTCGATGGGTTGTGGGTTCGAATCCCACCAGTATGACATGTTTATAATTTCTGTAAACATGACTTCCCCACGTCTGGTATGGGATACTGGGCATTGAACGGGTGAGAGGAATATCGAAATTCCTACCGGGTAACAAATCAACGTTCATAGATGAAAAAACCGTGAATTGCATATTACACGTTTCGGATACAGTCTATGGATTTCCGAATGCTCGAAGTAAAAAAGTAGGTTAACAGCACATCATTGATTGATGTTCTGTGGCTGAGGTATAACCTACCATCAAGTGAACCTCATGCTCGTGCGATGTCTAACATAAAAATATACTAAAATTCAACTTAGTATAATCAATCAAGAGAAAACTGGAAATAAATGAAAATTTCCGACGAACCAGCCACACTTTGATTCAAGATCTTAACTTTTTTTCAAAGCTCCAACGATCGGTTAGTTCGCATGGAATTTATCGCCAGAGACAGATCAATGACCTAAGGGTTTAGGGCAGGTTCGTGAGTTACTACAGCGATGAGTGAATGAAGTCACGTGGGTACGTGATTATCTTCAAATCACTCGCTAGCGCTACCATTGTCAAATCGTATGTTGAATGTTATTACTTTGATTGAGGCAATTACTTATTGGTACGTGATGTACATTCACTAGCAGGTAATTGTAAAATCTTAAAAACATAATTGTCACTCCAATTTTACCCGAATGCAAGTGCTTACATTTTTATTCAATGAAATAACATCAATTAGCCAAATATGACTAGTTTGTGAAAACTAGCCAAGTCGATGTTGGGTTGAATAGATCATACAAAAGTTATTATACATATTGTCTACATGACTCGACACCCATATAGGCCTCAATTCTTTTGTCGGTGAAGTTGACAACCACATAATATCATAATATTGAACATGGCTGCCATTTTCAAATTTATGTTTTAGTGGTATTGAAGTTAACCGGAATAAACAAAATAGGTTAAAACAAATGATTTTCATTTCAAAGAGCCTCTGAATTTTAATTATATAGATACCTATACCGATTTACATATATCATTACAAATCGTACAATAACTATTCAATTTAAAAAAAAAGAAAACTTAAAGAACCTATATAATATCAAGGCAAATGGTATGAGTCGTCACTCTATCAAAATCGCTCATTGAACAAATAATTTGTATTCAGATAAAATCAAAAAGCAGTGCTCGCGTAAGAAAATAGATTAATAATAATAATAAAGTATATTTCAAAGTTCGAAATTTTCTTTAATAATATATCTTTATAATCCTATAAAAGCTATATATACCTACCTATACATGTCTAAATATGAATAAGAATATTGCGTAATTAACTGCGTAATTAAAAAAATCATAGATTTTGTACAGCAAGATGCTACCCAATAGTAGAAGAACTGGTTACTTTGTAGAGTTATGAGGATCTATTAATTTCCGGACACTGAAATTACTTTTAAATTATAAGTATTTAATTTTCTTGTTTCTAATGAAGCCGATATGAGATAAATACGAAGATTTGAGGAGATCGATTAATTTTTTATGGATATTGCTACTGTCAACGTAACTGATTGAGAGATAGAGCCAGATAAGATAAAATATGAATATAAAGAATTCATTTCAAAATTCAAACACGAAATAACTCCCTTTTTGTAATGAAAAGCTTAACCTCCGTACATAATTTAGATAGTATGTCTTGATAGTGGTATCAAATTACAAAATATATCTATCATCATACATAATATAATAAAACAGAAAAATCTAAATTTCTCTTGTTATTATAAGGATTTCCAAATACTCAAAGTAAAAAGTAGTTGGACAGCGCATTATTAACTGATATACTGTGGCTGAGGTATCACCTACCATCAAGTGAACAGTGAAGTGATGATTTTATGTATACCTACTGTTTCCCTTTTTTTAATCTTAATATATGTAACCAGTAATGAAAAGGGTCAAATTTACTGGTTATTTTTTTACCATTAATAGAGAGAGAGAAGACATATATCGACAGACAAGCATGAGGTTTACTTGATGGTAGGTGATACCTCAGCCACATAACATCAGTCAATGATGCGCTGTCGACCTACTTTTTACTTCGAGCATTCGGAAATCCATAGACTGAAACCGAAACGCGTAAATGCACTTCACAATTTTTCCATCTATGAACTTGGGACGAATGAAATTTGGATATTCCTCCCACCCGTTCAATGTCCAAAGCTACCAGACGTGGGGAAGAGATGCTTACAGAAAATTATAAACATGTCGTCCCGGTGGGATTCGAACCCCCGACTAGTCGACCGAGTCTACCGAACGCGCCAACGAGCCCATCAAATGTAACTTCTATTTAGTAACAATATTTATTTATATAGACAACTTAACGATGTGTCTACTACGAGTACAATTAAAAACCACACAGTGAACTCGTCTACAATTATTTTCCCATACACAAAGTGACAGATAGTGAACACAACATTTACTTGTTGACAGCAGATAAACCACATAGTAAAGTAACATGACATTCGAATTAAATCAGTGAAATAAAAAAAATTGAGTAACCAACATTAATGTCCTGTAATCTTGTTAGAGGACCGCCTCCATGCCTGAGTGGTTAGTGCGATGCGTTTAGCACCGGAAGTTCGAGGTTCAAGTCCCAGAGAAAAAAATCAAGGCTACCTATCTGTAAAGAAAAATGATCAATCAAACGGACATAGAAATGTGTCTGCCCCATGGCCCTCTAGGGGACTCGGGAATTCACTTGATTAGAGATTTCTTAGGGAGAGATATAAAAAACTTCAGATGAGGCGATAGTAATTCACTTTCTATAAAAAGGCATAATATGCATAGAGCTTGGAATTTCATGAGGACTTTGTTTTCATAAATACTTCAGTATTCTGAGTTAGTTTTTATCAGCCCAAAATTTAGTTAGTATCTCTGATATATACAAAAGATAATGCAAGAATTCCATAAAACATTCTGATTACACTGAAATCGAATACTAATACCTACTTAAGAACTATAAACATCGCGCGTCACAAGATTAAACAAAAAGTATGAATATGTTAAAAAACAAATCACGTAAAATAAAGACGCTACCAACCGCCAAGAACAATAAAAATCTGGCGCCAACTTACACAGATTATCACACGTTCAACATAATGACAGTAAAATTATTACTACGTGACAATTCCATAGCTTTTGTTTTTTTGTTTAAAAAGTAAAAGTTCCGACCCTCCAAGAACAATTCGGAAGCACAATTGGTTGCGCGTTCTGAATACAAAATATATATAATAGTAGTTATGGTTGTTGTACGAGGGTGAATCAAAAAATTATTGGAATCAATATTAAAAAATGCAAAGATTTAAATAATAATATTTTATTTTTCTACATAATCTCCCTCCAATGCAATGCATTTAGAATAACGCGTTTCTAACTTCCTTATTCCTTGTGAAAAAAAATTATTTTCTTGACTCTCGAAAAAGTCCTCTACGGCAGCTATAACCGCGTCATTATCGTGAAATTTTGTTCCACGAATTTCCTCTTTTAATTTTGGAAATAAGTGAAAATCACTTGGGGCTAAGTCCGGAGAATATGGTGGGTGGTCAAGGAGATTGAAGCCAGCACAGCGGATTGCGTTGAGCGCAACTTCCGATCGATGAGCAGGAGCGTTATCTTGAAGGAACAACACGCCCAACGACAGTTTTCCACGACGTTTTTAATCGCTTTAATCGCTTCACGCACTTTCGGGATTAAATTTGCATAATAGGGTCCAGTAATCGTCTGGCCTTTTGGCATGTAATCAATAAAAAGGATTCCTTCACTATCCCAGAACACAGAGGCCATAACTTTGCCAGCGGTAGGAGCAACTCGAAATTTCTTGATGGATGGAGAGGATGGTCGTTTCCAAGACATGCCTTGTCTTTTAGTTTCAGGATCAAAATGGTGGACCCACGTTTCATCCATGGTGACAAGACGACGGCAAAAATTATCCGAATCACGCTGGAACATTTCGAGATTACGCTTGGAAATTTCCAAACGTCGCTTTTTGTTTTCGTCGGTTAACATTCGTGGCACCCATCTTGCAGACACTTTTTTGAACCCCAGTGAATCAATTAAAATGGATTGAACGCTACCAAAAGATATCTTTAGGATCTCAGCTATATGTTTTATAGTCATTCTTCTGTCTTCCAAAACCAGATTCTCAACCTTTTTGACATTTTCTTCTGTAACGGAGGTTGAAGGCCGCCCAGAACGCGGGTCATCTTTACAGCTTGATCTACCTCTTTTAAATTCAGCCACCCAGTACGCAACCGTAGAATAGGGTACAGCATCACCCCCTAATGTCTGCTGAATGTCCAAAAAAATTTCCTTCGTAGACATTTTTTTCAAACTGCGATATTTTATCACCGCACGTAACTCACTTTTATCCATAATTTTGACTTTTTAGCAACTCGTTGCACAAAAAAATTTATTACATGCGAACGAACTGACAAAAACAAGTGACAGTCTGCATAAATATAGTGTGATAGACACTCTTTAATTTGAATATCGAACTTGATCCAAAAAGGTTTCATATATTATATGCACTTCTAAGAACTTTTTGATTCACCCTGGTAGGCAGTACATTTGATTGAAAGTGAATGAGGTAGTAGACTGACACAATTCTGTCTGTTTTAGTATGGTTTTAGTGATGCCGGATGGACTTAAATCAAATAATATTTATGGTATTACTTAATAAATATGTACCTACATTGGATTCTAGATTTTCCGCCAAGTAGTAAGACGTTAATACTTAATTAACTAATAATTAAACTTTCTGTTTAAAAACGACAGCATTATATAAACAATATTAATTTTAAATGAGTGACAATCGCAACTGAAAGCCCAATACATATTTTTCCCGGAAAACGAACTTAGGACCTCCAGCTTATAGCAGCGAGAAACCCGCCATAGATATTATATAGATATAGATAGAATATTAAATATATAATATCTTTATTTAGAGTATTTTTTATATAAAGTAGAATTTTGTTACGTAGTAACTTAGTGTGTAGTGTTTGTAGTTAGAATTTAATTTGACCGTCATATTTCCAATTGATATTATTCTTATAAGATTTGGATTTCGTACAAGAATAATGTCATTCGAATCAGTCTTCTATAATAGAATACCAATTTATACAATACTGTAGTAATATACATTACAATGCACTATTTATATAAGTATGTACCTATATAAATGTTAACATAGACACAAACTTACCGACTTAAAGGCGGTAAAAAGGTAATAGCGAGTATTTGCTATTGCATGTTATTTATAATTACCTAGAAGTTAGAAATACAGTTAATAGCTAATTAAAATGTGCTCTAATCATAAATGTAGTCAACATTTTGTTTTTATTGCGATGACATTGTTTTGATTGCGAACTACGTAAGAGGTAGAGGAACTTATGCATATTGTTAATATAAAATTCATGTCAGAGTTACTGAACTAAATGTAGTTAAATTTAAAAAAAGATAATAGATTATGAATAATTACGCTATTAACACTCAAGTTAATTGGATTCGTAAAGGGCGTGCACTGTAAACTGTCTAAACATCGTAAAGAGGTGTTAGATTTGACAATTTATTATAATTACCATCTAGATTCGAACCTTCCGGTATATTATTAAAATAATATCGATATAAGAATCTTTGAATCTTAAAACAATTTGAATGAAAATTAACTAATAAGAATCGTGTAGGTACGTATTTCAAGTGACACTTGAAATACGTTCTCTGATATCTGAGGGCCTAGCACGAACGATTATCGATAAAGTATTCGAATCGTGCATCTGTCAGTTGTATGAGAAATCATTTGAAATTTCATACAAATGGCAGCTCGACGATTCGAATAAGGACTTTTTCTCAAGTTGTTCGTGCTAGGTTTTCTGAATCTCTCTATTAATCTGTTCCCTTTATGTCCAATGTGAGTTTACACATTTTAGAATTTGCTATTCAATTTCCTTATGAAATGAACAAGAATGGCTCCATGGCGGAATGTGTTGCGTTTGGTACCTACTATAGGTTCCGTTTTGGAATACCAGGAAAGCAAGATACAAACAAGTGTTTAAAAAAAACCTAAACTAAAGACTGATCACTTACCTACTTGCCTGTAAGAAAATCATTCAGTTTAATAGACACAGTAATGTGTCTGCCCCTTTCATCATTAGAATGAGAATTCATATACACTTGTTAAGATATTTATTTAAGACTAGCAACGCGCCCCGACTTCACACGGGTGCAATGTAGATGAAGTATGCTTATGTTACTGATAATGGTAATGTAGCTTTCTATTGGTTTTTAAAGTCGGTCCAGTAGTTTTTGAATTTATTCATAACATACAAAAATACAAATGTTTCCTCTTTATAATATTATGAGTATAGAAATAACTTTTTTTTATTCATAGAATTTTTGGATGTTGCGGCAGTATTTCTTAACCTATTTTCAATAAGGCTAATAAGAGTGATATAATTTGTGTTTAATTTGAGAAAGTAGAAGTCTCTAGGTACGACCCAATAGTCGCAAAGGAATCTCATTGAAAAATTGGACACCCTCTTACTGTTTGTGTAGGTAGGTACTTAATTAGAAATAACTTGCGTAATTATAATTATGTTTTTTTAATTGATTATCAAATTAAAATATTGAGCATTTCATTTCACAAATTTATATACGCAATTCATATCACACATATATCAAAGTCAGCTAAAAATAGAACGTCATGACTAGTTGACTTGTATAATAAATTGGAAACTCAAGCCCACCAACCGCGTTCGCTCTATGAATGTTTGCAAATATCTATGCGTATCTAACTAGAACCTGCGGCCGTGATTGGAGCGAAATGTAGGTATACAGCCTCTATAGCGCCAATCGTAAGCCTTCAAACAACAATAGGCTTGTGGAACAAGCTTAGAATTTAGTGAAAGTGAAAATCAGATTTGTAAGGGGCTATTTCTGTATTACATATCCGTCTAGGAAATGTTGGGGAATTAAAATAGGTACGAGATGGCTTTTCTTATTAGTTTCTAGTTATAGATTTCTAATTAGATATATTATATTATGCTTGTTACAAAATAGCAAGGCCACACGAAATATGTTACAAAACCTATTAGTTTATGATAAACTTTAACTCTATCGATTCAAGAATTAAGTATTTTAACGTAGGTAAAGTCATAAACATAGGTATTGAAAGCACAAGTTTTTATACAAGTGATTAATAAAGTCAATTTTTATTAAAGCAGGCACATTTTGTGTTTATTTCACAGAAAATATAAGTATTTCTGTACAAGGAAGTAGGTATACCTACAGTCATCTGTTCCCTGTCCGACCGACCCTTTTTTATCTTGGTCTCTTTGATCTTATTTCCCTGGGATTCGAACCTGAGACTACTGATAATCGCAACACATACCACATATGTTGGCAGTTTGGTTTATATCTACCAAATAGCATTAACCTCATTCCAATACATTTATTTTACACTGATTAGATCGAATTCCATTGTATAATTTAAAATCGTCTATATAATTCTACCAAAGTTAGAATCCGAATTTATGCTTCCCTTATTACACAAAGCGATAAATATTCTTCGACGTGTTTATGTAATTAACTCAAAATTCGTTTTCGTAATCGATAGTTGTAGCTCTATAGATTTGGTAAAATTAATTTATTGCGTTGTTTTTAATCAGTAGCCGTTCAAAACGAAACGGTGACAGTCGTAAACTGGTCCATCATAGAAAGTTCGTAAATATACACCTGTCCCTAACAACAGCCCTACTAATTACAACAAATAAGATTATAATAAATTAGATGAACAGTAAAGCCACCGCGCCGCTTCCATCCAGTTTTCCAGTTTAAAAATGTTGGTCAAATGTTACGTTGCCGATTTATGAGTGATTGAGCAAACGTCCAAAGTTAAGTTTTTATAGCATTTACAGTCAATTAGAATTGCACCTAAAGCACGATTAATTTTTATGTCCTCTAATTTAAGAATCATTGGCTTAAATCAAGCCGAGTTGCGCACAAGAAATCGATTTGGACTAAAGAGGACGTCGTAAAGCAATTAATGCTTAATGATAATAACATGTCAGATTAATTAGTGAGTACCATTCTTAGTATTTTTGTGATACTTTTGAAGAAAAATCCAAAAAAAAGTATGGTCTTGTCTATACTAATATTATAAAAAGGAATTGTATTTTTGTATGTTATGAATAAACTCAAAAACTAGTGGACCGATTTTAAAAATACTCTTACCAATAAAAAGCTACATTATCAGCGAGTAACATAGGCTATTTTTTGTGTATAGTTCATCTACATTGCACGCGTGTGAAGCCGGGGCGCGTTGCTAGTATGATAATAAAAGTATATGTAATTATTTGCATCGTACAAAAATAGACATGGTAAAAAATGTTTACCTTCAGTGATAATAAATTAATGGCTTTATAAAGAAATATTCAATTAATTATACGAAATGGGACTTGTTCGTGGATTTCAAAGATACTTTCCCAATGCAGGAATGCTATTTGTTTGATAAATGAATAATGAGGAATTAAAATAAAAGCAATGAAGCTTATCTTGCAAGTTCGTACAGCGGATAAATAAAATTCCCACAATGTTCACTAACCAACTATTTGAAGTACAGTCCTATTGAAATTTATTACCTTAATTAGCATAAAAGGTAAAAATATTATAGTAAGCAAGCGAAGAGAAAGTTTCATGAACTCATGAGCGCTTATTACGTATTTTAGTAAGGGTACAATCCTACATATTTTGATTTAAACAACGTGTTCATTGCTTCTTCTTTCTGAGCTGTTTCCGTTTTTATATTGGGTCGCCGCAGGTTCTCTTTTCCATTCTTTCACTCATTTATTGCGATCCGCTTAGGACTGGAACTCTCTCCATGCGTCTGTCTTTCCTGAGCAATACAACATGGCTCTTTTTTAGGTTCGAATTAATAGGCATCTCCAAGGTAAGCGTGTCTTAACACCATAGCCCACATCAGCACTTTCCATCAGGTGAGATGGCGGGCAAACGCTTACCTATTCTTGAATAAAAAAAAAATATCATCAGCCTCACCACTCAAACATATTATTCTTCTCACAATCAATCCATATTTTTTTGTGTCTTAGGTCTTCCTTTATACCAATTTCATATTCATAATATTTTTTTACACATATAATATTTACATATACCATTTTTATCAGTAAATATTATACTTAGTATAGTTTCTGAAATAGAACAAAAAGTCTCTTATTTTTTGCATGTTTAATAGGTCATTTTCAATGGCCACTGGTGATCGAATATAGTCCTTGATAACATATAAAACACTTTTATTGAATAAACTCGAACACGGATCATTCTCAACTTAATTGTATGTAAATATTCACATAATTATACCATCAATTTGTCGTTGATTTGACTGCAGGAGAAACACGCCTGAGGCACTGTGCTCCCGACTGTCCGTCGATGCCTATATTGGACGTCTACATAGACATTGAGTCGCGTGGTTCATAGCTATTAGCCGTCTACCATCGCGCTACTACTCCCAGTGTGCATCCTATAAATTACTCGAATTATACTCTTTAACTGCGAACGCAACCGTGTGATATATTGTGGTATTGTAATTATGTAGTTTGTGTCAGCAAACGCGAAATTACACGTCCAGTTTAAGGTTTACGCCAATCTTCGCTAATACGTATATACCTGGATAAACACCTATATTTTTCATGGGTAAATGATAGCTACGAGACCCCTAGATAACTTATGGCTACAAGTAAGCGTTATTTAGAGGACAAAACGTCGTACGACGTTTGTTTCGATGACAATAAGAATCCGTCTGTGTCGCTTGACGCACTTATATCATTTGTAAGGCTCGTATCTCGTGACTTTAACAAAATATTTTTGATATCACCGTGCGCAAAGTATAAGCTTTATAGTTATTTTTATTAAGTTACTTGACATTGATAAAAATTGAACAGGCTTCAGGGTCCGTGACGAATGACAAAGTTATATGGTTATTAAAGATATCAATAAATTTCGCGAAAGACAACGTAATTGCATTGAAGGCGCATTGAAGCGCGGTTTAATGAAAGAGTTTTGATAACAGTGTGGTTACTGGTCGTCTATCTTTCTTGTTCCATTAACTATATTATGATTCGAAATAATGTCATACCAGTCTCAATTGACCATTGCCATAACTCTTTTTCTCGCTTATTATTTCAAACATTATATAGGCTGTATATTCTACAATAGGTAGGATAAATATATTAGTGATATTATATCAAAAGTAATATTTAATTATCTGATCATTTTCTTTACAGTCTAGTTGATTTTTGACCAGACCAAAAAAAACAGACCAGAGAAAATATATAATTCTCTGCCTCCCATTATTCGAAACCAGGACCGTGTGTGCTAAGCATTAAATGAACAAACTGTGGGGATGGTCTACCTTAAGGTTATACTTAAACATGTATTTGAAATATATAATGCCAAATGTAACCTATTGAAAAATAAAAGATTATCAAATGAAACTATAAAATTATGATTGTGCTGACCTAATTCAAATCCTAGTATCGAACTATTTAAAAAAAATACTTTGACCGGATTAATTTAGACAATATTATGATGAACTATTTCCGCCTAGCTTTCAATAGTTCCTAACGGATTTGGGACGAACTAGTTTGTTTTAACTGTAGTTGTTTGCCCGATATTTATCGATAAGTATTTTTAAAAATCCGACCAACTAACCGCCATCTACTAATACTTAGGGGAAACTAAACATGGGGTTGAAACAGTTTATCGATTTTAGTTCCAATGAGTTAAGGGTTGTTTGTAGATGGCGTTAGTATATATGTACTATCTAGATGTATTATAAAACTATTTTCTAAGCAGCATTAATATCTGAAAAATATATTTTAAGATGAAAAAATAAAAACAATAAATATGTTTAATTTTACCGTTTTATGTAAGCTTAATGCTTAATAGCTTAATAAATAAAACAGACTGTGTTAAGTAGGCTAGTTCCTTTCTAACAGTATAATAAATAAAAGTACAGAGAACAGTGTTATGAACATTCTGAAATTTAATCAAAATTCATATTCATTCATAAATATAAATATTGGTTAATAACTTTATTTATAAATAATATTAAGATGCCTACTTAATATTATTTATAAATAAAATTTTCAATGATCCCATAATAATACGGAAAAAATTACTAAAATGTACAATATTTCTTATTTTTTTGTATTTTTAAATTATCGAATAAAGCAAATTCTAGAAATTATCCATATAATTTTCAACACACTTTCATTTCCTCTAAAGTCCGTGACTTTGATGGGTCGTGGGTTCGAATCCCACCGAGACGACATGTTTATAATATAATATAATTCTATAAACATGGCTTCCCTATATCTCGTCACATCGGGCATTAAATGGGTGGGCGAATATCCAAATTCCGGTTGGGTTACGAACCACGGTTCAAAAATGGTAAAACCGTGATGTGCACTGCATACTGCTTGTGTTTCCCAATATTTGAAGTAAAAATAAACACAGCCTTGCCTACTTTTCTATGGCTGAGGTAACACCATCAAGTGAACCTCATGTCCGTTCACACATATATATAGGTAGATAAAAATATAAAAATCCGTATTAAGTTAGCCCTGTGTTGGTCCAGCCGTTTTAATCGCATGTGTGACGTCACGCGCGGTGGCACATTCTACGTCGCATGCCACAGCACCTGCCGATAACCTGACGCCAGGGGATTACACTTGTGAGGTATATATTAAGCCGTTTTGATCCTTACTGTCGTATTATAATTTGATCTGAATAAGTTAATTAATAATTTGTGCTAATTTTTCGAAGAAAAGTCTTCGTAGATAAAGCATATTGCATGTATGCTTGGTGCTAAGATCTTATGTATTAGGAAAGAACCAATGCAATTAAAATAAGGAAATTATTCACAATGTGCAAATATGAACTTTTAGAAAAATTTCCAAAACCTACTGAACTCTAGTATATATGTATGATAAATATTATATATTAATAAAAAAACTATTCTGTTTTTAATTATTCTCAAAAATACTCGCATTATAGAGGCTCACTATAATCAGGTATTTCGAAGTAAAATTAGAAGATGTACATTTTTTGGAGGACTTATAGACTGACATTGTCGCTCAGCAACTAATATTCGAAAAAAAATAAAAAATCTTTATACTGATGAATTAGTGTACATAAAGATAACATGAAATTTCCTACTAAGGGCCTATGATTGCTAGTATTTTTAAATGAAGAATTAGGCTATATTGCAAAAATAGACGGCGCGGTAAGGCTAAAGACAAATTCTATACACCTGTCCATGCGTAGGCGCATCCCTTATAATTAACTTTGCTTACAGGAATAAATGTATAACGATATGTACCAATTACACCAAGTGCTTATAATCTGTATCTAGAGATATAAAAGTTTATATTTCTCATTAATAAAATAAAAGCTCCAAAAGTTTAATAGCGCTATATCGCGCCAACACATTTACAACATCTATTCTGTCTAACGACTTCTAAATAGACGATGCGAGAAGATCTCGTCTTCCGAACAAGGCAATGGACAGGATAATTATGCGTAACAACGTGCAACAATAGCGGCGCGCGCGCACTGCCTCTATGGTATAATAACTGCCGGCGTATTTTGATCAGTACGCAACAAGTAGCAGATCAGACGAGGACCTGTTTCATAAAATGCCGATCAATGAAAACCTATTCAAAACATAAAAATAATCAATGTAGATACCTACCTGTCATAGTATATATACAGACATACAATTTAGTACAACAAATTTCTTGTTCTGTATATTTGATTATACTTTTTAATATTAAAGTCGTGGATTATTGTGGCTTAATTGAATATTTTTTAAACTATGAAGATTCAAAACAACTCTTGTATTTTACAAATAAGGGTATATTAATTAAGAAATAGGTTTTTTTATGTTTCTATCTAATTTTGAGTATACTAGGTTGTTTATGAGAAAATAATCCTTTAAAACGATATGTGTGTATGGCATACTAACATAACAATCCAAACATGTTTATCATTAGACCAAAGAAACGCAAGAAATAATGCGAGAGCACTACCTTTTTTTGGAGCCTAATTATCGGTTTTATGAAACAGGGTCCACAGCGTGCGGGGAGGGACGGCCCGTGCGAGTGCGCGTGCCAGGCGTGCGCCCCACCGCCGCGGCCTGCGCGCGCGCTACTTAGAGTCGGGGGTGCGCGCCACCTCCGCCAATCCACCGACGACCTCCGCGGCACGCACACGTGCGCTCGACACATTCGCCTTACTACGATACACAATCGCGATGCCCATGGCGGCGATACACGCATACCAAAATCTCGGTGTTAATCAAAAACTCACGCAACTACAGAACTCTACACCTAGACGACTCGCGCCCGCCCCAGATGCGGGACGATGCAAGAAGAGATCCTACCTTCAGCAGACCTACCCAGCTCAACCTGCCTCCGTCGCACGGAGAAATGCGAGGGAACGAAACAGAGTAAAGCAAGTAAACAATGGATTTGCGGCACTCCGTCAACATATTCCGTCAGCTGTCACAGCAGCGCTCGCCGGCGGCAGAGGATCTTCGAGAAAACTTAGCAAAGTCGACACCCTACGGCTAGCAGTCGAATATATCAAAAGTTTAAAAAAGTTGTTGGATGATAGCGAGGATGGCTGTATGGATGCCCAAATGAGTTTAGGACTAAATACAAGTGGACCCCAAACACCTCCATCATCAGAAGAATCTCATTCCCCAGCACCGTCATTAATTTCCGAAAGTTCAGCTAGTGCTAATTGTCATGAACCTTACGATTCTTATGAGCCTATGAGTCCTGAAGATGAAGAGCTCCTTGACGTTATATCGTGGTGGCAACAACAGTGAACTAAGGTAAGCTTTTACAGACAATCATTATATTTTTTGAATGATAATATTTTTCCAGAATTTTCGATGTATTTTTCATAAGTAGGTAAAGATAATAAGTTTTGTCGTTGTCCTTGAAATCAGTACTCAAATTCTTATCAGTTTATTTACATTTTTGTCCCGACTACGTTGACTTGTTATCAGTGTTTTATATTTTCTTACGCGGTGCGACGCGGTTTAACTAAATATTTCAGTAAATCTCTCAGGTATCCCAATTTTTTACAACCAATAAAGTTGCCGACTAAGCTTTTTGCTCTATTCGTTAGTCACGGTTACCTACCGGGTCAGGTCTATTCTATTATATTGCACAAATTCAATAGATTTTGGGACCGTCTACCTTACAAGCGAAAAGTAAACACATATATCTTTTATGTTTGCGCATTGAACCATCGTCAGAGACCTTCATCTATTCACTGTCACGATCACATATTATACACAATAGTATCTTCAACAAAGAATGTTAAAAAATGTCACTTTGGAATCTTCTGCAGATTATTTTATGGCGAGATATTTGACTATTGCGCTATTAATCGGTTATACAATGCCCGCATGTCTTCGTAATTTCAATGACCGAATAGCAATTACTTCTAACAACCTTGCGGTCTGCCCCGCATGTAGTGGGAAAATTGCACATAAAAAGTGGTGTATTCTAATAACAAGTGGTCGCAAAAGATTGCTCTGATTTGTTACAAGTGGAAACAGGTTTTGTTGCATTTCGTCTTTCACTGATTTATCTTAAATCAACAAGAAACATCTGGTCAGCGCGGCTACTTACTTCACCATATGACCCGGTCCGAACTCATAAAATTCAGAGGTTTCGCGAATTTAAAACTCGCAAAAAACTCATCAACACTCTGTTGTCCATTAATATCTTGTACCGGAAGACGAAATCTCAAGAGGAAATACGGAACGGTGGGGAAGCACACGTGTTACAATATTTGCTAAACCCTGAGCAAACATCTGGTGTTTAACTTTAGTTAGAACTTGGGCGATTATTTTATAGCAATGATAAAATGTTCATTTTTGTTTTTATGTTTCAATTTATTAACGTTATTTTTCCTTATTACAGGTACTGATCTTGCCGGTGATCAAAGTGAAGGTAGTGAGCCGCTATTGGTTGAGAAAAAATGATGATTTCAAGAAGAACCCGAGCGTTGGAGCGCAAGGGACTCTGAGTGAACCTCTAATTAAGCGCAATCAGTGTATTCCTAATGAGAGGGGATAATGGTAGACTATAACGATCCCATCGATGCATTCCGCCGAGCGAACGAACGACTGAAGACTCCGCTTACATTTCATACATGTATGGAATCGCAGCACCAAGACTGAAATATTCATTGTTCCGTAGAAGCATTTAGTTTAATTGTAAAATACTTATTGAACGCTGTGCCTTTACCTATTATTAGAAATACTTCCAGTAAGAATTAGTTTTTAAAGTTATGTTTTAATATTCTATCTAGTCATTATTGTTAAGTATATTTTATATTGTACACATATTATGTTAAACAAGTTTTTGTTTAAATAAACATTGATTGTGCCTTATTGGCTGAACTAATTTTGAAGTTTTCGTTACATGCGACCTAAATTAGTATGAAGGGAAGTCTTAAACTGTAAATATTGTTGTAAATATATTAGTTATTACATAGTACCTAAGAAAAAAAGATTCCTAATATTATAAGATAGTCTATGAAAGTAATGCTGCTGAAAAAATAAAATACTTATGATTTAAAATATTTTGGTTTTTCATTATGTTCATACAAATATGCAATTTTAAAACCTTAATAACTATAAGTTTAAGTACATGTCTCTGGGAGTAAAACCACTTGAAATAAGTGATGCTGTCCTCTAAAACAGGGAACGGCTTGACGACACGTTGTTATTTTACGAAAAAGATAGTTTTTTTTTTAAATTATTTTACTGATCTAATTTGCAATAGATATCAGCGAGCTTTTGATTTATCCTACAATAAATTATCATTTAGACAAAAATATTTTTGGAACAATATAGGTGGATGAATTTTTTAAATATAGGTCTCTACAGGTATTTTCGGTAAAATTATTATTGTTGTTACTTTGTTGACGGTTTCCTCCGCGCAATACTAGTTTGAAAGTTCAATTTACAAAAATAATACCTTAGTATCAGATATTAAAGGTCTGCCTACAAACTGTCGAGCAGTTTTATCGAGAGTTTTTTCCAGTAGTTCAAGAGAAATTATTTTTCACTAGAATTATCAATGGTACAAATCATAATTTTAGATTCTAGTAGTGAAAAAAAAGCTTTTAATCATAATGCTCATGTTTTCATGAAAATCGGATTTTAGGCTTTAATATAAATAATAAAAGGATGATTTCCTTTTAACTTCGATTATTTATATGCATAATATAAAATAGCAAGTAGGTACACTAAATAAGTATATATGTGAATAAGTATATAGGTATATATTTAGCTTTGTGTAGTTATTGCAAAAATATATTTTTATCTCCTATATTTTTTTGTTAATATCCTAGTATATATTACCGGTACTAAAAGCAAACATTTCTATTCATACTAACGCTAAAATGGCTGGAAAAAATATTTTACGAATATCTTCTGTAAGACTGGAATTAAAATCTTCGTGCGGTCTAAACTCAACGACAGGCTGTTTTGAAAGATCATAATATATTTCTTTTTATATCAGATATCAACAGGCGAGCATGAGGTTCACATGATGGTAGATACCTCAGCCACAGAACATCAGTCAATAATGCGCTGTCAACCTACTTTTTACTTCGAGCTTTCAGAAATCCATAGACTGAAACCGCGCAATATGCACTTCACGGTTTTTCCATCTATGAACGGTGGTAAAATATCAGTTCCTCTTTCTTTAGTGGGTCATTAATTTAGTAGGTTATGTATATTTTTACAACAGCTAAATTGTATTACGAATTCTTTATATACACTGATAAGCTAGAGTTTCTTTGCTTATCCTTTTAATACTTTGTCAATGGTATATACAAAATATTATTTAAAACTAAACTTTTTAATGGACTTCTTTTTAATTACTTAGGTTGCAGGTTGAAACATTAAATATTTTTAATTAAAGTTTTGTACAAAATTGTATGATTTATGTTATGTGATCAACAATTTGATCCTATGACTCTTTTAGATGCCAATAATACAGAGTATGTTTATTTATTTTTTAAAAGATTTTTGACAACTCGATCATTGATCAGGATGGCATAAATGTTCAAATCTACTTTGGTACCTACCGAGCTACCCTATAAACTACTAATATTTCGCCTCCTGTACAAGAAAGGTAGCGCGTTGTATTCTAAAAATAAATTAGAATAACAAAAGGTGCTTTAGGTAGGTACCTACACGTGCTTCTACTCAAATTACACTCTTGCAAAAATAATACGCGAAATACTAAACATTTGATATAACATTTAATTTGTTCGAGACAATCTTTGTCTGAATGCCATAAGGCCCGCCCATCGACATCAAATTGCAATAGTAATTTTTGATAATGGAAGGGAAGAACGCGATTATAGGTTGATATTTCCGTCGGTACTAATTGTTTGAACTCGTTGCCCAAACGGGAATGTCTAGATGCGACGGAAGCATTTGAACACCTGTGGGACAAGCATATTCGCGAATAGTTTGTCGGTACATGCCCTTCATTAATTCTTCTTATTAATTGTTGATTACAATGCGATGATGCATCCGTTCGCGATGGATCAACTTTTTACAAGTGAAATATGCAGTCAATTATTCCTACTGCAGTGCTATTTATAATTGACGAGTTTTGACGAGAATGTTTGTGCATACCTACATAATATTGAGCTTTTTATAAGATGTATAAGTTACAGTACTTTAATTTTTATTATTTTGTTTAATATGATTTATAAGTGTACTTTTGATTTACGACAATCGGTAATCGTGTGTTTTTGTAACTATTCTAGAATAAATATCTCATGCAATAAACATTAATAATGTTAACATCTGATGTACAACAGTCTAATAAAAAAGAAACAAAAAGGGGATCGTAATGTTACTAGTACATTTTTTTTAATTATCCAAATATATTATATTAGTATAAAACGTTGTGAGTTTAAAAAAATATTCGTTATTTTATATAAAATGTAAATTTCCCCAAAACTTTTAAATTTTCGTGTTGAGAGCAGGAGGATTTACAATAATTTTACGATATCGAAGTATAGACAACGAAATATTTTTTAGTAAAACTTCGATATTATTTAAATATAACCACAATAACTGAATTCAATCAAATATATATTTTTTAAATAGCTATGATTTTATTTACAAGCTTAGTAAGTAGGTACCTTCTTAACATAATAATATTATAAAGTTGTATGTTCTACGGCATATGGAATTTCGAGAGACAGACTAATAATAGTTATTTACCTATGATGTAGCCATTCTATAGCACCGGCTATTTTAACAGTAATTTATTTTCAAATATATTTTATTTTAAAAACTTTTGTACAAAACCTAATTTTAATATCTATCAGGCCGCGGCAGATGGCGCATGTGTAGCAAGGCTGCGAAGCTGCGCAATGCGCATACGCCGCGATCAAGCGGTGCGCAAGCTTTCAACTCGGAAGCGGTCGGCAGCGGTCGTCTTCGCTCGTGCGTCGCCGGCACGCGACCGTCGCACGTCGCGTCGCGCGCAGCTGCGTGCTGACCGCTTGCGCAGAACCGATTGCTTTTCGAGAACAAAATGCGCATGTAATTAACTTGGGTTGCCTGTAATTTTAGAACTGGTGCCACTTTTTATTTATTCAGTTGACGAAATTATGGCCGTAGTGGAGTTTTCATCTTTTAAACTGACAAAAATTACCAAAAGCGAGATTTACCTCGTGAATCCGAGCTACCTAGACCTGATTCTACCAACTACATAAATAACACATTCATGTGTCACCTCGTCTTTATTAGTATCGGTCTGATGTAGGTACAACATATTTTAAAAAATCATTTTATTTAAAACTACACCAGTTTAAAAAAGGACTTATGAACACTATTGAATATTCTTAACACTTGATGAGACTTACTTTGCTTTAAGTATATTTTACTGTAAGTTCTTGCTTTATTTCCAATTGACTAATTGTTTCTACGCATGAGGAATATACGTATATATATAGGTATATTACTAAATGAAAGCTTTTGGTATTTGCATCTAAATGGTACTGTTCAATTTGTTTTATAATTTTATTATTTATTATCAATGAGCCATACATACAGTGGCGGGACCACCATACAAGCCCAAACGCCTGTTTTGCCTTATTAATCCATTAAAAAGAAATATAAGAATGTCATTAGTCATATATAACTTATACGATTACGTAATTATATAAGTTGTATAAATTTATAAACACGTATTATGTTAAAATCGGCAAGACGGGCTTTTGGGCTTGTATGGTAGTCCCACCACTGCATACATACCCAATACAGGGATAAGATTTTAAGAAGACAATTATAATATCGGTTTAAAGAATTTAAATTAAAAACTTAAAATTACAAATTTGTGCCAACTAAATAATGTGTATATATTTAAACTCTGTTAAAATGTAAATATTATTATGTACTACTACTACTGTTATTATATTAAAATATAATAAGCAAAGCGGTCTCAGTCCAAAGAAGATAAATTTTCTTCTACTTTATCAAGTATCAAGTAAATAGACTTGTGGTCGGTGCTGCTATGTGTCTTCCTTCGACTCTTATATTTCTTACTTATATTACGATAGGACAATTTCTTTATACTTAAATATTAGTTCGAGTTTCAAGTTTAATATTATATGACTCTTGAATTTAAAATATTCCAGGTGTAACTTTAGCATTTTTTAGTCTTATCATCAACAAATATGAAACCAATTTAGGTTATTTCTGAAGTGCGACGACCTTGACTCAAAGTGTACAGTCGTGACCATAAAGCGTGTGACCCAAATCAGCAGTCGCACGACGCAGTTATTTTTGAATCTTGAACAAGTTCAAGTGCCACACTATAACTGGCTGGAAAAACATGAATTCCAGATTTGTGGATCGCATGAATAATATTACTTTAAATTTATACTCTGTTGACGCTCCGAATTGAAATTACCTATACCGATAATTTCTCACTTCTAGCTCGGACGGAATGAGTTGTCTTAGCTTATTTAGAAACTTACTCAGTAACCTAACCTAACATTTTTATCAAACTTTACGTTACATTATTGACTTTTTAATTAATCGGTCTCCGCTTTAAATTATCGGGCTGCAATAAACGTCATCAATGACCGTTAATGAATTGGGATGTCGCTCAGGTAGTTGGTCTAAAATACCTTAAATATCTTTCAAAATTCTCAAATGTTTGCACCGTAAGGGATTCACATCACTAACGTGACAGCGGCCTTTAAAACCTTAATTTAATTGCCACCAATATTATGTACGGATTCCTAGCGCATTTATATAGGACTTTTTGCGGGAAAGAATTTATTTAGAAGAATTTAAATTTGTTGAGCCTTTTCTACTTTAATGTATTCTTCTTCGTTTATAGAGCTCATATGAAACTATAGGTATTATACAAAACCCACATAAGATATGATACGAATGACATTTTGTAGTTACTTATTAAGTAATTTCTTGCTTATGATTATAATGTGGGTTGAAATGAAAATTTGCGCCTTCTATAATCTGTGCTCGATCCTTTTATACTATAATAATATAGTCTATGCTTTTTAAAATAGTCTACTCTATAGCCATTAGAAAAGTATTGTATTTCATCTTTAATATTATTAAATTATATTTTTTTATATAAAATATATATTTTTTTTCAATTATAACTTGAGGTAAATAAATATACATTTATAATATTGCATAATATTGTTATCCACGTAGGTTTATCATTTATTTAAATACTAGGTAATATAGTTTAAGTAAATAAAATATCTTTCCCTTTTGAAAATAGAATACAAAACCCGATCAACCAATAATCTTATCAATACATCCTCACGCAAGTTATCGGCTTTAGTCAAAGGGGTTTCGTGTCGCGTTATTCAAATAATTAGGGCCGATCGGGCCGATCGGCCGCTGCAGATCGAATTAAACCACATGAAGTCGTGCGGATTGTCCTTAGGGTTTGGCCTTCAATAGCAGCGGTTAGCGGATAGCGATACGTTTATCATAATGTGCTTTCCAATACGAGTTGTATTTAGACCAAAACTATGTAGGTATATTAATAAAAAGGAGAATTTTATGTTATTAAATAATTAAAAAATAAAATTGTAGCGACATCTATAATCTGCTATAAGAAACAATACGAAGACGTTTAATCCTGAATCGCGAATATTTCATAGCGTTGACTATACAACATCTCGACATCAACCACTAGGGCCTAAGGGCCGGCCAGTCAGTGGTTCGACTGGTCGAGGATCCTCACTTTAGGTTGGAGGAAGACCACACCTCCCTTCCTCCAAAAATAATGGAGTAGATATTGACATATGATTAAGTATTGATCATCTTCATGAGCAGGAGCAAGCAGCGAGATCACATGGATTATTCTCTCACTATTATGGCGGCCATCAACTGGACTTTTCGTTCGTTGGCGATCTGAAAACAAAATTACTTACGCTATATATTTTAAATATAATTTAATATTTAAATGGGCTTATACCAACTACCCGCTATAAGCTTCTCGATTGAGACGCCGCAAAAATATATGTCCTGATATTACTTTAATACAATCTGTAACAAGATCATTTATAATTTAAAAAAATATTAACTCCTCATACAATAAAAATACTATACCTAGATACGATTTTTTACCGGGCATAGTCGTAGTAATTGTGATATATATGGCTGTATTTCGTCCTTATTGGGAACTGTAATAATTAGTATATAGATAGTTATTTATCCCTAAAGTTATTTTACCTGTATGTATAATATTTCTACACTTCTTCTTTATTTAAAACGTCTCATCCCGATATTTACTTTTAAACAATATAGTTCCGGAAGCTGCTTTTCCCTTTCAAGAAGCTATTGGACAATTATGAAATGACGTTTTTAAAGAGTTAAATAATTATTTAAAAACCAATTCGGGATTAAATTTAATAGTGATCAGGTCATCGACCGAACCAGGTGGCTTTGACGAGTGACAGTAAATATTATGGACTTATCGATAAACGGAAGAAATTACGTTCCATTGGTGATAGCGATAATAAAGTCAGTATGGAACTAACCTAACATAATACGCTCTAGATTAAAGTATACCGAAGCGACAATGAGTTTAATTCCGTATCGCTTTCCAAATAGCAGCTGTCAAAGTGATCGACAAAGTTATTATAATATATGGCTTCGATTGAATTATTCTCTATGGAAATTATAGCATTTATTCTTAAGGATGTTGAAGAGCGAGATATTCTTAGGAATGTCAGCGCTTGTCACATTACCCAATTAAATACTGGCAATCCCGCGCGCTGTCACTAGCATCCACTTTTTTAAAATTAAAAGCCACGCCTACAAATCAATAAAAAATATATATAATAGACACGACGTGATAGACGCCGATGTACAATATTCGAATTTCAAACTGAAAGCTATTATAGATTAAATATTTCAATTAAAGATGTACCCACCTAATGCAAGTTACATAACTCTTTATTAAGATTATTATGAATAAATACAATAATTAACATTGATATTCACAGAAAAGAAGTAATCAAAGTCAAAACAAGAAACAGGCGCGAAGTTTTATCACAGACTCACAATTTTTTAACAAAAGTAAAATATAGAGTATGTTCATCACAGTGTAGTTCTTTAAAATTATTTTTCAATTTGGATAGTAGTTCCTAAGTTCTGAGTCTAACGATCAACTGCAGTACCTACAAATATAAAGTCTAACCTGATTTAAGAAGACTTCACAGAATTATTATTAAAAGCCTTAAGCGTATAAGAATCAGGCGCCGGCCGCAGCGGTAGTTTCCAAACCAATACGGTCTGGTTACTTTCCTATTCCTACCTACCGACTTCTGAGGTTGCGTATGAGCGGTGATGAATGATGATCACCAACATAAAAGAAAACCTATAGATGGTTTTGTTATGATAATATATCTCATACAATATCTACTACATCGCAACAGCATATATGTAGATATCAAATACCACCGTAGACCTACCACCAATTAATATTATAGGTACTTATCGTGAGCTACATTCTATTTAATTAAACGAAATTAATCTGTTTTCTCTAATTTGTAATCTAATTAAAAGATGACTATAGACTTATCTCGGATGGCTCAATAAAACGCTTGTCCGGTACGTCAGTCACGCGGCGTTGTTTCGCTCTAATGAAGGCACGGTCAAAAAACCTCGTCTCCGGTGGTCTGGTAGTGTCACATTGCCGGCGTTATAGACTTAACTGCAGACTTATAAAGGTTCATTTGTAATTTTTTCATTGTTTATTGAAGTTTACTTTGTACTATACTGCATAATAGGGGAAAAACGTATGCAATTTTTTTTTCCCAAAATTGAGTTATTACGAATCAGTAAGAGGATAGATAGTATTATTTTCTCCGTTTCAAATTTTACGTAGATTATTGTTATTAAAATTATTCTTATTTTTTTATGACAGCATTAGGTATAGATAATAATCACTACTGTTATAAGTTAGAGTCTGGGGCGTTTTCACAGCTAAATCATTGAACCAATTTTGATGGAATTTGCTACTAAGATAGCGTGAATCTTTTGGGAAAAAAATAAAAACGTAATCTGCGAGCCAAGTCAGTTGTTATATTGATTATGAGCCAATTAACTTTAAAAATATCTAATAAAATACCAAATATTCGAATAACGTAGTATGATAATAACAACTACAAACGTACGTATTATAATAAGAAAAGCATATAAATACGCAAGTTTTAAACAAAAATATTGTATTACTCAGTGCAGAACTGTACTTTTTCAACCAACAGTTACTTTTTAAATCGTGTCATATACGCTTCTGGCTAATGACACACTATCGAACAACATTAACACGGACCAACACTTTGTGCTTCATAATTTCCACGCTTTTGATTTAATGTGCAAACCGAAATTCGCTAATATCATGCCATATAGAGAGAACTCCATATCATGATACTGCCTTTTAAGGAGCGTTCAACGCTAAGGTACCTGAAAGCACTCATTATGGCACAAAACCTCATGTTTTCCGATAAAATCATCGATTACAAACTAAAATTAGTTACGCATTAAACAGGAAGTACAGTTTTTAGTAATTTCGTAATCACACAACGCAACCATGTAAATGAAAGAAACCGCTGACTTGTGATGGATATATTCTCCAATAGTGTTAGTCGGTATCATTATATATTTACAAATAGTTTTATAATCATAGAATCAAGAAGCATTTATAAGCCGCTAATGAACCGATGAATTGATCAAAGGAGATCTCTGGTAAAAATAAATTGCCTTACAAAATTAGCGTCTGAGTAATTAGTTACTGTTGACACCAAATGGTAGCGTTACAAATTCTGTTTCTTATCTTAATATTGGCTTTTCACTGCAGTAAGGCACAATGTCATTGACATTGACTTCAAAAAGGTCATTGTTTTAATGGAAACCGCATAAAATTGACCACAATTTTCTGTTCCAATGCACAGATCAAGTATAAAGCACGAGTCAAAAATTGCTAGACTATGAAAAGTATAATAATAGCAATTTGACTGGGTTTTTCTAAATCATTTATTGAAGTATTTTAAATGAAAAAAAAATTTAAAGCAGCATTAAAATATATTTATTATATTTTTCTGAATTTCATAGAGTTAGCAAGCGTGGTAACGGATAGAATGAACTTACAAACATCTAGGCGGGCTTTAAGAAGTGCGTAATATATAGTCTAAAATTTTATCGACAGTTAAACTTTATTGACCGAAGTGAATTATATTATACAAAGCAACATAAATCCCCAAAACAAGCATTGTTTTGCGTCTCTAGAAATTGAGGGTTAGTAAAAGCGAGTAACAGCGTAGTTCCGGTGAAGATTTGTGCCAATTCACCCTCGCCGCAAGAATCTTCTGTATTATAAAAGCAAATTTACGACCACATCTCACGCAACCAATGAAACAGTAGAGCAATTATGATTTAGTAGAATGTATTTGAATTGTTTAAAATTCATTAAAAGTATTTTGAAATAAAATAGTCAAGAGTATTCATGCATATCAAGTACCTTTAAAAATAGATTGTAAAATTACTTTCATTCCGTGATATATAGCTAGATATTTTTATTAAAACAACAAGTTTAGCACTTGGGGTGATATTTACGGCTGTTGTCATTATTATACATTCAAAAGCATGGTTATTTAGAATAATGGTTGATAGTAATAAATGGAAGTATTCCGAAGGCAATATCCCCTACACATTACTGTGAATATTATATCGTTACAGATTTTTTTCCAAAGTTCTAGTGGTATTTCATAATTACATTAAAAAATGTGATGAGATTGCCAACAATTTGGAGACGTTGACTACTCAGTAGTTTTTTGTAATCGTAGCCAAGTAAAAGTAGAACAAAAGTTGTGATATTGCCGCAACATCTTCATTACTGAATGAGGTGGAACGAATGATAATGATTATAATTGTCGTTAGTGTGACTCTGTAAGGTAACCCATGACAAATTAAGAAAAGAGAGTAGGTAATCATGAACAGTAGCAAATGTACGATAATTCTAGAACGAATCAGTGTAGAAATAAATTAATTTTATTACTATCATCCAACTCGAATATACATACTATAAAAATTAACATTCTTTGATCGAGAAATGCTAATTATAGCTGTGAATTTCTACCACAGATAAGCTGTACCATAGATAAGTATGATCGCGGCATTCTAATTCGATTATAGCGATGTAATTTGAATACTAGAATTTTAAAATTCTCGATAACTATTAATTTCCTTAAAAGAAATACTAGGATTTAAAAGAGGATTAACCTCATTAATTGTTGACGCACTATTTTTAAGTTAACCCACCGCGTTGATTTTTTAAATAAAAAATATTTTAACCAGTAATTTTGATGCCGCTTTAGGGGTTGATACTATACTTTTAATAGTCTTTTTTTAAATAATATAATCCTCATAATAATAATTCATACTACTGACAAAATTATAACCTAAAATGTTTTGAGATGCGTCTGCACATAACTCGAAATGGAAATGCTATCGCAAACTGTTGATGCCATGGTTTATGGTCAGCGCTAGCCTATACAGCAATAAAATTAATTTTATTTAAAAAAACCCGATTCTCAAATCCAATATTCAAATTTATGTTACATATTGCGTTATTGATTTATTGCAAAGTACATTTTACTACCGCAACTGTGCGGCATAATTAATGTACTACAATTAAAAAAGAATACATATTAATACACCACAATATCATTGATATCAATGATAGTCATAGATAAATCGTGAGATTATAGTTCTATTAAAAGCGATATTTTTGGTGGTCCCGGTCTTACGGCAGCACGATGTAATGGCAGTGACGAATCGGCCCATCACCCGCCCACAGTCATTACTTAAATGGATTTATTATTAAACATATTAGAAAAATTTGAATTAACTACCGCCATTAACTGATGTTAACGGATTCCAATACCATGTTAAAGTTCTTAAGCGTCTCTAATAGTGATGTTGATCGACATTTTATGATTTAATATCGACCTGACTAACATTCATCAATTTGTGCCATTACAAAAATCCCGCGCCTTCAAAACTTGTATTACCTTCCGCCTTCCTTTAGATTTAATGTGTAACAATTAATATTACAAAGCAGCTAATTGACTACGTCTGTTACAGTATTTAATTGAACGATGAATAAAATCATTACTAATTGAAGAAGACGGCCGTCGCGGCAAGAAATATTAAGCTTCAGTAGAAAATAAGTGAGTATAATTAAAACGAAAATAATCGCGAGTGGTACATTAGTTTAAGGCTTACAAAGAGCAAAGTAACGTTTAATTATGCCATTATTTTTAATTCACTTGCAGCTCCGACAATATCTCATACACTCAGTATCGTGAAGTGACTCGGAGTGGAGTAGCGGTCACGCATGCGCGCACGATTAATTCAAGCCAATCAGGAGCTGATTACACGCATTACGCGTCCACAAAGTAATGCTTGCAGGCTTTGTGTTCTTTAACTGTTTTCACATAACGATCATATCAAACTACGCGATGTCTTGCTAAGTTAGCGCGATCGTCATAGGACGTATTATGCAATGTCACTCTTCAGTAGTAAGCTTAATGACGTAAGTGCTATCCTTAGGGTACTCTTCTGTAAATTGTGAATTGCCTACGCTCAAGCGTTTAACTGTAGGCGTTGCAAAGTATTTAATCGATATCTATACAATTTCGCCAACGTTCTATAACTCTGTTACATTAAAATGTATTCTTGACTGTAATTTAATTCATCAAAACTCTTTTTTATTATTTACTTTAAAGATGGTTGCACATTAGTAAATAATTGTGTTCATACTTATAAAGGGATATTAATATAATCCCTATGTATGTGTCTTCCTTTAACTCTTAAGTTTTTACGCTAAATACACAAACAACAAAACATACATAGCTGCTCTAAAACATCTCAATTTAAATAAAATACTGTATACCGGATTAAAACGCGATTTATTATTTATATTGTTTAAATTATTTATCCCGACGTTTCGGATGCTTTTCAGCAACCGTGGTCGCGGGAGACTGAAAGACAAAAAAACATTTGTAAAACAAAAACTTGGCGATTAAAAAGAGTGGCGGCGAGTTTCTTGCCAGTTCTTCTCGTCCGCTCTACGCCCTTGATTTGTGAACTGGTAGTAAATGTAAAATTAGAAGCATTTAATATGTATAATTTTTTATTGACGTTCATAGATGTACATTATGTTACCTAAATTAATAGATTATTTTTTAATTTAATTGAATTAAATATGGCAACAATTTCAAATATAAGACAACTGTCATCTTTCAGTCTTCCGCGACCACGGTTGCTGAAAAGCATCCGAAACGTCGGAATAAATAATTTAAACAATATAAATAATAAATCGCGTTTTAATCCGGTATACAGTATTTTATTTAAATGTGTGATACTCGCGTTAATAAAAGACAAAATTACATCTCAATTTTATCAAAATATCTTCCTGTAATTATATCAATAACATTTAAATAATATAATCTGTACTGGATTAAAACGCTATTTATTAATTAAATTATTGATACGTTTATATAAAAAATCGCGTTTTACTTTTAATTCATTAAAAGTGATTTTATTTAAAAGTTTATACTCAAGTTAATAAAATACTATATTATCGATATTAATTAGTTTTCAATAGACTTAGAAAATGAAATATAACTATAAAACACTGGTATTCTATACAAATCTGTTTTATTATAAAGTACCATATATTTCGAATAAAAACTGATACATTCTGTGTTAATAAAAAGGTAGAGCCGGCTCGTCGAACCATACATGTTAATACTCTAGTTACTATGTAAAGTCAGATCGCTAACGAACTTGTTACATTTACTTACGGCTATCGCTTCGGACATCTTTATTGTGCTATTGAACACATTATGTTGTCGATACTATCGCGCCACGGAAGCTGTGATACTCTGATACTCACACAAACAACTCTTACTGTTTTCCTTTTGGGTTAAACTTGAACTCATTGTGATAATTATGCTTATCTTTCTGTTTTAGCTTTGTAAGCCTAATTATCGTAGGAAAAAATGCGATGCTTATGTAAACTGGGCAGAGGCCTTCTTCTAAAATAATATTATAGCATTCACCCTTGACTACAGAACGAGAAAAAGCTACAAATATTACTGATCTCTATATAGGGAACTATCTGTAATTCATTGTGGTATTTAACAAAAATCTCAATGTTATAAAAGAGTATCATTTAGGATAAGATTTTTATAAAATGAAACAATCAGGTCATTAGTCAGTAATAGTATTTATACAAATTGGTTACGGCTGCGTTAGTGCGCATTACTAATTACGTTTTTAAAATAAACAAAATTTATGTACCGATGAAACATACCTAAGTGTATTTCAAGTTGGTAAACTTAATAAGTTAAATAAATAAAAACTTAAAGCCATAAAGTCGCAACGTGAGAACCGCCGTAAGTGCAAGACAATTAATTATCATAATTGTTGGTGAAAAATGAGAGTAATTTATATCTCATCCACGGCAATATACATTTACTTAATTTACGTTCAGGAGCCAAGGAGATTTTTAAACCTTTTCCTTCGAGAAACATGAATATTTTAAGAGAATTTACATAAAACATACTCGGTTTCGTACTATTCATTCATATTGCGCTATTTTATTTTATTTCAACGAAAGTGTTTTATTTTTCATAATACGTAATGTAATCTCGCAATAAATTCTGCAATAGTGCCTATTTGTTGCTATGAATTATGACTTAAAATGTTCGTAGATTTATAAACCAACTAGAAACATGATCAAGTATTGTTTATCTGTATTGTTTATTAGCGAATGTTATTATAAATTTCACAAGACGCTATCTTACCCTGTAGAGCCAAAACAGCGGCATCTTTGATTTAGTAGAAAAATATTTCGGTTATATCCGTTCCAATTAAAATCGATAGTTAAAACAAGACTGACAACATTTAACCGCATTTGAAATTTTCGGACTGTCCACCTGTTCGGCCGTTATAAAACGAAACAGTTAAAATTTGACAACCATTCCTATAACTTACATTCCTAGAAATTTGACTATGACCTGATTAGATTTAAAAATAGTTTTAGAATAATATTCGCAAGCATGTGACGTGAACAAGTGAATTACAATCAGTTTTATATTAGGTAATCTAAATAAAAAGTACTAAAAAAAAGAAAGATAAAATATTTTATTCTAAAATACTCACAGGATACAAATATCATAAAAAAGCAATAATACCCAAGGAGAAGAGTTCCTGTGCATTGCGGGAAATGGGTTACATACTCAGGCTATGGCTGATTTTCAGCGGCTGACTGAATGAAAGATTTTTACATTATAGATTTATAACAAAAATTCAATTTTATCGCCTTAAACTACTTTACATTTAAAATTTTACATAACGTTTAGTAGGTCAGACTTGACTGGTGTTGTGGAGCTCGATTAAAGAATTAGCCGCTCAGTATAGGCATTTATTATAGTTTAAAGTAATAACGCTGTTTTTCAGAGGATTCTCAATTTCTCTGAAGTGATACCATTACTCAAAATAAGTTTTTTTTTTTTTTTTGTAAAACTAATCAATTAATGGTCCATAAAGTGTTGCATGCAACCACCCTACAAAACAGTGTGCACCCTTACACATAAAGACTATCATTTCCATTATGTCATCCCACATGACACCTTATTTAAAATTACTTCCGATCACGGAAGGATTCATTGATATTGTTGTGTATAATTTATTTAAAGGGAGCAGGGTTTTTATATCACAAACAATATCGACGGTGGACCTCCCGCATTCAGCAGTCAGCATTAACGTTAATATTTGACAATTTGTCACCTCAAATATCATTCCTTATTACTTCATTTCGGGAAAATAAGACATCACCTTGTGTGGCAGCGACCTCCTGCTACTTTACCTTCCTGTACCACGCAGTGCGCCGGACATCAGTTTTGACACCATTAAAGATACGTGAGATAAAATAATCAGGGTTTGACCACAACAAAACTCTTTACGTTGACATTCGCTGAACAAAAGTGCATTCAACTTTGTATCTTAATACGCAGGAACAAAATTCAGTTCAGCGATGAGCCTAAAATATTATATTTGCAATAAAAACATTTTATCATCCAATACCCAAACAACTTTTTGTAGTATCTGATCTACTTACTTGTACGATTTTTTGCTTCGCATTGTTTCTGTGGAAGAATAATGGTATTTACTTTTTGTTTTAAATACCTTTAGATGGACGTGCAAATAAATTTAGCAAGAAATGGTTATGCTGGTGGCTTACCGGCGCTTATCTTGACGTGAGCTGTTGATTGGGGGAGATTAGAGGTGTTAAATTGACTTCAAAACAAGTTTTTATAGTTAAGATATTCTTAACATTTTTCAATATTAGAATGCTGATTTTTAACTTAAATAATGATTATGCTTATTCATATGCCATTTTTTTTATGTTAGATATCGAGGTATGAGGTTCATTTGATGGTAGGTGATACCTCAACCACAGAACATCAGTCAATGATGCGCTGTCGATCTACTTTTTACTTCAAGCATTCGGAAAACGGGTGGTCCTTCTATAAATGGTGGTTCGTTACCCGTTCGGAATTTCAATATTCCTTCCACCCGTTCAATGCCTGAAGTTACCAGACGTGGGGAACACATAATTATAGAACATTCTAAACATGTCGTCCCGTCAGGATTCGAACCCACGACCCATCGATGCGCACGGCAGGTGTTCTATCGAACGCGCCAACGAGCCTGTCAAATATTTTATTTAAAAAAAATAACTTAGACTATAGGTGTATAATATAGGTTAATTAAAAATTAAATTATAAGTCAATGCTTTGATTTTACGGATATCAAAGTCACGACAATAATATACTCTCACATATCCATATCCTTTCATTAGTTCATTACAAAATACCAACATACACACTTCGGAAGTAGTTTCTCCAAGTATATTTCCTTTCCTTTCGATTTCAATCACGATAAAAATGTTCCGATATCATTAACGAAATCGAAACCTACCGAGCGTTATGTCTGAATGTCCTGCTTACAATACAGCCTCACAAAGGAGTCCAGACCGCAATAAAAGCTTAATAAAAAGTAAAATCGAAGTAAAGGAAGTGCATGGCGGGCGGAAATGCAAACTCTCATTGTGCGAACTTGCACGTGTTCCGGAACGTTTTGTGCTGCAATCAACGTGACTTAAAAGACCCCTCGAAAGCCTTACATTAAATTATACCAAATTTTCAGAGCCTCGTATGTAGTAAGCTTCAATCAGCAACAAAATCAGACGTTGAATTAATTCATGCGAACTTTTGAAGCTTTGATAGCGTTGGAAAAATGATCGTAAATTTTTTCTGAACGTAGTATGGAGTAGTTCTCTATAATTTTTATAGAAACTATCTCTAAATAGGTTTTTTTATGACCATAAACATCAGTCTTGTTAACGTTACTATAGTAAAGTAGCATTTAACTTAGCAAAAAGATATTAAATGCAATAGGTACTAATAAATAAGTGTTAGTGTACTTATAAGAAATATTTACTTACATTTGATATTAAAAAGATTTCTTTAATTGAAAACTGACCCAACGTTTATCAATCAAAAGGAATACACCACAATGCCACCTCAACTGAATGGGCAACCTAACCACGAGGCGATATATCATGTGCATCTAATATTTTTTTCTGCACACAACGAGATGTACCGAAAGTTCTTTTTCTACGTATAAAGTTCAATAAATGAAATAAAATACGAATTTTACGCAAAAAATCTGTAAGGCTCGCAGCAGGGCATGTTTGTGGCTTTGTCGCGCCCACAACTCGACAAAAGGCAAATAAGGGAACATTGCCTTGAACTGAATGAAAAAATATCATCTAAATACCACATCTATTGAAGTTTAAAAGCCGTAGAAAACGCGCATTGTTCGCGAAGGCAGTGCGGTGGCGAAATTAGAATCGTATTATGAAACGAAAAAGAAATCATGGTAACGGTTGAAATCAATGATCATTTTTCGGCACAGTTCATATTTTAAAATGTCACTATTTTTACAGATACATATAGATTATAGGTATTTTACATATAGATTATATTCATTAAGGTGAAGTTTTGATCAATATACCAATTATTTCATCAAAAGTGTAAAAAAAATTGCTTATTATGTTACAACCCGAACGAAGCAGTACCTTTGCCGTTTGGCGTAAGTACCTTCCGAAAACAAAGTAAATATTCATACTCTACCTACTAACCAAGTTAGTTACAAGCACAGTATTTACGTTGCGGCGGGATGCTTTTTTGGGCATTTTTTTCGTACCACCATCTCTTGGCAAATGTAATCTGACCTGATCCTATCTGGACTTTTTGCAGTTGTGGTCAGGGACAGCTGTCCCATATAGCACTTACTTTTGCCTATACCCGTGTTTGCAATATCGATCTATAATCTGCATGCTTCTGAACGATATTAAAGTGAATGAAAATGTATCGTAAACCACGAGATTAAACGACTACTATTATACTACATACTTTGTTATTTTATTCATAAAGCCTAAAAAGCTCTGGTGTTTGAAATCCGAATTCCTCGAATGAATACTATGTAATTGACAACATTCTAATTTAAAAAATATATTTACATACATAGAGAAATATCTAGTTTATACTATAATATGTATATATAATATTGACTTTATTTAAAGTCCAGGTACTAGGATATTGTAAAATATGTTTAATACACTTACCTACACTATTTTTGATTGCGTTCATAAGTAATATTAGGTAAGTAGGTACTTGTAATAATTTAAACAAAATACTTTCTAACGGATCAAAACACGATTTATTATTTATATTATTTATGCCGACGTTTCGGATGCTTTTAAAGTATTCGAATCCGTTATAAAGTATTATATTTAAATGTGTGATATTTGCGTTAAAAAAAGACAATATTATATATAGATTATGTATAGAACCTAGCCTTATGGAACTGCAATTTATCATATTTTAAACTAACCTTAAACAAATAAAAATCATAGCGTGAAACCATAAATAATTGATTTAAGTGTTTCAAGAAAACCTGCTAAAAACGAACGTAAATTATGCAGCTATGAATAAAATCTTAATCAGCGGTCGCATACAAAGAACTAAAACTATTATTTAAACAAACAGGTCAGAAAAAGAGGCGTTCTGATTAATTTTTTGGGCGATTGGGCGGACCCTTGTGAATTTGCTGTTGCGCTTCGTCAAAATTGACGCGAATATTCCACGCTTGTAGGGACACCATTAATTTTTAGAGATATTTTTAAGAATGCAGAAATATGTTCACTAAAAAAAGAAACTGTATGGCTTAAAGTAGATATGTCTTACTTAAAAATGATCATATTTATGTAGGTATATGGGTAAGTCACTGTTATGTTGTGGTCAATGATTAAAGCATCAATTTAGTACCTGTTTTAAAGATAAATGAATTTAAGACTATATTTAAAACAAAAGCTCGTGTTAAACGTTGTTTTTATTAAAGTGATTTAACATAGAAATTTTGAAATCTTATATTTTAATAAATAACGCATGTAACCGATAAAAAAGAACTTCATTTTTTCACCGAGAAGTCAATTAAATTTTTATTTGTAAACTTTAAAGTTAATTAAAAATATGATAATAAACAAATAATTTTTAGTTATTAATATTTTATTAAAATATAAACATTTTAAAAATAAATCATCCAAGTCCCATTAATTTAACTTTAACGGTAGATTTACAATCCATTTTTTAATTAAAAGTACCTAAAATTTTCATTGTAAAAAAAAATATAGTTAAAATCGAAATTTTTAAAAATCGTTTGGGGTATGATTTTATCATGGTATGTACTTATAAAAAAGGTACATGAACTTAATTTTTATGATCAAGTGGAAAATGGGGGGTCCAGTTGACGTGATCTTACTCATCTTTAAAAAGTAACAGAAAAAAAATTACATATCATTACAGCTAAATATCATTTATAAGAACGCTGTATTAAAAAAACTAAGCTAAAATTACTATGAAACGTAGAATTTTAATTTAATTTATAGATCCAAAAAATGTACAAAACGGTGGTCAACCTAAGTTAAATTTAACGCTCTCGACTAGAATATTAATATTTATAGCTAAGTTAAACGGTTTTATTTTTTATTTGTTCAGCAGTTGAGGGTACAGGTGCCAACTTTGATATGCCGCTTCCCATAAAAAAAGCTCTTTAAAAACTTGACCAATATACCGGGGCAAAGCACTTTATTATTGCTAAATTAATACAAGTGCCAGTGGGAAGTCTGTGGCAATTAGATGTTTTTTAATTTTCAAAAAATAAACTATTATTTTTAACATATTATAATCGATAACTAAATCTCCATAATCATATCGCAGTATATTTTGCTGCTGATCGTCTTAAATTGATGGTCTCGGCGCGAAGTACAACAAAAACGATAGCCATAGGTGGTCTTGATGGACAATGTGAGTGTTCCTAATCACTGGGCCCAGATTTTCGTAAAGGAGACATAAGAGGCATTCTATATAAAGTACGTAAAATGAGGCAAAAACAATTTGAAATGGCGTAGCGGCGACATAATCTGCATAGACATTATCATACGGCCTACTCGAAAAGCAGGCCTCTGAAATTACTTAGGTATATGTAGTACATTTATATATATATTATCACATACTTATTAATGAACACACTGTCTAGTAAGGCACCGTATATGTATGTATTTTAATTGGCCGAAACAGGCAATACATTTCATATAATATGTATAACAGTCTAATACTTACGTACAGTGGAAATCGAACCCGCATCCACGGCCAGCGAGTATTCTGCTACGGTGATTTTGGCTGGATTTTAATACTATAAGATATTGTATGCTACGGATGGCAATATCATAATTAAAAGAAGATTATACCGTTCGGTTTCAAGAATAAAATGTTATTACTATAAAAAGGCTTAAGTAAAAATATGACATCGGAGTAGACTTTACGACTCCGACAATCTCGACTATTGTGTGTAATTACATATTGTTTTATACTCGGATACGTCAGCTTTTGTTTATAGTCATATTTTTAATATTTAATTGTTAGTTTAATATACTAGTGATGTGTCGAATATCCGTAGGTATCCGCGGATATCCGAGGGAGATAAAATATGAATGCGATTTTTCTATAAAAGTGACATCACCTTATAATATTTATATACCACTTATAACAGTATACATTAAATGATTATTTATGAGTTATTTTACTTTTTAAATTTAATAAATTTCTGCTATATAAAAATTGTTTATTCTCTCTAAAACTTTTAGGTATACATCATCAGTTAATGTCACAATGACAACTGACTTTTCCCGCCATCTATCAAATGTCAAATATTAAACGGCAAATGTCATTATGACATTAACTCATTAAATTGTTAATTAATTATGAAATTAGTTACGTAAAATGCATTACATAATTGATTTAATAATAAATCATGTAAGAAATGCCAACTTTTCTTTCTGTGCATACCTTTTCATTTAGCCTACAGATCCCTTACCGCTTAACTGTCCCTTTTTATAGTTGTAATCAAACCAACTACCATGTCTTTAACAAGATCTGGATGATTAATAAAAAACATTTACAAACTTTAAGCACCTCCAGCTAGAATCAAGATTATAGTCAATATATGTGAAGATTTTAAATTCACGTATATCTACGCAATATATTACGGGGTTGTGCTCCGTTCAAGATTTCATTTTGTGATAATTATCGAGGACGCGAGAATCGCAAACCACCGCGTAATATACCGAGTAACTTAATTGGAACCACATCATTGATTTGTTAATAGTCTCGTTAATTTTAATTCCGTCCATAACCAAGCGCTTATCAACGCACAGAATACCATCTGAAATAATTTAAAACTGAAACCCTATTATAAAATGTGCATTAATGCGAAGGAACATTTAGCTTTAGTGTTTATTTTCATCGCTTGATAAGCGTTGAATTCCATTACGTTTCCATATCTCCTAAGAAAAAGTCCAATTGGTGTCTTGGAACATTTTAAAAGACAGTGTAAAACTTGAACCAAAATACGAAGCAATATATTATTCGTAAAACATTTATATACGTTAATTAAGATGTTTAGAGTATCCGGAGATCGGACTTGAACGTAGGTATACGACCTTTTACTCATTGAGACGAGCGGCCCAACGTAACATCTACCAACCAATTTATTTTGTTTGAACGTATCAAGCGAGAAAAGACAAAATGATGCTAGATTTAATTGGACGAGGAGAAACGCTGGAGACCAGAATGCTCAAGCTATCGATATATTTGCATTTCTATTGTTAATGAATCACGTTTGACATTAATGGGGTGTAAAAGAATTAATTCGTTAGATTTTTCTATTGATTAAAAGAGATTTCGGTGATAAACGTAGACCTAACTGTTAAGGATGACTCCGTGTGACATTAACGAGTAGCTTCCGATTCGTTTTACCCATTACTTTTATGTGTTCACACAATTATTTTAAGCTGGCAACATCTATGAATTAACGATGTTTTTTTTTTGGTTTATGGTAACAAGATCACTAACAAGACGTATCGGCAGCGAATTCAATTGTGGTCATAATTGCACCATTAGAATCTGTGAAAGTCATAAATCTTAGCGGCTACTATAAAGAATCAATCGTAATAATAGCTCCTGATTATCGCTAACAAGCAGCACGTGATCATTAGGGCAATCACATACAAAAGCCAGCACAAGTATGCTTGCGATCAGAATATCATCGGAACGATCAATATGGTTATCTCGGCTAATGGGCTCACGATGACTTTCTATAAATTAATAACAAAAGCATTAGCTCTATGATTGGTCCAGATTAATGAGGAAGCATCTTAATCTTCATATGTATGCAAGTTATAATTTAGTTCGAACCTTTTATTGTTTTTATTTATATTATGACTTCTGAATAAAAATTTCATAACCGGTCTTCATATTTTATAATGGTCGGCAGATTAGGCAATTATTATTCATGATATCTATGTTAGGCAATGATTTTATGATTAATGATAATATTGATTTATTTTATACAAAATAAGATGTCTTTAATAAAAATGCAAAGTAAGTGTTTACTCACATTCTCGAAAAGAAAAACAAAACAGACTCTAATAGATTTCTAGTTTCAGTGACTTTTGATTTAAACGAATTATTACACTATATGCATGTGTACATACTGTAAGTGAATATTCTTAAGAATCTTTATAAATTGATTATTTCACTTCTACCTCTCTATGAATATTTTCTTTATATTAGGAGACCGTAAGATGTAAGCAAGAGAAGCGTTTGATAATAATAGATGATATGATGATAATATAATATTATGATATGCTGATCTGTGATGCGGTATATTTTTAATGTCAAACGTAATTTCATAGGCTGACACCACATGATGACCTCATAGCTCTCCGTTCAGTTTTGATATTTCTTCCTATGCCCGAGGTAAATATGATAAAGCCACTGGGATTTGAACCCGCAGCCTTAAAGCGCATACTTGTTACTATCTTTTGATACTAACAATTATATTTACAAAATTAAAATCTGTAGTATCTACAACAATAATACTTCCAGACCCGTGTTTCAGAACTGAAATTATACTTTAACTCTAACTTGTCATATTGTCACATTAGTCAAACAGTGGGTAAGTCAGCTGTTAAAATGTGAAGGACCTTTATTTCAAAGGCTTGTGCCGCGCTCGTGTCCAAAAATCTTTAACACATCTGGTAGCCTTTGTAATGTTTATTTATAACGTTACTAACACAATAACCGACACTCGAACTGCAAATTGTTATCTAGTGAATGGCGCCTTGATCATTGTTCACGCCTCGAAATTTCCATGTAATTCTTCCCTTTATCTTTTGTAACTATTGTGGTGCAAACTTGACCATTTATTCTTCATTATTGTGTCTTTAGAGTAGTAGCACTTGAAGGCGTTATGTTTGTTCGGAAGTGTTGAAAATATAACTTTAGCTCACTGGAATATAAACTGTAACATGTGATACGGAAGTGTCAAAATTTGACGGCACATCTATAATAATATTAAAATGAGTTCAAATTATGAATGAACAGGCATTGTCGCATGACAAATAAATGGTCGAACCTTTCAAGAACAATTTATTCTGCTGACGGCAATTCTGATTTTTAGTGTTCTCTCATATATTATTATCTTATATTTCAAGAAGCGATTAAAATTTAATTCACATGAAATAAAACATTTTCTGTAAATATATAATAATGCTAATTTTCGTTTTAATCATAACATAATAGTTTTTGTTCATAGTTCAATACTTATGTAGGTACATTGTTTTATATCGTTGTGCTTATTTATTTATTTATTATTTAAAACTTTATTGCACACAGAAGTAATACAATTAAGAAACTACATTTACAAAAATAAAAGGTACAATAGGTGGTCTTATTGCTAGAGCAGCAATCTCTTCCAGACTACCTTTGGGTGACAGAAATAACTTATTAATAGTTTACACAAAGCTATTTTAGGTTTATAAATAAAGCAATTTCCAAACTCGTATAGAATAGCCGGTCTAAAATTTACAATTCCAAAACAGCGCAATTGATGGCTTAAATGTTATGCTGTAAATGCTCTAGCATCTACTCTTTGTATTTGATGCTCAGTTGCGAATCCATTCAAAGCAATTTCTGGTGTATAAATGTTTAATCATCACGGATAATGATTTATTGTCACAGCCTGAACAAAGACAGTCTATAAGTTGAAGAACCGCGACGCAGCGCTGGCACAATTCTCGTAATCAGAACCTATTTTAACTAAGCATAATAAAACGCTAAGTATTGTTATCAGTAGACACAATTTCTAAGTACTACTTCCTTGGGCGTCGAGGCTCGTGTATATTATCTAGTACAAATATTTAAGAAGCGTGGGTGTATCGATATGATCACAATCAATACACTTCGGCACCTAAAGTGCTTATATTACGGTTATCTATATCATGACAAATTGTACAATTTATTTCCACTTATGTGATATAAAAATAACTTATAGAGTTACGTGAGGTTTCTTGTGTGGTAACGCTTATCACGACTTATTGTGGTCAAGGGTGGATCAGTGCTGATTTAACCTACTTATTTTTGTAAATGAGCTTATATGAATTTTTATTTTTCTTATAGAAATATTTATATAAGAACTCATACCTTATTATTATTAGTTATAGAGCCTTTTTTGTTTCTTTTTTGTTGTACCTTGAAAAATTTATCGTTTTACCGGATCAAACAGAATCAAAATTCCCTGAGGCCTGAAAAGAATAGAAGAGATAATAGCTAATGCAATGTTTATACACTTGTAAAATCAACGACGCAGTACGCTAGACCCTGAATTATACACATCAATACAATACGTAACAATCACAAAGAAGATTCCTAAACCGTTGACAGTAAACAGTTTCTAAAATAAGACCCCTTAGAGCCATTGTTGTTAAAAATAGCTAGCGGACATTGAATTTGTTAGGTTAAATAATTTCGCTTAACATTTCTGCTTCTTTAATTATTACTTAATCGTTATACTACATTTCATTCTCAACTAAATTCTAAACTAGATAAAGTTCAAAATAAGTAAGCTTTAAGCGCATTTACGTTTTGCCCATAATAGAGTCTTGAATTAATCTCAATTTGTAAGCCGCGTCTTGTCACGGTGTTTGTATAATGAAATGGACCAAGTCTGTATCATTCATTAGAGTCGGACTCTTCTATATAGTTAATTGTTTGAACTTGCCCGGACTGCCGTTTAACATCGTCTCGGCTAATCAAGGCACGGTTAACAACATCCGCTCGGTAAGTGGTAGGCCGATGACTCGACGCATTCGATGATGCAATTGTCTTCAGCTAAGAATCGCGACAATTGAACTGACTTCCGATTAGGTGTCAAGGGTAGTGTAAATGTCAATAGATTTGAACTGCATGTAGTCATGCATCAAGCTACGTTGCTACTCGCTAGCGATGAAGAAGTTCGACTTTGCTCCTCAATGGCTTAATGACAATGAATTACCACTTCGTGTAAGTCGAACGCTAGAATGACGTCGTCGTGAATGAGATGATCTTTTTGCGTGTTAGTGTTGTGACGTATATGACGTTAAAATAAGACTTATAAATATTATGAACTACTTTTATTAATAAAAATAAATATAAATTTTCTAAGTACTTAAATACTAAGATCAACTAATTCTTATTTTATAAACAATTAGTATTGCCAGTATCAGCCAGTCACGATAATACCGAAAAAAATAAAAATAATGAATTATCAATAAATAAATTAAATAATGATGAATTTGTCATAAATTTTCAAAGTAACTATTTTGAAATTTCTATTTGGACTCTCATCGTATAATGATTGAAGTTTTAGGCTCAATTTAATCCAGGTTTACACTCTTTATATTGCAAAAGCAAAGTCGAAAACATAATTTTTTTTTGCCAAATTAACAAAGAGACGGTTAGGTTTTATGTGTCCGTGCCAATGTCGACAATTAACTATCGACTGTTGCCCTCCCTACGAGACAGGTCTGGCTGGTCGCCGAATCAATTAAACCACCCGCCATTACAATTCATTCACGATTATTGTTATTCAGTGATGCGCCCGCGACACACGCAACTGACATTACTCGTTTCGTATGACGTTTTCCCAAAAACTTTTTTGCCATTATGTCAATGACCTTATTACGTTCGATGAGTATACGATAACTCTCTCTTGGGAATCGACTGAGATTTGTCTGACGTCAGTGTAAGTCTCGGAATAATAATTTAGTATTATTTTTACCAACTTTATGTCTGTATTTTGTCTGATTTTACAGTAAATTTTCAAAGATCAGTCTCTTACCTTATTTATAATGTGGTATCTGACTTAAGCATGCATTTTCTATGTCTTATTTCTAAACTGACAAGTGAGTTGCCGCGTTGGGTTTTGATGGGTTGCGGGTTCGAATCCAATAAATGCTTATAATTTTCCGTTGGAATTCTTCCGAGTTACTTGATACTTATCGTTATATGATGCCCAATATACAAAAACTGTTTACAAATTGTAGCTTATGTGTTATTCTGATATATAAGCTATATTACTGTAAAGTAATATAGCTTTTATATCAAAATCCGTTCGGTAGTTTTTGCGTGAAAGAGTAACAAACATTCATCCATCCATCCATCCATCCATCCATCCATCCTCACAAACTTTCGCATTTATAATATTAGTAAGATAAGATTAGTAAGATAGTAAGATAAAAAAAGTCTAAATATCTTAAATTGGAGAAATCAGCATCCCATAATAACATTTAAAATTAATAACATAAAAAATAATGATATACACATTTTTATAATACCTTTTAACAGAATAACTAAAACAGTTGACGACATACCAGCTAAGTTCCATTTTTAAAAGTTTTTTCAATCTCTTATAAGCCTTATATTTTTATTACGGAAAGTATCTAAAAAGCAGCAATAAAATATAAAACCACTTATCTGTTATTTTCGTCGTATTTATCCTTTAATTTTGGTCTATTGAATGCCATTTTGGCGCCATATCTATTCATTAAAAAACAATATATTAACTTTAAGTACTTTCCGCTGAAAGCTTAATTATACGAATTTTCAAACTTTGCTGACCTATTTATTACAAAATACGCTATCAGTGCTTTATATCTGCTAAATAACAGTAGGCAGTTTTTTTTATCAAAAAAAAGACAGAGAAGTCTTCCTATAAAATTACCTGCTTTTGTAAAGAAGTATAACATCAAAGTTTTGTTAAGAGACAGTTACAATTTTGGCCGTTATAATTGTATAGAATTTCTTTGTGAAGCGCAATTCTTATAGAAGAATAAAGAAAACTGTAGAGCATATTATTAATAAAAATATATTTTGTAACTTTTTGTAATGTATATTTTGTAACCATCGTCGTAAATCAAAGATTTAAGGAAATTATTGTATGTTTTATTATGGTATTTTGGAGTTATTTTTATAAAATTATATATGTTCAATGATTAAAAAATAATATAATATATACGAAGTTAAACTCTGACTTGTCAATGTGGAGATTTTTTTGCAGATATTAAAATAATAATAAATAGCGACCTGCGACTCCATGCCTTTACATTCAAGGTATCCATACCTGACCCCGGCGGTATGCTGAGAAAATCTTCGTGAACATAATCTATAATCCATGGAGCAACACGTGCACAGGGTCCATTATTGATTTTGCCGTTTTTTCAACAAAATTGCATGCCTGTCCCGAAATGACGATGAAAAAATATCTACCAGGGTGCGTGTGAATGGGCCTTATTATAAGATTGCGCAATGACAGATCAGTTTTTGTGAGAGCTAGTCGCGTGGCATCGACGGAGGTATCTGATGACTCCTATCGCCTTTTCATATGGCTAAAAATCTATCAATAATAGCGCATTTAGTAGCTTTGGTACCTTCTGCACCGATGGGTCACGGGTTCGAATCCCGCCGGGACGACATGTTTATTATTTTGTATAAGCATTTGTATTTGAAACCGAAACGCACAATATAAACTTCATGGTTTTCCCATCTATGTATTATCGACGGGCTTATTGGCGCTTTTGGTAGAACACCTACCGTGCGCTCCGATAGGTCGTAGGTTCGAATCCCGCCGGGACATGTTTATAATTTTTTATAAGCGTATTTTCCACACGCCTGGTCACTTCGGGCATTAAACAGGTGGAAGGAATATCTAAATTCCGACCAGGTAACTAACCACCGTTCATATATGGATACACCATGACGTGCACATTGCGCGTTTCGGTTTCAGTCTATGGATTTCCGAATGCTCGAAGTAAAAAGTAGATCGACAGCGCATCATTGACTGATGTTCTGTGGCTGAGGTATCACCTACCATCAAGTGAACCTCATACTCGTTTGTCGATACCTAACATAAAAAAAATATCTATAAATCTATCTAAAATCGTTAATATGTTTTTGTAACATATAAATCGTTTCGATATATCATAAGCAGACAATACACTGTCTCTCCTCTCGACAATGCCCGGAATTCCAGTAGCCGAAAAACGTTAATAGACAAACACACAAGGCACTATTTGGACGGATGTCAACACGGACCTGACTTTCGACCCTACGCTACTGTGTCCCGGAAAACGAGGGTTTAGTTACACGAGTCAAAAGACTACCCTTTTCTAAGAAAATAAATATTAATTTATCAAACATGGAAACTTTTTACTCACGAGTCAAGTTACTATTACAGTGAAAGTGTTTATCTAATATATAAAATTCTCGTGTCACAGTTTTCGTTGCCATACTCCTCCGAAACGGCTTGACCGATTTTTACCAAATTTTATATGCGTATTCAGTAGGTCTGAGAATCGGCCAACATCTATTTTTCATCCCCCTAAATGTTAGGGGTAGTCCACCCCAAAAATTTTTTTTTTATTTTTTGGACGAAATTTTTTGTTTTTATTTTTTTATAATGTGGCATTAAGAAATACATTCAACCCCTGCTTTTTTTGTCAAAAAATACAGACCCGTGCGAAGCCGGGGCGGGTCGCTAGTTTTTTAATAAAGTAATAATATTTTTTATCAAAATATCAATAAGTAAAATTAAAAATTAATTAATATATTTTCTGTAGCAAGAGTCTGTTTTTCAAATTTAACTTTTTCTAAGATAACTTGTTTTAAAAATAGAATAATTACCGGACAAGAAAAGAAGATTTACTTCCCCAATTTGTACTACATGTAAATAAATTAGTATACAGTGCTATAAATTTTCAATCATACTAACCCCGAATAGCGTCGAACATCCTCGAAATAGGAAATCCAATAGACGTTATCCATATAAATGTACTAATTAGAGATAGAGTCCAATTGTTATCATTTATGACAGTCTAAGATAAAGCCACAGATAAGATTTGGTGGTCCATAGATTGTTGTTCAAAGGAGACGCGGGAGATAAAAATGGATTGTCTAATTGACTTGTCAAAATATTTATGAACATAAAATCGTTGTTGCACTACCAAGTCAAATCGCGACGGAGGAGAAATATGTTTCTAAAAACTATTTTTAATTTAACATAATAATGAACAAAACTCAAGAACGGTCGATGTTAGACTGACTTTAATTCTCATTACATTCTTAATACTAAACTCCTTATTCAATAAAATAATAGAAACTAAGCATTCTGCGTAGCAGTTGCATTAATGCTTACTGTGCGATCTTGATACATGCGTGACAATGTAACTACCTTGACTCTATCTCTTCTGTGTTACATTTCTCGTTCGAGTCTTATTTTCTTAACATTGTTTGACCTTTAATATGAAAATTAGTATCTATTCCTAAAATCGTACTCATAAAAATACAATCGTACATGTACATAATATAAAAGTACAGACACAAATGCATCGTTAACTTTGCAGTTACAATAATAAAATAAAATGTGGTGGGAAAAATACAAAATTTAGACAGCAATTAAACAGACAGTGTAACATTACGAAATTTTATCGGTTTATATAATATGTAAATAGCTGAATCATTATAAGCTAATATAATAGGCTGATATCATTGTAAGCTGAACCTTACTTCTGAATCTACGTTTTCACCAACTACCTAATTCACCTAAGTAGGAATTCTTTTCTGTTTTTTTTATGACACACTTTTTTGTTATATGTAAGAAAATATAAAACAGAGGTTTTATTTTAATATAAGAATTAGATATACCATAATAATTACTTTTATTAACTAATTAATCATAATCTATGACAAACCGATCTTCATATATTTTAGGGTTTAAGATAACACTTGAAATATATATGAATGTATCTACAAAACATCCACGACAAAATGATGTGGTTACAAATACCACAAAACCCTCTAGTTTTTCTGAAAATAGTATTTAATCGTTTTTATTGCAATCACAGTATCAGTTACCATAAAGGTACACCTTTATTGAAAAGACTTGATTATGAGGATAATAATAATATTACTTTGATGGAAAAACCACCTACGCCCAGACCTACAAGATTGATGACATAATAAAATCACCTTTTTATAACAACATTATTAGTTTCATAATCTTAAATTTAACTTTTATCTTAGGAAAGTTGTAGTGAGATAAACTATCTATGAAGACATGATGGCGTTGATTAGGACAGGTTCTTTGTATAATAAATAAATGCGTAGGTATAATGTTATGAAAATGTCCCCAAACCACAATTATATTAAAGTCTACTAGAATTTATGTGTTTAGATTATAATATTTAAAAAATATTAATGCGAAATTATCTTACTCTTCTTCGCCGTTCCCTCACTAATGAGGTTCCCTACCATATGTGAGCTGTTTCCATTTGCTTCTGTCCTGCGCCAGTTCAATAGATCGTTGTAGAGTTTCTCCTGTTGCGTCTACGCGAAATTATAAACGCAATTAATTTGCTAAGTAGGTATATAAGATTTTATTGAGTGAATTTGCTACGACGAAAACCTAAATCCTAGTAAATTATAAAGGCTCCTTTTTATCTCGGAAAATAATTAATTAATCAATCCATTTCGATCGGTTGAAGAAGAAAGTATTTCGGACAATCTGCTGAACTCGTCGGCTTTTTTCTCTCCATATTTCACTTCTCTTCTATTTCACCTCTCAAATTATTTATCAAGGATGGGATCAAAAACAAGTCCATCATGGTTTTCGGTTTCTACATTATGTAGAGTTCAGCACGGGCTGAGAAACGATGCAATAATATTTTACTCCAATGCGCCTTTGTTCACACGTATTTTTTGTTTTATATTCGATCTTTTACACTAATGAAAATTCAGTCAGTACTTATTAAGTAAAACAAATATACCATTTACCGCAATTTAAAATTATTCTATTTGATTTCCCATCAAATGAAATACAGTACTCTAGCTTTCGTAATATTATAATGCGCTAAGTTTAATTCAATATAATGGAAACGGATGTGCATTACAAGCTAGCTAAGAGATTGTTATACAAGTTGCGTACAGCATCCGCCTCGTGATAAGTGTACTGAATGGAGTTGCGTGAGAGCACAATCTGATTGAAACAACGGACAATGCTGGATGTAGGTGACATACCAGTTTTTACCGTGGAGTCTTTGCGACGTTATACCACATATATGCGTTGTATCTCATACTTATGACGTCATTTTACATTCATAGCACTATGGATGCAGATTTAAGAAGGTTTTAGACGTTCCTGTTCTTTTTTTAAATCATGTCTATATATTCTAAATTCATACAAGTAGTACTATTAGAGTCCGCTGCTGGTGTATGGGGTCGATTCTGTCTACTTCTTGGTTCTTTACAGGTAATCAGTTGCATTGGTTGCCATCTTCTCGTCCGCTCTACGCCCTTGATTTGAGAACTGGCAGTAAATATGTATTTTTTATTGATGTTCTTATGAAACACTTATGTGTACATTGTGTAACCTAAATGAATAAATGATTTTTGAATTTTGAATTTTGGGCAACCGAAATAATTCTTACCTTATTTCACCGAAATTCGAACCGGGGACCTAAGATCGTTGATTCAATATCTGAGTATAATAATTGATCTATCTGTTAATAAAAGTACCAAAGTAAATAATAATTGTCTTTGATGGCCTTGGCGCGTTTGCTAGATCACCTGACGTGCTCGAATCCCACCGGGTTGACATGATTATAAATTTCTGTAAGCATGTCTTCCCCACGTCTGGTAACTTCGGGCATTGATCGGGTGGAAGGAATATCGAACTTCCGACCGGGTAATAAACAATCGTTCATAGATGGAAAAACCTTGAAGTAAAAATTACGTCGACAGCACATCATTGACTGATGTTCTGTGGCTGAGGAACCTACCTCATGCTCGTCTGTCGAAAACTAACATTAAAAAAAACTAGGTTCTGTCTATAAATTCTATAGAAATATTTCCAACGCAATGCCATTCAAAGATTTTCCAGACCATCTCGCTGAACTCATTTTTTGCGAGCTGTCAGGAATCTGTTCCTGGTTGACGAGTGAACATACTCAGATTCATACCTGTCGATCATAAATTTTTATTGTTTTTAAAATATCTACACTACAATTAATAAACACCACAATTCATTCATTCATTTATTGATCTATTTTTTCTTACTGGCCGGTGTGAACGAAAAATGTTGAAAAGCACGTGTACTTTGCCTTTTTGCTATGTTAACGTCGTATTGTAATCAAAAATAACGGGAATTTGGTGCATTAATCACCGAAATTCCTGTTATCATTACATTATCCAGCCTACTTACGTGGTCATCAATATTTATTGTAACGACCGACTGCTTGTTTCGTGATATCGAACGGTGACAAATTATTAAGCACGAAGTCAGAAAAACCGGAGTCCCGGTTGTAAACATAGTCTGTCAAGATGTTACGGCACTTTGTACACATAAATATACATAAATACTTCAGAAGTAATTCGTGATTACATTCGCCATTCAACCTGTACCTCAAGCTTCATTGAAAAATACTTTTATATTTATGCTCTTTATCGGATATGTGTTTTTATTTAGTTAAATTTTAGTTAATTTCACACCTACCCTGTTTGCATTAAATATATAGAAGTAAACAACAATACTGTTGAATAATTAATATAAATTTATAATATAGATCATAGATTTTTGTTGAAGAGTGTATTAAAACGTATGCTTCTTGTTTCCGCTTTTCTGACAGTTGACACTTGTGGCGCTGGTACTTTTCTCTTTTGATGTACAAGTTTGTCATCTCACGTGTGATCTTAAAAATATACATATATCGTGTTCATAGAAATCTAACGTGAGCTTTATTGAAATATTACTGTAACCCAATAAATACATTATTTAAAAAAATATATCTTTATTTCTAATGCTTCATATAAGGTAGCAAAACCTTCTGAATTCAATACGAAAGAAAATCCCATTAATGTAGGACAATGCAATATCTTAACACTGTTGCGTCCATTCACTTTCCGTTTTTACTTTCAAAGGTTACGTCAACTATTTAGATGGGATCACTAACGCTAAATTTAACTTAAGCCGAGGCAGAAGTCGGCGACTTTGTTGGACAGGACCTGGCAACTTCAAGGAACCGATACCCCATTGTCATGCCTGTTAAGAAGTGTACAGTTACACTTTCTTTACACTTCTTCATGCCACGTTACTATAAATGTTCTCTTTGTACTCCTTTTTGGAGTTCAAGTACCCGTGCGAAATTACATGCACAAGTCAAATGCTAAAAGATGCACACGATGCCTACTCCAGTTATAACAATCAAAGTTATCTTTTATGCAATAAATACAAAAAATAGTAAGAACAATTATCAAAAGCCGGCTTGTAGGTATAATATCAATAAGTCAGTAGGACATTTTATTCCTTAAAAAAAGGTCAAAATAATGAAGAAAGGGCTTCTCATATACAAAAAATAAACAACACAAAACGCAAAAAGAACCTACTTTTTAAATATGCAAAATGACTACTTTTCATCAAAAATGTTAATCTAATTCGTCAATTTATAACGCCGAAAGTATCAACGTCATCGATAAATCTATTATCTGATTTAATTTTATAATTAAAGCGTTTCCGAAACATTCAATTACCATATTTTAAACGTAAAAGATACAGTTATAAAACGTAACTATATTTTAACCATAATAAATTAGCTATTAATTGGTCAAAGTAATTTATTCATATTAATTATTCCGTAAAACCATAAAGCTCCGGCTTAAAATATACAGACTAATCGTTTTCGTGGGAGAAAATTAAATATACAAATATGACAACATATTTAAGATTGTTATAAACGTAACACTACAACTTTTGAAAAGGGAAAATAGGCACGCGGGTCATTTAAATTATAATGATAAGCGGTCTTTTCCTCTTATTAAAATATGCATTTTTTAAAGCCCTAGATTAATGATTATTATAAGGAACTAGCGGACCCAACAGACGTTGTCCTGTCTTAACTATGAACATTGATCCTTGATATTGATTACAATCCTCTTTTACGATACGCATTCTGTCAATGTTATGTCAAACGCCATTAGGTTACATCAAAAAAGTTTGAATTGTAAAAGCGCTATTGTTTTTCTAATTTTCCGCGCAATTTTCTTAATTTTTCACAATGCAACATTCTTTCTTTCTCATCGGATGGACTCGTTCGCATTTTTGGTAGAACACCTACCTTGTGCCGATGGGTCGCGGGTTCGATTCCCGCAGCGATGACATGTTTATAATTTTCTATAAGCATGTCTTCCCCACGTCTGATCACTTCGGGCATTAAACGGATGTACCACCATTCATAGATGGAAAAACCGTGAAGTGCACATTATGCGTTTCGGCCTCAGTCTATGGATTTCCGAATGCTTGAAGTATAAAGTAGGTCGACAGCGAATCACTGACTGTTGTACTTTGTCACCTACCATCAAGTGAACCTCATGCTCGTTTGCCGAAATCTGACTTAAAAAAGACCCAGCATAAAATATGAATTGATTTGAGGCACGCAAATAACTTGCGAGAATGTATTCATACAGTCAGTTGTATCAAAAATCAGTTGAAATAGAATTCAAATCATAATTTAACGATACGAACTAGAAACTAGAGTTTTTGACAAGTCGTTGTTGTATAATAATCAACTGAAATTACTTGTATAATAATTAATTAATTATTTTATTTTTCGTTATGTTTGGTGCATGCTGTGTTTGCCTTTAATTGTTTAACTATTAAACTGTAATATAACAATGTAAGCAAACGTTGGCAGACTTAAATAAATAAATAAATAAATAAAAACTACATCGCAAGTTGATCAAGAGTATCTGCGGTAGCACCACAGAACAGATAACCGTGGGTAGCACCGCCTTTAGTTTGGTACCTATATTCTGATAATGGTTTTGAGCGGCTTATCTCCAGATTCTAAAAGATTTATACACCCAAAAATTAACAAATTCAAATTCAAAATCATTTATTCATTTAGGTAACATAATGTACACTTATGAACGTCAATAAAAAATACATATTAAATGCTTCTAATTTTACATTTACCGCCAGTTCTCAAATCAAGGGCGTAGAGCGGAAGAGAAGAACGGGCAAGAAACTCTTCGTCACTTTTTTTAAGCACTCTTTACTCTTTTTGACAAATCAGCACTTAATGAAATTTTATGAGATGTCAATAACGAATACATTCGTTTCTTTAACGTTTTTGAAACAATGACATCAATCTTTCAATCGGGAACCAGGAATAGATGTCAGAGCCTATGTTACTCGCTGATAGCTTTTTATTGTTGAAAGAATTTTTTAAATCGGTTCAGTAGTTTTTGAGTTTGAGTGCAAACAAGTAAACAATGATTTCCCTTTTAAAATAATAGTATGGATATGATTTATACGGCACTCAACAATAAAATTAAGTCAAATATTTACTGGGTTATTTTTTTTTATATCTTTTTAATTACTCATAAAGTCAGACATAGATTTACACAACGATTTAATGCATTTAAGGTAAATCGTCAACTGCCTAAATGTTCAAACATCAATCCGAAACCTTAAGGCCACCCATTACATATCTTTACCCGGTGGTCCAATCTTCAGGATGATTAAATTAGGATACAAACAGATATAACATGCAAAATGATATACAATGAGCCGAGACCCATTTCGCATAATGAAGCAATCAAATAGTACCCATTGTAACTAAACTGGTATTGTGGATTGGAATCGAGAGCGATCGTGGTATTTTGTAGTAAACAAATCGATAGAGCTTAGAATTCCGATTGAAAATTTCGATGCAAGTCGATTTATACGTATTAGTGATGTTCCGGATCATTAAAAATGGATATTTGGTATCAAGATCCGCAAATTCGGATACGGATTTTATTATTTAATACTTTCGTACTCAATCGGTGTCGATGCCAGTGACCTCGAATATTTTTATTTATTTAGTTTGCAATCTTTGACTATTTACCTTATAGTCAAAGTTTGCAGTATAAAGGTGTCAAATATTTGAATTTAAAAAATAAAACAATTATTAGGGTTTCATTGCTACCTAATGACCTATAAATAGAATGTCATCTATGTACCTATTGCAAATTAGTAAGGTAAAAGATCCGCCAAAAAAGTAACGGATACGGTTACGGATAACCGGCACATCACTTAAACGTCTCATCATCGTATATATGTAACGTCTATAGGCTCAGACTCAAGCTCCTGACAGTAACTTTGCATACTGTGAAAGTTGCTATATATAAAAAATTGTTGCATTTTAAAATCCTTTCGAAAGCGAACATTTGACGTTTCGGGAAATTGAGCGGATGGGTGTTTTGTTATATTTATTCGATGTATGTCAATCGACTTGCATTGGGGTACGCTCTGACACAGATTTAACGTGAAATACCACCTAGGTGGTGGACATAAATAAGTATACATTATTTTTGTGCAGTGGCGGGACTTCCATACAAGGCCAAAAAGCCCGGCTTACTGGCTTTAACGATTACGTTAAAGCCAGTAACGTGTTTATATATAACGTACTTAATTAGCTTATCATATAAGTTTATATATGGCTTTTATAATTACGTTAAAGTCATTATTATTTTTCCTATTATGGTTGCATTAATAGGGCAAGACAGGCGTTTGGGCTTGTATGGTTGTCCCGCCACTGTTTTTGTGGAGATAATTTATATATCATTTCCAGAAACGATTAATGCTTTTAAATATTTAGAATAGAATAGAATAGAATAGAATACGTTTATTCATCAGAAAGTACATAGTAAAGTATAACATAAAACATTAAATATAAATACACTTCTGATGAAAAGGCCACTGGACTCAGCATGGTGTGGTGAGGTTTTGGCAAACTCACCACGCTGTTTTTCAGCCGTGGCCTATTCACCTTACGGATGTTAAAACGCTAGTTAAATATAACAAAAAACAAAAAGTAATTAAAAAACAAACGGTAATTAAAACTATAAAAAACATCTACAGAAGAAAAGAAAACATAAAAAACATTTGTGTACCTACTTGCAATAATTCTGTCACTCAGTGAAATGGGCGTTGTGAATAGCACAAGCGATCCCGGATGGAATCCCAGGGAATCAAAAATATAATCAGTCCAGCAGTTAAGGTACACTAAACTCACCTGCCTGTTAAGCAAAATAATCAGTGAAACCGACATATAAATGTGTCTGCCAACTCTGTGAGAACATTCATGTAGTGACTACTCGTGCCTGAAAACAGCGTTTAACATATAATTACATATATTGTGCTTAATCGATGTCACACAATAATACAATAATTACTTATATATTGTATTATATATGTACATATATTATTGTTAAAATTCTTTTGTTATTTAACACCCTTAATATATTCAAACGTTTGTAGATTTTTCTATTCTAGGGAAAATTTTGTTACTTTAGTATTTGAACAATGACAATATACGTAAACAATACTAAATTGTCACCGATCAATAACACTAAAATATTTTATTAGATAAACACTTCACATTGGCTAGAAATCAAGTGTCTTACTTTTAATAATGAGTAAAAAAATATATCCCGAGGTGTGTATTTAATATTGAACACACGTTCTGGAAGCTCCTGTCTTAATAACAAAATTCCATTGATGATTTAAACGATCAACAATATTGATTTACTTCGATCTTACGGGCGATATATTTTAATATCACAGTCCAGCCGTCCATTTATCGATATTATATTCAGAGACATTGTCGTTATGGCGCCTTTGTCCCTACAAAAAGTTATAAGTTAGACGTCCGTCCATTGTAACGATGGCGTAAAAGGCAAAACTACAAAGAGAGCATTTTATACTGATCATAACCTGACGTGTGGTCAAAAAGTGTCGAAGCGTTGAAGATTTATATCAACGCATAGGATAGAACTCATGTTTCTATATATCTAACTCCTTACAAAACTGTATTACGGGTCGGGCGCTACTAATAGGCTCGTTGGCGAGTATATACCTTGCGGTCCGATTGGTCGTGGGTTCGAACCCCACTTTGATGTGATTTTCTATGAATCTGTTTTTACGTAAATTCACTTGGGCTTGTGGTGGGAGGAGGTGGGAGGCATATAGAAATTCCGACCGTATAATTAAACACCGAGATGTGTGCTTTTTGGTTTCAGACTATTTCTGAATGTCAAAGTAAAAAAAATCGAACTGATGAAAGAGACTGTAGGGCATAGAGCAACACGGGCCACCGGCGAACCGGAGGGGAGTAGCCATACGCAGGCGTTCCCCTCTGTCAAAGTACAAGTCCAAATGGTCCTATGCGTACAATAAAACTAGTTGTAGCCGCACTTTTCACTAGACTAAATCCAGATGCACGACTGAATCGACCTCCTAAAAAAATGCCGAATTGTTTGTGTTTCTTGTTGCCAAAAAATATCTGCCACGTCAAATTTACAAAAAGATAGCGTTACCTTTCATATGTAGGTATTTTTTAATCATATTATTACTATTTACTTCTTTAAAACTTAAAATATTACAATATTATCGGTCGTGTTGATTCGGATTTTTTTACCAACACAGTCGCTCGACAGATCCGCGTATTGTATGAGCCCTCATACAATACACGGATCTGTCGAGCGACTGATCCGAGTTTATTTCCGAGAAGTCGCTGTCACCGAGCGATAGTGTTGTTATCTGATTGTTTTAAGTTATCGAAAAAAAATGGCAAAGGAGTCTTCTATACAGAGACAGTTTTGAGATTAAATTTTCTGATTCAAATATTATATTGTGATAATATACATTGTTAAAATATAATATAATACTTACGCGCGTTAGCACATTTATTAAAATCACTTAGTGTAAACTTCAACCATAATATTTTTTTTATTTCCTAAAAATCCAAAGGATATGGAAAATTGTGGGCCCAAATTTAATAATTGCGATATGATCTAAAAAATCTTATAATATAAAAAATCAGCTCAATTCTCAATCTGGGAGAGGAGAAATATGAGAAATATAGTTTCCCTGAGATTCTCGATTAATTGAATCGATTACACAATCACAAAAAAAAACCTTTGGACAAGGTAATTAACTCAAAAGTAATTAAATGCACTTTAAATACAATACATTACATATAATTACAGTTATGTTATTAAATAAAATATAAATTATTAATTAAAGAAAATTAATATACATGATTATCGATTTTTTATCGATTAAAATCGATCTTTTATTTTAGTCTGTCATTGGCATGCCGCATGACAGTTGTTTACTCTGTGTTAATTCGTTTCGTGTTTTCAACGTTTTGAGTCTGAGTGCTTTCCCGATTGTCGTCATTTAGGAATTGTTACGATTTGACAACTACAAATATCCTTGATCACAGATTTATGATATATTTATGTCAGTTATTGATTGTAACATAACCTTACTTTTACTACTTAAAACTCGGCTCTCAGATTGTCAAAACTAATAGAATTTTCAACGAAGGACTGTTAAGTCTCAATCTATTAATTCATACCAATTTCATATTGTTACATTGGGGGCCCAAAGTTGTATGTAATCGTTTCCATCTCCGTTAAGGGATACATGGAATATACATATTTTGTAATAACGAAGTATTTTTCAAATTATTTCTAAGATTTTATTATGTACCAACTTATGGTCCACTCTCCGTGACCTGCTACGTGCGCATTACCCGACAAGTTCATTTGTATTATTGTAGTACGTAATAAATTAATTCCATCTTTAAAATAAATAAATTAAGTCGAACTTAAAAACCTAATTTCCCAAACCCAGTTCTTGAAATTATCGATACTGCGTATCGACAGTTGTTGCAACTACGGCTAAAAGGACTTGTCAGTGTAGTTGCGCCATTTAATTATACTGTTATGACACGGAATGTTTAAATGTGTGTGTGAAATTGTTAGTGTATTTTTTAATTGTCACGGTGTGAGTTTCGTAGTGACAGACGATTGCTTTTGTGTGCGAATTTGAGTACGCACACATAGTGCAGATTTCCCCCCGCAAAAAATGACAGACAGTTTGTTATCGCTAACGAACGCTATGGCTACTCCCCTCCGGTTCGCCGGTGGCCCGTGTTGCTCTATGCTGTAGGGCTATTACCAAAATCGAAATACGAAGTTTCGTTTGACGGAACGTACATTTTCCTATTACGAAAGTGTTTCGGATCCGACGATCGATGCGAAGTTCGCGATTAGACATTTTGCCTTTCGTTTACCTTATTACCAAGTTCACTTGACGATTACTTTTTCGTTGTTTGACATTATTGTAATCGTAACAATAACCTCACTTTTTACGACAGACTTGTAGCTTTCGTTTAATATAAACATTATTTATTTTTATTCTAAAATGGCACATTTTTTGTTGTACGAAGAGGTATTGCACGAAGAAAATCATGAAAGAGCTTTAGCTCTTTCATGATTTTCCTAAGCCTAAGTCGTTCTTTAGAACGACTTAGGCTTCGACAATATTTTTTAAATAAGCAAATTCCCGATGAGGAATTTGTTCTAAATTATCACCTTAGTCGAACTTTATTATATTTGAAAATCTGTGCGAAGAGATACAACCAATTATGCCTCCCAACAAAAATGCCAGAGGAATTGATCTTACTATCAAGGTAAGTTAGGTATATTATTAAGGTTTCCAACTTTATCACATTTCTTATAAGAACTCAATATTTATGTCCTAATTATGTAGAACATTCATTTATTAGTAGGTATATAAAATATATATAATAATATTTATATTTAATATTATATAATAGTTTTTTTTTGTTTCCTACAAATAATTAATTAATACTTACATACTTATAACTTTACTCACTAAAAACTTCAAATCTTTAAATTAGTTTACAAAAACCCGCGAAACAATTGTGAACTAACCACAGATTAGGTAAAGATAGAATGTAATAAATGACATATGTTCCGTCAAACTTTTAATAAAAATATTATTTTCTTGCAAAAAAATAGAATTCGTTTTTAAAAAGATAGCATAACAGTTATATAATGCAATTCCACTATTTAATTACAAGTTTTCATGAGGAAAAGCCTTTTTATAAGTTTCTTATTTGTCATCGGTTTTCGCACGTTTTTATCGGAAATATAAGGATGTACACTCAAATCATCTTTTTGCAATATCTTCATGTCTATGGTTACGAAACGAAGTCCGTCCGTACTATTCGGATGCGAACTGCTTTGGTAATAGGTTTGAATACGAAGTTCGTTGTTTTTTCGTTTCGGCCCGAAACTTCGGCGTTCGATTTTGGTAATAGGCTGAAACGATTTTAAAAAATCTTTCACCGACAGAAAGCTATATTATCAGCAAGTATCATGGGTAGTAACTTTTTTTGTGTAGAGTACATCTACATAGTACCCGTGCTAGTCTACACTTAATATTATAAAGAGGAAAGATTTGTTTATTTGTTACGAATTAACTCAAAAACTACTCGACCGATTTTAAAAATCATTTCACCAATAGAAAGCTACATTATCAGCGAGTAACATAGTATTTTTAAGCACATCTATATTGCAAACGTGTAGGTATAACAAAACGTTTATATATCAATTTCTGTGTACGAATTAACATTAAAGTTTTTAAAGTCCTGCGTTGCATACCAAGCCATTTATTGCATTCATAGGCGATTTGACTACGGCTCAATGGAGACTATCTGTATACGTCACTGAGGAACAGCATTACGATTTATTTCTTTAAGTTTGGGACCCGCTTCGGGACAAGTGTCGGTGATCTTTGCGGTATTTCTACCTATTATTGTCACCGCAACGACACTAATTTTATTTATTAGTGACCTTTATTATTATATTGCGTGATGGTACCTTTTATTGGACACAGGCGGATTCTTTCAAAGTATATGATGTGGAAAATTATCCATTTTAAGTCACAAATGGTTACATACAATTTGTAAAATAAGTTAAAAATAGAATTTACAAAAACACTCAATATCAACTCAACCAGTTTTGGATAGATTTTCGTACAAACGTTTAGCAAAAAAAAAACTTGGCAATCGCACTAAACTATCTAATTTAATATAATATGTGTTAGTTGTGATACACATTGTGTTTTTAATAAAATTAAAAAGATACATTGTGTTTTCATGCGATAGCCGAGTCAATCTATTTATTTAAAACATCAAAGATTTTTAATATTGGTATTGATATGATCACTATAAGATGTTGTTAGGTTACCTAATTACGTAATAACTTAAGACAGAAGGATCCTTCAGTAGAGACTGAATAAATTGACCGACTTGGTATTATATGGATCTCACAACTTTTTACGAGAGAACTGAGTTGCAAGACTTGGCTTTTTTTACAATTTATGTTTTTGATGGCATTATACCTTTTTTAAACCAACTTTATTTACTAAATAAAGTTGATTAAATATCTATTTCTAGCAACGCAACCCGGCTTCACATATATACATAAAAATATAACCTATGTAACTCGCTGATAATGTAGCTTTCTATTGGTGAAACATACATAAAAATATTTCCTCTTTATAATTTTAGTGTAGATTCAATCAAAATAATAGTTATAATTTTTTAAGTAGCGGCCATTGCGTAAAGAGAAAGAGCCCCTTAGAGTAATCGGTAATACTGTTAACGAAAATTAAAAAAATACCAACAGCGTAGTCGTTATCTTACATTCAATATTCACCCCGAGGAGGTACAGAAAAGGTATCACACCTTGCACTGGGTCAATAAGTTGATAATGTACCCTATTACATCTCACACTCGTTACTGGACAACTTATAAACCCTTATAATATCTACGAGACATACAGAGATAGCCATTGTAAAACTAAGGAATTAGAAGGAGAAATTTCGTTCAGACTTTACTTATAACTTATGTTCAAACTTTTGTCACAGATTAAAAAAACTTTCTTACTATCAATTATATTTGAGCAGATAGGATAGATTAATTAGCTTTAGTTTAGTTTTTACCAATATTGGTATCGGAGCTAGTTTCATTAATGGTGTGACAGGATGGCAACAATATTTTTATATATGTTACTCGCTGATAATGTAGCTTTCTATTGGTGAAATAATTTTTAAAATCGGTCCAGTAGTTTTTGAGTTTATTCATAACATACAAAGATGTAGATAGTATAGAAGTATAGATATAGAAATATAAAAATCCGTTTAAGTGCACCGTTAGTGTCGCTACCGCCTACATAAGTCTCGACTCCCGTTGGCTGGTTTTAACGTAAGTGTGTACCTTCTAACATCTGCCTAACCCGTGCAACGTAATCAAAATAAAAATATTATTTTAGTAGATTTATTTGATAGTGGCCGGCAGATGTATCGGCGCGCGCTCAATTCTCTCTATTTTTCTTCGTCCTTCATTGTATTTGGGTAAGGGTCTCGGATCAATATCCATACTGGCTTCCGTTCAGTATTCCTTTTATTTCTTGTTTTGTCTATAAACATATTAAGTGTCCGTCAATCAGGAAAGAATTCGCGATCCCAGGATTGCTTTCTCAATAACGAGCTAGACACTAATCCGATAGATGTCTAGATTCAAGAAATAAATTGATTTTGTATGAGCGGTAATTTAGCTCAGCCTATTCGTTTTACGCTTGATCTATTTAAAATTAATATTCTATTAGATACGCACTTCTGTTCTCTAACCCGTTTTTCCTTGGGACATTATGTTATAGATGATCTTAGGATATTTGAAATATGGAGCCTTCACGTATTATTTCACTTATTAGTTTCTAAGTCATGAGTTCACTTTAATTGACAAATCCTTGTTGATTTGTAATTTGTTTGTAACTTTCACATTTTTGTAGATATTCCATCTCGTCCGTTTGGCTATTAATGTTGTCATTGTTTTAGTTTTTTTTTTATGTTAGATGTCGACAAACGAGCATGAGGTTCACTTGATGGTAGGTGTTACCTCAGCCACAGAACATCAGTCAATGATGCGCTGTCGACCTACTTTTTATTTTGAGCTGTAAATCCATAGACTGAAACCGAAACGCGCAATGTGTACTTCACGATTTTTCCATCTATGAACGGTGGTTCGTTACCTGGTCGGAATTTCGATATTCCTAGTTACCAGACGTGGAGAAAACATGCTTACAGAAAATTATAAACATGTGGTCCCGATGGGATTCGAACCCACGACCTATCGATGCACTCGGCAGGTGTTCTGCCGAACACGCCAACGAGCCCGTCAATTTAGTGTGCGTAATGCTAAGCGTGTGCTCCCGAAACGCACACTAAAACAATGTATAGTATATGTGCACGCCTGACAACATTCATAGGCAAACGGACTTTGTGAGATAGAATATCTATATAAATTATTTATTGAAGTAATAACAAAGCAAGTTTTAAAATTAAATATCATGTTAAACTGCTACTGAGCTAGTTCATTATATAATACTTTTTCAGAAAGCCTTAATAGTGTTCTATTTTTAACTTAAGTCACAAATATTAATACCTGAGATAAACATTCACTTATAGAAAACAACAAGTTTAAAAAACTATACTAAAACATTTCATAAAATGGCCATCCCACAAACGGGTAGGTACATAAACCATAGGCATATTATTATCTTAATAGAAAACAATTAATTTCATTGGTTATGTTAGCCGTAAGTGGAAATCATTACGCAATATACTGGTCTCATTAATCCACATTACAAGCATTTAAATAAGTGTAAGCATGCACTAAAAGCCCGCTCAGGCGGCCGTCAAAGATGGGATTAACACTATTTACTTCGAGTTTCACGCGCACTACCACCGCTTGTCGTTTTAATGTATAAATTAATTTAAATCGACCTTTTGGAATATAAAATTCCCAATCCATTACTAGAAGACAGCTTAATGCGCACGCACCGCGTAGACCGAGCTTAAATCCAGGTATTCTTTCAATATCGGCCTCAGGTGGCGAATTCCTAAAATGGAATATTCCGCGATTCATTAAAACTCCGTGACGATGGTATTTCTCATTTTAATTCACTCTTAATTAAACCTAAAGGAGAAGCGATGTTGAGAAATGCCGTCTTATCGGGCTGGGTGTTAAGAACTAATTAATTGATAATAAATGTCCTTTTTGTGTAGCTAATAGGCTGTCTCGGTGTGAACGGTGTGTAATCAGTGGTCAATTTTTAAGTGTCAGTCGTTTTCGATAAGTTCAACTGCACCTATTAGCTACCTGGATTCTGACTGAGGATATTAATAATAGGTGCTATGTAAAAGATATGCGAACTCCTTGCTTTCCTTAGTTTATTTTAGTAAAGATTTTTAAAGACGTTTACTATGACAAATGATTGCTATATTTTTTGAAGAAAAATACGTATGAAGCAAATGGGTAAGTATTTAACATGTTATTTATTCGTAGAGGAATTTTACTTTATTTTTATTGAAAAAAAAAATGTAATACATTATTTTGGATTATATGAATAAATATCACGGCTGGTATAATACAATAATGCTTTGAGATACATATCACAAACAATAATCATATATCATAAAATATTTATATGGCTTCCTCCAATAAAATATAGTTATTGAATTTCATAAATGATCTGGGATTCAATAAGCGCAGACAGCAGGGTCCATTAATATATTGCCATATAACTGCGGTAAATATCACAAAAGAATGATCATATTTTCAATATAATAACGCCAATAATTGGCACGCAAGAAACACTCGATGGTTCTTCTCATTATTCGTACAGAGTTACCAGTTACCACCAACCGCGGCAGATTAATCGTTTAACTATATCATAAGTTTATAGCAACCCTATGTCAATTGTGCAGCAAAATACTACTGTCTATTACTTATGTTTTGGTATTAAGGGTTAAATTGAATCGATATTGTACAAGTGTTTATTGATGAGTTGAGATTTCTCACAGCTAGAAGATTTAATATATAATTATAATAATTAATGTTTATTTTACACCACTATAGTTTGAGATAGTATAGCTAGTAATCATTTCTGCCTAGATTGGGTAAGTATAGTTATTTTAGTTCGTAATTTTTCAAAGAAGTTTCGAATCCCGCTGGTATCACATGTTTATAATTATCTATAAGCGCGTCTTCCCCACGTTCAGTCTCCGAAATTCCGATCGTTTATACATGGAAAAACCATGAGTGCACAATGTGCGTTTCGGTCTCTGTCTATAGATTTCCGAATGCTCCAAGTAAAAATAGTTCAACAGCGCATCATTGACTGATGTTGTCTGGCTGGGGTATCACCTACTATCATGCTCGTCTGTTGATATCTAATATAAAAACGTAGTATCTTATGCCTCTTGTCTTTATCAAGAGTTTGCTATAAACAACATCGCACTATTCTTTATTTGCAACTAAGTTTTTGTAGTTAGGTACATATTGTGAATAGTCGTATAATAATATCCTTAGCACACTTAGATTTTATATTAGATATGTACAATATCTATCACCAACTTCAACAACAAAAGCGATCTTTGATAAAAATCCCATCATTGCAGGATAAGTTTCAATAGAGAACCGAATTCAAAGAACCTTCCCGTACAATGGTGTTGAAATACCTCGATTCTATCGCTCGCGGATTTCACTTAAATTTTATATATCTCTGTATTTTGAACAAAGCACAGTTTTTTGGAATATAAATCTTCGCTGTGAAAGAACTGTTTGCGCAATGAAACTTGTGGTCAAAGTATCCAAACATGTAGACATTAATCGCTTTTAGATTGTGATCATAGACTTTATCAAGATCTTTAAAGTTTTGTTAGAGCAGTGCCTTGGATTTCCTTAATTTTCTGTGAGGATATTACCATACACATAATTCACGCCTCTTTCCTAATGCGTTATGTTGACATCTTGGATTTCCATCTCCACTTTCATCAACATTCGTCAGTTGTAGTATATAGAACCCTAAGTACACGAGTATTTAAGGGTATATGATATGAAGGGTTATAGGATATAGGTATATAATAAGAACAGTTCCGCACAGACTGACTTCGTGACTCACTGGCATTGCATTTAACACCGAAGGTCCCGAGTTCGAGCCCCGGTTAAACAAATATGAAAAAAATGTTTTGTCATGATAAATTAGAAGTCTGATCACTTATAAAGAAAAATGAACAGTGAAACAGACATAAATGCTTCAGGACTCGGGAATTCACTATATTTTAAGAAAATGTTCTATAAAATAGTTAGTATATACTGTGAAATATTCTAAAATCAGGGGATGTAGCACCTTAGGTATCTTCTCAGTTGAAACTGGAAAGAGTTTTATTATTTACAATATCGTTAATGTATTGTGGTAAATGAGAATACTTTCAATACACACAAACATACAATTAAAAGAAAAATAACAAAAATATCGCTATTATACAAAAACTAAAACATAATATGAAGATTAAATGCAAATAATAGCTACCGTAACGTAAAACTAAACGAGTTTCAGTAGTACCTTCTTCGGGTTGCGTTTAGCGCCGTAGGTCCCAGATTTAAACGGGAACTATATTTTCTATCACCAAAATTTATATTTGTCATCAAGTTGTATCACCTAATAAATAGATCTATCGCCACGAAATATTTTCGTTCTCAGATAAACAAAAATTGTTCCCAGGTTTGAATTATCATGTTTTAATAACTTGAGCGGTATGAATTTACTAGCCGTGCGACTAAATTACTAAGTGAGCGACTAGTTTTGAAGTTCTAGGTTAGGTTATGTTGGTATGGTGACCACCGCGCGCCAGAACCGAATTCTACTTATTTGGTACTAGACCTTATATCTCAGGATTTTAGGTGATTTATTGTGGAACTGATTTTGCATTGTTTGGTGACTACATTTTGGTGACAGATCTACTATTTTGAGGACAAACCCTATTATTTAAGAAACACAAAACTAATTAAATTGGTGATAGCTTAAATGATACCCGATTTAAACACAAAAACATAATTTTGATTTGTTAGGATACAGCCTACTGATCGCTTACTCTCCATTGATTACATAAAAATGTGCCTACCCCTTAGGGGATACGGAATAACGCTTTATTAAAAAAAAATATTACATTACTATACTACACTACCGCCGCTATGTCCCAGTGGTATACGCATTGGGTTTAGCATCGAAGATCTGGGGTTCGAATTCCGAAGAAAAAAAATGGAAAACTGTACAGGGCATAGAAGACAAATTACTTACCTGTAAATAAAAATTACCCAAAATTTCCTTTTTTATAGCATACTAATTTAAAATGTATATCAAAGCTTTATTAAGATAAGTAAAAGTTTAGAGACACAAGAATTTAACAATGTATAGAAATTTAAAAATGCTTAGATACCCATAGTGTACGTGTTTCATGCTTATAAGCATGTGCTGGGGTTGAATTCAAAACACAACGCGTTTATTTGCATACGATAAAGTGTAACGTGTGTTTGCGATGGGTGAATATTGTAGAGTGACCATCAATTGCTAATAATGTCAACTCAACTTTCTCTTTATAATAAACAATCATATGCATAATTTGTTAATTGTACAAATTCCACACAAAAATTGTTCGATTTTATTGCAATGCAATGTAAATTCGAAAATAGTATATAATACTAGATAACAAAGGTTAAATAAAAAAATAAATAAAAATAAAGTAAATTAACGAAAACCCACATCGAAATTAATCTATTGTATTCTATCTTAAATCCTTGTATTAACCCACACTTTATCATCTTTTTATACTGTAATAGTCTCTATTTTTCAAATATTATTCTTTCTGTTTGCTTAAACGCTTAAATCTTTATAAAGATACAATGATTTTTGATGCGGTTTTACCTTCATTGAGAGGATATTTTTAAAAAAATTATCTGTACAAAGCCCTGCGGCATACTACATTTTTATGCTGGCTTCCTTAGAAAGAAGAAGAGACCATAATATACTAGTGATATTATCAAATATAATGGTATCAAAGCCAAAACTTCATTGCTTACTATTACATAGTTTTCATTGATTATTGCCATTGTTGTAGTACCTTACATAAATATAACCAAATAACCAAAATCACAGTAATTTTGGCAATTTTGTTCTTAGAAAAAGATAAGACAATATTGTATATTATTATTATAATAAGATATTATCAAAGTCTTAATTGCTTACTATTACATAGTTTTCATTTTTTATTGACATTGTTTTAATGCCTTACCTATAATCTAAAAATAACAGTAACTTTGGCAATTTTTGTTTAAATCCTATTAATACAAATTAATCAAAAATTATTGTTACCCTAATAATTACAAGCACCATAACTATAGTGCCTCATACTCATATAAGGGGTGCGTCACACCTGTCATGCACCCTTCTGACACGCGACAACGCACGTTGCATAGCGAAGCACGACGACCAGCATAACTTGACCTCACCATACTTTACATTTTGTTAGAAATATATCAATTTTCGAGTTCATGTCATATTGGTTATTAGGTATAAGGGTGCCTGGTGGCCATAGAGCAAGTTCCAAAATCTCTAACGTGTATAGCAATGTGTATTGTAGTGAATGTGGTGGCCGAATTTAATTGTTCAGTTATTACGGTGAATGCACAGTGCTATTATTAATTGCATGAATTTGAAATTGGAACGATTTTGATATGGTCGAATTGTTTCATTATACATGTAGGGGTATGTACTGTGTAGTAGTGGACTTTTATTCCTAAGTCCTGCAGTTCCAAGGTTTATGACTAATTTATTTATTTTTGGTAGTAAATCATAATATGTGTATCTAATCGTTAAAGAAAAACGCATTTAATTGCCTGTTTGACATAAATTTACAAGTTATAGCCACTTTTAATAAATACGGAAAATGGTCCACTGTGACCCGGATGTGGGTTATAGTGAATCAAGGTGTGGATCTCAGTGAATCGACTTTAAATCTATGAAAAAAAATAGTAAAAGACAACAATTTCATGTAACATGTATTTTTTTCTATAATTAAAATAGTCTTTAAAATTTTAACAAGGATCACAGTGAAATGAAATAGGTTTCAGGCTAAGGTTGTCTTTGCGTGGTTTGTGTGGGTTAAAAAATGCTTGTGCATTGCATTGTTTTCACAAACAATTCAGAGTTCATCCAACTGGTTGGTGTAGATATAGCCCTAAGGTTAGAAATGGAGCACTCGCAATCATATTATGTTGCTTGAAATGCACATTTTATCATCACTTATTTTCGCTTGTATAGTTTACATTATAATATATAATACTTACGTATTCTTATTTATATTATTTTCTAGCTGGCAGACCCGGCTTCGCCCGGCTATACTAATAAAAAAATGAGACCAAATCTCTTCTTTACAGTACTAATAATTATAAATCAGTCTGTCATTAGATTTAAAGATTCTTTTGTTCTATTTAGTTTTCTCAATTTATTCAATTTTCTGCGCAATTTTCATATTTTTTTCTGTTCGGATCTTCTACAAAGTATTAGGAAACTTAAAAAAATATGAATGAAATCGGTAGTCGTTCTAGCTATGGTGTTACCAAAGGAAACAGGGAATCATTTATATAGATATAAACCTAACCTACCTAAGTATAATTAATAAATGAATTAAGACCATATTTTCTCGGAAACAAATCATACGACCGTCTTTTTTATTAAAAAAATTAGAATATATACATGAAAACTAGTTACTATGGTTAAACCACTTTTTAAGAATAATAATACTATAAACACCATTGTCCATTGTTATTTAGTCGTACACGAATGAATTTATTTTCCCTCCTAAACTTCCCTCACAAAAACCACACCTGTCTATCGCCACGCGACTTTCTACCCTCTTTGATTTAGCAACAATAAGTTTAATCGCACTAAATATGTAGGGTTACACAATGTAGAACTAATCCCCATATTCACATTAAAACGATACGTCAACTGAAAACTCAACGAATGTATATTATTTTGTAAATTAATCTAATAATTATTATGAACGTGATAAACCCCACGAATGGAAGAAATTTCTACATTTTTGAACTACAATAATAAAATACTTTTAGAACACAATTTATTTACGGGTTCAATTTACAAAGTCAACGAATATGATTATTATTTTTATTCGTTCTGTCAAATAAAAATTGCAAAAGTATATGGAGAAACATAAATTCTTATTGGAAAAATTTTCAGAGTAAACAAGGTGGGTACGCGTTGCAATTAAAACATCGATTAAATACAAATGGTCTATGCAAATGCTGCAACTGCGTAGGAGTTTAGGCGATGAAATAAAACAATTCCAGCTTAAGGAAGGTGGCACATACCTTTATATGATGCTGGAGAGCCTAAGATCCTCACACACCACTTGCACAAGACCACAAGGAGAGCACGGGGTTTTCTATATTAAGTTTTATGTAGGAGATGCACGACAACGATCACTCACAGCGCCATATTTTTCAACACTTCAAAAGTCAATGCGATAGGTGGCGCTGGCAGATTGCAGCGCATTCGACGTCATAGCTATAAGGTATGTGCGGGAGAAGGATGGGTGATATGATTTTACATAAACCATTAAACTAAAACCTAATCGGCGCAACCACCAGGTGATAATGGCAATAACGAAATGAAAGATTCAAATACTCGTAAGTATGTACCTAAATTAAGTACAATTATTGAGGTTATTTTTATAAAAAGAACGTCAATGAACATCTTGCAAGAAAATATTCGTCATTTTAAGCAAGTTGAATTGATTGTAGATTGGCGATACGATACGAGAAAGGAAGGTGTGCTCACCCTCCAACTTTGGGAGGATCCTCAGTCTAACCACTGACTAGCCTACCGTAAGGTCCTAATGGCTGATGTCGAGATGTTGTTTATTGTCAGCGCTCGGAATCACTTCGATAGCGCCATTCAGAATTATTGACGTATTCGTACTGATTGTAACCGCAGATTGTAGATGTCGCTACAAAACGAATACTTTCTCGCAAGTAGTTTGTGCTTGAGCCTCTGATTAATATGTACCAGTCAACATTACCTTCTTAACCTTTCGATACATAATAAAATTTAAATATCATTCATTTTACTACGCGATTTTACCGGAAATTAAAATAAAAACATGCATAAAATGTAGGTCTTAAGAATATAAAGGCCTTTCTATCCGCTCATTAACGTGCTATGTATATCAGTGACTTACCGACTTAACAAAAAGCTGTTTATGCATCCGTTCCTGATCCCTACAACGGAACACTCCGGGCGAAGGATTTGTACCTACTGCGTAGTCTGTTAATGTCGAACGAATTTTATTAATTACAAACAGTTATATACGTAATTTAAATGGTATAAAGGCAGCAGTTAAGACTGTAATTATTCAGTGTTTTTGTAAGGCGTCTTTTTTTATTGGTAATTAGTCTCTCGTGTAAGCCCTATGAAACAGTCATAAACAATTGAAGAACTATGCAATTTCTGTGGACATACCATTTTGGTATTTCTCTGTGTTTATTTTTCTGTCGTCGTGACTATAAAAGTACGAGTATTTTTACTTCTGGTCATTTTTACTAAATACTAATCTAAACTCAGTCCAAAGTAATTGTACTACAGTTGACTCCAAACATCCTGATTTCTTTCTGAAAAATTTAATTTCGTATACTCAATTCAATGTTCCTTTTTTTAAATAAGTAAAGCGTCCTTCCTAATCTACCCAAATTCAATTATAAGTAGTATTATTATCTGCTTATAGCTAGAATATAAGCAGATATTAGCCAATCGCATAAAGAAGAATTATAGGTAGTAAAGATTTACTTAGCGTTATTCTCTTGCATGGATAAAAAGGAACGTTAGCGGTTTGAATTACACCAATCAAAATCAATGGTGTTATAAAATCATAACAAACAGAGGAACATACTTTCATATTTATAATATTACGATAGATACTACAGCTACATTTGTTTAACAATTTACACAAAATTGTCTATAAAAACCTAACATTTGGATATCAATAAAAAATGATTGTCAAAAAGTGATAAAATGTGTTATATTGTTATAAATAGGCGTGAATGTTTCATTAAAAATGTTAAAGCATATCAGTATGTAAATATTTAAGTCATAAATAAAGCTAAGCTAGATATAATAACTTGGCGTTGACAGTTTACTGCTCAACATTATAATTGTTTGACCTCACTGTTTGATATTCTTATAAGATTGACGACGAACTTAATAAGAATATTAATATCATGAAATATGGGAAAGATTGAAAAGCAAATATTAAAATATCTTAAAATTTAATAGCATAGCGGTTTTATTGAATGCTCAGTCAGTGGAGAAGCGAAATAAAATGCGATATGGGGTATTAAGAACTTATCTCTTTATCATGACGTGCAACATTCGCTTTCGAGATGTACTCCCATTTTCTCATGACTTATTACATAGCCGTATTACTTTGGATCGTATTGGTCGTGGGAAGTCGCCATGTTGCATTACCAACTCATCGTTTTTCATGATTAATAGCGGAAATTCAATATCTTCAATCCGACTGGTCGCATTTGTCATTTCCGTTCGTATTGTTATTGAAATATAATTCGTAGATGAAACAAGGAACTAAATTAATATCCCATTATCGAAAAGAATGGTTGGAGATTAATCTCACTATAATTACAAGGTTCGAGTAAAATAATATGTAATGTGTTGGGGAATAATTTAATTCTTGCGAAATATACCATCAATCATTATTGTCTATTAGTTAACAAGGAAATGAGTGGATGTTGAAAAAGTTCATGCATAGTGGGTGTAGCAATGGGGTCGTTATAAACACATTTCGCGGATTTGTGCGAAATGTAGGCGGAGCCGGGGCAAGGGTGTGTGAATTCTTACCGTGCAATCAATACTTCACAAGGTCTTAATGAATCAGAGATTGATGAGTGCTATGCCGTCAATACCTTCTACGATTTATTGGTGTAGTTTTAAGGTATTTTTCAAGTTGCGAAAATATTGGAAACTGGTTGTCCTATTGGAATTTATATTGACATAATAATTATAAGATTAATTAATTAATTTCTACTATCCAGTACTTTGTAGTGAATGGGTGATGTCAAAAAAGATATTGACTGATGACAGTAACACTGACTGCATAACACAGCCTAATTATGACGTCAATCGTTAATGTGTTATTGTCCGATATTTATATTGTTTATACTTACTTTCGGCAGTAGGATTCAAAGTTTATATAAATAATAATAAATATTAAACACGTTAGAACCGGAACCGAACTGCGGACCTATTGATGGACACGGTAAGCGAGCGACAACGTGCCAACAAGCCTCAACGACGACCAGATTTCACCAATGATTAAAATAGCATAATAAAAATCCTTTTTTATGAGGAGGGAAGCTCCTTATTGCCAAAGGAATTATAAAAATATCGTTACCAGAAACAAATTCTCGCCCACCTCCTAGCCTGGTGACCCCTACCAACTAAACCCCCCTCTTGATCCACAGATACGCCATGGTGGGGTAACGGAATAACCGTTGGTAAACGATCTGCGCCCCGACGACACATAATGACGGTGCTACGTCAAGTGAACATTTTCCAATAAACAATGATTTTCAGCCTTTTAGTATCGGTCCGTCCATCCCACAAGTTGTATTTCACTCGAACAGCAAACAACTGACTCGTCAATCAAAATTAACGATCAACACTAGCCGCTGCTGTTGCCGCTCTTGTAAAAGCCTGCGGTACATGGAAGCGAATTTCAAATTTATACTTTACGACCTCCTGAATTCGGTTTGCTGCAGCCGATAATAATAAAGCTTTCATACAGTATTTTAAGGTAATGTGTTATTACAAGTATCATGGCATTAACTTTAAGACTTCAGGTGTTTTGAATTGGTCATTTAAAAATCGAATCTGTGATTGAGTTCTTCATTGTCAAGCCGGTTGGTCATGAATGTATGAATTTACCGTATCTCTGGAAGATTTTTTAAGTAGTAAGAAAAAGAAGCTAAACTAGTATTTAAGGTACTGTTTACCGGATTAAAAAGGCGATTTATTATTAATATTGTTTAAATTATTCATTCCGACGTTTCGGATGCTTTTCAGCAACCGTGGTCTCCCCGCGACCACCAGAAATAAGGTAAATTATGTAACATATATAGAAATATATGTTACATAATTTACCTTATTTCTGGTCACTTCAAGCTTTAAACATGCAGAAAGAATATCGAAAATTCGGCTTTAAGTTTCAGATGTCAATAGCCGCGTACTGATTCAGCGAGCAGCCTCGCGAGGCAAATCCTCGGTCGGTCAAGACGTGCCTCGCCCGAGGCAAACGCACGCGCTGCCTCGCCCGAGCGTGCCGCGGCCCGAGCCGAGCGTTTTCGGTTTTTGTCGATGCTCAAAGGCGCCTCAGTACGTTTGCCGCGCTCACTCAAGACGGTAGTGTTTTGCCTCGCTTATTGTTTTGTTGCCGCGTTGCTTGTTAGTTGTGCGTCATGGATAAAGAAGCGTTTAACTGAGCGTCAATGCTCACGGTGGCTCGACCTTGCCGCGCGAGGCAGCCTCGGATTAGAAAACTTACAGACCGAGGCCGCCTCGTGCGGCATGCGTCCTGCGGCAAATGTCCGAGGCTGCCTCGCCAAGCCGCTCGCTTGGTCAGTACGCGGCTATTGAGCGGTGGTGATTAGTTACCATCAGGTAACCTGCTCGTTTGTCTGCTCTGTACTAATAAAAAAAAGTGAGAATGGAACCCTATACATATACTGTACCTATACTGACTGATAGCGACATACAACAAAGCGCATAAAAACCTTCTACATGAAAAAATACATAAACGTGCCGATTAGCTATCCCATAGGTATATCCAAACATACAATTATTACTATTGTCCTGTGTTTTTAGGAGTAAGAACAGGGTATCTGAGCCTTCTACCAAAATTTAACAAATTATCTTAATGCCGTCAAAAGTTAATCTTATCTCCATTGCGACTCCGCATTCACGTCGAGTCCATTAATTCCAAAAGCCGTGCCTTTTTAAAGTAATAATTATAACCTTTCGGTAATATTGACTCTATTTTCCAAGTTGTAATAAATCTTCCGCAAAACAAAAGTCAGTGTTGTGGTGAGGTAATTAAATGCACTTTAACAAGTATATTTCACGCTTTTATTTGTTAAATACCTAGTTACTTATTCACCATTTTATTAATTTTTACCTCTCAAATTATAATTTATCTCACATAGGGGTATAAGCATCTAATCCCACTAAAATGAAAATTGACCAAAGTACTATTACTGCAAAAATAATCTAGTAAATAAGTAGATAATTATGCAGTAATAATACCAATTTTGTATAATTATTAATATGTAATTAGGTACAGTAAACCTGAATTACTTTCAGATATATGTTTTTTTTTAATGTCAGATATCGACAGACGAGCATGAGGTTCACTTGATGGTAGGTGATACCTCAGCCACAGTACATCAGACAATGATGCGCTGTCGACCAAATTTTTTTACTTCGACCATTCGGAAATCCACAGACTGAAACCGAAACGCGCAATATGCACTTCACGGTTGTTCCATCTATGAACGGTGATTCGTTACCCGGTCGGAATTTAGACATTCCTCCTACCCGATCAATGGGGAAAACATGCTTACAGAAAATTATAAACATGTGGTCCCGGTGGGATTCGAACCATCGATGCGCACGGCACGTGTTCTACCGAAAGCGCCAACGACCCCGTCCAAAGTTATAATATGTATAAGAGTTTAATTGGGACTGTCTGTAAATTAATATCAATATTATATTATAGTGATTGTACTTGTTAATAAGTTTAGTTTTAAATTAAACTTGAACATTTGCATGCTAAAATACTTGGCGGTAAATCAAGGATTCAATGTACTCAGTAAGTTAGCGATTTTCGCAAATAATGATGACTTGATTCTTCTCTAAGTAAATAAATCAAAATAGTATCAGTAAAGAAAAGATCGCCTGCGCATAAGGTGGTGTTTAAACTCTCACTTTCATCTCATTCACAATCGGGCGGGTGTTCCAGCCTCTAGAAAACTAATAAGAAAATTAATTAAGGTAGCCTTCTTAAGTGTACGGCAAAAATAATCGTTTTATTAATCATTGTATGGATAAATGTTTTCGTATCACATACGCTTACATATATTAGGTACACTATAATAACATCTTATTATTAATAAGAGTTTACCCGCGGGTTTGCTCGCATGAATTGTTTAGAATAGATAAGTAGTCTATATCCTTCATCGGTGTATGACGTGAATTTTATTAAAGTTGGTGCAGTGATTGAGGCGCATTTTTTTTTGATATGTGTAGACAGACTTTCTGTCTGTGATATGCAATATAAGAATTTCCGAAACCCTAAGTGAGGCAATTAAAGCAGTCGCATAGGTCGTTGTTGTGGACATTTTGAATAACATATTAATTATTATTGGATTAGGGCAGAATACCAACATTGCGGCATAACTTAAATGTTAATCCAAAACTCAATATTATTAATTGTAAGTCAATATTTCAATTAATAAATATATATCGTATATCTACTTCAAAACTATCAAGCTATCATTTGATTAAGTACTGATTTTTTACATAGATATGTATCAACATATCAATGTATATTGTATATAATTATAAAACACACATATGAAGAATAAATGGTAGGTACCTAATCTAAGAAGTATCCACTATCCTGTGTGTGTGTATCGGTAGGTTGTATCATACGACATTTTTCTGCTTTTATTCGTAAAACCTTCAGAATAACAAAACTCGTTCATAATTCCGTATCGCAACGATATTTGTGCTCGACTCAAACCCTCGCTAAATTGCTTGTCAACAAACTTTTAAATTAGCAAACTCGCTGGACACATCACATTCTCACTTTTTATTCGACAAAATACTCGATAAGCAAGCCATTTCCAGTTCCAATTAAGCAAAACTAAAATGACAAAAAATAAAAAGATGCTCTTAATGTAATTATAATATTCTTTATTAAAAGTTACAATATTTTTATATTCTTTGCATAGAACAATGATATTAAGATATACAATTTTAAATCAGAAATAAACTTACCGGTATTATCTATGCTATCAATACCCAGTATCAAGTTCGAATAAAATTAAAATTAAATCGCAAAATAGTAAATAATATCCTTAATCACGTAATTAATAACCATATAAATTCTCCTGAGTGCAGAAGATAGCAATTTGTATAACCTCGTACAAAAATAGCCTTTGATAACTAATGAAACGCCTGACAAAACAGAATCCCAACTATAAATATTGGCTATTAAAATACAAATACCTATGCAGATTTGCTGGAATATGGATGTGTTTCACTAGTGCTTAATTAAGCCGATGGACACTCGCTTTGCTTATTGAGAAATAAATGAAGAACACGCCTTTTTAAATATCAAGGAGATTGGAGAACCTTCTGCGACAGAATATTCAAGTTTGTAATGTCTATAAGAACTAAGAAGTTTAATTGTCATATCATAGTGCTAAAACCCAATTAAGTATCAAATTAAAAGTTGTAAGTTAAATTCAATTTTAAAAGTTTATGTATATGATAACCTAAGATATACAAATAATATCGCCTTAATTAATATTTGTGATGTCATATATTCTTTGTATATTAGGTAATTTTGTTTCGAAACTTTTAAAATACGACTTTTAATTTCATACTTATTGTTTTAGCACTATATCCTCGATATACTGTTTGTGGACGATGTTTTTGTGTTTTTTTAATGTAAAATCTCGACAGACGAGCATGAGGTTCACTTGATAGTAGGTGACACCTCAGCGACAGGACATCAGTCAATGTTGCGCTGTCGACCTACATTTTAGTTCGAGCATTCAGAAATCCATAGACTGAAACGGTAGCAGTTCACGGTTTTTCCATCTATGAGCGGTGGTTCGTTACCCGTTCGGAATTTCGATATTCCTCCCACCCGATCAATGCCCGAAGTTACCAAACTTGGGGAAAACATGCTTACAGAAAATTATAAACATGTTATCTCGGTGGGATTCGAACCCACGACCCATCGATGCGCACGGCAGGTGTTCTACCGAACGCGCAAACGAGACCGTCAAAATGTTTCAGAGATTTCCCTTGAGCGGCGTATACAAGGCCTCCTGTGTATAACGTTATCATTTAAATTGACACGCTGATAGTGGTGAGCAGACGAGTTTATTTTTATTCTGGCGCAATTGACAGACATCAGACGGTGTAACCTGTTCAGTTGGCTGTGCCACGCGCCACATCTACTAGAGGTCTTTACTCTGTGTGTGTGTAAAGTATCGGAAAAGTTTATGAATAAATGAATCTTAAGAATATAGGTATTTTATGTAGGTTCAAATAAACGGATTTTTCAAATATTTTTTTTATGTTAGATATCGACAGACAAGCATGCTGAGCCCCAGAACATTAGTCAATTATGCGCTATCGACTTATTTTAATTGGATTCATTCATAATTATGAGTAAATTGTCATTGTCAACACTCAAGCGCGATGTGTTTAACACCGGAACTCCTAGGTTTGAAATTTGAATCCTAGGGAAACATGATTTTAAAAAAAATATTTTGATCAGGCATGGCATAGAAGGCTGATTGCCTATTTGCCTGTAAAGAAAAATGATGAGTGAAACAGATACAGAAATGGGTCTGCCCCATGCCCCACTAATATATAAGTGAATTCCCGAATTCCCTTTATATATACAATATACATACAAATGTTAATTTGTCTTGTGGAAAGATCGTCGTTTCGACCGGTACGTAATGTACACATTGCGCGTTTCAATTTCATTCAATGCATTTCTAAACGCTTAAAGTAAAAAATAGTTCGACACATTATCATTGATTGTTCTGTATTACCTACCATTTTTACTGTATGTCGATATCCAACATAAACACTAACTATTGTCAGCTGATTTTTATGAAAAATAAAACTAATTCTAAAAACAAATATACCACTTTATCCGTGTTATTTTTAGAAATTCTAAGAATTACACCTATAAAAATTACAAATTCCTTTTTCGGCCTATCGTATCTTAAGTCGGTGTGTCGTGTTTTTATCTAGACATCGTACAGAAATGGTTAAAGTGGGACCAGATATATCCTAAGAATCCAGCTATGCGACCTTCGATCACGATCCATTGCCACACTGGTACAATAACCAGTAGTCAATATTATGTACTGAGTCCAATTAAGTTCGGTAGCGCCTCTGAAGGCTCTCGGGCGAGTTTTTGTCACGCCTATAAATGCAGACGTAGTGTAATTGGCGGATACTCATCATTAGTAATGTTTGTACGACTCAGCATTCCTTTTTTTAACTCCATGACAATAACGTTATAAAGATATAGACTCGGTATCACAAATGCCAGCGTTAACTAGTCGTAAATTACTAGTAGGTTATGCTTATTAGTGAGGTACCCTAAACTTACCTATTAGTAGGTTAAACCCTAGGGTCTAGAAGATCAAGTTAAAATAGTTTATTAGACTTTGGTGTCTAGATTACAGTTAATAAAAAAAACTAGTAGGTTTACGAGAGCAATATCCTTCTATCCTCCAATCTCTTCTGTCTCTTTTTGTTAAATATCATCAAAAGAGAATGCAAAACTGCAAGAATCCTCACAACCTGTTTTTTGAACTTATCCAAATAGCATCGGTACCTACTCAACTTGAAATGCTAAATATACTTTTCATAAATGTTCTGTTCGACCTGCAAGTTTAAATCTGATCGATGCGCAAGCGCAACCAATTACATTGCTTGTCATTGGAAGAATATTTACAATCGCCTCTGTGTATTTATCGAGAGATAACAATAAATTATTATTATCACATTCATTTGTTTGTACCGCACTCGTCATTACGGACACTCAAATTACAAACAAAGAATTACGATTCAGATAATAATATGAGCTTTATTAGGGCTCCATAACAGTCTGTAAACTTTAAATTGGAGAATAAAAACTGTCCAAGCGTTTAATTAATGAGTCTTTCCATGGTGAATTATTATGAATGATACAAACAGCATTTGGTCTTAAAACTCCCGATATACAAATAGTCTAATTAGAAATCTAGAATTCACTATTATAAAATTAAAAAAAAATAGTAAGCCTAATATAATATCATTATATATTATTAAAAGTTTATAACATTTTATAGTGTAAACATTTTATAGTAAAAATGCCTGTGTAACCTATCTCCTTTCTTACCTGGTAGAATGGTTTCGATTTTATTAGGTGTTATTGAGTAACATGTTGGTGAAATATATTTAAAAACACCATAACTTAAGAGGTATCTATGCAAGAATCCGCGCATATGGAATTCCGTGATCTCTGCCTACCCCAATGGGAAAAGGGCGTGATGTACAATGTATATATGTACCATAACTTGAGATATCATACTTCAATTTAACCATTATATTTTAATCCATTGCAAATATAAAATTAATTATGTCGGACGATTTCAGTGAGGTTTGAGATAGGTCGACAATTCATGTCCAGATACTATACCGTGCAGACGAAGTAACTAGTAATATTCAGTACTCACAATATTAAGACTACACTTAATCTTTCGACACTTGGACAAATAAAATGCAACATCACTTTAGCATACACTGCTTATTACAAAGGCGAGCGTTAACAAGTGCGTTTGTCGCGTGAAATGGATCATTATCCATGGCTTCCGATAGGTCCCAATATCGCTTATTGTATATCATCTTTACGTAAATCATATCTTTCGCTCAGTACGGCGACGACGCTGGCTACCGGTCATCGATCTATTAATATAACATGCTTGGAACGGACAGGAATGCTCGCAACCTGCTATTGTAGTCTAGTGGTTAAGGAATTTGTCTTTTTAATCGCACTGCCTTAGCCCGGAGCCTATTATTAGGGTTAATTGGAATTATTAAAGTTTTTTTTCACGGCAGCTAGGAGTTTTAGCAGATCGTAGTGATGCACGCGAGATAACTCTGGGTAAGTGCTCTTAGATTAATTCATGGTTAGGGCCGTGTTATGGAAATTTTAATAGCAGAGTCTTTCACGTTAATCTTAGACGTTCATAATATAGGTTTTATGTTTGAGTTTATTAATCTACGATGTAGTGACGAGAATTGAGAATGGTATGTTGAATTGGTTTGGACACGTAGAAAGGATGGATGAAAGTAGGGAAACGAGAAAGATTTATGAAAGTGGTGTAAGTGGTGGAGTCGGGAGTGGTCGACCTAGGCGATACCTCGATCAGATCAGGGACGTTCTTCAAAAGGGCCAGCTCAAAGTCTGTATGAAAGCATTGATGAAAGTGGAAGAAGCGAAAGTGTTATGTAAAGATCGAAGCATATGGAATACCGTGATCTCTGCCTACCCCAATGGGAAAGAGGCGTGATGTAAATGTATTTATGATGAAAATCGTGATAGATTATTGCACTTTTAGGGAAATTGAATATGCCTCTTGATTTCTAGCAACTAATTAAATAACGCTCCTTTAATTAACAAAAAAACAAATTACTTATAACCTTTTATTTTATATAACACCTATTATACGCTCGTATATGCATGTTATCAATGTTTCTACATCAAACGTATCCTCCCTCAACACAAATCAAAAACAAACAGACATTTCATTAAGTTCTCTATATCCGGACGCCCGCGGGTATAACCGCTTCTACTAAAACAAACATCTCTATTAATTTTTCTCAAACCTTTTAAGGACTGTTAGAAATTACGAGTACAGTGAAATCAATCACAGAAATACCTGCACCGTTAATCGAAATAGATTACATTGAAATCAAGAGCTCATGTTTAAATTAAGAGGTTCGATCAAGTTTTGATCGTTTACATGAGAGGTCATGTCAAATCAATAACACGTCATGCTACTATTTTGAACGATTAGAATCTGTAAGAGCACCGCATTATTCGAAAACAAATCAGGATAAAAAGTTGATAATATCGATAGCTTTCAATAAAATATCAAATTATATAAAAAATACATAAAAATCACTTATTCAGTTGATTGTCAGAGACACATGGTAAAAAAATTCTGAATACATAAATTTTTACGGCCTTAATTTTGTGATTATAATCATCTAGTGACCTCATATTATACCTACCTATCACAAGAGATCTTCTAATTAGAAATATATAATCAACTAGATAGAAGGGGGTCTAATAGAGGGCAAACTTAGCAAAAAATATATATCTATTCCCTATCCCTATCCTAAAGTGGTGATACGCAGGCCCAATATCCATTCCTTCTCTGTTTTAATTTTTTATTTCCGTATATATAATAACTACGACAGTTCATTTATTACGCTATTATAAAAGCTAATTCATAACTAAAATATCAGGAGAGCTATTCCATTTTTATTCTTCTTGTATTTAGTAAAACAAAAAACTCCAATTCATGAACATGAACAATTCTCCAACACTTGAACTTACTTTAATTGGTTAACTAACTAACAATTGCTAATCGTCTATATACCTACGTATTGAAGGAAATAAAATTAAAGCGATTAAGTTACCATAGGAACAATAGGAAGGACAATTTCTTGTTATCCCTGTGATGGGCAAACAAAATCTTGGGGAATAACTAGTATATTATAAACAGTTGATCACACGTCACTTTCCATGGACAGGAACTAAGAAGAAATTGTAAAGTCCTATAATCTTAACATACAAACAGGCCGTGTACCGCCAAACGAAGTCCGCAGCTCTAATCTATACACTTAAGTTAAATATGTCTTAATAAACTGGCACCACTATGGATTACTTGAGACCATAAAATCCTTAATTTGTTGCTTGGGAGCGCAGGGCTATTTCTTTAAAGAAAAATATTACAGCAACGCATGACATTTGCAAGAACTAAGCTGCCGCCATAAAAACGATGATATTTTACCTTCTACTTAGGACAAAATCCTGTATTGTTGCATATCGGATTCGAAGTAAAAATAAAAATGTTAACTTCTTAATGTGACTTAGCCGCCATTAAAACGTAATCAATGTCAGATGAAGATCGAATAAGCTTAATTAATTGGACTTCTATTATACTCCGGCATTAATGGTCTTAAATTTCAATCATACATAATGGTATGAAAGAGATAATTTTTGAAAAACATGACGTTCATCTAGTTATAAAGTGTGTTAAAGTTAAGAAACTGTAACAATATAACATTTACATACAAAGGAAGATTGCCGACAAAATGATATACGTATCATAAGAGGCCTAAAGGCATCTCATTCGAACGATATCTGTTCTGAACAAATCACTACTTTATCTTTACTCCCATCGGAAAAAATATTGATATCAATATAAAAAGTGGTTCAAAAACAATAGGATAGATGGATCGAAAGGATTCCCGCGTGAGATAACGAGCCGGTTAAAAAGCTATGTATTAATAATGGTTTTAGTGACTGTTCCTTCGCCGGTCAACATTTCATCGGTGTCATTATAGCGCCTGCGCCCGCGCCGTCCAATAGAATAAGTCATTCTTTATGGCGGACTCTAGTGATCACTTTGTGGTACCAATGGGTTAGGTATCTTAAAAAGGGTGTTGATATCCCAGACATTAACAATAATGTTATTTTTTACTTTCGACCGATTTGATTATTTCCAATTCAACTAAAAGGTACAATTATTACTTTCGACTGGTTCGTTCGGTAGTACAGCTACCTTGCGTTTGAATGGGTCGATGGATCATATGCATTTTGACACGATTTATTTTATAATACTATTGCCAAAATATAAAATACCGTAATATACAGTTTGTGATACTTCATAATATTAGACAACGAATATTTTTCTGAATTTGTATCGTTTGAATTAGTTCTAGAACTATTTGAAACTCCATGTTAAAATTTAAATAACCTTTTAATATTGTGTAAACAAATTCAAAACAATTAATTGTACATAAATATTATATTAATAATAAAGATATGTCTTGCCTATTAAATTAAAAATATAAAAAGGTAAATTCAATCAGAAACTTATTCCTTTTACTGTAATAGAAATAGCCTCATTTTCATTAAAATATTTTCGCAACATGCTATAAGGTCATCAAATCAAAGAATATCGCATAAACTGCTATCTAATTAGCCATTTTTACATATTGCCATAATTAAAATTCCACGGACCTGCCTCAATTTGTCGAATGTTAATCGGATCACGAGAGCTATCGATATATAAAGATCATTTACACAAAACGACCTTATTTGTAACTTAATCACTAATTTTCCTGATTGGATTAAGACGTCAAAGCGTGCCACATATTCACGGTCTGCAAAAGCTATCAGATTTCATTAGATAATGAAATCTGATCGCATTTTTCTCAATTTAATAACTCTATTCTTACATCTGAATGTTTTTAATATAGCCAATTCATCATCCTACGTAATTAAGTTTAAAAATAGAACAAATTACAATAAATTAAAATCAGGTCAGCTGATGTTTGCATAGTTTTGTATGCTAACCTTACACATTGGAATTTCCATTCACAATAATGAGGTATAAGCGCAACTTTGTATGCTCCACAAAAACAAGACAACCGAACTCAAAAAACAATTCGTATGCGACTAATATCATTAATATTACAATTTACTTTAAAATATTAATCATTAAAGCTCATTATATATTTAAAATAGCCGTGTCATTGTCATTACTTACGATTTGATTATTATAATAAATTAAATATATAACTCCATCTTAATAGAATTTGGCGAAATAAAAATTTTATTTTTTCCATCAAAGAATTGAGGCAAAAATATTTCTTTAGCATTTAGCCCAACATCATCAAATTTAATCGTAAGTATGAAAAACATCATGTTTTCGGCAAAGCGAACTAAAGGCCCTTATCAGAAACGGAGCGGCTTATCAGGATATCCCTTGTTTTGCGGCAGCAATAAATTGTTTAAATATGCCATAATTCTTTGCTTCTTGAGATTGTCCCCAGATAAGTGTTTATTAGAACACGGGTGGTTGGAACTTGTACTCTATCGCAACAACTAACAAGAACAGGTGAATTATAAAAAAAATCTGTCGATATTTTGCCAAATCTTAAAGGCACCCGATTCGGACTGGTTTCTGTTATCGCAGTTTGTTTAGTAAATAACGATCGGTCGGGATGTTAATGACTTGCTAACATGTTCGCCACTATGATACCGGTGTAGGCGGTAGATTTAAGCGTCTCCTTTAAAACATAAATTACAACGTCAAACACAATGCACGTCGGCGTTCATTAAGAGTATCTTCTTGAATTTGAAACTACATAAAAATAACGGGTACTATCTTCACTCTGACGTTTAGTATACACCCACTTGTTGATTTCTATATTAAGTGGGAACTTTGAAAAATATTGTTGATATTTGCATAAAGGATTGACGGTTGAAACCGGCGTGTGTGGTGCTACTGTCCCAATACGTCAGAATATAACAAATTGAGGTTTCAGGAACCATCGTTAACGAAAAAAGTTAGTGCCTCAGGCTACCATCTTTCACTGTAAAACACTCAAATAAAAATTTACAACAAGACTGTTGAGTCTATCTCGTTTTAGCTGCTTTCATCTGAGAAGGACGACGATAGTGTTTTGAATTTGCAAAAGTAAAATGTTGGAGTCGGGACATAATTTCACAAATGCAATGTGTAAACGAAAAGACATAATTATAGTCGCAATACGTCATTATAATTCTCAAAGTGGACGTTGGTCATAACGATTACTTTCTTAATCATTTATTATTTCTTGTTTGATACAATGTAGTAACATTATTTTACAGGAACATATAAAAACAATACATTTTCCGTAAATCAAAATTATACTAAGTGATAAGTCTAATATTTTATTGGGTGAAAATGTAGTCTGAAGTTGTTAAAAAATAATCTATATCCCTATCGAAGATGACATCCTGTAAAATGACTTATAGTTTATTATAAAAGAGCTAATGAGACTGCCAAGACATCCCTCCTTTGAATAAAACATGTAATAAAGACGCGAGTGAGTTACGATATCGAAATCGAGTGCACTAAATTTAACATGCAGATCGAGACATCACTAAGATTATTTATGAGGTAAATTTGTCTGGTTACTCGTGAGACTCAACCGATCGCCGACAAAGTAACCAACATTTGTCATCTGAAGGAGCTAATAACGAACTAATCATTAAATAATTTTTATTTTTTATAGTAAAGGGGGGCAAACGAGCCTGCGGCTGATGGAAAGTGAACACCGCCACCCATGAGCATCAGCACCAGAGGACCTGCAGATGCGTGGCCGGCCTTTAAAACACTGTCTCAAATTTTCTACAGGGATTTAATTGTTTAAGCAATATTTTACTTGAATCATACTCAAACAAGTGCAATCATTATATTATGTAAGCAAAACTATAATACCGTTTATAGCGTTTTAATCCGGTATACAGTATTTTATTTAAATGTGTGATACTCGCGTTAATAAAAGACAATATCATTTATACACCTTTAAAGATTCGTTTTTCTGTAAAATTGTGTGTTTTCTTTGATCTTCTACTAAAAACTAATTGCATGGACAAATCAATTCCAAACAGAGGACATTTGAGTATTTAAAAAAGGATTTTTTTTCTAAAGTGAGAACTAAAAACTGTTAATTGGGTATTATGAAATACGTTATATAAAAATAGTATTATTAATTGTGTCTATAATTAAAAATTCTCGACTTCCAATAGTGTTATTTATCGATCACACTTAATAAGAAAACAAATAAACAGGTTCTGATGAAGACTTCTGCTTGTTTCCGAGATGCCCCGCAGCTACGCGCGTGTCGTCCGAGAGTGCACTTAATAGCTAATTTGATACAATTGTACTTAAATTATGAGCGTATTTATAATTCAAACAGCACCATATTATCTGTAATATTAAATTGACGTATGTGACGGGAGAAAAATTACGATAATTGCGTATCCACTTAATGCAATTATTATCCAGTACGTCTTCCAACAATTATTACTTACAATGATTTGGACTATATTTCATACTTGAAAATGAAAATTATATTATATACCCACTTGATGGAAGAGACCTCAGCCAAAAAACGTCAGTCATGCGCTGACGATCTATTTTTTTTTTACTTCGAATATTTGAAAATCTAAAGATAAATATAAATGATACAATATGCCCTTTAAAGTATGTATGAATAGTGATTTACCTAGTTGAAATTTCGATGATTAAAACATATTTACAGAAAAAATACAAATATGTAGCACTGGTGGAACCCACGACCCAACGCAACGCGGCAAAGAGCCCGTTGAACAACTACCTACTTGGGTTTCCCTTACAGTTTACTATTGACATAGGTACTTAGTCCATGTTTTGAATAGGAATTTATCTCACCACAATAAAACAATAGTTCCATAGATCTAACTAAAATACTGAAAGAAAATAACATAAACAAGGCTATAGGCTCTACGTAGCATTGTTACTTCACAAGTAAGTTGTCACATTTGAAAAATTATTGTCGCTCGGCTACGTTCTCATGCTATGAACACGTGTAAATGCTTCCAACAGCGTATTGAGACTTCCAAATGCAGATTCTCTTAGGGTATTCCAGTAAATAAGACTGCTTTACGAGCACTGAAGGCGGTATCCCATTGTAGTTTGCTTCGACAAGCGAGCTTTATTGGCTAATTTTATTCAATTAAATTGTTCGGGATACTCGACGGCACCGCGCCGCCATTTTAACGCCTCACGAGTTATTGCAATAGATAAAGTAGCAAAAGGGGCATGTTCTCCTTCAAGTGATTTAAACGCACTACTCTACTAATGTCCGACTAACCAGCAGCGAGCACGCTACTAACTATTCATTCCAATCGATGACATGCCCATTCGAGCGATAAAATAAACCAATTAAATTTCATCTCCTTGCAAAGGATTAAAAATGATCGTCATATTATTATGTTAATGCGATGCTTCAATTTAACCTGGCGGCTTCCAAACGGTGAACTGTCAGCAAACCACATGCTGGGAAGTTACAAAAATGTTTCATCACACTACTGTCTCTAGACAAAACTATTATACCCTTTGTTGAAGAAAAAGTTTGATTTGACTAAACGCAGTTCGCGTCATGCTGACAACGCATTTCACAAATCGTTTATAATAGAATTTATTTTAAGCCGGTGCCTGGTACTATGTGCAGTGTTTGATAACATCAAGCGGTTATGAATGTTGACATTTGGACAAACGGCTCTCTCTTTAAGGGGTTTCCTTTGAATTACTAGCAATTAATTGTCATGATATCATAACTTGTCGGTTATCGGCGCAGCTTGTTACTTACGATACTGTTTACTGTGAACACAAAGGATTGGATACATATTTCTACTTGTAACTTGTAGTAAGGTAAATACGATACACCGATTTACAAAGCTTACGTGCCTTACCTTAGGTGAAAATTTTACATCTCAAATACATTTAAATAAAATTACTTTTACTATATCGATTTTTTTGGGCAAATCCTTCGCGGGCGATAACAGAACAACTCATAATCGGATGAATAGTTTCAGAGTGCATAGAGTAAAACACTTTTTACTCTTTTACACTTTTTTATATATTACTAGATTATCTTACACACATTATTTTTTATTTAAATTACTGGATTATTCAATTTTACCAAAAAGCAATTCATAAGTTATCTTTATCTTAAATCGGAAGTAAGTAACCTTCTACACAATGCTCAAAAACTAAGCGCCATCGGACAATTACAAACCAATTCGCAAGACAATCGACAAAGGACACCGAAATGTCCGCAACTATAAATCAAAGGACACTCCCTAAAACAAAACACAAAAAAGCAAATAAAATTATATTTAATAGGCTCGTGAGAACTGTCGCCTACCACCCACTGAGGGGAGCTTCTTTAAATATTTTAATTGTGCCGCTAGGACAACCCAAAGTTTTATTTCCCGTAAATCAAAGCCACGTCCACGGTAGTCCCAGTTTCGATCCTTGTTCCTTTTTTAATAATTCACAAGTAAAGATAGATATCTTTGTAGAAGGTATGTCCAGCCCATCTACTTTCGCTCCGGTTCAGAAAAAACATTACTTATTATCTAATAATTATTTTGTGTGAATTCCTCTTGAAAACCACGGTTTCGGTTAACCGTTAAAGGATTCAAAATCGATAAATCTGATACATAACCACCACCATATCATGCAGATATCTTTGTAATAATAATATAGTAACAATTCGGGGGTAGGTATAGCTAAAACTGTCAGTTAATATTAATTTTAAAATTTTAAAGTCAAACCTATATACAAAGTCAAGGTTTTTTTTTATGTCAGATATCGACAGACAAGCATGAGGTTCACTTGATGGTAGGTGATACCTCAGCCACAGAACATCAGTCAATGATGCGCTGTCGACCTAATTTTTACTTCGAGCATTCGGAAATCCATAGACTGAAACCGAAACGCGCAATATGCACTTCACGGTTTTTCCATCTATGAACGGTGGTTCGTTACCCGGTCGGAATTTAGATATTCCTCCCACCCGATCAATGCCCGAAGTTACCAGACGTGGGGAAAACATGTTTACAGAAAATTATAAGCATGTGCTCCCGGTGGGATTCGAACCCACGACCCATCGATGCGCACGGCAGGTGTTCTACCGAACGCGCCAACGAGCCCGTCGAATTTGAAAGAATTATTTGTGAAGTGATCTTTGTATATTAGGTAATTTAGTCCCTAAACTTTTAAAATTGAATTTGACATAAAATTTATTATATATTTATTTCATAACTAGATATCCGGTTAAGCACTATATGCACACCGGATACTTATTATATGTATCAATTGTATAAATAACTTTTAAATAAGTTCTTTTAATTTGAATGGCGTTAATAAAAGTACAAATTATTATTTCTTCAAAAGAACACACCTACAAACATCTGAATTAAATTCATTACAAAATCATACAATGAATACTGAATAAGAGTTTTTTTCCGTATAAACACAAATTCAGTAAACAATAACCCGAAAGTATCAGCTCAGCCGTAACACAATATAAGCAGAATGTGATATGATTAATATGATATAATCATTGAACCGTTTAACCGATTCGTACAAACGGTCGCCGATTAACATCACTGCCCACGCACCATCGGCTCGATTCTTTAGCATTTCTTGTAAATTTGATATATTGGGTATAAAACTCATTTTGATGAACAGATAGGCTCGTAAATTAAGCAGCGTAAATTTATGTGAGAGTGTTTAGAAGGTAGGTCTCCTTTTCGAATGTATCCGATACCAGTAGGTTTATTACCAAAATCGGACGCTGCGAACGAACGAAACGAAAGAACAACCAACTTCGTACTTTAATAAGTAATGGAAAACATTTTCAATTCTATTTATAATTATAATTACGAGAGATCACGGTTATATCTAACGAAAGAGATAATGTGCAATTGCGAACGACGGATTGAAGATTGGAATCGTAAAAGGAAATTGAATGATCCGTCAACCGAAACTACGTATTTTGTTTACGTGATAGGACTCCAGAATCAATGAGTTGACAATTTGGTTAGCAAAAGTAATTAAAAGTTTCATAAATGTACCTTTTATATGCAAAAGTTGCATTTTCACAAACCACTGAATTGATTTTGATAAAAGTTGGGAAAAGCTTGAAGATACCTTATTTTTAACCGGATAAAATAAAACTATTTTTATATGCAAAAGAGTCCAGGACTAACGCAAGCTTAGTCAGCAAAAAAAATTGTATGTCGGTTCAAAAACATTTTCCAGAATTGTACAGTTTCATTTAATCAATTAAAATAAGTTATTTAATCATGAAATCGTTAAATATTGGTATAAAATTGTAATTATCTGAGTTTCAAAGAGGTAAGTAGAATATAACTATATAATATAGTATGTTCTATCATCTATGTCGCTTATCTTCCGTTTTTGTTTCGCCAGTAGTAAACCAGATGATTAAAAGAAGATAAAAAATATACTTTGTGTGCATAACTAATAATTTCCCATGATAAACCAACCACACATATTATGCTCCTATCAAAATCAGAAGCGTCATTCTGTCAAGAGATCAAGAGTCATTCGATATCCATCATTCATCCCCAACAAGACATTTGGCAACTAAATATAAGAGTCAATAAATGTTTGTTTTTGTAACAGGAAATCTATTTAGTTGTTTAAGCTTCGTAAAAAACACAAGCGGTGTGGGTGGCGGTTGACGACAGTTTAAGTAGTGTAATATGAGATGCTAGTCCAGTTATTTGTTTTTCTAACGCGTCTGAAGTCGGAAGTGAGTGCGGTGATAGTATGAATTCTACTAATGATCCCCATTTTGTGGAGCGAAATAAACTGCTGAGCAAATTACTTCATTTTTTAAGTTTTTTGCTTTTCTGACACGATTATTATCATTGAAATAGTTAGATGTTTTTTAGATATACCACAGAGTGTGTTTCATTGTGGATGTTATTTATTTTAATGTAAATGTTGATATTTTATTGATTTTATCCGTTATTATTAGAATATGTAAATAAAAGAACTTAATACCGTCTCGTAAGATATAAATACATACTAAACATTTTTAGTATTATATGTTTAGCGCAAATGTATGACTTATTATAAGTATTCTATATATATGTATATGGTATATTTATAGTTTTAGAAAAAAAAGGTAAATCCATTCATAATGTCCGTATTTGGTTATATTGCTATAGCAATTTAGATGTAGGTAAGTAATTACAAATGCATTAACTTAGCATTTTTCGAAAAGATTTGCTTCTGAAATCAATATAATAATCGAATATTGTATATCTATGTGTGCGTTTGTAATATTATTATTGTATTTTGGAAGGTCACGTGGCGAAACCCTCGCACCATCCCTAATTCAACCTGCATCCCTTTCTTTCGTACGTTAAATCCGTGGAAAGAGAAGGACGAAAAATTTGATGTGAATGTGGAGGTTCCAACAGCTGCTCCGATAGTTTTTATCGATCAAACCATTGATCAAAATAAAATCCAAATTATAACAAAAGTTAGGATTTTTTATTAAATTATTAAAAGTGAATATGATCATAAAAGTAAGTAAGAACAATACCAATAAGTATAGCTACATAGTGAATACGCAATCGTTTGAAATGAAAGCAAACTGGGTTACCAGGATTATTTTCTCACACTGTTAAAAACTTGACCATTATACAAAAAATATTCCCATAGCAAAATCTTTGCAAGTAACGGTTTAACAATTGAGAAGTGCTAAACTAAATGAAATAACCAGACCCGATCTGGTGAGTTCAAAATAAACATACATATGACAAGAGTCATTATATAAAAATAATATAAATTGACTCTTATTATAAGCCCCAAAGACTATACATTCGTATAACATCTGTTTAATTACAAGAATACGTAACTTGGTATTTCTTTAAAAGTTTATTGAAAACGAATGCAGTTCTGAAGGTCCCAAAGGAAGGGGGCAAGTTTAAGCGTCCCGTCTGGAGTGAAACAATGAATTTGAAAAGCATTTCATGTCTGGACCACAAATTGAAAGCGTACTGGATGCCTGTTATTTTTGCTCCAGATATTTTGTTGAAAGGGAATTTTAAGCATAAAGGTCAGGTTTGAATATAGGTTGGTTATTAAGAAAGTCGTTACTAGTGTGTTTTATTTTAAAATCCCCTCTGATCTAATTGTTAATTTTAATTATATAACCTGTTACATAGTTATTTGTTAAAAATCGCTAATACGAGCTAAACTGACACCAAATATTGTCATTATGTGGAGTATATAAAGCTTGGATACATGTTTTTAGAGGGAGCAAACAAGCGGCTCTTCTGATGGTTATAACATTCAAAAACCATCAGACTTCCTGAGGATTCCGGCCTCTAAGATAAGAATAGACTCGTTTATTGAAGGTTCCCAAATAATATCAGTTCAGAAAAACCGTTGGTGAGAGCCCTTCAATTGGTTCAGTTGTTGGTTGGTCCAGAGTGGTTCAGCCCTTGAAATAAACGGATTACCACGGATCAATAAAAAAAATATTAGATAATCAAGTAGGTACCTATATTATAAACTATTTGTCTAAATAATATAACAAATACTCTAATGTTGTTTGTATAATCGCTTAGTTTTTATAAATTCCGACTGCTGGATCCAGGATATGCTGTTGACCTATTGTTTGAGATCTTTTGGAAATTTTATATAATTGAAAATACTAATTAATTTATTTCCATTTACTTGTCTAATATTGAAAGTGATAATATATAGAGAAAACCATGTATACAAAAAAATAAAAAACCTGGCGAGATTCTAACCTGCGAGCTGCGTCTTAAAAAAATGCAAGGTACTACTTTATATGCCAACGAGCCCGTCAAAATAATTCGCTGGAATCAAAAGCAATTGACGACAACGTTAAATATTAGAAAAATAAAATAAAAGCCTATAAAAATGAATGCATGTCACAATTATTAGCCTGAGTACAATATTCGGAGCCGGATATAGACCCCTATAGAATTAGTTCCCCTTGCACGAGATTTGAAATAGCGCTTACTTGTTCTAGTCTAGATGCAACCCCCTTGCTTTTATTAAATGACCTTAGCTCTAATTTACAAGTTGAAGGTTCCCTTTTATTTGTATTCTTATAAGAAATAATGCGTCTGGATGGGGAATTACTCAATAGCTCAGCTATTTCAAGGCAACCTGTATTGAGATAGGTTATAGCATTTGAAGGTGACTCGGTCGGCGGAATCTATTCACAACACAGCTGGTCCCGACTCAATGAAAATGCACAGGTTAGCAGACTACATAGTTTATTTCTGTTGTGTTTCAAAATCGGGGATGGATTTTAGCTATAATAAGGTTTGAGTTTTATTCATACTTATATTGTAAAGGGATTATGTCTGTTATGTTTTCAAGACTAAATAACTGAAACAGATTTGATATAAGAACGACGAAATAACTCAAACTTTTTACTCCAGGGAAAGATTATATTATAAGCGAATTAAGAAATATAAGCTCAATGAACGATTATTGTTTGCTTCAAATGAAAACTTATATTTTTAAAAATAATACCATTTTTAATTTTCAAATATTTGTCTGTGCTTTTTCACTGATCCATTTTATTTACAAACAAGTAATTCTGAAGAATATTCAGTACCCTGCGCGACAGAATTCCGGGATTCGAATCCGACACACCTCTATTACCAATGAGCTACAGAAGTTGTATATGGTTCAAAGTTGAACGAGCACGCGTTTCTATTCTAAGTATCGTTTTTGCATAAATTATTCCTATAATGTGATGATAAACTATTAGATTAAATATAGCAGGAATAAGAATTTTTTGACTATTTCCAAAAGACTCTCCGAAGAAAAATCTTACGTGTTACAATAATATTTTATTAAAATAATACTAATAAGATCGACGCTAATAATATACATTTTATAATATTCATCAGTTTATCTCAAATTTGTTATTCTAAATAAATTACTGCCTCTTGTATCTGAAGTACTACTAAAAGTCTGACTAAATTTAAAGGGTTACAATGTTTTGACAGTGGTTTGAAAATCATGTGAATCTCAAGGCCCGACTCGCTACACCTTCGTTTAAGCACCCCATTAACATATGGTAAACTAAATATAGCTTACACCATATCGTAGGCTGTGGGGTGCGTTACCCACATGTTCGCAAGATGCTTGTGCTCACCTTACTGAGCGGATTGGCGGCGAAAAAGGCCGCATCTTGTGTTACAGGATGCATTTTGCTGCATTAGGAAGATTTAACTCATTTCTGTCTTGTTCTTTTTATTATCATGGGATTAGACTGTTCCTGAACTTGTTACTCGACTGCCGAATGAAGATGCAATTACCAAGTTTGGGTATTGATCGGTAAGTAAGATATTATATTTTTGTTATTTTGCCTTTGCAACCAACTAACTATTCTTTTATCAGTTTTTAACATTTGTATACCTTAACACTCAAATTTGACAAAGTTATTTGTTGTTTAAAATATGTAACTATATCAAACTTAAATATTCAAATAATCTATTAAAAATATTGTAAATGTCATCTATTATTTACTAATATTATAAAGATGAAAGATTTCTTTGTTTATTACGATTTAACTCAAAAACTACTCGACCGATTTAAAAAATTCTTTCAAAAATAGAAAGCTACAGCGAACATAGGCTATTTTTTTAGTAGACCTACATCTTCATTGCACTCGTGAGAAGCCGAGGTGGATCACTAATATTTTCAGAAACTGAGTTCAATTGCAAACTAATCCAAATGTATTAACTCTAAATCGACTTGTTTGAAGTAAATAGGATTTTGCCTTTAACATTATTTTATTACTCAAATCCGCAATAATTCAAGTTACGTACAATTCTCTATTCTTGTTTGTCTAATTTCTACAATAGTTATACAACCTTTGAAAGCCGCCTAAGATATAATTCGTCTTTAAGTTACAATCATGGGTATTGCCGCAACAATAATATAGGCGCTTGAGGTTTATTGCTATATTGAGAATTTGATAAATAATATGGTTTTCAACAGTACAATTCGTGATGAATAAGAATAATAAACTTCAATGAACGTTTTCTTATTTAAAAAACTTTACTATAATACAAAATGCGTTCATAAATTGTGTATGCTTTTTTTAAACGGGAGAAATAATATTATAATAAATATTTTTTCTGGATTTAAACGCGTTTAATTTATTATAATATCCCGATGTCTCAAATGTTATATTTCAAGGGCACTAAGGCAGTATGTTTAAATAAATCCTGTTTAAATTCGATAAAACTTTCACATACTTTGTGTTTTTGAAACGAAATAAATTTTACGAGAATTTTCAATAAGTTCAACTAGTTCCTAACTCTTAGTCCTTATTTTTTCTTAAAAAATCTATCATCAAATATAACACAAGTCGTGTATTATTTACATTCAAATTTGTTACCGATTTTTTAAATCTTAGATACATACCAAAATAAAAAACAACTACTGTTCTTTATTTATATAAATACTGTAATAATTGTGACATTTGGTCTCAGACAGCTATTTTATGCACACTCTATGAGATTAAACTTTTACGTTATATTTGCCTTATACAAAAATCCGCGCAATATGCAATTCACGGTTTTTCATAGATGTAAAAACCATTAAGTGCATATTTCGAATTTATTTGGATTTCCGAATGCTCGAATTCAAAAATACGTCGTCAGCGAATACCTACCAGCAAATGACTCTTACATTCGTCTGTCGATATCTATACTAATATTATAAAAAGGAAAGATTTGTTTGTTACGATTTAACTAAAAAAAAAACTACTCATACATACATAAACACATATACATCACGCCTCTTTCCCATTGGGGTAGGCAGAGATCACGGAATTCCATATGCTCCGATCATTACATATACCACTTTCGCTTCTTCTACTTTCATCAATGCTTTCATACACACTCGTCGTCGAACGTCCCCGATCTGATCGAGATACGTTCGCCTAGGTCGACCACTCCCGACTCTACTCACACCAGTTTCATAAATCTTTTTCGTTTCTCTACTTTCATCCATCCTTTCTACATGCCCAAACCACCTCAACATACCTTTATCAATTCTCGTCACTACATCGTTTTTTACTCCACAACGCTCTCGAATTTCGCCATTTCTTATTCTATCTTTCAGAGTTACACCACACATACAAAAACTACTCGACCGAATTTAAAAATTATTTCAAAAATAGAAAGCATTTTTTTGTGTATACTGCATCTACATTGTACCAAGGCGGATCGCTAGTCTTACATAAAACTACTTCTAAGTTTCAAGTTTAAATTTTCACAATAAATTCTAGAAACCGACAGTACTTACTCTCGCTTTTCGTAGACATAATAATAATAATAATTAAAACGAATACTACAATTATATACCTACGTTCCACAGTAAATCACGAACGATTAAGTTCAACTATCTTTTCTATAGAAACTATACAATGAACACGGCGCGTGCCAGCACAAGCAATGCAGCTGGCGTGGGCGAACACACACATACAAGACGCTATTTAATACAGTAGACACTTACATAGACAAGACAATATTACCAGATAAAAAAGTATCTACTGGCTAAGAATCAACTATGATAATTTTACAATAGGCCATAAGTTTCGTCCTTAGAAAACCGTTGAAAAATCTCCATCTAATGAAAAAACGTAATATCAAACTTTTCATTGCTACAGGAATGATTTTCAAGTAATCATGTATTAAGAAACTACTAAAAAGGAATTATTTCTAAAAAACACCATAATTTATTTCAGGTCTTTAATGCAAAATAAAATAAGTACATAATATTATTAGCCTTAACAGCTTTGCTATTTATGTATATCTAAAAAGACGACATAAAAATCATTATATTCGGTTCCAAAATATGATGATTGTGATTTAAAAAAACTTTCATCTCACCCTGCGCAGGCGGCATTGAAACACGCGAACGGTTTAGGCCCGTTACCTCACGTCCGTATTACGAGCAATTGATTTGATAGTTACAATGTGTGTGTGACTCACACATTGATACCTTAGTTGGGTGCGACACCCCATGAAAACAATTCATACGAAAAACACGATTGGGGCAGCGTTTCGGTTCAAGTTAAAATTGATGTCTCTAGCTTGTTGCGTGCTGCATATTCATATAATTATATTAATATTATCACTATACAACATAGGAAATCTACAGGATATTATGTACAGATGCCTAAATTCACTATTTCTAATGCTTCGGTTTAAGAAAACAGGAATAGTTACTGTAATATCTACTAGACCATTTAAATGATAACTTATAAAACCTTATTGAAACTTGTAGATTAAATATTAATGATTCAATTTAATGTATAACAATAATTAACATTATATATCATAGGTAAATTATTATCCTATCAAAATTATATTCTGTATTTTAAACCCTGAACTGTTTAATAAATGAAACTGAACCGCGACGATTCCCCAAGCCGCCCTTTGAAAAAGCATGTGTGCAACTAGTAAACGTAAGTACCTACCCCTATTGATCCCCCCGTGAGCCGCGAGCCACCCCAGGTGCGGCCGAACGGCACGCGCCATTCCCGCGACGGCCGGCGCTCTGACGCCACCTAAACATACCTAGTAATAACAGTTCCTCCAGTGTACTCTTCCAAACCGGAAGCACCCAGACACACAGTTATAATATGTGAAAACAGTTATTTATCCCAAAATGAGTTCTATCGGAGTCGTTGTGTTCCGCAACTCTCCGCTCAAAACGCAGGTGCTCCAAGAATCCGTGAATAATTCAGTGAATATAACAAACAACGACGTTAATGTAAGACGTGAAATCGTTATAGTGAGAAAGAAGCAAAAACTTCAATCATCAAATACAGTGTCAGTGTCGTCATTAGTGCATTCTATTGACGGAAATTCAAATGCATTTGCAAAACGTCCCAAGTATCGCGAAAATGTGAGCCCACCTGAAGATGCGAGAAGTGCTACGCCTCTCGCTGTCGCTCGGCGAAATGCGCGGGAAAGAAATCGCGTGCGCCAAGTCAATGATGGTTTTGCCGCCTTAAGACGACATATACCAGAGGAAGTCGCTGCAGCATTCGAAAATGCAAACTCTAATAGAGGACCGAATAAAAAACTAAGTAAAGTAGAAACATTACGTATGGCTGTAGAATATATACGAAATCTGGAAACCCTACTTAACATCGGTCATACAGATAAAGAGAACTTATCACATCCTTCGATGGAATCTTTCCCATCTCCAGCATCGTCTTCGCCTCGTGAAAATAGCCAGGAGCGAAGTTACTTCTGTTTGAACTCCCCGGCTGTAGATGATGAAGACTTAGAAGAAGATGATCTTGATGGCTCGTTGCATAAAATATCAGCACAACATTATGTCGACTTACACGCTTCAGAAACATTTCAGTTGGTATCCACGCCTCGTTTGTATGAAGAAGAGGATGGATCTGGACAGCCTTTAACACCATCTTCAGATCTACTCGCACAAGACGAACTTAATCAACATCTGTTAGATGGTCATTTCCAATTCCCAAACTCAGCTGAACAATTCACTGTTATTCCAGAACAGAATTATTGTAGTGAATCAGAAGTTCCATTAAATGAAAGAGATTTTGATGTGAAATACGTTGACGCTATTCATCAACAAATCCCGCCTAATTTTGAAGAAGGGGCCGAACTACATTTAGATTCAATCAATTCAGATTTGCTTCTTAATCATCAATATAAATTCAAAGAAGAATCTTCCTTTGTTGACGAGCAGCCATACAACGATATCGAACTCAAAAAGGAGCTTCCAGAAATTCATGTAACTCCCGAAGATCGAGAACAATTTGAAGAAACTCTAAAATGGTGGCAAGAAAAAACGCGACAAGCTCGCAATTTGTCTAAAAATAAAACGCCTTAACTATAGTTAGGATATTAGATTTTTTATAGTTGCATGTTGTTGTAAATATGTAGTATTTTTCGTATAGATATGTGGTTCAAACATACAGCTGTCAGTGCCAAAGTCGACGTTCGACGCAAACGCAAGGTGTTCTGTAACGGTCATACATTTAGATTATAAAGACTCGTTAGACTTTACGTCTAGAATTAATGTATTATAAATTCCAGTTATAGTATTTTGTATTATTCTTTAGCATAAAATATCTAGTTGTGTTTGTACTTAAATCAGACTTAGAAATAATATTAGACAAATTAGGTTTTTCTGTACATAATGATAGGGCACCTACTATTGCAAATTTAAGAATTTCTATTGTGCCTTTATGAAAACTATGTGATGTTAGATAATAATAGTCGTACTACTAATTTTATGAAATAAATATCTTGATAATGCTTAATTTATTTATTAGACTATAGAAAATACCCTATAGCATATTGATGACTTTTTTGTAATCCGATAATCTTAATGACGTCATTAACGACACATCTTTGTATACCAACCCTTTGAAACAAAACCCTTATGTTAATACGGCAAATTGTTGAATGTTAAATGACCTACTTAAATCTTTGTGAAAGTACCGGCTGGAGGGTTGCACTACATGTTTAATCAGTGATCAAATAAAGTTTAATAAATGTCTGTAAATTATGATTTTTAGTTTGATTTTTGAATATTTAATATTCCCATTATGATATATTTAGAGAATGTTGCATTAGTTAATAAAAAATAACTTGAGTTCTGTCATGTTATTTCAGATGATAGTCTAAATCTTAATGCAATGAATGCTCTAATAGTATTAAATATTAAATATTTATTACGGTGTTATCATCGTTATAGTAATACTAATATCATATTACGATATAGGTAAGTGTAAGGGTTTATATAATTTCACGAATAAACACGGCAATGGAAAACATCTGAACATTTTTATGCGACTTAAGCCCTTTGACAAGTCTCAAGGATAACGAACATTTAAAACGACTGTTAAACTTTGGTTTAAAAGTCGGACAACTTAGCCCAAAGGCCGTTAACGGTACGCCGGTGTCGCTATTATGATTGTAATGCGCTGCCGTTACCCTCAGTAAAAAATACTGCTTTCGAGGGAGCGAACAAATGGGTGATTACAATTTTTGGGATCGAGTTTTGAACTAAGATATGCAACGAACCGTTTTACTGGTTTCATCTTAAAATTCTTGCACAATACGAAATCTGATCGTTGCAAGTTTGATTTTTAACCCTTTTGGGAATTGAAATTATATTATAACACAGTTGAATATTGAGGTTATGAAAAATAACTGGATTTTGTCTTTTATTAACGCGAGTATCACACATTTAAACGGATAACGCGATTTATTATTTATATTATTTATGCCGACGTTTCGGATGCTTTTCAGCAACCGTGGTCGCGACAGACTAAATATAATAGAAAAATATGGCGTTAATATGGCAACTTTGTGATATTTCAAATCAGACAACTGTCATCTTTCAGTTTGCCGCGAACACGGTTGCTGAAAAGCATCCGAAACGTCGGCATAAATAATATAAATAATAAATAGCGTTTTAATCCGCTATAAAGTATTTTATTTAAATAACTGGATTTTGTTTACAACGTTAACATAATTATTGTTCCTATTGAATTTTAATTTAGTTTCGTTTATAAGATAGTAAATTCTGGAGTACCAGAGTAAGGCATGGGGCAGAAACCTTTATGTGTCGGTTTCTCAAGTAAGTGATCAGTCCTGACGAATGAATTTTTTTGTTAAATTTTGTTTACCGTAGATCGCCGGTTCGAATCCCGGGAATCTCCATTGCTAAACACAACGCGTATACAACTGAACCTCCGAACCTGACGGTTACGTTTATAAAAGGGAAATAAAATACCTACATCCCTTTTTGACCCCTAAAATCGAAAAAGTGTTATTAAGTAAATACAGAAATCCCACATGAAATACGACAGAATGTTAACAATTTAAAAGTTTGTCAAATCCTATTTCTTGCTTTGCTCCGGCTGTATCCAGCTTCCGGGTGTAAGAATTTTAATTTATTTTGAAAGAAGTTTTTATTCATTTTTGTAATATTTCACGGGGATAACGCGTGGTACGCTATTTTGGCTTCCATTTAAATATTTTCCGCTCCATTCGTCAGGCGCTGTTCCTTGAAATTAGAGTTAGCCATCCATAAATAATATTGAACTATAACTTTTATCTTTGAACAATGAAAATTTTTGATCTGTGGTTTTTTCACTGTTATTTAAAAACTTACAAAAAAACGCTAATGGAAGATAACAAAGACTTTCTCATTTTTCCTAAAAAATATATAGTTAATTGTCAGAAATGTGGTTTATCTATATGGTTCTTATTAATATCACTCAACGTCAATGACTGGTGTACAAATATTAATATAATACTATGTAATATTTAATTATTTGAGCTCCAAGTTACATACTAGTATAATAATATAGTTGTTGTATAATTAATTTAAATTGAAGGTTGAAAGATATTATTCATCTTTTTTAAATATTATTTCATGTATTATTCTGGAATCAAGAATACGAGTAATTCTATTTTTAAAATCTTGACTTCAGAGTAAAAAAAATTATGGATAAATTTTAATTTACCTAAAAGTTTTTTTTTAATTTTCCTTAATCTTTAACTTAATAGATTGGTTATAAATATAAAACTGGCCTATAAACATTAGACATACATATCTATATAAATATGTATGTCTAATGTTAAGTATGTAAAGGTTTCGTTCTAAAACGCGTGGGAAAATATCTATTACCATAACAAAGTATACCTACATAAAGTAGGGGAGAGAGGGGCTAGTTGTAACATTTTTTCCTTCTTTCGATGAAGTGACTAAACTATTGAGTATTTTCATTTAAAAATGCTTTTAAATGAGTAATCATATATTTGAAAATATGTTCCCAAAATATTTTTTCCGGAATCTATAATCAATTTGTATTTATAGCACTTTTTGTGGAAAAAGTCGCTTGTTACAACTTACCCCGTTTTTGGGGCAAGTTGTAACTAGTAAGGGGCAAGTAGTAACGTCATATTAAAACAACAGCTTACACAATTTAAGGCTTGTATTATAAAAATAACAACAAATAATAAGAAAATGGTATTTCTTATGACCTAAATATGTAAATACTTATCTTTTTCTTTAACAACGATAGTTATATTTTTACTTGTATCGTATACATATACTTAGGTTAATTAAACTTAATTATTAGTGAAAAATAATTTCATATCCATAATATAAAACAATAATGTATAACAATTCTTTATATTTTTGTATTTACTAAAATATGGCAAGCTACGTGAGCATCAAAAAATAAAAACAAATAAAACTAACATTATTTTTGGTCAAAAGTTTAAAGAAATTATTTTTGAAATTCTATTTGTTTTTTGTTTCTGTTTTTTTATCGTTTTTTGATCAAATTTTTTCTCTGGAGTTTCAGTCAAAACAGCTGACCCTTTGAATTTTAATCTTTGAAAGTGAAAAACCGGTATTTTGGATACCTGAAGGGCCTGGGACGGGATCAGTGTGTATTTTGTGGGCATAACCAACAGTAAGAGGCAAATTATTCTTCTTTTTAATGTATCTGAACAATGATACGTGACACAACTCAAACAATGCAGCAGCTTCACGATTTTTTGCCATTGTTAATACTTCTTTTACAGCTTGTTCATAGACCTCTTGAGACTTTGACGCTCGTTTTGACTACCTTTTATAATCCCGCATTCTAAAATATAACAAGTAACTTAACAAGTAACATACAAACCTGGAAAAGAAATAACGAATGCAAAATGTGCAGCCTTGGGGCAAGTGGTAACCTGTTACAACTTGCCCCACAATTTTGTTACAACTAGCCCAAACCGAAATTATTAACAATTATATTTATTAAAATAAAATGATTGGCTTGGGTTATGCGAAAGTACTATCATACGATAGTTTAATAAATGCGTAACAAAAATTAATAGAAACATTTTCCAATTAGACACAGTATGATCTTGTAATCAAATTTTACGAACTCATATTTTTTATATTTCGTGGTAAAAAACAGTACTCCTGCTGAAAACCGGTCACTAAGCCCTCCCGTACTATATTGGCTGCATTTATGTCGTAGGTCCTATCATAAAGAGCAGATTGAGTTCAAAATCGGAACAAAATATTTGAAACCGGCTGAGTTATTAAGCTGTTACTACTTACCTCTGTAACAACAAGCCCCTGTCTCCCCTACATGGAATATGATAAACGCTTAAGAAAATCCTGATTGATTCAAGTTTAAAAAAAAGTCCGTTACGGGACACTATGCCTATTGTTGTCAAAGGTCTTGTAGTAGATAGAGAAGTTTGATACTTGATTTTTGTAAATCACAGTTATTATAATTCATAATATTACAACTAAAGTAATATTTAGAATGAATAATTAATTTAAAATAACGGAAAGTCGAATCAGAAATTAATCTAAATGTTTTGTCTTTATACGTCTCAATATAGTATATCTTAACGCAACCACACCAAAGCATAATTTTGAAAGCAATTAAAGAAAATATTCAGTACAATACTGTAAAGATAAATAAAGTATCAATATTCGTCATCGCCTTATACGCCAACTTAAAGTCAAAGAAGCTACCCTATTGTTGCGTAATATTTATTCTTGCGTGGATCTCTAGGTAGAGTCTTTCAGCGAGGTCGACTCTATTGTCGCAGGGTTCATGGGAACCGGCAAAAAATGGACTCGCCTTTAGGAACTACCGAACCTAACGAACAAAACTGAATAAGCACTTTTCAACTCGCACAAAGTGTAAGTTCCACGTGTTCATAGATTAGGATGACGTTTATAATCTTCATGCTTTATGCAACGATGGAACTGGCATCTTATATTTATTTTTAGAACGATCGAATTTGTTAGCTAGTGAGGTACGTTGTGAATAAGAAAACAATATTTTATAAGGTTCGACGGTCACATTGGCGTAAAGAATAAAGAAAGCCAATGATGTAATTGATTTAATTGGTTTTAGTAAATTGTAAATTCAAATGCATATATTTTAATTCGACCTATGTTAATAAGGCAGCATTGCAGTTTTATAACTTACCAATATGAAGGGCGTATTAAATAATAAAAATATTCATCTAATTTGACTTAACATCATGAGTCTTCTGTTATTATTAACCATTATCCATTTTTTTTTTATGTTAGATATCGATAGACGAGCATGAGGTTCACTTGATGGTAGGTGATACCGCAGCCACAGAACATTCAGTCAATGATGCGCTGTAGATCTAATTAAACCTTAAAGGTCCTTAGTGACTCGTAAAATTATCTTAAAAATAAGTAAATAATTAAATATAACAATTTGTATAGAGATTTAATTACTTCACTAGCATCCGTTTTAGTACTTGCTTTCCAAGGACACTCAACACAAGTACCTTGAAATCAACGGACCTTGAAGAGGACTTCCAAATAAAAAAGTATATTTTTATTGCAACAGCCGTATAGCCAGATTGTTTGAGAGAGTAGACAGGGAAATTACGCCAGAATCCCGACAATGTACTCGTATGGTGTGGAGCCTGCCATACGGCATTCGTGATACACTCGCCATATGGCCGTCTTCGACGTACAAAAACCTACTCCAAAACAAATTAACTGCAGAACAAGCAAAAGTCACGGTGGCATATGCTTTCATTTAGATTAATTTGTATAATTCGAATTAACAAACGAAAGGTAGAGTTTGAATTCAAATTACGAACAGTGATTTGAACTAATTCATCGAATCATTGCGATATACAAATGACGTACTTTGTTCAAAAGTCAAATAAACAAATAATATACTAGTAAGTAAACTATTCGTTATCAGTGTCTCATAAATTTTCCTAATGGTTTATATTAAGCTGAATCTGCTCCACATATCACTTAATATGTCATTTAATGCGACACATTTGATGAGATCAACGTTTGTAAATTATTACTGTTTACAAAAACATACTCATCCTGCTTTGTTTACAAAAGATTATACTCTTTAGCAAATCTTACGTCATTTTATACTTTTTGTCAGTACGGGTATGTTTATATTTCCCGAGTCTCCCTAGTGGGACATGGGGAAGACACCCGTTTCGGTGTCTGTTTCCCTGATCATTTTTATAAACAAGTAAGTAAGTGATCAGTCTTCTATGCCCTGCCCAATACTCTAACATATTTTTTAAATCTTGTTTGCCCGGGATTCGAATCCAAGACTTCCGGTGCTAAAACATCGCGCTTACTATTGGCTCATTAAAGCCACAGAGGAGGTCAGTATTTATATTAAACTCATTTTCAAATAGATTTCTGTATATTTCTTGAAGAAATCATCAGATCACCGTACTATAAACTGAAATTATTTGCTTCCTCTCTTCCAAAGTCCATAAATAATTAATTAAAAGTAACAAAATAAGTAAAAATAACAACGTTTTTACTGTTTAATTATTTGCGTTGGAAATTTAGTTTCACAGTAATACGTATTATATAAGTTTTTTTAATGAGCGTAGCGTTACTTGCTAACGCTCTTACTATTTGCAAGTAACGTCCTGTTGATTGCAAATTGCTCTATAAAAAAGTACTTGACAAAACTGTTTGTTTTTAAGTTTCTACATTAGGGATTAACTGATGAGCTGTTACTTCATGTAACGACATTCGATAGTAAAGAAGTTTAGGGTTATTTAATAAAAATTGAATAATGCCAAATGACTATTTATGAGATCAGAAAAAAATTGTTTTCGAACTCCTACTGAAAACGGCAATTTTTTCTATCTATCAATTATCTGGATCGCTCTTACAGAAAATCTGAGATAAAATCTTCTATCGAATATTTATAAGATAATGACGTAATACCAAACACATTTTAGATGGATAATCACATCTTTAATATCAGACTTAAATACTTAGGTTGCTTGTAAATATTTCAGTAGTTTTATCTTTATTACCTTTTGTATATTGATCCCTTTATTACGTAGCAACCCAGAGTTATATCACTCATAGCTAGTCTGTGTTTGTATGTGTTAAATCCCGAGTCCCCGAGTGGGGCATGGAGCAGACTCATTTCTGTGTGTTTCACTGATATTTTTTTATTAACAGATAATTAGGTTGCTCAATGCACAATGCCCAACCCGACCGACATGTTTTTATTAAATTTTGTTGACCCAAAAACAGCATTACCTTTTATTATTGACGTAGATTTTATTCTTTTGTATGACAATTTTTAACAAATCTTTCTCTATGTAACAGAAGATGAATTTTCTGAATACTCTAAAGATGAAAATCTGATAGGTTTTTTTTTATACATCATTTTCACCTTCGCTATTTTGTGATGAAAAAAAAAAAATATATCTAGATGTTATAAAAATAAGGGGAATATGAAATATGTGAGCAGAAAAATCTTGCGAATTCCAAAGCTGTCTAAAACACAACTATCAGGAATTATCCAACACAAATGAGCAGGTAGTGATATGTAAATGTAGAATAATTATTTATGTATAATATTACTGAATTATTTAGTTTTGCGTGTCACATCTGTCGCTATAGGATACAGGGTTGATATACACGTGCATGCATCGTGCACTGACTGAGCATGATTCCGGTTATCTAGGAAATGTTAAATCATTTGCATGTGCATATGGTATTATTATTGGGTCACAAATCCCCAGTGGGGAATGGGGCAGCCACGTTCCTGTCTGTTTCACTAAACACTTTTCTATACAGGCAAATACTCTGCCCGATCGAAACAATTTGTATTTAAAAAAAACAAGTAGGATAATTTCTAATATATAAAATTCTCGTGTCACAGTTTTCGTTGCCATACTCCTCCGAAACGGCTCGATCGATTCTTATGAAATTTTTTATACATATTCGGTTAGTCTGAGAATCGGCCAACATCTATTTTTCATCCCCCTAAATGTTAGGGGTAGTCCACCCCTAAATTTTTTTTTTAATTTTTGTACGAATTTTTTTGTTTTTATTTTTTTATAATGTGGCATTAAAAATACATACAACCCCTGCTTTTTTTGTCAAAAAATCTTGACCCGTGCGAAGCCGGGGCGGGTCGCTAGTAATTTAATAAAATAATCATTTAATTGTCAAATTTATTTATTTCTACATGTACGAGTACATTTATGAATGATGAAATACTAAGTACACAACGATTTTCAACAGTTATTTAAAGACTAGATCCAGATGTAATATAGATTCATAATAAAACCTATTGATTCACAATTCAAACCTCTATCAATAAACTACATTTTAATATGATTTACACAACAGTTTACTATCTTTACTTTATTTGTAATGAAGTATAACGTTATAAATGACTACTTAAGATGGTAATAAAACACAAATCATACCATATTTATACACACAACAATGTCTTTAGTTCAATCAGAGGTCAAAAGATACGTATTTCTACGATAAGCCCTTTTTACATCTACTCCACCCACTTAGGGGTGAGGTTTTTTATTCTAGACAACGTTTTTTATAACATTTTAATTGAAACCACGTGCAGAGTTTCCGTTCCGCCACGTGTCTCATTTTAATAAACTATTTCATTTTGACCTATACACTGCGTTCTGATATGCAATGTAATTCAAATAATAATGAAATCACAGGAACTACTTGATACGAAAATTGGGCTAATTTCTATATGAATAATTTATTGATGACGACATATTTAATTGCTACTTACACTTATAATAATTGCCAAAAATAAAACCATTAATTATTTTTATTTGTGTCAAAGTATAGAGTTTCGATCGTTTGATGATTATTATGTTATCACGTTATATAGCAAGAACGTTAGCTTATTACGTAATAATCTCGAAATTATCATTGTAATTATAAAGTTATGATAAGAGATCAAATAGACGCGTTTCTGGCATTCTTTAATTAAATATTTTTTGATGGTATTTAAATACATACAGGATTTTCTCTATATTTGACAGAGTTTTAATTTTATCACATCTTCATACACGTACTAGGCCTAAACCTTTGCGTATCTTCGACTCACTTCCTCGTCTTCATAAAAACATCAAGAGCCCTCCAAAAATAACCGCATCTACTCCAGATGTTTTCCTGACTTTTTGTGAAACATAAAAACACGTCGCGTACCAACGTGTAACGTGGGAAACACTCAGATGTTTCGGAAAAAGTTCTTCGCAGATGTTGGCGAATCATTCTCAAGTTGTCTCGGGTCATATCCACGTGTCACAACAGGAAGAAATTCATAACTTATAGATAGAAGCGTGCCACTTGTCCATCTTTAACGGACTGTGAAATTGTCTTTAGTTTTTATTTGCGAGGGTGCATCCGTAACACTTCACTTCCAATTATACACTTGTGTTTGTCTTACACGCTTATTAATTTTGTAATTTATAATACTAATGTCAGTGAATCGTCATTTATTAATGATTAATGATATAGATTTTTTTTAATGGTAGATATCGACAGACGAGCATGAGGTTCACTTGATGGTAGGTGATACCTCAGTCACAGAACATCAGTCAATGATGCGCTGTTGACCTACTTTTTACTTCGAGCATTCGGAAATCCATAGGCTGAAACCGAAACGCGCAATATGCACTTCTCGTTTTTTCCATCTATGAACTTCATGATACATTCAATTAATTTGTTATAAACTTATAATATCTCGATATTACATAATACTAAATACAATTGTTTATTTGGTCATATGAAATACTCTATCTTTTTAGGTTAAGTAGATTAAATATTATCTAATGTAATGATTATGGCGGGCAATTGGTGCTAAAATTGACACATTATTGAAATCAAATTGTTCTAATTATATTATAATAATTACATAAAGTCTAAATAGTGATATATTAAAATTAGAAATATTATAATTATTAATCATATTCAGCTCTTGGATACAGTTTACAGTTACGGGTTTTGAATTGCGTAAAGTTTATGTACAACCCATAATACATAACTATGTAAATGTCTACTTATCTCTTTATTTTATTTACTCATACTAATAGGCAACATTATTGACCTGTCACATTTTATCTTATCATCAACAGAGCTGCTCAAAATTAAACACAATAATTATTGTCATTACCGGATTCCTTATTTTTATCTTTATTTCCATATCTAAAATGCTCAGCTATTTGCAATAAAGTTTTGCCTCTCGTCTCAGGTAGGCAGAAGTATAAAAATATCGTACCACAAAGTGTGGATATACCATAGAATAAATATGTACCATGGTGTCCGATACTGTGGAACATTGCTGGGGCAGTTTTCACTGTTCCAAAGAAGGCCACGGAAGTCATCATCACACTAATACCAGATCCTAAACCTTTTGTTTCGGATGCAAACACTTCGCCTACCATATTCCACGGCAGAGGTGAAATACCTAAATTCGACACTACGATATAAATAGCCATTAATCCTAGTGATATTGAAGGTGAAATATGTCTTATAATCCGTTTATCTACAAGATATAAATATATTGCTAATATTATTAAAGATAAAGTGGTAAACACGCCGCTAAATATAGCCAAGGGTCTTCGGCCTATCCTTCGAAGAAGAATGCAAGCTGAAATTAATGCCACTACTCGCAAAACGTCAGTTGCTAACATAGCAGCGTACGTATTTTTATTATTTCCTATAAGTACTTCCATTATATCCGTTGTGTACGCGCATATAACATTAATTCCCGACAACTGAGTGACGATGAAGAATACAATCATTATGCATAGGGGTTTCCAAAACTCTGGTTTCTTTATATTTTCTTTTAAAGTTTCCCATTTCGGTTTCACCTCCATTTTCTTTTCATATTCCACTAACATTTTGTCAAGCTCATTTTGCATTACTAAACTGGTTCCTCTATACCAATAGAAAGACTTCTTGCATTTGTTTATTTCGTTCTTAGACGCTAACCAGGAGGGAGATTCAGGTGAAAAGTATAAGATTACACATCCCATCAAGGGGAATAGCGCGCATAAAAATGAAGCATGACTCCAATGTAGAAAAGTTCCGAATAAATGAGACATGAATACACCGGAAGCTATACTCAAAGATAAGCCAGCTAAAAATAGTCCTCTGTAAGCTGGTGAGCTTATTTCGCCGATAAAAACTGGTCCCAGTGGTCCGAGCCAACCTTGGCAAAAGCCTGTGATGAATCTTCCTAATAACATAAAAAATATGTTCTTCGCAAATCCGATGATCATCCACCCACTGATGTAAAACACTGATAGCATTATTTGAGATACTCTTCTGCCGAAGCGTTCCATCAAGTATCCTGATATCATGTTACCGAAGAAAAGAGCCAATGATGATATGGCCGCTGTAAGTTATAATAATATGTTTTAGTAAAAGCAGCATACATTCTAAAATTTAATTCAAAACACAATAGCTAAGTATATACTACATATATTATAAAAATTGCACAAACATTGGCGACTATTTCAATAACAATAAACACTCATCTTATATTTAATGATTATTAACACGCCATGGCTTAGCACGGGTGCAATGTAGATGTACTATGCACAAAAAATCTTGTTACTATGCTACTCGCTGATAATGTATCTTTCTTTCTAGTATTGGTGAAAGAAATTTTAGAATCGGTCCAGTAGTTTTTGAGTAACAAACAAACAAACAAATCTTTCCTCTTTATAATATGTATCAGTATAGATTATCTGCATATTTTTTTTAAGATAAATAGGATTCAACAAAATTTAAATAATTCATATTTCACGAGGAGATGCAAGCTCTCGTACATTATTTCTTATTTTTGTGGATTGTCAGGGGAAATGAAACTTTTACTCTTTAAAAAAAATCTATCATTATGGAACCAAGATTTTGTAGACTACTTCTTTCGCCCTTTATTAGTGTGAGTTTCTATGAAAGAACTCGAACAATCCAATAATTAATAGAAAGTTTGGTTAAAAGCAGAAAGATTACAGCAATGTGTATTGAAATTTTATAAAATAAAATAATAAATAATTAATTAATTCAATTCATTGTTTTATCATTTCAATCATGGGAGTTATCAAAAATCCTACCTTTGGCCTTCTACAATCTATATTATAAATTGTAGATATCTATTGCGATATACGAGTATGTATCTATGAGTCAGTTTCAAATCAACAACAATATATTATGAGTCTAAATATAATATTAACACTTTTAGTCTGATATATACATACCTACCCAAGACATCATCTCAGTGTTGTATCTGTGCTTCCCCATGTCATTTTGCAGCTGTGGTATGATGATAGCAGAGATTCCAGCGGTTGCTCCGGCACTGAAGGCCAATAGAAATGATCCCATGGAGACAAAGGCCTGGAAATAACATAAACATAAATTAATATTTCTCAATTATAAGGATGCATTCAAAGTAAAGTATTTTTAATAGTTTGATAAACTACGATATAATAATATGCAGAATCATATTAACATATCAATATTGCCTGACGCGAAATCTAACAAGCGAATTGAACATCTTACTCAGCTCAGCTTGTTCCTGTAGTTTAAAGGTTATATAGGTCTTTTCAAATATAGGAGGAAAGGATAAAACTATTCAGTTTTTTTTATTTAGGTATGTATAATGCGATGCAGAATCACTACATAGTATAAAACAAAGTCGCTTTCTCTGTCCCTTTGTATGCTTAAATCTTTGAAACTACGCAACGGATTTTGATGCGGTTTTTTTAAATAGATAGAGTGATTGAAGAGGAAGGTTTATATGTATAATAATAACAGTTTTTCTGTAGTGTATTTAGTATCAGCATTGCACCGGTGCGAAGCCGGGGCGGGTCGCTAGTAGAGTATAATACAATCATTTTGGGAGAGACTTTTCTGCAATATACATTGGAGAATAATTTAACTACTGTAAACAGTAGGTAATGTACGACCTACACAGGATAATATTATCAACATAACCTGCATTTAGTTATGAAACAGGCTTCTTTATAGCACAAGTCTGTCAAGAACCATTACATAATATCGATTTCATTTACCTACTAAACTAACAGTATTGATAACCTTTTTAAGCAATGTAATATTCATTAGACGATTTGAAATCAAGTCAATTGAGGTCCATTTAACCATGATAACGATTAATGAGGTCGTTTTGATGATGGTGCACTTGCCTAACGTGACACGTGTGCGAATTCGAATCCCATCACGTATCAGACAACGTCTTAAATCTCTATTTATAAATGCAAAAGCTTGATTCTTCTTTATTCGTTAAAGAGTAGACCAATGGATTAGGCTTAATTATGCAGAGTTTAAGATGTGAAACACTCTCCTACTCAAGTTTTTTATAACCAGAAAATATCCCAATTTGATCGTCGCACGGACAATAAGCTAAATACAGAGGAGGAGTACCTGCTCCTACGATATTCGGAAAGCTCAAGACGGCTGAAGTAGAGGGGTGGTGCATTACGTGGGGTATCCAGGATATCGTGGATGGATTCCCAAACCAGCTCCAAGATGGCAACACCCATTATTAAAATTATTATTTAAAAAGAATTGGGCTACAGAATAAATAATCATTAATTTTCATTGAAATGTTTCACTAAATTCATTTTTTGGTATTAGTCCTAAGATAAACCAGAATTTTTTGAACTTTAATGTTTTTTTATTATCTTAAGGGATGTTTTTAAGGTGAGGTACCTGAGGTAATCAGACTTGGTCTAAATTTTACGATTTCTGTAAATTAAAATAAATTCAAGGTTAATTGTGCCTATTGTACTATGCATATTACAATTTCATCTCCAAACCTCCAGATGCTAAATGGTCCTATATCATATATGACAAAAGAATATCTAATGTCTCATTAAAATAGCTCTTGCAATAAACAGTAATAAAAATAAAAGCACGTTATTGCACGTGCCCGTTTCCGTCAGCGTAATTGAACTATTTTGAATATCAGTATAATTAAAAGTCATCGCCGCGATAAATTAACATTAAAAATGTTTAATTGAAGACTGTAGAAATACAAAGTATTGCGATATTGCACGATGTTGTTTGCGCAGTAGTCAATACAGTATCGACTCTATAAACAATAATATTTGTCATAGAATCGTAATATATTTGATTTTTTTTTCAGTTTAAGATACGGTTGAAATTGGAAATAATATATATTACCTTATATTTTGTGTATGATTAGTAAAATGAGTTTTTAAGTGTCACTGGAACTATTTCCGCCAAATCTGTCATGTTTATTTGTTGAATATATACATTCTCGCCTCATTATGCTTTATAACGAATGAGTATAATATTGAAAATTCGACATTATCAGTCGATATCTGACATAAAAATCGGTAACATTTGTATCGTATTTTGGTTACTTCACATTTCCATACTAATCGATGTTTTTTTTTCCATTGGGAATTCAATTATTTAGGGTATTTGTTCATATTTCAAACCATGAGTGAGGCGTTTATTTTTTTTATTATATTTTAATCTCCTCTATTTCGGAGATAAAGGGTTGCTCATTTCATTGCTATTTTCATAACATATTTTTTGAAATATAAATAACGTTAAAAAAATTATTTCACTAATCAAGTAATTGGGAAACCTCATGATTATCTATAAATATTAAACATTGGGGCCAATTATTACTATATCTAGTAATAATATATAGATCGTTCACACAATACCCATAGTCATATCCAACATTGAAATAGTACTCAAAAACCTTTCACAGAGCCTAGAAACACTACAGATATATAAAAATCTATCTACTATATATGCAACATTACAGGAACATTTCTTACGTTTCAACTATTTCTTAATCAACCTTTGACCCTGTTGTCCTTGGCCAAGGCCCGTAAAACGGGTAAAATTTACCACTCTAGATGGGAGAAAAATTAATGTTACTATAATATACTATATATATTAACAAAAATATTATTCGGAATAATTCATCTAAAACTGTAATAGTCCCTGACCTCCTAGCTAGGGTAAACTTGTGTTAGGGAAATCAATTCTTTCCTATGTGTGTCAACAGTACCATTTTATTTTAAATTAACATTATTTTAATTCAAATAGCAAGGAGATAAACAAAGGCTTTTTATTTTATCTACATATATTAAATTATAACAAGAAAATATTTATTAAAATAATGCATTTTAAAATCATACATTTTGGTTTGATACATCTTTTTCAATTTTATAATATAACATGCATTGACAGCATGTTAACCAAAACAAGTTTAATTATTTTAATTCATTAGATTCTGAGTAAATAGGCTGTAATTAATAGACATAGATGTGAAAGGACATTAAAACAAACATGTTTGCTCGGTCGACATTGATTCAATACAATGTAAGGGAAATTCCATTCCTAATATTTTAAAGGCTTTATTTGTTTTAAAATATGAATCAGGGACTGAAACCGGTTAATTTTTATTTTCCAAAATACATGTCTGACTGAGATACCATGATGTTAGTTTTAAAGGGTAATACTAAACTTACCACACAATTTTTTTTCAGTAAATATAAATAAAAACGAAAGAATACAAAAACCTTTATTATACCGGTATAACTCCCATAGTAAATTAACCGGTATTCAGTCCCTGATATGAATTGGGTATCTTTGGCCTACTTATTGACACACATAAACCCTTGTTTTCATTAAAATTGTATTTTCTTATTGTTAAGTATCGTACATCGCCATTACACAAATAAATAGCGATAAGTAAAGTTTACAAGAGGTTGAGATTGTTTACAAATTGTTTGCTATTATCCCCTATTATAAATATACACAATAATTTAAAATCACTTGTACAATAAAGATTGTGGTCGTAAAGGACAACATTTTAATCTATAATGCCCAGTGCATTAACCTTTATGATTTTTTTTTAAATGGATGTTTTATAAGAAACCTAAGATTTCGATTCAATGTGTTTGGAAAGACAGGTCATTCTAATATTTTGACGCCAACGCTACCCGGTAAAGTTTAAAAATCGATCTAATCATCTGATATTTATCAAATAATATTTTTACAAAATACAATAATACATTGACATTGTATTGAAAGCTTTTTCTAAAGAAGATTACTTTGATATAATTAGTATAAAATTCTCTTTTCATAAATTATATAATTAATAAAATTGTATAAAGTTATATTCTCATGTAAGCGATGTATTTCATTATGGGAATAAATATAAAATAATCTTTAAACCGAAACCTTGTTTCAAAAAAATATACTTCTATCAAGCAAAACCCGTTCACTGTTTCTACGGCTTTAGTCTTATTATAACCGATCCTGCCGGGAAAAACAAAGAAACCCATTTTGTTTAACTTTATGATTTTATATATAAAATAAGAAGTTGCTAATGCATATCTTAAGTAGATCACTGTCACACAATCAATTTAGCCTTATTTAGTTAATAATTACTATCAATATCTTTCCATGTACCTATTCATTAAACCCTACATCTTTTAAGTGTATCAAGGTAACTTGAAAATGATAATCACTTTATGATATTAAGAAGTAGTTACAATACTGATAAAACCGTCCATTAATTAAACTATTTAAGATTCTGATTACTACAGGATAATACTACTGTTACAAGGTCAAACGTATTATTGAATATATATATTTTCTAGAGATGAGCCGAATACGAATCTCGACCGAACATTCGGTTGAAATTCAAAATTCTAACTAAACTAGTAACCCCGTTTTATATTAATTTCAGTACAACTGTATCATTTCTTTTCATTAATAATTGCTCTTTAGAGGAAAATATTTTAGTGTGAAATACTTATACCCATTTTCGAATAAATCGTTGATTTTCTAATATGTTTTTGAAATGTATCAAAGTAATAAATTGATCTAAAGTGAGTTTATTTATGTTTTCGAGGGAGATGGAACTTATTCCGAATTGAAAAAAAACGATGACAAAATTACAAAATATTGTATGCACAATTAAAAAACAAAAAAATCGATATTTTCAATATTTGTTGTAGCAACAACCAACAACACATAAATGACTATGATTATGAAGTATTTTGCTTATGAAAATATCTAGACGAGTTCTACTATCACTCCTGTCACAACCAACGAGAAGTAATTTGCTCAATCTTGCCTTGAAGATGTTTCTAATGGTTAAGTTAAATATTATAAGATAAATTAATATAGGTGTCTCAGTATCTAGAGTGAAATTTTACTGTCAATCTATATGTCATAGGAAATTAATATACAGACAGTAGGAGACATCAACGCAACAAACAATGTTGAAAGTGAAACCCATATTTTAAATATTTAGTTAAATTTCACAACAAAAACTGGCCCTATGTTTCGCAATGGTCTACAAAATGCTTATGACGTAAGAAACTTTATGAGGAAACTATTTAAAACGATTCAAAGAAAATAAATAAGAACTACTAATAAATAATTCTATACAAGCCGCGTCTTATTAAAATTTATATTATAACTGTAAACGGGATTATCTCTTTCTATTATATATATCTATCTCGTAAGGTGAAAGTTTGGGGACCTTCACTATTGAAATTTAAGAAGGGAATAGTAGTCGGTCGTATAAAACTTTAACAGAGTAAGCCCTTTACTAGAATATGATAAAGTTGTTTTGACGCAACAGTAGGTGAAAATAATAATTAACATATACTACAAAATGGTTTCCTTATGTATTTAAAACTTGTTTTTTGTTAAGAATGATAATGATATAACTTGATTATTAACTTCCATCACTTTTAACTACACTATTCTATTCTAAATGGTTTACTTAATTTCAAGTAACTCAAGTTGAGTCGACCTTGCACGTGTAATATCAATTCAAGGGTCATATATATCAAATAACCTTTCGGTACCTTATCAATCTTACATACTAACATGAAACAAAGCCTACATTCATCCAACAACGTCTTCTGTTTTCTTAAAGAAATCACACAAATAGGAGGACAGATATTCGAATGTTTGTTTCCATAAGTGATTAAAATTGCTAGACATTTGTATAAAGTAAATTTAATCATTTTTTAACAATAATTATCATTATGTAAAAAACAGCCAATATACGCTATTAGTACCTAATTGAAAATTAAGTATATCGAATACTATGTAAATTAATGGACTAATTTATCAGTTACGAATATTTTCTTCTTTTAATATATTATTTCGTACAAAACATTAGAATAACTACATAAGTACATACATAAAACACACCTGTCTTCTAAATGGTTGTTGGGGATCCACATTCTTAGAACTTTTCACGTCACCGTTTTCATCACTTGTGTTTATCTTTTCTAGCTCAGTCGCAGTTCCGTGGTCCATCTTGAGCCGAACATGGAGGTGGACTGTGAGACGCCGAGCTACGGAGGGTTATATTTTATGACTCCAATCACTATATGACATTACACTTTATCTTATCTTGGCATTGTTAATGCTCAGACAATCGTCAAAGAAAGTATTTCATTGTTACTAGCACAAAATTACACAAAAGATCTTTCAATTTACGGTAGTTTGCAAAAACGGTCAGGTAGATGGATGATTTTTTTTAAACAAAAATTATGACAAAGAACAAAAATATGGTGAATTTATTGAGTTATTTAATGTCAATATTATGCACATAAGTCACGAGTGATCAATAATAATGTACCGTAAAATAAAATAAAACTTGAAAGTACTTAATATGTTAATGGGCAGTTTAATGTTTAGTGTACTTTGGAGATAAACTAAATAGTAATTAAATTATAATAAAAAATATAATTGTATGGAATCAGAAGGTAGATAAGTAAACTGTGAATTAGTATGAAGTATACTGAATATATTATACTGACGAGATTAATATATTATTTACTTATAATATTTTAGTAAAAAAATACTCACAATTTTATACGTGTAAAAATAATTTAACATTATATAAACACAGGAATTCTACAATATTTGTTTTAATAGACACTATTAAGTTAATAGTACTTGTAGCAATATCATTACTGATTGGTACGTTTTAAACTACGTCTTAACTCAAAGCTCAGGAAACAGGTATGATATAACTCCAACTCAGTTTTGTTAAGTTATATCTCTATCATTATGTAAATTATGCAGATTGGTAGCAGGATTCTGTCAATTTCGTTTATCATCTGTTGTGTATACATTGACAGTTCAATGAAGAGTCAAAGCCAGAACTCCCGTTTCTCCTAATGGAGAATGGGGCAAGTGTCTGTTTCACTAATATTTTGTCAGGCAAGGCCCTTGTGTGCCCTTTTCGACCGAAACAATACTTTTAATAATTTCGAACTAGAAACTTGTGCTTAACACAACGCGGACAAAACTGAAAAATTACGAGTTAGTCATTAAAAATATTTGTCAAAAATATATGATATTAACTAGTATTTAATTCGACGTCACACTGCAATAAAAGAAGCAACATCATTAAAGAAACAGTGACAGTTTAAATTAAAATCTCATTATGGTGTTGCAAAATTCGTTGTATTTCTTTATAAAAATCGTAACGAAATACTTATTAAATAGGACATAACATGGTAATTGTTTGGATAATGTAAATTTAGGTTTTTTTGAAAACCAAACCTAAATAATAAAAAAATATAATAATATATTAATAAAATAATCGTCAGAAGGCCGCATGATCCATTGCGTTATGCAGTCAAACTGCATTCCTTGCTTCACGGGTACATTTTGTACCCGTTATACTTAAATATATAATTCATGTCATACTACTACTCATACAAACATAATACGGCAGTGCCCCCACCAAGACGAGACAACAGAACAGACCACCTACCTTTTCTCGAAGCGTTTCGTCGTATTTTTGTACCCTTATAATTTCGGTATAGACAGTACTGCAAAAAGTCCAAACTATCAGAATATGTAGGTTCATATTTGAAACCTGCTATATTTACTTTGTATCTAAATTACCCAGATTTCGTCACTCACTGACTGATGATCATCAAAACTTACGGTACTTCCCGAAGTCATAAAACGGCCTCGTTGGCACGTTCGGTAGAACACCTGCCGTGCGCATCGATGGGTCGTGGGTTCGAATCCCACCGGGACACCATGTTTATAGTTTTCTTTAAGCATGTTTTCCCCATGTCTGGTAACTTCGGGCATTGATCGGGTGGGAGGAATATCTAAATTCCGACCGGGTAACGAACCACTGTTCATAGATGGAAAAACCGTGAAGTGCATATTGCGCGTTTCGGTTTCAGTCTATGGATTTCCGAATGCTCGAAGTAAAAATTAGGTCGACCTACCATCAAGTGAACCTTATGCTCGTCTGTCGATATCTGACATAAAAAAAAAAGTTGAAATTCGGTGTGAATGCTAGGATAAGAAACCAAGGCTCGGAAACCGTTTAATTTACTATGGGAGCTTAACCGCAATAATAAAGGTCTGAAGCTTAGTGTGTATTACTCTTTAAAACTAATATCATGGTATCTCAGTCAGACACGTATTTTGGAAAATAAAAATTAACCGCCCTGATTATCACACAGATAACATAAAGATGCATGCATGTCCGCCGCTAATTTTTCAGGCTTATACTTTGATATGATCTACAAAACTTAATGTTTTGTTCCTGGTTGTGAGTGAGGGAGATTATGGACTCTTTCACTTCTCAGTGTAGGTAACTGGGTTGTGATGAATCAGTTATTGAGGGCTGTAAAATGTAAGCAATATGATCTAAGTCGTATGAATCATAAAGTTTGCATGTAAAATATAATTTGCATTACTAATTATTTAAATAATTACAATGCAGTTATCTATGACTAATGAAATGGAACAACAACTTAATACTCTATGGACTGTGCGTAACGCTAAGAATCAACTTAATGTTTAACCCCGAATAAGGGTCACCTTGTCGCAGTTTGGCTTTGAAAAATATCTTTAATTCAGCGATATGTCATTACATGTTATAAATAATTGCTAATTGAAAAAACATGCATACAAGACAAAAAAAACAGCGAAACTGTATTTACGAATATGTTATGTAATGTTAAAAAATATTCAATGCACTTATAAATTTTGGATAAGATATTCAGGTGAATTTTATATCTTAATAAATGTTGTATTCACGTCCCTGATATAAAAAAAGTTAGTGCTTTGATTTTTTTTAAATATTACATTGTCTTGTATGATGCTTAATTTAATTTAGCAGTTTATAACATGTAATGATTGGACTTAAGCTCGTGTTGTGTAACTTTGTGTATGAGGGACATTTTGCTTTTCGCGCAGTTTTTTTTTAATAAATAAAGCTCTTCAATACATGTTGTAGAATGAACCTAATGTGAGCCGAGAATGTCATTCGCCTATCAAGAGTAACTCCAAGGTATTTGGTGGGTGGCTGCCAGGGAATGTCTTTACTTTAGAGTTGGACGTAAGAGGATAGGCGTAAAAGGAACACTGCCGCACTTTTATCTGAGTTCACCAATACTTCACTTCCGGAACCATTCACCCAGGGCGTTGAATGCAGACTGGAGACTCGTGACTACTTTCAGGTTATCAGTGTGGGAGATGTAGAACATGGTATCATCCGTTTGGGGATATGGTGAATAGGAAAAATAGAAGAGCAGATACCTAGAGTCTTCGGGGATACCGGCTGGGATCAGTTTGGGCTCCGCGCCTCAAATGTACTTCCTACAGAACATTTTCGATCATATAGCATAAATAGACCAATCAGTTACAAAATACATACTATGGGACAAGCGCAGAAACAGTCTAAACAACTTAAGTTTTTTTTAAGTGATGTTATATACTGATGCGATAAGATATTCGCCACTCACCTGCAAATTAATTTTGTGATTCCACACATTGAATTATAAATTCAATTCACCCGAGTTGCTCTTTTAATATTTTTTTTTGGAATCCAGCATGCCATATGTATGCGCATAACCCTCAAATACTTCAATATCATATCTGATCAGACTCAAGCTACGTAATTTTAAACTGTTTACATCTCCACTACACATGCGACCAAAACCAATAAATTAAAAGTTAAAACCTTCGATGTCCGTTCCTTATACCTGATTTCGAGGCTAATGACTTTGAAGTTGTTACCCTTTGAGATGTTTTAGTGATCAATATACGTTAGTATAATACTTAAATCGTATGTATAAGTTAGTATATTAAACGTATACATAATATTTTCATAATTATCAAGTACATATCAATTACCAGCAACCTTATATATTAATAGTATCTAACTAAACCATTTTATTTTTATAGTAGCCTAAACTGGTTGGAACCTTAAAGGCCGGTAACGCATCCTCAAGAGCTCTGTTGTAACGACATCCCCATGGGAATTGGTAATTACCATTAGAAGAGCCGCTTGTCCGTTTGCCACCTCTAATGTTAAAACAAAACCTTCTTTATGTATGTCTAAGTTCTGTTAAAATACCAGTCGGAAAATATATGTGAAAAGGAAAGATTACACTAAATTTGTTTAAAGTCTGTATGTATATAATGCTTATGTATTAATACAACATATCCCCATACTTATGTATTAGAATACATACCTAAATATTATATACATACAGACTTTAAACAAATCTAGTGTATTCTTTCCTCCAGTTTTCCTCTAGCATACTTTAGGCTCACTAAATCGATCGATGATAACATCTAGGATAACATTACTGACAGAAATTTTAACGCGCAATTTACCTTTTTCCATTTTTATGCTATGGTTCAAAAGCTGGATAGTACCTGTTTAAATACTTTAAACGCCGAGACGTAAAAAAAACTATTTATAGAATATGACACGGCGATAATGCAACCCATGGATGCAATGTGCTAGCTAGCATTTAGAGCTCGTCAAACTGTACCACTTTTATTTTTACAAATTACTTAGCAATTTTAAACTTATCAAATACAGAACACAACATATCCCCATATTTAATGAAAGAAGCGAGAGAAAATCGTAGATAAAACCTTTTTCAAACGAAAAAAATCATAAGCGCCTGCCAATAAATGACTGGCAAATGCTATTTGAAATGTATTTGCCAGCGTTTGTTTATTTTGAATATTTTTCTTTCTTTCATAATATAAGAATTTCTGAAACCAATAGGGGTGATGGGGCAGACATATTTCTGTATCTGTTTCACTGATCATTTTTCGTTACAGGTAAGTAGGTGATCAGTCTTCTGTCAACCAAGAGTCCATTTCCTCTTTCATACGTTTATAACTACCTACTAATAAATTATAATTTCATAATTGCATAAAAAAATACAGACGTATTAAATTTTAAGCTCACTCGTATAGGGTACAAAACCCAATAAATATGAAACTTTAAGTTATTAAATTTTACAAGTTTAGGGACAAAAATACCTGAGATATACAAGAATATAACATCATAAATATGAATTACGGCGATATTATTTAAATGAATATATTTTTGCATTCAAAATACTTTATTGTACATCAGAAATTAAAAAACAGAAAGAAGAATGATAAAAAATTTAGACAAAAGACGGCCTTATTACTAACAGTAATTTCAACCATTATAGGAGATTGCTTTCTTTATATATCTTAGGTATATTTGTCACTAAACTTTTAAATTTGAATAACATGAAAACAAAAAGATGTATTACCTTAAAGGCACCAGTACTATTAAATAACACTGCTTACAAAAACGATCAGAAATGCCATAACTCCAATCCCAATTTACAAGACACGTTATATTATGTTTTGTTTGTTTCTATTTTTGATTATGTAAAACTATTCTAAAACCAAAGACGATTAAACAAATGAACTCTAGATTACGAAATTTCATTGAAACAACGGTCATCAACTCTCAGCTGAAATTGATAAAATTTCATGAATGTTGTTCATGAATACAAGTTTTATACACTTACAAAACTCTATTTATTCACGTGAATACTGTATGAGCAGTAGATATCATTATATATACACTAAAGTACTAAACACTACTCAGGCGAAATACTCAAAGTTGAGAGCTTATAAAAATGTTTCTGTCTCTTATACTATGTACGTAAATGAAAATAACGGAAATACTTCTAAGTAAAACTCAATTTTTACTAACGTTTTAGTATTCAGCCTTTACTAACATAATCCTTACGTTGATAATGTAATGTAATCATCGACAAATATACTAAATCATGCGTGAGAACGGCGAACTTCTTATTGGTAACAAATAATTCCATGCATTAGCAAACAATGAAAAAAAATCAGGTGAAATGTCAAGGAATATAACTATTAATTTCATTAATGTTAAGGCTGGTATACACTGATTTAATACTATTCTAAATAATACTTTAAAAGTGTTAACATATATCTAATTCTAAACCTCCCACGTAAGTTGCGGTAACCATGAAGTTAGTTTTTTATGTTACGTTACGTTTTTTAAACTAAGCTGTCCGTTTTCATCTGTGTTTTTATAATTATACAACTATTTGTTAATATATAAAAAAAAAATACGATTTATTTATTTTTATTGCGAAAAATGAAAATAAATGGAAACAGGCGGTATAGTTTAAAAAAACGTAAAACACCAAGAATATCGGTTACCACAACTTACGTGGGAGGTATCGATATGTGTCAATAGTTATAATATGGCTAACTGTTTTAATATAATGTGTATCATAGCACAAATTACTAAGAAGCAGCATATTTGCATAAATTATTATAAAATAAGGTCCCCGAATTTTTAAAATATAAATGGAAATAACTAAAGCAACATATATATACTTACTAAGTTCTGTAACATAATTTAAAAATGATTTCCTATATTTTCAATGTTGTTCTTGTTAAATCGTTTTAAATGTCTTATCAGACTGTTGAATCTATTGATTATTATAATACTATATTAAAGATATCCTAGGTTAGTTCGAAAAATATTATTAATGACAATAATTACAGCAGTTTACGTCGCTTCTAAGAAAAAAATACTATTCTTACGTCTCGCTAGATTTCACAACTTTGATAATAATGTGCTTTTGAAATAGCTTTTCTTTCAAGCCTTTGTTCAATGTACATTTTCTCTTCTGCTCCTTCTACACTATTTCAAGCAATGTAACATAACTTTAATTAATAAAATAATCGACTGTGTATCCCGACCTTAATATATTTGTAATTCACTTGTCATCGTCATTATATAAAAACTGTTGTAAAGTAATTGGCTAAGCCAAATAGCAATATCTCGCCAATAAAAGTTGTTAGTGAAGTGAAACGGGAAAAATTTTAACACCCATCTGCACCGTCTGGATTTGCCAGGTATCTTATAAAATATAATACATAATAATAATAATAAAGCCCTTTAATCTGATAATAAGAGTATACAAGTTTTACAATTCTATGAGTGCATGCAAATTAAAAAAAGTGTTAAAGGATATCACTTATTTCAGTGTGCCTCTTGGCAAAGGCCTCCTCCAACGATTTCCACTGCCGTCTATCTCTCGCCACCCGCATCCAGTTTGGTCCTATTGTGAATTTGAAATCGTCTTCCCATCTGATGCACTGTCTTCCTCTACTCCTTTTCCCATCTCTTGGGTACCACTCTGTCACTGTCCTGCTCCACTTTCCTTTCGTATCCCTGATAGTATGTCCAGCCCATCGCCATTTTTGTTTGTCAATTTGAGTCAGGACGTCGGTGATACATAGAAATTAATAAATATAATTGGAGCAATTTAACTTAATAATAAATTAATAAGCGTTAACAAATCACTAAATAAGAATTAAAATAATACAGAGACATTAACTTCACTTTTTATGTAAATAATTAACTCGAAAAACATCTAATAATTTAACCTAATTCGATAATATTATATATATACTAAATAATAAAGTATTTTTTTTTATAATTTAAATTAGAAATACAAATAATATACTATACAATCTATATTAATAAAAATAAATGCAAGTATAATTGTTCTCTTTGCACTAAGCTATTTTTCCTTTTTTTTTATGAAACTTTGGTGTTTGCTAAAAGTTTTATGCATACTCCCGTGAAGGAAAAAACACTCTTTTTTATTTAAATGGCATTGGAACGCATTCTGGTTTATATTTTAAATTCAAATTTATTTTCAAATAATGTAAAATATATACAATATTGCAAAAAATATAGTTAAATATCAGCTAATAAAATAATGTAATATAAAAATTAGTTTTGTAAGAACCTTAAGAATAACTAAAAACTGCTTTGCCTACTTTTATACGTTTTTACGACATTCAAGTAGAAGTTTTGCTGCTTTAAAATAAAGTAGAAAACAATCTTCACTAAAAGGAACATAACTCGAATTTTAAAATTACTTCGTACCTAATGAATACACCAAAAGTGTCATTTTTTTAATTTTATTACATAACAGTTACCTATCCTACACAGAAGATTATTTCTATACATATAACAAAGCTGTAGAGGTCAAATGTCTGTATGACATAGAAAAAAAATGCTTAAAACCGAGTCAGGGGGATGTAATAAGAGAAATAGAACAAACCCAGATTTTTTTTTTTAAATTTTTGTTTCTCTGTCTGTTTGTCTGTTTGTGCGGGCTAATCTCCCTTCGGAGTATCTTCATACTGAACCGATTTTCATGCAATTTACGTATATTAAGCAAATCCCGGGGCAACATATAAGTAGGCTTTGTTTCATCGAAATCGGTTCTGTGAAAGAAAAGTTATCATCATTTAAAGATTAAAGGCACCATTTCAACAAATTGCAATGCAAACTGACTCGCATCGAAATTCGAATAATCATATGTCAACAGTTTGATATTTAAATGAAATAGTTTGATTATTTCGCCGCTTTCAATATGTATTCGTGGAATAGTGGATATGAATATATCATATGAAGAAACCTTGCTCAAAAGCTCAGCTTAAGATGAAGCCCACGCGAACGCAGTCGCTGGCATCAGCTAATTACCTATAATACAATCCTTCTTCCTTCTGGCAGCAAAATGACGGTCGTCGAAGACATCCAGACGTACCAGCTCTCGACGCGACTTATATTCTACCCCCTAGTGTTGCTTGCCACGGGACTATGGCTCTTATATAGATGGCAGCAACAGTCAAGATTACACAAACTAGGAAACAAAATCCCAGGTCCTATGGCTTTGCCGGTATTCGGTAATGCACTTATGGCTTTGGGTAAAAAACCAGAAGGTATGTTATATTGAAAATATCAACTATAATCTATGTTACAAGCTTACGGCTTTATTCATAAACGTTTATTACGTTTGTATTACGCTTGTTTACATATTATGTGGATAGAGCACCGGATCGATTTTCGACTGGTTGCAGATTCGATTCTGGCAGATATGTTTGTTATTTTAAACATATTTCTCTATATCTGTAGATATATTGTGTACGTGTTGTGGGAATGTCGAATTTCCATCTGGGTAACTCTATCTGAAGTCTCTACATGAAGAAGATAGGCGTGTTTTGGCTTCTTGTTTTACGTTAGATATCGATGAGGTTCACTTGATGGTAGGTGATACTTCAGCCACAGAACATCAGTCAATGATGTTCTGTCGACCTACATTTTACTCCAAAAATCCATAGACTGAGACGAGGAAGCTTGACGGTTTCATCTACGAACGGTGGTTCATTACTCGGTTGGAATTTCGATATTCCTTCCGTGTTGCCCGAAGTGACCATTATTAGCCAGTATTACCGTTTTTTTTTTCAGAATTGGTGAGATTTGCCCTGGAACACGCCGAAATCTACGGATCAGTCGTTCGTGGTTGGCTAGGATCCAAATTAATTGTATTCTTAACTGATCCTGATGACGTAGAAGTTATCCTGAACAGCCAAGTCCATATCGACAAGGCATCCGAATATAGATTCTTCAAACCTTGGCTTGGCGAAGGATTACTTATCAGTTCAGGTACAAGTTATAATTTAGCCTGTCTTGTTCTTAGTAATTATTATTATACGTAGTTAAATATTATTCTTAAATAAAATATGTTTCCAAAATAAAGGTAATAACAGTATGTAGGTATTATCATTATGAAAAGTAAAATATTTAGATTAGAATGTACTTTTTGTTTAAAAAAAATTAAATGTATAAAGTATCTAGTCTATATATAATCACTATGCAATGAAATAGCCCATATTATCTTCAAAAATTAGGCTGCCCCGTAGCACAGTGGTATGCGTTTTATGTTTACCGCTGGAAGTCCTGAGTTCGAGTCCCAGGAAAACAAATTTAAAAAATGTTTCAGTCGGGCAACGCTTTTCAACTACTCGCCTATAAAGAAAAATGAGACACACAGAAATGTGTTTGTCCCAATTTACCACTAGGGATTTTACTTTAATCTACAAAAAAATGTTCGTTTAATAAAAAACCTTTTCTAGGTGAAAAATGGAGATCCCACCGCAAAATAATTGCTCCTACATTCCACATCAATATCCTGAAATCCTTCGTGGACACTTTCAACCAGAACAGCAGAGCTGTCGTCAGCAAAATGAAGACGGAGATGGGGAAAGTCTTTGACGTCCATGACTACATGAGTGGTGTTACTGTGGACATTCTTTTAGGTAAGTGTACCTACTCATGTATTTATTATCATGCGCGGCGTCAATTTAAGTAACTGCCCAATTTAAGTAACTGCAGTATAAAAAAGCTATAAGTAAATCTTGTTATAGGTATACTTAAGTACGATAAGATCTTCATACTAAGAACGTTTTTAATATTAAGTAATGTCTTACTTTTATATTAACTATCTGAATTTTAATAATATTAATATACAAAATTATATGGCCTATAATCATAGACATGGGCATAGATGGAATCTCACTCACACAGAAGCACACATAATATAATTTATTTTTTTATTTAATATCAGTAAATAATTGAAATAAAGTATGTACCTTACGTTGGTCGACAGATGTGAATGTGTAATGTGTGTGTGTGTTATGGTTGTATAGGGCCCCTGGGTCAACATTATGTTGTAGAGCAGACGTGTTCCGCAACGCTGCTCATTCTGCAAATCATCATAACAGTTAGCGCCTCATACCAACAATTTTTTTTTGCAATTTCAATAAGTATCGAATCACAATCTTACTTGAATCTTATCTTATGTGAACTGGTGGTGAGTTACAAACGAGCGAATCGCTTAAATACCTTCTCCATGAAGAAGTAGATATACGTGTCAAATTTGAATGGTGATCGATCAAACGCCGTTAGATTTTAGCGAGTCATACAAACATCAAGTTATATATATACAGAGTATACTGCCATGAAATGTAGAGGACTTACCAGACGAGCAAATCACGGATTAGCGCAATTACTGTTGATAAAAGTTCTAGAACTTAAGTAAATAGCACTTGGCACTGTAGTTGCTCTACGCTTATCATCTTAAATCACGTGTTGGCAGAATATCTAGATCTTTAATAGTTGCTATGCAAACATATCCGATTCATCAATTGAGAAGACGTTCATATATGATACATTACATACCTAAAATTATTATAGTAAAAGTCTTCAAACATATACATACATGGGAACTGCGACCAAATTATGTGGTCATAAAATAATACCAAAACAATATACATATATTGTCCTAATTTCTCGAAATATGTTGAATTTTATTTAGAAACAGTATATAACGTATTCGTATTAAGATGGATTGGTTGTGTGAAGAATGATATGTATTTGAGAGGTGTAACTGATTGAAAGATGAGAATGAAAAACAAGAACATATTGCGCCGACCCCAAATAAAACAAAGGAATAGGAGAGGAAATTATTAAAACTGAAATACAAAAATATATTTATATAACTTAAAGCCTTTTACAGCGTCAAGTCATTAAAAACAGAACTTTTTATTAATTTAAAATCTAAAATAATAATAATCACAACCGAACGTTCAATGTTTTAGCGAACCAGTAGAATTTAACATGTCTAAAACTTCAAGATTCACAAACAATTGATAATATATGTAAATACTAGCTGATGCCCGCGACTTCGTTCGCGTGGGCTTCATCTTAAGCTGAGCAAGTTTTCAAAATAATATGATATATACTTCATCCTCTGTACTTGATGATTTCTTTAGAGAAAGAGCTATTATAGTAGTCATTGACATTGGTATTAAAAGCCATTAGATCGCAGAAGCAACCTATGTCAATGGCTACTATAATAGCTCTTTCCCTAAAGAAATCACCAAGTATAGAGGATGAAGGATACATCATATGAAGAAAGCTTGCTCAATAGTTGATAAGATGATGGGCTTCATCTTAAGCGAACGAAGTCACGGGCATCAGCTAGTAAGAAATATTTATTTTTAAAAACATGGTACTGTGGAAGAAGGGAGGTGTGGTCTTCCTCCAACCTAAAGGGAGGATCCTCGACCAGTCAAACTACTGATTTGCCGGCCCTAAGGCCCGTAATGTTGTAGTCGAGATGTTGTATATATACTCAGCGCCCCGAAATATTTGTATAGCGTGATACAGGATTAGACGTCTTTTGTATTGATTCTTGTAGCTGATCATAGATGTCGCTACAGTAGCATGGTTGGTAAAATTAAAATACAATGCGGAGATCGCATGATTTTACAGAAGTAAATTTTGATTGATTTTATATTTAACATTATTACAAATACCCCGGTATCGGAGTGTGCCTGAGAAATTATTTCAAATCATAAAAGCTCATTCGAATAGTCTATGGATAGACGGTAATTAGAATCGGATCATGGAACAGGAAAGACAAATGAGAATTAATTGTCGGATATTGAAGGAAATTTTGAATTTTGTTTAGTTTATGGAAGAATAGATCTCAATACCGTATAGTGCTTCTTTATAGACGACGTTCGACGTAAACGGATCATGGACAAATAGTTTGATTGGCTGACTTACACGGGAGAAAGCCACATAGAGCTGGACGTGCGAGAAACAGCTGACGCTGAGGTCCACGCCCGCAACACACAGCGTCTGCCCTTGGGTTTTGTTTATTGTCATTGCGTAACACAAACTCACCGGGAACTGTACATGTTTAAAACGGAAGGGGTAATTATTCGGAATTAGTGGAATTCGGGGTATAAAAACTCTCTCGCCGACACCACATCCCGTCAAAATCTCCGCTTTTATTATGTTACGTTGCAGAGAAGTAACTTTCAGTCTTGTCCCGTTGCATAATTTTGGGGGGCTTAAATTTCGTAACAGAATAATCGGGACGCCATTTTTAACCGACTTCAAAAAAGGAGGAGGTTCTCAATTCGTCTGTATGTTGTTATTTTTTTTTTTGTATGTTTGTTACGCGATAACTCCGCAAGTAATGGATGGATTTGGATGATTCTTTTTTTGTTTGGTAGGGGATATTTCAGAGGTGGTCCCATATAATATCGGCATTGGTTTGGTACTTTTTTAGGAAATCAACAATAACAAAATTTTACTTATACGTAGATGATGTTTTGCTTTGTGGTTCTTATCACGGCGCTGTCTCATTTGAGCAGCACGTTTAGTGGTAGGTCTACTAAATTATTATCTAAGGATTAATGAACTTAGATACATACACTTCCTACAAAAATTTTGAAAAAAAAAATATTTTTAAGCAAAAAACAAAAACCGACTTCAAAACCACAACTTGCACTAAAAAGTAAAAAATAATATTTTAATTTCTTCAAAGCATTATTTATTACCAGTTATTTTTGGAGTCGGTGCCAGCCAAGAAGGACAGTTTAATCCTGCTTTTACAAAAAGTTTTGGAACTGTATGGAGCGGCACCGATTACAAAAATAACTGGTAATAAATAATGCTTTGAAGTAATTAAAACATTATTTTTTACTTTTTAGTGCAAGTTGTGGTTTTGAAGTCGGTTTTTGTTTTTTGCTTAAAAATATTTTTTTTTTAATTAATTTTGTGTGATGGAAGTACAGCAGCGCTCAGAGAATGAAGGAATTCAACTGGATAGTTGGTTCCGTCATTTTGCTCCATTACTTGGTTGATAGAACTATACTCTACTAATTCTTCTTCAACATTGGTAAGTATATCCAAATTGATTTTGGCGACTTGGTCATTTCGCGTAGTCAAAATTGCTCTTTCACAAAGCCATGAGTTTTCATGATTTGTTATTTGCCTTTGGTAACCGTGAACGGAAGAGATAAGTTCTTCAACTGAAGTAACAGTGTGGCAGAGATTATCAGACAAAATGATTTTCCCATCTTCTTCCGGATACATTCCGAATTCGCCATTTTTTTGCAATAAATCAGAAAACTCCTGTGCATTTGTGTTGCCTCCTGTTTGCGCCCTCATGTTCACTGTTAAATGGATCCGTGTGATATGTCGCCAAAGGCTTGAGCTCTTTAAGCACGCTCTTATCTCGTCGGCCTTTGATCCCCGTGGTACTACTGGCAACGTTTGTCTAAAATCCCCACAAAACAGCATCGTAACCACCCATAGGTTGGTCATTTTAACGGATATCTCTGAGGGTTCTATCCACCGCCTCTACTGCTTTTCGGTGTGCCATAGTGCACTCGTCCCAGATTATTAAGCATTATATTAGTGTATATATCCGTATTTCCTCAATACATCTGCATTTTGGTGACATAGAATCTGATCAATATAAATCTCCCTAAAGTTTATTTAAAGTCAGGTCACATATGGTCGTTCTATTAAATTTCAAATCATCCTTCGAACCCAACTATCAAACATATCGATGATATGATGCCAAAAAACAGCGTTGCGGAATGACTTCAATCCGTGCATTTACATTAATAGCCTTGCTTCCCGAAAGAAATCACTAAGGACAGAGAATGAAGGATATATCATATGAAAAAATCTTGCTCAAAAGCTCATCTTAAGAAACCCACGCGGGCATCAGTTAGAAAATGTTTTTTTTTGCCTCAATGAAGATTCGTCGTGCCTCGCATCTGAAGTGACGCAGTGCGACCGCATATCCACTATTCAACGAATACAATTGAAAGTGGCGAAATAATCAAACTATTTAATTTCCCTATCAAACTGTTATTGAAATCTGATAATTCGAAAAAGTTCGACGCGAGTCAGTTTGCATTGCAATTTGTTGATATGGTGCCTATAAAATAATCTTTAAATGATGATTACTTTTTTCCGACAACTGATTTCGATGAAACAAAGCTTGCTTATATATATATTGCCCCGGGCTTTGCTTAATATATTTGTGTAAATTGCATGAAAATCCGTTCAGTATCTTCGGAGATTAGCCCGTACAAACAGACAAACAGACAGAGAAATAAAAAAATTAAAAAAAATCTGGGTATGTTCTATTTCTCTTCTTATATTCACCTGACTCGGTTTTTAGCATTTTTTTTCTATGTACAGACATTTCACCTCTACAGTTTAATTATATGTATAGATATAGATAGCTGATGCCCGCGACTTCGTTCGCGTGGGGTTCACTTTAAGCTGAGCTTTTGAGCAAGCTTTCTTCAAATGACATATCCTCCTCCACCCTCTGTACTTGGTGATTTCTTTTTGGAAAGAGCTATCATGTTATCGACATGTTTAATGGTGGTTGTGATTGGGGTTCGAAGGATGATTTGAAATTTAATAGTTGAAATAATTAACCTGACTTTAAATAAACTTTAGGGAGATTCATATTAATTAAATTTTACGTGACCAAAATCCAGATATGTGTCTTTTTTCTACTAATCAGAGTTCAGTCAAAGATTGGATTCAATGCATTTTCTGTCTTAAATAGATGCGTGCGTTCATTTAATTGGTCATTTTCATTTTCGGATTTTTTTTTTTATTCCCGGGATTCCTGCCCGGGTTTCCGGTGCTAAATGCGGAAACATCTAAGATACGGAAGCAAAAAAGCAATGTCGAATAATCGTAGTTCTGTTTAAGAGAAAGGATTAATGAAAAGGTGAAATAAATGATCTCATAAGAAATACTTTTTCATATAATATTTCAATAATACATTTTCATTTTTTGTTATAATATAGTTCTTTCAAAAAATAAATAAATAAATACAAAAAATTATTTCTTTCATTTCAACTTCAGATTCGAACTCGCATCAAAAGCTACGCTATGGGACTGCATATCCACTATTCTATCCACTATTCTACGAATACATATTGGAAATGGCGAAATAATCAAACTATTTCATTTACATATCAGACTGTGATTGACATCTGACAATTCCAAAAAGTTCAACGCGAGTCAGTTTGCATTGAAATTTGGTGATATGCTGCCTTTAAAATAATATTTAAATGATGATAACTTTTCTTTCCGACAACCGATTTCGATGAAACAAAGCCTATATGTTGCCCCGGGCTTTGCTTAATATATTTGTGCAAATTGCATAAAAATCGGTTCAGTATCTTCGGAGATTAGCCCGTACAAACAGACAAACAGACAAACAGACAAACAGACAGAGAAACAAAAAAATTAAAAAAAATCTGGGTTTGTTCTATTTCTCTTCTTACACCCCCCTGACTCGGTTTTTAGCATTTTTTTTCTATGTACAGAAATTTGAACTCTACAGTTTTATTATATGTATAGATAAGCACTAATAAAGTTTTAATTAATACGTACTTAGTAAATTTGCTTATTAACGTAATCCAAATTTGCATATTCATAGAATTCAGCATAGCATTGACCTTAATGTGACTGTAAATGAAATTATTGAATCAGTTATTTTAAATCTAGAACGTACATTGATGTATGTATGTAAAAATCAAATAAACCTTATTATAATAAATATACATAGATATGTCCATCTGACTCTTACACTGCGATATGTAAAAGCGGATAATATACGTGAATGTATGTATGTATAATGTATATATTCAAGTATCTTTTCTTTATTATTATTACTTATACTATATTATTATTTTTGCACTACCCATTTCTTCTAGTTTGTCTCAATTGTACCATATGGTTGCCTGGAAGAAATCCGTATTTCTAGTGCAATAAAATTTTAAATAAATTAATAAATAATGTTTATTTGTTTTTTCGCACTAGTTTCGTCTTAGTGTATGAAAATGGAAATTTACGTAGAGTCGTTAAACAAATTTGATATTATCTTTTAATGACATTTGATGATCTTCCCAATATCTAATTTGAATGAAACAGTCTGAACCTTATCTACCTGAGAAAACTGTTTCGGAGATAAGTGTGATTAAACAGACAAAACAATGTTAATAATAATATTTAAGTACTCGTCTTTTATCGTCCTACTACAGACTTGACGATTTTACTGTTTTATTATATGTATAGAGATATACATATATTTATTATGTCTACGAACATTTCTTTCAGTTTGTTTTTGTCATGTTTATCTACAACGAATAAAAATAAATGGTTTTACTAATTCTATAAGTTTAGGCGAAATTTAATGTTAGTAATTTGCATCTTATTTTACTAGAACTAGTTTTATTTTGCATAGTTAGGTATGCATTTTACCGCCTCCATGGCTCAATGACACGACTTTAGCATCAGAGAACCTGGGTTATAGCAGGTTAAAGAAGGCTGGTTAGCGGGGTCAAATGTAAAAGAGTCCCGCCGCGCCGGTGAGGGAGGGCGAGAAGAGCAATGCTCTTAAAAGATCTTCTCGCCCTCGGTTTTGTGAAACTTCCCCCTCTATAAAAAAAAATAAAAAAAGGGCTGGTTCGCGGGGTGGATTTGAAACGCTGGCCACAGTAGGCCTATGGGAGATTGCCGCCCTTCTCAACTAAATCACGAAGAATCGAAAGATACTTATAATAATTAAATAAAGTAAAAAGTTACATCAATCAGTGTTATTAGATCCTGATGCAAACCCTTTTTCTTTGTGACTAACAATAGAGTGTTTATCACAAATTTCTTTATGCTTGGCATTTTTGAGTCCGAAATCCGCCCCTTGGCTAAAGGCCCAAGAAAACTATTCGGATGGACAGGGGATAGAAAACTTTGATGCTTGTAAAGAAAAAAATATTCGGAAATTGACTATAAAACTTTGAATGCATTTAAGAGACATCTATAAACTAAACTTTATTTGTTCCAGAAACTGCCATGGGCATCACGAAGGAAACTCAAGACGAATCTGGTTTTGACTATGCCGTAGCTGTCATGAAGTGAGATTTAAAAATATATATATTTAAACAAATCATCATAATCATATCTATATATACTATAATATTATAAAGAGGAAAGATTTTTTGTTTCTTTGTTACGATTTAACTCAAAAACTACTCGGCCGATTTTAAACATTATTTCATCAATAGAAATCTACATTATCTGCGAGTAACATAGGCTATTTTTTTGGGTATAGAACATCTTGTTGGGGCATGTTGCTAGTACATAATAATTTTATTTATATCAGTAGTTAAAAATCAACAGTATATCAACTTCTAAAGAAAAACTCTTAATAAAGTAACCGCCAAAAAATATAAGAGTAAGTTCGCGCCTAGTTTTAACTTAAAACATATATTATTCTTTACATTTACAGGATGTGTGATATCATCCACCAGAGGCACTACAAGTTCTGGCTCCGTTTTGACGCTATCTTCAAGTTTACTTCCTTCTTCGAGAAGCAAAAGAAACTCTTAAGCACCATCCATGGACTTACAAATAAGGTAACTTCAATTTTTTATTGGAAGGCTAAATGAATTGACTGTGTAAATAATGTGTATTTGCGAGGTGTGATTGGTGAGATGGCGGGTGAAATAAGAGTTAAAAGAGGAACAGGCCAGAAAAAGATAAATCCGAAGGTGCTTTAAGCTCCAACAAAAAAATATTAACCTCGATTCTAATTTTCTTTTTTTTTTTAATTTACTTATCGATATAAAATACAATTACAACATTTAATTTAAATAGCATATGTGAAACCACAGAGGTTTATATCGAATGCTATCTTAGGTAGACAAATTCAACCGCAATTAATGCTATTTGAAACCCATGAATTGAAACGAAATATGAACTCCAGTTAATTTTTCAACATCTGATGTAAAATTTTACTTTCGAGGGAATGTTTTAAGTGAAAATCGATACATCAAATTTGAAGTAATTAAATGTAAAATCGTTTAAATAGGTCATTAAGAACAAGAAGGAAAGGTACATCCAGAACAAATCTAAGGGTATTGTCACACCTGGTATTATTGAAGAAAAGAACTCTTCAGACAATGACACTGGTCTAGCTAATGTGAAGACCCTCGCTGACACCGTCTTCAAGGGTTACCGCGATGACCTTGACTTTAATGACGAAAATGACGTCGGTGAGTACACTTTAATTGGTACAAGTATCCTTAAAGGTCACCTTATCGTACCCATAACTTGGGGTCAAAAAAGTTTTTAGGTTTTTTTTTAGGGTTTTCAGCCACAGCTGAGGTATTCAAGTGATCATCAGTGATCATCAGTGTCAAGTGACATCAGTCAATGATGCACTGTCGACCTATTATTTACTTCGAGCATTCGGAAATCCACAGACTGAAAGCGAAACGCGCAATATGCACTTCACGGTTTTTCCATCTATGAACGGTGATTCGTTACCCGGTCGGAATTTCGATATTCCTCCCACCCGATCAATGCTCGAATTTACCAGACGTGGGGAAAACATGCTTACAGAAAAATATAAACATGTGGTCCCGGAGGGATTCGAACCCACGACCAAGAAAGGGTTAATTTACTGTGTGTAAATTTTCAAGCTTAATTATGATAGATTCATTAAAACTAATTTTATCATTAAATAATTTTGCGTTATTTATAGGCGAAAAGAAACGTCTTGCTTTCTTGGACCTTATGATTGAATCTGCTCAAAATGGCACCCACAAGATCACCGACCATGAAATCAAGGAAGAAGTCGACACTATTATGTTTGAGGTAATTGCTAAAAATAACAAATTCTTAATATTTTAAAAAGTTTCTAATCATAATCAAATGACACTCTAGACGACAAACTTATTTTATAATACATACTTATTTTAATAAACATCATTGTATTATTTACATTTCAGCATTTTGTTAAAAGACAAAGTAGATGATGATGTAGTAGATATTGTATAATTACAAATTCACTGGTATTTTAATTGTAAGTTCTTTTACCTAGGAATTAATTTAGTCGTTTGATATATTTGTTTAGATTCAAATAAATTTTAAAATTAAACAATTATTCCTGAGAAGAATTGGAGCAAAATAATGTCGCTATCAGAACACGGATTGTACTTAATAAATTGATCATAACCTGAAAAATTTTAAGGGTCACGACACCACAGCTGCTGGATCAAGTTTCGTACTTTGCCTGCTCGGCATCCATCAAGATATTCAGAAAAGAGTGTACGATGAGCTTTACTCTATCTTTGGAGACTCCGACCGCCTTTGCACCTTTGAAGACACTCTGCAGATGAAATACTTGGAAAGAGTAATCTTTGAATCACTTAGGATGTACCCACCAGTGCCTATCATTGCAAGGAAGTTAAACCGTGATGTTAAGATTGGTAAGTAATGTGCCTCTCTGTCTGTTTTAAATAGTTATGAATATTTTTATGAATAAAATAAACATTTATTGAAATAGTTAAAGTATATTTTGTTTCTTTCGTTCTAAAGTCATTTAGTATTCGATAGAGCGAGACAAGACATTTTTCACTATTTCAAGCTTAAGCTACGTTTCTGTACAAGAACGTACTAATATGTAGCCTTCTCCGAAGTAGCACTGAAACAAGTTGTTACTTAGAAACTTTAACAAGTCTATATTATCTCCGCATGGATATCTATCCATGCCCATGTTTCAAGGGTCATTGAAAAAGTTTGAAATTAAATATCTTATTAGAAGAAACGAATTTATTTTAAATTTTAAAATCAAATTACAAAAAGAGTTACAAAGGTCAAGCGTGATCCATGTTAGGTAGCATTATCACTATCCATCAGGTGAAATAGCGGCCAAAAGATTGATCATAACAGTTAAAAAAATAATTAGTAGTAACGTAGTAGCAGAGTAGCAAAAATAGATTTGGTCAGAGTCATAAAAGGTAACAGACTGGTCCCCTAGAAGAAACAGAGGCAGGCAACATAGGCGTTGGTATGATGAAATAAATACATTAGCGGGAGGAACTTGGCTTCGAATACCACGCAAATAGGAACGAATGGAAAAGGTTGGAGGAGGCCTTTATCAATTGGCAACTAGGCGAAGAGATTTTATATTTAATTTAAGTATTAAGAATTACGTGGGAAATGAGTCAATCTGTGACACAGTAATGATTTTCAGTATTACGCTCTCATATTTATTTATTTACAATATTACATTAAAAACAATTAAAAATCTTCATAAAGTTCATTCGTATATTTTCAGCAACAAATGACTACTTACTCCCCGCGGGCTCAACGGTCGTAGTTGCAACCTTACAAATCCACCGTAACCCTAAATACTACAAGAACCCTCATGTATTCGACCCTGATAACTTCCTACCCGAAAACACCCAGAACAGGCACTACTACAGCTACATTCCATTCAGTGCTGGTCCCAGGAGTTGTGTCGGTAAGAATTGTGTACTTAATAATTGTATTTTAGACTCTTATTTGAAAAACTATATACACGAAACAAAGTATACAAATTTTTATAGGGCGTGTAAGCTTTATTGTCTTCTATGTATTTTCATTTTGATAGGCTTTTTGGCGCATATGGTAGTACATCTATCTTGCACTCCGATAAGTCGCGGGTTCGATTCCCATCGGTATAACTTGTTACCTTTTACATGTTTTCCATACGTCTGATCAATTCGGGAAATAAACGTATAGAAATAAAATGGAAATTTCGCCCAGGTTAAGAAGCATCATTCATAGATGAAAAATCCGTCAACTGCATATAGCACGTTTCGGTTACAATCTATGATTATACGAATATTCGAAATAAAATATAGGTCAACAGCACATCCTATAATCAAATGAGCTAGGCATTTTTGTCGATACTGATAATCAGCTTCATAAAATTATTTGTTATATAGATATATTACAGCACATATGCTTCAATTTCAGGTCGCAAATACGCTCTTCTAAAGCTCAAAGTCCTTCTCTCCACTGTCCTTCGTAACTACAAGATGGTATCTGACGTAACAGAGGACCAATACGTACTACAGGCTGACATCATCCTGAAGAGAAACGATGGTTTCAGGGTACAAATTGAGCCCAGAAAACGGGTTCCCTCTACTGCAGCTTAAAGAAACCCACCCATAGATAGAGTACTATGACTTATTAGATCTTTCTAATTGTAATTACTATTAATTTAGTCATAAAGAGCTTACAAATGATACGACTTTAAAATTTCTAAAGCTGTTTCAGATCATTTGTGTAATTAGGGTTATATTATTTATGTTCTTGACTGGTTGCGACAGGTGATTTCTATTTAATAAAATAAATTTGCTCTGTAAGAAGACTACTTTTATTTAAAAATTTGTTTTTTTTTCATCTGTATAAGTTAATACACATATAAATATATATTTATCCTATGTAAATATTTCTAATACATATAGGATTTTTACCTATAAATACTACGTATATAAGCATTGATGAAAGTAGAAGAAGCGAAAGTGGTATGTAAGGATCGGAGAATATGGCCGTGATCTCTGCCTACCCCAATGGGAAAGAGGCGTGATTTATATGTATGTATGTATATAATATACAGGGTGGAAAGAATCAATGGGCCCTGGAGGGAAACCACTTTAAATCCTTAAGATATATTATTTTACTTAAAGGAACCATTCCTTTATTTTTAAAAAGAAACAAAACTGCATTCAAAGATTTTCTAAAATTAGCTTGTCTCACACGGAAATCGAACCAGCTAAAAATGCAAAATTTAAACTTTCGTTATTTTATTCCACTACTCGATAGAATCAATGTTTAGGATAAAATCTCTCTAATAAACATTTGGTCTAAGAAATAAAAAAAGATCATGAAATCTAACATTAATTTTATTTTATCATCAGTTCTAATACGAAGGACACGTAAACTGACTGAAAATTACCTATCTAGCTAGACATTGATATTCGAACAATTAAAAATTACAATTTTGTGAGACTAATAATTAATTTAACTAATAAATTGTTTTAAAAAAATATCCCTTGTTTTTTTGAAAATAGTAGAAAATATTATTAGGAGAATTCTCCACAACACTTTGCAGAAGGCGACGAAGTGAATGTCAAAAAAAAAGACAAAGTTTATGTATCTGGAATGAGGGACCTTAAAAATTCTTGTTTCGAACCATTTACTATGAGATTAATAAAGTGTAACAAAATGGTAATTTTAAATAATTATTAACAATTTCCAGATAGGTAATAATTTTCTTTCATGTTTACATGTCCTTCATATTAGAACTAATGATAAATTAAAGTTAATGTTTGATTTCATGATCTTTTTTATTTCTAAGACCAAATGTTTATTAGACAGATTTTTTTCTGAATAATTACCCTATCGATTAGTGGAATAAAATAGCGAATGTTTATTTTTTGAATTTTTAGCTGGTTCGATTTCCGGGTTAGGCGGACGAATTTTAGAAAATCTTTGAATACAGTTTTGTTTCTTTTTAAAAATAAAGGAATGTTTCCTTTAAGTAAAATTATCTATCTTAAGGATTTAAAGTGGTTTCCCTCCAGGGCCCATTGATTCTTTCCACCCTGTATAATAGGTATATAACATATAGTATAAGCTTGAAAGTCTTATATAAGAAATAGGGGCTATTTTTATTAATAGTAAATGATTTGTAGTTAGCCAACCGCGGAATATTCAAACGATTATGCAAAATTGAGGGCTTCTCAAAATATATCTATCTTACGTTTTTCGTATGTTAATTACAGTGACAGCAATACCTTTAAGTACAACTCAATGTTGATTAGTGTTTGAGTATTCGACCCTAAGATAACTTGAATTCTGTTTTGTCCCAACGATAAATTTGTTAATTGTACTAATACATTTATTTTGGAATTCCAAAAACAACATAACATTTTGTATAAACATAATTTTATTTAAAAAAGTATAACTCCAACGCAAGGTATCGGCTACACTGTTGGCAGTCAAATTAGGTAATGCTTAGAACAGCTTTGTCTTGGTTCATAACTAAAAATAAAGAAATAGATATAATGATAATGAATATTTAAGATAAGCGATGGCAGTTTATTTAACTGTACTTTACTGGTACTGATAACAGTGGTTATGAAAGCCAAAGACTACATCCGTGACAAAATGGTATCATTATGAAATTTTGAAATACTTGGTTATCATGCAAATAAATGCACAACGAGTTATCTGTCTACACATTTCTTCTTAGATAACTTACCCAGTATACATTTTTTCTTTATCACTATACTTGTCTCTTTCTATGCTGTTATAAATGCCTTTGGCGTTTTTGAGTAGGACAATAAATAATATTGACTATTAAAACTTCATTCATATATAAAATATTGTAACATCCTTACAGTTTAATTGTAGTTTCATTGTACACTAATTGGCCACATACATCAAACTTGATTATTTTAAATCTCATCTTGTAAATAATTGTAACCCAGACACAATAAAAAATTCAAACATACGATTCACATGAAATTAAACTATTATACAAAATGCCTTACTTATGTAATTACATAAACAAGTAGCATGTTCTATTTTGTACTATTTGCAGTTAACACTATTGAACATAAAAATTATTAAAAAGTAAAACAATTATCGAATTCGATATACATATATATAACTATTTTTTTAAATACTAAACCTAATAGATAAAAAGCTTATAAGTTATATTGTAACATATCTAAGGACAATACTTTTACCGGTAATTGCTATTATTACTAATAGCAAAGTTGTTCTATAGCAGAAGAGAATAACTTTTGTACTATTATTATTATAATTTTAACAGAAGCCTCTTAAAACGCAGCATTTTCTGTAACATTTAAATTATAATTTCACTATACAGTATTTTTAAAATTCATAATCATTCAGTAATATTAAATTAAACATATAAAACAAGACTACTTATTTGATGAAAAAACATTGTGTAATATAATAATTAAAACGCTTATATCATAATAACGTCACAAAACTAAACGATCGCATAAACATTATTATCTAAAATCGAATGTTTTTGAGGTGAAATAAACTAAACAAAATCAAATAATATTTGCTTGAATTCATAACACACATTGTCCTGCATCTATTACAACTCTAAAATTTGTAAAACAGACAATTATAATCACGATTGTTTGCGATAAACGAAAAATTCCACAGTCCAAAGCACAATGCACACTAAACAACAGAAACTCATTGCTATGAAACAGTTCACGTAACTCCCTGTTGCTTCATAGATAACACCTGAAAGCAAAATATTACGTTATTACTTAATATTGTTAGTTGATAGCTCTGATTCATATTTATTAGGGTGATTCAAAAAAACTTTTTAATTTTTTTTTTTAACTGATACCTTCTCAAATGTTTTTATTTGATATAAAAAAATTCTCACCAAACCCGAGCCCTATAGCTCAACTCTAAGGGGTCGCTATTGTTTTTTTAGTTTCCCATTTAATTAACATGGGAAAAATCGTTTTTTATTTTAAATTGAATTTACACATAATTAACGCAATTTTTTATAAAAAAACGTTTTTATATCCTTAAAGTAGAGTCTTCGAGCTTTACAAAACTCTATTACAAAGTACGATTGTCTTTACATAAAGACTAATTAAAAATTACTAAATTTCGAAATTAAAAAGTTTTTTTGAATCACCCTAATTATTTATGCTATTAAAAGTTCCAAAATCCACTGAGATTCTAATCATTAAATAAAATTCATTTTTATCTCATTTCTCAAGAATAGATTTGAGTAATATCTTAGAACACGGGCCTAAGTACGGGAAGGCTTTGTTTCGGTTTGACATTTCCATTTCTTAAACAGAACATAAAAACTAACTAATAATAATTGCTAACTATTAAATTGCGCGTTGGTGTTTTTTTAGTACCTTAGGTCCAGTGTAGAATCTAGGGCAAACATATCACATTTAAGGCGGATTACCTATTCGCCTGTAAAGAAAATGGATCAGTGAAACAGACACACTAGTGGGTCTACCCCATGCCTCTGTGGGGACTCGGGAATTGCTTATACCTTAAGATAAGATATATCTATCTTACAGGTTTTACAGTAAAAAATATACCTATCATAGGATCTGCCATCAACATCAAGCATCCAGAGAATAATATGTGAAGAGCCAGTGCAGCAGGGAATCTGTCAGGAGCCGCGGTGACGAGCACCAACGGGAAAAGGACTTGCACCGAACACCTCACCAGCCCCGAAATTATGGTTATGGTGAACACAAATGTCACATTGTCCGAAGTTACCAGCACTGTCAACATGAATAACATATTACAATTACAACTATATATATATAACTAGTGGTCCCGGCAGACGTTGTTCTGCCACAATGTTGGCTTCGAAATTATACAATTATTCCTAGATTTGAATATGCCCATTTGCCCACTTTTTTATATAATTGTCTAATATGTCACTGATTTGCAGTGGACATCTTATTTTATTCCAAAAAAGCTAAGCATGTAAGCTAACGTGAGCTGTCAAGATGGCGGAGTTCCGAACCTAATTTATTTTATAATTAATTTTCTGCATATAATTTTTTCCTCAATTTTTCCAATATTTTAATAGGCTCTATTATCTTATTCGGAATATAGACGAATCCAACAAAAAAGAGATCATTGAAATCAGTGCAACCGTTCTTGAGTTATAAATGGTGTAACTAACACAACTTTCTTATATATACATATATAGATTACAAAATATACAATAACAATAACATATTATAACAATTATGTATTATGGTTATATAGGTATGATTGTCATAGTCCTATTAACGTCTTCAGGGATGTATTTTTTTATTTATTATAATATATATCGACAGACGAGCATGAGCTTCAGTTGGCGGTAGATGATACCTCAGCCACAGATCATCAGTCAATGATGCGCTGTCTACCTTTACTACTGACTCTACTTCGAGCAATCGGATGTCCGATTGCTGAACGCGCAATCTGCACTTCACGGTTTTTCCATCTATGAATGGAGGTTTCGCTATTCCTCATACCCGTTTATTGTCCAGTTACCAGACGTAGGGAAGACATGCTCACAGATAATAACATATAAATATAATTATAAAATAAATTAATAATATAATTATAAATTTATTTTATGCGATAAGATTTCGAGCACGTCTTCTTTCGTTTACCATATATATGATGCTAATTTACCAATTATAATAAATTGTGCTATTACCAATTAAATAGCACAATTTTTTAATTGCATTGGTTATTTTTTAATAAATAAAAGTTTATAACCCTACATAAAACAAAGGTAGTCAAAGTACAAGAAATAATTGATTTAATCTTGTGAAACACAGTTGAGCTGATTTTATAATAATATTATGATAAAATATCAATTAACATGTTAAGGCGATTAAAGAAGAATTTTGAATTAAGAATCATCCAATTCACATTAACTTTACGGGGTTCGTACCGGAAGTACCTTGAAATAGCGGGAGAATAAGTTAAATCGTTAATTAGATTATTTTTGACAAGTTCATCGTGAAGCCGTCAAGTGAGGATTACGCGTTTCGTCTTCAGTTTATATATTTCCCAATGCTCGAATAAAAATCTAAAAAATCGATGGCAACTAGTTAAGCACCTTCGTTTGGCTAATCTACCATTAGATGACCCTCAAACTCGTCTGTAGATATAAGCGAGAATATCTGTAACATTATTTAGCTTACCTATCCTTAAGATCATCGTGATAAATGTTCCGACAAAGAACACTTTCCTACTGTCCACAACATAGAAATATGTGAAAATGGCCAGGAAAAATCTGGCAGCTAAGTCCGCAATTGCACCAGCCATAACGCACGTTGCCACTTGCATCTGAAAGAATCACACGGACTATTTAAGCAAGATGAAATTACATACATTGTTGGTACTAAAAATAGCGTATTTTATTCAAACTGTATATCCATACAACTGCTTAGCAAATGTTCATAAAAAAATTGTAAAGAATTTTAATTTTAGGCTCTGTAGATCAATTTACAGAACAGACCTTTTCATTTAAAATAATTACAAATTATTGTGTTATATTTAATTTACTAATTATATAAGGTGCAACTTTAAAAATATACAGGTATAAGATAATCTAGCTAAAATAATTCACCCTGGGTTAGCAATCTACAAATTAATATTATAAAGAGGAAATATTTGTTTTATTTTTGTATGTTTGTAACGAATAAACTCAAAAACTACTAGACCGATTTATAATAATTATTTCACCAATAGAAAGCTACATTATCAGCTAGTTAGAAAGCATATTTTTGGCGTATAGTACATCTACAATGCACCCGTGCAAAGCCGAGGCGCGTTGCTAGTTAGGAATAAAAGCTTGAAGACTAATGTCTTGAGCCATAATTAGTAGAGTACCTAATATAACATTTTATTTCTCAATAAATTCTATTATGTTATATACGTTTGTCTTACCTTAGAATATTGATAAGAGAACAACAACATAGGCTCCATTGCAAGGTACGTTACATCAGACACGAAGGCGAATCCGAGTCCTACTAACGTACTGACGAATCTTGGGTCTTTCAGCAGATCAATCTCTACGTTTTCATATATTATTTTTCTGAAAAATAAAAAGGATACATAAAAATAATATATTAACTTAAAAATCAATAATTAGGTTTCAATGCTACCCAATATAATTTATTAAAAACATGAAATAGGTACATATAATATACAAGCAATCCGTTCTGCAGTAAATACTTAAGTAAGTATAATAAATCTAGTCTGTTGTCTTATTCTTAGATGATATTTTGATAACCGATGATATTTAAAAGTCCGAGATGGTCTATACAACAAAATATTTATTTTGACCAAATTTTGTATAATTAATTAGTAAGACAATACTGGACAAGGAAAATAAACGTTAACTTTTATGTTAACTTGTCATTTACCATATTTATTTCAACCTGTTTTAGTATTATTCCAAAATTATGCGAGGAATGTTAATGTGAACTAGAATATATAGGATCCTATTAGTATATTTTCAAAAGTTAAAAAAAATATATTGTAAAATATTATGTAACTAAAGACATGAATACAATATACTCACTATACAAAAACTCTAAAATAAATTAAAAACTCCAAAAATTATAGATAATTACAGCATTTATCCTATAATATACTAGCTGATCCGACTAACGTTGTTCTTCCGTCTAAAGGGGTAGGAAGGTGAAAATTTGGGGTTATAGGTATTATTTGATGCCAATTCAAGAAATAATAGAGAACAAATTTACAAAGAAAAATAATATGTTGTGTGTACTTAGTTATTCTACTACTAATTGTATACTATTATATCCTCCTATCTTTATACATAGGTATATCTCAAGCTTCAGCTTCAGATACAGGATTTATCATGTCCGGCAACCCTATCACCACTACATTCGCCATCGAATCGTATATAATTTGTCCGTAAGTCCGATTCGGGTAGAAATCTTGCAGTGGGCTCTCCTACTACTAGTGGTATTATATAACAATACAATAACAAATCAGAACGTTGTACGTTGGTGAATTCTTATTGTTACTTGGGCAACTTACTTTTTTTTTTAAATAGCTCGACAGCAGAACTGCGTGTTTTACGTATTTACCAAAATAAATCATTAGGAACTAGGTACTTTTTGTTATAGATTTTCAATGTAATTCAAATGTACAACTTACATAATACTTTTTTGTATTGACTCATGGCGGCCAGAAGGTTTCTTAATTTCAATGACGTCTTCACCTGGTAACATTTTTATAATAGCCTCGTCAAATGTGTCTGTCTTAATTTTAATACTATTAACGTCAGAAAACGATGAGAGCTCTGCAAATGATAGGATGTTGCATTGAACAAACACATAAGCAACAACACGGTGAGGTATGATATACATATTTAGGGCGAACAACATGTGTTTAATGATACAATGACAGTACCTACACCAATCGGGTTAGCATTTTCAGGGGTTGAATTTGGTCGCCATTTTGAAATTAGACTCCCACTGATAGGGGTCAGTGGGAGTCTAATTTGGTGGTAATAAGGTGGTGCAATAAAATGTCTATCTAGAATTAATGCAAGGTTCGGCCCTTTTTTCAACTAACCCGACTGGACTATAGCCAAAAATTCATAAATAGGTAGTTGTATAACAGATTTAACATAATTACATATTTATTCAAACAACATAGTTTAATAATTCGTTTAAATTTGCCAAAACAAATCATGATTATATTAATATCTCAAATTTCAAAATTAGTTGATATTCATATCATTGATTAGGTAATATTATTAATGTACGTGCCTCAACTGTGTCCATAGCACCGGAAGACTTAGGTTCGAATACCAGGGAAACGAGTTTAAAAAATAAAAAAAAAATCAGTGAAACGAACACACATTTACACACACGTTTTCATGCCCACGTTCATATTTCCTTAGAGAATTCACTTCGAAATATATATATTATTAGGTATTAGTCAATCTTAGAAACTTACCCTTTATAGTTACTTCGGGAACTTTTATCATATGCCATTCTACGGGGTGCATAACTATCATTGCAAATAACAAATGAAGATCTATCGCCATTACCAAGGCGAGGGTCCATCTGAAGCCATATTCTGATAATAGGAAAGTTACTAATATTGGAAATGTTATTGATGCCATGCTGCTCATGGTTTGATTCGCGCTCATCATAGCTGTGCGTTTCTTAGTAAAATAACAATTAAATGCAGTAAAACTGACTGGTATCATTACGCCAAAACCGGCTCCTGTAAATAAAAATACAATCAAACAACAAATACAAGATTATTGCATGATTATCGGCGATAATTTATATATATTGTGACAAATATCTGAATGATTTTACTAGCCTGAGGTTCATTCACTTTACGGAAAGCTATAATATTTTATTCACAGGGCATAATGAACAATCATATTATTTTACTGCAAGTAGCATTTCATAGCAGATGAACCATGAACATCTGCAACACCAAAAGATTTGCAGACGTGTTGCTGGATTTGGAGGTAAGAATAGTCTCTTTTCATGAACGTCCATAAGTCATATCATTTAAAAAAAAACCGAAAGAACCCCCCCAACATCCAATGCAGGATATTAACATAAATGAGAGGTTTACAGAATTATCAAATCGCCTGAGAATTGAACGCGCGATCCGTAGATCCCCTTGCAACAAGGTCATTGCATGTTATTCCAATATCGATCAAGTACAAGAAAGGTATACAAAAGGCGAACTTAATATCTAAAGGCATTTTCAGCCAGTAAACCTTGGCCTTGTGAAGAGGTGCAGTAAAAAAAAAAATTATTAATACATAAAAAACAGAACAAATAAGGTCAGTTAAGGTAGTACGCTTCGACCCTCTTCTATTTATATTATTAGAATATAACTTGTTTGTTTCATGTTTGTAAGTTATTGTGATAATAATAACATATTGAGTTGAGGGCAGTCGAGGAGCGGACACCAACAAAAGTCAAAAATAGTTGCGGTCATCGACTCGTGAGTATTTGAACTTTGAGATCAGCGAACGAAGGTACCTACATATTATACGCATATGCACTCTAAACACATTGTTTGGAAATACATGCCTTCCCTGAGATTTTCTCATTTCATTCTATAGTAAAACCAGGGTCGCAGCTTTCCCTTGATGGGCCCTGTATCAAAATTTCCTTACTGTGGCGGAGCCCTATTGGAAAGAAAATTTTCGCTTACACGGGTCCAGAGCCCCTGTAGCTAGAAGGCCCCGTCGGCTACGTCTGATACGATAGTAAGCCTCAAACACGTAAAGTCAAATACGTCATAAAACCTGTTTTCAAATTTTAAAGGAGAAATAAAAGATGCAAAGACTATTTGATAAAACATCCTAACATAAAATAAAAAACACACTGAAAAATAATAATATATTCAATATATATTTTTGCGTATATTTTGTTCCTACGAATACTCAAACATACCTCGTATAACTCCAAATGTAAAAACAAGTTGATACGTCCTTTGAACGAATATGGTCAAAATGTCACCTAAAACAAATAGGCCAGCGCCGACTAAGCCAACCTGCCTAAATGAGTATTTCTTCAGTGCTATACCGCTAAGGAAACCTGAAAAAAAATAACTTTGAAAATATTAAATAAAAAGAAAAACAATAATATAGTCGATACTACTTAAAATCTATGCCCTAGCTTTTAGCCAAGCTTTTTACGCGAAGGTCAAATCTCATATAAGTGGTAAAAACGGATTAAGATTTTGTCACACATAGACTATGCACTGTTATAATATATTAGGAGTAGAATACTTTTTCTCGGGAACATATGCAAGTCATCCTATGACACATTAGTTTATTTTATAATTTTTTATGCACTTTTAACAGCGTAAGGCATACGGCAGAAAAATTTCAGAACTTGTCTGAAATTATTGTTGATGAAAAGTTCAAAAAGAAAGAAAGGTGAATTACCGATTCCTCTATTAGGACATGGGACAGACACATGTCTGTCTATGTCACTGATATTATTCCTTTACAGTATTCGATCAGACGTTTGTGACCCAACTGAACCACCGATGCTAAATTCATCTAAACCACCAGTCATAATAATTGAAAGCTAACATTTATAATGATTTTGTGATAGATATTTCTATGTTTAGTATAAGATAGAATTAAATCATATAATATGTATATTATTAGTGGTGGATTTGCCAACAGGTTGAGTAGGCTCAAGCCTAGGGTGGCAGATTTTAGGGGCGGCAAAGATTTGGGGACCAATTGTATTTTTACGTGTCGTATGGAAATCAAAAAGAATTCTGTAGAACGTTTTTATGATGTCATTCAACGAAATATCAGACTTGTATATTCTATAGCAAAAGTCAAAACACCCAGTTCGCCGCCCCGAACCAGCAATCGGACTCTATATATTATTATTATTTTAAGAATAGATTATTGTATGTATTTATCCGCCACTGTATGTATTTTTATATAGATATATAATGCTTAAGATACTAATCGATTTAAAACACTTCCGGTTTATAGAATGATGCTATGCACTCAGTCCTCTCCCACGTCATTCGAATTCAATCAATAAAATAATGATGAAAATAGGCCATCCCTTTTTGATTTTCATCAAACATCTCGGTCAGATCAATCAACATAGCAAATACAAAATGAAAATGGCACTGACATAACTCTGGTCTTTTAATTCTGTAGATTAAGATATAGAGTTATTGATCTTTGATAGATTGGGGTCAGATCGATGTAATTTGACCCGGCTTCAATAAATTTTGTGAAGTTGTAATGAAAAGATTATGTTACAGTAGTTTTTTAATTGATACCGAATAGTATTTAGAAGCCATACAGATAAGAATAAACGTTGTTAGAGAATTAGTAAGTAAAAAGCTCGCACTGCGTCCTTCGTATCAAGCAAATTATGACTTGTTTATAGGGTATTTTTTTATAGTACAGGGGGCAAACGAGCCTAAAGTTCACCTGATGGAAAGTGAACACCTCAGGATTTGCAGATGTGTGGCTGGCTTTTTTCGGTATTTTAATAATTGCAAGCTAGAGATGTTGCATTTAGCAAGGGAGTTCCCAGTTTCGAATCAAATTGAGAATCGAATCCCAATATATATCTATTTGCCCCATATATATGTGTCTGTTCCATTTCCCACTAAGTAACTCGGGAATTCACTTTAAATTATCGTAACTAAATGGCACATAACTATGTAATAATTCTGATAGTCTTTAGTGACTCTACGTATATCAATAACTAGTTATAAGGTTGTGTGAAGTAACGGTATTTCTGAATAATACAATACCTGCTATTGAAAGGGCTCCATTATAAACACCTATTACTAGAGGCAGTCCGCTAGCTCCATCTTGTTCCATGAAAAAGTTATTGAATAATATACCGAATGCATTCGACGATCCAAATCCAAGCATCTGTTGGAAATATAAAAAATCAATTGATGTTAATAGGAAATCAATGAGAATAAAGTGTTCGCGACAAAAAGTTTTTTAAGAGTTCGATGTCATATTGTAATTGGCAATCTTTAGTAATAATAATTATTGTTTAAATAAAGAAATCATAAAGCTATTATTTTTATGGATGAAGGCCAAATCAAGTCTACATAATAAGTATATAACGTACTAGCAATTGCCCCCGCAACCCCCCTTGTGGGTTGAATTTCGTAAAATCCGTTCTTAGCTGACCTCTACTCGGCGAAAGGAATATTCCTACCATATTTCAAGTCGCTATGCCTTATGGTTCCAGAGATATCGTGATGAGTGACTATATAGGTGGAAATCTCTTTTATATATATAGATAATAACAATTCGTGACATTTTTTCTTTTGCTACAATAATGGTTATAATGACTCATATAGTATACTATCAAAATCGCTTTTTAAATTAGTGAATGAAAAATAAGTTAAATATTTAATTCTATAATTGTTTTGGGATATCGAAAGGTTTGACGATATCCTTACGTGCAATTGGAGCTCCGTTATAGGATATAAAAAAATACAATTATACGACTATTTTACTTTTACTTCAAGCATTTGGAAAGAATTCGAATCTAAAGACGGAAGACGAAACGACCGAAAGTATTCGAATCGTCCATCTGTCAGTTGTATGAGAAATCATTTGAAATTTCATACAAATGACAGCTCGACGATACGAATACTTTTTCACAAGTCGTTCGTAATAGACCCTCCGAACGCTAGGTCAATGATACCAACTTGAGGGTTTTCCCCCCAAATTTAGGGCCAATAAAGATGTCCAGGGGATTTTAAGGGGGTACATTTATTTAAGGGGGTTTTTAGAGGGTACTTTATTCAAGATTATTTTAGAAAAAACGCACGATTCTATAAAATTTATTTTAAGCTTCGAATTTCATCGTTAATGCTTCAATTAATGTACGTAAATGTGTAAAATGCACCCACAACACAACAGCTATTTTATACTACTTGAATGCATTTTTATTTAATTAATTTCTGAAATTACCTCTCAAACCCAGTGTACAATTTAGGGGTTTTTAATCGATATTTAGGGGTAATTTGAAGTTGGTTCTAGGGGCAACATTTTGTAGGAGCTGGCATCACTGCGCTAGGTCTATTCAACCTATCGCGCGAGTACCGTCAAACGCGTTAGTTGCTTGTAGAACAGTACAAGTCAAGCTATCTGCCACCGCAATTTGATTCCACGTAGAAGGATTTATATTGTGATAAAAAGACTACTCTAATTATTGAGATTTGAGTAACATTTCAGTGTTAACTAATTATAATTTATCAGACAGAGAGTATAACTGAATATCCATGGACTTAAGAACGCATTACTGGTCAATATAATATTACTGGTTAGAAGTGGAAAGGTTTACCATCTGGATAATTAACCGGTCTTTTCCCCTTTATAATAGTGGCAATCCCGCACGTTGTCACGTCAAATTGAAACCGTTACATTTTCAATGTAAAATAAAGCCGCCATCTCATTATCTTTCGACTCAATTTACAGCTAATATTAAACATTAAAGAAAACAAAATATTATCAAAATAAAACCTAGGTTGATCAGGAAAAATAATCAATTAGTTTCCATTACAATTTTATAAATAAAATACTTTATACCTATTTTTGTATATACATTATTATACAATAGAATCTCACTATTCCGGCACTTCAATAGACCGACACGTCCAATAATCCGCCACACTCCGCCCTCGCCTGTCCCAAATAAGTTGCACAAAAACAGACCTCAATTAAGAATTATTTTAAAATTATGTAAGTAATTCCTTAATTGTGAGATATGTTACAGTTATAAAAAATGTGTACTTGGCGGGGGCACTACCGTGCCCCCAGAAAACATGAACAGTGAACACAAATACATTGTGTAGTCTCCTTATTTTTTTTTTCTTTAAAACTACTGTAATCTAGCCAACAGAGGCTAATAAACAGTTCTATTCTAACTTAAACTTCTAGGGTATTTTACTTAATTTAAGTTCACCCATTAGTGTCCTTAAAACATTGTCTTATTACACTAACACTAATAATTGTCACTGTGTTCACTTGCACTTTACACATTGTTATATTGTTACACTAACTCAAAAGGTTTCGTCCTTCTGAGTATTTTCACTAGTCCAGTCTCTTTATGAAATACTTTTTTTATTTATTATGATTCTTTCTATAGAATCCACATTCAAATAATCCGGCACCCTCTGATTTTAGTGCAGGATTAGTGAGATTCTATTGTACCTACTTTATATGTTATTTTTAATTTCTACATGCGATGAATATGTCTAGATTTACGCTCTACGAACTAGAGTTCGAACTCTACATAATATGTTTATAAAACGTCAACCATTAATTGGACAGAGTCTTGTTGTTATTATAATTAAAAGTTTTCGTGATCATGACATTACACGAATAGTTTTAAACACTTTTCACAACACATCGAGTTCCTTACGTATGTTTATAAAACGACAACCATTAATTGGACAAAGAGTTTTGTTGTTATTATAATTTTTCGTGATCATGACATTCCACGAATAGTTTTATACATTCTTTACAACACATCAAGTTTTTTACATCGGAAGTAAAAAGTTTATATTTTTTTATATTTTTTACTTGTCAACTTCTACGGTCATCCACACAAATTGTCAAGTCATCAAGATTTTTAGTTTTTTAGGTATTTCAACACTTTATAAGAAACTAAATCTTAAAAATATATTGAAAAGAAATAACTGGCAAACTGCACAACTGCAGACTAGACTGAAGTTAGGAATTTTAAAATACAGTCAGTACTTTTTATGCCATAGGCTTTGTAAAGATTTTTGTAAAGTCCACCTCTAAATAAGCGATGACAGTTTTGTAAGTATGGAAGTGAACATCACTTATGAAGTATATTTTATTGGATTCTTGAAAATTATTAGTGTGACTTTTGGTTCCAATGCTAGGTATCGTAATAGAATCCCGAGTTATTTCCCTTTCTTACACTACTGGAAACAATTAAAGGAACAAGAAATTTTCCTCATTTTTTCACCAAACTTTGGAAGGCTGTATCTCGGTGAAAAATAGTCATATCGAGATAATAATATAGCATTTTGAAACTTTATTTTTCTACTTTGAAGATCTTTCATCGAGTGAATGAAGAGGAAATTGTCTTTTTTCATTCAACCGTGGTTATAAAATTGAAACTTAATAAACAAACTATAAATACTCGATACTTGCATTAAAACGAGTTGAAAAAAAATTCCAAGTCCGGGCACGATCGTGAAAAATATGCGAATTTGTTCCTTCGAGATGTATCATCAATTTTCTCAATAACCAAAATATATAAGATATATATGGAGATCTTAAAAGTAGAAGAATGAAGCTTCAAAATGCTTTTTTTTTAAATCTCGATATGACTATTTTTCACCGAGATACAGACCTCCAAACCAATGGCTCCTACGTATAGGGGCGAAACTGCCGCTTAAGCCTTTTTCCAATTATTAGTGCATTGAGTTCCTTGTGTCCTATTCTATGACATTCACAAACAAAAAATTTATTTTTTTTACTAGATACAAAATAAAATTTTAGGCACATAGGCGTATGTACACAAATTGGTTGCGTACAAAACCCGATCAAACCTTTGGTTGATTTACGGCGTCGTGTGATCGCGTCGGGGGCACGGTGAGAGGGCGAATGTACCGTTTCAGTCCTTTTACTCCGTATTCGAAATATTTGTTGCGCTCGCGCGACTATAGCGTAAGTGAATTTATTGGTTAAATAGTTTTAACGAAGTAGGAGCCATCGAAACTGTGGTGAAAAAATTTTTTGTTCCTTTATTTCCAGTAGGGTAGTTCCGAAATCCGCACGGATATACTAAGATAGCGAATAATATGTATATTAAAAAAAGACATGACAATTTAACTTTTAGAACGTAACCTTTTAATCGAATATTAACATACAACAGGTTGTGCATTTAATACATAACTATAGGAACTTAATTGCACAATATTTCATAAAGACAATTGGGTCTATCGGTAACATAAATATTAATTTACTTTTATTAAACTTTTCTTTGTTATTTAATCTGAGACTTTTCTTAATATATTTTATTTGTGATAACCTTTATTATGTCAAGTTAAAATTAGCTCTTCTTGTACCTTATCCTTCAGACTATTAATAAAATTGTAATTAATGATGACACAGTTCTGACCGCGAAATAATATACCCCATACAAGGGATGTAACGGAGGTAGTTTTATCGGAACCGAATTCGGAATCAGAGTTTTTAAATTTGTTTTGTCGGAACCGAAATCGGAACCGCAACCGGAATCGGAGGCAGATACAAAAGAGAAATGCGTAATAAAATAAATCAGTTTCATTCCTATAAGTTAAAAAATAAAACACATAAAAATAAACGAATTTACTTAAAAAATAATTTACAATTTAAAACAAATGGCGCTGACCGCGGTCACCGCCGCCGATGTGCTTCGACCTCCGATTCAAATTTATCGGAACCGAAATCGGAATCGGATGTGCAAAATCAATCGAAAGTTCCGACCTTTCGGAACCGGAATCGAAGCTCCGTAACATCCCTGCCCCATACCTTTGATCTATATATATATATATATATATATATATATATATACTATATATACATATAATAAAAGAGTAGGATCGAAATTACGCTTCACTAAATATTTTTACCAGAAATTAAGAGGGGTGATTAAAAAAGGGTAGCAGAATGCATAAATACAATTTTTAAGATTCTTGTCTGTCTGTCTGTCCGTCTGTCTGTCTGTCTGTCTGTTTGTTCACGCTAATCTCCGAATATACTGAACCGATTTTCGTGTAATTTATACAAATATATTAAGCAAAGTCCGGGGCAACGTATAGGCTTTGTTTCATCGAAATCGGTTGTCGGACAAAAAAGTTATCATCGTTTAAATATTATTTTAAAGGCACCATTTCAACAAATTGCAATGAAAACTGACTGGCGTTGAACTTTTTCGAATAATTGTCAGATGTCAATCACAGTTTCATATGTAAATGAAATAGTTTGATGAATTCGCCATGTTTAATATGTATTCGTAGAATAGTGGATATGCAGTCCCATTGCGTAACTGAAGATGCGAGTTCGAACCTGAAGTCGAACTTTATGAAATATTTTTATTTTATGTATTTATTTATTTATTTTTTACAAAAAATTACAAAACTTTATTATAACAATAGAAAAAGTATTATTGAAAAGTATTTCTAATGAGATCGTTTATTTTATCTTTTCATCAATCCTTTCTCTTATACACGATTATTCGACATTGCTTTTATTGCTTCTGACTGCCGGGTAGGAATCCCGAGAAAAGGGAATTTAAAAAATATTCCGAAAATGAAAATGATCAATTAAATAAAATAAATATCGAGGTGGATACAGTATCATCCCCACTAATAAAATTTATAAAAAAATAAAATTGAAAGTGAACCCCACGCGAACGAAGTCGCGGGCATCAGCTAGTGTACAATAAAAATATTTAGATAACATTGATTACTTTTATTCTTAACAGTTACAAAGAGGTTATAAATAATATATTGTCAATAAATAAACAACTTAATTATGTTTATTTATTTACTTACATTCACAAGATTTGTTCATCTTTATCATATAATCGTCTGACAATGATATCTGTACTTTTGATTTACATGTCGTATTCCTCTTATATTCTTTTAAGTCACGAGCAAACTAGTTCTTTTTGTATAAAAGATAATAAAATATTGAGAAAACGAATTCCCAAGTCACCTAATGGGGGTAGGCAAGCTCATTTCTGTTCACAGCAGGCTGATCAAGTAGATATTCTATACTCTGCCCAATCAAAACAATTTTTATATCTATTTCTCCTAGATTCGAACCCAGGCTCTCCGCTAAACGCATCTCGCATACGACTAAGCCACGGAGGTGGTCTATTACTTTCAGAGTAAAATAACTAACATATTATCAAAACAAAATTTTCCCTTATATCAATAATAAACATCCAATTTGACATATATTGTAATATTCGAGACCTCCGTGCCCTTCTCGAAGTATTCTAGAGACAAAATTAGAAAATACGTAAGTAATAGTCGATATGGACAATTAATATGACATAAATGATAAATCGAATATTATTAAAAGCTTATCAATATTTATAAACAGGCTGCCTTTAAAAAATTTTATGTAACGATTTTAACTTGAATATTTTAAATATATTTTTTTGACATCATATAGTATATAAATGTCTTGAAACATATACATAGATATGTAAATACTTTATAAAATAATGAATAATAGGAGATTATAAAAAGTGAAAACCCATATTCGTTGGGCATCAGATACATTTCTGTGTTTCATTAAAAAAATGTGGTCGGGCTGTGCACTGATCTTGCTTGTAAATAAAAAAACAATAAGTGGAACAAACACATAAATATCCCATGCCCAACTAGAGGGCTCGAGATTTAAGTTTCATGATCTAACTGATACAGTCCATTCATATTTGCAGTAAGTTGGTATGTCTCATACGTACTTGTTCAGATCCAACTTACAGAAGCGTTTCAAATAATTCCGTAGCTTCTGTTTTTTATCTAGACTGTGAAAAATGTACGAAAACCCGTTATTTAAAATTTTAAAAAATTTGTGTAGTAAAACACGATGTTTTGTGGAGATGACTGTGGAAACGCACGTTGAGTTAGTTTGGGCATATAGCGAGGATGGATGAAAGTAGGAAAACGAAAAAATTTATGAATCTGGAGGCCTAGCACGAACGACTATCGACAATGTATTCGAATCGTCAGTTGTATGAGAAATCATTTGAAAATTCATACAAATGACAGTTACAAAGACAAACACCAAGAGTCAGGAGTAGTCAACCGACTCCTACATACCTCAACCAGATCTGGGGACATTCTTTAAAAGGGCCTGGTACTCTGGTACTCGAAACCGACGAGTATGAAGAAGCGAAAGTGGTATGCAAGGATCGGAGTATGGAATTCCGTGAACTCTGTCTACCCCAATGGAAAAGAGGCGTGATGTACATATGTGGGCCTAATAAAGAGCACTCGAAACTGACGAGCATGTAGGAAGAAGCGAAAGTGATATGCAAGGATTCGAGCATATGGAATTCCGTGACCTCTGTCTACCCCAATGGAAAAGACGCGTGATGTATATGTTTGTATGTAATACTACTTAAATATCAACGAGATTTTACTACAAAGAGCACATTTTACACTTATATTTATTTAAATATTAATTTCACAAAGAAGTACATTGATATTGCAGATAAAGATAAGACACAAGGAGTCAAGAAATTATTATCATTCATATCACGAGCGCTAATAAAACATAATCTTCAAAACATACTGCGCTCAGTTATTATACGACCCCATTTCATTTTATAAGAGTTCACTTCTCATTAGCGACGGGTAAAAACGAATTTACTTAAAGACAGTCCAAAGTAAAACCCACGTGTAGTTTTTAGAGAACATTCAAGGATATTTCAATTAAACCTTGGATACGAGATTGTCAACCAACGCTAATTTTTTATAGAATTTAGTAGATTTTGGAAACGAAATGTATGAAAAAAATTTAAATTTGCTTATGTCTATCCAACCCATGATCTCTCATGAAGCAAAAAAGCACTTAGTCTCAGCGTAAAAGACTTAGGCCCATATTCCAAGACGTGTCTCAGTTTAGAATCTAGTTTTGAGACCTGTCAAACCATTTTTTCTCTATAGAATTTTGACACATTGACAATTCTCAAGAATAGATTATGACTTGAGTAACGTCTTGGAATACGGGCCTAAGACTATTCCAAGACGTTACTCAAGTCGTAATCTTTTTTTGAGAACTGTCAAAATGTATAATGACAGTTCTCAAAAATAGATTACAGATTCGAAACTGAGACACGTCTTGGAATATGACCCTTAAAACAGTTATCCTAATTGTAACTATTTTACCTCACTTTACCATTAAATACCATGATTTTCCCACCCAAAGTTCGTTTAACTGAGGGTCTTTAGTAAGAAATATAATCGTAATAATTATTATTACCCATTTACTAATTATACTTGCGAGAAAGTATTCGTATTGTCAAGATTGATTTTTGCTAGGATGAGTAATGTGTTTAAAACTGTCAAAGCAAAGAAATTAATATATCAAAACAGGGTTAAGTATTTACCGGCTTTCTGCTTTAAAGTTATGAATATTGCAGCAGATGAAATAGTGATTTTTATACATATATCTACTCATCGCGGATAATAATGATGTAATGTGCGATTATCGTAATATGAGCGTTATGAGCGTCTTGTTCAATGTTCATATATTTTCGTTTAATGAAACATAGCCTCAAACTATAAAAGTAATGTCAAATATATAATCTAAGCTTGTGAATATAATATAAATATGATACTTCCTATTTGTATGCATAAAACGGGACACGAATAAAAAAAGAAGCAAGCGAACATACTTCTATAATAAACCAGATTTTCACCTGGCTCCTTGTCAGTATGAATTCCTAACGTTATTCTCCTTACTACTCTCTATGGTAATATTTCAGATAGCTACTAACTGAAAACTTTATCGTCTTATGTATTTACGATATAATAAAGTTCTACAGAATTAAAAATAACAGACAACGTTTCCGAAAATATTAAAGATAAATATTTAAAAATACTTTTATTTCTCAAAATTGATCGAAAATAAAATGCCATGTTAAAACGGTGGTGAATAAATAATTTATTTATATATTGATGTCTCAATTTCACTTTTATTTAAAATTGACAATAAGTAAAATATTGTGCATATGTAAGTGATTTCTTCGAAATATAGCTATATGTACTTTATATTATAATTAACTTGCACTTTTATTGCTTTAATAATCAAAATATATTGTAAACAATTAATTATTTTAAATTCTGGTCATTTTTTAACTTAAGAAAACTACTTACGAATGTAAATCCAACGCCGATACACACCACATAGCCCCAGCCTCCATCCGGCGCTATATACTTTTTTCCTTGCTTTTCCGTATTTCCTTCCAAATGTGCAAACGCTTCATCCATTTTTATAAATAAAATTTAAAATCACGTTATTCAATAAAATTGAAATGCAAATTTTTCTAACACGTTATAATTTACTGATAATTTATGTCGCGCATCTTAAAACGAAAGTGATATTGTCAACTTGTTTAAAAAATATTGTTCAGGTTTTAAATCAGCATTATATTTCTGTCTCCAAAGACGTTCTCCGGAGGAGGCGACTCGCTCGCGAAACAGGCTACTTGTATATGTCACTATTTTATACGGCTTATTCATGGAGCAAAGTTAAGGTTCCAATTGAGTATTCCAATTTCATAAAGGTTTATTATTAATATGCGATTTAATTATTGATTAATAATATTAGTAATATGATATTATTTCAATATATATAAATAATTCATTATGAAATATAAATTATTACTCGTTAATATAATAAGTAATAGCTTAACTTTTGTGTTAGAGTTGTTTTACGACTATAAAACACACTGCTAGAATAATAAACAAATAATCAAAATCTTATAAATGATTTTACACTAATGGAATAATGAATTTATTGCGATAAATTGTAGATGAGGTCGAACTCGATTCTAACAGGTTATTATCACGATGCTATTGTCAAAAAAAAAAGTCTCGTGTAGTTTTAAGGAAGCCTTGGTCCATATCAAAGATCTAGTATTAGTATTATTTTCGTTTTATTAGCCTGTTAGTTAGGGCAAAGCTTACATTGTGCGTAACTTTTTGGTGTCAAATGTCGACACAGGCGCAAGGCTCACGAGGCTTACCTGATAGGAATTTGGATATTTTCCCATTCGTTTAATACTTGATGTGACCAGACTTAAAAAAAATATTTGCAAAAAATTGGTTAACGCGTCACCACCAATGAAATCAAACCGTATCAAAAACGGAAGCGCAATGTGATGACAAGCGCGCAAAGGAGTTCGTCAAAATTACTTTGTATATATATATATCTTAGATTTAAAACAACCTTCCCTTTTCAACCACTTAACTGCGTCCGTCACCCAGTGATATGCTCGTTGCATTTAGGACTGGTGGTCTCAGGTTCAAGTTCTAGGGAAACTTTAAAAAAAAATGTTTTGGTCGGGCAGGACACAGAAAACCGATCGCTACTTGCTTGTATAAACTTTGACAGTCGTTGCTCAACGTATTTATGTTATAGATATTCTAGTCATTCTATTCAATACTGAGCTAGTTTCAGCAATGTGTAAAATATTAAACGCATCAATTAGAATTGAATTCAGTTCCTAGAGGTTATGTACCTACAGAGCTTAGGAATCATAAATACATATTATATAGATCACTGGTAACATATAAAGTAATTGACAACTTTAGTAGGTACATGTTGTCGTAAAGTCGAACGAAATAACCGTTCTTGCTATAGGCAGAGGTTGTTTATTAGTTGTGAATTCACTTCTAACTAAAACTAATATAATATTTGCGGGAACTACCATTTCTGAGTTGCCAAATATCAAATAAAAGTAAACTATTTCATGATGATTACACTATACCTACCGTTACCCTGTAAGCAGACATTTATGAGTAAAATAATATTACTTTTATTATGAAGGCGGGCAACGCATCCTCAAGACCCCTGGTGTTGCGGATGTCCATGAGCGGCGGTAGTCACTTAACATCAGGTGAGCCGCCTGTCCGTTTGCCTCCTCTAATACAAAGAAATATATACTAGTTTAGAAGAAAGAGTGTGATAAACGTACGAGTAAAATCTAGTAGAGTCTTGGTAATAAATAGTCATGGATTTTATTCTGTTAAAGTTTGAATCTTAAAAACAAAGTTATAGATAGGTTGAATGATCAATAAATAATATTTATTTTTAAAACTAATTTATTAGTTTATCACAAAGCACCGATAATATTATGAGCCTCTCTCTGCACACAGGACGTCATATCATTAACTCTGAATTTAACTTGGACGTGGGTACATAATATGTTTATTGAATCATATGAAATAAAATGGAATATATGATTATTTAAATAATCATAAGTCATCAATAATTATACCTATATATTATAAATAATAGAAAATACAAATACATTCATGTAAAATATTGATGAAGACGATTAATCGCAACATTATGTATGCACCAGTAAACTGTAGGTTGTTCGTTTTTTTAAGACCTTACCATTATTAATAATCTGATATTTATTCAATTGTCCCTCATATAAGTGAGAGTCAGTTATTCTTGGAAGTCGACAGTTGCAGTGTCAGTCCTTAGAAAAAAGCAAATTAAAGAGTCTTTAATAAAGACAGGAAACAAGGCCATGATAGCATAGTAATACCTAACCCTATAAAAGCGTAGAATGAAAATATGAAACAAATGACAATTGATATATCAAATTTCAAGCTTCATATATTTTATTCAAATTAATATCATTATCTTAATCTAGACTACGAAAATATGATTATTTATGCAGAATATTAATTGCAAAAAAACAAGTCTTCCAAAAATAAATCCTATAAGGTGGCGAGAGGTTTTTTATCTGTTCTATTTTTAGCTCTGAAATAGTTGTCGGATTTTGTCTAATGGTCTCAAATATAAGACGGTGTGAAAATATACATTTTAAGCTCGGCTTTGGGTCAAAATGACTAAAAATACTGTATGTCGTCAAAATAAGAAATAATATTTTTTTAAGAAAGGAAACATCTTCCCAGAAAATAATAATTAACCGCATGACTGCAATAGACGGACGATCAAACTTCTACTAACATTTATTACGATTAAATAAATATATGAGTGATTAAGCGATACAATAAAAATAGATAGTTAATGCTCCAGATCGTTGATATTCTCTAGAGTAGGTAGGTACATAGACATAGTATTCATAATGTCGTTTATGAACCCAACTAAAGCATAATAATATTTTAGATTTATCCAGCCGTTCTTAACTAAATGAAATGAGCAGTTGTATGAATACGAACAGCTGACAACTTCCAGCAAAAACTTTCGAGATATTACATACAGCACTTCACAATTGGCTTGGTGCTTGGGAATCACCCTTAATGTGCCGCATATCGCGGATTCGAATCTCGGAGAGAATCGATGTATTTAGTTTTATTCGCAATTAACCTTTCTGAGTCTCGATATATTTAACCCCACTGTACACGGTTTTGCTCAGTTTAGTTTATGAAAAATTAGGAAGTATAGCCGGTATAATAATTGTATTACTTATAATGCTTATATGACATAATATTTCACAGCTTATTCTTACATGCAGCCTTAAAAAAGAGGCTATTACACAACAATTACACAGCAATTGTTATATGACGTTAAAGCCTAAGTTAGTACCTACATATAACTAATTACCAATAATTACTGTAATTATTAACATTTAAGGTTTTAAATATATTTTTTTACCTAGTATCTTAAGTATTTAATTTTATATTAGATGCCACGATGTAACTAAGATATTACTTAATATTACTACGACTTCAATAAATGAATGCATTATAATACAAAATAATGATAGTGTTGTTCCACAAATCACGTGATTGTGTATAAATCCGATTATTCAATGAGGTATTGGAGTCGGTTATCGGAGAAGCCCCGAAATCGTGGGCTATGGTACGAGGTGTATATCTATAGAATAGACTTATAGAGGTACTGTACGTGTACATAAATTGAACATGTTGAATCCCAAAAGTTTATTTTTAGCTCTTTGAAATGGTTGATTCACATTGCAGGTTGCACACATTTAGAGGCTTATCATTCTTTATAGCCTTAAAATATTTTAAGGCTATAAAGAATGTTGTTCATGCATTAATTTTACAGTTAATGTTGATGCATAAAAGTGATAGATATTTATTATTTGCCAAAAATATCAATGAAACAGGAACCTGCCTAAAACAAATTTAGTGTCTAAAGGGACTTAGAGGACGTCAAGGTCGATGTATAAATGTGAGAATATTTGCTGCCAATAAATATGAATAATGATAAGTAATAAACTTATTTTACAGATGCTTAGTAAGTAATATAAAGTTGCAAGTATCAATAACAATTTAAATACTATAAATTATAACAGGAAACGGATTTAATTTCCACTCGGAGACTCGGTTATAGTTCTAAGGTCTAAGGACATCGACTTACAAGGATGTCTCAGCTTGGTCAATGGTATCAATATCAAGAAGCCGCAAGATCTACATTTACCTTTACCACCCATAACGCTAATTAACCGTTGTCACTAGGTTATTTGAATGCATTTTCAAATCGACTTTCGTTTTGAAATTAAGCAATGCAATGTTAATACACATAATCAGGCCCTGATTTAGGAGAGGACACCCGGAGTTACTGCCCCACTAAAGATTGTCCCCCCCCCCCCCCCCCATTGGCTAAAGAGAAGGGCAGGGAGGAGATGCTGAAGGGTCTGAATCGTGACACGTGGGGGCGGCCCTACCGCTCCGTGAGACGGAAGCTCCAGGGCACGGGAGCCTAACCCCAAACTCTCCCAACAACATCAAAAGAACCCCGCCGGGAGGGGCGAGAAGAACAAGTTGGTAAGCTACCGAATAAAAAAATACATCCATATTCCCTATTATTATACCCTTAACCAAAATCTATATGTATGTAGACCTCCCTTATAACCTGCATATAAGAGGATTAAACATATCGTGATAATGAGATCTTTACAAAGTTGTAGGAATTTTTTCTACCAACACCCAAACTAATGACGTAGAACTAGACTTACAAAATATTATGTAATAGGTAGTTTTGTCAAAATTTGTTAGCACGTTTACTAGGTTAGTAAGTAGGTACAGAAAATAATTAATACAGACTTACTAACAATTTTTTTTTGATCAATAAAAAACGGTGAACTGTTGCGCAATTTTCCGGTATATCAGGATTTTACAAGTGACATAGGTACGTAAAAGTACAAGTAAGTTTTTTTACTACACAAACTGGATGAGGCTCACATAACTAATGTGAAATGTCCTCAGGACATACCGATGAAGATTTAATAATTAATTCAGTTCCAAAAATAACTTCAGAGGTCAGTAACTTACGTATTATTAATAATTGCATTGCTTAAGGATATGTTCGCCTATACCTGAGAGTACTCATAAAAAGGTGATTTAGAAAAGACATAATATAATGGCTTTTTTATTTACAGTTGTAAATATTAATGTACGGTACCTACCGTTACACCTTCAACGTTATGTACCTACATAACGTTGAAGGTGTAACGTTAGATGGCGATGTTGCCTTCTGATGGGTCGCAGGATCAAATCCACCGGGTTTGAAATTTTTACCTACTTTTTTTTAATTTATACCTACTTTTTGTAAATATGTTTTTCGACTAGAAAGTTACGAACCAACAATCATAGACAGAAGAACCTTGAAATGCATAGCGCGTTTAGGTTTTTTTTCTATGACTTTCCGAACACTCGAAATAAAAAATAAGTCGACTAAGTATATTAATTGATTGATGTCTCGAGATAATGACTTCCAGAAAATGAACCCTACCTTTATCGATATTTATATAAATAAAAATCAATGTGAGTATTTTCTCTATGCACTCCTAAACTAATCACCCGATTATGATGAAATGTTAGGGAATTGTTCTGCATACGTTCCTGGCCCAAAAAAAGAAAAGAAAATCACTTTTTTAGCATGGCGGGTACAGCTAGTCTGATATGGAAGAAAATCGCAATGATGTTTACTTCTTGAATAAGACTTCCACTTCATTGCAACAAAGTATAAGAAGTTGACTTCCATACACTACAGTACATACATATTTACTAATAATTATATTACTTATGTACTATTTTTATTTCGTGACAACTTCAGTGATTTTACCTCTACTGGATACGTAAATATCGTTTGTTCTTTAAGGAGAAATATTATTTAAAACTCTAAAATAAATGGCTTCATTATATTTTAACCCGTTAGTGAAGGTGTTGTATAATGAAAAAAGAATAAACTTATACAAAAAGCAATCCCGTGTGCTGACACTTGTAACCCCATTTAAAAGATAACGGATTATATGATTGATATATAGCTACTTAAAAACAATACTGTTGGATATTATAAACATTACTTTCACGGTACTTAATCATTTAAGTACCTGGATGACCGAGCTTTGCTCGGTATTTTTTTTATTTTTATAAATTGTGTTTCTTGGAAATTATATTTAAGTACGAATTACATACTAATAAAATCAAGTCTAACCTCAAAGCAAACACTCATTGACTACGTGTTGCTTAACAACGCCATCTGCTGGAATAGCTTTAGTGTTGTTGTGTCGTTAAAGCAATTAAAAAAAATAGTATTACTATTCGCTGATAGATGTCAGGAAGAGTCATTTTCAGTTTAAATTGGGACTACTCAAACGCCACCTTTTTGTTATTATTCTCCCAATAAAAAAAAGTAAGTTTATGTTTAAGTTGATAAAACACGAATAAAATGACATTTTCTAGAAATGATTCCTAGTTTAAAAAAAATAGTATTACTATTCGCCGATAGATGTCAGGAAGAGTCATTTTTCGTGTAAGGTGATAAAACACGAATAATTTGACATAGTATTATTACTCGCCCATAGATGTCAGGAAAAGTAATTTTTCTTTTAAGTTGATAAAACACGAATAAAATGACATTTCCTAGAAATGATTCCTAGCTAGATCGATTTTTCGCCCCCGAAACCCCCCGTATACTAAATTTCATGAAAATCGTTGGAGCCGATTCCGAGATTCCAATTATATATATATATATATATATATATATACAAGAATTGCTCGTTTAAAGGTATAAGATAAGCGCACGCAGTGTATTTTCTTTGACTTACGAATATTAAAATTTCGTACAGAAAAGATAATGTTACTGAAATAATATAATAATAATAAGCCTTTTTATTTTCCAAATATCTGGTACTAAATACAAAGTTTATTATTTACGGGATCCAAATCTCATAAATGTGTTATTATTTACTTACAAACTAGAGTCACTGAAATAATATAGCCTTTATTAATTAATTTCTGAATTCAGAAAGGTGTACTACAGATATGACGTAGAATATTTTTAGATTAGTTCAGTATTTCACCACTACAAACTACTGTTTATATCGATTTTGTTACGGTACCTAAAGAAGCGCCAACCGATTCGTGACTGCCAATACAGTTTCCATCGGGGTCACTCAGCCCGTGATCTAATCTACTCAAATTATCGATAAGAAGCAGAAGGTAGTTGTAGAAGTAGTAGCAGTTGAAACTAGGGGAATTATTGGCGGGTAAAATGGATATAACTTATTGTTAGGCGAGTTATGTACCTACTGTATTTACATACGTATGTAACATATACATATAATATACTGGAATTGGATCCGACGCCCCTCGCCCCTCAGTGCATCGACGACACACTCTCATATATACTTTACTAGGATAAGCACTTATGTAATTCATTTTTATTCAATATATTTCTACAAATTTCTCGCTCACATTATTTTCTCAACTACGCCATCTCCCAACCATATCTGGCGCAGTCGATAACCTTTATCGAGGACTACCTAAAAATCAGGCGACGTCCCGGTGAAGGAGAACCAAAGGCTAGTTGGAGGAACCACTGATTCGAGGTCACTGATTCTAAAAATCGAAATGGTGCAACTCTTCGGTGGAATTAATTTAATGTGAGTATACGAAATTTTTGTATATTTGGTTGCTGTAATTCCTTTTCCTTATTATTTTTTTTTGTGTGTGAGTGTCCCTTTTCCATCCTTTTTTTATTTTAATTCGTTGTTTAAAATAATATCAAAATTTTTCACCCACGAAGTGATAAAGAAAGTAGCCCTGATAGGCGAAATCAGTGTCGATCGACGATCACTGACGCTTCGCGGAAATTAAAGATGGAAAATGATGATAGCAAAAGTATTAGTGATAGAATTCATAGGTCATTGACCCTATTACCAGAATTTAGGGGTAATCCTAATACGTTGCTGAATTTTATAAACCATTGTGATCAGTTGGTTTCAACATATATTAATCCTAAACCGGGTCACGAATTGAACAACAGGGAGTTATTGGCCGGCATATTAAATAAGATTACATGTTCCATTGGACAAAATTTGCCCACCGATTGGAATAATATCAGAGTTTTTTTGATTAATCGTTATTCCGATCATAGAGACGAAACTGGACTATTCAATGATTTATCTCTTTTAGTTCAGGGCCGTTATACTCCGCAAATATTTTACGAAAATATACAAAATTTACTTTGTTTATTATTTAATTATATAGATACTAATATAACAGAAAAGATTATAGCAGACTCCAGAAAAGAATTATATAAAAAAGTAGCTCTAAAAACGTTTTTGAAAGGTTTAAGAGAACCTATAGGTTCAAGGGTAAGGTGTATGCAACCATCAACTCTTGAAAAGGCATTAAACTTTGCTCTAGAAGAACTGAATATAATTTCCTCTCAAAATAGAAATCAGTTGCTTTTCCGCGAACAAAATAGTTCGGGTAAATATACACGGCAACCGATTCAACAAAGTGTTACAAAAAAAGATAATTTTTATAAGGCCGGGACATCAAGTCAAAAAGTGCCAGTTAATAATAATATTCCGGGGAAGTCGCCCCGCGCTGCATTTTCCCACCGTGAGATACAAGGTAGCTACCCGACTCCGATGAGTGGTGTCAGTTTTCCAGATCTCAGGAATCGCGCGTCGACGCAAACTAGAGTTCCGTATAGAAATATACCTTTGCATTTGAATGAATGTTCTGATGATATTATTAATCAAGATAATTATGATTTAAATTATTATGACGATGAACCGGTTGATGAGCCGGTCAGCATAAAGGAAATTAATGAAAATGAGGATTTTCACGATATTCCCCCAGGAAATATCCTTCCATAGACTTATTAAATATAAATAGTAGGAACAGGAATTTACCGTACATTCAAATTAAAAATCCTCCTTTAAAAATGTTAATAGATACTGGCGCAAACCAGTCATTTATAAGTCCTAATGCGTACAAAAAGTTTTACTCTAGAATTCCCCTTAAATATGATCCCTTTCTTGTAACAAATTCACATGTTACCACAAAGAACTACTATTCGTTAATTGTTCCTTGTTTTGCCGAGTTGAGAAACACAAAACCTATTAAGCTATATGTTTATAAATTTCATGATTTTTTTGATGGATTAATCGGATACGAACAATTAGAGCAATGGGGTGCTAAATTAAATTTTGTAACACGAACGCTCGAAACAAAACTATCAAATATACCCGTTCAATTATATCGGTCACAGTGTAGAAAAAATTTTCATTACATTATTCCGGCACAAACAAAGAAAATTATTCGAGTTCCGGTTAACATAGAAAAAGGAGATGTATTTATCGAAGAACAGTATATATCGGGCTGTTACATAAATGAGTGCGTTTCGTGTGTTAAAAATAATAAAACTTTAGTGCAAATAACAAATCCGACAGAAAACGATATAGCGCTGTCTATTCAAAACCCAATTCAAACATATGCGTTTAATGAACAAACTTCACAGCTTGAAATCGATCCCACCATAGCCAACGCTCGAACCCGAGACGTTTTATCGCGTTTACGTACAGAGCATTTAAATCCCGAAGAAAAGATTAATTTAATTAAATTATGTACAGAGTACTCTGACGTATTTTATTTAGAAGGCGAAACTTTATCTTTCACAAACGAAATAAAACATCATATTAGAACCACTGATGACATTCCAATTCATTGTAAAACCTATAGATATCCGTACGTGCATAAAGAAGAAGTACAAAACCAAATTAAATCGATGTTAGATCAGAACATTATAAGACCTTCGTCTTCACCATACAGCGCGCCCGTATGGGTGGTGCCGAAAAAAAACGATGCTTCCGGAAAGGTCAAATGGCGTTTAGTCATCGATTTTCGACGACTTAATGAAAAAACAGTAGATGATAAATACCCAATTCCCAATATCAACGACATTCTGGATAAATTAGGTAGATGCTTGTATTATACTACAATTGATTTAAAATCTGGATTTTTCCAGGTAGAACTTAATGTCAAAGATATTCCAAAAACAGCATTTAGTGTAGAACAAGGCCATTTTGAATTTCTAAGAATGCCCATGGGCTTAAAAAATTCTCCCGCCACGTTTCAAAGGGTAATGGATAATGTTTTACGGGGCTTACCTAATTGTATTACATACTTAGACGATATTTTGGTATTTTCCACGTCCTTGCAAGAGCATATTGTTAATTTGCGATCAATTTTTGAACGACTACGAACATCTAAACTTAAAATTCAAATGGACAAATCCGAGTTCTTAAAACACGAAACTCCGTATTTAGGACATATTATAACTTGTGAAGGAATCAAACCGAACCCCGATAAAATATCAGCTATTCTAAAGTATCCTCTACCAAAAACTTCAAAACAGATTAAATCTTTTCTCGGACTCTTAGGCTATTACAGACGTTTTATTCCAAATTTTTCCCGCATAACTAAACCGTTTACCTCTTGTTTAAAAAAGAATGCAAAAATTGTATTGACTCCTGAATATCTAAGATGTTTCGAACATTGTAAGACATTACTTACGAACGACCCTATCCTAATATATCCCGATTTTAGTAAAGATTTCCTTTTAACAACAGACGCATCTAACGTAGCCTTGGGAGCCGTTCTCTCACAAGGTCCCATCGGATCGGACAAACCTATAGCGTACGCGTCGAGAACCTTGAACGATAGTGAAATTAATTATTCCACGATTGAAAAAGAACTTCTTGCTATTGTCTGGGCTACGAAATATTTTAGACCATATCTTTTCGGCCGTAAGTTCCAAATAATCACCGATCATAAACCTTTGATTTGGCTTATGAATTTAAAAGAACCTGGTTCGCGATTAACTAGATGGAAATTGAAGTTAGCCGAATATGATTACACCATAATACACAAAAAAGGCAAAATTAACACTAACGCGGATGCACTGTCACGCATAGAGATTAATCAAAATAATGCTATGTCAATGTTCGTCAATTGTTCGGAAGCGACAAATAGTGACCAATCCTCAACTAATGACTTGTCATATTCCACTCTAAGTGCTCATTCACCCTCTCGGCTCTCTAATAGCGAACAAAACAATAACCCTGATCAGGTACCGAACACCCAAAGCACTTCAACAAGTCCCGATCTATCGTATTCTACTCTTTCCGCGCGTTCAAATATCTCCGAAAGAAAAAATCCTACACCGGGAACAGTACATTCCAGTGCTGAGAATCCTATTCTCGAAATACCTATTCTAAATGAACCCATTAATAAATTTAAACATCAACTTATTATTAACCTAGTTAATCGTAGGCCTCAAATAAACCCTATAATTACAGAACCGTTTACATCATTTCGAAGAGTCTCAGTGGAAATTTCTCTAGATTGTATTGAGAAAAAACTCATAGACACAATTATATCACATATAGATCCGCGATACCGAACTGCAGTTTTAATAAAGCCCATAGAAAAAATGTATAACATTATTTCCCTTCTACAGCAAACATTCGAAAGTAACTCCATAAACCTTATATTCGTAAAAAGCGAAGTTCTTGACATTACTGAAGAATCAAGCCAACACGACATTATAAAAAAGTATCACGAAGGCAAGACAAACCATCGAGGTGTCAATGAAACTTTCCTATCATTATCTCAACGCTATTTTTGGCCAAAGATGAAAGACAGTTTAACAAAATATATCAATGAATGTATTATATGTGGTTGTGCTAAATACGACCGAAACCCTATACGCCCACAGTTCAATATTGTACCACATCCCACTAAACCGTTTGCACTTGCCCACGCGGACGTTTTAACCATCGAACAGAATAAATACCTAACAATAGTAGATTGTTTTTCTAAATACGGCCAAGCGTATTGGTTACCGGATTGCACCGCTCCTAATATAATAAAAGCATTTTTTAAATACAGCACTCATCACGGTTTACCATTAAATATCACAACAGATCAAGGAACTGAGTTCAGTAATAGAGTCGTTTCTGAATTTTTTAGTTTGCATAAAATTAATCATCACATGACAAGTGCATACGCACCGAACGAGAATGGTATCATTGAGCGTTTCCATAATACCTTGTTAGAGCATATACGGTTATTAAAGATTCAAAATAAAAACGTGTCCACTGCAAATTTAATACCATACGCTCTTATTGCATATAATAATTCAGTTCATAGTTTAACAAAATGCCGACCCTTTGATTTAATAATAGGCCATATGGATCCTCGCAATCCCCTTGATATAAATATGACGGAACGAGTATTACAGTCGTATATAATAGAACATCGGTGCCGTATGGAAACAGTGTACGAGATAATTCACGATTCTGCACAATTCGAGCGCGAAGCGATAATGACGCGCCGTAATACTCAACGCGAACCGAGTTTTAATTACGAAAGCGGTGACAACATTTTTATTAAAAATCCAGTAGCAAGTAGACAAAAAACAGTACCCCGTTTTACTCACGATAAAGTAACGCAAAATTTACCTATACATATTTATACCTCAAAAAAGCGCGGTCTTGTTGCTAAATCCCGACTGAAAAGATCTACAAATAAAAATAAAATCTAAATTTATTTCAGTAAATACTATTTAACCGTTGTTGCATGTATCTATTAAGTTTTCAATAATAAGCAAATTATCAAAAGTTTAACGATTAATCAAAGAAATCTATAGTAGAACAAGCTCTTATGTATGTCATTAATATGACGGACAATAATGAGCGAATATTATCTTGACACTCAGCTTGTGCAGCTTTTCACAATGGTTTATGAAAACACACAAGATTTATTGAGTGAGATCAACAGATTAGAAAATATTTTCACTTATAGTAAACAAAAATCTATTCATCATTCGATTATTTCTATAAAACATCTTAAAATCATCGTACAACAATAAAAAAAAATAGCATAAATCAGATTAGATATTAAATGTATTCGCAATTATTATATCCTTATCAACTTATTACATTGGTAACAAAGTAGTTGTAGTTATAAAGTTTAGTTTATTATAATTTACGATTAATGTAAATTGTGCCCTATCCCTAATAAAAATAGCGTAATTATTCCTCCCGCTCCTTTTATAGCAACCAATATTCAGGAATTCGTATATATAGAGGCTGAATGCCCGAAGGTATGTTCGTGGTATTTCTGCGAAGAGAAGACCGTACATCGAGAATTGGAAAAAACTGCATAGCACCTCCGGCAGCATTTATGAGAAAATCATGATCACTATTCCTCAAGGTTGCAAATTGAAATCACCAGGAATAACTTTAGAAACAACAAATCGAAGTAATCTTCATAAAGTGACACAAAGGATTATAAATCAAGATACTTTACAGCACAGTCAGCGTATATCACACAACCATACCATTGTCCATTATATATTGTCTTTTGGCGTCGTAACTCTAATCAAAAGAAGAGTTTAGAAATAACAACGCCGAGCTTGAAACAGAATTACAGGATATTACAGAACAAGAAAGAAAAGCCGCAACATTTTCCGTCCAAGTCGGCAAATAGTTGCTCATTTTACGGGGGAGGAGTTATGTACCTACTGTATTTACATACGTATGTAACATATACATATAATATACTGGAATTGGATCCGACGCCCCTCGCCCCTCAGTGCATCGACGACACACTCTCATATATACTTTACTAGGATAAGCACTTATGTAATTCATTTTTATTCAATATATTTCTACAAATTTCTCGCTCACATTATTTTCTCAACTACGCCATCTCCCAACCATATCTGGCGCTATGGCACAAACTGCGTATGTAGCCTTGCGGTCGCACGATCATCCATAAGAGCATACGTCCCGGGTTCGATTCCCAGGTTGCTCATTAGTGTTTCTCGCTTTTAAAAGTGTGGAAATGGTTGATGATCAGAGTTTGAGAACTTGAGGGATGTTTGACACCCGGGAGGGTTGATAACATAAAAATTAGTGGAAGTTTGAAACCTGTCCAGAGGGCACGTAAGGCGGAAAAACTAACACTAGTTGTGTGTCAAAAAGTTTGACTAAAAATTCGTCACACCTCCCATGTTGAGCATGGGAAGGATGCACAAGCGGGACGAGAAGGGGGGCCGTTTGGCCTGACCGCCGGGTGCTCGCGACAGTAGGACGCTATCGCGATCCCGTGGGTCCCATTATGGCGGCTTAAGTGGTGAGGGGATTTTTAGGCGCTATGGCACAAGCGCTTCTTCATAAAAGCCTCCTTTTTGGGGCTTCCTGAGAAATAATTCCTTTATGGCGATCGAAGGATGAAGACCAAATTGGTCAATATGGGCTACCCCACAGTCAACATTGCTAGCGTAGCTATTGCATTCCGGAAAAACGGACTGGGAATCCGAATCCGGTATCCACTTTTATCGGATCCGGCGTAATGACATAATAATAGCTCTGTCGCAAGATTAGACCGATTAGTCAGATAATCCGACCGCTCCCTATCACATAAAACATATTTAAACGAAACTCGCCATCTTGACTTCAAGACTTTCCCATTGGACCTCACTTTTCGTTATCAGGACTGAATTTTTATTTTCGAATATCATTTATACTATATTAAGAAACCAATTTTACGTAATATACGTATGTAGCCCGATGCGGAAAGATCGAAATATATAGTATCAATTCTTAATATCGAGTTTCACAAAATTAGATCAGGTGGCTGTTGAAGCGTGTTCTAGGAAACCAACAAAATTAGGTAATCCGTTCACTTATATTATTGATCTTAAGCTGCTCTATGTAGGTGTATACATTGCGTACAACCGGCTATTGTGTGGCTGAATGGCTAATTGAATTGGTATTCAAATAAAACACACTTATAGTTAACCAAATAGGTAAGTACTCATTTAATAATTCATTTTCTCTTTTGATTATTCATATAGGTACAATGTATATTGTTTGATTATAATACAAAATAATTACACAGTATAGTACATATATATAAGTACTAGAAAGCATATTTTAAGTAAACAAATATTTCATCAACAGATAAACCTTAATTTTTTTTTGTAGGAAATAAAAAATAAATTCTTAGAAACGAATGTTTAGTCTGGTTTAAGTAGTTCAGTCAACATTTCACAAAAATAATAAAGAAAATATCAATCCAACAATACTTCATCAAAAACAGTTTTAAATCTATGTTATGTCAAAAAATCATAAGTTTCTAATTCGCTTTTCGTCTGCTAATGCAATACTGTAACATTAACCACTGTCATGTGTCATGATAAAAGTAAAATACATGGTCCTTGCCTCTTTAATAATTACACTACATACCAAAAATTACGTGACATATATTTCTGTTATATTAATATATAGCGATCCGCTCCGGCTTCACACGGGTGCAATGTAGATGTAGATCTAGATGTACTATACAAAGAAAAACTTTCTATTAGTGTAAGAATTTTTAAAATCGGTCGAGTAGTTTTTGAGTTAAATCGTAATAAACAAATCTTTCCTATTTATAATATTAATTAATATATTAATTAGGTTTATCACAAAACAGAGACAAGCAACTTGTTCGTGCTTATAATATGTGGCATGTAGTGTATTAGTTTTTTTTTTTTATTTCGGTAGACGGGCAATCATATAAGACCGTTTTCAAATGATTTTCTTGCCCAAATTCTTTTAAACGCTAATCTATCATAATATCAATTTACGACCGATGTAAAAACATTAATTTGCGGTAAATATTACAGTTAACTTCAAATGATAATGACAAGCACCATTATTTTATATTTCACTAGCAATTGCCCCCGCAACCCCCCTTGTGGGTTGAATTTCGTAAAATCCGTTCTTAGCTGACCTCTACTCGGCGACAGGAATATTCCTACCATATTTCAAGTCGCTACGCCTTATGGTTCCAGAGATATCGTGATGAGTGACTATATAGGTGGAAATCTCTTTTATATATATAGATTATATTTTCATGGTCCTTTAAACCACACACTTGTATAAAGCCATAGAATAGACGATTACATATTCCAATAATGTTATATGCATAAAAATACGAAGTTGCGCTATTTATTTTGTATACATTGGCACATACATTTCAATAATTGAACTCCAGATATAGTTAAGAGTTAAATAAAATCAATGTCAATATTTATCAAAATATTTGTATATTTTAGTCATTAATTACAAACTAAACAGTCTGAAGGGAAGACGAAAATGTATGTAGGAATTTTAAATAAAATTACTATTGTACAAAATGAAGTACATTATAAGATAATCGCGTATTCTCTTTAGAACGAAACATATATCACTGGATTTTATTAAAAATCGATTTATTACATAACAATGAAACACTACACATCACCTGTCCCTATTAAGATTGTTGCACTTACAAACAACATAAAATTAATTTATTACCGTGTCATATCATAAAGATGTATTCAAAAATGTGTTTGTTTTTTAAAATTGTGAAATAAAAAGAAAATGGCCTAAAATGCATTTCCGTCAATTTTAATAGTGATAGGCGATATATTTAATACAAATTATATATCCTTAGTCCATAACACGTGAATATGTATGTTATATAGATCCACCTTGAAAAGCTTTAAAAGAATACAGAATTTCTGTTGCTTTTCTAATTTCAATATATATGTAGAAAGGCTCGATCATGGCTAATTCCAAGATGTTACTCAAGTCGAAATCTATTCTTGAGAAATGTCAAATATCTATGGAAAAAATGGTTTGACATGTACTAAAACTATATTCGAGCCTGAGATCTTGGAATACAGGCCTTAGTATCATTTAAAATCTCCACGAAGCAGGAATACCTAAACTAGATAAATCTTTCAAAACTACAAACAATCATCTAAAAATACAATCAGTAAAAGAACTACGAAGGATATAAAGGTTCTCTAAAACTGTTATATACGCATACAATTTAGTGTATTTAGTAGTTAGAATATCAATAATCGAGTTAAAGTCCTAAAAATGCAGTAGATTTTAAAATCCATAAGAGCTGAGTCATATTAAAATAACATTAAAAGTAAATAGAAAATACATAAAAATTTGAGCATATTCGGAAACTGAATTTATTTCAATTATAATCCAAAAATAGTCATGGAAGAGTCTAGAAAAATAATTTTTATTGAGAGCTAAAAAATATCCACAAAAACTAGAACACATAAACACATTATACTTATTGAATGTCTTTTATGATATGATATGAATTCTGTTTTAGGATCGTCCATTTATCACGTGATGCTTTTTAACAATTTTAATACCCCCTACCTGGTGTATGTGGTTTAGACTACCCCTCCCCCCATACCCAAAATCACGTGTATTTTAAACCCCCTCCCCCCTCCCTGGTGTTTATGATGAGGGTTTAGATTACCCCTCCCCCATACACAAAATCACGTGTATTTTTATTTAATACGAAGTATATCGAAATTTTCAGAAATTTTTAAATTCAAGGCCACACGCTGTTTTGGTTTAGAAATCGTGCGTTTAACGAAAAATAATTTATATACGTGAAAACTCATTATATCCCCCCCCCCTCCTTGTGATATTTCGTGTATTTTACCGAACCCCCCAATCTAGCCTCACGTGATTAATGGACGATCTATTTGATGCTATATTAAGAGAAACAAATCAAACTATAGCAATAAACGAAATACTTAAACGAAATAATGTTCAAATGCAGATGATTTTACATACATAAAAACATAACTTTCATAAATCGATATAAAAAAATGATTATATTAAATAAAATAGTTTCACCGCCTTCGTATAACAGAAATAATAGGATGAACTTGTATATGTCATATTAACCAGAGAGTCAGTGTTTCAAATATTCAATTACTAACGTAAACACATCATTACAAAGTAAACATTACTACTTAAATTAGTAGCAAATAAAATCGATTACTTAACGTCCACGGCAAACAAGCCAACGAGCCGTAGACATCAAAATAATATGAAAAGACAACAAAAACAAATTCAAAAACAGTTCGTGCCATACAAAAATCTACCTAATTAAGTACCGTATAAGTACTATATTTGAACAATTTTACGTCGCCGTGTCAAATTATACGCGTATTCTATGCCCCAGACGAGGACACACGACATAATGAGAGCGTTCTGTACGTGGATGCATATCGCGAAACTGCCGGTGAAGTCCCTCACGTAACCTGCGAAGAAACAACCATTAAAAACCACAATCATATACAGAATCGTGTATAAGACCGTAGACACTGTAACTTCGTAATGAATCACCGAGGGAAGACGAGAAAGTAATTTCTTCAGCAGCCGGCCTAGCATGACCGCTACGAGATATCTCGCGAACAAGAGAACTAAGATGTAAGATATCTCGACATCGACAATTTTGATAGAAAAGTAAGTAAGTAAATACTTTATTGCATACAAAATAAAAAAATAAATATATAAATCAGCGTTAGAGAATGTACAGAAGGCGGTCTTATAGCTAAGACAGCTATTTCTTCCAGACAACCCGAGATGGAGGAAATGCTGTATACATTAAAAATTAAGGCGGTGCAGAACAAGTAAAATAACTACAAATTTAAAGGATATCTCGATCGACAAATATATCTATTTTCGATATTAAAAGTCGAGTTTTAAGTGTAATTGTCATGTTAGACCCGGAAGTAATAAAGAGATAATCCATTAAAATACGAGAAAACGGTCGACAAAATTTTGTCGCGGTTGTCATGCTAGTAGTTCAATTAATCAACCTTTGAATATTGACTCGGAAAGAAAAATAAAGCAGCATGTAACGAATCACATATCGTTTTCAGAGCCTAACACGAACGTACGACCGACTATCGAGAAAGTATTCGAATTGTCGATCTATCATTTGAAATTTCATACAAATTACAGTTGGACGATACGAATACTTTTCCGCACCCCTGATCGTCCCGTGATACGGTCAGCACGATATGCGCTTGTTGATATCGATTTTTTTCAAAAAAAAATTCCATAGCTTCAATGTCAATGCATCAATCGTCAGTTTTTCTCTATATAGAAATACCATCCTTGCCTTACCTCAACGATTCATTTCGAATTTAATTTTGTCACTGACTGTACATGTTTATTTATTACTATATGGTCCAAAATGCCGATGAAAATCAGTTACTATTACATAAACAAGAAAGCTCATAGGCATAAGTAAGCATTATGTAAATAGTTAATTGTTTTTTACTTTTTAGTTAATTGTATCAAAATTTTAATATTATGATTTGTTTGATCCATATTTGTTTCTAAATTGTATTGTAGTATTAGTGTAATTGCCATGCCAAGGCTTTATTGTAATTTTTTGTAACCTTAAATTAAATAAAAACAATCAAATTTCAATCCATAAAAAGTAGTGATACTTCACTTTTAAAGTGCCAGGGCGTCCATAGACACTATCATATAAGTATCTATCTACCCCCCCCCCCCCCCCCCATTAAATATAACACATAACTCACCAATAAGCGGCCCAATGAGCACCACCAGCACCCCCTTGCTGACCATATGCAGGCCGAACGCGGCCGGCAACTTCTCCAACGGGCAGTACTCGGATATCGTTAGAGTGAAGTTGCTCAAACACATTCCCCGGAAGAAGCCACATATCGATAACCAAACCATCAGCGGCACCCATTCCGATTGTTCAGCAAGCACTGCAATGTATAAACAAGAATAAGTTCCGGACTTCACGCCCGCGTATATAAAAAAAATGTAAAAAAAATGTAAAAAAAATTCATGCCACATACACAGTTAGAATTTGGGACATAGCCCATTTTTCTGATCGGGTAGCTGCCACAGAAAATTATAACCATGTCATCCCGGTGGCAATTCGAACCCACGACCCATCGATGCGCACGTCAGGTATTCTACCGAACGTGCCAACAAGGTCGTCGATAGTAAGAATATTGATTGAGCGATTGTAGGGGAACGCTGTTTTTTACGAGAATAATATAATATCACGGTAAACGCGAAGTACCTGATCGGGTAGCCGCCAAAAAGAATGAGGAAATGAAGAATATCATCTTCTTCGATATGGTGGTTCTATCGAAGATCGGCGGCAGCACCAGCCTCACGCCGATATCCGTGATCGCGGTCATCGAGAGGCAAAACGCCGTCTCGTTCATGTTATAACCTGGATAGACAAAAATAATTATATATATATTCAGCACTCATTATTCTTTGAGAAAAATATAAGGTATTCCTATTAATACTTTCAATGCGAAACAGGGTGTAAGTCACCCGGTACGTGTCTCACACAGGGCTCGGAAACCGGTTAATTTACTATGGGAGCTTAACCGAAATAATAAAGGTTTTTGTTAATATTCTTTTTTTTTAGTTATATTTACTGAATAAATTAGTGTGGTTAGCATAGTGTATCTTACTCTTTAAAACTAGTATCATGGTATCTCAGTCAGACACGTATTTTGGAAAATAAAAATTAACCGGTTCCGAGCCCTGGTCTCACATGCGGTGCAGCGAAGAAAAACATAATTTTAGTTTTTTAAAACGATCAAAATAGGCCTCATGCAGCTACAATCGGTCGTGCTGTTATTAAATTAAAATATATAATATATTACTAACCTAAACTCCTAATAAAGAATGGCGTCAACATTCTAAACTGTAACTCCCCGCTCCAAAACAGGGAGAGTCCAAGTAAAAGGTTCAGAAAAGACCAGTCTTTTAGTAAATCCAAGTCCATAAGAGCTATGAACTTCTTTATGCAACCATATTTCTTCTCTTTCTGCGGTTCACTCTTCTTTATAGCTTTCATTTGAAGCGCGTCTTCATCAGCAGTCTAGAAAAGGTATTTTTAAAAGTTAAAAGATTTTCTAGTAATCGATGGTGTAACAAATTACAGAATCTATATTAATAAAATCAGGTATTTCGAAATGGATAACTGATTAATTATGAAATTGATTGGCTATATATACGTAAGTTATTGACAGATATCCGAGATGTTCATTTCATATGTGATATTTCAGCCAGGAGCTCGAATCAAATACGCACAATTGGACCTAGTTGGGTTATGTTTCGTTTTTCTGGTTATCTTAAAATTGAAAAATATTAAATATTTTTCAACTTTGAGATCAAAGATCAAAGAGCAACTATCGACAGAAAAATGCTTATAACTCTGTTGTTACTTTTCGCACATGGCTGTTTTCTGCAGAACTAGGTCCAATTATACTATATATTTTAACTCTAGTATTAACATTTGCAAAATCCTCGAACGAAATCGAATCGCACACGGAATTTTTACACCTATGAAAAGTAATTCATTACCCGAATGAAATTTCAATTCTTACTATTTGCTTTAGGAGGTATCACCTACCATCAAGTGAACCTCATGCTCGTCTGTCGATATCTGACATAAAAAAATATATGCAAGATATTTGCCCATTGCGGCGGTACTCAGGTCTAATAAACGGTAATCCCGTTTACTAGATACAATTATGAACTACGTATTGGATTATAAAAATGTAAGAATCTTGAATCCTACAGTTAAAAGCATGTTATTAAACCGAGTTGTAATCAATAATCATAAAATATTGTGAAAAAGATACACAAAATATAATATTTATTTCAAAAAATACAAAATAGTACTCACATCCAAATACAACTGAAAAAAGCTGCCCGTAAAATCCATATTAGATATATTCGATATCACAGACACTTTCCTCTTCCTAGCTGCTTCACTAATGCTACCACTGGACTTAACCATAGGCATGGCCGACAGCGAGGCAGCCGTCGTCAACCCTTGGTTCAGCTTGGACTTTTCAAAGTCCTGCAAAGGTTTGTCGCAAGTCTTCGCTCGCGGCAGACCGACGGTGCGCACGGATGGATGGTTCATGTTGGTGTGAGACCTTTGCGTGGTCAACTTCGGCATCGGATGACTAACGAGAGGATTTATTTCGAATTTATCGTCATCTTCCTCGTCACTTTCATGGATACACTCCATTTCCTGAAGGATAGAAACTTAATTATTCATACACATCAATTACTACTTCTGTTGTTCAATTTTCAAGATTGATAGTGGTTTTGTGTGATTTTTTTTAAAATATAGCTTTTCATCAAACGTTTTTTTATCAGATCGGGGTCATTTTTCAAAAGGGCCAGGTCAAAAGCACTCGTAACCGACGAGTGTGTATGAAAGTAGAAGAAGCGAAAGTGGTATGTAAGGATCGGAGCATATGGAATTCCGTGATCTCATCCGAATGGGAAAGAGGCGTGATGCATATGTATATATGTATGAAAGAAATGAAAAATACGGTCACTGAAAATCAGTGTTGTCCTCATTAAAGCATGGGCACAACTGTAACTGAGTAGATACCAGTTTCAGAAGACCAGTGCCACACAGCTTATTAAGTATTCTGTTTTTTTAGGATTAACTTATCACTTTTTTTATATGTATGGTAAAGTTTAAAAAAAAAATTAAGAGTCAAATAATAATTCTCACCTTCACTGGCTGCATTTCGCAATCCACTGGTTCATCAATCAAATGCCGTTTCACTGGTTGCAATAGAGTCGATCCCAGAACCGCATGGAAGGCAAGCGCTCCCAGTATAACCACCGTCCATCTAAACCCGTATTCACCTAATAGTATTTTGACTAGTTGCGGCATCACCATCAAACCGAAACCCGTGCCTGCCATAGACAATCCAACGGCCTGACCACGCTTCTTAGAGAAATAGTGGTTCAGAGACACGAACGAAGATGACGACGCTAGGCCTACTCCGAAACCTGGAAAAAAATATATAGACCACTTAAATAATAATTATTTTTTGTCACACATAATTAATTTATTTATTTATTTAAAGCTAACTTATTACATGTCGAACTTAAACTTAGGCATACCATTGCTATTTCTTAAGTTCTAAAGGAAAATGTAACATACTTAGAAATATACACTTTTCTTTTAAAGTTCATAAATCTAAAAAAAATATCAATATATATATATTGGATAACGATCCAATTTAAATGTCGATCCATGTCATCCCGGCGGTATTCGAACCAGCGACCCATCGGAACGCAAGACAGGTGTTCTACCAAATGCACCAACGAGCATTAGGTACATAATAAAATGATGACTGTTTGACAGCTTCTTAACTACGCAATAATGCGGTTGTGAGCGACTTTAGAGGATTTATTCCAGAAAATTTACGTTATAAATATTAATACAGGGTGGATCACTATTAAAAGTCACATATAATTTAGAAATGAAGAGACTCCAAATATCAAGAAAAAATAATACGATAAGATATAAAATAAAATAAGATAGATTATACAATACCAACTTAACGTGTAAATAATGTTATAGTTAACGAAGCATATAAAATCGTCATTAAATTTATTATCGTTACTGTGATACTTCAATTTTAATTTATGATATGAAAAGATAGCAACAAAAACAATAATTTATTTTGCCTTCAACTTTTTTTTATAGAAATTATCCTGGCATATGTCGACCGGTACTTCTAAAACTAGATTGTAAATGATGACGCTCATTAAAATATAGTGTTTTTAAATAGAACAATACTATTTTATTATCTGAGCTACAGTAATTTTACAATTGAGTCTTCAGAAATTCATACTCAAGTCAAAATGCGCAATTAATATTTCAGGGTTTTATTTTCTGGGCAGCATTTTGATACATCTATTTGATAACTAGATGACGTGAAAACATGTTGAAAAAAATTTACATATAAGGAGGATTTTATCCATCAAAATGTTGGGTTATTGCTCCACCTATCCCGCTATTAGCTCCTCCAATATTGTATTGCTTTATTCTCCTAAAAGATAGAGGAACAAAATATTAGAGGCTATTCTAGAAATATTAAGTCACCGGTGGCCGCCACAAGATACGGACATAATATTTCATATATTACGCACAGTGAGCACTCGATTGGCCACAAGCTGTGGGAATGGTTGACGCTCGCTCGCCTCCCGGCACACACGGCCACAGGCGCTGGCATCATCCTAATATGTAATTAGTGGCAATGACTGGAGGCTACGTTCAGCCTCTGTTGGCCGCGTCTAGTGGTCGCCATCAGTGGCTTAATGTGCGACAGCACTAAGATTAATGTTCAGTGAGCACTGCATGACGTCCATAAAATATCGCTATATTTAGAACGGATATAAATAATTATGCTATGACATATTATTACCCGTCAATTATAAATTATGTCTATGGGTGTGTGGGAATTAAGTGGTACATAAGTATAAATATACGATATAATAATATACGAATATCTACTACAATAGAGAAAAAAGCTAATCTAAGCTAAAGAAGCCAAGCCAAGAAATATTATAAAGTGCAAAAATTTGTTTGTGTGTTTGTTACGATTTAACTCAAAAACTTCTCGACCGATTTTAAATTTTATTTCACCAATAGTAAGCTACTATTTTTTTGTATAAAGTATAGTACATCTACATTGCAACCATGCGAAGCCTTGTGTTACTAGTATTTTGTATTTAAAAGAAATTTTTGATAATAATCAGTAAGGAATCAAGAAAGGGATGGATTGCCATTGTTACAGTAAGTTTTGACGGGCTCGTTGGTGCGTTCGGTAGAACACCTGCAGTACGCATCGTCGTGGGTTCGAATCCCACCGGGACCACATGTTTATATTTTTTTGTGAGCATGTTTTACCCACGTCTGGTAACTTCGGGCATTGATCGGGTAGGAGGAATATCTAAATTCCGACCGGCTAACGAACCACCTGCACCGTTCATAGATAGAAAAACCGTTAAGTGCATATTACGCGTTACGGTTTGAGTCTAAGGATTTCCGAATGCACGAAGTAAAAATTAGGTCGACAGCGCATCATTGACTGATGTTCTGTGGCTGAGGTATCACCTACCATCAAGTGAACCTCATGCTCGTCTGTCGATATTTGACGTTAAAAAAAAACAAGTTATATAACTGACAAGCGACCGCGTCATCGTATCATGGAAACATACAAAATACAGTGAGAAGTCCCGTGACTAATGCAGAAGCTGTACAAACAAGCAATTAATTACATATTCCCAGAATGTATGTTCATTATTATACTTTGATTAAATACTACTGAAAATTATTAAGTTCTATGAGTTACTGTAATGTAATTTAATTTATATCTATCTATAATTTTAATTTGATTTATAGCTATCCGTTTATGGAATTCTTTGCCTGTGAACATCAGAAAAGCACAAACTATTGCTAGCTTTAATTCTCTTGTGAAAACGTATTTGTGTCAGTTAAAATTGCGTTTTTTTGATTCTTATTATAAATTATTTTTGTTATTTTTGTTGACTATCATTTATTTAATTTTTAATATTTCTTTTTAATTGTTTTACTTATTTGGCGCAACCTTATTGTTTTTATTTATAAAGCATTTCCTTCATTACAGGTTGTCTGGACGAATGTATAAATGTGCAATAAAGTATTTACTTACAAATAAAATTGTATTTCTAATTTATTAACAACGCTTATATTGTCAATCACCACAGATTGGATTATTAAACCGAGAATTATTTTTTATTTATATTTTTTTGTTATATTAGATATCGATAGACGAGCGTAACGTGTAGGTACTTGATAGTAGGCATCAATCAGCGATGTGCTGTCGACCTATATATTATTTACAGAGATCGTTCAAAAATACATAAACTGAATCCGAAATATGCCATCTGCAGGTCGGAATTTCAATATAATATTATATTACCAAAATACGAAGTTCGGTTGACGGGTCGTACATTTTCCTATCACGAAAATCCTATGAATGCCCGATGTAGTCAGATGAGGAGGAAAACATACACATACATAATATAGAATGACAATAGAGTCGTTCACATTTATCACCAAGTTCAGCGGTCAAATGACTCTTGTTTCCAAGCATATTTGTCATTTATCAGCATAAAATATAGTCATATGATATTATACGTACATATTAACAATATACTAACATACATGTTTTAAGCTACGGAATGTTTGCTAGCGACATTTATTATTATGACAATTTATTTTTCAAATATTAATAAATTAATGTAAACAGTACATTATTCATCAACATTTTAACTATGTGTGTCACTGTGTTCTCTAGGGTTCAAACTTTCCCAGTATCGTTATTTATCAAAATCGTTTCAGTAGTTTAACTATGACAACGTGCCAGACAGACAGTTACTTACTTGTACTATAATATCAAAATCAGTTGTTCAATTAATTGTAACGGAACATATTTGCTGCCTCACTTGCTCCAAACAATGGATAGTAAACTCACCTCCCATTATACTGTACGTAGCTAAAATATGCGCCATGCTGTTTGCAGGCGCGGTGAAGAGAAGACCGAGGGCGCATATCGTCGAACCAACGAAGCAGACCTTTCTATACGAGAAGGTTTTGATGACTGGGCCCACGAAGAAGCCGGAGAAATTGACGACTGAGTCAAGAGTACTGGCGATCACTGACGCCCCTGTCGTGTGAACTCCGAGATCGTCTAGCAGATCTTTGAATAGCAATCCGAAAGATGGTTCGAGTGAGCGCGTGGAGAACTGAAAATTGAAAATGTTCATTATATATATGAGGTATTAACACATTACCCTTACGTTTATATGTCTATATCATATAACACATATTGTTTATAATGTGTAATCTGAAGCGGAAGAAGCGAAAGTGGTATGCAAGGATCCGAGCATATGGAATTCCATGATCTCTGTCTACTCCAATGGAAAAGAGGCGTGATGTATATGATATGTATAATGTATATGTATGTATGTCATGTGAATGCTAAACTAAAAAATAAGTATGTTGATGTTTATTTCGATTCAAAGATTGAATTGGCTGTGGTATTAACTATTGAGCCCCGCAGTCACCTGTCAATATCTGAAATAAAAATAGATTTGTTTGATATATCTAGTTTTATTTGTATGTATAATGTATATATTATTGTTTATTATATAATTAAGTACCAGTGTCAAAGTAATAACACTAAAATATATTAATGCATTGCCTGGTGTCACGTCTCATATGCTTTGAGGTCGGCTTTATACACAACATGGTTTTATTGACTGCTCTTTGAAAGAAAAAGTTACAGAGTAGCCAAGGACTTATTATTGTTTTGAAATTGTGGAAATAAATATTATATTTTTCCTTATTACTATTTTATATGATATGACCCTACTTCTTCTGTTCTGTTCTGTAACTATTATCAGAAATGTTATAAACTAGCCGCTCTATGCAACTACATTTCGCAGTGTAATAGTCAGATGGACGTGAATGTAGATAACATTTTCTCAATTTTAGAGGAGAGCAATAAGAAATCTGACAATCCAGTATCCACCACGTACAATTTTACTAGCTTTTTAATACAGATAGTATACAATTGACGAATAAAAGATATATGTCGGTATATTGGCATACTAATAAGGATGTAAAAGGGCTAACAATTATTTAGTTATGTATGTAGAAAAACTGTGTGTACACGTAACGTGAGAACCGTACGCATTCATAATACGTTACTGTGAAAAATCATAACCTTAATTAATTACAATTATTAATATTGAAATGACGAAAAAAATGAGGACTCTTTGGAGAGACTTGTCGTGCAGGGCCATGTTAAAGGGAAGCGCTCACGTGGTCGCTCACCAACACGCTGGACGACCTCATTAGTAGGGCCACACAGTCTACTTTAGTGCAGTGTGCTCGCAATACAGGTGACCGCGAATATCATACGTCAAGCAGCAGCCCTTGGAAGAAATGACGCTGTAGGATGGGCTCCCCAGTGTGCCATCACCTTAACCACGACCACTCTGTCAAGAGTGTCCGACTAAGAAGAAGACGAACACAAAGACACCCAACCTCAAAACAGTTATACCAGACTAAAAATTAGGCCTGTAACACAGGGCATATTGAGAACGACAATGTTTCAAACTGCTGACTGTTTATTTTTTTGCTATCATATTTTCTGTTATAATTTTTATATTAAAATACGATAAATATTTAACGCTGACTAAGATGTGTTATATTAGAACAACGATAGCCTACAGAAAGGTCAAGAAGGAATCAAACTATGTATTGCTGACATTGAGGTATACAACTGATTAAATGTAACTTTAATGTGCTCTCATGCATTTAGTAATTTATTGGTATTTATTTGGGTCACTTAGCAATAATTTTAACATAACAATGTAAGCTACAACAGTTATATAGCGAAATTTATCAAGTTTCTAGCAGATTTTTAGAATAGAAACACGTCATACACATGTATGATATTTTTATGTTAGATATGAGCATGAGGTTCACTTGATGGTTGCTTTAACCTCAACCACAGAATATCAGTCAACGATGCACCGAAAGGTTGTCGACCTTTTTTTTATTTCGAATATTCGGATAACCATAGGCTGAAAACGAAATAGTAATATAAATAGTGAATTATTACTTTTCGAAGAGAATGGAAAATAGTGTATCAGAGATCATTTGGTTATTAGCCTACTGAAACTGTATTTCAAGTGGAATTATATAGTTTATATAATATATTATATTAAAATTATTTTATCATACACCCCGTTTCTATTAGCATTAAATATGAAATATTTAAATATTTGTTATATTATATTTGATAGTATTGGACAGCTATTATCTCGCTCCAAACGAGCCACATCACACATAATATAATGTTTCTATTTTAGTTCTAGTTATTTTAATTTTAAAAAAAGCAGTTAATTCATATATTTTTATAATATACGTGTGTATTAATACTTAGTCTGCTAATACCGTAACATGTAATTGAGTCGTTAGGAAAAGCATGTGACCGTTTGAGTAGGTTGCCGACATCATAAATGCTCATTGTCCTACTACAATACAGTAGGTAGGTACTCCAGTAGATAAATTACTAATATTTTGTACAAAACTAAAACCGAGACAAAATATGTTACCATCTCCGCCAACTTTACGTACAAAGGTCAACAGTCCGAAAATCTATACATATAATAAAAGAGTAGGATCGAAATTACGCTTCACTAAATATTTTTACCAGAAATTAAGAGGGGTGATAAAAGAAGGGTAGCAGAATGCATAAATGCAATTTTTAAGATTCTTGTCTGTCTGTCTGTCTGTCCGTCTGTCTGTCTGTCTGTCTGTCTGTTTGTTCACGCTAATCTCCGAAGATACTGAACCGATTATCGTGCAATTTACACAAATATATTAAGGAAAGCCCGGGGCAACATATAGGCTTTGTTTTATCGAAATCGGTTATCGGAAAGAAAAGTTATCATCATTTAAATATTATTTTAAAGGCACCATATCACCAAATTTCAATGCAAACTGACTCGCGTTGAACTTTTTCGAATTGTCAGATGTCAATCACAGTCTGATATGTAAATGAAATAGTTTGATTATTTCGCCATTTCCAATATATGTACTCGTAGAATAGTGGATAGTGGATATGCAGTCCCATAGCGTAGCTTCTGATGCGAGTTCGAATCTGAAGTTGAAATGAAAGATTTTTTTTTTGTATTTCTTTATTTATTTTTTGAAAGAACTATATTATAACAAAAATAGAAAATGTATTATTTAAATATTATATGAAAAAGTATTTCTTATGAGATCATTTATTTCACATTTTCATCAATCCTTTCTCTTAAACAGAATTACGATTATTCGACATTGCTTTTTTGCTTCCGTATCTTAGAGGTTTCCGCATTTAGCACCGGAAACCCGGGCAGGAATCCCGGGAATTTAAAAAAAATGTCCGAAAATGAAAATGACCAATTAAATGAACGCACGCATCTATTTAAGACAGAAAATGCATTGAATCCAATCTTCGATTGAACTCTGATAAGTAGAAAAAAGACACATATCTGGATTTTGGTCACGTAAAATTTAATTAATATGAATCTCCCTAAAGTTTCTTTAAAGTCAGGTTAATTATTTCAACTATTGAATTTCAAATCATCCTTCGAACCTCAATCTCAACCACCATTAAACATGTCTATAACATGATGCAAAAGCAACCGTCAATGACTAATTTGATAGCTCTTTCCCAAAAGAAATCACCAAGTACAGAGGGTGGAGGAGGATATGTCATTTGAAGAAAGCTTGCTCAAAAGCTCAGCTTAAAGTGAACCCCACGCGAACGAAGTCGCGGGCATCAGCTAGTGGTTATATATATAATTAAATTATATGAATACCTATATCATATACCTACCTTCCACAGTAACCAACGAAATTAGTGCTTTACGTTTTTTTAAAAAGTTTTCATTTTAACACCAGCAATGAACCCTACGCTTATTTGAAAATGTATCATAGTACAAAATATCAGTATGAGTTATAAAGAAAAAAATATCTTAAATAATTTTAAATAAAATATACAAGTTTTTCTTACATATTATTATCATACCTATGTATATTGAAAAGTAGAAGGTGGCAATATAATACGGGTAATACCTTATACATATATACGTACATATGAATATTAATATAAAATTATACTTTAAAAATTATCTTAGACGTTATCGGTGGCTAGTACTATTTATCTCATCTTTATCCAAACCAACTCAGTTAACAAACAACAAAAACATTTTAACCCAATTTTATGATGTTAATAATATATTGAATAAATCGCGGTATAATACATTAAAATATTTTTTTATTTATATGTATTGTATGTATAGTTATAGTCACATTAGCAAACGACAGTATTTAGTCAATTAAAACCTTTACTTTATTTTTTTTTATTTTAAATATCGACAGACGAATGAGATATTAACTGGTATTTGCTGGTATTAACCTGATACAAAAGTCTGACAACCTATTTGATCTTGACCTTTGTATTTGAAATACATCGTGACAGGAGATTTATATATATTAAGATTATCCAATGATACTCTCCTTGCAAAATTGATAGATATGAAATACGTAAAATTATATTGAAAAATATATGCTTCCACAACAAAGTATGATCAATTGATTATAGCTATACGTCTACTAGTAGTATGGCCAAGTGACCCAAAATGAGTCTTGGCCTCCGACAATACCTTCCATCCTGAGGGAACAACTTGCGAGAAAGTTAACGTATTGACCATCTGTCATTTCTATGCAATTTGACAGATTGACGATGTATGGAGAAACGAGCTAAAAGGCTCATTACTGACGAATGCCTTATTTCAGCAAAATTTCAGAGACTCGATCAGATCGATTGCTAGATTATCTGTATTTTATAGAGTATATTTTGAATGCGCTGAAGAGCTGCACAACCTAATACCAGCATCGCCCTTCCACCACCGTTCCACCTGGCGCCGGTTGGGTTTCCTAAGAATGGAAACCGTTGTCGTTGTCGAAATTTCGCAGAACGAAACGTTTCTCCACCTCCTTCATCATGAAAATTTGTAAGGACTGGAATTCACTGCCGGAGTCAATATTTCCACCAACATACAATCTGAGTCTTTTCAAGACGAATGTGAATCATTGTTCTTTCATTTTTGTACGTAAATAAATTTAAAAAAAGGTTGACGATACAAATACTCTCTCGTAAGTCGTTCGTGCTAGGCCCTCAAATATTTCGTGCGCCATCACCCTCCAGTTGACAACATAGAGGTAGCGTAAATCCAAATCTCAAAGGATTTGGATTGATTGATGGATAGGATTGGAGCCATAGCTCTAGCGGTATCTAGTGCCGGCTGACCGGTCGACGAACATTTAGCCTTTTCAAATACGCTTGCTTTACTGCTTGAATAGGAAAGGCAATATATAATTAAAATACAAACATATAAAGAACTGTCATTCAATATGCGACCGTGTTACTTAGTTGTAATCTCTTCTAGTCACCACTATATAATCGCTAAAGCTATTCCGATCTATAGAAAATTACAGTTATCTACTTCACATCTTTACAAACATTGACGTAATCAATATCGTGACCGTCACATACAAAGTACAAAGAATTTTACCATCTCGTTTTTGTAATTCATCGCTTTATCTATTGTTCTTTTCACGGAATCAATAAGTATTGTATAATGGAACTAAGCATATAATACACATTTAAATGTTAATGCCTCAGTGGCAAACAAAACCTAAGTATTTAGCATAATAAAGTGCTCAATATATCCATTATCCATATCACAACCGAGACATTTGTATTGTCGGTTTCGAGACCAAAACAATATTCATAACTTAGCAATTCTCAAAGCTTACATTTGCATTAATAAATTAATTTTAAACTGCATTCTGCACATTATCTAAATAAATTTCTTATTAAAATACTGATAAGATTATTATTCAAGATATAAATAATATAAAATGTCACTGTGACCACCACGTCTTTATTACTATGATTATAACGTATGCGTAGAATAAAGTCGGATGTGATTTATGATACCAAATAGCTTTTTTGTATTTGAAAGGCTAATTGACCAATATAATTTATTAGTAAAATCAAAATTATAAAAACTTATCATGAAGTTAATTTCTCCAAAGAATAAGGTCAAGTGTAAAGTATACCGTCATACAGAAGCAACTTTGTTCTACGGACACGTCGATTAAGCCAATAGTAAAGTCAAATAAATTTCCTAGTTATTTATTCATTACATGAATGGAAAAATAGTCTTATACTTACATTAACTAAGCTCACTCCCAAACAGACCATCCACGCCCAACCGCCATCCGGCGCAACCTTCCTTGTCGCTGGATGCACCTTCTTTTCAAATCCTTTACTCTTCTCTACTGTCATGTTGCGTGTTGTCACCTACGAACCTGTAAAATATAAACCATAGTAATAAAGTGGTTTAATTAAATCGAAATTCAACTCCTTAAAATTATTATAATAGATCATTCAACATCGCATGGTAAACATAAGTGCTGGATATACATAGTTCTGACCAATGAGCTTAAACCGACAGTCCCTCGTTGCGTAACCGAGAATGACGGTAAGGATACGAATCACGATATATAATCATATTGCTTTAGAAAATAATTGAGAACGAAAATAGTAATATTGGTATTGAAAATATAAGACAACTGTCATCTTTCAGTCTCCCGCGACCACGGTTGCTGAAAAGCATCCGAAACGTCGGGATAAATAATTTAAATAATAAATCGCGTTTTAATCCGGTATACAGTATTTTATTTAAACGAAAATAGTATTTAAAGGTTTTAAAATAAGACTTCAAATAACATTCTAACGGCCGAATTCTCGAACGCTAATCAACATTGAGGTGTACTTAAAAGTACATCTAATCCTTTCATTACGAATGTAAAATGAAAGACAGAAACATTTTAAGAAGTCCTCAAGTTTTGATTATAGTTTCAGTATTCCGCGGTAAGTGATCTTAATGTAGTGTTATGTTAGATATCGACAGATTAGCGAGAGGCTTACTTGATGGAAGAGGATACCTCAGCCATAAGACGAGTCAATGATGTCGCCAATGTTTTATTTCGGAAATTCCATAGAAGGAAACCAATACGCGCAACATCCAACATGGAGGTTCGTTACTTAGTCGGAATTTAGATATTCCTCCCACCCGTTGAAGCCCAAAGTGACGTGGGAAAAGCATAATGTTTACATAAAATTATAAAAATATCGTCCTGTTGGGATTTGAACCCGTGACCCAGCCAACGTGGGTACTTCGTGTGTTTTTGTGTATCTAATGATATTAATATTTGTCTATAAGTAATCGCTAAAATGAATCAATTCCATTACTCGTTAGTCAGCTTTGACGTCGGCAAATGTGTTATCAGCATTTATATCGCATAGCTTGTTTTGATTTGCAGTCAGTCGGCACGCTTCAAGCATACGATTTTAAAGCCGGCATTGGGTAGACACGAGGGGGACTGAAGAGAATCACGCTAGTACCACGTGGCCTCATTGGGACAAGCCGGCACCACGTGCGTTTACATTCGCGAGGTCATTTCGAATCGAAAAGCGGAATCACATATCTATTCAGCTGAATGCTTGTTATTTCATTCCGAGAGCAATGACATCGTTTTTGTAGGGCTTTTTGTTGACTTCGTTTTTTTAGTTGGTATGTAAATATAAATAGCAACCGTGCAAAATTTATTTCATAAACTACTATTTAAAGAGATATCAAAAATTAAAAACTCCAATATAAAAAAAGAATTTAGCTGTGTTAGTGCAAGGCACAAACTGATAGATATAATAACTGTAGATGTTGATGTATAGAACCCATATAATTATTTATTTGTACTTTACAGTTTACAGATTTTGATACAGAAATACCTATATCACTTAAAAATAAAGTCAAACATGGAATTAGTTCGAGAATTATTTGTTTTTATTTTAATTTTTCTCTTTAAATTAAAGAGATCTCATTTTAATAACGAGTAAAATTGTTCAAGGGGCCGTCTTTATAAGTCGTAACAAAAACAACTTAACTCTTGCAAGCATTATTACTCATGGATTTTTTGGATAAAGGTCATTTAAAAATAGTAACCAATCCTTTGTTACTACTACCTACTAAAAGTCTGTTATTATTTCCTTATATAATCGAGATTTGTAATGCAGGACATTTGCAACGAAACATACTACCCGGCTCACGTAAACCATTATTTTGAAATCACTGCCATGATACACAATTCCCTGACCTCTTTCTTCAGCTCAAACTAAAAATACAAATGTGTTTCTATCTTATCAAATAATCATCACGTTTGATATTCTAATAATAACCCGTAGCAGAATGTGTGAAAATAAAGAGTCTTTATTTTCACACATTCAGCCGTGAAACATGATTTTAAAATGAGAATGGATGTCGTGTTTATAGAAAGTTAAGGGACATTATACGACGTCTAGACGGGAGCTTCATCCAATTGAACTTTTAAACAGTGGGACAAGACGTATTTATTTGTAAGTAGATGAACATTCCTTTGATTTTAATCTACTTCCAATAAAGGAGATTTTCAATTATCATAAGTTTTAGAGAAATATCAGAACAATAAAAAACTACAAGTTTGTATGGAATCTCTCTAATAAACAAATTCCTATTACCGAATTACCACGACATAATGTAAAATTTTCAGGTACATATTATATGTTTAAATAAAATACTGTATACTGGATTAAAACGCGATTTATTATTTATATTGTTTAAATTATTTCGCGGGGAGACAGCAGACCACGGTTGCTGAAAAGCATCCGAAACGTCGGGATAAATAATTTAAACAATATAAATAATAAATCGCGTTTTAATCCGGTATACAGTATTTTATTTAAATGTGTGATACTCGCGTTAATAAAAGACAATATTACATATTATATGTTTTACAGTTAATTATGTAATTAACTACTGTAAAAATCCAAAGAGATTGAAGTGTTTTTATCATCAATCATGACATAGTAACCTATATTTCTTAGATTTCTTTTGATTAACATTATCAAAACAACCGAACGACGAAAACGATTGGATTGTTATTTGTGCATTCTAGATAACTCTACAATGAAGTATTTCTTTTTTCCATCGTCGAAAATATACGAATATCGGAGGTCGACGGCCTTCGATGACGTCAGCTGCAAATGCAATGTAGGTACCCTATACCAAAATATACGTCTCAATACGGTGGCATAGTATAGATAACGTCTGTTACTTTACAAAGTTTTTAAGAATTTACAATAAAAAACTTAACATGTACATTATTCTATTTAATTCTGAAAATTGAACCTTTTATCTGGGGGCACGGCAGTGCCCCCGCCAAGTCGAGCAACAATAAATCTTTTTTTAAATCAATTTTTTATAGTTGAGGCAATCATGAATAGGGAATGCAATCTCGATCTCGCGAGATCTCGTTTTTGCGAGATCTCGGCCGTTTTTAGCGAGATTGATCTCGGACGAAAAAAGGGCGAGATCTCGCGAGATTAACGAGATTGCACTCAAGCATAAAAATTTCTTATTGGAAGAGCGGAAATGACACCAAAGGAGTTACGATCTGTCGGTTTCATTCGGTGCACGGGAGGCGGCGGCCTGAGGTAGCGATCGCGGGACGAGGTGTCTCTCAGATTCGTTTGTGCGTACGATTGGTCGAAAATTGAGCCGGCGTGGAGCATCATCAGCACGCATTTGCTTTGTTTGCTAATAGTTATTGCTAGCTAACGTGATTGAGCTTGATTGCATTCGAATATTTTTCGATATTTTTGGTTATTTATGCAAAAAAAAGTTTCTTATGTGATTTACGAATATTTTATAAAGACTATGAGAGTTTGTCAGAATTATGGAAATACTTGATTGAGAGCGGAAAATAGATTGAGTGCTAAGTGCAAACTTCTTAAAATATATATAATTTTTTTCCTAATTTATTCAAATATTGTGATTATTTGCAAAAAAACACACAAAACTGCCAACTGAGATTGTTATTCATAATCTCGCGGGATCTCGCTTGAGCCCCAATTGCATTCCCTAATCATGAACGATATGGCAAGATCTAATTTCGAAGAAGAATGACTATGGTAAAATCTCATTTACGATAAAGTGGAGTTGCTTTACCGTGGATTACGTAGATAATTTCCATCCAGGAGAACAGGTTTTTGGGATATTTTTGTTTTCGCGACACTTTTAATGCTTGGTTTTTCGGGATAACAAGTAGATTCATAGTTCTCTCTTATATCAATACTACCTCGTGCGTTTGAAATTATTATTATAATAATCTTTTAATAAATTGGAATGCTTACAAGTCACATCCTTAAAAACTGAACTAACAACGATGACAAAAACTTTACTAATAAATTTTATAAATAATACAAAAGCAAAAATTCCTTTGAGCTATCGCATTACTTTATGCAAATCTTCTGTAAGGATGCCACGATTTCTCATTATTAAAAAGTTAATTTTAATAATGAGTTACAAATAGATTGTCTCTAAATAAGGATATTTTTAAAGACTAATACTAATATGGCATATGAATATGGTTAAAAATATTAAATTTAATTATGTATAGAAAATATTAAAAAAATATTAAACAAGACATAATCGGCTATGTCGGATATACATTATACATGTCAGATGTCAAAAAAAGAGTACGACTCATTAATGATAGGAACTCCAAACATAGCTTCCATGGGACATTAATAAAATGTTGATGAAGATTCCAGCATTCAAGATCATTAAGTAGAAGTGTAGATTGGAATTTCGATAGTCCTCCGGCCTCCCATTGCAGTTTCGTGGTTTGATGTTTGAAGACGTTGAAAAAATACGATGCGAGTTTTTAGGCTCAAATCATGTCAAATTATTACGACCTACAGTTGCCTATTTTTGATGATAGCATTATGCTTTAGGTATACCTGCCGGCCTAGCATTACCGCCACGACAAATTTTCTCGACCCGTTTTCTCGTGTTTTTAATCGATTATCACTTTATGTCTTTCGGGTCTAACACTTACTCGACTTCTTATGTCAAAAATAGAGATATTTGTCGATCGAGATATTTTGTCTACGAATCCTAACATGACGCACCAAATGTTATGACTTTTGACACATTGATGTGATATATATTTGTCTTCGATGACGACGAGAAGTGTTTTGTCGTAGAAAATAAATAGTAGTTTTATTTGCGTTTATCCAGTAATTATTATAATTATATTATAACGCTATACAATGAGCGTGAATCGCGCAAAATACTAATTTGCAGGCTAAAGCGACCTCCACCACGTCTACCAGTCCATTTAAAGTTAAACTAGTTTGAAATTATTTGCAAACAAAAGTTAATTCCTACTGATACAAAAATATAAGTGTCAAATCTTTATTTAGATACAACAATATTCTTTAAAAATAGCAACACCTCTTTGTCGAGACGATTTGTCTTCTAGGAGAAAATTGTCGATCGTGGTGCATGTTAGGAAAAACGTCATATATCTCGTCATCGACAAATTTGTCTTCTCTCGTCCGCGAGATATCTCGTGGCGGTCATGCTAGGCCTTCAGCCGGGCTAGCATGACAAGCGCGACAAAATTTTGTCTACCGTTTTCTCGTGTTTCAATCGACTATCGCTTTATTTCTTTCGGGTCTAACATGACAATTACACTTAAAACTCGACTTTTAATATCAAAAATAGATACATTTGTCGATCGAGATATCTTTTCTATCAAAATTGTCGATGTCGAGATATAATATATTGAGATATTTAACATCTTAGTTTGTCTTCTCTCGCGCGAGATATATCTCGTGGCGGTCATGCTAGGCCGGCTGATCACAAACATTTACTCGTAGTTTAAATAACGGAATACTGGATTCAAAGGAAAGTACATTACCAGTTAAGGCAACTCAAATCGATAAATAATTAACTTTAATTGTCTTGATAAGTGTATGTTCATGTCACGTGTAATCCACTCTCAAATGTCGGTCAATGGGATCCTTGAGTGTCTTACCAAGGCAATCTAGAAATTCTTTTATTGTTAGCTTGAATCTTATTAAGAGAAAAAAAATATACCATTTTAAGGGTTAATTTCATATAAAACTGGTGAAAATATGATGAAAAATTGTAAAATATAGTTTTCTATTTGTATTTCAAAAATATCGATGAATGATCAATTATACCTATTATGTTTGATTAAAATTAATAAATGTATGCAACTTTTATAAAATTAATAAAAGCATGAAAGTACCTACCAAATTTTTCATTTCATCTCATTCAATTGTATCTACTATATCTACTAAGATTATAAAAAAAATATATTTTTGTTTATTACGATTTAACTTAAAACTCGACTTTAACGAAAAATCGACCTATTTAAAAAAATATTTGTGTATAGTAATTGTATTTTAGTAATTGTATTTGTATTTTAGTAACACATACATATATTATACGAGATAGTGTCGTAAAATAATTATATCGAGTATTAAGTTTCTATAGTTATTTATTTTTTAAAACTGTTAAACTGTATAAAAATCATTCTTCATATTATTCTATGCAAATCGAAAAGAAATCCAATAAAAAATAACAGAAATAAATGTGACCCTTCTATAGAAGTGAACTGGACTGGACAGTAAGAAACATAATTTGATTTTATGTGTCAGTATTTGCCCGTACTAAAACATCACGAATGTTCCGTTGTATTCCGAGAACAAATCTAGGACTTACTGCTCGCTAAGTTTCTCCAGTAAAACATAATATCTAGAATTCCTCATACGGCACATCTCAAGCCTTATCGAGGGCAGTACTTGAGTAACCATCTTTAAGTATTATCATATCATTATCACCCTTAAACTTACGCAACCCACCCACGCACGAACAACTTTAGCGAGAAAATATTCATATTTATTATCAGTTTGTCATTTGTTTTTTTATTTTTTTATTTTAACTGATTTCTTATTTAACTGACAGTTGCTTCTAACTTGGGCCACAGAGCCTATACTAATTAATTATAACGATTTTGGAATATAATTAAGTATATTAAATAAGCTGTAATTAATTACTCGAAAAAAAAACGACTAATATACTCGAGGTATATTAGGCGATTTGCCCCGGAGGTTGAAATAGTTTTAATACTAATAACTAAACGTTGATATCACGTAAACATTTTTAATACAATATTGAATCACTTCAGCCAGGTACTTTATTAAGAAGGTAAAATTGTGTAATCTCAACAAAAGGTTTTCATTTATGTGGGCGACGATGACGTCACAGACTTGTTTCTTCAGTTGATTCCAGCGATCATAAAGAACAAAGAAACAAATAAAATATTTAAACAATAAATTTATGATGCTGTTTAAAAGATTATTTGATATATTTCGTAATTTAACTCTAAAATCTTGTACGTAACATATCCTTTTTTTTGTCCATATACGAAATCTATAGAAATCAGAGCCCTCCCACGAATGACTCGCTAGAAAGTATTTATCGTCAAACTGTCAGTTGCATGAGAAATTATTTCAAACTCCATACAAATAATGACAATACGATACGAATTCATGCTAGGCAGTCAGTTCAGTAGTTCTATAGATTGCCCCCTGTATACATACAAACAATTTGATTTGAACTAAAAGGTAATATAATATCATATCAACTGTCACTACGTCTCTATCATTAGCGATTGTGTATAGCATAAGAGGGCTCTGGTTTGAAACCTAGTTGTTCTAAGAGAAAACAGAAGACATACCTAATTGCTGTAAATAAAAACAGAGAAAAGACACAGAAATGTATTGGCCCATGCTCCATTAATTATGGGACTGCATTCCAGAATCCAGATAGGCACAAACAGCTGATCTTTAGTTAAACATTCGAAAGTATACGTAAATAAATATGTGATAATAATTGAAGTTTTTTAATTTAAATTAATATAAATTGCGATCCTAAGATGATTTTCTTTTTAAATAAACCTTCTTTTATACAATATACATAAATTCAGATTGTCTGAAGGTTTTAATTTAACTAAAAAATACTTTTTTTAATTAAATTAAATAAAATATAAAAAATTAATAAAAAATATTCAAAAAATATATATCTATAAACAAATAATATTGTGATAACTACTTGTTTCATAGTCCAAAAATATAAAACATGTAACTAACAACCCACTAGCCAGTGCTAGTGTTATTTTTACATCACACAATGCTGCACATTCATACCAAATAGGTAAATTTATTCAATGTTACTCAACAATTAATGTAAAAAGGAAACACTCATTAACATTGTATTTAACAACCAATTAGGACATTGCAAGTCGTTGTTTGAAAATTATAAATAAAAAATACTCCAAAAAGCTTTATAATAAACTCAAAATCTATACTTATATTATAAAGAGGAATGATTTGTTTTTTTGCTATGATTTGAATCAAAACTATTCCACCAATTTTAAAAATTCTTTGCGTATTGCACCCGTGCAAAGAAGAGTGTAATGTTTGAGTGAGATTTAGGGGAGTAAAAGGGACATATTTAGCACTTTTAATATATTATACCAGTTTATATTTTAAAAGTGTCAAATTATGTATGGCAATCTGGGATAGATGGAAAGAATTATCATTTAAGGGTTATCAATAATTGTAATTGTTCTCACTTTCAACCTACTATCAGCCTAGGTAACGTTTTTCCTAAAAAAAATATTATTTTAGAGAAAATAAAAAGTGTGATACTTATATAATGAATAGGTATTACTTTACTGTATTAAAAGCCTTAAAGATTGCTATATGGCTCTAAGGAAGGAAGTTTTAATTTGGAAACCCTATTTTAATTTACCACCCTTAAATTTAGTTAATACCTACATGATGTAAACTTTAGACAAAGTAATTAATTGTATTTTTTATTTAAACTACTTATTACTCAATACTTTTTTGCATTGAACACAAAGGTTGGTTTAAGAGAAAAACATCCACTCAATAACTATTACAAGATAATATTCTTAATAAATAACACTGCATAATAATGATTGAAAATCACAGTACAAACAAAAATATAATTACTTAATGTATTGTCAATGTTTTATAGACAGGAAATTTAAAATATTTAACAATAGTATAAAACTGTTTTTATAATAATTGAGGAATAATAATGTAATTAATTAATTGTAAGGGAATCTATGCCAAGGGCTAAATATTTAATAGATAATGGCAGTTTTCTACATAAATTTTCTTTACTTAAGTAGGTAACGATCGTTATTCTATATATTGTAAATAAGATAAAAATTAAAGTACTTACCAAGTAAAAGTTATGTCCCATAAATGCAGTTACGAAATATTCTTAGTTCGCCAAAAACGCCGTTAGCATTTTTTTTACACTTTCACAGAAATAAATGTTTAAACTTAATAATACTGCTCTAGAAACTATTTAACAACAGCAACTAAGTCTTAAGATATGGATTAAACAAACTTGAAATTATAGCGATTAAAATAATAAAAGAACAATATTCAAAACTTAGGACACACACAACACTGGCCACTGTTTTCTTTCTTTATTTCTCTCTCATAAATATTTTTCATCATCCTTGTTGCACATTTCTTCGAATCTTGGAAATACGAAATGATTAGTGACATGACACTGACACTTGACAGTGGCAATTGAGTATTAGAGATGCTGTATAGTTTGACAACTGACAACGATTCAATATTAAATTATTTAATCGATATTTCTTCTTTTTTCTATCGATTAAAAAAGGATGAAATAGCCATGCGTAGGGACTTAAGATTTGAAGAAGCTTTTACTCAAAGTAACTCAGATATACATTGATAAAATACTTCAATCAACATAGAAAAGTTGAAGTTAAATATACATATTTTCGAAACCCATATCCAGCAGAATTTAAATTTATTGTTGCTCATCAATCTAGAGCATAAAATCATTGTCAATCATTGTCTCTAATGTTATAAAATTTTAAAAACAGTGTTCGTTCATTACTTTTTGATGTGTTCGATTAATTGTTCGACCAAAAGGCGAAAAATCATTTCATCACTAGATGGCGTCAGCCTTAATAGTTCCGACTAGTTTAGAATTTAGATTCTACTAGGTCAATGTATGTATATTATACTAGCTGATACCCTAATGGCCATTGGTTAATTACCGTGAACTTACATCTCCAAATTCATAAGTTTTAGATGTTAAGGTTAAGCTACCTTTTTAAGGCACAACAAGAATAGAATATCTGCAGTATCAGATATTTAGCGCCTTTCAAATTAGATCATACTTTGTAGTGAAAGCACACTATTGCTTGCTAACTAAATACCGTTTTATTGAAAATATATAAGATTTTTTATAATCGTACGAGTAGTTTTTGTGTTAAATCGTAACAAAGAAAATAATATTTCCTCTTTATAATATTATTGTAGAATTCTTTAAAATAAAATTAATTTATTCATTTTTCACTAAACACGAAATAAATCCAGTTGGATAATAATTATAAAATAATAATAACCATAGCCTTACTACCATTAGTACTTAAAAGCATCAAATACCATCGCCATACCTACAATCTTCTTTATTATTATATAATATTCCAGTAGGAATTCTCATTAACTTTACTGCTATTTTATCTTTTTTTATGTATAAAAAATATACAGAATTTTTTTTTTTTAATTATTTTAAAAATACACATTTTTACACATTATGATATAAGTACTACCTACTTTAGTACATACGTAGCTTTATTGTAGACAATTAAACTAATACAAGCCGTAAAACGTTTGATATAAGTCCGCACCGAGATACTTATTATAATACGATATATGTCTTCGAGGTTATAAGTACCTATTGGACGTTATAAATGATTATAATCTTTGTCTCTGTTGTATTGTAAAGTTCCACACAACATTTAGTACTTTAGGAATATAATCACGCGCTAGTTACGTTATTTTTTATTCGTATTAGTGTGCTCTGTTTTACCGCTTCGAATATTTTATTTTGTTCTTATTCCTGATTAAATATAATAAATTTCATCTACTTATGTATAATAGTGCAAAATAAAAGTGTAAATAAATAAGCCGAAAAAAAAACCGTGAATAGAGTCTTGAATTAAGGTTAGTGTTATCTTAGGATATATTGATAATAATTAAGTTCCACTTTAATATTGTATATATATTATTAATACAATTGTAATAATTATTAGTACCTATAAAGAAAATTATTGTGATAATTCGCGATGTAAGAGTCAGATGGACGTACGTATCTACATTTTCTCAATTTCACAGGAGCCTTAGAAAAACCACCACTTAAAATTTTACCAGCTTTTTAATACAGATAGTATACAAATGACGAATAAAAAATGTATATCGGTATATTGACATAATATTAAAGGTTTGAAAAAGTTAAGAATTATTTAGTTACGTATGAAGAAAAACTATTTTTGAGATTTTTGTAGATACGTTCATTTGGTTCTTATACCGCAAATTATCTTTGTATTTATCTTCCACAATCCGTATTAAATTATCCCATCTATATATATAAAAGAGATTTCCACCTATATAGTCATTCATCACGATATCTCTGGAACCATAAGGCGTAGCGACTTGAAATATGGTAGGAATATTCCTTTCGCCGAGTAGAGGTCAGCTAAGAACGGATTTTACGAAATTCAACCCACAAGGGGGGTTGCGGGGGCAATTGCTAGTAAGTGATAAAAGTCAAAGTACCTATGCTGAGTCAAATTTAGATATAATAATATATCAAGTGGAAGGCAGTTGATATAAGTGCAATTCTTGACTTGATAAGCTAGCCTATTTCATATGTAGCTCGAAATATGATAACTTCGTTGTAGGTAGGTACTATAAACATGGTAATGGTTCTGTAAAACACCTACCTTGCGCTCCGATGGGTCGCAGGTTCGAATCCTGCCGGGACGACATGTTAATAATTTTCTATAAATATGTCTTCTCCACGTCTGGTCACTTTGGGCATTAAACGAGTGGGAGGAATATCGAAATTCGGATCGGGTAACGAACAACCGTTCATAGATGGAAAAACCGTGAAGTGCAGTGAGTGCAAGTGTATTGAGCGTTTCGGTTTCAGTCTATGAATTTTCGAATGCTCGAAGAAAAAAGGAGGTCGACCGCGCAACATTGACTGATGTTTTGTTGCTGTTATCACCTACCATCAACTAACCTCATGCTCGTCTGTCGATATATATATATATATATATATATATATATATAAATGAATTGCTATTCGTTAGTCTCACTAAAACTCGAGAACGGCTGAACGGATTTATCTTATCTTAGTCTTGAAATGTTCGTGGAGGTCTAGGGAAGGTTTAAAAGGCGAGAAAAAATCGAATAATTTCCGGGAAAACCCTAAAAACAGCCCTTTTCTATTTCCCATACAAACGTTTTCTAGAGTCAATTTAATTATATAATTTCGAAGCCAAAATTGTGGCAGAACAACGTCTGCGGGGTCCACTAGTCTAACATAAAAAAATAGAATACGTATGTGGATTTGTAGTGAGACTGAATTATTAAACTTTAAAAGCAGCCCTCAAACTTTGAACCCATAATTAAATATATATCTAATATATATTATCGCCAATAATTGTAATGTAAGTACTTTTTAAAAGTTGTGATGCACAATAATTAAAATTAAATGAATTAAGTAATTTCCTTTTGTTTTCATAAGTGTAGTTCTAACGACTTTTATATATGCTTAAAAAATTAAATAGAGATAGTAGCAATGTACATATATACATACCTACTTACTTGAAACTAAGATAAAAAAGCTCCAGTATCATCGAATTTAGAGAAAGTTGAGTACCTAATTATTTGTATTACTAATAAATTTTTAATGTTCAAAGCTCACGCCTACAGCAGTGTATGGTGCACCTGATGCGTTTGTGTTATCTAATTTTTTTGTTGATTATTATTTTTGAAAAAATATTTTACGTAGTCCTCATTTCTCTAAAACCTTAAATTTAAACACAGCATTGATGAGTACCTAGCGTTATAGTAAAAAAAATATATTTATAAATGCAAATCTTAAACCGTAGACATACTACAAAACAGATTAACTAAAGCATATCTGCATTTTGGGCTTAATAGTTATCAATTGTTTATTATCAATGTGCTATAAAGCTAAATGATAATATTATGTCTTTATAAATTTGATAACATATGGTCTAGTAGATGCATGGTAAGACGCGTGCCCGTCCCTGATAACACCAATTATAAATATATTCCTAAGAACAACATCTAAATTAATGTTTTAAAACGTTAGACCGATTTATCTCAAATGACTGTTTGATTAAAAGTGATTCGTGCAACATAAAACATCATTTAAATTCATAACTTAGTACATGACTGTTGTGGCTGCGCGGCATATTTTTGCTTTATCAATCGATAATATTTTTTTATTATACTGTGCTTGGAAACGTTTCAGAATGACGAAAACGAAAACATTAAAGACGAAATTATTGAAAGAGAATGACTTTATACCTCCTGATGGCGGATGGGGGTGGATGATAATATTTGCAGCAGGATTTTCTAATGTAAGTTTTTTTTCTAGATATTTTTATAGTATTTGAATAAATAATGCCAAATTCGCAAAACTTATTGCTATGCCTCTACTATCTACAGATAGCATGTCTCTACTATTGGTTACAGGGAAATAAACATTTTTATTTTCTTTGAGAGTATGCTTCACGCTCGTTATAATAATGATGACTAATACTTCATGTAACAATGATTACTCACCAAACGGTGATGCATTTTCTTTATTGGAATTTTGAAATCGAGTAAATTACTCGCGTCTTTGTTATGACTTCTTTGACTTGAAAAGACAGCATTTTAACTATCACTAATGAAGTATTTCCTTATTGATTAATATTTAGACTTTAAACTCATCGTAATTGGATGGTAGTACATACTCGTATTGGCCATAACCTTCCTGTAGATCAGGCCAACTAATTCGAGAAACTAGACTACACACGCTGCTTAAAAAATATTTTATTCTACACACATGAGATAACAAGTATTTAGTATACCTATCACATAATTTCCTCATTACATTTTTATAGACGGTATCTTCGCGCTAGATCAGCCATGTTTATGAATGTCTATTTAAACGAATTGTTACATGATTTATACAATCGAAATGCTATCAAGATTTCAATCTAAAAACGAATGTTAAGAATTGGTTGAAAGAACATTATTGATTGAAGTCATTTACTGAGTATTTGTCCACCGAGTTTGGTACAAACTTATTTACCGAAATCGAACATAGAAAATTACAGTAGGTACTATAATATGTATAAACCAGTGGCGGAACCACCAAAAGCCCGGCATGCCCTATTAATACAACCATAAATAGAAAAATAATAATGCTCTTAAGGTGTATGAACTTCATACGATATAATTTCGTTTACACCGGTTAACCGGCAAACCGGGCTTTTGGGACCACCCCGCCACTGGTAAAAACCTATTATAGGATGTAGTTAGCTTAAGAAATGTATAAATTTTTCCAGTTATCAGCATTGCCGATTCTACAACAGTTTGGTCTGCTTTTTCGCGACAAGTTCGCGCGTCTTGGCATCAGTAGCGCGGAAACCACGACCATCATCAACATGAACTCCGCCCTGACGTCTTGCGTCGGTGCGTGACGCGCCGTAGACGGTAACTCTCATGTACAATAATGGCAAAAAAATATTGTAAGCCACAAAATGCTCTTTAATTAAATTCAGTTGTCCTTTTTTATTTTACGTTAATCAAACCATTGTTTCACCATCTTACTGATACTATTGTATAGAGTGGAGCACAATGATTTATGAAGACTTTTTCACTTTTTTAAAAAATTATAAAAAATCTTATAGACCCAAAACCTAAAAGAATGAGAAATTCATTTTTACTTACTAGGTACTTATCGTCACAAAGTGGGCTTTAAAAACTTATGTACTTAACAATTTAAGCTGCACTAAGATACATGTAGAACAAGTAATTTTTCTTTATTTGAATATTTAAATAGCACAAGGTTAAAAAAATATTAATTACACTCATTTAAAACTAAGCCTGCCGTCGAATATTTATCCTAAGGTATCTCCTTGACCTAGTGGTAGCGCGATAAGCGATAACGTTACAGCCGTACATAGGTTCGATACCCATTGGAGAGATCAAAAAATAGCTATATCAGTCTGGCTGAGCACAGAAAATCTTCTTGTCAAAACGATTGTTTGAATTGAGCGTACTTAAATCATCCCTGTACCCCTTCCGAAGTTATTTGAGTCAATTTTTTACATTTTATAGTCTCCTAATGTGTGTAATCAAGCCAGTGATTCACTCTTAATTTCATTTACTATACAATTATGTTCCAGGGTTAGCCAATGGTCCTGTCTTCAAAACTTTCAGCTACCGACAAGTATCGCTTACTGGTGCAATTGTGGTGTTCACAGCGCTTTTGTTGACCACCTTCTCCTACAACTTTACTACATACCTCATAAGCTTCTCAATATTATACGGTAAGAAAAATATTAAATATATTATGTTATATATAAAATAAGTAATACCTACCCTCAAACAATTACGATTAGCTGTGGTGCCCACTTTTGATAAAATGTCTGATTCATACCAGTAACAGGATTTTTTAATATACCTCCAATTAAATCAGGTGAAAAAGGTTTAAAAATAACTAGATCACCTTTATGTTTAATGGCAATACATCGTTATGTTACAACCAAATGGTGTCTGAATTAATTTAATAAAATATCTTTTGGTTTTACAGGTGCAGGATATGGCATAAGCAGTTCCGCAAACGCACTTGCCCTTAATACATATTGGAAAAATAGAAGGAGGTTAGCAACGGGGTTATCATGGACTACTACAGGGCTGGGGCCAATGCTATGGCCTCATATTATAACAGCATTGTTTGCCTGCTTTGGAGAGACAGGCGCTGTACTTGTATTAAGTGGATTTTCTTTACATGCAATTGCCTGTGCTTTACTCTTGCAACCAGTGGAATGGCACGCAAAAACTTCAAATTCTAACAAACAGGATGAAGAAAATCTATTGGCTCCAAATAAACCAACGGTTCAAGTGATTGGCGAAAACAAAACTGGCGAAAGTGGTTACTTTAGTCAAGTATCTAAAATTAAAAATCTCAGCGTGTTTTCGAGCCAATACCTATACAATGAAGATGATCCTCTAAATACTGGATATGAAATAACAGACCCTGGTGTACCTATGATGCTCCGTGCTAATGATGGTTATTTTAGCCAGTCCAGACAATCAAGAAGTAAATTGTCTTCTAGAGATACATCAGCTAAGGCATCACTTTTAAACTCAAAAAAGCCATCAATGTCAAATTTATTAGAAAATAGATCAAGAAAATCATCAACATTTTATTTGAACGAGTCTAAAAAGAACTCGTCTGCTAATTTAGGAGTTCTTAATCAAGAACCAAAAACTATTAATAAACCTAAACGTCAAACTTCTGTAGCAGTAAACATACAAATACCTGAATCTGAAATAGAAGACTGCCCTACTTTGAAAGCTCCCCAAGATCTTAAAGCTGATGAAAAAGCAGTTGTCGAAAATATTGATCCAGAAAAGGCAAAGTATATTGCAGATCGCGCTGAAAAACATTTTGCTGGAACAAAGAGCATTAAATCATTTAAAATGGATGGTCAGTACGGTGAGAACTACAGCAAGAATAACCATAGTAATATTTCATTTAAGAATCAGGAAGATATCGAAGAAAGAAAATACTTGAAAGACAACCACAGCAATCAATCCAACAAATCTAAAACAAGGCGAAAGTCTAATAACTTTAATTATGAAAGTGAAGTATTGAAACAAGCTTCTTTAAAACTGGAACAATATCTTAAAGACAAAGAAGAAGAAGACGAGACTGATAAATTTAAACTTTTAATTAACAAACAACTAGAAAACGGCAATGGAGAAAAGAAGATTGAACATGAAGAGGAAGAAATCGAAATTGATGAAAACCTAACATTCTGTCAAAAATTAACATTGTTTTTTGATTTAGATCTTTTAAAAGATTTTACATTCATAAATCTAATGTTGGGAATTACCTTAGCAAACTTCAATGAATTAAATTTTTCTATACTTACTCCTTTCATTCTCGGAGACTACGGGATGACAAAATCGCAGATTGCGTTCTTCATGTCTCTTCTTGCTGGAATTGATATTTGCGTTAGATTTTGTGTGCCCTTTGTTGCGGGCAAAATCGGTTGGGACAACAATTCATTTTTCTTATTTGGAGTTATGTCTATGGCCATGGGAAGAGTTGGTAATTATTTTTACTTTTACTAATACTACAAAGATTAATTTAATTCTTTATTTCTCTTAATAATGAAAAATTATTTTTCAGTATTGGCTTATTGTCAAGATTACAAAGTAGTTCTTTTGGTGGCAGTCATCATTGGTTTTGGAAAAGGGTTACGAACAGTATTCATGGCTCTTGTGATACCAACTCATGTGCCGCTACATAAGCTGCCTGGTGCCACTGGAATACAATTACTGACCGCTGGAATCGTTTACCTTACTTTGGGACCTGTTGTCGGTGAGACCTTAACGTCATATTTTTGCTATGCTCATTTATTCAGGCGTTTAATTGTTTAAAATTCGATCTATTTTCATTCTGAATGCTCGAAGTAAAAAGTTAGTCGACGGCGCACCATTGCATGATGTTCCGTGGCTGAGTTATTTCATACCAAAAGTGAACCTCATGCTCTTCTGTCGATATCTAAAATAAAAAAAAAAATAACAATAATATAAAGTAAGAATAAATTTTGTTTTTTTTATCGCAGGTTGGATCAAAGACAACACAACAACAGCAGTGACACTGCACTGTTTGAATATTTTCACTTGGCTCACTGCCATCTCTTGGGGCTTGGAAAAATACTTCACAATGCGCAAACATAGCTCAGTAGATACAGATTTTGTCAAATCGTGAAATCATGGAAAAATACAATTAATAATAATCATCATATGTTGCGCAGCGTTTTATTTGGGTTGTTTCGTCAAAGATTTTATGTTAATTCAATGGACGAGTCATATTGAATGCGACCTATTAACCAATAATGTTGATTACTGTCGACAGAAGCGGTATGGAGGTCATTTCACCGCCAGTGTCGGTTTAACACCCGTGACATGTGTTGTGATAATACTTCTCGATTATTTCCGATCATTAAATATTTGTTTACATATCATTAAAAACATAGTGTGATGCTGATTAAAGTTGCTATTAATATGGTCTTGGGATTTTGGTGCGTTTATAATAAGTGTATTTGAAGTGTTATTTTATAAACCGAATGTCGTTTTTTATTCAAAAACTAAAATTCTTTAGAAAATCTTACAAGCGCCTGATGGTTTTGAAGTGGTCACGTAAATAATGTTAGATAATGTTTATTTACGCATACTTGACGTACTTAAACTTTCCCATAGTATGTAATGTGCGAGTTTTATGAAAATGATAAAAAACAAGTCTAATTTATAATTTACTAGCTTCGCACGGGTGCAATGAAGATGAAAAATGATGCTGATAATGTAGCTTTCTATTGATCAAAGATCTATATTTTAAAGGGATTATATTTAAAATGGTGTATCATTCTCATAATCATTACGTAATGATAACAATATAATTATAATTATCAGCGTGGCCAGTTTATCACCGATAACCGACCTAATTGCTGTAATAATACTTACGAGTAGGTACAAAAGCATAATTCCCACTACTAAATAATTCGCTGCTCTGAATCTTACACATTTGAATTGTATTATTACTCAGAGCCTCTTGGAAAACAAAAACCGATTACATATCATAACCATCTCTTCAAAGGTGGCCATAATATTAAGGAAATTAGAATCCTAGATGATCACGATTAAAAGGACATAGATCTCTCAAACAAAATTTAACAGTTTAATAGCTACTTTTTCTTTTATTTTAAGAATTCGATAATTCCACCTTTTGATATACTCCTACATTACGGTTAAAGGCTAATTACGGTTGTACACAGGTACACTGTACATACATACATACTGACAGTACCTGTATTGAAGGTGAGCAAGTTAGTTTAGTTCTCATTGAAAAAGCTCGGGCTTCGATTTACGCCTGGGCTGATTTTTTTATGATTGCATATCGTCCAGAACCATCACTTCCAGATTGGATCGAACAAAAGTAATTTCCGTCTATGAGTCGTTTTAAAAAAACATAAATACATATGTCGACAGCGCATCATTATCATTTAATATCTTGGGCCAGTTTAACTATCATGTAATGATCGTTTGTGATATCTGTAGGTATCACATTAAAACAACTTGATGATGAATTTAAAACTAGCAAACCAATTCTATTTATCGTCATTTTGTGAGGAAATTTTCTAGTCATTTAGCTCGACCACTTTAATACAACTTAGTACCTACATGCAATAAATAAATTTACTATAATCAATTAACAAAATATATATACGCATATGAATAACAAGTCCTGTGATTTGTTAGTAAATTTTTACTACATAAAGGTCCTTGGCTTTTATCATTAAACATACTTCGAACCAGACTACGTCAATATACTCGTAGATAGTATTATTTACTTACATTTGTCTTTATTTTTCAATTTGGAACCACTTGAAACACAAACATTGCGCTATATCTGTTGTTCTATATTACTCCAATAATAAGAATCAAAATGATTTACAGATAATTACTGGTTTAAAAAATTGTAATATCTCAGTCCTGTGACTCTCATTTTATATTCACTTCTATTATTACTTAGCGTAGAAAATCTCCATACATGAAATGGGTGAATACTAGCACTCTATATTCCTGAATAATATATAAAGTTCTCAAATTATAGTTTTAAAACTGTATTGGGTGATATTCTTAATTCTGTTTTGTGAAATAAATATAACAATCAACATTCCAAAACGACTTTTCAGTTGGAGTTTACTGTTTACTCAAGCGAATAGTGTAGGTACGTAAATATACTTAAAAGTAAGAACTTCTCTTGATTGTTGATTTTACTATATTTATGATGATATGATGTTCTTATAATAAATTTAAAATAAATGTATAATAACACAAAAGCAATTATATTCGCTACTACTAAGCCGGTCTCAAGAATTATCTAGATGGCAGTTTTAGGTAGGTATGTGGAAAAATCTCCACAAACCATCTATAGAATTGCGTGAAGTATAATATCTGCATTGTATGTCATATAAAATAAACATATTTTTATTTTCATTTCCATAATAAGAATACTCATAATATTTCTATTATTTATCTCTAAAAACAAATTCATATTTCTATTAATTACACATTGACATAATATGATATTGCCTCCCCAGAAGTAAATAAAGGTGAATAGAAAACGTATATTCGTATTTATTATCATACATTTGAGAAACCTAAACTTTTACTGATTTATATAGACTTTATTTATTTTTGTTACCGTTCAATTTTCGATTCGATATTTAGATATTTGTCTGAAGAAAATACGCTTTAAAGCGGCTTTATCACCCAACAAATATTAATCAAATTTGGTGCAGAGAAATTCTAGGGAAGATATGAGTTTAAATTATATCCCGGAAAAAAAACATTTTTTCCATGCAAGTTAATGCCTTGGTAAACCCTAATTCTAGTCATAAAGTAAATACAAATAACGATAAAATAAGTAAAATCATTATACCTAGTATAGCTTAAATGATTTATCTATTAAATTTCAAGTCAATACAAAATATAGGAATTATTATTATTATTATTACAAAAAGAAGAAGCTCGAGGAATTTGGAAATTCCCACTCTTGTAACCGACTTTCTTTCCCATTGAATTAATTAAATTAATAAAACCTCCTCTGGAATCTAGTTTGAAAAATTGTAATCATGAAATTAATTCAATAAAGATTAGGTATATAATATAGTATCTCTCGGCCAATAAAACTTCACTTTTGATAATACACGACATTTAAGTCACTGTGATAACAAGTGTCGGAATGTCTAGTTTTGTACGGGTTACTCGCTACCGTTCTTAGTTTGAAGTGAGTGCTGTGTTATTTAGGACATTCGAGTCAATATACTGTTAAGTGGATCATCTCTGCTCTACTTGAGTAGGAAGTGCTTTCTGTTTATAATGAAAATTAAGTGGACAATAAGTTTAGTGTTATGAACTAAGAAATGTGACAAACCTACAAGGGTGCTTTCACAATGTCTCGAAATAAAGTTCCTCCTGATGGAGGATATGGCTGGGTCGTCACTTTTGCATATGCCCTGAATAATGTAAGTAACTACTATTAATAATAAATTTTAAAAATATTACAATTATACCACAGGGACGCTTGGCGTATCGACAATCAAGGTCCTTTACATCGTAAGGTATACCAATGTGAACAAATTAACGAATGATAAAATATTTATATCTTAATTTATTGATATTGTAATTGAAAGGTAAAAACCATTATGTTTCTTGCATCTTGTATTGGGTGTTATAATGTTATATGTATACTTTAAGCCGTAGTATGTAGAGTAAGTGAAAACGCTCGCTATGGACGCTGGAGGCTTTCAAGGTGGCGCTAAAGATCCAGAGAATATTTATAACTGAGTTGAGATAACACCCCTTGATACCACGCCTCTATTTTATCTCTGAACTTTTACCGCTCAACTAAAGGCTCACAATGAGACGCTATCGCCTGAGAAACTACGCTTTAACCAATGTTTGATTAACAATAGATTATTATTGCTTTGTCTTTGCCGATTAAATAGATAATTATAATTTGCCCAACATACCAAAATAAAATATAATGAACTGATTGAAAAGATGGAGTGATTGTGCGTATCTGAGAGGTGTAGCTGATGAGATGAAGGGTGAAAGAAATTAATGGATTAAAAAACATTGCGATAATCCCGGACTAGAGCAAGGAGATGAAGAAGAAGAAATTTCTCAGTAATTTATCATGTATTGATGATTGTTCAGAGTTGGACGCGATACTAAGCTGTTGCACTTTAACTGTATCAAAGATACTGTTTATGATTAAATTCTTTTAATTTATGTTTCTTTCATTTGTGTTCAATAAAGAGTACTTTTTTTTAAATATAGTAAACAATCAATTGCTCAATGTGTTTCGTACATTTATTTTCAGGTAGTTGTACTTCCCCTTATTGCAGGGTTTGGCCTTGTGTTTCAAGAAGCTTTCGCAGATACAGGATTATCAGCGACCCAAGGGACCCTTATAATAATTCTCAATCATGGAATTGGAATGCTCTTATCTTTCTTCGGAGGTCCGGTACTACGTCGATTTGGCTACAGAAAAGTTGCCGTGGTTGGAGCTATTCTTGTGTCACTTGGACTTATGCTGACGGCTGTTTCCTCTAGTTTTTGGTTATTTCTACTATCTTACAGTATTATTAACTGTAAGTATGGACTTTATGTTATTAAATCAATTTATTCCCATTTATTATTACAAATATCTTAGGTTTGTATTTATCATTTACAGCTATGGGAGTAGCAGCTGTAATGGCAGCATTTTCATTGGCAATAAACTCATTCTTCAGGGAGAAAAGGGGAAGAGCTATAGGCGTCGGAATGTCAATAACGGGGCTAGGAGCTATTTATATGCCCTTAGTTATGAGTGTACTTATGTACGCCTATGGATGGAGATATGCAGTTCTTATTTTAGGTGCAGTATGTCTGCACTCTCTTTTGGCAGCGTGTCTACTTAGACCAGCAAAATGGTACTTAAGAGATCCCCCTCAATTAGAAGAAGAGGAACCATTAAACAAGAACACAGATGTTGAACTTATTAATGGTAGTGTGATACCATCTAAAGAAATTGGTAAGATGACTTGAATAAACTCCTAAATAAAGAAATGAAATAAAAATATTATATACTTTAATTTTTTGTAAAATTTCAACAGGAATTTCGTCTTTACCAGAACTGGAACAACATAAAGAAATTGGAGATACCAATGGGATATCAACCAAAAATCTATCTCTTAATGCTCTAATAAATACAAATGGTCTACAAAATCGCAATGCTTCTTCGCAATCTGATATTAGTAAGAACACTTCTGATGAAGCGCACGTATCGGAACCAAGATACAAGTGGTGGGAATCTCAAGAAATTAATTTGGGGAGTTCTATTAACATATTTGGAGAATCAGATTTACGAAAGGAAAAAGATGATTTACATGAGACACTAGCAGAAAAGAAGACTTACTTACAAAGGTTTATAGACTTCTTCGATTTGACGTTATTAAGTGATCCGATATTCGTCAATATTTTGGTTGGGATGTCCCTTGCTGCCTGCGTTGAGACCAACTTTTCCCTTCTGCTTCCAATTATACTAAAAGATATGCTTCAGTTTGAAACATCTGAAATTGCAAAGATTATGGCAGTGATTGGATTTTCAGATACCCTATTTCGTTTACTATCTCCATTTATCGGAGAATGGTGTAACAAGCCTCCTCGGGTCATGTATATGATTAGCTTGTTGGTCATCATCTTTACAAGGACAAGTAAGTACCCGTTTCATTCTTATTCTTATAGAAGTAAGATGATTCACCAGTGGCATAGATGTTATCTATCACTACGAAACCTACTCTCGAATAAAGGAATTACAGGTAATGTGATCGTCCTGAAAAAAAACATTATTACAACCCCTGAAAGTTTTATTGACATAAAATAAATCCCTAGTAATATGATTTGAAATTCTATTGATGTGCCTGGGGAATTTTAGAATTTTTGACATTATTTCCATGTATTTTGATGATCTACATTCATATATCTTTTTAAACAATTAAATAAGTTAATTTTTATTTTTCCTTTACGACCATAGAGTAGTAATAAACCATAATCAAATAGCAACATAATTGTGATTGTATTTTAAGAGTATTAGCTGCTAAAATTGAAGGCCGATGTGTGATAAGATAAAACACTATCGCAGGAGAAAGGATAAAGTATATACGTAATCAGAGACAGGACAAATATTGAATATGTTGTGAAATCTACTGCCACTGCGTGTTTATTTGTAGGCGAAAGCATTTCATTTGAAAGAGTCTACGAGTACATTCACATTGACCGATAACGAGACTCACACGAAATAAATTATCGCCATCCTACGGACATGATAGCAGACAGCCAAACTCCGCCTCCTACATAGCTCTCTTAGCGCGGAATACAGAAACGATTATAATCATTTGAGGGCTTCTTAAAATGTTTCTGTCTTTCATTTTACCTTCGTAATGAAAGAATCAGAGATACTTTTAAGTACCTACACCTCAATGTTGATTAGCGTTCGAAAATTCGGCCGTTAGACTCGTATTCAAGGTGGTGGTGGTGTTTTTCAGAAATGTAAAATTTAAAGAAAAATATTTGTCAAGTGTTCAAAATGCATAGTTTCAAGTCTGAGTTACGTGCTGGAATACAGGCTTAAGATTTCGAGCGTATTTCTAGAAATTAAAATAAAACAGGTCGACAGTGCATCATTGATGATTGACGTCATGTTGCAACTACCAATGAAGTTTTACATATAAAAAAATATTACATCTGTATCACATACCTTATTATAGAAATTATAATGAACTAGATTTTCAATGATTTGTCCCGAGCTGAAAATTATATCCTTTATTATTTTACGGAACAGAAAGTCTATAGTAACTCTGCAGGCCTCGAAGTATATTCAAAAATCATATCGACGCGTATATTTTGCCTTCATTTGGGTCAATTTTCATACATATTTATACGTTATTATAATAATACTTATGTGGATTTAGTGACTGCTTTAATCGGTTTAATAGGTACTTAATAACAAAATGATGATAATGCACATAATTGTCATTTATATTTAATCACAACTGTGTTCGATATGCTCAAATTATTGCAAGTTTGAGATTGTAAAAATGAGAGGTTACTAACATGTTAAACCTTTGATTAATAATCAAAGTGTTAAACTCATACACTGAATGACAATCGTACCAAGTAATTGAGTTTAATTAAATTATAGGTAATATAAAGTACGTTAACATGATATTATCGTATGAACTGCTTGATCCTAGATATAAATTCAACTTCAATGTCCTATTTATCTATTTATATTGTACAAACTCTTTATTTAAAACCCTGTGCCTTCTGTCAACCAATATAACTTGTACCTTTAATAAAAGTGTTCCTCGCTTGCCAGTCTTTATATTATCTCGTCTCATTTATCCATTAATACCTTCGAGGGCCGAGCCATTTTTCCTCCAATATTATTACGAGAACATACGAATACTTATATGGAATAATAAATACGATGTTCTTTTGTAAAATGAGATGGCAGTAAAATTGCTTTGAGATATCGTTATACGACTCCAGCCGGCTTAGCATGACCGCCACGAGAGACGACAAACTAAGATATCTCGACATCGACAATTTTGATAGAAAAGATATCTCGATCGACAAATATATCTATTTTTGATATTAAAAGTCGAGTTTTAAGTGTAATTGTAATGTTAGACCCGGAAGAAATAAAAAGATAATCGATTAAAACACGAGAAAACGGTCGACAAAATTTTATCGCGGTTGTCATGCTAGGCCGGCTGCTCTATCTAGCTCTACTTACAAATCCAGTCTTAAATTGACTTAAAGGCTTGTGGCGAATAAAATATAACTATATATATATTGTAACTTGAAGCTAAAAAAGCCTAATGTAATGTTTTATTTGCATTTTCAGTAATGTTATTTACGACGTCATTCCTTGGAATGGTGTTTGTGGGGCTAGCGATTGGAATCACTAAGGGCGTTAGGACTGTATACATGAACATCATCATACCAAGCTATGTACCACTCGAACGATTGCCTTTCGCATCAGGAATACAAATGTTCTTCAATGGAATTGTCATCATCACTATTGGATCTTTATTAGGTAAGATGTGTCACAGTATTTGGAATGTCATATATACGGAACCGAGACGCGCAATAAGTCTCCTATACGTTACTAAGTTTTCCATTAATGTACGGTGGTTACCCAGTCGTGATAATTGAGCTAAATTAAAAGTTTTGACGGACTCGTTGGCGCGTTTGGTAGAACCTACCTTGCGCTCCGATGGGTCGCAGGTTCGAATCTCGACGGGACGACATGTTTATAATTTTCTATAAGTATGTCTTCTCGACGTCTGGTCACTTCGGGCATTAAACGGGTGAGAGGAATATCGAAATTCCGATCGGGTAACGAACCACCGTTCATAGATGAAATAACCGTGAAGTGCATGTTGCGCGTTTCGGTTTCAGTCTATGGATTTCCGAATGTTCGAAGTAAAAAGCAGGTCGACAGCGCATCATTGACTGATGTTCTGAGGCTGAGGTATCACCTACCATCAAGTGAACCTCATACTCGTCTGTCGATATCTAACATAAAAAAAGTTTAAGTTTTAACGGGCTCGTTTGTGTATTTGATAGAACACCTACCTTGCGCTCCGATGGGTCGCAGGTTCGAAACTCGACGGGACGACATGTTTATAATTTTCTATAAATATATCTTCACTTCGGGCATTAAACGGGTGGGAAAAATATTGAAATTCCGATTGGATAACTACTATCGTTACTATCTGGAATACTATCGTTCATAGACAGATAAAAATTAAATTATAAATAAAAAAGAGAGAATAGATATTTTGGATAAGTTTTAAGTAATTTTTTTTTAAATAATTTCAGGTCGGATACGTGACGTGTCGGGATCTTACAGGGCACCCATAGTAGTGCTTAATGTGGTAACATTTTTAACAGTTATTCTTTGGAGCGCAGAATTTTTGTACTTTAGATTCAAAAACAAAAACACAAATAAGTAACTCATTTTTGTATATATTGATTTAATACTTAAGTATCTGTATATAATTAAGTGTGATGTACAAAATTTAATATAAAATCAATAATTATTGTAGTAAAATGTTTTTAGATAATTGTTGTAGATAGGTACCCTTAATAATATATTTTTTTTAAATCTCTACAACTTATTGATAGTGTACTAGGTAAAATATTTACAAGTATAGTTGATATGTACATTATAAAAATATTAAAAGATAATCTTAAGTATAAAATAATATTAATTACATAATATCATGTTTGATTTCTATGAGATTTACATTTCCAAGAATAAATCACAAGTTACTTAATTTCATGGCTTGTATTTCTTAAAGTATAAACAGTAATCATGTTTCTACTAAACCTATTGCTTATTTTCAAGAAAGCATAATCAACCATAAGACTTCTTTATAAAATATATTTAAAATTACTTAAACGGCTTCATAAATACATAATGCCTGCAACTTAGAAACGAGCAAATACTTCGAATTTCAGAAAAATAAACCCGAAGCCTTTTCTCGTGCAATGCCAGTAAAATGTAAGTAAATTTAAAAATATATATGTATATATATATATAATAGAAGAAACGCAATGATAATATTAGTCAATATTACTAATCACGGGAATTGCACTAGAAAATATTAGTACTTGCATATTAATTTGTTATAATCACATAATTGTACTTTTACAAAACATGTCTATATAAAATAAATTTACCTTTGAATCATAAGTAGGTAAATTAAACGTATGGTCTAGACTGGAACATCCTAAACCATAAAAAGGTTATTATTTCTATAGCTTTGTATCAATATTTTATTTATGTTTTCATAAACATCTAATAAAGTTTTGTTGGAACACTGTTTTAGTCTATCACAGTTATTTGCATAGAATATAAGCTCAACTCAGAACTTCACGGAACTCAAAGTTTCTGTTTCACTGTTATCTATGCCTCAAACATAAGGTGCACAAAACAAGGACTCTCGAACTTTTCAGCTACGAGTCTCATCACTCGTTGGTTGTTCTTCGTCCTGAAATGAAAAAAATATATATTTATAATTTTCGGTAAACGATTTTTTCCAATTTTAAAAGAGCAAAACAAAACATGATTACCTCTTTTTCGTCATCTTTGGAACTGTCTTCAATAGACGAACTTCCAATATCAATACGACTTTCTAAGTTATTGACTGTAAAAAAAAAACAAATTTAATTATTGTCAAGAAACGATGATGAAGTAATGATATTATTAAACAAAAGATATCCTTACTGGTTTGATGCCATCCTTTAGAATAAATATCTGATTGCTCTCCTATAGAAGGACGGTTAGAAAATCTTGGTGACTTAAAAAGTAAATTATCAATAGTGTCAGCTTTTGAATCTACTTTAGTGTCAGATTCATACTCATTTGAAAAATTAGATTTTTCTCGCCATGGTTTTGATGTAACTACATACACCTTTTCTTTTGTTAATGGTGATATAGATGTTTGGATATGTCCCCAAGGCGGAGGAGTTGTCATTATTTTACGAAACTTAGACGCCGCTGCATATATGTGAAGTTTATCATGATCTTCATTCTTGCCACTTTGATGATTTACTTTTTTACGCTCAATAAAATTGTATTGCATAAACGGTGTTGGCAATTTACTGTTAGTTCTGTTTTGTCTTACTGAATACTGAATACTACTAGATCCTTCGTGATCATAAATATCATAATTATAATTGTCCGTGGGAGTGTTACTACTTGGACTTAATGTTGTGAAAAATTCATCGGGAATTTGTTTTGCATATTTTTCAACTGACCTAGTCCCTTCTGGCATTTTATAGTCTTTTGAATACTCTTGCTGCGTCCAGGCGTCTATTGTATGCTGTAACTTTATTATATCAAATGGAGGTTCTTTAACGTCATAAATGTCATTAGGTTGTGTATTCATGTGATCTGAATTATAATATTCTGTAATAACAGACATAGGTTGTTCAGTTGTAGGTATAGAACTTTCATAGGTTTCTGTTGTTGTATTATAAATACTCTTTTCAGTATTTGTTTGAACCTTTCTTGCTTGAAAATCCTTTTCTAAAGTAAACGGCCAGTCTTTGATATCATAATGATTACTGTTCTCTTGATCACTATTTGTATAAGGAACTATAATTTGTACAACTTTTGCTCTATTTATATTTTGTTGTTTTTTCGGCGGTGATATGTCTTGAGCAAAATATGTTCTACTCTCATCCCAAGCACTAGTGAGCGTTGACTCTTGCGGAGCTTCCGTTGTTGTAACTTCGTCATATATTTCATATTCATTTGTATTTCTGGGTGTAGATGAAATTATAAAATTTGCGAAATTCTTATGAGGAGCACTTGGTTTAAGATACAATAATGGAGAATCAATATCTTGTAAGTTATTTTCAGTACGATATTTATCAATATCTTCATCTTTTAAACCTCTTAAATCAGCGAAAATTGGCTTATGATTTGATGGAACACCAAACTGTTTTAACTCAGATGGTATACCGGTGTCATAAATGTCATTAGCGTAATCGATACCAGTACTTTCAAAACTAGCATCAGGTTGGGCATTCGCTGCTGAAACATGGTCTTCAGAGGCTTGTGGTGAAATATCACGGATATCATCTATAATAAAACTATTAGGGATATTCCTGTACGCTTTTGTCTGATTTTTTGTTTTGCTAGCATCGATATCTATTACAGGAGACTGAACTACAGTAGTTGGGTATTCTATAGAGTGTACGAATTCAGCAATGGGTATACTTTTAGCTATATTAACATTATTCAAATGTTGATCTATGACATTTAAACCTTTAATTTCATTAGTTGTATACTTTGGTGAAAATGGCCGAAAAGGTCGAGCATTAAAAATTGGTGGAAGTGGAGACACACTTAAATTTGGTAAAGCAACAGGCTGTAATGTATGTATATTTCTGCCTTTATTTAAACTAAATGGGGCTGGATTTGCTAAAGCTATAGAAATATTTGGATTTGTTGAAATGGGTTTACTGTCTGGTAAAACTTTAGTTTTAACTTTAAAGGACTCAGCGCCTGTAGCTGATACTGAATACGGAATTTCCAAGGCGTATGTATTGACTATAGGTTCACCATAAGAATTTTTGAATTGAGTTGGTTGTTCAATTTTTGGTAATTGCAATTCATTAGATGGATTAATTGTAGAAGAAAAGTCTAAATTATTATAATTTGGTAATCTGTTGTTTAATATTTGTGATTTATAATTTGAAAAACTTGGAGAATGAGTTGTAGATTGTGATACATATTTTGCAACACTAGATGACAATGAAGAACTAGATATACCTGGTGTATTAGGATAGTGATAAGAAGAAGAAGGGATATAAGAATTACTTGAAACATCATAAGAAGTAGTAACAAATGGATTTGTGCTAGAAAATGTATATGTACTTGAAGGAGTTTCATAAGGTATCGTTACAGTATGTGTTGGACTTGGCGGCCCATATGTTGAACTCATACTGACATAGTTATTATTATCTCCAAATGTTTGTTTTGGAACACCATATGTAGCATGACTTCCATCTGTTGAAAACTGAGATTGATCTGTTTGTTTGTTAAATCTTTGAGGTAAATTATGTATCGTATTATAACCGTTCGATGAGGCAATTGTATGTGGGGAACCATTCCCCTGCTTTATATTTTCACGATTATTTTTAGCTAAATCATATCTTATCACTGGTATCCATGGGGCGAAATTGCAAGGATTACAATCTTTTTTTAACGGTGGTATGCTGTAGCTGCTAATAGATGATCCACTATTTATATCATCTCCTGTTTGTTGAGAGGGAAATAGCCATTGTGATACTTTGTGGAAAATTGAAGGAGATGGAGTAGTTGTAAAGGGTTGCGGTTGGGGAACAAAATCGAAATTATACTGTCTATAGAATGGAGCTGGGAACTTAAAATCACCGTGCGCCGTTATGGGAGGACCTGGGGATTGTGGTGGTGGTGGTAGTTGATACTGGTAGCTGAAGTCTGTGTTCTGGTGCTGAGTACGTAAGGACCCTCCATGGAATGGCACAGGAAGAATTGGTAGCGGCGGTGGCGGCGGCGGCCTTAACAGCTCGCCAAACTGCGATGCTTCATTTCGATAGCTGTATGAGTCAATTATCGGTTCACATTTTACAATAACGGAAATGAGCAGAACCGATACCACCTGAAAAAGAATAGATAAATAAGAATCAAATAAAAATAGATGTATAATGCAATATTGGTAATTTTATTAACGAGGTAGAAATTGCGATAACCGTTCATTTTGTAATTAGTTAGAAAATTAGAGAAACACGCGCTGCATTGCGCTATTGTAACTACTTCCCACAAGTTATTCTTTGTACTTTTCTCTTTCCCATACAATACCGTCGATACATGCCAAAGGAATAACCTGCTTGTCACAACTTTATATTGATATAAAATTTTGAAGGCTTTACTTCTTAAGTAACAGAGAGATACCATTCATTTGTAAGAGAGTAAATTGATGGTAGGTGACACCTCAGCCACAGAACATCAGTCAATGATGCGCTGTCGACCTACTTTTTACTTCGAGCATTCGGAAATCCATAGACTGAAACCGAAACGCGCAATGTGCACTTACGATTTTTCCATCTATGAACGGTGGTTCGTTACCCGGTCGGAATTTTGATATTCCTCCCACCCGATCAATGCTTGAAGTTACCAGACGTGGGGAAAACATGCTTACAGGAAACTATAAACATGTGTTCCCGGTGGGATTCGAACCCACGACCCATCGATGCGCACGGCAGGTGTTCTACCGAAAGCGCCAACGTGCCCGTCAACATATTATAAGAATCATATTGTTCTTAAATGAATGTAAATGATACTATATGGATTATATTAATTATAATGACTAGTTTTATTCAGCGCATTGCGAGATTAACTGTAAAATATTGAGTCAAGAGATTACAAAACAAATCAGTTCAGTTCAACATAAAATAAGTATTTCTTTGTTTTTGGGAAGAATTAATCGATAAAATTTTACATTACATTTTCTAAATACAATACAGTATAATAAATACATGATTATCTGTTTGTGCGCTTAGGTTTTCTAAAATAGACTACGATTTTCATATTGTTTGAAGTTTGAATAATATACAAACTGTGTCCCAGAATATCAAATATATAAAATACTCTTTGAGACTCTTTGAGCATGGCCTACGCTGACGAACCATTAAATTATATATAGAATTAGCAAATGGATTCAAACGATATATCAATCCTCTAAAATTACCAATAATTATTATTTTGGGGTTTTAAAAATTGCTCAAAAATAAAGATCTCTTTTTTAAGTAAACCGGCCAAAATGTACGTGGTGCAACGATCAACTCTTTTCAAAAATAATTTTGAGAATATAGAAAGATCAAATGATGTAAATTAATTACTTAGAACTATAGAAAAAAAAATAATAATAATAAAACCTCGCTTTGGTTTAGTTTTGTATAGTGATACATATTTATATACCCACATAACACCTTATAAAACCTAATAACAGGCTAGTTCAAAACAATTGTACGAGTATGAATATAATAGTTATGTCTGTATCGACGTTAATCAATATTAAAGTAGTACTATTGAAGATAGTATAAGGATCTCCATGCCTAAAAAAAGTAAAATAAAATAAAATTGGAAACGCAAGTGCTGTCAGTAATTATAAGAAGTAATTGGTGTGTTTTCTAGAAACTTATTCATAAGTAAGCACTTAATAACCAATTCATATCTCGTATTGAGAACAAATTACAAAACTGTTGCCATTCGTTTGGGCACATCACTTGAATAAATACGTGTAAAAAGTGAAATGCTTCTCAATTTACTACTTAATAGTGGCGATCACGTATCGCTATTGAAGGATATTTGACCGTATACATAATATATGTATAATCAAAGTACACTATTGCGCTGCTATGAATATTATGTAAAATATTATATAAAATACTTGCAAAGTTGCATTCATTCCTCTTGATCTCAAACACCTGAACTGTTTTGGTTCTAACTTCTAAGTTTTTTTGATTCTTTGTGGTAATTATTATAGAAGTTTTTTTTACTAGCGTGAGTCCTTGTATATATCAGTATATTGTTGATCGAAGTTGTATATGGATAAAATTATATTTTGGATTAATTTAATAATTCTATCTCAATTACATATTAAAATATACAGACTACATGCCTGTGTTCTATTTATTATATCTGCTCGAAGTTAGGCTTGATAAAAAAAAATAAGCAGAGGTCAAAGGCAAAGATCATTGACCTTTACAGCGTAAGTTCGCACGCTTCTTCTATAACTTTTACTTAATTACACCACAAAACGCGATCCTACTATGTCACGAGATTATATTCTCACTCGAAAGTGAAAACTAGGGTAACGATTTTTCGTTGGAGAACAATGAAAATAATAAATCAAAAAGTTTGGGTGCTGCATACCTATAGGCCTTCTCGTTTCAAGAATTTTATTTTTAAAATATATTAGGTACCTATTATAATACTTCATACTTTGTATAATCAAGTATTATTTTGATACTTTATTAACGTAATAACACCTCCAAAGTTTATAAAAGAGCGCATCTATACAACTTTTTAATTTCACACAAATAGAAAAACTTATAAATCTCTACGTAATAATAATAATAATATTATCAGTGTAACTTGCGGCCTTTAAATATTTAAAATAATAATATGTATAATACTATAAAGCATTGTATGCAATGTAGTATGCCTATTTCACGTAAACTAAGACAACATTTTCAGACTAAGAAACTAATCGCTATCAAAATAAAATAAAACATTTGTTAATATAATTCAGATTACCGTTACTAGAACAAATTAGTGATTTAGTTCAGTACACCCAAATACTGTACCCTACAAACAATAATATAAACTAGCATGGGTATTCAGTGAAACCGAGTTCAAGTTCTATCGCTATAATAAAACACAATTTTAAACGGTAATCTCATCTTTACTAAGCACACAAGTAACAACTTCGTAGAGCTTTCATAAGATGGAAAGATAAGACCGGTCCCTAGCCTTTAGGGTAAAGGGCAATCTAGAGACTTTATCATAAATAAATAAACTCTTCGTTTAAGAAACTTATGCTTATGAGAATGACTGTTTTTTTATTTTAAAATTTAAAAAAATTAAGAAATCCCAGTGTTACAGAAACGCTAAAAACGGAAATTAATATAGCCGGTGGAATCTTTCTATCTGGAATTGGTGTTTTTGAACCTTTATAGCAATTATATAGATTGTAAATAAAAACAAGATATATTTTTATGTAATTAAATAAATGTTTCCGTTATTTCTTACGATTTAGACTACGCTACGTGGAACAGCAAATACCCTTCGGCTTTTATTTTATTGCTTTCAAACTATCTTCAAACTTTCAAACTGTCTGGTTTAAAATACGTTGAATTACGCTAATTAACGTCTTTATCATTTTCGCAACCCTTATAACAGTTGTTTTACACATTCCTTTATCATTGAAAAACAAACGTATCATCCGCATGCATCAATCTTCACGCAATCCATCCTAGAAATTCATACTAGAAAATCTCCTTGTTACAATCTATCCCTCATCATGACATGCCCATAGTCCATACCATGTTAATCTAATAAGCTGCATATCACATCCGCTTAATTAATATTCATGGATTCACGTTCAATTTCAATAGAAATTGAAAGTGACCAATCGCATTCCTACTTCAATTGTCGGCGTTATTATCCCATATTGTAGCCGACTCATGCAGTAGATCTTAATATCTATCTCTATTTTTCCATTTTACAAAGTCATTCCCAAGGACATGGGAAGGATGTCTAAGTTGTTGGAATATTAATATATCTTATGAAATGAAAAACGTTTATTCGGGATGGCACAAAAGTAAAAACAACATTTTTTTTCTAAATGTACATCAGTTCATTGTCTTCACTTTATATTATAGCATATATTTACGAAGTACCTATTATTATTATACGCCACCCACGAAATTCACTGACGGAAACCTGAGGTTCAATAAAGTGTGATCTACCTTAATATGTACCTAACTATTCATTAGTATATTCTTATACATCAACTTAAATTATTAAATGTAGTTAAATGGTTTTTTAAATTTAGTTTTTAATTAATTCATATCATTTTAGTACGTTGAGAGATTATTTCTATGATTTTATTCATAATTTTGCACCCTAAGATTAAGGTAACGTCCATTCATATTGAGAGTAATAATAATCATCATTAAGTATGTTTCTCCGAGGTGAAAGGTCCAAGACTGACATAATAGTTTATAACCATAAAATTTAATCATTTGTTTTATTTGCTACATACAAATAATGATTATTACAAAATCATTATTTACTTTCAAGTGTTTTATTTAAACGTTGATCATTTTCTTTTTTAAGTTTAAAATAAAAAATTGAATGTTTTGATTGAAGATGGAATCGTTTTATTTTATTTTAACTCATTTTACTCAATTTCGTTTTTTATTTCTACACATATATTTTTTAAATGTGCTCTATATTATAGCTGCAAATAAAAATACATATTTTTTAACCATAAAAGTTTAATTGAACATTATCTACCACCAAATGGCATTATTTACTCACAATTCCGTGCATAATATTACTTCACATAATCTCTTATCACAAAAATACTATTTTACGCGTGATAATATTTTGTTATGTTTCTTTGAATTTAACTGAACCCTCAACTCGGATCCCTGAATCACTGGTTCCCTTAACCAATACAATTAATAGAGACACAGGAATGCAATGTAACATAATTTACCTAATTGGGTAAAGATGATCTGTGCAAATCTTTAAATTAGTACCCAATTGATATCAAATAATAACAAATGTTCAGTTTAAAAATGTTCCAAACACGCATGACGGCACGCGAATTTTAAAAAATATACGACGATTTTTATGACTTTTACGAGTTGAGTGAGAAAATACGCTTTCACGAACTTAACGCATTCTCAGATAAAACAATTGCATAGAACAATGATCAGTTCGAAGTACGAGCTTTGTGATCCAAGTTTAACATGAATAGATTATCGTGAGATATGCTCGGAAACAAACCAAGTTATAGCAGGAACACGAAACAATCATTAAAATATCGCTTTGTAATATCATATGATCGATTTCTACATGAACACTGATACGAAGTGTCATCGCTCTTTCCAATAGGAAATAATTATAAATCTCTTCCTTATATTTCAAATTTACTGTTACGCTGCTATTGTTAACGAAAGTATTTATAAATACTTAACATATTAAAAAGTAAATTTTTATTGGAGGTTTAACATTAAAATCCTTAAATTTATGGTCTGATCCCTCTTTTGTAGAGTCCGTATCTTAGGGTAAAGCTCAATTTGTAGGTATGCATGAAATCAAGAGTTGGACTAGAAACATTTGGTAGATTTGGTTCATAACCAAATGAAAAAATGGATACCTTTATTTTATAAATAATTAAAAGAAAATAAATATTACTTAACCAGTGCCAACTTCTTATAACTCTACATAGTTTTACGAACATCTGCTTATTCAGTTTGGACCTAACTATTGAGATCTTTTATCAATGAAAAGATATTCTATAAACCCTTAATGTGACACCAAATATTTTGAAATTGTATATAAAATATTAAATAATCTAAATGTATTAAAATAATAAATAGGATAGATTAGCTTGTTTGTTTGTGACCGATTTTAAAATTTCTTTCACCAATAAAAAGCTACATAGTATTAGCGAGTAACGTAACATAGCTAGCCTTTGGTATAGTACATCTACATTGCACCCGTGGGAAGGCGAGTCGGATCGCTAGTATTTTAAAATAAAACAATAAATATTGAAATAACTTGGTGGGCATTTATTATAATCCCGTAGGCATTTAGTATAACCCCGTGACCATTAAAACGTACTTAGGTTAGATTTATGTATAACTAGCTTTTGTCCACGGCTACACCTGCGAGGAAGGATAGGATTTCGTGCCCAAGAAAAAAAAGTCATCATTAGATAACGAACATCTCAACATAATTAAAAATTCCAATTTCTTTTATAGTTTCTTGCCGGCTCTTCTCAATAGAAGCTATTATGCGGATTATATTGGTTATATGCGGAATATTTTCCGAACAGTGGTAGCTTAAATATAAAAAAATTACGATGACAGTTCAAATTCAAATATAAAAATGATAAATACTTCCAAAATACTAAAAAGCTGTTAACTATTTAGTTGACTGATTTTTAACTTTTATATTTAAAAAAAATTACACAAGTTTTAAAAACCATGCATTAAATTGTTATGACTTTGCACTTCTAAGTTCACTTGTAATTTCTCTTTTCCGATGAAGATGACACTCAATAACACCAGAATTTGTTCAAATCATCGTCAGCGCGACAAAAGTTACGCAACGTTACTGAGAATGAAATTATCCGAAAACTTGACCGCTGCTTTAAGCTCCCTTCAATATTTACTATAATATAATATTGTTATACTTTATACCTTATCTATGTCTTCTTTCAAAAATTTCTGTACCAAAATATTAGCGAGGTTAAAACTTCTTAGATAAACTTTGAAGCAAGTTGGTTCTTATTTTTTTTCATAGTTTATGTTTCAGGCTATTATTAAAATTGATTAGTGACTAACTAATTAATTTTACACAACCATCTCTTAAATGTAAAGCGTGCAATTTATTCCTGGTTACCCTCGGTATTTACCAGGAAGATTTACCTTCTATCCTTATCCGTATTACAAATATTACTTCAGAGATAACAGTGCCCTTAAAAGATAAGATAGAAGTTCCATAGAAGACGACTGATCATTGGACAAGAATTAAGCTTACCGTTGGCATCTCCATGATCTCCGCAAATATCGAAATTTTCACTATATATTGTTCATCACTTTACACCGGGTCACTAAATCGGTCACCTTACATAATTATATTTCCTAATACTCATATCACAAGCCCACATTCCTCACTAGGTTACGTGTTATCAGTCTAGGCTCTGAAGAAGAACAACCTCTCAAGTGAAGCATGAAAAAGTTGACGGTTCCCACGCAAGAGAAATGCGTTTAAATGAACAATGGTGGAGGCTGCGCGTAAGTCGAAAGGTGGGCAAAAAGTGAATGAGCGCAAGGTGAAGCGATGCGCACGAGTCGAACGGGAGGGGGTTTCTACCTGCTGACCTATTTCGTTGCTACGCTTGAATTCAACCCTTGACCGTAACATAAGATCAGATAACAATAAAATCTTAGATTTTGATTTGAAATCAAGTGAATACTGAATAATATGTTATATGAGTGTCCTCCAGTGTACGTTTAATTTGAATTACCAAGATGGATTTTATTTTTAACAATAAAAAGAATTTGAAATTCAGTTCTTCGAAACTTTATATTTTGGTTTTGATAATAAACATAGAACAGAAGAAGTAAGATAATAAACCTCCTGTTTACTACCACTATCGAGCGAGATGTTACTATGTCTCGTAATTAAGCTGACATCTCGTATAATTTAGAGTTCCAAATTATTAAAGAAATAAATGTTAATATTGATTATAATTTGAAAGGAGATGGAAAATTGTGGGCCCAAATGTAATAAGTTGTGATATGATCTAAAAAAATTGTCATATTTTTGTATCTTATAATACCAAAAATCAGCTCAATTCTCAATCTGGGAGCGGAGAAATATGAGAAAGATAGTTTTCCTGAGATTCTCGATTAATTGAATCGATTACACAATCACAAAAAGAAAACCTTTGGACAAGGTAATTAACGCAAAAGTAATTAAATGTACTTTAAATACAATATATTGCATATAATTACAGTTATGTTATTAAATAAAATATAAATTATTAATTAAAGAAAACGAATATATATGATTATCGATTTTTTATCGATTAAAATCGATCTTTTATTTTAGTCTGTCGTTGGCATGCCGTATGACAGTTGTTTACTCTGTGCTAATTCGTTTCGTGTTTTCTACGTTTTATGATATATATGTCAGTTATTGATCGTAACATAACCTTACTTTTACTACTTAAAACTCTAAAAACTCGGCTCTCAGATTGACAAAACTAATAGAATTTTCAACGAAAGACTATTAAGTCTCAATCTATTAATTCACACCAAATTCATTTTGTTACATTGGGGGCCCAAAGTTGTATGTAATCGTTTCCATCTCCTTTACATCGTTGATACACGAAATTAGAACAAAACAAGCTTTGTGACGCCTACTGTGACTATCAAAAAATCAAACGAGCCATAACTTGGTGTTTGCATCATTTTATCAATATGTTATACCTTTTAGTAACATCAACACATACTTATCAGCAATCATAGACCGGAAAATGGATCAATTTCAACTAGTATAACCGTAACTCCGATATCTTTAGTTAATTTAGATAATCTTTAGTAAGTTTGTAATTATTGAATTCTGTACATATGTGATATGTCCATATATGTTTATTATGTACACAATTATACTAGTAGCAGTAATAGCCTAAAAGTTTAAACATTCCTGATGTCTTTGTCATTTACTAGCTTACTTAAAGGCCGTAGCAATAATACTTTAAGGTGGAAGCAATAATGCAGCGCTTTTAAAGGGGTTTTAGGGTTTTTGAAGAGATTATTTAAGTGCCAGTAAATGAAGGACTCCACCTTATTTTTTTTAAATATTTACTTAAAATATAGTCCATTTGTAAGTTAATAAAAAGTTAAGAATTATTTATGACTAGCTTATGCCCGTGGCTTCGTCTGCGTGGAATTAGTACTACGGGTAGCTTATTTTTTATACGAACTGTTTTTTCATCAATATCCTTAATGTCCTGCGTTCATCAATAATGCGCTCATCTCATGATGCATCAATTATGTCAAATATTTTAGCTCCTAAATGACATACATAGACTTAGGATAAGCTCGCGGCTATAGCATAGAAAAATTGTCAAGTCTTCCAGATGTCAACTTATGTACTTTAGGGTTCAAATGTTCTCTAGGTATATAATAAATTTCAACGATAACAACAGAGTTGCTTTCACAACTATAATATTAATATGGAAGTAGAATTTCCATATAAGTATGTTTATTAGTATGGTTTATTATCATGTCTGACCCAGGAAAGGTCGCGCCCTCTACATTTTGAAGGAAAGGTAAGCACCTATTGTACTAATGAGCCCGTCAACCAGCAATTAAAGGCTCTACAACGTCGACAATCATGACGTAATTGAAAAGGAATGTATGGGGTCATGGGCAATGGACCCTTTTTTATTTACAAACGCTATTGACTTCAGCATCACTTCACCATAAAGTAAAAATTTCTCCGCTATTTAATGGAAATATTTACGTATACGAAATATGTAGTTATATATTTTATCACGGATTTAAAATAACTCAATTAATAGAGTAACCATATTGAAATTTTTAGCCTCTCTAGGTAATTCCAATTTCAAATATACATTTGTCCATATACACAAGCCTTACTTTTTACATGAATTCATTAACTAAAATAAGTTTAACTTATGCAAATATGTAAAATATTCGAATGTTTTTTACGTTTTCGATCCTATAAAAGTATCTCAATAGAAAGTATACATAAGCAAAAATTATAGCGGAAACATAGAGCTAGAAGATAACCATCACCGTTTTGTCAAGATAATCTTCTACCTTCCCGATTACTTGCACTTTCCTTATTACCAACCTCACTTATACATTCTGTCACGATATATGTATGATGTATGATTACTAAACTACGTTTTTATGATGTTATGTTGATTATTTATGATATGTTCCGTGCAGGCGGTGTTCATACGGAAGGAGTCATCAGCGTTGCTTTGCCGTCTACACGCATTACAATTAGTGAAATACATAACATTATTTACTATCAGCCTATTTGACGCTATAGAAATAGTATTTTGTACTTATACATTTAAATCAATAGATATAATTTAATATTATAATAAAATACGAGTTTATTTTGTAAAGCTAGATATACTTAACAGATCTGAAAACGGTCTAGATTTTTTGACAAAAAAAGCAGGGGTTGTATGTATTTTTAATGCCACATTACAAAAAAATAAAAACAAAAAATTTCGTCCAAAAATTAAAAAAAAATTAAGGGTGAACAACCCTTATCACTTAGGGGTATGAAAAATAGATAGTAGCCGATTCTCAGACCTACTGAATACGCATATAAAATTTGGTAAAAATCGATAAAGCCGTTTCGGATGAGTACGGTAACTAACATTGTGACATGGAAATTTTATATATTAGATTAATATTACTCTTAATTAAATCTACAAAAAATCCTCTAGTGCTAACGTATAAAACTAGTGCTATTTATATTTTCTGTAGATCGTGCGTAACGACCTACAGGACAGGTAGACATCAGCAAAGATAAATTACTTTACAATCGCAGTGGAAACATCCTTATTGCAAATTTTAATTCCATATAAGTGCAAACAGAAGCCACAAGTATGTAATAACATTTAGTATTCTATGTCGTCGGACGTTATTCAGTGAAATTGTACAATTTCAAAGAGGAGTGGACCGTTTACTAATCAGATACTTTGCGAAAGCACACAGCTGATATTCCGTTCACGTCCTCTTGTGAAACTTTTACTCGTATTTGCACGATATTGACAGTTCTTAAGTAAAATTATGCTTATTACGAAATGGATTTATGTTCTAAAAATCACATACATTATCGGACCATCGTTATCTGTATTTCGTTGTTAGGTTTGTCTGTGTTCCGTTCCCATGATGTGTAGGTACGTAAAAAAATAAAACTTCACACTTCATTAGTGTGGCTGAATGAAGTTCAACTGATCAAAAATATGTTTAATAGCATTACTTTATAAAACAAACCATCATGTTCCTCAATCAATATAATCATTATTCAAGGCTTCAATATTTTGATATGATCTATAAATTATTTAATTTTTTTTTAAATATTTCAGAAGCATGTTAAATTTTTCTGTAAGCATGTTTTCCCCACGTCTGGTAACTTCGGGCATTGATCGGGTGGGAGGAATATCTAAATTCCGACCGGGTAACGAACCACCATTCATTGATGGAAAAGCCGTGAAGTGCATATTGCGCGTTTCGGTTTCAGTCTATGGATTTCCGAATGCTCGAAGTAAAATGTATGTCGACAGCGCATCATTGACTGATGTTCTATGGCTGGGGTGTCACCACAGAACTTCTTCTGTTCTGTGGGTGTCACTTACCATCAAGTGAACCTCATGCTCGTCTGTCGATATCTGACATAAAAAAAAAGAAGCATCTAGTATTGAGGAAGTAACACGCTTAACCCAATCTGCTTATAATATAATATGACTTATAAATAAAAAAAGTATTAGAGACTAAATAAATACAGAATTATAATCATTTTAAAAATCAATCAATCAGAATTTTTGATACACGCTAGTGAAAGCGTATATCACACTCACACGATTACGGATTAAACAAGGAACAGAAATGCTAAAGAGTCGGTTGATTATTAATTATTATTATTTGACTACGATATATTCTAGGGTCAAAATCATAATATTTAAAAAGTAATACACGTTTGTTGCACGTTAGTGTCGTATCGTTTATTTTATGTGGTTCGGTTTGTCTCAACTGACGCATGTCATAATGGACAATTGTTATGTTCTACCGCTAAGGTACATTATTGTTGGTTCTTATTGCTTTAAAATTTTTAAGACTAATATTTATTTTATCTTAAAGGAGCCATTAGGTTGGCTTTTCTTCACTGTTTGTTTTTTTCCTGATTGACCATTGATCCATAAATTACAAAGTTAGTTACTTATTTTTTTGTTAGTGAATCATAAATCTCCACTGTTTGTCAGCAATGCAACATACTTTTACCAAAACTACATGAAAATTAGATTATTTTCACCCAAACGGTCTTCAAAGTTAATAAACAAAAATTTATAGAAAACTCTAGACACTAAAATATGTTTTGCGAACCCTGCAAAAACAAACTCGCGGCGCCTGCGTAAACTAAATAATATTTTTTTAACTAATGTAGACTCTACAGTTTCTCAAATCTCTAACGGAAGTAACAATTAAGAAGCATGTACTTGATGGCATTGAAAACAATAACATCGGGAACGGTCTCATGCTCGTTTCCCCGGCAATTCACAACTTTTTACATCGACTTTACACTAAAATATGATTTATTGATAGTGGCATAGTGTTTATAATTGTTTCTTTTGTTAAAATCATTTGGTTAAATACATCATGAATAATGTTTGACCTTAATTTTGTAACAGCTCTCGTTTATTGTTTATTATAAGTGCAAAAACTAATACAAATTAACGCTATATTAAATATACAATAACAAATAATAATATAAAAATCCCAAGATATGTAAGTTATTCAAAAAGAGATGGTTAGTTCCCTGTACATAGGAACTAAAAAAGCTTTTATAATTTTACTAGCAAAATGCCCCGGCTTCGCACGGGTGCTTTGTTGCTAGAATATTTTTTTACCCTCCGTCAAAAATATTTTTTTTAATAAAAAGTATTCTACGTCCTTTCTAATATCTCTAAGAATATGTGTACAAAGTTTCATGATAATCGCTTGAGTTGTTTTGGCGCGAAAGCGTAACAAACAAACTTACATTCACATTTATAATATTAAGTAGGGATGGATTAAAAGTGATCAGAATTTGGAATGTGGATATTTTTAGTAAATGTTTCAATCACCAAATGTTACTGGTTGTCTAAAACTTAACCTCGCGAGAACCAAATTAAAAAAAAAACTGTAAAAGTAAAAACGCGCGAAACGCATTCTTTCTTTGTAACTGTTTATTAAAATTCGGATTTAAGATAATAGTTACTTAAAAAAATATCATACATTAGCCTCTAAATATTTCTGTAATTTTTCCATAAGTTGCTGCACTTACTCATTTTCTCAAAGTTGATAAAAAATAAAGTGTCTACCTCGGGAGCGACACTATTTTAAACTCGAGTGGATTAAATCTACTATTTTAATCTGGCTTCTTCGAGACCTCCGGTGTTAAACGCTTACCTCTCAGCCACAGATACTGTCAAAGTTGTGATTATACCTACTGAATACGGGTTTAAATATAGAATATTACGTTTTCTTCAATAATTACACATATTTTTTAATACTTGCAACACTGTAATTCAATCTTGTCATCACGACAGTTAAATCATTAAAAATAAAAACAAGAATTTAGAAATATAATGAATGCATTTTATAAAATACATTTTATTCTATCAATATATTATGAATACCCTAATAACAAACTCTAATGGCGTAAGAAATTACCAAGTTCGGCGCATCAATGATACAACCTACCTAGTCACCTGCTTTCCTGAATTTGATGATTGTTTTGAAGAGTTTGATAAACGAGTAATAACAGTGAATGATAAGAGATATACTTCTGAATTTGGTAAGAGTTCGACAAAGATTAGTGTCGGTGAAGTGAAAATAAAACAGAAAGCAAACGTACCGGCCTCATTCATAAATATGGTACGCGAGAATTATTTTCGGGACTTTTATTCCACAATGAAGAAAACATCTACAAAGTCCTCATACAAAAATCCTACAGAAATAAATGCTGTCAATGAATTATATTTTATTAAAAGCAATCTTCAAAAGGCTAGACGATTAGCGTCTCGATTAAACGCTGAAGTGCAAAGAGATGACATCCAACCCTCTGAAACGAAGTATCTTAAACTCTATACAAGGAAAAGATCATTAAGTTTTAGTTAATTTAGATATTATTAAACAATTTTTAAATATATTACTATATTTCTCTAGTGAACAAATATAGTTAATTTAATTAAATAATCTGCTACATACACTTAAATATTATAATACTCTTTTATATTATGTAAAACTGTTCGTTACGGGGCTTTGGACTGCGATTGGAATCAAAAATATTGGTTATTAATAATTAGGAAATATACTTTATTTATAACAAGATTAACTAAGGAATTGAGAATCTAATTATAAGAAAATTACAGACTGACTCTACGTGGCAGGTCATAATTTTTTGATATAGAGGAACAACATGAAACTTGGCTTTTCTTTATTAGACATTAAGACATCTCGACATTTTATTATACAGAAAAACTGAATGGGTTACAGCTAATAGGTAATAGGCTAATAGGTTCAATAATCACCTTAAAATTACACAAATTAAAATAATAACGAATAAATAATCGTCTATGCTGAACTCCCTAAAACTAAAGTGTTATCTTTTAGGTTTCCACATCACGTACATTTTTATATTAGGTCGGACAAGTGTAGTCAGTTGTACAAACTCTTGAAGTTGGACTGAAAACAGATGTTGAAGGACAAGTATAAGAATACTCTAATAGCGTTCCATTTGTAGTTGCGACACATAAAAAGTAGCCCTGGCATGTAGAGTCTGTTGTGTCTGGTATTCTGCCTGCTGAAGTACACGTCGCAGCATCTTGGATTTGGGTACAATTATAATCAGCTTCACATAACGTTGTATTTGGGTTATAATACGTAGTATTTGGGCAAGTAAGGACAGACTGGTCAAACGTTCCGTTAATTTGAACACACTGGATATACGTAGTACAATCGGTAGAGTTTGGATTTGCGACAAATCCATCGGCTGTGCATACAGTACTCGTATTTGTAAGAGAAGTATTCGTATTGTTACAGACGTAATTGGTTGTACAAAGATTTGTTACAGGATCGAAGAAGGATGTTGTAGGACAGGTATAATCGTATGCAACGAATGAATTATTGGTATTCAAATACACACAAAGACTGTAGTTCTTGCACGTTGTATCGTCTGGATCTGGGAAACGGCCGGTCGCTGTACAGTTTACTGCTCCTTGAGCGTGGCATACAATGCATGAAAGCTATAACAAAATTTAATGATTGTAAGGTCACATCTAAGTTCTACTATTTTGCGATGATATGCTAATATTATAGGCGAATATACGAATATTACAGACAAAATTGCCATCCCAACGTCTGATACGTGAGCGTACTCATAGGTGTATTGTTTTGGAAACTAATGTATATTGTATACCTACTCGAACGTTTGAGTGGTTAGACGCCATAAAGATGGCCTTAAATTTGTAATATTATTCAAGTTATTATAGTTTTTTTTTATTATTTGACGGGCTCGTTGGCGCGTTCGGTAGAACACCTGCCGTGCGCATCGATGGGTCATGGGTTCGAATCCCACCGAGACCACATGTTTATAATTTTCTGTAAGCATGTTCAACCTACGTCTGGTAACTTCGGGCATTGATCGGATGTGAGGAATATCTAAATTCCGACTGGGTAACGAACCACCGTTCATAGATGGAAAAACCGTGAAGTGCACATTGCGCTTTTCCGTTTCAGTCTATGGATTTGCAATTGCTCGAAGAAAAAGTAGGTCGACAGCGCATCATTGACTAATATTCTGTGGCTGAGGTATCACCTACCATCAAGTGAACCTCATGCTCGTCTGTCGATTACTGATACCTATAAAAAAAAATATTATTTTGCTTTTTTATTCAATTAAAATGAGTTTTGAACTTAATTTTACAGTTCGATTTTAGTTGAAAACATTATAAGTAGAAAATATTTTGGTAAACGTTAAAAAAGTCCAAAATATAAATTCACCTCCATAGATTAATTAAAAACCTAAAAACCTTAAACTTAGTATTTGTATAAGTGATTACAAAAAAATACATACCAGAAAAACTGCCACACCAAGCTTGCCTTGCATTTTTGATTCTTGCAACTCAATAAAGAAAGAAAATTTTCCGTTCTTATATCTTAGATAGTTCAAAAGTTTACAGCCCCAATAAGCAATAAGGATTATTTACTTCCCACAAGCTTATCGCCTAACAGCTCTCATTGTCGGCTTTTCATTGTATTCATTTAACCTCAAAAGACCTATAGGTATGTATTAACAACATAATATTATAATTAATGCTTACCAGGGAGTTAATGTTTCATCAGACGAAGGCGAAACAAAAAACGAGCCTGTAAAAAAAATAAAAGGCCGGCAACGCATCTGCGATTCGTACATATATGGGTGGTAGTTATTACTTTGTATACTAATAATAATAAAAAAAACTTTATAGTGCGGCTTCAAAAGCTTGTCGCTAAACGCATTAATTTATCCTGTTCTATGATTAAACAACCTATAACATTTAACTTGTGTTCTTCAAAGTTTTTTTTTGTCTTTTAACGCGAGTATCACATATATAAAATAACTATTTATATTTAATAAACAAAAAATATTTTTTTTTTAATTTATATACAAATTATAAATTGATTATTTATATTTAGTCCGCGTCGGCATAAATAATATAAATAATAAATCGCGTTTTAATTTGTTATAAAGTATTTTATTTAAAGATAAACTAATATTACACTGAAGATCAGTAACAGTAATATATACTACTGCTTAATTATTCTGTAGATAATTAAAATAAATGTTTATAAAAACAAGTTTAAATATATTAATTAATTATTTTAAAGATAACACTTTTACTAATTAGATTTTCTTGATTTCATATTTATACATAATATACTATTTTTTCCAGTGATTCTATTTTTTCCTTTTATGAGTAGCTTATACATTGAGATTGCGTGTAAGCTATAGACAAACTCATAACTACTAACTACGTATTATACCTACAAGCAATTCAATATTTTATCTTAAACCAACATAGTGTTGTTTTACTTTCCATATCGATAGTTTTATTAAAATTAATAAAGGACTAAGAAAACACTTCAGAAATGAAAACAGATCATTAGAGTTCCTATCTCCGAAGACTACCTCTAAATACAAATTAAAATAGATAAAATCATCTGAAAACAAAACCTTTATTGAATAGTGTAATTATCTATATTGTATTAGGTTAGTGCAAGGACTTTATATATATATCATATAAAGTCCTTGGGTTAGTGCGAGTATCGCATATGTTTTTAAATTTAAACATATTATTAGGTATAGTGATCTTCTGGCAGGAATTAGGCACATACGCAAGCTAAACCATAAATGTTGTATTAGATTCTTTTTATGTTAGATATCGACAGACGAGCATGAGGTTAACTTGATGGTAGGTGATACCTCAGCCGGAACATCAGTCAATGATGCGCTGTCGACCCACTTTTTACTTCGAGCATTCGGAAAACCATAGACTGAAACCGAAACGCGCAATATGCACTTCACGGTTTTTCCATCTATGAACTGTGGTTCGTTACCCACCTTCGATATCTTAGAAAGACTTACAGTGCCTAAAAATATGCCATATTAACATATTATAACTTATTTAAAAAAAATCCAATGTAGATAAAGAGTTATTTGCGAAATTGTTTATTTCTTAGTATATCGATATACTGATCAATTATTTAACAAGGAAAAGAGTCTCCATCTTAAAAGAGTAAAAACAGTCTAACAGGAAGGGTATCAAACCTACGAATCACAAATTAACGTAGACTTCGAGACTGATATTTCTCGAGAATGAAAGTGAATTGGATTGTTTTAAATAAGTTTTTTAATAGTGAGTGTGGCCTGTAGTACATATAAAAGAGATGGGGATCTGTGATTCCCAATGTGATCAACAATGTATGGTAATTAAACCAAATTATCGATATAAGTTATAACTTCCCAACCCTAAGCACTCTCCTAAGACATACGGCTGAAAGAGATCTCGTAGTTTAATCGCTTACATCGTTCAATATTCATGACAAAAATACTTTTAACGTACAAAATATAAAAACAATGGTGTTTTAAACAAGAGAAGTGACAATGAAATCGATATTTTATTCTGTAATAATATTTTCGGTGAGTTAAGTTTTTTTAATTGAAAGGAAGATTTAAAATAATATACAATTATATTAGTTTAATTATACAGAGCTATAAACACACAAAGCCAAATAAAAATTTGATGCAGTATACCTGCCTGATATTGAAGCTCTATCTGGGTTAAATTTTAAATTAAATAAGTTATCTAAAATAACCGAATTTACCTGAATAAAACCTTCTCTAAATTCATTTTATTTTTAAAATATAAACTTTTATATACCTACAGCTGAAAAAAATATCTTAACCATACTCATTGAGAAGATAGGGTACATTTAGTAATATTCAAGGACGCTCTAGCTAGGTATAATATCCATAAATAAAGTAAAGGAAGTAAAGGAAATATATTATTCTTCAACTATTTTTACAGTGTGTGAGATACGTTAGCAGCACTTGCTTGTCGACCGGAAGATTCCCTAACAATTCAGAACCAGATTGTCGTGGCTTTACGATGTGTTTGAAGGGCGCGGCAGGTTTCATGCAGTACAATCTTCTCTGTCCTGAAAATTCTGTTTTCAGTCATATAGATAGCCAGTGTTCTAACGTCACCAACTACAAATGCCTGCCAAGTTATAACTGCACTCGTGAGGAAAATATTCCCCAAACATCGAATGAAAATTGTACAGCTTACACATCATGTATTAAAGATTTGGATAATATATTTTCTGCTCGGCTTATCGAGTGCCCATTAAATATGGTTTTCAATGGAAGTGCTTGCGTTGAGAAAGAAATGTATCAGTGCCCTCAAATTACAGAAAATCCGAATATTGTCGAAGTAATAATTAAAAATTTCGAAGGAAATTTCACATTTAATTCTAGTGTTTCGTGGTTACACTCCCATTTTTATCTAGGATATATTGTAATTATTCTATGTCATAACTCAATAATAAAAATATGTTTGTGAACACATCAACAATAGTCTTATTATTTTCATGACACATTTCCTGCGATTACTTTTGTAGAAGTAAAGATAGAATGGCGTCATATAAATGAGTCCAAGGCTAAGATGAATAAGTACAGTACTATTAAAATTTATATGAGTACATACAAGCCAACGTTGATAAAACAGGCGATGTTGATAATTAATTAATGTTTATATAGGTACTACGTTTCGTAATTAATGTTTATATAGGTACTACGTACAAAAGGTCTTCAGAAACTTAGTGATTTAGAGGTTTCAATGTATCTTTACCTAATTGGGCATTTGGTTATTGAGTAACTGTATTCATCATCATCGATACCTACATAATATAATATTTAATATAAAATGCAAGAGTGATACAGCCTACACTGTACAGTGTACAATACATTGCCTAGATTAGGGACTTCAACATATTTCTTTAATTATTGTAATAAATAAATGTAATTTTATCTTTTTTTTATTCATGTACAGTGGCGGATTGACCAGCAGGCTGAGTAGGCTTAAGCCTAGGGCAGATTTTAGGGGCGGCAAATTTGTGGATCGGATTTTTCTTTTAGTTTTTAAGAAACCAAGTCTAAAAGTAAGTCGGTTACAGAGAATAGTCTAAAAGTAAGACTTACAGAGAGAAGTGCAGAAGACAATACATATAATTTCATATTAGAAAATTTCAAACTCACATTTATAGAGGCTAGGGCGGTAAAATTTTAAAAGCCAAAACGCCAGAAATGTGTAAATCAGCCACTGTTGATGCACTAAATTCTGTTCCGATTTGTATATACATACTACTTAATATTATATCAAGCCAATAGACTGCAGATCAATTAATATTATTGATGATATTTATTTTTATTTACTTTTAACATATCAAAGACGTGTCACGTAATCAAAAAAAAATAAGTAACCAGAAGAACCGCACAACCGCAATTCGCTCTAAACTAGTTACGACTATAATTTAAAAAAAGAACGACTGAGCGAGTCACATTGCAGCACCTCAAATCTATCAGACTCCCCTAAAAGTAAAACTGGATTGAGGTCCTCTACCAACCAGTCAAGGGTCATAAGTAGGTATGTGGCGCCGTAAAACAACTTTGTTTTTCTTAAAAAGAGCTGCAAAATGATCATTTATCTTCATACATGTGCCCATTTACTCGAGGAAAATATACAAACAATTATTGGAGAAAATTTGGAAAATATGTTTTATTATTAATAAGAAGACGTATAATAATATAATTTGAGTCAGTTATCGAAAAAAATGGCGCTTATATATACATTTTTATACTGTCCTTACTAAATGTAACATACGAAAAAATCATAATAGGTATAATATTTTGGTCCTATTAGTAATACCAAAACGACTATAATGTGTTGATATCCAGTTAGTGTAAACTCCTTCTTCCTTGGATCAGCATCCATGGGACTGTGTTATAAATTATAATTTTATTATTAATATAACGTATTATTTTATAATATAACATATTATTTTATAATAATATTATGTAGTTGGCATTTTAGTGACACCTACAAAAGGGATAGGGAACCAGTCTGTCAAGTTCTCTCAATAGAGGGCAGATCTCAGATTAGGGCAGATAGATACACAGAACATACATGATGCAATTAATGAAAATTGTTCAGACCTTGTTTTTTGATTACCTAGATGTGATATGCTACTTATGTGCAAATAAGTGATGTGACTTGTGACAATGGATGCTAAAGGGCATAAATCAAACTGTTCTATTTGTTTGGATTAAATAAGATAATGTCACGAATCTTGTAACATCAATTTAATCGCTTAGAATAGATAATATAACATTTTATCATCAACCAGTGGGGAACCACAACCCACTAAATTGATTTAAATGTGTGGTTTAAATAAGGGGTGATACTATTATGTACCTAACTACTTGCAGAAATTGTCAGTTGTGGGTGTCAATGTCAAATGTCAATTGTCCAATAAGTATGAACTTTTAGGTTATGTTTGTCTTTTGATTTCAAATGAATCGGAATCCCTTTATTTTCAAATTTATCTTTGATTAATTGTTGTACCTAATTGAGAGTTCATTTCAAATTAACTTAAGGATTAAAGAATTACCTGTGTTTGACATCTATATATACTAACCATGTATTCAAATATAACAATACAAAGGTAATTATTTGATAATATATACTTGTTTATTTATTTAAATAAATCTTTAGTTATCTCTTCAATTTGTTATAAATAATATTGTCTTCGGATATTTCATGTATTGTATTAGGCAATGGGCGAGAATCGCTGGAATTTGTCGCACTTTGTCGTCATTGGAGGGTCAAAAGTTACCTGTGGGTAGAAAATCAATAGACGGTATTTCACCGCCACTGCGCATATCCCGATCACCTACGGACATATTGCAAGCGCTAGCAGCCACGGTCGGTGTTGATCCCACGGCTCCACATTACAAGTAAGTCTTATATTTTAATTTTCAATTCTTTTTCCATATAATACTCTTCTGCGGTGTTCTACGCTTCTTATTATAACTTGAAACTATAATTACTGTAAAATTTCGCGATTATCACAAATCAATACTACCCTTTGTCCTGTAAATGGGTGTGGTCCAGACATTGAACAATATCTTTAATTTGTGACAGGAATATTCATTCAGGAATTTTCATATTAGCCTTAATGTTGACTGTATTAAGAATCAGTTTTAAAATTCAACAATATTAGACAATTTCACTTAGTGGTTACTTTGTAATTCCGTAGATATATGTATATTTTATATCAAATGTTCTCTTCATTAACAATTCTTCATTTGTAGCTTAAGTAATATCCTGCAATGCAGTAATCTGCTAGTATAAGGTAGTGATATACTATCATATATATATTTAAAAAAGATGGAGGAGGGCGTGGCACTTAGCAACTCCGGATGATACCTATTGAATCTGGAACAGACAATTGAGACATTATAATAATAATAATTGTAATGTTACAGTGATTACTTAAAATTAGATAATATTTTCCTTTTTTTTATTTTTACTTGATATCATACGGCCATATTGTTGCATATCGAAAGTTTTTAAGCAATCAGTGTTTGATATTCATGGTGTTATGGCATGTTCACTAAAGTGCTCTAAAATTTTATTGGATATCTGTTATAAAAATTTGTTTTATATAATGAAACTATTAAAAAAAAACTTTTTTTTGCTAGCCTTCAATAATTAAATCAATTTTAGATATCACGATGACCCCTTCCTTATACCACAATCAAACTATCGGAAGCGAGCATATGCACTATCTGCAGAGGCTGGTCGCAAGGCCGCAGCCTGGATAAGAGATGAACAAGCAGATTTGTTCACAACCCGAGAATGGGATCCACCAATGAAAATGAAGACTCCTTATTTTAATGCAGATCCTCACATTGATGCATTTACTCCTAAGCCTATCTATAATGATGAAAGCAAGGTAGGAATAAGCTGAGCGAATATTTGTTATTGATAATGTAGTAAAATTAATGAGTGCAAAGTTATTATGCAACCAGCTTTATTAAAAATTTGACATATAAATTGAAATATTAATATGACTTACAAATATTTATAACTTAAAAATATTTATTTAACTTATTCTCAAATCACATAATTAATCAAAGCTTTCATTTTGCATGTATTCTTTTTGCTAAGCACATTTCTATTAAGTATCTTATCAAGAAAAGCAACTGCGACTTTAACAAACTAAATAATTGTAGGTAACCGAAGAAGATCTTCTATACACAATCAATAATGCTCTTCTCGAAGATGCAATAAAAGTATACCAATTGTTAGGTGCATCAGAAGGTGTAAATAATGATCATAAACTAGCACTTTTGCAATTACTGTGTTTCTATAATGAGAAAGAGCCAATTGGAGCTGAATGGTTGGAAGAGAGATGGTTTGCTGCTGCGACTCGAGAGAGACAAGCTGCAACATGGAAGTAAGGATATAAAAGCCATTTGAATAAAAATATATAAAATAAAGATTTTTTTTACTGTGTGGTTTTTATTTACCTATATAACTAATAGTTTTGTTTTAAAGGTTAGGTGGACTTGCAGACAAAATTTTTGACGCTATGGACCCCAAAACACCAGAGGCTTATTGCACTCTGATTCAAGGGATGGCAAAATATTATCAGGTAACTTATAATTAAATTAAATTAATAAGTGTTTATAAAAAGCACTAGGGAACCTCAAATGAATATGTTTTAACTAATAATATTACTTTGATATTGATTCTTATATTATTTTTAGGCTGAACGCGCCCATGCCTTAGCACAGGATGCTATTGAAAAGGGCATTCCTTTGTCAACGGGTGTGTACAACTCTCTGCTCAGTTGTGTTGGTTTCTTAAAAGAGGGTACTGTTTTACGTGTAGACGCATTGAAAGGGTTGCTAGCTGAAATGAATGAACAGGTATACAATTAAAATGACTCTTTTCCTATTATTGAAAAATTGTTCAAATCCCAACTCATGGATATAGTCACATTCTTTTCTTAATGCATAAGGTTCTATTTTTACTACAGATCATAATTTTCAGGGTATTTCTCCAAATAGTGAGACATTAACAGCTTGTTTGCGGTCGATTTCTGCTTGGGGCGGTGGAAAGTTATTGCAGACATTTGCTTTACAAATTGTTGCGGAATTCAAACAGTTGAACATACAACCTGGACTTACGGCTTACTATTATTTATTGTGCCTATTTTGCAAAGAAAGTAAGATTTTTTTTAAATACTTCAAGTGAGTTTCACAAAATATTTTTTATTTTTAAATGGTTTTCAAAATATTTGTTATCATGACAGGAGGGCAAAGAATTGATATACTGACGACAATATTGAATGACCTAGAGAGAAGAGATGGTTTAGAGCCGACGGACGCGACGGACACGCATTTCTTCATCACCGCTATGGGTGTGTGCAGTGAACACTTACAGGTATGTATATGGTCTATGGTCATTTTGATTTGCCAGAAATACGAGAAAATTAATATTAGTAATTGTACTAGGGCCTAAGGTTAGATCACAAAAATGAAAAGGAAGTCAAATGTAATGAAGATATTATTTTTCTATCAATACCTACTAAAAAAAAAATGTTAATGACGATTAAAAGTTAATGAAAAACGAGAAAAGTTGATCAGCCTTCTGTCCCTTGCTCAACTGAAATATTTAAGTCCTGTTTTACGAACGAACAGTACAACTTAATTTGTCCTTTAACAAAAACGTAAAAGTCCCGAAAATATCGGTAATTAGCGGATGCAATAAACTTACCAAATGCTCAGGAGCTCTTTCTGGAACTGTATTATGAAGTTACGAGTAATATTATATCTGTACAGGACATAAACCTAGCAGAGCGTTTACACGCATTGCTTATGAAGGATGACAATTACAAGTTGGTTGGCGACGCGTACAAAGAAAGCATTTATTACCGACATTTAGTTACTGTTGCTTGCAGGTAAATAATAAAAACGTTTAAATATCAATAAATCCCATTTTATTGTATTATTATTTCATTTAAATGATACTCGTGTTAATAAAAGACAATAAATTATATTATATGAATATAATATTAAATGATTAGTGTGCAAAATAATATTATCCCCCCCCAACTCTCTTCCTCTCCCTCAATCTCTCCTCCTCCCCTCTCTCATTCTCCCCTCTCTCCTCTCTCCTTCCCATTCTCCTTCTCCCCTCTCTCTTTCTCACTCTCTCTCTCTCCGCTCCCCCTCTCTCAACCCTCCCCGCCTTCTGCCTCCCTCTCCCCCGCTATCCATCCCACCCCCTCTGTCTCCTTCTCTCACTCTATCTCTCTCCCTCCCTCTCACTCTCTCATAAATAGTCAAAATCGCATTTAAGTCTGTTAAATACTTAAATATAATCATGTTTCAGACATGCACCATTTGAAAGAACGACACAGCTATTGGATATGTTAATACCAAATATTTATGTACCAGAACCATCTGTTATGGAAGAGGTAAGTTTATTTACTTACCGTTTGAACGTAATATTTTTATCTAATTCCATTCATTGTGAAATTCGCTCAACCAACTGTGCAGTAAATGTTTTAATAGCAAAAAGGTCTGCCTGTTACTTATCTAGTTATATATATCTTTTAATTTAATACAATCAAATCAAAATTAAATTATTTCAAATAGCAACGCGCCCTGGCTTCACACGGGTGCAATGTAGATGTACTATACACAAAACATAGCCTATGTTACTCGCTGATAATGTAGCTTTCTATTGGTGAAAGAATTTTCAAAATCGGTCCAGTAGTTGTTAAGTTTATTCGATACATACAAAAATACAAATCTTTCCTCTTTTAGAAACGTCAATTTTTTAAAACTGTCAGCGATTTAGAATGTTGCCTCTACCGATAAGATCCGGCAAGAGATTCAATAATTAACTTTTTCAAAACCAAAATTATACTGACGCGACGATGTAATATGTATAATATCTAAGGATATCTACATAATTTTAGATAATAAAAACACTAGAAGTGGGCGGGGCCGGCGACAGGCTGGCGGAGGTGTGGTCCCAGCTGGTGGTGTTCGGGCTCGCCAAGAGAGTGAAGCTGGTGGAGAGATTGCTCGACGCGCTCTGCAACTGCTACACTTGCCAGGGTAACTATACCAGTGTATGACAGTTCATACGAGAGAGATAAGTTATTTAACAGAACAGCAACACATTAACAAAGATTACTTGCAAAACTAAACTTAAAAAAAATAATAAAAAAACAGAAATATATTTTATGTTTGCCGAACGAAGTCGCTGGCATCAGCTAGTTCTAAATAATTGTCACGTAATCTTTCCTAAATAATGGGCTCAGTTGTTTCGCCTAAAGAAATGTTTTTTTACAGATGAAGAAATTAAGCAGAAGATTCGCGGTGCTGCGGCCGATATGCTCAAGTTTAGTCAAATGGTCGCGGAACAAAGTGAAGTCGAAGACAGAAGAACACCCACGCAAAAGTATTACATTAACTTTATATTGTGCCTTCGTTCTTTATACTTTAATTTATTTGCCTCATTATGCTTACTTGTTTAGCAATATTTTTTCTATCGATCTTTGAAAAGCATGATTTTTATTTAATTCTTTTATTTTACTCAAATTTGCTCCTAATGTAACCATACATTGATTTTACAATAGAATGTGACTATATATACGAATATATTATCTCCTCAATGTTGAAATTTTGACTTTACTTGTTGGAAGCGCCAAATATGTTATAATATTTTCAAAAATAAGTGGACTGTATGCGGGGTGTGTGGCGCATAAAGGATGAAGGACAGGAAGTAGGGACACAATACCTGCAACTCTTCTACTGTAGCACTCAGTCCTTGCACTGTCACTTTTATCTTCCACACTCGGGGAGGCGCGCGCCCTTTGTTTGATATTACAAACGAATCGGGCTTTAATTAAATTATTGAAAAACACGTAGTGTTACTCGTGCGGTGATTCGAACAACGATCAAGTTGGCGCCGTAGTCAGTGTTACCACAGCGGCGGTTACTTGTTGCAAGGTATAAAAATAATGAGTAGGAAATAGGGATTATTTTGTATATTTTGGCGCTACTTGTTCTAGCATAAAATCAATTTATGTTTACCACCCGCACCCGCGATTTTTTTTTAAATTCTAGCTTATTTTTGTTTCTATGTTGTCGTAACTTATCAGGTTATCAGCGTCAGCATTAACGAATATTATTGAGTTATGCGCTGATGTGAAAGACAAAGAGGATCCGAGCTGGGAGGTGGTGGGGGAGGCGCTGGGGAGGCTGCGCGGGGAGCAGGCGGCGGGGGTGCCGGCCCGGCCGGGAGTGCTGGCGCAGGTTGCCAAGAGCGCCGCCGCCGTCGGAAAACCTGGAGTTGCAGCTGTGAGTAGCCCTTGTTACTACCATTTATTCGCTTGTGACTTGTTTTATTTACTCAATGTCAGTGGCGTTCCATTTTTTTTGGTGTTTTGTTTTCTTTAGCGAGCATTGATCGGGTGGGAGGAATATCGAAATTTAGGCGAACCACCGTTCATAGATTGAAAAACCTGAAAAAAAGTGCATATTGCGCATTTCGGTTTCAGTCTATGGATTTCCGAATGCTCGAAGTAAAAAGTAGATTGACATCGCATCATTGACTGATGTTCTGTGGCGTGGCTGATATCACCTACCATCATGCTCGTCTGTCGATATCTGACAAAAAAAAACTTTTATGTTACGAGACTGCAAAAAAATAAAAGGCTTTTTTATTTTAATTTATTTTATACGCAGTGGCGTAGCACCCGGTGCGAATCCCACCGCCGCCTTATTTTTGCAATTTATTATAATAAATTGGGGCATGGTAAAATTGGTACCTACTGTTATTGAATAACACTAACCTAAAGAGAAAACCTGTCATTACGGTGAAGTACTAATAACAAAAAAATTAAAAAAAAACGTTGAAAATCAAAAAAAATAACCGTTACCACACGGTGCGGACCACCAATCAGAATACAATATACATGAAATATAATAGAACAATCATCACCTTACCTGTCCTTTGTGCAGAACAATTTAACGAGCAATTACTACAGTGGGAACAGAACAATTAGGCGTTTCCACCAATGCAAAGTGGAGGTTAACCAGTTGATCAGACTACTTTTAGCCAATCCATTTTCTACTTAAAAACTCATTCTTAATCCGCTCTGCATTGCTGGATACGAAATAATGGAAATAATGCAAATTGGACCATGAGAGAGCTATATTATATTTTTTTTGTATGTAATCCAAACTTTAGTACTACTAGTTTAGACATACAAAATAAGTGTATTGATTATAATAAAAAGCTGACCATAAGATCTTCGTGATCTGAAAATGTAACTTAAAAAAAAACACTTTATATGAATTGTAGTATAAGGTTACTTTTCGTCAATTTCAAACAGATCCGTCTGATGTAACAGGAAATAATATACTTCTTAAGATTAACATTACAGTTTAAGGTTTATTTTTTTTTTAATTGTAAATAACAGAATTTCATAATATCAAATATTACTTTCAATGTGACGTATACGACGCTATAATATGATGGACGCGACGGATATTTACTGTCTGGTTGGGATTGACTTGGTGAGGCGTTGCATCGGTTTCTGCGTTGAGCCGGTGCAATGCCTCGCCAAGTAAATCTTAACCACAGTCCAACTGAAGAGTCGTTGAAACATCAAAGACAACTGGTTGAGTTGAAATTGCCACCAAAAGGCGAAAATTGTAATGAAGAGAAGATAGTATTTTATGTTGAAATTATATTTTTTGTATATTAAGAACTACACTAAAAAAATCTCAATAATATCAAGGAAAGATCAAGAGAGTGTGAAATACTGTAACATTTTATTTTACACTGAAAAGTGCTACGTAAAAGTGTTAAGAATACCCATACTCCTAACGAACGCATCGAGAGTCTACAGACTTAATTTGCCATACATTTTGTTAAACTATATAGTGTGTTTTATTAGTTGTGTAAATGTTTATACTAATTCTCTAACATGTTGGGACATAGCTTGTGAGCCGTTGCACTGGTCGTTATACATCGAACCCATGTAATGGCTCACTGAGCATGCCCTAACAAAGGCAACGAGCGTCTACTGACTTAAGTTGCCATACATTTTGTTAAACTAAATATTGTGTTTCATTAGTTGTGTAAATGTTTATACTTATTCTCTAACATGTTGGAACATAGCTTGTGAGCCGTTGCACTGGTCGTTATACATCGAACCCATGTAATGGCTCACTGAGCATGCCCTAACAAAGGCATCGAGCGTCTACTGACTTAAGTTGCCATACATTTTGTAAAACTAAATATTGTGTTTCATATGTTGTGTAAATGTTTATACTAATTCTCTAACATGTTGGGACATAGCTTGTGAGCCGTTGCACTGGTCGTTATACATCGAACCCATGTAATGGCTCACTGAGCATACCCTAACAAAGGCATCGAACGTCTACTGACTTAAGTTGCCATACATTTTGTTAAACTAAATAGTGATTTTATTAGTTGTGTAAATCTTAATACTACCCCTCTAACATGTTGGGACATAGCTTGTGAGCCGCTGCATTGGTCGTTATACATCGAACCCATGTAATGGCTCACTGAGCATGCCCTAACAAAGGCATCGAGCGTCTACTGACTTAAGTTGCCATACATTTTGTTAAACTAAATAGTATGTTTCATGAGATGTATAAATGTTTATACTAATTCTCTAACATGTTGGGACAAAGCTTGTGAGCCGTTGCACTGGTCGTTATACATCGAACCCATGTAATGGCTCACTGAGCATGCCCTTACAAAGGCATCGAGCGTCTACTGACTTAAGTTGCCATACATTTTGTTAAACTAAATAGTGTTTTATTAGTTGTGTAAATGTTTATACTAATTTTCTAACATGTTGGGACATAGCTTGTGAGCCGTTGCACTGGTCGTTTTACATTGAACCCATGTAATGGCTCACTAAGCATGCCCTAACAAAGGCATCGAGCGTCTACTGACTTAAATTGCCATAAATTTTGTTTAACTAAATAGTGTGTTTTATTAGTTGTGTAAATGTTTATACTAATTCTCTAACATGTTGGGACAGAGCTTGTGAGCCGCTGCATTGGTCGTTATACATCTAACCCATGTAATGGCTCACTGAGCATGCCCTAACAAAGGCATCGAGCGTCTACTGACTTAAGTTGCCATACATTTTGTTAAACCAAATAGTGTGTTTTATTAGTTGTGTAATTCTTAACACTACCGCTCTAACATGTTGGGACATAGCTTGTGAGCCGCTGCATTGGTCGTTAAACATCGAACCCATGTAATGGCTCACTGAGCATGCCCTAACAAAGGCATCGAGCGTCTACTGACTTGAGTTGCCATACATTTTGTTAAACTAAATAGTGTGTTTTATGAGTTGTGTAAATGTTTATACTAATTCTCTAACATGTTGGGACATAGCTTGTGAGCCGTTGCACTGGTCGTTATACATCGAACCCATGTAATGGCTCACTGAGCATGCCCTAACAAAGGCATCGAGCATCTACTGACTTAAGTTGCCATACATTTTGTTAAACTAAATAGTGTGTTTTATTAGTTGTGTAAATGTTTATACTAATTCTCTAACATGTTGGGACATAGCTTGTGAGCCGTTGCACTGGTCGTTATACATCGAACCCATGTAATGGCTCACTGAGCATGCCCTAACAAAGGCATCGAGCGTCTACTGACTTAAGTTGTCATACATTTTGTTAAACTATATAGTGTGTTTTATTAGTTGTGTAAATGTTTATACTAATTATCGGACATGTTAGGACATAGCTTGTGAGCCGCTGCATTGGTCGTTATACATCGAACCCATGTAATGGCTCACTGAGCATGCCCTAACAAAGGCATCGAGCGTCTACTGACTTTAGTTGCCATACATTTTGTTAAACTGAAAAGTGTTTAATTAGTTGTGTAAATGTTAATACTAATTATCTGACATGTTGGGACATTGCTTGTGAGCCGCTGCATTGGTCGTTATACATCGAACCCATGTAATGGCTCACTGAGCATGCCCTAACAAAGGCATCGAGCGTCTACTGACTTAAGTTGCCATACATTTTGTTAAACTAAATAGTGTGTTTTATGAGTTGTGTAAATGTTTATACTAATTCTCTAACATGTTAGGACATAGCTTGTGAGCCGTTGCACTGGTCGTTATACATCGAACCCATGTAATGGCTCACTGAGCATGCCCTAACAAAGGCATCGAGCATCTACTGACTTAAGTTGCCATACATTTTGTTAAACTAAATAGTGTGTTTTATTAGTTGTGTAAATGTTTATAATAATTCTCTAACATGTTGGGACATAGCTTGTGAGCCGTTGCACTGGTCGTTATACATCGAACCCATGTAATGGCTCACTGAGCATGCCCTAACAAAGGCATCGAGCGCCTACTGACTTAAGTTGAAATACATTTTGTTAAACTATATAGTGTGTTTTATTAGTTGTGTAAATGTTTATACTAATTACCTGACATGTTGGGACATAGCTTGTGAGCCGCTGCATTGGTCGTTATACATCGAACCCATGTAATGGCTCACTGAGCATGCCCTAACAAAGGCATCGAGCGTCTACTGACTTAAGTTGACATACATTTTGTTAAACTAAATAGTGTGTTTCATGAGTTGTGTAAATGTTTATATTAATTCTCTAACATGTTGGGACATAGCTTGTGAGCCGTTGCACTGGTCGTTATACATCGAACCCATGTAATGGCTCACTGAGCATGCCCTAACAAAGGCATCGAGCGTCTACTGACTTTAGTTGCCATACATTTTGTTAAACTATATAGTGTGTTTTATTAGTTGTGTAAATGTTTATACTAATTACCTGACATGTTGGGACATAGCTTGTGAGCCGCTGCATTGGTCGTTATACATCGAACCCATGTAATGGCTCACTGAGCATGCCCTAACAAAGGCATCGAGCGTCTACTGACTTAAGTTGACATACATTTTGTTAAACTAAATAGTGTGTTTCATGAGTTGTGTAAATGTTTATACTAATTCTCTAACATGTTGGGACATAGCTTGTGAGCCGTTGCACTGGTCGTTATACATCGAACCCATGTAATGGCTCACTGAGCATGCCCTAACAAAGGCATCGAGCGTCTACTGACTTAAATTGCCATACATTTTGTTAAACTAAATAGTGTGTTTTATTAGTTGTGTAAATGTTTATACTAATTCTCTAACATGTTGGGACATAGCTTGTGAGCCGTTGCACTGGTCGTTATACATCGAACCCATGTAATGGCTCACTGAGCATGCCCTAACAAAGGCATCGAGCGTCTACTGACTTAAGTTGCCATACATTTTGTAAAACTAAATAGTGTGTTTTATTAGTTGTGTAAATGTTCCTACTAATTCTCTAACATGTTGGGACATAGCTTGTGAGCCGTTGCATTGGTCGTTATACATCGAACCCATGTAATGGCTCACTGAGCATGCCCTAACAAAGGCATCGAGCGTCTACTGACTTAAGTTGCCATACATTTTGTTAAACTGAATAGTGTGTTTTATTAGTTGTGTAAATCTTAACACTACCGCTCTAACATGTTGGGACATAGCTTGTGAGCCGCTGCATTGGTCGTTATACATCGAACCCATGTAATGGCTCACTGAGCATGCCCTAACAAAGGCATCGAGCGTCTACTGACTTAAGTTGCCATACATTTTGTTAAACTGAATGGTGTTTCATTAGTTGTGTAAATGTTTATACTAATTCTCCAACATGTTGGGACATAGCTTGTGAGCCGTTGCACTGGTCGTTATACATCGAACCCATGTAATGGCTCACTGAGCATGCCCTAACAAAGGCACCGAGCATCTACTGACTTAAGTTGCCATACATTTTGTTAAACTATATAGTGTGTTTTATTAGTTTTGTAAATGTTTATACTAATTATCTGACATGTTGGGACATAGCTTGTGAGCCGCTGCATTGGTCGTTATACATCGAACCCATGTAATGGCTCACTGAGCATGCCCTAACAAAGGCATCGAGCGTCTACTGACTTAAGTTGCCATACATTTTGTTAAACTGAATAGTGTTTCATTATTTGTGTAAATGTTTATACTAATTCTCTAACATGTTGGGACATAGCTTGTGAGCCGTTGCACTGGTCGTTATACATCGAACCCATGTAATGGCTCACTGAGCATGCCCTAACAAAGGCATCGAGCGTCTACTGACTTAAGTTGCCATACATTTTGTTAAACTATATAGTGTGTTTTATTAGTTTTGTAAATGTTTATACTAATTATCTGACATGTTGGGACATAGCTTGTGAGCCGCTGCATTGGTCGTTATACATCGAACCCATGTAATGGCTCACTGAGCATGCCCTAACAAAGGCATCGAGCGTCTACTGACTTAAGTTGCCATACATTTTGTTAAACTGAATAGTGTTTCATTAGTTGTGTAAATGTTTATACTAATTCTCTAACATGTTGGGACATAGCTTGTGAGCCGTTGCACTGGTCGTTATACATCGAACCCATGTAATGGCTCACTGAGCATGCCCTAACAAAGGCATCGAGCGTCTACTGACTTAAGTTGCCATACATTTTGTTAAACTAAATAGTGTGTTTTATTAGTTGTGTAAAAGTTTATACTATTTCTCTAACATGTTGGGGCATAGCTTGTGAGCCGTTGCACTGGTCGTTATACATCGAACCCATGTAATGGCTCACTGAGCATGCCCTAACAAAGGCATCGAGCGTCTACTGTCTTATGTTGCCATACATTCTGTAAAACTATATAGTGTGTTTAATTAGTTGTGTTAATGTTCATACTAATTCTTTAACATGTTGGGACATAGCTTGTGAGCCGCTGCATTGGTCGTTATACATCGAACCCATGTAATGGCTCACTGAGCATGCCCTAACAAAGGCATCGAGCGTCTACTGACTTAAGTTGCCATACATTTTGTTAAACTAAATAGTGTGTTTTATTAGTTGTGTAAATGTTTATATTAACTCTCTAACGTAATGGCTCACCGAGCATGCCCTTACGAAGGCATCGAGAGTCTATTGACTTCAGCTGCCAAATATTTTTGTATACTAAATAATTAGTTATATTATGTGTGCAAATATTTATATTAGCTCTCTCAATTCGTTTTAAGAATTACTAATTTATATATTAAGCTGCTTGAGCGAAACCCACATGATTTTTGCCTTTATTATTATTTGCTCATCTGATAATCTTACTATCAGATCAGATTATACGTAATCTTCATGTCTTAAACATTAAATATTGTATGTTTGAGTAAATTAACCTTTATCTTCCACTTTGCCATGCAAATTGTTGTCTTATTTACTCCAGAAAGTCGCCGATTGACAAATAATGCTCTTGCGAAAGTTTATGTGTACTAATAGCTATCTAATACATTTATAATTCCACCAGACTGCAATCATGTACCTGGCTGAGTGTGGATTCGAAGAGGCTACCACTGCTTGTTTGGATACATTAGGAGTTATGCTGAACCGACCAGCTGATGAAATTCAAACATTACTGACAGAGTCGCGCTCAACGCTTGAGGCGTCTTTACACCCCTCGGCACTAGTTATCGCGGAGGCATATCATTTGTAAGTAATCAAATACTTAAATTAATAAACTAAATCAATAAAAAAAATTGCCGAAAATATGGACAATCACTTTAACTAAAATAACAGTTGGACGATGTTAAGCAATATGTTGTGTCAACCCACATGGTTGCCATTTTGAGAAGATTGAGTTTGAAGTTAGGTAGGTTTTATTAAAACAGAAATAATAGATTTTTTTTAATAATTACTATTACACTATATATGTTTATCGTTTTTCTTGGTAGCAATCAAAGTAATCGAATTTAGTGCATTGTTAAATATTCTAAACATTTTAGGGTTTCATGCCCACTAGTTTTTTCAAAATTTTTGCTATTAAATCGATTTAAATGATACATATCTCTTTAAAATATGTACTCCAGCTCATAAGGAAGCGATTGGTATCAAAATTGACATTTTTATCATTTTGTGGGTTGACACTGTATTGCTTAACAGCGTCCATTTATAGATACTTAAAGGGATCCTGTAAAATAGAAAATACAGTTAAAACCGTTTATGACGACATCGTTTAGAACAACACACCGGTTATATCGACCAAATTCAAAGGTCCCGACTGTACTCTGTACCTCGAAAACATCACCGGTTGTTACGACTATCTGTTTTTACGACCAAATATGAGTAGTCCCTTCGATGTCGTTATAACAGATTTTGACTCATAATCTATGACAACCGAAGATGTAGTAGAAGTATAGGTTGCTAGTAGGTTTTTAATTTTTTTTTTCTTATTTATTAATAAAATTATTTTTTATTCCACAGAGTCAAAACCGGTGCGCCTATGGACTCCTCGACGAGTTCGGAAAGCGACAGTGAAACTTCAGATGATGATTAAATTTTACACATAATTTCTTACCACTAGTTGAATTATACCATAGAGTTACTATTTCTGTGATTTCATTCCTTTCCCTCGACATACTTACAGTTATAATATAATATTAACCTGACACTGTTCAGTATTCTCGTAGAAGTGAATTTATACACTACAGCTATATTGACTGCAAAAATACAGAGTATAAACAATTACATGTTACTTATTATGATATTTTGTAACATAACAATTCGTCGTAAAAAAAGTTAGGTACCTACATACCATTTACAAAACTAGTCATTAGATGTTTGAGTTAAATAGCTTTAAAACTGTACTTGTTAAATTCTTTCATAAAAGTATCTATAATTAACAGTATAGTATATTAATAATATAGTATTAACGTCGTCACTGATAAGCCTAATTAAATCGATGCGTCAATTACTACACCAAAGTACAATGTTTACTAGTACTATAGTTTACAATGTACACTTGTGACCCAGTAAAATGTTTCGCAGAAGCCTATGCTTTTCAAATTCAATTCTTATTATATTATGTGTATTCAATAAACGACATTTTATCATAAGAAATTACGAGTAGGAGAATTGACATTTAATAAAATAATACATTTTGTTGCGATGAATAAATATTTCCCCTTCCACATTGATGAACCTGAACCGAACTAAACAGACATTGTTATGTGACCCAATGAGCCAATGAACTCATTTCTACATACTAGAGGTGTTAAAAATGATAATTGCATGCTAAACTCAAACTTTGAAAGAAAGTGCCCAACTCCGTTAGTTGGTTAGTATTCATTTGAATGTCACAGTGATTTTATCTCAATAGCATCTCGTAATAGCTTAAAAATGGTAAAGAGAATACTTTGTGGAATATTTTTGTTCACGGTAAGTCTACATATATTTATATGATAAGGTAGTTCAAGTAGCAAGCTTATTTTCACCTCATTAATTTGATTTACCATAAAATACTCATACAAATATAGTAAATTATAATAATTCATTAAATACGTATTCTTAAAAGTTAAAGTTTACCTAATTATTATTATAGAAAATTGCTATAATAACCTTGATCACTTTTTCGGACTTTTTTGAAAAAAAGATATAAATGCTTTTAATTTTTATAGGTTATTCCCACCATTCAAAGCAGAGGACCAAATTATTTTTCTAACAAAATTGAATGCGGTCAATACGGCTTTGTCTGTGATGGAGTTTCAAGACTCCGACTCTGTGAAGATGGAAATATATTAGGCCCTGGTTTTCGGTGCCCTCCTAATACTATCTGCAACGAAGAGTCAAACGAAGTTTGCGAAAATGCTCTTAATTACATAGATCCCGCTTTAACTAGAAACATTCGGTGCTATCGTAACGAGAGGTTAGCTGACCCCAGCGTGCCTGGATGCAAAGGATACATTATGTGTATTCCTAACAAAAACCGATTCCAAGGATTGAAGTTCCAGTGTTCGGGAAGCACAATATTCAACGGTTATACTCGAGCGTGTACATCCCCAGACAAGTACAAATGCCCTCTTGGAAATAGTACTTCTGTACAGAATAAATTTTACTCTGAATCTAACGGAAATCGTAAGGGAGATAAAAATCGTATTAACGGTAGTGAAATGCCATCATATGATCAAGTACATAGGCCCATTGAATGTGAAAATTACAAATTCGCAGTGACAAGTGATGAAAGCCCTGATCGTGTTACATACTTTTGTCCTCGAAGACCTGCTAAAGGTGAATCTACTATTCGATGCACAGTTTTCTCAAACAACTTTTGTCTTTCACTAGAAAGGGACGATGAAGACCAGTTTCTTCAAGGGGCAGGATCAGCATATAGGAAGCCCCGAAATAATGATTAAATTTAAACTCAAAAGTTTTATTACATCCTTTTAAAGACTGAGTTGTATCTTAAGCAAACCATATTAATTTTTAGCTTAACTAGTACATTTAGATAATAACATTGTAATATAAGGCAAATTAACTAAATTAGTGACGTATGTTTATTTTTAAATTATTAAACTGTTTAAATAATTAATAAAATTGATATATTTTACATAGTAAAAAAACAATAACAATGACTGTACCTCTATTTAATAAACTATAAATAAATAACTAAGATCATTTACGTATTACATTCATAGCTCTCTTCATCTACACATTTCTTTTTTATTTTATGAAAAACTTCATCAGAATCACATTTTTTCTTTTTTCTCCGAAATTCTGATTTTGATTTTTTGTCGCAAACATAATATTTTTTACAATCATTTGAGTCGGGAAATATTCCTTGCCTTACGCATCTAAATTCATTTTTTATTCCTTTGCTTGGTATTTGTACCGACCTCGAGTCTACACTACTGCTACTGCTCTCTATTGAATATGAATCTTTGGATAGTGAAGGATATAAAGAAACATTGTCCTCAATACAAGTAATAGATGTTCTATTAAGATAATAACCTTTTTGGCACTTTAGTTTAAATCTTATATATTTTTTATTACTTTTAACACAAATATAGTACGTATCCCTAGCCCACATATCACTAAATCTACCAGATGTTATACACTGAAACTGATCGTTCCTTATGCAGTGCGATAAATTATGAGTGCATTGCTTAAGAAATTCACTGAATACTGTATTAATAGGACATTGTCCAACTATAGGAAACAATCTTCCAATACAAATATAAAAACGTTGACAGTTATTGTGATCAGAATACTTGCCACTGCGACGATTTAAACAATTGAAAGTTATTGCTTCCATATTAACAGGAGGTACTGTAGCGTAAACATGTCTTGTAATATTTTTGTTTATGATAGGATTGGTTTCATTTTTCTTATAAGAAAACACTTTACTTTTATCACTATTTTCAGTTTCTGTTGCATTTATTTCATATTGTTTTTGTGTTTTTATATTGTAATCTGACATTGTTTTTGCTAAAACCATATCATGTACTGTAATCGATCCCGGATTTACAATGCTTTCATTATGCCTACCTGTTGTATTAAACTTATTGACAAATTTAGAAGTATTAAAAAGTAAACTATGATTTTGATGTAGCTCTGAGTGAATCATAGAAACATTTGCGTTTATTTTAGAATTATTTTCTTCGTTCTCAGGAAGAATAATATTGGATGTTTTATCATTTTGCGCTACAGAAGTGGATGTGTCGTTAACTTGAATCCTGGATGGTATTTTTGTACTTTGATTTGGAACATGTTCTATTTGAGTTATATCATAGTTTTGATGCAATATTTTCTTTTTATTTAGATTATTGGTCAAGCTTGGAGGACTATTGCTTACAATTTTATCTCTATTTATTGTTTTTTCATTACTGATTAATGTTAACAACTTCACTTGCGGGTCTTTACTCTTTGGAGATATAACAATATTAATGTCAGTTAAATTTTGATTTACATTAGAAGATGACGGCTGCCCTTTATCAATAATATTTTTATTTTGTATCAAATCTGAATATTCTGAATTATATTCCTTACCTATGTTACTTATGTTGTTGGCGAGCTTGGTAAATAATTTTGGTTCGCCTGTTGATTTTGTTACTTCTTTAACTTCACTACGCGTAGTAGCATATATATATTTAGGAACCGATACCCGTGATATATCACTTTTATAATCAATATTTTGTATTATTTTATTGATTTCCCTAGCCTCAGTATCTTCTTTTTTATAAACAATAGTTGTATCTTGAAAGTTACTTATTGACGATATTAATTCATCCTTTAAGGTGTTTAATTCATTGAATTGTTCTGGTTTATTATACACCCCAGTTGACAATTTCAACATTGATGCAAGGCCGATATTCACAGTAGTATATAAAGATGTTGAAGAATCTGTATTTCCTACGTTTGGTGGATAATTTCTAAGGTTTTTAGATACATTTTTAATATTTTGACTGTCGTATTCTACATCAAGTGCATCTCGTTTATCTTCCATTATATATTTTGGAGAGAAGTTGGTTTCAGAAACTCTCCTCTCCCTATTGTTATACCCATCAGTAACTGTATTATTTTTAAATAAGGTTTCATATGCTAATTTATCACGTGTTATTTTGTTATCAAAGTATGTACTTGCGTGGAGTGGCATAAATACTGGTTCAGTTACATCCGTTCCCAATATATCTGGCAATACTGTACTAACCTCATAATTAGTAGATGTTATTTTATCCTTAAAATTATTTTGTGTTGTTTCTAATATTGCTGTATTTTCTGGTGTTGTTAACATATAACTATCTTTTAATAATGAAGCAGTAGTCGCTGCATCAAACTCTTGATGTTCTATGATATTTTCTTCATCTAACGTATTTACTCCTGTTGTATAGAAAAAAAGAATAGATTTCTTTGGAAAGGGCACTTTCAAACTTTGATCTTTTGATGTATACAATACAGGCTCTTCAGTCGGTACGTTTAATTCTGTATTTAAGTTCATATCAGTGAAAGATAATTTATCATCAAAGTAATACTTCTCATCAATATCTGATCTTAAATTATGTTCTGAAATGGTGGTAGGTTTTTGTTTGATTAAAACTACATTATTTTCACGTGTTTCAACATTTATCTCAATTTCCTCAGTTACACTTAGATAGCTATCATCATTATTTATTTGTGTCGGTAAAACTGCAAATTCTGTCGCTTTAACTTCGTAATTTTTAAGACCCACTTGTCGAGGTAATTCGATACCTTGTTCTGTATGCGAAAAATCCATTGTGTTTGCATTAGTCGTTTTTGTTTCTTTATTGCTTTTAAAATTTGTTGATAAGAAACTATCGCTAGAAACGTAAGAAGATCCTCTATATTTTGAGTAAGGAGTCTTGGCATTTTTAATATATTTATAATTGTCTTTAACTGTATCAATATTCACATCCAAATCATGAAAACTATCGGTATCTGATAAAATAGGAGTAGTTATCAAATCTGGTTCTTCTAATGTTACTTTATTTTCGAATAAATCTTTATTTATATTTACATTTTCTGTCCCAGTGTTAGTAGCTTTTTCATATCTAAAGGGACTCACAGTTGGTTTATAAGGGATATTCAATACTTTCATATCAGATTTATTATACGTTTTTTCAGAAATGTTATTATGTGTCATATTCTCTTCGGTTTTTGTTGTAAATAACAACGGAAAGTTTTCTTCATTATTTTTCCTCATAACATCATCAGAATTAAATGCTGTTATATTTAATACGTCTGATAAATCAATAAATACATCGTCATCGAATACATAAGAACTCGTTGTACTTTCTATTGAAAATAACAATTTTTCTGAGGTCACATCATATTCTAGTGTAGATTCACTAACTCTATTTTCAAATGTATAATAATCTTTTGTAGCTGCTATTGTACTAACTTTTGCAAACAATTCATCAGTGTCAAGTACGTCACGATTTTTATTTTTAAAATTGATTTTGTTTCCTATTATATCTATTTCATTTTTTACTTCATTACCAATTATGTCAGTCGTTATTTCGTCCTTTAAATCACTTGATTTTGTTGTACCATCTTCTTGATTTGTAGAAAATAATGAAATTTTATTAAACAACTCTTGAAATTGAGTAGGTAATTCAGAATCGTCCCTTTCGTTCGCTCCTAATGGTGTAGTTTTAAAATAAATATCTGATTGCATTATATCCGAACCTTTTGTTGAAAAATCCGATTGCAATCCCTCACTATCTGTCCCCAAAGTGTCCCAATAAGTTTCTTCATCCTTTTTTTGGTTATTTATTTTTATTCTCACTCTATCGTTGAAGCCAAATGATTGCGTTGTTTCTTCTAATTGATACGAAGTTGTTAATGTAGTGTGCATTGTTGTATCTGGTGATTGTGTTGTTTCTAAAACTTCGAGATTGACATCTGATAATAAATTATTTTTAGTTGTAATCTCCATGTTTTGAATTGGCAATTTGGATTCTAGATTAGTTGTAGTAGTATATAAGTCATTTGAACTATTATCTACCTCCACCGTTGTAATTATGGTATTGCTAATACCATAAGTATTTATTTCATCCCTGTTTTTTGTAGTTGACACATCGAATATATCGAATAAAATATATTTATCCGTTGACGATTGTTCAGCCGTATCTTCCAAGTGCCAATCCAAACTTGTATAATTTTCCTGTGTAATATTGCTTAGTGGTTTTTCATTGGTGAAAATATTTGGTTTTTCAGTAGTAGTACTTTCTGATAAAGTTGTTGTACTTATAGTATCAAAATAGTGTTCACTATTATATGTGCTTGTATGCAGGTCATATACTTCAGCATTTGTAGATTGATTAACTATTGTTGATTCATAAGTATTTAAACTTTCAGGTACTTCTTTTGTTACCGACATAAATACTATAGTCAAATTATTTGCATTTAAAATTTCATTTTTTGTATCTTGCATATTTGAAGTGGTCTCAGTACCGTTTTGTATATTAATGGGAACTGTCAAGTCAGCCGTAAATTCTTCTACTGATTGGTCAGTTGGTTGAGCAATAGTAGTTTCTTCTGGCGTTAATTTAATAGAACTGGATATACTATTAGCTTTATCTATGAGATTATTTTCAGTAGTTGTTATGCTTACTGTGTTGAAATATTTAATTGATATTACAAAATCATCGCTTTTGTACCAAAAAGGTATAACAGTCGTAGAATCACTATCTTCCATAAACGTTTTCAAAGTTGGTTTAGTGATAGATTTCGTTTCTTCACTCTGCGAAATTATTGATTCCAGAGTGGTCGTTGTATAATACTCACATTCGAAATTGTTGTTTTCCGTGCATATTGTTGGTGGCGGGCAAGGTATTAAAAAATCACCCACAGTCCTTGAAATTCCATCTCCTAAGTCCACACATATCATGAAATGAGTCGAATTTAGGCAATAAAAAGCTTTTCCTTTGCAATCGAAATTCGTGGCATCAACAAAAGTCACTTGGATAATAATCGCCACCTGAAATATCACCATTATTCATAATTAGGGTAATAAAATTGTATATATCATAGTAATTGTAAATACGAAGGATCTACGTACTTACCAGAAGTAACATGAACGTTTTTTTAATTTCTTTTTCCTCGAAAGCCATGGCCACATTTTAGCCTTAATTAAACCGTACACTAATTCACTGCTAGATCGTTCGGTACATTTATCGTTTATCTCGTAGACTTTTCAGTCGAATGTATGCCTTGAGTGTGGAACTAAGATAATATGAGTGGTATTACAAGGCAATTGTTAGCATAACTCGAGTAATTTACATAGGTACACTGCCACACATAGATTACGAATGATATTAAATAAATAAATCTTGACACATTATTTCCTGCGATGAGCGATTTTGTTGTTTGTGATGATTGCCTTTAATTCTATATAGATAAATTTAATTTAAAAATCAAATAATGATTGAGTCATGACTCATGACCAAAACAAGAGCCATAGATGATTTATTTGCAATCATTAAATAGGCTTAATCATTAATTAGCCTAAACATCCGTTGATGTCTTTACTACACACATACCTACGAATGACTATCTGACTGTTGATCAAAGTTTTATCTTTCGATGTATAGGTACATACAAAACAAAGATCATTATTGATCTTTAATTTTAGTAGGAGTTGGCTCTGACCCAACTAAAAAGACTCAATGTCACTCCAAAACCAAAGGATAACCTAAGGAAGTACTGTTTTTGTTTTTTGAAAAATTACTTCACTGGAGGCCAACTTTATTTTTATAATTAATTTTTCACTTTAAAATATTAATAATCGTAAATGAATTCGGAAGTGGATCAGTTTGGATGTATTGGCTCTTGTTGTCTGAAAGGTATTGAACATTTTAGACAACGACAACCTGTAGAAACAACATTGCTTAGATAAAAAAAGTAAAAAAATCACGTTGCTAAAAAATATGAACTTGATATATTTTGTATTAAACACCATTCGGAAATAAAAAGTTAACGTTAAGTTAGTTAAGTTCGTAAATAAGAAGAAACGTGTTACGCGAGATTGATCCTGTGTAAGCCTCATATTGTTGCTGTCATTATTGCTCTGGGAAATTCTATTTACTATTTTTGCTTATCACGGATTTAGTCATTTACGACTTTACTACGCAAATATTTATTACGACTATGTAGTGATTGTAATGAGAAAAAATCTTTTAAATATTATTGTTTATTCATAAACATCCGTCTATGGCAATTTTACAGTTTCACATATTTTATTCATTTATACAATTTTAAACATAATAATAAAAATAAATTAGGCACGATTGTGTTATAAACATAAAACTCACTTATTTATTTACAGATTTTTCTTGTGTTGTTGTGTGTAACAAAAGCTGATATTAATTTAAAAATAACTATGTTTAAATTTAATTTCTTTTTCTTAAATCTATGCAAGGAAGTGGAGTCTGGCTGAAAGCGGGAATGGTATTAGTGATCACACTTCATTATTATTAATCAAATTTCTAGAAACGTTGATCTTCAAAATAAGCATTTTCTGTCCAGTCTAATCGATTTTACTTTAGTTAAGTAGATCGAAACAGCTGTTATGGCCAGCCAAACAATTGTAATCACAGCTAATACAATACCTAATAAAAACATTACGTACTGAAGTCCGTTTCCTCTTTCTACTATAAAAGAGAGTCCTACAAGGAATACCACCAAAAGACATGCCGAAAGAGTTTCCAAGGTACTGTGCACTTTGGGCCATTTTCTGGCACCCACGTAATCCTGAATTGCTCCTTCCCAGCATGACGTCACAGCCCCATAACCAAAGCCAGCAACTACACACCCAATTGAATATGAATCGTGGTTGTTATCAGCTGCCAAAACTGGAAAAATAAGGGATTCTGTTAAAATAAAGTATTTTACGCCACATACTTTAATCCGGAGTAAATAATAGGTAAAGGGTAACTTACCGAAGGCAGATACTGTGGATATAACTAAGCCCATAACAACCACATATTTATAATTTCTCTTAGGTGTCTGCGCGAGCCATGGAGTACACAACAGGAAACAAATCCATGTGAAACCATGAAGGGATATTAGAAAGTTCATTTCGAGTATTGAAATTCTTGGCTTTACTTCTGAAGCTAATATTGGCAACAAAACTAAAGATATTGATAATAAACATAATCGGGAAAAACTAAGTAATAATGCAGGATAAAATTTAGCACACGATAGAGATCTGGTTAGCGGCTTAATGAATGTATCGTTGACGCTGTACACCAGATAGGTAAATCTTCGTCTAATTCTATATATTCGATACGATGGAATCCATAATTTTCTTCTCACGTTCATATAAGCTGACTGACATCTGAAACTAAACGTATTCAATAATTTTTCTGTTTGTATATCTGTCATGGGTGATATTGTTTCGTATTTTACTTCTAAGAATTCAGAAAACGATTTATTGTCGTTACTATCTCCTTCTGGTTGCGAATCTCTTCGTACTTGATTTGTTATACATTCATCAATATTATCTCCTAATGTACTCAGTCTTTTAATTGCTACACTAAAGCGTTTCTTATTTTTGTTTGAGCCTGCAGTGTTTTGCTCTTCGTTGTCGCTCTCTTCACTTTCTTCAGGTATTTGTGGTAAAATATCAACACCAAATATATTTCTCCTCTTCTCTTCTGGACTAGGTGGAGGTGTAATGGTTTCTGAAACATATCCATCATCACAATTCAGCTCTTCTTCCTGATGCAGCTGATCATCTGATGGATTCTTCCAACATTTTTTGTTTAAGTGTTGCAATTTTAGTTCAGTTCCATAATAACTATCCATAGTTTCATTCTTATATACAACGTATGCTTGAGATAAATCTTTATATCTAGAAAAAAAGACGGGTCTTCTTAAGTTTTCATCTATATTTAGCAACATAATTGCTATTAGTGATTGAAGCATAATGCCAGCTACTACAATATGCGAAAGAGAATATCCATAGGTGTCAATTAACGCAGTCAGTATGTGAGGAAATATGGACAATCCAATCGCTTGACCCAAGAAGCATAAGCCCCGCACTGCTACTAGGTGAGAGTCATAAGTTTCAAATATAACGGCATCCATTTGTGCTAATACAAGTGATGATCCCAAACCTAAAAATAAAAGAATTTAGTATGTTTTAGTATGAAGAACGATGTGACTTAATTTAAAGTTGTTGTGCTAACAATGCCTTCTCATGACATTATTAAAATGTTTAAGTTAATTGTAAATTATGCGTGTTGTAAATAGTGTTATGATATCAAATTATCTAACCGCAAAAAATGCCATAGATGAAGGGTTGTAGATGATACGGTAGAAAGGCGCATATAAGTAGACCGGCGACCACAAAGAATAGACCAATGGCCGCCATTGCTCGGTAGCCTACTGACCCGCCCCATGAATCGGCGGCTTCTCTGAACCAGCATTCTGTAACATGTTAGATGTTAGCAGGTAATAGATAATACTTACGGTCAGTTCTGCAATCTCCTGACTTCTTTAAAACGTTAAAAAAACTAGTAATGAAGACGTGACATCCGACGGCATTATGAATACTGAGGGCCTAGCACGAACAACTTGCGAAAATGTATTCGTATCTTCGAGCTATCATTTGTATAAATTTCAAATGATTTCTCATGCAACTAACAGATGGACGTTACGAATACTTTTTCAATAGTTGTTCGTGCTAGCCGCTCTGTACACAGAAGGCCTGAGTAACAATAATGCTGTGTTAATTCTCGTCGTTCCAATGGTTAATTTCACATGTAATGAAAATCGTACCCGTGATCCATGGAGATCACGGGTACGATTTTCATCATATCTTATATTATAAACATTCTATAGCCAGCTCATTGCATTGCAATAAAAACCGGTGAGATCAGGCCATTTAAAAAACACCGGAAACGACAACGGAACATTAATTAATCTTATGGCTGAGGTATCATCTACCATCTTTTGAGTCTCACACTCGTCTCTCGAGAGCGGTATGTTATATAAATTATTAAAAATATTAAACGTACGTGTTATATTATAAGTGACCATAAAAATGGATGGTGTGACAAAGCCGAGCCATAACGGTACTTCGAAACTGGACAGGCTGTGCACCCACAAAACGCCATACGAAAGTACTAAACTGGGCAAACATATCTGAAAAATATAAAAAAATATATTAATAGTAGATTGTTTACCAAGTAAACCACTATTTTTAAGGCGAGAGTGTTTTTTGAATATCTAATGGCTCCTTAAATACTTTTACATAAACCTTCTTTTTTTTTTATTTGGTTCGCGCGCGGAATATTGATTGACAACCAGTAACGTTTTCATAGAATTTTCATGATCGATCTCTTTGGTGAATGAAACATTTACTAACAATATCCAAATTCCAAATTCAAATCACTTTTACTCCCTAGAGATTAAAAAGGTATTTCCCTGTTTACAGCTCTTTTAGAATAGATGTGATTTAAAAAATTTTTTTAACTAGTAGGTACATAGCAAGTAACGAAACTTATCGGAAACGGAATATTATCACAGATTTTTACATTGATAAGTAGTGTGTATTGGCGATCATACAAAACTCACAGGTACCCACGGCTATGGCCATAATTGCCACGGCCGGGTAACGAATCCTAAAAGTACAATATATATATAGTGTGACACTACTCATTATACCCACTCGGTACACTACTTTTTATTTAAAACAATATTCTAGTCAAGTTAAAAGGGTAATTTAAAAATGCCGTATTGTCTGTAATTGTGTGTAAAGATCAAAAAAACTTAAAAAAATTAATTATTAAATATCTAAATAAATCAAGAAAAACTACAAAGATACGAATCAAATTTCCTCAAACAAAAAGATTAATTGCGATTACTAATCCATATCAATTCAACGACCGACGTCAAGAATCAAGATGCGATATAAAAATATATATCACAATTATTTACCGACATAAGTATAGTAAATATACTAGGCACGTGATTCTATTGAACAAAAGATATTCAGAATTTAACGTATCCGTGCTATAAAGAATAGAATACAAATATTTACCTTTGACCTATACCTTCTTTGACCTGTATCATCTATTCATCAATAATATCATTGTTATTTTTGCACAAACAAAAATAATTGTTAGTTTTGTTTTTGGTTATAAAAAGAAATTCTTTGTTTGCACTTTAATTTCAAGAAAGATTAAATAAATATTTCTGAATATATTACATTTTATTAGGTTTGATATGATTTGAAGACACGGGCATGCAATCTTCCCGTTCCATGATTGCTGTAAAGCACTCGAAACTACGGTATGAATAAACGGCATTTTGATCAGTTTAATTTTATTCATATTATATTATCCTCACGTCATATGTAACTATGTAAGAAAAGACAATGTCAGTGAATAATTAGAAGACTTATAGATATATACTAGCGTCTGCCCGCGACTTCGTCTGCGTAGAATTAGTACTAAGGGTAGCTTATTTTTGAACCGAGCTGTTTTTTAATCAATCTCCGCTTAATGACGCTGCACTGAAGTCAATAATATCGTGATATTTTTTAAACCGTTCATCCAAATTACTTGGTGTAAAAGACAAAGTTTATCTATATTAAATACTGAAAGCGATAAATGTATCAATTTTGATAAGAATTAGCTAAATACTCTAAAAATTGCAATTGAAAAAATGAATCAAATTTAAATGTATTTATGGCTCATAGTGTAGGGTATAATGGCTTCCACATAAAAGGTAGATATATACTATCGCGGACTTTTATTTAGAACTATTTAAAACAAACAATCCCACCATACATTTTGTTCTTGTAACTCCAACGGTTAAGGCAGCGCACGCCAAGATAGCTCTCAGAAGGCAGGAATTTTTCCGAGTTACTTGATAGTTATCGTTATATTATGGCCAATATACAAAAACTGTTTATAAATTATACCCTATGTGTTATTCTGATATATAAGCTATATTGCTGTAAAGTTTCATCGAAATCCGTTCGGTAGTTTTTGCGTGAAAGAGTAACAAACATCCATCCATCTATCTATCCATCCCTCCATCCATCCTCACAAACTTTCGCATTTATATTTATAATATTAGTAAGATAAGATGATACTGGGAACGAAAAAACAATGCCAACAGATTCTCAAGTCAAATACAAACATATTTCTCGACAATAACAAAGTCGACAGAGCGAAGACAGCCAGGAATCTGGCGCTTTTGTTAGACGAGCAACTTCGATACGAAGAACACATTAGCTGCATCATCCATAGACGAGAACTGCATCTAGCTGGTCTTATGCATAGACTAGTAAATTCCGGCAGACCCTACTATTTGTATGAAAAACTTCAGTGGGTTGAGGATTCTCACACATTAAACACAAGAAGTAAATCGCAGCTGTAGGTATCTTAAGATTCCGCAACACAAAACATCTGGTTTCCAAGGAGGTTTCAAGTACGCCGCGTCCAAGGTGTGGAACGATCTACCACCACCTTTGAGATTTAATAATAATTCTAGGACATTCTAGGACTAGGGAATCAGTTGGAAGAATCTAAGAAGGTGTATTAGGCTTATTGCAATCCAAGCTACGGCAATTTTTTTTTCATTTTAGGTATTGTTTTATATTTTATATATAAATATAGTATTTATATAATTAAAAAACACAGTTTTTAATAATCACTGTTGCGTACGAATCGCGAACACTGGGCCAGTCTGAAAACCTGCGCTGATCGAATTTATGGTTCGCCGTTTTCGACAGCTAAACGCTGAGACTGGTAAGTACCGTTGCCAAAAAACTTATAAATGTATCTTTCAGGTTTGATTTTATAGTATATAAGTTAATTTAAGACTATAAATAAGTTATAATGTTTGTATTATAATTTTTTAAGTATTTTTTGGCAATAAATCATTTTTTTTTTATAGCCACGGACAGAACATAGGTTTTTATGGAGCGGCAACTGTAAAATCTTTATGAACGAGCGGGCGAAATGGCGGGCATCAGCTAATAATAAGTACAGAAAAATATATTCTGATGCACTTACTATAACTAAAATCGAATATTCTATTTAAAGAACTAACAATTATTGTTCTACAAATAAGTATTGTGATGTTTTCCACATCTTAAACGCTTATCTGTCACCTGTGTATATTGACGGTCTTATGATAACGTCCAACTCTGTGACATCATGGCCTCGAGAAGATAATAGCATTAGCCATTAGATCGAAATACATGTACCTAGCTGTACGAATTGTCCATTTTTGACAATCGCATTTGACTCTAGTATCCAAAGAAGTGTACTAAATTATAAGTATATATATACCTACTTAATATACGCTAACGACGTAATTTATATCAGATTCCAAGAATGTTCTAATGAAAATGCCTTCAAAATAAGGGTAATATGACAAATTTGGGAATGATTCAATTATGGATATAAAACAAACATTAGCTCTTCTGTAAGCGATTAAACTGATTTTCAATTTAGTTTAAAAAATATATTATTAGTGCCTAAAACCCCTTGGCTGCTCTATAAAATGTATAAAAAAGTACCTCAACTTTAAGAATTTAGACAAAGAATGAAGTTACGTTATTTTCATATTGACGCAAATAAGTTTCCGCTCGCATTTGTTAAATTATATTTCTAGACATGTTTACATTTAGATTATTAAACAACTTTGTAAGACTTTACTTACATTCAAGAATATAACTGAAAGTAGGAGTGGCCACCGCCATCCTGCTCCTTCTCGTTGTCCATCAAAATCCATTCAAACAGTTCTTATAGACATTATGAAAACATTTTATCTTTAAACACTGTATTGGCGTATCACTAGGCGGATCTTTTACATTATACTATTGAAAATAGATTTACTAAGCCAAATGAAGAGAGCATGTCGCTGTATTGACAGATTCTTTATGTGTATTGACGGAATTATCGAAGGCCCCGGCTACTTTGTCTTATCTTATCATGTAGGTACGTAATTATTTTGTAGTTAGTAAATATATTAAGAATGCATTAAATATAGACGAAAGAAACGCGTATTTTACTTATAATAAATAAAAATATTAGGTATAATTTAACCCAGTTAAGAGTAATAGGTATGACTTTATCTACTATATAAAAATAAGTCGGGTTTTCCTTCCTGACGCTATAACTCCGGAACGCACGAACCGATTTCCACGGTTTTGCATTCGTTGGAAAGGTCTCGGTTTGTAGCAAAGAAAATTCAGGAAAAATTTCAACAGAAAAGCGGGAAAATCTTTTTTGTTTAAGAATAATTATATAATTTCGAAGCCAAAATTGTGACAGAACAACGTCTGCGGGGTCCACTAATTTATTATAGATACTTCTAGTATGTTCTCAATCGCAAATCAAATCTTATCATCGAGTTATTTGTTATTAGTTCAGAATAATTATCGGCCATTCGCATTCCTGTTCTTTGTCGGTCTTGAATGTCTAACACAGGTTTTTTATCGCGAATTTTTTACCTAAGCTATCGCTGTCGACATATATATTTTTTTTTCGATGATTCGAAAATCCATATACCTGGAATCGAAACGCACAAACTTCTCGTCAGGTCTTATTCATATGTGGGTGTTGGTTCATGACCCGGACAGAAAGAACTACAGTATTCGTACGCTACGACATTTATGCTTTTAACGCTCAAACCAGTGGCGTACCGCGTAGCTATCGTAGGGCAAAGGGCCCTGAAAGAGGGGGAGGTAGCTCTTGAAGCTAGAAAAATTCTCACAAGAATTTTAATTTTTTTCATGATTTTAAATGAGAATTTATAACGCCTTTAATGGAAGCGCCTTTGATTAGTAATCATTTGCAATTAATTTTGTGTAGTTACTGAAAAAAAATATCGGAGGGAAGGGGATTGCGATTATTTTTTTGCACAGGGGCCCTTGTCCACCTAACTACGCCACTGGCTCAAACTCAAAGTAGCCAGACTAATGGCCGAATTCTCGAACGCTAATCAAAATTGAGGTGTAGTTAAAAGTATATCTAACTCTTTCATTACGAAGGTAAAATTAAAGACAGAAACATTTTAAGAAACCCTCAAGTTTTGATTATCGTTTCAGTAATCCGCGGTAAGAAACTAGAAATCATGTTTAGATAAAAGTGGACTCAGCAGGACCCGAACGTAACCCAACGCAATGCGTCAACTAAGCCCGTGAGTATTTTTTTATAATGTGTCATTAAAAAATACATACAACCCTAAATTTTTACTTTTTTTATCACCAACCCCTGCTTTTTAGTAATTATTTACATGGCAAATCAACGTTTGCCGGGTCAGCTAGTTAATTCTAAATATGAAAATGTAATGGGAAGATGGCGGCCAAAATATAAACAATTGTATGAGGAATGATTTATGACGTGTGTGAGGGCGTCAGTGAAGAGATGACGAGTTATAAAGAAATATGGGAAAACACACAGATCCAAAATAAATGAAACAAATTATAAGTGTTTAATAATATGTACGAGTAATATATTATGTATGTTGGCAGCCAAGCCAGGAGAAATTACCAAGCCTATCGTGTTAAGAGAAAATAGAAGGCTCTCGAATCGCTTTCCAATATCTAACCTCCGTTCAGACCCTTGGATTGCCCACAGTGGCGGCGTAAGGCGTGGGCGACGTAAGCCACCGCCTACGGCCTCGTTACCCAAGGGCCTCGCGCCCTGAAAATTTATGCATTACTTAAAAGCCGCGAACCCGCCAAAAATTTTTGCCAAAAAAAGGCATTTTTTGCGCTGGCAGAGGGCCTCGCAAAATGAAACCTGCCCTATAGATGTAAAACAACCGATTTAAAACGTTTTAAATCAAATGTTGCCATTTTAAACTCAAAATAAATGGTTTTAAACGGTTGAAAACTCGCCTACAAAAATAAAAGAACTGTGTTTTATATTTCATTATGGGACATTTTCGGTCACCTGACGTCTTGTTTCATTTTAATTAGTATATAAAAAATCACTAGAAAGTACCTATATTACCTACTACACGAAAACTTTTAAAGTATGTTTATTTATTATATTATATTACACAACCTCGAATAGAAGACAAAATTAACACAATGCCGTCCGTTTTACTTGTATTTATTCTTTATTTATAGTCACAATAGCAAACCTTTTGATAAAGATACAATACGAACTATTATGTATGCAAATTGCAAATTTTTAAAGGCCCATTTTGTCAGCTGTTAAATTCTAGAGATGTCAACTGTCAACTGGCGCAGCTGTTTATATCACACATATTATGTATGTGCATGTGTGCGTAGGCTAATCAACGAGAGTGCAAGAGTGTGCATTTGGTTTTAAACCAAAACAAATTGATTATTTAAATCGTTTGAAAACAATGAAAAAATAATTTATTTACCAACATAGTGTTTTTAACTTATTTATAGTTTATAAAAAATCTACATTACCTACTACACGAAAACTTAAGTATGTTTATTTATTACACCCAATAGAATAGAAGACATCATTAACACAGTGATGTCTGTTTTATTTGTGCTTGTTCTTTTATATTTATTTAATATTTATAGTCATAATATTAAACTCTTATAATAAAAATATGTACAATGAAAACTATTAAATGCGAATTACAAAATTATGACAGCTGTCAGATTCATACTAGAATAGATGTCAATTGTCAACTGGCGCGGCTGTTTATGTCTGACATATGAATGTGCATGTGTGTGTAGGCTAGTTAACGAGAGTGCAAGAGTGTGCGTTTGGTTTTAAACCAAAACAAATTGATTATTTAAATCGTTTGAAAACAATGAAAAAATAATTTATTTACCAACACAGTGTTTTTAACTTATCAATAGAGTTTTTATAACTTAGATAGGTAATACCTACGCTTGTTCAGACGAACCATCTAAAACTGAAGCTGCTAAGTATATCAATATCAGTATATACATATTATTACATATTAAAAAAATATTTCAACAGTTTTTAGGTAGTCCGTTATATCTCTACCTCGGTAAAATCAAGAATGTAGTTATGATTCAGAAAATCATAGTTATCAACACCAACCGTTTTAAACCAAAAAAAATGGTTTATTATGATTTTAAACCATTTTTTTAGTTTTAAACTGATTGATTTAATTGGTTTTAAACCGGCCTTACATCTATAAGTCCTGCCCACATAAAATTTAGGTCTTACGCCGCCACTGATTGCCCGTCGATTTTTGGAATGTTCTTGAATGTTTTAAACTCCTAAACATATCAGAAATTCTAAATATTATAAAACAACGTCTTGTGTCTGCCTGTTTCTTAAAAAGGTTTTTGGCACAACAACATCTATCTAGTTTTGTATTTAACCGACTTCAAAAAAGTTCTCAATTCGTCTGTATGTTGCTTTTTTTAGTTATGCATGGATTTGGATGATTATTATATTTCAGAGGTGGTCCCATATAATTTTTAACGAAATTGGTTTGGTACTTTTTTAGAAAATCAACAAAAATAAAAATATACTTACACATGGATGATGTTTTGGTTTGGGGTTCCTTTCAGCAAGTTTCTCTGTCCAATTTCTGTTATTTTAACTGTCATCACTAAAATATTAACAGTATGTATGTTTTTTTTATGTATGTTTGTTACACGATCAAATATAGGTACACACATAAGTATAATATAATAAATGTTCTTCCCTCTCGTCAACACTTTCTGCTAAGAGGCGCTGTCTCATTTGAGCAGCACGTTTAGTGGTAGGTCTACTAAATTATTATACAGGATGTTTAGTAGAGCGATGCAGAAAATTAAGGAGGAGGTTGAAATTAATGTAATTATTATTACACATGGTGTTTTATAATGATTTTTAAAGCATAAATTGAGATTTTCGTAAAATTTTAAAAAAATGCGAATAACTTCAAAACTATAACATTTTGAACTATAGTAAAAATGGTCTAAAATACTCACAGTTACCCTATCTGCCTCCTCCTAAATTTTCTGCATCGCTCTACCAAACATCCTATATAATATAAAGAACCGTTATGCCACGATTTTACGCAAGATGTCTTATGTCTCGAATGTTTGATATTTAGGGTCCCGTACTCCGCACCAAAAACGGAACTTATAGAATCACTTCGTTCTCCGTGTGTCTATAAGACCCTGTTTCCCAGGAACGCGTGGAGGTATCAAGTTAAAATTAATATCAGATTCAGGTCAAACTTCTTAGACGACGCAATCAAAAGATACGGCCTTTTTCTACACATATTTTGACACTCGCAAGGAAATCAAAACATAAAGTACTTCCCGGTGACCTAAAATCATGAACTTTGGCATGAAGCAATGTCTTGTAGCAAAAGTAAAGGGAAAAATCCGAAAGCCGTATATTTTTTATTGGGAAAAACTTCAGTTTCTACGGAACCCTCGGTGTGTAGTGTGTCTTGGCCAGTATTTTTTTTATAAAGCAGTAAAATGAATAAATTATGAATGGTAACATAAAATCCACACTGTATAATATTATGCTTGGTCATATTCCTCGTTTGATTGTTTATTGCTTAGATATTTGGGACTTTAAAGTCTAAACAAAACTTGATGACTATATTATTTGTCAGTGTATGACGAATATAATAATTAATATAGTATTTTTTTAAATTGATTACTCGCGATTTTGTTGTTTTTATCTATCACTTACTATGACGTGCTAGTTTATCGGAATCTTGTAAGATTGCACAACTAGTGTGCAACTGTTAAATATCAGTGAAATTATATAATTGTTAGAAATGTTCTTAGCAGGTGTGCTCCATCTTAGATCACATAATCTCATTTACACAAGGCCAGTTATCCTGAAACGCAAGCCTAATTAATGTTAATTTATGATTCACTAACTACCCGTTCACTTCGAGAATGCTGCCCCCGACCGATATGATGTCATAGGTAGGTACTGTTGACAGTAATATCATAGTATAGGTTAGAAAAAAATTTAATTTTTTACAGCTTTATTTTACAGTCGACTTTATTTTTATAATATTGTTTTATTTATTTACGAAGGCGCAAACAAAATTGTAGGTTAATTTATGTATGTATATATACCAATTATTTTGTGGCGAATAAATACTTCGCCAGTATCAACCTCTTTGGTTAGGTCGTTGATCAGACGATTAAGAATTGACAACGAACATCACTTGAAAAATATAGCAATTATTATTACGATGGAAAGCATTAAACTTGAACAAGCTATACAATAGTTTCATTTATATATCATATTAAAATGGAAGTTAATAATTAGTAATGCACTAACTTCCATAATTGGTGACCCCGACGTGATGTGATAAAAAGAAAAAGAAAAAACGCAGTCGCAGTTCTAGTAGTGACTCTGGTAGCGATTACTCTCACAAACATAAAAACGGAAGAAATGTAAATCAAAAAATACAAAGGTGACTACGCAGAAGGACACCTACTTCTCTGAACATCGAGAAGCCTGGCGTCATCCGCAGCAACGCTCTGTGTTTTGGATGCCGTCCTTTCAACAATAATTTCTCAACATAAAATGTGTTTCTTGAAATATTGAGTAATATTAACCAAAAGCAACAAGTCACAGCCAACAAGACTACAACGGGTATCCTGACAGCTGGCATGCGGCGAGCGCGTGTGCCTGGTCGGCACCCACAGCCACCTTCAGCACAGCACACTGCAACTGCTACGCTACGGAACTAATATTCTTGGTATTTTCCGTACCATTTTGTGCCACAGTTTTTTTTTTCTTTTTTGTCAAAGTGTTATTTTTATTTTATATTAATTATTAATATGTACTAGGTAAGTTAGTTAAGTCCTTTTCTACTACTATGTTATAGTTTAATTTTATTTCTATTTTTGTTGTTTGTTTAGTATTTAACATGATGGCTGATGAAGGTATTGGTGAACCTAAGGCTAGTACTTCTGCTTCTCAGATCATGGTAGACAGAGTGTCCATTCGTGTTCCTCCTTTCTGGCCTGATCGGCCTGGTTTGTGGTTCGCCAGCTTGGAGGCACAGTTCCACATTAATGGCATCTCACAAGAGTTGACCAAATTCTACCATGCAATTAGCCAGCTGGATACTAAGTCTGCGGCTGAGGTAGAAGATCTAATAACTACTCCACCATCAGAATATCCCTATACTAAGTTAAAAGATGCTCTTATTGCTGTATTTTCAGAGTCCTATGAAGAAAAGATGCGGAGGCTCCTTGAAAAAGAAAATATTGGTGATAGAAAACCATCTTTTTTTCTTCGCCACCTTAAAGTTCTGGCCGGTGGATCTTTTCCGTCAGAATTATTGAAGACCATTTGGATGAGTAGGTTACCGCACGAAATACAAGGTATCTTAACTGCACAAAAACAGCAATCTCTTGAGGAATTAGGTGATTTAGCAGATAGACTCCAAGAGGTCATTGTAAGACCCATGCTAGTTAATGCTAACACGTCTATACCAGTTTCCGTCGATACAACAACCGAAGGACAATTAAAAATTCTTCAAAATCAAGTAACTGATCTTACACGTTTGGTCGCGAGTCTCACCACAGATCGTGCGCGTGCAGGTCCGAGTTTCCGAGATCGTAGTCGGAGTCGGTCACGCTCCTGCTCTCGCAACCAATTATGTTGGTATCATAAACGATTCGGTAACAACGCAACTAAATGTTTTAAACCCTGTTCCTGGAACGTTTCTCAGCAGGGAAACTCAAGCAGCAGTCTGTAGAGGCGACTTCAGATTGCTCGTTGAAATGTCGCCGTCTTTTTGTGACCGATCGGCATTCGGGCCGTCGATTTTTGATCGACACCGGATCCGACATTTCTTGCGTACCTAAATTTTTTTTACCAAGTTCAAACACTAAGCCGTTACCATATGAGGTTATTGCAGCAAATGGTTCAAAAATTAATACTTTTGGTACAGTAAAAATTAAATTAAATTTAGGACTTAGACGCGATTTTGTATGGAATTTTATTATTGCAGATGTAGGGACTTCAATAATAGGCTCAGATTTTCTTGCCTACTATCAATTATTACCGGATTGTGCTCACGGAATATTGCGTGACGACAAAACAGGTTTAACTTGTAACACCGTGGTATCTTCGATTACTCAACAAAGTATTAAGTTTATTCAGATACCGGACTCTCCTTTCTCACACATTTTAAAAGAATTTTCCAGCATTACCCGTCCTCCAGGTGCTCCTAAATTTCCCAAACATACAACGGTGCATTTCATCAACACTACTGATGGACCACCAGTTTCAGCTCGACCACGCCGTCTCGCTCAACAAAAGCTTCGTGCAGCGAAGAAAGAGTTTGATGAGATGTTGAAGGTTGGCACAGCTAGACCATCCAGTAGTCCATGGTCTTCTGCACTTCATCTTGTGCCTAAAAAGGATGACACTTATCGCCCTTGTGGTGATTACAGAGCTTTGAATGCCCGCACTATTCCGGACCGTTATCCAGTCCGCCATATAGGAGATTTTTCTCAAAATCTTTCCGGTTGCTCAGTATTCAGTACTCTGGACTTAGTAAAAGCTTATCAACAAATACCTGTCAATCCTGACGATATTTGCAAAACTGCGATTATTACACCCTTTGGTCTCTATGAATTCCCTTATATGTCATTTGGTCTAAGAAACGCCGGACAAACTTTTCAGAGGTTCATAGACGAAGTGGTTCGTGGTTTAGATTTTTGTTTTGCTTATATAGATGACATTCTTATTTACTCCAAAGATGCTGATGAACATGCTGAACATCTCAGGCTATTATTCCGTCGACTGGACGAATACGGAGTAGTCATCAACCCAGCGAAATGTAATATTGGTGCTCAAGAAGTAACCTTTTTAGGATACCGCATTAATGCAGCAGGTACACACCCACCTGAAGACCGTATCCGCGCTCTTATGGATTTTCCTCTTCCTAAGACAGTGCAAGGTATGCGTAGATTTCTCGGCATGCTTAACTTTTACCGTAGGTTCTTGCCCAACGCTGCCAAATACCAGGCTCCTTTAATCGATGCAGTCGCTGCAACCAACAGCAAAGGCGCTAAACCATTTCCATGGACGCCCGAGCTTGAACAATGCTTTATTGATTGCAAGAAGAGTTTGACAGACGTCACAGCCTTATCGCATCCTAATGCGAACGCTTCTTTAGGTTTGTTCACTGACGCTTCAATCACTCATTTAGGTGCCTGCTTACAACAGAAAATTAGTAACGATTGGCAACCAATCGCATTTTTCAGCAAAAAGCTGACAGCAAAACAGGCAGAGTGGCCTACTTATTATAGAGAACTTCTAGCAGTGTACGAGAGCGTGCAACACTTTCGACACATATTAGAAGCGCAACATGTGACCATTTTCACAGATTATAAGCCTCTCATTTATGCCTTTGTACAGCGTCGTGAGAAACTGCCGCCAACCCAGCTGAATCAGCTTACCTTTATTAGTCAATTTACAACTGATATTCGTTACATTAAAGGTGATGACAACGTAGTTGCTGATACTATGTCGCGGGTTGAGTCCATTTCATTGGAGGCAGACTTTCAAGCACTTGCCGAATCTCAGGAGAATGATTCGGAACTTAACGATTGTCGTTTGTCTTCATCCATGAAGTTGGAGAAGATAATGATTCCCGGAACTACAACTTTTGTTGTTTGTGACACCTCAACGGGGCGACCACGACCATTTCTAACTTTACCTTATCGTCGTGCAGCTTTTGACCGATTACACAATCTTAGTCACCCCGGTGTGAAAGCTACCATCCGTCTGGTAGCAGAGCGCTATGTATGGCCGAATATTAATAAGGACTGTCGATCCTGGGCTCGGTCATGCTTAGAATGTCAGCGCAGTAAGGTGATCAGACATATCAATTCACCTCTCATTTCATTTCAAACACCATCATGTAGATTTCGTCACATTCATATCGATATCATTGGACCACTTCCATATTCTAACGGATTTAAATATTGTTTAACCGCAGTGGACAGATTTACTCGTTGGCCAGAAGCCTGGCCCATGTCTTCAATTACTGCTGAAGAAGTGGCGGATACACTTGTTACTGGTTGGGTATCTCGTTATGGAGTACCTAGTACAGTGACGACCGATCAAGGACGTCAATTTGAATCAGATTTGTTTCAGCGTCTCATGAACGTATGCGCAGCAAAGAGAGTACGAACAACAAGTTACCATCCGTGTGCAAATGGCATGGTAGAACGCATGCATCGCCAAATTAAATCTTCTTTGATGTGCCACGCAGAATCGTGGAGCAAAGCCCTTCCTCTCGTACTTCTTGGTATGCGAACTGTACTCAAGGAGGACTTAAATACTTCGTCCGCTGAGTTGGTTTATGGCGAACCTCTTCGTTTACCCGGAGAACTCATAATGCCACCAGAAGAACCGAGGAGTTCCACCGACGTCGCAGACTTCGTAGTTCAGTTAAAGAGACACATGGAATCCTTACGTCCAGTGCCTGCCTCAAGTCATGCTCGACAGTCTTCTTTTGTTTTTAAGGATTTGGCAACGGCGACACATGTTATGCTGCGTGATGACACTGTACGTCGTCCTTTACAACCTCCATATACTGGCCCATTTCGCATTTTAAGACGAAGAGATAAAACACTTACCTTGGATTTGAATGGAAGAGAGTATTATTACAGCATAGATCGTGTTAAGCCTGCACATCTAGATTCAGACGTATCTTTTTCTCCTTCTACCTCAGTTCAATTTCCAGTATGTTCACCCATTCCTTCGTCAGACGTTTCTAATACCGCACCACCTATTGTCACCACTAGATCTGGTAGACGGGTTAGGTTTAGAGATGTTTTAGATTTATAAGTTTATTATTACTATTATTTTTACTTTAGAATAAGTAGAATTGTACAGTTGTTTCTTTCTATGTTAAGTTTAGATTTATTTTCTCCGTAGGGGGGTGATGTGGCGAATAAATACTTCGCCAGTATCAACCTCTTTGGTTAGGTCGTTGATCAGACGATTAAGAATTGACAACGAACATCACTTGAAAAATATAGCAATTATTATTACGATGGAAAGCATTAAACTTGAACAAGCTATACAATAGTTTCATTTATATATCATATTAAAATGGAAGTTAATAATTAGTAATGCACTAACTTCCATAATTTCATCGAAATTATTTAAATAAAATACTTTTAGTTAATACCGGATTAAAATTGCGATTTATTATTTATATTGTTTATCCCGACGTTTCGAATGCTTTTCAGCACCCGTGATCATCGAAGTCACTATTTTCTGTATCACTATCATAACTCCAATCTGTGCCACTATACTCACTTTCAAAGCCCACTGAAATAATTAGTTCCCTTTAAATTTTTTCTTTTTCAAAGAATGTCATTAGATTATATAAAAAATTACGTTCGTGACAAATATGTCCGTACGTACGTTCGTAGTAAATAACAAAAACTCAACAAAAACAAAAATCACAATAATATTAACGACAATTTCGAAACACGGCAGCGCGGCGTTGCTATCCGTACTAACTGGGTGACGCTTGAGAAAGCAGGACGGGAGGTAACGGTATTCTCGAAGTAAACGCTTTGTAATACAGAACGACTACCTATCTATTTAAAAAAACCGATGTGTCATCCAACAAATTGTCAAGACTCAACAAGACGCATCGCTGCTGCTGCCAAGTCAACTTGTCAATTGTGTATCTTCACTCTTGCCGTGTTGTATATTATTACCTACCAGTATTGCCAACTTGCGGTTTTTTCCCCCATATTTAGGTGGAAAAAACCGCAAGTTTAGTTCATTTTTTAGGAGGTACTTTATTCAAGATCATTTTAGAAAAAATGCACGATTCTATACTATTTATATTAAGCCACGAACCTCGAATTTCATTGTTAATGGTTCAATTATTGTATATAAGTGTAGAAAATGCACCCACGTAATTACAACAGCTATTTAATACTACTTGAATGTATTTTTATTTAATTCGTATTTGAAGTTATCTCTCAAACCGAGTGTACAATAAAAACTTTAGGGGTTTTTAATTGCTATTTAGGTGTATTTGAAGTTGATTCTAGGGGGAACATATTGTAGAAGTTGGCATCACTGTTACCTACTTATTCTATTAAGTATTAGTTATTAGAGTGAATAAGTTTTATTTTAGCCCTTAAATTTGTTACTGTCTACGGTTTTTAAAACATCTAACTCCTAGTTCTTTTAATGTTCTTTTCAAGCCTTAGTCTTAAATTATTATTAGACTCAAAATGAGTCCAGACCCTTCGCGCGAATATTCAAATGCTATAAGGAAATTAAAAAAAGAATGTATTGAGTCTGGTATGCATGAAGAAGAATTTCGACATATTTATTGTGAATCCCTCAAAGATCTCGATATAAAATCCAATATGCCAGCAAATCATATACGAAAAATACGTGGCTTTATGTTACCTATAATCCTAGCCTCCTTTTTATTTATATTTCTTATATACAATTACCGGTACCTCTACACCTGTATAATTTGCAATCTTCAGGAATATATTTATCCAGGCCTAAGATTTTGGAGGCAAATATCAATACCTTTTATATCACTTTTTCCTAGTTTATCAGGTAATTTCATATTTAATTGATTTATCATAACTGTTGTAACATTATTAATATAAATATTGTTATAGAATTGTACCAAGACTCATGTCTGGTCCAAAATCCTTATTTCTCTGTGGTTGATATGGATTGCTGGCCTTGCAGTAATGTGCAAAATGTAAGAGAAATACTGGATCCAAATCTTACACATCAACAACACATTGCCCCTTTTGTCTATCAGGTAACAACTCTGCTACAAATATGAAGATTATTGTGTGTAATATAATATTTTAAGAAAATGATATAAGGAGATAAATAAAAAAATATTTTCAGACAAGTCAACCAGAAGTGTCTTGGAAACAACTACATGAGTTATATGTAAAAAATAGGAATATATTCAATTCAGAGAGTTCCAAAATATATGTCAATAACAAATATGAATTAAGCCCTGAGGATATGTTTGACAATAACTATGTAATAAAGGACAATAGTCTTTACATTTGGTATGTTCTCAAAACCAATATTAGAAAAGATTACTATTAAAGTTCTTTTTTTTAGATTACAATTCTCAAAACTAACCTTTACCTTGTAGGAAAATAAATACTTTAAATTCTGCAAGAACATTGCGCCAATTAGTTCCAAGACCAAAAATTGTCCCAAAATTTGGACAAAGTTCTGAAAGATTTATCATTGTGGACACACAAGGAATACATTACAAAATACCAGATACTGAATGTAATTACTCATTTCTTTTGGTTTTGAGTGGGAATCGAACTATCTTTTTAAAACCTGCAGAAGAATGTAAACATCAGTGCAAATCTTTGAAAATTGAATTATCTAAATCAAACTTGTGTAAGTATATTTTGGCTAAAAAACTATATTTCACAGGACTTTACACCCAAAAATAATTTATATTATTAATTAATTTTCAGTATGGTATAACTGGTGGTATTGGCGGCCTGTAGTTCCACAAACTACACACAATGACACCTTTATAGCCCATGTTGGATCATATTGTTAGTATTAGGTTAGCAAAGTTACAAATAAGCTTTTTTAAATTATTTCTTTGTTTTATAGCACCTATAAAGTAAGAACGTATAAGTAATAGCATTATCAGCATTATCGATATTCTATTTTGTAATTAAAAATATATAAATTTTGTAAATAAAATAGCTTATTAAATTAATAAATATTTTTTTTTATAATTGGTAGTGTGTCTGTATTGTAAGTTATATATATAACTTACAAAATATATAATATTTATAATTTCTAATGTGTCTGTAGAGAAACAAATATACTCAAACAATACACTCCACTTGGAATGCTTTAAAATATTTATTCAAACTGTATCAATTCGTCTAAAATAAATTAACTAAAAATATTAAACAATCATTCAAATTTTTTCTTAAGCTTTTGCTTGAGTAAAACAGGTACTAATGAGATCAGGGCAAACAAAGTAAGCACTGTCACTGATGTCCATGACCATGCATCACTAGTTGAGGTCAGAGTGTGCAAAGTTTGTCCAGCTTGTATGGCAACAAATGAAGGTGGCGCTACACCTGTAAACAAAAAATGTTAATCACTTCTCTTAATTAGGTTTATTAAATATCATCAATCAAGTATTGGTTAATTGATGCTTAGTTCCATGAAATTGACTTTATTATGTGAAAACTTTAAATTATTTTTCTGCTTGGTAAGTTTTATTAAAAGTAAGATTATTCATAAAGGAACTTACCTATAAAAGTTCCTAATGCAAATGGCACTAATGGTACTCCAATAACTGGTGCAGTCAAGTTTATAAACCAGTTTGGTAAAAATGGTGTAACTCTCAAAAATATCATATAATTGAGCAAATTGTTTTTGTGCTTATGAACGGTTTTTGACCACTGTGCTGCCCTTTCAGGTAACAATTTCTTCACCACTCTTTTTCCAAGTAAGTTTGATAAAAAAAAGCATAAACTAGCTCCTACAGCTGAACAGCAACATACTAATAGTAAAGCTAAGTAAAATGGAAAGAGGAATCCGGAAAGTATACTAAGGAATAGAGAACCTGGAATTGCAAATGTTTGCAAACTGAAAATATTGTCAAGTATCATTATTGTATAAGAATATAAAATATAGATATACAATTAAATTAGAGTAGAAAATGTTGTTATTACTGTTAAAAAGGATACAATATATACACTAAAAATACCCCTAATAATACTTCATAATAGTATTTCTCTTTATATCTGTCCAAAACAAGCCCAAGGTGTTTTGCTTCCTCAAGATCCCATGGTAACTTTATGTGCTGCTTTTCCTGTCTAAAAAATAAAATGTCACCAATCAACCAACAAAAGGAGGTATTTGCATGTATTAGTTCAAACTTACTCTTCCAAATCAGGAAATTGCTTATATAGAAATCCCAGAGCCAAAAGGGAAGATACAAAAATAACTGCCACTAATATCAGAGCTTTAGATGTTGATAAGCCATTACATTTTTCAATAACCTGTTTCGAATCTGAAACAAACAAATCAACTGATTAAACCCATATTTTTTATGGCAACTATTTTCATGTTGTCAATTGAAGAAGATATAATAAGTCTGGAACTGGTACAGCAATATGGTACTTTAACCTACTACAAAAAGTAATCTCTTAAAGTGCGTAGCAAAATAACAGCTATTAACAACACATTAAATATTGACACATTTGCAAATATTGTACTAATAACAAAAAAGTGGTCTACAGAACAAAGAAACCTGAAATAAAATATAATTGGACTTATTTTACAAAATAATCCAAAGTATATATTAATATATTTCACTCATTTATAATAAATTATTTTTACATTATTTAGATAACTTCAGCTACTTAAAAATCAAATTTACAGTTTTTCTACATAAGTTTAAAACTACAAAACTAAGTCACATTTTGTTGGCTAGCAAACAACACAGTGCAAGTTGTTTTTATCTAATTTACAAGCAATGGAAAAAAATATTATTTTAATCTCTTTGAGTACCTGTCTACTGATTTTTTATTTATGACCTCTTATTAGTATTTGAATTGTCCCAGTCAACAAAACAGTAAATATTCTTACAGATACATAAGAGAGATTTTTCCGACCCTTGCCTTTGCAACAAAAAAACAACTTGTGCTGTGTTGTTTGCTAGCCGACGATATATAGAACGGAATTAATAAAGGATAGTGAAGGATAAAGGAATTAGGTACTTTGATAGGAGTTAAACAATCCAATGTGGTCCTTTCTAATGATAAGAGCTCTTGGTTTTATATTGTTTGCTGTAGAAGAAATTGATGGATCTTGTATTTTAATTTCACCTTGGTTACTTCCCGCTATTGGATTATGCCTCCGAGTTGTCGCGCTCATACTTGGAACCTATTTTATGTTGAATTAAATTATTCAGATAAGACAGTTATATGTTAATTTTTAAGTTAAACTATTAATAAAACATTTTTAAGTGACCTAGTTACAATCGTCTCTTAACATTTAATTGGGATCGAAAATTAAAGGAAAAGAAAATTAAAATTATTATCCTCAATAAAATAGCCAGATTAAAAATATAACATGCGTCATGCGACGTGACACTTGACAGGACTGATTTTTTTTTTAATTTATTGCAATTTGCATGACCATGGTGACAGGACTGATCAATAACAGTGCTGCCACTTGCCAACTTTACGAATCCACCAAATGAGAGCCACAATGTCTAAACTAAGTGCACGTTCAAACACGTGTATGATGTGTTGTATGTCATCTGAACAACAATAATAATTTATTTTTGTAATCAAAAAAATACAATTATAGTTGGATAAAGAAAGATGAGTAGAATTTCTAGTTTGTGAAGAATACATTTCCTTAGTTCCATTTTTTTTTTCTACACTATTTGGTAATGTATTTAATACGAATAATTTAGCACGAACCATGAGAATCGAAGACTGGAGCTCTAACTTCATTCTGTTTCACTGTTTTGTCTTGACAACGTTCATCATGCTAAATAATCGCGTAAGAATATGGCAAAACTAATAAAGATACAGCAAATGTCGCTAAATCATGAAACCTGTTTTCTTCAGCCATATTGTCTTTGAAATTCAATACTTCGTACCAAAATTCCTTTATATTTTTCCAAATGAGTAGATGGAGTTGACGCCACTGCTCGCTAATGTTAAATATTCTTTCGTAACTAGAGTATTTATGTAAATCGTACTAGTGTTAGCGCACCTTACCACTAACTGAAGCAATCTAAGCCACTAGAAAATCCACTCGCAACTGAAATCAATATTAATTGTCCGCAAAAAGGAAAGTCTAAACCACCAGATCTAATGGAAAATCCACTGAGTTGGCAACACTGATCTATAATGAGTTTTGAATTTAAAAATAGTAGCAAAAATGATGGAAGCTTTTTTTTTGTTGAAGATTTTATGGCCAAATGAGAGAAGTCAAATTATAAAACTTGTATTATGTCTTGGCCCTTGGCTTAACATGAACGTGAGTGGCAAACACTCGGGCCCCATCTGTAAACTTTGGGTTGGGGAACTACTAAGACATGAGGGCATTTCTGTGAAACATGTTACATGATCCTCGGCCACAGAGTAACTTCGGCTTTAGGCTTGTGTAGGAGGAAGCCTAAAAGGAAAAGATAGCCTAGACGCATTCCTTAGACAGATGAACTGTGGAGATGAACCTGGTTAAAACATATTAAGGCGATTTAAACCTGCTTCGCCAACCTCTCAAGAAACAGAACTAATGGCTTTCCATACATCACGGCCTTATATACCTAATATAAATAAAACAAAACTAAATAAATAATATAAGTATGTACTGATACTTTTTTGAAAATATCAAATTTACTTTAAATTTAAGGTCCACAAATATATAATACATAATTCTTAAATTTCATCATTTCTTTGACACTCTTGTCTCTTTGAGTCTTGACACCAGTAATGCCAACTTGGGGGTTTTCCCCCAAAATGTAGGGGAAATAAAGATGCCTCGAACCTCAAATTTCATGGTTAATGATTCAATTAATGTATGTAAATGTGTAAAATGCGTCCACGTAAATACAATAGCTATTTTATACTACTTGAATGTATTTTTATTTAATTCATATGTAACCAAAAAGCGAAATAAATTTACACCTGTCAATCCATTTTCCATTATAAATAGTTTTCGTAATGCCTTTCATTTCTCTAAATGACCGCCACTTTTATAAACCAAACCATCCGCTCAGTGAGGGTATTCTAGGGGATTTCTAGGGAGAAACCAAATTAGTCTAGGGGTACGTTGCCAAGACCATGTGGCAACACTGCCAATGTCATTTGTCGGTCTTAAATTAAAAAAAAACATTTGTCGGTCGCGCCTCGTGCATTCGATCGTCTTACCGCTTACGACAGTCGGACAGTCACACGATCTAAATACTGAAGCGTAAGCGCATTATATGCGTATTTACAAAAATACATTCGTTTTCGTTCCAAATAACTAAATAGTCACTTAGTGCCGTTATTTTCATTAAGGGTTTTTATGCATGTTATTAATGGTGGTAAAATATTTTTTAAATATATCACGTAACTTGAGAAGTGATGTAATAATAATAACAGTGAAATTGATTTAATTTGAGATGCGGACCTTCTTGAAGACATAGCTAGCCTACATGAATCTAAGCTCTAAGGTAGATATTATGATAGTTTATTTACAAACTTTATTTATTATTTTTGGTAACGATAATTAATATGATAAGTAACATGAAAATTAATTATTATAATATGAAATCGCTAAACTCCAACGGCCGCAGCATTTGACCGACCACCATGAAAATTGGTTCATAATATATATATTTATTCATAGAGAGGGTTTTTATATGTTTTATTGTAGCTTGCCACAAGTCAGCTAGAAGCTTATGCAAATGAAATATTTTAAAAATTTTAATTTTGACGGGCTCGTTGGCGCGTTCGGTAGAACACCTGCCATGCGCATCGATGGGTCGTGGGTTCGAATCCCACCGGGACCACATGTTTATAATTTTCTTTAAGCATGTTTTCCCCACGTCTGGTAACTTCGGGCATTGATCGGTTTGGGAGGAATAGGTATCTAAATTCCAACCGGGTAACGAACCACCGTTCATATATGGAAAAACCGTGAAGTAATATAATAATAATAAATGATAATAATATATCGTTTATTTCGGGTAAAATGCCCATAATTATACATCACAATTACATATTGCGCGTTTCGGTTTCAGTCTATGGGTTTCCGAATGCTCGAAGTAAAAATTAGGTCGACAGCGCATCATTAACTGATGTTCTGTGGCTGAGGTATCACCTACCATCAAGTGAACCTCATGCTCGTCTGTCGATATCTGACATAAAAAAATAGTACGTGTAAGTACATATATTTTAATATAATATAAATGATTTGAAATGTAAAAAAAAAACATGAATTGCAAATATAATAATTTTGATATTTAACTGGTTCATAATAACTTTAAATCTTAGCAAGATAATTTACAAATCTAACTAGATATTTAGAGCTATAAAATTCAAGAGTAGAATATCTCTGTATCTACTACACTAAAAAATACAAACACACTTCACTATTGACCAACATTATTAGTGAAGTTAATTACTATTAACTACTTACTTATGAACATAATATATTTTACTTAGATAAAATTTAGTGTAAGTAGGTACGATCTTTTTTACGATTTGTCAGAGTGCGAGGACTAAAATCTAAATGGTTGACGAGTTGGGTTAACGTAAAAAGTACCTAATTAATACTGCTGTTATTATAAAAAAAGAAAATCTATACATATAATAAAAGAGTAGGATCGAAATTACGCTTCACTAAATATTTTTACCAGAAATTAAGAGGGGTGATAAAAGAAGGGTAGCAGAATGCATAAATGCAATTTTTAAGATTCTTGTCTGTCTGTCTGTCTGTCTGTCCGTCTGTCTGTCTGTCTGTCTGTTTGTTCACGCTAATCTCCGAAGATACTGAACCGATTTTAATGCAATTTACACAAATATATTAAGGAAAGCCCGGGGCAACATATAGGCTTTGTTTCATCGAAATTGGTTATCGGAAAGAAAAGTTATCATCATTTAAATATTATTTTAAAGGCACCATATCACCAAATTTCAATGCAAACTGACTCGCGTTGAACTTTTTCGAATTGTCAGATGTCAATCACAGTCTGATATGTAAATGAAATAGTTTGATTATTTCGCCATTTGCAATATGTATTCGTAGAATAGTGGATAGAATAGTGGATATGCAGTCCCATAGGGTAGCTTTTGATGCGAGTTCGAATCTGAAGTTGAAATGAAAGAAATATTTTTTTGTATTTATTTATTTATTTTTTGAAAGAACTATATTATAAAAAAAATAGAAAATATATTATTGAAATAATATATGAAAAAGTATTTCTTATGAGATCATTTATTTCACCTTTTCATCAATCCTTTCTCTTAAACAGAATTACGATTATTCGACATTGCTTTTTTGCTTCCGTATCTTAGAGGTTTCCGCATTTAGCACCGGAAACCCGGGCAGGAATCCCGGGAATTTAAAAAAATGTCAGAAAATGAGAATAACCAATTAAATGAACGCACGCATCTATTTAAGACAGAAAATGTATTGAAAATTTAATTAATATGAATTTCCCTAATGTTTCTTTAAAGTCAGGTTAATTATTTCAACTATTGAATACCTATCAAATCATCCTTCAAACCCCAATCTCAACCACCATTAAACATGTCGATAACATGATGCAAAAGCAACCGTCAATGACTAATTTGATAGCTCTTTCCCAAAAGAAATCACCAAGTACAGAGGGTGGAGGAGGATATGTCATTTGAAGAAAGCTTGCTCAAAAGCTCAGCTTAAAGTGAACCCCACGCGAACGAAGTCGCGGGCATCAGCTAGTAAATAATATATTATAAAGCTTTACATTGATACAATTTACTTACCTACAGATTCGGTAGTACAGAAATTGAATTGAAGTCCTTGTTTTTATTAATATGAGGCAGTGATGTCAGGGAGTATACTGATCGAATATGCACGTCATTAATTATACATATCACAGCTTTATAATAATATTATGCCTATTTAACATGTTGCTCTTCTCGTTTATACGTTTTTGGTGTTCTTTAATATTTAAAAACTAATCAAACTATTCTCAGGTAGGGCATAGAAGGCTGGTCACCTACTTGCCTGAACAAAGAAAAAATGATCAGTGAAACGGACACGGAAACGGGTCTGCCCCAACAAGGGAACTCGGGATTTCACTCTACTTTTTTAATCAAACTATTCTGCTTTGCATGAATTATATGCAGTTATAGTTACTAGGAAGGTTACTAAACTAGGGAACTTGTGTAGTAATAATAAGTATTTTAATCATTTATAACATTCTACATCAGTTTTAAATTATTGTATTTGTAGTTATAAGTTGTACTATTTGTATATAAAGCTCAATGTATACGAATATTGCGACAGCCAGTAGAAAGTTTAACTCGTTGTCGTAGCAGTCAACTAATTGAAAACCTGTATCTAATTCTAGTACAAGCCTGAGAACCTAAAGATTCGTACTTCGTAGGCCATACCTTGGCTGACGAACAAGGTATGCTAATGTGAAATGAACTATTCTTTCGTATCGATTTCTCATTAGGTTCACTTGAATGGACTGTAGATGCAGAGTAGATGTACTCGTAGTATGACTACTGCGTCATGTAGGTACTATCTTCTATCTATTATATATATAAAAGAGATTTCCACCTATATAGTCACTCATCACGATATCTCTGGAACCATAAGGCGTAGCGACTTGAAATATGGTAGGAATATTCCTTTCGCCGAGTAGAGGTCAGCTAAGAACGGATTTTACGAAATTCAACCCACAAGGGGGGTTGCGGGGGCAATTGCTAGTACGTCTATATAACAGATAATAGAATAAAGAACTTGATAAAAATGTCTCTAAGCAATAAGTACTTCACGTCCAAATAAAAATGATCAAACGTCTGTAATACCTAAGTAATTCTCAATTATTGTCGTATAGTATTATTTGAAGGGCGTGTTGGGATAAAATCTAAAATACTCAATCGCAAAGTCTTTATTCAAACTCACTTATGTTACATACAATAAGACACTCTATAATATAACTCAGTATATAAGTATACAATATATTACAAATGGATATGACCTGGCAGGGCAGTGTTGTAAACGACTTATTTTCTCGCTTTTCGTATAAGCGTCAAAAATGCCGAATTTCAAAATAGGCATCGCTACAGAAGTAATCTGTACCTCTTTTATTATTTACACAAAAATAATAATTAACTATAACAAGTTCTCTTATCGTCAGGTAATGCGAGGAGAGATTTCAACGCTATGTTTGCTGATCGCCACCCTGACGCTCGTTCCTGTGTTGGGTAGTGGCGCCTGCGAACGCGGCAAAACTTGGTGGGATCGAGAGAATGGCGTCTGTATGCCATGCACACGCTGCGACCCTCGCCGACTCGCCGTCAAATATCCCTGTGAAATACACAGGGACACAATTTGCCAGCCTCTTTATGAAGTCCGCATTTGGCCATTTAACACGCATCCGAAAGACAATGACTCAAACGCGAGTGAACTATCTAGTGATTACGAATATTATGAATACGCGGACTACAGCGGTGAAGTGACTGAGAGTAGTGATGGTGAAATAGTGTGGGACATACAGACATCCACGTTGACTCTAGCGGTCAGTGGATGTGTAGTTTTCTTTGTAGTTGTGTTAACCCTGTCTTTCTACCATGCAAGACAATGGCGTGCACTCAAACAAGTTCTTAAGTCAGGTAAGGAACTTTTTTGTTACATTACAATTATATATGTATGCATACAATATCTCTGCCCATACATCACAGATATCAATCATAACAATTTTAACTGAGAAGCAGAATAATTATTTATTTGAGTGTAAATTCCACGATCGGCGAAGACGTAGCGTGAAAGATGTTGTTGCGATGGAACGTCACGTTGTGGTTACTCCATAACATATATATGTTGCTGTTCACTTATTTTTCTCTTGTTCTCTTATTTTTCCTGGTCCGTAAGATTCTTATTTATCTTAGTAATTGTAGCAGAAATCAATTACAGGATATAACTGGTTTGGCGGTGCAAGTATGGTATTTACTCTGGTAAGGTAATCTGGTATCAATACTTCTCATCTAAATAATGCACCTATAGTAATGAGAGCAGCAGAAGACGAGATAATATTATTAAACACTTCCATATACCTATTGTATGTTTTTGTATTCGAGATGATATAGAGATTTGCTTCAGTCAAAACGGTATCGGATTAAAACCCCATAGATACCATTAAAAATAATATAACGAAAATATAACAGTCTAATCTAGAAATGGGTAGATTTCTTCCTTTGAAAACGTTGACGTTTTCTTTGACATATCCTATATCGGTTTATTCGTTACAAATCTTTATAATATAAGTGTAGATGTGTTGATTTAGAGACGATTTTTAGCGATTAACGCAGAGGCTTATTTTAATAATAGACAATTATTTCTCAATATGCGAAATAGCGTCCCCTTAGCTAACTCAACACTTTCAACCGCCCATTTGCCGGCACAGGAGGTGCCAACGCTCATTTTGCGTACCTATATTTTATAGAGTGATGAAAGATCATGGAATAATCGATTCAGTGGAAGGTTTATAAATAATTACCTACATACATCGCCGCTTCTTGATTTTAGGAATAAATTCATGGATATAAGAGTTAGCAAATCCAAAGTCGTTAGTAGTGTTGTAGTAGCAAAATAAAACATGATTTCGTTGTTTATTGATATTCGTTCACAAAAATAATTTATTGGCTAAGATCCATATTTTAGCAGACTTATTTATCTGGAAAAAGACGCCAAGGAAAACTTTATTTGATGTAAAGTTGTAAAATCTCATCGTTGGTATAAATTATTGTAATAAAAACATGTTAACATTTAAAAAATTAGTATGTACTTGTATGTATAAATAATATCATAACAACTAAGTAAATACTTAACTGTATCTACTGAAAAGGAAAAAGGCTACAAAATACTAGTACAAAACAAAACAAATAATTGAAATGACCATAATGACAATCTCGTAGTAAAACATGATGTTGGTACTAACAGACAGTTTATTTATTCAGGACGGTGATGATCAAGCGACCTCCATGTATTATTGTGGATATGTGGGCGCACGAGTGTGTAGGTAACGTTAACGAAACTGTCGTGTACACGACGTCGCTTGAATGTTAAAAGATAAACTATTAAATAATCTTCAACTCCCATTCTGAAATGTCGATTCTTAAAAGTCTAATAACTTAGAGATTCCAGGTAAACATTATACCTTACGTCAAAAATGTTAAATAATGTACTTAACTAATATTTTGTGAGTTCGGATATGTAATTAATAATGTAGTGCTTTTTTTTAATTAGCAGTAGGTATACTCCTTGTTACTTTACGTAGCGTCATAAAATTATACGACTTGGATATAAATAAGTGATCTTGATCATGATAGTGACCTGTACAATGTACTTAAAATAATGTTATAAATAGATGTATACTGTACTTTCAGTTTGAAGTAACTACTATAACTTTTTTACGTTAGATATCGACAGACGAGGATTAGGTTCACTTGATGGTAGGTGATACCTCAGCCAAAGAATATCAGTCAATTATGCGCTATCGACCTAAGACCTATACTACATTAAACTATACACCCATTTAAATTTTGCCAAACAGCATTAAGTTAACATTAAATATTATTTTCTATTAATTATTGTAGTATAAATAATAAAAATTACTATCTAAACATCTAATCCTATGATATCCAAACTCCTCTATTATCTGACCCACAGTGATGTACATACAAAGATACAGAATGGTAAGAAAATCTTTGTAACTGTGAAGCAACTGTCTAATATAAACTGTATATAATTTGATTTTGAATTTGCTAAAGACATTAAAATAAGGTAATTAGTGAGATTCACTTAAAAGTCTAAAACAGTGTAAAGGGATCTACAAGAGAAAAATGTTGGGATCTTCGATCTAATTTACTTAAATTGAAGTATTGAGAATATTGGCACGGGATGGTAAATGAGCGACATCAACATTTACTTCCAAGCTTGACGGAAATTTAACGACAAAGAAATGATAATATTGAAACTAATGGGAGTAGCCATATAATATAAGTTGGTAGATATTCTATCGCATACGGCATAGTCTTGTTCTTGGCTCCGTGAAGGCGCGTAGACGCATGATCTCTAAAGCAAGCGCAGGCCCGAGTAAACAATGTGGGTTTGTTTGAACATGTGAGCATTTCTATATTTTTTTGCCACTCTTTTAAAACATGCTAAAAAAAATTAATTTCGTATATTGCGAAAATCTTTATGCCATAATTATAGCTTATCTATCTAACTTTTATTTTTTTAAAGTAGAATCGTTGAAATTTGTTGTATTGATTTTATAAAAATTAAAAACCTCAGCAGGGTATTCTGAACGTTCCTATTTTGTTGCTTTTTAGTGTGTAAATTAAAACTTTCAATCTGAGGCAACCGTCCTAAAATTATTAATTACCTACATATATTGATCGGATTTTATATAATTATTAAAAAAAGTTGAAGAAAGTGCTACAATTATTTTAAAAATAGCCTGTCTCTATTTATTTTGTTACTTTAGAGCAAAAATAATTCTAGAGTTTTTATTGTGTTAAAAATATCAACAATTTGACCATTTAAGCTTTTTTATCATAAAATTTGGAACTGTGTTGAGCCTTTCTAGCAGAAATATATATTTTTTTATCGTTGAAATAATTTTTTATTGAGAAAATAAGAATATTTTTTTTTGGGACAGTATCAAAAAGGGAAGCATTGGTAACAAAATAAAAATATAAAGTTGTGTCTATAATTCGCATATATAGGCGACAGTTGTTACAAAAAGTAAGATTTTATTTAATTTAGGGTTTATTAAGCGTAAAAAAGTAATTTCCATGCTGAATTAATATAAGTTCTTAATTAAAACGCAAAATAACACGTTATAGCTGAATCAACATCTATTATAATAACACAGCGTTCCACGTGTTTATATTATTATACATATATTACTTCTATATTTCTTGCTATCTTCTTTATTACATCTCGTCCTCTATTATTTTCACATTCTCTGTAAGTTGACTTCAATGATGCTTCTAAAACTTCATTTCTAACTTTTACTTTTAATAAACCAGTTTCCAATTTCTTCTTTTCTTCCATTAACTTATTCTGCAGCCTGTAAGCCTTTTTTTTAGTTTCTTTAGCTGTTTCTAGCTGCCTGATACGACTTTGAGGTCTATCAATTTTTTTATTTTTTTAAACGTTTATGAAAATATGCTGTCTTTTTCATTTTCTTGCACTGTCAAATATAAACAGAACCTTATAATTCCTTTTTTGTTACTAAGCTTTTTCCTCTTATACGTTTTCTTAATAAAGTAACAAAAGATTTGGTAACAATTCTGCTGCTACATTTTTTAAAATTTATAATTAAATGGTTGTTGTTAATGTAACATTTACTTTTGTACAGTTGTATTGAGATAAAGGTTTTTACTACCTTAAAATTAAATAACATATATTAAATATTATATATTTACCAAGAATCAAGGGTAACAAATGCGGGAATAAAATGCGTAGCAAAAATTATGAATGTCTACACTACACGCTGTACCACCTCAGAATAACTATTTATTCAAAGTGGTGGCACGAAATGAAACGTAATGAGTTCCAATATAGAAAAACCGATACTAAATTGTAATAATTTTGCTGAAACACACTTAAAATTGATAACAAAAAGGGAAATTTGTTTGTGGAACTTTTACTGGGACAAGTTTAAAATTGTTTTTTTTTATAGTATAGATCATTTTTTTATATATTTAATGCATGCTGCATATTCTCCTACGATGCAAAAATATATTGAGTGCAAAATCTTGGGACTGTTACTTAATAAATATATGAAATAACTGAGTTTGAATTTATAAATTTTAGTATGGGACATGTACGTTTTCATACATTGGCGTTTTAAGTGTTTTACATTTATATATTTTTAACAAAAAATCAATTAATAATATATGTATATTCTTTGTCATAAGGAAATAAAATTATATACTTATTTTTCAGGAAAACAAATGTTATAAAAAAACACATATACAAGAAAGTTGTTAGCTGTCTACTTTGTGGGACAAGCAAATATGCATTTTGGCAAAAAAATATAGAAATGCTCATGTGCGCTACTAATTTTGACCTGCGCGCCCGCCCAATAACAATAGCTAACGGCGTTTTTTGTATGCATTTCATTATACCAAAAGCAGAATACACAATGTTTGTTATTGTTTGTTAAGAAGCTGTGAATGTGCGGTTTTAATAACTGCCATTGTGCAATTGTTTTAACCGCTCTTATTTATTAGTTATAACGACCCGCCACGTATATGATTAGGCGCACTAATGGATGGTAGTATAACAATTTTTTTATTGGTTTTGGAAAGTATATAAAAATGGCAACTCTTGAGATGTTTATTCTGTGGAAAAAGGATATTTCCCTCACAGTCCGATCGGCATACGATAATGTATCGAAGTTTATTACGTATTAATCTAATTATTCATATTTTTGATTCTTCCATGTTTACTAACAACAAGTTTCTCTTACAGATGTTCACGATTTATCAGCAAAGCTGAAATTGATGGAAGCTGGTGGAGAAGCACAGGCCGAGCCAATGGTTCCCACTGACCACATCTATTGCAACATACATATTGGCAAAGATGCTTTGCTGAGTAAGTGATACAGCCTTTATTAAACACAAGACATTAATTAATTATTATTTTCGATCATATCGTTTTGAAATTGGGAACAATATTCGCATCTATCCATCATCTATCTCATTGAACTACTATTACTACGTTAGTAATATTAGGTCAATGGCCTATCTATATTTTATTCACAGTTGTTTTTCATCCCGCAGCTTAAATTATAAAAAGAAGGATTTATTTTGTAACAAATGAAGGGAATTTACGAAAAATACAGTTATTATGAAAATGTGTCCTATTTAACTCTTCACTCACTAGAAAGCCTGGCACCAGTTATTGTATATTTTGAGAATACACCAAAATATGTGTAAGCAACAATTTAATTAGAACAAAGGAAGAATAGAAAGTGCAATAACCTATAGGTAGGTATTCCTACGCTTGCAACGCTCGCATGGCTATGAAGATACCAAAAAAAGAAATCCTAAAAAGGAATGTTTACCACGTCACAGTCATAACTTTCGTTGACGGCGAGTTCGTACGCAAGGCATCCCCTGGCCGCATGCCAGTGCGACTCGAATTAAACCGGGTTAAAATACAGACAGACTGACTTTAATACTAAAGATATTTATGGACTAAAGTTTCATTTATTATGATGAGGTAAAAGGATAGTCCTTTTTTATAAAAGATGTCGGATTTTCAAGTTTGCCAAAATAATCATTTTGAAACTAAACCTATGAGTGCAATTTTATGGCATGGCATTTCTTGTATAAAAATTTGACACCAGAGTCAAGAGGTAAAAAATAAACCAATTTGGATTAATATTATTTTAAAAAAATCTATTGTATTGCAAAATATATTACAATTTTTTTTTTTACACAGGCTCCAACTAGAAATTATTAGTAAAGTTATTTTGCCACTTGTATGATAATCAACCCTATTTTCCTATAAATTATGATACGAATTCGCTGACTAGTGACAATATGTGCGTGCTTTGATAACAAAAGTAATTTTGGTGTCTGCCGAAAAATTCGTGACAAATACCTAGCTAAAATGTTTCTGAAATCGGACAATCTCATTAGTAACGCTAGGCTTTACCCACAAAATTATTACCAGCACCATAAAAACATGAACTAAAAATATCAGACTTTAGTTATTTTTTGCTGTAAACTTTAGATTCAATGACTTTTGCTATGGTACTCGCAAGATCATGCTATATCATCATGATTACTTAGAATCCAAGTATTCTTTAATTACGATTTCTATAATAAATAATAATAATTCAGAAATGTTATTGCTACAGTGTGAGAAAAAATTTTACCTAAATATGCAACGTAATTTTCTACTGTCGAATTTCTTTAGGTAGGTATACAATATTTTTAAGTCATAAACATCGTATGAATAATACATCATGGCCTACTTATTACCTAGACGTTCGCGTTCTAATTTCAGATGATTTATAGATGAACGATCCTAAAACTAATAACGAACATTGTTCTAGATTGCCTAGAATCTACTTAGTTTTGAATTATTTGTGGGTAAATTTTAAAATTCTTTTTACGTTTTAAATCATTGGCAGTATAGTTGTTTCGTTTTTGTTTGTTTTACGTCGTTTTTGAAACAAACAATAATTAATTTGCGGGTTTTTTTGGCAATGTGCATTCGAGAACGAATGTTAGCCGCTCTTACGTATGTTCTTCCAAAAGCAGCCCAACTGCAAACACCTTATGTTAAGCTGTAGTTCATCTAGGCTCCATACAAGGAGCTCCTGTAGCTAGGTTATTGAACGTCAATATTTAATGCCTAATAATAGTGTATCGGGATCGAATCAACAGACGTGCGTTCATTAAGAAGTAATTTGTAATGCAAGCTTGTCGCCACTCCGAGTCCACACCGCTTCCGCTGCTGAGGTTTTCACTCGACCCGCCGGGAAGCCTCTCACTTCCTGCTCTTCGATTTTTGACCACTATTAAACTTAAAAAATGTTATCGGTCGGATATTGATTAGTTCGTTGAACTGTTTATGTATTTAGATTAACAAGCGAAGTTACCTTTTAAGATTTCGCTGAAATATATTTTGGAAAAATAATATGTTATTTATAAAATAGACATGAAATATTCAGTAAGTAAACTATAGGAAAATTACAAAATGTGGTTCTATTTCTTAACCTTACAAATCTCCTACATCTCACAATGTCGTACTCTAGGTGCCTAACAAACAGGTTTATTTCTTGGGAATGCTTGTTTATTTATAGTCATGGGCAGAAATGTTCCATTTATTTATATATTGTAATCTTAATACAAAAGAGACAACAGAAATGCTATTCATGAGCAATGAACTCGGACAACTTATTATTCAACAGAGCGCATATATCGTGGGATTAGAAATCTGTCGTTCCGACCTTTTGTAGCAAACTCTATTCCAGAAAATAGCAACGAAACCTTCAAATGAAAGGCAAGTTATTATAGGAACATACTATCCTACGTTTAAACCAGGAAAACACTGAAAGTTGGACATATTTTACAAACAAACGCGACAATCGAAACTTAGGGACAATCTTGACAGATTTAATTAGTGAGATATTTAAAAAATTCAACAATTTATAAATATGGACGGATGTAGAGGTAAAAACGTGCGTCACGCCCGGCCCCATTTCTCTCTCCGCCAGGAAACGAGCCGAAAGCTTCCCTTCAAGATGTTTGTGTAGTCAATAATAGACCATCCGATACACTCAGTTTATTACCGATCTATCAAGAACAGCCAAACCGCTTATTCGAGTAACGAGCTGTGTTGTAAAGCTCCTACAAAAGTAACGATAGAAGCGCATCGGGTAAAATTTATTGCTAAAATAAAATAAAGTTTGTTTAAAAGATTTACGACGGCCATTTTGTTTTTCATGAGATTCATTACCTCGGTACGAGCACGTACGATGAAGACGTATGATTTTAAGAATAAGTTATTTGAAAATGTTATATTAAAATAAAACTTTATCGCACGTTTTCTTCTTGAAGAACACCTACATACATATGGTTGAATAATTTATTCCTGGGAACTACTCGGTCCGATATCACACACACGTCCCCATATAATTGCTAATTCACTCGTGAATTTCCTTTCCTTTTGGGGCTACGGAAGTTGCTCCGTGGTTGCGATACCATCCTTTTAACATGCGACGCGCTACAACCGTCAGTTTATTGCAGGTATCGATACTGATCAATATTGCATACGTTTTGATGATGTCAATACACCTTCAATGACTTAACTACGATTTAAATAAATAATAATACATCTTAATAAGATTCATATTCGGATCAGCAAACAAATCAAATCAAGCATTTTAAAAGCTTCGAACATTCGAAACTTTAACAACGTTGTGTTCGTGTTCTAGAATATTGTAATGACAAGACTAGAACTAAAGTTATTTATATAATATCATATAGTACTTTTAGGATAAAAGTGACCGAACTCAAAATATTGGCAAAATTACTTTTCCGTATAGAACGGCTTATAAATATTTTCTAACCATTAAAATAATGACTGCCTTATATTTAGTAATGAATATTGTGCTATTTACCACATTGTTTATACATACATTATATAATGGAATTATTAAGGATTTTCCAAAACTTAGATGTTTACCAAAACATATTTTTTGGATAAGGCACCTTAATTGTACCTACTACATTAATTGAACCTACATAACACAATCAGTGATGTAGGTCTAACGCTTCTAAATATTGAAGGACTTAATGCACTACGGACTGCATTAATTCCGTTTAATTAATTTTCTAAGCACGTCCGCTAGTAGGTATAATTCCGAGGTGCCATACGCACGACAGCTAATAATGCGCTTCAGCCCTTGTTGTGATAAAGATGAACACGTTCGCCACTATTGTGTATACTCTAAAACGTGTACACGATTATAGTTAGTAAATAGTAAGGAATACTAATGCCTTAATCATCTCGCTTATAACACGCGAAGCTGACTGGAAGGCGGCATTGTCTGTAACTTTTTTTTTACAAAATGCTGATCGGTAATATACTTTGAAAAATACGTAATTTGTAATCTGCTTATTGAATAAATTTTATTAAAATAAAAATGATATTATATAGACATTGCATATGTACTTAAGTAATCCATGTCATTACCAATTATTAGGTACTACGTTCAACCGCATGCGATTTGATGAATGGCCCTTGAAAATCAATCATAAGAGAAATGTCTGACGCATAAACTCGTCCCTTATCATCTTTAAATATATCGTCGCAACGCCCGGCCTAAAAGGGGAATGATTTATTATGTTTACGCAGTTTCGTCTCCAAACCCGTCTGTCATTTGCAAAAAACATTTAAATAGTCTCGCAATTCAGACGATATTATGATTTAGTAAGCATTTGAAGGTTAATTCAAATAGCAATGGTTGTGCTGTTTGTTTAGAAGCTTCCTGGAAATCCAACAAAAATAGGCATTTCTCGCACGTTCCTGTTACTCTTGCCAATATCGCGAATGTTTATAAACAACGCCAGCCCCGTTTTATAAACTATCTGTGGATAGAAACATAAACGTATACAGCAATCAGTGCCTCGTTTAAAATATACTTGAAACATACCTAACAAACATTGAGATGTACTCAGTGCCTCAGAAATAAATATGACCGCTTCCGTGGATCAGTGGGAAGTACGATACGTTTAGCACCGGAGATCCTGGGTTAGAATCCTGTGGAAACAATATTTAAAAAAAAATCTCATCTCAAAAATCAGGCAGAGTAATCTCATACTTGCCAGTAAAAAAAAACATTCGTGAAACAGATACAGAAATCGGTCAGCCCAATGCCCTACTACGCAACTTAGGAATTGAATAGGCAGAAATATTGATTAAGATTAAGAATATTTTGATGAGTCGTGGAAAACAGAAATGTGAAAAAATTGATTTAGGTACTTAAAATATTTCTGTCTTTTATGTATTAAATGAAAGTGGCATCAGTACTTACTTACTTACTTAAAAACTTGATTTTGATTAACTTTTGAGTATTCGGCTATTAGTGTGCAAACTGTGTAGTTGCCGATTGTATCGATACGCCCGTTACCATTACGGTATGTCAAATAACAGCATTCTCTTGTTATTCCGTCCCAACTTCTATTCCGTCGCGTTCCTTTTGTCGCGTCTGTGATTCCATTTCCCTTTACGACTCCAATCCCAAGTTAATTTTTCCCTTTATTTACTAGTAGGTAACTATTATTGCATATAATCCGGTACAAACATGATACATGAAGGGTTCGGTAGATGTGTACGTGAGAATGTATAGGTACATGTATACATAAGTATACCTATTGCAGCGTAAAAAAAATATTTCGAAAATAAATATTACGGCTCTACGTACTTATCATTCCTAAAGTAGTGCTTAAAAGGAATGAGATACAAGTAGAACTGTTTTAAATAATTCACATATAAACTTTATGATAAAAAAATTAAATTTATCCATTTACAACGACTGGAATATAGTAAAATAGCAGCGAGCAGCTGTGCACCATTTATAATTCCGTATGCAAGCAAGCACGTCGTAAATTCAAATACGGTGGCTACAAACCGCAATTAGCATTGACTCCGCAAGGAGGTACTTTTTATATAGGAGAGTTATGTAAGACTTATTGCAATTCACGCAGCGAACATAAATAAATTTATATTTTTTAATTCCAGGTCCACATTCGGCTACAAAAGGCTTGGGCAACGTTTATACGCAAGAAAAACACTCCCCTTGACTCTGCCGAAGACACATCGAGTTATCGCGACGATTTTATTCAAGTACAAAGTATAGAAGAGACCTCGCACATCGCATTGAGTGAAATTAATATATTTTTGTAATAATCCACAATAAACAAAGTACCTACAGAGATCGAGCAGTTTTACTGTGCAAAATTGGCTTCATGTAAAAATTGTTTCATGATTCCTCTGGCGGCACGAGCCCAGATTAGATATCCTGGTATCAAGGCCTAAAAGTTATTTTGAAAATGTAAGGAACGTAAATTTATAATCCTAGTGGGGGTGTGGCTGTAACACTATCGATGCAATAAAACACAGCATTATCTGTATTATTGCAGCAGTCTTACGTTATAAGGGAAAGTGACAGCGGGATTTTGTATAGCTATGTCGCATTCTATCGTCAAGAGCTACTGCAATATAAATTTTAGAGATGGCGGTAAACCCGCTGTTATATTGAAATATCGAAATTTCTTTTAAGAGACAACCGCACACACAGATTGCGCGTTTCGGTTTCAGTCAGTCAATATCTGACATTAAAAAACTAAAATAAGTGGCTAATAAGAGCTGGTACATTGTTACATTATCGGCGCGACGCAGCCGTGACGACTGACGCGGATACTCCCTGAATAGATTTCACTGTACTTCGTCTAGCACGCTCAACGGCCTCCAAAAATAATTTCCTACTTTAATGTAAATAAAAGATAAATTTCTTTACCATACTGACGTACTAGCTAGTTTAGATCGCGTACAATACAGTAGTGAGTAGAATCTCACTAATCAGGCATTATTAAAAACCAGAGGGTCCCGGATTATTGGAATGGATTATAGAAAATAAATAAAATAATGCATTTCATAAAGGGAATACAAAGTATTTATCTTTTTGTTCTACATGTTTTTTTAACTGTAACATCTGTAAAAAATATCATGATTAACTTATTACATTTTAAAATAATCCCTAATTGGGGTTTGTTTTTGTGCAACTTATATACCTGTGTGAGGTGCAGGCGTTGGGTGCCGAATAATAATCCAATAGGACGTGTCGGTCTATTGAAGTGCCGGATTAGTGAGATTCTACTGTATATGTAAAATCACCAAACGATAGCAAAAAAAGATATTTTAAGGGTAAGATTTATAAAATAAAACAATAAAATATTTTAATAATACTATATATTATCATTATAAATAGCTCAAACTTACCTCCACTCAGAACACTGGAGAAAAATATGCGGATTTATTATATTAAATTACATTAAAAACTACTTATCAATATTAAAAACAAACCTTATATCTCAAAAATAATAATAATTTACTAACAAACATGAAATACGTACTAATAAGAATTGGCAGTTCAAATAATTCTCCCGTTACGAGACAAGTCCTGACACTTAAAAAATATTTAGAAAATTAAAATTTTATGATATACGAAAGTAACGTTAGAGCCAAAAATTAAACTAAAGTAACCCTACATTGTGACTAATTAACATATCAACTAATTAATTGGTCCACAAAAATCACAATCAGTAAGGTGATAACTTATGAAATTTGAAATTTTGATATATTGTAAAACGATACGTTATATATTACATGTATATAATATGTAAAAGCCATAATAATATTTAATCTGACATGATGCATAAATATATTATTATTATTATGGATAGTATCAAGTGAGTTAATACATAAAAACAGGCCAGTAAGACTTCCCAAAGTCCAATAAATAAAGTTTAATACGTTAATTTATGAATAAATAAAAATACATGTACATCTCGTACAATTGTTGATAGTTATTTGCCATAATCATACATGGAAATAGTTTGGACGCGCAATACAATGTCAACCCACAAAATGATAAAAAATTTAAATTTTGATACCAATCGCTTCCTTATGAGCTGGAGTACATATTTCAAAAGAGATATATATCATTTAAATCGTTAGTGGGCACGAAACCCTAACTAACATGTTCAGAATATTTAACAATAATGCACTAAATTCTATTACTTTGATTGCTACCAAGAAAAACTATATAAATTTAGTGTAATAATAATAATTATAAAAAAACCATTATATCTGTTATTTTTTAAAAGAAATATAATAAAACCTAATTAAAACTTCAAACTCAATTTTCTCAAAATGACAATATGTGGGTTGACTCTGTATTGCTTAACCGTCCATTTAGTACTAGAAAATTCGGTCTTTACATTATGCAAGGCACTGTTTCTTATACCAATATGTGCAAAGACAAAATAGGTCAAAGAGAAATCCATACCAATTACAACTTCGCCTTTTTTAGGATATTCCAGAATGTGCCAAAAAAATTTCGTCTTGGTCCCATATTTATGCCAAAACTTGTTCCAATATGTACCACTCTGCACAATTTGGCACATGTGTCAAATATTTTCTTTAGCTTGGCAACAAATGGATATTGATTTGTCACATTTTATAGAACTAGGCTAGGCTGTGCGCGCGGGTTCGTTCGGTCTGGCGGTGGCGGGCGCGGGCGGCTGGTACTTACCCACCGGATACATGGGTTTCGGTTCGATGGTGGACACGCCATCATATCTGATACAAATACATTCATATTAACATGTGGCCAGACTTTTACTCTATCGAAAAACAAAGTGTTCCCTTGAGGACGATCAGCGGGCCTAGCATGACCGCCACGAGATATGTCGCGGACGAGAGAAGACAAACTAAGAAGTAAGTATCTCGATATATTATATGTCGACATGGACAATTTTGATAGAAAAGATATCTCGATCGACAATTATATCTATTTTTGATATTTAAAGTCGTTAAGTGTAATATTGTCATGTTAGACCCGGAAGAAAAAAAGAGATAATCGATTAAAACACGAGAAAATGTCGCGATTGTCATGCTAGGCCGGCAAGCTACGTAAAAAACAATAGGTAACATTTTGGCCACTAATTAGGGCTGGATTTAGATATGTGGTATGTGGATATGGAAGCTCCCTGACCCCAAATTACTTTAAATAAAATAAAAAGCCTTTATTTCCTTAAATGTTAATCTAATCTCAGACACATTAATAAGAACTATTATTTTTAAGCAAAAAACAAAAACCGACTTCAAAACTCCAACTACATAATATAGTATGTACAAACTTGCACTAAAAAGTAAAAAATAATATTTTAATTACTTCAAAGCATTATTTATTAACAGTTATTTTTGAAATCGGTGGCGGTCCATACCGTTCGAAAATTTGCTGCAAAAGCAGGATTAAACTGTCCTTCTTGGCTGGCACCGACTCCTTTTTTGAAGTCGGTTAAAAATAATTTTACGTATGATAAGGATAAGTATGGATGGGTCCAACAGGGAAAAGGAAAAGAGGACAACCAGCAGAATAACGGGAATTAAACACATTGCCGGAGAAGATTGGAAGAAAAAAAGCTATGGATAAAGAACGCCTATTTTTTAATATTTAAGAATAATATAAAAAATATCAAAGCAATAGTTGATTATAGTTGCCGAGATGTAACTTGGCAAGGTTTTGGCGTAGTGGGGGTAAGTTCGCGCATGTACACTTCGTGCCAAAAAATTGTCACCTTTAAAAGGCTTGTTGAATAATTATACAGTATTTTATTATTTTTATTTATCATTATCAGATATATACATTTTTATTTATATTTTAGAATAATTATTTGGATTTATTTATTTAGTTATTTCCAAAATTTATGTTTAAATAATATGTCTATTTGGAAGAAAGTTAAACAAAGGATAGTAATATATTATTTGTTATAAATAAAATATATACAGTTATGTGTTAAAAAAATTACTTTATAGAAAATGAAAACAAAAACGCAAAAAACAAAAGGGTCAAATTCTAATGCACGGAAGTGTACTGGAGAGCGAACGGAACGTCAACACACTGCGAGATACAAGTGTCAACTGAGCAACCAATCGCCGCTCGGAACGATGCTAGCTTCTTCCCCGCGTCCCACTACATAACCAAAGAGACCTAAAAAATGAACTCTGCGCATCTAACGACGCTTGCCAAGTTACATCTCGGCAACTATACTAGTGTTTGATCGTCGGAATTTGAAAGATTTTTGTTGGGGGCCCCGGCTAAATCGGCCTTGCCACTAATGCACAGTAGCGAGACCATTATAAAATCCCAAAAACCCGGCGGCATACTGCCCCATGTCATACCATGTCCATGCTGTGAACTTTGCAGACACGGAAATAACCACAATACGGATTGCTATGCCCACTAAAACATAAAAACCGGCGAAATATTCTCGCCGATAATTATTGCCGCTCCGAGTACGAGACGGTTGTTGGTATTCAATTCAATATTTGCCTGACACATTCCTAGCATAGTCATGATATGATATTGTGTGGTCGGTAGACTCTTTCAGAATTTACAGTAGTCGGTATTCTACACTAATATTATAAAGAGAAAAGATTAATTTGTTTGTAACAAATAAACTCAAAAACTACTAGATCGATTTAAAAAAATCTTCCACCAATAGAAAGCTACATTATCAGCGTGTAACATAGGAGAGTAGTATAGTATATCTATATCGCACCCGTGCAAAGCCGGGGCAAGTTGCTAGTTATGAATAAAGGCCTGAAGACTAAAGTCACCAAACCATTAGTAGGTTCATAATAATTCTCTCAAGTACATGAATTCGCCTTGAGCCATAATTAGTAGCATACCAAAAAAATCTATTAAGTTGTAGCGACATCTATAATTCGCTACAAGAATCAATACGAAGACGTCTAATCCTGAATCGCGCTATATAAATATTTCCGAGCGCTGAGTATATACAAAACATCTCGACATCAACCACTGGGGCCTTAGGGCCGGCCAGTCAGTGGTTCGACTGGTCCAGGATCCTCCCTTTAGGTTGCAGGTGGACAAAGTTATATATTATGTTTGTCATACCTTAGAATATTGATAAGAGAACAACAACATAGGCTTCCATAGCACGGTATGTTACATCAGCTACTACACCCGTGCGAAGCCGGGGTGTGTTACATACATACATACATATACATTTCCCATTGGGGTAGGCAGAGATCACGGAATTCCATATGCTCCGATCCTTACATACCACTTTCGCTTCTTCTACTTTCATCAATGCTTTCATACACACTCGACGGTTACGAGTACTTTTGATCTGGCCGTTTTGCAGAACGTCCCCGATCTGAGAGGTGAGCACGAACAAGTATCGAAAGAGTATTCGTATCGTCGAACTGTCATTTGATGATATTCGAATACTTTGTCGATAGTCGTTCGTGCTCACCCCTCTGATCGAGGTACGTTCGCCTAGGTCGACCACTCCCGACTCTCCTACTCACACCAGTTTCATAAATCTTTTTCGGGGCGTGTTGCTAGTCTATAATAAAATGAAAGTGAGTAGTGAGGACTAACTTGTTGTTCTTGTACTTGTCGGGTATGGCCTGGTAGGGCTGCGCGGGCGCGTGCGCGTGCGAGCGCGCCAGCTCCCGCAGGCACGACGCCAGCTCGCGCACCGAGTAGCCCGCGCTCTGCGCCAGCGCCGCCGGCCACGCTGCCAGACATTCGTGTAACACTCGTATTAATTCAAAGCCAGCTATCAACATTGACAGGCTCGTTAGCGCATTCGATAGAACACCTGCATCGTTGATGGGTCGTGGGTTCGAATCTCACCGGGACGACATGATTATAATTTTCTATAAGCATATCTTCCCCACGACAGGTAACTTCGGGATTGAACGGGTGGGAGGAATATCGAAATTCAAGTGAACCTCGTGCCATCTCTGTCGATATCCTACTAACCTATGAAATTGGCGTTTTATCGAACTGACCACTTTGATCTCAAAAATCCAAATTCAAATTTACATCAATTTAAAAAAAAGCTTGTCTATTTGTGTTTAGAATGTGATAACTCATTTGTTGTGATAACTCATTTGTTTTTGCGCCATTTTATTTTGCTTCGACATCGTTCTGTACACAATATGGAAAACTTAAAATATCGACACTGTGGTACCAGCGCTGCAGAAACAGCTCGAAGGATTAATTATTAACCTATATACCTATATTAGCGCAGTGTGGGCGTAATGTTTGCTCGTCGTCAACGGCCCGCTCGTGGCAGTCTCCGCGGTCGCACAGCAGGCAGTGGCGCGCGGTCGCGAGCGCGCTGGCCGCTATGATGGACGGCTTGAACTGCAGGTACGGGTCCGCCTCTAGCAGAGACAACTCCGCTATATACTGTAGAGTACACAGAATGGAAGTAGAAGTGGGATGTGTCATAATTTGTACCGGATCGACTGTCGCCAATTTCACACAAATGAATATACTGCACACAGTTACAATTTTTTTTCGATACGTTGTTTTTATGTCCCTCAAAACTAGCTAAATCACACTGGCCCTACAATAATTGATAATATATCTTAGTGCTTGGCGATAACGGTTACTTTGGCTTAGCGCACAAAGCACATACGACGTTTTTTAATATTAAAACAAACTAATATATAATTACTAAACTAAACTCTATATGAAAGATATAAGGATGATTTTGGCTGACTGATCGATTTAGTGCCACCGTGCTTAATTGTGACACGCCTACTTCGCTCTTCTTTATTTTTCCTGTTCTGTGGTAGAGTAGTTTTTTTCTATACTAATATTATAAAGAGGAAAGTTTTGTATTTTTGTATGTTATGAATAAACTCGAAAACTACTGGACCAATTTCAAAAATTCTTCCACCAATAGAAAGCTACATTATTAGCGAGTAACATAGGCATAACATTTTTTGTGTGTATCACATCTACATTGTACACATTTGAAGCCGGGGCGCGTTACTAGTTTTTTTTTATGGTCCACATCTTGGAATTAACACTAATAATTTGATATTGAGTTTTGATACAGTCTGTTTTCATTTATATTTTAATCTATGTAAAAATCTGTCAGTCTGTGTGTGGTGATTGTGGTTGCACTCCTCTGAAACAGTTGATTAGGATGTTTCCCTATCTAGAAATATTTTTTATAATATAGAATTCTTATCAAAAAGTCGGGAATGACCTAGTAAAGATATCATAGAACATTTATCAACTAAGAAGTAATGTCGCAATAACAATTCTTATAAAACTTTGAGGTGAATGAGCATTTTACCAAAACAATAATAAAAATTATCTATGAAAAGTTGTTGATATGAATTGGTTCTAATTTATCACAGATTTTAAATCTACTATTATTTTTAATATTAAAATTATGAAAACTTATCAACTAATATTATTAGTTCATTTATGCAATGATTAAAAGCATTCAAAATTAATTAAAAATTGTCAACAGCAAAACTTACCGCAGCCAAGTGGAAGGTCTTCTTAGAAAGCCCGTTAGATATGCAGTAGTGCGAGAGAAAAGCCAGAGAAGTAGGTGTGGAGAGGTCGAACGACAGCACTTTCAGAATAAGATGTTCCATACGGAGGACTTCCTTCTTTGTGTAAGTGTCGTCGGTTATGTATACAAACTCTGACACTTCTGGGGGATAGACCTCTTCATATTTCCTATTTAGAAATAAAAAATCTTATAAAAAAAAGTAAAACATTCAATAATACTATATTTTCTATTACATAAATTAATATATATAAAAAGAAAATTTCGATAAAAAAATTGTTTCGAACTAACATTTTTGTTAAGAACTACACATATAGAATGATACTTACGAGGCTATATATGTGGCAGCAGTGCCAACTAGCTGAAGTTTAGTGCGTACTACACTCATATAAGACAAGAATCGGTCAACGTATGAGACAGCTAGGTGTAATGTTTCACTCTGCTGATTGTATTCATCACACACCTCAACTAGCCAGTCAATGAGAATGGACCTCATCACATGGGTGATGTCTGGTTGCTTCCGCATATAGCGTGGGTTAGCTCGATTTTTAACCTGAAAGATGTGAAAAATTTGTCAAATAAAAACCATAGTTTGAATGAAATACTCAAAATTTTACTCTTATACTACTAACTAATGTCTGTAATTAAAGTATCAAAAAAATTAGTACACTAAGAAAATTCAAATTAAAAATTGGCTAACTTACCTCTATTTCCCTCATATAGTCATAAATATCTTGTCTATATTCAACGACATGGAAGAACATTTCCCTGTTAGTTTGAGCAGTAGTTGCATCTTCATCGGTTTCATCTAACAGTTGGCTATCATTCTTTGAAATAGACATAGAAAGAATGCTAGAGTCCACAACTGACATTGGTGACTCAACTACATCTTTTTCTTCTTTTTTATCTTCTATCTCTTTCTTTTCTTGTAAGGGCTTTCTATAGAATATAATATGGTTATTTTTGAAATTTTCAACACAAAGAAATATACATGAAGGATATCTTATATTTCAAAGGAATTGCAAATAGTGCTTAGATAACCTAGAGATCTAACTTGACAGTAATAGAGTGATAAATACTTTGTAACTCAAATAAATCATAATCTTTCAATAACTGCATTGTGTTATATTTATTATAACTTCAGTAAAGAGATTGATGACTCGACAAGACCTTGACCTCTTAACATACATATTTACTCTTTGCAGTCAATTTGCAACAGATTTACTTATTATGTTAAATTTTAAAAAGCAATGTATCTATTAGACAACTAGCTACTTACAATTTAAAAAAAAAACAGTATAATTCCAATAAATATTAAATTACAAAAATATAATGTGTGTTGCATAGGTAATGGGATGTTAAACTCCACTCAGCATATGTTATGAGAGATCAACATCACAACAATGTTTATACTTTGCTGTGGCATTTCATTTAAATGTTCATATTTGTACAATATATTTTTTGAACAATGTTTTAATGTATAAAAATTTGAAACAACTGTACAACAAGACTTTACCATTTTAACTTCAGTATTTGAGTTTAAGAACTTACCTATCAATAGTGACATCTTTAGGCTTTTCAGACTGTTTTTCAGCTTGAGCACAAAGAGCCTTGACATTTTCTGCAGCATTAAGAAAAAAGTTGTCCTTTTTCAATTCTTTGGCAATAAAAGGCTTGAATGTTTGCTCTCGTTTCTTCAAGTCAGCTTCTGTTGGTTTCGTTGGTTTATCTTCGTAAACGCTGAAGGCGCGAAACTGGGCTACAGGGGGTACGATGTTTTTTTCATTCTTTATATTGCGCACCGTTCTATTTTCATCTTGTACCTTGCAAGGTCCATTCGTCATTCCAACCTAAACAGAACATTAAATAATATAAAATTAAAGCTTTAAAAATTGATATCAGACTAAAGACTACTTACATTTTTAACGTTGCGATTTTGGTTGCAGGTGAATTGGCTGAGATCACCTAATGCACGCCTCTGTGTTGCAGCTGCAAATACATCTGCTTCTTTTCTTAATGCTAATGAAGAATTTTCTTGATCCTCGTGAATTCTAAACGATGCCATTGCCCCGGTTTCCGTAAACAATATCAATTAACCGTTGATCTTGATCAGACGAATCGCGGGGTTCGCATGTAGAAATTTGCGGAAGTACTAGTGAGGCTTATTATATTCACAAATGCATTTTGAGCGAAAAATGAGTGTAGAAGTAAAAATATTTCCGCAAAAAACGTTAAATTCACCCCCAAAATGCTGTATAGCATCAACGGAAAAGAAACATTTTGATAGATTCAGCTGCTGTACTTTACATTACTCTATGGTCTATTATATTTTAAATTACAACCAATCGTGTAAGCCCATTCAAGCCAGAAATAACAATTTTTTGCACAGATTTACAGAATATTTATTTATTCTGTGGCAAGAGGCATCCGTTACGGCTGCTACATCTAGGCAGTGCCGTGGGGCGTGGACTGAAACCATAATGGTACGTTTACACGCTTGCCAAGCCTTGGCAAGCCTCGACAATCACAAGCGTGTAAAGAGGGCGTTTGGCTTGGCTTGCGTGAGCTTGTGGGCGCTTGCTTCGGATCCGAACGAGTGTCGGTTTTTTGACGCAAATCAAAGGGCGTTTGCGGCAAGCGTTTGCGACGCATTTACACGTTGGTCCGCATTCAGTAGCCATTGTGATCTCGCGGCGACTACACTGCTTGCTTGTACTAAAAAATGAAAAAATGAGTAGCTGGTCAAATGAGGAGACTCTTTCGTTTCTGGAGCATTATCAATCCTCTAGATCTACGCAATGTTATTTTTAATTTTAATTATTATTATTTATTAATTTTTCTTTGTTTTTTTTTAAATATTATGACGATATAAATTATTTTAATGATAACTTAATGTTAATGTTCAATTAGTGAGAGTCATAATTAAAATGCATGTAAACACGCAGTGCAGTCGTAATAAAGGAGGACAGTAAGACTCCGCACTAGTGTTCTGTAACTTTGACTTATATTGTATTGTCTTCTGTAGCGATAGCCAAATAAATAAATAAAAATAAATAAATAAATAAATTATCAAATTAGTCTTTTTCATCCACCATCTTCGTGGCCGTCGAGCTTTCCTATTTTTTGTTTCACTTTGCTTGCATTTCAAATAAAAGTATGTAAAACCAAATGCAATAGCAGCCACAAGTTCGGTGTCCGCCATGCTTGGATGTATGTTGCAGACTGACCCATTCACAAGCGTGTAAACGCCTTCCAAACGCCAAACAAGAGTTGTGGAGGCTTGGGGCTGTTTGCCGTTTGCCAAGGCTTGGCAAGCGTGTAAACGTACCATAATAATCAAATACTAATAGGTATAACCCAACCAAATATTTAGGCAAAGATCCGTGTCATCTTTATTGTGGTATTTTAAACGTAACGAAACGAAAAAAGTAACGATAATAATGGTCAACATGTTACAACAAATAATCTGGCAGGTTGCTTGTTACAATATGAATTATGTATATATATTTTCGATATGTATAATGGTTGAAATCATCATTTTACTGAGACTCCATTACATCACTTCTATCATGGACCTAAAAAAAAGAGCGGACACCACCTCTCGTTACAATAACTGAAGCACCCCTAGGAAGCCGGCTCGCTAATACAAACACGCCGGCACGCACACATTCACACCATAGGAAGCCGATCGCTCGCCATTACGCTCCCAACCGCCTGTGCGTGATGTTATATGTCGAAAAATAAAAGATGCCGTTCTACGTGGTGAAAAGTTGTAGAAACCATAATGGTTCCATTAAAGAAAGTCAGGGAATCACCTTTCATAAGTAAGCAAGTTATTTATTCACCATAATTCTCGTTTATACTTCAATACAATTTAGCAAAACGCAACCAAACAGTGTTGTCAGTAATTTAAATTTGCAAATTACCTTAAACGTAGGAGTTAAATTATTTTTATCTTAATGTACTTAGCACCGTGTAAATTTATAATAATATTATAAATAAAGATATTTTTTCATTAAAAATATTTATAGATTGATCGAATATTTTTTAAACTTTTATTATAATATAGATCAAATTGTATTTATTAGGAGATCAATATTAAAAGGCACACTTGATATAAAAAAAATCAATTGTCAAAAAAGACAAATATCTAAATAAGAAGATCAAATATTATTTAGGTATACCAAATTTTATTGAGTATAAATAAAAGTTAAAAAACTAAATTTCAAGTTACCTTGAGCTTGAATGCAGTTCATTTATAAAAAATACAAACGCAATAATGAATATAAAGATTATACAAAAAATACATCATTTATTTTAAAAGTGCTCATTTATATAAAATTAATTAGATTTTAGAGTATTCGTTGCCTTTTTGTTATTTATAATAAAATCCAAGTGCCGAGGTCACCACACCCTAAAATTGGGTATTTTTTTTCCATCTGGCAATAATTTAGACACTCACACATAGTTCGCCGCCGCCATTGTGGTGCTTCAAATATTTCTTAGCGACGTTCTGTCCGCTCTTTTTTTTAGGTCCATGACTTCTATATTTTATTCCTAGAGTTACGATGCTTCTTAAGTTCTAAGCGGGCAACATTTTACTGCAATACAGTGGCCAGCAGCAATACCAACCAGACAATGTAATTCTCTGCCATATAATCACACAATATATTTGGTATGGCCCAGCATTTTCACGAGGATTCTGAAATATTGCTGAACGATCGCTTGAAATTCGAAAATACTGAAATATTGCCGGGCCAGTTATAGGTATTGTTGTTTATCTTTCTGGTCCCTTTCTTTAGTTGTCTTTAATATTCTAGTAAAGTTCCTAAATAATTCTTCAGCGACGAGTGTTATTTCGCCTGCACAAATTTAGCACCCCATCGAAGGACTTTTGAACTCAAAATGACCTTAATCGATAGGTCTACGTTAGGTCTGTATAGGTCCACCATCATTTTTGTTAGGTCACCTATAGTTTTTTTATAAATAATTTTTTAAATTTTGCAAAAAAATAATTACATCTTAGCATCTCATTTGAACGGAAACTCATTTATCTTTATATTTCTGCATTCTTTATCGTTAGGTCAGTATTGGTCTATAGTTTTTGCTTTTATATTATTTTTTATATGTTTTTATCAGATCTTTATGCTTAGATATCTTAGGAAATCATTCGTACTACTATATTTTTGACTGGACGTTCAACCGTGAGTGTATGCATGAAAGTATTTATAAAAATAAAACCTTGTCGTGCAAAAAAAAATTTGTTTATTTTTTTCAACGACGCTTAAAAAACTGCATCTAATCCCATCAAGAACATGAATATTAAACAACGCGTTCGGAGGATATCGCAGTTTAAAAATTCCAAAAAAGTTTTCTGGCTATTAGAGTTGCAACATCAAAATACTGCCATAATGCTCTAGTTCAGTTGACGCAGAATTTTTGTCGTAGAACTTGAAATTTTATGAACAAAGTAAATCATTATGGGATTAACAAAGTAAACTATTATGGGCTTTAGATTAAAAAAAATTTAACTAAAAATTACCTTATATTTGATATAATATTTGGTCTCTGATATGATTTTTTGCTCAAATATATGTTTACATTACAATAAAAATTATGTATTATACATTAGGGTGTGCCAAAATGTAACTTCCTTGATGGACCTCTTAAAATTGAAATTTTGAGTTCCGCTTTTAAAAGCAGCTCTGTTTAGGTCTTTCCTAAGATATTTTGGGGTAAGACGATATAGTATATTACACACCTAGGGAAGTAAAGTAAGAAATGTCTCAGATCACATGTAATTGTTGGCCGAGGCGAAGCCGAGGTCAACAAACATGTGATCTGAGGCTTTCTTATTTACTTCCCGTGGAGTGTATGCTATTTTTTTGCTCGACGAAGGCAGAAAGTGGCAACTTCGTTTAGTATAGCGGGCGGGAAGTTGACGCTTTCTGCCCGTCGAGCAAAAAAATTTTATTTTCATGGAATTTTTTAACTGGAGCTTAATTTGGGCACTTCCGCTGAAAATTCAAATTTTGGCCGGAAGTGCCCAATTAAACCTCCTGCTAGAAATTCTATGAAAATCAAATCTATCGTCTTACCCCAAAATATCTTAGGAAAGCCCGGGAAAAAATGATTTTGCCTAATTATATATGGATATATATAATATAACTTATATATAATTAGACCTGAAAATTGGCCAGGTCTAATTATATATAATCATATATAAGTTATGTATAATTTTATATACTCATATATAACTACATGTAACAACATTAAATGATATATCATTACCCCTAATTAAATATGTGGTTATTTTTAGGGATATAATATTTGATTTGGTCGTACCTAATCCTCTAAACCAAAAAAAAATCGCTACAGATGATTTTACAGCTATAACTCCGACGCGGTCACCCATCCAATTACTAACCACGCTCAATGCTGCTTAACTTTGACGATCCCAGTGCGTCTTGAAATTCCCGGCTGCTATGCTGTCGTCTTATAAGTATTGATGATTCTATAAAGTACAGATAGCGGCACGAGTCGTGAGCACAATTTTCATTGGTCGATATGACGTTAACCACGCTGTCGCTCTACGTGATTGGTTCGGCAGTCGATGCTCGACGTCTATTGGGTCCGCGCGTATCATTCGACTATTGTACACTTGAGTGCAATTTTAGTGACAACTTTTTAATTAGTGTATTTTTGTTATTTTTGTTACAGATTTGATTAAACCTTAAAAATAAAATATGCAGAGCAGAAAGAATTTGATGTTAAATAGATAATCCCAACCAATGATCTTCTCAGTGTTTTCTTCCATGAAATAAATACGTATTACGAAAAACATGATGTACCTTTATTAACAAACTGCAGAGGCGACTAATGCAATTTAATCAATTAATTAATGTAATTTTCAATTACCGATTGAAATAATAAAGGTGCCAAATGATTTTGACCGACAGTGTACTCAATCCCCACCACGGTTCATCTGTGCTCACGACTCGTGCCGCTATCTGTACATAACGTATCAAATCAATTTATCAGAATTCAGAAATATAATATAAAAGCAAAAACTATAGACCAATACTGACCTAACGATAAAGAATGCAGAAATATAAAGATAAATGAGTTTCCGTTCAAATGAGATGCTAAGATGTAATTATTTTTTTGCAAAATTTAAAAAATTATTTATAAAAAAACTATAGGTGACCTAACAAAAATGATGGTGGACCTATACAGACCTAACGTAGACCTATCGATTAAGGTCATTTTGAGTTCAAAAGTCCTTCGATGGGGTGCTAAATTTGTGCAGGCTGTTATTTCGTCAGTCATGCAACATCACATGGGTAATTATGTATGTAGTCTGTGGCACAGCCACACACAAATTTAATGACAGATCATAAGTCATAACAGTACTTTTGACATTGGCATATTTTGACATAAAAGGGTTGACTTGGAATTTGGATATGTTTAATGTTGACTTTTTTAGTGATGGGTAGGACAAACGAAATTGAAGTGTTTGTATGTATTACTTCATTTTATGAAATGAGTTGGGACATTGTACCACTTCATTTGAGGACTACATTTTGTACTGTTAGTTCCTTTATGTACGATACGTCATACGAGTGGTTGTGACTTTTGTAGTGAGGTGAGGTGACTGAGGTTGCCACAGGACAAATGAAGTACCTAACATTTCTTGACATTTTAAATATAATATTATTTCTATAAAACGTACATTTTTTTCAAATCTTTATAAATTATTATTTTTTTCATTATATAAAAAAAATAAAAATATTAATTATTTATTTAAGCAATATTATTGTTCTATAATATATAATTTAAAAAGTTAAAATATGATTGCTATTAAGAAAAGTTAAAATATTAAGCAACACTATTGCTAAAATAATATAGATAAAAAATATTAATCCTAATTACTATTACTGTACCACAGAGTACAGAATTCAAATTAATATTAATAATTATAATTACCTATTAATGCATACAAATTACAATAATATTGTACAATCACGGTCAATTAACTTCGGTTCGTTATCAGTTGCTCATCAGACTCGATTGTCATTGTCATGCAAAGAGTTAATTGTCATGTATAAGAAGAGCGAGTAAGACAAACGATTCATTTCAACCGTTCACTCATTCATCTTGACGTACACCTCACCGCCTCAATCACATTCATCGCCTCGCCCGCGTTCCAAGTACCTCAACGAGTTTGAAGCGGTACAAAATGTATGTTTGAGGTGTTGCGACATTTTACAAGTTTGAGTGTGACATTTGAGGTGCCTCTTGTATGAGGTGCGCAACTCTAGACTTTTTAGTTTTTACACTGTACACAGTGGAAGTGGATATTGTGTTATGAAGAACATGATTTTTAATTTATATGAATAATTAAGTTTATAATATTTAAAAAGCACCTTATGTTCCATGACTCTGAACTCAATATTTTAGGTATCCAAATAAGATCATTACAGTACACAGTATATATACCATTCCCATTTCATAAATTTACTTATTATTTTCTAAACTAATTAAGTAATAACTAATATTAAAAAAAATATAATGTTATCTTTATTACGACTACACATATACATCTTTACCATCTTAAGTTTATTTCAAATGTGCTACACTATTAGGGAATATAAAAAAGAAGATATCATAAAGCTACGGTAAGTTTACAAACTTATAACAGTCCTATCTTTTTAATATTTTGAAAATATACTTTGTTCTAACATAATACATTTTAATTTAGAGAAGAAGTCCGTGAAATGTTCCAGCATGCTTATGACAGTTATTTGAAATATGCCTATCCATATGATGAATTGCGGCCTTTGAGTTGTGATGGTGTTGATACTTGGGGCAGTTATTCACTTACCCTCATAGATGCTTTAGATATGTTGGTTATAATGGGGAATTACACTGAGTTTAATAGAGTTGTGGATATAGTGTTGGAGAGAAAAGACTTTGATACAGATATTAATGTGTCTGTATTTGAAACTAATATCAGAATAATTGGCGGTTTGTTGAGTGCACATCTTCTGTCTCATAAGTAAGTCCATATAATATTTGATAAAAAGCCCTTTTTAATAAAATCAGAATAAGTTATATCTGCATTATTATTTATATACTTATTTATCATATGAATAAATACTTTTTAATCAGTTTAAAAGTTTTTACATATGCCATACTTAAAAAAATATCAGGATGTACATACATACATACTTATATAATATTATCACACCTTTTCCCTATAGCAGTGGAGAGAGAGACCAACACCTTTTGCTTCCTCAGATAATATCAAATGAATTTTACCTACCATTTATATAATATAATCATAAAGCTAGAACACAATATCTCACAGAATACAAAAGTGATAGCATAAATAATTTCTGAAAATTAAAAAGTTTCTTCATTTTTTATTTACATCATGTGTTATAGGGTTCACATCACAAGAATTACTTAAGTTTATATAAATTTATTTAAGAAGGGCAATGAATTTAAAATTGCAGGTCTGGTATGAAGTTAGAGCCAGGTTGGCCATGTAACGGACCATTGTTAAGGCTTGCTGAAGATGTTGCTCAGAGACTTATAGCTGCCTTTGATACCACAACTGGCATGCCTTATGGGACAATTAACTTGAGATCTGGAGTGCCCCCTGGAGAAACCAGCATTACTTGTACAGCTGGTGTGGGAACATTTATCATCGAATTTGGTACTTTAAGCAGATTGACTGGGGATCCATTGTATGAAGAGGTAGTTCATCTACAAAAAAATTTAAAGATAAGAAACAACAATTCGAAAAAAAAATTTTTTTTATCTTAATTATGACATTTTTGCTTGCCAATAGGTTGCAGGTTCAAACCCTGCCCGGAATAACATGTTTATAATTTTCTATATATACCTGTTTTCCTGGCTTATCCCCTACCATCTAGTGAGCCTCATGATTGTATATTAAAAAATCTGAGTACAACAATTGTTGCTTTTTTGAAATAATTGGTAACTAATTATCAAGAAACTAGCAAATTGTTTAAATTTTCAGGTTGCATACAATGCATTGAAAGCTTTATACCATCATAGATCACCAATAGGTCTGGTGGGGAACCACATAGATGTGATGACTGGACGATGGACAGCTCAGGATGCTGGGATAGGAGGCGGGGTTGACTCTTATTTTGAATATTTAGTTAAAGGTACTATCGAAATTAACTGAATCTATTATAAACATAAATAATAACAGGATATAATATATACGTAATATCTACACTAATTTATTTATTTATTTCAAACTCTTTATTGCACAAAAAAACGTGTACAAAGGGCAAACTTAATGCCTAAAGGCATTTTCTCCCAGTTTACCTTGGTTTGTGGAGGGGTGTGTAGGCAGTGCAATAGAAAATAAAAAAAGAAAATAGAATAAAAATAAATTTAGAATTATTTTTCTTATATAAAAAAAGAATTGTGAAAAATGAAAACTTTAATTTAGTAAATAGATAGAGTTTTTAGAATCTCTGAATGTATTGTATTGATTTTCAAAGTTATTTTGCTATTAGAAAGTTATATTATTCCTTATTAACAATTATTATTATTTTTTAATTTACTTCTGTTAATTTTTTTTATAAATAAAATCCAATATGTTTTAGCATTAACCTATTTTTTTAAAGATTACTATAATATAACTTTGTTCAAGTATAAGTATACTCAAGTTACAAGTATCATCAATTTCTCTTATATTAAAGCTTGCTTCTATCTAGACTAGTTGACGAAAAACAAAATTATACACACATAAAATTATTTAAAAAAATATAAACCATAGTGACATTCCAGGTGCAATACTGCTGGAGAGGCCAGAGCTAATGTCGATGTTCTCTGAAGCGCGCGCAGTGATCGATAAGTACCTCAAGAAGGACGACTGGTACGTGTGGGCCACGATGCTGCGCGGACACGTCACGCTGCCCGTCTTCCAGTCGCTCGAGTCCTACTGGCCTGGGGTCCTCAGCTTGATTGGTAAGTGTATAGTATATCGGCCTTATTCATAGTCGTATTAAAATTTAAAAAAAATGTATTTATTAACATCAAATAAATAAACCCAGACTCCCGATATAGTTATGAACTGTGTTTCAGTGTGTGTGTTGTCTCTTTCTAATGTCTCATTTTATAGTAATGTAAGAAAAAAAAGTAAATAAAATGTTTCATTAATTAAATTTTTTTTTTTTAAGATTTTTTTTTGGAAAAAGATAAGATTTAAGCAAGGTGAGGTGTGCTGAGTATTCAGCTCTTCAATACCAAGAGAAAATAAATAAATCACATGTTATAATTTCATATTGATAGATGATGATTGATGATTTTAGGAATCTACATCAGGCTCATTAATGTAATGAATTACGCTCTATTTCGCGGCCAAAAATCAGGAAATGGGTTATTTTTAGCAACTTGCGATTTTCATTGCAAGGTTTATAAAATACGATAGTCAAAGATTAGCGAATTTTACCGTCTAGTTTTATAGCAAAGGGCTCATGAAGTCATGAGTCAAGAATAGGTGGTATAACACAGTGTTCCTTAAATTTCTGAAGAATAATACGTTTTAATTTTACAAATTAGCTTTTTGTATATATTACTAATAGATAGTTACAATTAGAAATTTTGACCTACAATTCCAATACCAATAGAAAACTTTTGAAAGTTATTATGAAAGAAAGTTTTTGATTAGTATACTATATAATTTTCCCTTCGACATTTCAAGGTGAAAGCGACACAGCGATGCGTATAATTCACAACTACCACAGTGTGTGGAAACAGTATGGATTCACTCCGGAAGTGTATAATCTTGGTACGGGGGAAGCGTCCACCTCTCGCGAGAGCTACCCTCTTCGACCTGAGCTCATCGAGTCCATCATGTACTTGTACAGGGACACCCGGGACCCGATCCTGTTGCAAATGGGGGAGGATATTTTGAGAAGTATTCAGCACAGCGCTCGGACGCCCTGTGGTTATGCGACAGTGAGTCAAATCAAATCATCATTTATTCAATGTACACTTAATAACTGGATACCGATTAATTTACTATGGGAGTTATACCGGTATAATAAAGGTTTATGTTTCTTTTTATGTCAGATATCGACAGACGAGCATGAGGTTCACTTGATGGTAGGTGATGCCTCAGCCACAGAACATCAGTCAATGATGCGCCGTCGACCTAATTTTTACTTCGAGCATTCGGAAATCCATAGACTGAAACCGAAACGCGCAATATGCACTTCACGGCTTTTCCATCTATGAACGGTGGTTCGTTACCCGGTCGGAATTTAGATATTCCTCCCACCCGATCAATGCCCGAAGTTACTCGTAGTCGTTTAAAAAAGAACATTTCAAAAAGTAACCCGTATTCACTGACTAGAATAGAGTATTTGCACAGTGCTACCGGCCTAGCATAACAACCGCGACAATATTTTTTCGACCGTTTTCTCGTGTTTTAATCGATTATCGCTCTATTTCAATCGGGTCTGACATGACAATTACACTTAAAACTCGACTTTTAATATCAAAAATAAATATATTTGTCGATCGAGATATCTTTTCTATCAAAATTGTCGATGTCGAGATATAATATATCTCCATATCTAATATCTTAGTTTGTCTTCTCTCGTCCGCGACATATCTCGTGTCGGTCATGCTAGGCGTCCTGTACGTTTCGAATTAATTTTGCAGATAAAAGACGTCCGCGATCATCGCAAAGAAGACAGAATGGAGTCGTTCTTCCTCGCTGAAACCACTAAATACCTGTATTTGTTGTTCGACCCCGACAACTTTATCCACAACCCGGGTGTGCGCGGGTCGGTGGTTCAGACCCCGGGCGGGGAGTGCGTGGTGGACGTCGGAGGATACGTGTTCAACACGGAGGCGCACCCCATAGACCCCACGATGCTGTACTGTTGTCATGAAGCACGACAAGGGTGAGTATATAATTATAAGGATTTTTTTTAATGTGAGACAAGCTAAAAAAAATTGGACCACTTTTGGGCAGATTTACCCTATTTTTATAAACAGTACATCTACATTGCATCCGTGCGAAGCCGGGGCGTGTTTGGGTATGAGTGCTTTTTTTTCTATGGATTTTTATGGCGTCCCCCATCATAATATTCCTTGGGCTATCTATTAGTGATAAAAAGCATTTAAAAAGAAATTTGAACAATTTTGGGCTGCAGCCGTGGTTCGACAGATTTACCAAAAATAGCCTATGTTACTTGCTGATCATGTAGCTTTCTATTGGTGAAACAATTTTAAAATCGGTTCATTAGTTTTTGAGTTTATTCGTTACAAACATACAAAAATACAAGTCTTTCCTCTAACATTAGTGTAGATATCGACAGACGAGCATGAGGTTCACTTGATGGTAGGTGATACCTTAGCCACAGAACATCAGTCAATGATGCGCTGTCGACCTAAGTTTACTTCGAGCATTCGAAAATCCATAGACTAAGACAAACGCGCAATGTGCAATTCACAAATTTTCCATCTATGAACGGTGGTTCCCGGTCGGAGTTTAGATATTACTCCCACCTGTTTAATGTTCAAATTGTCAATTCGTGACATTCAAACATGGGGAAGACATACTTAGAGAAATTATAAACATGTCGTGCCCAACATCGATCACAATACCAATTACATCGCAAGATAGTTGTCATACCAAAAGCGCCAGCTAGCCGGTCAAAAGTAGTTTTTTAAGTACACCTAAACTTTTTACTCTAATATTAAATTTATTTTCAACTTAATTCCAGAATAAACATCAGCGAAGTGCACAGAGTATACCAAATGTTAGAAGAGGAAGATAATATTAAATTCATGACTATGATAGACGCTTCAACTAGTAAAAATACCACGGAAGAAGAAGTTAAACAAAACGCAACTGAAACAGTCATATTGCAAATAGACGCCGGAAAAGGTGCAAGTAAAGATCAAAATCAGGTTTTCATAAAAACTGAAACAAGAACGGGTTATGTTAATATAGACGGGACGGAAAGGGAGAAAAGTAATAACGAATCGACACTAACTGATGTTTTGAAAGAACACATCAACAGCCTCTATAATAAAACGGAAATTGATAAAGAAAAAGAAATATCTGATGTGAAAACTGAAATTAATAATACTGAGAATAAAGTCGAAGTCGATGATATAATTATACCTCAAACACCACAAGAAAGTGATAAATTAGAACTGCCGAGTACGACACGAGCGAAGGAAACTATGAAGTTGTTGCCTAAAGTTATTCAAGACTTTCTAAATAACGACTGGAAAACGAAACCTAAGTGCGAACCGCAACATATGCTGGAAAGAATAAGACGAGAGAAGAGATATCCGGATCATCCCGATGTTGATAAATATGATCTGTTATTAACTCCGGCGCCATCTTTCTTACAACGTATATCATTAGCAGGGGAATTTTTAAACAAAAAACAATTGGAAGTGTAGACATTTATTTAGCAGAATTTTATGTAACAATGTGTGTGTATATTTATGTTGATTCTTAATTTTTTTTTTTTAAAGCACAAAGTGCTCAAAGTACATCTTAAAGATTTATTTAATATGTTGTTTTGTGTGCGTCAAATATATTTTGTTGTTTTTGTTCAATGTATGTTAAGGAGTACATTCGGGGCGCGAAAATTTTATATTGATTTATTAAAAACTGACTACAAAAGAGTTTTAATGTCAACTTGACTGTGACTTTATATCTATATTTTTGGCGCTTCGCGTATTTTATCTTTCAAGAACTAAAAAAACGTGTGATTTTTCTTTATGTATTTCGATAGACCTCAGTTATATTTTTGTATATTTTGTTTTACATACATATTTTTCGAAGCCTTCGTTGTTGTAAAAAGTTTTTTTGTTTGATCTGGGGTTGATTCTTACTGTGACTAAAATATTCTGACTAAGGACCGTCTTTCACCTGTTACTCCTAATTATATTATGTTACGTCAGTGTGCTAGGTTTACGATTCTGAATTTGTTAAGTTTCAAATAAAAGACTGACATCGGATTTATTTGTTTTATTCAAAGTTTGCGTTCATATTAAATCTACTTTCATTCATCAGAAAAATAAGACACGGACCCTTCAGATTGAAAGATCGTGTCATGTAAATTATGTCAAATTATATCAACAAAATTAAAGTGTAAAAAAATAAATGTAATATATTAACAGCATAAAAATGTCCATCTTCTCCCTCCCAATGAGCTCCGCGACTCGTGCAGTGGCGGGAGTGAGCAGTGCTCTGTCTCTGACCACATGCGCGGTCTATCATGACCGATTTGAAAACCACTGCATCCGAAGAGAACACTTTGTCTGCTAAGGGATATACACTATTGAAATTCGTTGGCGAAGGTGCTTACGCTAAGGTTCAATAAACATATTAAAAATTCTGCCGGCCTAGCATGACAACCGCGACAAAATTTTGTCGACCGTTTTCTCGTGATTTAATCGATTATCGCTCTATTTCTTTCGTGTCTAACATGACAAATACACTTAAAACTCGACTTTTATTATCAAAAATAGATATATTTGTCGATCGAGATATCTTTTCTAACAAAATTATCGATGTCGAGATATCTTACATCTTAGTTTGTCTTCTCTCGTCCGCGACATATCTCGTGGCGGTCATGCTAGGCCGGCTGAGCAATTTTTCAGATATACAATTTAACTTAAATGAAATTAATGCATATCTCGCTTGCAGGTTTACTTAACTGAATACGTTTCCAGAGAAGGCACCAATAAATTAACGCTCGCATGCAAAATCATAGAAACCTCGAAAGCTCCTAAAGACTTTGTTGTGAAATTTTTACCTCGTGAAATAGACGTTCTTATACGCCTGAGCCATCCGCATTTAATACACGTGCACAGTATATTCCAACGTAAAACGAAATATTACATCTTTATGAGATACAGTGAAAACGGTGATCTTTTGAGTTACATTTTGAAGAACGGATGTGTTTCTGAGAATCAATCGAGGGTTTGGTTTCGACAGTTGGCACTGGGTCTGCAATATCTTCATGAATTAGAGATCACGCATCGTGATATCAAGTGTGAAAACGTGTTGTTGACAGCAAATTTTAATGTGAAGCTTTCAGACTTTGGATTCTCGAGGTCTTGTGTTGATGAGGAAGATCAGCCCGTATTGAGCGAAACTTATTGCGGTTCAATGTCATATGCAGCCCCAGAGATTTTAAGAGGCAAGCCGTACCAGCCCAAGCCGACTGATCTGTGGTCGCTTGGAGTTGTGCTTTTTGTTATGCTCAATAAATCTATGCCGTTCGATGACACACGAATGCGAAAACTCTATGAACAGCAGATGGGAAAAAAGTATAGGTTTCGGTCTCGTGTAGCTAGTGTGCTATCTTTAGAGTGTAAATCTGTTGTGAAACATTTGTTGGAGCCGGACCCTGGTCTCCGGCACTCGGCAACACAAGTGCTCGGCTCTGACTGGATTGCTATGGACAGTAGGCTTACAAGTAAGTGTCATATTATTAGTTTTCTTGAAGTAGCATTTTTGGCCGATATTAATAATCACTTTGATTTTTTAAAGCATTAAACGCAGTCGAAGCAGCTGCATTGCAAAAAGCTCGAGAAGAACGTCGCCGACTGTCCGACTCGCATCGTAATCCGCCAAAACGGCAAGGTGACATTTTGAGCAGAGAAACTAGGGAATCATATAGGGTAATTGCTTAATAGTTATTGCAGGTAATAGGTACATTCATAGAACGCAAATATGTTAAATATTTTTCCTTTTTTTAGGCTAGTGAAATGATAAAATCTCTTGCTAATATAACTGCCAGACAGAAAAAACAATAGTAAATGGAGGGAAAATTAAAGGTACTTTTTAGTAATGATATTTGATATATCTCGATTCTCGCCACAAATACTAGTATTTATTTAATTTAGCAGGTACAAATTGAGGAAGATTTGAAGTTAACTGGTTCGGAGCAATTAACGCTCGCCGCTCGAGGCTATAAAATGATAAAGAAAATAAATGAAGGGTCTTACGCCAAGGTATATTCGCCAATTCGTCATACACTTAAAATATATTAAACCAAACTTCTAATCTCAATATTTTCACATAGGTTTATCTGGCCGAATATAGAAATCCGAATAAAAGTGATCACTTATCAGTTCTGGCTTGCAAAATTATAGATACGAATACAGCTCCTAAAGATTTTGTTAAAAAGTTTCTTCCGAGAGAAATAGAAATGTTGATCAAACTCAACCACCCTCACCTGGTCCACACCCATAGTATTTTTCAGAGACGATACAAATACTTCATATTCATGCGTTACATGGAACATGGTGATTTGTTAGAGCATGTCTTGCAAAAGGGAGCCGTACAAGAGGACCAAGCGAGGATATGGACGAGACAGCTGGCTCTAGCCATTCAATACATGCACGAGTTGGAGATAGCTCATCGTGATATCAAGTGTGAAAATGTTCTTCTCACCGCCAACCAGAATGCGAAACTATCCGACTTTGGTTTCGCTCGAATGTGTGTAGACAAAAGATTTAAAGATATTCCTAGCGAAACGTTCTGTGGGTCCCTTTCGTACACGGCTCCGGAGATATTACAAGGCTCGCCATACTATCCCAAACCTACTGATGTTTGGTCTTTGGGTATTGTGCTTTACGTTATGTTAAACAGGGCTATGCCGTTTGAAGACAAGCATATTAAACAATTGCTTCAAGCTCAGATAAATAGGAATTGGAGATTCCGCTCACGGTACAATGAATCTCTATCGGAAAATTGTAAACGTTTAGTTCATTTGATGTTGGAACCTAATTGCAAAAATAGAATTAAAGTTGACAACATCATTAACGGCGAATGGATAGCCATGGATTCAAGATTATTAGGTAGTTAAGTTATTCATCTTAATTGTAGGTTTTTCTTAGGCGTCTAATTAAAATTTATCAGAAGGTAACAATGAGATAAATCGTTTCAGAATGGAATCCACAAGAAACATTGGCCTACAAAAAGGCCCATGAAGAAAGAATTCTAACCATGCAAAAAGTAGAAGTGTCCGAGCCGATCAAGTCAGAAAAGGATTTGTGCCTTCCGGATAGATCTATAGTAAAGGCTACGTGTGATATGGAGGGCTCTACGTCCTCTTGGTATTAATCTTAGTGATTTTTGTGATTAAATACTTCTTGGTTTGATTAACAATAGTTTGCAAAAAGTCATTTTGAGTGAATTTTGACGTTGAAAACACTTCTAAGATGTAGCTTTATTTTTAAAAGTATGTTTTAATTATTCCCTTTCCTTACAAAATAACCAAATATACTATAGCTATGCTAATAAAGGTAAAAATAAAGTAATTATGCGCGCGTGGCAATAGAAGTCGCATAAATGCCAGCGAACGATAAATTCGACCTAAGTGCTACTCAATCGGACATCGCAGTATTACAAGAAAAGGGTTTTGTTTTAGAGAAAATTGTCGGAGAAGGTTCCTATGCCAAAGTAGGCACCAGTTCTGTGAGATTTTACAATAAGAATATAATTTTAAGCGGACTTTAAAAATACTTGCTGCTTTCAGGTTTTTAAAGCAACTCATATGATCGATGAAACCCGCCACACAGTCATGGCTTGTAAAGTGATAGACACCGCGCAGGCACCTCGCGACTATCTGACTAAATTTTTGCCACGCGAGCTGGACGTGTTAATTCGAGTCAATCATCCCCATATAATTCATGTCTCGAATATATTTCAGCGTCGCGCTAAATACTTTATTTTCCTTCGATTTGCTGAGAATGGAGATTTATTAGATTTTCTCACACAGAACGGCGCCGTCCCAGAAAACCAAAGCAGACTTTGGATGCGTCAGATTCTATCAGGGATTAATTACATACATACGCTTAATATCGCCCATAGGGATTTGAAATGTGAGAATATCTTGATAACCGCTAATTATAATGTTAAAATAACAGATTTTGGTTTTGCTCGCAACGTGAGACAAAGGGATCGAGACGTTCTAAGTGAGACGTATTGTGGTTCGTTGTCGTACGCCGCGCCCGAGGTGTTGAAAGGTGTACCGTATCTACCAAAACTGGCGGATATGTGGTCGATCGGTATAATTATGTACACAATGCTTAATAAAGCGCTACCGTTCAATGAAACTTCAGTTAAGAAATTGTATGAGAAACAGGTACTTATCGTTCCGTAAGATAATCATAGCATTTAAGATTTTTGAATCTACACATTCAAACATCCTTAAGTTCTTTGATTGTTAAATAATTATAAATCAAAAGTATTTTTAGTAACAATTTTTTTCCTTATGTCAGGTGCTTCAGAAATTGATTTTGAAAAATATTTCTGTAATTTTAGGTGATGCGTAAATGGCGATTTCGCACGGGTGTAGTAAACCAGCTAACGACCGAATGCAAGCAGCAAGTGACGCAACTAATGGAGCCAGAAGCTAAGGCGCGGCCCACCGCTGGGACCATTTTCAATGGACCCTGGATCGCAATGGACCCCAGACTTACCAGTAAGTCTCCAAATAATATCATTGACCTTATTTTATTCAATTTCGTGTGCAGCAGTGATTAATGATTAAATGACAAATGCCAGTCTCGATTGTTAGATTGTCTTTTATTAACGCGAGTATCACACATTTAAATAAAATACTGTATACTGGACTAAAACGGGATTATTATTTATATTGTTTTAAATATTTATCCCGAAGCGGACGTTTCCAATGCTTTTCAGCAACCGTGGTCACGGGGAGACACAGAGATGACAGTTGTCTGATTTTTGAAATATCACAAAGTTCCTACGGAGTTGATATTAAACAATATAAATAATAAATCGCGTTTTAATCCGGTATACAGTATTTTATTTAGAGTGTAGTCGCTAATCGTTAGATCGCATACACGCTACCTGTAGCGATTTTCAATATAAATTTTCCTTTTTAGAATTAACCTTTCTTGAAGAATCTTTGCTAAAGCAAGCACAGGAAGAATCTCAAAGAAAAGAAACGGAGCACTTTGAAGAAGACAGTGAAGTGGAACGACTCGCGGAACTGCGGCGTAAGGGAAGAGGGAAAGGTAGAATGATTTCCATCATTTTAGGATCATTCACTGAATTCCAGAGTTCTATAGTGAAGCATGGGGCTCGGTCTTAGTCTATGGTTCTCCGAATGCTCGAAGTAAAGTGGGTCGACAGTACATTATTGACTGATGTTCTGTCGCTGAGATATCACTTACCATCAAGTGAATGGGGTTCACTCGTCTGTCGATATCAGTCGGATCGAAAGTCGAGGTCAGAAACCGTAGTGCTTAAAGATATTTCCTTATTACATCACATAGATATAGAAATTCATTAAAACGACATTGTCATCACATTATAATTATTTTTCAGAGGGTTTAAAAATATTAAAAAATGCAGACTCAAACTTCGCCAAATCACAACACTTGTTCGAGGACAGAGAATAAAAGACAACAGTGATCAATCAGTGTTTATTAAATTACATATCTCATAATTCATGAATTTAAGTTATTGTAAAAATTATTTAATATATTTATTGTATAAACGTGTTCTGTTGTAATTATTTTCAACCGGGTTATATAAAGATTAACACTTACATTATTACATTATTAATAATAAGTATTACATAGCTATGGAAGACAAGGGTTCATTATAATGGGCGTGTCGATCGCACAATCATTTGGCACATTTGCTAGGAACAGGATCTGAATCATTAGTACAATTTTCAAAAGATTCAAACAAAAGTGCAATCATAATTCAATTCAAAGTATTTTTTCATAAATTAATTAAAATGTTAATACTTTGAGAATAGAAACTAACGAAATATACATATGTATGTATATTTAAAATGTTAAAGTAAATGTCCAAAGTGTATTAAAATAACATAATTTAATAGTAAAGAACCCTCGAAAATGTATTTTGTATTTAGGTATTGTGCGATAATGAAGCATTTCGGAACATTCACAATTCATGCTTTATTTAATAAATACTTAATATTAATTCATCATAAATACAATTATCAAACGCTAACGATGAAAACTCTTTAAAAAACTCAACACTCGTTGTATTATACAGGTGGAGATAACAATTCAAATAACGATAATCGAATGTAATACTGCAAATACAGGTTCTAGTGTTGTAGTAGATGTAGGTATACAGCGATATAGATAGCACTTATGACCGAATACTCAAGCGCTAATGAAAGAGTTTTACTTACTATTGCTATCACTTTTATTGCCATAAAAAATATAAGAGACAGAAATATTTTAAATTTAAGCTCAAAACTTTTATTACCTATTAGTATTATAGTGAAACTGGAAGGGTAAAGTTGAAAGCTACTTAAAATGTTGCAATATTTTATATTATACTTGTTTATGTAATCAATGTTTATCTTTTTTCTCTAATGAAAGGGACATACATCTATAGGCCCATTTACATGATGCCATTTTCTTAAAAGATAAATAATTGAAGAATTGTGAGCAACTGTTATCAATAATAGTATTGAAACTCGTACAGATCAAGAATGTAACGTGTTGTTTAGACCATGCAAGAAACTTGCATCGTGTAAATGGGCCTTAAGTGTACCTCAATGTTGATTAACGCCTGAGTAATGAGTATTCGGTAATTAATGTATGAAGGTCGTCGGTCGTCGGTTTTTTTTTTCAATTAAAATATCGAACCGTTATCTCAACCTCGTATACTATCAGACTACTTATAACAAATCGACATAATTACCAGTATTTATGTAATATATAGTAGCAGCCAATAGAACGACACCAGTAATAATAATATTGTCATTTATCAGTCATTTTCTAACTACTAACCATTTTATCTAACATAAGTACCGTTGAAAAGTCTATATGAATTTGTCTGTTTGAAAATGCAAAAAAAAATATCAGAACAAGAATTAGTTACTTGATGGTTTCGTTATGTAGATGTTTTATAATAAGAAATAATAAAGTATTTTGTTGATGAAAAATACGCTAAAATTTGCTCAATAGCTTGTGCAAAACAATACTATTAAACTATATTTCAGCTTATAATTATATAGTATGCTTAGTCGAATAGTATAACATATTATTATAAAAATGAAATTTCCTATGAGAACAATAAATATCGTTAACTTCCAGTTTTTATACTGCTTTTGAGGTGAGGTTGTTATGTACTGTGAGACTAGATTCAAGAATAGATCTCTAATCGTTGCAACTACTGTAGACTATTAAAAATCTTGTTTAGTATGCATTAGAACGAGCGTTGGCTTAGGAACCAAACCTCAAAATTTTATTAACTATTAAAAAATATTTATATTTATATAAATTATTAAAATTACAAAACGATACGATTTTTCCATTGATTTTTTTTTGCATTTTTAAACACACGTTAGCACGTTACACAACTTAATCAAAGAGTAATATTTTACTACTTTATTGCCTTATATAAAAAACAATTGCTGAGTGATAGCAAACCATAAATGACCGATTCCTTTATTTATTGAAACTGGCTACTTTTTATGAGGTGGAATGTCTATTTCCTGAAGGTAGCAAAGGTAAGTGATTTGTGCTCAAGTAATCTTGAACTTCTTTATATAATATTGTATATTATAAAATTAATACATTTAATCTGACACCCAATTTAAATTACACTTTAATATTTGGCAGTAGACTTCTAAAATAGTATATTATATTCCTAGGTAATGATTTTTAAATAAAAAGTACTAACATACGATATTAATTAAATGCTTTAATAAATATTATAACTTATAGCATCATTAATGATTGAACATTTTTATGTTGCAAAATATTTGAAAGATGCCATTATTATCTCACCATAACAGATTTGAAGATTTCCTTATAAAATGTAATTAAAAACCTGGCTTTGGCCATTTGGATTGTAGTGTTTAATAATATCTTGTAAATTACAAAAGTCTTATAATAGTTGTTCTATACAAGTTACATTGTACTGGTCCTATTCCGCAAGCGGTAAGTTCCTTCAGGTTGTCCCTATAGATATATTTTTATACTCGTCATTGTAATGCATATAAGAACAGTTTGTTTATCAGAACTGTTAACAAATTCATTATTAATTTTATTAAAAATATAATTACAAACGCTATATTATGTGATATTAAATATATTTTTAAAAAGGTTAACATTTCAATGTAGTTAATATCCATGACCACGATCAATCCGTACAATAGCTGCCAATATACAATGAAATTTCACGAACAGTTAAACATCAATGATGAGAACAAACCTTAATAATAGTGAATTTATTTTAAGTATTGTCAATTTGACTATATTTTGGTCGATTTTCGTAGAACGCTTATAAGCTATCCATTGTAAACTTTCACGTGTGCGTATACGCTAGAGCGCAGTCGTAAAAAGGTTTCACGTGTTAATGTATGCGCTAGAGCAATTATGAAATGGTTTCATATGTGCGTGTTTATGCGTCCGTGTGTGTGTGTGTGCGGTATCCGAGACGTACGTTAGTGTCCGCGCGTGACGTCACGCGGGGGACAGGCACCCGACGCGGCGTCCACTGCCGCTGATTTTACTCTCGTCGTCTGTTCACCACAAACAATACAATTTATATATTGCATATATTCGCTTAAATTCTACATATGAAAACATCGACGGGTCCCAAGAACAAAATCGTAACTGTGAAATAGTTTATTTGCAGATACGATTTTGTTCTTAGGACCCATCGACATGTTCCCAAGTTTCCCATTAGGGTATATGTAATTCAGGGCATTAGCATTTTTGCTACATTAAATTATATATAGACATTAATTTAAATGAACACAAAATATTTGAACTAAAACACATGATATAATGTTTGTGTAAAATTACAAACTATTTTCCTTTCCAATTTTTTTTTGTAAACTTGGATGCAAAAATTTAGTAATTTTATCAATAGAAAGTCTTTTTTGTCTCACAACACAACGTAAATGAAATGTATACATAAATTATAACTAAGTCCCAAACACCGAAAGCTTTACAATAAACCACACCCGTTATTTACATTGTTAAATGTTAGAATTTTTAATGGACCTTAGTTAAAAGCGAATAACAAATTCTAAAAAAACGATTAACAATTCCTTCTTTGAAAACCCAATAACGATGAATAAGCGATATATTTAATAGTAATTAATGTTTTAATCATACCTTCTTTTGACGATCTATATTTTTTTTCTTACGAATTATGCAGTAATCATGCTGGATCTAAGTATTATATGTTTATATCTTGAAATATACTTGTATATTGGGGACAGTTGTGATATTGTCTCTCACACACACGTAGCGAAATTATTGTAGTAGATTCGATTTTACGACATATTTTCGAGTAACGAGAAGACGTTAGAATTAATTTCTTATTACGTGTCTAAGCCAATATACGGATGGAGCCGAAATTTGTCCACAAAATAAATTCTTATTTATGATGCTCGATAAAAAATTACCTGGGCCGGGCAATCGATGAATGAGACGAATATTCGTCGAAGTTTTGACGACCGAATATGTGGCCAATATTGTCTTTCATTAACGCGAGAATCACCAAAGAATATAGATGTACATAGAAGAACAGGCCCATGCAAAACTTTGGCATAGAAAAAGTAGTTCTACTTTTGACCTGTAGAGCGTGCGGCAATGTATCGGTGTGACACACATCTAAGCAGTTCGCTGACTCCGCCCCTCGCGTTGTCTCGCTTGCTCTTACGAGTGAACGACAATAACTCTCTAAAAGCAGCTGGGTGCGAGAGAGTGCGCGCTATGACTCCAGCGTCAGTGTGCGTTCACACGGATACTAGCAGTACCGCGGTGGCTGGGGTAAGAACTACCCCAGAGAAATCGTGCCAAGCGCTCCTATAAGGCCTGTGCTTCTATGTACATATATGTTAATTGGTATCACACATTTAAATAAAATACTTTATATCAGATTAAAACGCGATCTATTATTCATTATTCATCGCGATGTTTCCGAGTCTGTCCGTGACCACGTTTGCTGAAAAGCATCCGAAACGTCGGGATAAATAATAAATCACGTTTTAATCCGGTATAAAGTATTTTATCGAATCTCCGCCCGCTAAATGTGGCCGTAGCATTAGTGGTGTTAGTGCGTGCGACTTACGGGCTCGGCGCTAGCGTCACCTGAGCAGTCGTCGTGCAGCGGGCACACCAGCTCGCCCAGCTCCGTGTCGTCGCGGCTCTTCTTGCGCTTCAGCGAGAACTGACTCTTCTTTGGCACCTGCGACAATAGCACTATCAAGATGGGGAGGATGGAAGTGGGCTTCTCCAAGCTTAGGCGAAAGGCACGTTGGCGCGACCAGCGGAGGCTACCACCGGGCGGTAAGAGCTTAGACGCCACGTTTGCCGTTGAGGCGGATTTGTAATAACCCTTCTTTACATGGAAGGTCTCCAAGCTAAGGCGAAAGTCGCATTGGCGCGACCGCGACCAGCGGAGGCTACCAACGGGCGGGTAGAGCTTAAAGACGCCACGTTTGCCGCTTTTTTACGCGGACTCTCAATTAAAAAATGTATTCTAATTTGGATCAATCTTCTTAACATGAAAGTTTTTTGAAAATAACATAATGTAAATGAATATAGGACTTCATGATCGGTAGAAAAACAGATATATCTTTTCATTATTTTCATTTATACTACATCAGATTGCAGTTCGAGGCATTATTTTACTAATAAAAATCGCATTTTATACAATAACACAATTTAATAAACACGCAAGACGGGTGAACATGTACAATCTCCTCAGCAGACTCGGCTAAGGGGAGGATTATTCCGTTCCGATGCGCATGGTAAGACTAATGGAGTCTGTCAACTTCATCTATGACCGGGCTATGAACGTATCAGACATGGATATAAAGACGCGCAGACTGCTGTCTGCTATACTATGCTACATCACCGGTAGAATATTCTCACCGATAATAGGGAATATGCATGCATTTTTTTTATATTTTTTATCGACTTGTTACATCATTTTACCCTAATAAAAAATATAAATACTCTTGGCAATGTCCAAATTATTTTTTAAAATTACTTTGAAAACATCGATAAAATTTGATCTGTTTAAACGCGGCCATATTTCGTGGGCTTTGGATGACATCACATTACACGCTCAGTGACGTATAGAGTGAGGTAACTATGGTAACCAGTGTTTGACGCATAATCTAAGGTTTGACGCCATCTTCGATGTCGATGGACGCCATAGATAAATCGATGCCGATAAATGACAGAATGTGTAAGGTGACGTCACGTTTTGTTTCGACCAATGGTGATGCGTTTTGCAAACTTGAATTTCTCTCCCTTATTTTACACATTTTGATTAATATTTTTTGCAATTAAACACGAACTAAATAAGAAAATAATTGTTTAGGCATAATATCTGGGCCATAAGGATTCAAGGGAAAAAATATCAAGTAAATTTAAACAACATGCATATTCCCTATTGTTGACGCTCCGTGTACATCAACAACGGGGATCTTAGAACCTGCCAGCCTATCATCAAGTGAGCCCCACACTAGTCTGTCAATATCTAACATAAAAAAGTATTTCTTGCTTTTTTTTCATCAGAGTTACCACTTGCAAACTTTAACTACCTACTTTGAATTGAATCTGAACTAAAATATAGTTAATTTGAAAGCAAACTAACTATATTCACCTAAAGATATAAATTAAACATGACTATTTTATTTTTAAGGCTTTATGGTGTAATCTCAATTCTATGAACCTAATATTAAAATAAATAAAAAAACGCCGATTATGTTATAGCAATATACCAATCCTACCTTATATTTGGTAGTAGCTGTGAGTGGTTGATAACCAAGGGTTTGTTCTGCGTTTCGTTTCTGTTGTATCACATCTCGGCCCAGTAGATCGTTGAACCTGTATTTTAAAAGAAAATTCTATATGGCATCAAAAACATAAATTTTAAAAAAAAACAAATCTTGCAACTCAGTTCTTCTATCGCAAGAAAATGTGAGATCCATATTGGTCAGTTTATTCAGTCTCTACTTAAGGATCCTTCTGTCTTAAATTATTACGTAACTAGCAATTGCCCCCGCAACCCCCCTTGTGGGTTGAATTTCGTAAAATCCGTTCTTAGCTGACCTCTACTCGGCGAAAGGAATATTCCTACCATATTTCAAGTCGCTACGCCTTATGGTTCCAGAGATATCGTGATGAGTGACTATATAGGTGGAAATCTCTTTTATATATATAGATTAGCTAACCTTACAACATCTTATAGTGACCATATATCAATATCAATATTAAAAATCTTTGATGTTTTAAATAAATAGATTGACTTTCAGGCTTCTAGTTTTATCCACAACGAAGTTATAGCGGGTCGAAAATGGCCCGAACTACTTCGAGAAATGCTTGATGCCCGGCTGGGAAATTAATAGACGATTTCACATAATAAACTTTAAACTTAACATTATTGCCTAGTTTTACACCAACGAAGGAAAACCAGGCTAGTTTCCAATAAAGCGTGTTGCTAGTCTAACACAAAACGATAAAGTATAAATCGTTGCGCAGCGCCTTACCTTTGTGTAAGATGTCGTCGCAACAGCGTCTTGTTAGCGGGAATGTTGAGCAGCGCCGCTAGCAGCTCGGCCGTGAACCGCGGTTCGAGCAGCATTAGGCCACCGTGAACACCTGTAATCATTAAAGTTAATTAAATTAAACTAATAGTCAAGCAGGGACTGAATACCGGTTAATTTACTATGGGAGTTTAACCGAAATATTTTTTTTAATGTTAGATATCGACAGACGAGCACGGTATCGGTGCGCAAGGTAGTTCTACCAAACGCGCCAACGAGCCCTATCTATCTAAATTCCGACCGGGTAACGAACAACCGTTCATAGATGGAAAACCCGTGAAGTGCATTGCGCGTTTCGGTTTCAGTCTATGGATTTCCCAATGCTCGAAGTAAAAAGCAGGTCGACAGCGCATCATTGACTAATGTTCTGTGGCTGGGGTATCGCCTACCATCAAGTGAACCTCATGCCGGCCTAGCATGACCGCCACGAGATATGTCGATATATTATATCTCGACATCGACAATTTTAATAGAAAAGATATCTCGATCGACGAATATATCTATTTTTGATATTAAAAGTCGAGTTTTAAGTGAAATTGTCATGTTAGACCCGAAAGAAATAGAGCGATAATCGATTTAAACACGAGAAAACGGTCGACAAAATTTTGTCGCGGTTGTCATGCCAGGCCGGATGCTCATATGTCGATATCTAACATAAAAAAGTCGAAAGTCATGCCGGGTAACGAACCACCGGTCACAGATGGAAAAACCGTGTAAGTACTAACCGGCTCCGCGCAGGTTCGGCGCATACTCCGCCAGGTCGATCTCCTTGAGCCACTGCATCACCCGGTGCGAGGACCAGCGCGCGAGCTCCGCGGCCGGCGTGCTGCCCCCGCCCCCACCCGTCAGCCCCTCCCCCTCGCCGCTAAGCTCCGCCCCCACGAGCGACACCTCCCCCTCCGCCGCGCGACGGATCATCGTCTCCGGGTTGAACTTGTTGTCGCGCAACACTTGGATCCCTATTGACGATTGGACGTTTAGGAATAACAAGCAACGCGCCCCGGCTTCACACGGATGCAATGTAGATGATATAGATTATACACAAAAAATATATGCCTATGTTACTCGCTTATAATGTAGCTTAGTAGCTTATAATGTCGGTCCAGTAGATTTTGAGTTTATTCATAACATACAAAAAAAACAAATATTTCCTCTTTATAATATTAGTACTAAGTAGTGTTTATAAAACAGAGGGCATATACGACTATCGACAAAGTATTCGAATCGTCTTTTATTAACGCGAGTATCACACATTAAATAAAATACTTTATTACCGATCTACAAGCAACCACGGTTGCTGAAAAGCATCCGAAACGTCGGTATAAATAATATAAATAATAAATCGCGTTTTAATCCGTTATAATGTATTTTATTTAAAAGTTCATCTGTAAGTTGTATGAGAAATCTTTGAAATTTCATACAAATGACAGCTTGACGATAGGAATACTTTTTCGCAAGTTGTTCGTGCTAGGCCCTCATTAGCGTACACAGCGTGCCGTATGTTTGGGAGATTATATTGATATCTTATTCCAAATTATTATCTACGAGCAACACGCCGTACATATTGGCTTGTCAACGCCGACCGTCAGCGTGACTCTTAAGGTAGCACAAGTCGCGGGCTCGAACTCACTGGTGGGCGTGGCCAAAAAGCATGCTATTCTCCCGCACCGCACTGGGGCAGTCATTATTAAGTGAGATGCACGATAACTCATAGTAAAAGCGGCGTCTAAAAATACGAAAAAGCCTTTGGAAAATCGAGTTCTATGAAAAAACCACTGCATAAATCAATTACAAATAAAAGTTATTGTATTCTTCGATAGTCGTGCATTGTCGGTACCGACTTTGTTTTGAAAATTTGATACTTCTTTTATCACTAATTTAAGCCCAAAGTTGTGTTAAAAATGGCAATAAAAACGAATCTTTGGTAGCCCGAAACTTTTTAATATTTTTTTTTATTTTACCATTCTGTTTCCGCACAGACAAGACTAATAATGAGACAAAACGATATCATGTTTAACTTTGCATGTACAGTGGTAAATAGTGGAGTAATACCCCCCCGAAATTTATATTCTAATAGTTCATTTTTTATGAACTATTAGAAAAAATGTCGATTAGTGTCACCTTAAATCAGCCTATCGTCGTTGCGCCTGCCAAATTCCATATGTGCATTTTTTTTATTTTTGGTTTTTGCACAAAAAATTATCTTCGTTTTATTTTCTATGTGTTACTAAAATCCTTTTTGTGATATTCGAACTGGAAAAGAGTTTAACTAATTCCATATGTGTTTTGACCGTTAAGAAAGACTCCGTATGTGAATCAATAATACGTTTTTCGTAGTTTCCCAAAATTATACAAAAATCACAAATGGAACTTGTCAGGCGCAGCGACGCTATGCTCTATTGTAATACCTCTCCGTATGGAGAGCGCGTGCAGCGCGTGCGTGACCCTCAGGTGCGCGTGCAGGTCGGAGTGCGTGAGGCGGTGCAGCAGCCGCGCGTCCAGCGCCGCCTCCGCCGCGGCCGCGCGCGCGCCGCACGCGCCCACGTCCTCCAGCCAGCGCAGCGCCCACGCGCCGTCCAGCCGCCCGGCCGCCGTCAGCAGCGGGTCGCCGTGACCGCCCTGAGATTAATGTCGCATATCGATAGCCCACTATCGATAGTTAAGGTCGATGGTATCGATTGTTTATCGATACTATCGTCCAGTGGCGGGACTACCATACAAGCCCAAAAGACCGTATTGTCCTATTAATGCATCCATACAAAAGAAAAATAATAATTTCTTAACGTAATTATACTCGTATAAATCTTATATAACTTACATGTTTACGTAATTATATAAGTTATATATAAACGCGTATTACGTTAAAGTCGACAACCCGGGCTTTTGGGCTTGTATGGAAGGCACGCCACTGCTATCGTCACATGTCAATACTGTTATTCAGGATGTCGATAGTACTATCGATAATATCATCAGAGAGGTGAGCGCGAACAAGTATTGACAAAGTATTCGAATCGTCAAACTGTCAGTTGTATGAAAAATCATTTGAAATTTCGAAAATTTGACGTTCGACAAAGACAGTTCGACGATACGAATACTCTTTCGATACTTGTTCGTGCTCATCCCTCAGGTGTCAATACTGTCGATACTTTCGATAGTATCAATCGCTCTTTATCAGCAATACTATTGATAACAGCGATAGTATCGATACTATTGACAGTAATACATTCGATAGTATTAATAGTATCGAGCATAAATATTGATAGTATCACTGTTATCAAAAGTATTGCTCATGAAGAGAGCTCTTACTATCTACTCTATCGATATTAATGCTCGATAGTATTGCAAAAATCATTCGTTTTTTACTAACAACTATGGATTCTATCGATTGTTTGGACGATAGTCGATAGTTATGCTTTCTGAAAATAATTGCAAATTCATCTATCGAAACCCGGTGGTTTGTTACCCGGTCGGAATTTCGACGTTCCTCCCACCCGATCAATGCCCGAAGTTACCAGAAGTGGGGAAGATATGCTTACAGAAAATTATAAACATGTCGTCCCGGTGAGATTCGAACCCACGGCCCATCGATGCGCACGGCAGGTGTTCTACCGAACGAGCCAACGAGCCCGTCAAAACCATGTAACCAACTCACCAACAGATCAGTTATCGCTAGCACAATCTTCTTCTTGTGCATGGGATGTTTGATAGCTAGCTCCTTCTCTATGGTGTGGTGTGAGGCGGTCGCCATGAGCCCCCTCGCGTCGGGGGAAGCCCCGAGCCAGGCGCGCGCGGCGGGCACGTACACCTCCAGCCCCAGGTGTTCCAGCCACCCGCACGTGGTGTCGCAATCCCATTGGCGTACATCCGTCGTTTGCCTGATAACAACATACATGGACGGTGACATGCAATACAGTGTCAGCGCACAAAAAGCTAAAAAAAATAGTTTATAATTTTCTGTAAGCATGTTTTCCCCACCAACGAACGAACCAGCATTCATAGATGGAAAAACCGTGAAGTGCATATTGCGTGTTTCGGTTTCAGTGTATGGATTTCCGAATGCTCGAAGTAAAAAAGTAGGTCGACAGCGCATCATTGACTGATGATCTGTGGCATATCACCTGCCATCAAGTGAACCTCATGCTCGTCTATCGATATCAGACTTAAAAAACATCATATAGTTAACACTATGTACACTTATAAAAGTTAATAAAAAAAAAATTGAAACAGTTGGCACGAAACCCTGAACAGTGATCAGGCTTAGAATATTAAACAATAATGCACTAAATCCTATTGATTGCACAAAGAAAAACCACATACAATAATAACAAAAAAAAACTATTATTTTGATTAAAAAACGAGAAAACGGTCGACAACATTTTGTCGTTATTGTCATGCAGTGATATATTGTCGAAAATTTACCGCCTTATTCATATTATAAGCTTGATGATATAGTTAAAATATGTTTTGTCTCGCTCTATCGAATATAAAATGACTACAGAACGAAAGAAACAAAACATATTTATATCAAGCTTATACTACGTATATGAATAAGGCCGTTAGTTTATATATTACCATGGCATAGTCTGTGCTCGCTGCCTGGGCGCAGACACTCGCAACGAGGAGCGCGACAGCTCGTCCCCCTCAAGCCTCACCCCTCCACTTCCCAGCCTCGTGCGCACCTCCCTCAGCGAGGGAGACGGACTCCCGCGCGGTATCGCTTCCTCCTTTTCAGCTGTCAAAGGTTTCTAGATGTTGTAATGGTCTTGGAATGCTTTGCTTCGCATTTTAGGCAATGTGTGTTTAGGTAATTTAAATATAAGCAGTGATTTAGGGTCAAAGATCTCAAACGTGTAAGGCAATATAGACGTGGTTCACGCACAGTACTCACTAAAATTTCAACTAAATCGAATGAATTATAGAAATGCAAACAGGACAAGACAACAAAGAGCATTTATATTAATATTCAACAAATAAAAATCAATTAATAACGGTTTTTAATTTTTTTTTACTTTGATAATTAATATTAAATTCAATTCCGGAAATACAACCGGTACTGAACTTCGATATTTTCAAAAACTTTCTTTTATTATTGTTTGTTCTTTAAGAACTTTCATAATTGTTCAAATATAAACATTAGCATCCAATGATTGTTTCTTATTGTTCCTAACTCTATGTAAATAAATTAACGTAATTCTACTTCATGATTTGCACTTACTTATTTTCTCATAGCATGATAACAATTAGAGTGTGCACCTCGGGAGCAATACTATTTTAAACTCGAGTGACGTACTTTGAATCCCTCGTTCCGCTCGGGATTTTACTCTAGAATCCCTCGCTCCACTTTGGATTAAAAAAAACACTCTCGCCTTAAAAATAGTGGATTGCTCCCTTGATAAACAATTTACTATTAGAAGCTACCGTGTAAGCAACACAAAGCTACAAGAACATGCAATCAATGTACACAACTAAGCGGATACTCCGTTTTAATGAAATTTTAACTAACTTATGACAACAAGCTAAGCAAGCTATTGCTAAGGTATCAATGTCTATTATAGGACAGAGTGGTGCAGTGCACCAGGGCTGAGAAGCTGAGAGGGCCCTCTGGGCTTTGGAACGAGAGGCAGCAGCAGCTTTGCAAATCAGGAATTTTGTGCAGTTGCTGAAGAAATTTTGCTAAAGGGAGTCGTTACGATTTTTCTCCTAATATCCGGGGCCCTTGTCCACCTAGCTACGCAACTAGCTCACGCCATAATATAGCGTAGCAAAGAACATATATTTACAGAAAAAAACAGGCCTTATAGGCACGCTTGGTGCACGGGTCTCTGGGGCAAGAGTAGTACTTACCCCAGCCACCGTGGAGCTGCTAGTATCCGTGTGAACGCACACTCTGACATAGTCATAGCACGCACTCTCTCGCACCCAGCCACTTTTCCGTGCTTGGGGTAATGGTGCGTTCTCGCTCGCTCTCACACGCGGGATGCTAAGACTGCGAGAGCGTAATTACCGTTCGCTTGTAGACCAAGCGAGCGCGAGGGCCCCAGCTGACTGCTCAGATGTGTATCACACCGATACATTGCCGCGCGCTCTACAGGTGAAAAGCAGAACTACTGTTCTTTGAGCGTAGTGTATAAGCACAATCTACATGCAGCGATCGGGGACCGCAAGCGGCTGTAGAGACCTAGGTTGGGGACGGAGTGCCCTCTGCCGCGCGCCACCACCATGTTGTGTTTACCGAACGCGAGCCTCGCCTCCACCGCGGCGGTCGGCAGCACGGACGACCGCGGCAGCGACGAGTACATGTGTGTGTTGCGCTCGATCTGCCGTCCGTAGTTCGCTGGGGGCGTCTGTAACGTATACGAGTGCTAATGATAAACAAAACAAAAACAAACTGCAACATATGCTGATGAAGGGTCCTTTTCGGCATTAGGTACACAATATATTTTATTGTATTTTAGTAAGTATTTTCAAAATTGTATTTATTATTGTATTTTTTGTCGAATAAAGTATGTCTATGTCTAAATCACACTTTTTTAATGTAAGATGTCGATAGACGAGCTTGAGGTTCACTTGATGGTAGGTAACCTCAGTCACAGAACATCAATGATGCGCTGTCAACATACATTTTACTTAGAGCATTCTGAAATCCATAGACTGAAATTGAAACGCGCAATATGCACTTCGCGGTTTTTCCATCTATAAATGGTGCCGGTCGGAATTACGATATTCCTCTCACCCGTTAAATGCCCAAAGTTACCAGACGTGAGGAAGACATGCTTACAGACAGTTATAAACATGTCGTCCCAGTGGAATTCAATCCTACGACCCATGGGTGCGCACGGCAGGTGTTCTACCGAACGCGCCAACGGGGCCGTCAAAACCCAAACCAAAACCTTGAAAATTACACTACACGAAGAAATGTTTTTTTAGGATATCCCAATTTTAAAGTTTTCGTAACGTGTACAAGGTCCTAGTGACAATTGCGCTATCTAGCGGCATAAAGTTGACCTTTTGAAGTTGTGTCTTTGCATTTTGAAGACGAACAATAATCTCGCAAGATGGCGTTGATAGTTGAAAAACGTCAGTTTTCGTTTAGTGACGATTTGATTTTCAAAGTGCAAAATATAATATTGTCTTTTACCCGAGCTAAATGAAATTAACAAATTAAAACGCAATTGATTTATTATATCCCGACATTTTAAGTGTTTTCAGCAAGTGTGGTCGCAACAGACTGAAAGGACAGCTGTCTGATGTGATTTGTTTGACCGATTTATATAATGAATAAATCGTGTTGTAAACCGTCATTTCATTGAAAAACATTTATTTTCAAACCTACTTTCCTATAATATTTGATACTTGTACTATTTTATGTGTAAAGAACAGGCATGCACTTTTTTATATACATATATATTTAGTCTTTTTTTATTATTTACTTGTTTAATTCATATAATTTTAGTTTACATATTACACATACGTGGTGAGAAAGTGTTTCACTTGTAAAAATGAATGTCGAATCCGAACACAATCAGTATTTTTTACCAACATAAATAATCAAGTATTACAATCACTAAATAATTCATGGTAACGTTGTGAACAGAAATCTAGGTTGGTTGGAGACTAAAATGTGCCTCATTAGACAGTCATTAGAGTGCAGAGCGACTCATTAGTCCCGCTTGTCCTACGTTCAGCCTATTTGTTTGATGATATTATGTAAGATAAATTTCCAAGTAGACAGATTCGAATCTGTATTTAAGGACCAGCCTTATACAACACAAGTCTATTCGTAAGCCTGACCTACATATTATGAGTTCACGTTGCTAACACCTAGGCTACACCACTGTTCGTTACAGTTTATTTATTTTCCTGTTTTATATTAATACTAGCAAAACGCCCCGGCTTCGCACGGGTGCAAAGTAGACGAAAAAACCAACAACAAAGACAACAAAAAAAAATTTAGCTCAATCCGTCCAGCCGTTCTCAAGTGATGCGAGTACATACATGCGGCATTTTATTTTTATTTATATAGATGAGTTTACATTCAGTGTTTATATAACACTAGCAGCGAAACCCGGCGTTGCTCGGGTTAAAATACATCGCATGTTTAATGGTATAAGAAATATTTAAGGGTCCATTTTCTAAAGTAAATAAATATTTTAGATTTCTATCTTAAATAATAAGACACTTATTCGACCATTTAACATACGGTGTAAAGTGTATCAAATTAATTAATTAATTATCGAATAATATCGAAAATAGTTCGGTCGTTATCGTTTCTCGAAATAACGTGAATTTGTTCAATCACTTTTCACTCGTACTTTCAATGATCTTCACTGGACTAAGAACACGATAAAACTAACGAAAAGTCACTGGATTTCGGTTTATATATCGTCAATTATCGAAATTTTTAGTAACAAAACATTCTAGAATATTTAAATAAAATACTGTATACCGGATTAAAACGCGATTTATTATTTATTTATCCCGACGTTTCGGATGCTTTTCAGCAACCGTGGTCGCGGGAGACTGGTTTTAATCCGGTATACAGTATTTTATTTAAATGTGTGATACTCGCGTTAATAAAAGACAATATTACATTCTAGAATATTCAAATAGTTCGGTCGTTTTCGTTTCTCGAAATTACTTGCATTTGTTTAATTACTGTTCGCTCGTACTTTAAATGATCTTCAAGTTGTAGGCATCTTGGAAGTTTCTAGACCATTTTAGAATTTTTTAGATCATTCAATCAAGGACAAATTTCACCGATTGCACACATTTTGGAACTTTCTAGATCTTTCCAGAAGCTTTCTAAAACATTCTAAATCGATTACAACAATTGAAACCATTTTAGAACTTTCTAGATCATTTCAGAAATATTTAGAATTTTCTAGATCATTGAGGATCAATTTTACCGATTGCACACATTTTGGAACTTTCTAGATCTTTCCAGAAGCTTTCTAAGACATTCTAAATTGATTACAACAATTGAAACCATTTTAAAACTTTCTAGATCATTTCAGAAATTTTTGGAATTTTCTAGATCATTTCAGATCAATTTTAGCGATTGCACACATTTTGGAACTTTCTAGATCTTTCCAGAAGCTTTCTAGAACATTCTAGATCGATTACAACAATTGAAATCATTTTAGAACTTTCTAGATCATTTCAGAAATTTTTAGAATTTTCTAGATCATTTTGGATCAATTTTAGCGATTGCACACATTTTGGAAATTTCTAGATCTTTCCAGAAAGTTTTAGAACTTTCGTGATTGATTTTATCAGTTGCACACATTTTGGAACTTTCTAGATCTTTCCAGAAGCTTTTTAAATCATTCTAAATCGATTACAACAATCGAAACCATTTCAGAACTTTCTAGATTATTTGATTTTGGAACTTTCTAGATCTTTCCAGAAGCTTTTTAAACATTCTAAATCGATTACAACAATTGAAACCATTTTAAAACTTTCTAGATCATTTCAGAAATTTTTAGAATATTCTAGATAATTTCGGATCATTTTTAGCGATTGCACACATTTTGGAACTTTCTAGATCTTTCCAGAAACTTTCTGAAATATTATAGATCGATTACAATAATTGTACGGCTTGTTGGAACTTTCTAGATCATTCCAGAAAGTTTTAGAACTTTCTAGATTGATTTTATCAGTTGCACACATTCTCGAACTTTTTAGATCATTTCCGAGATTTTCAGAATTTTACGGAAGACTACATTAGTTAGAAAAGGACAGATATATATTATTCCACATTTTTGCCACCCACAACCACCCACTTCCACCCACCCCGACCAAACTCCCTTATGCACACCTAGAGACCAAGGGGTATTTGCCATCCCAAGGGGAAGTTGATCAAAGTAGCGTATGATAGAAAAAACCGTGGACACACGTACGAACATTTGCATTTTATATAATATATTAAGATTGATTGATATTAAGTAAAGAATAATTTGTCTATTAACTATAAAGTTAGAGTAAGTATTGCCGCACCTATATGCCTCCGGTCGTGACCACTATAGTAGTAAATAAACGGGACACCGAATCACAAATGTGCATACAGCAAGACTAAAGAAGACCGTAGCTTATGCCTTGGTCTCGGTCACTCGAATGTAGTGCGTCCCGATACCATATTATACAATGTATGAAATATCATATCCTCAACTTGTGGTGACCAACGATCGCTTCCGGTAGCCAAATATGCGCTACTGGATTCTCCATTAAAACCCTACCTAACAACCTAACCTAGACGCAACACGCCTTTGCTATAATAATAACAATAATAAAATTATTTATTAACCATTTTATTTTTCGTGTACAGTATTAAATGTGGCTCAGACTTCTTAGCTAGGACTTAGGAGATCCTGTGTTGAAGAAGTCAGCTATATGGTTATAAAGTTTTAATATTTTTTCTATTGAGTGTCGTCAGCGGTAATAATTTTGTACCATCATGTTGCCAGCTTCTTTTGCCCGCTCTGCAATAGTAAAACAAACTATACCCTCGGCGGCGCTGGTCGGGCGACAGGCGTGGTGTCAGGTGGCGGAGAACGCTCCAACACCCCACGCTCGGCGGCCCGCAACCTCACTTCACTCAACTTCGACAACAACTCCAACTTCTGAGTTTCCAGTGACGATCTCTGCAGCATTTCCTGCAACAATCATGTTATACTTTGCAAATTGTCCTCTTGTTATATGTTATGTAATATTTAATTAACTAACGCAGTAGTTATATCTATCCAATTATAGTCATATAATCAAAAATGTATTCGTTACAAAATATATCGGACCACGTAAGATAGACCAGTAAATAGGATTTCATATTATAATTAAGTTTCGGAAGCCAAGCCCCAATTTGGGTCACTGTTATAATATACTAGTAACTAAGTTAGAATAGGATTTGTTTCGATTTCGGTTTTGGCCAAAGGTAAATAACACAGTTTATTGAAGAAAATCTGGCATACTATTTAGAGGTTTTTCGAACGGTTGCTCAGGTCGTCTAGAGCTTAAGGTTGGACAAGTCGCGGGCTCAAACTCACTGGTGGGTATGGCCAAAAAGCATGCTATTCTCCCGCACCGCACCGGGGCAATCATTATTAAGTGATATGCACGATAATTCATAGTAAAAGGGGCGTCTAAAAAAAAAGCTTTTGGAAAATCGAGTTTTATGAAAAAACCACTGCATAAATCAATTACAAATAAAAGTTATTGTATTCTTCGATAATCGTGCTTTATCGGTACCGACTTTTGTTTTGAAAATTTGATACTTATTTTATTACTAATTTAAGCCCAAAGTTATGTTAAAAATGGCAATAAAAACGAATCTTTGGTAGCTTCTAACTTTTTAATGGTTTTTTATTTTACCATTCTGTTTCCGCACAGACTAAATTAATAATGAGACAAAACGATATCATGTTTAACTTTGCATGTACAGTGCTAAATAGTGGAGTAATACCCCCCGAAATTTGTATGGAAAAAACGTCGACTAATGTCACCTTAAAGGCTCTCTCGACTCAAAATCTCTTGATAATCATAATGTAGTTTTAGAAATTTTAAAAATCCTCTCCATTTAAATAATAAGAATGAATAAACTAGCTTTACTAAAGAACAATTTTGAATCCATATAACTTTTTTCGGCACAGTTAGAATAGAGTCCAATGAGACAACCCATCATTTCCGAGTTGTAACATAATAAAAACTGTGCCAGAAGTAAGAACCCACAGAACAGTTACGGAAGCAATTAAAATTCCCACTGCGCACTTCACTAGCTATGAAACTATAAAGCCTGGCTCGAAATGCTTTCAGTCCATTTTTTATTTTCTTTGTTACACATAATATGAATTCTTGCACGAATACCCGTTTTAATACATATATATTTTTATAAAGAGGTCAATGTATGTTAAAATGTATTAAGGGTTTGGCACTAAAAGGTAATTGCGTTTATTGAGGTAACTAACTAAACCCGCAAAAGCCATTCAAGCTCGGATTTTCATAATAAGAGTAAATGGAAAATTAATGGACGTTCATTACAAAATTTATATAATATACTAGCTGACCCGGCAAACGTTGATTTGCCATGTAAATAATTTTTAAAAAGCAGGGATTCGTGATAAAAAAGTAAAAATTAAGGATTGTATGTATTTTTTAATGCCACATTATAAAAAAAAATCGTTCAAAATATATAAAAAAAAAATTAAGGGTGAACAACCCTTATCACTTAGGTAGGTATGAAACATAGATAGTAGCCGATTCTCAGACCTACTGAATACGCATATAAAATTTGGTAAAAATCGGTAAAGCCGTTTCGGAGGAGTACGTACGTACTAACATTGGGACATGGAAATTTTATATATTAGAAGAAGATTAATATTCTAGAGCTTTATATATGATCTATTTTATTAATAGACAAGAGCTGTTGTGATAAAATATATTATAAAAATATACTATTACTTAACAGACAACTGCAATCTTACCAAGGAGCTTTCAGGCACTAGCAGTAATAGGTACTCATTTAAAACAACATTATACAGGGCCATTATATTCCATTGTACTGTTGCAAATCGTTAGCTTCAGCAAAGAAAAGTTGAAATCCGAAACAAATGAGAATCCCATCGATTTCCAAACGATGTAGTATTAACTGATTTCGCGTTCGTATTATTTAAGAAAATTGTAGCTTCAAGCTCCATTTGAAACGATACCCATCTACCATATTATATTCAAAAGTAATTGGATTTTCCTAAAAAAAATTTAATCGTTTCCGAATTTTGATTGAAATTATTAAAGTGACTATGGAGTATGTACTTCAATACTAATATTATATAAAGAGGAAGATTTGTATTTTTGTATGTTATGAATAAACTCAAAAACTACTCGACCGATTTTAAAAATTCTTTCACCAATAGAAGGCTACCTTATTAGAGAGTAACATAAGCGAAGCCGGGGCGTGTTACAAGTATATTATAAAGTAAATTTAATTTTGTACCATATAGGTTATAGACAACAGCCATTTACGCTGCACTTCCAATATTATAAAATATGATCCTTTTATCCCTAGGTTATGCGTTATGAAGTGTCTTCAAAGATGATCCAGGCACCTACCATCAGACACAACATAAGCGCCCTTGAATTCTTTATGAAGCATTTTTAAAGTATAGGGTCTAACCGAGAATATTTTTCATAATATATTAAATAAATACCCTGAACAACAACCTACATTAAAACAATAAATATATACATAGTCTTTTATTAACGCGAGTAACACACATTTAAATAAAATACTGTATACTGATTAAAACGCGATTTATTGTTTAAATTATTTATCGCGACGTTTGGGATGCTTTTCAGCAACCGTGGTCACGGGCAGACAGAAAGATGACCATTGTCTGATTTTTGAAATTTCACAAAATTGCCATATTAACGCCATCTATTCCTACGGAGTTGATATTTACTGTATTTTCTATATTATGACAATATTGACTAACGGTGTCCTCTTGTTTTTTCAAATCAAACATACCAAACATTATAAATAATAAATCGCCTTTTAATCCGGTATACAGTATTTTATTTAAATAAATATATCATCACTTATACATTAAGAAGCTATAAAAAAAAATTCAATATTTAGAACGTGTTACGTCTCTAGGGTGTAATATGTTCCAGGAACGTTTGAATAAACAAGGATTTTCCTCCAGAGAATAAACTCACGCAGAAACTTTATCAATCAGACATTTTATAGCTGCTTCATTTATTTTGTAGAGCCAGAGCGAGTACGAAATAACGATATGTACGTACATGATATACGAGTATTTACTCGTTGCCGTTGCTTCTCAATCAAAGCATTTGCTTAGGAATGAATTGGTCTAAAATATCTTAATTAGATTTGAATATAAAATGTTTTGTGTGTAAATATCGAGTTTCGTGCCAGTGTGATTCAAAAGTGCTTCTCAAAAGCTTATTTGAACAAACAAACATTGAAAGGTTATTTAAGCCAAGCACCTCTTATAGAATACGATGCACATCTGCATTGTTTTGAGGCTGATATTAAAGTAAGATTAAGAAATACGTACATACATATTGTCTATTACTAATTTTACTGATTTCTTATTTAATTCCCGCACCGCACGCTTTAGCAATTCTACAAAATGTCCTGGGGTCGTAATGACATTACTGACTTGTTGACTCTTGTTTCACTGGAGCAAGATAATATACTATAGTTAATAAATACTTAATACGTATTCTCTGGCCATACACTTTACGTTAACCTTTGCAACTGCTAAATTACAAAATTATGTGTTGTTATCGATACTATAACAGCTCGCTAACTATTCACGGCCTCAACGTCTGTTGTACTATTGCAATCATCATCATCATTTTAAAAATGAAAAGCGCCTTTGAAAAGATTTAATAATTACTAACAAAAAAAAATGCAATTAATTATCAGAATTTTGGTCCATTTGCATATCAGTTTGTTTATGCAGTCATTGCAGACTTCCTGATATGAAACGACCATTTTATATGAAATTTGGTAAAAGAATACTTTATATATAATAATGGGTCGGCCTAGAATTACTTAGAATATAATTTTCAAAACCTTTGTTATTAAAAACAGTTAGGTAATTATTATTTAATTTTAAATATGGTGACCGTCTAAAACATATTTTCGCCATGGAAAATATTCTAACTTTTGAAATATTAAGATGTATTATATTATATATTAACCAATTCAAAGTTCAATGCCTATATTGTTCGGTACAAAAACACCGACAGTCACTCGGAGTAACTGCCTCAATAAAGTTCCCTAATTAGGTATCAGCCACAGCACCTCACGTGTTTTGGTTACACTATAGATTTCGTCGATAGTATGTCTACAGTAAATATAAACGCCACGTAATATTTCATAAACCGACGCTTTTAGTAGTCTCACGCGTCCGAGTCATCGTTACTTTTAGTTGTATTACGTAGTCTGCTCTAAACAACGAGAAAGCAGTAAATGGTTCGAATAAATCTGACGAGAAACAGACGCAAGAATAAAACGAATCATAAATCTGGGCTTATCTAATCTGTCTAAATGCTCTGTTTGGTTTATTTTAAAATGATTATTGAACCTAGTGTAAACATATTTTTTATATTAAGAAATATTTATATAAATGTTTATGAGCTTAAAAAATATTCGAACAGAAATTTATATTTCTTGGAAATCTAGGTGGATTGGCTCAAAGGAAGAGCACCTGACGAATAAATACATAAAACCTTTTAATAATACCTATAATCTATATAGCGTAGAATATCGTTAGTCAACTTTCAAAACAAACAAGACTGAATGCAGGAACAGTAAAATCCTTTCGTAAATTTAAATAAATAAATTTCGTATTCTATCGAGGTACACCTCGCAATTATTGTACCACGAGTACATCGTCAAGTGAGTTAGAAATTGTACGGCCTACGTCAATCATGTTTATTCAATCACCACTTCACTGGGTAGAGCGCGATTTAAATGCTTAACAGATTTACACCTGTTTTGAATAATTCAGTTGTACTCGTCCGTGCCGTTGCTTCTCAATCCAATTTCTTCTTCCCAGTACACAAGCCTTTTTAATTCGAATAAATCAACAACGATATTATTTATTGCACGTACTTTAGTTTTGTATTTTTAAAACTACGGGACGAGCTTCTTGATGCGTTCGGTAGAACCTGCCGTGCGTATCGATGGGTCGTGGGTTCGAATCCCACCGGAACGACATGTTTATAATTTTTATGTAAGCTTGTTTGTCTGGTAACTTCGGGCATTGATCGGGTGGGAGGAATATCGAAATTCCGACCGGGTAACGAAACATCTTTCATAGATGGAAAAACCGTGAAGTGCACATTTCGGTGTACACAGTGCGCGTTTCAGGCCCATTATGAGCCCGAGCTCTTACCACTACGCCAACCGCTTTTTGCCAAAAATGCAAACATAAATGGTTTATACGGTGCGAGAACCGCATTATAAATTCTATTTTCTAAACGCTTGGCCATCTGGAGTATTCAGCCACGGAGGTGAAAGCGGGTTATCAGCATAATTTGAATCCTAATGTAATCAAAATGTACCTAAAATACCTTTTGTAGCCTCTGTTCAGTGTCATCTAATCGTTGTCGTGCGTCGTGCAGAGATCGTTCCAGGTCAGACATCTTCTCCGTTTGCGCCGCAATTTGTTCTGATAGCACCTGGACTTGTAGCTGTAAGCTCTCTTTATCCGATTCCAGCCGCCGAACCCGATCTTCAGCGTCATTCTGAAACGTATGTAATCCTCTTAATCACGCACAACCACAGTGTTAAGCACAGCTAGTTAATCCAATTTCCTACATAGGTACATCACAATATTATTGTTATATACATATATTACATACCAATACCACCATTACAAAACAATGTTTTTTATTTTTTTTATTTTATTATTATTACAAAGTTGTTATTAAACGTTTGTCCTAAAAACGATTATAGACCTAGAAATTAACTGAAAAAACATCACTAATGCCTTAAAATCGCCGTTATAACATCTAAAAACACAGAGCTGTACCTTATAGGGACGAGACGGCATTGTCGCAAGAGATGGGTGCGAGGGCCAAGCATGTTCCGAGTGCATACAACACGGTGGCGGAGGGGGTGGTCCATGACACCAACACATAGGGGGCCACCATCCCCCCTCTGGCCAACGAAAATGTTCGTATGAGTTCCAACGTCTCTGTAAATCTGGTTGAGTTTCTTCATTCTGTGTGCGACGAGGTTTCGGGGAAACTCTCAAACTAGATGGATGTTGCGGCGGTTTTGTTGATAAAGATGATCTTGTTTTACGGTCGCGCTCACCACGATCACTTGTAGGTCGACGTCTTCTTTCTAAACTTGCTGAATTGAAATTATCACCGCGTGAACCGGCCGAATGAATTTCACCCGTTTCGTTCATCATGTCACCACTTGGCATCCATTTAAAGTCACCATCACATCGTGTACTATTATCTAATCGTCTGCTTGGTGTCAGAGTCCGGTAATCAGCGTCACAATCGCGTGTCACATTTTCTTGACCATCGGAATCATCTTCACTGGTAGAAGTATCAGATTCAGAAGAATCACCTTGTAGTGGGGGCACAGTACGATCCGTCCATCCGGAACATTTCACTGTGGTTTCATCAGGACTGTCCGAGTCACCGCCTGTTATCACACAATTAATGAGAATGTTGCAAAACAGTCTCATGGTCGACGCATATTTTTCACGTACCCATAGGAGAGTACATGTAGGAACGGACGGCAGGATGGACATAGCCCACTGCCGTCCTTTCCTCGTCTTCTTCCCCTTCAAAGGGTTCCGTGAAAAATTCGCAGTCGGACATGAGGCTTCACATAAACGACACTGCGCGACAAACTCTCGGTACGAGTGACAAACGTGTCTCTATTTTAGACCTTGGCTATGTTCCAGTGTTACACTACGTCAGTGAAACATTTACAAAGCGTGTAGTACGTACTGTCGCGTAAGGGAGGTTCCTCGCTGGACTGAATGGAGGCTGAATCACGTTCTGATGTTTCCGATGCTGTTGATAAGGGACGTTCGCTGATCCCGGAAGCACGTCGCAATCGATCGTCATAAGTATTATTACTCGGAGATCGCAACACGTTGCTTTCCAACTCGGTAGCTAGTCGTGGATTGACCGGTTGAGATTTAACGTCGATTGCCGAACGACTATGCAACGTTGCTATAGTGGCAGCCACGATTGAACCCCCGCGGCCGAGCTCACGCATGTTTTAGTCCGAAATGAGTGGCGCCTATACGAACACGGTAAACGAACGTGCTCAAAAATAGACCACGGTACGTGCGCCTGACCCGTTCCCCACACCCTTCACACTATGATCCTTTTATTAGGCAAAAATAAATGTTATAACATTTTCACATAAACATGCCTATCGTTAGAAACGCGTGTACACGCGGGCGTTATACTTATTACGCAACGTTATAAAATTAAAAACAATGCACACAACAATGAGTAATGTGTAAGCGCATGTGAGTTGCGTGCGGCACGATGCACACAAGTAACAACACTTGCGCACTCACCGGTTGCCAGTTAACGCCTTCATATAGAGAACGCCGCCCCCGCCCATCGGTATCCTCGTCTTCGTAGTTTAATGAATGTTGCACGGTGTAGCGTAGTCCTCCAGGAAAATAGAAACTTGTTTTACTTTCAAAGTTTTCATACATGAACTCAGGATTATACGGAGGTTGTACAGAGTAGTATGAAGGTATACTTGATTCTTCAATGTCCTTACGTCTCCTGCTTTTTGGTGTTAGGCAATTCATTTCTTCAATTCAATCTGAATGGATCGATCAAGACAAGACAAGATAATATATGTATTTTTATATAAGTATGTACAAACACGTTCATAGCACATACGCCGATATAATTTTACAGAATGATGAATCTTTAATCAAACTGAAATAGGTACAGTAGAATCTCACTAACTGGCACTAGAATAGACCGACACGTCCAATAATCCGGCACCTTCTCCCCCTTATAAATTGCACAAAAACATACCTCAATTAAGGATTATTTTAAAGCTATTTAATTAGTTAATTGTGAGAGGTTACAGTTATGAAAAAAATGTGTAGAACATGAACATAAATACGTTTACAAATACATATATGTATAATAATATTAAATATAAATAAATTATAAAACTCTTATGAAATGCTTTATTTTATTTATTATGATTTTTTCTATACAATCCAGTAAACCGAACGTTCTAATTATCCGGCAAACTCTGGTTTTTATTGTACCGGATTAGTGAGACTCTACTGTATATGACTTTATACGGAACACTACAGCAAAACAGTCACAAACACTGAAATGCTCGAGGGTGTCGCTATTGTTGAATATTTCGGATAATAAACCTCCCCTCGTGTCGGAAATAGAAGACAGCTGTCTCCTTCGTTAATGCTTATAAAATACCTTTTTTTAGATTTGGTATCTCGAGAAATATCTTAAGAGGCAATAGCAGTGTTTTTCTATTAACTTGAAAATACTGATCAAATCATACCTTTAGCTTTTGTGATTTGTTTCAAAAAATATTTCAAATTAGAATTGATTTCTTTGAAGGCTTGTATTTAATTAAACAGAAAAAATGACAATTATAGGAGTGGTGATCAAAAAATATATATAAATCATGTAATTTTAAATCGAAAGTAGGAGCATGTACAACTAGTCACAATTAATTAACGCGTTGCTACTATAACACGTAATAGTAAACAATGCATCATCTAACTACAGTCTCATGAACATTTTCACTAGATAACAGTCTCGCACCACTTCTTCATTAGTGTTAATAATTGGCTTGAATATGTATCAGAATTCTGGATTATAATCAGTTTTGAATATCCATTCTTTAATAAGAATGTATGCCAACAAATAGTTATTAATTTATTAGTGGAAACTGACGGACAAAACGGTGAGTTAATATCTTCGATCAACAATATAGAATCTATGTCAATGGTTAATATTATTATAAAATAAATGTTTGTTCTTATAATATTTTTATAAAAAATACATTTTATTATAATTACTTTTTTAGTTATTCAAAACATTTATATAAAATTTCAAAATTTATACAAGAAATTAATCGATGAAACGAAGAACGCTTCATCCGTGGAATGAAAAATCAACTACAACTAACCTATTACAATGTTCACGTAGCTAAGCACTCCTTCGGGAAACTCGTCGTACTTATTGTATAAAAGTACAAAATATCTATAGTAATACAGAAAGTTTTAACCTGGACTTGACAGCGACTGACTGCCTGGTTTAACGGAGAGCGGCTGGTTGCTAGACGGAATTTTTATTCTTTTTTGTACACTTTACAAGCGAAATCGATTACGACGAGCCACTTGAGACACGCTTACATCGAGATGACATGTACCGTTTTACACAGATACTAATATTTATTAGTACGTATAGTATTTTTCACATCACTGCACATGTAGGATTAAAATTCGGAGGCTATTGAGCTTTAGGCACCGTTGCTACCGACTAAGACAATATTCGCGAATGTCCACGAAACATAAATAGAAAGCTCTGATTGGGAACAAATTTATTAATACATTTCTTATTATTTTACTGTTCCACTAATTTCCTACGAGACGATTGAATCGCAGATATAAACCATTCTATGGTGCAAAGCTATTATATTCAAATTAGAAGGATATTAAAAGACAGAGTACGATAAACATATAAATTAATGTTATTATATAAAAATAATATAATGATAATTTAAAACTTCTATTATGAATGAATATTCATAATACATACAAGCGTATTTGAAAATATCAGAAAGCGAAGTATTATAACAAAGGCGACAACGAAAAATGTTCATTTTGGTTTTAACAATCTTCAACACAAAGGAAAGTACAAAGTATAGTCGTGGACATTTTCCGTCATATTATTGTTAGAACTAGGAATAATATTATGAAATAACTTTTTCATAATATTACTTAGTGGAGACGTAGACTGAGAGTAACTAGACTAACAGCTATTGAAGTATTGGGCTGCCAACAGCTAAAAATAAAGACTAACTTTTATAATACTCTCGTTCTATTTAAAGCTCGTCTAACGAAATGGAAACTCCAAATATACTGATATTAGTTCGTGTTTTTGATTGCTGTGTTTATACAAACGCGATGGGATGAAGAAATCTGTTTGGAATGCCCTAATTTTCAGGAAAGGCGAATATCTACGTATATACAACAAACTTTTATAGAATCGAGGCAACATATTACAGTACGGCTGTATTTTAGGTCTGTTTCAAAATATTATGATACGAAATGATGCTTTTGACACAGATTTTCACATACACAGTGCTTACGCGGCGCAAATAAAATATAACGTACAAAATATATGTGTTTTGAAAATGCCTTATCTATTTTAATGTTTTTAGTTTTTTAAAGAGATTAATTTAATTATTATTTTAATATTAGGAATGAAGAACAGGAAACTAAAATGTTACATTGAATGAAGTGTCTTTTTTGAATTAATGTTTTTGCCTGACCGTTTTTTATAAAAAAGTAAGACACAAAAGTATTTAAAATCTAACTAAAGCACTATTTAGATTTTTAAATATCCATACATTTTTTTTGTCTCACCTACGATTTCCCAAATTTCATTATCCTGCCTGCTGTGCTCTGTCACTAAGATAAAAGCAATAATGAGAGGCTCGACGCTGACGCAACTGAAAGTCCTGAATTTATAATTACACTTTGCCCAAGCTTTGCTGAGGCAGCCAGTAAACAGGGAGCGAGGCGGCACCCAATTCTAAAAACCCTTTTACGAGTATATCGAACATTCAGACAGAAACGAACATTGAAATTAATCACATGCTATTTGTTTTCTTTACCAAAACATATTAACTCAAGTCGAAATCTGCTTTTTATCTTTGACTATCTGTAAAAAGAACTGAATAACACTTCTCTTTTAACATGAAAAGGGAAATTTATTTTCATTTGTTCCTCAACCTTCAAACGTGATAATTAGTCATTGAAACAATTAAAATAAAACAAATACCTCCCTCAAATATTGTATTGTCTGAAGACGAATAATATAATATTTGGTATTATTAAATGAAATGAAATAAATGGTATATTCTTCTATTGCCTTAAGGAAAATATTAAGGGGGTGGTACTCTAGAGATCTTGAACGGAAACGGTTGGGGCCGGAAGCTGTCTGCTTTCACGCTACGCTGATAGCCGTTGTCATACTCGTTAGTAATGATGACAATTAATGTTACTATCTGTCTTTAATACATAATTTTAAACAAAAATAAGATCAAATATGTTTTTATAATAAGCGGTAGTGAGTTATTGTAAGCAGTTATTCATTGATCTTATATTTATTACTAAAACTGAATAGAGATAGTGGAATAAAATTAAATTAACTACGACAACAGTAATTAAATTTATAAAAATATTCATTTTATATTGTACTCTTTTATATTATTTTTTACAATAATATATGATATTAGATTAGAAAACGATCATTTTTTCATCACGCACCATTTAGATCACGCACCTTCTAGGCAATTATGATGTACTATGCTGACCGCATGCTATTTACCATTAGGTGGGATAGTAGTCAAACAACTGCCTATTAAGACATAAAAATGTATGTGATGTTTTATAGTTTATACCTTATTCTAAACCAGACTCAACATCAGGCGCTCTAATTTTCCCAATGTGTTTAATTTACAGTAAGCAAATATTTATAACAGTTAATGATCTGCTAAGAATATCGTTAAGTATTACTGTAGGGCGCGCCCTGCCGGTGTATAACAGGCATTGACATAGTATACAGGGTCCAACTAAGATCAATTAAAATTTTTCACCTTATCTTACTGCGTCTTTTTTTTTTTTAAATAAAAGGAATTTTTCTATTTCATGCGAAAAATCCGCAGCTCAGATTATTGAAATATTTTTACTACGGACTATATGCAAACTGTACAAAAATAAATTTAATTAAAAGTAAAAAAAACAAGTAGGTATTGAAATTGTCTTCCTAACTCAATTCAATCGATTTTATTTTATTTAGATACAGATTTATTTAGTGGTCTCAAAGATTCTGAATCTTATTCAAATGATTATTTAATTATAGTTAGTCTCCGTTTACGTATTTGTTATTTATAAAGCGATCCGTAGAACCTGCCATTTTCAATTCACATCCGATATTTTAATTAAACTTGCTTCGCTATATTCGATGATGTTGAACTGATTGGAGGGTGCGCATTAAATCGAATATTATGACTTTCATGTTCCTTCTTTATTTTATCACCAACGGATAATTTATGGAAGATAAATTTAACTTGTGATCATGTTTTTTCAAAATTACTGTTTGTGTCGAAATAAAAATTATGAAAAATTTAATCATTAAAAAAACGGATTCCTAACACCTAGTATTATAATACCAAAAATTTAAACCATAGTTGAGTCATCAAATAAATATAATATCCAGGTTGGATATTATATAATATTCTAATTAGCACTAATGCATCGTGCGTTCGCCTGGAAACGCCTAGTTTGCGGGAGAACGGTAACCCCCTGATTAATTTTATAATAAATTTTAAAGGGTTTATGGAACACTGGCCTACCTGTGCATGCATATGCATATATTATTAGAGCATAGATAATAATGATAATATCGATACCTCCTAACTCCTAAGTATATTGAGTCATCTAACAAATTTAGGTATTTTAGTATTTTTTACCAAACCATTCCAAAGCAAGAGCGTCCAATCTTTGTTAAAATTTATTTCGAATTTGTTTGATATCATTAAAATCCAATCCATCAATTAGTAAATCAATCAAGCCTCTCTCCTGAAAAATTACTAAACTATCAGTTGACTCATTATACTTAGAAGGTAGAAGGAAAAACACAATTATACGACATAAAAAGTGTCGGTTAATTTTAATAAATTAGACTCACGATAAACCGGCACTATTAGAAACCAGAAGGTGCCGGATTATTGGAATGTTCGGTTTACTGGATTGTATAGAAAACATCATAATAAATAAAAAAAAGCATTTCATAAAGGGAATACAAGAATACAACTGTATAACTTTATAACTAACATATTATCTCACAATTAATTTGGACGTGTCGGTCTATCGAAGTGCCGGATTAGTGAGATTCTTCTGTAATGCTGAACCACGCCTGAATTTGATATCCAATTATAATTATAAATAATTATTTACGACCTGTTTAAAATACATATGAGTCATTCAATATTTGATACCGAGTTTTAATTAAAGCCTCCAATCAAACAGGTACACAATTTCGCAATTAAACATTCGATATTCCGACAATGTTTCGGCGTAGCCAGCTGGTTTATTCAGCTTTGGATTCAGGACGTTTAAGACAGCATTCATAGTAAGGTTAGTTACCCCGTGAGGGAAGCGCCTGCCAATGAATGCTTAAGTGCTGCACACGATATGCATTCAAAGTGCACTCAATTCTTGCGTGTAAATAGATCCTTTCATCCAAAATGTGTCACTTGGTCCTGGTCAAGCCAAGTGCGTGGGAATTTTTCGATTCAACTTCAGCCACGATATAATTTTATTAATGTTCTAGGAACAGTATTTGGTAGTAGTGGGCTTTTAAAAATAATGCATTTATACAAGAGCATTTAGTCTCGACTTATTTATCTATTTTTATTTTGGCCCAAACAGAAAATTTATTTTACATATTACAGACCAGATGTGCACAAAATGAGTGAAAGTATAAAAATGCGCGAAATGGTATAACAATGTGAGATACAAAAAAGAAAATTTAATATAAAGAGAAGGGGTAAGAGGCACAATAAGAACTAAGAAGTTATCTTGAGTATTTTTATTTCACATATAGACAGACGAGCAAGCAGCTCACTTCATGATGTGATCTCTGCCACCAGGACATCAATCAGTGACGTGCTTTCGACCAATTTTTTTAAATTTAAACAGTGCTTTATGATGTTTATTAATTTAATGTCGATAAAACGTTATTACAAGTGCTAATAGAACAAAACAATAACGACACGACTGTTATAGAAACAAAATACCTAAAGCATACATTTTATACCTTTAAAATAGTTAGTTAAGTAAATTAGTAGTAATAGGCTTCTTTGTTAAAACAACTATGAAATTACTCTGCCAATAAGGAACATCAACAAAACTACGTCTGCAAACTTTATATTCGTAACAGACCCGAGGGGCGAACGCAAAACTGCACCCTGTGCTTGCACTTACTTTTATAACGATGGCTTGCGACGACCGCGACGCGACCGACAAGACGTAAAACCGACTCTCAAGTCTGCCACAAATAGCTACTCCATTAAAAAGTTCCAATATTTTAAAACTCTAACTATAAAGGTTACAGTACAACGCCAGTGAATATTTTTTTAATCGGTAACTGTTTGGCTTGTTATGGGAGTCCAAATAAAAATGGAACAACGCAGGTCGATGATAGTAAAGGTAAAATAGAAAATACTGATTTTCCGACACCCTCAGTCACCCGATCCAAATTTATATTACGCTGATCCTTTCCTTAATAACCTCATTTGAACCGGCAAAAGCCCGGAAAACTTCTCACTTGTGGTTCGTATTTGGGTCTCAGAAGTACAAAGCGAAGATAATTTTAAAATTCATCCTTATTAAATCAAGAAGTCATAATATTACGCCAAAGGTACAGACACTTTAATGGACCAAGAGTACATTGAAACACAATACCGAGATACCTCTTCATCGGACGAAAGCAGGCCCTGTTGTTCAGAGAACAGACATAGAACAGCGGATCAATAACACGAGGTCGCGAATTGTTCGCGGTAAGCATTGTAATACTGTTCAGACAGAACACGTCCATTGAAAATGTAAGCCACAATAGTACGTTTTTGCTAAAAATAACTACATTCTCCTTAAAATGTTGAAAGGTTTTCGGGGAAAACAATATACATTTCACATGTTTTATAGAAAGTTTTTACTTTATTGTTTATATTAAGGAAATATTATATATATATATATATATATATATATATATATATATATATATATTTATCTAATACCTTAAACAGTCATAAACAGCCGGAGGAAGTAGAAGAAAGCAAAAGCTTTAAAAAAAATCCACACCATCTAATTTCTCATTAGCTTATGACACAAATCTTACCTTTATTGACAGCAAAGTCTAAAACTGATTATTTGCATTTTTGAATTATTTTCATAACTGTAGCTATGCTTTATTAGGTCACCTACGTATGGATGGAATAAGCTCTAAATATCAGAGCATTGGTATGGTTGAGCTGATGCTGCAACAGGCTTGATATCACATCAGCGGGCAAAGGGAGCGAGCGAGCGCAATTAGTTCACTTCCGAACGCTGCTTTCAAAGGTTTTCAGCTCTATGTACTGTTCAAAATTTTAATATCGCACAGAAAAATCGGTGTTATTTTTTAGAGTGCAATTAAGATTTCGACGTTCCCTATATTATGTGTGTATCTATATTCTGAATATTTTAAACCTAATGTAACATAATTATTATCGTCTCTGTTCAGTGACCCATTTATTTAAGCTGTAACCAGCAATGCAGACTCCTCGTTGCTATGTAACCGCTATGCAATCAAAAACGTGTTTTTTTGGAGTTTCAAGTTTGTAGTTTTTCGATAGAGATCTACACACGCAAAATAAACATAAAATATTAAAAACTTAAAGGATATAATTTGATTATTAACCTCTCATTAATTAACAGAAATCGTCTTCGTCCCGAATTCGACATTTCAATTGATTAGAAAGGATAGGACATATTAATTATTCATATCTTAAATCTTTCATTTGATTTATAGCAAAATAAATCGCTGAAATATATGAACTGGTATTTAGGCATTTACTTACGAGTGCAACAGAGTTGTTGTTCTGCTGTAGCCACCGCAGAATCGCACTAGCTGTGGTAAAGTCTGGCCTCGGAGGTGGAGGTATAGCATGTTGTAGCGATGTGGCTAGCTGCTGGGCGAGTTCTAAGGCTCGTGCTCTGGCCTGTCGACCTGGTCCAGTTGTTCCACCTGGACCCGCGCCGCCCGCCTCTAAAATGTTTGTAAATCTTTATTACGATTCTAATATTAAAATAATGTATGTAACAAGATTTGTTTGTCCTTTTTCAGATATTATTTTGCAATTAGGTACATGACTGTGTTATTTATTATTAGCATATATAGGTACTATTACGGGCAAAACCCGTAAAGGTGATAGAATAAGATTTTGAAAATTAGAAAATCAGATAGGACTATTTATAGGCCAATTAAAATAGATATTATTTTTAGACCAGATATTTACAGACAAACATGGTGCATGGTTCTCACTCTTGAATAATATAAAGCGCTAGCTTGTTTTATAATTAGTTCATGCATTTTAAAATTTAGTCTGAAGCCGAAGTTCGCAATCTAACACTTACGGCCTTTGTGCATCTAAGCACATAAAGTGCAGTTTGTCACTCTGAAGGAATTTCGATATTGTTCCCATCAATTTAATGTTCAGCACAAACAGGAAACATAGGGAATACATATACATATGTATGTGTTGAAAATTACAACATGCGGTATCGCACCCGCACTCCATCGTAAACAGCCCTTCGGGATTTTACTTCATATTATTCAGTACCTGATTATTGTTCATATTGAAGGCACGCTGCTTTTTAAACCAAAAATATACAAGGTCTTATTGATTATAATAACATCTCCACTAACAACTCAACTATCTTGAAAAATCAACAATTTTAATCCTGAGGGCCTACCACGAACGACTATCGAGAAAGTATTCGAATCGTCGATCTGTCAGTTGTATAAGAACTTATTTGAAATTTCATACAAATGACAGCTCAACAATAAGAAAACTTTTTCGCAAGTTGTTCGTGGTAGGCCGGCCCTCTAAGCGCCAATCTCATTACTCTGAAAGAACGCAAATGGAGTGAAAGCTGTCACGCCCTTTAAATTTCCGTCTGACTGAAATTAGTGATGTGTTCCAAATTAATTATCAAGTACAAATACACTTCCATTTAGGTGGAAATTGTATTTGTAACTTTCACTCTAGAACTGATAACAGAATATATAGCAAGTTTAATAACGTTAAGATATAAACTAATGTGACTATAACTAAAACAGAAATCTGAAACAACCGAGATTTACACTGTCAGCTGAACAAATAGTTGCTTAACTTTATTTTCGTCGTTATATTGTTCGTATACGATTCATATTTTCAACATTAGGGCGTTAGCAGTTAACCATAGATGTCCACAATTACCGATCACCACTCTGATCACCTTTATCATATCATCTGCTCATCTCGCGGAAGGCATGGTCCTACTAGATGAGTCCATCCCATTAAAGCTTACTTGTTAGCTAGGCTAAGAAAATATCATCAATACAAATAATTACTATTTTTCCGGTTAGTCTGTTTTCAGAAGTCGAATTGCAATTTTAATTATGATTTTCATGAAAGAAATGAAAACAAGATACATAAAACACATTGTACGAATGCTTTTTATGTGAAAAACATAGCAACAATAGGTTAATTATCTCCCGTGCTGACGGTGCATAATAGTGAATGGCAATCTTTTCAATGGTTATTTAATATACAAACAATGTATGAACCATCGAATGACGTCTGCCATACTGTCTGACACTGAACATCGATCGCGTGGATTTAACTATATCGTGATAATGCCGAGCGTTCCTGCCTGCCTTGCGGTCTGAAGATTCCTTTTCAGCCGCTATGTAGCTATTGCTTATATAACACGAGAATTCCTTGCACCGCACGTATAATGAATACGCAATTTATTAGTATTAGATTTTTGGAGCAGATATTTAACAAAAAAAGTTTTATTAAATTCAGTGTAATAATTCTGCTAATCGGTGAAATGAATAACGATAACTCACATAATCATATTTGTTTGAGGTTGTTTGTTCGAATACATAATTCTTATAAAGTAATTTTGAATTTATAGAAGGCAATTTCATCGTTAAGCCCGCACCGCACGGTAGCGCCTGTCGAAAGTAATTAGTTAAAGAGAACGGTTGTAACTTTGAAACATTATGACCGAGGAACTCAATATTTCGGTGCCCTTCAGTGAAAATAATTCAGTATCAATAAAGAAGTTTATAATGAACTTTTTAATGGGTTCTTTATTGAATTTAGTCCATTTTCATATTTAACGACGGAAAGTTTATGTTTCACAGCTGCGGTACTGTAAAGCAAGCAGCCTTAATGTTGTGCTCACGTAGCATTGTATTTTCTATTTTTCTTAAATAATCAGTTTAAAAACTCAGCTCCGTATAGTGCATGTTTTAAATTTTTGAAAGTATCTATTTAGTCTCAGGGTACCCTATTCGACTAGATAGAGCGCCGACACAAAATACTAACCCTGTTAATTTGCCGTGAATTAAAAAAGTTTGGTGTACCCTGTTACATGCCATTACCCCCACTACACATCGAAATATTGTTATCGAAGTTAAATGAACTTTGCACTGGCAAAGTTAATTGATAATTGTATGAAAAGAAAAGTAATAGTCAAAGATCCGGCTGCAAAATCTCTACGTTCATCGGGTTATTAATAAAATTCACATTTTTACATACATTTATGATTATGAGAATACATTGATAACAGAGTGCCAGTCAACAAGTGGCCGCAAGTAATTTTAAGTAAATTAATGTTAATTAATTTTCAAAACAAAATTTCGTTCATTCATTTTAAATAAAATATCATCCACATCATAGCAATGTATGTAAAGAATTCGAAAATCGATGGGTGCCGTTTCACACTCGGCCGCAACTACTTCGCAGCCAGGTGTAAGCAGGTAATATTTTGGTGTATTTATACGTTCATGACGTATACGCATGTTTTTTATATAGAATTAAAGCTATTTTTTTTTAAATATGATGATATATCGCTGCCTGTGATCAAATGGCCGCAAATTAGGGTAACTAGCTGTTAAACAGGTGATGAAACTGAGGTATTCGAGATAAAGTGAAAGAGAGTTAGCGCGCAACGCCACTTGTTGACTGAGAACTAAAGATGAGACGTATTTACGCCACCAGGTTTTAAAACCAGGGCTTTGCTTGGAAGTAGGGCGCCCTGGTGCGAGCGGGAAAAACTTGCAAGTATGAAAATACTTGCATAGGAAAACGAACCGTAACGCCATACAAATAATGAGCACAATCGCATCTTCAAGAAAATACTTTAAAAGCATATAATACTTGCATAGGATTGTGCAATTAAATACGGGTCGTTTTCCTATGCAAGTATTTTTGGCTTTTTAGTATTTTTTTGCAGATGCGATTGTGCTCATTATTTGTATGGCGTTACGGTTCGTTTTCCTATGCAAGTATTTTATACTTTAAACTTTCAAAGTATATTTTGCAAATACGTAATAATTAAATACGTGCATAGGAAAACGACCCGTAATTATTTAATGGTTAAGGAGCACAATCCTATGCAAGTATTTTATACTTTTAAAGTATTTTCTTGCAGATGCGATTATGCTCATTATTTGTATATCATTACGGGTCGTTTTCTTATGCAAGTATTTTATACTTTAAAGAAGAATGGCAGTCTCAGTGTCGCTCTTTTTTAGAAACGAGCCTTAACTTAATAATATGCATTTTATAGATCGAGTATAGTAGTTTATTTTCCCAGTTAAAGTTTTTTTTTTATTTTGTGGGAAAAGAGAAAAAAATGATAAATAACATTTTGTTAAATAAGAAGTCAAGGTAGCAAAAACTAAACGAAAAACATTGGCATTTTCAGTAGACTATTACTCATGAATATGAATGTTTGCTGGATGCTTAAAAACTAACAATAAATTATAATATTATAATATATTTTTTCATTTTATTTAAGAAAACGTAATCTTTAGTTTTTACATTTTTTACTTGGCAACATTTAAACAATGCTCGCGTCGCTGACAACTGTCATCTGTGTCTGTCAAAGTCATCTTACGTATCTGTGTGGCGTTTGTTATTGGTTCACTCAATTTCACACTTGTAGTATATTTTGCAAATACGTATATACGATATAGGAATATTCTAACAGCTTCGTTAAGTCGAGAAGTAAGAGCGCCGGTACTAGGCCGCGCTCGGTTCCGTCACAGTGACGTCACACGCTCCCGCGTACATTTACTTTTCGCAGCAGGAACGGCACAAGTTTATCACTTAATATCTTCGTAAATAATGGCCCGATTTGGATAATTCAAAAAGATATATCATTCTAATGTCATAAAGAATAACGTGGATACTAATTTCATTGAATTTGCTATAACGTTACTGATCCTCATTCTATATAAAAAACATACGTATACGTCATGAACGTATAAGTACACCAAAATATTACCTGCTTACACCTGGCTGCGAAGTAGTTGCGGCCGAATGTGAAACGGCACCCATCGATTTTCGAATTCTTTACATACATTGCTATGATGTGGATGATATTTTATTTAAAAAATGAATGAACGAAATTTTGTTTTGAAAATTAATTAACATTAATTTACTTAAAATTACTTGCGGCCACTTGTTGACTGGCACTCTGTTATCAATGTATTCTCATAATCATAAATGTATGTAAAAATGTGAATTTTATTAATAACCCGATGAACGTAGAGATTTTGCAGCCGGATCTCGTACTATAATTACTATAAGAGCTTTTATCAGCAATTGTAAAGTCTTGACAAAGTAGGGCTATAATGCTACATACGAGTATATTATATACATAAATAGGTACTATTAGCAGGGCCTTGATTTTCTGAATTCTCACCAGCAGGCTCAACTAATTGACAGGTAAGTACAACAGACAATATTTAACAGATCTATCTATCTTTGAAGACTACAGAAATATACGAATTTTTTATTATGTCAAATAAGGAAACACTGTTATTTGTACCGCACAGAATAAGGTTTCTGCATATTTTGTACCAGCCGATGTTAAAGTAAGAAAACGCCAAATCTTTGGTGAATTTAAAGGAAAAATATAAACATTTCCAGGAAATAACTACAGCTATTAGAATATCGTTGAAATTATTGCAGTTACAGAAATAATGTAGTGAACGAGGGAATTGTATCCGCGTTGGAACAATGACTCTTTCGCTTCGGGCACAAAAACAAAAAACTACGCCATCAGTGTTTTTTTTTTCTTTTCATTACATAGCAGATAGCTGGTACGATATTTTTAAAGGGAACTGAAGCGTACCTAGATAAATCCTTCGGGAGTAGTGTAGATAAAATATGATATTTTACTACGCTGGAGTACACATTTAAATAATATTGTATAGGTAATTCAGAAGCACGTGTACCATGAATGCTATGCTACGTTTGCATGTAGCTGAGATGAGAATGCTGAGGTGAATATGTGGAGTGACAAGATTAAATAAGATAAGAAATGACTATATAAGAGGAAGTTTGAGAATAGTGCCATTGAATAAAAAATTAAAAGGTAATCGTTTAGCTTGGTATGGGCATGTATGAGGAGAGATGAAAAACATGTATCTAAAAAAGTTTTGAATATGAAAGTGGATGGGTATAGGGGAAAAGGGAGGCTAAAAAAACATGGATTGACTGTGTGAGTGTGATGTGTTAGAAGTGTGGCTGATGATATGGCGAGTGAAAGAACATGCTGCGCCGAACCCAAATAAATAAAAGGAACAGGCCAGGAAGAAAAGGAAGAAAAATTCAGAAGCACACTATATGCTGATTTTCATTTATGTGATGTCATTATAATGTAGTAGAAGTATCATAATATAGAAGTACATAATATATAAAATGGAATACAAATGAATGAAGATTATAGGCTCAAGATACCTACCCAGAGGACAATAGCGAACACCACGGGTCGACAACAATATACTAAGAATATTAATTATTTCTAATTACGAGATAGATAAGTAGTTCTGAAAGTCGTTTTAAAACGTGGCGGCTGCCGACAGGGTGAATAAATCTCAGTGTAATTCTTCATTAACATATGATCATTACCTACTACAAATTTATATTTGAGAAGGATATAAAATTCTCCATAACTGTGCCTTCAGCTGTTACGTATGGTCTCTGAATCAAACGTTTATACTTTAACATATTTAATTCCTTAAGGAAAGTATTCCTCAAGGTCGACAATACACCTGCAAGCCCTCTGTTGAGTATTGTGAATGTCTATGGGCGGCGGTGATCATTTACCGTCACGTGATGGTCACGTTTATCCCCTATTCTATATTTAAAAAAAAAGATATTTGCTATAAACTAAAAAAAATATTGAAGTATAGTAAGTACGTGGTATTTGCGACTCAGCTTCCGCGTCGAAGAATCCTCGGCCACAAACGTCGAAAATCCAGCATCGCGTTACGTGGTTCGGCCACTGCCAGCACCCGGGCATCGCAAATGATTCACTCACATCACTAACTTATACTGTTTAAATCCATGTATTCGAACTGCGTTTTTTTCAGTATGTAGATTTGTGAAATCTTAACTTAATTAAACATAGGAAAGAATAAGAAAAATACCTATCAATTGATCGAATTATGAGAAGGAAGACTACTAGTAGGATGGCTGGAGCATTCTGAACGAATTGCTCGGGATTGTTAAATGCAAAAGTAATTTGATTAAAGTCTACAAGAACATCATGACGTCTGCTAGTCACTATAGAGGAAGCACCTTATTTTTGTAAATGATAATAATAATTGTCCATCGTTGAAATAAAATACTTTACAACGGATTAAAATGTGATTTATTATTTATATTTATGCCGACGTTTCGGATGCTTTCCAGCAACCGCGGTCGATTTCGTTTTAATCGTATAAAGTATTTTATTTAAATGTGTGATAGTCGCGTTAATAAACGACAATATTTTTAAACTAGCTGGTATTTCTAAAGCATTCGAAATCATAGACTAGACTTTTTACTATAGCTCCGCAAATATCAGACATCTTCCTGGTGCGGAATACAAAAGATGGCTTATCGGGATTATTCACCCCTTCTCGAACAATGGGGGAGACTGGGGTCAATGGGGTGTTCTTATCGAAATCCGCGTGAAAAGTACGAACCTGTTGAATCGTAGACACTAGACAGAGCTGTAGAAAGTAAAACAAAAGAATAGTTGTATACTACGCTACCACGTCAACAACCGTGCATTAGTTGTCAAATGTATGTTATATATAGCAATATTTTGCTAATCTTAGCGGTTATTTGGTTAGACAAAGAATAATTAATAAATACATTAATAAACCTTACATTTAAATGTTTACAAATTTTATTATTATTATATAATGTTAAATATTAATATGTTATCACTACATAGTATAAAACAAAGTCGCTTTCTCTGTCCCTATGTCCCTTTGTATGCTTAAATCTTTGAAACTACGCAACGGATTTTGATGGGGTTTTTTTTAATAGATAGACTGATTCAAGAGGAAGGTTTATATGTATAATAACATCCATTAAATATAGTGGAGAAGTACTGTTATTTTTGAGGTTTCTAATGTGATGTCGTAAATAAGTACATTTTTTCCGCTTACATTGCAAACGCAGGCTGAACGTAGGTAGCGTTTGCGGCGGTACCGGCCGGTATTTTTTTATATACAACGTTCACAGTTTTTCTGTAGTGTATTTAGTAACAGCATTGCACCCATGCGAAGCCGGGGCGGGTCGCTAGTATTATATAAAATAAACCATCTTTGGTACGATTAAAATATGCTTTTAAATAAAATACTTTAACGGATTAATCTATACTAATATTATAAAGAGAAAAGATTTGGTTGTTTGTTACGATTAAACTCAAAAACTAATGGACCGATTTTAAAAATTATTTCACCGATAGGCTACATTATCAGCGAGTAACATAGGCTATTTACTTTTCTACATATATTCATACATTGCACCCGTGCGAAGCCGTGTTATTAGTCCATTATAAAGCATTTTATTAAAATATGCTTATTTTATAAAAATAGAGACCAAAAGATTGCGTATATTTAGGAAACAAATATTTGAACAACAGCTGTCTGCGATAAGCGACGCGGACGTCCGAAAAATAGCGCTTCAAACATTCCAAGTAAGATTAAATTCTTCATTCAAACAGCTTATATTTATATATTTTTTTTGTATCTTTTATTATCCTATTGAGATACATATAAAGAAAGATCAATGTGTTAGAATATTAAACCTGATGGTGAGGTTTAACATTTTGAATTTTTATTGATTGAACTTTTAGCAGTACCGATGGTGAAACTATAATCTATTCCAAGAATGTTTATTATTGGGAAAAATAACTAGCAGGTTGCAACATAAATAAATACTATATTTTTTACATAATATAGCACCAAAGTAACCAAAAAAAGAGTTTAATGATTTTTTAATAATAACCACGCTTACTTTACAGTCCACAAGTTTATTTATACTGTAACTATCCTGATAGCCTAATAATATAGTTTTAAATATGATTTTTAAATAACTGATACAGTTATAAAAATAATTCAAAATGCTCTGTGAGCTATTTATAATAACACCTTTTAAGTGTTTTAAAAATAATATTCTCACGAGTTAATGTGTAATTTCGCGAAATTCGCGTGATTATTACGAGCGATACGTCCGAAGGACGCGCGTGTTGCGGCCGACTGACGCCATTTGCACATTTCACCCTCTGTTCAACAGATAGCACCCCTTTACATCCACCCCCCAGTTTTATACTTGTTTCCGCATGTCACTAGTTTCAACTTGATATGTAGCCGAAGTTCAATGATATTAATTTTTACCACCATATTTTTTAATTATATAATAATAGTCAATCAGGGATAACATATATACGAAATGGTTTAAAAAAAATAGTTATGTAATTCCCTTGTATTATTTCCTCCCGTCCCTCCCCTCCCTTCAGTTCCCTATTATTAATATTTATCACAACAATAAGTTGATACCTTCCAAGATTTTATTAGATTGTTGCTGTTCATTAAAGAGTTGCGACATTACAGAAGTACATTTTTTAATTATTGTAATAAAATATTTTGGATTTATTATTTAGTTTTTAACTTTAATGAGGTTAACACAATTTGTTCTTTAAGTGGGGAGAATAATAAATTTATTTTGGATACATTCAATATTAAAAATTACACTATACAACTTACTAAAATTTTATTGTTATAAATGTTTATGCCTCATTAAGTTGAATAATTTATCAAAATTATCTTTATGATAAGATATTAAAAGACCCAATTTATAATTAATTTCTTTTATACTTTGTTCTTGGTAAAAATGTTAAGATACCATATTATTATCCAAGAGAATTGACTCCTAAATAGAAATCACCACTGACTGATATTTTAGAGTTGTTACCAATTGGATTGGTAATGAAGGTATTTCAAACATTTGTCTTCTCAATACCTTCAAATTGACCATTATTACCATGAAGATAAACATACAGTATGCTCAAAAATCGCTATTAAAATTATTTTGTAGTAAATGGAACTAAAGTTAAAAAGTTTGAGTTACTTTGCATACTGTCTTAAACTTTGGCATGCCTACAGAGTTCCTAAATTTAATGATAGATTATACGTAGGACTGTCGATAGTTAAAAACGTTATTATAAATTTATGATGGTAATCACTCACCGGCAATAATTCCATCCATCTGTTCTAGAGCAGCTTCCAGTAATTTTGCGGGATCAGTCTCCGGTGAAGTTGGATTATTATCGCCATCGACCTGTGTACTTTTTCCCATTACACTTTTTATCAGTTTTTTTTTTTCAAAATTTGAAATTAGCGAACCTAATATATTCTCTCACAAAAATTAAAAATACGTTTTACAAAAAGTTATAAGAAAAACTTTTTTAGGTCAACAAAACTTTGGCAAAATAATAGCTATGGCATATGTCAGATGACAATTGACATTTGACATACAATTTGACAATAGACTACTATAACTCTGCTACAAACAAGGACTTTATACACTTACGCATACTTACGCAGAATACGCACGCACATTTGTACCTTATAATTACCTAATATCTCTGAAAGAAAGTGAATTCCCAGGGATTGAGACATCGTACTGTGATTCAGTCGAGAAAAATAATAACAAAACTGTTGAATTTCGAACAAGTAATATATAAACAACTAGCGATCCACCCCGGCTTCGCACGGGTGCAATGTAGATGTATAGTTGCCGAGATGTAACTTGGCAAGAGTCGTTAGATGCGCAGAGTTCATTTTTTAGGTCTCTTTGGTTATGTAGCGGGACGCGGGGAAGAAGCTAGCATCGTTCCGAGCGGCGATTGGTTGCTGAGTTGCTCAGTTGACACTTGTATCTCGCAGTGTGTCGACGTTCCGTTCGCTCCCCAGTACACTTCCGTGCATTAGAATTCGACCCTTTTGTTTTTTTCGTTTTTGTTTTCATTTTCTATATAGTGAATTTTTTTAAACTTAACTGTATTCATTTTATTTATAACAAATAATATATTAATCTCCTTTCTTTAACTTTCTTCCAAACAGACATATTTAAAAATAAATTTTGGAAATAATTAAATAAATAAGACCAACTAATTATTCTAAAATATAAATAAAAATGTATATATCTGATAATAATAAATAAAAATAATAAAATACTGTATAATTATTCAACAAGCCTTAAAGGTGACCATTTTTTGGCACGAAGTGTACATGCGCGAACTTACCCCCACTACGCCAAAACCTTGCCAAGTTACGTCTCGGCAACTATACTTCACACAAAAAAATTGCCTGTTACTCGCTGATAATGTAACTGTAGGTGCATACATATATACTTACCATCGTAAATAGTCAAGTTTACCATTATATCTTTACCTTGCACTACATACCAGATTACCGTTATACCTGCGCAGCCAATATACCAGGCTACTTCAATACCTCATTACCTGTACCTCACAGACATCAAAGATGTCTGCTACAATTACCAAGGAGGAAGAGGAAAATAAGAGAACACCAACATATTTATTTCATCATCAAGCTGACGTCTATCATCATAGAAACGGAGAAGCACACAGTTCTGAAAAGAACTATTTTTGTTACTGTTGGTGCGAGGATCTGCGATGCAAGACTCAGCGAGCGCAGGCTGCAGAAGGTACCCCGACGGTGCAGTGAGGAGCGACCCGTTCGACGCGCGGACTCGGATTGAACTCGCGGCGCGACGCGCGCGAGCTCTAGCTCGCGATATGCAATGTGAGGCCGCCGCGGGATGTGTGCCGTATTTATAACAATAGCGGGCGCGGACAAGTTTGAACAAGTTTCCATCTCGCACACGCACGCGATGTGGCGTGATCTGAATCCGCCAATAAGATCAACTTATTTTTACCTATTCGCTTTTACACATTATATTATTGTTCCATTTTATTGTTTATATGTAATCATTTTTTCTGTAAATATATTCATTCATTGATTCACATTCACTTCCAATAATACCTTCTGATCAAGAGTTTTATTTTGCTACCTACGATCGATACAACCCCTCTCTACAGTGGTGACCCCGAACGAACAACAATAAGGAAGAATCTCTGCCCGAGAAGAACAACAAGGAAGAATCTCTGCCCGGCAAGAAAGAAGCCTGCTACTCTGCCTAAGAAGAATAAAGCAAGAAGCCTGCTACTCTGCCCAAATTTCTTCACTATGTCCGAAGAAAATCAAGTTGCCGCCGTTTCCCTAGCGCTGCGTATTCCACCGTTCTGGCGTGATAAAACAGAATCCTGGTTTTACTGTTTCGAAGCCGCCACAGCCGAATCCAACCGAACGCAGCAACAACTCGCTCAACTCGTAATTTCTCAGTTAGAGAGGCCCGACATCGATCACATCAACGACATTTTGAAGAAACTTCGTGACGAAACAGACCCGTATGACAAAATCAAGAAGCGTCTAATCTCTGTATACGAAGACAGCGAAAATCGTCAGCTACAGAGACTACTATCCGAAATGGAACTAGGCGACCAACGACCTAGTCACCTACTACGGCGCATGCGTGATCTCGCCGGAGACTGCGTACCCGAGAAGACCCTACGAATGCTTTGGCTCAACCACCTACCAGCCCACGTTAGAAGCGTACTTGTAGTCAGCGACACGATCTCGAAGACTACAGCACTCGACGATCTCGCATTACTTGCCGACAAGATGCACGAACAAAGCCACGAAGTAGCAGCAGTATCTTCATCATGTCATCAACCTCAATTATCAACTTCAAACGTCGACACTGAATATCTACTGAAGAAAATAGAAAAACTTTCACTCGAAATCGCCGAATTAAAATCAAATTCTTCATCTCCGTATCATCATAACAGCCGTCGTAATTTCAACCGCTACCGCAGTTCATCACGTCATCGATCATCATCGCGATCACAATCACAATCAAGATCTCCGTACTGCTATTATCATCGCCGTTTTGGAAAAGAAGCCAGAAAATGTACGACGCCGTGCTCATTCATCAAGAATATTAATAACAACACGCAAGATTTAAATTAAATCGAACGTTGGCTGCGGCGGAATCCAGCGTTCACGAAAAGTCATACCGCCTATTCGTCACCGATAAGAAGACGAAACTCACTTTTTTGGTCGACACCGGTGCCAATATATCGGTCATACCGAAGAAGAAAGGCTCAACATGCGAACCACTCCCATTCCAACTTTACGCCGCCAACAACACAATTATACCTACATATGGGGAGAAAACACTCGAACTCGATCTCAATCTTCGACGTCCATACAAGTGGAAATTCATCGTAGCTGCAGTATCCAAGCCTATCATCGGTGCGGACTTCCTAAAGCACCACAACCTCATAGTCGATCTTCAAAATCAACGTTTAATCGACGGATTAACCAATCTGAAAATCAACGTACCTGCATTTTCAACAAGTATTCCTACTATAAGAAGCATCGACAAACAACAAACGTATCACAACATTTTAGAAGAATTTCCCGGCATAACAAGAATAACCTCAATGAAGCTAAATTCAAAACATAACGTCGAACATTTCATCGAAACAACTGGTCAACCTATATACTGCCGAGCAAGACCTATTCCACCTCATCGATACGAACACGTGAAAAAAGAATTCGAAAATATGATTCAACAAGGCCTATGCAGACCAAGCAAGAGCCCATGGTCATCACCACTTCACGTCGTACCGAAGAAGAATGGTGATATCCGAGTCTGTGGAGACTATCGTCGTCTGAACGCAATCACAAAACCCGACCGATATCCCATACCACGCATCAAGGATTTCACCTACCAACTAGCCGGCAAGACTATATTCAGCGTAGTCGATTTAAATCGCGCATATCAACAGATATGTAATAATGAAAAAGACATAGAGAAGACAGCCATCATCACACCATTCGGATTATTCGAATTTCCTCGAATGTGTCCTGGACTCAAGAACGCAGGACAGACATTCCAACGATTCATCCATGAAGTACTGCGAGGACTCGATTTCGTATTTTCATTCGTCGACGATCTGCTCTTAGCCTCTGAAAGCGAAACGCAGCATCGTGAACATCTACGCATCGTATTTCGAAGACTAGAAGAATACGGAATCACAATCAATCCCGCAAAATGCGTTTTTGGAAAAGAAGAAGTGAAATTCCTAGGCTATGTCGTATCGAAACACGGAATCAAACCGCCTACCGAGAAAATTCAAGCAATCTCAGATTTTCCGAAGCCTACAACCGTCGAGGAACTCCGAAGATTTCTCGGAATGCTTAATTTTTATCGTGAAAACATAAAAAACGCTGCCTTAGTTCAAGAGCCACTGCATAAATATCTACACAACACGAAGAAAAAAGACAAAACAAAAATCGAGTGGACCCCGGAGGCAACGCAAGCATTCGAATCGTGTAAAGAAAGCATCAAAAACGCCACTTTACTCACTCACCCCGTGCACAAAGCTCCGTTAGCTATTTTTAGCGACGCATCTGACAAAGCAGCAGGAGCCGTACTTCAACAATACGCCGAAAACCATTGGCAACCGCTAGGCTACTTTTCAAAAAAATTCTCCGACGCGCAAATCAAATACAGTACCTACGACAGGGAATTACTTGCGATCTACATGGCAATGAAGCACTTCAGAAAGCTTTATGAAGGACGTGAATTAATTATCTTCACCGACCACAAACCGCTCACATTCGCTCTAACGAAGACTCCTTCACCTTCAGAAACACCTAGAAGAACAAGACAACTTTTATTTATCAGCGAATTCACCACCGACATACGACATATCAGCGGAAGTCAAAACATAGTCGCCGACGCACTCAGCCGTATAGAAGAAATTAATTTACCTACATCATTAAATTATCAAGAGATCGCACAAGCTCAAGAAAACGATACTACAATTCAAGAACTCAAAAATCAAGATAATATCACATTGAAGTATATAAACATACCTAACACCGATATCAAGTTATATTGCGAAACTTCAACTTCAAATATTCGTCCATACCTACCGCTACAATATAGAAAACTTGCATTCAACGCAGTTCACAACATAAGTCATCCCGGTGTACGCGCAACGCGTAAAATATTATCTACAAAATACTTTTGGCCTTCAATTAACCACGACGCGGGCGCATGGGCGAAGCAATGTTTATCATGTCAACGAAGCAAAATACAACGCCATTCATCGAGCGCAATAGGAATTTTCCCGCCAAGCGAGCGATTCCAAACCATACATATAGATATAGTTGGACCGCTCACTACTACAGCGAAAGGACATCGGTACTTAGTAACGATAATAGATCGACACACAAGATGGCCCGAAGCAATACCTACTAGCGAAATAACATCTGACGTCATCGCCCGAGTAGTCTACGAACACTGGATATCTCGTTTCGGTGTACCTAAAACACTAATATCCGACCAAGGTCGCCAGTTCGAATCCCATCTGTTCCAGTCACTAATGAAGATTATGGGAATAGAAAAATCTCGTACTACGCCCTATCATCCACAGTCAAATGGCATCGTCGAGCGCTGGCATCGTTCATTGAAACAAGCGCTGAAAGCCAGACTACAAGGAAAAAATAACTGGGACGAAGAATTACCTACAGTTTTACTTGGACTTCGCGCTGCGATGCGAAGTGACAACGGATTAAGCACCGCCGAACTTACCTACGGATACAACCTACGACTACCCGGAGATTTCTTCAATGAAACTTTAAGACATCGAACCTTGGACAACTCATTCGTCGATCAACTTCGAAAATCAATCAACTCACTCAAACCTCAAGTACCTACGCAACCACATAGCAACAATAGACCTATCTTCATTCATCAAGATCTTCATACTTGCAAGAAAGTATTTATACGAACAGATGCATCAAGAAAACCCTTAGAACAACCATATACCGGTCCATTTGAAGTTATAGAACGCAAAGAGAAATATTTCGTAATAAAAGTCAACGACCGTATATCTACTATATCTATAGATCGCCTCAAGCCAGCGTATATTGTCTCAGAAGAAAATGAAGCAAGTCCGAGCGACGACACAGAAAAATCGACCGTATTACTACGCAGCGAAGACACAAATTCGAACGAGCGCGAAACTAGGTCAAGAGCAACGACTCGTCACGCTTCAGTGAACACAACTCGCACGCACACAAGCTTAGTGCCTACAAGGACACGTGCCGGCCGCAATATTAAACTGCCGGTACGCTTCGCTTGAGGGGGAGTTATGTAGGTGCATACATATATACTTACCATCGTAAATAGTCAAGTTTACCATTATATCTTTACCTTGCACTACATACCAGATTACCGTTATACCTGCGCAGCCAATATACCAGGCTACTTCAATACCTCATTACCTGTACCTCACAGACATCAAAGATGTCTGCTACAATTACCAAGGAGGAAGAGGAAAATAAGAGAACACCAACATATTTATTTCATCATCAAGCTGACGTCTATCATCATAGAAACGGAGAAGCACACAGTTCTGAAAAGAACTATTTTTGTTACTGTTGGTGCGAGGATCTGCGATGCAAGACTCAGCGAGCGCAGGCTGCAGAAGGTACCCCGACGGTGCAGTGAGGAGCGACCCGTTCGACGCGCGGACTCGGATTGAACTCGCGGCGCGACGCGCGCGAGCTCTAGCTCGCGATATGCAATGTGAGGCCGCCGCGGGATGTGTGCCGTATTTATAACAATAGCGGGCGCGGACAAGTTTGAACAAGTTTCCATCTCGCACACGCACGCGATGTGGCGTGATCTGAATCCGCCAATAAGATCAACTTATTTTTACCTATTCGCTTTTACACATTATATTATTGTTCCATTTTTATTGTTTATATGTAATCATTTTTTCTGTAAATATATTCATTCATTGATTCACATTCACTTCCAATAATACCTTCTGATCAAGAGTTTTATTTTGCTACCTACGATCGATACAACCCCTCTCTACATAACTTTCTATTGATTGAGTAGTTTTTGAATTACATCGTAACAAACAAATAAATCTTTCTTCTTTATAATCTATATATTATATAAAAGAGATTTCCACCTATATAGTCACTCATCACGATATCTCTGGAACCATAAGGCGTAGCGACTTGAAATATGGTAGGAATATTCCTTTCGCCGAGTAGAGGTCAGCTAAGAACGGATTTTACGAAATTCAACCCACAATGGGGGTTGCGGGGGCAATTGCTAGTATTAGTATAGACGATCAAGGTTTTTATTTTCATTCAAACTGAAAAAGTCGGATGACTTATAGTAATAAATTTATTTTAAGCTTTTAAGACACATAGTGAATAGACCACGATGACGGATACATTCGATATAGGTTATTTTATGATTAAAATAAAAACAAACATTTTATCTGATATTTTATTAGACCCTTTACCAAATTATTTTTATTATAAGTAAATAAATATAATTACAATATTCGGTAGTAAGTACCAATCCATTTAAAATCTAGACAATAAATGTAACAATATGACATACATATCAACTGCAAATAAACTTTACCATAAAAACAAGCAAAACAGCCATTTTGCAAATATTGCGCTATAGTATAAATAAATAACATTTAAGTTTTTGTGTAAATATATCTTTTATGTGAGAAAACAGTTTAACACACTCATCTAAATATTTATTTATTATATAAATTTCAAAAACAATTTAAAATTTTATTTCTGATCAAAGGCACAATCTGCTATAAATTGATATCATTTTACTATCACTCAACGTTACAATATGTATGCTCATAAGGAGTTTATCTCTTCTAAAATTATTAGTATTACATGTTATTTATTAGAATAAAAAGATTAATTTAATAACGCAATAAATTTAACAGCAAAATATCAACGATTTCTGAACCTAACTACCGTAATGATTGTTTTAAAATCTAAACTACATTGTTACACTCATAACAACTTAAACACAAATTAAAATGTTGGTAAGCTGTATTTTGGTATTAAGGTGAGGACTGCTATGCTAAAATACTTCTAAGAAAATGAATATAAAGAAAAATTAAATAACTTGAAACTAGATAAACGCTTATGGGCCCTTAACGTAGCCATTAATAACCAGGTCAAGGTAAAGGTTTACGGCCTCATTCACAACGTATTATAAGCTTGATATAGTTAAAACATGTTTTGTCTCGCTCTATCGAATATAAAAAGACTACAGAACGAAAGAAACAAAACATATTTTAACTATATCAAGATTATAATACGTTTATGAATAAGGCCGTTAGGGTTTAGGAAAAAAATACAATCGTAATAAACTATCTTATACGATCATTATCTGTGATACTACTTCTCTTACAGTTAACCCATGTTTTGATAACTTATCAAAATATATGAATGATTTAAATACTGCCTTGCATCAAGTTCACAATAAATTGACAAATGTTTACTTTATTTTGACCGCCATATAGCGGTCATTACTAAGATTCACACTACCACACGAAAATAAAGCATTTACATCAAAACTGCAACAAACAACATGACCCTTGGAATTATGAAAGAATCGAAAAGAATCGCTTTCATCTTGGTTCATACATTATCTTCCGTTCGATTCTAACCTAATATCATACTATATTATACATCATTACAATCCTTAAACCTTTTTGTTATTCTGTAAATAATTTTACTTAAAATCTGTTCTTAATATAACTAACACTTATAAATATATTATCTCCATTAAATAGTAAAGGCAATATCTATCTTTAGATGTGGACGGATTAAGTGAAGGCGCCCAACGGGGTTACCAATTAATAATATTAATTGCATTTAGGTAACTTCCCTTAAGAGCTAAGCCGTCGCGCAACGGTACGGACCAATTATTAGAACTAGAACGTCAAGTCTACAATATAATCAACAATGAAACAGGATAAAAGAATCTATAATATAAATAATAATAAATATGTGTTGTTCCATCAGGTAACTCACTAGGTCCGAGTATGGACGGACGGCCACCGCGCGCCACGGTTCCCTATACTAATAGCAACGATATAACAATAGACATCTTCGTTGGTAAACATAATTTCAGTTCCACCTAAAATGATTTCGTTAACAGGCAAGACCACAACCGATATTAAGTACTTATCGTCTATACTCTATGGAATGTCGATCTTTGAATGTCAATTCGCAATAACGAGCCGATTACTTAACTCCAAGTACCGAAACTACGCACCCAGTCATACTCTTGCAGTTGCTGCAATCTTTTAAGTTATTTCAAATCAAATCAGAAATAATGTTAGAATCAAGTAAGAAGTGAATAAGTATAGTATAATTTGGAAAAGATTGTGAAAACTGCAAGAGAATATCCTAACTTACATAAATAAAATATTTTCATAGTTGAAACACCAACATTTGATAAAATTTCAATTAAAATTCTACTGCATATATTTTCTCTAATAAATAAATATATCTTTATTTTTTTAATAAATTAGTTATCTGTAGTTGATAGTTGAGCACATTTGGCGAATTTAAATATCGATTTAATATGAAAGATATTAATTACCATAACACATTGTGTAAGTTACATAATATTGATGAGATTCACGACTTTTGGTTGATAAAAAGGTCTAATTTCTATGCGATTTTTCTTTATAATTATTCAATATACGAATATTATTTGATGTACCCGGTATGGGTACAAGTCGTGAAATAAATGGTGCACCTGATAAAACATACAATACCATATCGTACATGATAACGAACATTGACAAATGTTCGATATAAGGTAAATTTTGTGCGAATCGATTGCACCCAATTGTTTACTATGCTTCAAACACCTTGAGCCTTAATGTATTGAGCAATACATAGTTTGCATATCAGCTATAATGATAGTTTCAACTAAATCACAATTATTAAAACACTTAAGTACAACACGATGTCTATGTACATCTGCATACATTTTAGAACAAAAAATATAATAATAACAACAAAATAAAATATCAACTTGTACATTAAGTATTAGTCGTGGACTTGCATCATATGCGTTAATAGAAAAATTAAAATAAATAAAAACGGAATGTAGAATTTATAATTCCGGTCTGTCTCGATCACATTGATTAAAGTAAAGAGTGAACAGGCTTTGCCTTCTAATAAAATCTTGTCAATAGTGAAATGTAAAAATATATTAATTTGTACACTATTTGCATCTCTTAAAACATTTGTATAATTTACTATCGCACCACGCTTCTATAGATATCATTTGTAAACTCTCTATACATACAAGTACGCGACATTAATTAAATAATAAATAAAATCTTTTAAGATAACAATATAAGTATTACTTTATTCCCCACCAGAGGCTTCATATCAATCTCATAAAATGGAATGCACTCGTTGCAATTCGGAATGTTAAATTTCATCTCGATAATTTCCGACAGGTCCCAAATATTATCAATATCTAATTAAAACCGCAAACAATTAAGTACTAAAATATCCATTAAAAATATCTTCACTCATACCTTATATCAGGTGTTGTGTTGAGACCGTTATAATATTTCAATTCAAGTCCACTATTTGTAGTAGGCCAAAATTTCATATAACTTCATTATGGACGACCTATCTTTGACCTATCTTTATAAATATCTTCTACCATCTATCTCCGACTCTTCAAAGTATCATAACGATCTCCAGAACACCAAAACCTTACATCCGCGAATTTGCACTTTCAGCTTCGGGGGGACGTCAGCGTTAGCATATTCGAAGCACTTCCACCTGGAAACGGTAAGAGAAGAACGAAAGACGGCGAAGTACCTTCGAAGCGCTCACGTGGTAGAGTAGTGCAAGAGTCAGTGTAGCGTCCCCCCTGCAAACAGTCATTGGTGACTCTTGCTGAGCAGGTGCGAGTTGAACTCGTACACGTTGCAGCACTGCTCGCCGCAGATGTTGCACTTCCAGGGGTTCGAGTCGCAGTGGCAGCCCTTGTGCAGGAAGTAGAGGGTGGAGTCCGGGAAGGTGATGCTGCAGAAGGTGCAGACGAGTGAAGCCGGTAGCAGCGCTGCGTCTCCGTGGGTGGATGTGATGACGCCGCCTTCGCACGGGGACGCGCGAGACGCCTGCAACAGCGTATAGACAAGTGAGGACAAACATCACAGCTTAACACGACAGCGCTGCAGCTGTTACAAACATTTTGTAAAACAAAAACTTGGCGATCAAAAAGAGTGGCGGAGAGTTTATTGCCAGCTCTTGTCTTCCGTTTTACGCCCTTGATTTGAGAACTGGAGGTAAATGTAATATGTATTTTTTATTGACGTTCATAAGTGTACATTGTGTTACCTAAATGAATAAATGATTTTTGAATTTGAATTTTGAATTTTCTGCCAGAAATTTGGCTTCAAAAATAAATAAATATTACTCTTTCTTATTATTTTCCTCTCTATCCTTCCCATACGGTTGCTTGGAAGAGATAGCTAAATAGCTATAAAGCCGTCTTTTATCTACATTTTTCCTTTTTTGTTTTATGTGACAATAAAGAATATTCTATCTATCTATCTATCTAAATATTTCTAGATTTGAATATGCTATTTTCCCACTTCTATAGTCACTGGTAGTAGCTAGTATGTCACTGGTTTGCAGTGGCAATCAATAATGTATTACAAAAAAAATATATATAGGTATAGTCGGAGTTCCGAACCTAATTTATTTTAAAATTAATTGTCTGCATATTTTTTAACCTGAATTTTACCGACATTTTAATAGTTATTCTATTATTCGCCAAATTCTATGGGCAAGCGCAGCTGTATTTTAGGTATGAAACCTACATACGATAGGTAAAAATTTAACTGAAGACTAAGAATTATTTTTTAGATATTTAACAATAAAACTTTGATTTTACGTAAGACATGGTAATTGTAAAAGACCCATAATTAAAACAATGTTATTGCTAACGACAGAACATAACAAAGCCTTATACTATCTATCACACTATCACGTTCTTTCGTAAAGATGGCCACTGCTATAAGAGATAGGGGTACAAATACTGTTTAATAATGCGATCGACCTCGACAAATATCAAAGAACATAGCTGTACAAAGTACATAGAAGAACAGGCCCATACAAACTTAAGTAGTTCTATTTTTGACCTGTAGAGCGCGCGGCAATTCATCGGTGTGACAAACATCTAAGCAGTCGGCTGACTCCTCCCCTCGCATTGTCTCGCTTCGATCTAAAAGCAGTTCGTTCACATGGATACATAGGCAGCGTCGCGGTGGCTGGGGTAAGAACTACTCTTACCTCAGAAAAACCGTGCCAAACGCGGCTATAAGGCCTGTTCTTCTATGTACATCAATTTTTTTCGAATATATATATTATTATATACATATATATCTCTCTCTCACTCTCCACCGGTTTGTAGAGCACAATACATACGTTGGAACTACGCGTCCGGCCGCGCGCCGATATCCTGCGGCGGATGTCTTCGCGCAGCAGACTCTTGAGCGGCGACACTTTGATGAGCGACGTGAGGCTGGACGACACGTCGCGCTTGTCGCCGCCGCTCGCGTCGCCATCGCGCTCGCCCGAGTTCGATTCCTCGCCAGCGTTCGGCTCCTAATCGATACGAAAACCATGTCTATGTTTTTTATGTTAGATATCGACAGACGAGCATGAGGTTCACTTGATGGTAGGTGATACCCCAGACACAGAACATCAGTCAATGATGCGCTTTTTACTTCGAGCATTCGGAAATCCATAGACTGAAACCGAAACGCGCAATGTTTTTCCATCTATGAACTGTGGTTCGTGACCCGGTCAGGTTATTAAAAAAGATTTAAAACAATTTTAAGTATTCTTGATTATCCTTAAATGTTCCTCGATAAAACCTTGAACGAGTTTAGAAACAAATAATGTTTACACTGGTACCAAGTTTTACGTGAAATCAAGTTTTATATTTACATAGAGCAACACGGGCCACCGGCGAACCGGAGGGGAGTAGCCATAGCGTTCGTTACCGATACCAAACAATCTGTCATTTTTTGCGGGGGGAAACCTGCGCTATGTGTGCGTACTCAAGTTCGCACACACAAGCAATCGTCTGTCACTACGAAACTCACACCGTGACAATTAAAAAAAACACTAACAATTTCACACACACATTTAAACATTCCGTGTCATAACAGTATAATTAAATGGCGCAACTACACTGACAAGTCCTTTTAGCCGTAGTTGCAACAACTGTCGATACGCAGTATCGATAATTTCAAGAACTGGGTTTGGAAAATTAGTTTTATAAGTTCGACTTAATTTATTTATTTTAAAGATGGAGTTAATTTATTACGTAATACAAATGAACTTGTCGGGTAATGCGCACGTAGCAGGTCACGGAGAGTGGACCATGAGTTGGTATATAATAAAATCTTAGAAATAATTTGAAAAACGATAACGTAATTATATAAGCTCTATAAATATATAAACACATATTATGTTAAAATCGGCAAGACGGGCTTTTGGGCTTGTATGGTAGTCCCGCCACTGAGTAAAAGTAAGGTTATGTTACAATCAATAACTGACATACGTAGTAAGGTCCAAAAGTTTCCGGCCTGAACTATAAAATGAAGGATAAATCTCAAACAACTTTTATTATTTTTCAATATAGTCCTCCTTTATTTCAATACACTTTTCGCATCGCTTTATTACCAAATCAATTCCTTTAAAAAAATAATCTGAAATTTTGTCTTCAAAATATGCCCAAGGCCGCGGATTTCACCTCTTTATCCGTGTTAAACTTTTTTCCTCGCAATTTTGAAAGTAAATAATAATCACTTGGAGCCGGGTCGGGACTATAGGGTAGATAGTCGAGCTCAGTGAAACCGCATTCTTTGATGGCAGCATTGAAAACATCCGATGTGTGGACCGGCGCATTGTCATGAAGCAGCAACACTTCTCGCGACGGTTTTCCCCGACGTTTTTCTTAAATAGCATCTCGCAATTGATGTAGTAAGGAAGCGTAGTACTCGCCCTTTCCAGTTGTGTTGTGTTCTTTAAAATCCGCCTGTAAAATTCTTTCAGAATCCTAAATTATTGTAGCCATGATCTTTTTTTTTGACTGAGACACCCTGGCTTTTTTGGGTCGTGGTGAGCTGGGACGGCGCCACTCCATTGATTTCTTTTTAGCCAAAGAACATGATTAAGAACCATAGTTTCATCTTCTGTTACAGTTGAACCCAAAAATTATTTCTGTCGGCCTTCACAGAACGATAAAGGTTGAGCACTTCACACGCTTTTGAACAGCAGAAAGAAGTTTTGGGACCAACCTTGCACTGAGCTTATTCATACCCAATTGGTCATGTAGGATTCTAAGCACAGTAGTTTTCGAAAGTCCCGTCATAGCTGATAATTCTTTTGTCTTCAACCGCCTATCCTTCAGTACTGTCTCTTCGACAAACTGAATGTTTTCATCCATAATGCCCTCGGACAGACGTCCTGGACGGGGTTCATCTTCAATCGATTATCTTCCTAAAGGAAATTGTTTCGCCAATTCTTTTTCGGTGGAATATGATGCGGAGGATTGTTCGTATACAGTATGCAAACATTGTTTGATTTCGGCCAGCGTCTTCCCCTCTTATGTCAAAAATTTGATCACGGCTCGATACTCAATCTTATCCATTTCGAATTTTCTGTCGACTTTCTAACTTTAAAAGGTTATAACTTTGTACATAAATGAAATACACTAATATTTTTTGTTGTGGCTAGGTCACTAAAAGTCTAATTATTCAATGTCAAGCTACTTTTATATCTTTGCTTAATCCAATGCGGGTAGGCCGGAAACTTTTGGACCTTACTACGTATATATCATAAATCTGTGATCAATGATATTTGTAGTTGTCAAATCGTAACAATTCCTAAATGACGACAATCGGAAAAGCACTCAGACTCAAAACGTAGAAAACACGAAACGAATTAGCACAGAGTAAACAACTGTCATGCGGCATGCCAACGACAGACTAAAATAAAAGATCGATTTTAATCGATAATCATGCATATTCATTTTCTTTAATTAATAATTTATATTTTATTTAATAACATAACTGTAATTATATGCAATATATTGTATTTAAAGTGCATTTAATTACTTTTGAGTTAATTACCTTGTCCAAAGGTTTTTTTTGTGATTGTGTAATCGATTCAATTAATCGAGAATCTCAGGAAAACTATATTTCTCATATTTCTCCTCTCCCAGATTGAGAATTGAGTTGATTTTTTATATTATAAGATTAAAAATATGTCATTTTTTAGATCATATCGCAATTATTAAATTTGGGCCCACAATTTTCCATATCCTTTGGATTTTTAGGAAATAAAAAAAACATTATGGTTGAAGTTTACACTAAGTGATTTTAATAAATGTGCTAACGCGCGTAAGTATTATATTATATTTTAACAATGTATATTATCACAATATAATATTTGAATCAGAAAATTTAATCTCAAAAATGTCTCTGTATAGAAGACTCCTTTGCCATTTTTTTCGATAACTTAAAACAATCCGACAACAACACTATTGCTCGGTGACAGCGACTTCTCGGAAATAAACTCGGATCAGTCGCTCGACAGATCCGTGTATTGTATGAGGGCTCATACAATACGCGGATCTGTCGAGCGACTGTGTTGGTAAAAAAATCCGAAACAACACGACCGATAATATTGTAATATTTTAAGTTTTAAAGAAGTAAATAGTAATAATATGATTAAAAAATACCTACATATGAAAGGTAACGCTATCTTTTTGTAAATTTGACGTGGCAGATATTTTTTGGCAACAAGAAACACAAACAATTCGGCATTTTTTTAGGAGGTCGATTCAGTCGCGCATCTGGATTTAGTCTAGTGAAAAGTGCGGCTACAACTAGTTTTATTGTACGCATAGGACCATTTGGACTTGTACTTTGACAGAGGGGAACGCCTGCGTATGGCTACTCCCCTCCGGTTCACCGGTGGCCCGTGTTGCTCTATGTATATTTAAATAAAAGAGATCGGTATTCGCTTTAAAAGTTACGGTACTTGTAAACATAAAGTTATATTTGAATTCTAAGCTAACCTTAAATTAATACTTGAAACATTATAAACTTATGAATGGTGCAAAATCAAAGAAAGTAATTTTTAACAAACCAAATCATATGTCCTTAGATTTTATACGACACATAATTCGTTAATTTGCGAGAAGCTTGACTTAATTTAAAAAAGTTTTTGGATATACCTAACGATTGAATATTAGTTATTTATTTTGGTTTTATTTTGATACTGATTAAATAGTTAATTCAATTATCATATCACATATTTTTTAAACTTTCAAGTTGTAACTAAAATTTAGTCTTTTTGATTACGTCAAGTTTCACGCAAATGACACGTATTGTCTGTGGAATAAAGTAGACATGTGTAACACTGCGCTGCGCAGCGCAATTGCGACAACTCACTTCATTGCGCACGGCGCAAGACGGGAAAATTTGTTGCGTTGGCGTAGGCGTTGTGTTGCCAGGTGACACTTTAAAATCCATTTTACTACAGTTAAAACCGTTTATGACGACAGCATTTAGAACAACATACCGGTTATATGGACCAAAATCAAAGATCCCGACTGTACTATGTACCTCGAAAACATCACCGGTTGTTACGAGTATCGGTTTTTACGACCAAATATGAGTAGTCCTTTTGATGTCGTTATAACAGATTTTGACTATATTTCCATTTTGTTGATTCATGGCGCAAAGTTGAGCCGATGCACTACACTGCGCCTGAGTTACTGAGTTAACGCATTGAATTTCGCTGAATTACCGGTGTCTAGAATAAAACGATAATAAACAATGAACACACCTGCTTAATAGGTATGAGCGTGATGGAGGGGGTGATGTTGGTGGGCAGACCGGCCGATAGCGAGCTGCTCGCGACAGCGCTGTCGCCTGACTGCGGCGAGCTTGGTCCTTCGCCGTTCACGCGCGACTCTATAAGTCAATTTTTTTTTGTTAGATATCGACAGACGAGCATGGGGTTCACTTGATGGCAGGTGATACCTCAGCCACAGAACATCAGTCGATTGTGTCGATGTTGACCTACTTATTACTTCGAGCCAGTTGCGGCGTAAGACCTCATTTTTATGTGGGCAAGATTAATTTTGCGGGGCCGTCTGCCTGCAAAAATTTTTTTGGCGCGTTCGTGGCTTTTATATAATGCATAAATTTTCGGGGCGCGAGGCTCCCTGGGTGGCGAGGCCGTAGGCGATGGCCCACGTCGCCCACGCCTTAGGCCGGCACTGCTTCGAGCATTCGGAAATCCATAGATTGAACCTTCTTATTACTTCGAGCATTCGGAAATCCATAGATTGAAACCGAAACGTGCACTATGCGTAATATGCACTTCACGGTTTTTCCATCTATCAACGATGGTTCGTTACCCCGTCGGAATTTCGATATCCCACCCGTTCAATGCCCGATGTTACCAGTCGTGGGGAGAACGAACTTACAGAAAATTATAATCATGTCGTCCAGGTGGGATTCGAACCCACGTCCCATCGATGCGCACGGCAGTTGTTTACCAAACGCACCAACAAACCCGTCAATTCAATGTAAGCTTATGTACCAGTATTTCTCAACATTTGACTTAAAAAATATTAAAAACTGTTGTTTTAAATTCGACTTAGTTTATGTTTAGCAGTGATATTAAATCTGTAACCTTTTGTTATATGGGATAATATCAAAAATATTATTTACATGATAAGATGAGAGATGAGAAAAACACATAAACAAAAGCAGCTACTCTGCATTGCATTATTCAAATCATTTTTAAATCCATCAATGTATAATAACGATGAAATTAATATTGATACTACATACCTGAATTACCCATGTGGTTTGTCTGTCCCGGAGAAAAGGTTTCATTGTTATCCGCCATCGATATTTCCACATGTGGGGTCAAATAGTGCATGGGTGGGGTAGCATTGTCCACAGATCTTTCTCCATTACTGTCCCCACTGTCAGAGTAAGCAGCTGCCACTGATACTGACAGCCCTGAACCGAGAGCACCAAGGGCATTTAATGTACTAGGGTCCATTGTACCATCGCCATACGCAGCATTCGCGATACCGGCAGCGAGTAGGGAAACAGAGGTATTCCCAGGGCCTGGGTTGTCGAGATCAATACCGTGTCTGAAAATGTTTTGTGCAATTATTAGTTTTTTTTATAGCAGATATCGACAGACGAGCATGAGGTTCACTTGATGGTAGGTGATACCCCAGCCATAGAACACCAGTCGATAATGCGCTGTCGACCTCATTTTTACTTCGAGCATTCGGATATCCACACATTCGGAAAGACAGACAGAGCAGGCTGGCGGAACACTCTGGATGCCTCTGCCCCATTTAGGGGATATAGGACCTTAAGTCAAGTAAGTCATTCGGAAATCCATAGACTGAAACCGAAACGTGCAATATGCACATCACGATTTTTCGATCTATGAATGGTGGTTCATTACCCGGTCGGAATTTCGTTATTAATCCCACCTGTTCAATGCCCGAAGTTACCAGATATGGGAAGACATGCTTACAGAAAATTATAAACATATCGTCCGGGGTGGGATTCGAACCCACGAGCCATCGATGCGCACGGCAGGTGTTCTATCGAACGCGTCAACGAGTCCGTTGAGAACGATCAAAATAACGCAAAGTAATGGAAATTACCTGTTAAAGAAGTGAACTCTAAGACTCTTCATAGTCGGAGCGCGGTAACTACAAAGCGGGCAAGTTTTGACGAGGTCGTGCTGTCCTACATGTTCGTTCTGGAAGTGAGCACGCATTGCGATCTGACGCTGAAAACCTCGGTTGCAAATCGGGCAATGATATGGCAAGCTTTTAGTGTGAGTTGTGAAGTGCTCGGCTAAATGATCTTTTCGAAAGAATCGCTTTTGGCAGACTCGGCATTCGTAAGGTTTGACACCGGTATGTCGCATTTTATGGCGACGCATGTTTGCGCCGTTGGAGAATTTCATATTACAAACATCACACTCAAAAAGTTTTCTATGTGGCCGGGCATCAGCATTCTGTGCCGCGGCCACATTATTATTATCCGGGGAGCACTGCGCCATGTGTGTATTCAATGCCCGCGTGCTTAAAGTGCTAAAACTATTACATGTGGTACACTTTAACAGTGTGCTGTTGCCTCGCTTTGGAGTTTCCTTACTTGGTGCCGCCACCTGAAAAATGGATCCTTCCTTCATTTTCCATGTCACTCCTATAATTTAAGATTAGGGATTATCACTATTCAAGAACATTCCAGAATGCCTGCTATTATTACATATTTCAGTGTTTTCTTACATTCAAGTTTCAATATATCAACGTATCCGTAGAACAAAGTCGGATATGATTATGATACCAAGTTGCTTTTTTGTATTTGAAAGGCTAAACTGACCTATATAATTTACTAATAAAATCCAAAATTTAAAAAACGCATCGTTTTTTCAAAGAAGAAAAAGTGTCAAGTTTAAAGTAGAGCGTCATGCAGATGTGACTTTGTTCTACGGACAAGTCGATATTATAAAACAATCATTCCTTTTCTCTTACACTTTAAGGGATATTGTCTGGCCCAATTAATAGCCCCATTTTCATAAGTCTCTATTAAATAGTAAGTCCTCACAGCCATAGTCTACTCAGAAAATCAGTGACATTAGTTGCTGTTTTGCTATTTTGGGTCCTGTCCCATCCATCATCACTTTTATTCTTATTTAATACTAGCTGTACTATACATGATATTATGATGTACTATACACAAATCATAGCCTATGTTACTCACTGATAATGTAGCTTCCTATTGGTGAAAGAATTTTCAAAATCGGTCCAGTAGTTTTTGAGTTTATTCATAACATACAAAAATACAAATCTTTCCTCTTTATAATATTAGTATATTAGTATACAAGAAATTCTTGTTAACAAAACTGTTAAACTGTATGTTTGTTTTGTGTAAATGTACCATCTCATTCTAAAATCACAAGCTTAGCTACACAACCTTGAACAAAGTACTGCTTGCACTATCAGAACACAAAAAATCCTGACCCATAGATAGCCTTTACCCATATTCTAGTTCTGAAATGTTGAAGCACAAAACTATTTCTTTAGATTTTAACTTCGAATAGGTTACCTTATGGCAAACACATCAATAATCAAATGATATAAAATCCCTTGACATCTAGATCAGCCACATAGGGAAAAGATAGATTAATTATAGTGTGAATTAAAACTTGTTTATCAATAAGTGCACTTCTTTAAACATAAACATGGACATTATTTGAACCAAGTTAAGTCATATCCTGTAATTTAACATGGTATAACAATAATATTATAGGTATTTTATACATAGTGAACAGCTGATCAGTAACTTAGTATGTCTGTACTATCATAGTCAGTCTGTAGTATTAAGTACAAGCAAAATTACAACTCAAGAATCCTAAACCTATCAATTTAAATCATGAAATGATCAATATATTATGTTATAATATCCTTTTTAATAAATGAAAAAATATTCCCAGTAGTATTAAGGCTGATTCTATTATATAATATTATAAACAATGAAGACATAAATTACTACAGGTACTTATAAAATATATTAGGTATAAATCAACAATACTTTAAAACTATGAAAAAAGATACACTCAGAAACTGCTGTTAATAACAGTAGCTGTCCCACTTTTACTATGTACTCTGGGATACATTTTTGTAATGAAACTTATTTGGAGAATCACTAACCGGTTCATTTTTAACATTCGCTAGATTTGGCGACACCGTGCCAGAATCGGCCTCTGTTTCCCCTTTTGATGACATCACATTAGCTCACGGTCTTATTGATCATCACTCTCCCGCCTCACTTATCTAAAACAAAAACGCGAATTTAAGTTACATTTTCCGAATGTTACAAATAAACACAATCAAAAAAACTCCTTTTTATCTATAAGAAAACACTTAGCAACAAATTCTTGAAGAATGGCGAGGTGACCTATTTACGAAAACATACGAACAACATTATTTGCGATAGACTATATTCTATTGTATCCTATTCATATCCCTTGAGTTATAATTGTATTCTCAAACTATCAAAAGCTACATTGTTTTCAATTAATAGAATTACACCACACTTACTTGCTTGCCCGTCTTGATACGTAGACACGCGACAGGCAGAACAGCGGTATTTTAGGGAGAGATCGCTATGTGGCCTAATTCAATGCTTGAACTCTATGCACAAAATACGTGTTACGCGAATAACTGTAAATGCACAAATAAGTGGGTCTCCGCCTTTAGTTAACCATAATTTACAAATAAATTATTATATCACTTTTAATTTACCTTATTTTTTTTCTAAAATGAAATCACTAATATTTTTATCGAACCCATTCTGTCGAACTACCTAATGGCTAACTAGCTAAATAGCTAGTAACTTTATCTAGATACCTAAACTTATAATATCTACTCTCTCACTCGTTTTGTTGATAGTTGAAGGATAGCATGAACTGAAAAAAAATTGGATGCAACATTTGCATATGCAGCTGGCAACACTGATTGCCTGTCTGACACAGAAAACTAGAAACTGATCTACAGACTATTAATAATTGAAATATTGTCTACGACATGTGCTATAGACAATAATAACACCTTACGCAATATTGTATTTAGAGTGCGCGCCAGATAAGTCTGCGCGCGACGGGTGGCGTACCAAATATTGCCAGGTATAGAAAGCAAACTCTCAACCACTATGCAACACCAAAAAAATCACCGGCATTCTGAATGTTAATTCGTATTAGGTATACTTAGTGTTAGTATACAACAGAAAACAAATTTATATTTAGATATCACGTCGAATTAACTACTAAATCTGACGTGATGTAACAATTTTATTTGTAAATTTCAATTAGTTTTAGGGTGATGAATAATAATTACATACTGTAGTGAAAATATATATATTTTTAATTTGTTGCATATTGTAAATGAATAACCCCTTATTTACCTGCTCCATAAGAAATATTTACATAATCTACAATTAAATAAAACAACACCAAATTATATATATATATATACTTATTTAATGTAAATCATTTATCGAGAATATAGCAGAACTTCTAAATTTTGGATAACTATGGTCCATCAGTGGGTCAATCTTTCCATTCTATATTCAAATGTTTCTGATTCACTTGACTCGTTATTAGAAGAGTTTGAAGTTTTGCTGTCACTTGCATGATCAATTATAAATTTGTCCAGTTCTATGTCCAAAAGCCTGTCAGATTCAAAATATTGGTCTACGATTTTTTCAACATGCTGACACACATTATCGAATTAAATGCCGCTTCAGATTGAAGATATTTCACCTGTGGCTTGATTTAAATTTTTTTCCACAATACGTCTTTTTTTTTCAATGGGGTTTAAATCCTAAAACAAACTAAATCATTAACCAACAACAAAGTAAAAATATGTATCGTATAAAAATACCCCACATAAAGACATAATACCATGTACTGGTCACCCCAAAAATTACCTGTCAAGTAATAAAAAAGTTTTGAAAATGGTACAATCGGCCCTTTATTTTGCCGTTCTGCTTCATAAGCACGTTTTACTTTCAATATAACATCTCTGCCAGCACTTTTTATAACCTAAGGCATGATGATTACCAATAAAATCGAATAATAAACGCCACTGCTGCACACTAATTCCGGAAAACAATATGACGGAAAGAAATTTAGTTCCAATTTTTGCCGCGCGCAGACTTATCTGGCGCGCACTCTAGTTCAATCGTCAATCACAGATTACCTCCAGATACCGTTTACAGGACCGCCGGATACTACAACAATTCTATTAAATATCATAGAATTTAAAATTTCCATGTTTAGTTCCTATAAAAATGTCTTACTGTTCTGTGAAATGGTGTGGAAAAAATTACATTCCACCGGTAAGTCAAATTCGTTTTTATTTTACTCATTTCACTGAATTCATTTTATTTTCTCAGAGATCAACTTATACTGCCGGCCTAGCATGACAACAACGACAAAATGTTGTCGACCGTAACGCAGTGAGCGAAGCTCCCGTGGACTCCTTTTTTTTCCTTAAGTTTTCTGTAAAGGGTGTCTCTTTCATTGACATAGTGTGTATTTTTGATTGAAGGTATCTTTAAACTGTATAGTACATTTTTTTATTGTTGGCAACAGTTAGAAGATTTATTTGAGTTTGCAGATAATTATCTTTAATTATATTACAATTATTACACCAATTCTATTATTTTATGTTAAAGTTACTATTTGACATGTCACAGTGATGTATTTTAAATTTGAATCGTTATTTGGCTGAGTTCTGCTTGTGATAAAGGAACAAATATAATTCGTTTTAGGTGAATTGAGTGTTAGCAGCTTGCTATTGAGATAAATTATACGCTTGCTTTTATTTATATTCTTAACAAATACGTTAATAATGAAGTATTTGAATCCTCAGCTGCCAGGAATCTTAAAGTAACTAATAAACGTTTCGTAGGTGTGATTGCTTTTCTATGATTAGTATCTGTTTTCTTTATTTTTGGTTCAACAAGATTTAGCAGTCTTTCAAAATCAGAGTCACTCATACAAAGAAAGTTTCTGATTTGTCCATCTTCAATTTGACTCCGTGTATATTGTTGATCGAAGCCGTGTAAGCATAATGGTGGAAACATACTATTAAAACGCTACGCCATGTGACGTGTCGACACCTGATGCGAATATACAACACACCACACGACGTTACAACGTTTTGCCAGTGTCAAAGCTTTGTGAAAGGCGAAATAAGTATTGACGTAACTATAGATTAACTATTAAAATATGAGCTGGATATAGATTTTGAGGAATATTTGTTGCAGATTTGCGGTTGTCCATAAAGTACGTCACACTTATTTCATGATTTTTGACCCCTCCGCCGTCCTTGTCACAGTTGGTCACATTTGTGAGACCTCTCCCTCCCTAGAGTGACGTCACATATTTTGCAATTTTATATGTATTCAAAAATAACATAATAAATAATAGATTTTGTTGTAATTATTATTATTACACTAAATGTATATCGTTTATCTTGGTAGCAATTAAAGTAATATAATTTAGTACATTATTGTTAAATATTCTGTAAGGGTTTCATGCCCACTAGTTTTTTTTAAATATTTTTGTTATTAAAACGACTTAAATGATATATATCTCTTTTGAAATATGTACTCCAGCTCATAAGGATGCTATTGGTATCAAATACATTTTCATCATTTTGTGGGTTGACACTGTATTGCTTAACAGCGTCCATTTGTAACATACTGATCATAGCTCTAATAATTAGTCTGTGGTACTGTAAACTGTTGTCACTTGTCACCTTGTCAGTTAACAACACTGACATTGAAAATATTATGATTTAATTGTTCATGGATTGAAAAAAAGGCGGGAAAGTCATCAATAAGTAAAGGCGCGCTCTTTTTAAAATTAATTTTTAAAAATATTTTCTCTACTTTTGTTCTATTTCAAATACGTTACTAAGGTTCTACTAATAAAGGTTTAGTCCAAAATAAATAAAATGACCAAAAAGAGACGGTGGAAAGAAAATCCACCAGACCCACGGATCGGGTACTCTTCGGACTCAGACTCTGGAGAATTGGATAATGCGGACAAGTACTTAACTTATAAAGTTAAAGGATATGTCCGCAAGTATCCCGAAGATATTCCGCAAAAGGACTTGGTTGTGTTCTTAGCACATAAGGAGGAAGGCAAAGTATTCAACGACAGGGATCGTATGGCCTTGTCTAAGGGCATTCGGGAACATGGTGTGTCTGGAGTTATGCATTTGCGCTCCATCAACAAATATAAAGTCGGTATAACTTTTGATTTACCAAATAATGCTAATATGTTTATTCAAAATAAGAAATTATTAGATCATCTTACATTAATAGCCACAATACCAGCTGGAGGTACCGAAGTTACTGGAGTTCTCACTTCAGTGCCAAGCGATATGTCTAATAAGGAAATTTTTGGTCTGATAGGCAGCTCGAAAAATGTGGTACAAGTAAGGCGTTTCATGCGCAGAGTCAGGGGTGAAAACGGAGCAATAACCTATGCTCCTACACAAACAGTTGCAGTTACCTTTGCCTCCCCCATCCTTCCAGAATATGTTTATTTAGATTCTTGGCGTCACGAGGTTAAAAAGTATATCCCTCCAGTTAAGCAATGCCTCAAATGTATGAAATATGGACACATAGCTAAATTTTGTCGCAACTCTGAGGTTTGCTCAATATGCACATTAAACCATAACTTTAAGAACTGCCTAACCGATTCACAAAATGCAAAATGTGTCAATTGTAACGGTAACCATATCGCCATCTCCATTCAGTGTCCTTTGAAAAAACAAAAAATTGAAGAAAACAAAATTAAAACAAAGAGTGTAAACTATTCTGAATTATTTAATCCAAATGCTTTTCCAGCTCTTTCTGCTCGAACCTTAGAAGTACAAATAAACAATTTAATGAAATCTAACACATTTATCAACACTTTAGTCGAAACAATTATTAAAATAGTCAGTAATAAAGATATACCAGTAAATACAACATCAATTAAAGAAGTATTAAAATCTACCTTAAGTAACAAGTTCCCATCTGCCTCATAATGGATTTGTCATATTTAAATATCATTCAGTGGAATGCTCAAAGCCTCAACAGTAATAAACATATATTTAGTAATTTCCTTTATACACATAATATTGATATAGCTATAATTAGTGAAACATGGCTTAGGCCTGAACAAACTTTTAAAATAAGTAATTACAACATAGAAAGGAATGATTGCGGTAACATACATAATGGAGTCGCAATTATAATTCATAAAAACATAAATTACACAAAAATTGACACATATTTTGATAATTCTTTACAAAATATATGCATTAAAATAGCAGTTAACAACAAATACTTATATATAGTAAGTTTTTATAGTCCTTTAAACTCAGTTCCTGTCTTCAATAAAGATAAATTTGAGCAATTATTGAGGTCTATTCCTCAACCTTTCATATTTGCTGGTGATTTTAATGCACATCATACTTCTTGGGGATGCAACTATGATTCTCCACGAGGACGTAAACTTTTAGATGTCTTCGATGAAAACAATTTAGTTTTGCTCAATAGTGGTCAAGCAACAACTGTAGGTTCTACAACATGGCGTCCCAATGCTCTTGACCTGACATTGGTCTCTTCATCTCTTCCATGTAATTGTGAATGGAGTGTTAACGATAGTCCTCTTGGTAGTAGTTATCATATTCCTGTTTTAATAAAAGTAGTAATTAGTGAAAATCAAAACAATAATTTGAATGGGGGAAATTGTTCTAATGCTATGCATTTGCCTCTCTATCCCAACTATAAGTTAGTGAATTGGCAGAATTATAGCAACCAGGTTGATGATTTGTTAGTTGATCTAAAAATAGATAGATTAAATCCTCTTGATTCATATTTACATTTTTGTACAATTTTACGCAAAGCTGCTTCTAATTCTATTGCAAATAGTTCAAACCGCAAACCTACCAGTAATACCATTGATTGTTCTCTTTTTAAGAATAAAGGTAAAAAGTCCCCTCTCCCTTGGTGGAATCAAAAGTGTACTGAAGCTGTATTAAATTTCAAAACTGCATATTTAAATTTTAAAAATGATCCAAAAGAAGAAAACTATATACATTTTAAAAGACTTAGAGCTGTAAAAAAGCTTGTCATAAAATCAGAAAGACAAAAAAGTTGGTTTTCTCTATGTGAAACTTTTAATAGGAATACACCAATATCTATCATATGGAAATTCATGCGTAAATACAACAAAACATATATTTCCAATAATTGTGACAATGATACATGGATATTAGATTTTTTGCAGAAGTACACACCAGACTATGTATCAAACACTATGTCAAATCACAATAATAACAACATTAATTCCAGTAATAGGTTTCTTGTCAGTCCTTTCACAATTAATGAATTAATATCAGCCATAACCTCAAGAAGAGATACTGCTTATGGTCTTGATGGAATACCCTATATTCTACTTAAAAAAATTAGCATTGCCAGTTTAGAATCATTTCTAAATATACTGAATTTAATGTGGGATAAAAACATTATACCAGAAGAATGGAAAAAGGATTGTCTTATACCAATTTTAAAACCAGACAAGCCTAAGTTTTGTCCCGATTCTTATCGGCCCATAGCACTTACTTCCTGTGTTGGTAAATTATTTGAACAATTGTTAAAACAACGATTAGAGTTTTACGTAGAAAATAACAACATATTACCTTCCAATCAATTTGGTTTTCGTAGAAAATTTTCTGCCAGGGAAAGTATTTGTCAACTACAGCTTGATGTTCGTAACTCTTTGTCGGATCGTAAAAATCTGGTAGCTGTATTTTTTGATGTAGCAGGTGCATTTAACAGTGTTAATATAGATATTCTTTGTCATGAATTATTATTGTTGGGAATTCCTGTACAATTTACAAATTGGGTAAAAAAATTCTTAACCAATAGGGAAGTATTTGTTAAATTAAATAGACATCTTTATGGTCCTAGACTTTCATTCAAAGGAGTATGTCAAGGAGGGATATTATCCCCACTTTTATTTATATTGTACATTCATAGATTAAATATAATCCTAGGATCTCAAGTTAAAAATCTTCAGTTTGCAGATGATTTAGTTATATACACATCAGGGAAAAATCAGTCGGAAGTAGTTCAAATTATTAACAATGCTTTAACAAATCTGTACAAATATTTTACTTACCTTGATCTTAATGTGAATCCATCTAAGTCTAAAGTCATTGTATTTGGCAAACAATCGCGTGACATGCCTATCATACTATACAATTATTATTCTTTGCCGGTCTCGCTTGAAGTAAAATTTTTGGGAGTTATTTTTACTCATAAGTTAACTTGGAATAGTTACGCTAAGCACATAATAACTAAAGCAAATAAAGCCTATAACATCTTAAAATCTCTTTCAGGTTCATACTGGGGCGCTGATCCTAAAATTCTGTTGTTGTTGTACAAATCATTAGTTCGTAGTCATTTTGAGTATGGTTTTTATTGTTTCGCTGCAGATACTAGTGTTGTAAATAGTTTAGATCTTTTGCAAAACAAATGTTTACGTCTAATAACAGGAGCTTTCAGAAGTACTCCTATTAACGCATTGCAGATTGAATGTAATATCCCACCGTTAGCCATTCGATTCACCTATTTAAAAGAAAAATTCTTACTTAAACTTTATAGTGTATGTGGTAATCCATTTTTGATCAATTTGTTACACTCTGCATCTCATTCAAATGTTAAATCATTTTATATGCTGCAAGGTCTTCAAAATTTCACTGATTTTATAGAAAATACAAACATTCATCAATCTAAGCATGTCTTGCCATGTTACGAGGGTTCTTATAGTGGTAAATTTCCAGCAATTAATATAGTTATAAAGAATAAAGAAGATTTATTTTCAAAAGAAGAAGTAAATGCAATGCTATCAGAATGGTCAGATCATAAATTTATTTATACTGATGGATCCAAAAACAGTGAATCCGTGTCTTTTGCTATTTATGAGCCTTCCTCAAAAGTAGGCATAGGTCAGAAAATCAATAAAGATGCAAGTATATTCACAGCGGAAGCTGTCGCTATCTTAAGTGCTTTGAAACATATCGAGAATTGCTATAGAGAGCACACAAAATGGGTTGTTGTAAGTGATAGTATGAGTGTTCTACAAAATTTAGCAAATAATCATCTAAATGCTCATACTAATTATGTTATATTCTTAATAAAACAGTTATGGGTTGATCTAACTCATTTAAATGTAGTAATTAATTTTGTGTGGGTGCCTTCGCACATTGGTGTTCAAGGTAACGAACATGTTGATTACTTGGCTAAACAAATTGTAAAGTCAGGAGATTCTCCTATTAATATTAGTATTCGTATTCCTTGTACAGATGCAATTAGTTTAATCAAACAGCGGATGTGCCAAGCATGGGGAAAACATTCATATTATTGCACAAACATTCAAAACAAAGGAACTTGGTTCGCCGGTCTCGATGTTCAAATAAATTCTACACCTTGGTTTTGCAAGCACAAAATATTCACAAACAAGAAATTTTATACAACTATTTCTCGCATGCGTTTTGGTCATTGTCGTTTAAATTACCATCTTCATCGTATTAAAATGGTTGATTCTCCATATTGTGTCTATTGTCAATCATCAAAAGTACAATCACTACATCATATCTTCTTTGAGTGTTCGTCTTTCAACATTCAGCGCCTTGTGTTGTCTGATGGGCTTTTAAAAATTTACAATAAAGTTGAAAGTATCCCGCATTGTATTCAGGAGTTACTTAAAAATGCCTCAACTTTTATATTTTTGTACAGATTTGTTATTGAAACTGTTAACGATATTTAAAATTATATTTATGTACTCTTTGTCACAGTAGTAAAATAATAGGTTAATAAGTTAATTATAATATTAAAGCTGTAAATATATTTTTTCTTGTAAATAAGTTTTTTCAGAACTTTTAAATTAGATTCTTTGTCACCACTCTTCGGAGTCCTGACGAGCAAGATAACGGGATTTGTAAATGGAAATGTGCCTTTTCTACTCTTTGTTGGGTAGTAATAAATAAAGAATTGTACGTACGATACGTTTGTTAAATCGGATTGAACAAAATGAATTTTACTGAGATTTTAAAATTAAATGACATACGTCAGACTTATGGCCGCGTGGAAATAAAGATATGATAATAACTACTTATATTACGAAAAATACTGGACTGGAAGATTCCGTCTTTGACGGGGGTCGTCATTAATTAAAAGAAGAAGTACTATATTACGATACATATAAAGGATAAGAAACGTAAGACATAAATAAGGAGAGATAAAAGAGAAAAAATAACATAAGACAAGGCGGTATGGTCGAAAGACTTTAGCCTGCCCTATGGGCAAAAGAAAAAAAAAAAAAAAAAAAAAATTAATTGTTCATGGTTGTCTGAAGATTATTCGAAAAATAATACTACAATTATTATTTTATCATTCGTGTCGTCAATAGTGTTTACGTTATTGTTTCAAGTTAAGTAAAATGTGTACCTACAATAATGAAATAATTTCCTAAGGATAATATGTATTTTATATTTATAATCGGATATATTTCAATTGTAATTAATTAATGCAGTTAAATTAGAAGAAAGTTACAATCGGTATGGACATTTATCTGCAGGGTGAACAAACTTATAAACTTGTAGCATTTTAAATAACAAACATGTGCACGGAACAAATGAGATCATTTTTTAGTCAGTGGCGGTTATGGATACGACCATTTTTTGTTGCAACATATATTTTATTAGTAATTGTATTAGTGCCAACACTTATTGTACATGCGTTAGAAAATGGATTTACGAAGTCTGATCAAGGGACATTGGTTGCTGGAGGGTTTGTTCTTTTAGCAATGCCAATATCTATATGGCAGATTACACAACATATAGTCCACTATACTAAACCATCCTTACAAAAACACATTATTAGGTAAGTTTACTAGAATATGATTTTTTAATGAATGAGATAGGATTTTGTTACATTTTCCTTATATGACTTGCAGAATACTATGGATGGTTCCAATTTATGCTTTAAATGCATGGCTTGGATTAGAATTTCCTGAACAGTCAATTTACATGGACTCATTGCGAGAGTGTTATGAAGCATATGTAATTTATAACTTTATGAAATATCTCCTAAATTATCTTAATGATGGCAATGATTTAGAAGCTTCATTGGAGTTGAAACCCCAAGTGTATCACATATTCCCTCTATGTTGCTTAGCTCCATGGGAAATGGGGAGGTAAGTGTACTTTTAAAACTGTTGTACATAAACTTTATTATAGGAACGTAGTTGTTAATTCAATGGCAATGGCTAAATTCAAGTTTTAATATAATAAAATAAAAAAATTTACACACATACACACATTCTGTAAAACTAAACATAACTATTTCAACACAAGAGGATTAAAATTCATAAATTAACATATCATTTTAATGAGATCTAATGAATTATTAATCACCCATAAAGCCTTCCAAACAAGTGCCCAAACTGGTTTAATTATTTGAAATACACCATCAGTTGCCTTAAAGATTATTATCAAATGTTGGTAAATGATACCAATGTTTTACCATCTTGTTCTATATCCATTCCAATATGCAGTTAAAAAAATTTATTAAAATTATCAAACATTTTTAGTTTTCTATTTTATTGTATCTATTTCATAATTCATGCAAGTTGAAAACTATACTCCATAAGTTGTTGAATTCAATCAATTCAATATCTTATATATAAAATTCTCGTGTCACAATGTTAGTCTGCATACTCCTCCGAAACGGCTTGACCGATTCCTCTGAAATTTGGTAAGCATATTGGGTAGGTCTGAGAATCGGCTAACATCTATTTTTCATCCCCCTTAATGTTAAGGGTAATCAACCCCTAAATTTATTTTTTTAATTTTTGGACGAAATTTTTTGTTTTTATTTTTTTATAATGTGGCATTAAAAAATACATACAACCCTAAATTTTTACTTTTCTATCACCAACCCCTGCTTTTTAGAAATTATTTACATGGCAAAACAACGATTGCCGGGTCAGCTAGTCTATATATAATATATATACAATAAAACCGAGTCAGGGGTATGTAAGAAGGGAAATAGAACAAACCCAGATTTTTTTTTAATTTTTTGTTTCTCTGTTTGTACGGGCTAATCTCGGAAAATTCAAATATATTAAGCAAAGCCTGGGGCAAAATATAGGCTTTGTTTCATTGAAATTGGTTGTCGGAAAGAAAAGTTATCATCATTTAAAGGCAACAAATTACAATGCAAACTGACTCACGTGGACCTTTTTCCAATAATCGATATGAATATATAATAGTATGTGAAAAAGAGGATATAATATATAAGTATATGTATAATATGAAGAAACCTTGCTCAAAAGCTCATCTTAAGATGAAGCCCATGCGAACGAAGTCGCTGGCATTGGCTAGTACATACATAATATACATAATAAAAATATAATACAAAAATATAAATTGAATATTTTTTTTCCTTTTCAGTGAATTTATACATAACTGTAAACATGGAATCTTGCAGTATACACTTGTGAGGCCTCTCACAACTGTTATATCAATGATCTGTGAGCTCTGTGGGGTTTATGGGGAGAGTGACTTCAGTGCAAACGTTGCCTTCCCCTATATGATAGCTATCAACAACTTATCGCAATTTGTAGCTATGTACTGCTTAGTACTCTTCTACCGAGCTAATAGAACTGAGCTAAAACCAATGAAACCAATTGGGAAATTCTTGTGTATCAAAGCTGTTGTATTCTTTTCATTCTTGTAAGTTATCTGTATTTTATTGCATTTATAACAAGACCTTAATTTTTGGGTCTGTATTAGAAATATTTACCCCTTAGGTATATATGGATCCTGGATCCTTATTTGAGATATATAAAAATAAATGTGCAAAGAATTCTTTTGTTACTTATATTGAATAGGGGCTAACAGGTAGGTGGTCCACCTGATGGAAAGTGATCACTGCCTCCCATTGACATCCGCAAAAGCAGAAGGCTTGCAGTCTGGCCTTTAACCCTTTCAAAATGGCAGAGGCTTCAAGCTTCAGTGCATCGCCTATATGGGAATGTGCAACAAAATTACAACAAAAATCAACTTGATTGTATTTTAACCTATCACTTGGAATGTTTGCCTATCACCATGGTGACTGGTGAATACAATTAATGTTTCCTTTTATCAATGTTTGTTGCTGGACATATACATCCCATCTGGGATGAAAGGGTAAAGGAAAGAATGGGCTAGTTTCTTGAAGGTTCCTAAGTAAAACTACTGGTTTAAGTACTTTGTAAAGTTCGGAAAGTGGTTCCAGTTGCAGCCTTAAAGACATTAAGACAATATGCAAAACACTATGCATCGTCACAGAAATTTAACTGCTCCATTCTTGATACTAGTGAAAATAGGACTCTGTATCACAATATTTTTATTTTTCAGCCAAGGTGTTATTATCAATATTTTGGTATACTGTGGAGTGATATCAACAATATTTGATATATCTGATAAGGACAAGATAAAGATCATGTCTTCCAAATTACAGGTGAGTGCACTAATTATACTATATCATCTTGCACTCATATATATTATCTTATGTCTTACAACAAACTCACACATAGCGGGACCTATACTATTAATCTTATTAAAAAAAAAAAAAAAAAATTATTGTATGGGGCCAGATTCATGAAAGTATGTGATCCTTCATCGATGACTGACTGGGGTTGCTACTTACTCTAAATAATGAATAAATTCACAGTACAAATGCCCTTTGAGCTATAGATAATGACAGCCCTGAATATCCTTCCAGGACTTCCTAATTTGCATAGAGATGTTCATAGCAGCGATCGCTCACCACTATAGCTTCTCGTACAAGCCGTACGTGTCGCCGCTCGACCCCTCACCGTCTTGCCTCGGCTCATTCCTAGCAATGTGGGACGTCTCTGATGTGAAGCGAGATATATCAGAGCACCTTGGAGTTGTAGGTGAGTCGATGTCATTATTTAAAAAATTATATGATTTGTTTGTTTGTTACGATTTAACTCAAAAACTACTCTACCGGTTTTAAAAATTATTTCACCGATAGAAAGCTTAGTAATGAGAGTTACTAGTGAAATATAATTGCTATAAAGTTCAGTTGATAAATATCTCATTTTCCCTTTGATCGAACTAACGTATATAAATTTGTAGCTAATAATTATTAAAATAAGCGTCATTGAATGAATTGAATTACAAAAATTGTTGATATATTAAACCTAAACCAGTTTTAATATATCAACAATTTTTGTAGTCATCGCCAATGTTAAAGAAGACAATTGTGCAGCCGTTATGGTGTAATTAACTCGACTTAGTTTTATTTATACAGACAGAATTACATATGCTTAAGGAAAAAAAAATAAGATTTGATCCTGTCGTAGAACCTATCTCTCACTTCCATAAAGTTTTTCAACTTGGAGACAGGAGTGGTCCATTGACATAATTGAAATGTATATGATAGATTGTGTAGTATACATTTTTATTTTATTGTTAATTGTATTTCAATTGTGTAATGTTAAGTTGTATTGTATTTTTGTGTAGTATAAGAAATTATTAATTTAATGTAATGTAAAAAAACGATGATTTTACTTTTTCAGGGAGCTCTTTCAGTAGACGATTACGTGGTAAATCGATGTACCACATGACGCGAGGATGCGATGAGAGTTCTAGACTTGTTACCGAACAAGCTCCATCGAGCTCAGCTCCAGATCTGACCGTTGAAGCGATTGAACCACCTCCAGTGGACATTCGACCTACTGTCTATGGGTCAATAGATAACACTATGGCCACCAGTTCAATGACCTCAGAAACTGACCCCTTACTCAACCTGTCAGATGATAAAACTGACCCGAAAGTGTAAAATTAATGATTTATATATATATATATCATGACATAGATAGATCTATAGGTCTATTACCAAAAGCGAACGGAACAAAACGAAAGAACAAATAACTACGTATTTTAACTTACTAAGAAACAACTTTCACTTCTATTTACGATTATACGTCTTACGATCATAGTAATGTTAAACGAAAGACAATATCTAATTGCGAACGACGGATCGATCATCAGATTCGTAATAGGAAATTGTACGATCCGTCAGTCGAAACTTCGTATTTTGGTTTGGTAATAGGCCTCCTGGTTATAATATTGATATAACTGATCTAAAGGAAGGATAAATATATGAAATGCATGAATTAAGCAGAACGATCACCAAATAATTAATTTACTTGACGTGTTTTTATGCATGAAATGCTTAATCAAATTATAGGTAATATTTAGTAACTATTATTTATGATTTAAACTATAACGGTCTTATTCATAAACATAGTGAAAGCTAATCGGTTAAGGTATGTTTGTCTCACTCTATCGAATACTAAATGACATGAGGAAGATAGAAACAAAACAGAGTTTGACTATTAAAGCTTTTACTATGTTTATAAGGGTAATAATATTGCATTCCACATTGCTAGAACAACGTATTATATTCTATCTTTCGTTTATTGTACTTAACCAAAGTATTTTGTGTGGTATGTTTATATTATAACAAGTGCAATTTTAACTATATCTAATATAATTATACTATTTCTATGTGATACAGGGTGTCCAGTTAATTTCTTATTCAAATATTATGAATACGAAATAAATTTTCGTCATTAAATTGCGTACCGAAAAAGTTTGAAAGAAAAGCAAGCTTTTATTGCAGCAAATCTCGTGCTAAACTCTGTTTCTAATAAGAGATATAATCTCTGTTCATTGTCAACTGGCATCAGGTAAATCGGACCTTATCGATGGTTAATCGAAATCTCCGAAGCAAAATGTAGCTTTCTGGATGTTAAATATTCAAAATTCATGAAGATTACTAAAATATTACTCTCTTTATTGAACACATAGATTGAAAACTTCATTTGATTGGCGTATCAGTCTACCACGATCTCTAAGGCCCGTAATTCAAGACGTTACTCAAAATATTTTCTAGAGAACTGTCAAAATCTATTGAGATCTGTCAAAATGTTGGATTAATAGAAAAAAATGGTTTGACAAGTTTCAAACCCGAGTCTCGTCTTGGAATTCAGGCTAAAGATTCAGTCAGTTTTTTGCAGTCTTACTTTACGAGGGAACAGGACAGCGCGATTTTGTATAACTCTGTCTCGTTCTATCCATGACTAGATGGTGGTACAAAAAGCCCCAGGAGTATTGTCTGTATAGCTAGCATATAAAGTTATATAACTGTAAAAAAATGTATTTTATTACTATGTATGTATTCACTATTAATAGTTCTCATCAATCACAAACCATTAAAACGTCGAAAATTTAAAAGAATATGTTATCAATCATCACAATCTTTTATCACCTTTAGCTTACTTTAGTATTACTCATTTACCATAAAGTGAAAATATAATAATGAATTAGTTAAAATAAAGCATAATATTACCACTTTATGGTAAATAATATGGAATGTGATATTTTATTGTTCGAAGTAACTTGTATTGTTGTATGATTTATGAAATAAAAGATTTTTCTAAATATTGGAATTTTATTAATTTACTTAATTTACAATTTGATAAAATAAAATTATCACAATATTTTGGTAAAATATATTGCAGCTTTGTTTACAACTAATTTATCTTAAAATATTCCTAATATATTAAATAGTTGAGTAAGTATTGAGGCATGTAATGTATAGAGTATGGGTGTACACCCCTCCTAATACATAACTACAATAAAAAATAATGGCTGCTATTATCACTAAAGAAGTTAGGCTCAGGTTACATGTTAAATAAAATTTTACTAGTATTGACTAAAAGAATATTACAATAAGTACACTTAGCTATGTTTTGATAGCAGATATGCATTTTTAACTTAATTTACGTATTTAAATACTGATTAGAATTATTTTATTTACTGTATTATACAAAATCTCACATTTCAACGTGGCTAGCGTATTGCTTCTAAATATATTCTGTGGCAGGGTAGTGTTACTGTTTATTTGAAAAAATCTAATGGATATATTTCACTCATCACTAAATAGATCTAGCGTGGACTATCTTAGAACTACCATTAAAATTTCTACTATTCTGGAAATTTTCTAGAGCGGACACACCTGCTTTTAGACTATTCATCTCAATATTGTTCCATAACGTTCCCATTACAATATAATATAAGCAGACACCGGTCATTAATATTTTGACTACGTCAACAAGAACATTGTTGGGCCAAAACCCTACTGAGCTCAATAAAAACATAAAAATCAGCCCTCCAGTTATTAAAAATAACTTCCTTGATGTAGCCACGGTCACCATTGCTTCTCTTAATACCTTAATAGCTTCTATTACCGTGTCGTCGTACTTTTTGTAAGAAATTTTGGGTTGTTCCTTATTTTTAACATTTGTTGTTTTTACTTTCAATTCGAGTGATATAGCATTGTGGTCAGAATATGAAAATTCTTGTCCAGGAACTCTCTCTTCAAGAGGATTCCATAGCTTTATGATTTCAGCCTAAAAATAATTATTGCTATTAGGACAAAATAGTACTTAAAGGGTATAGCAGGTTAAGTAAAGAGAATGTGCCCCCAGACAAAAATATAATGAATATTATATTGTTAGGTACGTTACTCATTCACATTACTATTTATGTAGTTTTTACATTGACATAGTATTAAATAGACTTCAGGTCGCATACAAATTTCACGAAAAAAGTGTACCGATTATTTAAGCCTCGTTCCTTGTCAAATTTTGAAAAAATGACACTGCTCAATGGGAACAAAGAAAAGAGTGAAGTTGAAATATGATTTTATTAGTTACCAAAATATATATATATACATATCTATGTATTATACATACACACTTGACTAACTTCGAAGACTTTGGTATTATTAGTATAGTTTATGAAACACCAATGTGTAAATTATCATGTATCTAGTAGGGTACAAAAACTATAATATATTTGATAAACAATAATATAATGTTTTATATAAATAGTAATTCGTATGTTAAATAATAATATCCGCAAAATGTTCCGAATATATACAGATTGGAATATTTTCTTTTCCGTTTTAGCGTGAAACCGTAACAAACAAAAAAAATCACTTTCGCATTTTTAATATTACTACGGATGCTTATCCTTAGATAGTAAGAATTATTTTAGTACTAATCTACTCCATGCATCCACTATTCTGTTACACAATAGTTAGCGCATGTGTTGGCCAACCTTGGCCAAACATTTGTAGCGTTCATTTAAAACAGATAATTTTGTTCAAATTTTCAATTATTTGTTAGTTTGAAAGCTTAAAATATATCTTATTTTATATGTACTAACCAAAAATAAGACTCCGTCCGTAAAATTGTTTTTTCGGGAATTATTTTCGCAATTTTTGAGGACAAACTGTGTCATTGTGAAACGTCTTAATATTGGCCGTGCTTGAAGAGAACTAAACAAAATACTCTCACATTTCAAGTGAGCCGATATTTACCGGCACGGATTTTTTGCGTCGACCCGATATCTAGTATATTGTTGATCGAAGAGTTTTTAACTGATTATCTCTTATTGTCATTGAGTAACCTTGAAAAATGTCCTTATACCAGTGAGTTTTTTAAACTTTTCTATCTCTAAAACTAATAAAGCTAGGAATGTGATTCAAAAACCAAACTGTAGAGAAAATTATAACAAATTTTATGATAATTTATTTTAATTAATTTGCTTATAATAAATATATTTTTTAATAGAATTTTTTTTTTCTTGGCCATTATTAGTCAGTTCTAACAGAGTGACCACTTTCAAAAAATTCTGAAAAATAGTACTTATTATGTAGTTTTAACTGTTATAAGTTTCATCGAAATCGGATGCCTGCAACATGTTAAAAAAAAGTTTTTTGTTGCTCACGTACATGACAAACCTTTGATGATAGGATTTTGATTCGAATAGTAATACAATAAAACTTATTTTAATTTTTTATTTTATTTCAGTCATCATCATATTTATAACAATAGATACATTGTTTTTGTCGAAAATTTTAGTTAAAATCTCTGCTGGATTCAAGATACGAGAGAGGTATCTAGCATACGACAGATAATAAATTATGGACGCTATATGCAAACAGATAATCAGTTAAAAACTACATAAATAGTAATGTGAATGAGTAACGTACCTAACAATATAATATTCATTATATTTTTGTCTGGGGGCACATTCTCTTTACTTAACCTGCTATACCCTTTAAATAAAATAAATTGAAAGGGCTATTTCATTAACTGTTTCAGGACTTCTTAAGTTTTGAATGGCACTACAACTTCAACCTTCAATTACCCAATTTTCCCGTCATATTGATTTCAAAGCAATATTTTTCAAATAAGAGCAGCAAGATAGACTATCTGTTATCTACACTACATTATCTAGACAATAGTATACTTTACTATAACTAAAAATAGATACATACTTCACAATGTGGATCGACGTGGAACAATATGTGATCAATTCTCTTTCCTTCGGGACACAGCTTAGATGTTTTTGGATTGGAATAGCTATTGTTTATGTTATCACAAGTTCCTAAATCCTTGATCAATGCTAGACTATCCCCCATTGTTTCATACACATTGCATGGGTCTAAAAGGTTCGCTATCTGAGTTATTAATCTGTAATGTAAATAAATGCATGAAGAAAATAATTGTATTAATAAACATGTAATAAAATAGAATATTATTTATAGAGTCCTTTTCAAATTAGTCATCTTTAAAGCCCACTTAGACAATGCAAGTTGCATTCAATTAAATTGAAGCAATAAATGACTTGCATGGTCTAAACAACACGTAACATTCTTGATCTACCATACAAGTTTCAATAGTTAGCAGTTGCTTACAATCCTTGAAAATCACTGCTCAACAAAATTAATGTAGCAATAAGCCTTTGCAACCGAGATAAAATGATTGCTAGTTTTGCGATTTGCAAACTATTTCTGAATCTCTCTGAACTGTTTATACTATAACATAATATACACAAAGAATAGCCTACGTTACTCGCTGATAATGTAGCTTTCTATTGGTGAAAGAATTTTTAAAATTGGTGCAGTAGTTTTTGAGTTTATTCATAACATACAAAAATAAAAATCTTTCCTCTTTATAATATTAGTATAGAAGTATAGATATGAGGAAATACCTAAATGACAATTCTCCTGGTGCTGTATTGAGATCACCAGCTAGGATAGATACATCAGCCGGAGATGAGGTAAGATTAACAAATTCAGCAGTGGAATGTGCTTGTAAGACTCGGTGGGCTAAGTAAATGTCGTCTTCATTATATTCAGCGTGTAACTACAATAAAAAATAATACTAATTATAATATTACAATATTTTTTTTAATTATAAAAATCCATTTAAAAATGTCAAATTGAGAGAAGTAATAGAATATCAATATATATATGTATAATCAATATTTTAAATGTCAAGGTATCAAAATATTTTACCTGTTATTAGAAAAGTAAATACCAAAAAAAATTAATATTAATTACTTTTAAATAAAATACTGTATACCGGATTAAAATGCGATTTATTATTTATATTGTTTAAATTATTTATCCCGACGTTTCGGATGCAGTCTCCCGCGACCACGGTTGCTGAAAAGCTGATACTCGCGTTAATAAAAGACAATATTAATTTTAATTACTTACAAAAAAATCCTATAGATCCATCATATACTAAAGTTATAATGTATATAATTATGATAATGTTATTTGCATGCATGATACACACATTAATCATAACAATGGTTTGGTATTAAACTGCAATTAACAATAAATAACTGGGAACATTACAATATGGTATAAATTAGATTAGCCACTATGGGAGCTAGAATAGAATTTTTTGAAAAACTATTTGTTTGTCTGTAGACATCAGAAACACTATCCTTTTACAAAGTATTCTGTGGAAGCCATCAGTTTCCGATTCTAGATAATATAAATACTTTAAACATAATAGCCAAAGAATAGTAAAATTGACAAATATTCTAAATATACTTAAGAATTCTTTACGCTATGACTTACATGTGTGCAATAAATATTTATAAGTCTGTCCAAATATTTTATGCGGCAAAGACCAACTCCTTTCCCTCCAAACCAGTCTCCATGGTGAATCTTATGTATATAGCCATTCAGAGGCCATTGATGAAAGAAGACATCCTGTATAAGCCACTTGGAGAACACACACAGTCCTGAGCCAAGAACTCCACTTGAAAATGTAATGGAGATAAGATAAAATTAAGATAATGTGGATTATAATACAGGATACATTTTATTTCACTAAAAGAAGATTGTTTTGTCATATCATTATCATAGAATCTATTCTAAATACTTATTAATAAAAAATATTATAATACTTACCTATAAAAGTAATGTGAATATGGAAGGACACTGCTCAAATTTTCTTTCAAATATAAATAATCCCTTTCACTCCAAATCTCTTGAAGACACACTACATTGTGATGACTAGTGAGTAAATATTTAGCTATAGCTTCTATTCTTTCTTTACGATTTTTGGATACAAGAGGAATACCCCTAGAAAATAGTGTTAAATTGGAATTATTTAAATCAGAGCTGTTCAAATCAAGGCAAGGTAAATATTTTTATATTGTTGAATTTATTATTTTTTTTTGTTAGTTAGACAAAACAAAACATTTTCGATTTTTTGTAAATTTCCATCTAAGGAAAGATTCGTATTTTTGTATGTTTGTATGTTATGAATAAACTCAAAAACTACTGGAGTGACTTTAAAAATTCTTTCAGCAATAGAAAGCTACAGTATCAGCGAGTAATATAGTTTTTGTGTATAGTACATCTACTTTGCATTCGTGTGAAGCGGGGGCGCGTTGCTAGTTATATATATAATCTATTTACTCGTTTTTATTGGCTCTAGATCCCATCTAGTTTTAACAGCCCTGATTTAAATAATATAATAATTAATTAAATACATCTCAATTTCCACCACTTTTGCCTATACTGTGATTTTATTACTACGTATCTCTCGAAGTTGTAGAAATTACTTTGAGCAATAAGGCTCGGTTTTTATTGGTATCATTGATACCGAACTATATTATATGTCAAAACTATTTTCTATGTATTCACTTACCAGCAGTTTAACGTAAATATATTAATTTTATATTCCATTACTTTTAAGTTACTGAATTAGCACTGTAATCTAAAATGCAATTATAATAATATTGAGATATCGTTTATTTTTTTTGAGGACACAGGTAATTAATTTCAGAACAAATAAGTAGTGAATGTTAGAATATCAGGAATATACAGACATTTTTATGGTAAAACAGGAAATGTCATTGTTAAAACTTAAACTTATTACTTATAATTGTTTCAATTATGTATAAAGATTTAAAAAACACTGCGTGAGTTTTGAACCAGCTGGCAACAGCAGCTGTCAGCTGATCATAATTCATGACACAGACCACTATTGTCATTGTTATAACCACAGAACATAAAAAGAAACTGTTATTGGAACTATAGTCACAGACTAAGTGCTTATAGAAAATCATATTAGTTATCTATGATTCGAACCTTATAGAATATTACATATTCCCAAATATTATTTTAAAAATTCGGTACCTACCTAGTAAAATAAGAAGAATAATACGCTTATTAAGTACCTACTGATAGTTTTTTCCAAGTGGTGACCCTCAACTTAAAAAAAAAGGTATGTGTGTACTTATGTATACGCGTTAGAATACTTCTTTGGCGTCTGAAGAAAATTTAAAAAAAAACAAAACTGCAGTAAATATCGAAGCAAAATGTTAAAAATCAATCAAATTCTATTCTGTAGCCAACTTCATCATGTCGTTTTTTTGGGACATCGTGCGCGCGCAGGTCATCTGTAGCCAACTTCATCATGTTAATTTTGTGTCACAGATGCGTGCGCATCTTAAAATTTCACTCTCATCATTTTTTCATAACGCGCCTAAAGAAGTATAACTTCAAAAATAATCTTCAAGTATTCTTAAGGTTTCCGAGATATTTGCAGAAATCTTTCCAGATGGCGGCTAACGCTCGTGATTTCGGGCGACAATAACTCCGTTTTATACTTAGGGAAACCTCCCGACATAATTCAATTGAAAAATAACGTAGGATTTTATACGGAGCGAATGTCTAATTTTTTTAAAAACTAAAAATATATTTTTAACCACATGAAGTATTTTTCATCAACAAATATAGCTGATATAAGCCACCAGTGGTACAAGCCGCCAGTAAAACTATTCGTATATAAGCCAGCAGTGGTACACACGGTCCTCAGCGTTCTACAATATATAATAAAAAAAATATTATTAAACTAGATAAAACTTGAGTATAAAATATTATTGTAGTTAACGTAATAAATCGAACCACCGAATATATGAGTATCCCATCTTCTACTGTTAGTATTTATTTTATTTAAAACTCTATTGCACAAAAAAGTAGTGTACAAAAGGCGAACTTCATGCCTAAAGGCATTTTCTTCCAGTTAACCTTGGCTGTTTGGAGAGGTGTGTAGGCAGTGCAATAGTAAAATAAAAGAAGAAAATGGAAAAAATTAAAAACTATTTTCTTACATAAAAAAAAAGAACAAATAAAAATTGTGAAAAATGAAAAAAATAGCAGGTTAATAATTTAAGTAGTAGTTTAGTACTCTTCGACCCTCTTCCTGAAGACGTTTATAGATGGTGCAACGGTGCGTAGAGTATGACATTTCTCATTTGGTGTTGGTAACTGGTAACATTGATTAAGAGATTACACATTTGTTTACAAATACTGTTTGTCCTTATCATAAATAAAATACCATATTTTGTTAAACTTTTCATTGATATTATGAATAATAACATTCATGCCTGGTTTGTGGTGAACATACAGTTGCAGTGCAAACACAATAGCAATATTATATTCTATAAAAACAAGTAAATTTACAATTTGACAAGTTCAAAATATTGCTTTGATAATCTAGTTACTGAAATCCATAACTTGAATATAAAAGACCTTTCAAGTCTATTAAATAGAATCCACAATCTGCACAAAGAGAATAAGACTGAAGACATTCAAGTTTTTATTTCGCACTGCATGCAGGAGTTACACATAGGCATTACATAATAAATATGTAAATATAAAATAGGTTTCATATGAATTTATGGATGCTACATTCCTACACTACATAATTGGTTAACACTGGCATTCTCTTCTCTTGGTACATTAAATTCATCTGGCAACACTTGATCTTGTAAAGGACACTGCAATCCAGATAATTTAAGAGCTATATTTGATCTGGGTACATATGCATCTTTCCTCTTTTTCCTTCCTGTTAATAAAGTTTTAGGAGGTTTATATACTGCAGGGCGATTATGCCTCACTATATGTTCATTTAATTTTGCCTGTAAATAATTGAAACAAAAATAAAATGTTTGTTTTCTTTGTCTGAATTCATGTTATATTTTAAAATTGCACACACAATTATGTGAGATATTAAACATATTATTTTGGATATGTGCTTAAAAAACTAAATACAATTTGTATATGAATATTTGATTTACCTTTGTAGATAGTTTGGCATCACATAGATGGCAGTTGAAAGTGAAACCTTCATGCTTAACTAAAATGTGCTGTCTTAAATTGCTATTTCTTGAATAATGCCTAAAATAATAAATAAAAATCATAAAATGGTTTTTGTTTGACAGATAATAAGTAATTTTATTAAGGGACATGATCAAATATTTACCTAAAACACTCTTCATAGGGGCACATAAAAAGTGATACTTCTTTGGAGTCAAGATGCATTTTGACATGGCGAATAATATGCTGTCTTTGCTTAAAAACTTTTCCACATTCATTGCAAATATATTCTGCAATCCAATAGTCAATACATGAAATGGATAAAAGCTAAGAAGATAATGGTGTATATATTTTTATAAGAAAGGTTATTATTAACAATTTGACTGAATACAGAACTTGCTATTTGGCCAAACATCACTAAGGAAAAGAAACTGAATTCAAATGAAAATTTATTTGACTATTTATACAAACACAAAACTCCCAAATTATTCATTCACTAGTTTCCATAAAATCAGTAATTAAAAAAGAAGTAATGAACTCCAGTGTGTGTACCCCGTATAGAAATTAAGTTACAATGAATTTATAAGAATATAATAATTATTTATAAGTAAAAAATTATATATAATAACAAATATTCTACCTTCAGATTGATGGCTTGTTTGCTTATGTTGCACCACATCGACCCACCTTGTGAATTTCTCAAAACAATGCTCACATGTAAATACTTTGTGGTTTCTTATGTGTTTTTTCTGTTCCGTTATTGATGCAAATTGTTTGGGGCACATTGGACAGCTGCAATATTAGTATGTCAATATATTTCTGCCTAAAAGTTATACGTAAATTAAAATCTTAAGGGATATACAAGTAGTTAAAAAACCTAGTAAATGAAATGAATACTTATGTTATTAAACCAATGGTTTTTAAAACCAAGCTTTTATTTGTAAATAAAAGAAGACTAAGCTCAATAGTTTGGGCTATTTGATGCATTGGGTGAAACATCATTGACTATTTTATGCTATTATTTATCGATGGTTTTCACATCACAGGGCGTAAAAACCATTTTGGCTAAAATGACTTTTTAATGCAGTATTGCTCTATCTAATCATATATTTAAAATTGCGCAACAGTGAAAAATAAAGTTTTTACAAGTATAAGGTAAAAAATTATATTATAAAAAATACTGGAGTAATATTTCTTTTTAATCGTTTTTTGCTTATTGCTAAAAGTATGCTAAACCCTTTTTGTGGAAACCATCAATATATTGTTATCAGGTTTGGTGCAAACATAGTTTTGGGTTTGTCTGAATAGCACTTTTGCTTGTGTCCAGTCCAGTCACTAGCAATATTACTTATTGATTTGATATTGACATCTGTGTTGAAAGTGTCAGAATAGTGATTCGTAAAAAGTAAAATTATTGACTATTTTTAATAGTAATACAAACCTAAATCCTTTTATACCAGTATGCCGATACATATGTGTGATAAGCTGATGTTTCTGTTTGTATGTCATATGGCATATTTCACATGAAAATTGTTTAACACAATCTACATGTTGTATTTTATAATGCCTTTTTAAATTTTGACGATTTGCATATTGTTTTAAACATTTCGGACAACTGAAAATAAATTGTCACTAGTTAAATTTATTTTTTAATTTCATGAATTAAAATATTGCTAAGAATATTTGTTTTCATTGTTTAGAAATTGTAAAGTTAGAAACCCTCAATAAAATTACAATTAATGTGAAAGTGTGTTTGTTGGTTTGTCTATCTTTCATGGAAAGAAGGGCTTTGGATAAACTATATTATTAAAGGTGTAGGAGAATGACATAGGTAACTTTAATGCTGGGATAACAACAATATTTCCATGAAATCAAACTTACAGGTATAACCTATAAGCTGAAAGTAAAAATAACATTTTAAGTACCAACATACCTATACAATTCATGAGCATGGTAACTTCTATGTACACTATTTATATGCCTCTCTAAATGATTTTTGCTTGTATATGCCTTTCCACAACCATCTTCCACACAAGTATAGGGTTTCTAGGATTATAATATATGAATGAGTTCTATGGTTATAAAAAATATATATTGATATATAATTTTAAATGTACTGTACACTTCGAACACCTTAGACGTTAAAATAATATTATTCATTTACAGAAAGTACTTACATAGTTCGAATGTGTCAATTGATGTCGGACTAATCGATAAGGTCTATCAAACTCAGCAGTACAGTCTCCATGTGTACATTTGTATTTTTTTTGTTTAGTTTCCTCAGAGTCCATCGTTTGAAAAGGTAAAAATAAAGTCGCACATTAAAGATACATTGTAGCTATGTATAATCAAATACCTCAGAATATTAACATGTGTTTTTGTTGGGTCTGTTCAAATTTTAAATACTTATGGTTGAAAACTTTCAATTTCCACCGTTATTTATATTAATGTATCGTTTTTCAGACTTCAGTTTTTACATAATTTTCAAAATAATTTTATAGACTATGAAATGTCAATTGTCAAATTTATATTACCGCCGTATATAAATTATTATTATTTTATATTTATATTATTTTTATAATTTATATTATTTTTATTTATATTTTTTTAATTCTTACATGAATTTGATAGTTCTTTTTTCGTTTCATAGTATATATTCTGTGGATTTTGCGGTAAATCCCTAGTGACATTGACAGTTGGATAATAATAATTACATTTGTCAGTGTGTGGTTAATATGTAATTGTTGAGAATTATAATATTTCTGAATACATTGTATAAATCCACTGCATATAATTCGACCTAAGATTTAGTTACGTATTTTTGGGCCATTTCATGAGGGAATATTTTTGCTATTTAATGTAATTAAATGGTGTATATTATTTGTATTAATATTGTCAGCTGACTAATATAAACAAAGGAATGTCAAAAGTGTATTCTTAAGACGTATTTTAGTGGTGCAATTATAATAATGGATGTGGACGGTTCTGCTATCCCTGGAGAGATAGATCAAAATCTTCTATTACAATTTAGTTGTATGAATACCACTGATAGAGATGAACTTATAAACCAGATGCAAAGACTTTTAGGACCCAGTCTGAACTATAATACTGCAAGTTTTTTCCTAGATATGAGCAATTGGTAAATAAAATTAATAAGTTTTAAACATTGAGAGAATTATTACCTTAATAGAAGCCTGTTAAATAAGATATTCTTTTTCAGGAATTTACAAGCAGCTATATGTTGTTATTTAGATTATAGTTTACCACCCAAACTTCCTTCCATGTCTCTAAAGGCAGCTCAAACACAGGAATCAGCAGTTGGTCCAGGAACTTGGTATAATATTTAATTTATTTTATCTAATTAATAATTTATTAACTAGATGACTCATATTTTGTCAGTCAACTGTAACACAGTTGAAAATGTATCTTTTCAAAGTAGCACTAGACCTATCTAAAATATATTTGATTTTGATGAATTTGTAAAAAAAGAAAATATAGGTGATAGAGCACAAAATATACTTTGGCAATTTTTTTAGAGTAACTTTGGTTTAATTGGTACCAGTGTCTTCTGGAACCTTGTTTTAAAAACTATCACTAAAATAAATAATATTAATGGTTTTTAAAATTGAGAAATCTAAAGAATTTTTAGACATAAATCTCTGATTTCAGTTTTGAACAAAATTGGAGTATTGCAAATACTGGGACAGAAGGATGGCCTGGGAGTTGTAGGTTGGTACAAGCTGGGGGTGACCCATTAGGTGCAACACCTCAATATGTACCTCCACTGCTCCCAGGGCATACTACTACAATCACCATGAACTTAGTGGCCCCTAGTACTCCTGGGACTTTTAGAGGCTATTTCCATTTAGTTTCTGATAAAGGTGAACAAATAGGGGGTATGTATTAATCTATTAATTGCAATTTTCACTTCTTAACCACCTTTTTATCAATTTGTTCAATTTAAATAAAATACTTTAAAGAATAACACTATTTATGCTGACATTTTGGATGCTTTGCAGCAACTGTGGTCACAGCAGACTGAAAGATGACAGTTGTCCGATTTGAAATTTCACAAAGTTGCCATATTAACGTAATCTATTCCTACGGAGTTGATATTTAATGTAATTTTCTATATTGTAGCATTATTTAATAACAGTGTCCTCTTCTTTTTTATTATGTTTGACTTGGGGGTTTTGGTTTTTTAATTATTGGATCCCAGGTGTTGGAAAGTCTCAAACCATCTTCTCTGTTAAAGTTAGGGTGTTTTTTAACTTCAATAGCCTTGCATACTAATGTGGGAAAGAATCTACTTTTAATCAGTTATAAAGTATTTTATTTAAATGTGTGATACTCACATTAATAAAAGACAGTATTAATTTCTTCCATGTATATTAATTACTACAGAACTTTGAATGGATCTTCTTTCAGATCCACTATGGGCAGAAATTAAGGTAGAATCTGAGGAAACAATGGCACTAGCTGAACAATTGGCTGCATTGCCTATACCCAGTAGTAGATTAGAAGACCAATCACAGGTAAAAAAATAAATCATTAAATACATGCTGTTGCTTCATACAATGTATATACAATACAATGTAAAGGTGAACAGAGATTGAATGGTGATAGCAGTAGTCCAATTGTAAATTAATATAAATAAGCCCAAATTAAAATAAGTTTAACATAAAAAAATTGTTTAGATCAGAACAGAAAGTTGGTTGGTTTCTAAACATAGTTCAACACATCTCAACAAAGAGTCATCTATGAGTGTAGATGACTCTTTGTTAAGTTGTGCTATAATTTTTATTCAAAACTTGCATTTTCGTTAAGCATCTACACCGAAGTAAATTGTTTATATCAAAACAAACTATTTAATTAAAACATTTTTTTCATTAATTAGAAAGTTTATGTTAGGGTATTGAAAGAACTTTATTTTTATTTTACAGATACCACCACCTGATGATCAAATGTGTTGATATTTGCCAACATTCATTTCATTTTCACAAGTTCATCACAAAGTCAATATATCTAACAAATGATATGTATTAAGTTATACATATTCTTTTTTATAAATGTTTACATCTATACATTTTCAAAAGCTTACTTTATTTTAACTTCTATCACAAAAGGTAAAATGCAATAAGTATGTACAAAACAGTAATAAGATAGTTGTCTAGATTATAAGATAACAAAGTATAAAATTGTTAAAAAAAAGCAATTTCATATTTTTTTAAAATATTGACATCACTTAATTTTAGTATTTGCGATTAAATTAGTTTTGGGCGTTTTTTAATATTATTTTTACTTTAATAAAGCAGATAATTGAATTTGATTTTAATGACTTTTATTTTTATTAAAGCAAATTATTGACTAATTCAATTTTTTATTCTTAATATACATGTTAATTCGTTGGACCTATCCCAAGTGTGAAATTAAATATAATTTTTATGTATGTTTAATAATTAAACAATATAAGGTTGTAAAAATAAAACTCCTTGAATAACAAAAAAAATATACATATACTTTTCTTGTTTCATCAATGTTTGGGAGAGCTGGAAAATATATATGATACTTGTTCCTTTAAATCTGACACTTATACTGCCATATCCATTTCAATCTTGGGGTGTGGGTTATATCCCTTGATAATAAAATCTTCATATTTGAAATCATCAATTGATTCAATTTTACGACTGAATTCCAAAGTTGGGAATGGTCTAGGTTGTCTTTCTAATTGTATCTTAAGAGGCTCTATATGGTTTAAATATACATGAGTGTCTCCTGTAGTATGGATAAATTCTCCTGCCTGTAATCAATTATATCAAATCAAAATGTTAACGGTGGGTTAATCACTATTTAACAGGCTTGGTGGCGCATGAGGTAGTATCCTTGCAAAGTTATTGGTTGTGGGTTCAAATTCCCTAGGATGATATTAAGTTAAACAATTGGATATCAAATGATATATTAAATTTGAATAGACAATTCATTGTTCCAACTAAATTAATAAATAAATTTTTTTTGGTCGGGTACAGAAGTAAGGATCATTTACTTGCCTAAAAAAATGATCAGTGCAATAGAAAGTGTTTGCCTCACTAAAGACTCAGGAATTCACTTTATTGGAATTTGGAAAACTTACCTCAAGACCTGTTATATGTGCAATCATATGAGTTAATATTGCATAACTGGCTATGTTAAATGGCACACCAAGGCCCATATCAGCACTTCTTTGGTAAAGCAGACAGGAAAGTCTATTGTTTGACACATGGAACTGAGCAAGGCAGTGGCAAGGTGGTAATGCCATCTTGCTGAGGTCAGAAGGTATCCATGAGCACATTATGATTCTTCTGTCTGTTGAGTTGTTTCTAAAAAGATTAATCAAATTCATCAAAGCCCTTAGAAGTTTAATTTGTAGGTAAATTGATATGAATAGATATAGGTGTGTTCTTTTATATCCGTAAACAGTTATGTAACGAATATAGTGTGCATATCAATATTAAAAACTGTTTTCACATATGGTTAATATATAAATAGTATGGTTTGCATTTGTTAACATGATTTTTAGATGCGCTAACCAATGCAAACTAAGGACAAACACAAACTCACTGATTTATCAAGTTTTTTTAGTTCATTGATATACCTCCTTTAAATTAGATAAAGAGGTGGCAAATATCAATTGGATGTTCCATGAATTGTTGAGGTTTTGATTGGATAAAGTTTTTGTCATATCTGTTACGTTCAATATAGTATTATCTAATATATATTATGTGATACATGTATATAAATTAATTTTGATATATCAAAATCATGTCCAAATATTAATATTTTAATAACTTACTTTAAAGTGTTAATAACATTCTGCAGTTGATCAATTCCCTGTCCTGTGTAATCAGTTTTACAATCTATGTATTTTGCACCGCTGTGTCTCCATTGAAAACCATATACAGGACCTAAGTCACCTAGAACAAATCTCATTATATACAAGTAAAGTTAAAGCTAGAGTAAAATATAGGCTTCTTCTAAGTAAGTTCATTTAGGCGCTTACCATGATTGGATAGTGGTCACTTATACTTTAAAAAAAATAGGAAGGTTTAATGGGAATCTTACATTTCATTAAAAAACTTACTTAACTATTCCACATATTAACAATATTTTTTTTGAGCTGATAGGAAAGCACATACCTTCTTCTCTCTCTGTAAACCCTAGATTATCAAGGAATGATCGGGAGCCATTTGCATCCCAAATATGAACTTTTTTGTCAGATAATTGTTTACTGTCTGTTGACCCAGAAATCATCCATAGTAACTCTTCTATCACTCCTCTAGTAAACACACGTTTGGTTGTTAATAAGGGCAGTATTTTGTTTTTTAAAGAGTATCTTTGCATAGCGCCAAAAATAGACAAGGTTCCAACACCAGTTCTATCTCCACGTTTGTCACCTAATAAATAACTACTATATTAAATAACATGTATATATTATTGGTTAGTAATCATGTGTTATGGTGACCTGACCATTATTTCTTTTCATTTAAAAATGAACAATACGTAGATACTTATATATTTCGTAACAATGTTATATGATTATGTTAATCTGGGTTACCAATATAGAACGAATATGATCAAAATCTGCAATACCTGAGTCTATTATTTGTTTCACCAATTTTAAATATTGATATTCATCATGATTTTCACAGTTATCACCTAATTCAGACATTTTAATCAAGTCACTATAAACAGTGGTTAATTTGATAGTGTAAAATATATATAAAATTAAATTAAAGAGTTTAGAAAGTGCTGTTAATTAGTGCTGACTCCTGAAATCTAATACTTTGCAACTTTTTGCACTGCTGTCCTCATTTAAATTGTTTTGGCGGCAACAGCCATTGCCATTTGACATATCAATTTGATGTTATTGACACTGACAATTGACATTGAGGGCACAGTGAATAGCGTTTTTTAAATAATCTACATATTATACTTTATTAATATACATAATAATTATTCTATTATATACTGAAGGTTGGAAATTCATTATCTCGGTGAACAAAGTGATAATAACTTTAACCGATATTCATCACTTCAATACCTACTCAATTATATACGTAATCACAGACTACTTAGAGATACTCGTTAGGGAAAATATAAATACCGATTTCAGTAGGGCTATTCACGATCATTCGAAATCGATCCGCCCGGAAAGCTACGCTCTCCCACTGAAAGTTTTTCGTATTTACCGGATATGAAAATGGTATTCACAATTCCCATAGGATTGAGCATCGGCATTCTTCGGGAGTTTCCGATTAGAATTTTAGTATAAAATGATAGAAAGCTTGATATATCGGTACGAAATCTTGTAATATCCGAACGGAATGTTTTCGAATGATCGTGAATAACCCTACAGGATTGTGGAATGATTTCGTAGCGACATTCCAAATTACGCAAACCGATCATTCAAAATCTGAAATCGGTTTTATAACTCATTATCGGGAAAAGGATAGTAGAATTTAGAAGAAAGTGGTAGAAGCTGCGAACACAGGTTTTATTCGGTCGCCGAGTAGGAGAGTTACAGTAACTTCAGCTATTAGATAGTGGATTTTTAGTTACGGTAGTGTTTCATTTTTCTCAGAGCAGCAAAAAAATATAAACAGGTTGCTAATGGCAACGTGGTAGTTATTATTTTCGAGACGATATGGATTCTAAATATTATTATTTTAATATTACTTAAGTTATTGAGTTAGAGGTGCCTGTTTCGTAAGTTTTTGAATAATAAATACTTAATGCCTTGAAAGACAATAAAATAACACTTAGTTTCCAGTTGTCTAGCATAATGCCATTTCATGAAGCCCCAAGTGTAGAGCTGGGCGCAGCGCCAAGAACGCCAAGTGTAATAGCTTCGCCATCTCCGTCAGAAATGTCTAGCGCAAGCTCTTCAGAACCTCATAATATTCGAGCAACTCCGTTATTTAGGTAAGACGTTACTTAGTAATTTTGATTTGAGGAAATGTCCATTGATGAAATATACGCAAATACATAGTGGTATATATGTATTATGATATATACGAAGAAGCATCACGTCATAGCCATATTAAATATCAGCGTAAGCGAATATCTTAAATTGTTGTAAACATTTTTAAAGGGCCTTAGCTTTGCGACCTCCTGAGCCAGAGCAACCGCCTGGGCAAGACGAGTTGGAGCGTCGTCTACCAGGCTACAGGCGTATAGTTATACCACGGGAACTAACTCTCATTGAACTGCTTGTTAGTAAAATTTTAAATCTTGATCATAAATAATTGTAATTTTTTACAGATTTTTTTGCTATTTTAACATATTTTTATCCGTAAGAATTATTATATGATGAGTCTTAAATGTTAATGTGTGATCGTTAGAAACTATAGGTCTATCCAGGCTATATATACTTATACAATACTTTCCTTTTATTTTTGCACTACTTATTACCTACTTCTTACAATTTTTGGCTTGCCTGGCAGAAATCGCCAATTGTGCTTCAAATGTGAACTGTATTATTTTTGTTATTTAGTGCACTAAAGTGTAAAAAATATTAAATAAATATGTACTTGTTTCTATCAATGACACGGGTACGTATATTATACATCTCATACAAGTAAATGCTGTTCTTGACTGCTTCCAAACTGAATAGAGAATGCCGCTTTTTATAACTACACCCCAATAGTCTATACACGTTACTATAACGTTTGTGTTTGTTTACATACTCACGACCCGGATGTGTCATATAAACCTACATTTATTGCCATATTTAAATTCAAAAAAGGTCGCAGCCCTGATGGCTGCGACCTTTTTTGACGTCGACCGTGTTCTCAACAGTTCACATACCTTTCATTTCCTTTTATGATATCATATATTGCCAATTTTTTCTCTATGTTGTATTTTTAATGCATTTTCTCACACTAACTGTCGTTTTTTAAACATCCATATCAAATAAGGCTTCTGAACGTTTAGAAGTTTACAATTTATTTTAGAAACAGAGCAGCGGTGTGACAACTGACGAAGAAGTCCTTAGGATACGCGAAGCAAAGTTACGAGTGATGGCCGAGCGTGTTGGTCTCAGACGGCTTCACGTTTTAGCTCCTAGACTAAAGAGTCTGACCCTCGATGGAAGTGCAATATCTTCATTAAGAGATCTTGGAATAGGCTTGATCCATTTAAAGGTATAATGGGTAATTTAAGTATGCCGATGTGCGCGGACTAATATGACATGAATAATATATTTCTCTGTTGTGGACTAATATGACACTCTTATTACGATTATTATTCAGTTATTAACGATATCGTATAAAATTAAAAATTACTACTAATTTAATAATTCGCATTAAACATTTTAGATGCTTAGTGTAAATCGTTGTGGACTCACATCGTTGGATGGAATCTGGGGTCTCGGGACCTTACGAGAACTCCATGCAGCGGGCAACCGACTCCATGATTTGCATCCTTTAGCCGTCTTGCAGAAGCTCCACACTCTTAATCTTGCAGAGTATGAATCGAAATATCTATTCCATACCTTAGCGTTGTAGTTATTGAGCTGATGTAAATCCTGATAGGCTTGTTGGTGTTTTAGGTTGTGCCTGTCTTGCATTCCGAGGCTTGGTTTATTAGAAACCAAGCCGGGCATAACATATTATTTTCTATAAACATTTTTCCTACTACTGGGCGTCTTTAGATGACTGAATGATCAATTATCTAAATTCCCTCCGGGAAAATTAAAAAGGTTGTCATTTATTTGCAAAGATATCATGAGCCTCAGGCTCTTTTAGCGACATTCTGCACTGGATGGAGCATGATCGTTCCCTAACAAATGCCTATTCACATTCGCCTTGAAAAGACCCAGATTGTATGTTGGTGGGAATACTGACGCCGGCAGTGAATTCCAGTCTTTACAAGTTCTCATGATGAAGGAGGTCGAGAAACGTTTCGTTTGAAATATCGACAACCTAAGGACAACGTGTGTTGTGAATAGTGCAGACACTATTTCCACTTAAAATCATATTTTACTTTCCTTTTTTTATTTGTTTTTGTAAGAGGAAATAAAGTGACTATTTATTAGTTACGTCAAAATATATTGTTCCAAGCAATCCGTTAGAAGAATCGAGCCGTCTTTGGACATTAGGAGTGTGCGTTTCCTTGCGTCGCATCACTTTGAGAGGCACCCCTTTGTCCGATTTAATGGATTACCGGATGATAGTATCATCAGCTCTACCAATGTTAACGCACTTAGATGGACACCCTCTGCAGAATGATGAGAGTAAGTTTTCATTTTATATATATAAGACTGGTTATCGTAGTCAGATGAATGATTTTAATTTTAATTAACGCGAAGAAGGAGAAGAAGAAAAATATTTATTTATTTATTAAACATATGTTTTAACTGGCTAAGTTTAGAAGCGTTAATGGCAAAGAATAAAACAATTGCACGTTTGTATATATATTAACACTTGGATAATTGTGGAATAATAATGTGCACTTTTGAACTTTTTGGTCTCACAATATCCTACAAGTAAATTTAACCTCTGTGGCTACGTGTACATATACACTATATATACAAAACATACACCTACATAATACAGTAAAAATCACAAAAAATAATAATATAAGCATAACTTTGAAAGATTGAAGAGTTTGAGCCTTTCTGATTTCATTGGAAAGAGAATTCCAAAGATTAACACCCACATAACCTACCTCTACAGAAAAATGACAAGATAAACAGAGATATGAACGATTCGGGACTTTACGTATATACAATATAATATGAATATTTAATAATTTATTTCAAAACAGGTGAAATAAACGAGGACATATCTTTAAATGCGTCGTCAGATTCGGATGCAGGTGTTAGTGATATTGAACCGGATTCTGTCCCATGTGAAGCTAAGACTCGCTTTGATGATCCTCAGCCTGGAACATCACAGCAGGTAAAATGTCCCAAGCCAATATTCAAAAATACTAAACAAGCGTTGTCCATATTATTAAATATTTTTAAAAGCTTTCAGAAAATGTTTTCTCGGGAGTTCTCGCTATAGTGAATCTTAATAATGACCTACAGAGATTTAACAAAATAATTTCCTTTAAAGCAATGACTATAAAATTTCAAAACAATACGTTGACTACAGAAAAAAGACTAAATCTTACACACTAGTAAAACAATACTTATAAATTTTATTGTTGTACTAATTTCCACATTTTCCCAGGAGAATCTACATATTATTTGTAGTAGTATACATATTGTATAATAATATTATGTTATTTATTGATATTGTTATCAAATTAATTTAAGGAGTAGAGAAAGATAGGTAGAGTGTTTGTCTTTAGAAATTGCAACATGATGTATAACATAAAATTCGTTGCAAGTATTTTTATATATTCTGTTTTCGTAGTAACGATTGCAGGTAAATAAATGGTTTGCAAATTCTATTCCATACTTTTGTGGCGGTGGTGTATTTCTATCTATCGGACAATGGTAATCTTGCCTAAAACTTGCCTCTTTCGCTCAATGCGAATGTGAAACTACGAACTTCGGATGTGTACGATGCGTTACCGACGCGACGTTATGTATACTGTATAGTCCTCAGTTTAGATCCCAGAGAAATAAAAATAAAATTTATACATATTTTGTCTTCCTCTTCTTGGTAGTGCTTAGGAGGTGGATAACCTTATAATCCAGTAAAGGAAAATTACCAATGAATGGACTGTGGCGGGTGGCCTCACTAAGAGAAACATGGATATTATACTACCGTCTTTGACATAATATGAAGGTGTCGCTTCTACAATTTTTCACACTAGACATATCCTATCCTACCATAGTCGCCTATCACTCACCTCCTCCAATACTAACATAAACAGGAAAATATATAAAACTTACCCCTACCTCCGGATGTATGTATGTCACGGTTACAGTCGAAAGGAATAGCAGACATCGATAGGGAACCAGACCGGGTTATCGCTCGTAGGCGACCAGCGACAACAGAGTGTGCAGGTTTTCGACCCTCTCGTGTGCCTCTCCCGGCGAGACCGAAGACTGCTGTTGAGCGCACTATGTATACACCATCTAAACTACACATAGTGAACACTCTATTGGGTATTGTATTTGAATTTGGAATGATACTTTATTATTATTTTATATTAAGTACTTCCTGCCGGCCTAGCATGACAACCGCGACAAAATTTTGTCGACCGTTTTCTCGTGTTTTAATCGATTATCTCTATTTCTTCCGGATCTAACATGACAATTACACTTAAAACTCGACTTTTAATATCAAAAATAGATATATTTGTCGATCGAGATATCTTTTCTATTAAAATTGTCGATGTCGAGATATAATATATCGAGATATCTTACATCTTAGTTTGTCTTCTCTCGTCCGCGACATATCTCGTGGTGGTCATGCTAGGCCGGCTGATAAACAAAATAAAGATATACTGTCTTATTCATAAACGTATTATACGCTTGATATAGTTAAACTATGTTTTGTTTCTTTCGTTCTGTAGTCTTTTTAATTTTATATTCGATAGAGCTCTATGACAGCCAAGAAGGACAGTTGAATCCTGCTTTTGCAACAAATTTTCGAACGGTACGGAGCGGCATCTGTTGGATGGCACCGACTTCAAACTGTTAATAAATTATGCTTTGAAGTAATTCAAATATTATTTTTTACTTTTTAGTTTAAGTCTGTACATACTATATGTAGTTGTAGTTTTGAAGTCTGTTTTTGTTTTTGCTTAAAAATTATTAACTATATCAAGCTTATATTTAAAACGTTTATGAATAAGGCCGATAGAAATTAATTTTAATATGTTACCTGTGTATTGAAAAGTGAATCTCTTAGTGGGACATGGGGCAGATACATTTCTATGTCTATTTTACTGTTCATTTTTCTTCACAAGCAAATAGGTTATCAGTATTCTGTGCCTTGCCCGACCGAAACACGACCTTGTTTTTCCGAGATGTGAACCCGGGATTCGGATTACTAAACGTAACGTGCATACCACCGAGCCGCAAAGGCAGTTATTGAAACTTGAAAGCTCTATAATAATAATCTTTTGGTTTAACACTATAATAACTAATTTTGTTAACCAAAGTCGATGACATGACATAACGGCATACAAGATAGCAATTACTAAGGTAGAAGGCTCCTCTAGTAAGAGGCCTTCTAGGGTAACTCCATTACGGCGTCTATTTCACCTCTAACTACCTCATTGTGTATTTTATACGCAAAGAAATAGAAAGCAAAATACCACGTAGCCATTACTTACACACCTCTACTTGTTTGTATTCGTTTAGACAACGAGTGGCACTGTAGCGGCAGTAAGTTGACTTCGAACGGTCCAGTTTGTGGGAATTTGGCGAGGGCCTTACGAGGATCTAGAAGCAGCCGCGATAGCTCAAGTAAAATATAATATATACCTTTTTCTTTTCGATTATTTTGTTATGCCAGTTTAAAAATAAATAGATCTTCATGCAAGAGATTTTTACGTAAAGATCACTTGATGATTATACCTCAGCCCACTAGACCAGTGGTCGGCAAAGTGCAGCTCCAGAACCGCATGTGGCTCTTTGGGTCCTTAAGTGCGGCTCTCACACAAATATCCACGGAAGGCGCAATAATATTTTCATTTAAAATAAACTTATTTTTTAAGTATGAAATTTAATTTTATTTGGTGTAATAAAAGTTTACTAAACAAACAGATTTGGCTCCCAATTTTTTTTTAAATTGTTGTAATATTCATATTAATAGGCTCTTTGGCTAATAAGTTTGCCGACTACTGCACTAGACGATGTTGATCTTTTTTATGTTAGATATCGACAGACGAGCATGAGGTTGAGTTGATGGTAGGTGATACCTCAACCACAGAACATCAGTCAATGATGCGCTGTCGATCTACTTTTTACTTCGAGCATTCGGAAATCCATAGAATGAAACCGAAACGCGCAATATGCACTTCACGGGTTTTCCATCTAAGAACGGTGGTTCGTTACACGGTCGGAATTTTAATATTCCTCCCGCCCGATTAATGCCCATCAAATTACCAGACGAGGAAGCTATGCCTACAGATAACTATAAACATGTCGTACCGATTCGAATCCACGACCCATCGGTGCGCACGGCAGGTGTTCTACCGAACGCGCCAACGAACTCGTCTATTTTTTGTTTACTTCCAGTATTCGGAATTCCATATACTGAAACCGAAACGAGCATATTTTTTACATTTCATATGCACTTCATGACTTTGAACTGTGGCCAGATGGAGGGATGTATTCAGAAAATAATAAACGTGTAAACTCTACGGGGTTCGAACCCGCAACCCATTGGAATGCAAGATAATCAACGCTCTAAAGTCTAAGGTGAAGAGATGATGCTCAAGAGATGAGATGGCGTTATAACTTTGATATGAATTTTCAAATTTGGAAAGTTTAAAGTGAGATTGAATGCTTCAAACTTCATTAAATAAAATTAAAAGACATTAATCCGTTTAATAGGATTATAGATGGAATAATAATTCTTCTTGGATGAAGTGTCTAGAAACGTATGATTATACGTATTAATAAAATACGTAGGTATATCGAACCAGGCATTTAAAAACTTTTTATTCTATGATTTCGAAAGTATATGAGTTAAGATCACGGATGTCACGTGTACATTTTAAAGAAATTGACACACATTTGCCTAAGTACCAGTAAACCTATTATGCTTGGGTTATAGTTGAGGATTTCTAAATTTTGTATTGTAGGCGAAGCAATAACACACATTAACATTTATGTTATTGAAATAAAATTAAAGTTTTTTTTTCGTTCTTATCTATGGATTAGGTACTCTACCGATGAGTGGACCGATTTGAGTGATTCTTATTTTGTACGTAAATGTTTGCCTGCTATTTGATCATATTATACATACTATTACTAAATCAATTTATGTTCATGTTTCATTTCAGTTCACGAAAAAAACACCTATAATACATATCATAGATGAAAAAACCGTGAAGTGCATATTGCCTGTTTGGTTTCAGTCTATGGATTTCCGAATGCTCGAAGTAAAAAGTAGGCCGACAGCACATCATTGACTGATGTTCTGCGGCTGCGGTATCACCTACCATCAAGTGATTAGTGAACCTCATGCTCGTCTGTCGATATCTCATAAAAAATATTAGTAGGTACTTTCTGTTATAGAGTGGTAAACAGTGGCGAGGAATCCTGACAAGTCGATTCATACCGGCCCTTTATATATTTAACTCAATAACTAATCTACTGAATAAACTAAAAAACTGAATAACTTTCGCTTTACTTTAGATCTTCCTCACACTGTATGAGTTTTTAATTTTGCAACATAAGTACCTAGTGTTTTTTGGAGCGCTTTACCATTTGAAAATTTTCACCGTCGACAGTGTTGATAAAATAAGAAAACCATTGAATTATTAATGATTGACAGATACCGATATTTATGCGGAACAAACAATGGATGTAGCATGTCGTGCCGTAGCGGCAGAAATTCCGCGAGCTCTCTCTTCTGAAGTGTGGGATAAGTTCAAACAAGAGACAGGGTAAGAAAAGCTTTCAAATTAAGGAATTAATAAGCGTTATACGTTAATAAATATGCTATCCAATTATTCAAATTGGTTCGCATTTACCGCATGAGACTTAGATTTTCCTAAGACTTATTTGTAATCATTCAACGCACGCAATCCTTCATGGCGTGTCAAGATTCAGGGCAATGTCCAGTGTTACTATCCGAAATACTCGAATTTATTGCCGCAATATTGACGAACAATTTAAATATTATAACCGCAAAATTGCCGGACATAGCCGTTTACTAATAAGGCTGATGAACTGATGTATTTTTTTATGGATAACAGAAAAAATAGGCAATGGTAACAGCTGGTTAGTGATCAACGGTGCCTAAAGGGACCTTTTTTATGTTAGATATCGACAGACGAGCTTGAGCTTCACTTGATGGTAGGTGATGCCTACTAGGTTAATGATGCGTTGTCGACCTAATTTTTACTTCGAGAATTCGGAAACCTTGACCTAGACACTTGAGCTGCCGGTTTTTAAGGAATAAGGCAAGAGCCTTGCACTTGCACTTGATATTATTCTTTCAAGAATCTTTTCTTGAAAGAATAATATCAAATGTTAGTAATAGTTATTACGTATAATATTGTAGTAATATTTAAAAAAAATATGTGTTAAGATCCTAATTTTGTATCTATTTATTGCGGTTAGTATTGAGATCGATATAGACTTCAATGAGAGACCAAAAGGTGCGGATCCGAACAAAGTTATGGAGCGTTTGGAGCAAATTGAGAGAGAAACAATGGAACGGTTGAACAACGACAACCCTGACTCGAACTTTACACGCAACGTGTACAATTTTGCATCGGATCCTTCTAGAATATTCTCGAGTGGTCTAAATGATACTGAGTTGTGGCGAGATATAGAAGATCTCGCTTTGCCGGATATACAAAGCGATACTGACGAACTGTACATTACGCGTAGCAATATGTTACATTCAGCGAATACTAATGAATAGCTGGTTATTATTATAATAATTATTTATAATGAGTTAATAATTTTTTTGTTACAATATTCAAGGTTTCTAACGAATTATCGTTTGTGTTATGCGGGGCACGATCTATCTGTGAATGAAAAGCTATTTTATAGCAGAATTTTACCTAAAGTAATTAAACATCTTAAACGTACATAGTATTTTTGGAAAATATGGCCTATGATTTCTGTCTTTACATTATTTTTCAGATGTAAACGTTTATTAGGCGAGATGGTTTTTATACGTACGTATATATTAACATAGGCATTGTCCGCCTTAAAGATGTTACAAGGTATTATAACACGTTGTTATTGAGTATATATTGAGTAAATTGTTAGATACATAATAAATAAAATTATTTTCCTAACAATTATGAATTTATGTTTGAAAGCATTTTCAAATATGTAATGTTACCTTTATTAGTCTAGATTAAAGATCTTCTTGTATCTAAAACTGTGTTAATTGATGAATAAATTTTATTTTCCATTACTTTGGTATTTCATTTAAATAGAACCTAACTTAACTGTCATAGTCTACATACAAAATTGAAGCCTCTTGGCAACTTGGTATGAAGTTGGTCGAGTCCTAAGTAGAGTCCTTTTCATAAAAGAAGTCCTTTTTAGGTTTCGCTAGTGTCTATGGAGTTAAAAATACTTTCATAAAAAATACTGTAGTTCCAACATTATCCGTGGGACTTCTTTCTTGGAACAGACTCTACTTTCTATATCAAAAGACGTTAGTTTGTGAACATCATGAATAGAGTTGCGATAGTGTTCTGTTTTAGTGTCTCATTTTGTTTTTTTATATGTGAGGTATCGACAGACGAGCCTGAGGTTCACTTGTTGATAGGTGACACCTCAGCTACAGAACAACTATCAATGATGCGCTTTGCGCTGTCAATTTTTTACTTCGAGCATTTGAAAATCCATAGACTGAAAACGAAACGCGCAATATGCACTTCACGTTTTCCGTCTATGAACGGTGGTTCGTTATCCTGTCGGAATTTCTCATCCATGTATGGTTCATCGTGGTTATCCGGTTCGAATTAAATTATATAAATTATAAACAAGCCATCTCGGCAGGATTCGAATTAGCTACCCTTAGCTATCTTAAGTTTCTACCAAACTCGCCAATGAGCCCGTCTGGCTGTGTGTGGCCAATGACACGCTTGACTGTCGATATTTAAAATAAAAAAAGTAATTGAAGAACAGGTATAAACCATGACGTTTAAATAAGACACACAGAATATACTCCTATTTGTTTACACAAACTAATATTATTTTGCGGTTTTGAGAAAGTTGCACGACCGTGATCTACAGGACAAGGTACTGTAGCCGGTGCGATAGTGCGATACGAGAAATATTTAAATTGAAAACTGTACTTTTATGTCTCATGTAATTCCATTAGGTACTTCTACAGATTGTATTAGTGTATTGAACTCAGATTACTTATTTAATCTGAGGTATTGAAGAATATTTATATTAGTAAAGAAGTACATGGGCATGAACATACGAGTATTAGATATGTATTGTATATTGTTCTAAAATTATTTCAAAATTAAATAATTAACAATTTACTTACAGACTCTACATCATTACCGCGCGACAGATGCTACAATTTACTTTAATATTTAGTTTTGAGTTCGAAAATTAAAAATGAATTGGAAAAATTAAACGATTAAGTTGACTTGAAAGTGATTTAATACACCATTACTGCTCTTAGTTATAAAAAAAAGTCCGTAACGCTACATATTATCTATATTTTGTACTGAAGTCGCTATGTAGTAATTAAATAAGACGTGACGTCACGATTTGAACGCGAGTGATACCGAGTGTAATTGCTAGTAGATATAACAGTATACTTAAATAATTTAATTATTGCTCTATTATCACGTATTGTGCACGGACTATGAAGTACCCTGGTACCTCAGTTTGCCGTCATCAACCGTCTTCAACACACGTTTCTACTTGGCTATGTTTGATGCCAGATAAGATTAAATTATGAGTGTGGTAACATTTATTCAGCGTTTCGCTGTCGCTAACGCTTTGACGCTATACTACACTTTGAAAGTTCTTCTATATTTCGCGGTGAATTATTTGAAGAATCCCTTTAGGAACCCATGGGCTAATAAAGTGAATTTGGTGCCACCATCTAGATTATTTGATCCGAAGTACGGTGTGCACAAGTACATTAAAGTTAATGTAAGTATAAACATAATTCTATTTTTTTTTACTTATTTTTATCGATCAGTGTTTCGTGACCGGAATACACATTCGCCAAGTGCGCTAATAATGTAGGTAGATTGAATAGTTAAATTCCATACAAAGGTCGACTCCTATGGTTCGTGGAAGCGGTAACATTATAAATTAGTGGCAGTTAAAAAAAAAATATTCTTGGCACTGACTTTATTATTTACCAAGGCCGCAGCTGAAATTAATACTTAATACTTATACGTTTATGATACTCGTGTATTTATATAATTAAATTTTTAGTGTTCTCTAACGAAATTAATAATATAGTTTGTATATGCGGAACAGATTTAAAAAAATATTTCAGTAACAAAAAACGACATGGTTCCTGATTAATAAAAAGTATATTGTATGTATTTGATAAGGTTCAGTGTTCAAACGGGTTTTCTCATACTTGTAGTCAAATGAAAACAAGTTTCTCTTGCTCTGATAAACGGCTTTTTATGACTTTTTATATTTCGTTAATTTTCAAATACACACTGTAGCAGTAATCTATCTACAGCCATCCGTAAGTGTATAACTGATATCTATATAGAAACCCGTCGTTTATTGGTATATTATGCGGTTGGGTTATAGGTAATTTTAAAGGCTTACTAAAATATCTTCCTGGTGCCATACAATCAATATTTTACAGTCTAGTTTTCATTGAAGCTTTAAAGGCCTATATAAATATTCTTGTGTTTCAAGTAGGGAACCTATGAAATAACGAATATATTTTCGTATATAAGAAACTATTTAAGTCTACTAGGTATATACTATTTACAAATCGTTAAAAGAACACAGGTATCGTGATATGACATTTCTCACATTACTATTTTATTATCATTTACGCCAGGGGTCGGCAACCTTTTGCTATAGCAGGGCCACATATGTTGCCAGAGTATCAGTGCGGGCCGCACTTATTTTTATATTTATATGTTCGGGTATGTATTTTTAATATTTGAAATAAAACGCATATATATTAATACAATCATGTCTATTTTAATTGAATTACTATACTAACATAAAAGTAAGAACTAGTGAGATTTTTGCGGCTGCATTTGACTTGCAAGTTTTTTAACGTCTGCTTTCATTTTAGTAGTAGACACGCGTAGAATCGCGTCCAAATGTTCATCCGTTAACCGCGAACAATTCTTATTTTTGCGGTAGTTGAGAATTGAAAAAGTCTGCTCACACAAATATGTACTACCAAACATAGTTATTATCTGCTGAGCAAACTTTTTCAATTCTTTGAAGTTTTCAGAACTCAAACCTCCGTAGAACAGTATCAAGTCAGTGCTTTCCTTAAATGCCGTTTTAAGTGTGCTATTACTTTGCAAATCTACTATGTTCATTTGCAAATTGCTTGGTACCTCACTAATATCAATTGCAAAAGGGATTTGGAATATTTCCAGGTTAAGGGAGCTCTTTTTAAAGTCGGTGAATCGATTTACAAACTCAGTTTGTAGTTGTGTTAACACGTTTCTCATTGTAATATTTTGCCACACAAAATTATCTCCAGCTTCTTCCACGGCTTTCTTGCAATTAGGAAAATGGTCAAGCTTTTTTTCATCAATATGCTCGATAAACAGTTTCAGTTTCATCTCAAATGACTTAACATCTGAATACATATCGCAAATCAATTTATTTTTTCCCTGCAAGCGTTTGTTGAGCTGATTCAGTTCCTTAGTCAAATCAGTCAAAAAACCAAGATCGATAATCCACTGTTTGTTAGTAAGCTCTTCGACTGGCTTTCCTTTCATCTCCATGAAGTTGCCAATTTCTTTCCTCAAATCAAAAAACCGTTCCAAAACGGCACCTCGACTGAGCCACCTCACTTCACAGTAGTAAACCACGTCACCATGATCAGCTTCCAGATCTTCCAAAAACTTTTGGAACTGACGGTGTGTCAGCCCATTTCTTCTTATAAAATTAACAGTGGATGTTACAGTATCCATTATTTCTTTCCAGGATATAACCTTGGAGCACAATGCCTCTTGATGGACAATACAGTGAAAAATCAATGGCACAGTAGATCCAGAATCTTTCACTTTGCTGATGATTCTCCCAACAACACCTTTGTTTTGACCGCTCATGTTCTTGCCTCCATCGGTAGTGACACTTGTTAACTTTTCCCAGCTTAACTGCAATGAATCCAGAGCTTGTTCCACATGGTGAAATAAATCTTCTCCCGTAGTTGTACCTTTCAAACTGCACATTTTCACAAGCTCTTCGTAAACAGTAAAGTTTTCGTCAATGCCGCGTACAAATATGAGTAGCTGTGCTGTATCCGACACGTCCGTACTTTCATCCATCGCTAAAGAGAAGCAGTCAAAAGACTGCGCCTTATCCCTGAGTTGTTCACACAAATTAGCACCCAAGTCTTCAGTACGTCGGGTGCAAGTTCTCGCAGAGAGACTAAGACTTTCAAACATTTTTTTTTGCTCTGGGCATATTTCTTCTGCGATAGCTAAGACACACTCTTTTACTAATTCACTATCGGTAAACGGACGTCCACTTTTTGCTAGAATCTCTGCTACCCTGTAACTGGCACGAACATTCGATTCGCTGTTGTCTGCCACAACCTTAAATATGTTTTGTTGATTTTGTAATGACGATTTCAAAGTGGAAATTTTCCTTTGTCGTATTTCTCCTTCAAGACAGTCAAATTTAGCTTTGTGCTCAGTGTCGTAATGTCGCTTCAGGTTATATTCCTTTACTACAGAAATACTCTTTTGACAAATCAAGCATAACGGTTTTCCTTTAAACTCGATAAAAAAGTATAATTCTGTCCATAATTTGTTAAAAACTCTTTTTTCTTCTTCTATCTTCCTTTTTCTTGAAGCCATGTTTATATAAATATTCTGTAACAATAATGAAAAAAATTAAATTCGTTGTAAAATTATATGTTCCAGTTAGCACCTACAAATTCAACTCCACATTCAAAAAATAATTAAAACATGACATACTCGTAACTGACTTCATGTCATGTAACTACTATCCACGTCCTTATAACATTTACCCATCAATCTGAAGGTTCACATAAACAATCAGTAAATAAAATAATACAAATTGCTCGCGAGTGCATACAACGTACTTACCTCATACGTCGTGCGTGAGAAGCTATCATCGAAGGGAAGAAAGGTGAAACGAAACGCGTAGCCAGCAACCAGATGAGACGTGAGTTTCCGGCGAATTTCCACAACCGAATGAGGCGATAGCTGCGCGCGGCTGTGATTTTAACTAAAGTCGGTCGCTTTGAATTTTTTCGCCGCCGCACACCTGCGTCTAATCAAAGACTGCCGCCGCCTATTGTCTCAAAGGAGCCGCCCGCCACCGACGGCCAGGTGCAGCGTATAAACGCAAAAAAAATTGCCAAGAATTGAATAAGTACAGCAAATATTTATTTTCGGTAGAAACAATACATAACAGTTCTTAAAAAATGAAATAGGTACATTTTTATCACCCCGCGTGGGAGCGAGCTTTCAAGAATACTCTCATGGCCCAGCAGCATGGCCGTATAAATTCTAGTGATTCTAGTAATATGGCCTATTGCTTTGGTATTTTTTTCTTAAGGACCTGTAGGGCTATTACCAAAATCGAAATACGAAGTTTCGTTTGACGGAACGTACATTTTCCTATTACGAAAGTGTTTCGGATCCGACGATCGATGCGAAGTTCGCGATTAGACATTTTGCCTTTCGTTTACCTTATTACCAAGTTCACTTGACGATTACTTTTTCGTTGTTTGACATTATTGTAATCGTAACAATAACCTCACTTTTTACGACAGACTTGTAGCTTTCGTTTAATATAAACATTATTTATTTTTATTCTAAAATGGCACGTTTTTTGTTGTACGAAGAGGTATTGCACGAAGAAAATCATAAAAGAGCCAAAGAACGACTTAGGCTTCGACAATATTTTTTAAATAAGCAAATTCCTGATGAGGAATTTGTTCTAAAATATCACCTTAGTCGAACTTTATTATATTTGAAAATCTGTGCGAAGAGATAAAACCAATTATGCCTCCCAACAAAAATGCCAGAGGAATTGATCTTACTATCAAGGTAAGTTATATTATTAAGGTTTCCAACTTTATCACATTTCTTATAAGAACTCAATATTTAAGTCCTAATTATGTAGAACATTCATTTATTAGTAGGTATATAAAATATATATAATAATATTTATATTTAATAATATATAATAGTTTTTTTTTGTTTCCTACAAATAATTAAATAATACTTATAACTTTACTCACTAAAAACTTCAAATCTTTAAATTAGTTTACAAAAACCCGCGAAACAATTGTGAACTAACCACAGATTAGGTAAAGATAGAATGTAATAAATGACATAATATGTTCCGTCAAACTTTTAATAAAAATATTATTTTCTTGCAATAAAATAGAATTCGTTTTTAAAAAGATAGCATAACAGTTATATAATGCAATTCCACTATTTAATTACAAGTTTTCATGACGAAAAGCCTTTTTATAAGTTTCTTATTTGTTATCGGTTTTCGCACGTTTTTATCGGAAATATAAGGCCTACACTCAAATCATCTTTTTGCAATATCTTCATGTCTATGGTTACGAAACGAAGTCCGTCCGTAGTATTCGGATTCGAACTGCTTTGGTAATAGGTTTGAATACGAAGTTCGTTGTTCTTTCGTTTCGGCCCGAAACTTCGGCGTTCGATTTTCGTAATAGGCCTCCTGAGGCTTGCGGGCCGCAACGAGATAGAGCACGGGCCGCATGCGGCCCGCGGGCCGCCGGTTGCCGACCCCTGATTTACGCAATCGATTTCTATTATCTCTTCATGATCAAAGTACAATTAGAAACGCAGGTGACGAAGCACATGGAGTCTTGCGTTTTACACCGGAACATGGTAGTTAATAAGGATGGATGACCTTTTTTATGTCAGATATCGACAGACGAGCATGAGGTTCACTTGATGGTAGGTGATACCTCAGCCACAGAACATCAGCCAATGATGCGCTATCGAGTATCGACCTACTTTTTACTTCGAGCATTCGGAAATCCATAGACTGAAACCGAAACGCGGAATATGCACTTCACGGGTTTTCCATCTATGAACGGTGGTTCGTTATCCTGTCGGAATTTCGATATTCCTCCCACACGTGGGGAAGACATGCTTACAATTTATTATCATGTCGTACCGATGGGATTCGAACCCACAATCCATCGATACGCACGGCAGGTGTTCTGAGCTCGTCAAAAACGGGCCTTTCTGACAATAAAAAGAAAAAAAATACAAACTGACTGCTGTTAACGCAGAGACTAAATCGGTGAGATAGAAACTTTATATTATACTAATTTATAACTTTATAAACTTTATACGATCATAATCGTAGACACCCTAAGTAAGGGTATGTATGAAAATTTAAAAATAAATTCATACAACAGAAGCGCCCAAGGCTTATTATAAGATGAATTATTATTATATATAATTAATATAAGTATATTTTTATCATTTATAATTATTATAAGATATAATTTTTTTTTTTTTATTTTCGCTTACCTACATACTTATGAATACGAACTTCATATCTCATTAATTATTTACCTAATGTTTTTTCATTACTTAAATTGTTGATATTATTAAAAATTATAAAATCTATTTACCTTCAGTGTATATTATTTAATACGAATTACAGTATCTCTAAGCAAGGTGTAATTTAGGCGATTTTTTTCAATCACTTGAATGAGATGTCTTAGAGAGCGGAACGAAGTCGTGCATTCAATTTTAGTGTTATGTATGTTGTTGCACACACGACTAGGGATTGGATGTTAAAATATGTATGTATATTTATGATAATTTTAATATACACGTTATATAAATAAAGTTATGTTTTCGTGTACCAAAAACTTCTTATTTGCAAGAAAAATTAGAATAGATTTTAGGCATCTATCTAGGTGCTTCACGTTTTTTTTTTGTATTAAGCAATAAAGGACCAAGAGTAGCCTTAGGAACAGAGGCGGATTTACCAGCAGGCTGAGTAGGCTTCAGCCTAGGGCGGCAGATTTTAGGGGCGGCAAATTTGAGGATACTTTAGCTATCTTATAGAAATCAATATCAACCATACAAAGTATACTCTAAAAGTAAGACTTACTGAGAATTGTACTTACAAGACAATTCCTATCATTGTATTTTAGAAAAGGAACTTACATTTATAGAGGCTAGGGCGGCAAAATTTTGATAGCCTATTCGCCGAAAATGTGTAAATCCGACACTGCTTAGGTATCCAGATAAAATTAATAAATATAATATTATTGAATCAATCTTAAGCAGTAGGTAACGTTATTCGTAAAATACTTAATGTAATTTTGTATTAATTTCTTTTTTTCAGAACATAAAGCTGCATTATGTGGAAAACGGCGACCCTTCGAAACCATTAATGGTATTTCTGCATGGCTTCCCCGAATTTTGGTATTCATGGCGGTATCAGTTGCTCGATTTCAAAAATGATTACTGGTAATGTATGATCTAGAACACAATCATATTTAAATCACCTGAGTAAATAAAACTTTTATGACCGAAATGTGAAAATTGATATTTCGTGCGAAATTGGATAATGAAAGGAACATATTATAAAATGGCTTACACCACATATAACTACAATTTAAAGGATAGCAATAAACGCATCAGTTTTTTTTTATGTCAGATATCGACAGACGAGCATGAGGTTTACTTGATGGTAGGTGATACCTCAGCCACAGAACATCAGTCAATGATGCGCTGTCGACCTAATTTTTTACTTCGAGCATTCGGAAATCCATAGACTGAAATCGAAACGCGCAATATGCACTTCACGGTTTTTCCATCTATGAACGGTGGTTCGTTACCCGGTCGGAATTTAGATATTCCTCCCACCCGATTAATTCCCGAAGTTTACCAGACGTAGGGAAAACAAGTTTATAGAAAATTATGAACATGTGGTCCCGGTGGGATTCGAACCCACGACCTATCGATGCGCACGGCAGGTGTTACCAACGAGCCCGTCAGAATTTATATACAACAATATCGCTATCTATTTTGTATTTTGTTTTCAATGTCCCCAATTTATGTTGGTATACTTTAAGGTGCGTAGCTGTTGATATGAGAGGTTACGGAGACTCCGAGAGGCCAGAAGATGTATCTTCTTATAAATTACAAACATTGGTTGATGACGTACGTGATCTTCTTCGGCAATTAGGTAAGAAATCGACACCTGAAACGCATTCGAAGAAAAATCTTTAATTGGATTAAAATGTGGTTGTGACCTGTGAACATTATTTATCCTGTTTCATCTATTGTTGCTAGTGGTCACGAGCAGACTGCCCAAAAAGCATTAGAAATGGAATAAATTAAGGTATTCAGTGGCGGATTTACACACTTCTGGCGTATAGGCTGTTTAAATGTTGCCGCCCTAGCCTCCTTGTAAGTTCCTAAATTTTCTCAAATGCAATGATAGGGATTGACTTCTACACTTCTCTCTGTAAGTCTTACTTTTAGACTATTCTCTGTAAGATACAGAAAACTGTCATACTTTTAGAGTTTATTTCTATAAGATAGCTAAAAGAAAAAAAAAATCTCCAAATTTGCCGCCCCAAAAATCTGCCGTCCTAGGCTGAAGCCTACTCAGCCTGCTGGTAAATCCACCACTGAAGGTATTGATTTAGAATTAGAATCATTTCATTAGGTTTTAGGTGTAATTTACCGCCTCCTTGGGTCAGTGGTAAGCGCGATGAGTTAAGCACTGGAGATCTCGGATGCGAACCCCGGGGAACAAAATAAATAAAAATGATTTGTTCGTAAAAAAAAACCGCCAGTGAAATGACTCAGGAATGGATCTGCTGCATGCTCCACTAGGGTTCTCAAAATTCGCTTGGCTGAATTTTTCAGAATACTAATATTGTACGTATAATTAGTAGTATAACACGTAAAGTTGACCGATATAGAAACAGTAATTAAATACTAAATTATTTTTCGCCTTGGTTTATTTTGTGTGCATTTTCTTTGTTGAACTACAGTTCTTCAAATATTTTATAAGTACATAATATTACGACAGGTTTTTTGTTTACAAAGTATTAAATATAACTCGTATGTTAAAAACAAAGTAATTCAGATTTCGGAGTAGGTAATAATTTCGTGTAATCTCACTAGATTTATATTCTTGTTATATATCTGGTGCGAGCTTCTACATATAGGTACATAGGATGTTATATGTATGTAAGGTAGGATGTCATATGTTTGTAATGTAGAATGAATGTAAGTCCTATAAAAATGATAACTATCATAGTCATATCATCCAAGACTTACAATTAATCATGATCTGGTTATTTCTGCAACCATTAGCCGCAATTTTTAATTAATAATTACTAAAAACATATTGTATTTTCTTCAGAAATGGTATTTCTATAGTTTAAGTGAATTCGCGAGTCCCCTAGTGGGACATAGGGTAGACCCATTTCTGTGTCTATTTCACTGATTATTTTTTCTTTACAGGCAACTAGGTGATCAGCCTTCTATGCCCTGCCTGACCGAAACATTGTTTTTATCTTGTTTCCCCGTGATTCGAACCTAGGACTTCCGGTGCAAAACGCAACGCGCTATTTGTTTTTTTTTTTATGTCAGATATCGACAGGCGAGCAGGAGGTTCACTTGATGGTAGGTTCAGTTACTCATCCACAGAACAATGATGGGCTATCGACCTACATTTTACTTCGAGCATATTATTATAGCATTTTAGATTCGAGGATATCTATAGTGTACCTAATATTTAATAAATAATAATCATTAAAATTAATTTATTTTTCTACGGTGTATTTCTCAATTTTTAGGTCGAGAGAAGTTCATTCTTGTATCTCATGACTGGGGCGGTGTGGTTGCGTGCCGATATCGTGACACCTACCCAGAGACTCTTCAAGCTCTCGTTGTGCTAGGTAGCACATCTCAAGAGGCCTGGATTGAGGCTGTATGGACGAATGAGGAGCAGAGAAAGATGTCATGGTTAGAAAGAAAGAACACATACAAACACAAAATACTTTTGTTAAATGTATTAAACGTATTTCCTAATATTTATAACTAGCTGATGCCAGCGACTTCGTTCGCGTAGGCTTCATATTAAGTTGAGCTTTTGAGCAAGGTTTCTATAATCAAACTATTCCATTTACATATCAAACATTTATTGACATCTGATAATTCGGAAAAGTTCGACGCGAGTGAGTTTGCATTGTAATTTGTTGATGTAGTGCCTTTAAAATAATCTTTAAATTATGATATATTTTCTTTCCAACAACCGATTTTGATGAAACAAAGCCTATATGTTGCCCCGGGAGTTGCTTAATATATTTGTGAAAATTGCATGAAAATCGGTTAAGTATCTTCGGAGATAAACCAGATAAACAGACAGAGAAACAATAAAATTAAAAAAGATCTGGGTCTGTTCTATTTCTCTTCTTACATCCCCCTAACTTGGTTTTTAGCATTTTTTTTCTACGTACCTACAGACATTTGACATCTACAGCTTTATTACATGTATATGTATATAGATTACATAGTTACTTTTTGGCTAAACTGATGAACAACGACGTTATGTTTTGCACTTTATATACCGTAAAATATATTATTTATTATAAACGGGCAAAGCTACGGGAAGACAGTTTTATGTCATAGTCAAAATATTTAAATGAACTCTTTCTTCTTACTTTCAGGTACATTTTCTTTTACAGAATGCCAATAATACCAGAATTAATGATACAAATGAATAATTTAGAAATATTGGATAGAACAATGCTTGTTGAAGGAAAACCAACTATCGATAGTCAAGACATTGAATGTTTCAAATATTGGTTCGGCAAACAATGTGAGTTTAAAGGCAAACAATTCTTATGTATCTAAAGCTTTCGAATTTCGTTTTGAGTAGGTGACGAAATTATTTACGGTCTTCTGAGCGAGCCGCGATTTTATTTTCCATCAACGAAATCTATAAAACAACAGACAAATATTCTATTTATAAGTTCTGATTTTTTTAAATCGAATCTTTTAAGAAAAAGAAAAATAATTATCAATTTCATGGATCTATGTATTGTATATCCAAAAGGTGTCATTCGTGTAATTTGTGACTTGCTGGTAGATTAATTTTTCATAATAGAAGTACAATTAAATTATGTTTATGAAGTACCTATCACAAAAACCAAATTAAATTATTTGTGTATGGAATTTATAATATATTATGTATTTGTTACATTTACATTACATTACATACATTACATTTTTATTACATTACGATTAATGGTAATTTTTTTTTTATTATTGTTTCTGGTAATATGTACAATGTACATGTCTACAGCACTGTACAGTGTTCATCATAAAAACGTTCTACAGAATTCTCCGCTTCTGTAGAACTATATACTTTACTCCAGGTACTGAAACCGGTTAATTTTTATTTTCCAAAATACGTGACTGACTGAGATACCATGATATTAGTTTTAAAGAGTAATACACACTAAACTTACCACAGTAATTTTTTTTCAGTAAATATGAATAAAAACGAAAGAATATTAACAAATACCTTTATTATACCGGTATAGCTCCCATAGTAAATTAACCGGTATTCAGACCCTGCTTTACTCTTTGTGTAGAACGCTCCGAAAAACCGCCACTGGCACTGTGTTTAAAGTTGAAACGAAACGAAGTTGAGCAAAATTATGAACAATAAGTTGTTGCTTTGATAATAACATAATTATTATGATTTTTTCAGATGCATTAACGCCGCCTGTCAATTATTATAGAGCTAATTTCCTGTATCTTAATAAGCTTGAGGTACACGACGAGAACGTACCATTCCTATTCGCTCATGGGGCGAATGAGCGTTACTTGGGTCAAAAATTATCCGAATTTATGAAGACGATATATAAGACGATTGAAGTTACTAAAGTTGAAGACAGCGGCCACTTCCTACAACAAGAAGAACCTGAAAAAGTGAACCGACTTATTAGAAGCTTTCTGCAAAAAAATAATTTGTGAAATGTATTTTCATCTTTTTGGTTCATTATTTATTATGACTTATTAATTATTTATAAAATTTGTGATTTTATTTTTATAGAAATTATTATATCAAACACCTAGAACCAACTATGAAATAGAGCATTTGTATTAGATATACGTATATTTTCTAAGTGTAGAAATGGTAAGTGGTGCCATAAAATAATATCTATATACATATGTATAGATCTTAAATACTGCCTTTTTTCATTTTCTTTTCCCTTTATCTAATCACGGGCTATAAATTCCCGTTAAAAAATTAATTTATCTATGAAAGAATATGATACCTACTTGCATTATCAGACTGCAGTATGTGAATTATTAAAAAAATATTATGTGATCAAGTAGTTAAATATAAGCTAGATAATCTTCAAAAGCCGGTTCAACCCTATTTTCAAAAAAAATATTCTATTATCTAATAATCGAATAATACATACGGTAGTAGATATAACATACATATATAAGAACTCCTATATCAATCGGCAGATTCTCGTACTACTAAAGTCCGAACTGCAAATGAAATATAATAAAAAAATCTTTCTAAATCGTTAATGTGAAGTTTCCTTACTCGATCGATTATAAAAAATATTCCACTAATAGAAAGCTGCATTATAGGTATTTTTGTGTATCTATAGTACATCTACATTGCACTCGTGCGAAGTGGGGGTGTTACTAGTGTTAGATATCGACAGAAGAGCATGAGGTTCACTTAACATCAGTCAATGATGCGCCGTCGACCTACCTTTTTACTTCGATTATTCGGAAATCCGAATACTGAGTTTTCGTATACGGAATTTCGATATTCCTTCCCGAAGTGGGGAATTTATAAACCATGTCGTCCCGACGGGATTCAAACCCCCGACCCTCTATACGCAAGGTAGGTGTTCTACCAGACACCCCAACGAGCCCTTTGATTATAGTTTACATTCCAGGCAATATACTTAAACTCTTTCTACAAATTAACTCTAATAAAAAGCTTCTACCGTTTTTTATTGAAATATTTCTAAGAAAACTACGTTGTCCAAAAAATATGTGTGTGTGTGTACTAAGTAGTATCCGCTTTCGTGGTTGCGTTACGCACATTACGTCAGATATTTAATACCGGTTACAGATACTGATACCGGTGTAAACTGTAAAATGTTTCGGTTTGATACATCATAGACCACTGCGATTTCTCTCCTTCTTGCTTGTAAAGAAAAATATTAATAAGCCTCAAATCGATTAAGGTGGAAACATACTACTAAAACGCCACACGACGTTACTGCACGACGTTGCCAGTGAAAGCTTTGTGAAAGGCGAAAGAGTATTGACGTAGCTATGGATTCATCGTGGCGTGGCGTCGGGTTTTGATAGTATGTTTCCACCATTATTCTATGCCCTAGACCCTAAAAATGGAAGTTTACTTTACGATGCTGTGCTGGAGCTGATGTCCTAGCATGCTTCTTATAGAACATTCGAAATGCTGGCGAAAATTTAATTAATAATCCCACGTATTGAACAAATTTTTCATTTAAACAAATGCTGGCGAAAATTTAATTAATAATCCCACGTATTGAACAAATTTTTCATTTAAACATTATGGTTAAGTTCAAATTATTACATAGTTAGTTAAGTTACATTTTATAGTTTCAAAATTAAATATTTTTTTTAAATCACTAGTTTTTGACATTTTTCTGCAAATCAAAAATTATGATTAAGTACCATATTAATTCCTACTTAAAGTTGCTCAATCGGCCCAGCATTACAACCGCGACAAAATTTTGTCGACCATTTTCTCGTTTTTTAATCGATTATCTCGATTAAGACGATTTTATTTTATTTAATATCAAAAATAGATATATTTGTCAATCGAGATATCTTTTCTATCAAAATTGTCGATGTGGAGATATAATATATCGAGATATCTTACATCTTAGTTTGTCTTCTCTCCTCCGCGACATATCTCGTGGCGGTCATGCTAGGTCGGCAATAGTAGTCGCCAGTCAAGGTCTAGTCCATATATAAGGTATACTCTATGGTCTAGTCTAGTTGGCTTAAAGATCTCGTTACCAGGCCATAAAATCTTCAAAAAAAAAAATGATTTAGTCTATGTACCTTACTTTCAAGGTCACATCGTACTATTATCCTAATAAATTTAGACGCCAAGTAAAATATACCTATCTTTTTTTAACACTATTATTTTTCGGCTTGTCGTCTCTACTTATCCGTTCATTTCGAAATATTCATGTGTATCCGTGTGCTTCTATGATAGCTAATGGCTGCCGAAGTCTATCCACGAAACAGCTGATGTTCGTCGTTTGCTTTAATAAATAAAATTGGGTATTCCATTGACAGTGTATATATATTTTTTTGAATAGATGATCCGTTACTTGTGTTTACATTGTAGGCGACGAACAGGGTTTGTATACTTCTCAATGTATTGTGAAATTTAGGTTTAATACTAAGGCTTTTACATATTGTTGGCCTTTTTCAGATGTCACTGACTATACAACAAATAATTTTGGATGCCAAAAGACTCGCTGGCCGTCTTAAGGAACGGGAGACTGAAGCGGATGCTCTGCTGACTGAAACCCAAACTGCTTACAGACAAATAAGCACTATGAAACAGGTAACAAGCGATTTGTTTTATTGACTTTCTGTATTCTGTTTACGGCCTCATTTGCGAAGTAGGTAATTGGTGTGAGGCTTTTATTTGCGTTACTGGTTTGTATATTTAAAAATGATATAAAGTTGTGATTATCACTGAAAAATAGAATTTATTTTAGTACAAAGAAGAAGTGGACACTCTTAATGAGGCCTCAAGGGAAAGACCAAGAGGAGAACTGATCGCAAGTATAGAAAGGGAATCTAGATTGATGAGGGATGTGCAGAGGGAGAATGGTGAACTGCGTGCTGCATTGGAGGACCACAGAAGAGCACTGGAGCTGATCATGTCAAAATACAGACAACACACTGAAAAGAGAATATGGGAATCACGGATAGATTTCACATCAGCAATCAATGATAAACAACAAGAAGTAAACTTTTATTTTAGTTTTTTATTTATGGACAATGATTAATTAAATTTTCTATACTAGACTGCTGACCATTTTATCTATTAGAACTATAAATATGTTATCTTCAGATTGTTAAAAAAACTTAATTTTTCATATAAAATTTGCTTTTTACTGATTTTTTGAGAACATTATTCTTTATCAGCTTCATGGTTGCAGCAATTGTTGTGTTGGAAATCCCAATATACTCAAATTCAAATACATTCAAAAAAGCATTTATAAAGCACTTGTTTTAATAAGGGTTTATTATTTATTTTGAACAAAATAAATATATTTACAGTTAATTCGTCAACAATCTGAGCGCATCAATGAAATGACCAGTATCATGTATAAAGCTGTGAATATGGATGCTCATGGAGATACACGGAGGGAAGAAGAACTATACCAAAGGCTTATTACAGAGAATAAGGTATGTTTTGTAAAATATTACAATAGTATGGCCACTTTCTATTATGAATTGAAAACAACAGTGTAGCTAGTATTGGCTGCATTGGCATACCAATGCAACCAATACTAACCTTTTTAAAGGTTCACTTCATACTTTACTATTAAGAATTTTATATGAACTGCTTTTTGTTTGGTTCTTTCATAATAATATGCTCTTCCTTTATATCTTGATGTATAGATGTTGCAAAACACTGCAGTAGGTTTTTAAAACCAATGTAAATAATGTATAATGCAAATAAATAATGTTTGTTGTGTAAGATTGATTACTCATGAATGTCAAAGCTATCTAGCAACCTCTAGCTTAGCTAATAGATAATTATCTATTCATTATTATATTTTCTTTGTGACAATGAAGGCTTTCCCTCTCTCTCTAAACTGTAAAGTATGCATGTGTCTAGGATCATATTTTTACTGATTACTAGAAGCCCAATCTTCAAGAAGAATAACTTGTATTAATGTATCAGCAATTTTTCACATCTTTGAAAAGTCTGTTATCTAACCGAGAGATTGCTAGCTGATGCAACAACACGCCATCTAATTGCCGCGCAATTGAGTTTAATAAAAAGTCTAGATGTATATTTGTCGCATACAGATAGCAACAGGCTCATAATAAATACACTTCCAGGGTCTACGAGAGATGTTGGATATATCCCATCGCTACGGTTCAGATAAGGTTAATTGTCCACCTACAGAGGACAAAGATGTCCAAACGGACGGACCGCCGCTCTCGGGCGCGTGACGGCCCGCCCTAGACTCGTGCCACCTTTGAATGAGCCACGCACTTCTATATCTACATGTGGACTTGTGACATAGACTACATATGTGTGAATCTATTCTATATATGCAATTGACTTAGGCACTTCATATTCTTCATAGCAGGGATTGAAACCGGTTAATTTTTATTTTACAAAATACGTGTCTGACTGAGATACCATGATACTAGTTTAAAAGAGTAATACACACTAAACTTACCACACTAATTTTTTCAGTAAATATGATAAAAAACGTAAGAATATTAAGAAAAACCTTCATTATTTCGGTTAAATTCTCATAGTAAATTAACTGGTATGCAGTCCCTGCATTATATAGTTCTGAATTCTTTTTGTTTTCATTATATCTTTTACCTGTATACAGATACTGGACTGGATATGTTGATCCGCTCAAAGCACAACCGTTGAGAACTAATAAATATTAAAATAACTGCCATAATCAATGCTCAGTTTGCAGGAAGAAGAAAACTCTTGTATCAAAATTTTATGCTTATATCAAGTATGTATTTCAGAATCTTTTGGCAAGTATTAATGAGTAGAAGTTCGTTTTTATACTGGTTTTATTGATTGTTATTCATTGATTTTTTATACATGAACAGTTTGCGCGCATGTACAGAATATTGTTTAAATTGTGAAGTTAATGTTTGAATAATACTTATGGCATTACTGTGATCTTTAGAATCTACTTATTGGTATTAACTGGTTACAATAAAAATGGCTACTGAAATCTTAGTTTATCAACTTCTAGTTGTATGTTGTTAAATTTTCTAATGTGAGCATACTAATGTGAAAATATACTTTTTCTCTCTCGAATTGTTAAGAAATTTTTGTTTTACTATAATCACAGTAGTTTCGGAGCAGTATTACTTATTAGAATGGTGCTAAAGAGCATCCCTATTTCCCAAATTATTACCAACTTTTTTAATCTGATTTAAAATATAAATAGGTTAAGCAGTTGGTTTTATAAAAATATTTAACTAGTGGGATCTGCCCAAAAATATATAAATTATTTTCATGGTGTATGTGTAAAATTTCATACTTTTCTGTAAGCTATTGAAATATATTTAGAAAATTGATATGTATTAGTAGTAATGTGCTATATAGACAATATAATAAATTGTAAAGTTTATATTGCAAAAATTACTTTTAACTTTTTTTAGTAGATAATACAATTTAAGCATAGATATTCCTATTGTAGAACGTTATAACAAAATGTCGTAGTAATATGAAAAGATTTAATGGATTAGAGAAATAATAGTTTTGATAGTCACATTAGCGGCGCTGGTTTTAAACAGTGTGGGTAGAATAGCACAACGATTTCCCGTTATTTTTTCTTAAAAATGCAGATAGAAGATACATCAGTTTGAATAAAATACAAAAGCACAATTTTATAACATTATACTATCAATATAACTAATAAAAGTTTATTGTAGATGTACCTTTAAAGGTATTGCAAAAAAAGGTATATATATTACTATGACATACATACCATAGATAAAATAAAAATATGGAAGCAATGAGGGCACAATTGGAAGTTTATGTAACCTTAAGGTCTCGTAAAGAAAGCAAATAAAGAAACACTAATTTTGTATAACATGTATAAAATAAAGGTTTTTACACTTTAGGTTCAGACGTGCCAATTGATTTTGTACAGATATTGACCAGGTTTAACAGCGATGTTCCAAATACTACAATTCAATTAGAAAATATAGTAAATCAATAGATTTTACATTAACCACTATCCATACAACCCATAATTGTATGATCTTTAGTTTAGCAAGCAATAACAAAGGGGTTTATTATCTTTGAATAATATGCACAATATTTTTGACCTGCCCAAATATCTCCCAAGCTGCCGGAGTCAGATAAAGAAGTAAAAATTGTAAGAGTATGATCCTAATTTGTATTAGGTGATAGAATATTTAGGATATTTAATAGTAATAGTACGATTATAACATAAATTAGTAATAAAACACTTGATGCGATATTTTTTCATGTAACAAATTCAGCTTTGGATGTTAGTAGTAGAGTTAGAGGTTAATGAAAGATAGTTTCTTCGTAGTATGTAATATGATACATGCCAGAGAATGCAAGCAATACAATGTGGACTGCATAAGGTATAAAATTAGTTGAACTTGCTCGATAAGCCGTCCTCATTGTAAGTCGGTACTTTCGTATTATTATACAAAAAACAAATGTTAAAAAGTTAATTATATTCTTTGTTATGTTATAAACAACGGCTACCCATCTTCTAAGAAATCAAATGTGAAAAATATAAACTTTCAAACCATCTATATAATTACAATAATTACTTACAACCCGGCCCAAAATTATATACAATTTTGTTGTATCCCTGTTCAATTATAATTGATATAGTTTATCCACAAATTTGTTAAATTTATGTCAAAATTTAAATGATTTAACAAATTGTTCATAATATAGAACACTTAGTGTACCTTAATGATTAAATACTATAATTATATAAATATTGTAATGGACCCGAGTTGAATTGTTATACTTTTAGAATTAATTCTTGTTTAATATTTCATTATAATTAAACCTCTCATCATGAGTAAGGATATTCAATTGCATCCTTTATTCCTATAAGAGATTGTAAACCTTTGATTTTGTAGTATAATAATGCATCTAAGGTGAAATTATTGTAAAATTATATGGAAAAATAAAGATGTCCAAAAATTAAGATTGTCTTAATTTTTTTACTCTAATTTACTTTAAAGTTTATGTTAAATAGGTAAAGTGTAGTTAACCAATGTAGGTAAGATAAGGTAACACCTTGTGTTTCAATGTAACACAATGTAAACACTTTCACTTTGAAATAGAATAGATTAGTAGTGTATTTAAAAATATGAACATTAGTATTATTTCACTTGAGTCAGCAGTCATCCATCAGAGCAGTCTCAATATAAACAGAATGCAATTCACTTCTGGCATACGTCTACATATGTAGGTACTTGAAATAACTTTCTATATTTATTAATAATTTGTAGGTGAATTCCTAAAAAGGTATAAAACAATAATTATCTTTAAATAAAATATTTTATAATGGATTAAAACGCGGTTTATTATTTTTGCAGATGTTTTTGATACTTTTCAGCAACCATGGTCGTAGCAGACTGAAAAGCATCCGAAACGTCGGCATAAATACTATAAATAATAATCAATCGCCTTTCCATACGTTATAAAGTATTTAATTTAAATGTGTGATAATCGCTTTAATAAAAGACAATAATAAGTTACTTTTTATAGGACTTCAGGTAGGTAAGGATTAATTTATATTCTTGGACAATTCTTACATAGAGTCTGAACAAGTCTATGAGTATGAATCTTTATTTATTATTAGGATGTAGTCCTCATATTTTGAATTCTCAAAATTAAATAAATACATAAAATAAATTTGCTCCATAATAAAATCAAACTAAAAAAAACTCTACATACATACATCATGCTTCTGTTATGAATAAAACTGTTTTTGTAATTGGTAACTTAATTAATAAAAATAGTAATGAAAGTGCTAAAATAAATAAAACTGTATAATTGTTTTATCAAACATCACACAAGTCCACATTTAACTAAAATGTAGCACTCTTATATTATGAATCATACTCTTGTTTGAGTATATTCTGTAGGGAACTTGAAGGAGTGTTGGCCAATTGCTGGAATATTGGGCAGCAGGCCAGCATTGGGAATGATATTCCATGACAGAGTTAATGTAACATTGTTGTGAGCTCTGAAACATACAAAGAAATATTTGAATAATTTAAATATAGAATGAATAAATACTGTATAGTATCATTTACCAATATTATTGCACTAAAAATGGCAAACAACAAATAATACACAATGCATATAGATATTAATAATATATATATATATATATATATATATATGTAAAACATGCAGAAACAGACAAAAATAAGATATCAGTAGTTATGCTACATTCAAAATAAAATTATGAATGAATGAATGAATGAAAAATACTTTATTGTACACCAGAAATTGAATAAACATAAAGTAAAAAACCAAAATTGTACAAAAGGCGGCCTTATTACTAAAAGTAATTTCTTCCAGGCAACCATTTTTGGACATTGTTAGGCCGAAAAACTGCTAGGTTGGTGCACTATTCTAATAACACTAAAAACTATAAACAGTAATATGTCTCTAAGAAACAACTATACTTAAAATTACATTTCTTATTGATCAGTATCTCGCAATGAAGATAATTGGGGATTAAGGAAGGGAAAGGTAGTGTTGAAATTATATTATATTATTCTATTTAAATAAAAAATATATTATGTTATGAATGAAATGTTTAAAATGCTACATTGTTGCTAGTGTATTTTGAAAATTATAGGAAGAAATTTCATCTAAAAATCTAACATTGTATGAATAATTTTACAACTAGATTTTAAACCAATGAATCATTTTTGAGGATATTTTAATTCAGGGGAAGGACATGGTTATAGGTTATGTTAGTACCAGTATTAGGTTCTTATGACAGTCATACTCACTGGTATTCAATATTCCTTTACATAATATGGATATACTTACTTCAAACCATTTCCATCATCCCAAAAGTAGTATTTAATGTTCATATTCTTAAAATCTAACACAGCATTTTCTCCTCTTAATATAATTTTATCCCATAGCACAACCTGGTTCAGCTCATTAGCAGATGTAATGTACTCTGCAGTAAGATATAGGAATAATTGTTTGACATTCCAATTGAAAAGATTAGAGAGGTCTGTCTTGAGATCAAATGTCAAATATCCCAAGTCATTCTTTTCTCTTGAGGCACCATAATCCGGGACATTCTTGCTGTAATATTAATATTGAAGGGATTTTAACATACTTAATAATTTTATCAAAAATGGCTGTGTTATTTTTTTTATAAATTGTGTTACATAAAAATATAAGTGAATGTATTTTTAGTATATATTTTCATCATAATTTAGGGATCAAATTAATATGGTGTTGAAGGAGAACGAAATGAAGGTTGAAAGTTTATGACAATATTCCAATGAATTAACAATTTTTATTCAGGTGAAGGATTTGTTTCAAGAAAATAGTTTTTTACTTACACGACTACTTTCACTGTATTCATTTGAGCAGCGGTTCTATAATCTACAGTTAATGTGGACAGAAAACATAGGAAAGTTAAACATGCTAAAACACTTAAAGTGTACGTTAGAATTGCGTTTCCCCTCGTTAAGACGGAATACATTTTGAGTTCCTTGTCAGTGCCGGTTTATTTATTAATTCACTACGATTATAGCATAACACGGTTGTATTTTAAAACAATATCATAAATTCCACGACTTGAATTTAGGTAGCTGACGTTGTCGGTGTTGTGACAATGACAATTGACAAAGTAATACAGAAAAGAGTAGAGCTAGGACACGTCATTCGTATTTAATTTCCCACAGATGTAATATGTAGAGTGTAGACTGTAATATCATATTATTCAAATTATAATATTTTCCAGAGAATGAACGTTGAATGCTTTGCTCATGGACCTAAAAAAAAGAGCGGACACCACCTCTCGTTACAATAACTGAAGCACCCCTAGGAAGCCAGCTCGCTAATACAAACACGCCGGCACGCACACATTCACACCATAGGAAGCCGATCGCTCGCCATTACGCTCCCAACCGCCTGCGCGTGATGTTATATGACGAAAAATAAAAGATGCCGTTCTACGTGATGAAAAGTTGTAGAAACCATAATGGTTCCATTAAAGAAAGTCAGGGAATCACCTTTTATAAGTAAGGAAGTTATTTATTCACCATAATTCTCGTTTATACTTCAATATAATTTAGCAAAACGCAACCAAACAGTGTTGTCAGTAATTTAAATTTTCAAATTACCTTAAACGTAGGAGTTAAATTATTTTTATCTTAATATACTTAGCACCGTGTAAATTTATTATAAATAAAGATATTTTTTCATTAAAAATATTTACCAAAAATATTTATAGATTGATCGAATATTTTTTAAACTTTAATTATAACATAGATCAAATTGTATTTATTAGGAGATCAATATTAAAAGGCACACTTGATATAAAAACCATCAATTGTCAAAAAAGACAAATATCTAAATAAGAAGATCAAATATTATTTAGGTATACCAAATTTTATTGAGTATAAATAAAATTTAAAAAAATATTTTCATGTTACCTTGAGCTTGAATGCAGTTCATTTTATAAATAATACAAACGCAATAATGAATATAAAGATTAAACAAAAAATACATCATTTATTTTAAAAGTGCTCATTTATATAAAATCAATTAGATTTTAGAGTATTACGTTGCCTTTTAGTTATTGATAATAAAATCCAAGTTCCGAGGTCACCACACCTTAAAAATGGGTAATTTTTTTCCATCTGGCAATAATTTAGACACTCACACATAGTTCGCCGCCGCCATTGTGGTGCTTCAAATATTTCTTCGCGACGTTCCGTCCGCTCTTTTTTTTAGGTCCATGGCTTTGCTTTGGAGCGTGCCAAACACAGTAAAATAATTATTAAATTGATATATGGAACGTAAGCTAATTTTTTGTGCAATCAGCCTACAAGTACTATAAATATATAGAATAGATAATACCTATATAAAATACATATTTCGTAAAATGCCTTTGTTACATTTTAACAGTAATTAAGTATATTATACTACTACTACTAAATTAACTAATATTAACTTACGAGGTTAATGCGGTGAATTATTCTAACTTAATTACACAATACAATTTATTTCTATATATCTATATGAGTTATTCAGCGAAATTTTTCATTGGAGACGGTAACTGTTAAGCTCAGACAGACAGACTCTTACAGATTTATTGTGGTATAATATATACTTAATATTATAAAGCTGAAGAGTTTGTTTGTTTGAACGCGCTAATCTCAGGAAATACTGGTTCGATTAGGAAAATTCTCTTTGTATTGGAATTTGGATAGTCCAACTATCGAGGAAGACCATGTACCAGTTTATTAAATTATATATTTTAAATGTATTCATGGAATATAATAGTAACAGATGTTTAATGAGTATTTCATAAAATAAAACTACTCAATATTATTAAAAATATCAAGTTTATTGCAAAATCAATCAAGACGGATTTTGATCTTAAAAATATGATCAAAATCCGTCTTCTGAATTACTAAAAATACTATTATGGCAAAAAAATTAAAGGGCTATTTTCAATATCGGAGATTTTTTCGTTGACCATGCCATTCTTTTCTCTATAATATGTTAAGAATTCACAACAAATATGATAATATCGTAGAATAGTGGAACACTATCACACAATTATAATAAATGTTTGTGCATTTTGTGCCTTGCCAATTGCTAACATTTATGAATACATGAAATGATTACAACTATTTGTAAATAAAAGAGATTATAAAAGCTAGGTATTTTATTAATTTCAATCTAGAAAGTACATTATAACGTAACATAAAAGTATTGTTGTAAATATAGGTGGTACATTGTAGCCCTCATTGCATGGAACTCCCCCGGGAATGGTTCGACAGAAGCAAACTCTTGTGCGATAACTTCCAGAGGTCTGTTCATAGCATCCGTTTGTGATTGCTGTATTATTGTTATCTACAGCTCTTGTACACATATACGTTGAATTTTCAGCTGTAATGTGCAGAGTTATAGTAGTTAATTCAGTGGCGGATTTACACATTTTCGGCGTATAGGCTATCAAAATTTTCCTAGCCTCTATAAATGTAAGTTCCTAAATATTCTTAAATACAATGATAGGAATTGTCTCGTAAGTACACTTCTCAGTAAGTCTTATTTTTGGACTATACTCTGTAAGGTACAGAAGACAGTCTTAAAAGTAAGAAAAGTAAGACTTGATTTCTATAAGATAGCTAAAAGTATCCTCAAATTTGCCGCCCCTAAAATCTGCCGACCTAGGCTGAAGCCTACTCATCCTGCTGGTAAATCCGCCACTGAGTTAATTACGTCTTCTTTGCGTTATAATGGGCACTATACGTACAACATTGTTGATGAATTTATTATTTTTAAACAGTTCTGTAATCAAGCCGTTTTAAGGTTTTGTAATAATTTAAATTGAGGATAATTTATTCAATTTTAGGATAACTCAACTAAGTTATAAAATTCGATATGAACGTAACAGTTATTTTTGGAGTCGGTGCCAGTCAAGAAGGACAGTTTAATCTTGCCTTTGCAATCAACTTTCGAACGCTACGGAGCAGCCGCGGCGGGTTGTTTGGCAACGACTTCAAAAATAACTGTTAATAATTAAATTATATTAAAAAAAATAAAAAATGATGGCATTAAACCTATTTAAATACCTGGGTCTTACGTATTTGAAAAAAAACAACATGCACCAAATATTATCAAATTCGGTATGAACTCTTACCGTGTCCATTAAAATAATATGTATATTGTGCGCAAACATCATTTTGTGTGAGAATACATGTAGTCTCTTCCAAGTGGTGTGTCCAAATATACTGTATATCAGGCCAAGTACCATCCTCTGAAATAAAACGTATTTAAAGTAATGGTACCTAGGTACCTACCTATTACCACATATAACTGAAAATTAGTGAGCTACTTTCGCAAGGATTTTAATATGACAATGGTATGCTTCCGGTTTACCGTTTAAACGAAGAGTGTGTTTTAGAATTACATAACTTTAGTGCTTCCATCCCAAATTCATTTCCGTACACAACACCGTTTTTTCGTGGATTTTCCAAGAGTTTTCATATATATATATTCATAAGCAGATTTCCTTATGAATATAATGGCAAAGGGGTGGAACTCTTTTCCAGCCTCTGTCTTCTCAGATCATTATAATTTACCAATAGACTTTTTTTACGTCGGCATGCTTTACTTTAAATAGTATCATCACTATCCAGGTGGGATAGTGGTCAAATGCCTGTCTATCATTCATAAAAAATCCAGCACTGTTCAAGTTGTTACAAAACCTAGTGTTCTGCTTATGTTTATAGTAAGTGGAATTATTGGGAAATCGATATGATAAATATATTGGCATAAGATTAAATATCCGTGTTTTCCAGTCATCTTTCGCGATGATAGTCAGAATTTGATATTTAAAACAAAAAGAGTCAGCATTCTAAATTATAGTAATTGCATCTAACGGGCACAGGGTTCGATTCCTATCAGGTTTGATTTATTTATATTATTACTGTAAACATAATTCCACGTCTGCTATTTCGAGCATTAAACGAGTGGGAAATTCCATTTGGATAACTAACAACCCCATATAGATGAATAAGCCGTGAAAAGTACATATCGGCTTCAGTAATTCATTATACTTTTAAATTAAAATAAATCAGCAGATGAATCGACTTAGATATCTATTAAAAGTGTAACAGGGTTGACTGCCAATGTGGCTCAGTGGTATGCAAGTTACGTTTAGCAATGGAGGTTCTAGGTTCGAGACCCAAGGAAATATCAAAAAAATATTCGGCCAGTCAGTCTAGTCAGATCAGTCTTATATGTCACATATAAGACTGATCATTTACTTAGCCTTAAAGAAAAATAATCAGTGAATTAGGTAGAAAAATCTGCCCTATACCTTACAAGGGGACTCAGGAATTCACATTACTTGTAACAGGGTTGGCGCAGACGATAGTGCTTATTGTAATTAACAAACCTGACACAACTAGGGGTTGATGACACGGCACACCGTTTGCGAGCTGCGTGGCGTCGTTGCATGATGCATTCAAGAACACGCTCTGGTTGTCGAATCGTGGACCGAGCCATGTGAATTGAAAGCAACGCGTATCATTGCGGTTCTGAGCTATCACGGCTACGCCTGTGACATAAACGAGTATACGTATGATACGTTTTTTGAATCTTCCGACGACGAATCAGAATGCTTGCGAGGGCCGAGGTGGTATATTTTCAGCCGTTTTTGTTTGATATTCATGTAGCGTTTGTGTAATGAGATAATGTTTTTTAAACTGTTATGAGCTTAAATGTTAACTTAATTATATTTGTTTCTTTGTACGTATCATTAATAATACATTACATACTAATAATAAAAAAACATAGTGTAATTAAGGAATAAACTAAGAAATTGCTTGATATATTTTTGAGATTGCATCGGGGGCAGGAAATCAATTTCAACACATTCTGTATATCACATATGTTTACTGATTAATTTAAGTTTCTGCCTGCGCTGAAATTGCATGATTAAATTAATAATAATATAAAAAAATGGAAAAGTCAACAATAACAATCAACTTTAAGAGCATAGATAATTGATAATAATAATAATTCGATGGTATATTCAATTAAATATTGAAAATGTTACCCTAAAAGGCCTTTGCCAGTAAAGGGCAAGGGCATGAAATAGATGACGATGTCAAACATTAGAGTTAATTTAAAAACATATCTGTAATTCAGGTTTTTATTATATTATTATTATATTCAATTATACCGTTGCGTTATAGTTTTTAAAAACGATATTTTACTACTTCATGCCTAAAACTAAAGGAATAATGAATTATTACGTTGTACTTACATAAAACTGAAATTAATATAAGGATTTTTCCAGTATTCCACATCATGAATGTTTCACAATTTAATTTCTTAATTTAGCTACTTTTATTTAAACGTATTACTACATATGTATATAAATAAACTCTTAAATTAAATCATTGAGTTATGTCTCTCATTACAGTAATAACAATAATAATTAACGACAAATAGTTAAACACTATCTTTGTTCCTTGCCGATATATCAAGAACTGATTGCAGCTATTTTGATAACCGTTCCCTTATCTATCTTTTTCAGTAATTGATAATGAAAGATTGCATACATTTTTAAATATTTCCAAAACAAAGAAAGATTCTTGCAAATGAGCTACTTAACATAAGGCACATACGATGTTATATACTCGTAGTACATATTTTTTAGTCGAATGCATAATTTCACTTTTGATTAATGAATTAGGATGGCATATTACACGAATATTTCAAAGCTTTCAGTGAAGCTGATATTCAGTAAGTCTAACTCAAACATGATCTCGCTTGTGGGAGTATGAAGTGTTCGGAAAGAGGTTTAGCAAAAAGTACATTGCAGATTTGCATGGAAGTGTATCGGGGCAGAGCCATACCCCAATGAAATTACTCCCCCTCGGCATGGGCTGACTATAAGCCGATTTCGTCGTAAACTCGTTCCATCAGCGAGCACCGAGCACTCCCGTCGCGCAGATTTATGATGTACCTACAAATATGTATTTCTAATAGATTTACAATTTGAAATTTACATATAACTCTAGTTATTGAAATAAATTCTTATAATTATTTTTGAAAAGTCGTTTTTTTAAAGTTGTGGTTTCGGTATGTCACTTCTATCAAGAAGAGCCGGTATGAAACTCTTAATTAATCTTTTTAAATACTAAAATTATATGAATTCATTATGAAAATATATTTAAAATGAAACAAGTAAGTATAAGCTACAGTTGTGATAATACATGCGTTTTTATCTTCTATAGCGATCCACCCTGGCTTACCACGGGTGCAATGTAGATGAAGGTACTGTACACAAAAAAAAACCTATGATACTCGCTGATAATGTAGCTTTCTATTGGTGAAAGAAAATCGATCGAGTAGTTTTTGAGTTAAATCGTAACAAACAAACAAATCTTTCAAATAGATTTATGACAAGCACATGTCTTTTTTGTTTTATTGATGCCAATAAGCTAGTTTAGGTATGTTACGGTGAATTCAATTACTGGCAAAATTTTCTCTTCCTTGTTAATTGATTAAATAGAAGAGACAGTTATATAAATGATTAATATAGAAGTTGAGTAAGCATTTTGCGTCCGGCTGTACATTTTTTCTTTGAAAATATAACTATATAAGTAATATGTATGTTTGTAATATACCTATTATGAGAATACCATTTTCAATAAAATTTTGGAATAATCAGGTTGCTATCAACACTGTTACGCTTCTTATTATTATTTAATGAGTTCTAAAGTTATTTTCAGAGAGAGTTAGAGGTTCCTTATTATATTTACAAAAGCCTCCATTCATCTTAGTTTCACAATTTGGGGCGCCGCGCCGTACTGTTTCTTTCAGCGCTCACGCTTCGTGTGGAGTGGTTTTAATTAAGATATCATGGGAAATAAACATCTCTCTCAAATATTTATAGGTGTTTGGAGTAAATTGCTTTTTCCAACTAAAAGTAAGGTCAGGAAGTTTAAATTATTTTTTATGTGTAGGTACTTTGATGCATGAAATAATACCTAGAAAGTTCTTTCATTATAAGTATATCCGTATTGTTCTTCTGTTTAGTAGCAAGGGCTGTTAAGCACTAGGAAGTGGTCTAGACAGTAAAATGCGAAATCTGTAGGGTTTACAAGTACCTAAAATCAGTAAATAAAAAAAACAAAATTTTTTGATCAAATCTCTTCTCAAAAATGATGAACTTTTTTTTTGCAAGCTATAGTGTTATTGGATGATAAAGTATCGACAATTTTCACAAAGTGTTACAAAATGACACACGTTCTCCGTTAGTTACATAAAGTTTCAGGCTTAAAATGTGAATATGGTGAGTGCTCTGAGGAATTGTTCGGATTAATCCCAGCCGCCAACTTTCACCACCGCACCTCGCGACAAAACTCCAAGTTCCACCCATACCATCTTGACGCTTGGAAATCTAGCACTGTGCGCTTTATGCGCAATTTTCTACCACGCACAACGCTATTGTGGAATGAGTTGTCGCCAGCGATTTTTCCGAACCGGTACGACTTGGGGGCCTTCAAGAAGAGAGCCTATTCCTACCTTAAAGGCCGGCAACGCATCTGCAAGTCCTCTGGTGTTGCAGATGTTCATGGGCGGCGGTGTTCACTTTCCATCAGGTGAGCCGCAGGCTCGTTTGCCCCCTATAAAAAAAAAAAAAAAAAAAAAAAAAAAAAAATATGTTTTTAAAGTGGAATAATACACACACATTTTATTTAAAAATTTATTTAAAGCGATTGGGCTAGAAAATTATGTTTGAAATAGTTACAAAGATCTTAATATCTAATACTTATTTAGTAATACTTATATATACTTTATACAAAAATAAAAAAAATATAAATAGGAGTATTTACAAAAATTACAATAGTTGAGAGTATTTATATTTTTACATACTATGTTCTAGAATTAGATGTAGATAATATATGAAGAATATTTCTAACACTTAATTTTTATACGTTCACTATAGAATGTTCTAAATTGATTTCGTATTTAAGAACACTTAAGATTTCCGTTCAATTGTTATTTTTTAAATGTCTTAAAACACTTTCAACTTTTCACAACTAACACCATTCTCAAAAAAGTTTCATTTAAAACGTATCATATTCTACTTTCACGTTTTACTTTTAAACACTAATAAACTGCACCTAGATTCGGGTTTCCCATATATTAGACAATGTTGTCTAGCCTACGTATGGGAAAGGAGCAAACGGTGAAGGGAAATAGCCGGGGAAACCGGGAGCAGCGCTAGCTTGAATCGGTATAGAAGATGTAACATATGACGTCACTACAGTGGGTACAACCGCAGTTGAAAACAGCGTCGTATACACAGTCTTTGCACCGAAAGTAAGTTTTAAAATTTGACTGTTAGTAGCAATTACTTCTGTATTCACAACGACAGGTGTTGAAGTAACTGTAAATTGCTGTTGCGGGAAAAGAGGATTAAGTGGAAGAGCAGGGAGACTGCTGGTCCCCACTTCGTACTCAGTCTTTGTGACTGTAGCAACTGGTCGTGAGATTGTGCTCTGAATTGTGTTCTTTCCGTCAAATACTGGTATAACATGTGATTCGTAGATCGTTTCAAATTTCAGTATTGGCTTTGACGTAGTTACCACATTTGGTATTTGAGCAGCAGCAGCTGGGTTAAGTAAACGTAATAGAGCCAATTGTTGAGCTTGTTCAGGAGACAATGCAGGTGTGACTTGATTAGGTGCTTCCGTAACGTGATTGTTTTTATTTTGTCCGTGGGCTTTTTTCAACCTTAAGTGGTTGTCTCTATATTTGTCAATTTCTGTAAGATCAAAATCAGATCCAATATTTGCCAGGTCTAAGTCTGGGGGAAATACACGTCGTGGCACTCCATCTTCATCTTCATTACTGTCACCAAAGTCTAATTCCAAATGTAGTTCAGATCCAGCTTCGTCAAGTCGACTATTGAATTCTTTCAGTGTCTTGCTTGGAATAAACTGGAAAAAGTCCATTGGTGGTAACGTTTTAGTTGCAGTAACTAAGCGTGTTATTTGGTATGTTTGGATGAAAGTTAAACTGCTCGTGATGTTTGGTTCTCTTACAATTGGTAATATATGAGTTTTCAGCATGTTCTGTGTAGTACTAAACGTTTCTGTTACTGTTTCCAGCGGTGGAGTTTCAACATCAGATGATAGAGTGATAGCTGGTAAAGTGGCTATACTAGAATCCAAGAGGTAATGATCTTTTCCGTATGGTGAAGCTGTCGCTAAGATATTTTCTGTCAACGGTTCGTTGAGAGAACTTTGCGAATTATATGATGCGGTCGGTTCTATTCGCTTTTCTATTGTCGTTGTTACAGTAATAATGCGAGTATTTTTAACGCGTCCAACCTGTACACAAAAATAATAGTTATACTCGATTAAATAAAGATACTCGTAATTATAATAAAATATATATATTAAATACAAACCTGAAATGTATATGGTGACTTAAGAGTTGCAATTTCATAATAGACATCTCGGAAATCAGCTGGTGTCGAGATTTCTACTTTTAATGTTTCTACTGGTGGAGGTTTCTCTATGGAATTATCATCAGAATCACTATCCAAGAGTGTGCCAGGGCCAGTTTGAGATCCTGATAACTCTAGGTCGTTGTCTGAACGAGCTTGTGGAGTGACATCATTTGATTGCACATCGTCGAATAAAGGATTTGAAATGGGTGTTGTTTGCTCATCATCACCACTCATTTTGCGGATTGTTACTTTGGGCTTAGGGCTCGTTTTATATTGCCAGCGACCAGAACCTGGAGCACGATTCAGTTTAAATTTGTAAACACTGGTTGAAGCAGAAGGTACGACTTGTTCGACTGCTGTTGGCTGAATACGTGGTTTGAATCCACGTCGCGATTGATTGTCGTTATTGCTTGCGGGTGTAACAGTCGTTTTGTGCCCAGAGTTGCGGTTGCTTTTTCTTCTATTTGAGAATGATGGTGATGAAGATTCACTGAAAACAGAGACGGTTGCCAGTTGAGGAGTGTTTGAAGGTCGGCCAAATCGTGTACTGAAAATAGAGACAATCTATTGTGTAACAGTGCAAATTATTTACATAGTAAGTTTAGAGTTATTGACTTGCAGAGAAATGCTTAAGCAATAAGCATGTTATGAGAAATAAGAATAACAATTAATAAAGCGGAAGCGAAGCGAGAACATAAAAAATAGGAAAGAAGGAGTAAAGTTAAAGAAAAAAATACTCAATTCAATATACTCATATATTACCTTAATGTTCGTTGGCTATTGGAGGAATTTCTATTTTTAAATTTTTTGGATTGATTTACTGGTTCAATGCTGTCATTATCATTATTTTGGGATCTGTGTCTATTTTTGAATGATACACCGCTACTCACTTGTCTTCTAGTTGTCTTTGTGTTAGTTTCTTCATCAGTAATTATTGATGGCGTTGGTTCTAAATTATGTCTATGATTTTTGGCGATAACAGGAGCAGCAGTTTTTAATATTCTATGTGTAGGGCTAGGAGAAATTTTGCCTTTATGATTAGGCTGTAATATCTTTGAATTGCTGTTTAATACTTGGGCATACTTTCCAGAAATGAAGGTTCCTATAACACTTGTTTCATGTACAGTTGTAAGGCCATCTTTAACTATTGTCCCTCCAAGTGTAGTGACAAGGCCAAGCGGGTGGTCTTCATCTTCTGCTGGAGGAGTAGGTGGATGAACTCGATTTTTGTGAGCTTTTGGTTTTTGAGCATGAGCTTTAGATGGGCGTAGATTTATCACTCTATATGTTTCTTCTACAAATTCTGAAGGTTGTCGCGATAAGTAATCATACTCAGGTTCACCAATGTTATTGTTCGTAACTAAAATTGCGGGTTCTTCATCACTCTGACTAGATTTAACTTCTACAACTTTATTAACTTTTGAATGTAACACGACTGAAGGTGCAATATTTTGTTTTACTTCTACTTTACTGCTTACCACGTTCGTGACACTTTTGGTTGCTTGATTTTTCTTTGATTCTTTTTTATTGGCTTGTTTATTTGTTTTTGAGGATAACTGTTTCCCTGAGTTATTTTCGACTATTTTAGAAGGTCCTGCGAAAACCTCGACTTTAGTAATTATTTGCTTTTGTTCTTTTATAACTGGTTTTGGAATGTTGGAAGATTTCGCCTCAGTTTTTGGAGCAGAAGTTATAACAGAAACCGCACTTGATGCTATAATCGGAGAAGACGCTTTATTGGTTTTTTCTTTATTTGTTGTTTTGCTTGGATTTATGGTTTCTGGTTTTACGCTCGTTATTGGAGGTGGTTTTGTTTCTATAACATTTTCTTGAACGGACTTCTCAGTTTGCGGTTCTAAAATATAAAAACATATTTATTTACTATAGTTAAAAAAAATATGTTGAAAATAAGCAAATTATAAGACTATTCAGTACCTGGAGGGGGAGCTGAGTGTGGTGAAAAAACCATTACAGTATTTCCTATTGTTGTTGTAAAGTCGAGGAAACCGTAAACAGTTTGGGTAAGAAAATTCGATGGATTCGCTGAAGACACGCTACCTGGAATGTAGAAAAAATAAATTTTAGTTTACAGTTTTATTTTCAATTTAATTCAATATCTACATATATTATTTAAGAATAATATTTGAAATAAACTATTGCTAAAATAGTTATTTCTATTAGATAATATTTCAAAAAACATTACAACAGCTTTAGTACATTATGTATGACACAAGTATTTTCTTGTAAGAAAATGGTACGATAAAAAGTCATGAAAAGTGTTATTTCAATATCATTGAATGGTTAATGGTCTGTATTAGTACCATCGTGAGGCTTAAAAAAGGGACTGGATACAAACAAAGCTATTCAAGACATGCGTATCTTTGGATTAATGATGTGTAATGTCGCTAACATAAAGTATTTTTTTCAAAAAACATTCTTGATTTTTGTTTTGTTAAACTGTTTCCAGGGATTCAAATATCATTCAATATTTTGTCCTGTAATTTATCTGAATGTCTTTTAAGAGTGATAGCAGATTGTATATTAAATTATACTATGAAGAAAATGAGACCAAATCTCCCCTTTACAGTAGATACTATTTACTGATAGTTTTCAATCTGTCAATATGCTTATGGATCCTTTTTTCTATTAAGTTTCTGAAATTATCCAAATTTTCAGCTCAATTTTCTTAACTTTTATTTCCTATAAGAACTTTCACTACAGACAATGAAAACCTTAGAAACATTAGAAAACCTTAAAATGAAATCGGTAAAGTTGTTCTCAAGTTATGACGTGACCAAGGGAAATAGGGATCAATTTCTATACATATACAATATATGTACATAGATTTGTAACAGCCGACAGTAGTAAGCAAGATAAAATTGGAAAGTTTGGTACGAAATCATAAAATTGCTCGGTTATAGTGCATCGGTGCCAAAATCAAATTTATATTGCATTCTCGACTTTTAAAGTAGGTAACAAAATTCAGGCAGAGTCGTTTCTCTATATTCTTGTTACTTCCGCACAATTTGCTAGCAAGTGAGCTGAGATAGTCCACCTTTGATAAGGATCAGGGACGCGTCGTAGTAATCTAAGCTTGCAATTACTTTGTTCCACAGTTTACCTATAGATATTCATTGAGTATGTAGGTATTATATTAAATAGATAAGACTTCTATTCTACAAAATAATTTACATTGACAATGAAACAACACATCAACGGCTTAGATGATGTGTAGAATACACTGCGTCTCAAACATTATAATCAATCATGCACTTATTGGTATTTTTTATAGGATAATGATCGTTATCAATTAATAATAATTAACTAGGCATATAATTTGTTCTTGATATAAAATCTCGTATATTTTTTAAATAATTAGAGAGAGATGGTACCTAGTATCAACTATCAAGGACTGAAACCGGTTAATTTTTATTTTCCAAAATACGTGTCCGACTGAGATACCATGATATTAGTTTTAAAGAGTAATACACACTAAACTTACCACAGTAACTTTTTTCAGTAAATATGAATAAAAAGAAAGAATATTAACAAAAACCTTTATTATACCGGTATAACTCCCATAGTAAATTAACCGGTATTCAGTCCCTGCCTAGTATATATACATATATGAACATTCATATATGTATTATTATTAGCAAGCATTTCTTTCAAGCTGTATTATAAATAATATTTTTATTATTTATAAATTCTCTTTATTTAGCAATAATTTTACAATTGTGATACACCACTAGTGTACATTAAAAGCCTAGTGAGTACAATAATTAAACTATTCGTTTTTCAAGTAAACAAAACTTATACAAAACATTTAAAATGGATATAGAAAAAAAGGATAGACGTAAAACTTAACTAGTTAATGTTATTTGGGCACATTACATTTTTAAAAAACTTTACGCATGTACGTTTTTGTTGGAACAGTACATTTTTATCAGATGATTGAAATATTACAATTTGTTACCTTATTAAGGTAGCTTTAAAATTCGAATAATTATACACAATATAAGTTAAAAGTGTGAATGCGAAGTCGACGAACAGCAAGCAACGATGGACCGTATCCAGTGGCGAAGCCTGTGTATGCGAGAACACTCTGTATTGATAGGTTAACAAGGGTAATTATGACGTGCGCGCTTATTGCGTTATTATAAATAATAAATTTAAATAAAATTAAAAAAGCACAATTGTTATAAAGATTCTACAAAATTTTTAATTGAAATGGAAGATATTATATTGAAAATTCAAAAGATTGTCTTCATTATCTCATACTCATATCGTGTTTAACTGAATTTCGTAAAACAAAAGGTTTATTGTGAAATATTTAAGGTTAGATCGTATATGAATATTCGTTTGTCAGATTTTAATGAATACTTAACCTTTAGGTTTTCGAGTCATGGACAAGTGTTCAAAGGTAAGCTGATAAAATGTTATACTGAATAAGCCTATTTTAATGAAAACATAATATATGATTTGTTTACTTACATAATGTAGCAGAAACTGCCAAAAACAAAAATAGTCGTGGATCCATGATTCGTATCTTATTTCCTACGGGTTTTTGATCAGATCAGACCTTCTCCTTTATCAGCTTGAACATTGACGTAATCGCATTTTGGAAAACTATGCCAAAATGCAGAATTAGAACCTGAAACAAAGAAATATCTTGCGTTAATTATTTGCAAAAACATTAAAGCTACAAATAAAATATGAAATATATTTTTTTATATTAGATATGGACAGACGAGCATGAGATTCACTTGATGGTAGGTGATACCCCAGCAACCGAACATCAATCAATGATGCGCTGTCGACCTATCTTTTACTTCGAGCATTCGGAAATCTATTGGTAGCGCTTCGATATATGGTTACGTTGATATTTTTGACTAGGCATTGCGAGACAAACATGTTAACAGAAAATTATAAACATGTCTTCCCAGCAGGATTTGAAACTGCGATCCATCGAAACGTAAGACAGATGTACTACAAACTACTCATAGCACCAATGAGCCTGTGACCTGTCACATGACAAAGATTAAAGAGTGTTTTAAAATTTAAATGTTCGTGGTAAGTGCGGTTAAATCATTTGTTAAAGCTGTGAAGCGTAAGTATTGCTGATTAAACATAAACTGAACGAATAAACTGATATAAAATAAATGATTCTCTATACAATATACGCATCGGTGGACAAAATAATCACTCAACATGCAAATCGGTTCGTGGAGCGGACTCACCCTCTCATTTCATTGCTATCCCAATTCATTGAACAAAACCAATATAGCTTTTAGTATAAACATGTTTGTTGGCTACACTTGTTTACGATACTGTTATATTTAGAGGGTAGTTTCAAAACAAGTTTGTTGTTGTTGTATTTGTTAAAAAATACCTAATATAAAAAATAAACTAAAATAACAATAAGTAAATCGTGTCCTCATTTGAGGCAAGGGGAATCCACATTTTCATATATACGTATATGTATTTCGCTGATCATGAAATAATTATAAATTAAAATAGATATAACTAAAGCTTTTATAATTATTATTTTGTTCAATCTATATCTGTATCTTTACTTCTATATTTCTATATTTGTATTTTTGTATGTTTTAATAAACTCGTAAACTACTGGACCGATTTTAAAATTTTTGTCGTCAATAGAAAGCTACATTATCAGCGAGTAACATAGTGTATAGTACATCTACATTGTACCCGTGTGAAGCAGGGGCGTTTTGCTTTATTTTTTAAAGCTAAATTCGTTCGGAATGTTGAACTGGCAAGGATTTAATATTAGTGTAGTTTCAGCCGAGTATATGTATAAATGACTGTAAATAGAGTGCATGAGTTGGATACTATAACCTTATGTTGGCCAATATACGTATAACATTTAGAGTATTTATCAAAGTATATTTAAATATGCTTTATTGTTGAGCAAATTGAGACAACAACTTAATGAATAGTTAGTAGTTAATACCCTTATTATTTATGTTGATCGTATGAACGATTATGTTTGGTAATTCACGATTGGCATCCATTGTGGGGTTGTGGCATTTGAAGGCACGACTGAAGTATCTAAGGTCGGGTAGGTTAGCTCTGGAATTTGCAGTGCACTACGAAATGTCTTAAATAGGATCGATAGACTCCTATTCGTATACCGAGATGATTAAATTCCATTGAAATACGATCGCCCGTTGAATATTTTAAGTATAGTTTATAGTAGTGTAGTGAATGATTCATGTCATAGATAAGAGAGTATGAATTTTTAATTTCAAAATTAAAGGGCAAATAGAGCTTTCAGATTACTCTAATAATATGCTTTATGTAAAACAAGCGGACTCGACAGACGTTGTCCTGCCAGAATGTTGACTTCAAAAATTAAAACAATATTTCTAGATTTGAAAATCCTACTTCTATTCTATAGATTTGCAGTGGACATCAATTATTGCAAAAAAACTATGAGCGTGCGTAACGTGAGCTGTCAATTGTGGAAGATAGCGGAGTTCCGATTATTTTTCTGCATATTTAAATAATTATTCTGTTATTCGGGACATTTATACAATAAATAATATATCATTTAAGTCAGCTCCACCGTTCTTGAGTTATAAACGGTGTAACTAGCACGACTTTGTTTTATATATATAGGTATATAAAGATAAATTATAGTAGCTATTATTGGCATATAATATTGGTTCGTAATTGGAACGCCCCAAGATACGTCAGTATGCTAGCTGTGTCAGCACGGAGGCATCTGAACCAAATTCCCGTGCAAATTGGCATCTATTGTGTTCAGTCTAGTCGCTTCTCGGTCCGGTAGAAGCGACTGCATTGAAAGCATTTGAATGCATCCTAAGTTTCAATCGTAAGCACCGACATTTGAATACACCAATACTAGCTAACGGTTGTTTATTTTAGATTTATTAAATTAAAGTCAGTACCTATTAATAAAACGTTTCCGTATATCGATGTAAGATTTTATTTTTAAAATTTAATTGGCTTTTTGTTTCGTTAATATTACTATTGCTCTTTTTAAAGATAGTGTCTATCGATGGCTAGTTATCTTTAATTAATAATTTAGTACTGAATTTCATTCTTTTTTCCACTAGCACAGGGTCAATGTACGTTAAAGATGCGTGATTTAAAATTAAAATCATCTTTGAAAAGGGCAAAGGAATTGCTCACTCTAAAATGTATAAGAACCGTCACAGGATGTCATCAAAGGAATGCTCAGGGTTTATAAGGAGGGTGTATGAGTGTTTGCTTGCGGGATGAGCCCGATGGTGTTTGTAGTAGTCGAGCTGTCGCAAGCTATTCATGAACTAAACGATGTAGCTTAGTGAAAAAAAAATCCTGTTGAAAATATAAATTTACTATACCTATACTTTGCTTGGAAAAAAATAAAAGGAAATAATTTTAGAGTAAAATTATGACTGTTGCTGTGAAAGCATAGTCTTGGCTCAGGCCCTGATGGTTTAACAGAATACTTTTTAACCGAATAACAACGAGGCTCAATGAAAATTAAACCATGAGTAAGCGTATTACATACCCAAAACCTTCTTAATGACATAAATAATAACCAATAAGAGGTGAAGTACGGATGTTGTGGTGGCCTTTAAGAAATATATTTTATTAAAATTTCGTAGAATAAAGAGCACCTTAAAGCTAGAGGTGCGCAGAGACGGTTTGGCTGCATCCCAAGCACGTTTTGCATTTTATTCAAAACGTTGACGTGAAGTATAAAGTTATATTATTTTACTACTTTGACGTGATCTGCATTCATTCGAATAAACTTCAAAAGTTGTTAATTCAAATTAACTAAATAGATTTTGGATTGTTTTAGCTGGTGAATAGGTTATATAGGAATCGACGAAGTGGGTCAAAATTGTTGGAGGACCATAGTTCAAAAATAGAGAAAACATGATTCAGATAGTGTTGAACAAAACCTAAAGGAGATAGAGGTTGGATGCTGGAGGAGAAAGGCATTGAATAGGGAGATATGGACGAAAATACTAGGCCAAGGTTCACTGGGTTGTATCACCTTGGATAAAAAATTTAAGAGAATGAAGACTGAGGAAGTTTTTGTCATAAATAAGCCGGATCGCTGAGTAATGTTGGAATTAATATTTTATTATTGATATTAAAAAAATATTATTGTTTTAATTGAATTGATTAATTTATTGATTTAGTGGTGGCTATTAATTTAAAAATATATTAGTATTTTGGAAAGGCTTAAAATATTCTCATGACATGAACATCAAGAACAAGTACACTATTATTATAATCAATTTAAAATAACGATTTATATACGTATATTTATTTAAATTATTTATAGGTATTTATGTGATTCAATTGAAAAGTCAAGTAATAGTATTACAGGTCTTTTCTAACAATTACAAGTGCATATTATTTTAAGACGTGATTTTGCAACAAGGGTTTAACTATTGAAACTTATAGTTTAATCAATTACCACGGAACTAAGTTTCAAAATTATTAGTAGGTAACGAAATAACTACAATGTTTAAAGATCAGATGGTGGTAAGTTAGTTTATGAAGACATAATCCGTTTCAAACATTGTTTGAATTTGAACTTGTTTAACAAAGTCACAGGTACTTACTTCCTGGCTATGCTCTCAAAGCTTTCTCGTTTATTGCTTTACTGATTGGTAAATACTTATATATTTAATTTTCTATATAGTTTGTATGAGCCAGTACTGTCAATTTAGAAGTCAAACACCAAGGGACCACTGAAAATCGGCGCTGTAACGTTTTAACCTAATCTAATTACTAATGCATTAGTATTCTGCCATTACTTTTATTTTTATTTTTTATTCTTGAATAAGAAGGCGTTTGCCCACTATCCCACCTGGTGGAAAGTGTAGAGATTACTTAGCTTAATTTAAGTTAGTTTTATCTACATACAACACAGCTTCGCACGGGTCCAAGGTAGATTTACTATACACAAAAGCCTATGTTACTCGCTGACAATGTAGCTTTCTATTGGAGAAAGAATTATTAAAATCGGTTGAGTAGTTTATGAGTTAAATCGTAAATAAACAAATCTATCCTCTTCATAATTATTATGAATAATAATATTAGTATAGATGAGTAATACTTTTATAGATTAAATGAGTTTGAATTGTTATAACACAGTAAAATAATAAACATTGATACGAAGAAAATATCTATTTAGTTCATAAAAAACTGACGGACTATTTGTCACTCTAAATGCTGTTTTAAACAACTTGAAACTTTGAAAGTAGCTTGATGTAAGGCTTAAACAAAGTAACTTTTAAGAAAATAAAATGAAATTCAGAGTGACTGTAACATAAAGAAGGCTATAAATTGTAAGGTGTTTGATCAGCATCGCAGTGACTCAGCCGAATTGCGAAGGGTGCGCCAAATGAGCTTACATTAGCTACAATCGATGTTAAATTCTATTCTAATCCACGCCCACGTCAATTTTGATTTGGAAGATGATTCTATGTACATTCTATTGTACATATATAGTTTAATATACATTCCGAAGACACCAAGGATGTCTACTGTTTTAGTGTTTACTTAATGTGTATAAGTAGTTAGTCTGCAATGGTGTGAAATAGACGCAATTATAAGGGATAAGCAGTTTAGGTACTTACTCATACCTAAATAAGTGAAACATATTTGTTTGCTACCGAAATATTATATTATACCGAAGTATTCATAGAAAGGTATGGTCAAGTCAGCGTACATTTCGATGGATCACGGGTTCGCTCTCGTCGGTTAAAACGTGTTTGTAAGCTTGTCTTCCCCACTACCCATCGGGTAATGAACCACCGTTCATATGTGGAAAAACCGTGAAGTGCACTGCGCGTTTCAATTTCAGTGTATGAATTTCCGAATGATCGAAATAAAAAGTAGGTCGACGGCGCATCATTGACTGATGTACTGTGGCAGAGGTATCACCTACCATCAAGTGAACCTCATGCTCGCCTGTCGATATCTAACATGAACAATATATATATTTTTAAGAAATTCGCTACGGAATCTCAATTTTAAAAAAATATGAAAAGCACCGATGTCTGTCTGATACTTCACGTTTTATAGCAAGAAATCAATTACGACGTCCGACCGACTTTTTATTATGGTTGAAGTATGAAATTTATTAAAGCAATCCGAGACTGTCGTTTCACGGAAGATTATTTCGATGAAAATAATCTTGGCTCAATCAATATACCTTGATACGTTCGTGAATCGAATTGAGGCTTTAGTATTAATCCTTATTATGAACATTTTTTTTATTTTTTTTTAATGTCAGATATCGACAGACGAGCATGAGGTTAGCTTGATGGTAGGTGATACCTCAGCCACAGAACATCAGTCAATGATGCGCTGTCGACCTAATTTTTACTTCGAGCATTCGGAAATCCATAGACTGAAACCGAAACGCGCAATATGCATATGGTTTTTCCATCTATGAACGGTGGTTCGTTACCCGGTCGGAATTTAGATATTCCTCCCACCCGATCAATGCCGAAGTTACCAGACGTGGGGAAAACATGCTTACAGAAAATTATAAGCATGTGCTCCCGGTGGGATTCGAACCCACGACCCATCGATGCGCACGGCAGGTGTTCTACCGAACGCGCCAACGAGCCCGTCAAAAAACATAATCATTCTTATAAGATCGTAAAGAAATATAGGAGCATAATATTTTGGTTAAGACTGTGTCATATATGGTGGATGCACTCCGCTTGTATTGGCATGGAAGATTTTAATTTGAGATAGTTCGGGATTTACTCGTAATATACTCGTTATTTAGATAGGAAGAGATGACACTATTCCTCTATGAGATTTTCGACTTTGTGGTTTGGTCTTATGTAAATTTAAGTTGAACTTTCTAGAATATACTTCTCACTGATACCGTCAACAGTGAATTCCCAAGTCCCTTAGTAGGGCATCGGGCATACATATTTTTGTTTCTGTTTCAATGATAATTTTTCTTTATAGGCAAGTAGGTGACCAGACATGTGCCCTGCCCGACCGACACAATGTTTTTATTATTATTAAATTTAACATTATTTTTTTAAGTTTTAATTTTTCCGGAATTCGAACCCAAGAACTCTATTACTAAATGCATCGTGCTTACCTAGCACTGAGCCACGGAGATGGTCAACTTAGCTATTTAATTATTTTGCAGTTTGCAGGTTATCTTTTCTCGTCACTAAGTTCGAGAGTGCATTGTCAAAATTCTTTCTGAAATTAAGTATGCAATTTCAATTGATTTTACATACGACTGACAGTTCGACGAAACGAATGCTTTCTAGTGCTGTGCCAGGGCTCCGTAATTTGAAAACACGAGAATTTATTTTAATATTTAATAACCAAGACGATTGCTAATATACTATAGAAAAGAACATTTTTATTGTATGTTTTGTATAAAGTATGCACACAATTACCATGGAAGCCAGTAAATATGCGCCATTTGTAGCGATACGGACGTCTGTATTCTGTATTGTAGAGAGTAGAGACACTTTATTGCAAAGAAGACAAGTAGGTAGGTCGGCATCTACGTGGTATTGTTGTGCTCGATCGATTCTCGTCCGAGGCCAGACAAAAGGCAAGGGAATATTGTTTGTCACAAAATTTATTATGGCGACAGAGTGCTGTGCGGGCGCTTCGACCAACATATCCAATATATCAGCTTAGATAACTCTCTTACAAAGCGCAAACACATTTTTATCTTGATATCTTTGCTGTTGGACGCTTCAGTACATCGTGTTGTGTTATAAATAATGTGAAAATATAGACGAAGGCATAAACAATAACTTTAGCTAGCATAATTTTATGTGAGATATCTACTAATAATGATTTTTATTGCTTTTTTACTTCGATCGTACGGAAACAGACTAAAATCGAAACGCGCAATATGCATTCATAGTTTTTCCAACTATGAATGGTGGTTCGTCGTCCGGTCGGAATTTCAATATTCCTCTCATCGCTTTCAAGCACGAATTGTCACGACATAAGGAAAAAAAACATGTTTTTAGGAAGTTATATCATCTCGGCGGGATTCGACCCACGACCCTATAATATCTAAAGCGCCAACGAGCCCGTATAATGACGTCTGATTGGTAGACAGAAGATTTTTAGAAATAAAATTATGACTGATTTATCAAAGCGCGAAATAATAAATAGAAAGATAAGCATCATAAATAGAATATTTTGAAAATTACACATCTAAGGGAGCAAAATAAGAAGTTTATGAGAAAATTCCTTTTGATGGTTCCTAGATTCCCTTGAACGAAGTCATAGCTATTTATTATATCGCAAAAGCTAGCTTATATCATTTTAGTTTATCTACATATAATAGCTTAAGGGTTTGTAATAATTCATATAATAGCCTTAATATGGATTATTTAATATTTTACATATTATTGTATATATTTATAAAGTAATATTAATGTTTCGTATTTCATAGGTGAAATAATCAAAGTAGCAAGAGGACACGACATCAATTTGCGTGGGACACGGTCGAAGGCTCATAAGATAAGGATATTTTTATCAAACTGTCAGCCCTAAATCTTAAGCTCCATTTAGCTTATCTAAATAATTAAATATTATTTTTTCGGTAGTGTTTTAATTTAATATCCTGTGTGTGGCTATTTTTTTTTACAATTTAACGATTCCTATATCATATCATCATATATCATATAATTATTATGCAAAATATAATCTGAATCAAATATTCATCGCTTTTATAATAATATGTACTAGCAACGCGCCCCGGATTCGTACGGGTGCAATGTAGATATACTATACACAAAAAAATAGCCTATGTTACTCATTGATAATGTAGATATAATTTTTCTATTGGTGAAAGAATTTTTAAAATCGGTCCAGTAGTTTTTTTAGAGTTAGAATATTTTATTTTATAAGAATAGTTTAAGTTATCAATTCTTGAATATTAAATGTAATAATAAAATCTACTTGAATAACCTAAGAGCCCAAAACGAGTAAGACACTTCATAATCAGATCATTCACTTGAAGGGTGTTCAAAAGTTTCACGATAAAAATTACGTGGTTAAGAATATCAAAGTAATAAATTTAAGAGAACACAGACAAATTTTGATGGAAAATCTTCTTGCTTATAACAGCTGTGTTGTAATGCAACATAGGTAATACAAAGTCCTGTGTGGCATTGCAAAAAATCGTCACTCTCACTTCGCCTGCTGTGTTAATTGCCTACATTTCAATTTAGTATTTACATTAAAGGCAGAATATCTGAGGCCCAAGCACAAAGAACTTTCGAGAATATATTCGAATCATTAAACTATCAAGTGTATGCTATTTTATATAGCTTGTCACACTCATATAATAACTTGACAGGCTCGATGGGGCGGTAGAACACTTACCTTGTGGGTCACGGGATCGAATCCCACCGGTATGACATGTTTATAATTTTCTCTAAGCATGTCTTCACCACTTCTGACTTCGGCATTACTGCATACTGACAACTTGATGATACGAATACATTCTCGCAATTATTTCATGCTAAAGCCTCTGTTATCTCGAAAGAACGGCCCTGTAGCAAAAAGGGTCACTTACTTCGTATTGAAAAATAGTTAATATGTTTGTAGAATTTTGTTACGTAATACTATCTAATACTTATGGCTTCGTAATGTAACTATAATATTTGAGAATTATATTCGCTTCTAAGAAGTTATTTTAATTCGAGAATGTGCTCGATGGCGACCAGCCGGCCTAGTACAACAACGACAAAATTTGTCGCCCGTATTCTCGTGTTTTAATCGATTATCTCTTAATGTCTTCCGGGTCTAACATGACACTGAAAATTTTACTTCTAATAACAAAAGTAGAGATATTTGTCTATTGAGACAGGTATCTTGTCTATCAAAGTTGTCGATCTCGAAATATAATATGTCTCGATATCTTATATCTTAGATTGTCTTCACTCGTCCGCGAGATATCTCTTGATGATCATGCGAGGCGGGCTGGATGTGGAGCCAATTTTTAATTCGCTTGAATTGAAGGCGAGACGGTCAACGAAGTATAGACAGATTTTCTTAGCGAATTCCGTGTTTCATATGAACTGTCAAACTATTCAACTTGGTAATTCACGTCGCACGTCTTCGTTGCGGAAGTAAAGTTAGTGAAAATAAACATTTGACTCGTTGCTACCGTAGTAACAGGAGGTCAGAGAATTTGTAAGCTACAGCTAAGTAAAGTTATGAGCAAACTTAGAAAAAAAATACCACTTCATAAGGTTTGTGTATATTCAAAAACTAGTCAAATAACTATATATTCCTGTTACTCTGTTTTTCTAATGTAATAAAATCTATCTCAGTATATCACTAAAAAGTAATTAATTATACGTTCCGAGTTATATTAAGGCTGCGACGCTCGACGAAGGTTGGCAATTCTTTCTTACGTTAGCATTCTTTTACTGAATAATTCATGTGCATTTAATTGAATAACATTTAAATTCATTAGTACTGCTATTCTTTTCTGATTCTCATTTTTATTTTCGATAGCAATAGAGTATGAAAGGAATATTCGACAGAGAAAATGTCAATGGCGATCTTTTAAAAGGTTTCAATGGTTTTAGGGTGAATATAATTTTTCTCATTGAATTTTAAACTTAATAATATTCTTTCCATTCATCGGATTTGATTTAATTTTGTATTTCGGGCGGTAAAATCGCGTTTGATGCATGGTTGAGAGTAATTTTTGTTTAACATGGAGATTTCTGACAGTAGGTACCTACCTACGGATGGAATTATTGTAACTACATAAATATAAATATGTTTCGGCTCGTAAGAAATAAACTTTTACGGGTTTAATGTGTGTGTATTTGCGATTCGATGACATTCTTTCGTAAATGGAAAGCCTGTGAAGTTTGAATTTCACCCAGTTAAAAATGGGTCGAGTTTTTCATTGTATTTCTGTGCCAACCTATCACCATGCTACTCCCGCTAGTCTTTCTATATCTAACATTAAAACTTACGTCGCACTTCGTCGCACTTTTAATAAAAAAATCATACGATTATTAAATAACATGAATATATTTTTACCTAAATTTGATAAGCAAAAATATTGTCCATTATACGTTTCCCTTTATGTATAAGAAAATTCTGTTATATCGTGCAACTTATTTCCTAAATACAAGCGAAAAACCCTCTTCATCCAGGATTAAGTTACAGCGAGTCGTATTCTCCTTGGCATTGTCTGCAAAACTAATATAGGTGTATTAGTGCTCAATTTCGAAGGCCGACGGAGGCTGGCCACTTTGTCTCCTGTCTGAATGTTAAATGTCCTGTTCGCGCTGTATTTGTTTACTGGAAATCCGAGGTACGAGAATATCTGTTTGTACGTAAAACTCGTGCGCTGAATAAATTGTTTTCGATATTTTGTGTTATTGTCTCATGTTTGTTTACATACATACCCATTACGTTACGTAAGAGTTTTTGCTAACCGAGCCTTGCTCACCTGTACATGCATTTTCTTTAAAATTCCATTCAACATGCCATTCAATCAAATTATAAGACAAACATGTTATGTTCTATCGAAAACATCCATGCGTAAAATGCGTAAAGTGCGTGCGTGCAGAGGCGGTTGGGTGGCACCGACTCTAAAAAAATAACTGTTAATAAATATTAAATAGATATACATACATATAAGTATCAATAATGTTGTCGATTGTCTTTTAGGGGTCATGCTTTGAAGTAATTAAAATATTATTTTTTACTTTTTAATTTAAGTTTGTACATACTATATGTAGTTATAGATTTGAAGTAGGGTTTTGTTTGTTACCTTGTAATACTAAGATTAGCAAAATAAATCCATTTATACCTAGAATTTAACCCAAACTTCTGTTGGTAAATGAAATGCGTGAAAAGCTTAACTTTAGACTAATAGAAGCGGTCTCGAAAATGAAATTACATTTGGAGCAAATACTAACGAGCATATTCGCAAATAGGAAAAGCTAGAGAAGGTACAAAGGTATTAGAGCTTTGGCTTTACCATAACTAGTGGTAATAACACATCATTTACACATGATGTAGCTATGTGGGAGATATTTGCGTGGATTAAACTTTAAACATTTAGTATGGAGATTATAATTGTTGTAAGCGAATGTGCACTTACCCTAGCGGCCTTATACTGAGCTATGGTTTTAGTTAATTGCTGTTTGTAAATAGTTTTATGCTCACGAGTTTAATTTGGTTGATATATTTGACTTATTTTTATGTAGGAACAATGCCACATGTATTTATGTATACGTTTAACAGTAAATGGGGTCGATTTATCGGAGAACTATTCACTACATTATCTCACAATAACAAGAAAAAAGTTCCTTGAATATAAGCTTGCTGATAACGGTATAACATCAACGAGTTTCACTATAAATAACACGTTTTTGAAGAGGAAGATTTAACTTTACTGTGTTGTTCTTGTGAATTATATTTAAAAAAAAACACTAAGAAACGTTTATGTGACCAGAACATTTAGGATGTGACTTGATTATTTTTTTTATATTGAAAAAAAAAGTAACAAATCTTTTTAAGGCGAGAAAATACTATATACTAAACATTTAATTAAAAAAAATAGTATAGTTTACTACAATTGAAGAATTGTTTATCTAATATATAAAATTCTTGTGTCACGGGGTACGTGATCGAACTCCTCCGAAACGGCTCGACCGATTCTCATGAAATTTTGTGTGCATATTGGGTAGGTCTGAGAATCGGACAACATCTATTTTTCATCCCCCTAAATGTTAAGGGTAATCGACCCCTAATTTTGATTTTTTTATTTTTGGACGAATTTTTTTATTTTATTTTTTTTAAGATGTGGCATTAAAAAATACATACAACCCTAAATTTTTACTTTTTTATCACCAACCCCTGCTTTTTAGAAATTATTTACATGGCAAAACAACGATTGCCGGGTCAGCTAGTTTATTTATATAAATAAATAAATATAAAATTGTTTTTTTCAAAAAACCGGCTATTTTTTTCATCGTTTCATACTGTTTAACTTATTAGGATTGAAATTGATATTGACGTTTGTAACGTTCATCGTTAGGTATACCTTTTTTACTGATTTCTTTTTATTTAATACAATCATATTTTTGATGTATATTACAGCCACCTATTCAGTAGTCTCATATCCTTCGTAATGCATTTCTAATATTATTATTCCATTTGTATGTTCGCATCCCAATAAAAAGGGGAGTATAAATGGTCGGTCCGTGAATTGATATCGAGAACGGCATAAGTAGCCGCTTGTTATGGAGATTGCCTCAAGATTATAATCAAATGGAAACGTAAACAAACTTTCGGCGTCACGTGCTCGGAATACAAAAACTTCGGACGGTTCTAATTTCACGGCGTGACGAAGAGGGCTCGTCATTTTCCTGACTGTTGCGGATATTTTCAATTTTCCCCGTGGCACCTCCTTTTTATTAGTTGTTGTTTCGACTTGAATACTAATCGGTGAGAATTAAAATTCACTCGACAGATCTCATTGCTAATTCCCTTGCGTCTAAGAATATTATTATCGATATTCTTCGTTTAGCTTGATAAGCTACAAAAATTTTGACGCCTGCCGTGCGCATCGATGGGCCGTGGGTTTGAATCCCACCGGGACCACATGTTTATAATTTTCTGTAAGCATGTTTTCCCCACATCTGGTAACTTCGGGCACTGATCGGGTGGGAGGAATATCTAAATTCCGATCGGGTAACGAACCACCGTTCATAGATGGAAAAACCGTGAAGTGCATATTGCGCATTCCGGTTTCAGTCTATGGATTTCCGAATGCTCGAAGTAAAAATTAGGTTGACAGCGCATCATTGACTGATGTTCTGTGGCTGAGGTATCACCTACCATCAAGTGAACCTCATGCTCGTCTGTCGATAACTGACATAAAAAAATAATAATAATTAGGTGAAATAAAATGTATATCTGTTTCTATCGTGTTTAAGCTTATAATAGTTAATATTGTTTATTTTTGCGTGCTGTGTTTTATGTTTGTTGAATAAATAAGATTGTTATTATAAAATGTTTTGTGAATGTATTTGTTTCAAACTTACTACCCTCGATGATTTCTTTTATGATAAAAGTACTATTTATATAATAGACTAGTTTCGACTGCTTTACGAATACGAACACAAATTTCCATTAAATGCTGGGAAAGCACTGCGAACACTGACGTATCTGTAGTGAACTGTTTATTAATCCGTCGTCCGGATTTTAATTACGTTGGAACTCGGAGGTTATTACGGGGAACGCGACAGGCTGTAATATCATTTCGCTGTACCTATGTGAATATAGCAATTTCGCTTAGGGCTAAGTGATTAACACCTAATGAAGATGCCATCTCAAATTATTTCTTAAATGAACTTGATATACGTATGTAACTTAAACTCAGGAAAGGTTATAAAAATGAAAGATCGTCCTTATCATTATATAGCAATTTATTATATCCGGGAGGATTTGTGGCAATATAATTTCAATTCTACTTACATTGTTAAGTAATCAATAAGGCTGGACATACATGTGCCAAGAATCTTGAAATTTGAAGATCGCTAAGTCAATCCCAATAACCTTCAATTTTGCGGAGAATTTATGTATTTTAACCTGTAAAATATTTACCTAGTCTATGTAAATATATTCCACGCAGATACTAACTCTTAACGTTAAAGCAAATGTTTAGTTTAAAACATAATAAAATAATTATATAATACATACAGTATTATCTTTCTATACGTATTTTGTTATATTATTTTATACGTTAAAAGGTCAGATCATATCAAATACAGTATACACATGTTATACACGACCACTCATAATAAATGAATTGATAAATTGAATCTGTGTATTTTGTACATAGTATTATAATGTTCACAATGCCCGTCAGTTAGTGATGAATGGAACGAAATCAATAGTGCCGTGGAACGTTAAGCAAGTATTCACAGATCCTGAATTCAATAATCAATTGACCGTGACTCCACCGGTATTCATGTACAGAACAAGAATTTAACTTTTCACATCGATAAGTAGGAGTAAAGCACAATAGTTGGGTTCGAAGTATTCGAAGCGATTGGAGCACCTCCGGTAACCTTTAACCTAATATTTTTATTGAATTGATTTAATATGACGAGGTCGTAACTATTGTTACGCTTTGTTAAATTTAGTTGAGGTTTACTTTTTGCAGATTGTTAGTCTAAAGCAATTATGTACTCTCAATTTGTCTATATTATGTAAACATTAATAATTGTATTGCTAAGAATATATTTATTTATTTATTTTATTTATATAATACATAGGTATAATTTGTTATAAAGAAAAATATGCAATTTTGTAATGTTAAAGCTCTCTTAGATAATAGATATCTATACTAATATTATAAAGAGGAAAGATTTGTTTGTTTGTTAAACTACTCGACCAATTTTAAAAATTCTTTCACCAATAGGAAGCTACATTATCAGCGAGTAACATAGGTATTTATTATGTTCATCTACATTGCACCCGTGCGAAGCCGGGGCGGATCGCCAGTCATATAGGTAATATAAGCTAGATCTGATAAAAAGCATCCTAACCATAATATCTCTTCAAAAATAATTGTTATTCAATACTTAATACGTGTAACTATGTAGATGACCCTTGCTCATTTCGCCGGGCGTCAAATATTTTTACATGGGATGAAATAATTTTGTGCAGGGCCGGATTTAGGGGCATCCAGGTCAACTGCCCTGGGACCTCTACAAATGAGGTGAAATTTACAATCGGAAAAAAATCTTTCAAACTTACAAAACTTTTTAAGTATTTGATTTTTTTTCGAATTTTTTATTTACTGTACTTTATACAAACATGATTATATTGCTAACATGAAAATAATTTGGGGCCAGGGGGCCTCCAAACCACTGTTGCCCCAAGGCCACCACACCTCTTAATTCGGCCCTGATTTTCGTGTGTGTGTACATATTCTTACATATTTAATTTTTAAGTAATTTTGGTAAGTTATGTAGGGAATGTTTTAAAGAATTTCCAAGCTTTTCACTCAAATGGTATAAATTGCAACATACATTAATATTATACAACCTGATAAGGGATATTTCGTTCGCAAAATTGAATGTAGCATGCCCCGGGGAACGGTCACGAAAGTCTTATCGGAGTCGGAATTACAATGTCAAGAATACTAAATAAATTATTTATGAAATACTAAATACTGTATTCATTATACATTTGGCCCCTTCTTGATATTTTATGTATATTCCTTTATATTTATGTAGATGTGTATCTAAAATTCTCTTGGTATACTGATTTTGATATTTTGTATTGAATCCTTAGCTATTACGCACAACATAATAAAACAGTTGTAAAATACGTATAAATGATATTAATGAGGTAAGACAAGTTATTTGCTAGTGGACCCGACAGACATTGTCCTGCCAGATTGTTGGCTTCAAAAATATAAAAATATTTTTGTAACTCTATTGCTGCGCCACCTACCTTTACAATTAGGAATCTTAACCATTTCGGGACAGACTCAAACACACGCAAAAAAAATTAATCCGAATCAGTCCAGTGGTTTAGGTTACACACGTATGAGTTCAGTGACATACACACGTACAGAATAATCTCTCTCTTTGGCCCTTAAATCATTGACTGATTATTTTGAAAGCAATGTCAATTGAGGCAGGTTTAATTTATTCATTTTTGCAACGCTTTCTGTGGCTAAAGAGGCCTTATCCTGGAGCGACAGGCTCTGCCAGACAGAATAATATATTATGTATATAGTCAATCTGTCAATTTGTTTTAAGATCTCCGTTTCTAGAACCTATTGTAGTCACTCACTTTTTTTCTATAGAGAAATATCAACAACAACAACACAAACTTTTTCATACGATTTTTCAAAAAAAAATTTTTCTTACGAACCTTGTCCTGACATAATATAAATGATTTAGCAAAATACGTGCAGCCGCTTTGAAGTGGCAATTGAATTTTATTTCTATAGATTTATTTGATTTTAAATGCTTTAAATCTAAGTACATACTTTACATAGTGGCTTTATACTAGAATATCAAACTAAAATATTATTTGAGACATACTCATGGCGGATTTGATTTTACATTATTTTGCCTGTGTCGTGATACAACATATAGACGCAAAGGTCATCCTAGTTCAATTATTGTGAACATAGAATAACAATACCGTTCACTCACGTCTTATAATTTAACGTGTCAAATATTAATAGTTTCTGACTATTTGACAGGCGATATCCTTATAGTCTTTTTTGATTCGTAACAGTTGTTCAGATGAAACTGTTAATGAATACATCAGCTGTGATATTAAAATAGAAATGTAAAGGTCAGCAAGGCATCTGTGCTTTAGTGTTGTTGGTTTGCTTTCTATCAGGTGAGCCGCATGCTCGTTTGTCCCTCTATACTACTTAAAAAAATGTTTTTTTTTTTAATTTCTTGCCTTTTCTTTAGATATTTTATTGCTTTTGTAGACTAGTAGCACAGTGTGGTATAGTCAGTGTAACTAAAAAGCCATCAACACGCGAAAGATATAGTAATATCACAAACTAACCTAACCAATTTAATATAACTGAATAGAGATTTCCAGCGTATCCTAGTGGGGCTTGATCATTTTTCTGTATAAGCCAGTAGGTATCAGATTTATAAGTCCTGCCCCACTTAAACAATTGTTTTCAATTTTTCTCCTTTTTCGTGGGGAAATTTGTATATTGTCTATATCGGTAGTGATAACGGCATTGATGAGAGCGGAAGAAGCGAAAGTAGTATGTAATGTAGGAGCATATGAAATTCCGTGATCTCTGCCTATCCTAATGGAAAAGAGGCGTGATGTATATGTATATATGTATACACCTTGAGGGCGACGATGGGTTATGTCAGAGACCAGACCCCTAGGGGCCTACCGACTAAACCCTTCGGTGGCCATCTTCGGCGCTTGAAGGTGGGGGCCCCAGGATCTCTAAAAGGAACACTAGCATGCTTCCCTCAATTTCGAACGCATAACCTCCGGCGCAAAAGCAATTTCAAATAACTGAAAATAAATCACAAACAATATTATTGTACATATATTTTTATTTATCGAAATCCACAAGAGTTTCTCAAAATAATTCATAAACCTTGACAACTGTTTTACCAATAAGTCAAGGTACAAGCTGTTCTATTGTTTAAAATGAGGTGTAAATATACAAACCTTAAGCTATAACTTCGGCATTATCATTTACAATACTAATATTGTTATCGATCATTCTGGCTTAATTGGTAGGTATGCCATAACAAAGCGTAGGTTTCAACTGTGGGTTTGTTCATTATTCTATGAGGTCAAAAGTCAGCTGTGATACGTGACGAATTCAATATTTATTTATGATTCTTTAGGATCGCGTTGAGTCACGATGGCAATGCTTATGATTTACACAATCTATTTACTTATAAGTTTAATAAAAGGTATTATCATGAGGTGTAGAATCGCGTGGTGTATTTACTAAAGAGAAAATATAGTTCTAAAGGTTATCATATTGAACCCTCACAAGTTACAACCTGGGTTAAAAAAATACGTTTTGTAGGTCACATTTCAAAGTACAAGCCCTCAGAAATAGCGAATGGCGGACATGCATAATTAAATTGAGTCCTGAAAATCGATGCTTTTTCGTTTTAGCTGATCTAGAAAATTCTCTTTATTACCTCATCCACAGAATATCAGCCAATGATGCGTTGTCGACCTAATTTTTAATTCGAGTATTCGGAAATCAATACACTGAGACCGAAACGCGCAATGAGCACTTCACGGTTTTTCCATCTATGAACAATACATAAGTATGGTTCGTTACCGGGTCGGAATTTTTCTATTCCTCCATTATATTGAGGGCTAAACACATATTTTAAATACGACACGAAAATAAAATAAATAAATAAATAAATTTGTTAGGTGAAAATAAATTATAAATCTATCTGAAATACATATCACAATAATTATTATACTTCGAGTATATTCCTGGCTGTATAAAAGACAATATCGTATCGATGATCAATTGCTAAGAGTTTTATTGAAATCGTTATAAGACTAGCTCGCTAGTTTCCTTTGAACAAGTAGATTAATAAAGGATAAAAATGAAATAACAAAAGAATGCCTGAACTTACAGTACTTTAATCGTGGCCGAAGCTTAATTGATTTTTTCATTCCTGCTCATAATACTTGAAAGAAGATACGATTTTTATTAGCTTATATTTTAATAAGATAAATGAAACGTTATTTAACTGGTTTTGATGGCTATATATTTATGTTTTTCACATAAGTGTGAACATTTATTAAATAATCTGGCACTACACTTACAGGGAACTTACAAAATGTTAATAAATACAATAGGATTTCGTTTAATGTTAACGCTTACTTATTTAACTGCATTTAGAATATTGAGATTAGAGAACTTCTATCACATTCATTACTTATAAAAAAGATTTATTATTCATTTATAAATAAATTAATAAAGATTTGGGGCTTTTTAAATAAAATATCGTCTTACTAAGTTATATGCAAATATGCAATATATATATGTATTATGTATATTGTAAGTTTTTATTAATTTTGTAACCTACATAATTTAAAAAAAAAACATAAAAATGAAAATTCCACGTCGAAGTGACAGACAAATTGAAAAATCTCCTACCTTAAAATATTTTGAGCTTTTTAAGGGAAGAGGTTTAGAAATAGAATATAAGTAAAAAATATATAGGGTATCATTGCCTAATGTTCTGTGGCTAAAGTATCACCTACCGTGAAGGTCCTCAAACTTTTACTCTTGTCTTTTTTATCCCTTTTAAGTAGACCGGATATCTGATGTTAAATTTTCATCGAAATTTATCAACAGCAAATGACAGCCTGGTATAGATATTTTTTCTCATGAAGTCCGTTTGTATTTGAATATTGTCAGGCGTGCACATGTACATTGCTTTAGTGTGCGTAATCTCGGAAGCGCTTAGTTATCATTACGCACACTAAAACAACGTACATATAATGTGCATGCCTGAAAACATCCATAGCCAATCGGACTTCGTGAGATAGATCCTCATTTTGAAAATTTTAATATTCTAGCTGTAGTGTATCTTTATAAATCCTTGGGGGTCGATATAAACCACTTTAGACGTCATAGACCTACCATCAAGTGAGCCTCATGTTCGTCTGTTGTCTGTACCTAAAATACAAAAAAAAAAAAAAAAATACTATGAACAAAACTGTTACCTCCTGAAGTTATATTCATTATATTCTGTAGGTCGTTCAGTACTACAAATTCTTATGATCTCATCTATTTTTATGGAATAACTTTCTTACTTACTACTAGTATATTGGCAACATAATACCAATACATTGAGTGTACTCGTTTCGTCACAGGTACAGACAGATATCCATGAACTACCTAGTTTCATTATAGTTCTTTTTATAGCCTTGTTTACTCAGTGTTGTGCTCGGATGAAATAACGTAGGAACTTTTTATTTATTTTTATGTTTTGGGCTAACTTTTTGCAATCTTGTATCAGAATAATTGGGTTAGGGAATTTAAAATTCTGTATTGTTTATATTGATATTTTTATGAAAGTGAATTGCATCCAGCCCCCATTTGAATGAATAAAATACTTGTGAGTAAGCTCGAAGTTTTCTTACTTCAAGATGATACTACTCCACACTTTCCACAGGCCACAGCTTCGGGGCCCTGCATATGATAGCTATGTCAATGCATAGGCCTTGATCGGGTGAGATTTTAAATTTATATTTCGGTTATATGCTCTCAATTCAGTAATTCTCTAGCAGGTTGCCATCCTACTACTATTACTTATTATATATGGTCATCCTTTGTTGCTGTGTCCGTATGCCAAGCCTGAGTACTTCATTAACATGGCAATTACACCAGCTGATTAATAGCTTGCATATTTAAGTGCAGACAATTACGCTAATTTCTAAAACGCCTCATTTGATATTATAATCATTATTGATTCAGAATGTGATAAATGGTTTGATTCCTTTCTTTGTAATCGATATTTGTTTTTATCGTGACAGTATTTTCTTTATTATTTCATGATAATAAATTATTATTATTATTATTTATAATAATAATAATTAACGTTATACCTATGCGATAGCATGCTATCATTGTTAATATTTACAATATAGCCATACATTAATTCATGAATAATTCAGAGTTTCAAATATAATGTAATATTGGTACTGTCGAAGCGTTATTTAGAGGTATAAAATAGCGAGGTGCAAGACTTAGGGTGCTTTACTATCAGCAGGGAAAACATGTAAATGAAAGGATTATTGTCACGTAGGTCGTGGGGCGGTTCGCGAAAATTGTACCCATTTATTTGCTATCGTATCCCCACTTTACATAATGTCAATATTTCTTACTATCGCTTTACATTTTAATATCGTATTCTCATTGTAATAGAAAATATTTTATAGACAACTAGTACACCTGTTAGATGTTGTCCTGCCTGAATGCTGGCTTTAAATAAAACATAATCCTGGCAGCACCTATATAGGGTTCCAAAAAGTATCCACTCACTCAAACACAAATATTTTTTTATATTATTATAAAAATCGTTGCAGCAGATAAGAAAGAGTTCAGTGATATACACAGGTGTGCCGCAGCAGAAGTGTATAAGCATTACTAGTGTGCCGAGTTCGAGTCCTGGGGAAACAATAAAATGAAAACTGTTTCGGTCGGACTGAGTATAGCATATTTACCTGTATAAAATATTCAGTGAAACAGAAACATTGGGGCCACTATGCACTCGGGAATTCATATTATTGCATACATTACTAGCGATCCGCCCTGGCTTTGCACGGGTGCAATGTAGATGTACTATATATAAAATACTTTTTGTTACTCGCTGATAATGTCTTGTCGCTGCTTTCTATTGGTGAAAGAATTTTTAAAATCGGTCGAGTCTTTTTTGAAATAAATTGTACCAAACAAATCTTCCCTCTTTGAAATATAGATAGATTATGCTATTTGTAATGAAATTATAAGTGTAAGAAGTTTTCTGGGTAAAACAAATGTTAACTGTTTAAATAGAATGTTCAATTTTGCTATTATGACCTTAGGGAAACCAAGTAAATTAAAACAAACAATATGTTTCACCTGAGGTTCTACCATTCCAATTCTAAGAAAAATTACGTTTAGACTACCTAAGTAAATATTTCCCAAGGTGGAGATTGTTTTTGTGAACAAAATATGTAGGATATATATTATGAAGTTATTTTATTATGTGTGATTGTTATCATATATAATCCTTAATATTTTCATTTTACATTCGAGCTATTCAAACGAATGTATGCATCATTGAATTGTATGAATTGAATTGAATGGTATGATAATGGTTTTGATAAATTTCGTTGCCAATATTTAAATTGTTCCTATTCGAATTTACTACGAGTATACAAAATTAATTAGGGATATACTCAATTAAAGAGTTACGTGTTTATTTAAATATATCTATCTAATATATAAAATTCTCGTGTCACAGTTTTCGTTGCCATACTCCTCCGAAACGGCTCGACCGATTCTCATGAAATTTTGTGTGCATATTGGGTAGGTATGAGAATCGGACAACATCTATTTTTCATCCCGCTAAATGTTAAGGGTAATCCACCCCTAATTTTTTATTTTTATTTTTTAGACGAAATTTTTTGTCTTTGTTTTTTTATAATGTAGCATTAAAAAATACATACAACCCCTGCTTTTTTTGTCAAAAAATCTAGACCCGTGCGAAGCCGGGGCGGGTCGCTAGTAGAAATATATTTTTATTATTTGACAAACAAAATCAAATCCTGACAAATCCGTCCGTATTTGTCTTAAATTTATATAAATAGTTGCCCTTATCATTTATGAGTATGTATGCGTGAGCCTCCGTGCCTCAGTGGTAAGAGGAATGCATTTAATATCGTATGTCTTAGATTCGAATCCAAATCACCAGTAGGTGAACAGTGATTTTTTTTACAGACAAGTATGAATACAAAAGATTACACCAAAAACATAACATGTACAATAATGAAAAAGTCTCACAACGGAGTTCTTCTGCCGTAAAATTTGAAATCGAATGTAAACCAAGTCGGTTAGTTAAGTATCTATGGGAGAAGCTATCCAACTACTTTGTCTTAAATTGATAAGTATCTTGTTGTTAACTACAGTTTATAGTATACCAATATTATACCATATCAATATTACATTTTTAATTTATTTAATTAACAGAGTGTCTTGGCAATTGCACACGGTAAAATAATAATCTACATGAAACATAATAATCTATCTAATATTAACTCTTTGTGCTTTTATTTAAATTATATAGTATACAGTATATGTTGCTTGTGTGCTTGCCAAGTTTAATTTATTAAAGAAATAAAAAAAATTAATATTAAATATATAAATTTTAGTAGATAATGTTGTTAGGTAACTAACAACCACAAATTGGTTTAACTAAAAACCACAAAAAACTATTTTAGTTTTGAAGATAGCAACGAAAAACGAATACAATATCGGAATTATTTTATGTAAATAACCTATGCAGATCCGCCTCATTTTTTATTATGGTTTATAATTTGATGTGAGCTATAAAAATATTTTCTTTATCCAGGCTATGGAAGTACAATTAACCATCCTTGTTAGTAAAATGTTCTGATGTGGTAAACTAAAATACAAAAAGTAAAGTATGAAGTGCACCACGCTTTAATTCATCGCACGCGTGCTTCAGACGCGTCATCATTATTCGCAGACATGTTATCCTGAAGAGCTTCTAGAATTATACGCATATTCAATATAATATTTTGTTTTTTTAGTATACGGGACAACTCGATCACCAACATAGATTTACCGATAGCATAATATATGGTATAATAATATGAAGTCATTTATCGAACAAGAATCAAAAGGTTTTGTTTCTATTATTATTACTCATCAGTTAGTATTAACTATCCTACACATATTACTGCCTATGAAAGTTATTTTCTTTTTAATTCTAATTATAGGTACTATAGTAAAGAACTGAGATATGTTTAAGATGATAGAAGGAAATTATTTGAAAGGAATAAAAGAAAATTAAAAATAAAATTCCTCCATAAAATACAATATTCTATTAAAATAAAAAGTACTTACGCGAGGAGTATTCACTGAAGATTATCTGAAAAAGAAAATTAAATATAAAAATCGAGCAAAAAGTCACAGCCTACGAAAAGTAGGTATTTAATATTATTGAAAGACAGAATTTGATGAATATGTTTTCTTTTCCAAGTAAAATGCCTTGGTTGTTAAATAAGGCGGCTCCCGCGGGTTTATTGATATCTTTGATTTTTATCTTTCTTAGATTGAATCACATTCTACCCGAATATCTGTGGTCAGACCTTTCGTAAAATGGATTATAATACGGTAAAGAAAAATGTATGAAAGAGGGGTTTTGTAATCTCGTCCTATTTATTCAATGGACGAATCACTAGATGTAGCGCAGTTCTTTAATGCAATTTAGTCATCCGAATTACGATTCACGTCAGTTAGCGTGGTTCATTTGGCGGTCATTATTCTGTAGCACGTCGCGTGTCGAGGCCTGTCACTCTACGGCGACACGCCGTGACTTCGCATCACATTCGCATTCCCTGAACACCCAGCTCATTTGTGAGCTTAGATCTAATTTAGTATAGTTATATAGGTATCCTAAGCTAGAAGTATTTTTTGGGTAGTGCTATAGTTAGCACTAAAGCCTACGATTACTGATCTTTTAAAAAAGGAATTGAAAAATAAAGTTCAAATTTATTTTTGTCATAACTGTAATATTTCAGGTTTTAAATTAGTTTAAAACTATTTACTAAACTATTAGTTTAAAAACAATTTGTAGAAAGTTAAAAACATAAAATTATCTAATCGAATAAAGTTTTATCACGCTGGCATTCTGCGCTCGACGCTCGTTCCGTGCGGTCGTACGGTAATGCGCTCTCTCGCTGAATCGCTCCTTGTTGAGTCATTCGGTGACCGACGCTCGTGCCGTGCGCACGCTCTGTTCGTTCGCTCGCTGAGCAGTGCTCTTATTGTGCGCTGGGTTCGCCTTGCTGCATTGTTTCGTAAATCGATTTACGCGGGTTTACCTGCGGCCGCTCCGGTAGCCACCTAACGGTGCCAAACGGTTATCGGGCGGTTAACGCCTCCGGGCGGGAGTGTTTGTACGGGGTGCAAACGCCGCGCCTTTTTCAAGGCGCGTACAGCCCCGTCCGCTTCCTTCACGTCCCTGTGCGTGCCTGGTGTCCTCCTAGTAGGCACTGCCAAGGGGAGCAGGTACTCCAACTGCTCTCTAGCGACCAGGTGTAATCAGGGTCCACTGTTGGACGGGTCCCATCGCACATCTGTAGGGGTTCCCGCCAAGTTCCCCCCCTACGGGCCGGTTAGGTTGCGATACCTCACCTCTCGCTATCACCAGCGAGAGACACATTTACACACTACATTTTACAGACTGTAGCTTAGGTACTCACACACTGTAGGTGTTAGGTACACAACCGCTCCTACTGGCTTCCAGTATGGAGTGGGAAAATTCCCCGATCTCGTCGTCTATGGACATCGACGACATGCGCAGGTTCCTGAGGTTCTTTGAACTTCGGCACCCTGAGTCCTTTAAGGAGTTCTTAAGCTCCAAAAATCCGCGTTCCGCGTCTCGACCGGCGTTACGTACGCCTCCGCGCTCGCCGACACCGTCGCGTAAATCGTCGCGTTCATCCCGCTCGTCGTCGCGTTCGTCGGTCCGAACCGACTCACCGAACCCCGCGCCGCGTTCCGTCGCCGCAGTTATCGCGCCTCAAGCGCAATTAGAATCAATCGCCGCGCCGTCCACCGCGATCGCCGCCGTCTCACGCGAAAACGTCTCGCGCCCTCCTTCTCGTGCCGACTCCGAAATGTCGGCATACAGCGCGGCCTCAGAGGCACCTAATTCAGAGCCGGAGAGCTCAAGCGACGGTTTCGAAACCGTCACCGGACGCAAGAAGAAGCGTTCGGCGAAAGGCGGACCGCCCGCAAAACGCGCGCAAATAGACGCGGCCCCTCTGGTCGAAGAGCCCATTCCCACGGAAGTCATCCGTGAAATCCCCGCGGAGAAACCAAAAACTCCTCCCCCCGTTTACATTAGGGACAAGGCATGTTGGCCTGCCCTATCGAAGTTCTTGGACTCGAAGTCCATTCAGTTTAAAGCCCAAACAACAAGGGACAATATTAGGGTTCAAGTATACACCCCAGCCCATCACAGGCTACTAACAGCCCATCTCCGCGCCGAAAATATAGGCGGTCACTCTTTCCCGCTCCCGGACGAGCGCGTCCTTCGAGTTGTAATACGCGGCATCCCTAAGGAGCTCGAACCCGAGCTCGTTTTAACAGACCTCCGCGAACAGGATCTGCCTGTAAAAGAGGTCTTTAGAATGATCAATCGGACCAACAAACAGCCGTACGACATGGTTCTAGCGGTTTTAGAACTCTCCCCTAGAGGAAAGAAAGTTTTTAACTTGCGCGAGTGCTGCAAGCTCACTGGGCTCAAAATCGAGACCCCGAATAAACATTCGTTCACGAGACAGTGTCACCGCTGTCAATTGTACGGACACGCCGCGCGAAACTGTTTCGCGAAAGAAAGGTGCGTTAAGTGCCTAGGCGATCATGGGACCGCTGCCTGTGAAAGGCCTTCTCCCTGTGCCGAACCACCCGCTTGCGTGCTGTGCGGGGAAACTGGGCATCCCGCGAATTACCGCGGTTGTACCAGGGCCCCCAAACCACACAAGAGGCCGGTAAGGCGCGGGGGGGCGGCTCGTCCTGGGCAGCGTCCCAAGGTTGTCGAGGAAACTTTCATACCCGCACCTCCACCCACCCACAACGCTTGGAGTAAACCACTCCAAGCCACCAACAAACCCCCTATCCCAGAGGCATCTCAGCCTCCTTCCACCCAGACAATAGGTCCTCAGCCTCTAATGGCTACTCCGGTTTTACCACCGGTCCCTCTTCCGAGCCCTCCGGCTCAGCCTACGAAGGTAACTCGGCCTGTCCAGGCTAAACAGTTACCTACAAAACCAAACACGCCCCACGAGGGACTCGCGACGGACCTTTCCGCCGCGTTGTACCTCGTAAAAGACTTCATTCAGGTACTCAACGTGCCCGAACTTATCGCTTTCGCGCAAAAATTACGCGAAAGCGCTTCTGACCCCCAACTGCGAGTAAACGCAGCATTCGAGCACGCCAACCTAATCGCATCAATCTGGCAGTATCAATTACCCAACACAACGCAATAGATACAGCCACGTGTAGGCTCAAGACAAGATCTTTGTCCTTAGTGACATTCAACGCTAACGGCTTAAAACGACAGATTGACTTAGTAAAGGACTTTGTGACGAGACACCCGGTCGATATCATGCTAGTGCAGGAAACTTTCCTCAAACCTAGCGTTCGAACTCCGCGACTAGCGAATTATAACACTGTAAGAAGTGACCGTGACGGCCGGCTCGGTGGCACGGTTATTTATTACAGACGCGCACTGCACTGCATGCCTATCGACCCGCCTACGCTTACTAACTTAGAATGCTCAGTAGTCAGGGTGGCTATGACCGGTCATCAGCCCGTCATAATCGCCTCGGTCTACCTCTCACCCACTAAGAGAGTTTTGGAGAGCGATCTCAGGGCCCTGTTTGCTATGGGAGACTCGGTCATTCTGGCCGGCGACTTCAATAGCAAACACTGGAACTGGAATAGCTCTGCCAACAACCTTAACGGTAACATACTAGACCGACTACAAGACGTACTTAATTTCCAAGTAATAGCTCCCCTTTATCCGACTCACTGCAGTAATATGAGCCTCTCCCGCGGAAACGTACTCGACGTGGCGATTCTAAGGAACGTTACTCTCCAGTTACGCTCTATAGAAACGTTACATGAACTTGACTCTGACCACCGACCCGTTCTTATAGAATTAGGCCCCCCCGACTGCTTACAAAGACGATACAAGACTATAGTTGACTGGCAAAAGTTAGATGAGGCCCTCAAGCCCATCGACTCGCCTGAGCTAGAGTCTATACCGGAACGACTTGACTCGACGGACCAAGCGTTAGCTGCGGTCTCCTCAGTCACCAGACATATCCAGTCCAAAGTTGAATGCGCGTCCAGGTTGATTCCCGATGATTTTAACCAACGTTGGGAACTTCCTCCGGACGCCAGACAACTACTGACTGAGAAGAACGCAGCTACTCGCGCCTATGACAACGCACCCTCAGACGACAACCGTAGAACGCTTCGTGCCTTACAACGAGAGGTTAAGGCACGTATGCGGGAACTACGTAACGAACGATGGGACCGTTTAACCAGCGAACTTTCACCCTCGCACACGGCCTATTGGTCGCTTGCGAGGAGTCTCAAATCAGAAACGGTCGCGATCATGCCTCCGCTCAAACGGCCCAATCAGACTGACGCTTTCGACGACGCCGACAAAGCCGAATGCTTAGCCCAAAAACTAGAGGAGCAATGCACTCCATATCTAGTTAACACTGACCCAGTTCACGTAGAAACGATCGACCGCGAAGTCGATCGTCGTATTGCACTCCCCGTTTCAGACGAGCCCTTACCACCCACCTCCATAGACGAAGTGCAGGCTTTGATCAAGGCTTCCCTACCTAGAAAATCCCCAGGTCCTGATACCATCTCGAACAGGGTCCTCAGATCCCTTCCTCCCCAATTGATATGTCTACTTGTGACCATTTTCAATTCCCTCCTTGTCAACTGCGCCTTTCCGACACAGTGGAAGGAGGCAATTGTGATTGGTATCCACAAGCCGGGCAAACCCCGTAACGATCCCAATAGCTATCGACCCATAAGCCTTCTCAATACACTGTGTAAGTTGTATGAGAAGTTAATTAAAAAGCGTCTCTGGGACACTGTCGTCGACAAAGGCCTTCTGCCCGACGAACAGTTTGGTTTCAGACGAGCGCACTCCTGTGTCCATCAAGTCCACCGCATAACGGAACACATCCTTTCCGGTTTAAATAGAAATAGATCCATTCCCACGGGCGCCCTCTTCTTCGATATAGCGAAAGCGTTTGACAAGGTCTGGCACAACGGCTTAATTTTCAAGCTTTACCAACTCAACGTGCCAGACAGACTCGTGCGTATCATACACGATTTCTTGTCAAACCGCTCCTTTCGCTATCGCGTAGAAGGATCGCTCTCCTCTCCCCGTAGTATACGGGCCGGAGTCCCCCAGGGCTCTGTCCTGTCTCCCCTCCTGTTTTCGTTATTCACTAGCGATATTCCTAAAACGCCTAAAGTGCACATTGCGCTTTTCGCGGACGACACTGCCCTTTTCACTTCCCACCGGGATAAAAGGATCATCACAGCGCTTCTCCAGACTGCAACCACCCGCCTCGGTGAGTGGTTCCAGAAATGGGGAATCCAAGTCAACCCGGAAAAGAGTGCGTCAGTACTCTTTGCTCGTGGTCCTCCCGGTAATCCCAGAAATCCATATACTAGGGCCAAATTCCTAATAGACCGAGAGATACAACTCTACGGTAGATCCATTCCCTGGCAGAAATCAGCCAAATACCTAGGTGTTACCCTTGATCGTAGCCTGACCTTCAACAAACACGTTAGAATGGTCCGTAAAAAGGCCTCCTTTGTCCTATCCAGACTCCGTACCCTTTTAGACTCCAAAAATAAAATGTCCCTGAGGCATAAAGTGACACTCTATAAGGCATGCATTCGACCATGCATGACCTATTCGAGTGTTGCCTTTGCTCATATCGCCCCTTCCAATATCCACAAATTACAGTCGGTCCAGAACCGGTTCATTCGAATCGCTACTGGAGCACCGTATTATGTGCGAAATGTCGATCTCCACCACGATCTGGAGCTACCCACTATAGCCCAATGGATGAAGTTAGCGTCGAAACGTTACTTCGACAAGGCTATAAACCACCCCAACCCGTTGGTTCGCAATGCAATCAACTATTACCCCTATCCCGATAAGGCTCTCTGGAGAAGACCCAGACACGTTTTAGAGGATCCTGACGATCCTATCACAGTAGCCAATGCTAGATTAGACTCCGCCCGGGCGGACATTTCACCTCAGACCCGCGTACAGCGCCTTCGACGGCGAAGGCGAGGACCCTTGTTCCGCGCATCCCTCACACGGGTGAGCTACCGTCCAGCCCTTCAGGCTCCCTCCCCTCCTACGGCAGCCCAAGCCGAGGTACGTGTCTCGCAGGAGACGCCCTTAGGCGTGTCGTAGCAAAACCCCTAATTTCAAGGCTGAGCCACAGTGCTCGCCAATCTTGTCCGCGTTGAGCTGCCGAGGCCACTAGGGCCAGCAGCGAGATACCATACAAAAAAAAAAAAAAAAAAAAAAGTTTTATCATTCACTCTTTTTCTTTTTACTGCCTAATAATGGGCATTCCAATATGCATACATATAGGCATACAATGGGTTTACCATTCATTCATTATTGGTTAAAAAACAGGTTAATTGTTCAATTATTATAGACTATTAGTTATACGTTTTAATTATAAGAAATATCGTGTTCCTGAAGCTTTAATTATCGTAAGGAAATTACGGCAGTCGTTAATCTGGAAAGGTATCCAAGTTTTCAAAAGCCTTCACTTAGAACTCCATTAGGAAGCTTGAATAGTTTATAAGTTAGTTATAGCTTGTATTTTCAATGAAATCTTTGGATACTTTGAACGGGAAGTTCTTTCTTTTTTTTTAATTCACTTCAGTCGGGTTGAAGATGAATAAGTGAATTCTTCAACAGAAAGACGTACCTACTTTGTAAAGAATTAATTTGTGGTAAAAGAGACTACGGGAATATTTAGTATGTGCTAATCTTGGAATAAAAAAAATATATCTAGTAGTAGTAGTAGTTCTCTTGCCTTAGAATATATTTTTTATTTTAAATCCTAGTGAATACGTTCTAAAGTAGGTAATATCCAATATTTTGCACTTTACTTTTTGTTTTCATTATATCTTCTACATTATTTCATTAGGTACTTATCTGACTGTTGTGCAGGAATTTGCCTCCTTAATTACACTTTGTTTTTAAGAAGCCAGAGTCTCACTTTATAAAGATGTGTATTTTAAAAGAGATAAAATAATAAATAATTAAGATGAGTATTCATAGGTTAAATTTTTTTTTGGATCTCGTTTTATTATTTATATATTTTTATTGTAAGAGTGACATGATAGTAACTGAAAACGGCGCTGAGTTAACCTTACCTGGTAAATAGAGCAAATATTGTTTTTATTTAAGCTTTTCTTATTACTATTCTACTTTCATTTGAAGCATCATAGAAAAAGATATAGTAAATGGTAGGTTATGTATAACGGTTATATGGTTATAAGGTTATACATAGTCTATAAAAAATTTCATTCATTTCTGCCGGCGACCACGCTTGCGGTAAAGCCCTCGAAAAGTCTTGCTATATACAACAAGATGTAAGTAAGCAATCCAAAAAAAATAAAATTAACATAAGATTATTATTGGTACCTATTGGGTTGTGTTACTTGCGCATATTTTCAAAGTTTAAAAAAGGAACAAAAAAAATGGTTCCATTCAAAAATATACAAAAAAGCTTTCTAAAGCCATTTTATACTCGTACTAAGATTCTAATTGGAAACTCCCAAAGAATTCCGATGCTCAGTCCTATCGGAATTCTGAATACCATTTTCATATCCGGTAGTATACCTACTAAACACTTTCAGTGGGAGAGCGGAGCTTTCCGAGAGAAAGGATTTCGAATGATCGTGAATAACCCTACTGAGGTTTTACCACTTAAACCGGTTAAAGAGTTGGAAACGAAGTTACCATTATCTCATTATAGGCTTCTGTTCCGATTGCGTGGTTATAGGATTCTGAATCGTTGTAGAATCGAGTTTTGATTGTGTTTTCGAACAGTGTAGTTACACATTCGACACACGCTGTAAGTTCTCTTATGTTAGGGTTGTCACAAATATTATTTTTCAATAAAATTAAATGTGTAATGCATGTCGATAATTTACTGCAGGTAATTCAAAGGTGTTATTTTCTAATATATTTTTAATTATAATAAGATAATTACCAGTTCTTATTAAACATGCGATACATACTCGTTAATCATACTATAATTACAGACTATATGTATTTATTTAGCGATTAATTTCATTTGGATATTTTTGTTTTATTAATTAATGATTATTTCTCCAAAAGAGAATATGTACCTACTGTATAAGGGTGGCTTCTGTTTTCGCCAATCGTTCTCCAACAATGTATAGGAATACAATAAGATGAAAAAAATTAAATGTAAACGAGTTCCTTTAAAACAGAACCTATTTTTCTTATGTAAAAAAACTTTTTAAATAAAAATTCAAATCAATACTGCTTTTGTTGTAAAGTACTCCAATGTTGAGAAAAATAATAAAATTAATAAATTGCGTATTAGTTCAATGTTAAAAGTGTTTTTATGTTACAGACAACTACAATTAAGACAGCTATCGCGTTGATAAATGAGATTTCATTTGGGAGTTTCTACCTCCGAATGTCTTGAAGAAATAAACATTGGCGGGGGCACTAGATGCCAACGTCCCAATTTTCATAGTGATCGGTACAACGTCCTTGGAGTTTAGCGATTTTATATTATATACAAACATCGATTCTTATATATATCTATACTAATATTATAAAGAAACCAGGGCGAATCGCTAGTCTTATATCGATCGCATGTAATTATAATCATATTGTGTTTACGTAAAATCACATCTTTGGTATTACTAGATTGAAATTAACACAGTTAAGAAATCCGGTTATTATAGCTTTCGCGATTTGTGACTGTTAAAAATATGATTCAGAACATAAAGTAAAAATATGACTAGTGTCAACCCTCTATACGTAAAAAATAAAATATTAAAAAGTGACACTGGATAACAGCATCGTATGTACGACAATGACTCTTGATTTTTTGCTCTGGCAGCATAGTATTATAACACTAGCAACGCGCCCCGGCTTCACACGGGTGCAATGTAGGTGTACTACACTTTCTTTTACTATTAGCTTATGTTATTCTTTGATAATGTAGCTTTCTATTACTGAAAGAATTTTTAAAATCAGTCCAGTTGTTTTTGAATTTATTCATAACATACAAAAATACAAATCTGTCCTCTTATAATATTAGTATAGATTAGTAATATAAGTAATGAGTATATTAGTATTAGTAAGTACAGATATAGATAAAATCTGGAATATTTGAAAATACATAAGTCAGAATTTAAATAAGACATAAGCAGTATTAGTCTACCCATTGAATATCGGGTGTCTCAGTTCAGTCTCCATCAGACTTTTATGACTTTGTTTACTTTGAAAAGAGTAGTTCAATAAAAAGTAACGACACAAAAACTAACAGATGAATAGTGAAACTATCAAAATAAGGTGTATTTCTCACGGCCGCCGGTTTTCAAGTATCAAATTTATTTTTATGTATATTTTTATTGTTTGCGGTAAGGATTGTCGCCTCCTTAGGGGCTGTTTGTATGCGGACTGAAAAGAATTACGTGCGCCGTGGAAGATCCTTTTCTAGAAATAGCGATAAAACAATTTGTTTTGAATATATATGTAGCGCACAGAGCGGTAGTTCAGAAATCCGAAATACAAAAGCTAAGCTTTTGAGAAGAGCGAAGAGCATTTGAAATTTATTCTATCGAGTGAATTTTAATTATTGAATATATTTTTAATAATTAAATTCCCTGTTTTTTGAATTAGGTAAAATACAATTTTGAGATGTTCTTGTAATGGTCCGGGAGCCTGCAACGTTTGGAAAGTAAGAATTTTAGGTCAGCTGATTTTGTGATATGTCGTTCATCTTGCTTTTTCGGTTAGAGTCTGGGCTGTCTGGCAGTCGGTAGCGGTTGCGTTCGTTTGTGCGCATCCTACCTGTCAGGTGATCCTGGATTTTAAAAGCATTTTAAGACGTGTAATTTTTAATTTTTTGTTTTTAAATAAGTCTACCTGACATACTTTTTTTATTGCCAGACATTTCTGACGTTCCTAATTATGTGCCATACGCGATTTTTTATTTATTTTTTATAAAAATTTCAAAGTATTTTAGAATGTCTGTAATTTTAATATTATGTTATTTAAAGATAATAAAAGCTTGAAATTAATTTGCCAGACATTAATTCGATTGTTAAACCTTGAAAATAAAATAAAAAAATCATGAAAAGTATTGCAGTTTGAGAGAGACAGTTGGAGAATAAGACAGAGAACCATTGAAATTTTAAGATTAAATTATAGTAGGTATAATATATATATTATATATATATAAAAGATAAAATTAAATATATAAATTTGTACTAAGTGATGGTAAGAAACACCTCCGTTACTAAGACTTTTCCTTCTGCTATCATTCTTACACTCTAAAATAGAACAGTACGGCATAGTTACGAAAAAAAGTAATTTTATGAATCGACCGACTCAACGCAGTGTTATGACTAGATATGAGTTCGATATATCAAAACGTAACTTATAACGGTTATGTGTTACATACCATACCATATCGATATATATCAAAACTTGTCAAAACCATAACTAGCGCGCGAAAACATGATAATAAGTTATATTAAAACTCAATAACCACCATAACGAACAAAACACAAACGATATAAAACTTCCATATTCGTTATATCTCTTTCTAATTACATATTAGTGTACTGGTGTAAAAGAGATGAAGCGAATATGTCATAACTTACAAGGTTATGAATAAGGTTTAGTTTCTTTGACATTTAAGCAAAGTTTGCCAAGTTTAAAATATTATCAGGAAATAATATATTAAATTATTATTTTTAATCAAGATACTAAAAAATATGCTTAACAATTTTTTTCTGATAAAATTGTTTTTGACTAAATAATTACAAATAATTTCAATTGTGTCAAATTGATTTATAGTATTATTAATAGTAACAAAGACAAAATTCTAAATAGTTGGTCAGGCGATCGACAGGTGGAGTGAAAGACAATTTGAGTTCGTTTCTAGTTTGCCCATATCATGTTAACGTTTGCAAACCTTACCAATTTATATCGATATCTGAAAACGGTTTTCGATATTGATATGAAAACTGTATATCGGTTACATAACCGTTTGTGAATAAAAACGAAAACGACGATGGTTTTAGCCTCAGATTAAATAACAAAGGCAGATGGAACGTACGGAACAAATCTATGACGCCGCTTGTCATTTCATGTTTGCGTGACAACTGTCAGCGGCACTGTAGGGACACGTGCATTTTTTGTGCGTGTAATGATACCACAAATAGTTAAAAATCCCTATATTTTTGAAATATTATTTAGTAGTATTTTTGGATAGACAAATAACAAAATAAACATTTAAATGTTTTATGTTTGTTTTTATATTTATAAGTTAACTGTATAAATTACAACTTATAAAACTGTCACAAATACAAAACAATAAGATAATACCATTAATTCGATTTAAATAAAACAAATCATGATTATTATTTATTATATTGTATGCATAATAAATAATAATTTATTTCCGTATAAATGGTATATTTAACCCTTAACCACCCACAAGTGTCTCGAGGGCACTATTTTACGTTCTGTTACTCATAAAACCTAATAGGGCTCACTAAATAAATCAAGGGTATTTAAAAGAAAAGAGAGATAATTCTTCTTAACTTAAAAAAAGTTTAAGTATTTTTATTTTACATATAAATTAATTTTATATATAAATTTCTAACCGTCTTTTAACAATTATAGGGTTAGATTAGATAAAACGGTTTTTCATAAAAATAAATACTTTTAGGTTTTATGAGTAACAGAACGTAAAATAGTGCCCACGAGACACTTGTGGGTGGTTAAGGGTTAAATAGGGGTTGAGTCGGTCGAGTCATAAAATTACTTTTTTTCGTAACTATGCCGTACTGTTCTATTTTAGAGTGTAAGAATGATAGCAGAAGGAAAAGTCTTAGTAACGGAGGTGTTTCTTACCATCACTTAGTACAAATTTATATATTTAATTTTATCTTTTATATATATAATATATATATTATACCTACTATAATTTAATCTTAAAATTTCAATGGTTCTCTGTCTTATTCTCCAACTGTCTCTCTCGAACTGCAATACTTTTCATGATTTTTTTATTTTATTTTCAAGGTTTAACAATCGAATTAATGTCTGGCAAATTAATTTCAAGCTTTTATTATCTTTAAATAATATAATATTAAAATTACAGACATTCTAAAATACTTTGAAATTTTTATAAAAAATAAATAAAAAATCGCGTATGGCACACATAGCAACGTCAGAAATGTCTGGCAATAAAAAAAGTATGTCAGGTAGACTTATTTAAAAACAAAAAATTAAAAATTACGCGTCTTAAAATGCTTTTAAAATCCAGGATTATCACCTGACAGGTAGGATGCGCACAAACGAACGCAACCGCTACCGACTGCCAGATAGCCCAGACTCTAACCGAAAAAGCAAGTTGGACGACATATCACAAAATCAGCTGACCTAAAATTCTTTCTCGAAAACGTTGGTACCTCCTATACTATAAGTAGGTGTGTTTTCAAAGCATTCGCGATACATCTTTAAGCATTCAGTTTAAATGTATAATATTGATTTGCATGATGTTAATGCAAACAGTTATTTTACAGAATTACATTCACTTATGAAATGTATTTTTTTTTCAAAAGAGTATTTCACGCTTTGTATTCCTTGTACAATATACAGAATCCTTCAAACTCGGCAGTCATCCAATACTCCTGAATATAAACGTCAACATTCAAATATCGATACCCGAACACGAATAGCAAATAGCGCCCAATGTTATATGAAGATGAAAACGGGGGACACTTGTGTCGAAACTTCAATAACAAATTGCATTGTGCCGCGACACAGGCGTTATTCCAATGAAATTGGATTGCGCTATCTAATAATTCCAATCGTGATTTTCATTGATGATGTTCGTGACATATTTGCCACGTTGACGCATGTTTTGACAACTTTTCACGTTGAGAAAACAGATCATTTCATCATTCACATTAGATTCGATGCATGTTTCATTCACGATTTGGTTCGTGGAATAATCGGCTCTACAACATACATTGCATACAAATTAAAGGTAAAATGGACATTTTAACGTGAATAATCATTATTGTACGTAAATATGTGTATTTTCTTAGAGGAATCAATTCTAATATCTTATATTTTCCATTTTACCTTACTATTACTGTAGAAAGAATTGACTGAACTGAAAACGCATTATGTATTTATAAACAACATGTATTGCATCGGAAACACAGATCACATGACTAAAAAAGACAGAAAGATTTTAATTATGAAAAATACGAAATCATTGTAGGTTATAATACTCTGCTAACCGAACCATGACTATAAAAAAATGAAGTCAAGAATTATGTAAAACAACCAGCAAGGAATATATATATATGTAACTATGGATTCTAAGTGAAAAATAATTATGTATGTGAATCAATCTCACTAAATGATAGAATATAAATAAATATAAATTAATATAAATATAAATATACAATACTCCAATTCATTACTATTCTATGCATTTTTTCCGAATGCTCGAAGTAAAATATTTTTTACTACCTAACTAACCTAACCGACCTAATGGTCGACAGCGCATCATGTTCTGTGGCTGAGGTATCACCTACCATAAAGTGAACCTCATGCTCATCTGGCGATAACTGACATAAAAAAAAAATCTTTTTTTTGAAGTATTCTGAAATCTATAAACTGAAGTAGAAATTATAAGGCGACCTTAAATAATCAAATATAAAATGAATTTGATTATTTTCATTTATAAACAATTACTTCGTTACCCTGACGGAATTTCGACCTTCCTCACAGTTAAATGCTACCTTGCTTGAAGAATGATAATAAGAAACGTGTCAGACCCAGCGGGGATCGAACTGGCAATATGAAAACGCACGAGATAGTTATTGCACTAACTGCTGTGCTTGTGAATGCGAGAATTGAATTATTTTTCTGACCTGACCATTTTTTAAATAGGTTTACACCCCCATTTAAGCACGTAAAGAATCCAGAGGTAAAAACAATTTAAATTAGGTATAATATATTTACAATAATATAGGAAGATTATTACATATTAAATAGAATATAATATGAGCTTTAATTATTGACAAATTGAGTTTTGAAACTGTCATGATAAATAACTGTTAGCGATTTAGATACATTGTTCAGAAGTTTGACATAGTAACAGTAAAATATCACCTAAATTATTTCGAGATATGATTTGAATTATACTGATAGAGTAATTAATGGTGGTTTATAATAATTATTGGTCGCGTAAATTTGTGGGAAAAATAATAATAACCACAATAAACTTTTAATACCTATTAGAGAAAGTATGAGAATATTCAGACTAATGTTTCTAAAAAAAATCTTTACAAATTATTTCTCTATTAAACGTAATATAAATTATAAGTTAACAGTGCGTTGAACCATGTCTCTACGAAATTAGCAAATGTTGACACTGTGGTATAATATTTAAAACGAATTTAAAAATGAGAAAATAATGAAGAACGTTGTCTTCTTTGTTTACGAGGATCTGTTTAACTATTATATATAAGAAACAAATATCTTTTTGCATTACAAGAAGATTTCACTAAATAAATTCTGTTTTAATAAACAGTTTTAAACGAAGTTATGTTGGCTATTTTGTATGTTATGCGGTTTTCAACACTATTTCGAGACTTTCTCACGCAGAGTATTAAGGAATAAACTCATTTCGAATTTGAAAAGAGAACTTCGTGTCATCCACGCCACTAGTTCTGAGAGCCTAGTACTAGCGACTTTCGAGAAAGTATTCGAATCGTCGATATGTAATTTGTATGAAATCTATACTTCTACACTAATATTATAAAGAGGAAAGATCGGTATATATGTATGTTTGTAACGAATAAACTCATAAACTACTGGTCCGATTTTAAAAATTCTTTCACAATTTTTTTGTGTATAGTACCTTTACATTGCACCCGTGCGAAGCCGCAAGTTGTTCGTGCTAGTTATTTGTAGATATGCAATTATAATTAAAGTGACGATAAGTTAAAAGGTAAACCCGTGATTAATTATTAATGGAGTAATGTTTACTGTCACGTGGGAAGCTCCCACGGCGAATGGTTAGTGTGGGCCAATCGACTGTTCTTCTAGTGATAACGCACTCGTAGTTGCACATTGTACAAACCCATAATAATCAGCATTGTTAGTTTTTCTAAGGCTTAGCTACATTAACAATAATCCATACGCTGCAAGTTTTTACTTATAATAATAATGTCTGTATTGTTCCTATAAAAATTCCATTATATTTTATCTACACACGTACGCTGTGAATTAATAGTCTAAGGAATTGTTGATATACATATATTATATAGTTAAGTCTTTCTTTTGTCTATAATAATAGATGTTTCTGTTTTATTTCCAATAAAGCAAATAATAACACACTAATAAAATTAACAGGAAAGGTTTGTTTGTATATGTTAATACCGGGCAGGATCTATTGGACTGATTTTAACAGAAATAATACAGTGTAGATTCATTAAAAATATAAAATAGTCTTCTAACAGAAATAATACTGTCTCGATACATTAAAATTATATTTTTTTTACGTTTCCAGTCCGAAATTATAATATTTTGAAATTAAGTTCGATGAAAATATAATGCATTTACTAAACGGTTGAGTTTACTTGAATAGTCATAATTTTCACAATTTTGAGAAAATCACTTTCAAGATGTCTAATACTGTAGTTTTTCGATAGGCGGCAAGGATCCTTCTACCCTTCTCTTTTATAATAAAAAAAAATATCGCCAATCTTGAAGGTAACACATTAGTGAATCAATTATGATAATGAGTTCAGGTGTGTACCTATACCTAAGCCAGCCGGCCTAGCATGACAATTACGACAAAAAATTGTCGACCGTTTTTTCGTGTTTTAATCGATTACCTCTTTATGTCTTCCGGGTTTAACATGACACTTTCACTTAAAACTCGACGTCTAATGTCAAAAGTAGATGTGTCGTAGTAAATCCATACCTAGTAGTTATGAAGTATTTATTACCAAAATATTTCATATCTTAGTTTGTCTTCACTCGGCCGCGAGATCTCATGATGGTCAGGCGGGCTAAACACACAACGTGAAAGAGTAAATATACTAACCAACCATATGTTCTCAATAAAATTGTGTTGCAAGTTTTTATAGACATAGCTTACAAATGTATTTGATGGCGTAAACCATTATTACGGTTAGTACCCTGTACTCACAAGATTAGCTGTTCGTACCTACATTCACTTTGATTAATCGGAACAAACAATCTCGTAAATTATAAGGTCTTCCTTATATCAGATAGAGTTAAGGTAAAATAGAAATCTATTCTCAAGGCGAGCTCGCTTTTACACTTCGTGAACACAGGTTAACGTACAATTATTACAGTTTAATATGTTAATTGTTAATTTAGGTATTTAATAATTACTTCAATAACCGGGCAATAATCTTAAATAAGTGGGAAATAAGCAGATTTCTAATAAAACAGCCTGCACATTTAGCCTCTGATGAAACAAATAGGACAAGGGGAGTACAATATTTTTCTTTGTCTGCCTCCATGGCTCAGTGAGCGCAATAAGCATTGTAGGTTGGGTGCGAATTTCGGGTTTAAATTAAAAAAAAGACATAGGTTGTTTTTTAATTGGAACAATATTTATTTTAAGATAAGCAGTGTTGAAAGCACGATTTTGAAAAAAAATGTTTCCAAAAAAAATACTGTTTATATTTAAAGGTGTGATGTGCCTTTTCGCACGCTCCAACCCAGCTATCATTATTATAATTTTTTAATTTTATTTAAAAAGGAACAAGAGATTTAATCAGTGATGTATGACAAACTATGGAACGGATTATCCTACTTGTTTAATATGTTCAGTAAATTAAAAGGAAGGGACGTAAAATCTAAGAAGTAGAGTCTTACGTTGCGTTCGGAATCAAATCAGAATTCCGATAGTTTGTGGTCAGCCCAAGAAGGCTTTGATGGTCCTCTAAACTAAATTCCAACTAGAATTACGTTTGTTTGGAGTACGGGCCTTTGGGAAGATATTATTTTAGCAGATCGTATCAACTCTATCTCTACGAGTGTTTCTCTAATAATATTAAAAGCGCAAAGATGGCGCGGAGGATTTATATTTTTTGCATACGGATAGCTTGTAAGGTTTCAGGTCCCTTTTTCCAAGAAAAGCCACAGGAAACCTTAGCTAGTTTAATACAATAAATAATCAATTTAAAATGAGAAGATAATTAAGTGAATATAAAAATATTGTTAGAATTTAAAAATACGAAGATATAAGCAAAGTAAATAGTTGAAACGTGTCATAATTTTATTTTGTGAGCAAATCATAAGTAGCGATGAACAATAAACAATAGAATTGCACAATCTGGTAGAGATGATTAGTATATCTATATATTTTAAGAAGACTTTAAGCTTTATATTCAAGGTAAGTTTCACTGCGTAACACACAACACATAATTTATAATCTATGAAAAGGGCATAGTTTTTGTTTTCCTACCTCAAAACGTAAAATATCCTTACGGCCTTATTTATAAACGTATTATAAGCTAAAATATATTTTGGCTCGCTCTATGGAATATAAAAAGACTATAGAACGAAAGAAACAAAACATATTTTAACTATATCAAGCTTAGCGTTTATGAATAAGGCCGTTATTATATTTTATATTAGGACTCAAATACTTATTATATGGAGATAGAAATGGAATAATTATGTGAAAATAATAATTATAAGAATATAAAATTCAAAAATCATGTCAACACTTAACTAGTATTCAAGTACATATATCACAGAAAACACAAACGTCATATATTCGACAACGGTAGCCATACATAGAGTCGTTTGCAGTTCTTGTTTTGACTTTGAGACCCCTTGATTAGATGACTTGGAACTGTCCCCGACATTTGTTAGCGAGTTGCGGCCGCACTTGTGCACCATTTGTACACGTAGTTCGCAACTTTGTTAGCTCTTGCTTCGTAGCTTTTGTCTTACACACAGCTAATGAAGAATGAGCTAGCTCACAGGGATTGCTATGCGAATTCAGTCTAATTGCAACGTTTTTTTTTATTATCCTTGAATTGACAGTGTTAAGAGTAAAGAAATCATGAATTTTCTTACTTTTTAACTGCGAACTGGGACAGACATATTTTTGTGTCCGTTCCTCTGATATTTTTTGTTTACATGCAAATGAATAATAAGTCTTCTGTCGTCCTGAATATATAGGTACTGGTACAGGGTACTGTCAGACTGAGACTTTTGAAATTAATTGTTATATTGTTTCCTAGCGATTCGAACCCGATACTTCTGAACGTGCTTAACATTGAGGTATGGAGAAAAAAGTAGATGCCATGATGGCTTAGCTTATTTTACAAATATGGTTTAGTTTTCATTCTTCTGGTTTTCACGTTTCATACAACTGATTTTCTGCCAGTAATTAAAAGTTTTAAGCATTGTAATTTTCCTTGTGTCTGTCAGCCCGCAAAATGGCAATTTTTAGATGTTATTAAAAATAAATACAGCCCATCAATGCGCCATTCTAGACCAAATTTTATATAGTCCATATTTTAAGAAATTGCTTTCGCTATGATTCTATGTACAAAAATAAATATTATATTAAAAGGGAGTTCTATTATATTCTAATATCTATATGTACGTACATATCAATTAATCGAAATTCCGACCGGGTAACGAACCACCGATCATAGATGGAAAAACCGTGAAGTATAAAGCGTAAAAAATAGGTCGCATGCGCATCATTGACTTATGTTCTGTGGCTGAGATATCACCTACCATTAAGTGAACCTCATGCTCGTCTGTCGAAAGCTAACATAAAAAAAAAACTGATTCAAAAATATAAATAATTTGTAATAAGCAGTTAAAATAAAATAAAGTCACGCCTAAATTCGAAAACTCTTTTTGTCTCGGTATAACAATATTGTTCGCACTCCCTAAGTTCGTAATTAATATTTGAGAGTCTTCGACAGCCGTTACAATTGTAATTAATGAGTGGTTTTTATACGTCTTTTACACGTGACGTCGATATTAATTGTCTTTGATGTAGGAGAAACCGCTTGATTATACTACATATAATGAAATTTTTATTAAGGTATACTGTTAATTTCAGTACATATCTATATCTATACTAATATTATAAAGAGGAAATATTTGTATTTTTGTATGTTATGAATAAACTATATTATAAAATTCTTTCACCAATAGAAAGTTACATTTTTAGCGAGTAACATCCTCTTTTATATGTATAATACATCTACATTGTACCCGTGTGATTGCGCATTGCTAGTATTGATAATATAATATGTACGTTATCTATAGCGTAGAGTCGAAAACATACATACATACATACATATACATCACGCCCCTTTCCCATTGGGGTAGGCAGAGATCACGGAATTCCATATGCTCCGATCCTTACATACCACTTTCGCTTCTTCTACTTTCATCAATGCTTTCATACACACTCGACGGTTACGATTACTTTTGACCTGGCCCTTTTGCAGAACAAAAAGGCAAAAACAATAGGAAGAATAAAATAGACCTATAATGACAGGTGCAATATCTAAATTAAGTCACAAATTGATTAATTAAGCCTACAAAATCGAAATTCAAGCATATTATATCAAAAGCGGCAACAGTCGGCTGGTGCGTGTCGCGACAACATTGAATAATGACGTCGGGTGACATTTAATTTTGGATACAAAAGGCTCTTTATGCTGTTTACCCTAATCCATTTATCCTCGAGCCCGGATAATATTGACGGGAAGCCTTTAAACTTTCCGATACTTAATTATATTAACAGCTCTTCAATTATTTATTAATGAATCCATTTAAAATAAATTATAATCTAGTCTAGATGTTATTATATCTATACATATAATAAAAGAGTAGGATCGAAGTTACGTTTCACTAAATATTTTTACCAGAAATTAAGAGGGGTCATAAAAGAAGGGTAGCAGAATGCATAAATGCAATTCTTGTCTGTCTGTCCTTCTGTCTGTCTGTTTGTTCACGTTAATCTACGAAGATACTGAAACGATCTTCATGCAATTTACACGAATATATTAAGTAAGGCCCGGGGCAACTTATAGGCTTTCTTTCATCGAAATCGAAATTCATATCACGTGAGATGTGCCTATTTTACATTAATAGGCAGAGGTTTGATAACTTTCCAATAATTCCTCATGTGAAAACTAAACTTATGAATTTAAATTTTTCCGTAATCACCATCTTCTTCTTCTTCTTACTGTTACCTTTTTTTTATTTGGGGTCGGCGCAGTATGTTCTGTTTTTCCATTCTCACCTTTCACTCGCCATATCATCAGTCACACCTTTCAAACACATATCATTCTTCACACAGTCAATCCATGTCTTTTTTGGCCTCCCTCTACCCCTATACCCATCCACTTTCATATTTAAAAATTTTAATCACCATATACTTGATAATATCTATCTCTTTCCACAATATTCCTTTCTAAAACCTCCAAAGTATCTTTCATTCCAAAAATTGAACTCTTAAACTGATTTTATTTGACATTTTCGTTTAAATGCACATAATATGTACCTAGAACTTGGCTCAAGACGCATGACACCTATGACAGTGCAATAATTAACAACCCGTGAAGGCGTTGAATTTTATTATTTGTATTCGGATTAACAGGTTTTGACACTTGTAATTTAGGCAATCAATCAACCAACACACAACATGTTATTGTTTAAATAAAAATACACAAGATGGCGCTGTGAGACAAAATCTTAACAAAATTGGTTTGTAGCTGCTTAACTATTATTAACTAGCTAGTGCCCGCGACTTCGTTCGCATGGGCTTTATCTTAGCAAGCTATTTAAATGAAGATAAACTCTTCTTCCCGTCATCCGATTTCAATGAAAGTTTTTTGTTAATGTTGAGAGTTTGGAAGATGGCCCAGAGTAAGCTAAATCTATATGTCAAAGTTACATGAAAAACAGTTCAGTACCTATCTACCGAGATAAGCATGAATCAGTCAGACAAAAAAGTTCCAAATGATTTTTTTGAATACTGTTTCTGTTCTTTTATCGTCCCCTTTTAGTTTCCGGTAAACAATTTTTATGAAGAGAAATTTTGATTCTACTGTTTTGTTATATATATGAATACATGGTCTCTATATGTTTTCCTTCTGCTATGTGCAAGCTAATTATCAAGGTTTCGATATAATATTGGTATATTGTTATATTTACAGGAAAATTTACATATTATTATATTACACGGAACATAAACGTAATCCTATAGGAATGAATCTGGTCATTACCATAGATATTTTAACTTTCAGTTTAATAGTAAGTTAACTCGGGAATGCATTTTTAATCAATATTAAAACGTTTAATTAAGTTGGTCACTGAGCTTTTATATTGAAAGAGATTATGCTCGCCGGTACTCGGTAATTGCTATTATATATCAGAACCGCAGTAATCGCTGTTACTATTTCGTTAAAGTCTCTCTGATGTTAAATAAAATACTAAAAATTTAAAACGTAATCTGTAGTCTTTTGAATATATTAATGCCTGTTCGTTCGTAAAGGGACTGGAGGTCGAAGAAATTTTAGAACGGTATTATTATTAGGGTTCCGTACTAAAAACAGAACGCTTATAGGATCACTGCGTTGTCCGTCCGTCTGTTTGTCAAGACCCTTTTTCTCAGGAACGTGTCGAGGTATCAAGTTGAAATATATAAAATACTCAAGTCTGCAATCGCTTGCAGCAGTGAAACTTCTAACTTGGCGCAATCAAAAGATACGGTGTTTAATGCTCCGTTTATGCCGCATATTTTGACACTCGCAAGGGAATCAAAACCTATATTGTATTTTTCGTTGATAGCGCAATGTCATGTAGCAAAAGTAAAGGAAAAATTCCGAAAATGCCAAGATAGCCCTCAGAAGGCAGGAATTTTTCCGAGTTACTTGATAATTATTGTAATATTATGGCCATTATACAAAAAATCTATATAAATTGTAGACTATGTGTTATTCTGATATATTATAAGCTATAAAGTATGTATAATATAAACTGTAAAGTTTCATCAAAATCCGTTCGGTAGTTTTTGCGTGAAAGAGTAACAAACATCCATCCATCCATCCATCCATCCATCCTCACAAACTTTCGCATTTATAATATTATTAGTAAGAAAGATAAGATAAGATAAGATATCGACAGACGAGTATGAGGTTCATTTTATGGTAGATACCTCAGCCACAGAACATTACTTCGAACATGCTGAAGATTCACGAGAGATCGTGAAGTAATATGGATGAACACGTGAAATTTTGATAATTGAGAAAGAGATAATCTTTGTAAGAATAAAAATTTGCCTTATAGTAATAGTAGCTGCAGAGTAGTAATATTGAAGTACTTAATGCGTGTTTATATTTACATTGCAAAAATAATTTCTTAGTTTCAATTCTCTTTTAATTTTTTCATCAATCAAAATCATCAGTTTTAATTCTGATCAGTTTGATGAAAGATTGAATGATGGATAGCGATCACCAGTTATCGTTTGTGATACGCGACTTTCAAGCTTTACTCGTATTTTAAATGGATCCCGTGTAATCCATTGACTGGTGCACTTTGGATCATTAAACAAATTATCTCGTTTTTCTATTTCACATTTAATGTACATATGTGTGTTCAACCTTATATGCTCGTCTATATAGCGCAATTTTCAATAGTATTTTTTTTAAATGCAAACTGTATGCCGCTCATCTTGATAAGTTTACTTTTCTCAAACAACACTTTTTAGTTTAATCTCTTTGGTTGTGGAACATAATGTTCAAATTCCAAATTCAAAACTCTTTAGTGTTCGCTTTGAATTCTAAATTCAAAATAACTTTAAGATATCTCTACTGATCTTTTTGAATTATATTGACATACCAACTGGCGCTAATGTAGTACTTTGCAACACGTAGGTACGATAAGATCCGTTTTCGAATATGTATTTTCTTGAAAACTCTCAAAATGTTGACAAGTCACATAACTAAAGCTTGAGCGTACAATTCTTTGTAGTTAGAATATATTTGAAAGGAAAAAATATGAGAATGCTTTGCAGTAAATAGTAAATTATTTTACCATATTTTACGAAAACTGAAGCTTTTCTAGTACTACTTAGGTATAAGGAATATTATAAATGACGTACGTAAATACGTTTCTGAAGGGCTCTTATACTCTTGAAGACCTCTCTCGCGAACTTAGGCAGTCTGCAAACACAAAATTCCCTTTGAATATAATTTTTAATAGCAATATTATTTATTCACCAAGTAAATACACTTTTCTAAATTAATGTCTTGATTTCACGACATTTATGTGCTAAGGTTAAGTACATGCAAGAAAATTAATTTTACGACTCGACGGGGAAGCTGGGGACTTCCCTTAAAAGACATTGATGTTCATTTTATTTTAAAAAGGAATGGAGTGTTCTCGATTCAAAGTTTATTGGAGAGTTGAGCGAGACCGGGAATATTAATAAAAGAATGACAGACGTTTATTAATCGGAAATTATAAGAACAAATATTGTTCGAAACAATTGTAAGAGGTAATGATGTTTGCTACTTGTAACGATATAAATGAAAATACATAATTGCTACATAATTTTTATTTTTTATTTTTTTTATGTGAGATATCGACAGACGAGCATGAGGTTCACTTGATGGTAGGTGATAGATACCTCAGCTACAGAACATCAGTCAATGATGCGCTGTCGACCTAATTTTTACTTCGAGCATTCGGAAATCCATAGACATGCTCTTCACGGTTTTTCCACCTATGAACGGCCGCGGCGGTTCGTTACCCGGTCGGAATTAAGATATTCCTCCCACCCGATCAATGCCCGAAGTTACCAGACGTGAGGAAAACATGCTTACAGAAAATTATAAACATGTGGTCCCGGTTGGATTCGAACCCACGACCCATCGATGCGCACGGCAGGTGTTCTACCGAACGCGCCAACGAGCCCGTCAAAATATAAATGAAAATTTATGGTTTCTGCATATTTTTGTATATTTTTGAAACTGACCAGATTTATTGATAAGACATATTTGTCGGTTCGGGGGTGGCATCAATATGTCCAGAATCGATGTTGTCACAATTCGCAATTTCGAATAATTCATGAGACGCGAGAGGGCGGCTCCGAGGTGTTTCGATGTTTTGTAATAGCTACAAGCTCGTACGAATCGATCCATTGTACTATTATTATGCAAAATTCGCTGACGAACGATCGACAAAATATTCTCGTGAATGCGCATTGCTCTTTCTAAAGGTTGTTAGAATGTAGGACAGTACAAGCATAGTCAAGGCTGGAGTGTGAAAATTTGTTAACAGAAATTAGAAACAGACAATGAGATCTAATTAGGACACTTGCTCTATTCAATTGTAACTAAAAGTTAAATATCAAAGTAAAATCAAAAGTTTATTTAGTTACGTCGCCTTACAGTATCCAAACTTGAGTCCGATAGATAAGTATAAGAGTGTTTAAATTATATAGTCCTTTATTAACGCGAGTATCGCCAATTAAATAAAAATAACTTAAACCTACTATAATATTGCCATAACATAGAAAATTAAAAATAAATGGCGTCAGTATCGCAACTTTGTGAAAACTTAAATGAGACAGTTGTCACCTGTCAGCCGTGACCACGCAAGTATTCGAAACGTGGGGACTGGGGATAAATAATAAATAACGTTTTAATTCGGTTAAAGGTAATTTATTTAAACAATTTAACCGTTTCAATTTTAAACGAATGCTCGAAGTAAAAAGTAGGTTGACAGCGCGTCATTGACTGATGTTCTGTAGCTGAGGTATCACCTGCCATCAAGTGAACCTCATGCTCCTAACATAAAAAACACATAAAATGTTACAACATTTTATGACGAAGATTCACTTTTCTAAGATTTTATCTTCTCTTGAAATCTTGACCCAATTTTTAATTGTTAAAACATTAGTTTAGGCTTGACATTGAACAAAACTCCATTAAGTATTTCCTAACAAGTTAACTAAAACGGATGTCTCGTAACTCTTTCAATTGTTATTACGTTAAAGTATTGTCTTGTGTTTAATTATTCTGTACACATTCTCACCTGAACGTTCCCAGTCATTCATTAATTACACATCACAGTAATCAGTTAATCAAACTAAACTATCAGCAATATTATTATTTGCTTTAGCTGGTAGGGCTGGAAGACAACCTACGCAGTGTCACTCACGCCTCAAATTCAAAGCTACCTAATAAATAGATGTATGTGACTTTCCATAGATCTATATCTTTGTAATATCCGTTTTACTGTTGAGTTTAGACGCTGAAAAAGCCGTCAAACACTAATGACTCAGATGATGGTAAGTGTTTACCGGTATAGACATCTGCAGAGGTGCGTTGCCGGCCTTTAAGAAGCCTACTCATAGGCTCTGGTTTTGAAGATCCAAGTTGTATCGGTTCGGAAATACCGCTGGTGACAACTGGTTCCACAGAGAATTCAAATCATTGACATTTCTTTTTAATTTTAAAATGTCGAATTCAATTAGTGCTCTTTAAGTAATGGTTATCAACATTATAAAATTCTCGTGTCGCGGTGTTTGTGGTTAAACTCCTCCGAAACGGCTTTCCCGATTCTCATGAAATTTTGTGTGCATATTGGGTAGGTCTGAGAATCGGACAACATCTATTTTTCATCCCCCTAAGTGATAAGGGTTGTTCACCCTTAATTTTTTTTTCTTAATTTTTGGACAGATTTTTTTTGTTTTTATTTTTTTATAATGTGGCATTAAAAAATACATACAACCCCTGCTTTTTTTGTCAAAAAATCTTGACCGAAATAGAGTACTAGAATACTGCAATTAATTTTATATAATAACTGCTTAATTGTATGGTAAATACATAGTTCAATAACGCATCATTGACTGATCTTCAGAAGCTGACTTACTACTAGCATCAAGTGAACCTCACGTTGGTAGATATCTAACATATAAACAAATAGATGTATGTATGCTTACTCTTATGTCACAATATCCGCGCATATGTAAATCATGAAATCCTCTATGTATTAATTAAGTTCAATGTAACATATGTTCTTGTCTATTTATTCAGAGGAAACATTAATAATTAAGCGTTTCTCTTATCTGAGTATTATAATATTATACTAATAACGAGAATATCCATTTATGTAATAAGGTGACGGTAATTATGTTGTATTTAAGCTGGTTGAGTTCAAAGTAAAGCTATTTATACATTTCAACAGAATAGGGTTAATTATAAATATGATACTTTGAAGGCATATGTAGACTCTGTTTATTAGCAGTAGCGTTTAGTGGTGCGTAGCATTTTTATACTATGATAAACACATCTTGTGCTGTATTTTGCTGTGCTGGGGGTCCAAGATACAAGCTCAGCTTGGGCTTCAAATCTAGTGTGTCATTTATTAGATACTAGCAACACGCCTTCGCACGGGTGCAAATATGTACCTACTATACACAAAAGCTTTCTATTGGTGAAAGGTTTTTTATAATCCGTTCAGTAGATCCAGAGATTACCCCCTCTATTATATACTACATTTTGTATTTCAATGTACGTTCTATGGTACTTCACAACATGTATGTATTAAAACTTTGATCATATTCCCCATTAAATTTGGATTAAAAAAATTATTTTCAATACTTGAAATATTGACGGGCGCATTAGCGCTTTGGGTAGGACCTTGCGTTCCGATGGGTCGCGGGTTCGAACCATGCCTGGATGACATATATTTATGATATGTTTTCTGTGAACATGTTTTCCCAACGGAGGAATATCGAAATTCCGACCGGGTTCACGCACCGTCCTTAGATGCATATTGTTGTGTTTCGGACTATGGATTTTCAAATACTTGATGTTAAAAAAATTGTTTATAACGTGTCATATGTTTTTTTTTTACTTTTTACAACATTAATATCTTGTATTTCATATTGTTTATACTTTCAGAACTGTTGTATATATTTGTAATATTGTTTTATAATGTAATACTAGTAATAGTTTTAAGTGGTTAGCTGAATAAACTTTTTCTATTCTATTCTATTCTATCATTGACTGATGTTCTGTGGGTAAAAAGCTATTACCTACCATCAAGTCAGCCTAATGCTCGTTTATCTTACATCTTGCATAGAAAAAAAAAAACATTTCCCAAAGGCAGTTAACATTATTTCACGGTTACAAAATAAGAAATAAAGTCTTTTTAACTTTAATATCCATGTTAAACCAAAAAGGGGCTATTAGGGGACGCGCTCCAATCAGGCGGCAAGTCGATACAAATTAATATTGATGTTTATCGCAGGCCGACGACAAAATATCCGTGTTCCATCATCCCGTGCCTCCCCCATCAGATGTCACGAATTTTTCATCCGTTAAATCGAACAGGCTCGTCAAATGGAAATATATCGTGCTGATTGAATATGCTATTAAATTAGGATTTATTCCACGAAATTACTAGGGGAGTCCTGGGTGCCTTGCTCGGTGCGATGTTGAATTTATATCATAAGCTATGTGCCGTGTCCGTTACGGTTGAATAAGTTATATTGCAAATAGATAATAATTAACAAATTGCTCAGCATTTGTATATTTTCTGGACATAACGTTATTATGAAGAGGATAAAATAACGTTTATATGCCAAATGTTCGTAAGTAGCGATTGAAGCGGTATCTCATATAATATGGTTACGAGAGTTCATATCTCTAAAAGCCACCTTGAACGCATCCGTAGCTCAGTGGTTAGAGCGATGTATTTAGCACCGGAGGTCCTTGGTTCGAATCCCGAAAAGAAATGTTTCAGCCAGGCAGGGCATATGAGACTGATCACCGACTTACCTGTAAATAAAATTGATCAGTGAAACAGACACAGAAATGTGTCTGCCCCTGCCCCATTAGGGGACTCGGGAATTCACACACTTATACTTTAACAGACAATGGATATTGTTAACGGTCCAAAATGTAAAGAAAAGCAATAAGTAATTCCAAAAGAGCCTCTGAAAATTAACTATAAGAAAGAGGATTACAAAACTTTTTTTAGTTTGTAGATTTTTTACGTGTCAATATTTTACATTTTTCAGTCAATGCTAATATTTATTTAATAACTGAAGTAGATTCGATTGGGTGGATGTTATCTAATATATAAAATTCTCGTGTCACAATGTTCGTTTCCATACTCCTCCGAAACGGCTCGACCGATTCTTATGATTTTTTTTATGTATATTCAGTAAGTCTGAGAATATGCTACTATCTCTTTTTCATACCCCTAAGTGATAAGGGTTGTTCACCCTTAAATATTTTTTTTTTAATTTTTGGACGAAATTTTTTGTTTTTTTTTTTTTATAATGTGGCATCAAAAATACATACAACCCTAAATTTTTACTTTTTTATCACAAACCCCTGCTTTTTAAAAATTATTTACCTACATTGCAAATCAACGTTTGCCGGGTCAGCTAGTATTAGATAAAAGTATATTATTTATCATCATATTTAACCAACAAATTTTTTTCGTGATGAAAAAGATTATGAGATGAGTTTTCTCTATGGTAGAAACATTTGTCGAGAGGTTAACGCGGCAGTAACAGGAACATCCTGAGTTAGTTTTTTTTTTCGAGGGGTTCGTTGGCGCGTTTGATAGAACACCTTGCGCACCTAGGGTTGCGGGTTCGAATCCCGCCGGGACGATATGTTTATAATTTTCTATAAGAATATCTTCCCCATATCTGGTCGATTCAGCCGTTAAACGGGTGGAAGTAATATCGAAATTCCGACCGGGTAACGTATCACCGTTCATTGATGGAAAAACTCAGAAGTGTACATTGGGCGTTTCGGTTTCAGTCTATGGATTTCCGAATGCTTGAAGTAAAAAGTAGGTCGACAGCGCATCATCAGCTGATGTTTTGTGGCTGAGGTATTACCTACCATCAAGTGAATCTCATGCTCGTCTGTCGATATCTAACATAAAAAAAAACTTAAGTTCAGAAATCCATTGTCATTCAGTAAAATACAACACAAAATAGTTGAAGGCGAACCAACTCATATACTTTGGTCTGTCACATAATGTTACATTATACGAAGGCCTTTCAGTTAAATAATTACTAAATATATTTCAAATGGAACTATTAACTATTATCTCTGGGCATAATTGATGTCTACTGTGAGCTTTGGAATGTTTCTAGTGAACAATACCCGTTTGAACCTTCACTTATTTCGCTGTCAAGGTAATGTCAAATGCCATATTATAATTACTGCTTGTTGCTGATAAATTGTAAATTTCCTTTCACTAGATTCGCATCTATGACATATGTATATCTACGTTTAAAACACCGTTTTGGAAAAATCATCTTAGATATATGTAATTTTCTCTTTTCTAATAAAACAGTAATCACTCGGTTACTTCGGGCATTAAACGGGTGGAAGAAATTGATAAATTCCAGCCGGGTAACGAACCATCGTTCATAGATAAAGTGCACATTACGCGTTTCTGCCTCAGCCATAGATTTCCGAATGCTAAAAGTAAAAGATAGGTCTACAGCGCATCATTGACTGATTTTCTGTGGCTGAGGCATCACCTATCATCAAGCGAAACTCATGCTCGTTTGTCGATATCTTACAAAAATATATATTTTACATGAGTGTATTGACCTGCATAATTCCTTCTAGGTATAATTATGTTTATTTGACCTAAATACTTTCAAAAAATAAACAAGGCTTGCAGGGTCATTCACTGACAATGAACTCAAAATGTCCAGTACAATAGGCTAATGATCAAATATAGATCGATGGATTGTTTTATATAATACAATCATAATAAATCGACCTATTGTTTCGATATGATAGATTTGCGATAAGTATTCCTTAAAATCTTTGCTATCGTGACTAAGTATATTTTATCTAGATATATCAAGACTTAATAAACATTTATTTGAATTGTATAAACAGAAAATCAATTGCCTGTGCTACATATTTGAAATTCTTCATTTTTTAATGTGATGAATGTTTTTTTTTTAAAAATCTCTTTTTATGAATTCCTTCGGAAAAATATAGATATAATGATGATTTTTATGTGCATAGATTTTATATGTGAGTCCTCGCAAAGCTATACGTCGGATGGGAGATATTCCTTGTGATTCTTTTAATTTTCCTCTATCCTACGACCAATATCGCGCATTCATCGATTAGATGTTGAGTTTTTGTTCTCCGACTTACTCTATACTTTTTTTTTCTCGGAATATATACAGATTCCTCTACTTTTGCCCGTACAAATATAGTTACTACTACTACTATTTCTATTCTGCATACATAAAGGTTTATAATTAATATTTGACAACTACAAAACTATTTCATTTGGAAATATTCAGCTACACTATAGTCATTTTCATAATTTAGCCAATTTTATAATTGCGTATATTTACTAATATTGAGCTTTCTAAGCCTAAGCCTTCATGAAGCCTACCTCTACCTTAGTAGAGCGGGTCTTTAAGGTCCAATTTGACTATTTAGAATAATAGTGTAAAAACCGAGCCTACTATATCAAAATCTGTAGATAGAGCTTTTTTGATAGAGTTGTAACTCTAATCAAAAAAGCAGTTATCTGACCACTGATTCTGGTTGGTAATTTTATATTATTCTCTTTTTACCCCATAGTAGGGGTAAAAAGGGACAGCGATGAGACAAAAGATCCAGTAGGTACTTAATTTTATTATAAATTATTAAATAATTATAGTACATGGGTTACTATAGAGTATACTAGATTATCATTTTTTTTGGAGTGTTAAGAAAATAAACCAAACGACGATCGTTTCTAAAGGTGATATTATTATAGCAAAGATAAACCGAGTCATTTGAATCGTGTTTTCAGAATAGCGAATAAATATGTTAACAGCTTAATTATTCTCTTTGTTCTATTCTAAGTTCGAGAATTGGATATGTAGTGAAGTTATTATCAAATACTGTGCAAATTTATATTCTTGAGATACTATAATAGCTAAGTATGAATTGTTAAATTAGAGAAGCTAAAGTGACATTTTAAAGTTTTACGTGTTAAGCTTTTACGTAAATAGCGCATACTAATTTAATGCCTCCCAGGTAAGACGGGGTAACCATCAAAATGTGAACCTTACTTTTGTGAAGCTACAATTTTTTTTTGCTTTTATTTATGAGTTTGCAATAAAAAAGCTCAATATTTTTTAATTATGATATTTATGTACTTATAAGACGTACAAAGTCGTATCATCGTAAAAAGATAGATGAAAACTGATAGTATAGTTTAAAAAACTTAACGTTCCGTGTAACACTAAAGCTGTTGGTTACCACAACTTACATGGGGAGTCTCGATATATTTACCGTATATTATAAGCTTATTGGACTCTTATGATATTATTGGAATTTATTTAAGTAAGAAATAAGAAGACATCGACGTTTTCCGGATAAAAATTCATATTATAAAATATATATTTTTTAATTGCTTTCAATATGCATATATTCTATTTAGCAAATGTATTTTTGTATTAGAGTACTAAACAAATTGTCTCCTTATAAATAATAAGTGAAACAATTACTATTATAATTTGCATATCGATGTCTTGAATTAATAAATTAGTTTTGATATAAGTAATTGCTGTCCTAATAGCTTATTTTATAATAATTAGTTTCATAATGCTTCAAATTATTGTATTAACAATAAGCAAACCATATGACATTGAACATTTTAACAGCAATTTCTTTAATTATAGTTATTGCGGTTCACTTTGTCAATGTAATTGTTAAATATTAAATCTAAAATGTACCTACTAATGTGTCTAAAAATATATATTTACATTTTTTTAGTAGTCTGATATATTCTACTAACTTAAATTGTACCTATATTATTTTAACTAAATATTAAATCTTATTAATTATTAAATCTAAAATGTACCTACTAATGTGTGTAAAAATATATATTTAAATTCATTAGTAGTCTGATATATTCTACTAACTTAAACTGTACCTATATTATTTTTACAAAAGCGGCTACGTTCGTGACTAGATCCGTGACTGTTTAAATTGTTCTCGAGAACTACAGATGTGGCCATTTTAAAAGCAATTTTATAGGAATTTCAATGCAGCTTTTGAAAGATAATAATCTTACAAAAAATACCTATCAAAAATCTTTTTTTTGAGAGTATCTAATTTAAAAAAGAAAGATAAGTCGAGATATACATATGTTTGTTTTAAGTTGACGCTTCATATATTCTTACGTATTTTGTACACCTCAAAGAGACAGGTTTCCATGGACCTCAGGAATTCATATTACTCTTGAGACTGCGTCCGAAATTAATATAATTGTAAATAGCGAATGGTTTTAAAATTTTATTAGATTTTTAAGAATAACAATACGTTATACGAAACACACACACATACACACAGTTAAAAGAAAAACGAAACTTTTTTTTATATCAGATATCGACAGACGAGCATGAGGTTCACTTGATGATGCGCTGTCGACATAATTATTTTTACTTCGAGCATTCGGAAATCCATAGACTGAAAGTGAAACGCGCAATATGCACTTCACGGTTTTTCCATCTATGAATCCTTACCCGGTCGGAATTTAGATATTCCTCCCACCCGATCAATGCCCGAAGTTACCAGACGTGGGGAAAACATGCTTACAAAAAATTATAAGCATGTGCTCCCGGTGGGATTTGAAGCCACGACCCATCGATTCGCATGGCAGGTGTTCTACCGAACGCGCCAACGAGCCCGTCTAACTATCGATATAATATATAAAAAAAACATATAAATAAAAAATAATATGAAGATAATATACATTTTTTTCGAATTATAAGCTGTGGCCATGGTGGACACAGCACTGATTTTAATTGTTGAATTGTTTTTTACTTTTTTTTATTTCACCTTGAACTTTTTACCTTAAAAATTAAAAAACGCTTTTGATAAATATTCGGAACTTATAAATATGTATATTAAATAATACAACATTTTGAGGATGTTTACACTTAATTTGACAGATTAAATTAAAGCCACTATTATATCAATTATTGTATCAAGACGATAAAATTATGTAATGAAAGACCTTGAAACATGACCGTAGTCGTGACTCGTGAGCCGATCGGTCAGATTGTTTGTACTAAGTGACAGGGGTTTGCGATTGGACTGAATTATTATTCACGATAATATTCCTTTCAATTGATAGAAACATTCCGATGATTTGAGTAAATGTCAAGGTTTTACATTGTTCCATTCGAATAAATTTTTGGATAAATACAATAGTTTGTTGTTTCTTGTATGTCAGTTATTATATACCATATTTTGACGCTGTACTGCGATGTTTTTTTTTGCCCTTTTATAATTTTATTTTGAACATACGTGAATCTCTCGAAACGTGCAATTTGCACTCCACGACATTTTTATCTAAGAATGGAATATTCTCCCTATCCGTTTTTTAAAGCTATTTGTATAAGTGTGGTATTTCGTTTATGAAAATATAACACAATTCAATGAAAAAAATCATCATAAAAACATTATGAATATTTTTTTCATAAACTTTTGATAATAATTATTATTTTTTGTATTGTGATAGGCCTTCAAATTACATAACGTTAATTTATTGTATATTTTATTTTGATTCATAATTTACGACACGGCACCTTTATCTAATTTATATTAAACCGCTATAGCCTTTCACCTACGCCATACAGTGTTAAAGTCGTGAATACTAGTGATAGATGCTTTGAGTCATAACTTGAGACCATATTTACGACCACTTGAAACCGTGACAGACTGAAAATGTCATGAAGGCGACTAATGGCCAATACACACGCTCGTTATTCTATGCCTTACTAACTCATATTAATAACTTATTATGTAGAGGGTAATAGAACTATTATTGAATTCAATAGTATCTTATACAGTGACAAATGATTGTGCAGTGTCTATTTCTAATATACCTTTGTATTTTGTTAGTAACGTACCAAATATATCACTTTGCATACCTTATTATTGAGGTATAATTCATTTTGACTTCTGTAAACCACAGACAATATAAATCATAGATAAATTTAAAATTTAGAACGCTTTTTTTGATAATATACCTTAACCTTTTTATATGAACTATAAATAGGTAATAAAAACTGTTGCATTTTTTATCACTTTTATTAAAGTAGCCATTTAGAATTCTTAATTTAATTAACCTAGGTTCCGGTTATATACGTGATTCTATTTGTACCACGAACAGTCTCATTTTCCACTGAAATAACAAAGTTTCCTAAAGTGTTTTAATAAGTGAGTATACAAATTTTATATATCTATTAGATGAAAGAAATTATCATAATATGTATTATGCGTGGTCCAATTCAGTCTTAGTATTAGAAGAGAAAGAAAAATACGCATCCAAGAAAATGTGTTAGATATTATAACATTATTAATATAATTGAGATGACTTAAACCAATATATTTGTAAACTTATGTATAAATAATAATTATTAAATACAACATATACATATATCTAAATCTAGGAATATTCTACCTTTCTAGTAATTTTTTTACTATTTTAAAATTCTGACAATAGAATTAATTCTTTTTTTTAAGAATGGGGAAAATTCGATTTTTGAATGACTCTACGTTTCTTTTTTTTGTGGAATGTACGGAAATGAGAAAATACTTACTATGCTACGTTATGTAGAGTTCTGTAGATGTACGACCTACTCTAGATTACTACGTAGTACGTACGTAGTATAGTAAGAATATGCAAGAATTAGCACTCGACAAGAACATGGCTATAGCTATAATGATTAAGTTCTAACGCTTGTAAGAAGCTTCGTTATAGGAACATCGGAAGCGAGTTAACATCGAATTTAGCTTCCAGTCGCTCGAGCAAAACTAATTCAATTACAGTGTTACGAATACAACTTTATTTAGCGAAAGATCTTATTATAGAACAACTTATCTCTAATTTCATCGTTACTTTGTGATATAAATTAATACGTTTTACAAATATGTATGTATTTAATACAATCAAATTATGTATTATTTACGTTTTTTTCCCTCGTTACAATGACTGTTTAGAATTAGGAATGTTGACGCTTATAAAAAAAGTATTTTTTGTATGTTGTTGGCCTCTACAGTGGCGTATGTAATACTGTTTATAAATCAAAATTATACGGATCATGATACATAAATATTGGACCAAGTCAAAATTTTATTCTACTAGTGATCATCAAACAAGTGATTTCCGTAGTGGGGCATAGATCAATTATCATTTTTTACAGATCATTCTTCCGTGCCCTGCCCAATCGGATTTTTTTTATCATTTAATTGAACCCAGAACCTCCGATGCTAAATGCAACGCGTACCACTGTGCTACGGAGGTGGTGATCATCATTATACCCAACATTTCTATGTACGTTGATAATTTTCAGTAACAGTTGCGAGTGATGAGTTATTACGCTCTTGCTATTAAACTGAGCACTCGAATTATATCACGCCGCGTGTTAACGACATCCATTCAAGTAAATACTACGGATGAGATTTAAAATATCGGATATTAATTCAGGCTTAATCTCCGCTATATAAAATGAAATTTATATTTATTTGAGGCAATTTTTCAAAAAATGAATCAATTTCGATCAAAAGTAATTTCCTTTTTATAGGTGAATTTATCTTTGGTAATTATGGAATGTACATGTGTATTATAGTGAAAAATAAGTTTATACATTTTGTGATGATAATTAATGTAAAATGTGTTTATTCCTGATGAATACTCTATCGGACCTTATAAAGTGCCGATTTATTTCATTACAATCAAGAAGGGTAATTCATAATTTATCTACCATATTTCATCAATCACTTAACTTTCTTAAAGAAATTTTACTACAAAGCAAAACAAGTCACGTTAATAAAGAAGTGTTTTCAGCGAAAGTTGTGCGCGACGCGCAAAGATAACAGTTAACTTTCAAAACTTAAATTTTTTGTTTACATTATCATTATTGTTGTCTACAACTCGTCAACAAATCACTTTCAATGGTCTTTCTACTAACCTTATAACAACGCTAAGATTGGACTTGGCCATGACTCGGAATGCATCGGAAAGTTATTGACTTTTGATAATGAAACCAGTTTGCGTCAAGTTGACCGAGAGTACGTGGCCCCGTTCAATACCAGTTGAGCTTGTCTTGTAATTGTCGCCTTCCCTATCATATTTGTTACGCAAGTATACATTGCGCATTCAATTCAGTAATTTCTCTCATGGACCCAATCTAAAACAGAAATGTATACAGCTATTTGCGAATATGAAATACAGTCATCGCAGATTTCAGATAACTTTTAACGGAATAAAAGTTTGGCTTACGGTCAACGATAGCTCTTAAGTCGTCGTAAGTAACCGACAAATAAGATTGCTTTTTACACGATCAGGAAACTAAATAGTATTTTACAAGTGCTTTTAGTGAAGCTCATTGAATACTACGAGTTAGTACCTATGTATTGATTATGTAGAAAGTTATTTGTACTATAATTGCGATAGCACGTTGGATAGTAATCTCAGTAATATCACGTACATAAAGAAATAAAAATTGCAATAATAGTCAATTAGGAGGTAGGTAATAGGTATGTAGGCAACAAAATGGTTTGACACGGAAAACCCGTGGCTTTTTGATCACGAAAAGTTTCGCAAAGCACTTGTCTCTGACAACAGATCAGATTTGTTTTGCAAGATGTCTAGAAACTATTTTCTACATTTGCTTAAGTGTTGTTTTCACTTGTCCTTGTGCCAAAACTATAAGAATTTCTGACAAGTGAAATACTTTAATTTTTATAGGATATACCATTTATATATTCAATACCTGAGAGGAATTGAAATAGGAGTTGAATGACAAACTGAGTAATAAACTTAAGAAATTATGTATATTTACATAATACATATACATACATAGTACCTAAAATCTACATACATGATAATATATAGTATGGAAGGAATGCGTGATCTTTCTTCAATTTTATGCGAAGACCTTTAACTGATTGGCCAGTTGTTTTTTTGGATAGAATCTTGATTTAGCAATAAGTCTTTTGGCTTTGACGGCTTAACGTGGACGTCAGTCGCAAGAACTGTGGCTCAGCTTTTGGGAATTTTATTATCTCGGATTTAAGTATGAGGAGTTTCCATGGGTAGTTCCCAGTAACCCAGGTGCCTGGAGCTGAGCGGTAGGGTGAGTCCCACACTCCCTGCGTCTATGCATTACTCCTGACACAGAAATTGTGTAAATTGTATTTCCCCTTCGTAAAAAAAGGAGGTAACAAGGGTTCTCGCTTTCGCCAATGATTTCGCGGGTTAATGTTGATATGGGTTATTCAGTGATTGCCAAATTTAGTAAGTGAAATTCAGAATTTGTGACATCTGCATCGTCGGCATAGAGCGCATCTATAAACTTAAAATATAAATAAGGAGGAAGAAAAATTACTCGAGTTCTTTGCCCGTATGTATATTTTAGTCGAAACATCCATAAATGAATCGATTTAATGTCATTTAAATTTGGGTATAGCACGTAACAATTGCACATTGTAAATTTTACCGCATATCTCAATTCAATTCAATTAGTGTTAAACATATTTTATGAAAATTGGATTGGGCTCTGGGCGTTGTTATGGGTGAATTTAAAATCCAAAAGCGAGTTTCTGTTGTAATTGCTTGCGTACTTTTAAGGCGCTACAATTTTATCTACAACTACAACTATAAATTATAGAAAACGTGAGTAAAATTATAAGTAAGATGCAGCACATCATCAATTTTTCTTTGTGAAAGCTAGCAATTTAGTGTAAATATTATAGATTAGGTTTCAACGTTTATTGTTTGTAAAATGAAAAAATAATCATTCATATTCATAGTTGAAAGTACATCATTCATTGAATTCCTGTGGCTGAAGTATCACACAGTTTGACATAAAAAGAAAGCAATGGTCAAGTACATTATTTCGTAAATTTTTACTATATCTTCTAATTTATAAAATTTTCATGTCACAATGTAAGTTACCGTACTCCTCCGAAACGGCTTTACCGATTTTTACCAAATTTTATATGCGTATTCAGTAGGTCTGAAAATCGGCTACTATCTATTGTTCATACCCCTAAGTGATAAGGGTTGTTCACCCTTAATTTTTTTTTTTAATTTTTGGCTAAAAATTTTTGTTTTTATTTTTTTATAATGTGGCACTAAAAAATACATACAACCCGATATTTTCACTCTTCTATTATCAACCCCTGCTTTTTTTTGTCAAAAAATATAGACCCGTGCGAAGCCGGGGCGGGTCGCTAGTTATATCATAAAAAACTTTAACAGTCAAGAACCGTCGCGACTTCAACATTAGTTATTTTATAACAAAATTAACTATCGTATGAATACTTTATTACTCGAGATATAACACTAAAAAGCGCTTCCTTAATTGCATCATTTCAATCCAACTTTAGTTCTCAGTACGCGAGCGTCGTATAATTTTCCCTAACAACTTGAAAATAATCTTGCACTCGAAATAGGGAATTCGAATGAAATTTCCGTGCGGCAATAAACTGTTACTTGTTTAACGTTGAGAAAATGAGGGGACGTTAGTGTAAAGAGTGAAGGTAGTTTACCAAACGCTGTTTCGGACGTTGTCTTCGGCATGCATTAATAAAGACCTGTTCCTTGGAGCGGGCAATATCAAGCCCAGTCTTTGTCTTATCTTCCTCGAATATCTGCTGGAGTTGACGCACACTAGGGGAATATTTTGCTGATAATTTAGACTATAACTAGACTTATGTGTCTGTTTTACTAGGGGAATTCCTGGGCGGATTTCACTTTTTTATGTGAGTGAATGAACGCTCAGTTTTGGGTGACCGATTCATTTGTTTGAGTTTTAAAATGTTAAATTTATGGTTTTTCCATCTATGAACGGTGTTTTCATGAATGGTCAGAATTTGATACTCCTCCCATCTATTTATCATGAAAAAAAATTAATGTAAAAATTAGTTTATTTTTATAAGACTTAAATGTTCCATTATATGTTTTATATTCAGCGTTAATATAGAAGTGATCTCAATACATCGTCCACTTCCGACATACAGCTGTCATGTCACATTATTTACATCAACGATCATTTGATTGATTTGAACAAATTGTTAAATTGTTAATCTTTTTTGCTTACGTGATATGATCTGTTATTATCAAGTTTTTGTTGATGTTAAAATAGACTGCCAATTAATTGCTTAATTTAAGTAGAAAATTAAATGTTAGTGCTTAGTGTGAAAATATTTTATACTATAAATGTAGCCTATATGATACATCTATACTAGTCACAGAACATTCTTCTGTTCTATGATACTAATATTATAAAGAGGAAAGATTTGTATTTTTGTATGTAAACTCAAATACTATTGGACTTTAAAAATTCTTTTACCAATGGAAAGCTACATTATCAGCGAGTAACATAGGCTATGTTTTATTTATAGTTCATCCACATTGCACCAATGTGAAGCCGGGGCCAGATGCTAGTCTATAATTTATATTAATATTAGAAAGATTTATATTTTCGATTTTTTGTATTTTTGTATGTTATGAATAAACTCAAAAACTACTGGACAGATTTTAAAAGTTCTTTCACCAATAGAAAGCTACATTGTCAGCGAGTATCATAGGTTTTTTTGTGTATAGTACATTGCACCCGTGTGAAGCCGGGGCGCTTTGCTAGTTTATAATATATTATATGTGAGCGTAATTGTATGAAAGTCAAATTAATTATAATTTCTAATAATTTTTTTTTAATAAATGAAATCGAATAGTGTAAGTCCGTCCGGATACTAGTTACATAGATTTCACCCAAAGTAGAGACACTTAGTACAAAATGGGACAAACCCCGTTTTAAAGCGTGGCTAGGTTTAAGCACGTTGCTACGAGGACAAATAGATTTCGCGTTCATGTTGTTACAAAGGACTTTTGTTCCATTTATCTTTCTGTTTACTCTGAAATAATTTTCATTGTTTCTACAGTGAAATTAGCTTATTAATAAGATGTAATTATTATGGCATAATATCCCAAGTTAAATTATCCTAAGCGTTGTAAACACTTAAAAGCACGATATAAGAAGTTATCTAACACGAATTATTAATAACAGTACGTAATTATAATAAATAAAGGAAAAAATATCCAATATATCATTTTCAGTTCCCGAAAACAATTATATAAAATGAAGTAGGCCGAAAAACCGCAGTTTGTGCATTAATTTCGTTACTTTTTCACTTATGCACGATAGAACCTGGATGGAGTATTGATATTTCTTCTATCCGTTTAATACTAGAAGTGCTGGACGTTAGAATTTATAAAAAAATATCTATATATTATATATACATGTATTTTTTTATGTTAGTTATAGACAGACGAGCATGAGGTTCACTTGATGGAAGGTGATACCTCAGCCACAGAACATCAGTCAATGATGCGCTGTCGACCTACTTTTTACTTCGAGCATTCGGGAATCCATAGACTGAAACCGATACGCCCAATGTGCACTTCACGGTTTTTCAATCTATGAACATCTATGAATATGTATAGGACTTGACGAGACTCCAAGCCTTTGAAATGCAACGCAAGTGTCTATATTTCGCGCAACGAGCCTCAAACGAAACATTACTGCCGTTGAAGCAATCTCATTGTATAAATACAAATTGTAGGGCTATTCCCGAATTATGAAGTCCTCAAAGTAAGGCGTACGAAACGACCCTTCAATTTCCCTTTCAGTCTGAATCTATTCAAGGAGCGAAAGCATTTCACTCACCCCGAACAACCAAATCGGAACCTTCAAAATAAAATATAATATTAAGAATAGGCGTTCTTAATAGCGAACGAGGTGAATATTAAAACGGGCTTTCGTTTTCAAATAAACGCTCGTTTTTCATGAACGTCAATAATTTTTTATATGATATGATTTATGAGTATGATGATTATAATATTTGTATTCATTATTTGATAATTAATTAATCAGAATGTTTGAAATTCTTAGTTTATAAAAACATGTAAATTTTCAATATTTTTGAATGATTCTGGTACATACGATCTTTACAGATTAATAAAATGAGATTTGATTTTTAATTTCAAAAAAGGAGGAGGTTCTCAATTCGTCTGTATGTTACTTTTTTGTATTATTGTCACGCGATAACTCCGCAAGTTATGGATGATTCTTTTTTTGTTTGGTAGGCCATATTTCAGAGGTCAAGGTTATCGAAATTGGTTTGGTACTTTTTTAGAAAATCAACAGAAACAAAAATATATTTATACACAGATGTTTTGTCTTGTGCCATTCAGCTATTATTTTTTTTCAATCTCTGTTCTTTTAACTGTCATCACTAAAACATTAACAGTATGTATATCTTCTTTTTTGAAGTCGTCTAATAATTAATAGATATCGATAGATCACCTTTGGAGTGATGCAAGAAACATTGCATTTAATCTGACTTACTCTTGAAATGTAATTAAATATATTGTAAAAACTTTCTGTATTGTTGTTGGACGTAAAAAAGTTAAAAGAACTGGAACTGGCTGTCATATGAAGCCTTTACTGTGTAATACCCGTGTTATGAGACTCCATTTGTAACATTTTGTTAATATTATGATAGGAAACAGGAAAGCTAAGCGGTTTATAGCAATTAATGACATCATGGACTCCTTTTAAAGATGCGACCTCATTCTGTGGTTGCAGTGCTAAGATCAAATTACTAAGAAAAAGTATAATTGTAAATTACAGAACTTAGGTATATTGGGTGACCTTTATAAATAAAAATCAATGTAAGTGTATATGTTTGTATGCACTCCTAAAATATTCATGCAATTATGATGAAACTTCGGTGAGTTCTGCATACGCCCGGGAAGAAAATAATACATTACATGCTGTAGCGACAGCTAGTTATTAACCCTTGGCACACTTTTTGATTGAGTTGCGGCATCAAACCACAAGCAAGGGTTAAAAAAAATCGATTCGATAAAAATTTGTTTAACTAACGCAAAAAAAATATTATTATGTGGATTAATTACATTTTTTATATCTACAAAAGTATAATATAAATTACTAGCAACGCGCCCCGGCTTCACTCGGGTGCAATGTAAATGTACTATACACAAAAATAGCCTATCTTACTCGCTGATATTGTAGCTTTCTATTGGTGAAATAATTTATATTTAAAATCGGTCCAGTAGTTTTTGAGTTTATTGTCATTATCTTTATAATATTAGTATATAATACATATATGTTATTTTTCTGATAGATGTCTGTTCAAAGACTCAGAAATCTTCACAATTCACATGCTCTTTAATTATAATTTTACGTTACTTGTTTTATTACAATTTCTGCAGCTAAATGTCCATAATAAGAGCATAATCTGACGCCTTGAACAGAAGCGGCTATTTCTAGCCTCACTTCCCTTTCCTGAGTACTATAATCACAGCTAAATGCAGATTTTAATGCCGGCTTTGTCGACCGTGAAGCTGGACTTTTCTATTTCTAAGGTTACGTACATACTGTTTTTCTTAAGTGCCTTTAAACTAACCGTGAACACGATACTTTTAGGGAGAAATGACGTATTAGTTATCAAATCCATTATTATTTCTATATCGAAGAAGGCATTTATTGCAACGGGAGGACTTACTTGACAACTCACTTGATATTTTTTTTAAATAAAGTACTCTATCTACAAATATCAATCAGTTGGATAAAGAAACGGTACGTAAATATCCATCTCATATTATAATAATTTTTATACATCGATTTAAGATTATTACTTTTGACGCCTTCACAGCATATTTCCATAGTATAATAATATACTATGTCTACATACAATTATTAAGATTATTACTTTACTTATTAAGTATGTAGACATAGTATATTATTATACTATGGATATGCTCTGAAGGCGTCGAAATGATAATTCTAAACGTATTATTTCTACGGAGATCTTTAATAACTAGTCAGTGTATAATTAGGTATATAGAAATACAAGCTAGCACAGCACTTATAATTTGATCTCGCAGCTCATAAGTAAAGATAGGGTATAATTTTATGGGATTAATTTAACTGAAGTGGTGATTATAAAACTATTTATTCGCTTGCTTATTAATTTCTGCATTATTAGCCGGCAAAAAATTTGTTGTTGAGTTTCTAATTTGATATTTTTTTTGGCACAAACTGTTTGTGCCGTGTTATGAACCATGATTTCAATAAATTTTACATACATACATACATATACATGACGCCTCTTTCCCATTGGGGTAGGCAGAGATCACGGAATTCCATATGCTCCGATCCTTACATACCACTTTCGCTTCAATAAATAAATAAAAAAAAAAAAAAAATAATTTACATAAAGTAAGTAAAGGTTACAGAAACATTAATAAGAGCCGATAAGTTAGAGTGAATTGACAAGAAATAAAAATGATATCATGATTATCATTTTTATTTGAATATTCTATAAGTATAATAAATTTATTGTTTTATTCGGGGATTCTAGATTAAAGTTTTCATATATAACTTTATTAGATCTGCCTATATTTCAAGACAACAAATTTTGTTGTGAGAATTGCCAAAATCATTATACTTTATGGAAAAATTGAGTTTACACAAAATATGTACCTAGTTTCCAATTTAAATACAGGCATGAAAGTATAAACAGTATTGTTCATTTGTCGTTTTTTAATGATAGTCAAGTTTATATGTAGTTGTTCAGAGTTGATTATGTTATTCTGAATGAGACGCAATAACTAACTAAAAACTATGTCAGAAAAAGTAATTTCACATTTCGCGTCGCTCTATTGACGTTATTACAATTGCTGTAATTTGCAGTGTTACTACAAATACGCATTTCTTGTGTACATTGTTTTATTATTGTTGTTATGTTTGTGTTATCATCTTTTGATGATTATTGAGATCTCTTTTTTATTTTTATGATCTATAAAATAATCAAGACATTCTTAATTAAATTAATCTATCAGTAATAACGCAATAACGAGAATTCCTTTTCAGGTTATAGGAAATAAATTGAAATACCGTAAAGTTTAGGTTTCAGTCTATGTATTTCCGCGAGCTCTAAGTAAAAAAAATGTGCAACAACGCATCACTAGCTAATACTCTGTGGCTGAGCCCTGAGGTATCATCTACCACTAAGGTCTTTTCCGGTTAGTTTTTAAGGCCATTTCGGCCAAGAACAATAGTGTCCTTTCGAAAAAAAACACCAATCTAGCCTCACACTCGTCTGTCGACATTAAACATTAAACTAAAATACCACGAAATTTGCATATTTTTTTCAAAAGGGATAGTTTTAAACAATACTAAAAATCCTACAGAAATTACTGTTAAGGTATCTGAGTGCGGTAGTATATAATATATATTTAAATAGTAAATTAAATATTTGCATGCTATTAAAACGATATGTAAGAAGTGTAATAAAATTGTAACTCGAATTTATAATTATATTCGTCATAGGTTACATATGCTTTAGACGCATCTTATAATAAAGAAAAATAATACACATATCTTACGATTCATACGTAAACGATCAAACGAACCAAATTTAGTAGTTTCCTTAGTGACACTTTTACTTTTGATATAATCGTGTGGCCGAATACCGAAGAGAGAAAGTGATGTAGCGGGCGTTCGACAAATCCCTCATTTGCGTATGAATTCGGCAAATTAGTTACGCACGTTTTACGTTTTTGTTATAGTCATTATTTAAAAACCGTAGACGTTACGTCAATGTGATTTAGATTTTATTTTGAAGTCGAGAAAGATATTTTTATATTTTAAATATTTAATCATGCATAAAAAGACGAGTTTGTATAATATCCAGTTAGACTTAAGTTTGATGTACCTACTCTTTGAATTATTTAGTATCATTATATAATATGTAGTTGTATTGTACAATAGTATGTACATATAGTTAAAGACGATATTTATTACGTAGTAAGTAGAAACTTGACATCTACAATTTACATTACTTTAACCCGACGGAGTTAGGATATTTTGCTTACAAAAACATGTCATTTTTTTAAAGAGCAGACCAAATACGTTGTCAGCCGTCTAAATAAAGATTCGTTAATTGATACCAATTAGTTCGTAATCAGTTGGAACTTGGAAACACTGAAGGCGGTAATTCATTTTACAGTTTCGTTGTTCCTGGTATGAAGAGGCGCGTAAATCTTACAGTGCTCGACTTCCATACGTCAAGGTTACGAGAATGAAATTGCTTGTATCATGTGGTGTTGGTGTTAACAGAAAATTAGAAACATGTCGCACCTAAGGCAGGCGTAAAGCCTTTTGTGCTAATGAGCTAGTCAAAAACACTAGGGCGCTTCTAGAAAAGTGTCTCAAGTGAAACCGCGCGATAAACACCTTGTTTTTGCAGATCACTCGCGCCTAGAAAAGAACGTGCGTGACATTTTGAGTAGTCTGTGTAAAGTTATAATATTTTACCCTTCACCTTTATTTAACTCTTTATGAATATTGCTCATAATTTTGTTCAAATAAGGACGAGAAAATAGCCTCTGTTTTAGCTTTTAGTAAAAATAATTTGTTACATGTTTTTATTGAATAGTTCTTTCATGAAATATTGAGATTATAAGGCCCGATGTTTAAGCAATTACAAAAGAAAAGTTATACATCTAATAAATGGTTTAGAATGTTTAACAAGACGATTTTTTGTCACAGACCACTTTTTGCTTAGGAACTTCAAAAAAACTATTTAAGATATTAATGAAAAACTTTATGCTACCTATCCATCACTGACACAAAATACATAAAAAACCCAATATAAGTAAGTATGTACTTACTACAAGAATATTTTTCATAGTTTAGTTTGGGAGACGCTTCTTCTGTTTAAAAAGTCGAATTATTAATATTCTTAAACTGATAATAATACAACTAAATTATTACATTTGCTATTCTAAAATTGCGTACATAATATTACGAGTTAGACGCCTTTAGTACTGCAATCATTTCGCGTTTGTTTTTATGGCATGTTGTAATTAAAGTTTAAACTTATTACAATACAAGCAAGTCTTATATTTTTATTCTGTGGTAATAGTTACAAACCTATTTTTCTACGCAAAGATATGCCTGATTTCCGTAGGCACTTTTCATTAGATTTTTTAGTCCCAAGAAGACTTACTTTGAAGTATTAAATACGTAATAGCACAGGGAATCATGGCCTTTATCTGTTAATTATTATTGTAATTGTTGCTGAGAGCAAAATATTTAGTGGTGAGTATGATGTCGTGTGACAAATATTTTTTTATATATTTTAACTGTTTGGGCAGATGTGGTAGTTACTATTAGGCGAACTTGGTTACCAAGTTTTTTTTTTAAATTAGTACGAGAATTTTATATTTTTTTTTTAATTTACTTATCGATATAAAATACAATTACAACATTGAATTTAAATAGCATATGTGAAACCACAGAGGTATATTAGATTACGTTAACATTTATCCAAATTTTACGCTAACCAATTCGTTTATTGTTAAGTTTTACGATCTCGACTTATATTTTGAAAATCTCTGGAACTACTTAATTGGATTTAAAAATTATTTTAGTGATTTAACTAGATAATTGATAATAAATATTTGCTAACACAATTCAGTTGTAAATAATATTTGCAATGAAATCGGAAGAAAAAGCTCTGTTTAGGGTTTTTTTTGCCTATGCGCAGATCAAACGGCTGATTTTGGTTATTAAGATATATATAGAAGAGATAAGATTTATAAAAAACCCACGGCACTGTTATTTATTCTTTAATTGAAACCATTGCCGTTTCATTTGGCTTTGAGCGCGACTGATGCTTCGCGGGATAACTAGTCAACATAATATAACAGCCGGCCTAGCATGACAACCGCGACAAAATTTTGTCGACCGTTTTCTCGTGTTTTAATCGATTATCTCTTTATTTCTTTCCGGTCTTAACATGACAATTACACTTAAAACTCGACTTTTAATATCAAACATAGATATATTTGTCAATCGAGATAACTTTTCTATCAAAATTGTCGATGTCGAGATATCTGACATCTTAGTTTTTCTTCTCTCGTCCGCGAGATATCTCGTGGCGGTCATGCTAGGCCGCCAGCTGAACATTTTTCTCTAGCTATCTATGAATTTTGTAACAAAAAGAAATTTCAATTATTGCTACATAGGCAAAGCCATAAAAACAATATTTTTATGAGCAGTCTACCGTTGAAACAGGACATTTACGATTTCACAGAAACTTAAAACGCTACTATTTCGTAGGTGCATGTTAAAATGTAATAAAGTTATTAATCCAAGGTTACTAAATATAATCTATACATATAATAAAAGAGTAGGATCGAAATTACGCTTCACTAAATATTTTTACCAGAAATTAAAAGGGGTGATAAAAGAAGGGTAGCAGAATGCATAAATGCAATTTTTAAGATTCTTGTCTGTCTGTCTGTCTGTCCGTCTGTCTGTCTGTCTGTCTGTTTGTTCACGCTAATCTCCGAAGATACTGAACGGATTTTCATGCAATTTACATAAATATATTAAGTAAAGCCCGGGGCAACATATAGGTTTTGTTTTATCGAAATCGGTTCTCAGAAAGAAAAGTTATCATCATTTAAAAATAATTTTAAAGGCACCATATCACCAAATTGCAATGCAAACTGACTCGCGTTGAACTTTTTCGAATTGTCAGATGTCAATCACAGTTTGATATGTAAATGAAATACTTTGATTATTTCGCCATTTCCGATATATGTAATCGTAGAATAGTGGATATGCAGGCCAATTGCGTAACTTAGATGCGAGTTCGAATCTGAAGTTGAACGGAAATATTTTTTTTTGTATTTATTTTTTTATTTTTTTAAAGAACTATATTATAAAAATAGAAAATGTATTATTGAAATATTATATGAAAAGGTATTTCTTATGAGATCGTTTATTTCACCTTTTCATCCATCCTTTCTCTACAGAATTACGATTATTCGACATTGTTTTTATTGCTTCTTAAGGACTGTCTTCGTATCTTAGAGGTTTCCGCATTTATCACCGGAAACCCGAGTAGGAATCCCGGGAAAAGGGAATTTAAAAAAAAATTCTCAAAATGAAAATTATCAATTAAATGAAATAAATATCGAGGTGGATACAGTATCTTCACCACTAATTAAATTTATAAAAAAAATAAGTAAATTTCTTTAAAGTCAGGTTCATTTTTTCAACAATGGTATTTCTCTTGAATTTCAAATCATACTTCGAACCCCAATCTCAACCACCATTAAACGTGTCGATAATATGATGCAAAAGCAACCGTCAATGACTAATTTGATAGCTCTTTCCCAAAAGAAATCACCAAGTACAGAGGATGGAGGATATGTCATTTGAAGAAAGCTTGCTCAAAAGCGAACCCCACGCGAACGAAGTCGCGGGCATCAGCTAGTGTTAAATAATTACAGTTTGCTAACACGCGCTGCTGAGTATTACTGTACACATCAGATATACACACTCACGTATTAATATTTCATACTCTTTATGTCTTACTTAACAAAATAAGTTATTAAATTAATTAATTTGGTATATTAGCAACGTTGTTATTAAACTGCAGAGGATAAAGTTCACTTAATAAGTAGAGGCATTTGGCTGTAGGTATTTTTTTTTTTTTTTATCTCAGATATCGACAGACGAGCATGAGGTTCACTTGATGGTAGGTGATACCTCAGCCACAGAACATCAGTCAATGATGCGCTGTCGACCTAATTTTTACTTCGAGCATTCGGAAATCCATAGACTGAAACCGAAACGCGCAATATGCACTTCACGGTTTTTCCATCTATGAACGGTGGTTCGTTACCCGGTCGGAATTTAGATATTCCTCCCACCCGATCAATGCCCGAAGTTACCAGACGTGGGGAAAACATGCTTACAGAAAATTATAAGCATGTGCTCCCGGTGGGATTCGAACCCACGACCCATCGATGCGCACGGCAAGTGTTCTACCGAACGCGCCAACGAGCCCGTCAAAAAGGTATAGTACGAGTATATTAAATGTTTTAATGTTAGTGCTGGACTTGCTTTAAAAATAGTAGAAATAGTAACCAACGAGATATTTTATAAAATATTATTTTACGGTGACTTCGCCCGAGTACGGTTAAGCGAATGGTGAGTTTATGAGTTTGTATCTTCTTTATTCTGTGCATCAAAACAGTTTTGTGTGAGTTATAATTGGAGCGGAATGAGCGAAGCTCCCATGGAGCGACTCAAATGGCATTTGAGGAGATCTCAGCAACTCTTTGGCCGATTTGAATTTTGTTTTTGTATAGAAATAAACTTTAGAAAATTCTTGAGGATTTTTATTTTTAACCAACAGATTTTTTTTTAAATGCCAAACTTTGGTACCTAATGTAAACTCTAAAGGCGAAGGGTTACGACTAGCACAGTGGCCACCTAATATATTAATTTGCTTCAATGTTACATATCATTCAGAATAAAACTATATTTATTAAAAAAAAAAAAAACCCGATCATGCATCTGAGATTCTTAAGTCGCGGAAGTCCATGTAACCCACATACTCGGTTGTCTGCTGTGTAATAAAAAAACCGTTGATCTTCGGTCTCAACATTACGATTGATAGTATATTTTTTATTTTACAAATAGGCATAAGGCTATTTTGATGCGCAACCCAACCGCAGTATCCAATTTTAAACAGATCACACGTTCCATCGACCGTAAAGTTAATAACGATAGAAAAATCGCAATCCAAAAATTGTGGACGGGATTTCATAGAAACTATGTCACTGAGACACGGTCACTTCCGTCCACTAATTTCCCGGGAGGCCTTCTGCCGGACAAATCGAAATGTTTCTTTTATGTCATAGCTCGCCTTTGCCATGTTCCTTGTAAACAATGTTAATGGACGGGAGTTACGAAACCAGAGACTCTTAATAGATTACCGCAGGCATACTTTGGACGTACAAAGACAACATATTTATATGGGAACGGAAGTAGACTTTTTTTAGTGAATTTTCAATAGAAGCTGAGTCTGGATGAGGACAAATAATTACGTATTATTTTTAATATCAATATTATTCAGATCTGTTTGTTATCAAGAACTTTCGGATTCAACTTATAATAAACCATTATACTAAGGACATTGAAAAAATAATATGATCCTTATTATACTGTTATCAAAATAAAATAAACTCGCGATAAAAAAAAACTTTATTTCTCTTTAAAAATTCATCTCTGAAGTTAAACATTGACAACACGAGCGTGTAGGTATAGCAGATATTCGTGAGTAGGTATAATAACTTACCATCACATGCTGGCTCACCATTAATTATAATAATTACCTAAATATGAGCTGGCTATCCGTTTTCTTCCTTTAATAAAATGTCATTATTAATATACCTAGATATAGGTATATATTGTTATGTTAATAATATAACTTTTCTTTTACTTCTTGATAATGAAGTTCCACATGTTCGTCTCCCCATACTTAGTTGAGAGGTAATAACAAATTACTCTTTTTTATGTATGAGGGCATCTAATATTATATTTACCGTCGGATTCGAAAGAAATTCTTGAGTTTCATATTATTAAATCTATGTCAATTGGCATTGCTTGACGAATACTCGTCTTTTCATGAACGCTTTTAGAACACGTAAAGCGGAGAAATATTTTTCTTCACTCCAATATGTGCCATTTTTATTAAATTATGTCATGTGTTATGTAGAAAATTTAAAGATGTTATTTGGAGGTGTATGAAGGTTTGTTTATTTTATTTCAAAACACTGTATAATTTTTTATAGTGATTGCGAAAGTTTCCTTATTTGTATAAATAAACTATCGCAATTGATGATATTTTTATCAATTGCAAAAATAAACCATTTATACTGCGTATAATTTCGTTTGTAATCAAATAATAAAAAATAAAAAGAAATCGGTAGTAAGTTACATAATCTCGTACTAGTAGTACATCTACTTTTGCACTCTGATAGAATTTCTTAATTTCAAAATAATACCAAGAAAATCGAATGAGACTTGAAATACAGTAAAATCAGAATCGAAAATTCCAAATTGACAAAATAAATATGAAATTCAATTTCTGATAAGCCCTCAGTCGTGATTTACATGAGCACGGGCAAATTTAATAAAGCAGCGAAGGGGTATTAAAAATTTGAGCGAACCAATGGCTTAAATGTTAGAACACGTGTCGTGCTTAACAGAAATCCGTTATCGGGAACGACTCTCAAAGGATTTAATTTCCTGCCGACGAAATGAAAATCGATTAGTTTGATTTCCGACGGAGGCCAGCGCCGGAGGGTCGATAGTTTCCGATGTGGTTTGGTTAAACTTAATAAGACATGCGAGCTAATATACCCAAAGCTCCCACGTACAATGCTGGGATTGTTTTCAATGAAATCTTAATTGAATCGCTCTATAATATTTGTGCGCCTTTGAGTGGAGAGACTATTGTTGATGATCAATATGAACAGCCAGGTGAATGATACATTTATGCTTGATACATTGGTTATTAATGAGATAATCTTGACGTAGGTACCAACCTACAATATCTAACCGAACCTAACTGTTCATATCTTTAATAAGTATCTCTCTTATTTTATGTTAATACTATATGGTAAAACAAATAAAGTACGGAACACTTTAAGCTTATTTACATTAGAAGTTAATTATTTAGAACAAAATCATTTAATATTCTAAAATTAAATTACAAAAAGCTTTGCAACTTCTATTGCTGACCGTACAAACTGTTGATCTATGTTAATATGTGTAGATAGTATATTATTCAAAAAAGGGCCGTAATTAGTGTGAGGCACTACTGATTGTAATTATTGTTTATTTATTCGATAAAGTGAGGCGTTAGAGAAGCATTTACGTTGCCTCCTAATAATTGGACGAAGATATCAAGATCGGAATTGAAACTCTTATCATCGAAGGACAAGACTCACTTTTTAGTAATTACTGATTTAAGGACAAGCTTCTAAGTATAATTCTTATTTATAAATTCTTCTTCCATCGGCACTACACACTATTGATTCTTTCTTATTTCTTGGCCTCCTCCGCAGTCATCTTTTACTTGTCGCGGAGAGTAAAATTCCCCATTTATTTATTTACAAATATGCAACCTAAAATATTATATACACTTACCAGAAATATATGCTTCTGTGTGTTTAATGAGTAAACCTGTAATCAAACAAAAGTTTATTAATATCATTTCTATAGGAAGTCTTTTTTTTTGAAGGAAAACATTTTAAGGATTATGTCGCAATTATTATTATTTTCTCTCTCACTATAACAATTTTTCATAAACTGTTTTATTTGAAAGTCTTATAAAATAATCTTAAATTATTATTTAGGTCTAAATCTCAGATTAAATGATAAAGCGTCTAAATAATCTAAGAAAATAATATATTCTTCTTTATTGGTAATTATTGCTATTTATGGGCATTACTTTATATTAATAATAAACATATTTACATTTTTAAATAAAACACAACCGAATTGTTATTATTCATCTCGTTTCGGGTGCTTTTCAGTAAAGTATGGGTAGACTGAAAAATTACAGGTGCCTGATTTGAAATATCACAAAGTTGCCATGTTTCTCTTCTCTCTCGCCATCTATTCCTACGGAGTTGATATTTACTGTAATTTTATATAAGATGGCATGGCAATATTGACTAACGGACACTGTTGGTTATTAGTATGTTTGACTTAAACTCTCTTGTGATACTCGCGTTATCAAGGGACAAAGGGACAATATTATACAATATTTTACATTTCATTTTCTTAATGTTCTTGTTATTTTTTCTTTTGGGATTAAATGGCTGTATCATATTTTTTATCTTAAATATAGACAGACGAGCGTGAAATTCACTTGATGGTACGTGATACCTCATGCACAGAACACCAGCGCTGTCGCTGACACCGAAACGCGCAATATACACTTCAAGGTTCTTCCATCTACGATTATACATATTATATATTATTATAATTTAAAGACTGTATTAATTGCAAATTTAGTAATTAATTGAACTATAATTTTCTATAGTTTGAAAATGTTGACTTGAATTCCATTTTAATACGAAATACGAGATCTATTGCAACATAATTGGAACATGGAATAGTTAAAGAAGTGTTTACAGCGATTTAAACCACTTATGTGCATTATCCTGCATAGCCGACACGCGCCATGTTACGGCATGTTACCCTATTACTAGCCATGTTAAGGCATGGCTAGTTATAAGGTAGTTAACTTGTTCTACAAATAATATAATTGTCTTATATTGCAGTGTATTATTTAAACATGTTCGTATTGCGAAATAAAGTGTGGTAAAGTCTTAGATGACTGATGGCAGACACATTTCAGTGACTGTTTCACTGATAATTTATATGAAAGTAGGTTCTTCTATGCCTGTTTGATTGTAAAAAAATGTCTGTTTCCCTGGTATTCGAAACCGCAGCCTCCGGTATGAAACGCAACGCCCGAATCTCTGAACAAAACGGCTTTCTACTCGTTTTGCTAAAACTGAATCAATAAAATTTCAGTATAGAAATTTAATTTTTATTTAGTAAAATCAGTTTTTTTCGGACTTTCTTGTTTCATTTTATTCACTCTTTGTCGTCTAGTTTCACATTTTACTTATTGTAGTTTTTCAATTTGTTTACCTTTAAATTGAAGTGATATAAATAAATAATCGTTTAATATACATAACTACTTGCTAAACGAGGAAACTTTCTGAGTATATTCAGAGGTATCCTAAGCCAAAGCCTAACAGCCAAGCCACCTAAGTTATTCTTTATTTTTAAAGAAGCAATTGGTCAGTGTTATCATATAAAAATCAAGTTTCTCAATGCCCGGCGCAGTTCTACGAAGTGAATTTTAACTGAATACAAAGTACGTGCTTCGTTTCTACATCGTTTATTTAGCATTTTCTTTGTTTGACTCGTTTCCAACTTTTGTCCCAATATTTAAATACAAGATACAATTCAGATAAAGTGAGTGAGTGATTACAATTGTAGGTAAATACAAAATAACCCTTTTCTTATTAGAAAAATAATGAATATGCTTCAATGTTTTGGTATCAATTTAAAATTAAAAAAAAAACTATAACAAATATCACCGATAAGATTCATCATTCGTCACGGTATGTCAATATACATAATATATGTATATGAATGCTCATCAGCTTACACTTTAACAACATATGATTACTAGCAGAATTCTATGTACATATATGATTTAAATTTAACTCTATTTTGAAGTCGCTTAAAATCTGTTTTCGTGATATTTTACAAGATAATTATTTTAATCAGCAAATTATCTTGTCTGTATTTATAGTAATGTGCTGCACCAAATATATACAATATTTATATATAGTTATGTCTTCTGTACTGAAATATACAGTTACAATATGTAATAGAGGTAAGACAAAATAATGATAATAATTATTGTAAAAAGGTGTCATACTCTAACAAAATTGCGTGGTGGTGCTTCGTTTATTTAATTACTATAAATTACTATAAATATAGTTCAATTTCACATAAACTCAAACCTTAACCTGTGTTAAAAAAATGAACACTGACCTTCGGTAAAAAAAATGGAAGAAAAATTGAATCAATGACTTCGTGAATGCGCTGTTTTGAGAGCAAAACAACGAAAATATATTTTTCTTAATTAATTTACAAATAATTAGTTCCAGAGTTCTACAAAATAAAACACTGGAGCTCTTTTATTATGTTTGAAAAGAATAAAATATATATTAACTTTTATTTAAATAACTTGAAAGGTTTGCATTTTGATGCGGCAACGTCAGTCACCATTTCTGTCTGCAAAAAGATTTTTTTATGTCAGATATCGACAGATGAGCATGAGGTTCACTCGATGGTAGGCTAGACGTGGGGAAAACATGCTTACAGAAAATTGTAAACATGTGGTCCCGGTGGGATTCGAACCCACAACCCATCGATGCGCAAGGCAGATGTTCTACCGAAGGCGCCAACGAGAAAAGGTGACACAATTCTTATTGACGTTGATTGAAACAACGGACCTGAAACAATAAACTAAATGACCTTTGAATATATTCTGAATAAACGCGAATTACGCAAAATGTCAAAATTTTTGCCGCACCTAGCATTTGCTTGATTGAAATAGAGTGAATAGTCTGTGGGCCTGACCTAAGTATAGTATTACACCATACTAAAATTGCAATATCATGAGGGCACCGCTCATGGCATCGACAACCGCAACACACCGCTCTAGTTTCCAATTAAGCTTCGGTTTGGTTTTATAATATTATAATCGATTTTTAGTAATGATTCGGACAACCACAAATTGTTCTGCCATTTGGAAATGGAATCTGCTTTATAAGAGTGTGGTCAATGGTATTTTTTTTATTTTGATTAATAATGCTAATCTATACTAATATTATAGAGAGGAACGATTTGTATTTTTGAATGTTTGTATGTTTTGGACCGATTTTAAAAATTCTTTCAAAATTAGAAAGATCAGTAATATAGGCTATTTTTAGTGTATAGTACATCTACGTTGCATCCGTGTGAAGCCGGGGCGCACTGCTAGTAAAATATATTTTTAAAGCATTTTTCCGAGTTTCCTTAATTTTTTGTGAAAAGTAGACTCTGTACGATCGAATTTTCTTCTTTGGACTTATAGTTCACTGATTTTCAATACAAATAAATCAGTATCTACTACGCCAATATGTCTTTATCACATTTTGACATTTCCGTTCTGCAACTTACTGATCACTTCGAACCAAAACTATTTTTATTTGGATAAGAATTCTAATTTTAAATTTATATTATAAAAAAAATGGAATTATTTTTTTAAATTAGTCATAGGTTATTGATTTGCGTTATAAAAAAAACTATAAATTATTTTATAAAAACGGCAGTTTCATAGGCAAACCTATTTTAGACACAAAGCAACATTTACTGCAACTAGCCTGCCCCTTAAAAACGTCACAAACACTAGATACATAGTCTTCCGAACTAAATAATAAATTTCTAAGTAAAAACGGAGAAGATGAAATTTATGAATATTATTATGATGGCGTTGATTCTCGTAATACTTATATAAGCACGGTGTTAAAGGTTAAGAGAGAGTGTTATTTATATGGTTTTTGTTAATATTAAGCGCGGTTACATAATATATGTATAACATTTTTAGTAACATTGTTAATTTTATAATTGACCTCTTGCTAATAACCCGAAAAGTTTATCTTAATCGATTCAGATTCAATTTAAATTAAATCATCTTTTCATTAAAATTTCTAATATAAACTACGAAAGGTATATAGAAATTGATAAAATTGTTATTTCTAAGCGGGTCAATTTGAAATTCATAAAGTCAGGACAAGAAAGTTTAGTGTTAATTAAACTTGTTTCATTCAACGAAACTGAGAATGAGTTTTGGAAATTAATCAGTGAGGTCTATACAAAGGAAACTTCTAAACGGAGGATCGAGATGAAATTAAGTTTTATTCGAAGTCCGGGAAGGTGATTAGCGTTACACAATTCAACTTACACCTGAGAAAGATATTTGAGGTGGTAGTTTTTAAATAGCACTGGAAGTTATTTTTAACAATTTTTATTACACACATTTATATAATACAGGGTAATGATAAATTGAAACATTAAATAATGATACAGAAACAAATAAAATATTCTCTCCAATTAATGAAGATTGGCGGTCAGCAATTTAAAGAAGATTGGCAAAACCATGTACTTTGAGTGTCGAATGACAAATGTGGGAAAATAATGCGGTCCACTCATAAATACATAAGAAGGCAATATAGCACTTTTATATATGTGTTCCTACACATCTGTACGTATACTAATATTATAAAGAGGAAAAAAAATATTGTTACGAATTTACTCAAAAACTACTCGACCGATTTTAAAAATTCTTTCACCAATAGAAAGCTACATTATATATAAGTAACATTTTTTATGAATAGTACACCTACATTGAACCTTTGCGAAGCCGGGGCGGATCGCTAGTCTTTCATAAAGCTATCAGCCGGCCTAGCATGACAAGCGCGACAAAATTTTGTCTACCGTTTTCTCGTGTTTTAATCGACTATCGCTTTATTTCTTTCGGGTCTAACATGACAATTACACTTAAAACTCGACTTTTAATATCAAAAATAGATACATTTGTCGATCGAGATATCTTTTCTACCAAAATTGTCGATGTCGAGATATTTAACATCTTAGTTTGTCTTCTCTCGCGCGAGATATATCTCGTGGCGGTCATGCTAGCCCGGCAGGAGTCTCTCGCAACTCTGTGCTTGACTTAGCTATATTTTTATAATTAATGTCATTTTATGAAACAAACAAATTCAGCAATGAGATGGATAATATTTTTTTGAATAACTCATTTTTGTATGCGTCTTTTGTGATCTATAAGATTTCGTTTCGATCTGGGATAACATCTCATAAAATAAACATATCTACACAAGAAAAAAAAAACTGTTGTTTCGTGGCGTTATATAATATACTCATAAGTTGATGTCTAAGATGTACAATCTAATACATATACTATTACAATCAAATAAGATGTATTTTGCTCTGTTGCATTGATTTGAAACCGGAGAGCTTACGACTTACAAGCGTGTTGAAACGTAACGAAGACATGTGAAACCCTTAATCATAAAAGGTACTACATAATACATATCTTTCACTCAACAAGTTCCTGGCTATCGCTTCCTGCTTCTGTGAGAGCTTGTTTGAGTAATATTAAGAGTATTTAGTTACCATATGAAAGATGTATGTGTTAATAGGGTATAATTACAGTATCTAGATATTATTTCTAAACTGGTTTTAAATGAATTATAAGATGTTGATAGCCGCCTTTGTGGCTCAGTGGTAATAAAGATAAGTTTAGCAACGGAAGATCTGGGTTCGAATCCCGGGACACCAAAATAAAACAAAAATATATTTCGGTCGGGCAGGGCACAGAAGGCTGGTCATATAGGCCTATTTGCCTGTAAAGAAAAAATATCAATGAAACAGACACAGAAATGGGTCTGCCCATTCCCCATAAGGGGACTCGGGAATTCATTGTTTGATGTTGATTCTTAATTTTTCAATTTGACTTTGGAATAAGGATTTTTTGCAGTCAGAGAATATTTCGACCAAATTGTACCTACTTTGATGTACATAATATAAAGTTGTAATACATTTTATTTTATTTTGAATGATATAATTATAAAGTTACGACTTTACTGACTTAACTATCAAGAGACTCTAATTATGCTCTTACTGACCACATTGATATGCTTTCTCTTGTAAGCTCTGTTCTTGGTTTGTTTGCATTTAGAAAGACACATCTATGTATTATTACAATTAATAATAAAACATGACTATGTATAATTACAATTGTTTTTTGTTTAGGTTTTTATTTTAGATATCGACAGACGAGCATGAGGTTCACTTGATGGTAGGTGATACCTCAGCCACAGAATATCAGTCAATGATGCACTGTCGACCTACTTTTTACTACGAGCATTCGGAAATTATTAGACTGAAACCGAAACGCGCAATGTGCACTTCACGGATTTTCCATCTATGAATGGTGGTTCGTTACCCGGTCGGAATTTCTATATTTCTCCCACCCGATCAATACCCGAAGTTACCAGATGTGGGGAAAACATGCTAACAGAAAATTATAAACATGTTGTCCTGGTGCGATTCGAACCCACGACCCATCGATGCACACGGCAGGTGTTCTACCGAACGCACCAACGAGCCCGTCAATAAATTAATCAAAGGGTATTTAATTCCCTTTTCTTTAGTATTATAACTTTGGAATATTTGCAACTGTAGGAAATTCTTGGTGTTGAAAACAAGTCTTTGAAGTTTGGTCATTTGGATGGTACAGATTGAAATTATTACCTTCTGAAGCCAGGCTGGGCAGCGGAAGCGGTGTAAATGGCCAAACTCTATGATTTATATCTACCCATCTGTCCGTAACAATCGTTTAGACAAAGGGTTTAAGTTTTTAAAATGTCCTAAAGCACACTTTTCACATTAAAAATGTCAGGTTTTTTAATCTCTTTAATTTTAAAACTGAAATGAATGAATGAATTGAAATAAATTAATTCAAACATTATACTCGTATATACATATAATAAAACAGTAGAATATTCAATAGTTAGACAGCGCATTTTTGACTGACTTCTGTGGCTGAGGATGGTAACTGAAGACCTCGTCTGTCGATATCTAAAATAAAAAGAATAGTCGAGCCTATTGTAATTGAGATCGTTAAAGAAGGATACTCTTCGGAACTACTGAAAGGATTTTCTTACAGTTTTACATGTAGATGAAATTTAGTCTTAAGCATAAGGCTTTGTTTCATCGAAAGAAAAGAATATCGAAGAAAAGTTATCGCCATTTGTAGTTAAATTAAATTTCGTATAGAATAACTTCATATTTCTATTTTGATACATTAAAGTGAAACCTAGGCGAACGTCACGGATATCAGCTAATATGATAATATAAAGGTATATTTTTTTTCCATGAACTATTGTTAAGTTCGACAAACAAAAGAAAATATAAGCTATAACAAATGCATATTTTAGTTTTATTTTGAAGCATTCATTAACCTTGTCGCATTTCATTGAAAAATAATTGTTATTATGATGTCATATGCGTTCAGGAAGCGAGGCGACGGTGTCACGACTAACATAGTGGTGTTAGTTAATGCGAGTGTGAAGTGACGTGACCTCACGTTTTAAGCTGCTTTTTGATAATACACTCGCGACCAATAAATTTGGAACGGTCGTAATAATTTTAGTGTTTTTGGAACTAATTAAGGGATTTATTTTTTTTGTAGGCGAGCGTGATATACCATGATAGCATGATACTTTCATCAGAAGAGGCATCAGGCAAACATATGCTTATTCTATAATATAACAAAAAATGTTTATTTCTTGGCGTACAGAATAATCATTACATAATATATTGATATACATAATATGTTAATAAGTTTAAGCCTAGAAATTTGTAAGTAAATAAAGTTTAATATAACTAAAGGTATAGAGTATCTGACTATCTCATTATGAAACACATAATATATTTAAGTCTAGTTCAATTTGTGAAGAATGAAATTGTAATAAAGAAAACAATTATGTTTATTTGTTTCTTTCAATCGCTACCTTATTTTCATACATCAGTTAAAATTTTGACCGTTCCAAATTATTTGCACGTTACTTTTAATTTTCACTAAAGAAGTACGAAACCTAATGCATAGTGTTTTGTCAAGGGAATGTGTTGAGCTTTAGTCACGGTAGCTGTCTTTTTAAGGGCATTTAATTGAAAGCGACGTCTTAATAGTTGTTTTTGCAGTAAGCTGTTTTGTTTTGAAATACCTGCACAAGGTTATAGCGTCATATAGTCATTTAGTCAGAGGATAATTTGATAAACATCACATAAAACAATGCAATATACCTGAAATTGTTTATTATATAATTTTATATACATTGTTAGGTAATAAACTCCTATGAATAAATTATGTTACGGATAACTTGTTTCAATTTAATATGCCAGGATATTAAAATTTAAAATCGAAAAAAACTAAATACTTTTTTTTCACGTCTCCTATTTCTCTTACTGTTCTAAAATATACGGAAATACTTGACATTTAGTGATAATATGAAAAAGAAAAAATACCTTTAAACATTAATTTAATAAATTTCACTACATCATAAACTGATCGTCCGGTTTAAATCTTATGCTATATTTGTATTTAAGTTCAAAATAATTAGATATAAATATCTTACAACATATGTGATAGTTTATTTAAATAAAATACTGTATACCGGATTAAAACGCGATTTATTATTTAAATTGTTTAAATTATTTATCCCGACGTTTCGGATGCTTTACAGCAACCGTGGTCGCGGGAGACAGTCCTGTTGTCCAGTTTTAATTCGGTATACAGTATTTTATTTAAATGTGTGATATTCGCGTTAATAAAAGACAATATTATATGTGATAGTTCATACCATCGCTATGTACATAACTGTTTGAGTATCATCTTATAACTCTGTTTTATGTAAATCTTCAAACTATAAATTCAATTAAACTCAACAATTAAAAGGTCAAATAAATTGCGCTTACGTAATACTAAGTCGCTAAGAATGCCCATTATTTCTGCTAAAATTGATTCATTGCTTTGAAATTTATCGAAACTTTATTGCTATTCTGTATCAGTAATAAGTTCTCATGGATTAATTAAACGAAACCCACGATTAGTGAAAGACTCGGAACCTTCAAGAGTCAACTGATTCCCTAAAGGTCAACAAAGCAACTTAATCGAGTATAATAACTTATTATTATATACATATAATACAACAGTGGAATACATTTTCTATGCATTTAAATATTTTACTAGAAATGGAGACGGGACGATTAAAGAAGGGGAACAAATAAACAAAGGGGTATATATAAAAATCACTTTGAAAGTTTTTGTCTGTCTGTTTGTTCAAGCTTATTTTCGAGAGCTTAGTTTGAGGCAACATCAAAATTTGCTGGTATATAAATAACAATAATCAATTAAAGTTATTTTTATAAAGATTAAGGTTGTGTTTTCTATAGAGTTCGCCATATTGTTCTATAGAATATAAATATTTATAGGAAGATATAATCAAGTTCCGCGTATGAAAGTTGACAACAAGTTGTCGTGTCGGGAGAGAGCTTTAAGATTAATATCTCGATGTATTCATGTCTTGTCAATTGTATTTTTTATGTTCAACGAAGTTACAACATATCGTGACATTAATATACGTATAAATATTCTAATATATCATTCATTTCACAGTATTATTATTTTATAAAGGAATTCCTATCTTTGAAGATAGTAATTTGAAGATTTCTGAAATAAAAAGGAATATCAGCGAGATTCTTTCATACAACCTTGTTACAAACACAAATAAGAAAATCTCGTAGCACATGTAAGTAGCGTGCGTTGAACTCTTTTCAAATATACAAGAGAGCGCTGTAGATCGATTTGATCCGTACAAAGTTTAACAAGCAAGGCGACCGTTACGTAAGTGTCATTGACGTGATTTGCATCAGTACTGAGTAACGGACGCCGCAATAATTATTGTATAACCCCAAGGAAAAACGGCAACATTGCCTTTGAGCCCGGACACGTAACGATAATGACATCAATCGTTAGTCGTAAACCAAGATGCTATTCTCAACAGCCGTTCAAAGGATACCTATTCGGGTCAAGGAGTGTTATGTGTAAAGTAATTACGTATGTTTATTAGTTATTTTAAATCAAATTCGATGGGTATTTGAGTATTAGTTTATTTTTGTTGCAGTTTTAACATTTAAACTGATATTTACATTGGCACGCATAAATTGGAAGTAAATTAACATTACTTATAACGAATACTTTATGCATGGTAATCTAGATATCCAGAACCGGAATTGTCCTAGAAACAGTGGCGGAAAAACATATTTAATAAACTATCACAGCAGGTATCCAACAATCACAGTTGATATGGGACATTCGTAAGGATTCGATGTGATATAATAATATCATATAAAGGATATATTTTCGTTGTCGCTTTAGTTAGGACACCTACAGCTACCATGCCATCAGTGGCGGGACCACCATACAAGCCCAAAAACCCAGCTTGCCCTATTAATGCAACCATAATATGAAATATTTTTGATTACTAATTTTTTTTTATCCCGTTAAGTTTCTTTCCTCTTTATGTGCTCTGATATTGTGTCGATATTTTTTAGGTTTTCTTTTCTTCTGTAGATGTTTTTTATAGTTTTAATTACCGTTTGTTTTTTAATTACTTTTTGGTTTTTGTTAATATTTAATTAGCGTTTTAACATCCGTGAGGTGAATTGGCCACGGCTGAAAAACAGCGTGGTGAGTTTGCCAAAACCTCACCACACCATGCTGAGTCCAGTGGCCTTTTCATCAGAAGTGTATTTATATTTAATGTTTTTATTTTATACTTTACTATGTACTTTCTGATGAATAAACGTATTCTATTCTATTCTAAATATAATTATATCCTTAACATAATTATACAGCTTAAATTATCTTCTTATATGTATAACTAACCGCGGAATACTGAAACGATAATCAAAACTTGAGGGCTTCTTAAATTAATGTTTCTGTCTTTCATTTTACCTTCGTAATCAAAGGGTTAGATATACTTTTAAGTACACCTCAATGTTGATTAGCATTCGAGAATTCGGCCGTAAGATATATAATAAACTTATCTCACATATATGTGGATCATTTTTGTATAATATTGTATGACTAGTTATTAATGAATGGAAAATTAAACAACATGGGTTTTAACGGATACTGATTTCGATTGCATAAATTGATTCCTTCAAAACTAACCGAAAATTTAAAAAAGGAAAAAGTATTTGAAAATTGAACAAACTATTAAACTCGCTTAATATAATTTAATGAATAAGTTACATTAATAAATAATTGATAGATCGCCTGAGATTAGATGGTAACTCCGTTAATAATATTTATTAAACAAAAATTACAGAAAAGGTCAAAAAGATGAAGAACATCCATTGTTTATAATTTTTTACAATAGTAAATTAGAATTATGCGACCGTGTTATCGATTAGTAACGTTTTCCAGATTAAGATTTAACAGTCATGAACAAGTCTATTGTAGGTTTTTAAATACCTGTATTATAGGTCATTGCCCCCTCCCCTTACTTCTGTAAAACAGCTAATAGTGTATTTTTACGATTATTTATGAGAATAGAAAAATGCATATATTTACGTCAGTTGATAACCAAGTAGGAGCTTACCTGTAACGGAAATATTAAAAAGTTTATCATGAACCTTGAGATAAATAATATTGTCTTTTATTAACACGAGTATAATACCGGATTAAAACGCGATTTATTATTTATATTGTTTAAATTATTTATCCCGACGTTTCGTATGCTTTTCAGCAACCGTGGTCACGGGCAGACTGATTAAATTAATGAATAAATAATTTAAACAATATAAATAATAAATCGCGTTTTAATTCGGTATACAGTATTTTATTTAAACTTGAGTTAAATAGTTATTAAGCTTATACCAGGGGACGTGGTGTTGAGAAGTTTGTTCACATAAGTGGTCCAGCTCGTTTTAATCAAGTCGGTTACGAGCAAACATTGCTAAGAGAGGGAGCGTCTAGTGCACTTATCTCCTTAGTGTCGCTTGATTACGTCAGGCTACGTACAATGCCCATTCTTTTCCTCCCATAGAAAACTTTTATATGAGATGTCCAGACGGTCGATGCGTTCATTTGCTTTTAATGACCATGAATGGGATATAAAACGTTCAATGAGCCCGTGAATGGTTCTTCTTTTGAAATCAAAGACGATTATAGCTTCAGCACTTAGTGAAAGCTTTCGTTTGATTCTAATGCTGTTTTATTTATTTTTATTGCGTCATTTTTTACGACTTTAGTGTATAGTATAGAGGTAGAGTTTTTTCATTGTTTGTCTGTAGAGGATAACCTCTGGAACAATTGAACCTATTTGTTATTTTTTTCAAAATAAAAAAGCTACTTTTTACTTTCTTTGAACAACCAATATATTGGTTGTTTTTTTGTTTTTAATAGTTACCCTTATTATTTAAATTTAACTCAAATTAATTTTTAATTATCTTTCAATGTCCCAGACTAGTCTGATTTCAATATATTTAAGCCGCATAGCATCGGAGTAGTGGTCGCCAAACGGGGCAACTAACATCCAACAGAGAAACTTCACTGTTACTTAACTGGCGAATCACGAAGTTTGGCAAATTCCATTAATTGCCCAAGAAATACTGAGCTTGCCGTTTAGTAATATTCATTACTTCAATGCACTATGGTAACTTTGTAACATTGGTCTTGAATCTACCGATTTTTGGTAGCTTTTTTAATATCATTAGTGAGTAAAATAACATTCCTAATTTCAATAAAAAGATTTGATTAAATTTGTTGTTTTTTCTTCATTTACCCATTTTTTGTCCAAATATACCAATCTTACTTGAAAATCCTACCGAATTTACATGAATTTCGAGACCACTGCTTTGTGATTTTAAATTATTTTATCTAAGACTGCATTTCGTAATCTTAAGATAGTAATTTTTTATATATTTTTTGCTTTAAGAGATTATTTCTTAAATAATGGATAGGTAATAGAACGTTTATCATTTGTTAAATAATATTAATCCATTTGACGCATATCGCAATAGGATGGTATGGGTTAAGACTGCAATTAATTATAATATTATCTTTTTAATTTTAATTTGATTTTAGCTGTTTTTCAATAATGTGTTGATAAAAAGAAATTCTGTCTTTTGGTAAAGAATCCAGTAGACAAAACATTGAAAAGTTATTTAGTGTTCATCTATCTATATAATATATTAGACGCTACAGCCTGACAGCATAGTCGAGTATTTTGGCTCAAATCTCCCTATCCAGAGCCTTTCTTATCCAGCATCTAACCCCTATCTCCTTTCGGAATTGTTCCATGCCCTCTGCCATTACAGCATTGGTCTACTACGACTTCTTCGACCATTAGGATATCCTTCAAACATGCAGTAGGAGGGGGGAGTTCTTTCCTCCATACGCATGATGTGACCATCATATCGGAGTCTTCCCAACTTAAAAGTTAAATTCACCAATCTGTTTAATACAATGCTAAAACTAAAAAACTATGTATTTTTACCATATGAGTGTATTATTACTGTTTGTACTATATAACCGGATACTTGTGTAATGTTTAAGCGATGCGGTACGAAAGTACAGGTCTGAAAGGAAAAACTAGTAACTAATATTCAAATGTGAATTAATGGAGTATGCAAATACACTTTGTTATATTTGTAACTTAAAACCTGATACTAAAGGCCTCAGTATGAGTTTTTTACTTACTCGATTACGTTATTGGTAATTCTAATTTGAATGATGTTATGTCTGATCCATCTAGATTTGAAAACAACTGTCTATAAATATGAGTTATTAAAAAAAATGTCATTAGTCTGTATTCATTAGTCTTTACATTCAGTTTTATTTATTTACTAGCAACGAGTCCCGGCTTCACATGGGAGCAATGTATATAACAAAAATATCCTATACAGCCTATGTAACTCGCTGATTAATTTATTGGTAAAATAAGTAATAGCTTTATTTGTGAAATAATTTTTAAAATCGGTCTACTGGACGGTTTGAGTTTATTCATAAAATACAAAAATACAAATCTTTCCTCTTTATAATATTAGTATAGATATAAATATATATTATATGATAATATATTATACTATATTCCCATCCCGTTTTATGTATATCTTGCACGGTCCCCAGGTACCTATTACCCAAAAGTATTCTGGAAGAGATTGCTACTCTAACAATAAGACCACCATACCTCTTTGTTATTGTATTTTCGTATTTGTATTTCTGTTGTGTGCAATAAAGTTGTAAATAAAATAAATGAATAAAACGTAACCTTGTAGATGGAATGTAGCCTTTCTTTGATCACTATCACATTACTGATATAACACACAAAATCATATCTTCAAAATATTAATAAATTAATGGTGATATAAAAAATATTTCTTTTTATTTGTTAATTCAGCATCAGTAATAATTACTTCAATTGTATTTAGCTTCGTTGATTAAGTTGTTCTTAGATAATCATAATAATAGAAACCAGTCGCAAATTAACTTATGATCCGTCTCAACTTTCTAGAATATAACAACAGACATAATGACTTTAATTTTTGCTATTTAATTATAATATTACAAACAGAGACATTCAGACATTACTTCCAGCTGCTTAGTCGTTGTCAAAACAACAACAAATTGTCTAAAGAAGCGAGGTAAACAAAACTTTGTATCTCAAATTTACTAATGGGGTTGTAGCCATGAATATCTTTAATTTCCCCTTTATTTTGGCAATTTTGCAATCGAAAGCGTTGCGACAATTCGGCTTAGGTAATTTTAAAAAATATAATAACTCACAAAAAGATAATATATTCCTATATATAATAATAGCTACTTCATCATAACACTAAAAAAACATTGAGTACAAACTCAAATCAAATCTCATAAATACTAGTATAATAATAGCATGGGTCGCGGGTTCGAATCCCACTAGGACGGCATGTTTAGATATACTATTCTGTAAGCTTGTCTGTCTCCACGTCCTGGTCACGGACGTTAAACGGGTGGGAGGAATATCGAAATTCTGATCGGGTAACGTACCATCATACACAGATCGGGAAGTGCATATTACGCGTTTCGGTCTCAGTCTATGGATTCACCACCGATTGCATTAAACATGCAACGCGCATGCCATTGGCGGCTGTAAAAATATTACAAAATTATGTTTATTATAGGTTATTATGCTCGATTAATTAAATTACCAACTCAATCCGTTTGCGCGTAAGATAATCAAGAAAAGCGGCAGTAAATCTCGTGAACCTCAGTCTTTTTAAATGTTACTTCCAATTTAAACGATTATTTATAGTAATTATAAAAAAGTCTTATGTATGAATGAACCTCTAGAATCATAGAGCACGCATTCTAGTTACACAATCTGACGTAATGGCGCAGGTAATAATGGAATGAGAGCGCAAAACAAAACGCGTCACTTTCATTGGAAAGTCGAGGCGGGCGGCCGGAACTGGCCACACTCGGCCATAACTCACTGAAACTTGCTTTTTGCGCACATTTCACTCGACGCCGACGCATCGTAGCGTGTTTAATCTAAGATATATTGTTATATTTGTACTAATATATCGTTTTTAATATACAATATGTAAGTAGTGATTTTATTTATGTATATTATTACTTTATTAGCAAAAGTTATTTCAGGTTAGCCAATAAAGGTTGCCTGTAAAAAATCGTTTTTTAGCGATAAAGCCGCTTATTGTTATTTATGTTATATTTAAAAATAATGTTGTACGCAATATATTATAAACTTAGGTACATATGTTTCATTCCATTGTGTACATAACACTTTTCACAGAATATTCTGTATATACCCTTTCTATACCAGATATTAGACTAATTAAATATTGCTTCTCAACTCTTAACAAATTGAAGAATCTATACTTATCTTTCTAGAAGTTAAACTTATTTCATAGAAGCTTCAACACTTGTAATTTTACTCTAATTATACTTAAACTAATTTATATTTAAGTAGACATACGCTAATAATATTTGTTAGAGCTGTCACGACAAGCGTCTGTAATAATATACTTGATATGTACGCTATGAAACAGTCCACGGAAATATCTATATTTATTAATTGTAGTAACGAGTTTCTGTTAGTTGTAATAACTGATGTTTCTGTTTTCTTTCCAATAAAGCAATTAAATATTGCTGGTGAGTGAGGTGATATAGGTATGGCACTCACATATGAGCATGAATAGAGAACAATCCTAGAGCTAGAATATGTTACAAGACACTACAGTTAAACAGCTGGATCGCCTCCGTTCAGCGGTGAGCATGTCGCTTTTAGCACAATAGCTCTCGAGTTTGAATCCCAGGAAAATAAACAGGTTTCAAAAAACAAATGTTTCAGTTAAGCAGAGCACAGAATTGATCACTTACTTGCCTATAAAGTAAAAATAATCATTGAAACACACATAAATGTGTCTGCCAATTGTAATTAACAACTACATACAATTAAACATCATAGTATGTACTAATCAATGGGGGGACCACCATACAAGCCCAAAAGCCCGGCTTGTCCTATTAATGCAAACGTAAAAAAGAAAAATATTAATGCCCTTAACGTAGTATATAACTAATATAATTACGTTAAAGCGTTTTTGGGCTTCTGCTACTAATATATAATATCTTTATCGATAATAATCCATCTTCAATTTTACGACTATATTTACCTCAAGATAAGACATCATAACACAGAAACAGATTGTAATTGTGCCCCGAACAATAAAACTTACATCATCAATGAATAATGATTCATCAGATTCGTATAAAAAGAAGCTTCGTTCATACTCGAAATTATTTACAATAGTCAATATTATGATCGTCATTTTCATCATCACTTAATCATGCATTCTTCACTGAAGACATGAATATATTAATATTCATGTCTCGTTAATAGAACTAGGCTTTAGGTTAAGACGATCTAATCATTAATAGGTGCTTATCGTCTATTATTTATGAAAATCAATCACCTGTGCGATTTAAACCCATAATGATTATGTTCTATGAACGTAATAGTCATTAATATTAATATATTTAAATATAATTATATTGTTAATGATAGTTATCATCTTTATTATAAATTATCACTTGTGTATATATTTCTTTTTGTAAATTTTTTCGAGTGAGTTTCGAGTTTTAATTAATAGTGAGGCCTGGTTTTAGATATCAAAATATTTTTCATATATATTAGAAATTATATTTTATTGTTTAAAAATTCAGTATTATATTATACATGGCTAACAAAAAAATTGCCAAAGTTTCGCTCGCTTGGAAAATTACGGTGATAAAAAATTAGGCAATAAGCCAATCAAATAAACAAACTTTATCATTGTTTTAGTACCTATTACAGCTAATAGGGAATATGCATGTTGTTTAAATTTACTTGATATTTTTTCCCTTGAATCCTTATGGCCCAGATTTTATGCCTAAACAATTATTTTCTTATTTAGTTCGTGTTTAATTGCAAAAAATATTAATTAAAATGTGTAAAATAAGGGAGAGAAATTCAAGTTTGCAAAACGCATCACCATTGGTCGAAACAAAACGTGACGTCACCTTACACATTCTGTCATTTATCGGCATCGATTTATCTATGGCGTCCATCGACATCGAAGATGGCGTCAAACACTGGTTACCATAGTTACCTCACTCTATGCGTCACTGAGCGTGTAATGTGATGTCACCCAAAGCCCGCGAAATATGGCCGCGTTTAAACAGATCAAATTTGATCGATGTTTTCAAAGTAATTTTAAAAAATAATTTGGACATTGCCAAGAGTATTTATATTTTTTGTTAGGGTAAAATGATGTAACAAGTCCATAAAAAATATAAAAAAATGCATGCATATTCCCTATTGTTTGAAATATTTTACAATGTCAAGATTTCATTCTAAAATGAGTACGATATTTGAGATAATCTGTTTATTAGCTTAGCATTTCAAACTAAAGGAGAAGGATTTTGTTCTACTTTTAAACCAGTTCAATAATTCTTGTTATTTACGTATTCATAGGCCTAGTAAATGTGTGAATATTAAAGATTAAATATAGTATTAACTCTATTTGAACCAACTATATAAGTAATTTCAACAAAAAAATCGTCTGAATAATGTCTTTGAACACTCGAACTAAAAATAAAATAAGTCAACAGCGCATTATTGGTTATTGTCAATTCTCCCATCTTCCACCAAGCCAGCCTCGACTATGATATAAAAAGACAAGTAAATACGAATTTTATTTTACCTCTATTATTCGTTGGCGATAAGGTTACTTACTTTATTGTATGTCTGAAGTTATCTCAAGTATAATCAAATAACTGACGTAAACCGGAACTTAGCACCTCGGAAATAATTTCATAACTTCGGTGTGCAGTTGTAATTAGTTATCAGCTGAAGTTAGGAGTGACCTAGTAGGTAGCTATCATTTTAATATAATAATATGGTGAGACAAGCTCGCAGTTCACTAGATGGTAGGTGATATCTTAGCGATCTATGATGCGATGTCGACCTATATTTTACTTCTACTTTTTCTCCTATATATGTTGTCCATCTATTCTGTTTATTAATTGTCGGCGGTTTATTAATTGGTCGTAATTTCGATATTTCTACCATTAATTATATGCTGGAAGTGACCCGATGCAAGGAATGCATGTTTATAGACAATTGTAACAACGTCATTCCGGCGGGGATGGAACCCGCAGTCCATCGAAACGCAGGGCAGATGAGCAACTCAATGCGACAACGCATGGTATTGATTTTTGTTGCTTGAACATAATTTTATACATAATAATGATATATAAATCATCAACCACTACATATACAGTACACACAAATATTAATAAATGTATGAGACAACTTATTTTTACCGAAATTCTTTTTGTATTAAACTCTCTATTCTACTACACAATAATACTTCAGGGAACAATAAAGAGGGCACTTTCATCGCTAAGAGTCTAGTTCTCTAATATAAAATAATGAGCAGCTTTTGCATTTAATCTCACGTTTATTTCTCACGTTATTAATCTAAGAAAATGTATAGGAATATTAAACTTTCAAGAGTACGTCGCTATGAACGTTGCGCTATGTGTAATAAAAAGCGAAAGAATTTTGCAATATTAAAGAATTAAATTAGTTGTTTTTATTGTTCGAAAGTTAGTGCTACTTTGAACTCATCTTCTGCTTCATGAAGTTAAAAATAAAACGGCATGCGAGCAGCCAGGCGAACTACCTAAGTAATAGAATGGAGCTGCAAAATGGACCGACTATACAACCCAAGTAATCTGAACTAAGATTAAATCTCAAACTTACTGTATCGACGTTTCGAAGTGCATTATTTTGTATCAGCTCCGTATCGCCTCCGGACTTTACAAAGGCAACTTATCCTCGTATTAGCCAAGTTGAGACAATGCGGACGTTATCCTAATTCGATACGATATTACGAGACTGTTTTTAAAAGTTAGATTAGATTCGGGTCTTTGAACCAAATCAGTATGCGCACCTATACTTCGACTTGATAGAATTATTTAAAATCAAAGTTTTATAGGAACTCCATTATGGTATATTTTTGAGAGGGTTACAGTTGATGAATACAAATTTTGGTAAAATGTCAATTGGGGTCGTTTTGACACGGATACTAAATTATCGAATTCGGTCTTGGCGGCTTATATTATTTTTTTAACTTTTTATTTTGAAAAGTTTTAAAGGACTAATTGGAAATTCATCTTTACAATCAGTCAGTTAAATTATTGAATGGTAATATTGAAATTTTAATACGAATTATAACATTAAATTGAGAAACTAAATTATCGAATTCGGTCTTGGAGCTTTATAGTAATCTTTTAAATGTATAATTTTTAACTTTTTAATTTGCAAAGTTAAAGCCACGAATTGGAAATACATCTTAACAATCAGTCAATTAAATTATTGAATGGTAATATTTTTATACTATGTCAATGAATGGTAAGATTAAAGAGAAAGTTATGATTATTATGAAAAGTCGGTGAATATCTAAAGGTATTATTATAGTATCGATAGTTTACTATAATAATGTATCTATAATAACAACCTATATATTTTCTTTGCTTTCTTATTAGTCTGTTGGGCGCTTTCAAGTCGCTACGTAAAGCGTTCACCCACAACTTTACGTTTTCTAATAATATAATTGACGTTTTGATGAATTTTGTAGGTCAGTGACGCTTAGATTAAATAAATATAATCTGAGTAACAAACGTGTTCGCAGCCTCCTTGATCTTGACATAGATACAGTAATAAACAAATCCTTCTGCAGTAAAACCTGTTTAATGAAGAGTGTTTATTTGCAAATAAATAAAGATAGAATGCATTTAAAGGGATTGTATTTGATGAATTTTCTGGTTTCAAATGTTTTCATATAAATATTAGTTATGTGATGAGGCGAGCATATCTTTAAATAGTATAGTAATATTGTCTTTTGTTTATTCGAATATCCTTCTTATTCCGAGAACTGACATTTATTTTTTCATTTCAACAGTTAACCTTTTGATAAGAATCATGCAAGTCAATATAAGACGGCTGCGAGCAATAAAGAAAATCGAAAATCCTTCCAGAAAAAGAAACATTGTAAGTAGACGGAAAAGCCGCGAATACACGTTTTTGTTTACGTGTGATCTTCGCAGTACATCACTATAATAGTATTTATATTCTAATAAAAAAGATTCACGTAAAAATGTTTGATAAGAAAATGTTAAGACAAACAAGACTATAAGAAACAAAAGTCAAGTAGTCAAAGTTAAGAAATATGAGATATAAAAAGACAAGGAAATGGAAAGGACTGTGTGAATAATGGACATTCTCATCTTATCTCGTTCGGACTTTAGACAAAATTGTCTTTGTTCGTAATGTTAACGTAACATTTGAGTAATGGGAACTAGAAAAACTTGTTCCATTTTATAAAAACTCTGAGTACCTTAAGTCATAAAATGCATATTATTAGCAATTATGGAATAAAGGTATGTAATATGTATGCTATAACATCACCTGTTTTATTTCAAGACGAGCTTGGCTGACTTGATTGCTGGTGACCTCACTCACAGGATTTCATTCGATGCACTATTGACCCTTTTTTATTTTACTTTGAAGATACCGATGGTTATAATATTTTATCGTCTATTATCTATACGGATAAGTAGTTAAGACTTTAAGTTTTATGTTGAAACTGTATAATTGCCGCCGCAGTAGGCATAACGATTTGCGGCATTTTTTAAAAATGCCTGTGGGTCAAAAATGAAAATTCGAGCATTGAAAAAACCTTAGTAATTTACTAAAGTTTATTAAGAAACAAAAAATAAATCGGCCAAGTGGTAGCTGAGATCTGCTCACAACCAAAAATGCTATTTGAGACGCTCTATGCCTCGATTTGGAACATGGAAACAATTGAAAACAAAATAGATAACATTTTATCATAAATAAAATTGTCGTAGACAATTAAAAAATATAACTCTTAATACACACTAAGTGCAATATAATCTGTACTACTTTTCATACTTGTACAGATTATAATCCTTTATACTTTTAATTTTTTTTATTAAAATATTCTCAAGCCTTATTCTCAATATAAATAGCGCGGTAAGGAAACATTAACCTACTTATAGCTCGAGGTTATTAGGTAGGATAGATATTCTATATAACTTGAGATTTTCCATAACATATTAGCTTCATCATCGTATTTCCTTGTATCGATAGTCAGGGCATTTAATGTCAAGTGCAATAAAGGAACATCCGTCGACTTGACCGAGTTTACGGCCAGTTTCTTCTCTCTACGTTTAAAGTTTAGCCTTTGCCGTACAAGTGCAAGCTCAGTATAACTTAACGGACTCGGTGAGCATTGTTTCATAAGCTTGTTTACGTTGATGCTTTTCATAAGTGTTGGAATCTTCTAGAATACTCGTATATCTGGTTTTATGGAATATGTTGAATTGAAATTAATATGAAACATTAGCACATAATGTGTTGTTTTGAAACAATTGTAAGTAAACAAAAGGTTTGATATTATCGCATAAATGGTCCATTTCTGACTGGGTGCTATATACTAAGGTATATGTATGTATATTGTATACTAATATTATAAAGAGGAAAAATTAGTATTTTTGAATGATTATAATGAATAAACTCAAAAACTACTGGACAGATTTAAAAAATACTTTCACCAATATCATAGCTACATTATCAGTAACATCGGGCATTGATGAGAGGAATATCGAAATTCCGATCGAACGAACCAGCATTCATAGATGGAAAATCCGTGAAGTGCAGATTGCGCGTTTCGGTTTCAGTCTATGGATTTCCGAATGCTCGAAGAAAAAAGTAGGTCGACAATTCATCATTGACTGATGTTCTGTGGCTGAGGTATCACCTACCATCGAATGAATCTTATGCTCGTCTGTCGATATCTGACATAAAAAAAAATGCTCTAACAATAAGTAAAAAGTAGGGCGACGTCATTGACTAACGTTCTGTGGCTGAGGCTTACCATCAAGTGAATCTCATGCTTGTCAACCGATATCAAAATAAAAAAAAGATATAAAATTAATTGCCAAGAGTTGTTTCTTATACGTTTTAAACCTCTCAATATTTTCTTGTATTGTCAGTGGCGTTGGTATTCAGGTCAGGACGCAGCCACAGGGGATCACTGAACGCTGCTGGGTGCAATGACTTCATGGACTCGACGTACATCTTCGAACTACCCAGAATTAACAGATTGAAATTTCGAAGAAAGGAGTCCTGTTACCGATACCATCAGTTGGTTCAATTATTTTTTAAGAAATCCTTGAGAACTAACATGTTTCAATTTAAGTATTAAAAACAGTTATTCTCTGGAAAATCTGTAGGTAATGCAATAAATCCGTATCTTTATTAAACATGTTACAAATTAATAAAATACAGGAAATATTTGTAAACGTATTATTTTTAACAACTGTTTACTTTATAAATTACTTTAAAATAAAACAATATATGAGGTATATTTTGAGACAATATTTTAAAGTAATCAGTCTTTTGTTATCTTTAATTTGAATTACAAAGCGTTTAAAATGAAGTTGTATTTTGTAAAGAAGTCGTGATTCACAGATTTATTTTTGCATTTATTCTTGTTTTTAATGATATTGTTTATTTACATAACCTGGTATAATGGCTTAGTAGTTTCATATAGTATTCGTTTAATATCTGATAAGTATTATTAATTGTGTAATGTGCTTATGAATTAATTATTTCAGTAATTATATTTGTACACGCAGGCATTGCACATCGTTAACTATAAGTTGCTTAGATTTAGTGAAGATTAGAAAAAAAATTTATAAAATAAAACAAAACAACAGTATATTTTATATGAAAAGTCTTATATTTCTTTTCTGTATGTTAATTATAAAGATAAATCTTCTTGGGGCTCACTGTGAATTCGAATATCTAAATTCGTTTTTGTATTGTTTTTCTGTATCACAACGTAAGTTTTTAAGTTAATAAATTTATCATTTTATTCTCTATAATAATTTGTTTCAAATGAAAATTGTAAAAATGGGAGTCACTATCGGAATGAAATCTATAATCAGCCCAAGCTATTGGATGAGTGGAATCTTCTCAATGCGGGCCATGTGCAGCCGGCCTAGCATGACTGCCACGAGATATGTCGCGGACGAGAGAAGACAAACTAAGATGTAAGAAATCTCAATATATATCTCGACATCGACAATTTTGATAGAAAAGATATCTCGATCGACAAATATATCTATTTTTGTTATTAAAAGTCGAGTTTTAAGTGTAATTGTCATGTTAGACCCGGAAGAAATAAAGAGATAATCGATTAAAACACGAGAAAACGGTCGACAAAATTTTGTCACGGTTGTCATGCTAGGCCCGCATTAGGAAAATCTACATCTGACTCTTGACCCAGCAACTGAGCCAGAGATTCTTAAGATGTTGTTGAAGTTTTTATTGGAAAAATATAAATATTTTCCTGCTATTGGATTTTAATACTTTAATTTTAATACTGCCTATTGCAAGCTACTCGGCTGGTCCGGTGATACAATGACTGTAGTTACGTCAGAATACCGCTATGTCTTCTGCTTACCATCTATAGAATATGGTCACATCACGTGTGTGGAATAAGTAATGTGTCTACTTTCACAATCTGTTGCGACTGTTTATTGCTAAGTTTTCATCGACGAGAAATATTTTTAATGTAAATACATAATTTATTAAATAATAATTAAAATATTGACGGAAAAATAAAAGTGAATTCCCGAGTCCCCTAGTGGGACATGGGGGAGACTTATTTCTGTGTCTGTTTCACTGATTATTTTTCTTTACAGGCAAGTAGGTTATCAGCCCTCAATTTTTTTTAATTTTGTTTCGCCGAGATTCGAACCCAGGACCTCCAATGCTAAAGGCATCGTACTAACCACTGAGCCACGGAGGCGGTCAGGAACAATAAAAATTTGCAGAAAAAGTATTAATACTATGAATTGGAATACAGATAACAAAAGCTATGCCATAAACTGTGGTAAAATAAAAAATAAAATGCTTTTTAATTCCTTACATAGTTATTACAATATAAAAAAAAAACTATAAAATAAAAGATAATAATAATAATATAAAGGGAATGTAGAAAAGTAAAATAACTATTTTATGTAAGGACCGCTATTCGCGGTAAAAGCATCCTCCAGAATGTGCAATCTGTGGTAGTATCAGAAAAAAAAGCATTGTACTAAATCACCTTATTTTAAATCACAAATATGTGATGTATTCATGGGTTTATAAAATTGACTTGTCACTTTATTTTTTCACAGGTTACTTCGAAAAAAAATAATTTAAACATTTTTGACACTTTGTAATATTTATTAGATTACGATGATATTAAATTAGCAAGCGATACTTTTTATCTTTGACAGTAATTTTATCCACTGAGTGTCATATAATCACTACCATATTTCTTAAATCGGTCCCATCTAAATGTGGGTAGGGCACAAACTAATTCTAAACCTCTTTGGTATCAAATGCCTTTGAAAATAAATATTATAACATCATTTTATTTTGCACCATATAAAAAGGGCTAAGAAATACATAATTGATTTGGGCACGGACGTTGGAGGTTTGCCTCCATAAATCAAACGTTTTCCTTAAGATAAAGCATCATTTTAAAATGAACCAAGTTATTATTTTACAAAACCAATTCATTAAATTAAATTTACGTTCGTCGCTTTATCAGCTAGGCTTGATAAAATACTCAAATGTCAATTATGCAATACGTCAATTAAATCTAGGTAGGCTATGTTCAAATCATTTTCTGTGGTCTAATTTTGAACGCAGCAATATTCTCTTTGGTTATAATAGTAAGTTAATTACTACGAACGGTATTGATCATTGCAACTATAAAAATTAGCACAAAACTAAATGATTAATATGATTGTTGTGCTCGTAATTTACAATTAAATTTACCTAATGAAAGTTTTATCAAATTATTGGGAGAATTAATGTATATGTATGTAAGTATGTTGCCAATGAATATATAGAATAAAATATAATATATTATATGCTGACGTAGTATTATAACAATAATTGCTGTTTTCAAATAAATCATGCTTTCAATTAAAATTTGTCTCTTAGTACCGTGGTTACAGCTAAGCTATTGAATTAATTGTGATAACATTTATAAATTAAATATTTAAAATCCTGGGGAAGGACATTTGTCTTAAATATGTGGATTTTACAAGTTATGTTTGGAATTAGCGAAAGCTACACGGACTCTAATGAATAAAGAAAAATTTTTGATGACATTTAATTTTTACTTTTTAATATTACTTAACGACCGTGTTTATCTAAGCGATGTACAACAACAATATTGATCTTAAATGGATATATAACGCACAGCTTTATGTAATTTTTCTTTAAAGCAGATTTTTCACAAGACCTACTTTTTTATAAAGTAGTTAACGAAGCTTTGTTTTTTTGATAAAAGGCTGTGAGATTAGAATAGGAGCTTCAATTGCAAGCTATGAATGCAAGCTAAGGTTGTGAGCTACGGGACGTGAGCTACCGATGCATGCTAAGGAATGCGAGCTATGAGCAAAGGATGCGCGAGTCACATTACGCGGGATAGCTAAACTCTGCTAAAACCTTAAATTTTATTAAACGTTTCTATTTATACGTATATGTTAGAAAGTCAACATTTGAAATATTAACTGATAAATATTAACCTTGAATTTAATCAATTATAGACACATTTACATAAGTGGCATTGATTACATACGCATGTGTTTAGCAAATTGTTATATTTTAACGGAGATTACAAATATAGTACGTACATAATTACGAATTATTTTTACCTTCATTGTTAGCCTTTATACGAGGTAATTTTTGAATATTCATGAGGGCAATTAACAATTTTGCAAACCGGTCGTGATAATAGATTAGTAGTGTAAACTTTAGTTACTATTTAGTCAATGGGCTTGATTAAGTCTTTTCTCGTATATTTTTGGTATATTTCTGCTAGTATGCTGTTCGCGTTTTGTTTTTGTCCGTAAAATTCTCAATACATATGTCAAGTTTGTTGATAAATTGAATAAATGAAAAGTCAAAACAAATGAAATTCAATAGTGATTATTTTTAATATTTCGACATGATAAGCCTACACAGAATGCTATAAAGTAGTCGATAGTATATTTTTTTATTATTTCTGAACAGCATTTTATCGATATCATTCTTTCTTCTGCTGTAGTTTCAGTCCGAAATAAGAAAATGTTAAATTGTGCAACCATTTTTGATGACTTTTGACTAACAGAATTAAATACATATTTAACATACAGATTAGAGAATTATATTCTATTTTAATAAAAAAACAATGCATGTTTGTCCATCATGCATTTCTAAAATATTCATCCGATTATGAAGAAACTTTGGTAAGTTGTTTGCGAAGATACCTTATGAAGCCCAAAAAAAATTGAGGTACGTGACATTGCAACGGTTACAGCTAGTCTATTATTATATTAGTAGAGTTCAATTTAAGTAACCACAATGATATTATTCTAGTTATAATTACTAATTAAAAGTTATAATACTTCACGAAATCGAAATAATTTATTTACGAAACTATTCAAAACGTACCTAATAAGTACTGTAGAATCAGTTACCTATTTGCTACGCTCCAATTGGCTTATAAATATCTTGATTTATGACAAATTTGTTCAGAAACGGACCGGATTATTCTCTGCTTATAAATTATTGGATAACTTGCATTAAGTAATTTCGATCAACGGTGTCATTGACGAATCATTCACACTTTTAATATTGACGCTACAATCTTACTAAAATGTCTAAAATAATATTTTGTTGACGCGAGTCACTTATTTATTTATATTTATCATAAATTTATTAAATAAAAAGAAAACTCGTTCAGATTAAAAACACTCGAAACGTAAGTACCTATAAATAAATTAATAAATCGAATTTTGATTCGATAAAAATGTTTTCTTTTAATTGAAAAAATACTCATTGTTTCGAGTTCTAGTGCGTAAGTACTCTTTATTTTTTTATTAATCTGTGTGATTATTTCTGCATGACAGATAGCGAACTACTTACCAAAACTATAAAGCTAAAAAAAAGTTGCAAAACATCGTTCATAGTTTCAATGGTATATTTGTGACAGTGAGAGTGGTTTTGTAGGTCACAATGATTACACCAACAAGTTTAACTAGTGTGAGATAGTTCAAGAGAAAACTATAACGATTATAACGATGTTCAATGAACAAGTGTAACGATTTTTTCGTAGTTTTTTTTGTACTTATAAAATTGACGACTTAAAAGCGCGTAGAAGATTTCTTACAGAAAAGAACTGACCTCATACGTTTACACATTCACCAAAATAGACCTACTATCTATAAATACTTTCGACTAAAATATGATGTCTTTAGTAATTCCTACGAACACGTAATAACTGCTGTCACTTATTTGTCTGTATAGAATCAGCTCTCAATTGTTTCATAGAATAATTAATTTTATATACAGTAATTAATTAATGTTGGATTGTATTGAATTTCGCGAAATATGAATTATTTTCATTTTATTATACTTAATTGCCTACTCAGTAATTTTGTAGGCTCTACATTAGTTTACCAAGAACCGTCAATTATATGCAACGACTGTGCCTCAATATTGCAACTCACTATGAAGCGAAACGTTACGAAAATCTAAAAAATATCGAACAACAATTGCATGCTGAATACTAATCCGTTGAATTTCCACATTTTGTTACCTTCAAAGTATGCCTATCAGTTCTTTACTTCGATACAAATAATTTGCTAAAAACTTGTTATTAATAAATAATATATTTCAAGCTCAATTTTTACCAGGATTGAATGGTAATAAATAAATATAAATAATTTCTGCAATATATAATAATAATATGATCTTTATATCTCTTATTATTACTTATTTATTATTAAACAAATATTTTGTAAATCTTGTTATTATTAAATATTATATTTCAAGCTTATTTTTCACCACGATTAAAGGAATAAATAAACATATAAAATAATAAATAATTCTTATAAGACGTGTAGTATTTTAAGTATTATAATCATCGAAGCCTTGGTTACGTTAACATGTCATTATCTATAATACGAGTATGATTCACGCACAGTTAGGTGTTAGTAATTGCAATTTATCACTTCAAATTAAATTGGCATTAATTTATAACTCGTTAAATATTATTGAAAAAAACTACAAAAATTATATTAACGGAAAATAATTTTACAAAGGTATAAACGTTTTGCCTTACAGTAATTTGATAAATATTTCTATATATCATGTTAATCCATTAGGTATCTTCATATTTGGCAGTTGATTAATAATTTATGATAAAAAACAAAGTACAAAAATTCAAATAAGTGAAAATAATATTAAAAAAGGAAATCGTTAATACGCTAATAAATTAGCCTCATAAATAAAACTATTATCTTTTGAACAAAATACAAATAAATTATATTATCACTAGTTAATATTATTGTCGTGTTAAGACGCTATGATACTTCGAGAAACTGATTTAATATGAGAAATCATACGCTTTCTTGGCAGGAGAGAGTGACCGCGAATATTATTAACGAAAGTTAACGACTTACCTATGGTTTAATAAACACTATCACATAAATCACAGAGTTCGTTCACAGTTCACGATTCGTTCTCTAACTACGTTCTGAGTTCGGTCTCTGCAAATGTCAAAGTAACACTGAGCAATGTATCGGAAGAAATGCGTGTGCGCGCTCAGCTAATACCAAACCCACGAGCGTTCGCTGTACAGGTCTCAATCGGAAAGATATCACAGCCGATCTAACACCCCACACTATGCATTTATTAAGGTTAAGGATAGTAATCGTAGCGAAAAATTAATAAATATTTCGGTAAATGAATTGTTACGTGATGGACGCTAATTGTGATAAAAGAAACAATGGGAACGTGTGAGTTTGATTTTTGTTAACAGGTTGAGTGAAATGTGTCGATATCTATTCTAATATTATAAAGAGGAAAGATTTGTTTGTTTGTTTGTTACGATTTAACTCAAAAACTACTGGAGTGATTTTAAAAATTCTTTCACCAACGGAAAGCTACATTATCAGCGAGTAACACCGGCTATTAATTAACTACTACTATTTAATTTCTTTGTTATATTACATGATCATTGCACCCGTGCGAAGCCGGGGCGGATCGCTTGTGTATCAATAAATATTGAATGTTTAATAAAAAAACTTGAACGAAATATCGTTTAGAGCGAAGGTCCCCAAAGATCGTTCTCTTGGCGACTCCTTTGCCCTGACTCTCACTTTTAAGTTACTTTATATTAGGTAATGTATAGTGCTTCTCACTTAGAAAGAGTGCAATTTTTAACTGTACCTGTTGTATATCGTTGTAGACTCCTGGGGATCTACATATATAGCCTACTTTGGTAGTGGTTTAGGTAAACTTTAACTCTGTTTTATATATGAAAAAAAAAAACAAAAATTAAATTCCTCATTTTGGATCACCTATATACTTTGTTTTTCTTCTTGTTATGTTATCATTTGTGTCATCTTTTTTCCATAGTTATAGTTTTCGAAAACATGCACGTGTAGGATCGTATGTACTTCAGTCACTACTGGTTTTCCTAGAAAGCTATCGTCCTTATATAACTGCGACGAGCGATTGTACACTTTGACATAGAGAACTTACACTTAGTTCTCAAGTTCCTTGTTAGGAAGTCTATACATTACGTCTTTGTATGAACACAACCTATAATGATTGTAAAGTTAGTTATTTTAATACATAGAGTATTGCAATGTATTTTAAACATAATATAATTTTTAAATATTTTTATTTTGTTTCCACAGAAATCGAACCGATGATCTCCGGTTCACACACGGAAAAAATCCACGAAAAAATAAGTTGAATTATTAATGAGTCATACTATTGATTTGTTTACGATTTATTTTGTAAAATAAATAATGTAATCTGATACAACAGTGAAAATAAGCTAATATTAATTATATCGTATTTATAAAAAAATATAAATACCTTCCTGGAACTTAAGGGCGGATCGTGAGTTTATTGGGCACTGATCTACTAAATGGGGCCTACTACACGGGAAAACATACGTAAACGTAAAATAAGAATCTTGTGTGATCATTTTTTTGTGATCAGCTCTATTAACATTAAAGATAATCTCACGGTTTTTTTAATTCACAGTTCAATGAGGTCTGTCTGGGGGCTCTATATCCGCGGGGCCCTCGACCGTAGCCCAAAAAGTTCCTATATAGATCTATCCATGCTGGAACACCATACGAAAATACTATTCATTATTCGCATAGAAGTGAAACCTTAATTAATATCAGAAGCATTACATCTGTATTGTAGTAAGTAATCGTGTTTATTAAAGCCATTCATCATGCTTACGACTAAAATGGCTTGTATCTATAAGACCTTCTCATAAATAATGAAATTATTAGATTAAGTTGGTTTTCCAAAAGATCTTTGGTATATTGTAGGGAGAAAAATCTCTTGTAATATATTTAATTTTATAAATATTCAAAAAACGAGTCTATACATTTTTAAAAGGCCGACAACGCATCTGAGATACTTGAGTTGCGGATGTTCATGAGAGGTGGTTATTACTTATCATCAGGTATTCCAAGATCGGTTGTCTGATCAGTAATGTAAAAAAAATTCAACCAACAGCTCGAAACTACTTCATACATGAAGTTAAGAAAAATATTTTTTTTTCTTCCTATTTTTGGTTTGCTGAAAAAAATAATACCGTCAAAATTATTTGAGTACCACACATTTAAATAAAATAACTTCTTCATAATGAATTAAAATGCGATTCAATATATTTGAAAACATTCCAAACAATATTAATAATCGCGTTTTTATCCGATAAAAGTTATTTTATTTAAGTCAGTCGTCTATGATAGATCGTTTATAGATTATTTATTTTCATTTAGGTACGACTTTAGAAATTTCGAGAAAGTACTAGCAAACAATCGTAGTAATTACGTATCTGACAAAATTACATTGACTTAAAACGATATCGTTTCCAAGTTGTTTTTTCTTACACAGGTTTTTGCTAGACATAGATTGAATTTTGTGCAAAATCAATTTGTTCAGTGTTCTCTCATAAAAATAGAGATTTTTGAAATGTTATGACAGGCGAACCGGTTTCAGTTTCACAGTGCATTGAATGGTGCGGCTATCAAAACGTTCTGAATTTTTCTCACTATTTTTATTGCAATACGTGACATCGAAATCATATCGGCGAAGTAAAAACTGTCGCTGATAACTTGAAAAACATTTTTCACGCGTAGCGCCTGCTTTGCCTTTTTAAAAAGTAATTTGTGAGATAATACTTCTAGTTTTTATTCGCGAAAAAAGACCTTTAGTTGTCTATACTAATATTATAAAGAGGAAGTATTTGTTTGTTTTTTTTTTGTTACGATTTAACTCAAAAGGTACTCGACCGATTTTAAAAATTATTTCACCAATAGAAAGCTACATTATCAGCGAGTAATATTTTTGTATATAGTACATTTACATTGCACCCGTGCAAAGACGGTGTGAATCGCTAGTATTATATTATATGGTGTACATAGTTTTTTATTCGCGTTTCTAGCATTCGAATGTAAAATTTTTCATTGGTCCTTCAGATTTTTTTAAAAATTTATTGGAACTTTCAATTTACACTTGACACGATGGAAACCTGTTTCGAAATTCGATTGGAAATTTAATCGAGTGTGCATGTATATAAAACTCGGGTTTGCTGTGTCTTTTTAACGAGCATGTGATCTATGAATTGTCTATGAATATCTGCAACATAGAGAATAAGTTTAGAGGCTTCTCAAGCTCTTCTCAAGATCGGATGTGATGGCAAACAAATGCTAGTCTATTTTAACATTGGCAACAGTGCCAGTCTTTAAAAAGAGACTTTACTTAAATGAATGATATATTTTTCTGGAATTTATAGCTTTCTGATAGGCTATTCCTATAAATGTTGCTCTTTTATTGCATTACAGGAGGACGAAACACAAAACTTACACATTTAAAGAAGCGTAGTAATAAGTAAAATAATTTCTTTATTAAAAGTCAATAAATATATTTATTCAAATAAGCTTTTTGTAAAGCACTTTTAATTAATTAAATTGGGAACAAAATATGAGAAGAGACAATGCTTATAGATAATAATAGGTATAATTTTCTTAATAAGATTTTTTTGTCATTGCGTGATTGAGAGTTATGATTTTTGGATAATTTCAAGTCTTGAATTTCGAAGTTTTATCGAAATTGCTGTTTGTATACTCATTTATTACTTATGGATAAAAATTGTGAAGCTAAATGAATTCAAATTTAGCGTCCGCGTCGCAAAAGCTATTAAATCTATACCTAAGTTATTTCCTAAATAACAAAAGTGAGTAATACTCGATAACAGTTTTTCTGTGTACTTGATGATCGAAACTGAAACAAAGAAAGTGTTGTGTAGACTTTTAGATTTGCATTATCAAAATAAATGAGTAAAGTTTCGACAGTTGGACAGGCTCTGTCCTTCGCACCGAAGAAAAGCTTCGAACGACATTGTCATCGCGAAAACAATTAACGTTGATTACAATAAGTCCTTTCGAACAGTTTAGATAGCAGAGTGAATGCAAGGAGTAAACTTTGACAAGACCCTTCACTTTTGTCTGTAATATTGAATATTATTTTACTCACAAAGGGTTTTGTTTCTATTGAAAATTAAACAATATAGTGAACTAGCATTACGGCCTCACACGGGTGCAATGTAGATGATCTATACATAAACATAGCTTATGTTACTCGCTGATAATATAGCTTTCTATTGGTGAAAGAATTTTTAAAATCGGTCGAGTAGTTTTTGAGTTAAATCGTAACAAACAAACAAATCTTTCCTCTTTATAATATTAGTATAGATAAATAATCGTCTTGCGGCTCAGTGGTAAGTGCGTTGTGTTTAGTACCGGAAGTCCTGGCTTCGAACCTTGGGAAACAAGATTTAAAAAAAAAAATGTTTCGGTTTATTAGGGCACATAAGGCTGATGATCTGATATAGAAAAACAGACACAGAAATAGGTCTGCCTCATGCCACACTAGGGGATTCGAGAATTCACATATAGTGAATAACGGACGTACTTATAAGCTCTTTTCTCTGTTGTTTAAAACAAAGGAGTTGTTAGAAACAACATGACATTTGACTTTTTGTGAATTGTAAAACTATTTAAAAAATCAAAATATACTTTAGAATGAGTTTCATGAAAAATGGGAATCTGAAAAACTCCGACATTTTCTCAGGTGCGTTGCCTAACTTTGAACTATGAACATCTTTTCTAGAAGGCATCGTAGCTTTATTGATTCGATTTTAAACTTAACAGTTTTTTAACTATCAAAAGAATACCAACATGTAGACAAAAACACTAGTTTGTTTCCACTTGGTGTCCTTTCAAAAGAGTCACATATTTCTCCATCAACAAAAGGCAATTTCGCGGTCCGTGGAAATCGTGGAAACGATTTATGCAACTGAAAATGTTTACCTGCTTTGAATTCTCAATGAAACTAACACAACAAACACTTGAATTGTTTTGTTCGTGTAGTCATATTTCACTTTGACAGACTTAGTGTAGTGCAATTATTTTATTCTTGTCATGAAACTTTTTAAAACAATATTATAAAATGAACCTTAGAAACCCATCAAAGAATGAGACTATCATTTGAACTGAAGGGTGAAGATTATTTCATTATTTGATGACAATAATGCTGTTTCAAACTGAGTTATCTGTGGAAATCTGTGTTCAATTGAATTTTCTGTTGGCAATGATAGGAATATATGTATATATATATAAGAATCCATATATTTCCATATCCTTAAGGAGATAGAACTTATTATGGATATACCTACTCATGTTAGGTTTTTCAGGTTTGTTAAAAGGTATTTCTTTATGTTAGATATCGACAGACGAGCATTAGGATCACTTGACGGTAGGTGACTTCATGCTCAGAACATCAGTCAATGATGCATTATCAACCTATATGTTTATTTCGAGCATTCGGAAATCCATAGACTGATATCGAAACTCGAAAAATGCACTTCGTGGTTTTTCCTGATAATAACTTGACTCTCCGAAAACTTATCAGCATTCGGTAAGTGTTCTACCATGAAGTGACTTTAACAGAATGTACTTATCATATTAAAAAAGGAACTTAATTATTATGCAGCTCACGTACCCAACCCGGAGTAATTGTGAGCTGCGATTGATTCGTACATAAAATTTGCATTTCGGTCCATACTGTTTCATATAAGTTTGTAGTTTATTGGTGTAATAGTAGATTGGCCGCAACGGAATGTTTTAGTAACAAAATCGAAGGTTTTGCTTTGTTTTGTTTTAAAAGCAACAGAGCAAGTCATTTTGTAATATACAGCTACTATCATTGCAATTTTAAAAATGTTACTAGATTATCAATTTACAAATGAAGCCAGAAATGATGGAGTCGATTTATAGGGTTGCTTACGATATTTTTTTACGTAAGTTTATATGGCCTAGTATACCTTGTTATATAATATATAGTGTGTAATTTTAATTCAACACAAAAATTACTTATTAACGGTAATTTTTAATGTATTTTGTTTGTATTCAGGCTTAATCTCTAGATCAATTTAACCGAATTTAAAAATCATATTCTAATACCAAATTCTACCGCGGTAATTAGATATTTTCGATTTAAATAAAAGTAAGTTTTGAGTCTGTTTTTTATGAAAAAGTCTTACACTGTATAATCATGTATACCGCCTTTGTGGCTTAGTAGTATGTGCAATGCGTTAGGGTCCGGAGGCGGGACCTCAGGTTCAAATCCCAGAAAAAAAAATATGATTACAAGAAATTGTTTCGGACAGCCATAGACGTAGAAACCTAATCCCTATTCGTATAAAGAATATTGATTAGTGAAACGACCGTAAAAGTATGTCACCCCATTAGGATATTCAGGAAGTCATATTTAAATTACAATAAAGACATAAGTAATAAAAGTTTGTGTTTCAGCTAGTTTAATAATAAAGAATAAAAGCCTGGATGAAACAATTTTTATTTAAGGGGGAATTGTCTACTTTGTTTGTGCGTTCAATCCAATTAATTCCATGAAAGAACTTTTAGAAATGTTCGGTATTGTCTAGTTTTATAAACAAAAATTCAGTCTCTCTCTAAAATTCAAGCAATTTTAAGATTCAGGTAGGTTGAATAACATTGGTGAATATTCAAAATGTTTTAATATCGAATACCAATGATTACTTAAAGTTGTTTATCTAACGCGTCTTACAATTTATACTTTTTTTTAATGGAAATGCCTTGATGGTCAAATTGGTAATATAAATAATATTTAAAAATCAGTGTAAGTATGTTTCTCACATATGCACTCCTAAACTATTCATCCGATTATTATAAAACTTTTATGAGTTATTCTGCATACGCCGCGAAACACTTTTTTACTTTACGGAGCTTTGCAACGTCTGCCGGGTACAGTTAGTAGATTAAAAAAAAACGAGTTTTAATTATTATTCTCAGTACACTACATACATACAATGATAGTCACTGTATATGCTGTATAAGTTTTCCAGTGCCTGTAAATCAAAAGACTGGCCTCATTTGTTGATAGTTACCTATATCTCAACTACTTGTCATAAATCAATGATGCACTATCTATCTAGTTTATTTTTCTGTCGAATATCCTGAGACTCATATATATAGTGAAGCCGAAATGTTAATTATCCTCATGCAACTTAATTTGGTTGTATTTTACAGTTATTATATTTTTATTTTTGGAACGCATTTAAATATACATACAAATATATTATTTTAGAACCATAAAGCCCGCATAATTAGTAAGAAAGCCTTTGCTCTGTTATTTTATCAGATAACATCTTAAAATATGGAACACCATTCTAAAAGCATCAAGTACTCCGTATCAAAAACGGATAAATATAGTTTGAAATTTATGCTATTTGTTTAAATAGTTAAAATGAATTTAAAAAAATCTTGAGATGTCATTGTATAAATACAGTGTATTGAATTATAATCGATTTTCAAACACCCATATTTTGCTCTTCATTTTCATAGCAGACCGACATATTACTAACTACAAGTAAGCACGAATACATGCATTTATAAAATGTACTAAAGCTGTAAATAAATTACGAATGCAGCTCATCCATATATTTCGAGGCAATCTTGCCCGCTCCGATAAATCTCATTAGATGCCCGTAGAGATACAGGTTTATATTGAAATAAAAATATGACCTGCAAATGATATAAGAGGTATGAACTACATTAATGAATGGGTCGGCGGATACACGGTTACATAATTAAGAGACAAAATGAATGTGGAAAAAAAGAAAAAATAAAGTGTAATAATTTTTAATAAATATTATTTAGGTGGGCTTAGGGATAATTGGAATAGTAGGAAGAAATTGTAGTACTTTTTTAAGATTAAAGCTATCCGTATAGGTTGCGTAAAATTTTATTAATCAAATTCGTTTCAGCGGTTTGATCGTAAAAATCGAAAAAAAAAAACAAAAAGCTACTTTCACATTTATAATCTTAGATAAATAAAATGACAAGAAAATACGACTGCTAAAAACTATTACGGTTTCAATTAGCTCACTAGTTTCAAAGAAAATTATCGTGATTCACTGCTGTAGCTAATGTCATTCAACTAGTATCCAAAGGAACAGATTAATTGTTTATTTTCATTTGTCCCCTTATAATTTTACAAGGAAGACATGTTTGTATCTGTTTCTCTGACAAGTAGATTTCTGAGTTGTTTATAAAAAAAAAACGATTAAAAAGTTATTTATCTTGACGTTCCGAATGCTTTACAGCAGTGTTTCTCAGCCCCAGGAGGTCCGCGAGAATCGTTTAACAATCTATACTCTACACTATAATTACTATTACTATAGTATTTTTAATATTTATTTATATTATAATAATATAAAGAGGAAAGATTTTGTATGTATCGAATAAACTTAAAAACTACTGAACTGCTGTTTTTTGACTAAGTGAAATTTTGCTTGATTTCCTAGGGTTCCGTGGTCTTGAAAAACAGACAAAAAGTTGACGCTGCCTGGATTATGCTGTAAAGTTGCTACACTAACGCCATCTAGTTTTACGGGATAGGAATTGATTTGCTAATTCCTCTTTGGTATCGCAATACTAGCTAACCTTGTCTTCATCTTGTTCCGGGGTATAAAGCCTACCAGTCACAAAGATATCTATTGGCCATCAAGGTAACTTCTTACTAATAATATATAATAATGGGAATTGAAATGAACTTGAAAGTCCAGCCGGCCTAGCATGACCGCCACGAGATATGTCGCGGACAAGAGAAGACAAACTAAGATGTAAGATATCTCGATATATTATATATCGACATCGATAATTTTGATAGTAAAGATATCTCGATCGGCAAATATATCTATTTTTCATGTTAGACCCGAAAGAAATAGAGCGACAATCGATTAAAACACGAGAAAACGGTAGACAATATTTTGTCGCGGTTGTCATGCTAGGCAGGCAGAAGTGCAAGTCTCGTGAAGTTGATATATTACATTATGTGTACCTACTACTTCATCAAGAGATTAGGCTTATGATAAAGTTACGGTATGTATGTAGTCGAAAATGTAAATGGACTTTATTGTTGCACAGGTTAGTGGGCAATTATGGTAAATGGACATTTTCCCATTTGAGTTTTGCTTTTTCTAGAAAATTATACACGACCAATTTTTTTTTGTTTCGCCATACCTTACCAGTATAAGGTTATCGTAAGAACTTAAAATTGCGAGAATGTTTACGCACTACAATTATAATTTCCATACATGTCATAAAAGTTACATTATAATAAGGATTTAATCACTTATAACAATTATATGGATGTAACATTACATTCTTAGTAATATTAATATTGCTATATTTTTCCAGTCCATTATGCATGAGCTATACATAACTTTCAATTAAATCGTGACTCATTAAATTTTAAATGTATATATTTATACGTAATATTCTAAATTTACACAAAAATTAATAACGTATCACAAAACATGACTTTAAAGTTCAGTTCAGTTAATTGTACCTACGTGAAACAAAATATAGTTTACGTGTTATTTTCCTATTTAAAAAAATGAATTCCCGACTCCCCAAACTTGGGGGCAAACACATTTCTGTGTCTTTTTCACTAATCATTTTATTACTAGCAAAATAGAGGCAGTCTTCTGGGCCTTTTTTATGTTCTTACCTCGAAATTCTATCCTGATGCCTCCGGTTCTGCGCAATACATACTACTGAACTACAGAGGCGACTTTTCCTATATTTCGGTTATACTAATTGTGATAATTTAATATGAATGCAATATAAATATTTATGTATAAATTATATAATACTATATTCAGGGCCGGATTAGGGCTACTGCCGCGGGGCCTGCATAAAAGAGGGAACACAGAAAAAACCAAAATCAAAAATCTTTTAAATTCCGACGAGTAAACACTTTCACTTCACTTCACATGATTATATTCTTAAGATGAAAATAATTTGGGGCCAGGGGGCCTCCACACTGTCAAATCCGGCCCTGACTGTATTATTAAGTATATCACAGCCACAATGCTAATTAGGACATTGCGCTTCAAATACTGAAAACTAGTAGAAATATTTTATACGTATATCACTTATGGAAAGGTTACTAGTTCCAGAAATTATCCCCTACAAGCATGCAAACTGGACTCAACTAAATATGGTCTCCGTTTTGCACGTGTAAATTCCAAGATAGATGCGAGCATAATTGCATAATAGGCTTGCAGTGTACGGTGCAATAATCTTAGAAGCAGTGTGTAGCAGTAAGACATCATTAGCCAACACCTTCCTAACGCCAATTAAAACAATTCGGTACAATAGTTACGTTTCCAGTTCTAATGTGTAACGTGACATCAAACCACCTGACACTTTTCTGTGTGCCTTAGGAATTAAAGGATACTAAGTTTGTCGTCGAGTTCAGCGTCGCGCAGTTGATGAAATTCAATTAAACACACATTCACTGAGACTTCTATTAGATGTGTATACCAAATCTCATTATATATTATTTTAAACTTATATTCTGATGTTGCTTGTTTATAATGTGAATGTTTATTTTTATAAATTAATAAAAAAATTGCTATTTATCTCTGAACCTAAAGTATTGGAATAATATTAATAATTAATAGATTTGTTATAAATTAATAATATTGGTGTCTGGTTGTCTGGTGATAAAGGCCTTCTTCATCTTCCTCCGCATTGCAGAGTTTTTATCCTCCACAATTTCCAAAATTAGCTTCAGCAATAATTATTTCATCAGCGACATTTTAAAAAGTACAACAGGAAAAGTATATTCGATATTTATTGTTTTGATACTTTTTGCATAAAATATAACGTTTTTAATTTAAGGATTTAACTTCTGATCTTTCTTAGATGATGACTATATACATCTGGGGGCACGGCAGTGCCCCCGCCAAGTCGAGCAAAAAGCGGCACGGCCGTACTATCCTTTTCTCGAAGTAGTTCGGGCCATTTTCGACCCTCTATAACTTCGTTGTGGATAAAACTGAATCCTGAATTTTCAGTCACTAAGCAGGCATTGTATAAACTCGGTATATTTCAAATATCATTCTGTTTGAACCAGTAGTTTAAGAATAATAACTAGTCAAAGTTTGATAATTTGTCACTCACTCACTCACTCACTGACTGACCGATCATCAAAACTCTAAGGCACTTCTAGCAGACATAGAAACTTGAAATTTAGAATACAATTAGTGTTTAGTCAATAAATCAAGGAAAAACTACAATATTTTGAAATTTCGGTCCAGTTTTCTAGATATACATTTTTTTTTTGTATTTCTGTATGTAATGAATAACTTAAAAACTACTGGACCGATTTTAAAAACTACATTACCGTTAGAAAGCTACATTATCACTTAGTAACATAAAAAAATTATTTATTACTAGAAAAAATAGAGATCCTTAGAAATCCCTACTAAAAACAACCCAAGGTGTATAAAAATTAGCCATAAAATGTCGTTCACCGCATGTGCTGCGGAAAGTATTGATGATAGAACAAAAAAACGTTCTACAATATTATAGAACATATCAAAATCTACAAAAATCTTCCGGAGACCATATGTCCAACTATTGTTATTATGTCACTATAACTACTTTTTTACATTTTAAAAGTTGATAAAAATGGCGATCAAAATCAGACTGTTATCCATAGCTTTGTATTAATTCTTATCCAAATAAACTAAGAAAAGGACTATCTACAAAAAGAAATGAGATGCCATCAAAAACATAAATTGTAAAAAAAGCCAAGTCTTGCAACTCAGTGCTTCTATCGTAAAAAGTTGTGAGATCCATATAATACCAATCAATGCCAATATTAAAAATCTTTGATGTTTAAAATAAATAGATTGACTTGGCAATCGCACTAAACAATCTAATTTAATATAATATGTATTACTTGTGAGATACATTATGTTTTTAATAAAATAAAAAAAGATACATTGTGATTTCATGCGATAGCCGAGTCAATCTATTTATTTTAAATATCAAAGATTTTTAATATTGGTATTGATATGATCACTATAAGATATTGTTAGGTTAGCTTATTATGTAATTACTTAAGACAGAAGGATCCTTCAGTAGAGACTGAATAAATTGACCGACTTGGTATTATATGGATCTCACAACTTTTTACGATAGAAGCACTGAGTTGCAAGACTTGGCTTTTTTTACAATTTATGTTTTTGATGGCATAGAATGTTCTCGTAGAGTAAGCCAAAACTCCCTAACATTTATATATCTGTCATTATTACGGCGCATGAAATTCTTATAGAAAAATTAACACTATTAAAAATATTATTACTATGATCACTCGATGCTGAAACATTTCCTAATGCTCACTGTCATTACAAATTACAAAAGATCTATAGCGCGCACGAACCCAATACCAGCTCCAATTGTAAATTGAATTGATAATAATATACAAAAATTAATTGTCGAGAGTAAAGGTGTCTTAACTATGAAATTATGTAAATGGCGATACGGTTTCACTGCAAAGTATTTCACATGTGAATTTCAAAATAGTTTAACCTTCGCTACGGGTTCATGTACGTGACGATATTTGTTGTGCTTTAATTAGTCGTTTATTGTCTGAAGTTTGAGCGAACAGTTGTCGTTAAAGCGTTTAAAGTTCGAATTAATGTGTGACAAAATTTTAGTCTTGCAATTAAAATTGAGGTGGAGCTAGCCTTTGTGTTTGATATCTAATAATAAACTGCTAAAATATGTATTTACAAGGATTATGAACATATATTTAAAAAAATATTTAAAAACTGTCATATTATATCAAAAAGCTTTATTTAAATAAAATACTGTCTGTATACCGGATTAAAACGCGATTTATTATTTAAATTATTTATCCCGACGTTTCGGATGCTTTTCAGCAACCGTGGTCGCGGGAGACTAACGTCGGGATAAATAATTTAAATAATAAATCGCGTTTTAATCCGGTATACAGTATTTTATTTAAATGTGTGATACTCGCGTTAATAAAAGATAATATTAAAAAGCTTTATTTCAACTGAAGGAACTTTTGAGATAATTCATTAAAATATGCCATTTTTTCACTAAATTTTGATACAAAATATATTCTTAGGGTTTTTTTATAAATATTTAAGATGAATTACTGTGTTAGGCTTACTTGAATCGGTGCATATGGTATATAGAAATACAAAAAATATATATTTTTGTGTTGGAAATACCGCTTTTGGCTTAAATAGAGGCAGCACAGTTATATCGATATGTTTTGATTACAAGCTATAATATTCCGTCTCCATGATCCAATGGTAAGCGCAATGCATTGAGCGCCGGATGTCCTAAGTTCAAATCCCAAGGAAACAAAATAATAAAAAGCTATTTCAGTCAGACAGGGCACAGAAGGCTGATCCTACTTGCCTGTAAAGAAAAATTGATTAGTAAAACAGACACATAAAATGGTCTGCCCCATGCCCCATTAGGCGACTCGGAAATTCACTTAGGTATAATATTCCGAATGTGAATAAACAAAAATATATAATATATATGTATATAGTATTTGTAGTTTCTTAATTATTACATTTTTATTATTTAGCCTTCCTCCAGTAGCTATCTATGTATTTACTGAAATTTTGAAAATATATATTTTAATCCCAACATGACATTTAATTAGCATTTGGACTTGTGATTAAAAATTAATACGAGGTTTGCTTGAAACTACACAAGTATAAAGTAAACAAACTACAAATGAAAAAGAAGTACTTTAAAGTTGTATAACAGGTTCTATTGTTGAGAATTCGATTTAATCTTCTTATGTTTCTGTGAAGAAAAAGGGGATTGACCTCAGGCTATTTATAAACTAAAAAGGAATTTCAAATTCCAGTCGTGAAGTAATGTTCACTATCATATATTAGAACCTTCTTGAAAATATCGCAATAACCTTCTTTTAAATATATTATTAGCTATTTCGCTCTGTTATTCCTTGCTAACAACCTTGTTATGTATTCATTTACTGCAGTAATTTAGTGATTATCTTTTTAAATATATCCTCTTTCGATAGCAAAAAGCATTTTTTAACTCTGTATATTTTTAACCGACTTCAAAAAAGGAGGAGGTTCTCAATTCGTCTGTATGTTTTTTTTTTTTTTTTTTTGTATGTTTGTTACGCGATAACTCCGCAAGTTATGGATGGATTTGGATGATTCCTTTTGTTTGGTAGGTGACATTTCAGAGGTGGTCCCATATATTTTTTATCGAAATTGGTTTGGTGCTTTTTTAGAAAATCAACAATAACAAAAAAAAAACTTATACGTGGATGATGTTATGGTTTGTAGTTCCTTTCACGGCGCTGTCTCATTTGAGCAGCACGTTTAGTGGTAGGTCTACTAAATTATTATCTAAGGATTAATGAACTTATATACATACACTTCCTACAAAAAGTTTGAAAAAAAAATATTTTTAAGCAAAAAACAAAAACCGACTTCAAAACTACAACTCGCACTAAAAAGTAAAAAATAATATTTTAATTACATACTTCAAAGCATTATTTATTAACAGTTATTTTTGGAGTCGGTGCCAGCAAAGAAGGACTGTTTAATCCTGCTTTTGCAACTTTTCGAACGGTACGGAGCGGCATCGGTTGGGTGGCACCGACTTCAAAAATAACTGTTAATAAATAATGCTTTGAAGTATGTAATTAAAATATTATTTTTTACTTTTTAGTGCGAGTTGTAGTTTTGAAGTCGGTTTTTGTTTTTTGCTTAATGCATATTATTTTTTGAAAATAATATAGGTCATACTATGCTGCTGTTTGGGATATACTATGTTATGTTATGTATACATGTATTATTACGTTACAGTTGGTAAGCAGGGCTTTTGAGCTTGTATGGTCCCGCCACTGCTTACGCGGATTTTAAAATTTTGTAAAGAGATTGATCACTATCAAAATTTAGTCAAAAGTACTCGATAACCTCTTCTCTAAATCGGAAGAAAATTATGACATATAAACAGAACTATTCAATAAATATATGATATGTATAAGCGATGTGTTATCGTCATTGACCGCCCAAACTCAATTGATATCGGGTTTTATGATAGTTGATTTTATTCAAAGGTTTATTTTATTGACACTCCAACATTAAAAACTCTGTTGTTGTTTTAATGGTCATGTTAAATGTGACAAAAAATATTTTTATTGAGTTTTTAATCGATTTTTCTTTTTTATTTGTAGAAGAGGGCACAATATTAAGCTTAAAATTTGTTTACATGTACTTTTATAGTGTTATCAGCCTCAAGTTATAATTTCGTAGTATAATTTATTACGCTATATTTGAATACTTAAATTTTCATATTAAATATATTTAATGTGGAGTTTAGATTATTATTATTTTTCTAATCCTAACTGACCGTATCCGTGTCTCAGTGGTCAGCGCGATGTGTTTAACACTGGGTTCGAATCCTGGGGAAACAAGATTTAAAAAAAAAATGATCGGTCGGGCAGGGCTAACAACCTAATTGCTTGTAAAAAATATATTTCTTGTAATAATATGATCAGTGAAACAGACACAGATCTGCCCCATTTACCATTGCTTTCGAGGCTGAGTTGTATGCGATTATTACTGGAGGTCCTGAGTTCAAATCCCGGGGAAACAATATAAAAATACTGTTTCGGCCGGGCAGGGCACAGAACATAATTTGGTTAACGAACCACCGTTCATAGATGGAAAAACCGTGAAGTGCACATTGCGCGTTTCGATTTCAGTCTGTGGATTTCCGAATGCTCGAAGTAAAAATTAGGTCAACAGCGCATCATTGACCGATGTTTTGTGGCTGAGGTATCATCAAGTGAACCTCATGCTCGTCTGTCGATATCTAACATAAAAAATATTGTCACCTTCTTGTTTATTATTAAAAATATCAGTAAAAGAGACACATAAAATATATCCTATATCATACAAATCTCGCTGTCATATAATTACATTTCACATTTTACGTGTCAACAGATTTCTTACTTAATACTCTGAACATAGTTTTTAGAAAATTATAGGAAGCGTTCATAGGTAATGAGATTTTAATAAGTCTATTGACGAGCTGCTTATGATAAGACCTCATTTATCTAATAGAAAAATAAACAAAAAAGGTTTAAATATAGATTCAGGACAAAATGGCCCTAAGTCGTCTTCTAACAAGAATGGAAGCAGTTAACATTTGGCTTATATTATTTTCCCTTTTATTTACTTCACAAGGTATCTATACATTTTTTACAATAATATTATATCTGCTGTTGTTGTAGGAAAGAGAAAGTTGGGTCCTTTGATATTTCAATGCTAGACCTAATACTATTCGTACTATGCCTGGAAGAATCTGGTACCATAACACAGGGTATCCTAGTGACATGCGGTTGCATATTTTTTGATCCCGTATGCCCCAATAAGGTGATTTGAGGTGTGAGGGGTTTTAGTGGGTAGCTCTCTGTGACCCAGCTATCAGAGGGCCTAGCACGAAAAACTTGCGAAAAAGTATTCGTATCGTCGAGCTGTCATTTGTATGAAATTTCAAATTATTTCTCATACAACTGACACATGGACGAAACGAATACTTCCTCGATAGTGGTTCGTGCTGGGCCTTCTGGAGCACAGCGCTCATAGCAGGCAGTCTGAGGTAGAGTGAGTCCAACTCTCCCTGCGTCTTTGCACTACCCCTGAGGCAGCGGGTGCATTTTCAAAAAAATAATAATCATAAAAGGGTCTAGTGTGGAGACCAGTGACTACTCCTTATCTTTAGTTTATGGTTAAGTAAATTATTAAATTATGAAAAAAAAAAAATTTGTCGTTATTGCAAGTTTCCGTTTTGTCATTCGGGAGATTCCAGAGGAATACTGCTTGAAGTTGTATTTTTATTAAATGCTTTTTATATGTTGGCAACATTGATTAAAGCTTATTACTATATAATTATGCATATAGCATATCCATACGATTTTTATTTTCTTTATAGCATATTGAAACTATTTGCGATTATGATCGAATTATTATGATTTTTCAAGAAGAACATATTCCTAAAATATTTTTTTAATCCGTTAAATTGTTTAGTCTGAGTTAATACCGCTTACACGAAAAAGGATAGGAATTTGTTCACATATATGAATTTTTCATATTAAAAAACAAAGTTGTATTCTTATATTGCAGATGTTTTGTGCAGACGACGAGTTCATCTAAGGCATGATGGGAAGATTGTAGGTGGCTATAATACAACAATCCAGAACGTCCCTTACCAAGTGTATCTCTTACTGAGGAAAGGGTCTGATTACTTCCAGTGTGGAGGATCGATATTAAATGAAAGGAATATTTTAACAGCCGCTCACTGCTTGACTGGGTACGTCTATAGATTGCATATTATTTAAAAAAAACATTGATAAAAAAGGCAATGTAGCCTTCGACGGGCTCGTTGGTGAGTTTGGTTGAACACTTGTCGTGCACTTCGATGGGTCGTAGATTCGAATCCCGTCGAAACGACATGTTTATAATTTTCTATAAATAATCATGTCTTCCCCACGTCTGGTCACTTTGGGTACTGAACGGGTGGGAGGAATATCGAAATTACAAACGGGTAACATACCACCATTCATATAGATAGATAGATAAAAAGTGGAGTGCACAATGCGCGGTTTGTCTATGTATTTCCGAAAGCTCGAAGTAAAAAGTATGTCGACAGTGCATCGTTGACTGATGTTCTGTGGCTGGGGTATTATCTACGATCAAGTGAATCACATGTTCGTCTGTCGATATCTTATATTGTATTTTCAGTAAGAAAGCATTGCAAATTAGAATTATAGGTATTTGCAAATTAGAATTATAGGTATAATAACAATATAAGGCTTATTTTGTTTTCATAGAATGCAAGAGGTGTTTATTAGAGTCGGAAGCACGGACTCTAGTAGCGGTGGAAAACAGTATTCAACCAAAACATTCTTTCAACATCCCTTATATAATCCTACAACAAGTGACTACGACGTTGCCATCGTGCGCCTGCTTCGACGAATTTCTATAGATGGAGAGAATACGAAAAAGGTCTCACTTGTGTCGAGAAATACTGCGATTCCTGCAGGACAGAATGTTACTGTAACTGGTTGGGGTGCTACCTCTGTAAGTATGAGTTACGAATTATTAAGCATTACGGAAATACTGATGATAAGTGGCAAGTGCCTGTCATAGGGAAAAAATAAATTCCTAAGCTTTTATTGTTTTTGTGGTATACCTATGTTTTGCGTTTATGCCATTTAGAGTACTTTATATTAAGTAACGAAGACAATTTACCACACTGCGTATCCAATTAGTTTAATTTAAAGAAATAATAATAAGAAAGTAATTTACTATGGAACATGGCCGTCAGACTTCATTCGTCATTATGGAATATAAAAAATAATCGGTTTCAATTCCTGTATTAAAGTCAATTTATCAATGCGTTTGTACCTCTCAGATAAATCTCAACGGCTATTGGATATTTTCGGTAGAATATGTAATCTAATAAAATATTGGTATTGTATTTTTTTTAAATTAAACAATACACCTGGAATATCTCTGTTATTTCAAATGATTACAAATATTTATTATCTTCGAATTAACTTGTTCTCTATCGCTGTCTCAATACATGTAATATTATCTCGACTCGTTCAACTAGATAATATTATGTAAATCTAATTTAAAAATAACTACTTATTTTACAACTTCATATTTTTGTGATGTATAGGAAAATGGTGATACAAGTGAAAATCTAATGGCCGTACAAGTACCAGTAGTAAGCAACGACGATTGTCGCAATTCATACGGTAATACAATAACAGCCAGGATGTTCTGCGCAGGTGTACCGGAAGGTGGCAAGGATTCTTGTCAGGTTTGTATAGGATTAGTTGAGTAATTTCAGTATTTGCACTTTGAATCTCTAAAACTTCATTGTATCAGGTCTATTAAAGATCCAACCTTAACACCACCGAACAGTGACCTAACCAGTAAACTTGATTCATCGTTACTTACGGTCATATTGAGACACTATCATGGTAGGTATTCATGCTACAATAATATTTCATGATATATCAATTTTTATAGCGTTATTGATTTTTTTACTATGAACATTCAGAAATCGTGGTACAGATTGCAAACTAATCTAACATCACGTATTTTCGATATATGCTTGGTTATCTTAACCAAATTTTTATATTCCTTCCACTAGTTTAATATTGTCAATTTTCAATCTCAAAGAAAACCTAGCCATCGGGCAGTGCGAATAGGAACAGCAGGATAATGCTATGTAACTCCTACTTTAATTTACCGCCGCTAAAGTTACAAGATTAGCACTGCTTTATATTTATGGCATATACATTTTAGGGTGACTCTGGAGGGCCGGTGGTGTTTTCTTCAACAGAACAGCAAATTGGAGTAGTTTCCTTCGGTATTGGTTGCGCTCGTAGCGGAACACCAGGAGTATATACCAACCTGGCTGCCTCTCCCATACGGACCTGGATAAAGCTGAACACTGGAGTCTAACATATAAATCTATATGTCAGGGAGATCACTAAAAAAAAACTGGCTGGCTGTGGCATATCGGACACTGATATTAATCATGGTACTGTTTACTCATTGCACGTTTGTTTAAAAATATTTTTTGTTGAGTTGTTAATTGTTTTTTATTTTTGAAATCCTCTATTTATATATGAAATGAAAGTTTCGATTTCATTTACGTGACCTTATAAAATGTGGATAATATACTTCTGGACTACGGTAAGAATATTTTTACATCTAACCATTACCTTACCAATACAATTGTCCAGAAATTGCACCAGTAACAGACCACAAACCATGAAAATCCAATGATAGTAAATATTTTGAGTTCATTTGTTTTCTTAATATTTTCGAACTTACTATGACATAGTGATAACAAATAATTGCCATATCTGATTAAAAGAATTTGGGCAAACCCAAACAAATGCTAAAAATTCTATAAATAAACTACAAATGGCTAACAAAACAAAATATAGGAAATGAATTTACTGAAATATCTGCTAAATACAATGAATAAAAAAGCAATTGCTAATTTAGATTTCGAATTTGACACAACTAGTTAAATGCTTTAAATCTTTTATATTTGCAGTTAAAACATGATTATTCAATATTATTACGATTAAAGCGAAGTATACTGAATAGTATACGAAGTATCTCATAGAGTATGAAAAAGTTGAACTCATAAAATTGTTGAAAAGCTGAAACTAAATCAGCCATGTTTGTTTAAGCAGTTTTCAAAGAGCTTATACGTGTTAATATGATTTCAATACTATGTTCGAATAGTAAAACTTTATACGCGAATGACAATTTCCAGAACGAATACTAACGTGAATCCGTTAGAATTTAAATGAACGCGATCTACAAAGTTCTGTTACTGAAAACTTTTTTAATTTCGTCGAAAAGAGCCAGGTGCTCACGTCACTTTGAATTCGACAGACAATATCCTTACTGCCGGGCGCGATAAGACACAGCTTCTATTCTCAACGAATCGTAATCGTTTCTTTAATTGAGATTCCGTTGATTAGCTTTTCTTTCTGATTTATTAACTTTAATAATTTTACCAAGATTAATGTTGGGGCCGCAGCCTGAATTAGAATTACGATTTGATTAATGGCTTTTTTAAATTACAATAGACGGTCAGGTGTACGCGCTTTTTTGTACTGTTATTGATATTATATTATTCACTTACATCTACTCTTCCGGATATTTTAGATACTTCATAGAATACAGGGTATCTGATAACATCGTTTATAATGCTAGAGTGAAAAATCGACCCAACAAGAATGTTTACATTAATTATATAAGTGGTTTCAGCTGTACCTGTGCAATCTATACTAATATTATAAAAAGGAGGAGGTTTTGTATTTTTGTATGTTATGCTCATATAACTCAAAAACTACTGGACCGGACTAAACATTCTTTCACCAATAGAAAGCTATATTATCAGCGAGTTCCGGAACAAACTTGTGTCTGAAGTCGAGACTTCTTTATCCAAAGTTTCGGACTGGGGACGACTTAATCTAGTCCAATTTAACCCTAAAAAGACACAGGTTTGCGCGTTTACCACTAAAAAGAATCCCTTTGTCGTTTCTCCTCAATTTGAGGGCACTCACTTATCAGCCACAGCTAGTATCGGAATTCTCGGTATCGACATATCGAGCGACGTTCAGTTTCGCGGTCATCTGGAAGGGAAGGCCAAATTGGCCTCAAAAAAGCTTGGTGTGCTCAATAGAGCGAGACGGTATTTCACACCGGGCCATTGCCTACAACTTTATAAGGCACAAGTTCGGCCCCACATGGAATACTGCTCTCATCTTTGGGCGGGAGCTCCCCAATACCAGCTCCTTCCTTTTGACCGCATTCAACGTAGAGCGGCTCGAATCGTCGACGACCAGGCTCTCTCCGATCGGCTTGACCCTTTGGCGCTACGTAGAGATGTCGGATCACTCTGCATCTTCTATCGTATCTATCATGGTGAGTGCTCAGAGGAATTGTTCGGATTAATCCCAGCCGCAAATTTTCACCACCGCACCTCGCGACAAAACTCCAAGTTCCACCCGTACCATCTTGACGCTTGGAAGTCTAGCACTGTGCGCTTTATGCGCAATTTTCTTCCACGCACAACGCTATTGTGGAATGAGTTGTCGCCAGCGATTTTTCCGAACCGGTACGACTTGGGGACCTTCAAGAAGAGAGCCTATTCCTACCTTAAAGGCCGGCAACGCATCTGCAAGTCCTCTGGTGTTGCAGATGTTCATGGGCGGCGGTGTTCACTTTCCATCAGGTGAGCCGCAGGCTCGTTTGCCCCCTATATTATAAAAAAATAAAAAAAAAAAAAAAAAAAAAAGAGTAAAATAGGCTTCTTTTTTTGTTTAGTACATCTATATTGTACCCTTGTGAAGCCGGGGAGCGTGGCGAGTACCACATATAGTAAAAATTGGGTAAAAACTTTCCTGGGTTTATGCAGAACAGCTCACAAAAGTTTCATCATAATCGGATGAATTGGTGTGCATAGAGTACAGACATACATACATTAATTTACTAGGAAAATAATTAGTGTCAACTTGTCGCAGTTACTCTGAAAGCTAAATCCTAAACAAGGAATCAATGACACGTAACAGTTTTTTTCTTTCACTAGCCGGGTACCCGATGGGATTTGATATTTTCCACTTCTATTTAACCTACTTTTACAAAAAACCTTTCTCGCTAACGATTTATAAGGGATTTCTGTTATAAAAATTATTAAAAACATTAAGAACAGCCGGCCTAGCATGACAACCGCGACAAAATTTTGTCGACCGTTTTTTCGTGTTTTAATCGATTATAATCTCTTTATTTCTTCCGGGTCTAACATGACAATTACACTTAAAACTCGACTTTTAATATCAAAAATAGAAATATTTGTCTTCTCTTGTCCGCGAGATATCTCGTGGTGGTCATGCTAGGCCGGCTGTTCAAAAAATTCAGTGAAACTTCTGCGATAAAAGCACGTAAACACGATTAAACTTTATGCACGTCAACCTCTTTAATAAACAAAAACTTGTGTAAATAAATAAACAGTTCAATTAATTTAGGTATAACGAGTTCATTACAGAGCAATCTGCGCTATGTAGATAAACTCTGACTCAATTGAAAGGAAAGATAAATGAAAATGTAATTAAGCAACAAGAAAACTTTTTGGGGGTAAGTTTATTCGCAAGGCAACATTATTTATAACTTCCGTTGGTTCTTGTGATATTATGTCTATACCTCCGACGGTGAAAGTAATCAAGGTGGGTAATTGGAAAAATATTCAACTAGAAAATTCGAGAAAATTGTTTACGTTTATCGTCGTTGCAAACTTTTTTATTTGTCTATGTTACCTTAACTTTTAATACAAACTACGGTGGCTTAAAACCCTTTCTAGACATCTTTTTCTATTACACGAGTTATTATTAGTCTTATTGTCCTTTCAAAACCAAACTGAAACTGGATTTATTTAATTTGGTGTGGTATAAGAACTTTTTGTATAAAGTTTGTACAACATATTTTTACAGAATAAAAATACATATTATAATAACAGCTGTACATTATTATAATTACATAAAACCTTGTTTTTACGAACTAATAAGCTAATAAATAATAAGTAATACTAAGTGTTGATCGTGTTTATAGATTAAGAACCACGTGCAGCGGTGTTATTCGGTCCTACGTAATATTTTTTAGCAACATCTCAATATCATTTCAAAAGCCCTAAATACCTTTAGAATTACATATTACATATACAATTGGAATAAATTTTATTAAAAATGTATAAATTCAAAGAAAATTTATTAAAACGTGCCTCAAGAAGTCAGGGTTTTGAAAATATCACTTTTATTTTGCGTCGTAATTACTACGAGTGGAATATGCAGGGGTGTGCTACGTTAAAATACTTTTATACAATTTCCATTTTTTCAAATTCCTCGTTTCGAGATCCCTTAGTGAATTTACCGCGACTTAATGGCTACTTCGCCGTACTGAATAAAAATGAATAATGTGGGTGTAAGCTTTTTCATTTCATTAACAACTTGCTATTGTTTTTGAAATGGCGCAGAAAACAGCTTGAAATAATGTGTTAAAACAAATAAAGTTGAGGTTACAAGTGCTGGAAAATATATCTAAGTTAATTAAGATATTTAAAGCAGTAATACTAAACTTGTTATAAGAATTCGGTTTCCATCGAAAAGAGTCGTGTTGAAATTTTATTTAAGAAAACACAATTTGTTTAGATAATTGAAATCTAAATATAAAGCTGTTTTTCTTATAAACTTTCATTCATAAAAAGAACTGTCTGATTATATTGATAAGGTAATCGAAATATTTATGTAAAATAACTCTTAGCGGATTAAAACGCGATTAAGTATTTATATTATTTATCACGATGTTTCGGATGCTTTTCAGCAACCGTGGTCGCAGACTGAAAGGTGACAACTGTCTGATTTAAAATATCACAATGTTGCCAAATTAACACCATCTACGACGGTACTTCCGACGGTGTTTATTTACATATATATGTGAAATAAAAGACAATATTTATTGAAATATAATGACAAAATAACAATTATTTATTATTTAGATATATGGAGCTATGTAAGTAAAGTAAAATTCACGAATATCATAAACAGCGAATGCTCTATTCAGAATACTTGTTCTTTTAATACCAACAAAAATTAAATTAATAAAAATACGCCCATTATTATTTTTTAAACATAATATGTAAAACGACTAAATATGTATTTATATTATAGTATTTAACTTATATATTTAATTCATTCCAAAGAATATGATATGATAATTATCATATTGTGTATATATTTTTTTTTGTTTAACAATAATTGTGTTTATATTGATTTTCTGTGACAGTGATGTGTTGGAGTTTAATGTTTGGCCGTTAACATATCACATTACTTACTTGACTTAAAGTCCTATGTCCCCTAAATGGGGCAGAGTCAGAGCAGTCCGTCGCCAAGTTTGTCTAGGGCGACCACGCTTTCGTTTATCTTGGGGATTCCAGTCAAGGGATTGCCTTGGGATATGGTCGTGATCCCTTCGGAGTGTGTGGCCAATCTATTTATTTGCCATTTGCAGCGCTTGATCAAGCGATCACACGCAAGGACAATAATATCGACGGGTCCCAAGAACAAAATCGTATCTGTGAAATCGGTTATTTGCAGATACGATTTTGTTTTTAAGATCCGTGGATATGTCCGGTGCATGATCTTGATAATTTTAACATTTTACTTTACTTCGTTATAAGCATTCCTACAAACTATCAGAGTATGAAACACGCGTCCAACATATGTCGAAAATTCACTTGACCCAGAACTTTAACAAAATTTTTCATATAACATCATTTATTTTCAACATAAACGTGGCTTTATATCGAAATATAGGCTGTTCAATTTAAAACGCGGAGACGAAATAGACGAGGGATTTTATCAGGGCGATGAGATAAGGGATTTAATTTCCTTTTCTAGACAGTTTGATGACATCTTTTTTATGAAATTAAGAGATATTTTACTGAAAGGCTACGTCGTAAACGTAAAAAGAGAGAATAATTGTATTTTTTGAAATGTAAAACAACAATACGATTCCTTGGGGGAATTAGAATCAGAATATTTTCATGTTATTTAAGAATCGTAGCTGTTAAAGCGTACGCTGACATAAGATGTCAATACCGGACGATAATACATTGTTTTTATTTCATTTTTAATAAGAGCACGTGGACTGACATTGAAAAGCACAACTTCTATTAATGACTATGCAGACAGCGGTTCTGCAATTAAAGAAACCAGATCTACATACACATACAGAATACATAGCACGGGAATCGAACCTATACCAATTGCAATGGCAAGCAAAAGATTGTAAAATCCTTCATGCGTGGATGTGATCATCAATTTGCCGTTTGTTAACACTTTAATTTCAAACAAATGTAAATGTATGTTACTTAGAGGCTTGTCGGCGTGTTTAGTAGAACACCTACCGTGCACTCTAATGGGTCGCTGGTTTGAATCCCACTGTGACGACATGTTTATAATGTCTATAAGCAATAAGCATATTTAGCAAGCACTATAATAGCAATATTATAGAATTATGAATTGAGGTCGATTCCCCACGTTTGGTCACTTCGGGCGTTAAAAATGGGGGAGAAATAGAAATTCCGACCGGGTAACGACGAGTCATTCGTAGATGGCAATCCTATGAAGCACATTGCGCTTTTCGGTTTCAGTCTATGGATTTCCGAACGCTCAAAGTAAACGACAGCGCGTGATTGACTGAGGTTGAGGTATCACCTACCATCAAGTGAGTCTAAAGATATCTAACATAAAAAAAAATGACTGTTTCTTTTTTTTTTTTTTTTTTTATGTCAGATATCGACAGACGAGCATGAGGTTCACTTGATGGTAGGTGATACCTCAGCCACAGAACATCAGTCAATGATGCGCTGTCGACCTAATTTTTTTACTTCGAGCATTCGGAAAAAATTCTTTCGAAAAAAAAGCATTCTTTTGTATAGTACTAGAGAATACGAATTTAAATAAGCTCTGTAAGCATCGATCGACGTTAAATATAACGTTATTAATATTTAATCATGCCTATGCATAGTTACATACCTACTGTTTGAAACATCAGACGCTTCAATATTCTATTATTATGTTACACCGTAAACGGGGCTATCGTATTTACAATATTATGTATATTTTTGGGTATTTATTTATTTGTACTAATAAACTATAGACAACGCATCTAAGACCCTTGAGTCACGGATGTCCATGGGCGGCGGTGATTACTTACCATCAGGTAACCCACCTGCTCAGTTGTCCGTTCTGAAATAAAAAAAAAAAAAAAAAAATAGTATTGTCTTTTTTTTTAATTTATTAAAGGGCTTTACCGCTAAGTGATAACATCGCCCTGTAAAATACACATACATATATGATACATCAACATTTTCTTAAACCTAAATCCGCAATCCTGGTCAGCATAAGTTGGGATAAATAATTTAAACAATATTAATAATAACTCGCGTTTTAATCCGGTATACAGTATTTTATTTAAATATCACAAAGTTGCCATATTAACGCCATCTATTCCTACGGTGTTGATACTTACCGTAATTTTCTATACTATGACAATATTGACTAACGGTGTTCTCTTGTTTTTTAGCCTGTTTGATTTGGGGTTTCATATGTTTAATTACTGGATCCCAGGTAAAGGTAGAGTTGTAATATTTGGGCAGGATATCAATGTCTAATGGGGTATCTGTATTAAAACTTAGTCTGTAGCCGGTATGAAACTGACGTGAGCAAATTGGAGCACCGAAGCGATCGTATTCGGCCAAGTTTCGAACTGCTAATAATCTTGCCATCTTGGAAGTCACTGCAATGTGCAACATAACGGAAAATCCGATGCTACGTACATTGTTAGTGATGTTATTTAGATAAAATATTATAGACTAGATACCGGTATCTTTAATGGTATTTTTGGCGATTTTCTTACTTCTAGGAATTGTCAGATAAAGTTGTTGATAAGAACTGTTGTGTGAGACAAGGCAGTATCATTGTTATACTTAGTTGTAAGTCTTCATTTTTATATTCGTAAAATTTTGATTTTTAAAAAAAGAAAATACGGAGTTTCTTACTTATCTCAGCAGAACAAAAAAATTGACGTGGCTCTTTCTACTTCTCTATGTACAAAGTAGTTTAATTACAATCCCTTGTTGAAAAGTCCACAGTCTCTTTTTTCCCTTATCTATGCTTTTTGTGTATAAATAAATAAAATTAATTATTTGTTTCTTCGTTTAATTGCGAATTCTCTATAAGAGGAATCGAACTTGCTACTATCGTATTACAAGTCCGAACTCTTACCAATGCGTCAACAAGCTTGGCAATCAAACTAACATAAATAGTATTTGCTGTGCCGGAGCCGCTTCAAAAAAATATTTTTAAACGATTAGCCATCTGGAGTTCCCACTTCGGGTAGGTACTTTCATTTCTAGCCAAGTCCTGAATATGGGATAAACAGCGAAATCCGTGATGACGAGTAGGCGTGATCCCCTTGTATGTCTGCACGTACTGAATCCAACCGAGCATTATTGTATGATATATCAGGATTGTCTAGGAGATCTCTCCGATTCCTTTTCCTAATAAGAAGAATATTATACCAGTAAGAATAATATATTATACCTTGACGCGCCATCACTTCATGATAGTATTTATAAATCTTATTGCATTAACTTGACGGGCTCGTTGGCACGTTCGGTAGAACACCTGCCGTGCGCATCGATGGGTCGTGGGTTCGTATCCCAGCGGGACAACATGTTTATAATTTTCTGTAAGCATGTATTCCAAATGTCAGGTAACTTCGGGCATTGATCGGGTGAGAGGAATATCAAAATTCCGACCGGGTATCGAACCACCGCCGTTAATAGACGGAAAAACCGTGAAGTGCAATTTGCGCATTTCGGTTTCAGTCTATGGATTTCCGAATGCTCGAAGTAAAAAGTAGGTTGACAGCGCATCATTGACTGATGTTCTGTAGCTGAGGTATCACCTACCATCAAGTGAACCTCATGCTTGTCTGTCGATACCTAACATAAAAAAAAATTTACTGGGCTATAGTGAGTAACTTCGGGAATTGAGGTCATCAATATGTGATTACATAGTAATCGTGTTACCGATGAACCAAAGAGGATATCAGTAAGTTGTTGGATTTTATCCAACCAATCTTATAAGTAGGTAAACGAAATATATCTTCCAATAAACCAGTTCATATAACATCTCATAGAAATATCTACAAGTTTATAAACCGTGCATTGAAAGGACCCTAGAGTTGAGGCACAAAGAGATGCAATTTGCATTACAATAAATTTATATTGAAGCCTTAAGAGTCCCGATCAGCATGAAAGGATCGTATTGAAAAGCAATATTATGTCTGAAGTTAGCAATAATAATGTACGAGTATAAATCGTATTCGTATTTTTCAAAGCATTTATATCGTAAGTACTTTCCTTTAAAACCATTTATGGAATAAAAATATTTTTTATTTTTCACAATAGAAAATATATTGGAGGGTTAGAACTTAGGATATAAATAATCTTTGATATACTATAAAAGTACATACTTTGATATTACTTTTTAAAAACGATGCAATTTACACATTTAAATAAAAAAACTTTTACTGGATTTATCCTAAAGATCTATACTACATCGGGAAAACTAAATGTAGCATTTCGAATCGACTTAAGGAACACTTTGGATTAGATGACAAACGTCATTCTAAATCAGCAGTATGTGAACACCTTCAACAAGCCAAACCTCTACATACGCTTCGATCAATTGAAAACTCTTGCAAGAGAAAGCAGATTCTTTCTCAAACACGTACGCCAGATATTTAAATTAAACATTCAAAAAACACCCCAACTTCAAGAGAAGATGGTGTAAGACTTTTCAACACTTGGGATCCAGTAATTAAAAATCTAAAACCCCAAATCAAACATACTAAAAAGCAAGAGGACACTGTTCACCAACATTGCCATAATATAGGAAATAAAAGCTTCGTAGAAATAGAAAATCAAATTGAATATGGAATATTAAAAGCTTCAATAAATTCTACTATAAGAACTCTTTCCTATTCCTTTCCCGGTTAAATAATTGACCATAATATTAAGCTCTAAGTAAAATTTACTAGTTTCCCTCAAAGATTCCTTCCTCCACTGTGAAGTAGTTCGTTCCTAATAGTAACCGTATCGGCACTCAATTCGCAAGCTGGCATTTATGAATGACCAACTCGAAGCGTTTCCTAAGTCACATTACGAATGAAAAACCGCGGGATTGCCGTAATTGAAAATTCCCTGTGTAATATACGACTTGCAATTCCAGCCCGCCCCAATAGGGCTGCTACATTTTTCTAACGATATTATTTAGGGCCACAAATTTTACCATTTTTCTTACGCCTACAGAAACGCCAGCAATTTCATTATGGTAATCGCACATTACCCCGCTTCACCTGAAGAGAATGTGCCTAAATTGGTGCTTTAAATGAAAAATAATCGTGATTTCGATTACTGTTAAGGTGAGTCGCTCTATAAAGTTTATGAGTGTCACCTGAGTGGCGATACGAATATCATGAACTTATATCTTTTTTAAATATTTTAATTTGTATCTATATTAATATAATAAAGAGGAAATGTTTATATTTTTGAATTTTTGTATGAATAAACTCTAAAACTACTGAACCGATTTTAAAAATTATTTCACTAATAGAAAGCTACATTTGCCATATTTTGTGTATAGTACATCTACATTGCACCCGTGTGAAGCCGGGGAGCTTTGCAAGTCGTTAATATTTTGAATGAAGATATTTCTTCTACTTAATTAAATTTCTTTGAGACGACGATTTCACAAAATTTATCGATGGCTTACACTGAAAAAAGAATAATCGACAGTTTTGACAAAAAAATATTATTTCCTTTCTTATTATATTTTGTCGCTCATATATTTATATCATTTTTTTTAGTTTATTCCGCACTTTTAATTACTGTCTTGTAGTCGTGGAATGATATCTTCCCTAACCCTTTTTGGCTGTTAGCAATCGATATAAAACTGACTAAAATATAATGTACTGAAAACTAAATTTACAAGTGTTAAAAAAAAACTATTCCTAAGAAGTTATTCAACAGAAGTACAAGTATATTAAATTGGATTTCATGAAGTACAATAATTGCGTAGATTATTTATCTCTGGTTTAAGTTGAACTAATTAAGAAGGAGCTCAGGCTCGGGAATTTGAATCCAGTTAAGCGAGTTTTAATAGGAAAGGCTTATTATTGGACCAGATTGTAACTAAACTGCTGGAAGTCATTTGCAAATATTATTTTATGTGGGAAATAACTGAAAGTTTCCTGAAATTATTTCCTTTTTTTACTGGCATATATGTGGCATATATTATAATATATGCCACATATAGTTTTATTTTTTATTTTGGTTTCTTAAAATAATTTCTATTACTTGTAATTAACAAAAGATTGACTTTAAATTTATGAAATAGCTAGCCGGATATGAGACAGTTTTTATTAGTTAGTTAATAATCTATACTAAATATTTGTATTTTTGTATGTTATGAATAAACTCAAATATTACTTAAAACGTACTCAATAATTCAATGAAAATTCTTATGAGTCCTTGTAAATGAAAAAAAAAAAAACAATCAAAGTTATAACTAAAAATATATTCTCCCATTCATGCAACAAGCTTAGTCAGATCATATTGTACGTTTGAATTTTTTAACAAATATGTATTTTTTAAAACAATTTTTGCAAGATTTGTACTTTTGTTTTTGCTTCGTTTGCTGTCAATTAATTTCTTCTGAAAAGAAATTATATATTATACAATATAATATATTCTCAAGATAAGCGGTATTGTGTAGTTTAAGCATGCACATGTATCATATTTTATTTTTACCGAGGGGAAATGTAGTTTACGCAAACGCTGCGTTGGGGTAGTGCAAGGATCCAGGGAGTTTGGGACCCATCCCTTTGGAACTATCCACTAAAACCACAATATATCATCCGTCATATTGGAAATCAAGATAGTTGTAGCTTAAAGTCGTCAAATTTTTTAAATGTTGTCGTCGTACTTCATGCACAAATATCGGAAAATTCAGTGGTACTTACTTAGCCTTACAAACAGTTCTGTGAAATTAATTTCATCGACCAAAGCTTAAACTTATAAGTTACAGTAATTAACATGAACAAAACTCATCTAGAAAAGGGAAAAAGTATTCTTAATTAAACTGAAAGTCTTCGGCCGCTGAAAAATGACCTGTGTTTTAATTATAACTGTTCGCCATTAAATTAGTTCTTCAAGCAATAAACCTGACTTTATTTTAATTATTGTTGTAAATTTCAAGTTCACCCTAGAACACTGGTTTAGAAATTCCATAATATACTGTGTATTATCCTCAAAGTATATATCCAAGAAATGAAAAGGATTTTTTTAAAAATTGAATTAACCGAAATTGTAACAGTTATTTAGTTGCGTTTTAACAGTTTCTAAACTAATTTTATTAAGTTTAAATATTTGATTGTTTGTTTGATACTATTTAACTCAAAAACTACTCAACCGGTTTTAAAAATTCTTTCACTAATAGAAAGCTACGTTATCAGCGAGTAACATAGGTTTGAAAAGTACATCTACATTGCACCTGTGCGAAGCCGTGGCTTGTTGCAAAATATATGTAATTAAATTTTTAATCAAAATATAATTTCTTCCAAAATCAAATTTATAAAATGTGCAACGTGCCTCAGTATATAGACAAAAAATTCTATCCCAATCCCAATTTCAACTTTCAAATTTTAGAGGAACAAGATTTTATAGTATGTATTATTAAAAAAATATAAAAAATTATGACAACCCTAATCATTCTAAATATTATAATAAATCCTATGGTCAATAATCATTGAAAGCTTTCATTAAAACCCATAAAACAATCTCGTCGAATACTCGTAACGAAACTTCCTCTCAGCAAACTTAAACAAATTTCAATAGCTAAGAGAGTTTCCTTTCTTCATACACCTTCCAATTTATTCGTTCCAAGGCACCACCTTTTCCTTGTCTTTCTCAAATCAGTATACCCACTTTAACCCCTTTCAAAAGTTCCGTCTTCATAATATGCGGAGGTCGCTGAAAGTTAAGCCTTTTATTGAGATTCACTTTTGAAGCCAATTTCGCTTTTATTACTTTTTTGCTTCAGGAAATATTCAGTGTCGTTAAAGAAACTACTGGAACAATAAAATATATTCAACTTTGATTTAAACATAATTTAAGAAGATATTTCATAATTATTGTAAAGAAACTTTTCGGCGATGTTCATTTGTATCACCGCCATACCGCCATTTACTAAGAAGAAGTTCAAACAAGAGTAGCTTTTTGTATAAGGGAAGGAAAACGGACTGGCGTATCGTCTGATGATTAGGCACGATGGACATCCGCAACAACAGAGGGTTTGAGGAATTGCCGGACAAAAGCTAAGAGTATGCTCCTTTCTTGAAGGTTCCAAAGTAGTATTGTGTGTACGTACAAGTAGTTCAAAGTGGTTGTACGTGGCAAAAAGTACCTTAGGATTGGCTGTTGGATTTTTTGTCATCTTTGCTTTAATAATAAATATTTTAACGTCTTTGCTTTAATGATATACGTAAATATAATATATAAAGTATTGTTGAAACATATACTATGTCTAGGTATTTTTGGAGTTGAGGCTAGTGAAATACAATTCCGGTGTCCTGTGTGAGGAGCCCGCAGTACCTATAGCACTCCCAGGACTTTCCTTACTCATTAACTAAATTTAAAATAATTATAAGTAAGTAAGTGAATTCCCGAGTCCCCTAGTGGAGCACGGGGCAAACCTTTCTTTGTCTGTTTCACTGATAATCTTTACAGGCAATGAGGTGATCAGCCATTGAGCCACGGAGGTGGTCTAGTAAAACAATTACGGTCTTACTTATAAACGTAGTATAAGCTTGATATAGTTAAAATATGTTTTGTCCCGCTCTATTGAATATAAAAAGACTACAGAACAAAAGAATAAAAACATATTTTAACTATATCAAGCTTATACTACGTTTATAAGTAAGACCGTTATACACGATCATTGACATAAAAATTATGTAATGTATATCGGAATATAAAATAAATTAACTTAGTTTTATTGTATTTTCTTTGTCATTATTGTTTTCACTTTTGTTTCTATGGGTTAATACCTGAATAAATAAATATTATATTATATACGTATAAACATATATATATAATTAATATCAAGCGAGCTTCCCACTAGTCTATCGATATTAAGTATAGGTACATGGTTTAAAATATAGCAAAAACATACTCCAGGAAATACGTTTTTTTATACCAACAGCCAATTACATTAAATGTCAAATACAGTTATGCAATCGTCCTAACTACACATGCGGGATATCAGCTTGTTGCAACAATTCGAAATACCTGTAAACGTTATTAAACTAGCCGGATAATATTGTACACCTGGTTTTGTGACAGACGAACAACTTTATGAGGGTCACTTTCAAAACAATCCCACTAAATTCTGAACCGCAACACGACAATGCGCGATTTTCGAGGGCAAAAAGTGGTTTAATTTATGGGTCAAAGTTATAGGTAGCGATATTCCGAAATGCCTAAATTATTGTTCTAAAGCGGCTTTGATTTATAATCATTATTATTTACTCAATAAAAAAATCAAGAATTTATATATACTATGAGATTAAATAAAAGCAGGCTTAAAAGTACTGTGTTTTAGTGTAACGTGCCTTAAAAGGAAAAAGCCCTTATACACTACACTACGCTATCCATCTATCTGTCTGTCTAAATAATTAGTCTATGGTCTTTAGGAGCTGTTAAAAAATTTACTCCTACGATACGCAACTGAAATACAGCCATTTATGCCGCGAATTTTGAATGTCGAACACTTGTTTTTTTTAATGTCGTTTCTCTTAGCTTATGTAGTGAATTCCCGAGTCCTTTAGTGGAGCATGGGGCAAACCCATTTCTGTGTCTGTTTCACTGATAATTTTTCTTTACTGGCAAATAGGTGATCAGTCCTTTGCACCCTGCCCAATTGAAACATATTTTTGTATCCCCGGAATTCAAACGCAGGACCTTCGCTGCTAAACGCATCGCGCTTACCACTGAGCCACCGAGGCAATGTCTTCAATAGAATTCTTGGATTAATTTGTGGGCACGCTACAAAAGGTTATGTCATAAAAAAAATACAGTTCAGATGATTTATATAGTAAGAAATTGAAGCATTTTACAAAATAGCTGTAATATATATTTATATAAAAACTGTAGTTATATTATTTACACTTCGAAGGTACATTAAAAAGCATCAAGAACATCACCACTCCCTTAACATTAAAAACAATAGAATCCAAATATTATTACATGCTTTCTGACATTTACGCTCCCAACAAAAGGTCAGTAAGGTAGGGCTAGTAAAACAATTGGTATCCGTGGCTTCCATTACAATCTATTACTTTTCATTTTTGATATATTTTATAAACTCAGAGTATATAATACATAAACCATATCGAAGATATCATTCACACTTCTATATCTATAGTCTATACTAATCCTATAAAGAGGAAAGATTTATTTTTTACGATTTGACTCAAAAAGTAATGGACTGATTTTTCTCTCTAAAAATTATTTCACCAATAGAAAGCTACATTATCAACGAGTACCATAGACTTTTTTTGTATATAGTATACTTACTATATACAAAAAAAGCAATGTAGATGTACTCATCTACATTGCACCCGTGCGAAGCCGAGGCGTGTGACTAGTATGATATAAATAGAAACAAAATTACAATTCATTGTTTTACACATTGAATTCTAATTTTGTAGAAGATCGGAAATAGCAAATTATGTGTAATAAAGTTTGATAGGATTAGGCACAAACTATTCCTTTATAAGGCACCTCTTTTAATTAAAGATCAACATATTGTACATAGTTATATTCTACCTGTCTGCCAGCTTGGTTTCGTGTGAAAACACGATATAGAGTTCAGGTTTGTTGCAACTACAATTAATAAAAACTAATACGCTACTTAAACGTTCAACCAAAAGATAAATGATATTAATATTTTGAAATCTGCTTTTGTTTATATTTTATATCGACAGACGAGCATGAGGTTCCCTTAATGGTAGGTGATATCCCAGCCACAGAACATCGGTCAATGACGCGCTGTCGATTTACTTTTTACTTCAAGCTTTCAGAAATCCATAGACCGAGATCGAAACGCGCTATGTGCACATCATGGATTTTCCATCTACGAACGGTGGTTTGTTACCCGATCGGAATTTCAATATTCCTTCGACCCGTTTAATGCCCGAAGTGATCAGACGTGGGGAAGATATGCTTTTAGAAAATCATAAAAATATCGTCTCGGCGGAATTCAAAACCGCGACCCATCGGTGCGCAAGGTAGATTACCAAACGCGTCATCGAACCAGTCAAAAGAAACAATTTTCTCGCATCTACGTATACATATTTCTAAAGTATCGTTCGATATGCTTAACTTTATTATCGTGAATCTAGCAGATTCTAAATAAAATAAATTATTATAGAATTTTCAAAAAAAAAATTGTAAGATACAATTTTTGAAGCTTACAATGGAGGATTCTATCAATAAAAAGTTAGAGGTAATTTAACTACCTAAAAGCTATATTTTAGAGGTCAGACTTGGAAAACGTAGTATATAATCATTTAATAATGATTATGATTATAATGGAAACTTAAATAGACAGAGACAAAGGGCAAATATGGTAATTAATGCATTATGACATACTTTAACTAATGTTTTTGTACGAAATTAATTTCAATACCGGAACGATATTGATGTAAGTATCAAATTAAAATATTTATTTTAAAAGCATTGATCAAGATCTCAACGAAAGGTTAATGATACTCAAGGTGTTTATTTTGTTAATAAATACGCATTCAATCTAAATTATGATTGAGATATAGTAAGTTCAAGAACCTACTTATAATCTGGTATACTTAATTTTATTTTCTACTGTGCAATAGCGCTTTGGATATTATGTTTATTCTAAATATTAATACGATGAAATAGCATTTCAATAACAAATTTACGTATCTCTTCTTCAAATAGTATAAATAAAGTTTGTTTGTTTCTGCACTTTATTCTTCTAAATCATACAATGAATTTTGACACAGTTTTCATTTAGATATTTTCACGGTAGATTTTTCTATGCAATACATTATTTACAAATACGATTATTTGAGCATGTATATAAGTAGAGACACACCAAGTCTGTCTCCTTAAGCTTACGATATTTTTTTCAAACTATTCTATACTAATATTAGACAGTGTAGTTTTAGTTAGCATTTAATTACGAATGAGTCTGCTTGTGACCAATCTACTGAAAAACGCATGAAACGTCGGGATAAATAATATAATGATGTAACTCTGTTTTATTCCAGCAGAAGTTATTCCATTCAAAAGTTTTTCATTAGAGCACCAAGTTCTTGTAAATAAGGTAATAGTAAATGTAAATAAAATAGCGTGTCTGCTTTTTCATTTAAATGAAAAGTGTTACATATTAATACAACACCCAAAGAATTTAGATGATGTGTACAAACTTATGTCATTCCCAACTTGAGTAGTTTATATCAAGTTTTGAGTACAAAAACTAAGAGAACAACTCACACCAACGTTTTGAATAATGCAAAGAGTTCTTCTCCGCCGCGCTTAAAGAACTCTAGGTAAAGTTGTGAGCTTGTATTTGTAAATAAATTAATGTATTATTGGAAATAGTCTCGAAGCCGTGGATACTTAGCACATTTTAATGGAAAAGAGATATTCCGATGTTCAGCGCAATGGGCGAACTTTGAGAATTTTCCATTTTAAAGCCTTTGTTTAAACAAAGTGTATCTTAGGAACGCTTCAAGGTACTAATACATTTGTAATGAGTATATTTTGCAAATTTAAACTTTGATTCCATTTTTTATGTGAGATATAGAAAGCAGAGCATAAGGTTCCCTTTATGGAAGGTAACAATCTTTCTTTCTGAAACTCATAGTCTGAAATCGAAGTACGTAATCTACAAATTTTCCATCCATGGACAGGTGGTAGAACTGAATGAACTTTAATATAATTAAATGATTTGAAGTGAATAATACCTAATTGGAAATAACTAATAATATTTTGTAAACAGAATATCATGAACATTCAGACTCAGTGAGATTGCAACCCATTAGAAGTTAAAGCATGTACTACACAAAGAGCCCCTAAAAATAACTGAAGCGATTAAAATTCAATTCTTAATTTAAATTTTATGAATAAAAATAATTGTCTATACTATACTAATATAATAAAGAGGAAAGATTTGTTTGTTTCTATGTTTGTTTATTTGTTACGATTTAACTCAAAAACTACTAGTCCGATTTTAAAAATTATTTCACCAATAGAAAGCTACATTATCAGCGAGTAACATTAGGTAGGTACAACTAGTATCCAGCATTACATCTACATTCTACATATATTGCACCCATGCGATCGCTAGTATTAAATACAGAGAATATCAAGCAACCAATAAATCGATAGATAACTTAAAAGTACATAAAGATAAGATTATTATTAAGCAATCATTTTAGTACTAATAATACCGAGTGTCTCATAAACATTTTATGTCATCGTATGTAATATAACAAAGCGATATTTCAATTGGTTTCTTTATAGCCACAATGAAAACGCCGATAAAAAGAGGAAAAGTCCATTGGACTAGTAAATTTTAGTTTATGGAACAAGTCGGGCTGTATTGGCTCATAAACATTCATATGCATTGCTATTTGCTACGATCGGACGTAACTATCGGAGTAATGTCCGATACGTAGCCCGCTTAAACGTTAGCGATATGAATACGAGGCACTTTCTTTGAACTTACGCATTTAACCACATAAAGTTAGCAACATCTGTATTATTCATTTATTATATGACAAAATAAGGTCGAGATTTGGGGGTTCTATGCCCGTAAAGAGTGCCTAGCACATACAACTTGTGAAAAAGTATTCGTTTCGTCGAGCTGTCATTTGTATGAAATTTCAAATAATTTCTCATATAACGGACAGATGGACGATTCGAATACTTTTCCGTTCGTGCTAGGTCCTCTGCTATTTAACAGCAACGTTGTTGTTGAATAAATTAATATCAATCAATAATAATATTAAATTTTGTAAATATTCATCACGTAACATTATTATAGGTACCATAATATACGTTAATATAAGTAATAACATAAATACGAAACATCGAATATAATATGAAACTGAATTGCAAAGCGTCAGCACATTGTCATATAATTGTGATTTAACAATTCGAAAATGTATAAATGGAGAATAAAATCATATTACCGGCCATCGGTCAACAAATACACATGTCGAAATCATTATTTATTGGGTAATAATGACTCGTGATCAATGTAGAAGAAAATTTATTTCGTTAATAAAAGCGTTTCGATCGACAAAAGGCATAGATACACAGGAAGGAAGGTGTGCTCTTCCTCCAACCTAAAAGGAGGATATCTGACCAGTTGAACCACTGAATGGCCGTAAGGTCCCAGTGGTTGATGTCATGGTGTAAATTCAGCGCTTGAGAATCTTTGATAGCGCGATTCAGGATTAATGACGTCTTATATGGATTGTAGGTGATGCACATCGTAGATGTAGCTGCTAAATTTAATAGATTACTACATAAATTATACTACAATTACAGAAATAAAGGAAACAATTACAATAAAACAGTTGTTGCTGCAATAATTGGTGGCCTCCGAATTGGAAAACCACTCAGTACACCTTGGAGCTAGTTGCGACACAGTGACTCCCAGAGGTATTTTAGAGGGTTATTTAGTGTTTATTTTTTATATTGTACTAGCAACGCGCCCCGGCTTCACACGGGTGCAATGTAGATGCACTATACACAACAAATATCCTTTATTACTCGCTGAAAATTTAGCTTTCTATTGGTGAAAGTCAGTCAGGAAAATCTGTCCAGTTGTTTTTGAGTTTATTCATAATATACAAAAATACAAATCTTTCCTCTTTATAATATTAGTATAGATTTATTTTTTAATAGTCTTCCAATATTGTCTTCTGACTTCTTATCTTTCTATTTATCTACTGAAACAGCAATATTATGCACAATATGCTGAATACAGCATCTGCATATTATGCAAAATATCGTGACAAAAAGGTGAGGTATTTTTTAGTCACGGCACTTGTTTTTAAGTGTTTGTTTTAGTTGTGTTCTCTTCTATGTTTACTATAATTTATTAATCTTTTTTGTCATACCATGTTGTATTTCATTTTAGACACATAGTGTATTAGTACATATTAATAAAAAATATGAAGATATTCAGTTTTATCGTTTGTTTTATGCGTCTCACACTCTGATTTATAGAACATAGTTTAGTCATTTATAATAACTGAGTTCATGATAAAATTTGTTGCGGGTGGCATAAGCTAGATTTCCTGTAGGATTACCTGAGTTCTGTTGTTGAGATACCTTGGCAGATTCAAATGTACTTCTGATATATATAATTTATTATGTATCTAGTGTGTTCATGGATAAAATCATCATTAAGAATCGAAAATAAAAATAAGTTATTTATTATCGTCACAAATTAATAAAAAAATGACAACTATATAAGCAGTAATAAAGATTGTCAGTGAAATAAGCCCAGTCTCAGCATTGTATTGCAAAATGTAACCTAATCGCAAAAACTTATCGCGCCGATTTTTAGCCATAGCACACAAGATTATGTACTTTTTTTGTATTATTAGCACTATCAGGATAATTGCAAGCTGACGAGAAATCAAACAAGTACCTGTTCACGTTTAATAATATTCCCAAAAGTTTCACAGTTTGTCCTACCCATCCACATTAAGCACCTCTGTAGGTCAGTGGTATGCGCGTAGTCACGAGTTCAAGTTCCGTGGAAACAAATTAAAAAAATATATACGTCATTTTGAAATTATTTCAGCCAGTGTCGGTATAGAAGAATAATAATCAATGTAACAGTCAAAGAAATGTATCTGAACCATGCCCCATGAGTTGGGAATTCACACTGTCCTGCGTAACTTGAATTATTTGTGAAATTATAATCATTGAACGGCTCATAAATATATTCTAATCATTAAAAAATATTTATTATATTTTAATACTCAAAATTGTCCAAAACATAGATTTATTTAAGCGCATACCAACAAACAAGAATTTTTGATTATGTCACTTCAATTATGTATTATAGTAGCATATACTAGTATCTAGTCTAAATCTTGAAGAATTGCAAAAGTACACTGTACGTTTTCAATGTTCTCTTCATCTGAATTACAAATGCGGTATTTACATTTTATTACTCGTAGCGTGGCCATAAAATGAATCAATTCAAAAATTTTCAGATACCAGTCCGCCAGCGAAAAAGCTCAAAGTTTCAATGGTGCTTAGTGCATGGAAGTTGGCACAGCTACAAAGTAATTTCATTAAAAAGAGCTTAAAGTTCCTTCTGTAGGGAAAAATGTAATGTTCCCTTAATTATGACAGGTTTTTATCATCATAAACTGGTAGGTTCTAGAAAACTAATTTACCATATAGATAAATTTTATTTTTTGATAAAAATTATAATAAGTTATTTATGTTAATTACTTTTCTATAATGTTATCATTGTTTCATCATCATCAATAATTTAATTTATTTACTGTAATTATTGTTCTTAGATAGATAGAGACCTGAGATATTGTTATTTCTAGTCATTTAAATCTTATTTTGATTATTTATTTAGATTAGTGCACCAATTATTGAACTTTTCGATCTAACAATGGTCGTCTTTTGTAATCCATGATCTCTTTAATCTTTTTTATAGTGTACAATTAAGTACTTTCTCATTACAATATTATTAAATTTTAAATTACCTTATTTAAAATTAAATTTCTTTCATTACAAGATTAATAGAAAAATAACGAGCAAAACGATCAAGATGTTTAATGACAAAAGGTAAGAATCGCACCTAACTTAATTGGACTAAAATCAATAATATCCAAGCCATTATTTGCTTTATAATCTGGCTCCGTCGCGTAATGAAGTAACACTATCTATATAAAAATGGATGATCGAATTAGAGCGCAGAAATTATTATAGTAATTATTAAATTCTTTATTCTAGGTGTTGCACTGAGTAAATGGCTCAATCTACCATCACATAGAGATAAGAACTCGATCGATATGAACTAAAATTAGGTTCAAAATAGTTACAGTCAGGGCCGGACTGTAAGCATGTGGGATCCTAAGCTGTAATAGCTTGTTACTTGTGGGCCTGCCTAATTAAGGGTTTAGATCACTTTGGCTCTCGGGAAAATAGGCGTAAAAATAAGTCTTAAATGATGCACATACTAGCTATTGTATATAGAAAATCTCAGGTTGGCACTAATGTGCCAATCATAATTGATAGGAATTTTAAAATTTTCGATTTTTGTTCGTGTTCTAGGAGGGATGGGGCCCTATAAATATATCCCTATATTTGTGGAGCCCTAGGCTGTAGCCCAAAAAGTTCTTATATATATCCGAACATGGTTACAGTGCAGAATAGACACCTGTGCTTCGCAATGACCTCACAATGATTGATCGTGACAAATCGGCCTCTGTGAACATTTTCTCACTCAACTCGAGATTCCAGTAGCGATTAAATATGAAATTAATTGCGACATGCCATTGTGCTCTTAATTTTTGTTGTGAGTAATATGAGTGATTATATTTTAAAAGCGAGTTTTTTAAAGATTCAAGCTTATTTCTAAATTTAGATATTTAACATATTTTTTATGATGAATTTTATGTACATCCATCCGTTTCTGGCAACTCTTGGGCAGGGATTGTCACTTTAAATACGTCCACTCTATCTTATTGTCATATGATTGATCTTGCATTGAATGCACACATCTAATTCCATTTTTTACAAACTGAAATCACCTCGTACATCCAGTTTTCGCCGACGGGTTTTCGGAACCGATATGAAGGTTCCCTTCAAGAAAGGTTGGCAACGCGTCTGTAAGCCTTCTGGTGTTGCGGACGTCTATAAACGGAGATGATCACTTACCGTCACGTGAGCCACCTGCTCGTTTGCCCCCTACTCACATCAATCATATATACACTACCAGTCCTTTGCGGTTTTCGAAGTAATTAAACAATTTTAAAGGAAAAAAGCTTCGAGATCAGATTATTGGACTCTTGGAAATATTGCCTTACGTGTAAGTTGCGTCTACTTTATTATTGAGACATTCACGACTATATTGAGGAAAGTGGTCTAAGTGTTGGAACGCAGCGATTCTTCAATTATTAGTTAAACGCCTAATAATGCCTGTTTTTAGTTCTTACTTAGTTGTTCTTTTTATCATTTCATGCTCATCATTTGCTTTCCGTAGCTCAGTAATAGCTGTACCTTTATTATGACTATGAATGTGTAGCAAAACCTTTAAAGGCCACTTATTGTACCTACGATCTATTGTTGTCCTTCGTTTAGTAAGATTTGACTCTGCTGATAGTAGGTAACACCATTTGTCTTTCAAAACTCGTTCTATGTGGGTTTAATAAGCTTTGAAGTGAGCTAATTACTGAGCTTTTATATTTTGTACCATCGAACTTTTATTTGTTACACTTTTATGACATCACATTAATAAAATATAACTTAAATTCTAATTTTACAGCATACCATATGGTTCAAATTGTGGCTATCACTTTATAGAGATTCGATATTGTTTGTTCATTTAAAACTTCACACATAAGGCCAACATCGCATATATAAAACATCTGATGTTTCAAGTGTCCATCTGTGCCCGTGATCACTTGAAGCCAGGTGAGCCAAACTTAAAAAAACAACCAATAAAAGATATTACCTACTATATGTAGACTGTATATTAAACTTAGTCTTTCTTAGTAAACCTAGAATTTTAAAATAGCTAATAATATTCCGTAAATAAATTCACTTACACCATACACTTTAAACCTTCTAGTTACGATTCACACTATAGGCAAACGCTTTACATCCAATGTCTGATGGCTGATGAACCCCTTTGAACTTATCGTAGAACTTCTAATACCTTACTCGAGTCTATTGGTGCTTCAAATGTTCAGGTTCGTTCGTAGAAATTATGAAAGCGCTGTCAAACTGCACTTTTCCGACAATATGTAGCTTCATGTCCGTGTAATTGGTACGATTCGTTCCATGTAATCTTCACAAGCTCTGTAAATTAGTCTGCAATAAAGTACTCATTCGTGCCCTTTATTTAGCGAAATTTTCCGTTTGAATCGTAATAAAAGATTCTTTATTTCTGTGTACCTATAGGTATTTGATATATAACTCAGTATTACTTTTATGTAGTTTATGTTTAACTAGCTCGTGTCAGAGACTTCGTTCATGTGGGCTACATCTTAATCTGAGCTTCAAACTAAGTTATTTAAGTTAACATAATATTTTTGCTTTTCCCGACATCCGATCTCGATGAAAATAATTTTGATGTCCAGTCAAAGCTTAATCTTAAGATAAAACTTAGCGTGAAAAGACAGACACATAAAATGTTCAAAATATTTTTACTATATCCTTTCTTTAATCGTCCCCTTCCCATTTCTGGTAAAAAATTTCAACCTTCAGAAATATTTTATTCTAGTGTTTTATTACATGACGTATATGTTACCGGATTATTGTAGAACCGTTCGTTGATAATTTCCCGCGTGAATATAAGCAAAAATATATATATTTAAACAGAAAATATATAATTTGTATTGCAATTTAACGTTCTCATTTGCGGGAATTTATAAACGAACAATTACAAACGGTGACTTTACAAACCGCAAATAGTAGTCTTAATTTACGTCTATACATTTTCATAGATACAGCATTAAGCAATTATCTATTCGAGTTAACTTTAGTTTCCATTAAATGTAACATTAATCTCAACCTATCAAAGTATCACAATTCGGCGCCACTAATCTGGATTGCTTTCGACCTTCAGCTGAGCTAAAATCCAAAATTACGTGAACATACTGAAGTTCAGTAGCAAACCATATCGTGTCGGGAATGGCTCACGACGTGGGAGCCATAATTCATGGCACACACGAACATATCTAAGTAGTAAGTACATTACTAAAAGCTATCAAACTTCGCCAGTAGACAATCCAATCGGGAGGGAGTTCGAGACTTTTGCATATAACTTTGCCTGCGGCTCGGATCATGTCAAAGGGATGCGCACAATTGAACCGATTAATAGTTTTCGGTGTTCGACGGATTATGGTACAGTGCCAAATCAATTTGATCTAATTGTTGAATAATCTGAATCATGAATTGTAACATTAAGATTATACATAGTACCTATATTGATTTTTAAGAAGTAGTTAATTAAGTTATTTTATATTGGCGCGTTCGGTAGACCACCTGCCATGCGCATCAATGGGCCATGGGTTCGAATCCCACCGGGAACATGTTTATAATTTTCTGTAAGCATGTCTTCCCCACGTTGGGTAACTTCGGGCATTGAACGGGTGGGAAGAATATCGAAATTTCGACTGCGTAACGAACCACCGTTCATATATGGAAAGACCGTGAAGTGCATTGCGCGTTTCGGTTTCAGTCTATGGATTTCCGAATGCTCGAAGTAAAAATTAGGTCAAGAGCGCATCATTGACTGATGTTCTGTGGCTGAGGTATCACCATCAAGTGATATCGTCTGTCGATATCTAACATAAAAAAAATGGAATTTGTTCATGTACTATATTATATATTTTTCTTTTAGCAAAAAGTACTCGTATCGAGGCAGTTTTTTTTCTTAACATGACAACAGACTGTGCTACGAAAGCAATCATTGAACTTGATAGGACAGTATTAAGTTTGATATTATTGTCCTGTAAAACCTTTATAATGGAATGAATAAAATATTAATTTACTTGCAATAACTTTAGGGAACAGCTTTACATTTCCTGTTTATTTTAGAGCCAGAAATGAATGTTAATTGTTGGATCAACGTATCTGAAAATAATAAAATATTTTTTATTAAAACACAAGAATGTGAAGAGATGACTTTAAAAATAAACCGTATGTTCAGTTATTATTTTATGTTAAATTACGAATAGCATCAACTTTGTCGTCGGAGTTTGTTTTGTTAAATAAATTGGAATTGTACTGAGTTCGTCGAGAAAGTTATAATTTGATCGCGGGTCTAGCTATTTTATTGACTGGGAGCTATTCCCTGCTTTTGTCGCTAACATTGTTACTCTGAGATTATTTCAATCACATTTGATTTATATGCAAAGTTTTGGCAATCGTTTAATACTTCAATTAACTCAGTGTAATCGTTGAAACTTTAGAGTTTAACTTTAGGTTAGGTAATCAGTAAAGAGTTACATCTTTCGGTTTAATTCTTTATGGACTTCCAAAATGGAGATTCCAGTGCGTGAAATTAAAATAAATACTGAAATTCGTAGTATAACTTCTAGGAGATTGAGAAAGTATTATTTATATTTTAGTATGATGATTTCATATGAGCAAGTGTTTGGCTGTTGTTTCATCTGACGTAACGAGGACTAAGATGAAGCAAGTTTGTTCTAAGGGACCTAAGGGTATGACTATGGGTATTTTCTGAAAAAGCGACCAAAATTTTAGTTCGATATGGAAATAGATGCGAGCAGAGAATTCCTTCCTATACAAGCACTTATGATAAAATAATACGATAGTTAGCGTTTCGTACTCCTGTAAGAAATGTCGATTGCTTCTGGTCGACCGGTAGTAAAAATGGATGCCGGTAATAGTGCATATATTAGATATTATTACTATATTATACTTTATCGATAAAAATCTCAAATATAAATTGCTCTTAAAATATCCATTCCCATTTGTATCTGTTTCACTGATCATTTTTCTTTACAGGTAACTATGTAATTAGCATTCTGTACCCTGCCTGACCGAAACATTGTTTTTTTAATCTTATATACCCGGCATTCGAAAGCACCAGGGTGTGCTGAAACCAATGAACCACGAAGGCGGTCAAAATATCCACATTACAAAAGTCTATTATCCACAGATCCTGCATAGTATTAGAAATGAATCGTTACATAGTAACTCTCGTAAATGTTACAATTTCATACAATACCGACTTGGGAACTCGTTACGATATTACGACGTGCTTTACAAGTTACAACAATGTAGGTGCCGCGTGTAGCAATTATACGTATATCGTAATCGATAATTTGTGCCATTTCATCTACAGAATGTCATATAACTGTTAATTTTATACTGCAATTACACGTAGCTTTAACTACCTTTATGAGTTTACTCTTTTATAGTTTCAGATACTAAAATTAGTATTTTATATACTGATACAATTTCTAAAGGAAAAAGAAAATATTTGCTTGAATTTGATTAGGTTTTTTTTTATGTTAGATATCGACAGGCGAGCATGAGGTTCACTTGATGGTAACTCAGTCCCAGAACAATGGTGTGCTGTCGACCTACTTTTTACTTCGGGCATTCGGAAATTCATAGACTGAAACCGAAACGCGCAATGTGCACTTCAATTTTTTTCCATCTATGATTTGTTAAACATATTTGAACTAAAGTCCATTACTGTTTACAACTTCAGTCCAAATATGTTCATTCTTCTAACAAAGGGCGAGGAGAACCATGTGACATTGTTGCCAATAACATTTTTAAAAACTTAGAAAAAAGATTCATACAATTTTTCTATATTATTTGATCTTCATACCTAAGAAACTGATAAGTTCTAGCGGAGAATTTAGTAGGTAATATGATTCTAGCGAAGTTTCTTCAAAGTTATAACTGGTCTATATATCACAAGTAGCCCCTTCATAAGCCGTGAACGATGCCAACATTTCATTGGGTACAAGTTATTTGTAGATTCAGATAGAATTTTGGCCAAAAGTTATTCGAGTCTATTTTATTGTACCTACTTACACTAATATACTACTACATAACAAAAGTTTTATGGTTTTGTAGATAGTTAACAAAGAAGAATTGGATATATTGTTCGTAGTGCCTGCGTACTTTACTAGCAATACTTCTAAGACCAAACCTTTCATCTTAACAGATAAAGAATGGCAGTCTCAGTGTCGGTCTTTTTCAGAAACGAGCATTAACTAAATTATATGCATTTTATAAATCGAGTATATAGTAGTTTATTTTCCCGGTATATTTTATTTTGGTGATTGGTTCACTCCATTGCACAGACTAATAAGAGGTTTCAATTCACGTAAAGGAAAAGCGCTTTTATACTACTATAAGTTTACTTTTATACTATTATTATTATTATATACTTCAAATATGTAGATAAGAATATTGTATTCTAAAATGAATTCATATGCTCAATAATCAATATATCAATACAAATTTCACAACACACAACCTAACCTACATGGTAAATCTTTAAAACGATTTTCTGACAAAATCCCATTACAAAAAAATATGCTATGATTACACTTTATGCTAATAGGCCTTAGTTCCATCTCTTTCGGGTGTTTTTACTAATGTACGCGAAGTGTAAATGCGTCACACAAAGTACATGAGGTTTTACCAATCTTCTTAGCCATTAAACCATATTTGAACATTGCTATATTGTGTATTCTATTCTATTTACTAGTATATTTTCAAGGCGCAGACATATCTGCGTCCGTTTCGCTGATATTTTTTCTTTAGAGACGAGTAGGTGATTAGTAAGATCATAAAGAGTAAGATTTTTATTTTTGTTTTATTGTAACGTATAAACTTAAAAACTACTGGACTGATTTTAATAATTATTTCACCAATAGAAAGCTACATTATTAGCGAGTAACATTTTTGATGTATTATTTGTATGGGTTCAATATATGTAGATACTTGATGATGGGCTAGTTGCTAGTATTCTATAATGAAAAACTTAATGAAGGTGGTTGCGAATAAATATAAACACTTCATAACTAGTAAAGTAAACAAAGTATATAATATAAGAAACTTATAAGGCCACGTCATGTAACATTCGAAAAACCTGCGTCCGAGCTGAAAGGCTTTGAGTAAAATGTAGCGAAGTTTTAAAATTGTTTGTGCTAGTGAAGCGGTTTGGTGAAAACGTTGGAACCTTAATTTAGAGTGACCAGCCGTGTCGTATGAGACGGGGGACTTTGTCCCGGTTACTTTGCAAACGACGTGGCTGCCCGTTTTGACAGCACTGTTTACTTGAAAACTGGAGCTTGTTTTTAGCTGGCCACCCTGTAGAGATTAAACGATATACGAGATAATTATTTTGGATTTATAAAAATCTCTTGTTGGATGATTCGATTTATTTCGCAAATAATAATAAGTTATTGACAGGCTCGTTGGAGAAACGAATAGTTATTTCTATTTTTGAATTTCATTCTGTGATTTATATCATATCTAAAGTTGTCGATATGTTTTTCATTTCGTTTATCAACTGATTAGCGTGAGGTTTACTTGATGGTAGATCATCTCTTTTTTTTTTTAGTATAGAGGGCAAACGGGCAGGCGGCTCACTTGATGGTAAGTGATCACCGCCGCCCACAGACATCCGCAACACCAGAGGGCTTGCAGGTGCGTTGCCGGCCTTTAAGAAAGATGTAGGCTCGCTTCTTGAAGGTTTGTAAGTTGTATCGGTTCGAAAAACCGCCGGCGAAAGCTGATTCCACAGAGTGGTTGTGCGAGGCAAGAAGTGTCTCAGGAATCGCACAGTTGTGGACTTCCAGACTACCTTAGCTATTGCTATTGGACAATTATGTGCTATGAATTTAATTAAATGTTTCGAGCATTCGGAAATAAATAGAATATGAAACAAATAGAGAAGTTAAAATAATAAATTAACAAGAAATGTTTCAGTGACATAAAATAAAAAATATAATGTACGAAGTTGGTCACTTAATGAAAAACATTTTAATAGAAACATGTCGGATCCCGCAGGCTTTAAAGCCGGGATAATATTTTTATTTTCTACTATTTATATAAGATCTTGCCCGACTTTTAAGTTAAAGTTAACTCGAGAAAATAGAAATTAGTTTCGTCTTAGAATAAAAGTCATTGTGCATATTTTAAGTATAGCAATTAGTAATTACTGTTAGAAAAACACAAATTTCATTAGAACGATAACTTTAGAGCAGCTCACTAAGTTATAGAGAACACAATCAATTCCATTCCTTACTGTCGTTCGTATTCATTCACTCTCCTATTTAAGACCAAGTCTTAGCGGATCTAGTAAGAATTAATGAATTCCTGAGAACTTGCTACAAATGGATTGCTGTCCTATTGATTTTTCATTCGGGGTCAATAGAAATACTCGTAGTTTGTAGTTGCGTCTACCGTAAACACAAATATTTATGACTAATATGTGGGACTTTGATTGATAACGTTAGGTCTTAAAACAATTGTGGTGCCCAATAATATAGTAATTGATTAATATTTGAATGGTTCGCTATACAACCGGATTTAATATAATATTAAGTTAAAAGAATAATTCTTGTAAGCTTCATAACTGTGTATTTTCTTCAGACATTTAAAAATATGGAAATTTTGAATTATGACAAAATATATGATTAAATAGCATAGCTTTGTTTTATTGGAAGAATTTTAATATGAGTACTATGAATTTTAATATGAGACTACCTGGAATTATAATATGAGTGATTTCAATTTGAAATTGTAATATGAGTGATGATCAATAGAGACAGGAAGCATACACAAGTACGAGTATTATTTAAGTATTTGTCTTATAAATTCTTGTTTTTTCTGTGGAAACTTATAGTTCATTTATTTATTTTTAGTATTTAAATAAAATACTGTATACCGGATTAAAACGCGATTTATTGTTTAAATTATTTATCCCGACGTTTCGGATGCTTTTCAGCAACCGTGGTCGCGGGAGACTGGAAACGTCGGGATAAATAATTTAAACAATAAATCGCGTTTTAATCCGGTATACAGTATTTTATTTAAATGTGTGATACTCGCGTTAATAAAAGACAATATTATTTTTAGTATGTTTAAGAATTATATTTCGACATCGACAACTTTTTTATTATCTATTAGTATAGATAACTTAGGTAACATAAAAATATAAAATTAAATATACTTATTATTATAAAAATAAAACAATAGCCTAGATCTTAACTAATTATAATATATATACACCCTCAAGAAAACTGCCATGCGGTATGGTTCCCAGGATACTGGCACTATTTCCTCGCTGAATGGCGAGGCTTATTCGCTGGGCGAAATAGGTACCAGCTCTGGGCTCCCCTGAAGCATGGACCAGCCGCATGGACAAATCCTTCACAAATTTTTTCGTATGCGCCGACCAAGGACCCAAAGTTTCAAATGCTAATGCCGCAAATTCGTAAGATCCCATTAAAGAAGAATATTTGCGGCATTTCAGAATTTGGGCCTGATCGGCAGCAGCACCAGGTCTCTGGCACGTAGTCCCTACATGGGATAGTGCCAACGTATCAACGCAAGTAACATCCCACACAAGGACTCGCCCCAAAGACCAGGGTACCAAAGTCGCGCCATCTGGCCTCTTTCCATCGTCTCTGGACATACCAGCTGGTTCCAGAGACGCAGGGATAGAGGCCGAGACAAGAGCCCTCCTTACCAAATCATTGAGAGCTCCATGGCGATAAATCCGCCCTGCGCTTTTGACGCAGGAAAGTCCATGTCTCCCAAAACTGTCCACACTCCTACCGCAATGACAGCGGTGCGGCTCACAAATTTTAAGTCCTAGACGCAGACAAACGGCAGTACGCAGTGTATCGGCGTCCAGGACCGTCCCTAGATGATATGAAGGAAGAGCATGAAGCCAATGGCCAGACTCCTTTTCATAACTGGCGATTAATCTTGCTCTATCTGTGGAATCTATGGCATCAGCAATGAGGTTTTCATATTTTAATTTTATAGTCGGTGTATCCCATAGCTTTTGGATTTTTGGGCATTCGGGCACAGTCGCCTCCGAGTGAGAAGCGGTCCAAGCCAACCTAGCCTCCACCAAACCCACTGCCAAGTCATCGGCCAAGTTTGTTTGATTGAGAATCTTGCCGATGAGAGGTAGAGAGCTATAAGTGGATGAAAGGAAAGCTGGGAGCGCCAAGTCAGACGGTAAACGAATGCCCAGTCCTCCAAAAAGTATGGGAAGAGTAGCTTGAGTCCAGGAACGGTCATCAAACTGCGTATTCAGAATTTTGGAAATTACTGATTTCAAACAGGTCTCAATGGGTGAAATAACCAAAGGGAATTTCCAGATTGGACAGCAACGAAGTAAATAAATAAATTTTGGAGTGAAAAGACAAAGTCTCAGGACGTATAAAGCCATATGAGAATTTATTTTGTATAATAAGTCAGATTTTTGACAAAAATGATCTAATTTTGAATTAATAATGTGAGCAATACCCACGTCAAATAACGGCGCCCCCAATAATGTCGCTGAAGTTTTGTCAAGTACGGTAATATTAGGAGCATGGATATTGAAATTAGTGAGTATGTCACGGTAGATATTTTCGGGAATGGATTCGTGAATATAAATCTCGAACTTACTAAAATTAAGAGTGAGGCCTATTTCAGAAAATGATTTAATTACTGTTTTTAAATCTTGAAGAACAGTCAAAGCGTCTCCACCCAATGAGCCGTCATCGAGATACCATAGATTAAATCGAGAACATAAAGATGAAATAATTGGATCTATTACCAGACTAAAAATAGCAGGCCCAAGAGGATCCCCTTGCTGGCAGCCCACGCTTGATGAAATTTCATTTTCACCGAAAAGTAATTTGGAAGGGGTGCCATAACATTGCCACAAATACCTGAATATTTCTGGAATTTCTTTTTTAATTTCAGTTAGAAGAAATCCTCTATCTACCGAGTTGAATGCATTTTTAACGTCTAATTTAAGAAAAACTTCATAATCGGATGAATTAAGAAAAGTGCGAGCTGCGTGGACTGCCCCTTCGCTTCCTCCTTTGACACCAAAACCCAACTGTCGAGGTTCAAACTTCTGCGACAATTTCTTTTGAACTTCATGACTGCAAATTTTAGAAGTTAGGCGCCTAAGAGTTGAACCAACGGCAATTGGGCGGATTCCTCCATCCTTTTTTTTTAAACCTATCAGATTTGCGCCATATAATATTGGAGTTATTTCTGAATTTATCTTACCAGTAAGCATAAGATTTATTAGTGATGTTAACGATTTAATTAGTAATCTTGCCACGTCACCAACAAAAGGACCCGTTAAATCTTTAAGGTGTTGTGGAGATAGTCCGTCGAGCCCGCTAGCAGAGCCATTTGGAAATGAAAGAATGGCCACTGCTACGGACTCCTCTGTGGTTTGAAAATCTGTTTCGGATGAAGGTGGTTCAGGAAGGTGTTGAGCAATAGATGGAGATGGGTGCTTATCTTGTAAGGCAGCAAAAGTAGCGGCTGAATTCGAAGCTAAAGTGTCGTTTGAAAAAATTAATTTTGCTGCACCGTTTATGTTCCCATCAGATATTTTATTCTCTATATATCTGATTTTATTTTGAACAGTATTTGTTGCAGAGCAATTTTCAAGACTAGAATTTAGAACTGGAATATTAGGAAATTTTATACTGTTTGCCTTTATTAAATTTGTTAATGAATTTTTACTATTTTTAGGAATGTTTAAAACTGAGTAACTAAAATTAAAAAGGTTTTCCCAAGACTGAGTTGTATTAAAAGCCACCACTTCATCTATTGCCTTAGCGAGACTATGAGCAACAGATGTGCGTGCCCCGCGGGGTATCCTCTTAATCACCTTGCAATTTTTTTTTAAATTTGCGAGCCTCGTCCCAATTGTAACGTCGGTCTGTGCCTCAAGTGCTGATTTTTCAATGTGTTCTGAATTAGAAAAAGGCTGCGAGACTGTCCGAGGTATATGGCGGCGGCTGTTGTGTATGGCCAATCCTCGGCTGCCTTTATAGAGTTTCCGATCAGCACAGATGGGGCACTCGACCAACTCAAAGGAGGTTGAAGGCTCTGAATTCAAACTAGAATACATAATTCCGAGAGGGCAAATATATATTATGAAACATTGGTACTTAATTAATAGATCTAAATAAAAAAAATAAAAAATTAAGGAGTTTAAAACAAATTAAGAACTATACATTAAAAACTATAAGTAATAAAATTAAAAATTATCCTAAAATAAAATAGAATAATACATATAGAATCAAACGGAGGATATAAAAAATATCTTACAGGCATCCAATTATTGCAAAGAAATTGATGAAAATAGAAGAAATATTAATCTTTCCGAGTTCCGAAGTCCTATAGTCCCATGGAAAGACGTGGTGGTAGTTGTGCCAACGCGCCAAACGCTGCCAGGCTGACGATTGAGTTTCCTACAGACTGAATGTACTTATCATATGCGCCCGACGTCGTCATGGGGGTCTGCAACGGTCTCCGTGTACTTGTGATGCACTCGTTGATCAAGGGCCCAAGTGTAGATATCTCTTTGTCCAATAATGGTGAAGCGAATTGTGAGCAAAAATCTTTGCGCTTTGTATGCTCTATGCGACCACAGTCGGTGAATTCCGTAATGGAAATTGTTGTGAGAACTCATATAATATATGTTTTTGTTTTTCACCTTTGTAGTTGTAAATTTTGATAATAATTTATTGTGGGTTTTTTTCCAAATATTATATTAAAACAAGAACCAAAAAAAACATAATTTTCAAATAATATTGTTAATCAGAATATGTTTATGTTATATGTTTAAGAATATAATGGATATTATATATAGCGAGACGTAACCAAGAGATCCCAATGGAAGAAAACGGAAAATTGGTAGTTTTATTTAAAAAAATAAATATCTCTAACTTGTGATGATAAAGAGATAATTGATCTAATATTATTAAAAAATATTAGATATACAGGCGGAATTTAATAGTTAGGAGCCCACCAGAGAACCATTCCTCCCACCCGATCAATGCCCGAAGTTACCAGACGTGGTGAAAACATGTTTACAGAAAATTATAAACATGTGGTCCCGGTGGCGTTCGAACCCACGACCCATCGATGCGCACGGCAGGTGTTCTACCGAACGCGTCAACGAGCCTGTCATTTCAATCATTTTTCTTATTCAGGTTTACATGAAGAAGATTGCGAAACGGTCTTCATGTACATTGTACAATGTTCAGTTTAATAAGGAATCAAAAGTGTCTCTAAAAATAAAATTTAAAATACTGTACTCTCGTTTTAATGCAGCGTGGTCGCGTCAATGTTGAAAATTGTTTGAAGCGAGTTCCTGTTATGGCCATAAAGTTCTAACTCAACGTCTTCAGTGAGAAATAGTTGGAATAAATTGCATCTTTCGAATAAGCAGTGTAAATCTGCATACATATGAGCTATATCGAAGTTCGAATAAACACATTTTATATAAGGATTGAGAATATAAGAGTTTTATCATCATAAAAGGGATCACTACCAGGGTTGTTGGAAAGTAGACTATGAAATATAGTTGGTAAATATCTTTTTATATATAGAAAAAAAGAAAATGGCTGACTATATAATCAACTTAAGACCTAAAGCTCAGTACTTTAGGTCTTAAGTTGAAGAGTGTATTTTTATTTACAGCAACCAGCGTCTTAAAGCAAGAAAAAAAATACACTTTCGCTCTGGAGTTCGCTTCGCACTGGAGCCAGGATAGCCAAATTTTGAGTCACAACTTATAACTTCATAATATTGTATCTGTGTTTTCTTATTATATAACTTATTATTTTTTCCAATTCTTCTATTTCATATAAAAGAAAAAGAAAAATATGGTATCAACTAAACTTTTATTAATTCAACCTTAAAGGGTGAAAGTTTATTTGAGAGTTCGGCAATAACGTAACTAGAAATAACATATAATAACCTCACCACCTCGATGTCTGGCGATCCACAACTGCGCGTTTCCTTAGGCACTTTTTGCCACGCACATGCCGATACGACTTGGTAACCTTCAAGAAATGAGCATACACTTGTCTTAAAGGCCGGCAACGCATCCTCAAGACCCCTGGTGTTGCGGATGTCCATGGGCGGCGGTAGTCACTTACCATCAGGTGAGCCGCCCGCCCGTTTGCCTCCTCTAACATAAAAAAAAAAGTATATATACACTATCTTATAGATATTTTAAACAATAATATTAAGTTTATATTATCTAGAAAAAAAACACTCGCGCATAAAATTCTTGAGGATAAAGTCTTGAAATAGTCCGCGCTATATTAGGGTATATAGGTCTATGTATCGGAAATATATCTTGACCTACATATGATAAGAACGCGACTCGCGACCCAGTAGCAAATAGTGCAGTTTATTGTTATACTCTATGGGAAGGTCGATAGACTAAAATGCTAAGCGTAATGTCAGTTCACCTTCATATATAGGGCTTTTCAATATGCCAAAGTGTTTTGTATACGATCAAAAATAGAACAGATGTCCTATAATACATAAATTATCATATAAGCCTATATCTATATCTACTAATATTATAAAGATGAAAGATTTCTTTCTTTGTTTGTTAGTTTTAGCTAAAAAACTACTGGACCGATTTTAATTATTTCACCAATAGAAAGCTACATTATCAGCGAGTAACATGGCTATTTTTTTTTAATTCATCTACATTGTACCCGTGTGAAGTTGGGGCGTGTTTCTAGTATTTTATATATAAAAACATCAACGCGGTCAAAAGTATATCTTATCTATAAAATTCTCGTGTCACAGTTTTCGTTGCCATACTCCTCCGAAACGGCTCGACCGATTCTTACCAAATTTTATATGCGTATTCAGTAGGTCTGAGAATCGGCTACTATCTATTTTTCATACCCCTAAGTGATAAGGGTTGTTCACCCTTTAAATTTTTTTTTATTTTTGGACGATTTTTTTTGTTTTTAGTTATGTGGCATTAAAAAATACATACAAACCTATGTTTTCACTCTTCTATTACCAACCCCTGCTTTTTAGAAATTATTTACGAGGGTGAATCAAAAAATTCTTGGAATCAATATTAAAAAATGCAAAGATTTAAATAATAATATTTTATTTTTCTACATAATCTCCCTCCAATGCAATGCATTTAGAATAACGCGTTTCTAACTTCCTTATTCCTTGTGAAAAACAATTATTTTCTTGACTCTCGAAAAAGTCCTCTACGGCAGCTATAACCGCGTCATTATCGTGAAATTTTGTTCCACGAATTTCCTCTTTTAATTTTGGAAATAAGTGAAAATCACTTGGGGCTAAGTCCGGAGAATATGGTGGGTGGTCAAGGAGATTGAAGCCAGCACAGCGGATTGCGTTGAGCGCAACTTCCGATCGATGAGCAGGAGCGTTATCTTGAAGGAACAACACGCCCAACGACAGTTTTCCACGACGTTTTTCTTTAATCGCTTCACGCACTTTCGGGATTAAATTTGCATAATAGGGTCCAGTAATCGTCTGGCCTTTTGGCATGTAATCAATAAAAAGGATTCCTTCACTATCCCAGAACACAGAGGCAATAACTTTGCCAGCGATAGGAGCAACTCGAAATTTCTTGATGGATGGAGAGGATGGTCGTTTCCAAGACATGCTTTGTCTTTTAGTTTCAGGATCAAAATGGTGGACCCACGTTTCATCCATGGTGACAAGACGACGGCAAAAATTATCCGAATCACGCTGGAACATTTCGAGATTACGCTTGGAAATTTCCAAACGTCGCATTTTGTTTTCGTCGGTTAACATTCGTGGCACCCATCTTGCAGACACTTTTTTGAACCCCAGTGAATCAATTAAAATGGATTGAACGCTACCAAAAGATATCTTTAGGATCTCAGCTATATGTTTTATAGTCATTCTTCTGTCTTCCAAAACCAGATTCTCAACCTTTTTGACATTTTCTTCTGTAACGGAGGTTGAGGCCGCCCAGAACGCGGGTCATCTTTACAGCTTGATCTACCTCTTTTAAATTCAGCCACCCAGTACGCAACCGTAGAATAGGGTACAGCATCACCCCCTAATGTCTGCTGAATGTCCAAAAAAATTTCCTTCGTAGCCTTTTTTTTCAAACTGAGATATTTTATCACCGCACGTAACTCACTTTTATCCATAATTTTGACTTTTTAGCAACTCGTTGCACAAAAAAATTTATTACATGCGAACGAACTGACAAAAACAAGTGACAGTCTGCATAAATATAGTGTGATAGACACTCTTTAATTTGAATATCGAACTTGATCCAAAAAGGTTTCATATATATGCACTTCTAAGAACTTTTTGATTCACCCTGGTACATGGCAAAATAAGGTTTGCCGGGTCAGCTAGTATTCTATAATAATTTTCTATAATAACGAATATATTACTATATACCACAGACTTCAACTAACAGTTGGACTTGCTTAGATGGTATCAATTTTGAACTCATGTTAGACCTGTGCCATGAAATTACTAATTTTTGTATGTAAGAAAAAATGTCGGGAATAGAAAGCAATATAAAGTGTATGTATTTGTTATGTTACATTTGATTAAAATTTATTGTTATTATAGAGAAAAATAATAAATAAATTAAGACAAAAATCGACGAAATGTCTGTTAAGTTGAATGAAAAAAAAAACATTTTTTTTGCCAATAATAAATACGTATAATATTGTTAGTGGAAAGCAACTCGCACTTTACAGTTATAACCACTTAAAAATCGCACTTTTTTAAATCTGATAGTTTCTGCATACTCAATTGCAAATGGCAAAAAGTGATAGTTCAAGCAACGTTGAACTTTAATAAGAGTTTCTCACGATCTTGATCCGCTAACTTCGGTTTAATTTATGTACACATTTTCGAATGAAATCAACCATTTTGCTTTTAGCGAGACAAAAAGTCCATCTACTCAAATTATGACACACATCACTATTGACGTGAGCCACAGTGAATATAATATAATTAGTAGGGAAATAAAAACATTAAGCGATAAGCGACATGTTTATAATTTTCTGTAAACATGTTCTCCCCACGTCTGGTAACTACGGGCATTGATCGGGTGGGAGGAATATCGAAATTCCGATCGGGTAACAAACTATCGTTCATAGGTGGAAAAATCGTGAAGTGGATATTGGGCGTTTCGGTTTCAGCTTCGCCGCTGCCGCTTCGCGTTTCATCCGCGGAGCGTGCCGGCGACCGTCCAAGGGCGCTAACATAAGCGCCCACCCCAACGACCGCCCTATTGTGATAGGGCGCGACCCCGCTTCCCCCTGCATGCCATTCTTTGGCGACATCAGGGTTCCGTCTTTCCGCCCGCCGGAGGAAGACAACACGTTTCGTTTCGGTTTCAGCTTATGGATTTCCGAATGCTCAAAGTAAAAAAGTAGGTCGACAGCACATCATTTACTGATGTCTTGTGGCTGAGGTATCACATACCATCAAGTGAACCTCATGCTCGTCTGTCGATATCTAACATAAAAAAAATCTATCTAGTTAAAATTTAGATAATGCGTTTCGCCTACTATTTCTGTGGTAAACCGCGTATGTTCGTTGAATTACTGTTTCAAAGTAAACTATGTTTCTCGGGCTCGCATATAATAAAACTAAGCGCAAAACTAATTATCTAATGACCAAACTAGTGCAAGGAACGTAATATCCATTTGTGTACAATAATTAACAAATTACATCGCATAGTTTTAATATGTTGAACACATTTGTAGCACGTAATAATTTTAATTAAATTTAGTGATGTGTGAGTTTTCGCTATCAATATTTCAATATTATGTAATCAAAATTGGTTGATTTTTGCTACGTTATTTTACATATCGATGGTTTCCACGTAAATTGTGGTAATTAATAAAATAATTGTTTTATTATTTTTAAACTATAACATCTGCGTTTGTGTTTTTTTATGTTTGATTGCCATCACATCTGATTTTAAGTAATGATGTAAACTGGTGGTGGTTATTTGAATTCGCAATAAAAAAGGTAAATACTGGATAATATTTTTGTTTCCCACAACTCAGGTGAGAGGCGATATGCTCAGTATTTACGAACTTAGGGTTTACTAGATTCCAATCCTAGCAAAAAACGTTGGCAGGACATAAAATAATGCCTTGCTAATAAAAATAATACAATGTACAACTACTATATTTATTTTGTCCAGGACTTTTGAATTTTTTTTATTGGTTGAATGTTGTACTCATAACTACTTATTTCGAGTACTTATTAACAGTGCAGTAGTTATACCTTTAGTGTAAACTGTCTAAATTGATTAACAAAAATAATTATACACTTACGGCCGAATTCTGGAACGCTAATCAAAATTGAGATGTACTTAAAAGTATCTCTAACTCTTTCATTACGTTGATAAAATGAAAGATAGAAACATTTTAAGAAGCTCTCAAATTTTGATTATCGATTCAGTATTCCGCGGTTACTCTAGTAAATACAACAATATAGGTAGTCATAGTTATTAAATAAATACAAGCAAAATTAATCCTGAACCACCTGAGTCAACATCGTACTAATGAGCAAACTACCCACATAACATGAAGCAATATTAAGAACTAAGAGCAATTACAAACAAAAGTTTCATTTTCTCTTGCTTAAAATTGTTTGTCCTGCATGCTTATACAAAATATAAAGATCTTATTCATAAACGTAGTAAGCTGAATTAATATTTAAAGTATGTTTCGTCTCGCTCTATTGAGTACTAAAATACATAAGATTGAGAAAAACAAAACATATATAATTGTGGTAATTACATAATTTATTTTTGTAAGGGTAAAGTACAAAATATTATATATTATTTTCGTACCTGATGTGTTCATAGCACGATCCTACGGTGTAGTGTGTATACTACACACAAAAACTGTAATATTCTTAAAATTAATTAACAGATTTAAATAAAATACTTTAGAACGAATTTAAACGCGACATATTATTTATCCCGGCGACGTTTCGAATGCTTTCAGATGGAAATAGGAATAAACCACAAACAATACAACGTCAACCAGCCTATCTACCTTATGTAAAGAGTGTTACAGACAGGATTGGAAGAATCTTAAATCTCTGTTAATACAGTTTTCAAGCCACACAAGAGAATTCAACAATTCTTGAGACCTTTCAAAAGTTATATTCCTTTGGAAGATGCAGGTGTTTATAAACTGGATTGGGTAAACTAAAAGTAGCATTTCGAACCGATTTAAGGAATTGCAGATATCCAACATAAACTTCACTCTAAGGCAGGAGTATGTGTACCCACTTTAGACAAGCCAAACCACTACATACGTTTCGATCAACCGAAAATCCTTGCATAGAAAGTAGATTCTTTCCCAGACTGGTACGCGAGACTATTGAAGTTAAAAAAAACCCTAACTTGAATAGAGAAGGTGGTTTAAGACTTTTCAACGCCAAATTTAAAAATCCAATATTAAAAATCTACAGGACACTGTTAATCAATATTGAAATAATATAGAAAATGTCAACTCCGTAGGATTAGATGGCGTTAGTGTGGTAACTTTTTGAAAGTTCATAAAAGACAGCTGTCACCTTTCAGTCTGCTGACGTGTAAATAAAAAAAACAAAAGCGCAAAAAAATTTCAGCGTATAATACAGTAGTTTGGATTGCTTAAGGTGTGTTCACAATGTGTTAATTTTACTTCTTTACTGTACTAGCGATCCGCCCCGGCTTCGCATGGGTGCAATGTAGATGGTCAAAAATTCTAAGCTATGCCAATTTAATTTAAAATCGGTTAAGTAGCTTAGGAGTCCATCGCGGACAAACATCGTGACAGGAGATTTATATATATTATAAGATGGTGTGGATTAATATACTCTTAATATATATTATGTATTGCAAGGGCTGATTTTAATTATGATAAGGCAATGTGATTATTCTTCGTTGATTATGTCAAGCTAATATAAAAGCATTAATATTTTAATTTTGTCGTATAAAAGATGATACGTGAATTAATTTTCTTTACTTATAATGAATACTTACTTCGAAAACATTACACCTTTATTACTCAAAGATGTTAATAACTCCTTTGAATAATGTCTCATTAGAAATATGAATATGTTGCTGTAATTATTTTCATATAAAATACGATACAATATACGTATTTATTCCTATCAATCAAATCAATCAAAAGTTTTTTATTTCAAATAGGCCTTTGCAGGCTCTTATGAAACGTCGAGTTGCACGGTTCCAAAAAGTGGGTCTCATGGAGAAGCACCGGCAAGAAACTCCATGGACACTCTTTTCACACCTATCATAAGTAAGTAAGTAAATTCCCGAGTCCCTAGAGGGGCATGGGGCAGACCCAATTCTTTCTGTTTCAATGATCTTTTTACAGGTAAGTAGGTGATCAGCCTTCTATGCCCTGCCCAACCGAAACATTTTTTAAATCTTATTTACCCGGAATTTGAACTCAGGACCTTCAGTACTAAACGCATCGCGCTGACCACTGAGCCATATAACATAAATAATATAAAACATCATAATGATTAATTTTATAATTTATAGACATTTTCATTACATATTTTAATTACTCTAACTTTGATAATGTATTCATTCAAAGTATGACCAGCGTGTGGATGTCGTGGATGAGGTGCGAGTGTGTGTGTGTGTGTGTATACGGTACTCGGAAGTCAGGTAGTCAAATGATGATTAGCCAAATTAAAACGAATTCTTCGCTAAGATTTCCGTCTTCAGTGAAATGAAGAGATGGAAGTAATTTAATTTCACTGATTCCGTTAATATTTTAACAAGAACTAAAGATTTGTACGCCATTCCATTCAGAGCTTGAAAGATTACACTCTCGCTGTATTAAGAGATACTTTGCTCGAATAAAGTGTTCTTAATTACGGGATCTTTGAAACATTTTGAATTTGAAAATGGAACAAATTATATTTAAAAAAAAGTTTACAAGTATTTTTTGAGATTATGTCTTATTCAAATGAAGAACGTGTGTTGGAGGAATGGGAAATTGAAAATATATATTTAAATAGTTTATAAGTAGTAGGTACCTAAGAAAATTATATAGATTAAGGAACATAAATTAGTCTAATTGTAAATACAACATATTAATTTATATTAAAAAATTAACTAGATATAGCTTTTTGCACGGCTTCGTCCACGCAATTCATAGATTTTCTCACGAGTTTAAAATGGTGAATACAATTGTCTATCCTTTATTGCTATTTATTTATTTGTTTATTTATTTAAAAATGGCGACTTATTTACAAAAACCTCCATATATTTTACTACACTTTTTACTTAAAATCCTCTATCATCTACTATTTTTGCTTTAAGAGGTACGAAAATACCAAAACCTTTCTAAGGTTCTTCTGTTATACAAACACACATATAGAACCTATACTTACGTAAGCGTATAACTGAAGTTTCATAAGAAGATCAAGGTTTAGTCAAACATTGCTAATCACAAACATAGTTGCAAGCTTACGAACGGGCAGAGGCAAGTTCGCCCGTTCATCCGACATTGCCGAGCTGATATTAACTGCCGGATAACTTTAACTGCCGGATAACTTACCGATAACTTCCCCTTTACGATATAGCTGTATGACGTTATTGATTGCTGTTATTCGTTTGAAAGCTCCCGCTGCTACGGTTATTGAAGCTATCTTTGTGTGTGGGAAATTCGTGAAGCAAATAAGTTTGATTCACGGAAGTAAAGTTTCAACTGTTATCTCTGTAGTTAGAATGCTCAAAGTTTGAAGAATAATGATAAGATTTAGCGGGATTTTTTTAAAACCAATTCTCTTTTATCGTTATATTCGAGTATGTGATTTAATTGATGGTAGGTGAGACCTCAATAACATAATTATCATCATCGTATACTATATCACACCTCGGTACTATAGTGGTCAGGCGGGGCTGTCACGCGGGAGACCGGGGTTTGATTCCCCGTCGTGGAGCTATGACCGCTTGCGTAGCTCAGTGGTAAGCGCGATGCGTTTAGCGCCGGAGGTCCCGCGTTTGAATCTCCGGGAAACAAGATTTAAAAAAAATTGCTTCGGTTGGGCAGGACACAGAAGAAATATAATCAGTGAAACACACAGTCTGCCCCATGCCCCATTAGGGGACTCGTGAATTCACTTTTTAATAGATTAACCTGGAAAATATAGCTTTATATAGCTGCTATTAATTAATTGTTATAGCTCTTAATGTCATGTTTTACAAGATATATGTCCCATTAATATTTAACTTACAACTTACAATACACTAACTCTATAACAGCATACTGATACTCAAAGCCTAAAAACTTGATATAAACTTTTAAACCACTTGTTTAGCTTAATAAAACGAGAATTGTTTTTGTCATGAAACATTTTAAGGGCACAATAGTTACTCAGAATAGAATTCACTTATTCATTAAATACTTGTATAAGGCTCGGGCAGTTCCAAATAAATAATTAATAAGTGTTAATATTTTTCGGATTAAAATCTTATTGCTGTTGATAATTTACTGGTCATATATATGTGTTTAGACATACATACACTGACGAGGTATTATATAACCGCTATTGAAAATAATAGCCTAAAACATCTATTACGAGTATATCTCTAAGAAATAAGCAGATAGATAGATAGATTGAAAATTTATTCAGAAGCAACACCACTTAAGTAAATTACTATATGAGACTATTTCTAATTTAATTAAAAAAAACGAAACAATTACATAAAAGCTGTTTACTTTTCATACCACAGTGGTGCTACCTGAATCGGAATACTACTCAGCATACGTTGGGGCTCAACATAAGCCCCAACACTGATTTTCAGTGATTCCGGTGGAGGGGTGCGCTGGCACGAGCAAAACAAGCATCTTTCATGACAAAAAGAAGAAAAAACTAGATACTGATATGTATAAACTAGTTTTGGAAATTCTAGATAATTATTTCATTCATACATGAAATAAAAACTCCTACACACTATGATTCAATCACTTACGAATCGAAGCGTTCTATGCGAATGCTATTAAAATGACATGACACGTTCTAAATGGAGCAGTTAAAATGCCGATAAAAAGTTTTCATACAACAGTGGTGCCACCTGAATCGGAATACCACTCAACATAAATACCAGATCAACATAAGCCCCAACACTGATTTTCAGTGGTTCCGGTGGAGGGGTGCGCTGGCACAAGCAAAGCATCTTTCATGGCAAAAAAAGATATGTATAAACTAGTTTTGGAAATTCTAGATAATTATTTCATTCATAGATGAAATAAAAACACCTACACAGTACATACTATGATTCAATCACTTATCGAAGCGTTCTATCAGAATGCTATTAAAATGACATGACACGTGCGCTAAATGGGGCAGTTAAAATGCCGATAAAAAGCCTTAGGCACTTAGCGTTTAAAATAAACGATCAAAATATTTCCGATCGGAAGTGCAGGCCGTAGATTACGCTCTGTATCGAAGCGGTGTAACCTGAGTGCGGGAGGTTCTATGTTAACTAATAGCGTAAGAGAGAACGAAATTGAAGTTGACATGTATTGGCCTTTTAAAGAATAAAGCGTAGGTGTTGCAACAGTAGCGCTTTAAATATTAAATTATACAGGGCTATAAGGGAACAAAGACGAAATTGGGTTGTTTTATAAATTTTTTCGAAAAAAAAAGTTTTTATTCCGCAGATACATTTTAATGTTTGACGGATGAGAGTCAGTCTCAGTGGTTACCTAATATTACTTGTATATAGGATATTAATTTATAAAAGAGCTGCTGATATTATTATATTACTTCGAGTAAGCGGATCCCAATGATGGATGCATATTAAGTGGACGCAATTTTATTTTTTTCACTCATTCAGTGGTGGTAATAGCCAAATAGATGTCTTATTTACAGAAAAAATATATTGTTACAGCATGCGACACTCTACCTCAGATTATAAGGTGGGCGTAGCAATGCAATCGCGAAAAAACTTAAGAGGATCCAATTCGAATTATGAAACAGACGTTTTTTTTTAATTCTGTGCGCTATCAGCCTGAACCCATGCATAGCATTTACCTACTAAAAACAATTTCATGCGACACAAATACCACTAACCTACGGAAGCAGTCAACCTAATATAAAAACTGGGATAAATCAACTTCACTAATTAAATTTGCAGTTCCAAGACTACAACCGGTCGATTGACTCCCACTATCGAATCGTTCCGTTTTGCAACGTAATTATCATAGCTCTTTGGAAAGGAGCTTCGGTGCAGACACGCTCAGGATTTCCTATTATACTATTACTACTATCGGATAGACTTCGGGCTTTGCGAACTCCCACTCTTTATTGACAATTTGACATTTCATGTGACACTTTTGTTATTCTTTATAAAAAAAATGGTAATAATTATTGACGAAGACGAAGGTGTGTGAAATGTTAGGTTATGTTAGCAAATTTAATATATTAACTCTAGTAAAATATAGTATATCAAGAAATCGACGAGGAGTACCTAAATAAACTTGCAAAGAGACTTTATTAAACAAAACCTTGAAGTGAGCTAACTAAACTTAATCCTGTTCAACACTAAGGAGACAAGTTGGCGAGTTCATGACTAAAATTCGCTATTTCATATTTCTTTGTTTTCATATTTCTCTGGTTGCCACAGAATTTCATTGAAGATAATATTTTAAGATGTTTGTTGTTATAAGCTGAGACCTTTTCTCATGATAATATAATACCTCGATCGTTTAGATTTTTAGTGATTTTTTTTCTTAGATTTACGATTATCCGACGCAATACGCGTTCATTCAGTGAAGTATTTTTTTATATTTATTAATTGTGTATCAATATTGAATATCTATAAGAAGGTGTGGTTGAAATGCAGGTAAAAAGTTTGTATTGTACGAACAGGCACACGCTGGAAATTGAATTTAAGAGTGATTGAAAGATTTATGAACGACTCGTTTGGAATAAATTAATTTGTGCGTGTTCCTTTATTCATTTCGTTTGACACCTGCTTCTGGTTACCCAACATCACGCGCAGTTTGACAATAATTAAAAATATATTTAAAAAGCTTTTACTTAATGCATACTTTTTCTAGATATTTGGTTATTTTTAAAGATCTCTTTTGAGGCCTTCTTCATGTCTCTCTACTATTCTCTATCCATAGCTTGTTTTTTCTTATCTTCTCCCGTAATCAATTCCTTTTCCCATTTTGTTCGTAGTCCCCTTTTTTCTCTACTAGAAGGTTCGGGGTATAAAAATAAATTTCTAGTATTACAGAATATCGGAAACCATTTCTCAAGGCACTGCAATCGGCGACATATTTATTGTTGGCAACATTGTTAAGTCGATTTTAGTTTAATACATCGGAGTTAACTGGGTTGCCAGTAGTCGAGTTAATTGTGAGAAATTTTTAATTTGAAATTTTTTACATCTCCCGTCGCATATGCATGTAATTACCATTTCCATCCCATTTCCATTTTAGCTTTTTAGCGTGGTTCAAAAATTATATATAACATAATTAATGTGATGATACATTATATTTTATTTTTTATGTTTTTTTTGACTATCCATCTCATAATATTCAATGACATTAAAAAAAAAGTTCTCTTAGACTAATTATTAAGTTAGTAAGGCGGTTGTCACAGTGTAGCTTTTGAATCATCTTTCACGGTTCATTAATTTTAGAGAAAAATATTTTGCTGGTTAATTTTAAAGAAAAATATTTTATTTAAACAACAACGCCGAAAAAAATTAATTTTCATTATAATCAAGTTCCTTTTTACTAAGTATTCTAGAGACAATAAATAGCTATCAATATATGTGATTAAATGAACAAATGATAGAATAACTAGTCAATATTACAAAAACTGCATCCTGTAACACACAATTTTTCTCTTTATATTAGACAATTTGTGAGGAAGCAATTACCACCTAGATATTATAACGTTTCATTTATAAGTGAACTTATAAATAACCCTTTTAAACACAACTATGGATAAATCAGTATATTATTCTCTATTATTTTAAAGGTAAATAAGTTCTTGTAACGTAAATGTATGAACTTAGTGTCATGATTCATTACTTGATGAATTATAGTAGGTAGTACACATCATAGTAACAAATGACTTGCGACTTCAATCGCTCAACTCACTTGAACTTAGTATTGACTCACATTGTGTTCAATGCCTATATTTCACCGCGTTCTACTAAACTTTGAATAGCTTTAAAATATTATCTTCAATATAAATTCGTGCTTACGTTCGTCACGTTTGCAGGAATATGTGCAGCGAATGAAACCACATTAATTATGATACGAGTAGATAATTGTTTTTGAGCAATTGATGTTCATTCATCAAGCCGACATTTCAAATTAAAGGCGAAATATAGTCTTTATGCTCCATTTCAAATAGTTGCCCTAACCAACATAATTTGCTTCAATGACGTACAGTTCTTGCTTAATCTAATGTAGCTATATGAATTGCAAAGATACACATGTCTATATACTCTTGCCTCTATCCTATAGAGAAGAGTACAGTACGTCTATAGCCGAAATCGAACACAACGAACGGAACGAAACAAAAGAACAACCAACTTCGTATTTTTACTTATTAAGAAAACATTTTCAATTCTATTTACGATTATAATTACGATCATAGTAATCAACTAAAGACACAATTTCTTATTGCGAACAATGGATCGGTCATCGAATTTGTAATAGAAAAATATACGATCCGTCAGCCGAAACTTCGTATTTTGTTTTGTTTAGGCCTCCAGAGACTTCTGCTCTTCACTTCCTCTAAGATCATAAGATTATCATACTTGTCGGTTTAAGGTGCTTTTCCCCTGAACGTTCTTTAGTTCATCTTTAATTTGACCACGGTATTTCCGAACCAATAATGCCGGCAACGTGCAAGTCTTCATATTTAATAAATATATTTTATGACATCATAAATCACAAAAAAAAATCTGAAACTGGTGTGAGTGGGAGAGTCGGGAATGGTCGACCTAGGCGAACGTACCTCGATCAGATCGAGGACGTTCTGCAAAAGGGCCAGGTCAAAAGTACGCGTACCGACGAGTGTGTATGAAATCATTGATGAAAGTAGAAGAAGCGAAAGTGGTATGTAAGGATCGGAGCATATGGAATTCCGTGATCTCTGCCTACCCCAATGGGAAAGAGGCGTGATGTATATATGTAATATGTATGTATATATAAATCACAAATCTATCATGATTTTTCCTAAAAATAGATAGCATTAATAATACCTAAAAGTAACATAAAAAGAGATTGTTTTCTTGTCATGACGACCAGAAATTCAAATGTTAGATTAGTTTAGTGAGATTGTCTGGGCTCAATTTTGCCTAGTCCCAGGGCAACTCATGAACAACTACTGTTCTATATAAAAATTATTATATTAACTGGTTAAGTACTAATGGATTTCAAGAGCGAATATTCCTATACATTCTTGAAATTAATATAAGTCTTAAACAGATACACTTACATAAAGACAATAAGGTTTAGTAATTAATCTCAAATCTGAATTAGAGGGGCGTGAAATACGTTAAGAACGTACAGCATTCAAATGCTATCGCCGTCATAATACAAGGCTCAGTAATCCTAAATAATTTGTAGATTGACTTTAGTGTTTAGAAACTGGAACAAGGCGTATTGCACAACCGCTATTAGGGTACAGAACCCGTACAGCCTTGATTGAGCGCCTGTTACTTAATTATTATGCTATCCGAAATTGATTCAGTTTGGTGGCTTTATTTTTGTTGTTGAGTCTAAGCTAGGTATTCACGTATTAGTAATTATAAAGCTAACTCTAATCGCATTGTTTGAGAATGCCTTTAGACTTGAAGGTAGGTATATCCCAGCCACAGAAGTGAAGAAGCTGCTGAAAATCAGCGCCACACCATTGAAATGGCGTCTTTTTTAGCCACATTTTTAATTAATATTTAATTTTGTTTTGTTTTTATTTTTATTTTGCATTTTTTGTGGTTTATTTTAGCTAAGTTAACTTTTAATTGTTTAAGTTTTAAGGATAAGTGTATTTTTTATCTTTTGTAGTGGCTTAATAAAGAAATTTTCATTTTATATATTAATTTAGAAGTTGACCTACTTTTTACGTCGAACATTCGAAAATCCATAGACTGAGACCGAAACTTATTTATTTGTATTTCACACACACGAAACACGTATTTTATATCATCATTTACAAAGAACTCGAAATATAATCACTTTTACTGTACATATAATAATACTAAAATTCGAATAGTGATAATATTTATACCGAAGACGTTTCGAATGCTTTTCACCACGCGTGGTCACGCAGACTTTCTGATATGAAAAAATTCAAACTTAAAAAAAACTGCAAGACGGCTTAAAACTAATATCCAATTAAGTTGATTCATCAAATACGTTTAAGCTTTTCGTTTCAAAATGTTGAGCTTTATTTGTTTTAAAAAAAATACTTTATTTTAGAAGATTGGTCGATGTTGATTGTCCTTGAAAAGGACTACGTTAATGAGCACAGTGCCTTATATTTGAACAGAAAATCATTCAAACTACCATTGCGCAAGATATATTTATATTGTCAGCGACCGTTCGAATTTAAGGGCAGGGCCAAAAGGTGCGGTGCTCGATATTTGAAGAATTTGTTATATAATAGAACGGCGGCATTTTCGTTAACCTTCAGAATAGGGAAACAATCGAAAACTGCTACCGCGCGCTTTACGTTCAATCTTTTACCTTATGTGAACTATACCTAACCCCTTTATTTGAAATAATTTTACCCTTTGTGTATACAATTGCAATTTATTTGAATAAACTAAGACATAGTTCTTGAAAGGCATTAGAACACAACCTTTCTTTCACAAGAGGCTCGCTTGATTAATCTATATCTATAAAATATTATAAAGAGAAAAGATTTGTATTTTTGTATGTTATAAATAAACTCAAAAACTACTCGACCAATTTTAAAAATTCTTTCATCTATAAAAAACTACATTATCAGCCAGTAACATAGGCTATTTCTTTTTCTTTTTTTGTATACATATATATTGCACCCGTTCGAAGCCTTATGTATATGTATATATATAAATGTTTTATGACGATAATATAATTAACTAGTGGACCCCGCAGACGTTGTTCTGCCACAATTTTGGCTTCGAAATTATATGTATAATTATTCTTAAATTTGAATATGCCCATTTACCCACTATAATTGTCTAATATGTCACTGATTTGCAGTGGACATCTATTATTTCAAAAAAGCTAAGAATGCATGACGTGAGCTGTCAAGATGGCGGAGTTTCGAATCTAATTTATTTTATAATTAATTTTATGCATATATTTTTTTCCTGATGTTTTCCAATATTTTAATAGCCTATGTCTTATTCCCGACATAGAGGAATCCAACAAATAAGATATCGTTAAAATCGGTGCAGGCGTGTAACTAACACAACTTTCTTTTATATATATATAGATATATAAAATATTTATAATTTTTTTAAGGAATGTATAGGTAATAATGTAAGGTGAACTAAATATACCTACACAATAATTTTCGGCTTATACGTATTTGGTATATTTCCACCCTCAGTTCTAGCTGAATTTAAGTAGCGCAGTCACGAGTAGTGTTTAAATATTTCGAAAACGACAATTCCTTCGAGGTTACGAGTGCGACGTGTAGTGGAAATATACATCCATGCAATTTATATTTTGTATGTAATTAACTGAGCTCTTAATTAAGTATAAAATACTATTGCTCTTAGAAATTACTATACGAGTATAGTCATCAATGTACTAGTATGGAAGTCAGACTTCCGTTTTAGTTCATCAGTATATGCTTAAAAAGTATTACATTTGTAATTCACATTTAAGAGTTATATAATAATAATAATACCTTTATTTGACACACACACACACAAAAAATTTTTACAAACATAACTTACAAATTAATAAAAAAATGAAAATAACTGATATCAATAAAAAAATTGTATAAAGTAAAATATGTAATATAATTTATAAAATAAATGCTGCAGTTCGGTGTCAAATAGGACTCCACTCAGCATAAGCTGTAGCCATAATGGACACAGCACTGATTTTCAGTGGGCCCCATGCAACTGCTGGAGAAACGGTTCACATTTCAATCTCTACATAGTATAAAGCAAATTCACTTCCCGCCATCTGTCACTCTATAAGCGCTTTTAAACTTTTTTTCTTTTTATTAGATATCGACAGACGAGCATGAGGTTCACTTGATGGTAGGTGTACCTTAGGCCACAGAACATCAGTCAATGCTGCGTTGTCGACTTATTACTCGAAGTAAATTCATTGAATGAAACCGAAACGCGCACGGTTCACGGTTTTTCCATCTATGAACGGTGGTTCGTTACCCGGTCGGAATTTCGATATTCCTCCCACCAGATCAATAAACTTTTAAACTATGCAACGGTTTTTAATTCAGTTTTCATCAATATATACCTACTATAGCATAGCGGTTCAAGAGGAAGGTTTATACATATAGTAAATATTGTTTTGTGTCTATTTGTTTAAATATGACGATAATTATTCAAAATATCGGAAGAAATCAAGCCGACCGAGAGCTTTTATAGAAAATTTTATTATTTTCGTGCGAAGCCGGAGTGGGTCTAGTCTATATTTATACTAGTAGACCCCGCAGACGTTGTTCTGCCACAATTTTGGCTTCGAAATTATATAATTATTCTTAAAATTGAATATGCCCATTTACCCACTATAATTGTCTCATATGTCACTGATTTGCAGTAGACATCTGTTATTCCAAAAAAGCTAAGAATGCATGACGTAGAAGATGGCGGAGTTTCGAATCTAATTTATTTTATAATAAATTTTATGCATAATTTTTTTTCCTGACTTTTTCCAATATTTTAATAGCCTATATCTTATTCCCGACATAGAGGAATCCAACAAATAAGATATCGTTAAAATCGGTACGGCCGTTCTTGAGTTATAAATGGTGTAACTAACACAACTTTCTTTTATATATATAGATTATAGAGAGGAAATATTTGTATGTTATGAATAAAATCAAAAACTATTGGACTGACTTTAAAAAATATTTCGCCAATATAAAGCTACAATATCAGCGAGTAACATAGTGTCTGAGTGAGTACGTCTAGATTGTACCCGTGTGAAGCCGGGGCGTGTTGCTAGTATTAAATAAAAGGTTCTTAAGGATTACTGTGAGTTATAACTAATCTGTAATTGTGACTCGTGTATCTATGAATATATAAAATGTTATAAAGATTGGTTGAGAATAACTTGAATGTTTGTAATGCATGCATTACAAACAAAGGGAAAGTTTATATTATTAAATTTCCCTTGTTGAAATTGTGATAGCAGATTGTGTTGACTCTGTTAAAATGCTAATTTTTATGGTATTGATAGTCGAGCGTGAGGCTTAATTGGTGGCCTGTGTCTTAGAAAAAGGACATTTAAATAAAATACTTGCCCGTGACCACTATACAATAATATAAATAATACATCGCGTTTAAGAACATTCGGAAATCTATTGACTAACACCAATAGGACACATAAAGGCTTCACGGCTTTTCCGTGTAAGAACGGTAGTTAATTGACCTATCGGAATATCGGTATACCTCCCTCAAGTTTAATGCCCTAAAATAGATTTATTATCCAAAGTTAGACTAAAATATTTATACGGAAAATTATACATATGACGCGAGTTGAATCTCCAACGAGTTTCAAATTCTCAAAGCACCAGTGAGCCCGTCAAAATTATTAAACTTCCATTTAATGGGGATTCTGCCTGTGTCCTGTATTGTTGAAAGGTTTCCGGTTGGGTTTCAGATTTTTCTATTAATTGTAATTACTAGATTTTAATAAATACATTAACGGATTTTTTTTTTTTTTTTTTTTTTTTTATATTAGAGGAGGCAAACGGGCAGGCGGCTCACCTGATGGTAAGTGACTACCGCCGCCCATAGACATCCGCAACACCAGGGGTCTTGAGGACGCGTTGCCGGCCTTTAAGAAAAGTATATGCTCGTTTCTTGAAGGTTACCAAATCGTATCGGTTCGGAAAAACCGTCGGCGAGAGCTGGTTCCACAAAGTGGTAGTGCGTGGCAAAAAGTGCCTAAGGAAGCGCGCAGTTGTGGATCGCCAGACATCGAGGTGGTGAGGATGGAACTTCGTGTTTTGTCGCGATGTCCGATGTTGGAATTCAGCAGCCGGGATTAATCCAAACAATTCCTCGGAACACTCCCCATGATATATGCGATAGAAGATGCAGAGTGATCCAACATCTCTACGCAGCGCCAAAGGATCAAGCCGTTCGGATAGAATCTCATCGTCGACGATTCGAGCCGCTCTACGTTGAATGCGGTCAAATGGAAGGAGCTGGTACTGGGGAGCCCCCGCCCAAAGGTGAGAACAATACTCCATGTGAGGCCGAATTTGTGCCTTATAAAGTTGTAGGCGATGGGCCGGCATGAAGTATTGTTTCGCCTTATTGAGCACACCAAGCTTCTTTGAGGCTAATTTAGCCTTCCCTTCCAGATGACCACGGAACTGAACGTTGCTCGATATGTCGACGCCGAGAATCCCGATACTGGCTGCGGCCGATAGTGAAGTGTTCTCAAAACGAGGAGATACGACAAATGGTGATTTCTTAGCAGTAAACGCGCAAACTTGTGTCTTCTGAGGGTTGAATTGGACTAGGTTTAGTCGGCCCCATTCCGAGACTTTAGATAGTAAAGACTCGACTTCAGACACTAGTTTGTTCCGGCTTTCATTGACGTGTTCCCGAGAAATATTGGCGCGGCCGGTGTATACGGCATCTCCTGTGCTGTCATCGGCATAACAATGAATACTACTGATATGCAGCATGTCATTGATATGAAGAAGAAACAGGGTTGGAGATAGCACGCAGCCTTGTGGAACACCAGCATTGACAGATTTGAGATCCGAGCATGCACCGTCGACAACGACCTTTATGCTTCGATCTGCCAAAAAGCTAGTGATCCAGTTGCACAGTTTCTCGGGAAGCCCATAGGAAGGAAGCTTCGAAAGAAGCGCTTTGTGCCACACCCGATCAAAGGCCTTCGCAATATCCAAACTAGCCGCCAACGCCTCCCCCTTGCTCTCGACTGCTTCCGCCCATCGATGAGTCAGGTAAACAAGAAGATCACCAGCTGAGCGACCACGACGGAAACCGTACTGGCGGTCACTAATCAGCTGGTGCTCCTCTAGGTACCGTAGGAGCTGGCAGTTGATAATGGACTCCATTACTTTGGAGAACAAGGAGGTAATCGCTATAGGTCTGTAGTTGGATGGATCCGAGCGGTCACCTTTTTTAGGGATCGGGTGTACCAAAGCAGTCTTCCATGAATTCGGGACGACGCCTGATGTATAGGAAAGCCGGAAAAGACGCGTTAAAACCGGTGCTAACTCCGGAGCACATGTCCGCAGCACGATCGGAGGGATGCCATCGGGCCCACTCGACTTGTGAATGTCCAGAGAGAAAAGTGCTTTACGAACTGCACTTTGACGGAACTTTACTTCCGTCATGGAGCTGTCGCACCGCGGGATGATAGGCGGTGAATTTCCCCGGTCATCCAAGGTCGAGTTGGACGCGAAGAGATAGCCCAAGAGATCGGCCTTCTCTTTCGCGGCATGGGCCAACGAGTCATCGTTCCTGTGCAGGGATGGAAGTGAGGGCTGACAGAAATTCCCTAAGACAGCCTTAGCGAGAGACCAGAACGCACGAGTTCCCGAAGGAAGGCGAACCAACTTCTCGCCAATTCTGCCGATGTGCTCCGACTTTGCCTTGGCAATAGTTCTCTTGAAGAACCTAGAGGCAAAATTATACTTCTTTTTGAATGCGCTGGTGTTTAGATCACGAGACGCTGTCGCATCAGCCCAGGCCTGGTAGCACTCCCGCTTTTGGCGCGAGGCCGTTTTGCAGGGGCGACCAAACCAAGGCTGGGATCTGCCACCGATAGGCACTGGAGAGTACGGAATGAAAAGTTCCATACCCTGAAGCACCACATCAGCAACAGAGTCGGCAACGACGTCTGGATCATCCGGCGAGAAGCAAATCCGCCCCCATGGGTAGGACGCAAAGAAAGAACGCATCCCATCCCAATCCGCTGACCTATAGTGCCATACGCGGCGGCAACCCGCAAAGCGAGGCCGTGTTGAGCGCATAACTGGCACTGTACACCGGATCAGACAGTGGTCCGACGATCCGAGAGGCGGATCGACAGAGACAAAGTAGCCGTCCGGGTGAGAGGTAAGCAGAAGGTCCAACAAGGAAGGACTATGACCCTCTACATCTGGGATTCGCGTTGGCGAGGTAACCAGTTGAGTCAGGTCATATGCCAAGGCAAAATCGTGAACAGATCTCCCCGCATGATCGGTGGTGCGTGATCCAAGCCATTCGGCGTGGTGGGCGTTAAAGTCGCCAAGAAACACGATCTCTGCGGAAGGGACCTGCTGAAGCACGGAATCTGTAGCCATTTGAATGTGCTCAATGAGTCGGTCAGTTTCGGTATTACCGCTATGGGACCTGTAAAGGCACGCATAGATTCGCGGATGGTCATCGCAGTCTACACGTAGCCAAATGATGGAGAGGTCCCTACCTTCAAGACTGCCGAGGCGACGAGAACAGATATCTTCCCGTACGTAAACGCACACTCCAGCCCGCGGCACAAAGGAGCATTCCAGTTTGTAACCTGGGTAGGAGAGATAGGCAGTATCAGCCGGAGGACATATCTGCGTCTCGGTGAGAAAGAGCAAGGCCGGCTTCGCTGTCTCAAGGTGGTAGTGGACAGCGTTAAGGTTGGTGTGAATTCCCCTGATATTGCAGAAGTCTACGGCGAGCGCAGAAGGGGTGGCCTTAGATTTCTTGCTCCGTTTGCCCCGGGCAGATTCCTTGGAATTGAGCACAAATTCGCCCCCCCCAGAATACGGAGGGCAGCCTGGGCATCCAAGATCAGGCGATGTATTAGGTCCTGGTCTTGGACGTCCAGTGGGGGATTCTCCAGTACAAATGCACGTGGTACCCCCCTGGGGTAGTTCAACCAAAAGTTGTGCTGCCATCTTTATGCTGGAGGGGGTGGGCCTCCGGGACTCCCACAGACCGAACGAAACACGACAGCGAAGCTGTCGTTTCACGTCGGTTTTAAGTGGGAGAGTGGTTCTTCCCCGGGCGTGCCGGCCCATTTCGGCTGTGACCAAAAGGTGCACAGCGTGGCACTACCACTAGTAAAAATGCTATTGCTCCGTTAGCCATCATGTGTATTCGCCTATGGCTATGATGTTCCACCCCTCACGTGGCATAGGTGTTGTAGCCGGACGTGGAGTTAGACTTATGAGGGGCATGAGGGGGATTCGTTCTAACCAGCTATTGATTAAGTCTTTATCAAGCGTATCTGTATTTCAAAGCTTTGAGAGTTTCATAACAGTTCGCTGAATTAAATAGCAAGTGCACATCGCTGATAGAGATCTCACAGACGCTTTGACATGTGACGTGGTTCATGTGAATATTCCAATGATCTCTCGGATACGGTAATATTACACTATATCGTCTCGATTTGACTGCATTCAGATCGAGTGATTGATATAGAAGTATTTGATATAGGCCTTTTATAAATGGCTATTTAACAGACATCATCTATAATAATATCTTATATATATATAAATTTCGTGTCACGATGTATGTTCGCTATAAACTCCGAAACTACTGAATCAATTTTTATCAAATTTTGTAAATTATCTTTAAATAATAAAAGATCACATGTCCACTTTTGGGTTAAATTGAGTTATGCGCAAAATCTTGCTTAATATTACACAGATATTACCTATATGTAACAATGGAACAAGTCTTTATGCTTTCAAGTTGCAAAAATAAACATGGTGTAATGGTTAGCTCCTTACAAAAAATTTGTAAAACGAAAAACTTGGCGATTAAAAAGAGTGACGGCGAGTTTATTGCCAGTTCTTCTCGTCCGTTCTACGCCATTGATTTGAGAACTGGCAGTAAATGTAAAATTAGAAGCATTTAATATGTATTTTTATTGACGTTCATAAGTGTACATTATGTTACTAAATGATTTTGAATTTTGAAAGAATGAAAGTTTTTGTTAATATCTGTCAACTATTAATCAAGCACGATTTTGCGCTTAACTTAATTTGATCAAAAAGTCTACATGTGCTCTTTTAGTATTTAGAGATCCATGTATTATGACGCTTTTTTGCCGGGAAGCGAAAATTCAAAATCATTTATTCATTTAGGTAACACAATGTACACTTATGAACGTCAGTAAAAAATACATATTAAATGCTTCTAATTTTACATTTACCGCCAGTTCTCAAATCAAGGGCGTAGAACGGAAGAGAAGAACTGGCGAGAAACTCTTCGTCACTCTTTTTAATCGCCAAAATTTTGTTTTACAAAATATTTGTAAGGCGCTGCAACCATTACACCATGTTCAACAGGACATCTTTATGTAATTAACTATAATAATAAAAAAATATAAACCAGAAAAAAGAACAAAGATTCGTTCTCCTCTATCGACAGTAGGCATGGTGAAATAGGAGCACGCACTTACATTCTCGTGGGAACAAAACGCAAATACATAGTCGAAAATGAACATACACAATAAAAGATAACCCTCAAGCGACATAATATATAATTCAAGGCTCCCAAAATAAATGTTTACAAACGCATATCATATTTAGGCAACGTATGATTCGTGACAGGCGTCATTTGTACGGCGGGAGGCTCAGCATCGCATCTCATGAATATTTAAACGCTCATCAATGTTCCGGCTCAAGATATCGGATTTTCCGCTCCAACGGCGATATTAGGCATCTATTTTATATGGAATACGTAATCCATATCAGTTCAATTACAATGTTATCATCGTGAACGTTAGGAAGCTTTTGTGGGCTTATAGGGGTGTTTATTTAATGAATATTTCTATCTTACTTGTTTAATTTTTGAAGTAAAATAAGGATGCTTTGTTAACAAAACTAGCGATCCGCCCGGCTTCTTAGTGATGCAATGTGTGTAGATGTACAATACACAAAAAAAAAACAAATATAGCTTATGTTAGTCGCTAATTAATATAGCTTTTTATTGGTAAAAGAATTTTTATTAGTATTTTTTTTCTTTACAGATATAAATAGGTAATCAGCCTTTCGTGCCTCGCCCGACTGAAATTATTTTATTTTGTTTCGGGATTTGAACCTGGGGCCTCCGGTACTTAACTAAATGCGTTTACCACTAAGCCACATATATATTATACTTTATACGACATTAACAGAAAATAAAAATACAATTTGAATTAAAACTAAACTAAGAATTGCGTACTATATTCGAAAAGAAATAAGTTTTATAATAAACCTGGCTGAATGGCACTTAAAAAAGGTTATATATGTAAAGAAATGATAATTTATCCCAACTTCTCCCAGTTCTATAAAAATACAATCGTTCCAATTTAAATTAACAGGATCTCCTTGGTTGATAAAAGGATTTATACGTCACTTCATTAAAGTCGTCTACAATGTGAATAAAGCCGGATGCAATTAGCGGAGCGGAACCCGGAAGTGACGGTTTATATGGGTATTCCAAGCCCAACAATATCACCTTCAAGCGTTTTCTAAACAGTTAACTTTTTAAGAATGGAACTTGGAAATTATGCCCGATTTTTTGCTCGGGGTAAAACGAAATATGAATAGGCGTGGAAAACGTGATGAATTCTTTAGATATTTTTGAATTTGGAACAATACAATTTTTTTATGTAAGATATTGACAGACGAGCATGAGGATCACTTCTAAGGTGATACCATAGCCACAGAACATCAGTCAATGATGCGCTGTCGACCTACTTTTTACTTCGAGAATTCGGAAATCCATAGACTGAAACCGAAACGCTCAATATGCACTTGACGGTTTTTCCATCTATGAACGGTGGTTCGTTACCCGGTCCGAATTTTGATATTCCTCCCACCCGTTCAATGCCCGAAGTTACCGGACGTGGGGAAGACATGCTAACAGAAAATTATAAAAATGTCGTCCCGGTGGGATTCGAACCCACGACCACGAACGGCAGGTGTTCCACCGAACGCGCCAAAGAACCCGTTTAGTTTATTAATAAATCGAATCTATTAAAAATAAAATACTCTCAATTCATTACTTTTAAGTAGTTTTTTTATAATCATTAAAAGGCTTTGCATTAATATTTCCCCGGAATAAAAACGTCCTGCCCCAGCGTTGCGAATTATCTCCATTACAAATTTTATTAAAATGTGCTTGTTGGCTTTGAAATCATAATAAAGAGACAGATTGTTCCTTTTTATAATATTACTAGCAACGTCCCGCGGCTTCACACGGGTGCAATGTACGAGTAGATACGATACGAGTAGATACGATACACAAAAATAGCCTATGTTACTTTTAAATAAAATACTGTATACCGGATTAAAACGCGATTTATTATTTATTTATATTGTTTAAATTATTTATCCCGACCTTTCATGTCATCTTTCTGTCTCCCCGCGACCACGGTTGCTGAAAAGCATCTGAAACGTCGGGATAAATTACGTAATTTAAACAATATAAATAATAAATCGCGTTTTAATCCGGTATACAGTATTTTATTTAAATGTGTGATACTCGCGTTAATAAAAGACAATATTATAGCCTATATTACTCCCTGATAATGTAGCTTTCTATTGGTGAAAGAATTTTTAAAATCGGTCCAGTAGTTATTGAGTTTATTCTTAACATACAAAAATACAAATCTTTCTTCTTTATAATATTGTATTAGTATAGAAGTATAGATTATGAAAGTAATTTTTAAATGCGCACGATATAATATTTTTTTAATTTTCGATCCGTTATATCATGAGGAAATGAAGCTTTAATGATAAACAGAAAGCAATCAACAGATTGCATTAAGCTTTTTATCCACAGTGTAGCTTTTTATTAATTGAGCCGAAAACGATAAAATATGTCACATCTTTTAAATAAAACGGCGGCAGAGTTGCGTGTATCGGAGCAATATTCTCCTATCGACCGTCAGTTGTGATAAATGCTATTTATAGTGAGTTCATTAGTAAAGTATCCAGAATTTATAAATGATAAAAAGGAAATAGCGCAAAAAACGCTAACAGTCTGGAAGTGATTTTAATTTCTATTAAATTTTGAGTGATGTTTTGATTTTGAGTGATTCGATTTCGTTCGATATCGACAGACGATGAAGTTCACTTGATGGTAGGTATTACCCTAGATTTCAGTCACTTATGCGCTGTCGATCTACTTTTTACTTCGAGCATTCGGAAATCCATCGAATAAACGCGAAATGTGCGCTTCACGGTTTTTTCAATTCCATATTATATTCATTACCCGGTCGGAATTTAGATATTTCTCCCACCCATTTAATGCATGGAGTGACCAGATGTGAGGATGCTTATAGAACATTATAAAAATGACGTCCCGGCGGAATTCGAACCCGCGACCCAACACAGCGCAAAGTAGGTGTTCAATCAAACGCGCCAATGATTCCTTAAACAGTAAGAGGGCAGTGACTTATGTGGTGGGATCAATCCCATCAATCCCACCACGTTTAAGATTCAAAGAATCGATATTAAACTATTTAAATGGCATTGTTTAACATATCCATGATAATTTATTTTAATTTTTTCATAGTTTTGTTTTTATTGTTATTTACATCCTCACACTCACATTCACACACCACACATCCTTACTCACCAATTCACAAACTTATATGGATACGTTTTCTTTTCATCTTTTTTATCCTTTCTTGTAAGTTTGCTTTTATTATTAAGTATTAGTATTTTTCGTTTTTGTCTTAAAATATTTGTAGTATTTTGTCACATGCTATTGAATTATTATTAGCATTCCTTTTAATTGGCGTATTTACTCTGTTATTAGTTTTGATTTACTCTATATATATTGTTAGCTGTAAGGAGTCATAAATAAATAAAATAAATAAAATGACTTATTAAAAAAAAACTGCAAAATGGCAAAACTGTGCACAATATTATACATTTTATTGCTCATTTCCCTGCACCAAATAAATGAGGAATTATAGATGAAAATGCTCCCACTTTGTATCTACAAAGAATAAGTGCTGCCGCACATTAACGGACTGTCATGCAAGAATTTCGCGATTTGACTTCAACTTAAAGTGGTTTATAAAGCTAAAAATAAAGAAGAAAAAAATAAAAGATGTGTGAAGTTGAAAAAAAAAACACATAAAGATGAAGAAATCATATAATATAAACTCTATGGAACTCAAAATATGATTGAGTTAGCTTGCGTCGATTAAAAAAACATGAAATTGGTAATGTTGAAATTGTAGTTTGCACCAGTGGTATATGGATTTTATAAATTATAAAAATAAGAAATAAAACTTACAAAATATACACAAATAAAACTTACAAAGCACGCAGAAAGCAGTAGAATGCAACGAGGATTGTAGCGTGGCATACTGGGTTGAGTGGAGACGAAATCAGAACATTTGTTGAGATATTACAGCCTTTAAATAAAATACTGTATACCAGATTAAAACGCGATTTATTATTTATATTGTTTAAATTATTTATCCCGAGTATTTTATTTAAATGTGTGATACTCGCGTTAATAAAAGACAATATTATATTACAGCCTGTTAAGGCACCAGTAGCGTCTACTAGATGCGACCTCCTATCGCGGCCACTAATTACCACATTGTGGGGCGAAGAGAAGAAGAGAGCTGGTGACTGTGAGGCGCACGAGTCGAGTGATCATCACCAGCCACAACTTGTGGCTTGGTCGCAGCCATTCGACAACTTATTGTGCGTCGATGCCATATAAATAATACATACAATTTATGAAATATGTCCGCAACTTGTGGCTAATGTGCGGCAGCGCTTAAGTAACTAAGTACGAGTATATTATGCTTGGGAAGTCATTGACTTTGTTGTTGGCAAACATGCCCGAAGCACTTCGGCAGCTCACTGCTATTCCACGACAGGTAAACTTTAAACTTTGTGTGCAAATAGTCTGTGGGTAAAATCTTACGTAATATATTAACGAGAAAGCATATTATGATATTTATTTATTTATTTACCACATTACTGCACATAACGGATATAAAAATATGAAACAACATTTACAAAAATAGGTTATACTAGCAATCCGCCCCGGTTACGTATGGGTGCAATGTAGATGATACACAACAAATATGTTACTCGCTAATCATGTAGCTTTCTATTGGTGAAAGAATTTTTAAAATTGGTCGAGTAGTTTTTGAGTTTATTCATAACATACAAAAATACAAATTAGTATAGATATAATAAGAATATATATCGAATCATATCAAGTCATGGCGGTCAATATAACGCAAATAAGCATCTAACTTTTTTATAAATTATTGAATATCTATATTATAAATTAAAATATAAAAAATAAATAAATAAAGGTAGGTTGTTGATGTATTATGTAATTCATCATTGCAGTAATGAGGAAATCCACTTTTACTCAATCTTTAACTCTTCCACGAATGCAGAGTTGTCTCAGTAATAACGTAATTGGTGTAATTAAAGTTTTACACTAAGTACTTTAAAACATCGCGGCCGAATATTATTTATAATTGCTCCGTTAATTTTCTTAATACTTGTCTACATATAGTTTTAATGAAGGAAATCTATACTTCTATACTAATATTATAAAGGGGAATGATTTGTATTTTGAATGTTTATATTGTCTTTTATTAACGCGAGTATCACACATTTAAATAAAATACTGTATACCGGATTAAAACGCAATTTATTATTTATATTGTTTAAATTATTTATCCCGACGTTTCGGATGCTTTACAGCAACCGTAGTCGCGGGGAGACAGAAAGATGACAGTTGTCTGATATTTGAAATGTCACAAAGTTGCCATATTTAATTCAAATAAATTAAAAAAAAATAAAAATAATAATAATCTATTAATTTAGGTTCATAGATGTACATTGTGTTACCTAAATTAATATTTATTTTTTTTAATTTAATTAAATTAAATATGGCAACTTTGTGACATTTTAAATATCAGACAACTGTCATCTTTCTGTCTCCCCGCGACTACGGTTGCTGTAAAGCATCCGAAACGTCGGGATAAATAATTTAAACAATATAAATAATAAATTGCGTTTTAATCCGGTATACAGTATTTTATTTAAATTTTGAATGTTTGTATGTAATGAATAAACTCAAAAACTCTGAACGGATTTTAAAAATTCTTTCACCAATAGAAAGCTACATTATTAGCAAGTAACATAGGCTTTGTGTATAGTACATCTAAATTGCACCCGTGTGAAGCCAGGACGCGTTGCTAGTATTTCATAATTTTATTCGATTCTTTAAAATTTTATTGCATTGTTATATTAATATCACGTTCTTATTTTGACTTAAATCGAAAAGATAAAAAAGAAGATTGACCTTTTTGATCATCATATACTAAATTAATATTCGTTATGAAAATATAATATTTAATAACTTATGAAATGAAACTTTAATAAAGTGCACTGTACTCTTTACAATATTGGAATCAAGGCTTTGACTTGTTTGATAATTTGATTAGGCTTTAGTTTATTAAATTTCAAATACTTGAAATAAATATAAAATGAAATGGATACTTTTGATAATATGGAAAATCACTAAAATTTACAACAAGAAGGGGTTAAACTGTTTATAAACTGTTTATTTCCGAAATTTCTATTTTGAAAAAAGCTTATTTCATAATAAAACTAGCTCGCTGGCGCGTTCGGTAGAACACCTGCCTTGCGCATAGATGGGTCGTGGGTTCGAATCCCAACGGGACATATTTATAATTTTCTGTATGCTGTCTTCCCTACGTCTGGTAACTTCGGGCATTGAACGGGTGGGAGGAATATCGAAATTCCGACAGGGGAAACGAAACGCCGTTCATAGATGGAAAAGCCGTTAAGTTCTCTGAATGCTCGTAGTAAAAAGTAGGTCCTGTCGACCATCATTGACTGATGTACTGTGGCTGAGGTATCACCTACCATCAAGTGAACCTCATGTTCGTCTGTCGATATCTAACATAAAAAAAGTATATTTTAAAGCAGTTTAATACCAGTAGATTATAATCATTATAATCGTATAAATATGTAAATAATCCTACAATCGTAAATATGTATGTCATGCGTATGTATACTTTTTAATAGTATGCCAGCCACGAGGTACAAGTGCTGTGTATTCTCCTCAACTCGCTAACATTTCATTCGTTTTGCAGACTCGTTATTTTAACCACTCGGCTATCAAAGAAGCTGTATGCTTATTAAAACTGCAATATTCGGAGCAGCACGGGCTGTCTAAGGCACTCCACTTGCTATACAACCAGAGAGGTCCGTACAATCCAAGATTTAATTGGCTAACCTTTTATTATGGTTTTAAAATTGGTTTACTGAAACCGCATTTCTGTTTTGTTACTCCGCAATTCCTAATTGAAATATTTTCTTGTGTTTTTATTATTTTACAATGCAACGTCCCGGAATGGATTATTTAATATTCATTTTATATAATTTTCTTTTTGGCTTTGTAGAATGGTTGCAATTAGTATCGGAGGTTCAAGTTTGGTTTGTCCGTAGTTCTGATACTTGGATGCCATTTGGACATCTTAAAGAGATGAGCCTGTATATGAAGATTTGCAATGCACTTGCGGACACGTGTATTGTAGATGTCTATAGTAGTCTCTCACTATTAGATGACCACCATCTATCCATTTGGTCTCTTTTTTATGTTAGATATCAACAGACGAGCGTTTCACGCTGACTATTCACTTGATGGTAGGAGATACTCCAGCCACATAAAGTTAGTCAATGATACGCTGTTACTTACCTTTTAATTCGAACATTCGGAAATCCATAGACTGTGAACGAAACGCGCAATGTGCACTTCACGGTTTATCTCTATCTACTTCGATATTTCTCCCATCGCTTTGATATATGAAGTCTGAGACATGGGATATATATCAATCAACGTTTCTCTCAATTGTGTTCTAGCACAATTTGTGACACGTATTCAGAAATGTGTCTTACACAAGTTCAATTTAAACAAGAATTCAGTTAAGTGTTTGAATTAATTTTATTAAGTTTTTTTTACGTTATAACATCGGAAAAGTAATTTAATAACAATGTGCAGTTCAGCTATAAGTTTTATTAATACAGAGATTATACATCGTAAGGGATATAAAAGCATTATGCGCGAGGTGCTTAGTTGCCGCGCGATGCTATTAAAACTTTAAATTGGCCAATAGTTTTAATACTGCATAACGTGACATGCGATATTAGTTGCATATAATATTTGTATTAAGCTAATCCACCAAATGTTCTGATGATAATATTAGGTTTGTCCTAAGCTTTGTGCATTAAAAAATGGTGCGTCGCTGTAAACACGATTCAGTTGAATATATAACGTGGCCATAGTTGCTGGAAAATATTCGAAAGGTCGGGTATGTAATATAAATAATAAATCGCGTTTCAATCCGGTAAAATTTTACTGTGATACTCGCGTTAATAAAAGACAATATTGTGACATTGAAACTACAAAAGCAAACATCCGATGAAAAAATTTCAATATATTTTCTTAGCATCATAGCATTTACTTGATTATTACAACAAATGTTATACAACACATGTTATAATCTACGTCTAATAGACTATTAATTACTAAAAAACTAACCTAACATCTGATTGCAAACTTGATATACCTAATGCGGAAAGCGGGTAGAATCGTTTAAAGAAATTAACAAGGATCTTACGAGGTCAACAGGATGCGGTAGTGTTATAATATAATGCTAGTAGTTCTTACGAGTTACGTTTTATTTATGACTAGTAATCTCCTGAGTTATTATCGACCAAATTAAAAACCTTTATAGCGGATCAAAAACCTTCGATATTGTCACGGACGTTTTAATAGATCTATTAATATATTTTTAATAGTATTTCTCCAAACTAATTACTCAGTGCACGCCCATAATGCTTCCCAATTGAGTTTTCCGACTTCATTATAACATTTGGTCGGATAATATTTGATCAAATATAGTATAATCATTAGTGTAGGATTTTATTATTACAATTACTGTTTACATGGTTTAAGTGGTACCTTTCATTAATAATAACCATCCAAAGAAATTTATTTGTTATATAAATGTAGATTGATTAATAAGTAAGAAAAGAAAAACTCGACTTACATTCCGCATTCTAATTTCATCGTTCCGCAATAAATAATAGTATGTATGTTACTAATCCGTACTTAACTATTATAATATGTATTAGCCATGTCATTGCCACTTGTATTTATAGTAAAAATTTTCTACTGGCTTAATCATATTAAAGCCAAATGAGGCCGTCAGCGCAAAAGTTGCCTAACCCACAATTTTTCATATTCGTACTTAACTATTGCAATTTATTTAAAACATAATAAAATTTACTGTATTGTAATTAAATGTTTAAGTACGAATATGAAAAATTGTGGGTTAGGCCACTTTTGCGCTGACGGGCTCAAATATAGTAACACGATTTTTTTTAAAGTAGCCTTTCTGAAAATCCAAACATAATCAAGCAAAGCAATAAACATGTATTTACATATATTTTACTACACCATAAACTACAGCTTAAGCTTTAAGTATTTTTAAAAAGCAGAATAAAAATGATTAATATACAGATAAAAGTGCTTACATATCATTTCGCTCTAGCAATTTGTATTTTACAAATGGCGATGTAAAGTAAACATTTCCCAGTACGAGGATTACGATCAGCAAACAAAATGCTCATTGTACAAATATAAAAAGAAGTTATTACTTAATTATATGTTAGCTCTACCTAGAGTTTCTGTCATGAAAAAGGAATGTACACAATCGAACTCTACATTTTAATGGTCGTTAATAATAGAGCTGGAAAGAGAATTATGCTATTGAAAATTATTCTAGTGGTCGAGTCTATTCATATTACGTTGTGTATATTGGTTGGATCCTAAAAAAGGTTTCCTAATATAAATTTTACTCTCCGTCCGGAGAACGTGATAGCTTTTATATTGGTTCAAGCTCTTTAGCGAGCCCCGATTCTGAAATTTGTGTGTGTAAAGATATTTTTTCTCGATGACCACAATAATTTCACGAGAATACCTTTCATAAATATTGGAGAGAAATTATTTATAGCCTAGTAGATGTATAAATATTTTATGTAAATGATTCTCAATAAGCCTCTAATGACATGCATGTGGTCTTGACGACTTGACGATCCCAATGTGTTTTACAAGTGATTAATTGAAAATAGGTACGCGTATTGAGTTTGAGCTTATTTTTTAGAATTCAAGCCTTTTGGATCTACTACTTTTAGAACAATCTTTAATATATGTATGTTTGTTTTTGTTAACCTGCCGTCTTTAGTAACTGCCTTTATTAATACTGGGTGCATATATTAAACTATATATGCACTTAGTTAGATTATTACAGTAACATTAATATTTATGAAAAAGGAAGGCTTCCTTCTTACAAAGTTGATGGTCTATTTAAGGAAGTCCGGTATTACAGACTTTAATGAGATAATAATATATATGTCCTAGAACAGACAGCTGCAATTAAATAAACGGAAGGGTGGTAACATAAATGCAATATAGTCTCATAATATAAGTGGAAAGGAGCGCCGGCAATGCAGGATGCGCGCTTTTCAAAACACTAATGAGGAGAGGAGAGTGAAAATTTACCTCTTGAAAATAATTTCGTTTCGTCTATCTTTCTCTGTGCGATTCTTTTTTAATCTTATCATTGTGAAATTTCTAAACATAATCATAGTGTGATAGCGTTTATTTTATTTCGCATACTACAATCGTAGCTTGTGAAAGAGAATTCAACAAGATCGCCTCGTGGCTATAAAGAGATTTTAGAAAATAAGTGGTCTTAAGTACATATCAAGTACCTCATCTGCATTATATTAGTCAAATAGGTATTTCTTAAATTATCAAATTTAATTTATCACCTGTTCGTACATTTATTTCTTCTTTATTTTATAGCTCTACGTTACGCATTACGTTTTTCTTATAAGTTACTATGTAATTATTATATTGTAATTATAATTATGATGTGATGTATTTTAATAAATATTTAAATTCCTGTTAGTTTTGAAATATTTTTGTCAGAATTATTAATATTTAAAAAAAATATCACCATTGATTAATGTCATGTGGCGCAGTTGTCAATAAGCTTAAAATTATTTTATTCTTAATTCATTGCTTACTTTTACATAGATATTTATATAATGTTATTGGAAAGAGTGTGCGAATCGTAGTGAGCGATGCTCCCATGGAGCGACTCAAATGATATTTGTGGTTGTGTGCTCAGCAATCGCTCGGCTATTTGAGAATTTGTCTGTAAATAAACTATAGCCTGAGGTTTTGTCAACGCTTGAATTTTCAATGAGAGACAGATTTCTTTTAAATCACCCGAAACTTTAGTAATCTTAACTTCACTTCAATATGCTGCTGAAAAGCATTATGGCCTATGCGGCCGCGTTTGTAGTTAAACGCTTTGAGTATATCTAAATCGTCTCATATATGGGTAAAACAAATAACTCGAACACTTTCATTATCATTCCAACATACTACCCAATTAAGTACAAATAGATATAAAATGCTTGTATATCAATGTTCCAATTACAACACATACAATCTTAACATACTTTATGTATGACATGGTTTATAATATAAAACTAATACGTGACTAATAAAGGAAGCAATTTTGACCGCAACAGTAATTAAATGCCATACAAGGTCATACATTTTCCGGATTTCCGTCTTCATATCGAGATATGGTATTTTAATAATAAAAATATCCTTATTTATTTAATTATTGTCTTTTTATGTTAGATATCGACACATACGAGCATGAAGTTCACTTGATGGTAGGTAATAGAACCCAGCCATAGAACATCAGTCAATAATACGCTGTCGACCAACTTTTTACTTCGACTGAGACCAAAACGCGCGATGTGCACCACACGGTTTTTCCATCTTTGAACGGCGGCGGTTCGATACTCGGTCGGAATTTCGATATTCCTCTCACCCGTTTAATGCCTGAAGTGACCAGACGTGCTTATAGATAGCACAAGGTTAAATTAGTACGATATAAAATGACTTACCACCATCGTGGCTCAGTGCTTTCGTGCTGCGTTTGCCATCGGAGGTCCCGGGTACGGATCCTGGGGAAACAGAAAATTAAAAAAAATGTTTCGAGCAGACAGGGCACAGAACCTTGTCTGCACCATACCCCAATAGCGACGCGGGTTTTCTCACAAAATTATATTCTAATATGACACTGAATAATAATATTAATATAAATACGAAGGTGACATTGTGACATTTTTACAGTAAAACTACTGTATTGATTATAATGATATTTTATTACATTACATTTTATAAACAACATGGATGGTATATAAATATGTTTTCTTTTAATATTTTTATTAGATGTTACAGGCAAATTTTAGCCTACGCAACGCCTACGCGAGAAATAAGGTATTTTTCTCAAAGTTACAGGGTAAGCTTATTAAGCTTTGCTCTGTTAAACATAAGGTAAACAAAACTTAATTAACTCAACTTTCTTTTTCTAATATTTATAGGCAGTGATATTGTTACAAGTGCGAAAGTTTATAAATAATGTGAGGTATTTAGCTAGGTATGGCTTTTTAGAAGGGAAATGGAGGGGTGTAAATACCAAGGATCTCATGTTTGAGTATGTTTTTTTTATGTTAGATATCGACAGACGAGCATGAGGTTCACTTGATGGTAGGTGACACCGAAGTCACAGAACATCATCCATCTGCCCCTTTGCCCCCTAATGACATTTTATTTGATATTAATAATTCAAGCAAAAATATAATATAAATACGCAAAATTATTATTCTATTCCTTTTACGATATTTCATTCATAAATTTAGTCAGTATTATTAAATTCCTTAGTAATTTTCCAAATTAGGCATAGTTACTTCTGCCAGTTAAAACCTTGACCTGTTTGTAGCAATTAGTTTTTATATAACTTTAGGCATTATTACGGGTTTATTGATGTGTTTTGTAGAACCTTGCGCACAAATACATAGGTTTCGATTTCAACTTCTGACTTTTTATAACTTTCCAAAAACATTTTTATCTATATTTGTAGTCACTTTAAGCATGAATGGGTGAAAAGAATAACAAAATTTCGACCGGGTATTCAACGATCGTTCATAGATAAAAAGCGAATAAATGCGCAAGTACCTACTAGCTTGTAAATTTGAGACTCGTTGATTAATATCCTGTGTCAATGATCGATCGAACTTCTGTGCCTGTTTGAAACATTTTTTAATTTATTTCCTCATAATTCGAATCCGCGATCTCCGATGATGAATGCCACAACATAGTTGTACATTTCCCACTCAACATAATTCAAAAGTTTATAAATACTCAATTAAGTTTAATTTATTATGCTTTCTCAATAAAAACTTACTAAAGTAGAATTAAACATCTTACGATTATATCCAATAAGCATAGTTTGACTATAATATGGATCCAAATCGATGATAAATAAATCTAAATAAAGAAATAACATTAATATGTATGTATGGGTTATTGTCCCTTTCCATAAACGTCCTTTCTGTTTAAAATAACGTTTACTGGATTAAAAATCTATTTAAGTAAAATATTTATTATACTTTATTATTTATTTATCCTGACGTTACGAGCACTTTCAAGTATGATCACGGTCTAAATAAAAGGTGAGAACTGTCTGATTGAAATTTTCACAAAGTTGCCATCCGCCAAAATACCAAAAAAATGCCAAATCACGTTTTAAACCATAAATGTTATCTTTTAAATATGTGATACTCGCGTTAATAAAAGACAATATTATAAACTCTTTTGTTTTAGAACTTAGACAGTAGTAACTTTCGTTGGCGTGGGACTCTGCACCTGGTTACCGCTTAAGGCGATAGAGAATTCGAAGATGGTAGTCTACTTACATTAAAGTGCCTTTGTTAAGTGTATAAATATAGACGTCCTTCTGTAAAAATAGAATTATTTCAAGCTCAGATCCTCAAAGCAATTACGCCGAAATTTTATTTGATATTTTTTATGTACAATGAACGTAGACATCTATGTTCTTTGTTAATATTTACTTATCTATTACTATATAATAATTTAACATCTCATTCAATAAATGTGTTGTTTTTTGGGATATATAAAAAATCCTAATAAAAAATAAAAACACAACATTGTACATTAGGTAAATAGTCAAAGCATACGTTCAGGTAAATAACAGTTTATTACATTTTATTCTTCTTCTAAATATTTATTTTAAATTAAATTTAAATATAAAGTTAAAAAAATATTTAGGTATGATATGTTAAAATTGTTAATACGGGTTTCTCTACGAATTGACTCCATTTTCCAATGGCCTGGTTTGTTTCAATCCACACATCCCGTCCAATCTATTTTAATTCGTCTGCCGGCTGCCCTAGGGTTCTGTCTAACTTACCTTTACATGAAGGGCCAGGACCAAGTAATTATGTGTCCATCATATCACCTTTGACAGTGCGACAGAGCGTCAATAACTTTTATCTGTTCTCATGCTTATTATTATCGTTCACTCTGTTCAAGTCTCAGGTTAATAATGCTCCTTTGACATGTTTTAATTTTATTATTTGTAAATATATTAAAAATCTGTCTTAGACTTTAGTTCTATGAGAAGTTAGTTTTGAAATTCAATCCAATTAACGCTACAAACACTTTCTTGCACGTTTTATACTTCGTCCTTATTCAAAATAAGACATTAACATTTATAAGCTACTACTTAATGTAATGAGATGACACAACATACGTATTAATATCCAATTAGGAGAGGTAACATAAAACATTCCGAATTGTTTGCGATTGTTTATTGTACGGTGAAGCGCGGTAATAATGTCGTAAATGTTTTGTGAACAAAGCCAAAGGGAAGCGAATGCGTATATTATTATGAAAATTCCGTTACATCTCCCCACAAATATTTACCATTTTTTATCCTTGGATTATGTGTACGGAATCTGAAACCTGATCACAGTCAAGTATACACTCTTTGAAAGCGGAAATAGCTCTTAAATATTTGTAATTTGTACCTACTTATGTTATAGATTTTTTTAAATTTCGTCTTTTACATGATGCATGATGGTATATAACAAAATATAACTAATAATTTCAAGATTTTTTCAGCGCTAGTCTAACTTAATATCAGGGCTAATGTTAAAAGAGATATTTTAGCTAATGAGTTACAAGTTACATTAAATAAAAACCTTTAAGCCATAATCGTAATCTAGTCAGACATCAGTTAGAACAATTCCTTTGTACAAAGCCGACATTGGCAAGGTAAAGATTCCAATCGAACTGAAAGCGTCCCCTAGCATTAATAAAATAAATTATCGAAAAAAATTGAATTACGAGCGATCTACCGGGGGTAAGTATGACCATTGAACATGTATGTCACGCGTTGGATTATAAAAGCTTTTTCCAATTCTCCATTGTAGGAATTCCTTGAACACGGCAGGCACGTAGGCGCTATATCTTCGCTGTGCTCTTTTATTTTAACGAAAAACCCTCCAAATTCAACCACGTCCACAGATTATTAGCAGTAGACATTTTTGAAACAAACGCGCATCAACACAAACACATAGATTTTATTATTGCTTGGTAAAAGTAAAGCTATGAGGCAACATACGTTTTCATTGGAATTGAGAAGTTAATTAAGCGAAAGTTAATTAGTAAAATTTGGCACATATCTAACTGATTTTTTTTAATGTCAGATACCGACAGACGAGTATGAGGTTCACTTGATGGTAAGTAATACCTCAGCCACAGAACATCAGTCAATTATACGTTGTCGAAATTGAAACGTGCAAAATGAACTTCACGGTTTTTCCATCTATGAACGGTGGTTTGTTACCCGGTTGGAATTTGGATATTTCTCCCACCCCATCAATGCCTGAAGTTACCAGACATGTGGAAGACATGCTTACAGTACAATATAAACATGTCGTCCCGGTTGGATTCAAATCCACAACCCATCGATGCACATGGCAGGTATTCTACCGAACGCGCCAACAAACCCGTCAAATAATTAATCAATTATTAAATTGCACAACATCATAATATATTCACCGAAACTGTCATATACTTTCTAGAAATTGCAAATGATACTACATATATATACATAATATGTAGATGATTATAATAGAAGATATTCAAGAATCTAATATTAGAGTGACTTAATTATATGTATAAAAAAGGAAAAGAGAAAAATAAATGTAATAACAAATATAACATAATATTGTTTGTAAAAAATAAATATTATCATAAAGTAAAGATATTTTACTATAAATATTGGTGACAAATCAAGTCACGGTATATATGTAATTTTTGGTTCAGTAAAAGTGTCTTAGCGCGCGTTTATCGAAATATCCCTACTGTTTTTATGTGATCTGTGTACCATCACTGTCGATTACTTTCCATTGTCTTTCCGCGACACGAAACCGTATCAAATTGGGAAATATTGAAAGAAAACGTGCTAAAAGGCCTTTAAACGTTGTGTTATCGGTTACCGTTTTGTTCGAAGGGCTAGGCCTGAATTGAACGCTATCCTATTGTAGTTTATGTGCGGGTTTCGATGATAATGTAATTTAGGTCTTGGATATAAACTGTTATGGAACTTAGTTGCTTTTACTTATGTACATATAAATACTCCTATATAGATTTTTAGGTAACAAAAGTACCTTTGGAACTGATTCCATTTTTGAATTTTAGGTAATTTAGTTTTTACAAAAGCCATATTTTATATCAAACTTAACTTTGTATGTCTTATATACACCAATAATATACAACAATGTTTATCAAAGGGGACGGTTAAAAAAGGGGACCAGTAGGTACACATAAATATTATTTAGAATTTGTTATTTGTCTGAACTAGATACCTACTGAACTTATTTTCGTGATTTTTGACCCATAGGTTGAGCTTTTTTTTTATGTCAGATATCGACAGACGAGCATGAGGTTCACTTGATGGTAGGTGATACCTCAGCCCCAGAACATCAGTCAACGATGCGCTGTCGACCTAATTTTTACTTCGAGCATTCGGAAATCCATAGACTGAAACCGAAACGCGCAATATGCACTTCACGGTTTTTCCATCTATGAGCTTAGTCTGGAACAACATTAAAATTGTTTCATCGAAATCGAATGTCGGCAAGAAAAGTTATCTCAATTTAAATAGGTTGCTTAAAAGCTCTGCTTAAGATGAAGTCACTAGTACTATATAACTTATTATCACTCTTTTTTACTGACCTCACTAATAACCCTAAAAATATAAATATAATATTGTATTAGAATAAAAAAGACTGACTAAATCCTACACAGCAACCTGCCTTTTATTAAAAGCAGAGACATCCAGTGTAGGACATCCGTCCATTTTTGGTAATGAGGTAAACATTCATTCCAATTCAAACAAATACTATGAAGCTAACACAATATGAAAATTAGTGTATAGCAATCATTGACATATATATTGTTGATCGAAGATAGCAATAAAGTAAAATTCGTCTCGCACTAAATTACAAACGGGTGTGCAACATTACTAGACTAATGTACTACATAGTTATAAATCAACTTGTCACATCTATTTTCGTCAAAACGAAGACTAATGCAACTGAATTACGAATTAAAGACAATCAAACAGTTCAATGAACTCCGTCTTTGAAGACTCAAGACAAAATCGCTTGATTGCTTCTTTCTTTGCCGTTTTCGTAAGGATATATAAAGACGCCAGAATGAGCATTGATTCCATGACCAACATATAATTATTATGTTTTATTCATACAAGCTAGTTGGCGCGTTCGGTAGAACACCTGCCGTGCGCATCGATGCGCAGGGTCGTGGGTTCGAATCCCACCGGGACGAAATGTTTATAATTTTCTGTAAGCATGTCTTCTCCGCGTATGGTAACTGGTACTGAATGGGTGGGAGGAATATCAAAATTCTGACCGGGTATCGAACCACCGTTCATAGATGGAAAAACCGTGAAGTGCATATTGCGCGTTTTGCTTTCAGTCTATGTATTTCCGAATGCTCGAAGTAAAAAAAGTAGGTCGATAGCGCATTATTGACTGATATTCTGTGACTGAGGTACCTACCATCAAGTGAAGCTCATGCTCATCTGTCGATGATAAAATATCTATATAATATATCTAACATAAAAAAATACACCACTGTTGGTATTATTTCGTTGTGACTGACCATCAAATATAATTTTTGTAAAACATTGCCCATTTGACTGGTCATTAGAAGGAAGTGCAAATAAAGCTATAAGCAATCCATGGAATAACATTCCCTTTTTTATATCCCTACAATAGAGGGTGCGTTATTTGTTCATACAATTCGGAAAAAATAAACAGATATTTAAGACCGACTGCCCCGGCCGACCACGCTTCCGCCTCGCACATTAGTACACCCAAAAATGTACCATTCTTATTCAAATATTTCCGGCAATTTGTTTGTCCCATCGTTGATAAAGGTACGAACTAAGTTATGAAGTAGAATGTACCCTGAATAAGCTATGCGATACATTTAAGTGATCTTTTGTAATGTTTGTCTAAAAATAAAAATATGAACATTTTTTAATAACGTTGATTATTATCGACATTCTGGACGTGGATGGACTAGGGTTTTTTGTAGTTTTAGTAAAGATCATTTCATATTCTCATAAATGTCACCTTATGGCTAATGATTATCCGTTTTTTCGGAGTACAATATAAGTCAAGTATTTTTGCGAAATTATTCAAATAATGAAAAAATAGGCTCTCATACAAGGTGTTCACCGCGTCTGTGGCTCAGTGGTAAGTGCCATGTTTTTAGCACCGGAGGTTCGAATCCCGGGGAAACACGATTAAAAAAAAAGTTTCGGTCAGGCACAGCACAGAAACCACCTACTTGCCTGTAAAGATAAATGATCAGTGAAACAGACACAGAAATGTATCTGCCCCATGCCCCACTAGGGGATTCGGAAACTCAATTTTACACGATATACAGCTAACATATCTATGAAGATACTATTCTATAGATAGATTCAACTCTGCTCTTCTGAACTTCTCGCTGTAAAAACTGAAATAAAAATATGCAAACGTTTTTCCTTTCAACATTCACGAGACCTAAATGATTATTGATTTGAAGTACGTTATTACTTATTTGCTTTACATAAATTTATTCATTATATTTAACCGAGTGGCTACAAAAAAAAAAAAAAACAAGTAGCATGTTTACCCACAACACAATAATTGCATTAAATTCAACCGCATGTAACGAAAAACAATTTTCAAAGCAAACTTCACGTGGGCTAGATAAAATGATTACATCGTGAGTGCACTTAACGTCTGCTTAGCAAATGTTGGGAATATTTTGTAAAATAACAATTTGCACATACATTGAATTCTTGGCACTTCTCCGAGAGTCGGCCGCCGCGCTGGATGACTCAATAGAGAGCTAACATACCATACTGCCAACTGAGCAAAAATTAAATTCCTCAAGGCAAGGCGATAAATTATTGAAGATGCGTCGTGTTTGTTTTATTATTTCATTCTTATTACTTGGGTATAACAATTTAATTTAAACTAAAGTCAATGGGTATTAATAAACGAGATAATATGAAAGGTTTTTTTTGTCGAGCATTATCAATTGATGGTAGATGATAACCGACACCCGACTTCAATCAATAATCCGACGCCATCTTATTGAATTGATATTTTTATTGACCTATGTTTATTTATACATAGGTTATTAAACTGCCTCCTTGGCTCATTGGACGGATACGAATCCCCAATAAACAGGTTCTTTTTTTATTTCGATCAAGTTAAATAATAATGGTTAATATGTACGATATGTTTCGTATACTTTTATGCCCCATGTCTCACCTGAGAATAATTTTATATATTTAAATAAACATTACGATAATATCCTTACCTAAGAAGAAAGAACACAGGCTACGTGATCTATATAAGAAAAATAATATATACCAATATTTCGTTTTACATATATTTTTTATTGAGACACGAGCATGAGGTCCACTTGATGGTATTAGGTGAGCAGGAGAGCAGGTAATGCGCCTACATATTTTACTTAGAGCTTTCGGATATCATCAAAGATTCTGATAGACTGAAAAAATCGGGATTTCCATATTTCTTTCACCTGTTTAATGTCAGTCCCGGCACGCAGTTGTATGTTAAATAGTGAATAACGTCTCTACATATGGGAATTAGGAGAAGCAGTTCCTAACGTTTAAGAAGCCGTACCTTAACCTAATCATTCCCTTAATCAAAATTCATAAAATGCCTTTAAATGTTATATAAAAGTAATCGAATGCTCAGCCTTGACATAACAACAGCTGCGATTAGTGAATGTATTATAAAATTATTGAAATTAATATGTAATTATTCAACGTAGCACGTAATTTGCAAATTTTAACTCAGAACTGATTATTTTTTGAATTTATTGGTCGAATTTTAGTGTAATTATCATAGATTAATAGGAAATATTTTAAAATAACTAGATAATTTTGATAACCTAGTTTATTTTAAAACTTAAAGATTAGAGAACTAACCCATTCCATTATCCTTATTATTTATTATAATATGTATAATAATATTATAAAGATGAAGGGTTTGTTTGTTATGACTTAACTCAAAAACTACTACAATTATTTTAAAAATTCTTTCATCTTTCAGGACTTGCAGATGCATTCCCGGCTTTTTTCTTTATGGAAGTTTTCCTTCTTGAAAGTATTAGATGGAGCAGCAGAATACCTTTGTTTTTTGCTTAGGGCACTTTTGGAGTAAGAGACATCACAATATGCAATCTTGTATGTTAAATTTATATACCTTAACTAGTGTTAACTAAACTTAATCATTAACATGAAAAAAAAATTAAATTGGAAAAATGTGGATTCCTACTTTACTTTGCATCAAAAAAAAAAGAACAGAACATAAAAGTTTAGTCAACATAAAACTAAGCAACGAACATACCAAACTCTGGATTTAAAAGTAAAGTACTCGAAACCGAAAAGCGTATATAAAAACATTGATGGAATTGGAAGAAGCGAAAGTGGTATGCAAGGATCGGAGCACATGGAATTCCGTGATCTCTGCCTACCCCAATGGGAAAGAGGCGTGATGGATATTATATATGTATATATGGATTTAACAAAACCATTTTTTAACAAAATTCAAAAATAATATTTATTATTATAATATTAACGCGAGTATCACACATTTAAATAAAATACTGTATACCGGATTAAAACGCGATTTATTATTTATATTGTTTAAATTATTTATCCCGACGTTTCGGATGCTTTTCAGTAACCGTGGTCGCGGGGAGACAGAAAGGGATAAATAATTTAAACAATATAAATAATAAATCGTGTTTTAATCCGGTATACAGTATTTTATAATATTTAAATCCAAAAATGATAAAATGATAAAAAAACATCGTATCAAAATTAACTCAAAAGAATACAAATAAAGGTACAATAACAGAACGTATTATTCGAGGAACCTTTATCGGATAAAGAGGGCAAGAGGTACAAATTGGTGTCCAACGTGAAGTGTTTGCTAACCGACACGCGTCCCTCTCACGAGGTAATCGTCGAGTGTGGGGACTTTCCTCTCGAATAAGCTAAGAGTTTTGTTATAAATTCCCAAAATTATTAGGTACAAGATAAAAAGTTTTTTTTAGAATCTTTGGGTTTTGTTCAGTAAATGAGTAAGAATGTTTGCTGTCCTTCGCAAAGAGAATATCAAGTTACTATAATTACAAAAGCAACTAAATATAATTATATACTCATCATGTTTGGACTTTTATCTTTCTTTCTTTCATTCATCACTTTCAATGCCTGTAAAGGCCAACAATTTTCATGTTTGATGTCAAATATGTACATCGTCATTATTGGCTTTGTTGGCGCGTTTGGTGGAACGCGTAACTTACGCTCCGATGGGTCGTCGGTTCGAATCCCGCCGGGATGACATATTTCGTCATGATCGTAGAACAACGACGGATCTGATTTTTTACGATTTTAGTTTTATTGTATAAAAATCTTTAAAAACATGTAAATTTTCAACAGAACAAACAAAAAATTGGTGTTTGATAAAAACAATCAAGTTATTGCCTAGAATACCAGCGGTTCTGTTTTTTCAACGCAGTACAAAAACGCGTATTATACCTTCATTGTACTACGTCGTCCCCTCGGCCTCCCTCCACGGTAATCAGTATAAAATTAATATTAAAAAGACACCAAACATAATATTGCCGAGTTTGAACCCGAATAGATTAGCCGTGTTTTAATGATGCATAAAAAACGACTTATCAATCTTTAAAACGCTCTCCTGTAAAGTAGCCGTTTTGCAGATCCGCCGTTGTTCTACGATCATGACGATTTATAATTTTCTGTAAGCATGCCTTCCCCACGTCTGATCACTTCGGGTATTAAACGGGTGAGAGGAATATTGAAATTCCGCCCGGATAACGAACCAGCGTTCATAGATAGATAACCCGTGAAGTGCATATTGCGCGTTTCGGTCTCAGTCTATGGCAAACAAATTCCTCTTTATAATATTAGAATAGATGTATTTGAATTTAAATATTTCTTATTATCGAAAAACAAACGTAATGAAAAACATCACGGTTTTATTTAAAAATACGATCTAAAACCTTTTATCGTAAACACATGAACGGCTGGCTTTTATTTCGGATCAAGATTAAATTCACATCATAAATGTCGTGCAACCTAAAAAATATTTTTAATTTATCTTTGCTCCATTTGCTTTTTAAATATTTTGTGTATTATATTTTCCTAAAGGGGAATGTGATTTATAAAGCTAAGTCCAAATCCGGCTGGTAAAAATACTGGGACAATATTTATTTATACCGACATGTGTGCTGTTATGATCCAAATGGTTTACGCTCAAATTAATTAGTCCACAAAATAATTAATAAGTTAAAATACTGGTTAATAGCGAGAGATTTTTTATCTATACTAAAATTATAAAGAGGAAAGGTTTGTTTGTTTCGATTTAACTCAAAACTACTCGACCAATTTTATAAATTCTTTCATCAATAGAAATCTACATTATCAGTGAGTAATACTCGTATAGGCTATATTATTTTTGTGTATATCGTACATAATAGTACATCTACATTGTACCCGTGCAAAGCTGGGGTGGATCGATAGTGTTAGATATAGACAGACGAGCATGAGGTTCACTTGATGGTAGGAGATACCTCAGTTGCAGAACATCAGTCAATGATGTGCTGCCGACGTAATGTTTACTTCGAACATTCGGAAATTCATAGACCGAGATCGAAACGCGTAATGGGCACTTCATGGTTTTCTAATCTATGAACGGTGGTTCGTTACTCGGTCGGAATTTCGATATTCCTCCCACCCGTTTAATGTCCGAAGTTACCAGACTTGTGGAAGACCTGCTTACAGAAAATTATAAATATGTAGTCGCGGTGGGATTCGAACGCACGACCCATCGGAGCGCATGGCAGGTGTTCTACCAAACGCGTCACGAGCCCGACAAAATAAATGAATTTAATTCATTAACATTTTACATTCAATAACTTCATTATTTTTGTTGTTAAATCTTTAGTTAATTAAAGGTATTTTATCAACTGCATAGTCCACATTGATATTATAAAGAGGTTTTTTGTTTGTTGTATGTTTGTTTGATCTCTGAAACTACTGAAACTATTTTAGAAATTATTTCGCTAACGGAGAAATTATAGTTATGTGCCTAACATTGTATATAGTGTTTTTATCTTTCTATTTGATCTATATAGTCCTAAGATAAATCTCAAGTTAACTATATAGATCAAAATATAAATATTTAGTTAACTTGGGAAAACATGCTATATAACAGGAACTAGAAGAGTGTAAAAATAAAACTTTGTGCATTTGTGCTTTTAGTTTCGATATTTAAAATGCGCCAAATACGTCGCGTCGAAAATATCTAATCTTGTGAGTTCACGTCCAATGATTTCGTGGTAGAGCTTCGATTCAGTATACCGCGAGGATTAATGGCGGCTCTCAGTGGAATCGTGTTCATTGCTAGACAAATTAGCTGTCTCGAGCGTGACGAATGAGTGATTCGGGTTGCCAGCAATATGTAGCATGCATTTAGGTTTATTCTAAATTTAATAATGATGGTAACTGATGAACAGTTAGTGAGGTATCACCAAGTGTGATTACCCATTTACATGATTTAAACGCCGTAATTGACATTTAAGAATTGGAACTATTTACATGTGGATAATATGTGCAGTTTACACCAAAAAATTTAAACAAAACTTTTATAACAGATCAAGAATGTTATTTGTTGCTTAGACCATGCAAGTAATCATTCAATTTAATTGTATGCAACAGGCAAGAAACTTGCATCATGTAAATGGACCTAAGCGCTCATCCGTCCATGTCTATACTTTACTTAATATGTTTACTTATCTATACTAATATTATAAAGAGGAAAGATTTGTATTTTTGTATGTTATGAATACACTTGAAAACTACTGGACAGATTTTAAAAATGCTTTCACCAATAGAAATCTACATTATCAGCGAGTAACATAGGCTATTTTCTGTCTATAGTACATCTACATTGCACCCGTGTGAAGCCGCGTTGCTAGTATTTCATAAAAAAAACTTCAATACTCACGTACTAATTGTGAATAAACGTTAGATCTGAGACGATCACGTTGCAAGAAAGGGTCCAGAAAACTTTCACAGAAATTTTATTCAATAAATTTTGATTGCAAAGGCGAAACGCTCATCAAGCAAATTATTCGCTTGACTTTAAATAAAGAAAGATCTAGCATTATTTTCACGTTTATTTCCTTTATAAAACAGCATCATATTATAGAAATGTCCTCTTTAAAGTGTCAGCAGCAAGAACAATAGTTCAAGCGTTCACTAAGTGCTTTGGAAAAGTCAGCGGGCAATGTCGGGAACAAAGCCACAACTTTCTCGGACACGGCTTTGATGAGAAATGTACACGTGTTCCGTTTTATTTATGAAATGTTTTTAAAAAACGCTGGGAATTTATTATTTAACTTATAAGTTCTCAATACTTATGCCTGAAACTAACATACAGGTGATGTATACATATTTTTTCTCACGAAGTCCGTATAGGTTTTAGTGTATGCAATGTTTAGGGTGCGCTCCCAAGATCACGCACACTCAAAAAATATTGTATATGTACAGTGTACACACCTAACAACATTCATAGCGAAACGGATTTCGTGAGACACTATAATATTTATACTACTTAATTCATCGTGTAAACATCTTCAAACTTGAAAAAGAAAACAATACATAATGATGGAGATAAAGAGGAAAGATTTGTTTGTTTGTTACGATTTAACTCAAAAACTACTGGACTGATTTTAAAAATTCATACACCAGTAGATTTCTTGTATATAGTAAGTACATCTACATTGCGTGTTACTATGGAAAATAAATCTCTTAAATATGACACAATAGAAATATTTCTTAATAAAAGAAATAATACATATTATATACTTATTACTAAGTAAACGTACTTTTGAGGCTTCTTTCGATATTATATGGGCTCAAATCCGTCTGAGCTTAGAGACGGAATGGTTCACAAATTTATATTATCATATAATATTTTATATTATGATATCCATTTTTTGAATCTAGATTCTACTTATATAATAGTATCTAGAATATTATGAATCTTAATTTACTGTTTTTCAAATATTTCTCAAGCATTATTTATTGCTTTAAAATACTGTTGGCGTGTTTGGTGGCTTTTAAATTATTACTTTATAATTTAATGTTGATCAACCGGAAAAAGTCCTGCTATCTAAGTGCATAAGCCGTTAGAATTAAACGAAAAAAATACATGGTGGGATAGGAGTTTATTGCAGTACGTAGAAAAACCCCAAAAAACATAATGATAATCGAAGTCAGCGTTGAAGAAGTTGTGGGTAGAAGCTAGTTTATGGCGTGCAATAAAGTATTTTCTTACTTTAATATTTAAATACAAAATAAATCTTTCTTATATGTTGTATGCAGTACTATATATTCTATGTTTAACAAATTTCTTATAAAATTATATATTCTTTCATTTATTAAAGTTCAAAGACGTTTTGCCGTTAATGTACATCATATTAAAAATATTAAGGAGGTATTAATTCATAAATGGCAATAACCTTGTGTGCGTCGTGAAGACAATCACCTGCATACTTGGTAGACGCACCCAAGAGGTGAGCTTGCGCGGGAGTCGCAGAAGAAGGCCGACTCGTCACGTCTTAGGTTAAGGACAGTAGGGCCTGGTCTTTTACATATTCGACTTAGAATCGCTATTTATATAAAGCAATAGTGTGTTTGTTCGTATTCTCTTCTGGTACGCAAAAATAGGACTGATTCCATAATCAGTTACTAGTGATTACTAGCAATTTTGTGATATTTCAAAAATCAGAAAACTGTCATATTTCAGTCTGGCCCGTGACCACGGTTATATCAGACCATAATTTTAACAATATAAAGAAAAGAAATCGGGTTTTAATCCAGTATACAGTTACTAGTCACTAACTGGGTATAAATATGTTGTCTCATCTGCCTTTTAACAGTCACATCTTGAATTAAGTTTTTTTTAATTTTTTTGTGATAGTGAATAAACGATTTTCTAACTCTCTAAATATGTTAGTATATTGAATGAGCCGTCTATTTGTTTGTTTTTTTATTATTTAAATACGTAACAATCGCTTTAATAAAGATAATATTATAATCGACAAAATAATTTAATATAAAAACAACTAAATATAATAAATAGTTCTGAAATAATGGCAACTTTAGTTGAGCATGTAATAACCTAACAATTGTTTATCTACAAACAAAACGTGATCTAGTATATGAAATGATCAATTTCCATAGTCAATGACTAATGAATCCTTTCTATAATCAATATCATGGCCAGTGGCCTTACAATAAAAAAAAAAGATATGAAGGGTCCCAAGGACTTTATATATATAACAGGACTGAGCACTGCCAAAATTTAAAATTACAAAAACACATCTTAAGGTATAGGTATTAAGACTCAATTTTGGCTTCCAACATTGACAGAGGTAAAACGAGCCGAGCGAGATATCTAGTACGGAGGCTGTTTAGCTCTTTCTAACACATGTCATGCGATAGAAATTAATCAATGTCAATCAATCATTTGATGACTGATGTGTCATGGCATGTCATTGCATTTATGCGATGTTATGTCATAATAGTTGGTTTTATTTATTTTTCGTAATTTAGTAAGGTTTCTTCGAAGAAATGGTTGTGTACAATTGAAAAAGTGTTGTGTACAATTTTGTAAAAGTGAATCCTATGATGTTTGCAGCATAATATTTTACAGGTAAGCCGAAAAAAGGTAATTTTAGATTTATAACAAATAGGGTAACCATATCATGCGGGATTTCGGGATTAGTTGGTCGGAGTGTCTTATGATCCGTTTGTTATACCTACGATTGCTATCATCAGCGTGTAATATTGTTATTAGTTATGTAAACCAAATAAAAAAAATAAGGTGCAAAGCCATTCATTTAATTTGTTTAACCAACTTGAAAAAAGGGTCCGTTATCCCTGGTGTTATCATATGCCATGACGTATTATTATTTTTATTTCTTTGACAGTTTTCCGAAGAATGAAAACCAGAAAAAATATGGCTGGATGTTGTTCTGATGTCATAAAAGATTACTTAAAGCTCCGTTGTATGTAGCCTTCACTTTAGTACAGCTAATTCCCAACAGTTATTGAAAGCCGCAATACCGTCTGTTTTTACGGTAAGCCCATTATTAGCTGATGGACACTTACCTACTTACATATATTAATATAACTTTCTGCACGCAAAACACAGAAAAATCTACTTTTTGAGCAAATGTATAAAATTCATGAAGTTTTATTATTATTTTGTTGCAGGCACAAAATAGGCAGATAAGAGTACTGAGTAAGGCCCCGTTACAACCCGTCGAACAATGTATTCCTGAATCAGAAATACTATCAAAAATAAGATTTTGATGATACTAAAGCATTTATTTTTACAAAACTTAAATTATTTTGCCCTCCACATCCTGTTCAATGTAATGAGGAACCCATAAGTTGCAGTTAGTGAAGGCATTAAGTAATTCATATTTCAATTTAAGAATATTCTATCAAAATCTAATTACTTAAGAAAAAAATAAATTCAATGAATACAGTTTCTTTTATTTGAATTTGTTATATCATCCATACTTAAAATTAAGGGTCTAGTGACTAGCCGGTTAAGCACAGGCAATCTGCCCCCAATGGAAAAGTCTATTCATGACTATACCGTCGTTTTGAGGAGTTTATATGTATACTTATTTTGGACTAAAACCAAGTTGTTTTAGAAATATTTAACAAAATATGAAAAAAGTTTTTTTTTAATTGTGAAATGATTCTAGTGATGGTAGACTTACATGATAATATATTATTTTTCATACCAAGCTTTGTTATTAATAATAATTATAATGGATTTGTTTATATTATATTTCAGGCATTTTTATGGGGTTATTATAGAGTGAACACCTCCAAAAAAATAAAATAAATGTGATATAGTAGCCTTTATTAGCATACAAAATGTTATTGAAATATTGGTTTCTGTAGGTTTGTTCCCGATTTGTGATTACAAATATTATAATAATTACAAGCCCCGCGTAACAAAAATATTGTGGTCACCCTATTAGAAAGTGACACACCTCCTCCGTACTAAACGTCCTGCTCGGCTCGTTATCAGGCTGCGAGTACTCAGTCCTGTTATATATATAAAGTCCTTGAAGGGTCCACACAATCTTTTTTTTTTAATAAGCGTGTAGCTAATAGAACTTATCAAAAAGGTTGTATATAAGTATTGTTTAATTCTTGTTAAAACACGGAAACAAAAGACGATGCGATTCTTAAATTTGAATTTTTGTTTTTTTGATTTATGTTCTTAAAATATCGTACAATTATGCAATTTTTTTTTCCAAATAAATTTATTGAAATCAAATAATAATTACCTAGTTAAATTTTAGAAAATATCTATACCTACTGTATTTAAGTCTTTTTTATATTTTTAGTTATTTTTACCAAAAATAAATATAAAATAATTTAATTTATGAGACGTAATTATCTTCACTAACAAAAGAAAAACCTAATTTGCTTCGCATTCATTTCTAAGAACTACTATTTTTCCTTCAAACCTTAACAAGCTACCTTAATAAGATCTTAGGAACGCCATTAACGTTATGTTTGAAGACTTTGAAGTATAGGGGTTGAGAGCGCGTTCATTAGGAAAATGAGAAGAATTACTGACACGGAAAATACCCTCGCAATTTTTGACACCCACCCGGAGTAAGTGACCCGGGGAAAGATTAATCAGATAAAGAAAAAAAGCATTATTAAATATGGAATCAGGGCATGATGTTAATGAATGAAGATTCAATTTTAATCAAACTAATTACTCTTTTTAATCATGTTAATAGCACATGTGAAAATATTTTTATAGCGTAGGAGAGCTAGCCTTGTGATTGGTTAACTAATTATACACACATGATAAGATTATCTTAAAATTAAAAAAAACTAATAAAATTTAACTTAAATCTAAACACGATATTTTATTTGTCGTTTCGAAAGCTGCTCAGCAATAAACAATAAAATAATTAATTATTTGCGTATTATGCGGTAAAAGTTTTTTTTTTATATAAGCATATCTATATTTTAATTTGTATTAGTGTTTCCATATTTTGTCGTATAAAAGTGAATTACCGAGTCCCCTAGTGGGGCATGGAGTCGACCCAGTTCTGTGTCTGTTTCACTGATCATTTATTTTTACAGGCAAGTAGGTGATCAGTCTTCTGTGCCCTGCGCGACCGAATCAATTTTTTTTAAATCTTGTTTTACCGGGATTCGAACCAATATCTCCGGCGTTAAACGCATCGCGCTTACCACTGAGCCATGGAGGCGGTCCAATGTTGTCGTATCGTAAGGTATTAAATCTCCTCTTAAACATGCGATCTCCGGTGCTAAATACAAAACGCTTATCACTGATTAAACTAGAAATTGTTTGTAGGAAGTATACATTGATATAAATTGTTATTTTGGCAAAGTGTTGTCGCAGAATCACGAAAGTGATAAATTTGTCAGGTAACTGTGCGTGTTCCGCATATATGACCGTGCAAATCATCCGCAATATTGTATGAGATTGAAATGTGCGGCTTCGCGGGAAATTACTCACTATGCTCTTGTCATAAGGGACATTGCCTTCCATTAGGGCTGCGACCCTGATGTATTATGAATAACAGATGTTTTGTCATCCGTATTGCGATTGGTTGTTGCGTGAAAATTATTTATGTGTAGTTCTTTATCATTACTGATGTCACCGTGATGGGGAATTTTGATTTACAATTTAGATTCCCGCTATCATAATCAATGCGATCTGCGATTTCGCAATTAGATAATTGGCTTTTGTCTTTTTTTTTTTAATTTTTTTTTGTCTTGATCTTGGATGTTAATCTTACTCATGTAACTTCAGCAATTTTTTATAGTCAGATGGCTCACGTGATGGTAAGTGATCACCGTGGCCCATAGATATCTGCTACACCCGAGATTTTACAAGTGCGTTGCCGACTTTTAAAAAAGTATAGGCTCGTTTCTTGAAGGTTTCCAAGTCGTATCGGTCCAGATACGATAACCGGTAACAGGAGAATACGGTGACCGGCGAAATCTGGTTTTACTGTGTGGTTGTGCGAGGTAGAAAGTGTCTAAGTTTGAATAACTCGATTTATTAGTTATATTATTTCAGCAACCGAAACAATCAACGTCATCTACTCCTACAGAGTTGATATTCAATGTAATTTCCTATATTATGACAAAATTGACTAACGGTATTTTTAGTATGCACTAAAAAACAAGAGGTCACGAAATGAAACGTCGGCATAATTTTTTTTAAATTATATAAATAATAAATCGCGTTTTAATCCGTTATAACCGGCGACCGAATAGGTTTTCTGTTTTCGCAGGTTATAAAGTATTTTATTTAAAAGTGTGATACTCGCGTTAATAAAAGACAATCTATACCTACACATAAATAAAAAATAAGTTAGAACCAAGTTCTGACTCAGACAGTTTTTGAGGCATACGCGCTGCTAAATCGCTTTCGCTTTATCTATACACTATTACTAGCAAGGCGTCCCGGCTTCACACGGGTGCTATTGGTGTTCTATACAATATATTTAAATTACAACATATAGCGGAGTTCCAAACCTAATTTATTTAAAAATTATTTTTCTGCATATATATTTTTTGTGAATCTTTCCGATATTTCAATAGTTATTCTGTTATTCAGGATATAGACGAATCCAACAAATAAAATATCATTAAAATCCATGCAGCCGTTCTTGAGTTATAAATGGTGTAACTAACACGACTATGTTTTATATATGTAGATATATGTTCACCATATAATGTAAATACCTATTACATCAGATAATAATTTGAATTTATGAACAATACGAGTGGCTTTTACGAGCGAGTAATTAAGATTTATGTCAATTTCATACTATATACCTGTTGTATGACAATGCTCATGTAAAGTAACAAGTAAACTTCTTGTGTGGAGTAAAGACTACACTTATTTTTGTTTAACATTAATTAATTTTAACATAAGGGAGTAAAGTGCAAGTCTGGCTTTCATTCTCAAGTAATTTCCAGGTAACTCTGAACCAAGATTGTAAAGGGTCGAGCTGGTAGTACTATTTACATCAATCTTCTATGTATAAAAAAATCTCATGCCACGGTATGTGGTCGTACTCCTCCGAAACGGGTCGTCCGATTTTGATGAAATATTTTATTATATATTTGATTTGATAGGTATGACAATAAGTTGTAAAGTATATTTCATACGGCTAGGTGATTAGGGTGTGTTTCCCAGAAACTTTTATTCTATTTTTTTTTGACAATATACTATTGAAGTATTTTTGTTTTCGCATAAATTTTTTTTATATATTTTCATATAACCGCAAATTTTCACTTTGTCCAGCGAAGTAGTAATATATAATATGTGAGATAATTGCCAGTGGCACGGCGTCCTAGTTGTCAAATGTAAGTTGTCAGTGACAAATTATCAGTTACTTAGTTGTGCTTTGGTTTTTCAGACGAGCTTCAGATGTTGTCGAGATAGCGCCTGCGTCAAGTGTGCCCACTGAATGATAAGAAAAAATGGAGGACTACCATCACATGGATGCAAATCCGCCTTCTTCGACATACAATATATTATGTACCCAAAAACTTTAAATAAACTTTATATATCTAAGTAAGAATTAGGATAGGAAATCGAAATAAAGAAGCCTGATAGTATCAGGTAAGGAGTCCCATATTCATAAGAAACTGTAACAGCCATAAAACTCTTCGGCTAAAATATACGTACATATATCTATCTGCAAATGGAAAAATAAGCTCTAAAGACCTGTTCCTATCTCGCTCCGTGTTGATGAAATCTTAACGGCTTGCAATAGCTTAATGTTATCTAAAGTTTTTAATATGGTTTGCTCCATCCCTAGGCACTGCAGTCTCGTGTAATATCGTCAGTGCATTTAGCTGGGGCAGTTTATAATTAAAGCGGTACCTGTTTAGATTGAACTGTGTTATTCTAATTAAGTCTGGGTCTATTACCTAATTTAGGAACCGAGATTGCCCGTTGGGAACGTTGTCGCACTTGGCAGTGTTGCTCTGAAAGCGTATAAATACTTCCCTTTCCAATATAGACTTTATGTTATACTTACTATGGGTTTAATAGAGAAATATCTGAAAAAATTGAATTCCTGACTCCCCAGTGGGGGGTATGGGGCAGACATATCTGTGTACGTTTCAAATGATAATATATCTTTAAAAGCAATTAAGTGATCAGTCTTATGTACCATGTCGAATTAAATTGTTTTCACCGGATTCGAACCCAGAACAACCAGTGCGCACGCACTGACCACTGAGCCACTGGTACGGGTAAAGGATGTGGTGAAATTTGACATATATTAATATTAATAGTTTAATAAAATTTGATTTGTTTTTAATAATTATTTTATTTTATTCATTAAGTAAATGAAAAATAAAACTAAAATTGTAATTAAACCTAGTGTTACTGTTTTGTCTTTCATGCAAAAACGTATACGTAACAACGAATTGACCCATAATATTGTCTTTTATTAACGCGAGTGTCACACATTTAAATAAAATACTGTATACCGGATTTGACGGGCTCGTTGGCGCGTTCGGTAGAACACCTGCCGTGCGCATCGATGGGTCGTGGGTTCGATTCCCACCGGGAGCACATGCTTATAATTTTCTGTAAGCATGTTTTCCCCACGTCTGGTAACTTCGGGCATTGATCGGGTGGGAGGAATATCTAAATTCCGACCGGGTAACGAACCACCGTTCATAGATGGAAAAACCGTGAAGTGCATATTGCGCGTTTCGGTTTCAGTCTATGGATTTCCGAATGCTCGAAGTAAAAATTAGGTCGACAGCGCATCATTGACTGATGTTCTGTGGCTGAGGTATCACCTACCATCAAGTGAACCTCATGCTCGTCTGTCGATATCTGACATAAAAAAAAAAAAAAAAAAAAAAAACGCGATTCAGTATTTATATTGTTTAAATTATTTATCCCGACGTTTCGGATGCTTTTCAGCAACTTTGTGACATTTCAAATATCAGACAACTGTCATCTTTCTGTCTTCCCGTGATCACGGTTGCTGAAAAGCATCCGAAACGTCGGGATAAATAATTTAAACAATATAAATAATAAATCGCATTTTAATCCGGTATACAGTATTTTATTTAAACTGAGAGATCTACCACCTTTAGAACCTTTCTGAGTAACACCAATTATCAATGCAAAAAACGGGCAGGCAAACTAGCAAATAATAATACAATTAGCTACAAACAGTCTGCATAAAATTATTCTAACAGTGTTATGGAAATAAATTGTTCTTACATCTAGCTTTATTGTTGCTGAAAGTCTCGGGCGAAGCATTATTCACTTTTATGTTTACTATGAAATTATTAGTCGACGAGCAGCGAGTTGTTAACGACATTACACGCTGGCATAACTTCATTGTTTCACTCATGTCAGTGATACGTAGAATGAATTTGTTGCGGGGAATTATGTTACGTTTCACAAGTAAGTATTCGAGCTCTGAAATTTAATATTGGATGCTTTAAAATGCGATTAGGTGGTATCGTGCATGGCTTTTAATGTAATTTTGGTTCCTGTTTATGTTTATAAAATACTGTGGCTCGCAGCTTCATCCGCGTGGAATCAATATTACATATTTTCAGAAGTAGAGACTTACTACGAAGACACTTCTGATATTAAAAGTTACCTGTGTTTTATGCCTCTAGGCTATGTCATTGAGTCAATGAGAGTATGATGTATCTATGATATATGTAAAATAGTTTGTTTTCAGTTCCCTGCAAAAAAAAAATTGTTAACCTTTTTTACCGGAATTCAAACATGGAACCTCCTAAAACTAATCACACAATACGCAGAGGCAATCTTTTTTATACAATACTAGCGATCCGCCCCGGCTTCGCATGCATGAAATTTAGATATAGGTACTTACACAAAAAGCCTACGTTACTCGCTGATAATTAATGTCTATTGGTGAAAGAATCGAATAAAAGGTAAAATCGATCGAGTTGTTTTTTAGTTAAATCGTAACAAACAAATAAATCTTTCCTCTTTATAATATTAGTACAGTTACGTATATACGTTATATAAAACAAACTATCAAACTTGATATCACTTAGTAGCTTTTTGACATAATAAAATAATATAATCTATAATTGATTCTCGAAAGAGTTTTTACTTCACATACTTACTTTGACATTTATTTTATAATTGTCAAAAAGTAATACCTTCAGTCAAAATTTCAGTACATATTTACAAATCTTAAAATTTGTTCTTATTAACAAAAATGTTGGTTTTAAAAGAACCCGAGGAGTCTTCTGTGCATAAAATATTATACTATGGACTAATATTAGTAATAATCGTATATATGATGAAATTTATTAAGTATATAACAAAAAAGGTAAACATAACGCAAAAGGAAAACCTAAGAGTGCGTACGAATTCACCAAGTGGGCAGAGACAGGAAGAAAGCAAACACAGAAAACGTCAGAGAAGAAAAAAGCATGTCCGGATTATACCAGACCAATGGGCGAGAGAAAAGCCGTGCCATCTTGATGGTCTGGGTGAAGAGGAAGAATGAATTGACGAATTGAATTTTCGTATTTTCTTGTGAATTTAGATATGAAAAAAAGTTATATTGGTATATCAATGTAAAAGTTTCTGAAGCAATTAAAAGTTTAGCAAAACACGAGTTAACAAATTTAAAGTGATCCCGATTATGATGTGTTGTTGTGAGAGGAATTTTTTGAGAAGTATTTCTTTTCGACAATACCTGATTTTGCAAGTTTCTTTGGAAGTTTTCAGAGACTTCAGCTTTTCCGTCGTGAAATGGCTTCTTCTTTTTACGAAGTTACACAAAGCTTTATGGACAATGACGAAAAAATGGTGAACGATTTATACAAGCTAGGGAAGTGATTGCTCAATATATTACCACCTCTGCTTATTAATTTTATTTTTACTAGCTGATTAAACTGAGTATGATTAATATACTAATAAACATCTATACATATAATAAAACTGTAGAGGTCAAATGTCTGTACATAGAAAAAAAATGCTAAAAACCGAATCAGGGGGATGTTAGAAGAGAAATAGAACAAACCCAGATTATTATTTTTTTGTTTCTCTGTCTGTTGTCTGTTTTTCTGTTTGTACGGGCTAATCTCCGAAGATACTGAACCGATTTTTATGCAATTTGCACAAGCTATATATTTTTTGGACCCGGACTTTGCTTAATAAAATATATTAAGCAAAGTCCGGGGCAACATATAGGCTTTATTTCATCGAAATCGGTTGGCGGAAAGAAAAGTTATCACCATTTAAAGATTATTTTAAAGGCACCATATCAACAAATTGCAATGCAAACTGACTCGCGTCGAACTTTTTTGAATTATGAGATGTCATTAACAGTTTGATATGAATATGTAATAGTGTTATTATTTCGCCACATTCAATATTATGTATTCGTGGAATAGTGGAAGAAGCCTTTCTCAAAAGCTCAGCTTAAGATGAAGCCCACGCGAACGAAGTCGCTGGCATCAGCTAGTCATAAATATATTTTATTGAGAGTTGAAGAAATATATTAGTATTTAATTTAGTCTCAGATTAAATATTTTTATTTAATCTGAGAATTTATTAGCAATATTTTTGGAAAATATGAAATAGTTTATTTATTTGTTTTGTACTTTTACTACATTATAATACGCAGTAATACATAAATTAATTCGATTGAATTCAGAGGTATGGTTAAAAGGTAAGAGAGTAAAATAGCTCAGTTATTTTACGCGAAACGGTGGGAAAACGAATGCATCTATTATCTATCGATAGTAGTATTTAATCTTTACTTTATTTACAACGTTCTGTATATACTTATTTTAGGCTATTTTAACGAAAAAAATATACCAAATATATCTAAAGCTATCACAAATCGTAGAACATACAGGGAGCGCTTCTTTGAATGCATATTGAGGTCCTTTAAAAACTGACCTCCTTTGATCCAGATAAGTTGGGTCACCGTATAAAAACAACCCAAATATAACGATGTAATTTCGCAATGACAAAGAATAATTATTAAGGAACTAAACGCAAATTCGCTTTGAGTTAACATTTAAATGCATTTTAAGGTTTCTTCAACTTATATTCGCTAAAAGCTACCGAGTACCGATATGATTAAGAAGTTAGAAGTTAATTAAAAAGAACAGCGTTTATTACGTTCTAAATACTCGCAAGTTTTCATGGTTGAAACAGTTTAAACTGCGCCCACAAAGCTAGATTTAAGCGTAGGGTGGTTACTGGGAATAGCAAGCCGAAGAAACGAGCCGTTCTTAATTGCGCCGTACTATTTTGTGGAACGTTACTTAGGATAATTAACCTTAACTAAGAAATGAAAATGTGAGCGTGCAATACGAAAGGAAAATTTTTGTTCTTTTAAATTTTGTGTATTTTCGATCATAAATTGCTGGTTACTAATGCTAATATATATCTATACTTACTAATAATAATAATAATATTATAAAGAGGAAAGATTTGTATTTTTGTATGTTAGGAATAAACTCAAAAACTACTTGACTGATTTTGAAAATTCTTTCACCAATATATAGCTACATTATCAGCGAATGTTTTGTGTATAGTACATCTACATTGCACCCGTGTGCTAGTATTAAAAAAAGGAAAGAATTGTATTTTGATATTTTTGTAAGTAACAAATAAACTTAAAAACTACTGGACCGATTTCAAAAATCCTTTTGCCATTAGAAAGCTACATTATCACTGAGTAACAAAGGGTATATTAATTACTAGAAAAACTTAAAATTCCTTAGAAAACCCTACAAAACCAATCCAAGGTGTAAAAAAAATTGCAATAAATTGTCTTTCATAGCATGCGTTGCGGAAAGTATTGATGATAGAACACACATCTGTATTGCACACACAGTACATCTATATTGCACCCGTACGAAGCCGGGGTGGATCACTAGTTAATGATAACTAGATAAAGCTTTCCTTTGGCTAACTTTGGCTAAATAAGTTATTTCAAATTTAGTTTTTGATAATCCAGCGATTCGAGTGTGAATTATTTTAACTTTTAACTTTCCGACTTAGGGCCAAGGCACACACGCTACTTTTAGCGTTCGCTATTTAGAAGTTCGATGCTGCGTCTGAACTCTTCAGCCGGTGCACTTATAATCTCTAGCCGCGGAGATCAAGGCGAATACTATACAGCAATTGAACGCAGACTCTCAGTAAAACGCGATGCAGTATACAGTCGCTAAATCGTGCAATTTAGTTGCAGCGATCGATCGCAAAATGTCGCCATAATGCGATGTCATGTTCATGCAGTCGTAAAATCGCCGGTTGCTGATGTTAAAAGCAGCATGTGTTTTGGTCCTTATATAATACAGCATCGATGATTAATTATACGTTGTCTTTGGCGATCGATGCTTTCTGTGTTCGCAGGTCGTCATGAATTATACAGTTGTGGTCATATAATTAAGAACGTTTACATGAAGACAACATTTTTTACAAACAGCGTCACATAACAGAACGCATGTATGTTCTTTTATTTTTTATGGTATTACAAAATATTGCCATACTATTTGTACATTCATTATGCACATGAGTAATTTAAAAAAAAAACAGATAAATTTTATAGAGTACATAAATGTAGTACCTGAACGTATGTCGCACCCCTACTGGCTGGTCACATAATTAAGAACGCTGAATAATTTTATATATTTTTAAAATTTGTATAAAGAAAACCTTTGTGCTTGGTCACTTTTAGTATAACTTTGGCGCCATTAATTGTTGTAAAAATAATAAAACGTGCTTATTTCTTATAAAACAATGGGAATAATTAAAGTTGTGATAAGTCTAGAAGAGAAGTTATAATAAAACTTCACGAAAACAACTGGTCGTATAAAATGATAGCAGACAATCTTCAGTGCTTCAGTTTTCCATGCTGTAAAGCATTTTTGAACATATGAAACTATTTAAAATAAGCTGCGTGAGTTTAAAAAGAGGAAGACATCTCCTTGAGTGGATAGAACGATAGTTCGTTTGGCCAATCAGTATTCATTTAAAGGGTCCAATGAGATAATTTTTTTTTTTTGGCGAAAGTAACCCCTCGGCAATCTCGGCACGCACGGCACGAAGGCGTTTGGTAGAAGAAAGTTTGTTCGGAAGGATAGCGTGGAAGATAACCATGTTGACACCGCGCCTTAGACATGCCCGTATTGAATTTGCAAAAATATATGACAACTGGATAGTCAGGCAATGGAAAAATATCATTTTTTCTGATGAAACTAAAACAAATAGGGTTTGCTATGATGCAAACAATGCGTATGACGCCCTTCGAATAAAGTATTTGACCCTCGGTTCAGAAAAGTGACGTTAAAGCATGCTGGTGCAAACGTGAAAATTTGGGGGTGCTTTCTGGCCATGGAGTCGGACCTGTTAGGCTCATAGAAGGAAACTTGGATCAATTCCAGTACAAAACTATACCGGAGTAAATAATGTTACCCTATGCTGAAGACATACTGCCTGTCATTTGGACATTCCAGCACGACGATGACCCTAAGCATACTGCACACAGTAAAGGAAACCTCGACTCACAATCTGTTTCTGTCTTAGAGTGGTCGTCTTATAGCCCGGATTTAAATCCAATTGAGCACATTTGGTGTGAGTTTAAGAAAAGGGTATCTTATAGGCAGTATAGCAGTTTAAGAGAACTTTACGCGTTTTTTTTAGAAGAATGGAACTCTATTTCTGTTGAAAAATGTCAAAAAATTATAGAGTCAATCATGTCGATTCAAGGCAGTAATCAAAAGCCGTGGATATACCACTAAGTATTAATTTTAGGCTTAAAAGGTATTCACTTGCCCTCTGTATCGCAAGTGAACCTTTATAGTGTAACTTCATTAACTAAAATTTCATTTACTTACTACTATCGAATAATTTATAGGTCGTTCTTAATTATTTGTCCAGTTTTGTTTCTATGTAAATTTTTACTATCTTTATTAAATGTATATAAGTCAAATAACCTGCATGTTTTTTAAATTTGTTTTCGTAATTTAGTGAGCTTTATTCATGTGCCTTTTTCATAATTCAACGAATGACTTCTAAGTAGCATCTAACACAAAAAAATTACACGTTTGATTAGAAATTCTCTGAAACTAAAAATCGTTCTTAATTATATGACCACAACTGTATTTAATCATAATTGTATAATTATAGCCTCAAAAACGCATTGTAATGTTTTAAATAGGTATGACAATTCCAAAATTAAATATAAAAACCGCCTTATTCATAAACGTATTATAAGCTTGATATAGTTAAAAATATGTTTTGTCTCGTTCTATCGAATATAAAAATGCTACAGAACGAAAGGAACAAAACATATCTTGACTATATCAAGCTTATAAAATACGTTTATGAATAGGACTGAAAAAAAAGTATAAAGGTTTATCGTTTACTTGTAAAGAAGGCAAATGTCCTCTTTATAACAGTTTATAAGCATGTAAAAATTAGTTTACCTAAATCCGAATTTTCAAATGGGACAAGCACAATAATTATAAAACTAGAGAAACCTATTTAAATAAAATACTGTATACCGGATTAAAACGCGATTTATTATTTATATTGTTTAAATTACAGTGACAGTTCCGTCATCTTTCTATCTCCCGCGACCACGGTTGCTGAAAAGCATCCGAAACGTCGGGATAAATAATTTAAACAATATAAATAATAAATCGCGTTTTAATCCGGTATACAGTATTTTATTTAAATGTGTGATACTCGCGTTAATAAAAGACAATATTAGAGAAACCTATTTTATAAGAAATCATATTTATCCAATTTTTGCACTTTAATGTGTTAATATAAGAATCTTATTGAAAATTTAATGCTAAGCTAAAATACCTTAGTCGCTTAATAGTATTCAAACCCCAAGTCATAGTCTAAAGTGTTCCCATTATGATAGCGCATATGCAATTTCATCTTATTTGCATATCACTCTGAAGTTGTGCCCGTCGAAGGCACTAGCTCTAATAACTGCGTCAGAAAATTAATCTTGACGACATTTTTACATTAATATTTTCTACTAGTGGACCCCGCAGACGTTGTTCTGCCACAATTTTGGCTTCGAAATTATATAATTAAATTGACTCTAGAAAACGTTTGTATGGGAAATAGAAAAGGGCTATTTTTAGGGTTTTCCCGGAAATTATTCGATTTTTTCTCGCATTTTAAACCTTCCCTAGACCTCCACGAACATTTCAAGACTAAGATAAGATAAATCCGTTCAGCCGTTCTCTAGTTTTAGTGAGACTAACGAACAGCAATTCATTTTTATATACATATATATGTACTAGTGGACCCCGCAGACGTTGTTCTGCCACAATTTTGGCTTCGAAATTATATAATAATTAAAAATTAATTAAAAAAACATTGTCCAGCGGACAAAATTGTGAATCTAAACCATTCCCAGATCCCCTTGAACACACACAAAAAATTTCATCAAAATCGGTCCAGTCGCTTGAGAGAAGTTCAGTGACATACACACTCACAGAAGAATTATATATATAATTATGTATATTGTATATAGATAGGATAATGTTGTCGGTTCACATGTAAAATTGACCAATTGTAATTTTGAATATAAAAAATAAATGCTATTATTGCTTGTTTTACGCGTACGAGTACATCTACTATCAGCACAAATTACAAACTGCGTATTGCCCTTCATAGTTTTGTTATGCACCACAATATGCAATTAGCGCTTTGTTATTACCTTAGGTTTACGCTTAAAATAAACAATAGTAACAAAAAAATGACAATGAGTTTTACATTTGAAACGACGATATATTGGCGGATGTTTTAGGTACCAATGCGATTATTTTACAAATAATGATACATATAATGATATATTTCAGTTAAAGGATTTTTTATTTTTTTAAGCCACTGTTCGGATAGGACATTAATCGTGTTCGCTATTAAATTATATTTTAAAGAACGGCCTCATAATATGCGAATTAAAATTCTTTATATATTTTTATCTTAGAGAAGTAGATAGAGTTGTTTTAAAATAAACAAGAATTATAAATTTAATTATTGAAACGTATCAGTGTCTATTCCCACGCTTCAGAAACTGAAGGAGACATTTACGCAAAGACAAACTTGATGAGTTTTACTTGTAAGAACCTTAGATCGTCGAGTGGAATAAGCCAATAAGTTCATTGAAGCGAAAAAGGAAATTCAATTAACGATAACCTTATTCAAGGTATATTTAGGTCATCGCCAATAAAATTTTAAACCCTGATGAAAATATTATGCCAAAGATTAAGATAATATTCTCTTTTATTAACGCGATTTCAGTATTCCCTGACAGGCTTCCTGTATAGCAGGCCAAACGTTGGGATAGATACGGGTCAGATTTAAACCAGTTTGAATCCGTTCATTTTTTTATTTAAATGTGTTTTACTCGCGTTAATAAAAGACAATATTAAAATAAAAATATCCTATCCAAAAATTATATTATTACATACGACTATCTACCATGCAAAATCAAGGGCCTATTATTCCTGCCAGCATAAAAAGAGGCGATGTATGGGCATGAGATAAAATATTCATAAATTTTATAGTAGACGGTAAGAAAACATTGCCTTCAACATAATATCAGACTTGTCCAACAGAATATTGCTATAATAAATCCTGCGTTAGATACAGGAAGGAGGGAATATAAATAAAACACGGCTGTTTGACGCGCGCTAGCCTTATTTCTGAGTCGCAGGCCGCAGCTGTCTCGCGATATTAAAATGTATGCTAACTTGACTCTCTAATGACCACAAGATTCAAATCTAAGGGCATACTTTTGTTTTATCGCCGGACTTTAAATAAGAAAACTTTCTTTCTGTTTCTTTCGTATTGTCTTCCAAAAATAATATATTTTTATGATGAAAATGCGAAGGGACAGGCTCTTGACAACTTTCGTGAAATATACAGTTATTTATTAGTTATTTACATTTAACGTTTTAAACATAAAACTTCTAGTCTATCTACCTCTTCAATGTCTTATGTGGGCCTATATTATTTTTATTATCATTATTATTATTATTTGGTTTGTTTCTGTGTGTTTTTCTTTTATGATATGTCTATCTAGTCACCATTTAAGGTGTCATTTTGGTGGGATAATGGAGTATATCACTAATGAGGCTAGCTTTAGGTGAATAAAACAAATCAATTTTAGAATAATTATAGAAAGATAAGTATAGAAAGTTTTGTTGTAATAAAAAAAGGTTAATGTTTCACAGTGTTGCACGTCCAATAAATTACAAGAAACTGTCACTTCTATGTAATTTTCAGTAGACTTTATATTCGTATAAATATGATTGGCGATTCATCTAAATTATAGTTACATGTGTAACGTTAAACCAAAATGCATCGATATATTTTACCGATACTTCAGAATTTCAATTCATCAACACTTTAAAACAGTTTTTTAATTTTAACAGCCAATGAACACGAAAGAATACAAGTCGTGATTTATAGTTCGCTCGCAACACGCAGGGTACGTCGCAACATTATACATCGAAGTGCCAACGTACGAATTGGAAAATTGTATATTGCCCAATAAAATAGTTGACAAGAACACAGCGGCTACGAATCGATTGGAGTCCACTGCAGCAGTGTATTTTAATGATTACTACAAACAAGAGAGATACAATTTTGAAGAAATTATAGACAAATGCTACTTTAAAATGTAACAGCAGCCCTTATCGCAACCGCTATTTTCATTTTCAAGAAATTTTAAATACAAAGGGATATGTACACGATGCAAGTTTCTTGCCTGTTGCATACAATTAAATTGAAGCAATAAATGACTTCCATAGTCTTTTTTTAATTTTTTTATTTCAGATATCAACAGACGAGCATGAGGTTCACTTGATGGTAGGTGACACCCCAGCCACAGAACATCAGTCAATGATGCGCTGTCGACCTAATTTTTATTTCGAGCATTCGGAAATCTATAGACTGAAACCGAAACGCGCAATATGCACTTCACGGTTTTGCCATCTATGAACGGTGGTTCGTTACCCGGTTGGAATTTAGATATTCCTCCCACCCAATCAATGCCCGAAGTTACCAGACGTGGGGAAAACATGCTTACAGAAAATTATAAGTTTGTGCTCCCGGTGGGATTCGATCCCACGACCCATCGATGCGCACGGCAGGTGTTCTACCGAACGCGCCAACGAGCCCGTCAAAATAACAGTAGCGTTGTTGATATGTTATACAGGTTTTGTTTCAACACTTTTCTTGCTGTAAACAGCACATAATATCTGCGTGTAAACACTAATCAGTTCTTGGATGTCAATTATTGCGCTTAAATTATTGCTCTTGTATGAACAAGAAAATGGCATCATGTAAATGGGTCTTAAGTTTCAAGCATTGAACATTTTTTTTCCAATTTTCTAATGATAGGACATTTCTTTTTTTGGCATCAGTTCCAAAATAGCACATGTTTCGAACTGTTTCGAACATTTACCTATACATTTTCGAGGGAGAGCGGCCATTAGTTATTTCCATTGATATCCTCAGTCTGCCGTTCCATTGAAACCTCCGATCGCAATTTCAGTCCGAACCTGAAAAGTCAACTTTTATTTATAGCTATCTGGTAATGAAAACACTCACAATAGCTTCCATTTTTAAAAAAAGTCCTTACGTTCATTTTGAATAGAATTTAGTTGAATATCCGTAAACATCATGTCAACGGCTCATGAGAAAGTTTTTTCATTAGCGGAGTTTCATAGCTTTCCATGTGGTTAAAGTTAATAATGTATGTGTTAGTAATTATTGCTCCTGAAGCTTTAGGAAACTGGTTTTAATATATTATGCGAAGAGTAGTTTTTGGATGAAAATAAAAGACTTTATGTTTAAAATATATAAATGTAAAGACATAAATTTGGTTTTAGATTTATTTTAAAGCGAAAGGCAACTTCTAAATAAGTATTTTTGTTGTTCTTATAAGGTTATAATAGGGGATGGCAGTACCGATATCTACTTGGACGAAGTCACGAGTAAAATCTTATACAAAATAATATTTATTGATGAATAATTGACAAGGGAAGGCTATTAAATATATTATATATATATTTTATTATATATTTTATGTACAAAAAGTAACGATTCGGTAAATAAAACATTACTCTGTTCAAACCTTGCAAATATGTAATACAATTCTACATTCATCTACAATCATACATGCATACCATTTTGATTCTAGTGAATTTAAGTATTATCAACTTCCCTTCAGAAGATATTTTATGTTGAAATTAATATCAAACTATATTTAATTCGAATAAAAATTTAAAATATATATGCAAACAGCTACTTGTTTTATTAATTAAATAGCAAGCTTAAAATATGTTTTGAAATAAACTTCTATTTCTGAGACGGAAGTAATTAGAACTCTAATTGTATTAAAAAAAACATAAAAAAATATTCGTTCGCAAACGAAATGAACATTTAATTTTCAACGCGTTCTTAAGAAAAGCGTTTACAACAAAAGCACCCTTGGGAATTACCGGTTTCGGTAAAGTGGAAAGTACGGACAGGAGTTTACGTAGACAATTCTGAACCTTTGTGCGTTGATTCAGAGAGTGTAGAGTGTTATGCTGACTGTACGAGAAGTACACTTGCGTTCAGCCTACGGGTTGAAACCTCCAACTTGGATGGCTCTTAGAGGCGAATGCGGTAGTTTTTTCTTTTCACACAATGAGCGATTTCCTAGTCATGTAACTTCAGGGACGTTGAACTTGACGAGTTTGTTCCTTTCTATGAATAGAACGACTATATTTTTATTTGGCACCCATACACAAACAAATAAAGAAAAAAACAAAAAACACTTCATTGAACACAGCATATGAAAAATGTTTTTAAAAAAAAACATAAAATTAAAATGAATGGCGGCTTTAATGAAATATTTTTAAATTTCGAACGAAGACTGAAAGAAACGAATCAAGTGGACATCAAATAATTTATACTATATTGTTTATGTTGTGTATGGTATGGTGTTTGTTTATTAAAAAGACTTAAAATATATTTTTTGAGATATGCAGTTTCACTTCATTTTATTTATAGGATATATTACCTAATGCTAATAATAATACAAGACTAAAAAAGGCAGTCTTCTTTCAAATCTCAATTAACTTTCTAAACATCACCAAAAAACTCAAAGAGAAATTCTCTTCGTAACAAGTACATATTTATTCTCACAAACAAACACCCTTAAAAATCCTCTATTTTCCTTCAACACTCTGTTTTCGCACCAGTTGAAACTCCTAAGCAACGGGGAAAATTTAAACTTGTCCGTAATTGATTCGGCGTCATCCGGCTTACCTACATAGATACGGATTTGGCAAACCGTAACCCGACATATGTATCCGTCGTCAAGGCAGTTTGCCAATCCTCCGCACATTCGCTGTGGAACAAATAAAATTGGACTCTATATACCAAAATGAATGTTTCTATTGTATTTTATTGCTTATTTTGAGAGTTAATATCCTATAGTTTCAGTATAACGGTAAATAAATACGGTGGAGTTGAATTTGTATGAGAATTTTTAAATTATTAAAATTATATAGGTAATGATATTCGTTTTATATAACATACTACTTTAATCCACTCTATTCAATCACATAATACTTGTCTATTCACCCGTAATAATATAAATTATTCAAACAACTACCTGTTTCATATATCATTCCATTCGTTAAAATACTAGCCCGGTTTCGAATGATGACATAAATAAATATACGCTAACTAGATCGAAATTATTCTCACATAACTATTAGTTATTTTGTTAAATAACAATTATATAAAATATTGTCTTTTATTAACGCGAGTATCACATATTTAAATAAAATATTTTATAACAGATTAGAACAGTGCCGCGACCACGGTTGCTGAAAAGCATCCGAAACGCCGCGTCGGCATAAATCATATAAATAATAAATCGCGTTTTAATCCGTTTTAAAGTATTATATTTAAACAATCACACAAGTTATTATAGCGATCAGATGTGTGTTATCCCAGAAACAAAAGTAAGATAGCACGTAATGAAATGATGCCTTAGATTGTTATTTCACTCAAGCCTCCCTCTTGTGATTGTCGCAAATATTAAATAAACGAGAGCTAATTCTGACGAGGATGTGCCTCGAGATACAGATACTTGAACATTTAATGAACAAAGTGAAAGAACGACGCTTCGTTGATCTGAGTTAAGAGTTCGTTCAGATATAAAATACGTGTGATCTTAATTAAGGGAGATTTTGAAAATCGAATTATGGTAACATTTCTTCCACGTTTACGTTGCTATACTTTAAGTAGAGCAACATAAACTAGGTGATTTTGACTCTAGATACATCTTATCTATTGAGTCATGTTGTCTTTTTTATGTTAGAATTCGACAGACGAGCATGAGGTGCACTTGTTGGTAGGTGATATGTCAGCCACAGAACATCAGTCAATGATGCGCTGTCGATCTACGTTTTACTTCAAACATTTGGAAATCCATAGACTGAAACCGAAATGCGCAATATGCACTTCTCGGTTTTTCCATCTATGAACGGAGGTTCGTTACCCGGTGGGAATTTCGGTATTCCTCTCACCCGTTCAATGCCTGAAGTTACCAAACGTGGTAAAGACATGCTTACAGAAAATTATAAACATGTCGTCCGGGTGGGATTCGAACCCACGATCCACCGATGCGCACGGCAGGTGTTCTATCGAAAAAAAAAAAGGTATACATATTATATGAGGCGTAATAATTATGATTTTCAACTTTCAATCCTCATAAAATATCATTAAAAATTGATATTTCTTTCATGGGACTATAAACTGTTTACGAAGTACTCTGTGTCTATATTAATATTAATACTTACGACTATTTATATACCTACCTATAAGTTAGATGTATAAATAGTCATAAGTATTAATATTAAGTTAAGTAGTAAGTAAAATTATGTATCTAGTTGGTAAGTCTTAAATAAATAAATAATATGTTTACTACTCATATATTTTTATTCAAAACCAACCTAATAAATTAACCCTTAGCACTTATACCTGCTTGTTATTTCAACATCCCAGCAAAACCGCATATTTATTCTTAGTGAACGTGGAAACTCGTAAGCTTTTAGGGAAAACATTGATTGCATGCACCGCTTCCGCTTCGCTAAACAAAGGCCCATATGAAAGAGTTGAGACTGAGAGCCTCACTAAGGTAAGAAATGTATCGCTAAAAGCTGTATCCATCAGCGCTGTTCATTTTATCTTGATATTGCAAAATCCATGTTCTTAGGACTTAAAATGTTGTCGATTGTAGTAGGAATTACTATAAATCTAGTTGTTTTTGGTACATACGTTATTATATAATATTAATATGTATAGTTTGTATACGCAGAATTAAGTTTAAAAAATCTGACAAAAAGCTTACGAAAACGCCATTCTTTGAGTGTTGCTACTTATCTAAATATTACTCATATTATAAAGAGGAAAGTTTTGTTTGTTTGTAACGATTTATCTGAAAAACTACTCCACCGATTTCAAAAAACCTTTCACTAATAGAAAGCTACATTATCATAGCATTTTTTGTACATCTACATTACACCTGTGCGAACCCGAGGCGTGTTGATAGTATTCTGATATTCACGTAAGAAATGTATAGACATTAGATTTTTTTATTAAATATTATAATTAACTTAATGAAAAGGTTTCAGATGAAAAGTCAAACTATCATGTATTTCTTTATAGAATAACCTTTATATATTATATTTTAATAAATTGATTAATAATATAAGAAATTGAATAATATGTAATAATAATATAAAAATAATAAGTCAGACTATTTTTCAATTAATAAAAGAGCAAACTCTTTATATGGACCTACAATAATCAAATAAGTAAACTTTATTCATAAATATTAAGTTTTTTCATAAGTTCTTACTATTCCAATTTACGTGGAATCTAAACGGTAAATATTCTAATGTATATTTCGAAACTAAATCCACAGAACAATTTTATTAATGCGATATGAACGTGTATTTGTGCAACCTCAAATTCAGACGTTTCTATTTAGATAGTAGATCAATATCTACATGTGTCTAGGTAGCTTGTTTATTTAAGCTTTGCCAAATAGCTTTGATATATTGGTTTGTCTCTCTTTATGACTATATTTGTTTGTGATAACTGAATTTCTATTTGATAAATGAATGAATGAATAAGTTTTATTATTACTTTATTTTTTTGGTTATTAGTGAGGTTAGTAATCTAGGTATAAGCTAAAATAAATGTTGTTAGTGATTTTTATTTATATAAAATATATATGATAATGTTTTTTTTTTTTGAAATATGTTGTCTTTTTTGTATATGAACCCGGCCTTCCAGTGATGAGACTGCATGCAGTCTCCTCCATATATTGGTGTTCGTCCCTGTTTCTGGCAACATTTCTTCCTACATTGGATAGGTCATCTCACTTATCACTCTCTCTTTAATTTATGAAATATGATTTTCTTAGTAAATACTCAATGCAAATTGCTCACGTTATCTTTAGAAGGTTAATATTTTTAGAAAATTACAAACGAACAATAAATATAAATGTTTACTTTGAACACAGCAAATTACGTTAAAAATAAATAATTAAAACATATATTTCATTTTTAATGTATTACCGAATACTCGAAGTAATAAGTAGGTCGCCAGCGCATCATTAACTGATGTTGTGAGGTATCACCTACCAGGGACTGAAACCGGTTTATTTTTATTTTCCAAAATACGAGTCTGACTGAGATACCACGATATTAGTTTTAAAGAGTAATACACACTTAACTTACCATTGTATTTTTTTTTCAGTAAAAACCTATATGATACCGGTATAACCGGTATTCAGTCCTTGTCACCTACCATCTGTTGAACCCCACGCTCGATATCTAACATAAAAAAAATATTCAAATAAAAAGAACAGCGAATTTTAAATGCAATATTGTAAAAGCTGATGTACGATAAATTATTTCAGATTGTATAGTTACTGAAAGGTCAATGAACTATTATATAAGTGTTTCAGCATAAAACCGCATGAAGTATAAATTATGCGTCTTCACATCGTTTCTAACAAAAGACATTTGCTTTTGAATTAATAAGCCTACTATTTGTAATTAATAGCCGGACCTCGTCCTGTCATGTCGTTCCGACGGAAACTATGAACATGCGAGGGTATTTCCAAGCGGTTACATACTAAAATGAGACGTTATTTCAAGACAGTTCCTGACGTAGTTATAATAATCTATATAAAAAACAAAGTCGTGTTAGTTACACCATTTATAACTCAAGAATGGCTGCACTCATTTTAATTAATAATTATTAAGAAATATAACGAATGTCTATGTCCCGAATAAGAGAATAAATATTAAAATATTGGACAAATTCAGGAAAAAATATGTAGAAAATTAATTTTAAATAGAGCCGACGGCGACGCCACGAATGAAGGCCCACGGCAACGTCTGGAACTAAACGTGACAGTTCCATAATCTTGTTGTTTTTTTGAGAAATGTGTGATACGAGTTTTGTACCTGCAAAACATTATTGAGAAGTCCATAAATATCAAGTTGATGGGATATAAGGAACAGTTACACTTCTTACTAATAACATTTTGATACCCGACAGAGGCGCTGCGCCTATCGGACTTGAGTGGTGGCGTTGACTCTAAATTAGGTTCGGAACTCCGCCATCTTCCGCAATTGACAGCTCACGTCACGCACGTATATAGCTTCTTCGTAATAATTGGAGGTATATCCATGAAAAAGATCCAACCCCACATCATTAGTTTTTAACCGACTTCAAAAAAGGAGGAGGTTCTCAATTCGTCTGTATGTTGCTTTTTTTTTGTATGTTTGTTACGCGATAACTCCGCAAGTTATGGATAGATTTGGATGATTCTTTTTTTGTTTGGTGGGGGATATTTCAAAGGTGGTTCCATATATTTTATCGAAATTGGTTTGGTACTTTTTTAGAAAATCAACAAAAACAAAAATATACTTGTACGTAGATGATGTTTTGGTTTGTGGTTCCTTTCACGGCGCCGTCTCATTTGAGCAGCACGTTTAGTTGTTGGTTTACTTAATTATTATGTAAGGATTAATGAACTTAAAGAACGCACTTCCTACAAAAAATTAAAAATAAAATTATTTTTAAACAAAAAACAAAAACCGACTTCAAAACTACAAACTTGCACTAAAAAGTAAAAAATAATATTTTGATTACTTCAAAGCATTATTTATTAACCGTTATTTTTGGAGTCGGTGCCAGCCAAGAAGGACAGTTTAATCCTGCTTTTGTAACAAATGTTCGAACGGTACGTAGCGTACTTGCTTAACACCCTGTTAAGCAAGTGGGAACCAATGCAGAAAATACTTGGCTTTTACATTTTGCTAAGGCTGCTTACATGATATGAAAGTATTTGACATTAGGGCCTGTTTGATATACTTAAGTAATTTTGAGCAAAGTTGTGGTTTGGATCCTTTTCATGCATATACGTATACCTGTATCGACAGTTTCTTGACTATTAATGATTGAAACAAACGAATGACATGAACAAATACAATGCAGAATGAACTGTCTAATATTAATTGAATGAATGATATTCCTTCCAAAATAATAACAATTGACCATCTGAATTAAATACACTTAAAATAATTAAAACAATATGTAAACTCATTATAATTAATATAAATTATTTAACACTTTTGAATACAATATACGATTGTGCCTTTTAAATTTACGAATCACAACATGTATCTTTTTTGAAACATTCCATTTTTAAATTAATTACGTGATGTTAAAAAAATATTTAGAACCATGAGAACAATGAATAAATCCACATCGGATATTCTTAAAGCCCTGTTGGGAACTTGTAATTAATATTTAATCCTTTATCCTTAATTTGCGGCTTCACACAATAAATTAATTTTACGGCTGCCTGGATTCAGCTTGTTAAATTTTAATCTTAATATTATAATTTTGTGTTCATGTCAAAGATAAAAAGGATACTGTACAAAATTAACCGAGCTTTTAATAACAGCTTTAGACCTGTTTATTGTTTTTGATTACTTATGACTTGAGTTTAATACGAACCAAGACTAATAAAGTGAAAATTGGGTTGCGTAATTTTTATCCAAACAACACCGATATACCTATTATACTCGTATATAAGTTTTTTTTTATATATCAGATATCAACAGACGAGCATGAGGCTCACTTGATGGTAGGTGATACCTCAGCCAGAGAACATCAGTCAATGATGCACTGTCGACCTACTTTTTACTTCGAGCATTCGGAAATCCATAGACTGAAACCGAAACGCGCAATATGTACTTCACGGTTTTTCCATTTACCCCGGTCGGAATTTAGATATTCCTCCCACCCGATCAATGCCCGAAGTTACCAGACGTGGGAAAAACATGGTTACCGAAAAGTTATTAACATGTGGTCCCGGTAGGATTCGAACCCACGACCCATCGATGCGCACGGCAGGTGTTCTACCGAACGCGCCAACGAGCCCGTCAAAATAAAAGATGCAGAGCTAAAATGCAAGTTACAAGAAAATATATACCTACATATGTACATACAATTGTCAAACAAAGTAGACAGCCACAGTTTTCTTTCCAACTGGAATAAAAACGCATCCAATAAAGACATTGTGAGCCAAATAAAAGCTATTGAAGGAAAACAAAGTGTATGCTAACATTGCCAGTATTTCGAATAAAACGCAGTGATTCTGCTTGCCTCGTATGCAATGTATTGCAGTGTTCTTTCTTTTTTTTAGATCAAAGCATCGTTAAGCCCGAGTATAACAAGATTTATGCTTTTGTATTTGACGAGGCAATTAATAAGGGGTCTATTAGCACGATAAAGTAACATTGTGCTTCGTGCACGTGTAATGAAGTTTTTTAAGGGGTTATATATAGTTGTAGCGGGCGAAATGACGTGATTTTCTTGTTTTTTTTTCAGCAGGTTAATAAATGTGTATTAAAAAAACAGTGAAGATCATTCATTAGTACATGTTTTTGTGTATTTTCTGTAAGCATGTTTTCCCACGTCTGGCAACTTCGGGCATTGATCGGGTGGGAGGAATATCTAAATTCCGACCGGGTAACGACCCACCGTTCATAGATGGAGAAATGCACATTGCGCGTTTCCGAATGCTCTAAGTAAAAATTAGGTCGACAGCGCATCATTGACTGATGTTCTGTAGCTGATATCTGACACAAAAATAATAAGAAATATTTTGTGACACTTTCCCTTGTAAAATGTATTCCTTCGTGTTATTGTTTTTTCTTTTGTCACAAATAATTTAATAATGTCATTCATAAAGTCAGCATCTGACATAAAAAAGGAAATTATGTTAAATATATAATGCGGAAATAAAGAAGATTCTTTACACTGTATATAGAAAAGTAGGCCATAATTGTATATTTCCATGTAAAATTACATACATATCGAAATAGTCTTACGCAAATTATTCTTACGATATTTTTGTACAATTTTTAAAATTGAGATAATCTCATAAATATTATAATTCTGGTAACAAATTCGTATTGTATTGTTTTAAACCGTGATTACATTCGTGTATGTACGAGCGGGCGCTGTATTTCGGTGGCCAGCAATTCTGTTAGCAAATTATTTCACTTCGATACGCAGCAGTTGATTCAATTTACGCGGAGTGTATTGCACTTAGGTGACGCGCTACATCAATGTAAAACACGTGTTTACTGTTTACATAAGCATTTTTTTAGTATGAATTTATTATTTTAAGTTGTTAGTATTAAATTTTACTAGTCTGGCATAAATACTGTTACTTAAAAAAATATTTTTACAACTCTTTATTTATTTTTTATTTTATTACTGAGACTTCAATCAATATGTACATATAAGTTTTATTAAGACAATATTTCTTCATAAAAAAATCATTTTCATTTGGAACATAACTTATGGCCGGACTAGGTATACCTACGTTAAAAGTGCATCCTCGCATCACCTAGTGGGGCATAGGGCAAAAATATTTAGATAATTATATGTGTATTTCACTGGTCATTTTTCTTTACAAGCAAGTAAGTGATCATCCTTCTTTTGCTTGGACACATTTTTTTCTTGTCAGGAATCAAACCCGGGACAATTTAAGGACTGTTAACATTTTTTTTGTTTAATTACAGATGTCGACAAACCAATGTGAGGCACGCTTGATTGTAGTTTATTTTTCAGCTACAGTACATCCATCAATGAAGCGCTGTTAACTATTTTTTACTTTCGGAAATCGAATCCATAGACTGAAAACGAAACGCGCAATATACACTCCACGGTTTACATGAACGTAATCCGGTAGGAGTTTTCAATACTTCTTCCACGCGTTTATAATTAATATAAATCATTCGGAACGCAGGTAAGTGTTGCTTAATGATGTGAGTCTAGGTATCCACGAAAGAGGAAAAAAAGAGATCCAAAAAAAGATCAAGCATTTCAAAAATTTAATACAAAATATGTAATTATAAAAAATACACATCTATACATATAATAAAAGAGTAGGATCGAAATTACGCTTCACTTCTATACATATAATAAAAGAGTAGGATCGAAATTACGCTTCACTAAATATTTTTACCAGAAATTAAGAGGGGTGATAAAAGAAGGGTAGCAGAATGCATAAATGCAATTTTTAAGATTCTTGTCTGTCTGTCTGTCTGTCCGTCTGTCTGTCTGTCTGTCTGTTTGTTCACGCTAATCTCCGAAGATACTGAACGGATTTTCATGCAATTTACACAAATATATTAAGTAAATCCCGGGGCAACATATAGGCTTTGTTTTATCGAAATCGGTTATCAGAAAGAAAAGTTATCATCATTTAAAAATAATTTTAAAGGCACCATATCACCAAATTGCAATGCAAACTGACTCGCGTTGAACTTTTTCGAATTGTCAGATGTCAATCACAGTTTGATATGTAAATGAAATACTTTGATTATTTCGCTATTTCCGATATATGTAATCGTAGAATAGTGGATATGCAGGCCCATTGCGTAACTTCAGATGCGAGTTCGAATCTGAAGTTGAACGGATTTTTTTTTTTGTATTTATTTTTTTAAAGAATTATATTATAAAAATAGAAAATGTATTATTGAAATATTATATGAAAAAGTATTTCTTATGAGATCGTTTATTTCACCTTTTCATCCATCCTTTCTCTACAGAATTACGATTATTCGACATTGCTTTTATTGCTTCTTAAGGACTGTCTTCGTATCTTAGAGGTTTCCGCATTTAGCACCGGAAACCCGAGTAGGAATCCCGAGAAAAGGGAATTTAAAAAAAATATCTCAAAATGAAAATGATCATTTAAATGAAATAAATATCGAGGTGGATACAGTATCTTCACCACTAATTAAATTTATAAAGAAAATAAGTAAATTTCTTTAAAGTCAGGTTAATTTTTTCAACACTGGTATTACTATAGAATTTCAAATCATACTTCGAACCCCAATCTCAACCACCATTAAACGTGTCGATAATATGATGCAAAAGCAACCGTCAATGACTAATTTGATAGCTCTTTCCCAAAATAAATCACCAAGTACAGAGGATGGAGGATATGTCATTTGAAGAAAGCTTGCTCAAAAGCGAACCCCACGCGAACGAAGTCGCGGGCATCAGCTAGTCAACAATATGACTTCATGTCTGAATATTAATTGAAATATTTTATTAATTGTGATATTTGTTGTTTTTTTAACCTCGGAACATACGAGAATGGGGTGTGTGTCTGTTATACTTATATATAATAGATCTATAATTTATTTTGTTATATTATATATGAATCGTTCGTTATATATTAATTATATACTTTGTCTTCTTTGAAATGTCATTATAATAATGTATAATAGTTTTACACGTGAACTATTATTTTATTGCACTAAATAATATACGAGACTGAAACTGAATATCGGAGTAATGAGTACGCGTGAACTGTTCAGAACTATCGATCTGTTTGCGAATTATTTCACCTCAGTATCCTGAATCAATTGACATAAAGCGTAGATTGTAGCATTGATTACGTAAATGAACTATTGTTCGTACTAATTTAACCAAATTCTATATTTTTATACATATAATAGCACAAGAGCCTAAGAATCACTTGGTGCCTTCGATCAACATTTAATACTATGTCAATGCTTGGTGCAATTGAAAATATATTCTAAATAATTTTAGTCTACGCCGGTTACTTTTACCTTCTCTGAGTGCAGAATGTGAAAATTACTTTTCAATATTTATGTCTGCTACTAAAGTGGCTACTAATAATTATTAATTCGATAAAATAACATCATATTATTATAATTTAATTTCGTGAAGGTATTTCGCGCAGGTGTGAAATAATTTGCATAGGGATAATAGCGTTTTTGTTCACAAATTGCCTCATGTTTGGTGTATTTAATGTTTGAATAGAAATTGAATCAGTTAGTAAATTGTATTATGCAGTGCATACCATTTATGTATTTACCAATAGGTAATCATGTTATATAATGTGTTAGTTACGGACACAATTTCATCTTCCTAAATCTTATGAGTTAAGTCTATAGGTATATTGCTGCAGTTATTTTAGTACTAATTTTATCATAACTTAAATAATTTCACTAGCTTTAATTTCGAAACATTATTGAGAACTCTTCATATTGAGATAAATAAATATTCGAATTAGTTTCGCAGAAATTTTGAATTTTGAAAGATGTGTACTAATTAGGTATATATATTACCCTAAGATCCTACTATTTCTATAAGTTTTTATCATTAACAGTTTGGCTGGCAATAAATATATTATATATAATTAATATATGTTTAAAACAAGAAATATCTTGAATCTGCCAAAGTCCCATACAAAGTAACCACAGCGAGACATACATAAGTTAAAACGATCCCTAATGGCCTTGTGTGGGGTCGTTACGAAGATTTATTATGTTTCTCGGGTATCAGTTAAATATAAGGGCTATGATAATATAATAATAAACGAACAACGTCAGTCAATGAAAAAAATCTGAAATAAAGATAGAATATAATTTAATTTCAAAACATTTACTTGATGCCATTTTCTTGAACATACAAGAGAAATAATTGAGATTCAATAATTATAAGCAACTTTTTAAATGCGGATATTATCTGTTACACCAAGAAAAGTATTGCAACAAGGCTTGTATAGCAGATCAAGTAAGTTACGTGTTTTTTAGATCATGGAAGTCATTTATTGCTTCAATTTAATGTATGCAACAAGCAAGAAACTTGCATCGTGTAAATAGGCCTTAATAATATTACACATAAAATATATCTAATATATAAAATTCTCGTGTCACAATGTTCGTTCCCACACTCCTCCGAAACGGCTGGACCGATTCTTATGAATTTTTTTATGCATATTCACTAAGTCTGAGATTCTACTATCTATTTTTCATACCCCTAAGTGATAATGGTTGTTCACCCTTAAATTTTTTATTTTTATTTTTGGACGAAATTTTTTGTTTTTATTTTTTTATAATGTGGCATTAATAAATACATACAACCCTAAATTATTACTTTTTTATCACCAACCCCTGCTTTTTAGAAATTATTTACATGGCAAGTCAACGTTTGCCGGGTCAGCTAGTATTACGAGTATGTATATAAATCTGAGTGCATTAAAAACCTCATAGTGTAATATTTGTCACCTTAAACTACAAAAATGAAAGTAAGTAGAAACACACATACATTAAAATTTTCAATATCAATTTATTTATTTAGTAGGTACCACAATGTACATTTATGAACGACAATAAAACAAAATAGATTCTTCCAATTTTACATTTTCTGCCAGTTCCCAAATTAAAGGCGTAGAACAGACGAAAGGAACTGGTAAACACTAGCCGGCCTAGCATGACAACCACGACAAAAATTTGTCGACCCGTCTCGTGTTTTAATCGATTATCTCTTTATGTCTTCCGGGTCTAACAATACACACTTGAAACTCGACTTCTAATATCAAAAGTAGAGATATTTATCGATGAGATATCTTGTCTATCAAAGTTGTCGATACCGAGATATCTTATATCTTAGTTTGTCTTCACTCATGCGCGAGATATCTCTTCATAGTCATGCTAGGCGGGCTGGTAGTCCTATATTAACAAGTTGATTACTTTTACGTTTGCTTTTTAAAAAAACATTTATAATTTATCAGAAACCCGTATGGGCGTATGCAGAACTTCTCACTAAAGTTTCACCGTATATAATTGAATGAACACTTTAGAGGTACATATAGGATAAATATACCTACATTAATTTATATTTATATATATTTGTAAGTTCACAATAAATAACATTTAGTACAATTCACTCATTCTTGGTTGATTTGCTACTATTAAATCTATCTCAATATAGCCATTTCCAAGTAAAGGTTTGCTAACATTCATCAAGCGAATAATATTGTGGTTGATGATGCCTAGTATACTAGAAGAGATTTATGAAGCACGATATAGATAAATTCAATTAGCTAACCGGCAATCAGTACACTACCGATTCAATTTAGAATCAATTACCGCAGGTTATTACTGAACAAATTCAGTCTATAATTCGAACGATTTTATGGACTTTCCTGATTTAAAAGTTGATGAATTAAGTTCGAGCTCCGTGGGAAACGTACGAATAGTGATCTGAGATTCTTGCTCTTTTTCTGATGAACTCGAGAACGATTCGTTTGAATAAACCTATTAAGGAAGATCGAGAAAATAATTATGTGATGATTCTAGTAACTTCATGATATCTTTTGACTTTTTTTATGTTATTTATCGACAGACGAGCATGAGGTTCACTTGATGGTAGGTGAAACCTTAATCACAGAACATCAGTCAATGATGCGCTGTCGACCTTATTTTGATTTTTGACTGAAACTGAAATGCTCAATGTGCATTTCACGGTTTTTCCATCTTTGAACGGTGGTTCATATTCCTCGATATTCCTCCTACTCAAATTAAATTGCCTTTTTCTTATTATTATTTCATTTTTTTTTTTTAATATGTTACGCTGATATTTTTTGACATTCATTAATATAATTTTTAATTTTTTTTTTAATATTCTCTTTATTTGTATTGCACCACCTTATTGTTTCTATTTATTCAGCATTTCCTCCTTCACGGGTTGTCTGGAAGAAATAGCTGTCATAGCTATAAGACCGCCTTCTGTACACATATCTAATGCTGATTATTCTATGTTTACTTTTTTCGTCTACTTTTATTATTTTAAGTCTATTTTAAATTTTTTTACTGTATTTTTGTGTGCAATAAAGTATTTACTTACTTACTTACTTACCTGTTTCACTGATTATTTTCATTTATTAGCAATTCAGGTCAGTCTTCTATGTTATATTATTTCACTAGAATAGAACCTGGTATCTCTGCTGGCGCGTAATATAAATACGCGTAGACGACTGAGGCATGAAGGCAGTTTTTGACGGGCTCGTTGGCGCGTTCGGTAGAACACCTGCCGTGCCCATCAATGGGTTGTGGATTCGATTCCCACCGGGAGCACATGCTTATAATTTTCTGTAAGCATGTTTTCCCCACGTCTGGTTATTTCGGGCATTGATCGGGTGGGTTCATAGATGGAAAAACCATAAAGTGTATATTGCGTGTTTCGATTTAAGTCTATGGATTTCCGAATGCTCGAAGTAAAAATTAGGTCGACGGCGCATCATTGACTGATGTTCTGTGGCTGAGGTATCACCTACCATCAAGTGAACCTCATGCTCGTCTGTCGATATCTGACATAAAAAAATTCAAATAATTTTTCTTCTTTATATCATATTTGTCCAGGGTTTCTGTTAGAATATTACATACCTACCTGCCTATTCACGTAGAATGAAACCTCAGTTAAGAGAACCTTCAAAACAAATATATTACAACTATTTAATTTATTTAAATGTTAAATGAATGAAATGAAGATCGATTTACTTAACAGAATTATTCATCTAAAAATTACTTTCAAAATTCCTTATTCCATTTATTCACTTCAAAATTTGAATATATCAGAAATAAATGAGACTGCAAGAAAAATTCAATTATGATTTCAGTCCTCATTATATAACGTAATATTCAAATTTTGTAGAAGAAAAGTAGTTAACCGAATTTGTAATCATCCTTTCAAAATATATGGAAGTTTCCAACAAACCGAATTTTCCACTTACGACGAGTTATTGAGTTAAAGTTAACATGAAAAAATGTTATAACTGATTTATAAAGATATTCTATAAGCAGTTGTGATTTTTTCATCTTTATAAATACGTGGAATACTTCAATAAAAGCTTTATTTATTCAATTTTAGATAATACTAGCGACCCGCCCCGGCTTCGCACGGGTCAAGATTTTTTGACAAAAAAAGCAGTATGTATTTTTTAATGCCACATTATAAAAAAATAAAAACAAAGAAATTCGTCCAAAAATTAAAAAAAAAATTTAGGGGTGGACTACCCCTAACATGTAGGGGGATGAAAAATAGATGTTGGCCGATTCTCATAGATACCGGATAAGCACAAAAAATTTCATCAAAATCGGTCAAGCCGTTTCGGAGGAGTATGCCAACGAAAACTGTGACACGAGAATTTTATATATTAGATAGCAGTTGCAGACAAATTGGCTATCAATCTAAACTAATAAAAAGGTATGTTACAATATATTTTTCTAATGTATGTAGAATGTAGATGATAATGGATTTGATATTTTACACTAAAACAAAGCTTTAGTACCCGTTACTATTAAGTCATATATTATTTAATACTAGCTTCTGCCCGCGAATTCGTCTGCATAGAATTAGTACTACGATAGCTTATTAATACTAGCTTCTGCCCGCGACTTCGTCTGCATAGAATTAGTACTACGATAGCTTATTTTTTAACCGAGCTGTTTTTTCTTCAATCTCCGCTTAATGGCGCTGCACTCAAGTCTCAATCTTTTCGTGATATTTTTTAAACCATTCGTCCAAATTACTTAGTGTAAAAGACAAAGCTCATCTATATGAAATAATAAAAGCGACAAATATATCAATTTTGATAAGAATTTAGCTAAATACTTTAAAAAGTGCAATTAAAAAAAAGCATCAAATTTAAATGAATTTATGGCTCATAGTTTAGGTATATTGGCTTCCACATAAAAGATAGATATATGCTATCACGGACTTTTATTTAGAACTATTTAAGATAAACGATCCTATACAATAATAACATTACAATAATACATTATATTCTTGTAACTCCAACGGTCGGTGCAGCGCACGCCAAGATAGCTCTCAGAAGGCAGGATTTTTTCCGATTTACTTGATACTTATCGTAATATTATGACCAATATACAAAAAATCTATATAAATTATAGTCTATGTGTTATTCTGATATATAATCTATATTACTGTAAAATTTCATCAAAATCCGTTCGGTAGTTTTTGCATGAAAGAGTAACAAACATCCATCAATCCATCCATCCTCACAAACTTATAATATTAGTAGGAAGGATAGGATATCAAGTAATTTATGTTTTTTTGTACATATAGCAGATATCTGCTATACTTATGTATCATATATATGAGTAAGTATAGTAACTAAATTTATCTAGAAGAGTTGTGATGGAAAAGCTTCGAAGTTGATTGCGATGACCTTGGATTATAACGAACTAAGCATTCATCTTTTCATTGGATTGGCATCTGTGAAGCGGTCATAATATTATGTCATGTCACGAGTCAAGCTCAAGGTTCCAATTCTTAACTTACCGCGTGACCATATTCATTAAAGTTATTTAAATCACGGCAATATAGTACTGGATGACCTATGTATTTGAGGGCTTGCAGTAATTTTTAACATTTTGTTATGATTACCATTGAGGTTTGAATTTTGATTATTTCATATTTTAAGCCCAGGAATGATGTCACTTTTGATTGCTTGTGTTAAAAAAAAAAAGAGTGTGTACTTATGTACACGCGTTAGAAGTTATACTTCTTTTGCGTATGGAAAAAAATACTAGAATATACAACTTAAACATATTTATCGATTTTCATGCCACCTAGAACTAACTTCACGATGTAGAATTCAGGTGTCGGTGTGCGCGCGCATCGTAAAAATTCACTCTCATCATTTTTCTCCATCGCGCCAAAAGAAGTATAACTTGAAAAATCTGTCGATAAAAAAATTTGAGTGACTGTTGTTTACTTTGTTAATGTTTTCAGAAAAATCACTGTTTGACAACTGTAGCGGTGTACGGCATTACTCTTAAAAAATAAATAAATAATTCCATGCCTGTTTTTTATATAGATGTTGTAATTTAGACAAAATTGAAACTATGCGGAATTGACAGTTATAAAAAAAAAATCTATACACAATAATAAAAATGTTATCACGTTATAAAAAAATAATGATATTGAATTATTGAAGTCTAGTTCTGATATTAAAATAACGTTATATTTCAAACAACTCTCCAGCAAAATCAAAGGCTTTCCAGTATATTTGCAAGAGATGAAAATATTTCTATAAAAACTCTATATGAATCATGAATAGAAAAATATATTTTTCTGTACGTGATTACCGTTATTTACTATACACACGCCATATTGCTTATAAGTATGGGTGAATAGAAATTTTGAGGTTATAACTGTGTAGTTGAAATACATTAATTGCGGACTACAGAGGTTGTACTATATTTATATTTTATTTAAATGTGTGATAATCGCATTAATAATAGACAACTTTAACCGGATTCGTATGCGATTTATTATTTATCCCGACGTTTGGGTTGCTTTCTAGCAACCGTGGTTGCAGCAGATTGAAAGGTGACAGCTGTCTATTTTGAAATATCAAAAAGTTGCCATTTTAATGCCATCTATTCCTACGGAGTTGATATTTGTTGTATTTTTAAATAATATAAAATAATAAATCGAGTTTTAATCCGTAAAAAGTTACTTTATTTAAATGTGTACAACTCTCGTTAATAAAATACGATATTATCTAGCACTCTTGTTTACACATCTCTATATGAGAGAAGGTGACAGCGCGATACATGTGTAGATTTATCTCAATCTTTCGTCAAGGGTCCCCGCAATAATATTGTTTTAAGAGATGGCGGTACTTCCCTTGGGATATAAGTTTCACGAGAGTTATTATGGCCAAGCGTAACCATAGAAAGACACTTGCTTTCTCGTTATGGTACTTAGAAAGAGACAAAGATTTAAATAAAATACTGTATACCGGATTAAAACGCGATTTATTGTTTAAATTATTTATCCCGACGTTTCGGATGCTTTTCAGCAACCGTGGTCGCGGGAGACTGGACCACGACACGACAGCGACCACGGTTGCTGAAAAGCATCCGAAACGTCGGGATAAATAATTTAAACAATAAATCGCGTTTTAATCCGGTATACAGTATTTTATTTAAATGTGTGATACTCGCGTTAATAAAAGACAATATTAAGAGACAAAGATATTAATAAAGAAGTCTCGTCCAGTAATAAGTATCAATGGTAACTTACAATACTAAGATTACAATGGGATTATTCAAATTCAATACTGTGGGTCGGTTTATGCAAAACGCACGTTCTTTTGTACTGTAACTTGTGAGACATTGAAATAAATTGACTTATCGCTCCATAACATCTTGATTGTACATAGTGATTTGTTATGTTTTATTGTTACTGTATTTCAAGTAAAAAAATCACTTACTATATATTAGAAATAAAATATTATAAAAGAAATATATCGCTAAGAAATTCTCCATGTAACTTTGTTTGAGTATTTAACGTAAAACACAATTACATACATACAGCCAATACGAAGGTAATTTATAACCTTAAGGGGTCAACGTCCCCGAAGCAACCCTTCGCAGGGTTAAGATTTTTTATTCATATATAAAATAAAAACTGGTCAAAGGCGAGTCGGACCGACACCGAAGGTTCCGTACAAAGTTTTAGTTAAATATTTTTTTTCCCAATAAAAAAAATCTACAAATTTACGGTTTTAGGATGTTTTCCTTTACTTGTGCTATTGTTTCATGCTAAATTTCATGATTCTAGGTCAACGGGAAGTACCTATAGGATACTTTTTTCCGGTTTTGATTCCCTCGTGAGTGTCAAAATATGCGGTATAAACAGAGCATAAAAGGCCATATCTGTTGATTGCGTCGACTTAGAAGTTTGAAGATCTGAGTATTTGATATTAACTTCAACTTGATATCTCCACGCGTTTAAGAAGGATATTGACAGACGGCCATACCGACAGACGGACAATGAAGTGATCCTATAAGGGTTCCGTTTTTGGTACGGACTACGGAACCCTAAAAATAAACAATAAACAAAAAGTACCATATCTTATCAATCATGTATATTTATTAGTTGTATATAGTCATCAAAATTGATTGTATTGATCACAAACGTCCGTGGATAATTTGCGATGTATTTTTATTATTGATATTTATCAATGCCAATATCGAAAGCAGATGTGGAGGTCAAACTGTTTGTGAATTTGTAGATTTTATTGACTTTGATGGTTTTTAAACTATAAAAGTAAACGCAAGGTTAACTGTGTATAATTTTATTGTTACGATTTATTTATTTTCGTTTCCTTGGAAAACGATAATTGTTATTATAACATTATTTTATCGGTATTTACTAAAATATGAATATGTATTATTCTTAATAACTAGCTGATGCTCGTGACTTCGTTCGCTTAAGATGAAGCCCATCATCTTATCAACTTTTGAGCAAGCTTTCTTCATATGATGTAGGTATCCTTCATCTTCTATACTTGGTGATTTCTTTAGGGAAAGAGCTATTATAGTAGCCGTTGACGGTTGCTTCTGCGATCTAATGGCTTTTAATACCAATATCAATGACTACTATAATAGCTCTTTCTCTAAAGAAATCATCAAGTACAGAGGATGAAGTATATATCATATTATTATGAAAACTTGCTCAAAAGCTCAGCTTAAGATGAAGCCCACGCGAACGAAGTCGCGAGCATCAGCTAGTTCTTAATAACTATAATCGTACTGCCTAAATTGATTGTTTTTTTCAACAGATGATATAAATTCATTTAAACTGCGTGGTGTAAACTTTTCACACACACACGTTTTGTAAACACTTTCAACCTATGTTATATAAATAATGGCTTAAATAAAATACTTTATACCGAAAAAAAACGCGATTTATTATTCCTATGTAAATTTATGATATTTCAAATCAGACAGCAGTCAACTTTCAGTCTGGGTCGTGACCACGGAGGCTAAAAGCCTCTGAAACTTCGGGTTAAATAATATAAATATTAAATCGCGTTAATAAAATACAATATTATAAATAATGGCTTATGATTTGATGAACGTCGTAGCTCAGTGAAAAACGCGTTGCATTCAGCACCGGAGGTTCGAATCCGGGGGTAACAGGAATAAAAAAATCGTTTCGGTTGGGTCTGAAAAAGTCTGGAGTCTGAAGCACCTACTAAATTGATGCACCAAACACCAACCTAATTACGTATACAACTCAATTATTTTCATGCAATTAGAAAAAAGGTAACAGTTGATAAGTAATTAGTAACTAAGAAGTGACATCTATGATTAGCTTTTTTGCAGATTTGATATCGTCATTCTTAAAGCTAGCTTCCCACTGTCGGTGATATCGCGGACGGACGCGGACGAGCTCGCACGACGCACCGTGGGAAGGGTCTCGTCCGTGGTAGCACAGGTTGTCTGTGGCGTTGCGCCGGTATCCGTCGCGAGGCGGTAACTTCAAAGGTGCGGTGAAAGAAGCTGAGTGCAATTGCAAACCGTTATAAACAGGAATATATTTTCGCTTTTGGTATCATTCCTTGATATAACTGGACCAATTTTATTCAGAAAGTATTCGAAATCACTTGAAATCTCTTTCACTTTGCATTTTGAAAGGAAGCTATCAAAAGATCTACACAGACCGACACGCGCCGTTGGAAGAGCCCTGTCTGTGTGCGTTGCCGTCCGTGGTCGTCGGCTGTCCGTGATCATCCGTAGAATTGCGGACCGTGGGAAGCCAGCTTTATAGGTTTTTGAGCATATTCCATACTAGCAACGCATCCCGGCTTCACACGGGTGCAATGTAGACTTACTATACACAAAAACAGTCTGTTACTCGCTGATAATGTAGCTTTCTAGTGATGATAAAAATGTTAAAATCGGTCCTGTAGTTTTTGAGTTTATTCATAACATACAAAAATCCAAAAATACAAATCATTCCTCTTTATAATATTAGTAAGTAAGTATGAGTATGAATGAATATAGATTAATGCCTATGTGATTTTTCGTTGTTACAAAACTTTACTATAGTATATCACAATATATACCTAATCTTAATACAATTTATTTTCTTATTATACCGATAAAACTCTTGGATGTTTTATAATTAAGGGTGAAAACAAAATCAAAGCGGATAAACATACTAAGGACTTCGTTTTATACTATTGAGAAGATTAGAAGCAATATTTGAAAAACGAATCGAAATTTTGTGTACACGGCATAGTAAATATTAACTCATATGTAGGTTTACCTTCAGCAAAATAAAAACCAGAGTCAATAAAAACCGGCAATTTGTGAAGTCTTTATAAATTCATAGACAAAGTGTAATGACATTTATCATTTATGTAATGAGTTATCTGTACTACATATTTATTGATTTAGTCATTCAGGCAATATCACGGTCAGCAAACGTGGTCACGGGCATCCTGTGTCAGAATAATATTTTAAAATTCTTCATAAAAAAACCGCGATTTAATCCAGTAAAAGTTACTTATGTATATTTCCTTTCAAATACTGAAAAAGCTACTTCTACCAAAATTTTGAATCACATCCAGAAAAGGGACTGAAAGGATTTGATACTTATTAGAAAAAAATCTGCAGATCTATTGTTTTGAGTGCAAAGTAACAGTATCTATCTATATTTACCAGATAAAAAATATTTTATAGCTATGACTATTATGCGAAAGCTTATATGATTACATTACATTACGTGCACATATATTACGATTACATTTAAATCAAATAACAGGTTCAATTCAGTTCCACCTACCGCCTACAGTAAGTAAAGCATAAACTAAAACAAATTCAGCAAGTAGTTATACATACAAATATTACATGTAACCATTTCGAAATATTAAAATAACAAAAGGTAAAATTTCAGGCCTTGGCCAACGTGGTTCACAAAATTTTGGATGTCATTCAGTGCAGATTTGATCATCAACAATGCGAAGTTATTCCGCTTGCTTTTCAATTAAATTCAAATTCAAAAATCATTTATTCATTTAGGTAACACAATGTACACTTATGAACGTCAATAAAAAATGCATATTAAATGCTTCTAATTTTACATTGACTGCCAGTTCTCAAATCAAGGGCGTAGAGCGGACGAGAAGAACTGGCAAGAAACTCGCCGCCACTCTTTTTAATCGCCAAGTTTTTGTTTTACAAATGTTTTATAAGGAGCTGCAACCATTACACCATGTTCCACATGACATCTTAAAGTAATTAACTATAATAATCAAAAAATATATATAAACGAAAAAATAAAAAAATAAAAACAAAGATTTGTCCTCTATCAGCAGTATGTATGGTGAAATAGGAGCACTCACTTACATTCTAGTGGGAACAACACGCAAATACATAGACGAAATAACTAATATCACCGCATAAATAACTTTTACAAGATTAAATCGTGGTTTATTATTTATACTATTTAATACTAGTGGACCCGGCAGACGTTGTTCTGCCACAATGTTGGCTTCGAAATTATACAATTATTCTTAGATACCATTTGTCCACTTTTTTATATAATGCTTTAATTTGCAGTGGACATCTGTAATTCCAAAAAAGCTAAGCATGCATGACTTGAGCTGTTAAGATGGCGGAGTTCCGAACCTAATTTATTTTAAAATTAATTTTTGCATATATTATTTCTTGAATTTTTCCGATATTTTAGCTATTCTATTATTCGGGACATAGAGGAATCCAACAAATAAGATATCGTTAAAATCGGTGCAGCCGTTCTTGAGTTATAAATGGTGTAACTAACACAACTTTCTTTTATATATACAGATTTATTCCGACTTTACAACAAGCGAAAAAACAGCCAGCTGAAAGCTGAAAAGGTGACAGCTTGGCTGATTTTGGATTTTCACAAAGTTACCATACTAACGCTAAATATTTCTACGTAGTTGATACTTGCTACAATTTTCTATATTTTGGGAATATTGGCTAACAGTATCTTCTTATTTTGACTCTGGTTTTAGATTAAAAACCGGTAAAAGCTATTTTATCTAAATGTGTGATATTCGCGTTAATAAAAGACAATATTATCTTGTTTGATTAATCAAATCCATATACATTAGAGTCCTTATCGTAGAAAACCAACAAATTTGCCGTTATAATTTATGATGAACGTATATTGTATATTCTTATATGTGCTATTGTAAAGTGTGAAGCGAATTACACAATAGGAATGATGACTGACATGTCTTTGTTATGTCATTGTATGCAGGAAGATGACGAGATGTAAGAAACGAATAATCTTTTAATACCACTTCCTTGATTAGTATTGAATAAATTTATTAAAATATACATTGATTTTTGAAGATTAGTATGCATTGTTAAAACAGTTATTTTTATGTGCTACGACTTATCTATGCTAAATGCAAAATTAACCTAGACGTTATGTTCAGGCGGACCGAAAATATATTAAAAAAAATAATTTATTTATTTAAAGTCTTTACAATCTCAAATCTACTACAATACTAATTATAAATCTAAATAATATTAATACAATGAAATGCGAAATAAGCTATAGTCGGCGAATCGCTGAGCGCAACGTCAGCGTTTACCAAGGGTTATGCCTTGGTAACTACGCCTAGGTTTTTTTTTACGAAATTTGAGGCGTCAGTTGTTTTATGTGTCTCAATTAACTTGCATAAGTTAGTGTAGCGCTTTATGTTTATATAACTTGTCAATAATGATCATAAGTTGTATGCTTAAAAATATAGCAAAAAATTCAACATAATATTGTCTTTTATTTACGCGAGTATCACACATTTAAATAAAATACTGTATACCGGATTAAAACGCGATTTATTATTTAAATTATTTATCCCGACGTTTCGGATGCTTTTCAGCAACCGTGGTCGCGGGAGACTGAACGATGACAGTTGTCTATTCAACTGTCATCGTTCAGTCTTTGTTGAATCAGTTGAATAGACAACTGTCATCGTTCAGTCTCCCGCGACCACGGTTGCTGAAAAGCATCCGAAACGTCGGGATAAATAATTTAAATAATAAATCGCGTTTTAATCCGGTATACAGTATTTTATTTAAAAATTCAACATTCACGATTAAGTTACTTAGAAAGCAATCCAGAAGAGCTCCTACACGCGTCTCAATTTACTAAAATTATAATATAAGGAACGTGTAGACAACTTCCAAAATAAATTAAAATTTAAGTAGTCCCTATACGCACTGCATTTGAATGTACATGTATTTATAATTTGATTTAAAAATTGTTGCTCTCATTATTAGCTAGCTAAAGTTGAATAAAGAACTAACTGCAATCAGTATTTCAGTTATATTTATGTAGATTTTTATTTATTTTATTCAGATATAATATACTTAATTGCACACAGAAACTTATAAAAAAGACAAGAAAACTTCACTAAACAGTGTACATGAGTACAAGCTTTAATATACTAATATGTAATAAAATCACTACACTGTTTCTTCAGAGCTGAAAATCAGTGTTGTAACCATCATAGCCACAGCTCATAGTAAGGGGGGTAGTTTGAAACCACATTTCGGCCACTGCAATTGATATTAGTTTTTTTGTGTGTCAACTAATATATTATTATTCCTATTTATTGTTATCAAAATTGTAGTGCGCAAACACCCTAATCGCGAATTCGGAAACAATTAGTAAACTTTTAGCCCGATCCATTATGTAAACGCAATGAATAATTTTGCCGCACACACAAACAAACTTTTAATGTGATTTCCTACATCCTGTACATATTTGCGTAATTTTGTTTGAAGTAACATACAATATCGACGTTGACATACAATTTTATGATTGACAGTGGTTACTGGGAAATTTAGACAAAACAAATTGAATAAAATGATTACTGGCAACAATGATATTGTTATTTTGAAATATCCGATGAGATTCAAACCCACGACCCATCGATGCGCACGGCAGGTATTCTACCGAACGCGCCAACGGGCCCGTCATGTATTGTAATACATTGTCAATTAAGCGGTAATATGTTTTTATATATACAACGAGAGTTTACATGTAAGCAGGATAGCTCAGCCACAGGTAATACCTATTTAATGTAGACAGAATGAAATAATCGATACATTGCACCGCTTTTCCATCTGTAAACGGTGATTGAAACTGAAAAGTTTAATTAACCACTAGCTTTTACCCATGGCTTCGTTCACCTAGGAGACTCGAGATATATACCTTGAATAAAAATATTTATTATATAGTTGTATGACTTCAGAAAATCGAAATCGATACACATTTAGCCCAAGACATTGCCGAAATACAGTGTTCATCCAAAGTATGGTCCATATGATTGCGAAAAGTTATCCAAATGTGTTCAGCTGTTTAATCGTAATTGAGTAACAAATATACATTCATTCACTTATACAAGTTACAACCAACCAACGGGCTCATCAACATTCATAACTTCAGACATAAACACAAAAATATATCATATACGTCCAATGATATTATCTAACACTACATAATCGGATCGTTAATCTCAATCGTAGTCCATAGTTTTATATAACAAATGACAGGTAATCACGGTAATGACAGAACGCCCACGTGGTCAGTAATGACCAAGTATCACTTGAACCCTGAACCATAGGCCGTGACACGAAGCCACGAAATATATTAGCTACGTATCATTGAGGTTTTGAGTTCGTAATTATCCTGCATTCCGAATATACCACAATGCATGAGTTGTTTCATGATGCGTACACAGTTAGCATTTGCTAATCATTTAAAATACATTTTCCATAGTTCATATCTCCTAATAACATAAAACAAAGCTTACCTTCTTCTAAACCACGTTATGGATTTTGATGCGTTTTCACTAACTTTTAAAGAATTATACCATACGTTTTAATATAATTAATGTTTGTAGAGTAGAGAAAATTCAATGTTTTACATTCAATATTTTAAAATACACAATGATTTTATTTATTTTTGTTTATTCAGCTACATAAACACACATAACATTACAATAACTTAAAATATAATTACAATAAAATAATTGTTAACAATGTATGTATTATCAAGAGCATTTGTCTCGGAGAAGTTTATGAAAACGTGATAATCTACTCCGCATTGTCAAGTTCGGATATTTTCACAAATTAGTTTATTAAAATAAAAACATTATTTGTGTCTACCTTTTTTTTGTGAGAGGGGAAAGACTCTTTATGTATTGCATGCACAAGGCATATCCCCTTGTTCATTATCCCCCCCCCGCGGTAGTACAATGCGGGGGGAGTGTGGGGTTCTGATCATCCGTGACTCTCTGCTAACCAGAGAGCCTGGTGACCCATACCCACTAAACTAAACCCTCCTGACCCTCAAGTCGCACGCCATAAGTGGGGCTCGCGGGATAACGAAATGTACTAACCTACACGGCGTAATTGCCATTATTTATGTCCATCAGCCGGCCTAGCATGACCGCCACGAGATATGTTGCGGACGAGAGAAGATAAACTAAGATGTAAGATATCTCGATATATTATATCTCGACATCGACAATTTTGATAGAAAAGATATCTCGCTCGACAAATATATCTATTTTTGATATTAAAAGTCGAGTTTTAAGTGTAATTGTCATGTTAGACCCGGAAGAAATAAAGAGATAATCGATTAAAACACGAGTAAACGGTCGACAAAATTTTGTCGCGGTTGTCATGCTAGGCGGGCTGAATTAACTAACTATAAATAACATTTGCTGTTAACTGATTTTACGATTTTATTGGCTGCTATCAATCGAATACGATCAATGGTAATTTACTAATTACTTACTCTCACGTCTGAGACATGTCACGATACTTCCATAAAGACATTTTACGAGAACGTGAGTCGAGTCTTGATATCGAGATAAGTTATATGCAAATAACTACACTATAGTACGAAATTAGATAAAAAATATACGACTGGCACTCAGTGACATTTGATGTTTAAATTTTATAACATAACAATGGAACAAAGGTTTATTACGGTTATTCAAATATATCCGCAATCGCCTACGTGTCTTAATAATGAAGGTAAAATTACGTACATACTCGTAATATACAGTATGCTTATAATTCAGCGATTGGTGATTTGACGGGATTGTTGGCGCGTTTGGTAGAACATTTACTTGCGTTCCGATAGGTCGAGGGTTCGAATCCCGCTGGGACGACATATTTATTATTTAAGCATGTATTCAAGCATGTTTGGACTTTAGTAGTAATATCTAAGTTGAGGACAGTTCATTAAATAATAGGGACATTTTGTATTTGATTTTGTTGAAAAATAAATATTGATAATATTGTCTTTTATTAACGCGAGTATCACACATTTAAATAAAATACTTTATAATATATGAAAACCCCAAGTTTAACATACTAAAAAACACTGTTAGTTAATATTGCCATAATATAGAGAGTTACATTAAATATCAATTCCGTAGGAATAGATGGCGTTAACATGGCAACTTTATGACATTTCAAATCAGACAGCTGTCACCTTTCAGTCTGCAATGTTGCTGAAAAGCATCCGAAACGTCGGGATAAATAATATAAATAATAAATCGCGTTAGTATGGTATAAAGTATTTTATTTAAATAAATATAGATTTCAATATGTCAATCACTTCAATTAAAATTGAACGCGGCTGTGCTAAATACATCTCGTTGTTTCAAAATAATCAGAAATTGTTGCAAACATTTTAATTCTTATCTTGTCTTGTTCAATATGTACATAATATCGCTCGTTATAGACACTATTTGTTAATATTTTTATCGGTTCAACTGTAGAAAGGCCCACGTCTTTGAATAATTTGAATACGTTTTTCATATAACGGAACTGAAACTGTTAATGAATATGTATATATTATAACTGATGTTTTCTACTTATAATATTTATATAGAATATACGAAGATTTATACAGACACTGTGACCACCGCAAAGATATTATCAAGTTGTATAATTTGTGGAGAAATAAATCTGGAATTATTGTGAAAATCAACTGTTTTCCTATCTTTTGGACTAATATTTTATAATGCCTTATACATTAATCTATACTAATATTATAAAGAGGAAAGATTTGTATTTTAGAATTGTTATATGTTAGTATTTACTCAAAAACCACTGGACCGATTTTTTAAATTTTTTCACCAATAGATACATTATCAGCGAGTAACATAGTCCGCTAGAACTAATACCAAGAACTAATCAAGTATTCATTAAGTCATTTAAATGTTTTTAGAAATAAAGTTAAGCTTAAATTAAGCTCCCACTATCGTGTGAGAATCTACCTTAAGATATTTGAGCTAATATTATAATATACTCAGTATTAATACTGTTACATTGGATATTTCGAATACTTTGTCTTGAGTAGAGTTTCGAGTTTATATCAATATTCTGAAACTAGTAATAGTTCACTATGAGGGTTCGCATAACTCAGGCACTCCACGTCTGACGCAGTCTGACCATGTATGTAAATCACAGTATATAGATATTTGTGATTATTGGAACTGACATGCAGGACGCGAGAATCTTGAACTATGTGTATTTTGGTTTTAATTGATATACAGAGGCAGTGGTCTCGAATCTTGTTTTCGGTGATTATATTGTGTCATTAGTGAGTGAAATAACAATCCTAGTCTATCTATTTACCAATACGTGCTAGCAAAACGCCCCGTCTTCACCCGTGCAAAACGTAGATAAAAAAAGCAAAGTATAAAAGAAAGTTGTGTTAGTTACACCTAGGGTTACCAGATGAAAAAATTAAAAGTCCGGAGGAAAGGCCTGATTTCCATTGAAAAATCCTGAGATTTTTTTACAGTTTCAGAATTTTCTCTCAGACGTACCTACTTAACAATCTATAAAACGTAGTAATATTTTCTTTACTGCGGATCTTCTTAATAAGTATTGATTTTAATTGTGCAATTATTACCAAAGGAAGATTATTTAACTTTTTATTGGAATGTAAGCTGTGGTTTATTAAAAATTCTATTCCTGACATTTCCTGGGATTTGCAAAATCCAGCCGCAATCCTGAGAAGAGTCCAAAAATCCTGAAATCTCAGGACAAATCCTGAGATATGGTAACCCTAGTTACACCACTTATAACTCAAGAACGCCTGCACCGATTTTAACGATATCTTATTTGTTGGATTCCTCTATGTCGGGAAAAGGACATAGGCTATTAAAATATTGGAAAAAAATCAGGAAAAAAATATATGCATAAAATTATTTATAAAATAAATTAGATTCGAAACTCCGCCATCTTGACAGCTCACGTCATGCATTCTTAGCTTTTTTGGAATAACAGATGTCTACTGCAAATCAGTGACATATAAGACAATTATAGTGGGTAAATGGGCATATTCAAATTTAAGAATAATTATATAATTTCGAAGCCAAAATTGTGGCAGAACAACGTCTGCGGGGTCCACTAGTATATACATAAATACCTATTACAGAATGGAATGGAATAATGAAAACCCTGAAATATTGTTAAAATTTTCAATCGAAAATGACGAATTGCGGTTTGTTCAATAATATATAATTTATGTTAATATCGTTTCCTAAAATCATTCTGTGAAATGAAACATTACTATTAAACAATTTAACAGATTCAATAGAACATCATAAATGAGTTTTCAAACTGAATGCCATAATTTAACATCACAGTAAGTCATTATAAGTGTAATATGGTTTCCTGTGTATGTGTAACATAATCTATTTTACCATTTGACATCAAGGAGAGCAGAATTAAAATAATTATAGTGGTTTAAACATTAATCATTTTTATATTTGTACTATACTTGGAACTTGTTCTAAATTCACCAACGGTTGTTCAGAACTTAAGTTAATTTATCATGTTATTTCCGTCTCTTTCTACAATTCAATAAACTTTAATCACATTTATCTGAATTACACGTCTTTGAATATAGATATGTGTTATTGTTTCAATTTTTTTTTTCTATTATAGTGATAGTTATATGGGGAACTATTCATTGAAATTATAAATTACATTATCACATAATATGCACTTCCATGATTCCAAAAGTTTCAGATGCGTAGTCGGCCTTTCAATTTTTTTTAGGCTTGTTTTGGTGGTTCACGTGGTTCACGTCATTACCAGGGAGACTGCTGGTGCCGACCTTTAAGAAAGATGTAGAATTATGTTTTTCCAGAAAGTAACGAGGTCTTTAAGTTATAATCACACCAAAATGTGGTACTTCATTGCTTTATAAGATCCTTATTGAACATAATTCCATTATATACCTTGATCCATTTCCAGTATCCTAACTTTATTGATGATAAACATACGTGACACAAAAATGATACGCTTATTACTTTTTTTATGAATAGGTATTAACGATTTCATATTTTAGGCGTCTCATATTTTACACAAGCCAATAAAACCTATAGGTTACTACTTGTTGACCTAGAACCATTAAAATGGCAAAATTACTTCTTGCCATAGTGTAGTTTATAAAAAAGTCACACATAAAAAAATTACGGAACCTTCGCTAATCACTTGTTTTCTACGCTACTTAAAAACAAATGTGAAACTCTTGCTTTTATTAAAATATTTACGTGTTCATGACCTATACTTACCATCTTGTTTGCATAACCTCGGTCATGGCTATGAGATGTGAGCTGCATTCCATAGATATAGAAGTGCATATGCACGCTTCATTGTCAAACGCTTCAAGATCTTCGAATAACAACGTTAGTGTTTACGTTAGGAAATCTGCCTTAAATGGATATTTGCCTGTACAACATGCTAATGTAGTGTAAACTTGTTGATTACTTATGTTAATTAAGGATTTAATTAAAGTCTGATCCTATCATGAATGTTATCAAGACAACCTCGTCACAAATTGTTCTTATGTTAGATATCGATAGACGAGTCTGAGGCTTACTTATACTTCAGCTATAAAACATTTGTCAATGATATGCTGTCGAACTATTTTTTATCTATATCAACTAATATTATAAAGAGGAAAGATTTATTTGTTTGTTTGTAACGATTTGACTCAAAAACTACTGGACCGATTTTAAAATTTCTTTCACCAATAGAAAACTACATTATCAGTTTTTTTTGTATCTATTATATATTGCAGCTGTACGAAGCCGTGGCGGATCGCTTGTATTAGATATTGTCTACTAAAACGACAAACGATGACTAGACACAATATTATGCACTTTATAATTTTTTTTTCTATGAACGATTAATAATTATTTTTTTTAATTACCCGGGAATTTCGATATTTCTTACAGCCGTTCAAAAACCAAAGTGAATAGAGGTAGCGAAAACATGATATGAACCCCGACCTATCGGAATGCAAGATAAGTTCTACCCGATGCACCAACGAGCCCGTCAAAAATGTGCGTCTTTTAACGTAACGTCTATAAAAGAACTTAATTCCTTTTAACATTTTAAATACCGGAGAGACTAATGTATTATTTAAATTGCCAGTACTTAAGAGAATGAAAATGCAGAATTCCCACGATTTCATTTCCAATGTTAACCTATAAAGTTAGTGGGAAGTGGGTTGAAAGTGCAAGTAATTCTCGTAGGGTTTGAGTTACCGTATCGCTCTGGAATCACGAAGCAAGCTACATTGAATAACCAAGCACCGCTTCAGCCTCGGTACTCTGAGCTTAATATTTAATGCAATTGCTTTTATATAAATGTCCTGCGTCAATGTTAGAACACGATAAGAGTGTTCCGATTCATCCTAATATTATTTTTATAACTGAGTTTTAAATCTTATAAACTTTATATATTAATATATTGAACAGATTAAGAACTACATTTATTTGCAGAAGCTGTATATTTTTCTTTAAATTTTATTAAGTTTTAAGCACAATGCTAAAACTCAGTCAAAATGACAGATAGGGGATCCTTCTACGGGAAAATTCTGTGTTGCCGTTCAAACTGCAACAAATACTGAAGAACGGCATAATGCAACTCTTATAGTACTTAGTTTAGTTTTATTCCAAAATTTTATATTTTACAATGTGTTATTTACAAATAACGTTTTTTTTATATTAGAAGAAGCGATTACCGCCACCTATGGACATCCATCCGCAACAACAGAGCTTTTGTGGATGCGTAGCTGGCCCTTATGTTAAGAATAAACTCATCATAAATATATCTATGATTGAATATTTCTCACGAATAAAACAAAATTTTCATCTTATTGACAACATTCTCAATTCAAATTCAAATCTGAAGTTGGATGTATGTCTAATAGTACCCCTATGGTTTCACAGCGCAAGATACATATAAATTATTAATATAGATTATTAATATAGATGTCTACATATTATATTATATGGTGCGTGAGGGAGCTGTCAAAGCAATGAATTCGTTATTTCCTGCATCATTGGTCCGGTGTACGCGTATTAATTGCTCCATAATACATGACCCAATTACATCCACCAATCTATATCGGAATTGTATATACAAAGTAACTAGTTATATATAATTGTGTGTTTTTTTACAGCGACTAACATATAATTTAAAATAGTACAAAGAATCAGCGGATTTATTACATATTCAAAAACTTCAGTTACATTTTTAAAAATGTGTGACATCTATTTCATGGATAAAATGTATTACTTCCTTTGCGTGTGCTGTGTAAACGGTTGTTACGCAACAATCATGTATGACGGAATTATTTTTCTTAAAAAGTTCTAAGTCCGCTATATCGATCTTTTAAAGTTGACTCACTATAACATTTTTTATGGTAATCAAATTTGTTCTAAAATATGTATTATTTGCGAAGTCGTTGTTTATAAACATGGTATTAATTCTTATCTAAATAACTACGTTATTCATCACAAGTATTATAGGTAATGACTGTTATACAGTACGCAGTTCGCGGGGACAGCTCGTCAATTATAAATGTATCAAAAGAGAGACAGAAATAATCTAACGCTAATACACCTGAGATATATTTAAATAAATTATTTATCTCGATATTTCAGGTATGGCAAACGTGGTCACGGTCTAACAGAAAGGTGACAGTTGTCTGTTTTGTAATTTTACAAAGTTGCTACTATGGGTATAAGAAGATAACTAAAACTTATAAGTTAAACAATAATACAAATAATATTGTCTTTTATTAACGCGAGTATCACACATTTAAATAAAATACTGTATACCGGATTAAAACCGTGGTCGCGGGAGACAGGTCTCCCGCGACCACGGTTGCTGAAAAGCATCCGAAACGTCGGGATAAATAATTTAAATAATAAATCTCGTTTTAATCCGGTATACAGTATTTTATTTAAATAATACAAATACTAACTTATACAATTACAAACAAAGCATATGAAAGTATGGTATGTGTCCACAATGGTGTCTTAGTCTTATTAGAATTAAAAATGTTAAATATAATATTGTCTTTTATTAACGCGATTTAAATAAAATACTGTATACCGAAATATCAACTCCGTAGGAATAGATGGCGTTAATATGGCAACTTTGTGATATTTCAAAAATCAGACAACTGTATTTTCTGTCTGCCCGTGACCACGGTTGCTGAAAAGCATCCGAAACGTCGGGATGAATAATTTAAACAATATAAATAATAAATCGCGTTTTAATCCGGTATACAGTATTTTATTTAAAACAATTTAAATATTTTATAATTATTACATTCATACTTAATTATACATCACGCCCATTGGGGTAGGCAGAGATCACGGAATTCCATATGCTCCGATCCTTACATACCACTTATAATTATTGTTTAAGATAAATAAATAAATAAATTTGGAAAAAAATGAGTCGAGTGGACTTGAACTTTAAAATTTAAATTCAGTTTTCTCCAAAATGAACGAAGTGCGTCTTACAATTTTAAACCTAGTTATTGAGAGAAGACTACACTACAACATATTATATATAAATCTGCATAATCTATGATTCCAAAGTTTGATACCCTCTTGTGAGACCTTATTTCTGTATTTCATATTTATCAGATACAAGGTTAAGCCAATATGAGAGATAGAGGAGAGATAAAGAAATATACAACATATTAAAGGCATTTCTTCAATTAATTAAAGTAGCATAACAGTAATGATAGTTAAAAACAGATTAGTACAAAAGCATAAAGCTTTGTCATGTTGGATTAAAGAGCACAATTAATATAAGAAGCAAAAATTAAAATACCTGTAATTTCAAAGCCTATCGCAGTAAAAAGGGTTAGGATATTATAAGCCTTTTAAAAGAAATTAATTCTAACAACAATGTGAAATCTTTTTCCCCTTTACATAATTACAAAGTTCCTTAACAATATCATTTTTGCTTATTACTTTATAACGAAAGTAATAACTAGCACACAATAAACATTTTAAATTAAACTCCAGACACATTTCTTCATAATAATCTGAGACAATGTAATTTACATAGATATTTTTAAGCCATACAAAGGTTTATATCTTTTTGCTATTATATCTAAGTACCAGCGGCGAAAAGTGAACATTTTCAAAAGGTATGACGTTTAAAAAACACGCCATTCTATGAAATTTCGAAATTTCATACAGTGCGAGGAAAACCGAAAGTAAAGCGAAAGATACACCTTCCCTGTTTTTAGTTATAGTACCTAAACATTTAAAGGAAAACCAGTAGGAATCGGCTTGTTAGTCCTCCTCCTCCTCACTCCTCGACACTGCTAAATAGGTACAACAGTTCAATCTATAACATTACGTTACGACACGTTTATAATTTTCTGTAAGTATGTCTTCCCCACGTCTGGCTACTTCGGGCATTGAACGGGTGGGAGGAATATCAAAATTCCGACTGTGTAACGAACCACCGTTTATAGATGGAAAAGCCGTGAAATGCAAATTGTGCGTTTCGATTTAATTCGTCTATGGATTTCTGAACGCTCGAAGTAAAACGTAGGTAGGACAGTGCATCATTGACTGATGTTCTGTGGCTGAGGTATCACCTACCATCAAGTGAACCTCATGCTCGTCTGTCGATATCTATCATAAAAAAATTGTTACTGTTTTTTGATTTAAAAAACCCCAAATGGGGTTTATTTCTTGTACTCGTATATAATCAAAATACAGGATGGTTGAGATATATGTTATCACTGTCGTTGACGGGGTAGGTTTTTCACTGTGTTAAGTCAAGTTGGCAAGTAAAGTCTTCCGTGACTGTAAAATGCAATTTGAACTGATTGTGTGTTATACTGCAGTATTTGTTCAATGAATTATAGCACTTAATAATATAGAGAAGTTTATGCTTAATGACATCCGTAGAATAAAACTTCTGAAGGTGTTTGGTAATAACCCATAATTTAAATCATATTTATTGTATTTCCTAGCTTTAATTAATGAGTGACTAGTTCTAATAATACAAACAATATTATACTTCTTTTATAGATTCTGCTAGCTGGGAAACTGTTATATCATTCTACCAGTCTTATTCTAGTAGTTTAGAGAATTTTATAGTCTATGTATAGTAGATATCGTTGATTTTCGAAAATACAATTCAGACTTTTCCCAAAAACATGCTTCACTTTTTATTTTTTTATTTCGCCTTATCTTAAATATAAAAATTCCATGTCACAATGTTAGTTACCGTACTCCTCCGAAACGGCTTTACCGATTTTTACCAAATTTTATATGCGTATTCAGTAGGTCTGAAAATTGGCTACTGTCTATTTTTCAAACCCCTAAGTCATAAGGGTTGTTCAGTGTTCACCCTTAAATTTCTTTTTTATTTTTGGACGAAATTTTTGTTTTTATTTTTTTATAATGTGGCTTTAAAAAATACATACAACCCACATTTTTTACTTTTTTATCACCAACCCCTGCTTTTTAGAAATTATTTACATGGCAAATCAACGTTTGCCGGGTCAGCTAATAATATCTAACAATAATAGTTTAAGCTGGTATAAAATGAACAGTTTATTCACTTTCCTTCAATTTATTATATGCTTCTGTTGAAACAGTGATCCGTCTTTTGAAACGTTCAAGTCCATTTATCAACTAAGTGTTTTTCTTGCTTCACCATTTTATATATTACATATAAACTGGTATTATTCACAATTTTACATTAGATATGGTAATCTACACTAATATTATAAAGAGAAAAGATTTGTATTTTTCTATGTTTCTAACGAATAATCTCAAAAACTGCTGGACCGATTTAAAAAAATCATTTATATTTGAGTAACATATAGGCTATATTAGTGATCCTTACTAAAACATCAATAATGTAACCCAAGGTATAACAAAAATTATATAAAGAGAGACTATAAAGAGAGAAACTTGTACTTTTGTTTGTAATGAATAAACTCTAAAACTACTGGACAGATTTTAAAAATTATGTCACCAATAGAAAGCTACATTACCAAATAGTAACATAATAATAGTAACATAACATAAAAATATAGATATCTTTCAAAAGAATAGTAGCTTCCACAATTATAGTACTCGTAATAAAGACAAAATTAGTGCACCAACCACAAGGCTGCATAAAACGAGTAATTCTTTCCAAGGCAATTGTATACGTTTTTTCAACAAAATCCCTAGTGAGATACAAGTGTTGTCAATAAATAAATTTAAATCGTACGTTAAAGTAAAACTACTTGCTAAGGCCTATTATAACATAAATGAATATTTAAACGATCCTAGTGCTTGGATATGATTTGCTCCAGTATAGAGGTAACGCGACTGAATCTCTCGGCTGCAATTCCAGACTCGGGGGCGATCGTCAACATCCACGACTTTTTTAATGTAAAGTGGGAGCAAACCGTGATCCATGTAGTACTAATTTATTTCAGAATAATTAATATTATTATTGTTTTCTTATGTAGCCAAGTTCACATTTCAAGGATCGTCATGCTCGCTTAAATGTCATTGCTTGTGGCGGCGTCCATGCGTCGGGTTGTCTCTCTCCCTAAAATATGGCGAGGGGGTCGATGGCTGGCCATGCGTCATACTCGTGAACGGGTGCTACTTGTGGTGACTGGTCGAACTTGAATTCGTGTATGCGGTGATATTAGTTATTTCGTCTATGTATTTGCGTGTTGTTCCCACGAGAATGTAAGTGAGTGCTCCTACTTCACCATACATTCTGCTGATAGAGGACAAATCTTTGTTTTTATTTATTTTTATTTTTTTCGTTTATATATACTCGTATATTTTTTCGATTATTTTAGTTAATTACTTAAAGATGTCATGTGGAACATGGTGTAATGGTTGCAGCTCCTTACAAAACATTTGTAAAACAAAAACTTGGCGATTAAAAAAGAGTGGCGGCGAGTTTCTTGCCAGTTCTTCTCGTCCGCTCTACGCCCTTGATTTGTGAACTGGCAGTAAATGTAAAACTAGAAGCATTTAATATGTATTTTTTATTGACGTTCATAAGTGTACATTGTGTTACCTAAATGAATAAATGATTTTTGAATTTTGAATTGAATTTTGAATTTTAACATAAGTTATTTTTGCGTATAGTACATCTACATTGCACCCATGCGACGCCGGGGCGTGTTGCTAGTTAGTTATATGTATATACACTAATGTTATTCACGATTTTACATTAAATATGAAATGGTCATTGTTTTTTTATTGACAGAATACAACGTTTTAGTTTTTTTTGTCATTTTTTTTGAATGATTTTTATGACATTTTCACGAAAAATTGAGAAATAACATCGATGTTTGTCGATCAAATTAGACTTTCTTAACTTTTGCATAAAAATATTTGTATACATAGAAGCGTAAGGAAAATATGTCAATTTTTCCTTCATCGCGAACGTAGAGCTGAGTAAAAAAAGTTGTAAATCGTAAGTATTGACGCAAAATATTATCCTATAAAAAAAATACTACAAAACTGCAAATTTCTATAAGCTTAATAAAACAATTAAATTCATAAAATTTGGCTTTTTTATTTTTCGCAATGATGAAGCAAATTGTAAAATTGTAGTTGATTATGATTAGAATCGTGATATATCATAATTAAAATAAGAAATAGTTTATGGGTTTATTTTTAAAATAAACTTGACATTTATGATACTTAATTTTTTTTACAATAAATAATAGAAAATATATAGCCTGTATAGCTCTTTGTTTTACTTAGTTTAAAGCCCATAAGAAGATGGATGATGAAGAGCGGTAACGGGTAAGCGTTAATCTATTGATTAATCTATCCATACCTTATTCTTCTTCTTCCTACTCTGTTCCCTTTTTTATTTGGGTCAACGCAGTATGTTCTCTTTTTAAATTCTCTTCTTTCATTCGCCATATCATCAGTCACACCTCTTGAACACATATCATTCTTCACATAGTCAATATCCATACCAAATAAGTAAATGTCTGAGTCCCCTATGTCCCTCACATGAGGCAGACCAATTTCTGTGTCTATTTGAAAATGTAAATGAAATTTATTTAGTAACTTAGTAACGTAGTATTTTTCTTTACAGGTAAGCGATCAGCCTTCTGCGCCCTGCCCGACCGAAACATTTTTTTTTAAATCTCGTTTCTCCGGGATTCAAACCCGGGACCTCCGAAGGTAAACGCATCGAGCTTATCACTGAGCCGCGGAGGCGGTCAAATATAGCATACTAGCGATTCGCCCCGATACACAAAAAAATTACCTAATTTTTAAAATCAGTCGAGTAGTTTTTGAGTTAAATCGTAACAAACAAACAAATCATTCCTATTATACCATAAAATATTTAATGGCGTCTAGAAAAGACAAAGCTCGTTTTCATTTACGAGTATAATATTTATTCTTTTGTTCAAGATCAACAGCTTCATATTTTGCCACACATGCACCCTATAATTTACATTCTTAATCATTTTAAAGTGAAATATTATGTTCCAAGCAAAAAAACTATGAAACGAGACAGTATCGTGATTAATTTGCCGATTGTCTTTTATTTCTTCCTGTAATTAGATTTATCGTGGCTTTTGAAAATAATAAATAATGATATGTTATTGTTTTCAACGTATGGAATGCGAGTAAACTACAAGAGTAACACGCTCTAATCTTCCGCTTTTAGTAAGAGTCGACCTTGGTCGTGCGTGGCTTGCTCCTAGCCAGGAAAATGACCGGACCACTAATGACTCTATTTAAATTTTTAATCGTTAACTAACGTTTCTATAAATGCGCTTTGAAATTTATGACTACTTTTTGTTGACTTCGAGTGACAAACCAATTAAACCAACAACACAAAGGCCGTTTTGTGATGGATTAAGTGTCGATTCATTACGTTGTTATGATTATTATCATTTAGAATTAAAAATTCTTAGATACAATGCGAATATTACGACAACTAGTAGCGGAACACCCTGAAAAGGCAATTAAGAATGCCCTTAACGTTATTACAATATAAGTTACATTAAAATATTTATTATTTATTATTTAAGGGGCAAACGAGCCTGATGGAAAGTAAATAGAGGATAATATTGTCTTTTATTAACGCGAGTATCACACATTGACTCCCGCGACCACGGTTGCTGAAAAGCATCCGAAACGTCGGGATAAATAATTTAAATAATAAATCGCGTTTTAATCCGGTATACAGTATTTTATTTAAAAGTAAATAGAGGACTTGCAAATGTGTTGTCGGCCTTTAAGGAAGAAATAGGCTCTCTTTTTGAAGTCGTATCGGTTCGGAAAAATTAGGTACTGGCGATAACTCATTCCGTAATAAGGTGATACGTATTACGTTAAAGTCGGCAATCCGGTTTTTTGAGATTGTATGGTAGTCCCGCTACTGACGACAACTTAAAATAACATTAACTATTTCAGATTGTTTAATATTATGATTTTACATGTATGTGCTCCCAACAAAAATCCTTTCTTTAGTAGTTTCTTAAAGTGGACGACAGTGTACCCAAGTAGGCATTAGAGGCCTTCAGGGGGGGCCCAAATAACTCTCCTGATGCCCACTATATCTATATAGAAAATCTCGTGTGTCTTCACGCTGTATGTGGTCGCACTCCTCCGAAACGGCTCGACCGATTTTTATGTATATTTGGTAGGTATGAGCATAGTTCATAATGTAGGTATATTTCATACCGCTAGGTGATTAGGGTGTCCCATTTCCCCAGAATGTATTTTTTTTGACAAATATTTGATTTGGTCTTATTTTCTTTATTAGCCTTGCAAAGCTGGATCGTGCAGCTAATAAATTATAAATCACTATCTATATAAATATTTAGCAAGAATCAACAACAGCAATTACATTCTCAGTGTTCCAAAATATGTCAAAAACGAAGAATAACGTAATAGCAAAAATATTCATTTAAAAATATTCTGCTAACTAATTGTTTGCATAACTATGCAAGAAAACCTTATGCAAAAATTAAATTGCTCTGCCGTTCTTTTAAAGTCTGCTACAGCTTGGGCGGAACTAAAAAAGCGCGAGAATTCGTTTTACGAGCGGAATGTGATCTAATATTATCAAGCTTTGCTATCTATCATTGTTAAATATAGATAATAATCTAACATGACATTTGAAGAGATCGATGTCAAGTCGCATCATATTGTATTGTACTGACGCACATGTTTTTTCCGGCTTTTATGTATGAGTTACAAAAAAAATACCAGCACATATAAAACTTAACGAGTGTAATACACAAGTGGATAAAGTGGATAATTTTTTTTTGCGCTTTTTCAAATAGCTATTGTATCTTTATTAAAAATGGCCGTATCGGAGTCATAAAAAAATAATTTAAAGCTTGAAATATCGATGATTTCGACAAATGATTCATATCCATTCTGCTAACCCTACAACCCGTTTAAGGGCAGAAGTGACCAGACATAGGGAAAATATATCATCATTATAAATATGTCATCCCAGCGGCATCCGAAACTTTATGGAAATAGGTATATAGAAAACAACATCGATGTAAAAACCGTGAAGTGGATATTCAGCGTTTCATTTTCATTCTATGTATTTCTGAATAAGTAAAAAATAGTTTTACATACATACATACATATACATCACGCCTCTTTCCCATTGGGGTAGGCAGAGATCACGGAATTCCATATGCTCCGATCCTTACATACCACTTTCGCTTCTTACTTCTTTTTCTTCTTTTTTTTTCTTTCTTTTTTCTTTCTTCTTCTTTTACTTCTTTTCGTTAGTTTTACAGCGAATCAAAACTGATGTTCAGTGGTTGAGGTTAAAAAAATATATTTGGTTTGCTTCATCTCAAACAACTAACATATTTTGTATACTTATATAATTTTTAACCATAGAAGAAAATATCGTAAACGAGTATCCTACAAAAAATATTGTATGAAAAATAGTCTGATGCGATTGCCTCGCTCCATGATACCGATAAGGGATTTGCCGAAGTATTCCATACATGATCCTTTTACCACTCACCTCCTCCATTCATGAATGAAATTATTTTACACAGGCTTGTTTTGAGAGAGTGTTTTAGATAAGCTTATATTTGCATAGAATAAATTTCAGGTAATCTTGCTTATTAAAGAGAACTTACCGTAGAATAAAAAGCTTTCGGCAGCCACTGTTTATCTTGCTTTCAGCTGAATTATTATAATATTTAGATTCGAAAACTTTTTTACAGAAAAAACAAGTATTTATCTTAATCAAGATCTATTTTTGTACACGAACATATTATCAGAAAATAAAAATAATTATATACATATAATGATATCAATCGCTTTAAACTGGGAACAAATGAATAAATATTTATCACTTTCATTTATTTTACATCTTATCTTATTAACTACAGTCCCATCTCCCATCTCCCATCTCCCATCTCCCATCTCCCATCTCCCATCTCCCATCTCCCATCTCCCATCTCCCATCTCCCATCTCCCATCTCCCATCTCCCATCTCCCATCTCCCATCTCCCATCTCCCATCTCCCATCTCCCATCTCCCATCTCCCATCTCCCATCTCCCATCTCCCATCTCCCATCTCCCATCTCCCATCTCCCATCTCCCATCTCCCATCTCCCATCTCCCATCTCCCATCTCCCATCTCCCATCTCCCATCTCCCATCTCCCATCTCCCATCTCCCATCTCCCATCTCCCATCTCCCATCTCCCATCTCCCATCTCCCATCTCCAATCTCCCATGTCCCATCTCCCATCTCCTCTCATATTTTTTTCATTAGTTTTTTCTGACAACTGAGAAGGTGAGTTAGATGGTAAGTAATTACCATCGCCCATGGACATCCGCGACTTGAAAGTCTTAGGCCCGTATTCCAAGACGATACTCAAGTCGTAATCTAGTCTTGAGAACTGTCAATAAGTCAAAATTCTATTATATATTATTAGAAAAAGTGGTTCGACAAGTCTCAAAACTAGATTCAAAAGTGAGACACGTCTTAGAATATGGGCCTTAGATGCGTTGGCCTATAAATAGTTCATAAAAACGTTTTGTTTTAACTAACAATCAATTAAACGGGAGTATTGTATCGTAATAATCGATTATACGGGGCCTAATTTTATTAATTAATTGTTAATAACAGTTTTTTTCCAATTAGAGTTATAACAAAAACACTCAATCACATGTGATAATATCAAAGTTTTAGAAGCTCGTTTAGAACATTGATTGAAATGATAATGAAAGGTACTTTATAACAGTTTTTTTATTAATTACGATCCAAACTGCTAATCGTGGTCGAGGACATACAATATACATACATAGTATATTGTTCTGATATTCTCGACAAATTGTTTTTAGTGTCTTTTATTAACGCGAGTATCACACATTTAAATAAAAGACTTTATACCGGATTAAAACGCGATTTATTATTTATATTGTTTAAATTATTTATCCCGACGTTTCGGATGCTTTACATTGCCATATTTAATTCAACTAACTTTGTGACATTTCAAATATCAGACAACTGTCATCTTTCTGTCTCCCACGACCACGGTTGCTGTAAAGCATCCGAAACGTCGGGATAAATAATTTAAACAATATAAATAATAAATCGCGTTTTAATCCGGTATACAGTATTTTATTTAAATGTTTTAAGTGTGTCATGTTAGACCCGGAAGACATAAAGAGATATCTATATCATATCATAGATAATCTATTCAAACACGAGTTGATAAAATTTCGTAGTGGTTGTCCTGCTAAGAGAGCAGTAGAATATTCTATGAATGACGTGTAATATATTTGGACGCTGTTAATCAATACATTATCAACCCACATAGTTGCAATTTTGAGAAAATTGAGTTTGAAGTTTTAATCAGGTTTTATAAAATTTATTTTAAAAAATAACTGAAATAATAGATTTTTTTGTAATTATTATTATTAGAATAAATATATGTCGTTCTTCTTGGTAGCAATCAAAGTAATTGAATTTAATGCATTATTATTAAATATTTTAAACATTTAAGGTTTTCATGCTCGCTAGTTTTTTCATTAACGATTTTAATGATACATATCTCTTTTGAAATACGTACTCCAGCTCATTGGGAAGCGATTGGTATCAAAATTTTCATTTTTGTAATTTTGTGGGTTGACATTGTATTGCTTAACAGAGTCAATTCATACATACGAGTATTATATTTGTGGAGCTCTTTGAAGCGTTGTATAGCAAAACTCTTTGGTGTTAAATCACGGGTTCAATTCGGGTCAACGCGAACGAGTCGATTAAAACGAGTCCTGATATATTTATTACATTTTGTCCGTACATTTGACCACTTTGATGAACACCTAGAATTGCATGGGAAATTTGTTTGCCCTTGACTGGAATCCCCAAGGGAAACGAAAGCGTGGTCTTCCTAAACAGACTTGGCGACGGATTGTCATTGCAGAGGCGAAGGCCATTGGAAAGACTTGGAGCGAAGTGAAGAGGGTAGCTCAAGACCGAGCGGGCTGGCGGAACACTCTGGATGCCCTCTGCTCCATTTAGGGGACATAGGACCTTAAGTAAGTAAAGTAGAATTGCATAATGCATATTCTAGAGATTTCCGGAGTTTAAAGAAATAGTGTGGTACGTAATTTCCGGTGGCTGATGTTGCGCCTAATATGAAGTTATTTTGAAGTAAAATTTGCCAGACTTAGTGGCCAAGTAGAGCATTTTGTTTCTATATTATGAGTACTTACAGGATTGCAAAAGTGCAACAATGATTATTCAATATTCACTGGGAACGAGTACACGACAATCGCGTGAATCTTGTAACACGTACAGTCGTTCGTGATCACGCCTCTCCTTTGACTGGAGGCTAGTAGACGAGGAGTAGGAGATATTAAAATATGTAAGTATATTTCAGGGATAAAATGGAAAGTACTAACTAAAAAGTAAATAATATTTTAGTTCTAAAACAAAGTCCTCCGCCGCGTCTGTCTGTTCGCGATAAATTCAAAAACTACTGAACGGATTTTGTTGTGTTCATAAATAGAAAGAGTGATTCATGAGAAAAGTTTAAGTATATAATTTTTCAAGATTTTGTGTAAATTGGTTGAAATATAACGATAATTGTTGGAAATGTCGGAAAAAGTCAAGCCCCTGGCAGCTTTCATCGAAAACGCTGCCTAATAATCACTTTGTGATATAAAAACAAATGTTTTTTCACTGATGCAAGGGATTGCAGATCTGAGTATTTAATATTGATTTCAGCTTGACGCGTTCTTGAGAAAAAGGGTAATCCCATAAGGGTTCTGTTTTTGCTACGGAGTTTTTGGAGCGGAACCCTAAAAATTGAATTGACTTAGAGGTATATCTGAGAAATATAAGCTTGAATATTGTCTCTAGCTTCGTAGCTCCAAGTATAATTGCATCGTGACCCATCGCAGCTTATCATCTCACACCAAGCTAAAATTCGTGTGATATTCGATACTTTACTTATTTCTATAAATATACAACTTCACGTGCATGAATTCCAATCTATCAAAACCATATCAGCTATCCTTATTTGGAACTTAGTGTTATCTATATTTTTTGTTAAAATTTAATATTGGGTGTGTATATTTGGAACGTAAAATTAATAAATAATATATTTTTAATTACATTTAAATATACCAAAATCATGTTAAGTATTGAAATCGGTAGACTTTCTATGTGTTTTTTTTTATTCCGTCCAGATATGAGTTCATAAACATACTCATTACATAACAGTGATTAAATAACTATATCTATACTCTCTATACTAATATTATAAAGAGGAAAGATTTGTATTTTTGTATGTTATGAATAAACTCAAAAACTACTGGACCGATTTTGAAAATTCTTTCACCAATAGAAAGCTACATTATCAGCGAGTAACATAGGCTATAACGAGTAAAATTTGATGTACCTCGTGCATGCCGCCTAACATTTTAATGTAATAATAGTAAAAACGACCGTAATCATGTTTCTATCTACAAATTCCATGGTGCATAAGCCATACACTTGTTTACGAAATCGACACGTAATGTTGTCCACTTACCGGCCACCTTGCCCAAAGGTAGTGATTAAAAGTTTGACATGAAATTTATTTATCGCTTTTTTGTATTGAGACATAAATCACCCATAGCCATTAGCGTTACACAACCTTAATATGCATTTTATTGATGAATTTATTCATGACTTAATTTAGAATTCTGTAGACCACCTGTCGTGCGCATCGATGGGTCATGGGTTCGAATCCCACTGGGACGACATGATTATAAAGTTCTGTAAGCATGTCTATCCCACGTCTGGTAACTTCGGGCATTGAACGGGGGTGAAAGAAATATCGAACTAACGAACCACCGTTCATAGATGGAAAAACCGTGAAGTGCATATAGTGCGATTCGGTTTCAGTCTATGGATTTCCGAATACTCAAAGTAAAAATTACGTCGATAACGCAACATTGACTGATGTTCTGTGGCTGAGGTATCACCTACCTCATGCTCGTCTATTGATAACAAACATAAAAAAATAATAAACTTATTGATTCGGTATTAAACATGTCGACTGTAAGTGCTAGCTGAAATTATGACACGTTTTTAAAAACTTTGCTAGCGTGAAAGTTGTGTATGTTTTACGTCAGTTTACAGAGCTCCAACTATTTTAGTTCGAAATATCGCGTTGGTCTTTTTTGATCATAAATGGCTGAACAAACAGTGTTTAAAAGCGGAAGTGATGGGTATGTTCAACAGAAGCTTTTTGAACATTACATCGCAATGGAAAAGCTTCACTGGAATGAAAACCAAAGAAGTGCTGCAAAAATTCAAGACAAATGAAGGGAGCTTATCCTGAGAAAATGGCAACTCTATGATAAAAATAAAGGTGTTCAGAAGTAATAAAAAGAGGAGTATTTTGACGTTTTAATATCAAGTTGATTAATAACATGATAAAACTTGTCTTGTGTTAAATATAACATCTTCACAGGACACAAGTTTTATATATAATAATCTAGTAAGATATTTAAATAATTCCTAGTAATAATAATACTTATCATATGCTCTGGTTAAAATCCCGGGAAAAGAACTAGGGGAACTTCAAGAAACAAGCTTTTTCTTTCCTTCACCTTGCGCTTGGCTAAATATCAATTGCCACCCTACCCCTTGCGCCCGACTACAAAGTACAAACTATTGAATAATCATTTTAATTGTACCACGCAGTTCATAGCCTCCTGTACAGGCATGTTCTCTGTCGAAGAAATAGACACGGGCGGTAAGGGCACAGAAAAATCTGCAAGCCGTCAAAAGGTTAAAGGTCGCAAACGCACCAGCAAACTTTTGGTATTGCAGATGTATATGGACGACAGTGGCCATCTATGGACGATAGTGAACACTTACCATCACTGCCACCTTCCCGTTTGCTCCTCAAAAAGCCTGCCTTTAAAGAAAAAAGATTACTCACTAGGCTTTTAATGTACACTATTGTAAACAATTTATTGCCAAATAAAGAGAATTTATAAATGAAAAAATAAAAAAAAATACAAAAGATTGGTGACACAGACACAGAAATATGTCTGCCCTATGTTCGGGTTTTACTACGATTTATTTATATGGCGAATCGATTTTAATAACTATTACAAATATAGGTTTATATAACCTATTAAAAGTAGTAAATGTAAATCGACGGTGGCCATAAACAATTAAGTAATAGCAACGTTAATAGCCAGCCAGCAATTTCAAACAGCAAATTGGAAGTAATTGAATAATATTGGTAGATAATTAGAGAAACATACCTCGCGTCATAAACAGTGAATTATGAATGGCCACAATACATTTACGCGTGTGTGGCTATTCCATGTTAGAATAAATTTAGTTATGTCCTTGCTTTAATTATAAGTAATCTTCAATTAATTATTAAAAATACATTTATTATAGGTTAGGTTAGGTTTTTTAAATTTTTTGTACCTATGCTGTGTTTTATGTGTGTCAAATAAACGATATTATTTAAATGAAATTATATAAAAAAAATATTCAATGTGCACACATAATACTTTTCCGAATTGTTTGTTTGATATGTAAATGAAATAGTTTGATTATTTCGCCGCTTTCAATTGTATATATCATATGAAGAAACCTTGCTCAAAAGCTCAACTTAAGATGAAGCCCACGCGAACGAAGTCGCTGGCATCAGCTAATTGTACTATAAAGCGATACACGTGGAATATAAGAAGCCTTATAATCTAGACTAGCGTTCCAACCCAGCTTCGCACGGATGCAATGTAGATGTACTAAAAATTAAAAAATAACCTATAATACTCGCTGATAATGTAGCTTTCATCTTTATAATATTAGTATAGATATAGATAATCTTCTGACTACATAACTAAATAGGCAATATAACCGCAAGAATAGGTATGTCAATTAAAAGAGAAAGTAGACATATACCTAAAATGATCATTAGTAACGAAGTTTGAATGTTTAAAATACAGAGTTATAGAATCAACAACATGGAAGCAGTGAACTAATAAATATTTTATAACATCAACATCCGAAATCTGTATCAATTGATCGGAAAACTCCTTCGACCGGATCGGGGCTGTCACAAACATTTTAGACGTGATTCGCTTCTGATATGAGCTGTTCCTTCAATATGTAGTTCATACAAATAATGATAGTTCAATTTTATATAAAATCTACTATAGTTTCGCTGACTTTGCTGCTTTTCTGGTATGGAATAAAATTTCCAGAATATAAAGAGGGTAGTCTATGGCATTATCGTGCCCCTAAACTGGAAGTTTATCAAAAGTATCAAACCCCCATATAACTCACTGTAGGTTTGATATTTTTTGCTAAACTACCAACTCAATTATTCGATGAAACTACAATTTTGACGGGCTCGTTGCGCGTTCAGTAGAACATCGATGGGTCGTGGGCTCGAATCCCACTGGGACGACATGTTTATAATTTTATGTAAGCATGTCTTCCCCACGTCTGGTAACTTCGGGCATTAATCGGATGGAGGAATATCGATATTCTGACCGGGTAGCGAACCACCGTTCATAAATGGAAAAACCGTGAAGTGCATATTGCGCGTTTCGGTTTCAGTCTATGGATTTCCGAATACTCGAAGTAAAAAGTAGGTCGACAGCGCATCATTGACTGATGTTCTGTGGCTTACTTACCATCGAGTGAACCTCATGCTCGTCTGTCGATATCTTACAAAAAAAAGACAAGGTCTGTATCTGTCTCCTGTTAGACTGATGACGTAGGTAATGTTCGTAAATAAAAATTATTAAAGAAACACATAGATATACTTATACTATATCTGCCCAATGCCCTACTAGGATTCCAGTTTTGGTATGGAGTACGGAACCCTAAAAATAAAGGTTCGGTCCGGCAAGGTCTGAATCTGTTTACTGTTAGACTGATTACGTAATTTTCGTAAAGAAAAATGATTAAAGAAACACATAGAAATATGTCTGCCCAATGCCCTACTAGGGAACTTTTACATACGTAAGATCATCGAGCAACAACGCAATAAAAACTCTAATTCCAATAATTCCAATTTATTGCTATTCACAAATCACCCGAAAGGCCAGGATAATAAAGATTTACGTAGCGAATTTAAAAACGACCCGTCGGACGCAGTTCTAGCTTCTAATAAACTATATTGCTCCATACATTATCCGAATAGTGACTTTATTGTTATGGAAAGTTTTCATATCACTGAAGGCTTTTAGTGATAGAATTCTGAATTACTGAGGAAAGAATTTCGGAAAGTAAAGTATTAAATGTAATTCCATAACTCTCTTCAGCGAAGTCGTCGTATTATATTTTAATTCATATTTAAACTTTTTTTTTTCTTTGGTTAAGGAGTATTATCATTCTAAATGATAATACTTATATTTTATAGATCGCCAACGCACCTGCAAACCCTCTGGTGTTGCAGATATCTATGGGCGGCGGTGATTATTTACTATCACGGAGCCACCTTCCCATTCCCCCTATTCTATAAAAAAATCTACTTTTATTCAAAATTAAATTGGTATCCTTATTAAATCAATAACAAACAACCTTATTAAATATCAACTTTTTTTCGAAATACTTTGAATGTTGCATCAAAGTTGCGTCAATTAATAAGAGCCAATTGAAAAAGCATGTAATCATGTAGTGCGGTAGCACTTTAGGAAGACAATAAAACACTTAATACAATATTTTTTCTTTGAAGTCTAAAAATAAGGCTATTTCAACTAAACTGAATTAAGATCGTTCTCGGATTAGCGCAGGTATTAGATTGTAGAAGAATCAATTATAAGAGCGAAACGACTAAAGACTTATAGAAAAAAATATATAAAAAGCACAAGGTGAACTCAATTATTTTCGTCTTAAAGATATGTTTGCTTGTCATTAGTATTATATCCTATAGGTTTATAATAATAAACGCACAATATTAGGCCTTCACAAACTAAGATACAATGAGATTAAACCGGCTGGAGCATAAAGGCGACAGACTATTGATTACTTTGACAAGCAGTGTTAGGTTAGGTTAGGTTAGGTTAGGTTAGGTTTGTACTTAATCCGCTACTAATTGGCCGTAAACCCTATTATAATATATTTTAATTTTCTATATAAATTTGAGAGACGAGAATCAAGAGTCATCAGCTCAGGGTTAGTAACAATTATACCGAATAAAATATGAATAGATCACTAATGTGTATGTATAAGTGAAGGCCAAAAAGGGTGAATTGACTGTCTGAAAAATTGTATATGTTTGAGAGGTGTTGATATACGAGCGAAGAGCACGGAAAAAGAATATAATGCGCTGACCGCAAATAAAGAGAACAGGGAAGAAATAATAAGAAATAGAAAATATAATTGTTTTTAATTATCAATGAGCCATTCTTGAAATTATAATTACAAGAATGGCTTATTGATAATAATTTCAAGTCTCTATAAATTTAAATGATTATTACAAATTTTATTTATTTTTGTATATTTTTATAACTTGTTCGTTCTGGGAATATTTCAAATTATGCCTTATTAAAATTTTATTAGAATTTTTTTGTCAAGATTAGAACTCAATGTTGAAAGATTTTTGGGACTGTGTACTATATTCAGGAAACTAAACAATATTCAAATTTTAGTTCCATATTAATGTTCTAACAAGTAGATACAGCAATATTAACTACTTAAAAAGGTATACCTAACAATGCATTAGCAGCTATCTATTACCAATACACAATTTAATTTACAAATGTCAGTTAATAAATAATTAATTATGTTGTTATGGAAAAAATAATTATATTCCCTTCCACATAAAGCAAAAAATCATAATACGCTTTTGCATCAATGCAATAAAATCGCATTCAACTCACTTCGATGTTTATCAACGCACATAAGCACCCTACGATGCTTCAGTATTATCGAATTTCCTGCAATAGATCAACCCTTTTACGCAAATAGCATATTGAGTATTCACCTAAGGCTCTACATTATACTATCGAGTGATCGTTCTTACCATCTGTTAAGGGTTACATACTATCAGATAACTGTGGTGTTAGGTACATATATAAGTTAAAGGTAATCTATGGGACCGATCGACAATCGTCACTAATTGGTAACTCGTTAATTTCATCATCCTTCTTTGATATGGGTTGTGTGTTTCAAAACTGTTTTAATTAATGATTTTTTGATGCAATTATCTTCCACTTTCCTCTTTATAATATTAGTACAGATACACACTCAGTAATATTATTTTCTAACCTATCATATGGTATTTAACTAATTTTAATTTAGTTTAATGCTTTTTTTGTTGTCTCAAAAAGAAACAATTATCTCCCGTAGGCTGATTTAGGTTCGATATTTTCAAAATCTGAGTTACGTAGAAAATCAAAATCAATAGTAGATTATTTAATAAGGGAGTAAACCACTATTTTTTATGGCGAGAGTATTTTTTCAATCCAGAGTGGAGCGAGGGATTCTAGAGTAGAATCCCGAGCGTTTATACTTTTACAAAAACCTTTTTTGTTTTTTGCCAGCCAGTAACGTTTTCATACAATGTGCGTGGTCGATCTCTTTGGTGACTGAAACATAATATAACAATATCCACATTCCAAATTCAAATCACTTTTACCTCCTAGGGATTAAAAAGCTATTTTGCTGCCTGTTTGTAGTGAACCAACTAGCTCTTATCGAATAGATGTGATAAAAAATATATATTCATCGACTATCAGGGATCATGTAATACATCGACAATATTTTATCAGACTTGTAAATATATAGGTTGTTAAGTTTGATCCAAATAATTTTTTTTAGATGTGAATAGGATAGCTTTATCGGGCCTACATTTTTCTATTACATTTATGAAAGCTTGTTTAACTGTACATTATATAGTAATCTAATTAAATGAAAATAGAAAGATCATTTAAGAATAAATTCTGTAGACTGTCGATGACCTCAGTATTAAATGGATAAAAAGGAATTTTGTGAGTAAACATTTTAAGTTTATGGACTCTGGGTAGTTTTGTTAGTATTAAATTCTAGGAAAATAACGTAAAATAAACAATATTAAGTATATTGCTTTAATACAATATTAGTAGAGTAGTAAACTAGTTTAAAAATACATTTTTTAATTTATAAATTGACGATATTGTCTTGTGAACTTAACGTACCTAATTTTCATTGCGAGTGGGAAAGGGAAATGGATTTATTTTCTACTCGTAGATTTTATAGTAATTAGAAGAGTTATGACAATATTATTTATCATAGCTCTCATTTTTAACTATTTTACTCGTCATGTCCTTCAAACCATGTACCATGACAACCGCGAGAAAATTTTGTCGACCATTTTCTCGTGTTTGAATCGATTATCTCTTTATTTCTTCCGGGTCTAACATGACATTTACGCTTAAAAATTGACTTTTAATATCAAAAATAGATACATTTTTGGATCGAGATATCTTTTCTATCAAAATTGTCGATGTCGAGATATAATATATAGTGATATCTTACATCTTAGTTTGTCTTCTCTCGTCCGCGAGATATCTCGTGGCGGTCATGCTAGGCCGGCTGGGTTCTTCGCGGATGGTATACGACAATAATTATGTATTTACCGTTACATATTGTCGTGTACCATCTTCCTGCGTTACAGTGGCATCAAATATATGTTTTTTAACAAATCAAAAGAAAATCGAAGCGAAATCATTGTTTTTTATTATTTTTAATGGATGTGTGGATAGATATGAGGGTACTGCCTTATCTTTCGGGTCGGTATAAGCGAATTATAAAGTTAATATTTACATAACTTATGTACATAATTATAAACATTGGTTGTATTAAAATATATTTTTAACATAAATTCATAACATTTAATAAGATCTTGAATCTACAGGGTAAATTAATTCAGTATAAATAAGGTCAATCAATTCTGGGGAAATTGCTGAAAGCCAGGCTTTTTAATTTGAATAAAGATGAATTTAATCAAAATTTAATAGAATAACAATAGTAAATTGCCTTGTTCATCTCGTTTTAATAAGAAAATTGCTTCGAGAATAACTGGAAGGGAAATCATATTGGAGAAAACAAACGGAGAAATATAATTATGTGAATTGAGTGGGAAAGGAGAATCAATTTATTTACCTCTTAATAAAGTCAATTTCATACAAACAAAAACGCTTTATTGAACACTCCAGATAAAAGTAATGATAAAACGTTTACATACTTTTCAAATTAAATAGGGTACAAATGACAGCCTTATGGTATAGTTAATTTTTTTTTTAACAGGCTCATTGGCGCGTTCGGTAGAACACCTGCCGTGCGCATCGATTGGTCGTGGGTTCGAATCCCACTGGGATGACGTGTTTATAATTTTCTGTACCTAAGCATGTTTTCCCGACGTCTGTTAACTTCGGGCATTGATCGGGTGGGAGGAATATCGAAATTCCGACCAGGAAACGAACCACAGTTCATAGATGGAAAAACCGTGAAGTGCATATTGCATGTTTCGGTTTCAGTCTCGACAGACAGACGAGCATGAAGTTCACTTGATGGCAGATGAAACCTCAGCCACAGAATGTCATTCAATGATGCGCTGTCGACCTACTTTTTACTTTGAGCATTTGGAAATCCATAGACTGAATCCGAAACGCGCAATATGCACTTCATGGTTTAGATGATAGTCTTCTATGCCCTGGTCGAAAGAAGTATTTTTTTTTATTTTGATTCCCCGGGGTCAAACCGGGAACGCACACTGAATCGTGTTTTAAAGTTTATCGTACTGGTACATAAAATGATAGTAGCATATAGAACTTGATATTAGAATTTGTCGTTCGCTGAAAAGACGATTGAAATATAAATTTCGTTTGAATCAATGTTACTCTCAGAAACTAATTAATTCGCTATAAAAACCGCTCTTTTATTTAGTTCCGCAACCATTAATGGCTTGAATATTGCCCTGGTATCTTCCGAGGTTTGCAGCATTTGCATGCTAACAAGCGGACCCAGCCTTTCTTTATTAATTGCTATTCTGATACAGAACCGCATGCTAATAATAGGGGGCCCTATAAATATAACATATTTAACCAAAGACGACTTTGATGATTAAATACCTTACTTTCATATTATTTTAATTTACTATATTAAAAATTCTTAGTATTTAATCCCGTCGTATCGGCGTTTAAATCAGGGACTGAATATCGGTTAATTTACTATGGGAGTTTAACCGAAATAATAAAGGTTTTTGTTAATATTCTTTCGTTTTTAGTCATATTTACTGAAAAAAATAGTATGGTAAGTTTAGTTTGTATTACTTCTTAAAACTGACAGACACGTATTTTGGAAAATAAAATAAAAAATTAAACAGTTTCAATCCCTGGCTTAAATTAAGGAAATAACAAAATAGACGGATAAAAGACAAATAGAATTTCTTTAGAAATGATATCTCAAAAATCAAGTTACTGATGAATATGATACACTTGTAATGGTTAATAATAAATATTAAATCACATAATTGGACTAACTGTAAGAGTAAAGTACGTAACGTACTCGTACTTCATCGTAGTCTGAAGTACGAGTACGTTACGTATTTCAATCACGAGAGATATTTTCAGATTTTAAGTAAATGGTAATTGCAAAACATTATTATTGTCAGACGCAGTAATATTTATTTTTATTAGAGGGGACAGATGGCATAAACATCCCCAATACGAGAAGTCTCGAGAATGCGTTGTCGGCTTTTAAGATAAGAATAGGCTCTTGAAGGCTCCCAAGCCATCGGTTTGGAAATCCGCCGGCGTGAGCTGATTCCATAGAGTGGTTGTGTGAGGCAAAAAGTGCCTTAGGAATCGCTCAGATGGTATGGGTGAAATCTATATCTATACTTCTATACTAATATTATAAAGAGGAAAGATTTGTATTTTAGTATTTTTGTATGTTATGAATAAACTCAAAAACTACTGGACCGATTTTGAAAATTCTTTCACCAATAGAAAGCTAGATTATCGAGTAACATAGGCTATGTTTTGTGTATAGTACATCTACATTGCACCCGCGTGAAGCCGCGCGCGTTGTAATTTATAAATGTTGACGTGTCATATTATATACTGAATTATTGGGGCCCCAAAGTTGCGATTTAATCTAACGATCTCCATGGTTATTCAGTACTGTAAAATAGCGAAGCAAACTTCTAAAGCGCTCTACTACAGGTAACTATTCAAGACCGATAAGTAAAGTTCAACGAACGATTGCGGTAGCTTTTTGCATACAAAGCATCCGCAATCAGAATTAACTATACACAAGTTTCCACACTAACGCCAAATATACCTACGGATTTGATATTTGCTGTAATTATCTTATTTCAATGTGTGATACTCGCGTTAATAAAATACAATATAGTTTAATACAATTTAAGGTTTACGAAAACATCCCTCTGTTACAACATATAATATTGTATTCACATAAATATTATACAAGTTATTTACAATTTAAAAGAAAAATCTTTTAATGGAAAAAACATAAAATTTCATGATATTATTTACGATTCGCCGTGGGCACACTTACTCATTAATCGAAACTTACTCTATAAATTGTTTTAATAATAAAATATATTCAAGTCAATTCCTAGATTTACCTACTAGCATAGTTAAGTTATATGTTAATACTACATACCTTAGATTATAAATAATCAAAGCTACATACATAGTGTTACATGTGTATATTAATTTTTCTTTGTTTAACCTACCGACCTAAAATTAAGTTAAAGAATACATCACGATCTAATCCCTACTTCCCTACTATCCCTACTTCCCTACTAATATTATAAATGCGAAAGTAACTCTGTTTGTCTGTCTGTCTGTTACGCTTTCACGCCTAAACCACTGAACCGATTTTGTTGAAATTTGGTACAGAAGTAAACTAGAGCTTGGGAAAGGACATAGGCTACTTTTTATCGCGAAATATAGTCTTAGAGGGGTTGAAATAGGGGATGAAAAATTGTATGGAAGTACGCTAAATATCGAAGATGACACCATGAAACGTTGTATTTGGGCACTTGATAAGATATAAATAAATTTTTTGAAATTTCGACCTATGTGGGGATAAAATAGGGGATGAAAGTTCACAGGAAAATCTAACCAAATCTATTTACTATACGTATATTTATTGGGATCATTTATACATATGATTAGTAAAAATGCCGTACAATCAAAAATATCAAAGTTATCAGGGTATCATGAGAGGGATGGTGGTAGTTTTAGAAACAAAAAACGTAGTTTATAAAAATGTATTAAAATAAGCAATTTACAGTTAATCACAGCAGTTTATATGTGAATTATTTGCAAAGTAAGCATCCTAAAAAATAATATAATATTATAAATGTGAAACTTTGTGAATTTGTGTGAATGTTTGTTAATCTTTCACGCAAAAACTTCTGAACGGATTTTGATGAAACTTTACAGTATTATTTTTTATTCATCAGAATAATATTTATGCTATAAAATTGGCCAAATTATAACGAACTCATCGTTCGTCAGTGATGTGTTACTGCATTTTCGACCAATCAGGTTATTTAGAGGTGATTTCATTTATTTTAGATTTTTTTATTTAAATTAATTTAAGAACCTGTAATGGTAAACCGTATACCGTATTTACAGTCTAATACCTAACTCTACTTCCACTGAGAGATTAATATGTAAATTATATATTATATAGCCGCGATCAGAATATTAAAATAGTAAGGAGGTTGATGAAAAAATAGCTCGGATAATAAATAAGCTACCCGTAGTACTAATTCTACGCAGACGAAGTCGCGGGCAGAAGCTAGTTTTCTATAATATTTAAGGTATTTTATATAAAATCAGAATCATTTACTACTGATTACGCGTCTCAATTCCTACCAGCCTAACATAACAGGGAAGTTACTCGATGTTTCTCGAATATTTCTCATTTTACAATAAAATAAAAAGTTTTTCTAAGGTTTATATGTATTCACTAGATTGGATGCTTTCAATGCTCAGGGAACGCTGTATCGAGAATTGCTTTATAAATATAGAGGGGAAATAGAAACGAAGTTTTTTCCACCCTTTCCAATTAATGGAGCGAGACGAAGCGTTTCAATTGAGAGATATTTACATACAATATTTTAAAAATGTGTTTCAGTTTTATTTTGCATATGGAATATGGGAATATATGGGATTACGTGAATTACAAAAACATTAATATTATTATGATTTATCTAAACAAATATAATTAATCTGTGTAGTTGGTACATATCTGTGTATTGTCTATGCATAATTCTTTATGGTTTGAAATACATTCATTCTTGTCATGCAAGCGCAAGCGTTGTTTCATTTTAGGTTATGGGCCCAGGCGCCATAATTCTGTTAAGTTCATAGTGAAACAGTGAGTCAGTATATAGTTATTGTAATTTTGACTGAATTAGGCGTTCGAAATAAGTTATCTTCGAGATGGCTGCGAACTACCTTGTCAACGTGCCAAAACTGAAAGGCAGAGAAAATTACAGCGAATGGACTTTTGCTGCTGAAAACTTCCTCGTGCTTGAGGGGATGCTTCATTGTGTAAAACCAGTTATTGGAAAAGTAATCGACCCTGGAGATGATGAGAAGACAAAAGCAAAACTCATAATGACTATCGACTCGACGCTGTATGTACACATCAGGGATGTGGAGTCATCAAAAAATCTGTGGCATAAACTGAAGAGTTTATTTGATGATTCGGGGTTTAGCAGAAAAATTAGCCTGCTTCGTACTTTAACCTCGATTCGTCTAGAAAGCAGTGATTCGATGGCGTCATATGTTAATCAACTGATTGAAACCGGCCAGAAATTAAGAGGAACGGGTTTTCAAATCAACGATGATTGGATCGGATGTTTATTGTTGGCTGGACTTACTGAAAAGTATATGCCGATGATCATGGCTATTGAGCATTCCGGGATGGATATTTCATCAGACGCCATTAAAGCCAAATTGTTAGATATGGCGGGAACAATAGAAGTTGGCAGTGAAAAATATGAAGAGGGCGCAGCGTTCGCCAGTAATCATAAGTACCAACATAAAAATAAAAAGAAGTCTATGGATGTCAAAGATGGCGGCTTTAAAAGATCAAACGTCAAATGTTACAAATGTAAACAACCGGGTCACTATCGAAATCAGTGCACTAATAGTTACTCGAAACCATCAACTGATAAAGAAATGACCAGGAAACAAACTAATGCATTTAGTGCTGTGTTTTTAAATGGAAAATATAACAAAGATGACTGGTATATTGACTCGGGAGCGAGTGCACATTTGACCGCTAAGGAAAGTTGGGTTATCAACCCGTGTTATAAACAAACAGATGAGATTGTCGTCGCAAACAACAATAAGTTGCGAGTCTTGTGTACCGGTGATGTGAATATTGTCACAATAGCAAATGATTGTGAATATGATGTGCCGATTAAAGGTATACTTTGCATTCCTGAATTGACTACAAATCTTCTGTCTGTAAGTCAACTATTGAAGAATGGAAATAAAGTTGTCTTCACTGAGAACGGTTGCAGTATATATAACAAGGTTGGTTGTTTAGTAGCCGTGGCTGATGTGGTGAATGGAGTATACAAGATCAGGATGCCTAAATATGCAATGATAGCTTCTACAGTATCAGGAAATACATGGCATCGTAGATTGGGGCATGTAAATAGCAATTATTTGAATAAAATGCCAGAGGCCGTGGAAGGTTTGAAGTTAGATGAAAAAATTTATATAACTAAGTCAACATGTTCTACTTGCTGTGAAGGTAAGCAGTCCAGGCTACCTTTTAAACATGTTGGAACTAGAACTGATGAGGTGCTCAAATTAATCCACACTGACATTTGCGGGCCAATGGAGGTGCCATCAATAGGAGGTGCTAAATATTTTTTATTATTTGTCGATGACTATTCAAGAATGATATTTGTACACTTTCTGAGAAACAAAAGTGAAGCCTTGTCATGTTTTAAAGAATTTAAAGCAAAGGTTGAAAATCAAACTAATAAGAAGATAAAAACTATTAGAAGTGATAATGGATTGGAGTATTGCAATAAAGAGTTTGATTTATTTTTGCAGAAAGAAGGAATTATTCATCATAAAACAAATAACTACACACCAGAGCAAAACGGTTTATGTGAAAGATGCAATCGTACAGTTGTTGAAAAAGCAAGATGCTTATTATTTGATGCACAGCTAGGTAAAGAATTTTGGGCAGAAGCAACAAATACAGCAGTATATCTTCACAACAGAATTGTAGCATCAGGATTAAATGGCAAAACACCTTATGAAAAGTGGACAGGTAAAAAACCAGAAGTTAGCCACTTACGCGTATTTGGAAGTAAGGTTATGGTCCATCTTCCTAAAGAGAAGAGGCAGAAATGGGATAAGAAGTCTATAGAGCATATTTTAGTTGGCTATCCTGAGAATGTTAAGGGGTACAGAGTCTACAATCCGGTGACTAAAACTGTAAGTACAAGTAGAGATGTGATAATAATGGAGCGAGAGAAAAATGAAGTCACTCTTCCAGTTACTGACAGCAGAACTGTTGAAGATGTATGTGAATCTGAAGAAGAAAACATTTCTACAGATTATGAGACCACCAGAGAGGCCCTGGATGATACTTATGTACCAAGTGAGGATGGTGAAGATACATTTATTTTACCTACACCAGTATCGCCAACTCCTAGACCAGTAAGACAAAGGAAGAAACCTGAAAAATATGGTTATACAAATATGTGTGTCAGTGAAAATGCTTTTGATGATGCTAGTGGTCTTACTCTGGAAGAAGCATTGAAGGGACCTGAAAGAGAAGAGTGGTTAAAAGCAGTTAATGAAGAAATTCAGTGCTTTGAAAATAATAGTGCATGGGAGCTAGTCGATGCTCCACCTAATAGTAACATAGTGAAGTGTAAGTGGGTTCTTAAGAAAAAATATGATAGTGAGAACAATGTTCGTTTTCGTGCGCGACTTGTAGCCAAGGGGTTTATGCAAAAGGCAGGTGTGGACTTTACAGAAACTTTTTCTCCTGTGGTAAGACACACAACTCTCAGACTTTTATTTGCATTGGCTGTACAGTTAAATTTCAATATCACCCATCTTGATGTTACTGCTGCTTTTCTTAACGGGGACCTTGATGAAACCATATACATGCAGAAACCTGATTATTTTACATATTCTATTAATGATTCAAAAGTTTTGAAATTGAAAAAGGCTATATATGGTTTGAAACAATCATCAAGGGCCTGGTACAGAAAGGTACATGATTGTCTTACTAATTTGAATTATATTGCATCAACAATTGAACCTTGTTTGTATACAAAGAGTAGTGGTAATTGTAAAACATTTATAGCTTTATATGTAGATGACTTCTACATTTTCTCGAATAATGAATTAGAGACTAAGAACTTGAAAAGTGTTTTAGCTTCACATTTTCAACTCAAAGATTTAGGAGAAGTTAAACAGTGTCTTGGCATGAGTGTGTATGTAGATAAAGTTAAAGGAGTTATTACATTAAGTCAAGAAAACTATATAAATCAATTATTAAAAAGATTTAATATGATAAAATGCAAACCAGCTGTCACTCCTATGGAAGTTAAGTTGAATATAAATAAAAGTGAAAAATGTAATGTAGAGCTTCCCTATCAACAACTGATTGGTAGCCTCATGTATCTGGCAGTTCTAACCAGACCAGACATAGTCTTTTCTGTAGGTTTTCTAAGTCAATTCAATAATAGCTATAATTTTGAACATTGGTTATATGCTAAAAGGATATTAAGATATTTAAATAAAACAAAGCAGTATGCTTTGACATATACTAAGAATGGGAATTCAAAGTTAGAAGGTTTTGCTGATGCAGACTGGGGGAATAATATTATAGATAGGAAATCATACACAGGCATATGTTTTACTCTATCAGGTGGTGCCATATCATGGGCATCGAAAAAACAGAAAACTGTTGCTTTATCAAGCACAGAGGCTGAGTGCATGAGTCTTACAGAAGCTTGTAGAGAGGCTATATATTTGCGCCGATTATTATGTGAAATTACAAATGAAATTTACACTGTTAATGTATTTAATGATAACCAAGGTGCCATAAAATTATCTACTAGTAATATTTTTCATAACCGTACAAAGCACATGGATGTGCGTTTTCATTTCTGTCGCAACTGTGTAAATGATAATATTGTTAAATTTAATTATTTGGAAACAGCTAGTATGCCAGCAGACTTGTTGACCAAAAGTTTAACCAGTGTAAAACATTTTTCTTTCATGGAAGCTTTGGGTATACAAAGTACCCATTGATTAAGTACTAAGTAAGAATGTAACTAGTTTATTTAGATAAGGGAGAGTATTATGATTTATCTAAACAAATATAATTAATCTGTGTAGTTGGTACATATCTGTGTATTGTCTATGCATAATTCTTTATGGTTTGAAATACATTCATTCTTGTCATGCAAGCGCAAGCGTTGTTTCATTTTAAATATAATATCGTTAGTGAACTTTTATTCGAATGACATAATTCTTTATGCCATATCTTTTTTTACAAAAAGTTGTAATCGTATCTATATCAGGTTCATCTTTAATTCAAGACAATAATATTTCGATACTTTTTTGCACAAAACATCCAAATTGTATATCAGTTTCGAAAAACTCTAATTCGGGACTAGGGATGTTACGGAAGTGGTTTTACCGGAACCGAATTCGGAATCGGAGTTTTTAAATTTGGTTTTTCGGAACCGGAATCGGAACCGAAATCGGAATCGGAGTTAGACACAAAAGAAACATTATTCTATATAAGTTTCATTCATATCAGTTCAAAAAGTAAACATCTTCCTGGGTGTGATATATAAAAATAAACAAATTTTCTTAAAATTTAAACAGAAGTTAATTTAATCAAATGGCGCTGATCGAGGCCACCGCCGCCGATGTGCTTCGACCTCCGATTATAATCTCCGATTCTAATTTATCGGAACCGAAATCGGAATCGGAGGTGCAAAATCAATCGGAAGTTCCGACTTTTCGGAACCGAAATCGAAGCTCCCTAACATCCCTGTTCGGGACATAAATAAAATGCGTAGGTATTACAAATGAACTCTGTTAAGTAATACAGTGTCAACCCACAAAATGATAAAAATGTCAATTTTGATACTAATCGCTTTCTTATGAGCTGGAAAACATTTTTCAAAAGAGTTATATATCATTTAAATCGTTATAAAAGCAAAAATATTTAAACAAAATAGAGGGCACGAAACCCTAACATGTTATATTTACATTTAGTGTAATAATTACAACGAAATCTACAATAATTAATTATTATCTATTATATTATTATAACTGTTATTTAAAAAAACATTCATAATTAAGATACCTAATTAAGACTTCAAACTCAATTTACTCACAGTGGCAACCATG